>OY720680.1:66055293-69000293 GCA_963170755.1 Amphimallon solstitiale
TATTTAGTTAAAGAGTTTGAATACATAAATCAAGTAATTACACTAAAAACTTCCTGATTATTAACATTCCTGTATTTTCAGTCAATTAATCAATCATTTTTACATTTTCAACAATATACATTAAAATAAAATATAAAATAAATCATACTTTATTAGTATCTCTTTTATAAGAATTTGAAAGCCCAACGGACCAACTACACGACCTGAGATAAAGAATAATGTGAGTATAAGTGAAAATAACAAACGTAAGTACGAGGTAGGCGCCATAAATTATCGGCCTGATATACAAAAAAGAAACTTGGAACAATATGAGAATTTTTATTTTTGAATGTAATCTCCCCTAACTTCTATACATTTATCACAACGATTAATTAATAATTCGATACCCTTGAAAAATAATCTGAAGTTTTTCCGCCAAAATGTTCTATAACAGCTGCTTGCAACTCACTGTCGTCCATAAAACAACGTCCCCTAAGGTCTTTTTTTAAATTAGAAAACAAACAAAAATCACAAGGAGCCATATCCTGACTATACGGTGGATGTTCCAATTCTTGAAAGCCGCATTCGCGGATGGCAGCTTGTGAAATGGCGGCAGTATAGACGGGAGCATTATCGTACAATAATCGCACACCTTTCGTCAATTTTCCACGACGTTTTGCACGAATACTGTCCCTTAATTTATGCAATAAAGACGCATAATATGTATCGTTCACACTTGTATTGCGCTCTTTAAAGTCAATTAGCAAAATGCCCTCACAATCCCAGAATATTGTGGCCATCGCCTTTTTCGTTGATTGAACGACTTTCGTCTTTCTGGGACGAGATTCATGAGGTCGCCGCCATTCCATGGACTCCCTTTTACGGTAGAGGATCGTAAAACAGAACTATTGTTTCATCCCCTGTGATAATGGACTCCAATATCGGTTTTGAGTCGTCTCCACACATGATAAAAACGACTGCGCACATTCGACTCGACGTTCACGTTGGAGACCAGAAAGAAGTCGCGGTATCCATCTAGCACTAATTTTATTCATACCCAAATGGTCATGGAAAATTCGGCGAACACTTGTTTCGGCAATGTTTGTTATCACTGCTAATTCCTTCACTTTCAAACGGCGTTCTTCTAGCACTAAATGTTCAATAATTGAAATTTGCTGAGGCGTTATCACTTCAATTGGTCGACCCGACCGATTAGCATCTTCCAGAGAATCATGTCCCAAACGGAAACATTTTGCCACTTTTTTACAGTTGAATACGAAGGCGATGAATCACCGTAAACGCCGTCTAAACGTTGTTTAATGTGATAAGGTGTATGCCCCTCTTTTGTTAAAAATTGAATGGCCGCGCGGTACTCAATTTTCGTTACTTCAGACATTTTCGTGCCCTAGTCACGTTGGTTGGCTGGTTACTAAAAACTACTAGGCTACAAACCGTCATATTTATGGTGTACACCTCGCGTATGTGCAGACATGACGTGACGGAGTTTGAACACGTTTGAATCTGTATAAGCCTGTCAGGCCGAGAATTTGGTCGAGTACCTCGTACCATCTAACATTAAGGTTTAGTTACAGCATATTAATAGAGTGTTTCATATGCAAAAGAGCTTTAGAGGCGGGAAAATCAAATCGGCAGTGAAATTGAAAAGCTAGACGAAAAGGAATTTGACATTACCGGCCGTGTGG
The DNA here is from genome assembly GCA_963170755.1 of Amphimallon solstitiale. Classification (NCBI taxonomy): domain Eukaryota; kingdom Metazoa; phylum Arthropoda; class Insecta; order Coleoptera; family Scarabaeidae; genus Amphimallon; species Amphimallon solstitiale. Next base: position 66,056,976 of record OY720680.1, read on the forward strand.
AATGTGAAAATAATATTACGGTAAAAAGACGATATGTATAATCCTAAATTCATCATTAATCATTTTCATGTTTACCTATAACAAAAATTTTCAGTAGATTATCGTGTCGTTTTCTTTTAATTAATTCAGGATATTAAGCGATTTTTGCAATTATAAAAACGAAAATCTTCTAACGCCACTTAAAAAAAGAAACTCGTAACAACAATAAAATTTCCATATAGTAACTTCTAAAGTCAACAAATGCCATTCGAAAAAAAAGAAAGAAAAAAGGTCGCGGAACGGGATCACGAATTTTGGCTACATTCCATCGACACACAAACGAAGTGTGTAAGTTCAACTTTCTTCTCCCTCCAAAGAATATAACCTTAAACTCAAACTGAGAGAGGACGTTCGGTGAAAAAAATTCTACTACTATAACCCCTTCCTTGAAACGCGATCTGACACCCCGACGGCCAACCCCTTCTTTCCTTCAGACGGTTTTCATGGAAACTCCTTAATTGAATTGCAACCACTGCACGACATTTCTTTGAGTTTCGAGAGCGGGGGTAAAAATAAAGAAGCGAATAAAGTTTTTAATTATTTTCAAACCAGTAGAATGAGCCGACGACAAATGCAATTCGTTAAATTAAAAAGCGATATCAAAGATTACAAACGCTGTTATTTGCTTATTTAGTACTTTTTTGTTTAGTTTTCCATTGCTATGGATACTTACTTTGATTCTCAATTTTCAATAACAAAAAATACGATCATTGCCCCACTTTAGAATCAGCATTTCTATACATCGCTCTCGATAATTTTAACCAAGATTTATAATAAACAGTTTAATCTGTTGTGTTTGGGGGTTTTCAGTCCCGGTATTTGGTCCCGGGATGGTCCCGGGATTTCATAAAAGAATTTTGGTCCCGGGACCACAGCGAAGTCCCGGGACCTCAAAAGTCCCGAAACGGAATTTACGGTATAGCATGTAGGTACTATACTGTGTGCACGCGGTCTACCTGCGCATGAATATAATAGACATGCTGGTCGACTATAAGTGGGAGAATAAGAGGGTAGCCTCTGTTACTAACATTAGACCTACGTTAAAGTCGACACCGCAGAAATCGTTACTGCGTTAGTCCGTGAAAATTGCTAGTGTTACTGTTAATAACAAATTCTTTAACCAAAAATAAAGTCATTTACTGTACTGCTTTAGAGAAGATGGAAATAATATTAATCAATAAAAAATCACTACCTGGATAATTTATAAGTAGAAACTTGCTGAAGCATCAAATAATCGCAGTAAACAATTTCAGTAACGGATATCATCACAGCTTCCCAAATTGTATGAGTAAATAAAAGAAATGAACATCAATTCTAAAAACTTAAAAATAATAATTTTTTTCTTAAAATATCAAAGATAAGAAATATAGCTGATATAAAAAACGAAAACGTAACAATAGCAAAACTCTTATTAAGATAAAAAGTAAATAATTCCGTAGTATTGTAAAATAGAAAAGGAAACAAACTAAAATTCTGTAAGAAGACAATAAATTTGTATGAAACTAAACAAAATGTTTCAGTAAGATAAACTATAAACGCAGAAACAATGAATTTAATTGGAAGTTAAGAATGAAATTATTAAAGAAAAATGAATTTCTACAAGTACGTAATTATTTATTAAATGCTCAAATAAGCCTCCCTCTTGAGCTGAGCAGTAACCCTGCTGATTATAAAACTTTCGAAGGACATTTGATAAAATTTCCGGGGTAACATGATTCGAAAATTCAATAATTTTGGCACGTAATTGTTCTAAATTAGATGGACGAAACGCGATTTAAAAATGTGTTTGCTAGGCGCTAGACATCGACCCGACCGTTAACAAAATTCAAATGAAATGCGCAAGTACAGCTGCGATATCCTAAACGCGAGTCAGTCAGCTTCACTACACTCGATCAATAGAACAGTTTGTATATTGCTTTCTCGTACTAACTCATACAAACTCTCGGTGTCGTCGTTTTATCACACAGTAAATGTATCCGCAGCTTGCTGACAAGCACTTGGTATACGTGCATATGGCCGTCAAATAATTTGACGTATGTTAATGGTAATAAACTTCCGGAAAAAAAATGTTAAATATAATGTTTAGTTTTTAGTAACTGCACATCAGCTGTCAGCATTTCAGTTAAAATGAATTCTGATTTGACACTTTACACGATACACTCAAAAATAGATACCGATCCAAAGTCAATATGGCAACATTTTTTAATATCAAACCATAAACAAACGGCGAAATGTAAATTATGTCCCCATAAAATTATTATAACCAAAGGACTACACAAGCACTTTAATGCAAAGCACAAAAATAATGCGGTGCAGTCAACTCAGCCACCAGTACCAGAAGCAAATATTGCCCACGCCCACGCTGTCCAAGCCGAAATTGTTGGCATCAACGCAGAGGGAAACACCTCTTCCTTCCTATCTTATTCTTTCCAAATGTTACAAAAAAAAAAAGAAAACTAACGGATTATTTCCTTGTAAATCCAAACCAGGAAGACAATTCTTTAGATGCGGTCATCGCTCGAGTGGTAGCACTAGATGGACTCTCATGCAGAATTTCTATTACGTCTGGGGATCTAAGAAAAGGATTGGAGGGAGGCAAGGGGATTTCTAAATTTTCCAACAATCTCCATCAATAATAAATGTAGAGTTTTAATGTATTGCGAAAAAGACAATTTCGCTAATGAAATAAAAGTCCTACGACCAAAACGATGTATCAATATTAACGTTCATGGATGTTTAGATGAGCAATGAGTTAAGGATTAGAACATAGGACTAGTACCTGCTAAAGGATCATGCCTACAGAAACATGTGTTAACCTTGTTGAAACAAAACTTAAACGATTTAGACTAACCTTGAAAGACGTTGTTTTGTTGTTTATTTGTCACAACAGATGGTTTCAGTGTAATGGTGAAATTGGGAAAATTAATACAGCCTTTCCAGCAACTGTGCTTTGCTCATGGCATTCAACTTGTAGTTATTGCCATAATAGTCTAAAAATATGCAAAAAATACCAGAACCAAATTTTGACAATGATCGTGATAGTAGTGGTAATGCTGATGGTAGCAGTGACGAGGATGATTATGATAATGACACTATTGAAAAAGAAGTTCTTGGCTTAGTTGAGGATTATGAACAAGTATGTTTTCATTTAATAAATGGTTCAAGCACTACTAACTCAAGTAAGAAAATTTGTTAAATTATTCCGCCGTTCTCCATTAAAACCACTGTTCTGCAGAACTATGTGAAAGAAAAACACACCAAGGAACTAAATCTTATTGTAGATTGCAAAACCCGATGGAACAACTTAGAAAATGCAATGTCTGTGTCCACAGGAGCACTTGTAGCACTCATGTCATATTTAAAAAAAATATATTTATTTTGTTGTTTTATAAAATAGTATCTTCTTCTTCTTCTTCTTCTTTTTAATAGGACTATGTCCTGTTTCTCCAACTTTTATGCAATGTCCTGTGACGATGAGGTCCAGGAGTCAGCCCATCTTTTTGGTGGTCTTCCTAAGGGTCTGGTCGTCTTCGGTTTTTCCTTGTATGCGGCCTTGGCGAGTCTATCGTTTCCCATCCTGTCGACATGCTCTCTCCATTCTCTTCTTCTTCCCCGTGACCATCCAACAACATCTGGCATCCTATCGCACTGTTCCCGGATCCCATTACTTCGCTGCCTGTCCCTCAATGTGACGCCTGCGATCGCTCGCAGGGCCCTCATTTCGATCGTTCGTAGTGCTCTCTTCGTCCGGTTGGTGTCTGCTCTCGTTTCCGCTGCGTAGGTGAGGATGGGTCTCACTGCTGTTCTGTAGATCCTAGCCTTGCTGGTTATTGACATGTGTTTATTTTTCCAAATAGTATTATGCAGACAGCCAGACATAATATCTAATTCTATAATTTAATGGAATAGTTTTTCTTTTCTAAGATAGTGTTTAGTGTTAATTGTTCATGTATACCTAATAACCAATACCTAATATTATAATAACAAATACTAAATCCTTTTTTTTTGTCTTTTTAGCGCATTTGCGCAGATAATAAATTTATCTCGATTTCGGGATTATAATCGGGACTTTCGGGAGTAACATCGGGAAGACCTTTTTGGTCCCGGGACTTGGAAACCCTAGTTGTGTTACTTTTTAATAATATAAAATAGAGAAATTTCTATGACAAAACAATTTATTTAAACATTATTTTTAATTACCTATAGGCGCCTTAGATATACGTAGCTCTGCCATACCTGGATTGCCCCGGTTTTAGGCATCAATTCCGACGTCCCGGCCGGTTTGCTATTTTGTCCCGATTGTTGTTTAGCATCATGAGACGCGGAGGGATGAGGGCGGTGTACAAGTGCAATTACGTATTGAGTGAGCGAACCAGCTACGCTTAATTTGGTATCGTCATTAAATTTAGATTTTAACCTAAATTTTTGAAGCTGAAAATTTATGAATAAACAGCAAAAGGACTACTCATTTATTAAAAAGCTTTGTAGTGAGAGATAGCAGAGTAAAGTGTCAGCCATGTTTCCCCGAGTTTTCTATTGCATAGGGTGGGTGTGCGGATATTAAGGATTATTTCAAGTCTACAAAACACAAGGCTAGTGATACGGCAACTGAAAGCACTTCACCAATAAACACATTTTTTTAAAAACGATAATCCCTTTTAAGATGATTTAGTTATTGCGGCAAGAGTGGCAACATTTGATTTTCACACAGCAATGCATCATATGAGCTTCAAAACTTTTGACTGTACATTCAAATTGATCTCAAAATTCTTTCAAACAAAATCCGGTGACGAAAAAACCAAATGCGAAGCAATCATATGAAAGGTTCTGTCAGCTGCGGAAGACCTACATGCAGACTTACAGAAGACGCTTTTTTGTAAGTGTTACCAACGACACTTCAAATAGAAAACACGTAAAACGACCATTGTTGTAAGATATTTTTCTCCATTGGAAGGCGTACAAGTAAAACTGCTAGATTGAAACATTACGCCTTCATGAGATTGCCAGAAAAATATAGCATTTTGTGGTGACAATTGTGACACAAATTTTGGCGGTGTACATAGAAGAGAACAAAAAATGTTTAGTCAACTCAAACAAGAATTGGCAACTAATACTGTCGGCAATTAATGTGGCGCACATACTGACACAATGCACTTCAAACTACTGTGGATCGTCTGCCAATTGAAATTTAAAGTCTTGTTGTGAAAGTATATAAATATTTTCATATCTACATCGTTAGAATGACTCAACTAAAAGAAATCTGCGAAAAGACGGATGTGGAATACAAAAAACTTGTAGGGCATGGAAATACAAGATTTCTTTCTCAGTTGCCGGTAGTCAAAAGAATTTTAAATATATTCCAAGGACTGATATCATAATTCCTTGCACAAGAGAACTGTCCACGTGTAACTTTTTTGGAAAGTAAATTATATTTTTGGTTTGTGCATGGACAACAATTTTGACAAGACTGTTCTGCTCAAGAGAAAAAAATAAAGCAAACACAACAGACATTTGTATCTAAAACTATTGAAATCTATTCTTCAGGAAAGGATGGATAGTAACTTTATCTCCCGCAAAGGGCGAAACAGTTATTGAGAAAACTCCTTAGTCATGACGTTAATAGATTTATGATTGATTTATGATGTAACTGCATTTTACAGACATCGCATTTCTCATATCGAGTTTTCGAAGAATAGTTTCGGAGGTGCCGAGATCCTCGCAACAATGTGCTGAGGCTATTCATGAAATACACGGTTCTGATGATCAAAAGAAAATGTATACTGATTATCTTTTTGACGATTTTTCACTCGCAAAAAACTATTTTGTCTCGAAGAATGAAGAGTGAAGCTCCACGTTGACCCAAATTTATTATGCCGACGAATGGGTCAAATTATTGAATCATTTTCACGAGAAACACATCGATGTACCTAATCTGGTTAAAATGATCCAATATATTTTATATATATCAGGAACGTCCGCACCTTTAGCGCGTGTTTTCTCTATGATGAAACACATTTGGTCGCATGACCGAAGCCGCATCCTAGAGCGCTACAGTGCTGTAAATTAAACTTGGGCATAATATGCAACAACTTTTATGAAAAAAATCAAAAAAAAATTACAAAGTGTTAAAAAAATTTCACTTTAGCGATAAGTACGACTGCTACAATAAATAAAATATTTTAAACTCCTGCTCTAATTTTGGTTAACTCTATCAGCCCAAATATCTGGTGTTACTTTCATAGTTGTATGCATTCTTCCACTTTTCTATCATATTTGCCGATATTACAGACTACAGTTTTTATTATAAATTTATGGCAATTTAATAATCAGCTTTCAAGGGGCCGTCCATAAAAAACACATAAGTATATATTGGTTAATTATTCTCGAACACTCTATATAAAGAAAAATATCTTTATATGATGATTATCTACAATTTTATTATTAATTAACCTTTCTTCATTATCTGTATTATTAGTTTAGGGCGCGGAATCGAGCGAGCTAAACTACCACGGAGCTACAACCGAGCAAAGAAATAATGTCAACAACGGTGTGTTGTTTATATTATATCTGAATAGCACCAATTCATAGGGCGAACTGCAACATCTGTTTACACCCGAGAATCAGAGGAAAAAACTGCCATAAAATAAGGAATTTATGAGCAAAATTTATTCTACATCGGCGTAGATAGCCTGAGGGGTTTTATATTTACCTTATATTTCGCAAGAGAAATAATGTAAATATGTAATATAGACTTACTGTTATTTAGTTTCAATAACATACGCGTACATTTTTAGATCCAGAACGTTGTTTATGTTCCTTTTTTTTAATATGAAAATGAATTGACAGTGATTCCGAAATTTATTACAAAGTCTGTAAAATATCGTTACAGAATGCCAAAATATCGCACGTTCGTCACTTAGCTTTGCTAAAACATACACAGAAATAGTTTTTATGCTGAGAATTTCGATAGTTTACAAAATTTCGTTACATGTTTAAATGACGATGCTCGAAGTATTTCTGAGTACAAGGAACTAACAAAAATTTCAAATTTAAAAAATGAGGTGTGGCCACCACACGACTTTCTTATACGTATGAGCGTTTCAAACTATACAATTTTAAGAATTTTTTTATACAAAACTTATTCACAATCCTATTCGAAGTACTTTCATTCTCTTAATAAATCGCTATAGAATGCATACTTTGCAAGATATTCGAAAAAAAGTGCTACTCGCTTAGAGTAAAAGTGCTACTTCCGGTCCGAATTTTGAAATTTCATGTATATAAGAAATATTGCAATTCCAACTCTAAATACCTTTGTACTCTTAATAAATATATATAGAGTGCATAATTTACGACATATTTGCAAAAAATCGCTGTTCGGTAAGAATAAAAGATATTTAAAATTATAATTTAAATACTTTTATACTCGTAATGTACCTGCCTAGAAAGCATGACTTGCGAGATATTCGGAAAAAACTGATTTTCGATAAGAGTAAAAGACCTACTTCCGGTTGGAATTTCGAAAAACTTTTTTAAAACAATTTGTCTCAAATCTAATTTTGAGTACATTTGAGTTATTTATAAATTTGTTTAAACTTAGTAATTGACGAAATATTTGCAAAATTCGATTTTTTCACTGAAGTAAACTCCTACTTCCGGTCTATCGATTTTACTGAAAAACTAATCGGATATCATGAGGGAGATTATACATGTAAATACAAATTTTGGAATAGATATCCACAGCGGTTTGACCGCTATCGTGGTCACAGACAGAGAGACACACAGACGTTTTTTAAAAACCTCTTTTTCGGTATCAGGGGACTTCAAAACGTGGACATCTGCAAAAATCTCGAGGTCGAAAATTTTCGTCATCACAATACTTCCTTATACTATGTATAAGAAAGTAATAAAAAATCAGTTGTTATTCCTTCAGGAACACTTTGGAAATTTGCCTAAACTAATCACATATTTTGAAAATCGAATCTCAAATTAAAAAATGGATTAACCACATTAGATGTGGCTATTAATAATTTCAAAAGTATTCCAAGTGACTTCGGATGTGGCCTTCGGCAAAAGTTAGACGCAGTTTTTAATAGAAATCCAGATTAAATAACATTGCGGCAATTGTGTATGCTAAATACGCTGACATAAAAGAATATATCCAGTACGCACATATAACCAGATGCGATGTAGAAAAGACGTTTTCTATCTACGAGGATGTACTTAATTCAAAGAGAACAAGTCTTACAAAAGGAAAATGAACAAATAATAAGGTATTTTGTATTTTATAGATCACCAGTCATTTGTTATCCAATTATATAAGTAAAATTAAAACCTCTTTAAAAATACAACATTTCAATAGTGCGCCCATGGGCGATGAGTCATGGCTCGCTTGATTCCGCGACCTAATTATTAGATAGAAAATTGAACAAACCAAACTTGTATTGTGGAAGAACTTTAGGTGATAGATAAAAATGGATTTAATGTTTGGAACCTAAAAACTATATAATAATCAGTTATCAAAATTAAACAATTTTCGAAAAGTGTCTTTGCGTAGACCTGCCCTGCGTACTTTTAAATAATTAATTAAAATTTTGAAATATGTAAATAATGTTATGTACTTAATCTGTAATGAAGCATTCAATAATAACACACAAATTTCGATATTGTATCGTATTATGCACGGCATTTGTGTGTTCTATTGCAATAAACTGAAACTGTTTGTATAGTGTATTATACATTGCTGGTGGCGTTCCTTTGAGAGGAACGCTGAACTTTATGCGCGAGATAACCTAGCAAGATTAATTAGTTGACAGTTCGCAATTTGCAAAAGATAAATGCCTCATAATGTATCGTTGGTAATTTACAACGTACAGACTCATTTTATAACCAAGAGAAGATAATCATAATTTATGGATATTATAATAATGTACGACAATTGAATTTCGTCGTCAAAATAAATTAAATATTTGTCAGTTACTAAGCACATGCGTATACAGTGTATTGTTGATCTATCAAATAAAATAATGGATGCTTAGACAATCTGTCGGTTTGAAGATGCTCGTATGCATTTAAGATACATTAGAAAGAAAGCATTTTTCACATGGAAAAGATTTATGTAAAGATAGAGATTGTCCACGGAACCTACTAGTGGTTATACATACATATAATAATAATAATATACAGTGTCGGATAGTGAGTATACAACTTGAGGAGGTTAAAGTTATATTTATGAAATGTCATATGAATGAAAAATCCTATAGAGATGCATAATATTGGGTAATTATTTTAATATAAAGTTCAATATGAGGGATTCAATTATATAAAAGCCTTGACGTCGAATAATAAATGTTTAATTTTGGGAAAAACATGAACCACAAACATTAAATACAAACTTCTTGTTACTATCTTGTTACATGATATGACAGTGCCAATATCCCAACAATTCACTGTCTATTTAAATATCAGTATTTCTATATACAGGGTGAGTTTTTTTGAATGTTTAGCATTGGGATCTCAGAAACTACTGGAGATAGAAAAACGCTTAAATGGGGAAAGATGCGCAGTTTTACGAGTTTGATTTAAAACTGCTTTTGTTTCTCCGATAACTTTCATGGCTTATTAGATATTCAAAGAAAACTAAATTTTACGATTTTCTTTAAACCTGCTTAGCATCGTTAATAGTAATTTTGTTTTGTAATTGTTTTTTCTACAGGTGGGTTGGAATATGTTGATTTCTTTCCCATTTCCTATTTTAAGTTCCGATTTGTATATTATATACAACAAAAGACTAATAACAGAAAAAAACGTTTCTCCTCGGATTTTATAAACAAATGTAATTGTAATTGTAATTAGAAAAGTAATTGTCAATTACATTTTATTTGTAATTGTAATTAGAAGAAAAATTCCTTTCTTAATCTCTTGTACTTTGTAATGGTAATTAATTCCTTTAAAAAAAAGTATTTTGTAATTGTAATTAATTACTATTTGAAAGTAATTGCCCAGTTCTGATATTAGGTCAGGGGATGTAGCAGGCCATTCACTGTGTCCTTTTCGTCCAAGTCGTCTCCCCGGAAAAACATTGTCTAACAGTTGGCGTACCTGACAACCAGTCCTTGTGCAACCAAATAGTGTTACGTATTAATTCTGGATTGTAATAGTTTGGAAATAATCCATTAGTCTGGGAAGGACGTTTTGTTGCACAAGTTGAAGGTACCGATCAGCAGTAATATTGCTTTCAATAAAAAAAAAAATGGGCCCACGATACTGTCACTAAGTAAAATAAGCTTTACGTCACCTAAGAACAAAATATTTTGAAAGTGCTGTGTTTTAACTATTTTTTAATATAAGTAATTACAAATTTGAAACGTAAGTCAGTAGAACAAATATTGGTTATTAATTTTTTGCATGGAAATTGACTATTTTGTGGATTACGCGGATCAGGTCAAACCCCCCTTCAAAGTATTTGCTTAACAAACAAGTTTTCAAACTTAACGTGGAATTCGAAAATACAATTTGCTCCGTATAAAAACTACAATTCTTAGACTGATCCTTCCTTCAAAAACATCTTGTAGAAATCAAAATATCTTTAAATCGAGCTCCTCATGATACGGAATAACATCCAGTACAGAAATCATTAATTAACTTTAAATCATCATAAAAAGCTTTCGTTTCCATCTCATTTATGTCATGTATGGAAAGAAATAAAATATGAATTTGCATTATCATATCGATCAGTGGCGCCTGGTACTAAAGGGCACAAGCCAAACACCAAGACAAATACAGAAAGAAATTAGCATGTAATCAGTGCAATATTTTATTTTATTGTTTTTATGTATTTTTATAATAATGGAATCAAAGTTTCCTTCCGCACCACACACACTAGCGTATGTCAATGCTCAAAACCATGTTCCGGGGCACGATTTCAGATGTACCTCTTTCGAGTATGAATCGGATCGCTCCGCTTATCATCGCCATATGCGCTTATGACTTCGGTTTCGGGCACAAATTTGCCAGACTCCAATTAACGTCTTGCGTTTATTGCGCGTGCATGTTTTCGTTGTGCGTGTGTGATTTGAAGTGACGTTTATTATTAATGATGGAAGTTAATTGTGTGCAAGATCTTTTAAAAAACCCACTTTAATTTAATTAAAAAGAAAGGAAGGCCTATTCCAGAACTTCAAATAAACTACACTTCTACAAGTAAAACTCAAACTTACAATAGAGTATTCAATAAAAATATATATGAAAAATATGAGTGGATGTCCAGATGTTCACTAACAAATAAACCAGTTTGTTTTATCTGCTTAATTTTTAAGAAAGAGGTTAGTGCGTGGAATAAACAATAGTTGAATGATTTAAAGCATATCGCAGAGAGGGTAAAGAAACACGAAAATTCCGTTTCTCACGTGAATGATTGCATGTATTTTAGTGTTCTAGGCAAAGTGGACATACGTGAGCAGTTAAACAGTGCTTATTTGCGACATAAAACTAAGTACAACGAACATGTGGAAAAAAATCGTCATATTTTGCGCCGGTTAATTATGTGTATAAAATTTTGCGGAGCTTTTGAATTGGCGTTAGGAGGCCATGATGAGACATTGACGTCGGAATATTCAGGTATTTATGTAGGCTTAATCAACTTTGCAGCTGAATTAGACGCTGAGCTTGCAATACATATGAAAGGTTCACAAGTGTTTAGAGGCACCTCAAAAACTATTCAGAACGAATTGCTAGATGCAATGTTGCAAATTTACAAGCAGGAAATGTTAAAAGAAATTAAATCTGCAAATTTCATTGCTTTGGAGGACGATGAAACTATAATACAGACAGCTCTAATAATTAGCAAATGGTTGTTATTATTCGATACGAACGAACAGTAATTCTTAATGACTATTGGTAGATTACCTCGCGCAGCTCCTACACGTTGGATTTTCAAAAATCGAACAGTGAACACATTATTTGAACACCAGGATTCTTTCAATGAATGTTTATACAAAATTATTGACGAAGATGAGATGGATTCAATTACTATTAGTGAAGCAAGTGGTTTATTGAAACATTTGAATTGCCCGGAATTTCTCTACTGGTTGAAAATATTTCATTTCATCATGCCACATGTTGAAATATTATTTAATCAGACTCAAATGCGCGAAATTGACAGTGCTCAACTGCAAAAGGCAATTGAACAATTCCAACAGCAAATTATTCACATTAGAAATTTAAGAATTTCTACTGACAATGACAATCAAGAACGCAACAATGAAGAACCTGCAAGGAAAAGACAAAAAACGACAGCTGGAGATAACAGAGCTGTTATTGCAAAGGAAGTGCGTGACACTATTTTAAGCCAAATTAGCGACCGATTTGATTTTAGGGATCACTTAAGTGCAGCAAAATTATTTGATTCTCAAAATTTTAAAAGTTATAGTCATTCATTTCCACAAAAACATTTTGGTGAAACTGTGAAATCTTATCCTATGTTCAACAGTGTAAAATTGAAAAGTCAACTTTCAGCAATTTATGGGCGCGATGACATGTGTGATATAGGTGGTGTTTTGCCACTTTTAGTGTTCATAACAAACAACAACCTAAAAAGGGTTTTGGCGGAAACATACAAACTGTTGGATATAATTTGTACATCGCCAATGTCAACAGCAGAATGTGAACGATGTTTTTCCACCCTCAAACGCATTAAAACTTTTCCAGCAAGCACAATGTCAGAAGATCGACTGAACGCATTGGCGGTCCTATCAATAGAAAAGTAGTTCATCCAGTTTATCCCGGATTTTGACAGCAAAGTCATAGACGTCTTTGCAGCATCAAAGATAGGAGAATGGATTATATGTACAAAAAGAAGCTAATTTTTTTTGTGCCCACCCTTTTTCATAACGCACGAGCCGCCACTGATATCGATAATAATCAGGAAGAACTAAAAAGATATAAAACTTGAGTATCATTAGGATGTATGTATATCTCTTGCAGTATTAAAATACAGGTAAGAAGAAAAGTGTAAAAGTAAACGAAGTAGGACCTATAACCAGAACCTGCGGCACACCTTGAAAAATGTTAATGCATGTGAAAGCACGACTATTTAGCTCAGTAACTTTTCTTCAATTACAACAAGAGATGAATTACAGAAGATTAAATTTGATGGAATACGCCTATCTAATACAAGCAACTTTCCAGATATCTAATATATTTTCCTTAATTTTCACTGTGGTATCCCAAAATGTATAAACTATCATTTTTATTTAATCTAATAACTCGACTTAATTTTCATCAAAAGGATCCTCACAAAAACACGACCCTCTTAAATTTTAACGCAAAAAAATGCTTTACGCAAAGGAATTACCGTTATTATTTTAATGATCCGGAATGCAATAACGAAATAATTACACGATCCAAGAACGGGATGGATCATCCGAGATACTTATTTACCATTAGCAGTAAGCACACACAAAAGGCCGAACGTCGGAAATAGTCCGTTCCAACATGGGATGTATTTAGAAAGTAATATAAAGTCTTAATGAAATCTAATAATTCATCATGAATAATATAAAGGCAGTGTTGTGTATGCAGCAAAAAGGCCCATTATCCTTAATTATAACGATCGCTAATTAAATGGCATCTGTAATTTTGAGGAAATTACTCATGTGGGAAGGGTAGACAAAGACAAACTACAGACAAAGACAAAGAGACAAATAAAAAAGACAGACAAACAGAGAGAAGGAGATAATATACCATACACCATGAAGAAATTATCGCTTTATCTCCAGAAATGAAATTAATAAAGCAATTAAAAATTATTCAATACATTGTTCAAGTTGTATGTCAAATTATAAAGTAGATTAAAGAATAATAATTAATATTATTAGAATAAGTCATAAATAATTAATTAAATGCCAGATTAAATTTATTTCATTAAGGGTCCTATATAGTGGATCGGAAATGTAATATTGGTTGCATAGCACATAATTTAATAAGTCAAGGATGTCCGAGTACTTATTACACATATAGGGAATATATAATAAATATTTGAAATAATAACTCAATATCTAAGCGAATAAAAATTCATTTATGACCAAATATTTACACATTTGTAACCGCGGGAAAGATTTTTAATAGAATAACAATTCATTGTAATGTGGGTTGCCTAATTTTAATTTATTTTATATTCATTTAAAACAAAGTAAAGAATAGTTGAACAAAAAATAAGTGCAGCGCGGGCTAGCTTTTTATTCAGTTTATAACGTGAACCCAAGCAAACAAATCTCCTCCGAAGGATTTTTGAGAAAACTGGTTTTTAATATTTCGACATATTAATAAATTTTCTTTAATCCAATAACTTTTTTCTAAATTTCATTATTCAGCGGGGTAGATAACTAAATTCTTCATAAGTTGACGTTAAAAGGTTTTCTCCAAATTTAAAATCAACAAAAATATCTTGCATCTAAAATCTGCTATTTTTCCATTGTTGACAGATCCACTATATAGGACCCTAAAAGGTTGTCCATTTTCTGCCTGTTTATATAAGTATGTAACTTAGTGAGAGATTTTAAAAAATTTAAAAAGGTTATGTACACATTTTCTTGACTATTTAACATAGAAATAAATTTGTGTCTTCACTACTTGACTTTCTTAATAAGCACATTTCTTTTTTCAAGTCCCAAAATTGCTTAAATACTTTGGAGAAGGATAGCTTCGTTATAATATGACAAACCGAAATTATTGGTGTTTAAATTACTTAAGAAAACAGGAAACTGCTGATTTAACCTCGAGACTTTATATGTAATACTTTTTTGATATATAACAAATCTTGGATCCATCATAAATTTCATAGTGAGCATCAACATCATATCGACAGAACTCCATCTCTAGCTACAGAAGTCGGTTTTGACAGAGGTAGATTGTATTTTTGCAGAAGTTCAAAAACGCAACTAAATATGTATTGTCCTTTACAAAAATTACATCGGTACTAGTTTTAACAATTCCTCAAAAATGCTGAAATTCGTGTCGCAAATACCAAGAAAAACGTATGGTGAAAGGATATTTACATGGTATTTAATTAGTTGGATATGGGCTGCAAATTCATTGTTAAAATCTGCGGGCGACCTCATCATAATTTTATATCGCTGCCAGTAATTGACGAGATATTGATAAAATTTAATTTTTTCAATGAAACTAACAATCAGACCTTAGAAGAGCATTATACTCTTAATTGTGAAGCTTGTATTCATAGCTTTAACCGCTTGGCCGCTATCGTGATCACAGACAGACAAAAAAGAAGGTATTGCAAAAAAAACATTTCCCATTATCAGAGGACTTCAAAACTTTCAAGGTCTAAAAGTTTCGTCATTATAATAAAAAAAAGTATTCTTTTATATTTTGAATTTAATAAAAACTATAAAATGGAAACTTCTTCAATAATAATACTATTTGAAAACTGACACAATTTTAAGATATGGCTGAAAGGAATTCGTAGGAGTTGTTTGGGATTTATACAGCGTGTAATCACTTTCGGCACGAGGCAAGTGCGGCGAACTTCAAAGTTATCGCAGTGTGTGTGTATTATACTTGTCAAGAAAAAATTCACACCTGTTCAGCTTGTGTAGTATGTGTGGCAAAATTCAGGCCTCTCCTGAAGTAGACACCAATGTAATCTGAACAGCTATCAACACTTCATGAATAGCTATGTATACATCCCAAACTGATTTAAACAACTTCTGAACAGCTTTCTAAACGATTTGGACAGATACCGAAGTGAACTGAACAGCAGCTCAAACCTGTTCAAAAAGCACATCGGTATCTGTTCAAAGCAGTTGAGAAGCCGGTATCTGATTTGGGAGAGGTCTGAAATTTGCCGCAGATACTACGGAAGCTGAACACATATGAATAGTTTCATGACAGGCATAATACACACAAAATCCGTTTCGCAGAAGAACTCTGAAATTTGCTGCACTTGCCCCGTGCACGGAAGTGAATACAGCCTGTATAAATTTCAAACGACCTTGAACTGCAGAATAAATCTCCATGGAATTTTACACCATTGCCCGCATAGCCTATTTACTATCCATATTGAATTCAAAAAGTAATGAGTGATCGACAAAATAAAAGAAGGATTTGAACGAAATCTCGAGGTCTAAAATTTTCATCATCATAAAAGTTCCATACTCATATAAGAAAGTAAAAAGTGAAAATGTCTGGTAAATAGTTTACAAAATCCTTAGAACAAACTTGTATTTTTTAAATGGAAGTAATTATTATTACGTACCTCATTAAAAAACTCATCTTCTTATGAAAACTAGACTTACATAGAGTGTTACAAAACTCTTGGTCGTCCTGCTGTTATGTTGTTCCACATACTTTACATTCATCATTCCTATAATTAAGATTAATAAGCAAATTGTACTCAGACAGGATGTAACTAGATGGCATGGTGCAACAGAGTCAAGATCAATAAAGTTGATTCCAGCAGACCACAACCTAAGATAGAATTATCGAGATCCTTCTGTCTAGCACTATCTATTCGATAGAGAAATACTTGACCCTGGACTATTAGGTCTGCACGTAGATTCAATTATCTGTGTTTATAACATAAGAAAAAAAAATATTTTTTGCCGTTGTATTTAAGTATAGTCAAAATATAATGCGACGTCATAAATATCTATTGTGCTAATCCTTCCATAATCCGGCGATGGCAAACACAAATTTTAAGTACCTGGAAAATATAAGTATTAATTTATAATTTTAATTTTCATTTCAATAAATAATAAATTAGCCTGCAAAATATATTCTTGTATTTCACATATCGTGGGTGATATTTCGTATAAATATACATTCACATTATAATACACGTACACTTTTATTATTTGTAATCAAATATTGACAATATGTACCTGTAGCGTGTTTCTCATAAAGATTACTTTCATTTCGTACCACCTGCCGTGTTCAAGTAACCTATGGGAGCATGCATTCGCACTATATCTTGAAACAGACTATACATGCATATATAAATGCGAATTTCTGCACTACATTTCACTGGTAAGCAATGTTGGTCGCAAAACTACGCGTTGTCTACAGGTGGATGTATTTTCCTGTATTTCTATCCTCGTAAGATATTGTCACAAAAGTGTTGTCGAATTCTATGTTGTCGTGTTTCAAGAAGTATATCATTTCTCTTTGAATGCAGGAAACAAAGACTAAAGGCTTACCTACTGTAAAAAATACCTACCAGTGGCATTTTACTACTACTATAACCACGTCACAACGACTTCTTAACAGCAGTTTCAAATGTACTCACGTATATCAAACCAGTCAAGAAAATAAAATAAATAAAACGGCTCAAGTTTAATTATTACATTATTATAGCGTTCCAGTGAGAGATATTGTTCAAACTCGAACTCCTCTTGAAATGGATCAAGTTCGATTACAGTTATAATTACTTCATAAACCTGATTGGCGGATGGTCTTATGTGCTCATAAAATACATCATGCACACTAACTGCTTTATGTGCATTAACTAACTTATTAAAATACTTTCCGCATAAAGTTCAAATTTGCACTAAAATTGTGTAAACACAGGAGTATAGTAAGAGTATGTATGTATGCACATACTTATAAGTTACCACTGTTGCACTAATTATGTGGATAAGTGAAGTTTTATAATTAGGAGATTTAATTTTACATTCCACATTATGAGAAGTCATCGATTACTTATAAAGGTATTATGATAGTGTGGTTACGAAATGTTTTAAAGCCCCACACTGTTGGGCGTCAAATATAATAGTGTAGGGAATAAATGTGTTAAATCTCCACTACGTATGTGCTAAATATAATAGTACTGTAGAATCGAAAAGAAGTAATAAAATAAGATAATAATATAAAATAATAAATTGAAAAAGTTTGAAACGCGGGCATAACTCGTGGCACAAACTCAAAGTTAATAAATAAATTCAATTCATAAGTTATTAAGGCTAATATGATAGCATTTTAATGATAAACATTACTTCAAATTCTGATTTTCTCTCAAACATTGATGGCATTTATTCTGATAACTCCGGACTCAGACTATTAATTAATAATACATACATTATTATTGGCATTTAAGATATCCTCTGTGGTTCTGCCCTCTTCAGAATGTTAAGCTTAAGTAATTTCCTCAAAATCACTAGGGCCATCTAACGTAACTATTGGTAAGTATTCCATGACTGTATTACATCACGTCGACACTGTCAAAGCGCAGGAAGAAAAAAATAGTGTATATGCCAAACAAATGATACAAAATACCAGCAAGAAATTTCTACTCAAAAAAGTTTTCAAGGAGAATAATATAATGAATAAGGAAGCCCAAAAATTTCCTATTTCAAGATACAAAATAATAGAATTTTAAGAAAAGCACCAAGAACGTGTTGTGTGTGCTGAAGTTTTAATTGGTTTTGTGATTGCAGCATATGAACTTCAAAAAAACCTGCAAAGCAGACGATGGATAAACTATAGAATGCTCTCCTACTTCTCAAAAAAGGATATTTTTCTTTTTTGGCTGCACAGAATATTGGGTTACGTGTAATATGTATTACCAAAACCTGACTGCTGCAGAAACAAACGAAAGTCATTGTAATGGTACAGCCTATTTTATCAATTAATATTATAAGTTTATTATATTAAATAATCCAATAATAATATTTTATGAATATTTTAAATATATTTGAAATCAATTAATATATTACTAGAGGTTTAATTC
Source organism: Amphimallon solstitiale (assembly GCA_963170755.1). Lineage (NCBI taxonomy): Eukaryota > Metazoa > Arthropoda > Insecta > Coleoptera > Scarabaeidae > Amphimallon > Amphimallon solstitiale. Next base: position 66,075,757 of record OY720680.1, read on the forward strand.
CCATGTAGTCATGTGTATGTAGATAAGTTTTGTTATGTGTAAGCATTGTGACGCCGAAAGTTTATGTTAGTGAGATAAGCGCTGCGATATCTATAACTTCCCACGGTGTTAGTATATTCGTGTGTGAACGGGAGTACCCAGACTATTTAGAAAGCGGGGAATTCAAGATTTGTAACTATAAGAAGGAAAATACGTGCTGCAATGTATGAGTCGACAGCTAGACTTCGAGTAAGAGTCGGAAAGCGAAGTTCAAGAAAATAGACTCCAGGTAAGTGGGTCGACAACGGCCAGTAGAGTCGTTGACAAGTAAATTTGTAGTAAAGAATCGATAAATAAGTTTAAAAAGTGTTCGACTCCAGGTAGTGGGTCGACAATGGCCAGTAGAGTCGTTGACAAGTGAAATTTAAGTAAATTAAGTAATCACGTTTGTATTCAAGTTACTATATCTTTTTTTATAAATATTGTGCTACAATTAGCGGCGTATATAAATTCTCAACGTCTTGGTCGTTGAAACCGCGCCTTAAGCATCGAAGAATAAGAAAATTCAACGTGAACGCATTGAGAATAAGATAATGCCCATATAACGAGAAAGAAGAAAGCAGTCTGAAAATAAGGTATTTTTAAAAATCATTATATGTAAATATATTAATGAAATAAAGAATTAAACATTATAAATCAGTTTCAAATAGAAACTAAATAAGAAAAATATATTTATCTAGATAATAAATATATTCAATAAACAGCGTCTCAACGTGTAATCGCATAATGTAATTTGATCTATTTTTTAGCGTTGTATGTTAAACATGTTTGCCTGAGTTGTAGTTTCTGGCATATGTTGTTATCATTTTATTATAATGAATAATATACGTAAATTTTCTTAAATGAAACAATTGTAAAAGTGTATTTAACCGGTTTGTTAATGTGCTGTTTTTCTGTTAAAAGCAGTTTATTGTATAAGTTTTTACTTTGTTTGTAAACCTATAAAATCATTGATTTCGAATATAATTATTATTTAAATTATACAATGGTATTTTATTATATTAACACCCAATAATGCTTTAGGAACCTGTTAATTTAATTATCTCTTTTACCCAATAGCCCTCGAGATTAAGAATTGAGCTAGCAGGCAAAACAATTTTTATTTTTATTTTATTTTATATTATTATTATTAATATTAAATTTCTATTAACAGTTCCATTTTTACATTATATTAATAATAAATTTTATATTAATGGTTCCATTTCACCATACGTCGGAAACAAATAACGTAGACGAATAGTACGATTTTTTACTACGAAATTAGTTTATAGTAAAATGAGCTTTTTTCAGAAAATAGTTTTTTATTTGTTTTTGTGTTTTTAATTAATTAAATTCATCAAAAATGTGTGAGATTTTCTATTTTCATTGCAAAATAATATAACCAGTGTCAAACTTAAGTAAATCATAAAACATGAGTTTTGTATGTCTATGAGTTAAGTTTAATTTTACCTTTTAATATTATGCAAATGCAAATTAATCTGTTAAAATCGCTAAACAAAACTCAATAATTGGAAAATCCGTTTGAATAATATTAAAAACCTCTCATTCCAAAACAACCAAATTATCTTATTTATATAATAGATTGCCATTTATATGTAAAAAGGTTAGTAATAATAATAATTATAATTTATGCAATTTACAATACTATTCAAAATATCAACAACCTTGTTTTGTTCTAAGTATGAAAGTATTTCAACTGTGGGAAAACTATACAAAACCAATACAAAAAAAAAATATATTATCATACAAATTAATTAATCAAAATTATCCGGAATATGTATTTTAATAACTTTTCGAATATCTATTAAATCCCAGCGAAGTGGAGTATTCAGCTCTGAGTGTGTACTGAATCAATAGTGCACAAGATGGAGGAGGTGATATTCGTTTCAATACGGAATTTGTCATTCGAGCCCGAAATTGGATGGAAATTTATGATTGAAATGAATATCGAGAAGCCACTGAGTCGGAAAAGAATATGATGATTTTGATGTTGACAATAATTCTATGTATACGTGACAGGACATGTATCAGAAAAAGAGAAAAACACATATATATTGTGATACCTAAGTACACAATGTTATTCGAAACAAATAGTAACAATCTTAAAATTTCACTAAATAATCATCACTTTACTTTCTTATACGTAGTATAATTACTTTCTTATAAATTTTCGACCTCGAGATTTTTGCAGATGTCCACGTTTTGAAGTCCCCTGATACCGAAAAAGTGGTTTTTAAAAAATGTCTGTGTGTCTCTGTGTCTGTCTGTCTGTGACCACGATAGCGGTCAAACCGCTATAGCTATCAATTCCAAATTTTGTATTTACGTGCAGTGGCGTAGATAAAAAATTTAGGCCCCCCGCAAAATTTTTAGGGGGCCCTTCCCAAATACTTGTTTCGAGATAGTAGCATAGAATGTGAATATCGGAGTAATTATAATAAATTTATTTTATAATAAAAAAATCTAAATTATATTTAATTATTTATTTTATAATAATACATTTGGAAACACAAAAAATGCTAATTAGAAGACAAAATGCCGAAACGTCTTTTTTTCAATAGTAGGAAATTTTCAACTAACTCTTCCAAATCAACCTACTTTGTTCATGTTCAATACTTATAACAGCCAAGGCACTTAACCGAACTTGTTTAATGGTGCTGCGTAAATAGGTTTTAATTAATTTTAATTTCGAAAACGATCTTTCTGATGTTGCTGATGTTACCGGTAGTGTTAAATATAACTGAAATAGTGTACATAGATCTGGAAGACTAGTTGCTAAACATGCATTTTCCACTATTAATAAATTGGCTAAGTCCTTAATAGAAGATTTTTGTTCAATTTCATTAAACAAAACAGTCTTAAGATTAATTAATTGAATCGGCAAATCTTCTGAAAAATCAATTCCATATTTGCTCAGAATATGTCATCCGTATTCCACTATTTCTTCATTCGTTAGCTTAACAAATTTTGAGGGATTAAGAAACGAGAAAAGGTTTACAACTTCATTTATGGAGTAAAATCTTCTAGATAATTGGTTGATAATAATATCAAGTGACGCATTAAAAACTTCTACTTGAAATTTTTTTATCGGGTTAGGCATTACACAGTCGTTTTCACATTCATCAAAAAACTTTTTAATTCTCTTCTGGCGTTTATATTTTATCATAGGCTGAATATTCCAAGATTCTGCTAGATTTTTAGCTTCTTCTTCTAATTTATCAAAACTTTGTCGCAGTTCTGTCAAGTTTTCTTGACCATTATTGAGCAATTTGCACGTCTCTTCTAAATCACATGAAGGGCTCTGAAGTTGCTTTGAAATTAAATTAACAGTTTCGAGGATTTTACTCTGGAAAACTAGCAATAGAATAAACTCATAATTATCCATTTTATTCTGCAGAGACTTTGCTTCATTTCTGTCATTTTGCTTTTTGCACACCAGGATAAAATTTGACAAACATTGCATTACAGACTGATAATTATATTTTATTGACAGTAAGCATTCAAATCTAGAAGACCATCTTGTTACGCACAGCTTTTTCAGTGTGTACTTACTTTTACTTCCATGTGGTGCAGCTTGATGAAGGACATGCCAGCGTGGCAAGCTTTCACTAAAAAACACATAAATGCTTTGCAAAAGATCATAAAAACTCTGTAGTTTAATGATGTTTTTGACAGAATCATTTAAGACTAGGTTCAAATTATGAGCTGAACAATGAATATAATCAGCTGTAGGAACTCGATTCTTAATTCTGGCTTGTAAACCATTATATTTTCCAGACATATTAGCAGCCCCGTCGTATCCTTGCCCTCGACAATTTTCTATTTTAATTTGAAAATTTTCTAAAGTAGTTAGAACAACAGCTTCTAAATTCTGTGAATCTTGTTCGGTTAGCTCTGTAAATCCAATAAATGATTCCTTTATTTCTAGAGTGTTTTGTTTATTTGAATTTTTCTTCATACTTGTATACCTTATAACGAGACTTAGTTGGTCCTTCTTGGATATGTCTTGTGTTGTATCAATTATAAGGGAAAAGAAAGGAGCTTTATTAATATTTTTCGTTAATTTTTTTAAAACGGTTTTAGCCAAATGTACAATTATTTCATTTTGAATATCGGGGCTTAAGTATTTGTTTCGAATATTAGTGCTTGACAAATGAGCTTTTAGAACAGGGTCATAACGTGCTATCAAGTCAATAATATTTAAAAAGTTACCACTAGTTGCTCCAATTTCTTTAACATTTTCTCGATGTCCTCGTAATGGCATATTGCAAATTGATAATGTTCTTATCACATCACATATTCTTATTAAAACTTCTTTAATTTTTTCATGACCACTTATTTGACTATCAATGGTTTTGTTTTTTTCCCAAGTACTATAAACTATGCATGCTTGCAAATGAGCATCACTTCCCTCGTGGATTTTAATTTTTTTACTTAAACCCTTCCAGTCATTAATTGTGCCCTTACACCAATTTACTGATGCTTCATTACTAGAGAACATCCAACACGGTTGACAGTAAACACTATTCAACTTTTGGGAATAACATAACCAAAAGCGATCGATTTTTTGACCAGTTTTAGTTTTAATGGTATAATAATCACTACTGAACGCTCTATTATCGTCTTTATTCCTTAGAAACGGTCCCATAGGCTTATTTGGCCCTGCAGTAATAATTTTTCTTTTTAAGTCGTCGGAAAGTGATTCTGAAAATAAGGCTCTATCGGTGTTAAAATATGTTGAATCCTCCTGATTGCAATCGATTTAATTTTTTTCCAGAACTATATCTAATTTTTGTTCGATTATAACATTTTCGTATGGTTCAACATTTTCATCTGATGCAGATGTACTAGCTGTTGAAGCACTTTCAAAAAAACTGCTAATCTTCGGTAATTTACGCAATTTTACAACATTTTCTTGTTTCAATTTTCGTTTTTGTGCACCACTCATATATTTTCTTTCGCTCATCTTATTTTGAATACTCCGAACTATACACTTTGGTACACGTTAATTTACTTAGTTAAATTTTGATAAAATTAAATTAGTATACGTACATATGCTAATCACTAATTCGTCACAAAAGTTAATGCACTAATACAAATAGAATTTATTTTCACAATTCGAACAAACTCGCTGTTAAAATAAAACTGAAGGAATGGAAATAATTTTTCGTATTTATTCAGTAAAATATTTTTTTACAACTAGGTCATTAAACCAAATGTGCAAATGCAGTTTTATGAAATAAACGTGCCTTTTCATAATTTCGTAATTTCAAGTTTTATGTATTAGTTTATGTACCTACAATCTATATGCATAACATAGTCATATAACTTCATAGTACATGTAAAATGCAAAATTATTATCGTTGTCTGTCTCTAATGAATTTGCAATTTTTTTTTTAGCTCATGAATTTTATACGGACTATATATTACCTACTTGTTAGAAAGCATTTGTGACATCATCTGTTGTAAAACTGTAAGACTGTGCAGGTCAAAAGTTAGGTAAAAACATGAACCTTTTTTTATATGGACCTGTGTTAAGGCAGAAAATGTAGTTTTCTATATAAGTAGAGATATTTCATTTCTTTTAAAGAAAGAGCAAATTGTCAATACCAGATGTGATATTTTCTTGGAACTGAAAGAGAAATACGAACAATAAAAAAATAAAACTGGACGAACGTTATCAGAGTAAGAAATACAAATACACGTACTGTTATAATTTTTAACACTAGAAAACAAGTACATATAAAATAACATACACATTTTTTATACATGAAGGATAAAACAGAAATAGTTTTGTAAATTTCATTACTAGTGCGGGGCCCTGAATTTTTGGGCCCCCCCCCCCGCATTGCGGGTTCTGCGGGCGCCTTATCTACGCAACTGTTTACGTGTATAATCTCCCTCTTGAGATCTGATTAGTTTTTCAGTAAACTCGGTAGACCAGAAGTAGCAGTTTACCTTAGTGAAAAAATCGAATTTTACCAATATTTCGTCAACTACTAAGTTTAAACAAATTTATAAAGAAATTATATGTACTTAAAATTAAGTTTAAGACAAATTGTCTTAAAAAAGTTTTTCGAAATTCCAACCGGAAGTAGGTCTTTTATTCTTATCGAAAATCAGATTTTTGCGAATATCTCGCAAATCATGCCTTTTACACAAGTACGTTACGAGTATAAAAGTATTTAAAACATAATTTTCAATATCTTTTGTATGAAAAAAAATTTCAAAATTCAGCCGGAAGTACCACTTTTACTCTTATCGAATAGCGATTTTTTGCAGATATGTCGTAAGTTATGCATTCTATATATATTTATCAAGAGTACAAAAGTATTTAGAACTGCATTTGCAATATTTTTTGTATACATGAAATTTCAAAATTCTGACCGGAAGTAGCACTTTTTTTCGAATATCTTGCAAAGTATGCATTCTCTAGCGATTTATTAAGAGAATAGAAGTACTTAGAATAAGATTTTGAATAATTTTTGTATAAAAAAATTCTTAAAATTCTATAATTTGAAACGCTCATACGTATAATAAAGTCGTGTGGTGGCCACACATCATTCTTTTAATTGTTATAACAGAACTACATAAACATAGTACAACTGGCGAAGTTGGATAAATTAACGTTCCACTAGTACCATTTATTGTTGATTAATTTATTAATGGTTGATTACAAATTATAAGAAATAGGAATGACTAAATATTTTAATATTCAATCCTAATATTTCCAGTCTATTTGAACCATTGCTATTATACTGAGCAAATAAAACTAATATTTTATTCTGTAGGATTATTCAGTTTCATCTAATCATCTTCTCCCCTATGTTCCTTATCGATTTGTTCAGATTCAATATAAGCACATAAAACTGGGGAATCTAGGACCCTGCCATAACAATACTTCTCGAAAGGAATTTACGATAATTGCGGGTAATAAAACTACAAGATTATGTTAAATTCCTTTCCCTTATTTCGTAACGGCATGCTTAGCTTGAGGAAATGTTTAAAATCATCTTAATTACAAACTTACTTTGTTTTTAAGATAAAAGTTAGTTTGTGATTATTGTTGTTGCAGTAAAATTGGAACTGTAGGGATCTTATAACAACCGCATTAAAAGTGCCGAAATTTGTATTTTAAATAGTCGTTAAAACTTGAAAAAGGATTCTAAATAACATAGTTACTTGTATCATAGAAATTTCAAGACTTTTACGAGATATTTCTAAGAAAACGCTAATTGTTATTTTTGAATTGCAAATATTTCTTGTTTTTATTTTTGTTCATTGCTACATTATTTTTTTAACACGTGCAGAAATGATTTTAGAAAGGATATTGTTGGAAGAATTTGAGCTTCTGAATGGATCTTTTGAATTATCATCAGTTACAGTAGCGTTTATCATTTTTCCAATTTCCACTGTATATAAGGTTGCAAAACGATATGAAATAGGCTCAGACCATCACCTAGTCGAAGCAAGGTTAAATAACGCTAATGGTATGATAAACAAGCAAGGAGCTGGAAAAGTATTTGAAAATAATAAGAAGTTACAGATTTCAAGACGACGACAGAAAGTATAAATACCGCCAGGAAACAGATAAACAATTGAAAGAAAGAAGGTGTTTGAAGATGGAAAGCATAGAAGCCCTGTGAACAATTCTCAAGAACATACTTGTGAACGCAGTAAAGAAGATATGCGGAAGTACAAGATACGTAAAAACAGGAAACATACCGGTATATACCGGTTTCCAGATAGTTTTCCATTTTTTTTTCTTTTCTTTTACTGCACTATTAATTTTTTACTCCACCAGAGGGAGGTGAAGTGAATATATCAAGAGTGCAGTAAAGAAATGACAAAATTTTGGAAAAACTATCTGGGAACCGGTAACAATAGAGATCACAAAATATACAAGAAGAAAAGATTGCAAGTTAAAATATTAATTAACAACAAAAATTGAAGAACAAGGAAAAAGAAACTGGAAACTCCTATATAGAACATTGAAAACCTTACCGAAGACAGATGGAACACACCTCCAAAATACAAACAACAAAGAAGGACAAATTCTAATCGCAGAACAGGATATAAGGGATGAATGGTATGAATATTTCTGCGATTTGTCTGATGCCGAATTAGATGGAAAAGCCGGCACAGAAGAACTTTCGACTGAAGAAACGGAAGTGGCAACAACAAACATAAAACTGACCGAAATTACAGAAATACTGAAAATTTAAAAGTAGGAAAGGCAGCCGGAATTGACAATGTAAAGCCAGAAATGCTGAAATACATGGGAGTCAATGCTGCACGGATATTACTTAACATGGGAGAGAAAAACAATCATTGAAGACTGGAAATTGGCAATTATCCTTTCTTTAAATCAAAGAAGGTGACTATACGACATGCTCTAATTACAGAGGTATCTCACTGTTATCAATACCTGGAAAGTATACAACAGAATAAAAGAGAAGCGATTAAAATCAAATTTAGACTGAACGAACTCTCCAAGAAAATCGGGCAGGTTTCAGGCCGGAGCACTCAGGACTAGATATCCTGTTTAAACTTCAGACACAATTCTAAGTGGTAACGGCAAGATGTCCCTATGTGCAGTTGATCTGGCAAAAGCATTTGATACACTTCAAAGATATAGGAAATGGTCATCGTTGGAAAATAGAAGAACTAAAAAAGAGCTATTAAAGGTAGCCAAACGTACATATATCTGCTAACACCAGCAACATATTAAGGACTGAAAGCGGATATACAAGAAGCTCTCTCACACATAAATAAGTAAGGCAGGGCGGAATTCTGAGTCCCCTTCTCTTTATAACTGTCATGGACGATATTGCAAGAAATGCCAATAACCTAACAAAGGGTATTTACGAAGAATCCAAAAATTTCCGACCGGTAGTAGCCAATAAATTTATGTATGCTGACATCTTGATAATGGCAGCTCCCAATAAAAATCTCCTGTCAAGAAATATAGAAATATGGCGTGGAAGGTTAAAGGAGTTTGGATAAAGAAGAAACGGAAATATTGACAATCTCTAAAGAAGGAGAAGAAAGAAATATCACAATAGATGATTATCCAATAAAAGTGACAAAAAACTTAAAATATCTTGGAATTATAACAAACCACAAAGGAGATGTAGAGGTAGATGTGAATAGTATAATAAAAATTTAAACGGTTTATATCATACATTAAAGTACATATATAGTTTTAAGTAAGAGAAAGGTCAGCAGAGCGACTAAGACTAAAATTTATAAGACAATATTCCTTCCAAGACTATGATACGATAGCGAGTCATAGGTACTAAATAAGAGACTAAAATAAAGAATGCAGCTGAAATGAAAACTTTAAGAATAGAGGGTGCTATCAGACTGGATAAAATTAGAAATAAAAAGATACGAGAATAATTAGGTCTAAAATCAGCAGTAGGAAAAATAAGGAAAAACAACATAGTTGATTTGGACACCTCACATGAATGAGCGACATCTATGTATGATTCACTTAAGTCGGTTAGCTGTTGTTGTAGGTATCTGTAATTTAAATCAAATAATTTTTGGTATTTTATCTTTATTTGGTTGTTTTCTTTCTTAATAATTTAAAAACAATTTAAATTGAAATCCTATTTCCTTAATTCCGCATTATTGGTATTTTCTTTAAATTGATTTGTTCTTCCTTACCTACTCTTACCGGCGCGCACTTGTTGAATATCCCGTAGCGCAGCGTGCTGGTTAGCCTGGAATCATTTTATTATTTGGGATAGGTTTTAAATCTATCGTCATCGTCGTTCCGACGGATTTTACAGAATGAAATTCAGTATTTGCAAATTTTGCATTTGTTTTTGGATTGGTTAGAAGCGCAATTTCCTGTAGCGGCCACGCCGGAATTTTTAGTTAATCTACACGTGACTTCTTTGTAATTTTTGAATGCTTGGTATAGACGATTATTATTATGCACATTGGAAGAATATAAGAACATATAGTCAGGTATTTATCTATCAATTAATCTGAATTTGTAATGACCCATTTTCATAACCTATATGTCTCGTATGTTGTTGACATTTTCTTTAGAACTAATTATTCTCTCTATTTAGGGAACAATTGTTGTGACGTTGAAATTGTGAGACGTGATTGCGACACATAGGTCCACGATTATATTATGTTGGACTTAACTATAAAGCCCCCTGGAGAAGGATTCTGCTTTTTTCTGTTCCGTTGAAAACCTAATTAAGTTCAGTAACTTTGGTTTTATTTTGAGAATTTATTACAAAAAGGCCCATTATACAGCGTTTCTGTTCTAAAATAATAATAACAATATTATGTTCAATTGATAGTGGTTAACTTGGACATCGTAAATAAACGTGATTTCAAATATTTTATGTGTTTCTGAAGAAAAGATGCCTGCAATGTGCTGTGTTGTACATTGTAAAAAATTCTTAGTAATGTCGGTATTATTAATTTATTTTAGATATGTAGTGAAATATATTTTACATAAAAAATAAAACTAAGCATGTGTGTTTTACTAGTTACTTGGCTATTTAGAATTGTCTTAAACATGTGCGTGTAAGTAATGTCTATGTATTGTATTGTATAAATTTGAATACATTTTTTCATGTCAAGAAACTGTGAAATATGGCGGTGGTACATGTAGAAAAAAATTACGAACATATATCACCCAGAAATATTTCCTGCTTCGGGACAATTGTATCTTTTTTGATTAATGGGCGACGTTTTTTGAATAAATGGAAATGATGACAATTTGTTTGTCCGATAGTTAATAATAACACGTTTAAATAATGCCTCGCATAAATCGAACCAGTTTTGATCTGGTTTCTCATTGCGCTTTAAATATCCTTCTTCTTATTTTCTCGCAAAAAGAAACACTGTTTTGAAATCAGCTGCCTCTAAGCTTTTGTTATATTAAATTATCTATGCAACTCCTATATGCGTGATTCTGAACTGCTATATTAAAAAATGTGTCGTATTCAATTTTATCTCAGAATCCAATGATGTTTCTTTCACCATGCATGTTAGATATATTTCTTGTTTCTGGTAAATTTAGGTGGATTTAATATTTGCAGAGACATATGGCTGTGAACTTATGGATATCAATTAAAAGTATGATAAATGTGTAAAACTTTATTTTATGTCTTATTTTTTTTAGAAATTCAAATTTAATTCATTCGATATATCATATAAAAGATTTACATCTGTGCTAAAACAAGCCACCTTGGCGAAGTAGAACCAGATAGAAGAGGAAAAGGACAAACGCATAGAAGAATTAAAAATAAGTACCGAACTTCTGTAGTCAGATGCATTGAAAGATTCCGAGATACCAATAACTATTCGAAATAGGAAAATTCTAAAACAAAATATCTCTTGCCTGAAGTCAGCGTAAAGATTATGTAAAACTTATACAGGACGTCCCAGAAATAAAAAGATGGAGTAGCAGAAATCGGAAGCTATATTGTGTAAAAACGTACCATCAAAATATCAAGTCTTTATTCGAGCGCAGACGCCAGAAAAAAAAAAATAAAGAATTCAATTGGCCTTACGCCGACCCTGGACTAAATATTCACCTGCTTCACTTTCACAATCGGTCCTTTTCAGGGCCACGATATTACTTATGTTAAAAAAAAAGGGGGAGGAATAGATACTTCATAATAAATATCAAACCATTAATTACTTTAATTTTACACCTGCTAGAAAAACTACGATTTATTGAATATTCTAAAATAATAATAATCAGCTGTTTCCGACTACAAACACATTAAAGAGCAACAACCTTCCTATTTTAAAAATAAAAACAATCTTTTATTGTCTGCAATAAAGTGGGTCGCCCATCTGTGTCAACAACCGACTACATAGCTGCGTTATGCAGACGCATCGGGCAAAAAATATGTTGTATATGAATGAGTACGATTTAACGTTTTTTTCCCGTTTTATCAAATAAGAGCGTATTTTTCTATGAATGCGTGTTCGTTTCTATTTACAAATGAGCATTCTTACGTGTATTTATAAACATACATTCTGTGCCAGGTCCGTAATGTAATTTTTTTATCTAAAAAACAACATAGAAAATTAAATTTTTAATTTCTTCGTTATTTCGGTATATTTGAGCCTGTTTCCTGCTACTCCGTCTTTTTATTTCTGGGACACCCTATATATGGCAACGTGCAAAGAAGAAAACCAAATGCCTGCTAAACACTCTTATTATCGGAAAATTTATATTAACGAATTCAACCAAATTTCTCATCGCCCACATTCTGACACCTGTTCCTGTTGAGAGTCTTATCAAAATATAATGAAATCCTCAATAGACGAACCTAAGTCACAGAGGTTCACGTAACTGTCCATCAAAGACGAGCTGAAAAAGCCGTAGTCAAGAAAAATGACACTGAAAAGAAGAGATTTTCGACAGTCATTGTATATTTTGATCTTCAGTAGTCTTTACCTACGCCGCTCCTCATAACCTGCAAAGTATTCTACCTAAAACAATTGTGGACATACAACTTCTATATTTATTAAGAATGAAGCGTATAAGTTTGTTTGGTCTGAGAATGTAGCTTTAAGTCTTCTTTACCCAAAATTATCACGTCTCTTCCACCAAATATAAAATGAATTGTCTACAGTGATTCTTATGAGGGTCAAAACAAAACAAAAATATTGTAAACTCTTTATGTTTTTTGCAAAACAACTAATAAACTCGAAGAAATAAGCCATACATTTTTGAAACCTGGTCACACATATATGGAGTGGGATAAGTCCTTTAGGCTCATAGAGAAAGGTAAAAAATTTCCGCAAGTATTTGTACCACAAGATTGGAGTAATGTAATAAAATCAATATCTAAACGCTTTCGGGTACATGATGTGACTAAAAAATATTCTCAATGCGATAATAAGCGACCGCAAATAAATGTAGAGAAACACAAAATAAACTTTAGACCAATTTCTCACTTCAAATATAATTAAGGTATATTCTGTTCATTTTAAGCTTACCATTGATGATTACCCTTTTGCCAGTGCCCTTTGCTGAGTAATGGTAGACCACCTAGTAACTTTCCGAAGATACTTTGCTCCGTGTTGAAAGAGAGGTCTAAATATTTCAGAAGTAAAATGGAAACATTTGCTGACACTGATCGAATATATACAAATATCTTAAGTATAGGGGTAAGAAAATAATAATGAAATCCAAAGGGAAGAAAAAAGAAATGAAACTTTCAAAACTACCACTTCTGTATCAAAGAATCCCACCAATCTTAAATTTTCTTTTGAAATACAAACGTCAAAATATACCAATTTTTTGGTGGCGTCATCTAGTGGTACAGTTTAGATACACAAAATCATAGTAACAAGGAAGTAACAAGGAAGAATAAAGTAGTATTCCTTGTTCAACAACCATTAAGGGTCCTATATAGTGGATCGGAAATGTAATATTGGTTGCATAGCACATAATTTAATAAGCCAAGAATGTCCGAGTACTTATTACACATAGGGAATATATAATAAATATTTGAAATAATAACTCAATATCTAAGCGAATAAAAAATCATTTATGGCCAAATATTTACACATTTGTAACCGTGGAAAAGATTTTTACTAGAATAACAATTCATTATAATGTGGGTTGCCTAATTTTAATTTATTTTATATTCATTCAAAACAAAGTAAAGAATAGTTGAACGAAAAATAAGTGCAGAGCGGGGTAGCTTTTTATTCAATTTATAACGTGAACCCAAGCAAACAAATCTCCTCCGAAGGATGTTTGAGAAAACTGGTTTTTAATATTTTGACATATTAATTAATTTTCTTTAATCCGATAATTTTTTTTCTAAATTTGATTCTTCAGCGGGGTAGATTACTAAATTCTTAATAAGTTGACGTTGAAATGTTTTCTCCAAATTTAAAATCAACAAAATTATCTTGCATCTAAAATATGCTATTTTTCCATTGTTGACAGATCCACTATATAGGACCCATAAGACCATATTTCAGAAGTAAAATGGAAACATTTGTTGACACTGATCGAATATATACAAATATCTTAAGTATAGGGGTAAGAAAATAATAATGAAATCCAAAGGGAAGAAAAAAGAAATTAAACTTTCAAAACTACCACTTCTGTATCAAAGAATTCCATCAATTTTAAATTTTCTTTTGAAATACAAACGTCAAAATATACCAATTTTTTGGTGGCGTCATCTAGTGGTACAGTTTAGATACACAAAATCGTAGTAATCTACTTTATTCTTCCTTGTTCAACAACCATTAAGACCATATGTACTTACGAGAGAACGCAATTTCTGCAGTTTTTATCTCGCCAGTGGCGACATTTTGATTGTTACTTTTTTAACTTTTGTAAAAGTAAGTATATAAGCTTAAAAATGAATTTTGAATTGGTGGGAAATATTTTTCCCATCGCCCAATTAACCACCATTAATGCACCTTTATACATCTTTGTAGTTCACGCACAAAAAATTTCTAAACAATATGGTTAGCATGTAGAAGACACTGAACAAACAGAAGAAGTTTTACAAAGCTATTTTTATGCTGAAGAGCAATTCAGTGCTTTGGATAAGAAACAACCAAAAATAACAACATATATTCAAGTTTGCCTGTACCTTCAATGTCAACTAGTAACAGCTGTTACTCAAATTCACCTGTGACAGCAGGTTACGATCCAAATGAAGTATTGGAAGAAAATCTGCAGTTAGACCTTAGCGCAAAAGCACGTCTTTCACCAAATATCGATCAGTTGGATAATGAAGCAGAAGTGACAGGTATGACGACAATTTTCTAATTGTTCTTTTATGTTTCATTTTTATTTTATTGGAACTGTAGTCCATCTGGCAGAAGAATCGGATAATGTAGTCCCAATATCATCAGAAGTAGGAGAAGATGAATTTGATCGTTCAGAGTGGGCGGAAGAGTCTGAATATTTTACAATTCCATCGAAAAAATTTGATCAACCAACGCCTCATACATCTATCGGGCTACCAAAGCGAGTTCATACTTTACCGAATTTTTTGATGATTACCTATTTTCTCTGATTGTCGAACAAACTAATTTGTATGCATTACAAATAGTCATTGAAAAATTGGAGTCCATTAAGCGTTCTTGAATTGAAGGCTTATGTATTGGGTATCTCATTCTGATGGGGATTCATCAGTTACCTAGGCTAGAAAATTATTGGAGCAGCGGTCCATTGTTGAATGTTAGTGGCATTTCTAATGTTATGAGTTCAGAACGGTTCAGAAAAATTACCGACGCCCTTCAGTGTAATGATAATAAGTTCTGTCCTCCCCGCGGATCCTCAAAATATGATAAACTTTACAAACTTACACCGCCGATTGACTATCTAAATAATAAATATCGTTCTGCTTATGATTGCCCTTCAGAACTGTTTGTTGATGAGTCAATCATTCTTTTCAAAGAGCGTTGCAGCTTCAAACAATATTTTTGCAAATTCTCAGACTGGTTTTGTTTCAAAATTGTTGATATATACACAAGTAAAAGTGCCGTCACAGAAACTGACAAATATGTTGGGTTGGGAGAAAAAGTGGTGCTCAAACTGACTGAGAATTTGACTAATAAAAATTGTTCAGTAACTTTCGACATTTTTTTACTTCTGTTAGCTTACTGAAAAGGCTACATAAAAAAGGAATGAATGCTATTGGGACAGTAAGAAGTCATAGAAAGAATTTACCTGACATGATGAAGAAGAAAGATAAAATGAATCGCGGTGAATTTCACTTCAAACGTCAAGGATTAGTTTCTGCTGTGAAGTGGCAAGATACTAAGCCCGTCACTTTACTTACCACTGTCATGCCCCCAAGAAAAATGTTACTGTAAAAAAAACAAATACAGATGGATCTAAAAGTAATGAATACTGCCCTGAAATTGTAGACGTGTACAATAGAATCATGGGAGGTGTTGACAGATTCGATCAAAAAAGAGAAGCATTTGCTATCGGAAGAAGTTCATTGAAATGGTCGGATAGAATATTCTACTTTTTGGTTGACCTAGAGATTGAAAAGAGTTTCATTATATACATATGACACATTTTGACGAAAAATTTTAGAATAGTTGGCATATCAAATCGCTTTGGTTCGTCAACTCATATCTGGATACAGTAGTCGCAAAATAATGCTGCTGAATTTTTAGCAAATAAAAAACGAGTCCCTGATGAAGTTGAGCTGTCATCTGTCGGGTCCCACTTCCATGAAAAAGGATATTATAGAAGGTATAGGATCTATATTAAGCAATATGAGTAGGAAGTTGGATATTATAGTGATTTGTTAAGATATGACAAGTTTTATAGTTGCAATTAAAATCAATGCTAAGCTGAAAATACAATTGAAGGGGTAAGAATGAAAAGGGTGTAAGTAACACTTACACGGTTTGGATATATTTGAGTTTGAAGTTATGTAACTATAAAAAGGTCAAGAATTTTTTTTAAAAAAATCTCATTGATATAAATTAATTAAAAAAATATAGAATTTTCTTGATTGAATCGGCCGTTACTTGCTGGAACTCCATAATAATTAGGGTTAAAGTAAAATACAATTTACAACTAATTTCCAGTATAATCACACTTTATTTAAAAAATACGACGTTTCGCTACGATGTAGCTTCTTCAGGTA
This sequence comes from Amphimallon solstitiale, assembly GCA_963170755.1. NCBI lineage: Eukaryota > Metazoa > Arthropoda > Insecta > Coleoptera > Scarabaeidae > Amphimallon > Amphimallon solstitiale. Next base: position 66,092,430 of record OY720680.1, read on the forward strand.
TTGCGTTACTACTAAATACATTCTACAAATTTATGATTTTTCCAACACATTTTCTACAAGCTTATTTATTTCTAAGATTTCAAGTAAATTTCATTTTAAACCTTTTTCTTGTGAATTTAGTATCTCAAATTCGTTGTTGAAATTATGATTATTTTCTAGTAAGTGAATTGTATAATTTGAATCTGTCTTTTTATTACTAAAACTCTTAAAATGTTCGTTTATTCTTTTGTCAAAGCACCTCCCTGTTTGGCCTATATATGTTTTAGGGCAATCCATACATGTTAATTTATAGACTCCTGATTTTTTACCCTTGTTTATCTTTGATTTATTGTTTTTTATGTACTTCCCCAAAGAATTATTTGTTTTATATGCTACATTTATAACTACTTTATGTAAAAAAAATTCTATTTTTTCGCTTGTTGATCCTATGTAAGTTAATACTTTATAATTATTTAATTTCTCTTTTGTTATTGGGTAAACCATTTCTTCATTTAAACTGGTAAACCATTAACTGGTACCGTTAAAGAAGTAGGTAGTTGTTAAGGATATTGTTATGGTTTAAATATTCATGCTGTATATTGATTTGTAATTGTGTTAAAACATATGATTTTTCAATTCTTAAAATTATATTTTTATCAATGAATAAAGAATTAATTATTTAAATGATATTTGGATATTCATTATTTGATGAGATTTTCTTGATGTTCTGGTTGTCGTAGAGGAAAAATAAGGTTTTCTTTCTTCTATGTTTGTATTTTTAGAATCTGCTGAGGAGAAATTAAAAAATATTATTATTGTTGTCAAATATGATGTATTATGTTTTATGTACAAAATTGTTTAATTAACGATGATATGACAAGTATTGTAGACGTAAATAATTGCTTTAGAGTATAAACTAATTTGAATTAAATTTCCCGCCATTATTTGAACAGGTGTAAATGAAAGAATAATTTTGACAGTTCCTGTAGTGGAAATTTTTAAATTGAATGACAATTGTGTAAAATGCTTTGCAATTAGGTTTTTTAAAATGTAAGAAGAATAATTAATATACGTAGTAATAAATTAAAGGGATGTAAATATTCGAAAGTAAAATAGTAAAGAGATATTTTGAATTATTAAGGTAGGTGTAGATTTCTGATTGGAGAATTTGAAAAAGTTTAAAAAGATTGCCAAGGGAATTGTTTTGAAAAAATTATAAATAGGAGAGAATTTTTCTTATGAATGAAGTGCGGTTGTATATTTTCGGTATTGCGAAAAGAATATCGGAAATTGTATAAAATATAATAATTTTGAGTTATTAAAAAGTAATAAAAGTGTTCACATAACAGAATTCAAAGTGTAAACAAATTTATTTTCAATTTCCAACATTGAGTACGTACGAAGGCTTATTATGGATTTATGAAAGGGTTATTAAGAGATTAATATTGAACGTGCATACAGAATAAGAAGATTTTAGTAAATAATTGATAAAACTTACCCTTAATATAAAATTCTGATCCAAGTTATTGTGAGTACATCATTTTGGATTCTATTAAAAGAAGAAGAGGTTTTGAAGAGTATTCAATCCGGACGATATTTGTAGAGATTACGAAGATATCGCAAGTTTAACTAATTGACGAATTGTTCAGAAAAGGTATGTTCCTGTAAGACGTTGTCCAATCCAGAGGATTATTCAAGTTTAACTATTAGATGAGATGTAAGCTATTATCCAGTTCCAAGAGTCGAAAATATTCCCAAGTTTCTACAATCGATGAAATTTTAACTGTTATCCAGTCCAGGAAGTTTTCAGAAGTATTTTTCCAGTTTCGAGGAAGTGTTTTCTTATTTTAAGGTACAGCTGAATTTCAATATACAATATCCACACGTATTAGTAGCAGGCCAGTTTGGAGATACCCATCATCTGTACGCACGAAGGGAAGCGTATAACTCCAGGGCGAGACAAGAGACAGCAAACCGTAGAGATTGACTTCATCGAGGCACGTGCAAAATACAATACATAATAGGATTATCAGATGGAAAGATCGTATGAAATGTTTGTTTAGAACTGATTCAAGATTGTATTAGATACTTATTTATTATTACAATAACCGATTTATTTGCGAATTTAGTTTGTTCACATAAAATTTATATTGAAATCTACAAACAGAATAAGTTATAACTATTTGAATTTTAATACAAATTAGGTAACAATGTATGAAAGGCAATACCTTATTTATAGAAGTATCACGAATTTTATCCAGTAGAAATCTCATCAAACAATCGAATATTCACAACTAGAATTGAAAAGTATTATTTGTTAATTGTAGAGAACATACTCGTTGTTCAACAAACCTACTCACTATCCTTGTGTCATTATTTATAATGGTTGATTTTTATATTTTCTTACATACGAAAATACATCGTAATTAAACAATTTTAAATAACTATTATTTAAATTTATGATTCTGATAAGCACATTATTATACCATTATTAGCCTGAGATTGTTGTTTTCTTTCATTTGTAGCATTATCTATGTACCATCTTAAACAGAACAACTGATTTCCAAGAGTTGTGGAACACTAAAAACATAACAATATCAAATTATTTTACTTTGAAAAAGATCAAATAAAATAAGGAATACTTACATGTATAGGCGTAATTCTACAATTTACAAACGAATAATCAGTCACAGCGAACTTCAAACACCCCTGATGATAAATAAAAGTATTTTTTAAAGAACATTTTGTAAATTAATCGATGATAAACGATTCATAAGTTAGGTTATAAGTTTTTGACATTTAATATGCAATATCCCTTCCATTTTTATAATGTATAGGTATAGGTCTCAAATAATATAGTCCTACCAGTTCAATAAAATAAACAAGGAGAAATAAAAATTGATATTTATTTAATTTGAGTATTAGCCAGAGGAATTATATTAAATAATAATAGTAGTAGGAAATTGATATTGAGCAAAATATAAAATCATTAAATATTGGTATACAGAGTGTAATAAATCATATCTACACACATAATCAATACATTATTATTGCCGAACTTAGGGCAATATTAGAAAATTATGTGTTGTAAATAACACTCATCCAGTAAACCAATACAATATATTTAGAGTACAATATATAGTTATTACAAGATTTATAGTAATTAGGCAATGAACAAATGTGTAGAGAATGTGTTGGAAAAATCATAAATTTGTAGAATGTATTTAGTAGTAACGCAATACCTGAAGAAGCTGCATCGTAGCGAAACATGTCGTATTTTTTAAATAAAGTGTGATTATACTGGAAATTAGTTGTAAATTGTATTTTACTTTAACCCTAATTATTATGGAGTTCCAGCAAGTAACGGCCGATTCAATCAAGAAAATTCTATATTTTTTTAATTAATTTATATCAATGAGATTTTTTTAAAAAAAATTCTTGACCTTTTTATAGTTACATAACTTCAAACTCAAATATATCCAAACCGTGTAAGTGTTACTTACACCCTTTTCATTCTTACCCCTTCATATTGCTTAATATATCAAAAAGAGTTAGAAAATATCCTTAAATGTTTACAAAAAAAAAAAGAAGGATCACGTGCCATTCCACATACAAAAATAAAATGAAAAAGGATCTATATTTGCTTAGATTTGTATCCATCCATAATGTAACATGCATCGCCTAAATATACAGTGAAAAAAGGTAGCTCAGGGCGAACAAGCACAAAAATTGCGCACAATATCTTTTCCATTTAGAAAACGCCGCCCCTGTGTAAATATCAGAAAGTTTTTGTTATCCCAAATAAAATTATGAAAGAAAAACAACTCGAAAGCATTTACTAAGTCTATTTGCACAGAACGTACGCCTAATGATCGTAACAAAAGATAAGTTATATGAAATATGGCATTATTTAAACATTGTTCTTCCCTCGTTCTTCTTATTCTTCCCGAACCTTCTCTCACGATTTTTTTTCTCTTTCCTCCGTTACTGTCACTTTGATTATTTTCGCTCCCTCTCTCTCTTTCTGTCCTCCTGTGTGTGTGTGTGTGTGTGTGTGTGTGTGTTTCTAAATGAAAGCCAAACAATGCGAGGGGATGACGTCGTTCGGTACTTCCAGTTAGACAAGGATGGCTAATCCTAGAGAGAGACTTTGGATACAAATTATCCGTTCGGTTGTTTGCAAGAGAGAATCGTTCAAATACTATCAAAGTAGGTATCTGTTGGAAGGGATTGACAGTTGAATGCGAACAGTTGACGACAGAAATGTATTTGCTCATTGTATTTGCAGCCTGTTAACAAATATTTTAATCATTTAATGTGTTTGTTGACCATAAAGTGCCCATTTTACTTTATAGTACTTAAAAAAAAGATGACCGGAAGAGACAGACGGCTTGCAACTTCTTGCAAGCTAATTAGATTCAATTTGTACTTCAATTTTTAAACAAATTACTAATACTCTTGAAGAATTCATGACAACAGGCATAACGTGAAATAATCAAGAGGTACTCTAAAATGACTCAAACAATTTCCATTTTTATTCATCATGGGGCACCTTTACGAAAAATGCAGTAACAAAATTTAACTTGTTTTCCTACTGAAAAAATGCTTACTAATCTTAAAAAAAAAACATCAGGTACATCTTCGAAAAGTTTAATTTCATTTAAATTTAATTATTTAAACAACGACTCCTATACTAAAAAAAAGTATTTGTAATGTATGTGAAATATATGAAAATAAAAATGTTCGGGTAATCGATTTGCTTAAATTTACAAAAAACTCATACGTTATTTCTCAATATTTCGTTATAATTCTATAGCTTCATCAGGAGTGCTGTAATTAATCATATATAATTTGCTTACAAAGAAGCTCTTGAAAAAAGTTTTTCTCTGTGCGTAAAACAAAATTACATTTAACATACGTTTTCATCAACATGAATACATTAAAAAATATATTATGTAAGAGATATCCATATGTAATGAAACTATTTGTGCTTTCATTGCGAAAGGAATGTCTAATTTCTGTTGTTTAATAACAATCATCGATGAGAAACTTAACTCGCATAAATATGATGTTGCAAGGGGAATCAAACATTGAAGAGCTTTGTTTGTCAGTTTGGATTATTCATGTATTATTTTGACCTAAAAATCATTCCGTTTCTAGGAAAAAAAATTCAGCAACATCCAATACTTGATATTTCAAAAGTTTACCTTTCAGGTTTATTGGAATTTTAGTGTATTAAAGAAAGGATTCAGTAACTGCCATAACTGGTTTGAATTTCATTTGGAAAATATTTACAAAGCTGTTGTTTTAAATTGCACAAAGTAACTTGCATGTTGACAAAAACTTGCTTAGAATTTATCAAACAGTCCTTGACTGAAAGCTATGGTAAACTCCAATCGAGAAAAAGAATTTCAATTCATTTCAGCGCGTTCAAGAAGTAATGGGCGATGTGTCCATGAGTTCTTAAACGCGCTGAAATCAATCCAAATTCTTTTTCGCGATTGGGTTCACCATAGCTTTTTCATAAATCCATTAATTTTGTCCGTAGTTTGAAATTTTACTTTGTCCGCGTATGCTAGAAAAAGCCCAATTTCCACGCAAAAAATCGCATAATCTAGGTTTATTCTCAATTGTTCCAAAGTATTTCAAAGAAAAAATTCTAATCGGGCGAGATAATAGGAAAAAGCGATTTAATGCGAAAAATGATTTGCACTTTCCGAACATTATTGTGTAGAAGGACGTTTACGTACTCGTATGATCCGAAAGCCTGATGTAAGACCCCATTGGTTTATGAACAAAGCTAGTCACTTTTCATGGCTGTCTCTTCAGTGAATATAAACACCTTTCCACATTTTTTTTATTTGACAAATGCCGTTGTTTAACAATACCAAATTGACAGAAAATAGAATATTTTTATCAAAGCCATCAAAGCATACGACAGATTGGCTCCACTTTTATGGTATGTAATATAAAATAATATCAATAAATAAATTTTACACACACAAAATATACATTTATTAAGTAGAAAGTAAAACATAAATTATAATAAAAAAAATATCAGCCTAGTAGCTCATGGGAAAACATTAATCTTGTTACGACCAAGGCAATATCATTCTCAGAAAAAATTGTTTTTCGCCATTTTCTCGGCCAATTATACTTTAGATCAATTTACAACGTTCAACAAATATAGCTCAAAATTTTAATTTTCAAAAAGGAAGGGCTGGGAAAGCTTCGTTTTTTCCAATTATTACCGTCAATTTTGAATTTTTTTTTTCAAGATTCTTGGAATAACCACCAAAATTTCAATTTTCGAAAAAAGGGGGGCTGGCTGAAAAAGTTGTTTTTATCTATTATCTAGGCCAATTTTGACTGTTTTTTTAATACTTTGGAACAATTTAGAACAAATCTAGAACGAACCTACAACAACCTAGAAGGACCGTCAGATTTTCGATTTTTGAAAAAAAGAGGGGCTCACTTCACACACGTTAAAGAATTTAAGGCAAGAGCTTCTTGGTGTAAAAAACAGTGCAAACCATTTGGTATTACTTTCTGTGATCTGATAATAAGACCGGATCGTTGTCCTCTCATAGTCTTGACACCATTGGTGCATATAGCAACGCAGTCAGAGATGTACCATTCCAGCTATGTAAAAGTTACTTACAGGATGAACCAAACAGTGTATAGGAATACACGACTACTCTGGGGAGTACATGGATACATGTGAAGTACCTCAGAGATCAGTAATGTCGCCAATTTTATTTGTTATATACGTTAATTAAATATAATGTCAGACGGTGTAACCTTATTTGTGGATGACACATCGTTATTGAATAGTGATAAATGCAAAGCAATTTTAAGAACGAAATCAAGTAAGTCGTTGGTTGGATTGCGGGAAGAACTGGATTGACTGCATAAGACTCAATTTAAATGAAGAAAAGTCGCAGACTATTTTCAACAAGAAATTAACACCAAACTGCAACCCTGCTTGGTTTTGATATTCACAGTGACTTAAGATAAAGCCACCATGTCGACATTGTGAAAAGTTGTCATCTGCTCTATTTGCACATGCAAGACTAGATCAAGTGGCTACCTACCAAGCAGCATGTGTCACCTATTTTGGTCATTTCCACAGCGTGGCAACCTATGAAATTTTACTTTGGGGTAATTCCTCCACGGCCAATAAGGTATTCCTGAGACAAGAGAGAGCCATTAGAATATTGAGTAATATTGGCGACCAGCAAACAAGTTTCAGGGGCTTCATAGACATCATAGAATTATTTCCCTTTCCGAGCGTATATATACTTACCTGGGTAAAGAATGTACAGGAAAGTGTGTGTATAGAGAATATAGTAATAATCACACATACAACACTAGAAACAAAAACAATTTGTCAGAACCACATCACCGAGTAACATGAGTTCAGGGGCGCAAAAACTACGCGGCCATTAAAATCTATAACAAAGTGCACCACTAGATCAATGGTTTGCTATCTTCAAAGGCAATAATAATAATAGTGCTGCGCAAAATGCTAATGGAGGTTGGATTTCATTCCGTCCAGGAATATTTAGATGCGATTTTGTCTCAGAATGAAACGCATTTTCTCTCTCTTTTTAACTACTTTTTAACTTTTTATGAACATATGTGTTTTTTTCTTGTAGTTGCATTGTTTGTTTATTTGTATGCATCGCTATCTAATTATTTGTTTATATGTACCACTATATGGCATGTGTAATGTACGGAATTGTATAAAATACGCAAATAATGTTATTATTATTATTATTTCGCCCAGTCAATGTTGTATATCGATGGGGATTGCATAAAAGTATCAAATTTTTTTTCCGGTGGTATTGGTCTCTAATAGCATACAAAATAAAACATATTCTGTGATATCTTGTTATTGCTTGTGTTGTATCTTACAAATTCTATAAACTGGACACCGTTAGAAATATCTATAGAGAATTACGTGCATTTCTTGATATTTTCAAGAATTACTGCTCGAATATCTTCTGCCATATTTTCACCAATCAATATTTCTATTATATCAACAGCTGCTAGTAAAATTAAATATGCAGCAATTGTATATGCCTTGCTCATGTTTGCAATGATAAATCGATAACACGCTAGCAATTGTATTCTTGCCACTTTGGGATAGGGATGGTTCTAACGATCTTTTTAAAAACGTATTAATTTTAACCAATATAACAAATATGAAAAAACGAATATAACACTTAAATATTTAATATGGAACACTCAAGAACTCCCCATAATACACAACTTGCAAATGACGTCTGAGCAAGCCTTTCGCAAGCTCACGAATATCACTGAAAAAAGATCAGGCATTGTAGTGTCCTTTCTCTACATTGGTTAAAAATGCTGAAATAAATAACTTAGAACTTGCGCTATTTAATCATAGATGGCGGAAGTAAGAAATTTACTTTCTACTTTTAATTTCAGAGAGGCGTTTACCTATCGAAAACTAAGGCATCGCCGTTTCGCGTTTTTTGAATTTATTTTGTAATTTTAGAATCTCAAATTTGGGTTAGTGGTGCAAAAGGCATCAATTTATAATGTCAAGGTCCGTTTTTGTACTAATTTATTTTCTTAAGAAAGTGTTTTAGAAATAACCACAAAAATGCATGAATTTGATTAGTGTCTACTAACTAAGGTTGGTACACAAAAGAAAAAAAAACGACCTCTACGCGCCAGCTGCACATTTGATATACGACATAAAGAAAAAATCAAATTTATGTACTTATTTTTAAAGATAAAAAACATTAAACAGTAAACCATGTCACACACATTTCACACAAGGTTTTACGCGTCGTCTATTTCCACTTTACGGTATCTCTACCGGTCCCAGCGAAGACGAAAATCTATCCGAACCGGTCGGCTGTTGCAGACTTAAATGCAAGTGACAGTTTAATTACAAACTGTCACTGGCATTTAAATGTCATATATACCTATAATATTCGAGTGTATAATAATATAACAGTTATGGGCAAGCGAAAATTGGCTTATTATATAACATCAACAACATCAACAGTTCCGTAAGTACTCATTCTTTTCATATGTTTCCCATCTATAGTATTCCTTAATCTATGAATAAAACCGAAGCGCTGTGAAGGAAACCGAATATCGTGTAGCTTCGCTTACTCACACCCCCTTGCGTCTACCCGTCCCGCGAGTAATTTAAGTTGCATAAGTTTCTATTTGCTGGTAAACGCCCGTCTTAATTGTGTGGTGTTATTGTTTGATTTTCTTCAAATAAAATTGGGTGTGCTAAAAAAAGGAGTCCAAGAAGAAAATTCTTACCAAAAGAGGATTGACGATTTGAATCAAAGGATTAATGATTTAACTTTTCCACTATTTCGTCTGTATTCGTTAACGTCTGGCGCAAACACGTTATTAAGTATTTTGGGTAAAGAGTACAAATTTGTCCATTTCATATAGTACGTATATAAAGAAACACAAAAAATTTAAATGTAGCATTTCATTTTTAATTTTGAACAATACAATCTTATCCTTTCGACTTTATGAATGCCTTCGTACCTTCTCTCCTACCATCCCATATTCTTTTTCTTTTATTATACTTTTCGAAACAATAAAAGAAAAACAACAATGCTACAAGATTTTTGCGCCCGGCATCTTGTAATACTCGACTGTGTAGCCCGCGCCTGTAATATGAAGAAATAACTTGAAGTAGCAGTTAAATTGAATTATAGGAAATGTTCTCGGATTTATACGAGGACGTCAGAAGAATTTGATATTGTAATATTGCAGTTATTTCGCTCAGAACTGACAGCATATTTATAACGTCATTTCTTTTATTTTTTCCTCTGCGCCTGACTCTGTTTTCTATCTTCCTTTGTCGCAGGCAAAGGCCAAAAAGCAGGTAGAAGTAATATATGAGCTCCAGAAATTGTTTTGGGATTTCATATTTATCCTAACATAAAGAAGAACATTTTTGCGCAATGAGAGTTCCCTTGCATTTTTCTCTCTCGCATGCTCTAGAGGTAAACGTATAACCAGTCTTTCTCGTTTCATATTTTAATATGAAATCTCAATCCTTTTAATCAAGACTACGTCAAAGGATAATGTTATTGGAATTTTCTACATTAAAGTACAGAATGTAATAGGCTTTTACTTTATATTTCATAATATATACAATACATATGACATCATCAGTATATACAAATACAAGGGCGTATTTCTATATTATCTACCTAGCAATGAAACAAAACAGTGACGATGTGAAACGAATTATTAAAAAATTGCTGTCACTGTTTGAAGTACATGTGCTAAGTTGTGTTTAGTTTATGCTGTGTATAGAGATTTGAGACGGTCCATTTCTCGATAAAATGAGTGAAACTAAAGTTGAACATCGCAGCGTAATAAAGTTCCTGACAAAGGAAGGCAATGGTCCAAAAGCAATTCATGAAAGAATGGTTGCTGTATATGGGGAAGATACACCATCTTATTTCCAAGTAAAATATTGGTCTAAACTCTTTCGATGGGGCCGAAAGTCAATCAATGATGACCCAAAGTCCGGACGACCCGTTGAAGCTCGAACTGAAAACATTGTGCGAAAAGTCGAAAATTTGGCACTGAAAGATCGGCGTGTAAAGATCTCTGTCATTGCCAATGAAGTCTGTATATCCGAATCAAGTGTTCTCAAAATTTTGCATGACGATTTAGGTATGAAGAAGGTGTCTGCACGGTGGATACCCAGATTGCTTACACCTGAACAAAAACTGTGCAGAAAAGAAATTTCTCAAGAAAATTTGGTCAAGTTGGAGAGGGACAAAACATTTTTATCTCGAATTATTACCGGGGATGAGACTTGGGTATATTACTGGGACCCTCCTACTAAACAAGAATCCATGCAGTGGGTTCATAAGGGCTCTCCACCACCAAAAAAGGCCAAGACACAATTTTCTGGAAAAAAACTAATGGCAACTGTTTTCTGGGATGCTGAAGGAGTTTTGCTTATTGAATATATGCCGAGAGGGTTTACCATAAATGGAGAGGCCTACGTAAACACAATTAAAAATTTAAAAACTGCTCTGGAGGAAAAACGACCGCATTCTTATCCACAAAAAAACTTGTTGCTGCACGACAATTGTCGGGTTCATAAGGCAAACAAAGTTCAGCAGATAATCAATGACTGTGGGTTTATACAGTTAAGGCATCCACCTTATAGCCCCGACCTAGCTCCGTCACACTTCTTCTTATTCAAAAATTTAAAAAAGCATCTCAGAGGAAAGTGTTTTGCTTCTGATGAAGAACTCAAGGAAGCTGCTGAAGAATATTTTGCGGGGTCACCGAAGCAATTTTTTTCTGAGGGTATGGGGCAACTGGAAAAAAGATGGAATAAGTGTATTAGTGTTGAAGGGAGTTATGTAGAAATATATTTTTTTTGTTCTCTCATGTGCTTTTTTTCATGGCTAGGTAGATAACATAAAAATACGCCCTCGTAATATTAAAAAGTTTTAGGTAACTTAATTGTTTTAGACACATATAAGATTTGTTTATCTTCAGGTAGAAGAAACCATTTAATACAAGTAAAAGAGGGGAAATTTAATTATATGCGTATTAATAAAAAAAAAACGATTAGAGATCTGTTATTTTGGGCCAGTAACGGAAGATGAAATTACGTTATTGGTTAAAAAAAATTAAACCAAAACATGCGTTGGACTGATATGGCGTGTCCACAAAGTTACTGAAGACTGTCGTTGATAGCATACTAGCACCAATGACCAAATTGATAAACAAATGCCTAATAGAGGGGGACATTTCCTTCAGAACTAAAAATAGCCAGAATAGTTCCTATTCACAAAAGAGGAGATATGGTAGACGCGCAAAACTATCGGCCAATACCTGTACTACTCTGTGTCAAAAATCCTCGAACATGTTGTGGCCACTAGGCTTGAACATTGCCTCGACCAGAGAAAGTGCTTTATGATGCGCAATATGGTTATAAGAAAAACATATCAACTAATATATGTGTGGCTCTATAATTCATTCAAATGCGGCTAAATCACAAAAAGATTTGTTTTATTAAGTTACCTCCCATCTTTTTATTTACACTGGGTTGGAGTCTGATAGACCTAAAGAGTTCATTACAAATTGCGTCAGCAGTTTTTAACAGGCTCCAAAAATTTACAGGGGATCACTAAAATTCGTTTGTTTTCCGATGGATGTGAGGGACAAAACAAGAATTTAACAATGATAACAATGGGTGGTTTTAGAGGACATCCAAAGGAATAGAAAGAGTCGAGTTAATTTTCGCAGTTACTGGGCATTCATATATTCCGCCCGACAGCGTCTTTGCCAATATTGAAAAGTCTGTATTAACACCAAGCGAATACAACGAGATTTTGAACAATTTGGTAATATTCAAAAGTTAGGAATTAAGTGGGACGGTCGTAATTAGAAATCTGCTAGGACAGATATTGTGAAAACAACAGGTTCATTTCACTTCATGATATACAGTATTAAGAGGGTGCTGGTAATATCATAGTGCAGGGAGAACCAATATTATTAACATGACAATTGGAGTACCGTAATCCATTTGGAGAAAAGGAAAATGTTTTATGCACATTAAACTAAACAAAATGGATATTGTAACAGTTAAGGTGAAGCCAGAAAAAATGAAAAATATCAACGAACTAATTGGTCATTTCGGCACTAATTGGTAAGAAAGATCTGAGATATTTGGACTTGAATTTTACAAAAATGTTATCGAAATGCGAGATGGTATAACTGAACCTGTTCCCGAAGAAGAGTTGTGCAAATTGCAGGAGGATGACAATCGATTTGTCTAGAATTTTTAATTATAATTTTTCTTTGTTAAAACAACTGTAGTTAATATACAATAAAACACCGAGCAAAATCAGAAATTTAATAATTTTCTTTTTATAATAGTACTTGATCATTTTCAAACCGATTGTTTCCTGGTTAATTTCAACACCGAATAATTTCTTTTATTTACGGATAAATCACTTTTCGTTATCTATTTGTCATTTTATTAAGCCAAAGAACCTCTTTAATGAAAATTATATGTTTGCAATAAATAATACCGTAGCTACAGTCTTTTTCGTTTTTACTGGATAGGTGAACATGTTGATATAACCGAATCTAGACACCTCATGTATAATCGACATATTTAATTACCTGGTGAAAGCGTTGGACAACCAGGAATATCCTGGGTTGATATGTAGCGATCTAACGCGTGCTTTTGATACTGTGGGCGATGTGATATTATTAGAGAAACTGTGGCATTATGGAGTTCGAAGGGTTGGGCATGGTCTCTTGGTTTCGTATCTCCAGAATAAAAAGCAGTTCGTTGAGTTCTATGGACAAAAATCGTGCTTAAAAGATATTGCAGATGGCCTGCCTCAGAGGTCTATCCTTGGGCCACTACTGTTCATAATATATGAATAATGTAGAAACCGATCGCACCTGCTTATGAGCATCCTCAAAATTGGATAGAATATACAAACCACAAATAGTAATACAGGAAGTTAAAGTACGGTTCTCAAAAAACAATCAACAAAATAAAAAATGGACTCATAGACCATAGGCTTAGCTGATCTCCACATGTAGCAGAGATTGCTGATAAACTGAATTCTGCAATTTACAGTATGCAAAGAATAAAATCCATATCCACCTACAAAGGTGTGAAACAAGGATATTTCGCTAACTTCCAGGTCTAGGGCGCATCCAGTGGTGCTGGGAGGGTTTTTCTGCTTCAGAAACGAGCTGTGAGGGTCTTGTTTGAGCTAAAATCAGATGAAACTTGTTTACCCGTCGTTTATAAACCAAAGAATACTTACCCATCCGTGTATGTACATATTAACAACGGCAACACATTTACATGGACACAAATATAAGTTATAACAAAATGGTAACACGCACCTTTACGCAACACGTAACAAAGATGTATTGAGGATAACCTACCATCGCTAGGCAACGACGCAGAGATACGAACGAGTATCATTTATTAGTCTTACCGATCACCCCAATAACTACAACTTTAGCGCTTTCTATACAATAGTTGGCAGTGATTTAAAATTACCGTAATTTATATTTTTGGTGATAAATTACTGCTCTTTTGAGAATTACCGTGGTAATTTACTCAGAAAATGGTAAATTACGCAAGAATAAATCTTGGTAAAAAAGAACAGTAATTTACCAAAAATATAAATTACGGTAATTTTACATCACTGAATGTCATACAAACGGCTGATTCACGGGCTTTTACATCTGCTAGAAAGGGACTTCCCCAATCACCGAGTGTGCTATGTCATACGTCTACGTAGATGATCTTTTCCTTTGTTTGTAATTTACGGAAATTATATGTGGTAATTTACCGTAAATGACGGTAATTAATACGGTAATATACAGGGTAATTTACCGACTTACATCACTGAATTAGTTGGTAACATTGGTAAAATTAGAAAAGAAATGCGAATATACCTGAAAAATCATGAGAATAAATATATCAAAGTTCATTTTAAAAATGCGACTCCTTTTAGTGTAAAGGAACATATTTGATGATATAATAGCATAAATCAAATTTAATATAAAAATTATAAACACAAATCCTAATATTCAAATAACGAAAATAGCATAGACAGCGAAAAAAATGCCCATACATGAATTTTAATTTTGTGTGTTGGACGAGAATTTGCAATTTTATCCATATTTAATTTAAAATAATTCCGGGAATTCTTTAAATATTAGACGCGTCTCGTCTGTGTATATGACTCCATGAATCATGTGAATAAAAAGAGAGATGCAAAAAATACATTTTCTGAAAAAGAAAACTTCGAGTTTTTTAATTGTAATTTTAACTTCATTACTTATTACCCAATTTATACTCTTTGCTTGTTAATAAACATATAATCTTTTAATATCGTTTCTTTCTTAAATCTTTTACCGTAACATATTCACGATATCGTCCTTAGTTTTTTTCTTTGGCAATCACCTTAACCCCTGGCAATACCGCCACCCAATTTACCCCTGCAGCAAAGTCTCTTTCATCTTAGGTCCCATTATTAAAAAAAAAGTGTATTCACCTTTTTTCTTGTAAAGAGATAAAATTGAAAGGGAAAATACAAGAGAAAGAAAACAAGGTGAAATTAAATTTGTAAAACGTTAATGTTGAGCCGGGTAGGTATAGTAGGGAGAGGTAGAAAAGCCTATTAAAAAAGCACTTTAAATTTAAATAAGTAGGAAATTTAATTGAATTTAGGTAATACTTAACGAAAATGTTAAACAAGGGATAAATACAAGTTTTAATCAAAACTTAAAAAGATAAATAAAGCTTTTATTTTAATCTAAGACAGAAATGAATGTTGCCTTTCTTCCCATTCTCCTTCTTTTATTTAAAGCATAATATTACATCAATAATTATACGTACCTTACCTAATGTTGTCCCAAAAGTTGATAGGTGGTTTTAAAAATCAGTGACTTATAGGACTAGTTAACAATTTTACCAATCATCTAGTTATACAGCAAATTTGCATGAAACCGGTGCTAGATGCCAGTATAATGTGTAATAAGAAACTTCGCACCCTACATTTTGACACAACCTGCTATGCACACCCTCAATCTGAACACCTCAACAGAAATGCAGTGCCGACACTGCATTCCATGAGACCACCCACGGAGTCTAACGCACCCATATCAATGGAAGAGTCATTTGTTTCACAACAACAATAAGTTAATCAATTTGGTGTTAGTTATTGCAGTTTCAATTTTTTTGTTTTCATCTATATGCATGTAATTAATATTACTTAGTTTTTAAAGCCCAAATTGTCACTCTTTTAGTTAAGTCTTGATGATAAGATGTGTACTAAATTTGCTAGGTATCTTATGTATCCATATTTTTATTTATATCGCCTTATTTTATGTTCATCATTTATGTAATACAAGATTTTGTAAATGGTGGTAGTAAACATGGGCTTAAGTCATTGTGTGCTTATCAGGTTTAATTACCTCCTTTGTAGTATTTTGAGTTGGTACTTGGTGCTTTTCGACAGCAATTTTATCTTATTGTTAAAAATATATTTGTTAGTCGAATATTCAACTTTTGGTAGATTATGCTACTTTTGTACTAGTAATTTAACTAATACATACGTATTAGATGTTACTTATTAATAATCATAAATGTACTTTGTACATTTTCTACGTGACAGTATTAAAATGTAATTATTTATGTAATTCTTTTCTTTAAAACGTTATTGTGGTTACAGCATTGTAATTGAATTCGTACTGTATACTGTTTTCCTTAGAAATGATTCCTCATTACTACGGGAACTAGTAAATAGTACACAATTTGATTACAGTGTTGTGATCATATATTAAACCCAAATTTGTGATAAACTTTATTTTGAATTTCCCGCTACCAAATACATTTTGAATAGCGGGCGATAATTACTATAATTGAAAACTGTAATTTTTTTGATCTTAGCGCCATCTATATTTGCCTTCAGGCGATACAAAACCCGGATAAAAATATTGCCTTGACTGCGCCATCTTTTCTAATCGGTGGACCAGAGATAGTCGTCAGATAATGAAAACTAAACACTTTCAAGTTACCCAACAATGTATACCAATTTACAAAATATTATCCTAAAATCTAGCAGAACAATTCGCACCAGCCACTGGGAAAGTTATTATAAATCAAAGGAATTACGTGGTTGAATGGGTGGAAGTATCATTTATTTCACGTCCATACTCTGCTACTGTAATACTTAAAAATAAAATATGTGAAGCACATAGCAATTACTACGCATATAAATAACAATAATACGATAAAAAAGCAAATAAAATAGTCGTAAATATGGATCGTAAATAACGTCAGATTTAGACGAACGCATAAAAATGATATATTATGAAAACGTTTTTTTTTTTCAGCTAAAGGATATGGTTTCAATATCACTCTGACCCTCCATCAACCCCCCCATCTCATTCTATTGTCATCACCGGGACCATATTAATACATCCACGGAACAATAACAACATAAATATGAATAACAGTTCCGACATCGATGGGACAGAGCCAGCGGAAAAAAGAGACAGAAAAATTCGAAAGCCTTGAGCTATTCATAGTCCGACAGCATATATTTTTAAATACATCAATATATTGGTAATATCAAAACATGATGTATTTTCCCCGTTCGTATTCATGTATGTTTTTATATACTTCTTTATTCTTCTGGTCATCTTTTAAGTTCCTTTCAGTTTTAGGCTTGTAATAGAGGTCAAATTAAAACTGTTAATAGGAATTCAAATCACTTGTTGACCTTACATATTAATGACTATGGCGTTAGTTTTCATTTAGAACTCCTGCAACTAAATTGCAAATTTTTCATATGCAATCCATATTATCTTAGCAATTACGAATAATTATTTATTTAAGAACAGCATAAACCCAATACACAAAGATATATTGTCGTAGTATGGGTAACTAAAACTGTATTATATAATAATAATTTTTATTATTATATATAATAATTTACATTGTTGTAATTGATCCTGCTAACCTCAAAATATCGATCGCCATCAACCCAAACAGAATGATTTCTCAATTGTTATTAGAAAAAACACTTTGAAAAAATTTACAAGGATTAATATTAATAACCTTAAAACAATGAAATATAACGAAATAAAATTAACAAAGTGTTGCTGAAAATTAAGTTGTTGGGTAGTTTCAGAAATAACAATTTTACTTACTTTTCTAATTTTTTCTAACAATTCAAAAGGTAAAACTTATTGGGAATCAATTACGTCGTAAAGTGTTTGTTTGGATTTTGTAGATGATGTCTTGGATTTTGATAATGTTGCGGTATTAACGTAATCGACGAACTCAACTAGGTAGGTATATTGGAAGATTTTGTAGCTTTTACTATTCCACATCGCAATATTTGCATCTGTTGTATCATTTGCACGTGCAACATGTGGAAACATTTCTTCCACAGCATCGGATCTAAATGATCTTGCTAAGACATATTAAAACCACAACTTTGTTGTACAGTATACTCAAATATTACAATAAACTGATATACATGCATGTACACTTATTAAAAGAAATATAAAATATTTACAAATAACAAAATGTAATTCTGTAAACTAATTATTTCTTTGTATTTTGATACACATTTGATGTACTTTTTTCCACTTTAGCACTATTACAATTTGCTATGTTTGTTACTTACAGTGACACACTCTTTGGTGCTGCGTATACCAAATCTGTTGTATTTCTGTGCAACATTTCAAGACAGAGCAAGGTTTGCTTCAACACTAATCACTTTCTTGTCGACAGTTTTCTACTTTACGATGATAACAATGTGCATTATTGGTAACAATTACAGCATTTTAATAATTCTAATAAATTCTTAATAAAAAATGAGAATGTTGAAATATTCATAATAAATCTACTTCTCGACTTCTTAATATTGTAGTAAATCAGGCCCGCAATACCTTAGTTTTCACATATTCAGACTCTTATTGTTAATATTAGTGACCATATACGTCTACCAAAGTTGCTTCACTTCAGCCCGGCAATTTTTCCATTTGAATTTAAAAAAAAAATCTTTTTAGACATCTACAAATATCAACATATAAATTTAACCTAAAAATGCAAAAACTTATAGCTATTTACCAAAAATTTACCTTATACTACATTTCGGATAATCAATTCTCATTTTCCGAAGTACAATTGCGGCCCCTACAAACTCAGACAGTGTGACAAATAAGAAATTTTGGCTTTGTAACATGGTCCCAGAATTGAATTTATTAAATGTCACTTTAAAAATCGTGCACGCTTGTAACTTACAATAAACTGACACTGACATTGTTATACTGGATAAAAGTCAAACTCACACATAACAATTTTTTTGAATTTGGCAGAATATGTCAAAAGTCGGTGTCTGAGTTTGTAGGGGCCGCAACTGTACCTTGAAAACTAAGCACAGACTATTTTGGTAAGAACTAAATAACCCACAACATCCGCGTTTTACTATGGAAAAACTAGATATAGTTTCTATATATCTTTCTATTGATACTCGCTATGTAACTTCCAAAATGTATTATAGTAAATATCGTAGCACTACTGAGAACACATTAAATGAAACGGCTGAATGCGTGTAGTATGATGGTTGAGTCGCTCTCGCAACCGACATGCGTCACTAAATTAAAATGGTGTCAAATCTGGGATGTTGCAAAATTTTATCAGTCAAGTTAATAATAATATAATGTCATACTGTTATTAAAAATTAATAACAGTATGACACTTAATGATATAACTTAAGACAGACGTTTTACATTCCATGGCAAACCTTTACCAATATAATTCTTGATCTCGCGGTATAAGTAAATATGATGTATAGAGGAGACGCGTTATATTCAATTGCACGTCATTGATGATATTTACATGTTGTCATAACTGTATTAGTATTAGTAAAAGTTATTTTGTGAAATTATATTTGAGGGCTTTTATTTCATTAGTTTAGATAGAAAATGTATACAGTGATCGTAATATATGCATTCATGGCAAATAAACACATAATTTCCGTTTCAATATTAAATTTCCCTCTTACATATTTTTAATAGACTAATAGTTCAATTCGGTGTCGTCAGATAAATCATATCTGTCAAAAAGGCGTGTGTTGTGTATATTTTGCCTGTCAAATTTGCGTGTTTATTTTTGCTTTGATATAAATTGTATGAAAACAGTTCTTCTTAGAACTGTACATCCTGCTTTTTACAAACTTTTCTATAATCATCTGATTAACGAGAATATCGTAAGTATTGTTTATTTTAAATTTTATTATGTATACGTTATGAAACATTTCAGATTTTTCGACAATCTAAGTCAATATAATAAATAAGTTGAGAAAGGCTGAAGTCTTAGAGCATTTCAGTTACTAAATATATTACGTTATAATTATTGAATTGTGAATAATTTTTTTCATTGGTTATAGCAAATGTTACTGACAGAAATAAAAATAGATCCGGCAATATAAACAAGACGAGACGTCTATGGATCTAGTATGACATACAATTGATATGCGATTCCACCATAACAACTTTGATAGTTCAAACAAATTTATTTTTAATCACGGTCAATGTTTTTAATACTATTAAAGAAAAAGCTATCCAATTTTGCATCAGATGGAAATCCAAATGCTATTCTCACTATATCATTGCCATATATTAATGAAAAGCAACCTGAAATAGTTAACAATAAATTAGAAATTCTTAATAAGCAAAAAAACTATGTATGTTGCTACGATGTATAGAATGCACAGACGTACAATTGTACAAACGTGTCTCTGCTCTTAATATGCAAAAAATATTGAATCAAATAATTCACTTTCATATGTGATTAGTAGTGGTGTTGCAAATATAACTATCCGTTGATAAAGTATTCGTTACTCGATAAGATCCGAAGTAACGAATACTGATTTCAAGTATTCGTTACTTTTTCAAACAGGTACTCTCATAATATATAACTTTTAAAATACATTCTTGTCTGAAATATTTTATTAAAAAATATAATTTAGAGTAAATAACTTTGTACAAAATATTTGAATTTAACCAATTATTAGTATTACTTGTATTTGCGTAGGTCCATTTTATTATAAAAGATTTGTTTGAACTTATTGTATTGATGCAATGTAAAATAAAATTAAATCAAATTTCTGGAAATACCATTTTTCAAATTGATTAAATCCTGCCTTTTACACGCAATTAACCACACATTTCGTACCGTCTCTTCCTTGGGAAACATGTAATATTTAATCTGACTATCTACACTTTTTCAAGTGTATTTACGACAACCGTATACAATACACCCAGGTACATTAAATAGGATGTTGTTTTAAAAAAACGATAATAGTAGTTTATACAACGAGTCAATAATGACAGTTATTATTCCCGAGAGCTGAATTTACGAACCGAGTCGCGTAAGCGACGAGGGAGTAACTTGGCTCGAGGGAATAATGGTCATTATTACGAGTTAGTATACACTACCTTATCGACGACTAACTGAAAATTACTAAAAGAAATCAAAATAATTAAACGAAAATGTCAGATTACTATATCAATATGACGTTTGACGGTTAGACAGTTAGTAAAATGGCCGGACTTGTCTATCGTTACTACGACAACGTTAGGAACGTTATGTTCTTATTGGCGGAATGCAGGGAATAATGGTAACGTTATGGCCCATTATTCCCTGGTCGCATTTCATTATTCCCTCCGAGTATTATGACTGTTATTATTAGCCAATAGTGATTAATATAATACCTACTTTATTGTTTAGTCGTCGATAAAATAACTTAAATCTGTGTCAAAATGCAGCCGATATGAGAACTGTCAATCTGACTTGCTTCGCAATGACGTCATTGACAGCTCAAGCGAGCATACCAGTATATACTGGAGGCGCGTTAAGTTCAGTTGCACGTCATCGATGACGTTTACATGTTGTCATAATTTATTTCATTAGCTTAAATAGAAGATTTATAAATTGATCGTAATACAGTGAAACTTCCCATAGGCGGACACTGTTCGTTCCAACAAAACTGCCCGTTTATCAGAGAAGACAGAAAATTTAAGTAGAAACGCAAAGCTAAACTTTCATTTGAACACACAGTGTAAAATTACATATTTATAACTTTATTTGCTATATAAACTCAAACGGCTATGTGCATATTTATATGTACATACATATAATAGGAACATATGTAGGTAAGGTACATACATATACAATTTATATTCTATCTTACAAAATAATCTAAAATGGAAGTTTGTTTGTGTGTATTACATGCCAATTTTGCTTCAAAATGTAATGATAACTCACTAAGCATACCAAACGCTTGTACATCATCTTTTTCAAAACAAAATTGTTTTAGTTTTTTTATTTCCAGTAGATCATCTTTATACGATACTATTCTTTTCTCATAATCATTAGTTCTAGGAATTTCTATTTCATGTTCTTCATCATCACTGTTTTGACTTTCGTTTTCTAAATTATCGGACAAAATATGGTCTGGATTATCATGTTCTGTATACAAATTGGCGTCAATATTTATAAATCCCTGTACATCATTACTTTCCTAATTTTCCCATTAGCGTACACATTTCAGCTACTTTAGATAAAGGAATTTCATCATCAGGATCAAATTGATCACTTTCAAACTCCTCATTTACTTCTTGAAATCCTGTTTTCTTGAAACAATTTATTAGATGAGACATCATCCCATGCTTTTTTAATAAAATAAATCGCATCTAATACGCTAATAGAATTGGTTAAATTATGTACAGAATCAGAAGTTTTGAACATTTTTATAATGCCTTGATCTAGCGGTTGGCAGTAAGCTGTCATATTTGTCGGTAAGAAAACGAGTTTAACATTTTGCAACTGTACGTCCTTAGGATGGGCAGCTGCATTGTCCAAAAATAATAACACTTTTCTGTTTTGATCGATCATTTTCCGATCAAATTAACGCAACCACTCTGTCATAATAGAATTAATCATCCAAGCCTTGTAATTTGAATACCATTGGACTGGAAGAAGAGCAATGCTAATATTTTTAAATGCGCGAGGACGTGCTGATTTTCCGATAACCAACAGTTTTTCTTTCTCCCCTGCCATATTCACACAGTACATTATAGTTAATCTTTCTTTTGATAACTGGCTGCCCACACATTCATCGCCTTTTAATGCCATCGTCTTTGTTGGTAGTGCCCGAAAAAATAACCCTGTTTCGTCCAAATTATAAATATCACAGGGTTTGTACCCTTTAATTATTAACGGCAAACTGTTTATGAAAGCTTCGACATCTTCTTGATTTGCGCTAGCGGCTTCGCCAGATATCATGCAGTAATGAATATTATGTCGCTTCTTGAATTTATCTAGCCATCCAGTAGAAGCGGAAAAATTATAATTGCCTAATTTCTCAGCAATTTCCTTGACTTTTTACTTTATTAGTACCCCAGATACAGACATATAATGCCGAAAGGTTTCTGTAAACAGTCGAGGCTTTTTACAAACTTTTCTATAATCATGTGTTAAATTTAATGTGAATAGCGTAAGTATCGCTTATTTTAAATTATATTATGGATACGTAATGAAACATTTAAGGTTTTTCGACAATCTAAATCAATATAATAAATAAGTTGAGAAAGACTGAAGTCTTAGAGCATTTCAATTACTAAATATATTACGTTGTAGTTATTGTATTGTGAATAATTTTTTTCTTTGGTTATATCAAATGTCACTGACAGAAATAAAAATAGATCCGGCAACATATACAAGGCGAGTCGTCATGGATCTAGTATGACGTGCAACGGAATGTAACGCGTTTCCACCATAAGTGTATCGTGGTTCACCCTTGCTGTATGTACTTGTATTTTCACCATTTAAACCACAATACTGTCTTCTAAGAAGCAATAATTATTATCGCATTACTATAGCAACATGTGCACCGTCTGACAATGGATGACAATAGGATGACAGTTCTGGTTAAATAAATAAAAGATGGATATCTCAAACCGTGTTTATAAAATATGTATAATGATATAGCATAATATAATAATTTTGCTATAGTTATTGACAAAATGCGATTATTCAATTATATAGGTCAACGGAAAATTCCCTCCGAACTTAATATTCAACTTTTATAGCGTTACGAAAAAGTCAATTTATATTTTCGACATGCTATTTGTTTCACTCTAATACACCATTCTTTCCAACCATAAAACTTAAAAAACAAACCAAGGAAAAGAACATGTAACGGAAGAGATGGTGAATTTACGAAATAGTGAAATTTTAAAAACGCATTGGAAAACGATTTTTATTTTCATATTTTTCTCTTTATTCCACGCTACCCCGTTCCCCCCTCTCTGACAACTTATTCACCGAAACGTCCTTTCTTTTTTACCGAGAAACGACTCGTCATTCCACTGCCTCCTCATATCCCCCCGTACCAAATTATGACAGAGTTATAAATTTTAGTTTGTACGTAAATAAAGTTGAAATTGATAAAATATTGCAAAAGTTTGTAGGACGAAAATTGCATCCATGCATTATTCATGTTGCCCTAACTATATCAAGACTTCAAAGTTTGTGGAGGGTGGTAGGCGGTGCCCCGAGACTCGTCCTAGGGGATGGGAACTACGTGTAGTTCAATGGAAGGAGGAAGGGGGCGGTACAACAGTAAAACAGTTTAGAAAGGACATTTATTACTAAATTAGTTCGACAATGTCTCCCTCTCGTGGCAACTAACTTATATCTGTGCTTATATTGTTATTGTTATTATGATTTTAGATCATCCCGTCTAATATATATGTTTGGATAAATTTATTTTAGAAATGAAGTTTTAAATGACAATTTATTGCCGAAAGAGGATAATAAATTAAATCCGGAAAGTATTATCATTAACTTTGGCAATATTTTCCCGGTTATATAATGTAAATATTACGTTTCGTAAAGATCTTTTCTCTACGAAATTTATGCATCAAAAGGAAATGACTTATTCCTTTTTTGGAAATTTATGGATTTATTGTAATTTTATTCATTCATGTAATATAGATTTTCTTTGAAAGAAAATTAATATTTCCCATTTCGAGTGGGTTTCAACAATAATATTATACAATGTGTCAGAAAAAACAGACAGTAAAAGAAAGTATGTATTTTTTTAAATAAAGAATACTTTAATGAACATTTTTGCATATATTATACAGGGTTCGGCAGCTGCGGTATAACACGTTATTATGAAGCTGTAAACTTATTGAAAAATTACGAAATTGAACCAACTTGCGATATACTTGAAATATAATACCTAATAAATAATAAAAAATAATATTACTTTTTGAAAATAATATCTTTTAAATACTCTCCATTGTCTTCTGAACAAAACTTTAACCTATTTCGAAAAATTTCCATAACTCTGATCAGGAGTTGAGCATTAATACCCTGACATTCTTGAAAAATGTTGTCCTTCAATGCATTTATAGTTTGTGGTCGGTTCTTATATACCCGTCCTTTAAAACGCCCCATAAAAATGAAATCGGGAGCCGATAAATCAGGAGATCTTGGCAGCGAATTTATGTTACTGTGTTTTGATATAACTTTATTAGGAAACATTTCCCTTAAAGTTAGAAAAGTCTGCCTCGATGTCTGGCTGTCGCACCATCCTGCTGGAACCACACGTTGTGTTGTCCCAATCTTTGTAGTTCTCTTACCAAAAAATTCTGTAGTATGTGTATATAACGATGGGAGTTAGTGGTGACTGCTTGATTATTTTCCTCGGAAAAATATGGTCCAACGACTCCAAAAATTGATACTCCACACCACACTGTCTGCTTCTGGTCATGTAGAAGTGTTAGATGTAACAGTTGAAAATTTTCCGATGACTAATACCGATAATTCTGTTTATTTATGAAACCACTTAAATAAAAGTGGGCTTCATCCGTTATTAACAAACGACGCAATACATCTTGATCTTCATTCAAAATGTCTAAGCATTCTCCGCAAAATGTCATGCGAAGTGCTCTATCGCCTTCCGTTAGAGACTGCACAATCTGAATTTTACAGGGGTAAAAACGTAAATCGTTTTTAAGGATTCTACGAAGACTTCATTCAGAGATTTGCATATATTTCAACATTAAATTCCCGTCGAAAACTTTGAGCTTGGATAACGGAACCATTTCTTACAAACATATTCACTGCAAAAATACGTTGGTTTAGTGGAAATTTATCCATTCTAATCTAAATTGTATGTATTGTATGTATAACTATAAACATCGCATTATTTGGTTTTTCATAGCAACCTATTCAAAATGTGTCATACGACTTGCCGAACCCTGTATAAAGAACGGAAATTTATCTAAACACCCTGAGTTTATCAAATAATTAATTTTATAAGAGCTATGCAGTCACAACATTGCTCAGCGATTTAGGTCAATATATTATCATGTTACTGATGATAACTGTTAAGTTAGTTTATAAATTCTTTAATGAATGAATCAAATATACATATTTGCTAAAGAATTCACTAAACTTAAGGTTGCATTTCAATGTCATCAGTTGAGGTGCTGGTGCTGGTGATGGTAGAGTTGGCAGAATCTTGTTTATTTCTCATTTTTTCAAGTATCTTGCTATGGTGTTCATTAGTAAGCATTAGATACGGCTTCAGAGATTCAGATGATGAGTGGCCTGTTATCTTAATAATTTCTTGTAAGTTTGCTCCAGATTGTGTCAAGATGCTAACAGCGGAAGAGCGATTGGAATGATTAGATATTTTTTGCTTCTTTGTATGAAGTCCTATACTTTCTGCCGCTGAACGTGTCCATTTGTTTAATTGATTTAGGCCTACAGGGCAGTTTTTATACCATATTTTAGTTTTCTGCCAATCAGGATTAGGTGTTAAAAATAGACGATTGGTTTTAATGTTTGGTGTTCTTTTGCTTAACATTTTCTTCAACAGACATACTGGACTCTGATCTTCACAATTTTTATTCGGTGTCAACCATTTAGATAGATTCAGCTGTATGTTTTTCGCCACCTTGTGCTGTATTTGAAAATATGGTATTGTAATCAATACGTCCTGTGGGTTGACCATAATTGTCGCATTCTGCTTTGAAATAGTCAATTATGCAAAAGACTGCTTCATTTCCACGCCACGCCAGTTCCACAGAACAAATTTGATAGAATTTTTTTTGTAAACCGTCTGGCGTATTTTCGTCAAAAAATGACACAATTTTGCTAATTTCTTCTGTTTTAAGGGCGACGGAACTTGTTTTTCTTTTTTCAGGAATTGCTTGTAACTTCTTCCTTTTAGCTGCTCGCGCCTTTCTTGCATCTTCAAAAATCACGCCTCTGAATGGATTTGTTTCTCGATTAAACTCTTCATAAAACTTTTTTTGGACAAGTTTAGCGGAAATATTCCAAATTGTTTTCACGGTACCTTATTTGTATTCGGTGCCGTCTGCACGTTTCATGTTGAATGGCCAATCTTCCAAATACTTGCTAATTGTTCTTCGGAAGTTTGAGCACAAAGTTTATAATTTCGCTGTTCACAAAATTCGGTGAATTGTTTCCAAATATATTTATGTGTTTTAACGGTATTTTGCGGTGTCAAATTTTCAATTTCTTTATCTAATTCGGTCCCCGAGCTTATACCAAAGCGTTCCATGTCAAAAAATTAAAAAAAAAACATTATGAAAATTGCTGAATATATTTTTGACCTTTATCAACAAACTTCAAAACAGCACTTGTTACCATGACAAAATTCATATTGTTGGAGGAAGCGAAACACCAAAACGGTTATATCACGTCGTCAAGAGTATATTCCCTTATCAATACATGGTAACTATGTAAAATTTGTAATTGCTATTGGCTAAATTTCAAATGAGTTATATAATCCTTACATATTCAAATGCACATACTAATACAAACTGGCTACACCATCGATATTTTGGGTAGGAAGTAGCACAAGTTTCAGTTTAAGAGTTGCAAAAGATATTGATTTATATATTTTGAATTTTTGTCTCATCATGTGTTTGTTTATTTCTATTTTGTATTCTGGTTCCTCGACAGTTTTTAAAATATTGCTTTGTAAATATGAGTAAAAGAAATTTGATGTATTTTAACACCAACTTTGGTCGTAGGTACGTTGTATGCACAACGAGATTACTTATGCTAGATAATTAGCATATTATGTGTTTTGCGGGAGTAAGTGAAAATGTAGTTTATTCATTGAAAAAATACCAGAAGATGAAGAATTATGGAAAATGCATATGGTTCCAAAGTTAAGCGAAATAATATTAAAAGAATCAATTATTAATTTAAACAAGATCATGTATTTTTATTTAGCTATTCCCCTTACCAACATCCAAAAAATGTATTATTCATTCATTAACTTATTAAATATGGTACTTTGCGTTCACAAAAAGAACTTGTCGCACGCATATAATAATTTTCCAATTTCCCAGTTTACTGAAACTCGTTCAAGTTTTATGTGGCTGGTAGGACTACTTTTAGTAATTCGTGCAAAATTTTACATAACCTTACATTTTATTCATCAAAGCAATAAAGTGACAAGTCACGACCATTTACATAATTTATTGAATTACATTTTAAAAGGTTTAAATTTATATTATAGGTTCTTGAAAGGAGGATTATTACGTAATTTATCAACTTATTTACCAAGAAATTATCGTCAATTTCTTGAGCAATTTATTGTTGTGTTTGAACTGTCTTGAATTTCTTTGTCAAGTTTTTTGGCGCTTTGATATTACAAAATAGTGCAGAAGTAGCAGTAGTGACAAAATAAACAAAAATAGTTCGATAACTATCAAATACCGCACTTGTAAAATTAAACACAATATACATTCAATAATACGTGAACTTGAAGTTGTTAGCATAGACCAGGGGTCTCCAAACTACGGCCCGAGAGCCACATCCGGCCCGCGGACAGATTTTGTCCGGCCCGCGGAGAGCTAGCATACTTGAAAACTCCTTTTAGAGAACATATTTTTTATAGCAAATTAAATTTAGTTTACTGAAGTATTCTAATTTTATGTTGAATAATTATTAATATGACATCTACATTGATATGGTCATGGGCTAACTACTCATAACATTGTTGTAGGCTTATTGTTATTGTTTTTGTGATAAGTTGGATAAAGAAACACAGAATTGTAATGAGTAAAGACATGTATAATATGCAGAAAATTTTACTTCAGTATATAATAACTAACAAATTATTGAAATGAATCCAACTAACATTTTATACATTTTAAATAAAAACATAACTTATAACAAGCATAATGACATATGAAATACTAATGAGATTTGTGTAATTGAGATTTTCCACTGACAATAGTTTGTAGTTGTGGACTAATTTTACTTGTACCAATTATTAAAAGAGATTTATGATGCTCATCAGTTAATTTAGATCTGTAAACATTTATTGTGTACTTCATTTTGGAGAAGGTCTTCTCACACAAATAAGTAGCACCAAAAACAGAAAACAGCCCACGAGCAAATTTATGCAAATTATCAAATTGTGTCAGTGCAAGACTCTTATAAAATTCCAACAAAGATGAGTTTTGATATTTGTTCTTAATTATATCACTGCACTGTAGATCAATTATTTCCATTTGAAGTTCCGGGGCTAGGGTTTCAATGTCAGTATCAAAAGGATTCTGAAAAATCTTAATTTGATTCGCAATGGCATCAAAGTCCGAGAAACGAGTATCAAAATTTATTTTCAAAGCACTCAAAGTTTCGATTGCAAAATCGATAGGAAACTCAGTCTCAGTAGTGTGGCTGAATATTTCACATGTTTTAAAATGTGAAAAACATTTACTTCGTAGTTGTGATTGAAACAGTATCAATTTCTTCCGGAATGATTTGATATTAGTGTATAAATCAGGAAGATGCTGGTTTTCTCCTTGCAATCTCAAATTCAGTTCGTTCACATGTTTTGTCAAATCAACATAGAATGCTAACTTCCACAGCCATGCGTTGTTTTGTAATTCAGTAAGAGGGCGATGCTTTTCATTCAAACAAATTTCGATCACTGCTCGAAGTTCAAAAAAGCGCTGAAGGACTTTCCCACAACTAAGCCAACGTACGGCAGTATGATAAGGTAAGTCATTTTCTCCAATCTCTTCAATAAATTGTCGGAATTGTTTTTCCATCGAAGGTTCTTTTGATTAATGGCCATTTCAACTCCTTTAAAAATATTTGTACCAGTAGTTGTGCCATTAATACTATTCATATCAAGAAGTTCTTCATGCACTTCATAGCTTTTATCTACTCCTCGAATATAAATCAACACCTGAGCAGTATCTGACACATCCGTTGACTCATCCAAGGCCAAAGAAAACCACTCAACATGTCCATTTTTGTCGAACAGTTGAGAGGATATATTTTCAGCGATGTTTTCTACCTTTCGAGCCACAGTGTTTGCTGACATACTGACACTTTTTAATAAATTTACCTTTTCAGGGCACATTTCTTCGGCTACTGCAATTATGCATTCTTTGATCATTTCTCCATCGGTGAATGGTTTTCCAAGTTTTGCAATTTCAAGAGCCACACGAAAGCTGGCACGCGTTGCAACCTCTTGTTCAGTTTTGAGTTTTGTAAATGAAGATTGCTGCGATTTCAATCCGCGCTTCATAGCTTCGAATTTTTCTGTCCGCAAACTTCCTGTATATTTTGAGTAATTTTGAAAATGTTTTGTTTCATAATGACGTTTAATGTTATATTCTTTGAGAACGGCTATGCTTTCATTGCAAATCAAACATAGCGCCTTCTTACTGGACTCAATTACGAAATACTGAATGTTCCACTGATCTTTGAATTTTCTGCATTCACTATCAATTTTTCGCTTCTTTTCCATACTACTAAATCACACACAAAAGCAACAATTCAAATCAAAATACTGTTACAAAGATGTCTTAAACTTAAACACGCACAAACACGTTTTAAGGAGGTACGCACTATTTTATTTCACAACAGTGTCATAGGAACTGACTTGTGGTTGCGCCACTAGCCTTCTTATATATTCCAATTACTGCCATCTAGAAGTGAGTGGAAGACACCAGAACTTTCTCGAACCAACGAACCAACGTAATTCTGTACGTGCTATTAGTGCCATCTGTTAGCGATAGAAGGTACTACCTATTTCCGCTTGTGTCCACCAGATGTCGTGTCACGTTACTCCTCATGGCTCGTACTCTACGACTAATCTAGAAATTACAGATAATGACAGGAAAATGAATAATATGCAGTGTTGCCGTTTTGCAGCCTTTTTTAAACGTTGCGTACTTTTTCGGACTTTTTTTCATCAGTGGACTATTTCACTTTTTACCACCGGCAACAATGATAATATGGTTTTGGCCCTCGGAACTTACTGGAGTAATCAGTATGGCCCTAAGGCTGGAAAGTTTGGAGACCCCTGGCATAGACTATAGACCATAAATATAACAGCACACAAATGAAAGAGAAAGGAAGTGATTATTTAACTGATTTGCAGAATTCTCCTCATTGGCAATAGGATAGCATTTAACTCAGGATAACAGAACACACCACATTTTAAAGATATTATATCATTGTGGTGTCTACTTTCTTTATGTTAAGTGTCTCTCTTACGTACGTTTAAATAAGTCGTAACGTATTAAATCTGATAATTAGTAACTGCAGGAGCTATTTTCAATAATCATAAATAATTCGATTATCATATTGTTCACTGTCTTCCTGTTTTGAAAAACTTGAATCGTTTTTCTTTCACTTGGATCATCTTGTTTTAGAAGTAGTAAAGAATAACGCCTCACTGAATTTACGTTATACGTGGTTATTCACAAATGAAATAACACTGACAACTTTATTTACAATTAAATAAAATAACAATGCGAATAAATGTAGGCTTCTTGCATTGGGCAAGTTGAACCGTACATGATAGATAACTGCTAACAAGTTGAGTTTCGCTGATTTCAATTTTCTGTTACAAACAAATTCAATATTTATAGTGGTGGTAAGTTTACAAAACTGTACCTCCTCTATTGTTGTCTGGAAAAACCGAACATGAATGGATTGTAAGTTTCATTAAACGTTCTCAGAAGGAGCAAATAGCAATACAATTATCTAATATAAATATATAAGCTCTGCTGTGCGTTTACGGGTTTCTTCAATTACAGAATATCTATAATTCTGAAATCCGGCAAATGTTTATGAATTTTTAAGTACTACAACGGCATGATGTTAATAAAAGAAAGAAAATAAATGGTAATTCAGACAAAGCATTTTACCGATTTTCTAGAACGGACAATAGAGTAGTTTGATAAAAGCGCCATCTATATTATATGCGTTGGACTGTCATGCGATGTAAATGTAACAGATATCTATAAATACCATACATTAATTACTTGCTCCGTTCTGAAGGAAAAAATTAGCGGTTCTAAACTGGTAATTTAATAGTAAAAATAATTAAATGCGTCTACCTTCAAGCAGGCTAACAGACAATTTTCATTTTTAAACGTTTTCAAAACAATTATTAAAAATTACGCGAAACAGCTACCGTGGGTTGAAAATTTTAATATACAGGGTGGTTCATCGGGAACTGAATCGATCGATTGCGGAAAAACAATAGGTAGGAATGATCTGAAATTTTGACACTATACTAAAGTCGATGGGGGCCATTCGTCTAAAATATTTTCAAGATGGTGGCACTTCGGGCTATGCCGGAAGTAGGTACCAACTTCCTAATTTTAAATAGAATACCCTATATATTGGCAGGTTTTTAGATTCTACGTGAAACTCTAAATATATTTCATGTATAATGTCATATATCTAAGTGTAACCCTTTTTGACTTATTGAAATTCTTATGTTAAATTTGACGTTTACAGGCAGAAAATCAATAGCACTTTTTCCATATAAAGATGAATTTATTATTGAATTTGAAGTAAATTCTCTCAAATAGATGGCTTAATTAAATACTATTTGTATAAAATTGTCACAATTATTAATACAGAGTGTGCGAATTATACGCCTAAAAACAAATTTGAAAAAATTGCCAAAAGACAATTTTTTTAAATAGGAAGCGGCAACTTTTATAATTTTATCTTATTCTGCATTAAAAATAAGGATCACTTTGTATGAATATGTCTATTATAAAAATTGGTAGTTTTCGAAATATTGGCAAGTTAGTGTTATTATCTTCTAGAATACATACTGTATGCATTAGTTCTTTTTTCATTAGTTTGCCATGACAGTGTTTACAAAATTATAAATTGTCATTCTTTGAAGAAAAGTCTATAATTTCAATAAGTCATTTTTGTGGTTATTTCTAAAACACATAACTTTTTTAAGAAAATAAATTAATACAAAAACTGGCCTTGACATTATAAATTTATGCCTTTTGCATCGCTAACCCAAATTTTAGATTCTAAAATTACAAAATAAATTTAAAAAACGCAAAACGGCTGTGCCTTACGGGGCCATAGTTTTCAATAGGTAAACGCTCCTGTTATTCTTTTAATTCGCATATATAAATTCAAAACTTTAAAACCCGCGTGGTGAACACTGTTAACCTCATTTTCAAGTCCAGCACATAAGAATTAGCACAAAAACACCGTGCATTCCACAGTCACAAAACAACTGGAATGAATGAATTGTTTCATCAATTTTTACTCTGGCATAAAACCTGTTGCAAAACCACCGATCCCACACCATTCAGCATTCAGCCGGTATCGTTTTAAACTTTGACGCGTTCAGCGGCATAAGCGATTAACACGTTATATTTCATCGTTCCGCACTGAGTGATTTACACAGAAATAGTTGACAATAGTCTGACCGACCGATTACGATAAACTGTTTGTCTCAATTACCGGGCCGTTTAGCGTGGTCGGATTCGGTAACATTGACGTGTTTCGAAGTGCTAACGCCGTCAATCGAACCGTTTCGCCATGGTTAGTGTCGATAATGTCGAAACCTCGGCACACCAAACAACCTGGTAATGTTATGATGGCCTTTCGGTTTCATTTTCTAGTGGATATTTGTAAACGAAAGCCGTTCTCCGAAAATTTATTTCCCTCAAGCTATAAAGTAAAATTTTAAAGACGAATGGCTGAAGGTGTTATGTAAGATTCTATTATAGATTTTTAATTAATTGAGGGTTGAATGTTTAAATTCTAGAAATAGAAATTTAGCACACTAAATAAAGAAAAATTTTGGTTTCGCCTGCTATTGTGACCTTATTTATACATAACATCTCCTTCCAGTGAACTTGATTCTATAAGAGACGGTGATTTACGTGAAAGAAAGCGTCAATTGTTGATATTATTTTTTCTTAGCGTATTGCCAGTTGATCATTTCCGGCCTTTCCATTAACTCTTCGAACTGAATGCTTTCTGAGTAGGGCTTTCTGTTTTATTTTTTTTGAATGGAAGCTTTCATAAATAGAATGATAAAGAATCAAAAATCGTATGAGGAATAAATATATCAAGAATTCCAACAACAATGCCAAACCAACGTGGGATATAATCAGTCAAATTCAGGGTCGTGATAGAAGAAACTCCTTTAGGGTCAGTTAACATTTAACATACCCCGAAAAAGTTACGTAGACTTTAAATTAAACTCAAACCCAAAGCCGAAGGGCGATGATGACTTGCCAGTGTCTGTACTGAAGATTGTGCCAGGGAAATTGTAACACCACTAACTGATATTATAAAGATATCCTTCAGAGAAGTCTTGTTTCTGGACAGAATGAAGTATGCCATAATAAGATCCAGACATAAAAAGGAAAATATGAGTGATCTCTGTAATTACCGTCTCATTGCCCTTCTATTTAATATATCAAAAATAATGGAGAGATTGATGTGCAATAGAACTGTAGGCTTTCTGCTAATACACGATGTTTTGTATAAAAGTGGCAGAATGAATACAAAAAGGGGCGATCAACTTTGAGAACAACTTTCCAGCTACTGGAAGAAATTTTAAATGGTATAAATATAGCAAGGACGTGAAGGCCAGTGCTTTCATGGATTTGTTGAAAGCTTTCGATAGTGTGCACCATCAGATTCTTTTGGACAAAGTTGAGAGGATGGGTTTACGGGGAGGGGGGGGGGGGCTGAAATGGGTATAGTCGTACTTGATTGGAAGAAGGTAGTGATAGTGAAGCCTGTTCCTATTATATGTGAATGATCTTCTACGTGTTGTAAACAGCCAGTATATGTGGATGACACCTTATGCATACTCAGAGAGCGTCAAAAACGCAAGCTGACAGTGAAATTAATATTGTTGCAATTGTTTTACAAACTGACTTGGAAGTTATCAATACATGTAATTAAAAAAGCAACATAAAGGAACATTTTTAAAATAAGAAAAATCAAATGAAAATAATACTTAAATAATACTATAGTAAATTTAATAATTAACACAAAAATCAGAAATAGCTCACGTTTGTACAAAATGTGCATCAGAGTATCAGTGACCGGAATATAAATTTTAAGCAAACAAACATTCGGACACTTACTTAATTACACAATCAGTAATGGATAGTGCAAAACAAATGATCGTTTTGCCGCTGACAAGTAATTAAATTATCAATTAAACATTTCTGCTTGCTGCAGACGTAATCAAAATAATTACTGTTAGTTCGAAATTGCGCCTGATATTAATTAATGTTTGTTTGTTTGTTTATTTGTTCGTTTGTTTGAATTTCAGGAGGTTTGAGAGAGGAGGTTATGCTTGTAAGATTTTCTGCATGTCATATAATTAATTATTCAATAGCATAGCGTCCATAAAAATAAATATATGAGTGGAAAAATAAGACTAATTTCATATTACTAATTTACTTACATATATATATTTAAAGGAGTTTTTCTATTAATAATATGACAAGAAAGTTTAACTGTGATATACTGCATTTGTTCCTAGGCACGATTCAAAACCCAGCCTGCGTAGCTTAATTGACAAAGCAGTCATTACGTCGCGAAAGAAATAAGTTTGAATTTCATCTCGCACGATGAACTTGTATAATAAGATATCACTGTGAATTAATATATTATTATTTGAAGTACACATCGAGTATGTGTGTTTAAGTACATATATAAAAGTGAGGTGTAGCTACCATACGATTTTCTTATAGGTATGTGTCTTTAAAATTGTTTTTTTTTAAATGTTTAAAATCCACCCAAAAGTACTTTTTATTCTCTTAATAAATTTCTACAGAAAAATAATTTAAAAAATATTTGCATAAATCTGCTATTCGATAAGAGTCCGGTCCAAATTTTGAAATTTTGTATATACAAAAATCACTCCAATTCGAGATCTAAATACTTTTGTGTTTCAGATAAATCTGTAGAGAAAGCATAATTTACGAGATATTTGACAAAAACGTTTTTCGATAGACAAAAGGACCTACTTCCGGTAGGAATTTCGGAAACTTTTTAAATGTTTCTAAACTTCATTTTTTAATATACTTGTCTTCTTTAGAGATGTGTCTAAACTTAGTAGTTGACGAGATATTAATAATTTTGAGACAACAAGCTCAGCTAGTATTCAAGATTTTATTAATAAAAGAAAAGGCGAAATTAAAGCAAGTGTCCATTAAATTCAATTCCCAAATTTATACGCCTTCTCATGTTGTTAAAGGCATTTTGCAACACTGCGGCCGTTATTAATACACATTCTTCAATAATTCTTTGCTGCATATCATGCAAATTAGCATCAGGAGTTTTAAATATTCTATTCTCTAGGTGAGGAAACACGAAAAAGTCCATAATTGACAAACAAGGTGTCGTGGTGGCAATTCAACTTCCGTATGTAAGTTTATAATCCGATCGTCAAAAAACTCACGAAAAAAAACAATATTTTCTTGTGTTGTGTGTACCGTTGGACAATCTTGTTGGAAGTAGCCATATTTGTAATTAATCTTCGTGCAACAATTCTGCGGCGAGGAACTGCTAGCCAAACACCAAGGTTTCGCAAAATGCAGAGACGATTCAACAAAAATTCGAGGATTTTCACTACTCCAGATCCGAGTATTTTGGGAATTGGGAGTTTTAAATATTCTATTCTCTAGGTGAGGAAACACGAAAAAGTCCATAATTGACAAACAAGGTGTCGTGGTGGCAATTAAACTTCCGTATGTAAGTTTATAATCCGATCGTCAAAAAACTCACGAAAAAAAGCAATATTTTCTTGTGTTGTGTGTGCCGTTGGACAATCTTGCTGGAAGTAGCCATATTTGTAATTAATCTTCGTGCAACAATTCTGCGGCGAGGAACTGCTAGCCAAACACCAAGGTTTCGCAAAATGCAGAGACGATTCAACAAAAATTCGAGGATTTTCACTACTCCAGATCCGAGTATTTTGGGAATTGGGAGTTTTAAATGTTCCATTCTCTAGGTGAGGAAACACGAAAAAGTCCATAATTGACAAACAAGGTGTCGTGGTGGCAATTCAACTTCCGTATGTAAGTTTATAATCCGATCGTCAAAAAACTCACGAAAAAAAGCAATATTTTCTTGTGTTGTGTGTGCCGTTGGACAATCTTGCTGGAAGTAGCCATATTTGTAATTAATCTTCGTGCAACAATTCTGCGGCGAGGAACTGCTAGCCAAACACCAAGGTTTCGCAAAATGCAGAGACGATTCAACAAAAATTCGAGGATTTTCACTACTCCAGATCCGAGTATTTTGGGAATTGGGAGTTTTAAATATTCGATTCTCTAGGTGAGGAAACACGAAAAAGTCCATAATTGACAAACAAGGTGTCGTGGTGGCAATTCAACTTCCGTATGTAAGTTTATAATCCGATCGTCAAAAAACTCACGAAAAAAAGCAATATTTTCTTGTGTTGTGTGTGCCGTTGGACAATCTTGCTGGAAGTAGCCATATTTGTAATTAATCTTCGTGCAACAATTCTGCGGCGAGGAACTGCTAGCCACCAAGGATTCGCAAAATGCAGAGACGATTCAACAAAAAGTCGAGGATTTTCACTACTCCAGATCCGAGTATTTTGGGCATTGACGTTGAAGGTAAGCATCATCAGAGAAAAATGTCAAATTTAGCCGTCATTATCGTGCATTAAATTATTTGCTATAGTAGGATTACCGAACAGATGCAGTAGCAACATTGCATTGACGTAATAGCTTAAAAAGGCAAATTCACAACGCTTAACGCATAGCCTTAACCATAAATATTTTGACATTAGACATTATAAACAAATATGTAGTTCTAACCCCACATTTTGATGCAAGTATTCTACATTCTCCTATATAAATGTAATTATAATAGACGAAAATTAATGCAATATAGGTACGTAATATAAGCTCTGTTTAAGCAACTAGTTACTAATAATTTTGATTACTTTAGATTATTTTACGTATAATCGAAAGGAAAATAAAATACAAGAGCCGTCCTCTCTAGGTTTATGCGAACAAGAAATGTGATATGATAATTTGTTTGACGTTTGGAATAGTACATTAAAAGAAAGAACTTTGTTTAATATTCTATATATAGTGGCATTTGTATAACAATTTATTAAAAGCAAGCTTAAGGTAGCTAAAGTGGTGAAATCAAAGAATAATTTTCTTCTAAATAAATGCACATTTAATGAATATATAGGTAGTAATTTAATTTTAATTTTTTTTCCAATTCGCTTGTAAATGGGAGAAATGGGAAGAAATACAGAAAACGACAGGTTCGGAAATTTTTAATGCAATATATACACTATTAGGAGAAAATATATTTTAAGTTTCTATGATTACTTACATGATACAAAGAAAATGTGTTTATTCATTCATCAATAGATGAATTTACATATGAAAAATAAAGTATAAAAAAGCATTGATCTACAAAAAGAGCATATTAAATAAAACAGCATCAAATTAGTCTCACTAATAATTAGTCGTCACTTGAAGATGATGTAGTGGAATCATCACCTGTTATGATTAATGAGTCTTCTTGACAATCCATTAAATTATCAAGTTCCCACATTTTGTTTTCCACATTAACCACATGTTTAATTGCGTTGTTCCAATTTTCACATGAAATATTGAACACACCTTGTTGAAATAATTCCTTTACATCTTCTAGTTTGAATGATACATTGTGTATAGCAACATACCCCTTTACTTGTGCCCATATCAACTCTATCGGATTTTATTCACAATGGTATGGAGGTAGCCGCAATACCTTTCTATTTGATGCTTCAATTATCTCATCTACAGCATATTTCGCAATGCCGGTCACATTTTCCTTAACTTAATGCTAATAATTCTGCCTTCACCATGTCATCTTCATATGATATGTTTTGATTGACAAGCCATTGTTGAATTTCAGCTTTGCGGATGTTTGCTGTAGGTGGTTTATTTATTTTGCGACTGTGATATGGTGCGTTATCCAAAACAATCACTGCATTTTCTTTCAAATTGGGCAGAATATGTTGAAGCCACTCTTCAAATCTCTCCGCATTCATGTCTTCGTGGTAATCACCTGTCTTTGTAGATTCAAAAAGTAGCGAGCCATCTTCTTCAAATCCTTCGTCAAAACCTATGTGTAACATAATTAACCTTTTCCCTTTTCCGGAAGGATTTTTAAGGCCTGGGGACAAACCATCTATAAATGCTTGTCTCGCAGTGAGCACTGATGTGTCTGCCCACACTTTCTTTACTGTGTGCCCAGCGTTCACCCATGTTTCGTCTAAGTAATATATCGGTGTTCCATCTTCACGATATTTTCTTATTTTACGTAAGTATTGTCTCCTCCAAGTAATAATATCATTTTTTTCTTTTAGAATACTATTACGATTCCTCTTCTGATAACTACAAATGCAAAACTGTTTATAAAAAGAAACAAACATTTTCATTATACTTTACTGAAAGTTCAGTTCTCTTATTAATTTTCTGAGAGTTGAAATTTTAAAGTTTGGTAAATCGT
Source organism: Amphimallon solstitiale (assembly GCA_963170755.1). Classification (NCBI taxonomy): domain Eukaryota; kingdom Metazoa; phylum Arthropoda; class Insecta; order Coleoptera; family Scarabaeidae; genus Amphimallon; species Amphimallon solstitiale. The sequence continues at coordinate 66,131,881 of OY720680.1, forward strand.
CTCTTTCATTTATCACCATAAGAATTTTCTGTATAGTTGGAGGTTCGTTTTAAAAAAAAAAGGAATGAATAATTCCTCGAATGCTATTCCGCATTACATCAACAACGTTGTCCAGTATGGCCTTTTTCCTATGGTATTTCTTTGGTGATTGAAATTTATGCTCAGCACTATATTCTTGCAAAACCTTGTAAACACTACGTTCTGATATTCCTGAATATAAATCACCAAAATGAGACTTTATTATTGAAAAAATAACATTAATATTTACCTGCTGCTGTTGCTGTAGTTGCAATGTTATCTATTTTCGAAGTACCTGGCTGTTCTTGTAAGATTTTGTATATATTCAAAAACCTCTCCTTGTCCTCTACTGTAAGATGTTTGGAGAGCCTCTTCTTAGGAGGTGAATTCTCCATAATGTTACACAAAGGGGCAGACTGATAACACAGGTGATTAAACGGAGGATTGAGTTTATAGCCTATAAAGTAGATATTTCAAAATCATCTTCTGATATTATATTTCATGGGCTTACTTACGTTTGTCACAAAAACAATGTACAGTAGTATTCAGAAATACTTTTTGTTAGATATTAAGCAACGAAACTGAGAAAGAATAAAATAATAATAATGCAAAATTGAAACTGTCAAAACACAATACTAAATTTATTCTATTGTGGGCGTCCTTGCAAACGAACCAATAGTAAGCGTTATTTTACGTATGAGTTTAAGTGACGCATTTCTCGTGCGCTGTTGCTACTGCATCTGTTGGGTAATCCTACATTAGGGTAGTCTACCGGCAAAATAGCCTGATGTGATTGCATCTTATACGGATGCATGTGTAAGTTTTTCTTTACAATTGTCTGGTATGTTGCATAAGAAAGTCTAATCTCTTCAGAAAAACGTTTCCAAGGTTTTGTGGTTTCACTTTTCCATACGTTCGCGAACATCATTTATATTTTAATGAATAGTTGGTCTACCAGTACGTGATTTATGGCCCGCAGAATCAGTCTCACGAAAATCATCAACATAATTGGGAAGGCAATTATAAAAAATTCTGGGAAGCAGTGGCGGCTGGTGAGCGCCTTTTGGCGGTGCAGTTGCGTGGACGGGACTGGTTCGTTTGTTGTCGGTGATATGCTCGACATCTGGGAGTACATCGCCGATAATGGGCGAGTCGGTCTTGTCTGTGTGCTTGCTCACGCCCGGAGCCGCCACTGCTGGGAAGTACTCTCTGAAATCATCCAAACATACACGCTGACTGGACACCTAAATTCCATCAATTCCAGTTTGAAAATAGGCTTCAATCATGTACCATTTCTGCACTGTATTGTAAACCATACTTGAATAAATTCAAACTCGATGTTCGAACTTGCTTTCAGCAGTTCTAAGACATTACTCGATGACAGTCAATGTCACTGTCAAAACCGTTAAGTTATAATACCTGGATTAAGATCAAACATGTATTTTCTATTTTAATCTCATCTTCGTCCTATAAACTTTATAATATCGCGGTATTAATTTTGTCGCCCAACGTGGTTGCATAAAACTAAATATAATCTTCATAAAACTATTACAGTGTAATATATAATTCTTCTAGGTAAATACTGTTATAAGATTTTTAATAAGTATTTCTTTTATATTTGGTGTAACTATACAACTCTCAGTAAATAGTGCTATAATATAAAATCCTCCCTCATAACAGTAACGGTAATTATTTAATCAACAATAAAAAAATCGTAAAACGAAAACCGTAAAGCTCGGTCGAGCTTTCCCACGAAGCTTTCCACTACACATGACCTAAATTAGTTCGTCCCCGACTCCAATTACTCCTTGATTGCAATTACTCCAGTGAGTTATTATGAAAAAACTTATTACCGCGAACGCATTTATCTAACGTATGAGCCTTAATAAAAGTCTAAATAATAAATGATTTGTTCCGGGGGAGGAAAGAAAATATAAAATAATACAGACGTCGGAAGTCACAGCATACATAGTATATCCCACGTATACATCTTAAAGTAGTACCCGCTTTTAGATGTATCGCTAGTTATTGTCAGTAAATTTTATAAGCAATGAAGGGAAACCGCCCCCAATAGTCTCGTAAACATTTTATTTTCATGAAAGAGTTTCAGGCGAAAAGAAAGAGGATAGGCTGAAAACGTACATATATAGTAAAGTGGAGTCCCTATACAAGACATTACAGCCAAAGACACATATGTTTCATCCCGAAATGGATATGTTTATATGGCTGTGGAAGTGTGTATGCGTGTATATGTTTGTGTTGTATTGGTCCACAGATATAAGCCTTTCGTATGGTGCCATTCACTTTTTATGCTCAACCGTACATAAAAAAGTGGACTGAATTATCTTATTTTCATGTTTATACATGGTGCAATAAAATAAAATAGATGATATTACCTTGTTTTCTTATTAAACGCCAGCCACATTCCAAGATGCACAACTAAAATATTTCCTAAAAGGAGAATTTGAAAGTATGTTTTCTTATTTATTTAGATCTGGCAACAGTGAGTACCAAATATTAAATTTTAATATACTGTTATAAAACAAAAGATTTAACTTGAGTCAGTAACAGGAAAAATTAAACAGAATATACAAAGTACAAATTAATCGAAAAGGGCTAATACTGTTGGCAGTGTTGCCAGATGTAAATTTGTTATAGCGGCGATTAATTCACAAATTTCACTTGGAAGTAGTATAAAATTTAAATTTAAGATTTAATGATTGGGTGATTCTTTCACTGTTTGTTTCAAACAAAGAGGAGGTATAATAGCTCCAAAAATAAATTATTTCCGAATTTTATTTAAAAGAAAATCTATGTAAATAAAAATTAAATGCTGTTCATTTGTAAGGGCGCCACTTGAAAACAGCTGGACCGATTTGACTAATTTATTTTAAAAACAATTTCATAATAGTCCGAATAAGGTTTTTAGAAAAAGAAAAATTGGAAAAGTTGCCGGGAAAATTGGAAAATTCGGGAAAAATTGGAAGGTGCTTTTTTCTATAGAATTCTTGTATGAACTCAAAACCCTAACTTACGATTCGAACAATGCATATGCGTAATTCTTTTTTTTGCTTTGTTCGTTATGGTTATGGAAAAGTTCCCAGGGAAAAAATCGGGACAAATACAAGCGAAAGTCGATAAATTCGGACAAACTACAAAAATCATGTTTTGTATGCACTTTCGATCATAACTGATGATACGAACTACATATTTGGTTGATGCTTTTTTTTGTTTTGTTCGTTATAACCACGGGATGGAAGTAACACAATTGAATGTTTTCCGTTAAAAAAAATCTAGAAGATTAGGAGAAAAATCTTTTTATGTATATATAATCGTTGATGCGTCTTGGTAGTGATCGTGTAACTTCTGCACAACTTAATCTATTTAGATCATATTCACACAATATATTTCTTTTGTTGAGACGATGGTTTATAGGTATGCTAGGATATCATAGGTGGCGCTGTAATCAAGTTATTAACAAATTTTAAATATATGGCTCGAAATGACTATATATAATTACAATATATCTTAGTTTAATGCAAAAAAAAACACAAAATCTGGAGCCGATAGGTGGCGCTGTCGCCGAATTATTATACATTATATATATATATCATCGAGTCACCTACCGGAAAAGGCAGAATCAGGAATCATAAATCTTGACGCCGTCGATGTCGATTTGATTCGATTAGCCCCGCCTGCCTGCTGCCCCCCCCCACCACCCGTCTACCGCCGCCGCAGCAGCTGGGGGAAGAAAACCTTTCGGTTTTCAAATTTTTACAAATGCGAAAGTTAACGAGAACAACTGACAAATGTTACGGCAACCGAACACGGTATTAGCCGCACACCATTCTATTATGTATATATTACAATGTTGCAGTTGTGGTAGGTATAAAGAGTAGATTTTCAAAATCTAAACACATTGAAGTTTGCTTTGCTAATAAATATCAAATGAACAGCAATAGTTGGCCTAGTATCGACCGTATACAGGGTGGCTGACAAAAAACGCCCCAAGCCGTAGCTCCGTTATTTACTATCCGATTTTAAAAAACAAAATATCAAATAAAATGGTTAAGTAAATACTATCAATTGGCGTAATCGAAATATTATTAGGAACAAAAAGTTTGAACATGCGATAGTCAATTTTTTTTTTAAATGGCAACGTATATTTTTAATTAATGTTTCGGGTAAAGAATGTTTTCCTGATTTTGATGATGTATAACACGTCAATTTTCAACATAAGTTTCAAGTGTGCCGTGGTTAATATCATTTTATTGGAATGGAAATTTTAAAAAAATACAAATAAATGCGAAACTTATCTACAAATATTGTTCAAATTGTCTGCCGCCTTGTTGAAGACATAGTTGACACCTTCTAATTACTCCATTAGTGGCGTTGAGTATAAAATTAGGAGGTATTTCGCGGCAAGAATTCAGAATTCTTTGCCGTAAAATGTCTATATTTTCCGGACTAGTAAAATAAACCTGATCTTGAAGATAGCCCCATAACCAAAAATCCAGCGGCGTAAGGTCGGGCGAACGAGCGGGCCATTGAATTGGTCCATTGGTCCCTATCCACCTCTCAGGAAATGTCGCATTTAACCATTCAACATTTATTAAGGCATTATGAGGAGGGGCGCCATCTTGCTGAAAGTACATTCTGTTTAGCTCGGCAATTGGCAAAGCATTTAAAAAGTTTGTAATATTTTCACGCAATAGTTGATGGTATTTTGCGTGAATCAGAACGCTGAACTAATGTCACACCGATACACAAATGTCACAATGACAGTATTTATTAACATTTACATTCTAATTGACAGTATTTATTACTTGATGCATTTGATTGCTATTCACGGCACACTTGAAACTTATGTTGAAAAATTGACGTGTTATACATCATCAAAGTCAGGAAAACATTCTTTATCCGAAACATTAATTAAAAATATACGTTGCCATTTAAAAAAAAAAAATTGACTATCGCATGTTCAAACTTTTTGTTCCTAATAATATTTCGATTACGCCAATTGATAGTATTTACTTAACCATTTTATTTGATATTTTGTTTTTTAAAATCGGATAGTAAATAACGGAGCTACGCCTTGGGGCGTTTTTTGTCAGCCACCCTGTATATGATCGATGGAATTTTATGTCTAGAATTGGTGAAGTAATTGATTACAATTATACACCAGTTAACGGTGTAATTTGGTTTAGAAATCACTATATGCCATACAATGATAGTGACTCTGATACAGCATGGATTTCAACGTCATAATTTTTAGGAAGTAAATTGAAAGTACGAAATCAATATATAGCAGATTCTAAAAAACTGGAAGCTGCTATAGCTGCTTCTGTGGATACTCGTACTTACATTAATGTTAATTATAATAAGGAACCACATATTGTAAATATTTTACCAGCATCAATAGATCCCACAAAACAGTATGATGTTCACAATCGTCAGGCACGTAATACAACGATTCCGTTAGCATATTTTGGCATCTTACCTGTACCACAATTAAATCCAGCTACATATAATACACTATTTCAAAATACTTGTGCTTATTGGTCAGTTGAAGCAGATTTAGTAATAGAAGTGAAAGCGGAGTCTCTTTTTACAATTGGAACTTCAATCCATGGAGGACCTCAAGAATTTAACTTAAGAACCATGCTGCAAGAACGGGATAACAAAAAAAAGTTTTCGAGTTAATTAAAAAAGTTGTCAAGGATAATCTTTGATCTTGCAAAACCCCGGATGTTACCCTTATCTTGACCGTTATCTTTTTATGCCCACAAATTTATGAAGTTTAGACAATGAACATTTACACACTTCCCGATAATGGGATAATTTCGTGACATAATTTATTACTAATTAATTTTCTATTACCAATACGTTCAAAAATCTATTAGTTGATGCCTGCAGTCGAAAAGAGTGGCGGTTGTTTAAAATATTTCGTGTGATGACCTTTTAATTTTCAAAGAGGGAGATTTCAAAATATTGACCGGAATCGTTTAAAAAAATATAAAAAGCAATTGAATAAATGCAAAGAAAAATATACAATTTTTACAAATAAATTGGGTGAGCTAATTTATTACACTGATTCAAAATGATCGACGGGTAATTGTGCGTGCCATTGCGTCAGAGCTGGGACTGAGCTATGGCACCTTGCTGCGTATCATTTCAGATGTATTGCGATATTCCATGGCTTGTACTCGTTGAGGTGCAGAAAGCCGCACGAATGATGTGCAGCCTCGAGTTTCTTGAGCGTTACCATGCTGACAGCCAGCACTTTCATTGATCACATCGTTACTGGGAACAAAACTTGTCTTCATCATTTCATCCCCACAACCAAAAGATCCAATATGGAGTTGAAACAACCTTTTCACATGTAGGTACTCTCTTATTTTTATGGTCATTATATTAATTTGTCACGTTCTCCTAACAGCTAATATTTCCTTTAGGTCCTATGATATTATAAAATATTTACATACCGAGGTCGTCATATTTTAATTTCTGATAGGAAAGTAGTAAGTGGAAAAGAGCGCGACGAATTAAACTAAAGATAGACATAAGCGAGGCTGCCACACTGGACATTTGTAAGGCGTGGGGGTCCCCCGCCACTCCGTTGCTCTCCCTCCACTGTTAGCAACCAGGCATCGCTGCATATGTATAAGATCATCTTCTGCATATGATAGAAGTGCAAACCGAAATTAAAATTTGACGCTTACGGTATATATATATATATATATCAAAATATTACCAGGTGCTTAAATGTTTCAAAACGTTGACTTTATTCTGATTAGTTCTGCTTAACGCCTTTGCTCGTTGCCAAACAGATCCACCAAAACCAATTCGTGTTTTCAGGATTAATTAAGGCTCCATGGTATGAATTAATCATTTACTTAATTCATTGCACACATCCCTGACCAATTACCCAACACGTCAAGTTTTAATACACAAGCACAAAATAAAAAAAACTATAAATTTAATTGTGAAACCATATCTAATAATAATAAAAATTACCAACCTCGTACAAAATTGCAGCAGAAATCACCACACAATAACTTACTAAACACTAGGCACATAACTATCAAATTAAAACATGAACTAACTACCTTAGTTCCTCATAAAGGTTCTCAAATTCTTCCATCTTCAAAAAGTTTTAGATAAATTCTCTAGATAACACAATATTCTACAAGCAAAGAAATGTTTAATTTAAATTAAAAAAAAAAATTATCAAGTGTCTATACTTATATGAAAGAAAATAAAATTTAAATAAATCCTTTCACAAAAATTTTTAAATTAAATTAATACAATTACTAAAAATGTTTCACCATAACGCTTGGTATGAAACCACCACGTGTAAGAATAAAACATCCTAGTTCAAAAGAAATAATTATTGTAAGTTCAAGATAAAATGAATTTTTTTAAAATATTAACAATACTTAATTCATAGCAAAATCTCATAAAATATTATAGGTTCAGAATATAAAGTTAATTCATGAAAATATTTCTAAGTATAAACACCCTGTTTCCACCTACTTTTAAGTATTTTCTTTTAGAAAGCGGTTTTCACCAGCCATCTAGCTTAAAATCTTCATGTCTTCGCTTATATGCATATTTTCTTAACAAAAACGTACGGTTATCCTCGGCACGATACCGATTCCACCTCTTCAATTGCACTCCTATAGTGCTGCACCTATCGGTAAAGTGATGTATTTATTTATTAAAAAATTTAAACAAACATCCATTTCGATGTCGACTTGTTTACGTTTGTAATTATTAATAGTATTTCGCGGGGAACATTGTTTCGCCGGGCTTATTCATTGAACGTATTCGGTCATAATATTTTCTTGCGCTAAAGCTTGCGGGAAACACTATCTTGTGAATATTCACTTGATATACCAGGCTTATTTTAATATTAGCTTCTTGAATACAATTACGATAACATTCTTATATTATTTTACTTAAATTAATTTAAATTTGCCAAAATACTAACTTAATAAATATTTATATACACTTGATCATGATAAAATAAATAAAATAGTAATTAATTAAATTAAATCTAGAAGTGATCTTGATTATGCTTATTTGCAATTCAATCCCAGACTCAAGAACACTGCAATATGTTGCTCGTCAAGAATAATCTTTGATTTTGCAGAACTCAGGATTTTACTCATTTTGACCATTATTGCTTTATGCTAATAAATTTATGAAGTTTAGACCATACACGTTTGCACACTTCCCGGTAATAGGATAGCGTTTGAAGGTTGAGAGAGAAATATAATGACCGTCTGTTGTAAGGTGGTCATCAACGAGAAACAAGGTTAAGGTACACCGTTTACCCGTAAAGTTATGGCAACCATATTCTGGGATTCATGCGGTGTTATCCTACGTGAAGCCATCCGAATGTTTAGTGATGGTGTCATCATGCTGAATGACAATGCCATGTCCCATGCTACTAACCAAAGAATTGCTGCAGAAGTTCAAGTGGGAAGTTTGGAAATATTCCCATACAACCTAGATTTCATACCCAGTGACTATTTCCTTTTTTTGGAATTAAGGAACACTTATCTAAAACAAGGTTCTCAATGATGTGAAAACAGTTGCGGAGAGCTGGTTCAATAGCCTGGTTACACAATTGGTCAATTTCAGAAAAATGCCTCAATGGATTTGGCGATTATGTGGAAAAGTATTCGACAAGTATGTGTCTTAATTTCCTTTTGTATTTTCTATGAACGAGCCCTTGTAACCTTTTTTATCCATCCTCGTATTTATTTAAAATATTTATTGATACACTATCACTTAAGAACACAATAATAATGAATATTTACAATTTATGAATGTATATTTATTTTCTATTTATAAGAGCACTGTATACATTTTTGATACTGACTAACTCTCCAATCTCTTACGCTTGTACCTATTTATATTTATTCTTTGCAGTCTCGATCATCATCCCATTCTATCGTATATTGCTGTATGTAATATGTTGATCGATTAATATTTTTCGTTTTACAGTAACCAACTGCGGTATTCTTATTTAACATTTGAATATAAATACATACATTTGGCTATAAGGATATTATTAAACTTACAAAAGAATTTTAATTCCAAGTAAACCTAAAAACTTTTACTTTACTGTTCTGCATAATGGCTCATATATTTTATCTTTAAGTACACTTAACAAGTCATGAAGTTGGTGAAAAGAATTATTCTGGAAGGACGGCGATGTTATTATTAATATTATTCCCGGGCTATTCTTCTTCCGCCACTTTGTCCTCGTTCCATTTTCTTCCAATTCCTCCTGCGTGTCCGGGTTTCTCTCGTTCCTTTTCTCCCCGAGTAATATTTGTAATGTAATTTTCTCCTTTTAAACTCTAAACTTATTACGGAAACTTCAATGGCCATTGTTTAAATGTTGGGATTTAATTATATATGGAATGGAAGCTGAAATAATTATATCTCTGTTTTCGTCTTTGTCTAGTTCGAACGAACTACGGTTAGGCAAACGGTGGCGATGTGAAGTGAAGAAAGTTCTGAGAAAATTTAATTATTTTTGAAAAGTTTTTCAAGTCTCTTTTCGTTATTTGTGCCGTCTTTCTCTCCCTATGAAAGTGGGGGGGAACTATTCGAGAAATAATTTATTGTATAAGGAAAACGTTTCTAAAGTTATTTATTTTTACATTTTATGTATTTTTTTATGTTTTATACTTTTTCGTTGTACGTTACTACTGATAGCGATTTTTCAAATAAGTTAGTAATATTAAAGTATGGAAAAAGAAAGCTGTTCTACAACAGTAGCAATATATAAAATAAATTAACAAGAATTTCTCACAAGTACACAGGGAATGCTGCTTGTATATGAGCCATTTGCTTTTGTTTTATCTACAGGATGATATTGAAACAACTACAAATGCATGGTACCACACGATAGAGGACCATAAAGTACTATAAAAGTTCTTATACACTAATGTCGTAAAGTTAGTATTAAAGTTATTGTTTATTAATTTCGAGTATTATTAGAATATTATCATTGTTGGCTATGTAATTATGACATCTGTCAAATTAATATTGCATTAATTAATTCAAGTTTGTCATGTTTTTGATAACATTTGTGTTAGGTTTTGCTGTTTGTAGTTTTTTTAAATTAATTTTAAAAATGGTTCTCTTTATTTTTGAAAAATACAGGGACATGACGTGTTATAGCGAAGCTCGATCAAATTCTTTCAGGGCTCAACGTATCTATCGAGAGAGATATCCATTAAGACATGTTCCTAATGTTACAACATTTATTGACGTGCACAGACGTTTGGGAGAAGATGGCTGTTTCAGATAATCAAAAGTTAATAGTGGGGTTATTAGAACTCATCGTACTGTTGAATGTTGTAATGAAGAAGCTGTTTTGCAATTAATAGAAAATAATCCGAGAATAAGCACCAGAAAAGTAAGTTTATCTGTACGGAATGTTAACCGTGAATCAGTTAAACAAATCCTCAAAAAAACCGTTTAATTTCCAAAAAGTTCATCACCTATTGGAACAGGATTATTTACCCCGTGTACAATATTGTGATTGGTTGCTAAATCAAAGACAAAATTTTCTATCATTAATTTTGTTCACCAATGAAGCAGGTTTTAGTAGCGAGCGTGTTTTGAACCTACATAATATGCACTATTGGGGTGAAAAAACCCTCATCAAGCCGTAATACCGAAATACCAGTATAGGTGTTCTATTGATGTGTGGGCAGGTATAATCGATAATTATCTAATTGGTCCATTTCGATTGCCCAATCGATTGACAGGCGAGCTCTATCGAAATTTTTTGGAAAATGAACTAAACAATTTATCAGAAAATGTTCCACTGAACATTATTCAAAGAAGTAACAGTTCTCTCAACAATAAGGTTGCCAATCTAAAGTATAAATTCTGTCTTATATTTTATACAGGATCAGTTAAATTATTACATTATTATTATTTAACATTTCTTGTCAACTTTTGAAGATATTTCAAAAAAAATGAGAATTGCCGAAATGTTCAACTATACATATCTTCGTAACCGTTAGAAATAGAACAAAACTAAAAATGGCACCGTGTAGTATTTGCTACGTAGAATTTAATAATCTTAATTAAAAATTCATGGCCACCTTAATTATCAAGATATAATATAATAAATTTTTGTAACAGATATCATAAGAAACTAAACTTGGAGTCTGTGGCTTGAAACTACACAAAAACACTAAAACACCTTCACCACACTAAAGCACAAAAAAATGGCTAAATACGTATTTCAACAACTAAGTTGTCATCATCAGTAGCACTGATTAAAAATCGCGCTGTCTACACACCGTAGCGTAACAGAACAACACTGATTTCCAATTTACAGGGATGGTTTATTTATGCTTTAAAAATCAAAAATATATCGGCCAAACTAGACGTTCGATTGCGACTCGCTATAAAGAGCACATTGCTCATTTTCGGCTTAATAGGACAGAGAAGTCTAGTGTAGCTCGACATATTTTGGACACAGGTCATGATATTCCAGCAAGCGGCCTCAAACTTATAAAACAAGTGCATAATTATAGAGAATTAGATAGTTACGAGAGTATATACATTCAGAAAAATAAAAATAAATTAATGAATTCAGATAACGGGCCAATTAAAGGATAGAATTATAGTAGTAGCATGACGAATTTAACGGTACATGGATCAGGTACTGTTAATGATGTAGTTAATAGTTTAGGTATAAATATATAAACCATCCCTGTAAATTGGAAATTATATTAATTTTAGATACTGTTAGTTTTTCATAGAATATTAAAGGATAGGATTAGAATAATAAGTATGACGAAATTAACGGTACAACGATCTCAGGTACTGTTAATGAGGTAGACAAAAGCCCAGGTAAAAGCATAAATAAATCATCCCTGTAAATTGGAAATCAGTATTGTTCTGTTACGCTACGGTGTGTAGACAGCGCGATTTTTAATCAGTGCTACTGATGATGACAACTTAGTTGTTGAAATACGTATTTAGCCATTTTTTGTGCTTTAGTGTGGTGAAGGTGTTTTAGTGTTTTTGTGTAACAGATATCATACCAAACCTTATATCTATGAAATCAGAAAAAATAATCATATGTATAAAGTCATGGCCAACTATAATTGCTATTTAAAAAAACATAAGTTTATATTTTGATAATTCAGTTGGACACGAATTATTGATTTAGATTAGTAAATTCTACGCAAAATTACTACAAGGTACCGTTTCTAGTTTTGTTCTATCCTTAATAGTTACGAAGATATTGTATGATTAAAAATTTTGGTTATTTTCAATTTTTTCAATATCTTCAAAAGTTGACAACAAATGTTGAATCTGAAAATACTATCAAATACTGCTCAAATTCCTTAACAACTGTGCTACATTAGCAGATCCTATAGCTACAATATTAACAAAGTTATCCATATTTGATACACCAAATAAAATGGTAAAAATAGAATATAAAAATAAATGAAATATAATAAAATATGCAGCATAATCGACAGATTGCTTTTTCATTATCGATTGACTCTAAGACCTTAAAACGCGTAAGTGTTATCAATAATTTTACTAGTTCATTTTATAGCCCATTTAATTTGCCTTTTGAATTATTAAAATCGTCGTTTTTATTATAACACACCTAAATACAAGGTGTCATCTCCGTGGGTAAGGCCGATTGTGCCTTTAGGAGTAAAGATATTTTGAAACGTTTTTTACTTGTGATAGCTGCTTATTAGGAGCACATATTAAAAATATTTTGAATTATAGAAAGTGGTCCATAACTTGGTGGTTGACCGTAGTTTAAGTTTTTTAAATGGAACACCTGTATATTATTACAATTTTGTATTCCCCGTACAATTCTTAGGTAAAACGTTATAAGATACTATAGGCCTAAAATTTAAAGTTTTCGACTTATTACCATTTTTCTGAAACATTCAATGTTTTCATAAAATTAAATTCCTCAAAAAAGACGTATTAGAAGGACACAATTTTTGGTAGAGTTGTTCATAATAAAAGGGCCTGGATTAAAATTACATGACATATTTATGTCTATAAAAGTAATTTTGGGGTAATGACATCAATAGATTAAAGACTACTCACGCGATTGTGTTAAAACTTCATATTTATACTAATATGTAGTCACTGAACACGTTACGACACGAAATAGCTCTACCACGATCAACCAACCTCTTCATTCCGCGAACTTAAGAACGCTTCTCATATATTGTGTACGTAGATAGAAATTAAATCAAATTAGTTCATGATAACAGTGTCATCTGTTTACCGAAACCGTTTGATACTTACACCACATATGGACCCTTGGAACACTAGCGACTACTGATGATAAGGTCCAAAATTTTGAATTCCTTCAATGTCCTTGTATGAAAGTTTAAAAAAGTATGGTAGGCAACAAGAGAAGGGTCTTACTTTTATTACAGTATTGCCATCTATGGCCAAAAGAATATTTCTTAAAAAATTCGTTATAAACCCAAAGTTTGTGTTTTTTGAATTGAAATGTTTTTAACAATAAATTATTAATTTAAAGTAAACTCACATCACAAAATAATAACTGTGCAATAGCATAAATGGTTTGTTCTTCCTTGTTTTGCTACTCTCTGGTTCACGTCAAAATTTTTAACGTTACCTTCACAAAAACAAATCTTTGATGTTGTTTTGACGAGCATATTTGCCAATATATAAATAGACCTCTCTATCAGATTTTAGATTGTCGTGCAGTAAGATCAACGGGAAACGACTAAAAAAGCCTGGTTGAACACACAAGTATAAAACCATCGAATTAGAAAATGCACGACGAGAGCGTTAACAGAGGCGTTGTTGCAAAAACACAAAGGTTGGCTTTTGTATATCTATACGGTCGGCATGCAAAATAAAGTGGAATTAATGTTTACAAAAAATTATTATTAAGCTCATATAGAATATAGGTAGTTGTGTATGTACATGTACGCCATGGAACCTTTAATCAGCTAAAACGGGATGCACAAAGCGAAAAATATGGCAAAAAATGCACACATGACGGATTTGCCGTTGCCTCCAATTAAATTCCAGACAAATCGATACCGGGAACACGAAAAGACGGTTATAGGTATTCGACTAATAGAGTACATACATTTCATTTTGTTTTATTAAAATTTGGAAATTATCCTTTTGATTCACACACTTCTACTACTTTTATTTTAAAGTATTAGGAGAGGAATTTTTATTTATAATTATATTTCAAACATTCTCACCTCACTTTCAGATGACAGAACAAATCGCTGATAATAATGACGATAAAATTATGAACATAACTTACATCTTGACCAAAATTTTAATAACTATGAAAATTTACTTGTTAGTTCATTTTGCAAAGAAAATTATCAATTCAATTCTTAATTTTAAAGAAATCTTGTTGTTGTTGTGATTCTGACTTGTGGTTGAACACCCTTGATCAATCAGGGAGCCTGTCAGCATAGTGAATGAGAGATATGGCGCCATTCTCGATCGTCGCCTTAAGATATATCTTGCCTCCCTCCCCCCCGTGATAAATTTCTTTTAACAGATAAATTAATTATAAATACCTAATTTGTATGTAATTTTTCTGATTTGTGTGATAAATAATATCCCAAGCAGCAAAATCACTATATGCACACATGTCCTACATTAGCAAATATATATTTTTATCCTTCTCTAAAATTGTGGTTTTGCTGCTTGGAATTTTTTCGGAAGTAACAGTCCGTCTCTTCAGCGCGTTTAAAAATCACAGTCTGACGTGGGCGCCGGGGCATCTCGCGCGACTGCACCGTTTGTATTAGAAATCGAGCGGATAAAAAGTGACGCGGGGCGATAACGGTATATGTCAGCGAGAGGGCACTACTCAGTGATGTCGGGTGGCAATCCAGTATGTAATATCACAGAATAACAGAAGTGACAAAAGCCTCACTTGCATAATTCCGATATTTGTGAGCAAAATCAAACAAGCGCACATTTCAAAATGGCATGTTTTGTTTTTGTTGTGTACTTGTATAAATATAACCTGCCTAAGTTTTATAACTTATAATTTACGAAAGAATAATAAGTAAAGGTGCCATTTAAATTTTTGTTGATATAAATAATAAAAACTGTACGAAAGAAGAAATCTGGCGTACATAGATGTTGTATTTTTACTTGTAAAAATGTTCAGCAACAAAATATATTCTACAGTTTCTATTCGTTTCCTAAAGAAGAAAATCGGTAAGTTATAGCTATATAGTAGTATTATATATATGTATATGGTTACAACATTAAAAATAAATAAAATATTATTTAAAAACTGCGATAGCATCGCCATCTAAAGAGGCGAAGAATTCAAGGGGGAAATATGCATTTTACCAATATCTAACTTTGGTATATTATATAAATAGAATATTATGTTGGGTTACTTTGAGCATATTACTTGTAAATAGTAAAGTAAACGATGTTTCAGTTTTCCCTTAATTTGCATAGATCAGTGTTCTTGCATATACTTATTTTCTTTAACTTCACTTACAGATTCATTAAGAAGATAAAAACATAGGACAATTTTTATATAAAAAATTCGAACCGCATCACAGTGGTCTGAAACGTCCAAAAAGTTGGTCAAAACCTAAAAAACATTTTTTTTTCAAATAGTTTCTTGTGTGGTAGTCGATAAACGAGGTGCCTGTGCGTCTATTTCTCGAATAGCAGATAGATGGCGCGCCTACGGGACGTGTAGTTGTGTGTGAAAGTCGCGGTTGTCAAATCTTGCTATGTGCAACGTTCAACAATAAGCGAGAAAAACAACATTTGAAGGGCACACAAAAATTCGTGAACGTGCAAATATCTTCAACAAGAAGATGGAGGATGCGCCTGAAGATTGGTATAATGTTTTGACACTTTACTTTTTTTAAACAATTTTTTATAATTTGTTATTAAAAATTTTCCGAAATTGTCAAAAAAGTTATGTTTCCGCGAGACTCCGCGTTGTTCGCTGATTCATTTCCCAGATGAATGTCTAACTAACTAGAAAATCGAAAATTCAGGTGCGACTTTCTGCGATTCTCCTCGCAATTGATTTATTTGTATTTGGTTACGCGGCCCTATACATATGACGCGTCACATGTACATGTCACATCATAATTACATATTTTTAATTAATCTTGAAGAGATTTAATATGCGCACGATCCGAACCAAATAGTAACTTAGAAGAAGTCACTTTGAATTATTTAAAGTGCAATTACCAAGAAATAATCATAATTATTATCATTACTTTCATTATTATCATTATTACTATTGTTATCATAATTGTTATTGTCTTTATCGTAAGTATAATTATAAAAAGTATAATGAAAAACAACACAAAATTTATTAAGCCAAATTTTATATTATTTTATCGTATTTTTGAACATAAAACTCGCAATTTAGAACACCCCATTTTGCAATTTACCATTTTTACCTCAAATCTACAATCAGAAAGTAAAAAACCTAAAGCATACTGATTTTTAGCCAAATCCGAACCTTTTTCGAGTTTTGACCAGCTTTTCGGGCGTTTCAGACCACTGTGCGCATATACGTACATACGTATAAGAAAGTTCTTTTAACATTTCATTCTTAGTCCATACTTTTAACAAGGAATTAAATATTATAAAAAACAAGTTTGTAAATATTTTACAATATAATTACATGTGACGTACACTTTTTGTATTACTTACTTTTGTATGAAGTAATACTCGTTTTATTACTTCACAAACAATAAATATTACTTATAACTTACTAAATATTGATAGTTTTCTTTCCACAAATGACATAAAAATCATTATATAAATAGATTTTAATAAATATACTTCCTATTAATTACAGCAACACTTAATTTGATAATAAAAAATATAACGAATAATTAAAATATAATATATTACATACCGAGGTGGAAAGTGTTTCATTACTGTCGAGAGATTAGAGACAGGAATGAAACTTTTGAACGGGTTTGTATACTATTTTATTTACAACCATAATTATTATATTTATTTGTAATAAAAATTCCGGTGACAGTTTTGACATATTGAATTGTCAGATTTGTTATGTTCTAGATTCTAGCGTAAACGTCAAATAAATGTACGTCAGTTTTTTCGCTGAATAGATTATAAAAGAAATGTTGAGTAATAAAGTCTTCAAGGACTGCACTCCACTGGAACTGAGAGAAATTGTCCTCCCGTAGCAATCTTTATATCTTAGCTCGAATGGAGAAGGACAAGAAATCACTATATCATCATATCGGCAATAGCAGGGCGGTCTATCTACATGGGTTCAAGCTTCCAATAATTCTAATGTAACAATTAATTTTATTTACAACCGTACAATTAAGAATTATTTGCGATAATAATTCCGATAAGGTTTTGACATATCGAGTTGACAGTTTTGGATTGACATTGAGGTTGGGAAATGAGGGCAGTAATAGAGGGCGGGAAGTAAACGTGAACAAAGTCACACTTCCAAACTTTTAAAAAGTCAGAAATGCCAACATTACGCGTATGGTTGTAAATAAATAATATTATATACAGGCTGAGTTTTTTTCATTATTTGTATGGGGATCTCGAAAACCATAAGAAATACGCATCAGGTTAAATGGGGAAAGATTTGCATCTTTATAAGCCTCATGCAGATACGTTTTTGTCCATTTATGAAAATGCATGGTTTACTAGATATTTGCAAAAAATGGAAATTCTCCAAAACCTTTTCAGTGCTATAACACTTCTATTCTTAAAGTTAGAAAAAAACTTTTTAAATATTGTTTTTAAGAAATTCAGTTTCAAACAACGACAACTTCTTAAATTTTTAATTTTGCTAAGCATTTTTGAGTTAGCAAGCAAAGTCTATTTTTTTTAAAAGAAAACTATAGTTGGCTATGACATATTCTAGTAGTGCATTTTTTTCTGCTTGCAATGATGTAAGGGTTGAAGCACTTATTTTGAGAAAAGAAACTTATAATATACAATATAATACAAGAAACAATAAAAATGCTAAACGAATTAATTATTAACAACGCGTAACACGCTAATTTTACATTAAGTATTCGAAATGCCCACCATTATTATCGACGCACATACGGCACCTTTTCAACACTGAGTTAATAGCTCTCCAAATTTTGCGCCCATCTAAGCTATCAAATACATTAATAACAGCTTCCAATAGCTCCTCTTGGGTTGCATATGATCGCACATATACGAGATCTTTTATTGCTCCAAAGACGAAGAAATCTAACGGTGAAAAATCTGGGGAACGTGCAGGCCATAAAACAGGACCATTTTTGCCGATCCACGGGTTTGGAAATAATTCATCTAAATGTCTTTTGACCTGTGCCTGATAGTGAGGCGGGGCACCGTGGTATTGAAACCACCGTAAATTTGTACGGGTCTGTAAATTTAATTCATCTAGGATATTGTCGAAATCTTCCCTAAGAAATTGCAAATATCGATTTCCGGTTAAAGTTTCATTAAAAATAAATGGCCCAACAAGTTGCGAACCAAGAACACCACACCATAAATTGAAGCCAAACCTAATCTGGGGTCGCCTTTCTTCTAAACGGTGAGGATTTATTTGCGCCCACAGGTGTTCATTATGGCGATTGAACATGCCGCATTTTGTAAAACGTGTTTCGTCGGTCCATAAGATCTGCATCGGAAAGTTATTATTTTCATGACACATATTTACGAACCAAGCACAAAAATTTAATCGTCTTTCATCGTCTCCAGGGTGTAGAGTTTGACCAACTAATTTTTTATAAGGATGGTACTTATATTTTGATAAAATTCTCACTACTGTGCGTTGTGAGGTAGCAGCGCCTTGTGCAATTTGCCGCGTTGATGTTGATGGATTCTAATTAACAGCAGCTAAAACATTTATCTGCGTGTTTTCACCAATATTACCCTTATTTATAGGTTTAACAAAACTTCCATACTCATTTAATTTATTGTATAAATTCTTGAAGATGTCTAACGATGGTTGAGGGCGATCAAAATACAATAAAAAACAGCGTTCGGCGGCTTCTTTACTATTTTTGTTACAAATAATGTAACATTCAATGATATCAAGTTTCTCAAGACTTGTGTAGGTACACCATAACTAACTTTGTAAAGCAACTAAATCACTAACAAAACCAACTATAGTCACCATAATGAACGAACTGTCAATGATGAAGTAAACATAATGCTGCAATTACTAATATCGCGTTTTCAATGGCAAGACATGATTTTTGTTAAACATAATAATAGTGTATTGTGGCTGTTATTTATTAAAATAAGTTCTAAAACCCTCATTGCAGGCAGAAAAAAATGCACTATTAGAATATGTCATAGCCAACTATGGTTTCCATTAAAAAAAAAATTAGACTTTGCTTGCTAACTCAAAAATGCTAGGCAAAATTAAAAATTTAAGAAGATGTCGTTTGAAATTGAATTTCTTAAAAACAATATTCAAAAAATTTTTTTCTACCTTTAAGAATAGAAGAGTTATAGCAGTTAAAAAGTTTTGGAGAATTTCTATTTTTTGCAAATATCTAATAAACCATGAAATTCTAAAATTGAAAAAAACGTATCTAGATGAGACTTATAAAGATGCAAATCTTTCTCCATTTAACCTAATGCGTATCTCTTATGGTTTTCGAGATCCCCATACAAATAATGAAAAAACTCAACCTGTATTTGTATCTGGAATAATAATAAAAAGTATAATTTTTATAAGTGTATATAAAATCCATTTTCTACTAATTACAACACTGATAGTTTGAAACTAAAATAATATATAAATAATATAAATAACACATATTTCATGGTTGTTAATTACTCACAAAATAATTCAAAATAGAACTTTTTTTCAGTGTTTATTTACGTATTTCAATAGATGCAATGCTTATTAATTATTACCAATTTATTTTAACTGAATTAAAAATATTACAAAAATAATAAAAAGTATAACTTATGTCATCTGTATTTGCCGATTTTAATACATAAGCAGATTCTCACGTATAATAATAAATAAAACTAGGTTATGATCATGACCGTTACGAGAATGGCGAAATTTTCGTGTAGTATAGTAGCATGCCGCCTATCGGCGGAAATCGACGAAACAAATGCGCCCGTTCCGTTGTGACTGTAAAAACACTACTTTTGTCGGCGAACATGTTACTACAACCGTAGAGATTCCGCGAGCTGTCGGAATTCTCATTTTATACGGACAAGACCGCCGGCGGACATTTAGCCGCAGCGTTATCAAAATCATCCCCGGAAATATCTCTTTTCTAAGTGAAGAAAACACGTTATATAAAACATTTATCTGTCATCAAATCTCATATGTAGATTAAAAAATCCCACCGCAAGAGACAGATAAAAGATGGTAGTAACATATTTGTGTACAAAGGACCACATTTGCTGAATATTTGATAACAACTACTCAACTCCGACAGAAACACACGCACACACAGAGTACTGCCTGTCCGATACGTATAAATACAAACGTAAACGTGAAAGACGAAGTGAATCGTTTACTTTTCCCCCATTTTTCCTTTTCTCTTCGCGATATTCGCTCTCTATCTAAACGAAAAGAGTCCACTTTCTTCTGAAACGTCTAAAGTAATCTCACAGATGGAAGCCATAAACCTATATTACTCGGAAAAGTCTTTTCTACTTCTCTTTTTTTTTTCGCCTGGTCTTATAAAAATTTAATATTACTTTTGCCGCGACGAAAGGTAGGGCCGAGGGCACCTGACGAAAACGTAGAGGATACATGAAAGGACGGACGTTGTGTATTTCATTATTGGTTTTGGGCAACTAATAAAATTGTAAAGTCAACTTGAATACATAGTAACATAAGGCTGTTCTATGCAATAGTATCCAAAATTGGGGAGAATGCGAGTACACTTCACAAAGTCTACATAAAGTGGAGTAATGATTTTCATAAGAACATCAAAATTGCAAATAGCAAATACTTTCTTATGCACAAACAAATGTAGCATAGAATTCGATGCTTTACACTGAAGACACTAATGTTTTAATAGCTACACCTAAAAACCTGAACGCAATGGAAAATAAGTCCAAATAGGTTGTTGCGACCATCATTTAATTCATTTACCCCCCCCCCCCCGTATATTGCATGCTAAATATTTTTTAATCAGTCCAATTTAAATTACATTCAAATTACGTTTCAAGTTTTGAATAAATTACGTTTAAAAATTATAATCAATTTCATTTTAAAATTAAAATCAGCGTCTCTTGTTCAAAATTAATATTCGCAATACTGCATTTTTTGTCCGTCTGGGCTTCTTTATCTAAATAGTATGTTCGCAGGCCCGGATAACACTGAAGCCTACGAAGCCCGGGCTTCAGGCTCCACATTTTTGGGAGCGCCAAAATTTAAGAGACACCAATCGCATGAATCATAAATATTCAATAATAATTTTAAAAAATATTCTATATGAAATAATACTCGACTGGAAAGGGAGATAAGCGGTCGTCTAGGCCGAACAGTGATGTGCCGTGTGCAATATTCCAAGAAGGTCTGGGGTCGGGTGGAAGTAATAATTAATTTGAACGTATTTTTTGCCTGAAATTCCTATTTTTATGACTTTCTAAGTATATAAACTAACTCGAAATGTTTTTCTTCACTTTAGTTGTGTTAAATGTTACCCTGTCAGTAAGTTATTGCAGATCTGTTGATTGGTTTAGTTAGACAATTATCTGTGCTGTGAAACGGTATTGGTGTTTTGTTAATTACTGAAATTAATTGATTTCATGATGAGTGCGAACAAAATTAAAAATAAATCGAGTGGCGCTGCTTACAAAAAAACGTGCTTATGAGAAGCAGCAAAGTAAAGACGTTGTTTTAAAAAAATTCTCAGAATTGAAAGCTTTTTTAACTCCACAAGTGCAAGTCCAGGAAACTTAGATTTAAGTAACAATGTTTCACTACCCACTACAAATAGCGACACTTCGACTAGTGATGGTAAATTAACAAAATGTTTTATTTTAAACATTAATCCAGTGTTACGATTTTGTTAGGTAAAAATATGATCACAAATTCTGAATATGAAAAGTCGTTAACGAACAAATATAAACGTATATCCTTAACGTTTATCTTTGCCTAAATCACCCTCAACATCCGTTTAGTCAGTTGCTTATGATTATAGTGATTCTGCAAAGTGAGAAATAAACGAAGATACTATAGAATATTTTTGCCTTCATGGATTCAGTCGAGACGATAAGGATTTAAATTTTGAAAAAACATTAAAAGTTTATGGTAAAAAAAATCGATTCTTAACCAAATAAGTGTTTATTAAAAAACTGCGTTGTGTTGATATATTCTCAAAGTACCGGAAACGTGTTTCCTTGTGTCCTTGTAAATTATTTGGATCAACTGCTAATGCATTCAGCAGAGACGGTCATTCTGATTGGAGAAATATTAATCGCGATATTGAAGCCCATGAGTAATCATTTGATCATCGGACAGCTTGCAGTACGTTTAATACAAGATCAAATTCAAAAAAACGAATTCATAATGCCCTATGTGTTCAAATCCAACAAGAAATTGAATACTGGCGTAATGTGTTGCGAAGAGTTGTTGAAACTGTTAAGATGTTGGCTGTTCGTGGATTGCCGTTTAGAGGCTCTAATGAAATATTTGGATCTCACAATAATGGAAATTTCTTAGGCTGTTTAGAATTAATAGCTAAATTTAATCCTTTTCTAAAAGATTGTACTTCGCCTCTCTGAAATTTGGATTTATTGTATAATAAGCTTGGAATCGTTAATATAAGAAACTATTTGATGAATTAGTGTATTCTGTAACGTATTACCATCCACTATTCTATTTTTTTTAATAAACTGTTGTTTTGTTTACCTGTGTTTCCTTTGAGGTAGGCCTTTATACTGGTACAAATTTCCCATTTTAATTGTGCAATACTTTAGCAACAGTGGCCTTTATTTTTAAGCGACTTTAAAACACCACCGTTTTTTAAAGGTCGATTTCGCGCGCAAATGCTTTCGAGATACCCGGATTATGATTCAGATATAATAAAAAGATTTGTTTTAATATTTTTTCATAAATATATGACTCAAAATGCAAAAAAGATTCAACATTGTAGGGTTAATATAAATTCTACACTTACATATTAGAAACCATAATAAAATTTGAAATTGTTGACTAATTACTATATTCTCAACCGTTTTTATGTGTTCCAGGTTTTGGAGGGAAATTTGAATCGCTCCTTCTTATTGTGAGACAGGGTAATAATAAAACAAATAACGGGTGCCTGTAATTGATTTCGTGTTTGGAATCAACATTATTTTCAAATTTGACAGTATAATATCATAAACGCAAATTAAAGAGTTTGGTAGTAATGATTTTAAAAATTATCAACATTAACTAATCAGTTTTAACATGAGAAATAACATGCAAAAGGAAAAATCCCTTACCACAAAAAATATATAAAAAAATATATACCTACATATACGTATTTCGGTAACTAAGTTGTTTTATACAGATTTCTACTGAAGATGGCAACTTAGTTGCCGAAATACGTATATAGATCTTTTATATATTTTTTTGTGGTAAGGGATTTTTTCTTTTGCATTTTATTTCAGATTGGAAGTTTTGACATGATATCCATTTTTAAAAAAATGTGAGCATGATCATGTGATTATAAAATGATGTTTATATTTTAAATTAAACATATAACCCGATCCTGGTGGTACAACAAATGAAGGTAGACGTGTTCAAGTTGCCGATTTAATAACACGAACATTTCGAATTGCGTAAATCAATTACAGGCAGCCGTTAATTCAAGAATTTAAAACAAAAATTATATAATTAACACATGTACAAACGCAAATTGGTAATTTTATTAACAACGTTCTGTCATTATTTTTCTTGTTTCGAAAACACATGTCAACTTCGTTCTGATCATTAATATTTATCCAAACTTGACAAGTAATTAACAAACGCACATTAATATGACCCCCACATGTAATTGCCCGATACTGGGTGAATTCAGATATATTATGGCCTGTGTTAAAGTTCACCAATTGAGGCATACCATTCAATCTATCGAGAAATGAATGGGGGAATTTGATTTAAAATTGTAACCTCAGCTCCGCCTGATTGCACATTTGTAAGCGCATGTATACATGCGCTTACAAATTAAAAAAAACGTATTTCTTTTATAACGCCAGATGGAAGCACGCGAAGGTTAAAAGTAAATGGGTTCTTGTGCAAACCAGGTGTAATTACGAAGTGTTTGGATGATGAAAAGGAAAAACGTGGTGAGAAGCCAGCTAAGAAATAGAGACTATTTATTTTTCAGTACTTTTTAATTAACCCGCGGTGGACAAATAAATTAAAATGTTCAAATTGATTAACGGTTTCGAGATAAACTGTTATATGAGAACGATTATTTTAGGCTTATTTGCATAAATGAATAACCGCTTACTTGGTACGTTTCCAAACATTACTTTTGTATCTTGAAAAAAGAAGAAGAAGAAGAAAAAGGCAAGTGAAAAAGCTCTGAATATTGAGTTAAAAATACAATTAATTTGCTTGTCACTAGTAATCATTAGTTCGTTTGAATATTCATATTTATGGCATGAGTTAATTACCAAGCTTGTATATAACAAGAAAATTTGAGTTATTAATGCACATGGGATGTGAGAGATTTGAATTAAAAAACAATACAATATTCATTTATTATTAATTGAAACGGCCGATACTTGCTCGAAATCCATAATAATTAGGGCGGAAGTAAAACACAATTTACAACTAATTTCCAGTATAATCACAATTTATCCAAAAATATGACATGTTTCACTACGATGTAGCTTCTTCAGATATTACATTACTGCTAAATACAGATTCTAGAAATTTCATAAGTTTTTAACCCCTATACCAAATTATTATAATCACCTAATGACTATATAATGTACTCTAAGTGAATGTTTAACAACTATGTCTCTAACGGTGCCAATTCAAAAGCGAGGAATTACTGAGGTCTATCTGGTCGTTTAAGGGCGCGTTTCAATCTTGGCAAATCCATTTCGCCTCGTATCTAAGGTTCTCGCGTTTCTTTTTATAGCAGCGTTTCTTAAGGGTCCTATATAGTGGATCTGTCAACAAGGGAAAAATAGCAGATTTTAGATGCAAGATATTTTTGTTGATTTTAAATTTGGAGAAAACCTTTCAACGTCAACTTATGAAGAATTTAGTAATCTACCCCGCTGAAGAATCAAATTTAGAAAAAAATTATCGGATTAAAGAAAATGAATTAATATGTCAAAATATTAAAAACAAGTTTTCACAAAAATCCTTCGGAGGAGATTTGTTTGCTTGGGTTCACGTTATAAATTGAATAAAAAGCTATCCCGCGCTGCACTTATTTTTCGTTCAACTATTCTTTACTTTGTTTTAAATGAATATAGAATAAATTAAAATTAGGCAACCCACATTACAATGAATTGTTATTCTAGTAAAAATCTTTCCCGCGGTTACAAATGTGTAAATATTTGGTCATAAATGAATTTTTATTCGCTTAGATATTGAGTTATTATTTCAAATATTTATTATATATTTCCTATGTGTAATAAGTACTCGGACATCATTGGTTTATTAAATTATGTGCTATGCAACCAATTAAATACTACTTGTAATAATTGGATGGCGCCACAATATGCATTCTAGAATTAAATAACAATTACCTCAAAACATTTCAAGGTCATTTTACCTGATTCTTAAATTTCTAGCTCTACATACGATTTGTAAATTTTGTCTGTGCGGCTTTCTTTGCTATTTGATTTTATGCGTATGAATCTAAACGATACTTACTTGTCAACTTTCATGCAGAATTAGGGAGAAAGACCCGCGAACTTTAAGCATTCATTTGAATTTATTACAAATTGAAAAACTTAATACATATTGCCGTGATCTCTTGCATATTAAAAATAATAACAATAGCATTGAGAATTAATTTAAGTATAAAAAATATAAGAAACGGTAAAGAATCAGATTTTATTGTATTTAAAGATTTCAACATTCGTTTATGTTTGCAATACATATAACATAAGGGTATAATAAGTTGCATACATTTAGGTATAGAAAACAGACATAAAATAAATTTATTGTTACAATAAAAAAAGTTAGATAAGTATTTACAATTTAAATATTAGATAGGTACAAAATAAAAGACCAGGTAAATCTAAGATATATATATTTCTTTTATAGAAAAGGTAAACAGGATGTATGGTTTGCCTATAATGAGAAACAACCTAACTTTTTAAAATGCGTGAAAATTGCACTAAACATTTTGAATAATGGACTGTTGTTTAAAAATAAAAGAGTAATGAAAGCAAACAACCGAGAAAGGGTTATGCTTAAGGACGGAACTGTAAAGAGAATTAGTCATTTAAACGCAGTAAAACTATACGAACAAGATCAAATACGTTATTCAAGAGAAGAAAATATAGTTGAATAAATTATATGAATTTGAAAACGTGCACAATGTAATAAAACTTTACAAGAGGGATTTATATGAATCATACTTAAAGAATAAAATTTACCTTCACTTATAATTATAGACAAAAAAAAGGACATAAAAATATCTTGACACGGAACGATCAGCAATAATGTTTTTATTTAAAACACAGCAGAACAAACAAAATATACATTCATGAATTTGTGTGTGTAGCACTATGTTTCATAGACTGTAGACAGACTTGTATGGTTTGATGACCTACAAAAGGAAAATATGGTATAAGCTTTGTATGTAGTTTTTTACAGATAAATATATCACCATTGGAAAAGAAGTTGATCGAAAACAGAGACCAAATGGCAGGCCGGACGGATCGATAGTACGAGTGGCGTTGGACGAAGAATACCTGTTATTTATAATATATTTCCAATTTTACCGAACACTGAAATAAATAAAATAAAAGTAAGGATAGTGTTAGTTAATGGAAAAAGAAAATATGTGACGAATGATGAGAAGGGCAACGAGTTCATAAACAAATACAAGGAAGAATTGTATTCATAAAAAAAATATACCTACTTTTGAAGATACCGAATAGTTTGGGTAAATAAGAAAACAATTTGCAGTGTGTTGACATTTACGTAAATGAACTGTCAAAGACAACAAGTGCGTGTGTGTTGGTGTCACGACGGCAACTAGAGAGCAGAGATTGTACGGATGATGCAGGGTAACAACCTAAATTTTCGTTCGGTGGTGGCGGAACAGGCGTTACAGATTTTTTTCCGGGTATAAATTCAAAGACAGGAATGAACAGGATTGAAGTTACTCACTGCGAGGAGACTGATGCTGACTGCGACTTCCAAAGCTAAAGACTTTAAAATAGAGAATCGTAGGGTCAGATACACCACGATTAAATGTGAATTCCTTTATTTTGTATTAGCATATTAATTTTACCTTATCTAATTTTCATTCATTAATATAATTTTTTCTTTGTTAATATTTCTTTGGTATTTAAAAAAATGGAGATGCCTATGGCACAATTTGAAGAGATGTTTAAGGATACAAAGTAAGTTTTTAATACAGAGATTTATCGATGCTGCTATGCGTGTATTAGAATACAATGTGCAAATATTTATTCAATATAAAGTTGAGCAGCAGGGATAATAGATATTGTCCTGTAAAAATATTAATTCATTAGTTTTTTATATGCAACACAAGTAGGATTATTAATGGTGTTGGGTGTTAAGAGGATATAACGTGCGAATGTATATTTTCTGACACTTTATTAAGCATCTTTAATTTTCACAATTCATTTTTTGATTTCAAATTTAAAAACTAAAATAGATATTTAGAAAAGGGAAATGTTTCTGGGTGGCGGACTTTGAGATACTGGTCGCAATGCGTGCGAATGATTGTTACCAGTGATCAAATTCAAGCTTTTCCTCCGAACGTTGACCATTGTGAAGTTCTAAGATTATCAGAGCATTACGTGCGAATATAATGTTTCTGATAGAATAGAATTAGCACAATATTAATAGAATACTGCAATTGAATTTTTCTTTGTTTCAAAACAGGACAATATTTTTATTTTTGATTAAGTATTATCGATATAGTTATTCTACAAAAACATTATAACCGAGAATACGGTATAAATGTTTTCTTTCAATTATGTTTTCTTTTACAATTCTTGGGCGAATATAGTATAGCGATGCTATCTACTCTAAAATGTTGAATAAAAATATACAATTATGTTTTATATAGAATCTGATTTTTCTTTAATACAAACTATAAGCTTATCCCTATAAAAAAAATATAAACAAGAGATTTGCCAGGAGAAAAGAAGTTTGAATACACTGATAGAACTCACACGTACTCAGAAAGTACGTGCTGTTAAGAACTAAAAATATATTAAATATAATGAAAATCATCAATATTTTATAAATTATGTTGCTGGTACAGCACACAGCAATATACAGGGTGTACCACTTAAAACTCCCAGGTCAAATATCTCGGAAACGGATAAAGATATTTGAATTTTGTAAAAAGTAGTTACTAAAGAATGTGATCGACTCTAGTTTGCTCTCACAATTGTGTTTTATTATATGACGATATAGATGGCGCTGCGATGAAAAGAATTTTTTTGATCGCCACAATCTTCATTTGTTTTTTATTTGAAAGAGTATTAAAATTAATGTAAATTTTATTATTTGTGTTAGTTTCCAAAATTTAACGGTTTCATAGATATTCTTGTTTAAAGAAAGTAAGAGTAATTTTAAATTTTTGTCTTTATTTTGTTTAAATATTTAATTTGTAAGGAAAAATAGCAGTAAACATATTCACAATTCTTGCTATTATAGTTACTTCACAATTTAAATTTTATAGTTAGTTCCTTTTTATAAATTCCACTTCATAGGCACCCATAGGTATGTAGGAAGAAAAGCATTCATGTCTGTGTTAGATGTATGTATGCTTGCTTTGATTATTTAGGAAATATTTTGACATTAGCACACATTAGTGACATTTGCTTGATTATTAATTGTCTTTATAATTAGCTTCATTCAAACATTTACTCACTTTGCGTATAAAGTTCATTTAGTGCAGCATTTAAGAATAGGAGATAATCAACGCAGACTCGATTTTCTGGTAGAATTTTCTGTAATGTTAGCGGAAAACAACTTTATGAATCAGATCATGGGGAATGACGAATGTCGTTTTCACAACAATAGTACTTTAATTAAGCATAATGCTCGATATTGGTCAGAAGATAATCCTAGGTGGATAAGGCAAACCAGAAATCAAACAGTTTTTGGCGTTAACGTTTGGTGTGGAATTTTAAACGGATATATCTTAGGCCCCCACTTTTATCATGAAACATTCATTGGTGTGCGCTACTTACATTTCCTGCAGAATGGGTTACCACTACTTTTGGAAGATGTACCTATAGAGCTGCGAAATAATATGTGGTTACATCTAGACGGGGCACCTGCTCATAATGCCAACATAGTTACTGACTATTTTAATCAAATGTTCCCACGTCGTTCGATTGGTAGTAATGGCGTTCTTAGGTGGCCGGATCTAACCCCGTTAGATTTTTTCTTGTGGGGTTACTTGAAAGCTGAAGTTTACAAGGAACCCATAACAGATATTGGCGACCTTTATAATAAAATTTATGCAAGTGTTCAAAAAATTAGTAGAAATACATTGTTAAATTTGCGGAAGAGAACTAATAAGGCGATATACGTTATGTAGCAATCAAAAAGGCAACATCTTTGTTAGTTATATTTGATTCTTTTAAGTATTTAAACAAAATAACGACAAACCCTTAAAATTACTCTTACTTTCTTTAAACACGAATATCTATAAAACCGTTAAATTTTGGAAATTAACACAAATAATAAAATTTACATTAATTTTAATACTCTTTCAAATAAAAAACAAATGAAGATTGTGGCGATCAAAAAAATTCTTTTCATCGCAGCGCCATCTATATCTTCACATAATAAAACACAATTGTGAGAGCAAACTAGAGTCGATCACATTCTTTAGTAACTACTTTTTACAAAATTCAAATATCTTTATCCGTTTCCGAGATATTCGACCTGGGAGTTTTAAGTGGTACACCCTGTATATAATAATATAGTTTGACATATCCTCAATAAAATGTTGATTGCATTATTAAATACATAATTTAAATTAAATTAGTTTTTATACATTTACAATCAGTTACATTTATTTTATTTCTAAATTTACTTATCTTTTAGCATATTCTTAATACCGAGTGTACTAGCTATATTAGGTACATATAAATTTACCGTGTAATTTTTAAATGTAGCCATTTTTTCTAGTACTTGCAAAACCACTAACTTCCCATTTTATTTACTGCTTATATATTAACTTAATTTGAAAAATGTACTACCGTTCACTTCGTTTAACCTTTATCTTCATGCTTAATGCATAAAATTTACATGCTTTGATTTTTAACGCCCGTAAAAATGGAAATAAAAATGGTGTTTTTTGGGTACATTTCAGTCTCGCCAAAACCTTATCAAACGCAGCCTTAACTAAAATCAATAATAGAAAATTGGAATTGAGCCATTAGCACAAGCCCGAGAACCTACAAAAGGATTCGTAGGTATATCTGACCAAAAAATAAAAACCATACGTCATCAGTGTGGTAAGTGGTAAACTAGATCAGTATAAAAAGCAATCGAAATAATCATATATGTTTTGAATTTTTAAAAAGTATGGTTTGGTAATGTCTAAAGCACGGTTTTTGGAACAAGCTACATTGGACAAATATGATTTCCATAGGTACTTTAAAATAAAAATTCGTTTATCTCCACTTCTATGTATTTTTAATTTTCTTGGCTAGATTAAGTTAAAGTTTTATGGTTTTTCTTTTATTTACTCGGTGTTTGAGATAACTGAATGTTATCTGCAAAGAAACAAAAAAAATCTATAATAACAAAACAATGTATAAGTGAGAAAACAATAAAGACATTTTCTATTAGAGGCTAAATTAATACAAAATTATACTTTTGTTGTAGTTATACCTATTATACCTTGTTTAAAATATTGTATAATAGTAATATAATATAAAATTAGTTGTTTGGAAGAATAGCTACTTTGAATTGTAGATATCTATTACTAAAAGAAAATATGGCAATATTGAGCAAATAAGAAACTAAACACGGGTATATTTCAGTATACTGTGTGTCCAAAAAGTCTGGAAACACCCAAATAAAATCGAAACGGATGATTTTTGAGAAAAATGCAAAAACAGGTCAATTAGTATTTTCAAAAACTACTGGCTGATGGTATCTGTTTGGAATTTTTGATGACCTTGAAAAAGTTATGTCATCAAAAAAAATTAAATGGCAACGTCGCATTTTTAATTTTATTTTTGATAGATCTTTTAATTGTCTAAATGACAGTAAAAAAAATTTTCATTTTACTTAAGAAAATGACCGAGAAAAATTTAATTACTTCTTCGAAAATGGAAAAGTTTGTCTTTAAAAAAAAACATAGTTGGTTTAAAAGTCGATTATTTTTCAAACACATTTTGTTTTATTTGTGACATTCTGTCAAATACGAATTGTGCGTAAGTTAAAAAATCTGTTTAAAATGGTTTTAAGTGAGAGGGAACGTATTCAAATATTGATGATGATTGGTTTTGGGGATAGGGCTCGGTCAGTTAGAGAAGTTTGCGACTTATTTAATACAGAACATCCGGAGCGTGCCCCAATTAGTATTTCTGCAGTGTTCAAAATGAATTTTATTATCGTTTAGGGTATTGCCAAGATGCTCAAGGACAACATTTTGAACATTTATTGTAAGAGTTTTTGCTGATTTCTACGATTAAAATTTTCTTTGTTTTCTATAATGATTTTTTTTTTCAAAATTTTTCTTAAGTAGAATGAAAAATTTTTTGACTGTCGTTTAGACAATTAAAAGATCTATCAAAAATAAAATTAAAAATGCGACGTTGCCATTTAAATTTTTTTTTGATGACATAACTTTTTCAAAGTCATCAAAAATTCCAAACAGATACCATCAGCCAGTAGTTTTTTGAAAATACTAATTGACCTATTTTTGCATTTTTCTCAAAAATCATCCGTTTCGATTTTATTTGGGTGTTTCCAGACTTTTTGGACACACAGTATGTGTAATAATGTGTACCTATGTAAGAAAACACAAAAATTGTGTACCTAACTTTTTACTCAATACCACAATATTCATTCGGAAATTAGAATTACTTATACACATAAATATGTGTGTGTATTTCGCCACACAGCCACCCCTCTTCCCCTTTGGTCCGACTGCCTCACAGTCCCTTACATACCATAAGACCGCGTGCGTCTGCATTATCGCGATACCTGTAGAGTAAGCGAAACAGATAGAGATGCCTGTGTATTAGAACGGTAAACAAGTAGACGCAGTGTTATACTGGATTACAACAGAGGTAGTATTTCGCATATGCCTATGATGCACTCGTATTTGTCCAAAAAATCGACATTTATACGGTGTAGTGGGTCGCCGTCGCTTCCACATATGGGCGTCAGTTCGAGTTTTATTATTGCTTAAGAATAACATTTTTTTAGCTAATTACAGGTTAATTGCAATGTTGAATTACAATTCTGTTTTAAGAAGTAAATATTTTATGTTTCAGTATTTTATTATAGTTGAGTTTTTAGATTATAATATTTGTTGAAAAATATTATTTTAGTTAAGAAGTTTTTTTTATTTTAAAGTCTAGGAGTTATTTATTATTTATTTTTGCTCTTTTATGT
Organism: Amphimallon solstitiale; assembly: GCA_963170755.1. NCBI lineage: Eukaryota > Metazoa > Arthropoda > Insecta > Coleoptera > Scarabaeidae > Amphimallon > Amphimallon solstitiale. Next base: position 66,164,714 of record OY720680.1, read on the forward strand.
TGTTTATGAAGCTGTGATGAGTTACTTCACTGACATATTATCAATGATTATCTGATGCTTCAAACAACTACAAATAATTACTTACAACGGGAACGCATTACCTATTACACTGCTCTTCACTTGATTTGCCTAGGAATACATTTATACGTATAACTTATACGCCCGCTGTCGGTGTGGCAATTCAAGTTGGCACGCCCATTTATAGTCGACCAGTAGTTACTAATACATGCATCGCGCTATGAACGGCGGCCACACGGTATACATATCATGTTATCGGATATTCTGTTAGAAGAAAGATTATTTATTCTGTTGCAGTCTTCTAAATGTAGGCCGAGTCCCTTATAGGAGAAATATTAGCAGAGGGGTAGGTACTGGGGATATTATCACTCTTTTAATAAATTATGTGCTATGCAACCCATATTACTTAAAATCGCAATATCGAAGTGAGTAGCCCGTAGCCTTAAAGTGCAAACTTTACTCTTAGAGTTCCTACAATCAATTTTTTCTCATCATATAACAAGATGTAACTTTTTCTGACAAAGTGTCGTAGTTATAATGTGATTATAATATGTTTGATGTTAAACACAATATAATTTACAATCTATAACCACAAGTCTGAACCTAATGGGAAATACATTCCTTTTTTTATTTGCTGAATAATAGTGTAATTTATATTTATTTACATTATGTTTTTTTAATAAAACACGCATTTATTTTTTCTTAATAATTATTATTTCCTTTCTCAGTCGCCCGTTTTCCATATAGTAAACAAGTTATGTAAAACTTTGTGACTCCCACGATTTGGTAATTAAAATTCTTATCTGGGAAAGTGAGTTTCGCAAAAGTTTCTCTTCTTGTTCATCTTCGGGTATTTTTTCAATTTTCTCCTTTTTCTGTTAGAAAAGTTCGAATGAAAACATTCCTATTCCGTGCACGAGCTCTCTCCTTTTTAGTAATATTAAAATTTCCTTGTTGTATCTCGGGTATTTTCGTGCACAAAGTTAGAATTTTCGGAAGAATTTTTCCGCATATACATATATTATTTTTTTTTTTTGAAGTTGGTCTTGATATTTTTATTTGTTCAGCGTCGAATTGAAACTTTTACAAATAAAAATATTTGGGATATGTACTTTCTGCATTTCACTGTGATTTTATTAAATAATATTAAATCTGGAAAGCAAGATGTAAAAGGAAATTATTGGTATAAAAGGAAAAAAAGAAATGCCATAATCTTATTTATGTATATGTCTTTTTACTGTCGCCGTTTCGTCACCGAATGGACATTCCTTCCGTATATACGGCACGGTGTCGTCATAACTATACTCGAATCGCCAAACAGATGCAGTGATCACGTTGGGTTCACGTGATCACAACAAAGTCGTAAGCATACAAACACATAGAATTATTCAACGATAAATGTCGGTAAAATAGTTACCTATCGTCCTAGTATTTGACATAAGGAATTCTCCATATTCAAATGTTTTCTATCAAAACCTAAGATTGTATTGCCTCTATAAAATAGCATGTAGTAATCCTCAATATGAAGGAATAAACTATTTTACAAATAAAAAAACTGTGTGACTGTAATGTTTTAAATAATTTTCTCTGTTATTTACTTTTTTTTAGTGTTAACTTTTACATTTTATAAGTAGGTACAAATATAATAATAATAATATCGGTATAATAGGGAATGTGCATAATATTTATTAAACATTATTTACATCATTTTCTGATAATACGATCATTTTCATTTTCAATGTTTTCAAATATAATACTGAAACCGAATTATTTATACTACTTTAATTTATTTACTGCATCGAGAGAACAATATGGGGATTCTGCTGTTGGGTATGTGCAACTTAAAAGGGAACAGACCAAATGTATTGTTAAATGCAAAATTTTCCCAGAGCATAAAGGACACTAACCAATATAATGTTACTCTTAGTATGGATGAAACTAATGAAATTGTTGAAATAGTACAATGCCATGATTGTGCAGCATCGGCAGGTAATATTATTGAGTTTTGTAATATATAGTAGGTATTAATATAAATATTGCAGGTGGATGTAAGCATACTATAGACTTTTTGATGTGGATTCATAGAAGTGCAGAACCTCCCACCACCTCTGTGGAAAGCTACTGAAAAAAATCTCATCTTTCCAAAATGGGAACATCATTGAGATATTTAAGGGCTATTAAATTTGGTCCACCTAGACATCCAAAACTATCTTTAAATATACAATCATTAGTTGGCCAAGCACTAAGAGAGCTTAATTGGAAGAAAGTAAATTCTCAAATAATAAAATACACAACAGAATACCAAATACCAAATGTTCTCTCTTCATTGTGGAATGATTGCGTTTGTGACAAATGGAGGTTGTTCCGTTGATGGTTTTCTTCATTATTTAAAACAAAACATCAGTGATACAATCTGTGTAGAAATTAAGAAACAAATAAACTGCAGTAAAAATGTGAACTTTGGCATGAAATAAGATATGGTCGTATATCATCCTCAAAGGCATTTGATGTATTAGAAGACTTGGACAAAACGTATTTTTCCAAAAATTTACAACAGCGTAAAACCTTTTCTTTAATACATGTATGAATTTATATATACTGCATTTTTATTTATATTGTAATAGTATAGCTCTTACAGCTCAGAAGCAGGTGGTGTATGAGATATATTTCTTGCAAAACAGTCGAAGTGTAGTAGGTTTGTTTCTTTATTGATACTACATGGCATATAATACAAAAATGCATTGCTATACACAATACAAATAATAAAAAACAAATTATTATATTTTCTTAAAAGAGTTATTATTACTAATTAAAAAATGCATAACCAAAACTAAATATCAATCAACTTATATTATATTGTCTATTTTTTAAAAAGAGGTCCCTGTAGATTTACTAAAGCTGCAGCATTAGTTACAGCACTGTCTATTTGTGGTACTAATTTACTATTAACACAAGCATGTGGTCTTAATAATGTAAACTCCCTAATCTTTCGGATAGTATGTTCTATATGGATTTGCAAGCTAGCTATTCTAGATTTATCTGTCCATATCTTGCTTACGGTATGCTCAGTATTCACCCACGTTTCATCCAAATAATATATAGGCCTTCCTTCCAGACGTAATTGAAGAATAAAACGCTTTGCACAGGTTTTTATGTAAGATATTTTATTCAAACAAAGCCATTACGCAGTTGACATTTTTTCACAACGACCATCATCTTACTTCTATCTTATATCTAGTTATACCAACTTAAAGTTACCAAAACAACTAACGATTCTTAGCGCATATTCTAACACCCCCCTTCGCTAAAATCGCTTAGACCAAAAAGATTTCTAAACTTAATAAATAAATTGCCAGATAATCCTTTCGTAAGTATATCTGCTTGTTGTCTAGCTGTATCAATATAAACCAACTTTATAAGCCCGTCATTTAATGTTCACAAATAAAGCTGAACTTGATATCAATGTGCTTCACTCTACGATTGTTTGATGGATTTTCTATCAATGCCAAGCATCCCCGATTGTCCTCATAAAAGGTTATAAATTTAAAATTTACATCCATATCCAATAATAATTTTTTCAACCATAGTCCATCACACACCGATAAACAAAGTGATACCAATTTCGCCTCTGTTGTAGATAATGACACACAAGTTTGTTTCCTTGTTGTCCAACTTAACGTATTATTAAACATTTTAAAAGTGTATCCACTAACGGATTTTCTATCAAGAGTGTCACCACCCCAGTCTGCATCAACAAAACAACACAAATCCCTATTATCGTTTCTATGATATTCTAAACCTAAGTAAACTGTGGACTTCAAATATCTCAAAACCGTCTTAAGACTGTTCCAAGCCTCATCAGTGCCTCTGTCCTGAAATCGACTAAAAAAGTTCACAGAAAAGCATATGTCTGGACGTGATCCCAACATTAGGTACATGAGACAACCCACTAATTCCCTGAAAGGTTTATTTGTTACATGTTTATCATTACTTAAATTAATTTTTAATTTAGGATCTATTGGAATAATTGAGCCATTGCAATCGTTCATACAAAAACGTTTTAAAATGCTCTGAATATATTTTGATTGACTAATTCTTAAAATGCCATCTTCCCTGTTATAATTTATTTCCAGTCCTAGAAAGTGTTTTAAAACACCCTTATCTTTCATTTTAAATTTTGCCCCCAATTTATCTTTTATCTCATTTATTTGTGTCTCATCTGATCCACATAAGATTATGTCATCAACATAGATTAAAAGAAAAACTTTGTAACACTTATCAGAGTTAAAAACATATAAACAGAAATCGTTTTCAGATCTAACAAAACCAATTTCCAATAAAAATTTATTTATTTCATCATTCCAACATCTGGAAGATTGTTTCAATCCATATAAACTCTTTTTAAGTTTGAAAACCATGTTTGGTTCAGAACTGATACCTTTTGGTGGATAAACATAAATTTCTTCAGTTAAAATTCCATTTAGGAATGCAGTTTTTACATCCAGTTGCCGAAAGTGATATTTAAACTGATTACCTACTATTAATAAAGCTCTTATTGTTGTCATTTTGGCTACAGGCGAATAAACATTGTCATAATCTTTATTTCTTTCTTGAGCAATTCCCCTTGCTACTAATCTAGCTTTAAATTTGTCATTTTCATTTTCTTCTAATGCTTTGAATGTAAAAACCCATTTAGTATCTAAAACATTAATATTATTCGGTCTTTGAATTTTTTCCCATGTTTCATTCTCATCTATAGACTTTAATTCTCTATCTACTGCCCTTAACCACTTTTCCTTATCAGGTCTATTCTCTAACTCCTCAAAACTAGCCGGTATATTTTCTACAAAACTATTAGCATCAAATGCCATATAAAGTTCATAGTCATCAAATCTACTAGGTACTTTTACACTTCTTTGAGTATGTTCCCTAGAACTCCCAACCTCATTTAAACCCCTATTTGAAACATCACTAGCATCACCCTCATCTGCATTATGTCTGATAATTCATTTTCTATATCATTATTTAATTTTATCTCTCCCCTTTTGAACCAAAAATCATTTTCATTAAACTCTACATCCCTAGCATTAATAATTTTTTGTTTTCCTATATTCCAAAGTCTGTACCCTGTTTGAGAATAACCAACCATAACACATTTCTCAACTTTTGCATCAAACTTATTTCTAAACTCTTTTGGAATATGATTATAAGCAACACATCCAAAAATCCTAAAATTACTCACGTCAGGACGTATTCCATACCAAATTTCCGCTGGTGTAACATTGTCTAGGCTTGCTGATGTTCCCCTGTTCATGATGTAATTTACTGTTCTTATTGCTTCACCCCAAAAATCCTTCGGTATTCCCGATTCTTCCATAATTGTTCTGCTTCTTTCTACCAAACTTCTGTTTTTTCTTTCAGCTTTGCCATTCTGCTGTGGACTGTAAGGTACATTGTAATCCAAAATGATCCCTTTCTCTACACAAAACGTTTTAATATCTTTTGAAATATATTCACCCCCATTATCACACCTCAATTTTGATATCCTGTCATTGAATTTTGACTCAGTCATATTTACATATTCTTTAAATTTATCAAATACCTCACTTTTCTCTTTAATTAAATATACTGCACAAAAATTTGAAAAATCATCAATAAAGGTAACAAAATATTTTTCATTCTCAAATGTAGCAGGTGTAATAGGCCCACAAACATCGGAATGAACTATCTCTAAAATCCTTTTACTTCTAGTTCTAGAACCAAATGGAAATCTAGTTGTTTTTCCTTTTATACAAGGTTCACAAAAATCATTGTCTTGTACTGTTACTTTTTCTAATCCATTGACCATCTGTTTATTTATTAATTCTCTAAGCCCTGAAAACCCAATATGCCCATATCTTTTATGCCACTTTGTAAAATCACTGTCAATATTTCCCACATTCACTGATTCAATTTCTGATAGTACAAATGATATCTCATACAAATTTTCTCTAGTTCCCATACCTATCAGGCTATTATATTTGTTTATCAATTTAACCCTTCCACCTTCAAAAATAACCTTAATATTTGATATTTCCAATTTCTTTACACTCAAAAGATTCCTTCTTAAATTAGGTACATACAAAACATTTCTAATAGTACAATCTACCTTTTTACATCCTACATTACTCATTACATTTATGTTACCAACTCCCATAGCCAACAAAAATTCATTATTCTTTGCTACTGCTATTTTAATTGGCTCTTTGAGCATTATGAATTCAGCAAAGCAATCCCTTCTATTGACCATGTGATCGGTACACCCCGAGTCAACAAAGAAATATATACAATCCCTATCATCCTGGGAATTTTCACTTTTTGTTTCTAACATGAAACACGCACTTTTGTTACTTTCTGGTTCTTCTTCTTTCTCTTCGTTTGATGTATAGTTGCTCCTCCTGTCACCTTCTCTATATCTACTAAATCTATTTCGGAAACCACTTGAACCTCGATTTGAACTAAAACCACTTGAACTTGACCCTCGATTTGAATTGACACCACTGAAATTGCTTCTAGAGCTTGATGTCGAAAGTCTATTTTCACTGTTTGTTTTGTCCTTTTTTCTCCATGAGCCATGTATATTCACTCTGCAGTCTCTTTTAAAATGTCCCTTTTCACCGCATCTGTAACATTCCCACTTTTGTGCTTGAAATGCATAACCTGTACTTTGTGAGTTTTCTTCCTTTTGCCTATTCAAGTTTCGTTTTTCATATTCACTTACTAGCTTCTTTTTAACTTCAGAGTAAGTTAAGTCCTTGGAATTTTCAATCACTGTTACAATTGTGTCATAGGACTTGGGTAAACTTAATAAAATATTACAAATATGATCTTCATCTTTCATATCTGCTCCTGATATTTTTAATTGTCTCACTACTTCATCGAATTCATGCAAAAATTCTTCCATTGGTTGTTTTTCTGTTAATTTCATAGAAAACAATTTTTTCTTTAAATAAAGCTGTCCAGGCAAGCCTGTTTTCTCATATTTCTCCTCTAATGTACTCCACATTTTGAATGCTGTATCTTTGTCACGCAAATATTCTAACTGTGAGTCCTGCACACCCTGAATTATTAATGATTTAGCCTTCGCATCTTTTTTAATCCAGTCTTCCTTTTGTTGTTCAGTAATTTCTGCGCTTATAACCTTTTCTTTTGTTGCAAATTCCAGTACTCCGTTCTCACCTAATATCATTTCCACACGAAATTTCCAATTGTAATAATTTTTACCATCCAACGGTTCTATTGTATAACTCCTGGTTTGCGACATTTTTCACTGTTAATTTCCTCTTTCCTTTGTTTAACAAAACCACCTGTGCATACGCCCTGTCGCACAAAAACTACCGCCAAAACTTTAACCTTACTTTTTTCTTTTTGTTTGTGCTGGCTACTACCGCCGTTTTTTCGTTGTTTTCTCTATACTTAATACTTCTTCGTGTCCTTCAGCCTGTCTGGGCCCATAACCTGAAGAATAAAACGCTTTGCACAGGTTTTTATGTAAGATATTTTATTCAAACAAAGCCATTACGCAGTTGACACTTTTTCACAACGACCATCATCTTACTTCTATCTTATATCTAGTTATACCAACTTAAAGTTACCAAAACAACTAACGATTCTTAGCGCATATTCTAACAGTAATTGCATAATTTTACATAGGTATCTTTTTCTCCACGCAATAATTTTTTCTTTTTCTTTCATGATGCTATAGCAATTTCTCTTTTGATAACTATAAATATAATATCTTTATTAATAATAACAAGGTGCATGTTACGGAACTTAGATAGTATACCGAATATTTAGTTCCTTTAATATCATCCTGAATGTCGTTATTTTAAAATTGGGCAAATATTCTATTTCATTCTCAGCTGTGAGAATTTTTTGCACACTTGGTGGTTCGTTTTTAAAGTAGAATGAATGAACAATTCTTCAAATTCTGTTTTCCATATCTTCAATCAACAGTATCCAAAATACTCCTTTTCCTCCGATACTTATTTGGTTGATTAAATTGTGGTTCAGCGTCATATTCTTTCAATATGTTATAAACACTACATATAGCAATTCCTGTAAACATGATATAAATAAAATCAGTTTCTTATAACAAAAATACCACCTGCCGCTTTTGCAATCGTTTCAACATAACCACTTCTTTTTCTTCCGCTGAGAAGTGTTTTGCGGGCCTCTTTCTTGAAGGTGAATATTCCATAGTCTACTATGTATAACTAGAAACAACGAAATTGGAGTAATATTTAAATTACTGTCGAATTCTAACCTCAAAGATATAATTACTTATAATTTGTATCATTTCGGATTACTAATTACTTACGTATTTAAAAAGACTGATCAAAATATCCAAAAGAAAACAATAAATGCTGCAAAAACAGATTTAACGGAAACAGAAATAAAGTAAAATAAAAGTAAATAAACGCGATATATTACAGTTTTGCCTAATGTAAACGATGTTTGCCGCCGACCGTTTTTATGCATAGGATGCCTTAAACACGTTGCGATCACGTTGTGATCACGCACTCTTATTACTGCATCTGTTTGGCGATTCGATTATAGGAATCGACAGTTACGTTTACATGACACCACTGCCAGTGACGCATAGAGAACATATCGTGAATTCCGATTTGATATTTTTCACGGGCAAATCCAAATACAGAAAAGTCTCTATTAAGCAGGCGCCAACGTACAGTGTTCAAAATAAACAAATAGTTTTTTTAACCATTTTTCTAGACTTATATTTACTTGATATTTCGATCAAATGCGTCGTACTTATTTATTTTCAAGTATTTTATCTGACTAGCTGCCTCTGAGCCTCCTACATTAAAAATATCCTGCTATATGCATTATTCCAGCATAAAATATTATCGAAGCCTGTGCAAACGTGAAATTGGTAAATGCATAATACAGAAATAATATTTTGCCGAGACGATTATTTGAAAATTGTAGTTCAGTCGGTATTAACGTCGTAAATCTGCATTAAAACTTTAATAAAAATGCAAATGAATGTATTCAACTTTTAAATTTTGTAATTGTAACTTTCAGTAATTATTCACCATACATAACCGGAACGGCGGAAGGAGGACGGAACGATGGCGGAAGGCGGTGAACAAGCACGTTGGATGAGTGCAGTTGACAAAATGAGAGAGACAGATGATGGTTAACGTGAAACGATATGGGGGAAAATTAAAAATAGTGCAGGATTGATAAGGGCTTAATTAAAGTCAATATCATAATTACATTTTTGAAAATGAACTGAGAATATTCGAATAAATTTTACGTTGAACTTGCATGCAAATACAGGCTGATTCATATTTGACCCTCGGCAAACATAAAATTGACCCGTGATAAATGACGTTTTGGGTTTAAATTCGTTGAATAATATATATTGTACTGAACTTTTATTAGCATATAAACTGAGCACACTTGACGGCTTGCATAAGCAATATTCTTACCATTGTTGCATTCTTATCTACAAACTGGCATTACGCTCTCTCTAATCTTCCTTACTCTAAGAGTAAATCACATTCTGTAGGCAACTTTTGATGTTGTATCCAGGGCGCGAACTCTATGGGGCCCAGGCTCCCCCCCCCCCCATAATAATTTCTAGGGGCCGCGGCCCATCCCAAAGATAAATAGAAAATTAAGTAAATTAAATGAACAGACAGAGTTGTTGTGAAGAAACCTCAGCGAGCTACCGAAAGCCAGAAGAGGAGAATTTCGAGCTTGTGGATGCGGTGAGGAAGCGGTGACGAGCGGGGGAGTTTCATCCAGGAGCGGGGAACGTCGAATGCATAACAACATAATTGCCAGTTAAGGCTCTAGTTTGGGCTTCATAATGACTGATACTTAGTGGGACATACGCGGTACTGCTTAAGTGGCTATGTAAAATGGATAATTTTTTAGTTAAAAGGAAAAAACCCTTATCTTTAAATGGAGAAGAGCAAACAACCAATCCAGAGCACCAACCAGAAGCTGTAGGAAGACAAAGTTTTCATATCAACAGAAGCAGGTAAGCTTTCGCCCCAACCTAAAACGAAAGAAGTTGACATAAAAGGAAGTGGAAGCAGGTTACATAAAATAAATTTCCAAACCCATTGGTTAAAGACATATCCTGGGATATGAAAAGGCAAAAGATGCACTTTTCTGTCGACTGTGTAGAACAGCATTCCATAATGAATGCATGAACCTTCTCTACTGAATTAGAATTGAATTTCATTGAACATTGTTTCCAAAACTGGAAAAAGGTATTGAGAAATTTAAAATACATGAAAAATCGAAATGTCACAGAAAAGCAGTCTTAAAATTAGGATCAATAAAAGCAAACGTGAATGTTATATGTCATCTCTCCAATACTAAAAAGCCGAGATGGAAGAGGACAGAGTGGCTTTGATAAAGAACTGTCTTCTTTGAAATTCCTCGTCATCCAAGGACTTGCGATTAATGGACACACAGATGAGTCAATCAATTTTGTTAGCCTTTTGAAAATACGGTGTAGAGACCCCCAATTTTAAAGAAGTGGTTGGACCGAGATTCGTTTAAATGGTGCTCCCACGGAACTTGTAACGAGATATTGGAAATCATGAGCCACCATGTAAAACAATCTTTGGTGTCTCGGATCATTGAGGCCAAACAGTATGCAATAATCGTGGACGAGACTTCGGACTTTTTATATCAAAGAACAAGTGACAATCTGCTTTAGGTTAGTCATAGATGACCGACAAATAGAAGAATTGTTCCTTGGGTTCTATTCCACAACAAATACGAAGTCTGAGACATTATTCCATATAGGTAATTATGGACGTATTTATCAGATTCAGCTTACCGGTCACTGACTGCAGAGGTAAGTGTTTCGACGGAGACCAGAACATGGAAAAAACATGAAATGGCGTGCAGACTAGAATAAGGAGAAAACCAAGAGCTTTTATTCGATTATTACAATGCCCATTCTTCGAGCCTTACTTACAATACTTAATAAAGCTAGTTAGTCGATGCCGCAGAGTACTGAACCTAGTGCAAGAAATAATCAGTTTTGTCCGAGATTCACCAAAAACTTCAAGTTCAATGTGATTTTGACACTGGCGGACCATTCAATAATTTACGTCCTTTTTATCCGACTTAAACTGAATGAATTAGCAGATTCAGAAAATTCATTTGCTGGATACAAAGCTAACGGCTTCATCACTCAAGTAACTTTTTTCCATCTCTCTCTGCTTTACAAACTCTTCAGCCTTTTAGACACCGTCAACACTGCATTTCAAGCAAAATCACTTCACTTTCAACAGTTGTTGATAGTGTCATACAGTGTGTAAGGACTCGATTCCAGTCTAAGATAATTGAATTTATGGTTAATGCTCAGTAAACACTTCAAAGATGACGTTGATAAAGAAAGGGTACATGAGAGACATGTTTCTAGATATTCTAAAAGCGAGGAATGAAAGCGTTGGCAGTAAGTCATCTGTGGCTGATGTTCTCCAGAAAAACCCACAATTGAAGGCAATACTTCTAGAGCTGAAATTCATTCGACTGCTACAAACGATCCCTACAACAACTTCTACAGCAGAAAGGTCATTTTCGAGTCAGAGGAGAAGACTGAAAAACTACCTGAGGTCAACAATGACTCAAAAACGCCTAAACCATCTTGCAATCCTAAATGTTCATCTTGAGGAGTCCAACTCTTTGTACATGGATTCCATATAGCTAATGAATTTATTTTTAGGGCAGAGATACGTATATCAACCTTTACTGTAAAAATTTAATCTGTTCTTAGCTACAAGCAGACAGTAAAATAAACAAAAGGATGAACTTACCAGTAGTGCAATGGTCTAGTATGTAATAAATTATAAAGTAAAAGTTAAGATAAATTGAAAAAAAAGTATTCATTGCCTCTTTATTTCTTTGGGTCCCCAATATGTTCTTCAAGTTCAGCGGCCCCAACTTGTATCTAAAGGCTGTATTACACTTATCAATTTCTTGACCAAGTTATTGACCAAGAACTTGATCAAGTTAAAATTGACGACAAGTCGTGTATTACACTTGTCAAGTCGAATTGATCAATTTCTTGACCAAGAACTTGTTGAATTAGAACATGTTCTATTTTTCTTCTCAACTTGATCAAGTTTTTAGTGATTTCTAGTAAAATTCATGTTATAAAGTTTTTTGCCAACGGTGTAAAATGTAAACACAAATTCCAGTTTAGAATATCGTTAAAAATAACATGCTAATTTGATACTTCTTGAAAGAATTGTGTGCGTAAATTATTTATTTTCTTTTGCATCTCTTGTGCACTTATTTTTACATTCAATATCCAACAGAAATCTTCGGTAAATTTTTAATTTCTTTATTTCGTACTGTTGCACTATTGGTACCTACTACTAATTCACCTAAAAATTTGGTGAAGAATTTGATAAGTGTAAAATAGGCAAGGTCAACAATTAATTAATATTTTACGATATATACCTTCCCATAGTAAAATACCGCGCGATCATTTAAATTCTAAATTAGAGCAGGCTGTGAAATTTAAATTAAGTTGGTATATAAGCACTAATTTACAATTTGAATTGTCAAAGTGACGTTTCAAAATGTTAATTAATCAATAATTGACATTCTGGACAACCTAATAAAAAAAAATTCCGCCTGCTATAATTTAGAATTTAAATGATCGCGTGGTACTATTACATGAAAGCCAGTTACAAATTAAATATTTTAAATAAAGCTATTAAATATTATTTTTTCTAGATCTATATTTTATATAACATTTGGTGATACTGTTTAACAGACAAGCATTGTTGGCAAATTTAAAATTTTAGATGACAATTATAACAAACGTCAAAAGATAATTATGACAAATGTCAAAAGGTGTATGAATAATAATTTATCGCCAACCGTCAGTAAAGTGATGCGTTACCATAGCGTTTTACGGAGGTAAAGAAACACTTTTTTCTGATTGAAACAATATTGAGTAATATTGCCTTAGTTACGACATGTCATAACACACTAATATTTCCCAAGCGAAATATGAAACGTCATATGGTCCCAAAGAAATATGAAGCGTCATGTTTCACCGTAAATGTTTCATTTTTTAATTAAAACAACACAAATAATAAGAAATGTTTTATTGTAAGAAGCTTTGGATTTTGTCGGAATCAAACATTCACGGGCTTTCGCCGCTTGCGCTAACACGTAGTTTGACATTTCACTAATTTTATTTATGACAGGACGCGAAAATCAACCCAATCAACTATGATATTTACAAACACGGCTAAGAACGTTGCTAGGGACAAAAATTTACAGTCCAATATTTTTCCATTTTGTCAATATTGTTTCAATCAGAAAAAAACTATTGATTACACCACGGGAAATATGAATACATTTCCCTCGGAGCCTATACATCCCGAGGGCTTCGCCCTCGGGATGTAACTAGCCAACCTCGGCAAATATACTATTCATATTTCCCTAGTTGTAATAATAGCTATATCGTACTATACAATAATAGTTATTTATGTAACAAGTCAGTAAAGTGATACTTTATCGAACGAGTCTGATTTACGAGCCAAGCGAGTGAAGCGAGCGCGGCGAGTAACAGACGAGTTCGGTAAAGGTACTTTACTGACGTGGTGCATACAAAATTTTATCGCCAACCGGGAAAATTGTTAATTTAAGAAATAAAGATATAATAACTTATGACAGTTTATGACAGTGACAAACGATTTATTTTTAAAGTCATGTCATGGCTACGCTGACAGATATTAGCGGCAGGTAAAGTACTTTATTGTACAGTACGATAAAGTGTTTCTTTACCTCCGTAAAACGCTATGGTAACGCATCACTTTACTGACGGTTGGCGATAAAGTACTTTACCTGCCGCTAATATCTGTCAGCGTAGCCATGACTGATAACTTTAAAAATAAATCGGCTTTTGTAGGTTATACTACTTGACGAGTAAAAGGTTGCAACATCTCAAATTTGACGCCAGTTTAATTTAGTGGCGCATGTCGGTTGCGAGAGCGACTCAACTATATATCAGGAAATTACTTCATTTGAAATGAATTGTTTGAGTAGCGCTGGATTACATGTTCATCTTCAAAAAATTTATTTCTTTTAATCTGTATCAGGTAAGTCCCTCAGGTGCAATTCTATAAAATGAAGCAATCGCGAACGAATGAAATCTCCTCCCAAGAGTGGAATACATCCATTATTTAAGACAATACTAGATATTTTACACGTACGAATATAACCCCAGTATAAACATATTCGTAAATATAGTCGCATTGCGTTATCTGTTCGCTACAATAACAATCAAATTGAGGTATTTTGGCTTTAAAATATAGAAAAAAAGTGAGGTTAGAACACGGTTCTTCGGTAAAGAAGTCCTACGGCCTATAATAATTTCAAGTTTTACTTACCTATACGATGCAGTGAAGACACCAATTTTTTATAAAAACTACAGATGACCGTTTTGAAATTAAACAAGTAAAACACAAGATCACAAACTAGTTTATAAAATTATTGTTTTAGGAAGTCTAGTTATCGCGAAGAAAACAGGTTAGGGTATAATATGAAAGTTTAATGTTATGTATTTTACAATTATATATTTGATTAAAGAATTATTGTTATAGATAATACATAAAAAAAAAAACAATTCCAAACCAAGGATTTAAATCCGGATTAATTTCGGGAGGTACTGACAGTGACATCTAAAATTGAAAACATGGATTAAGCATTCCGGATAATAGCAAAAGTATAGGTTCCCAAAAAATTTATTTAAGGCTGCGTTTGATAACGTTTTGGCGGGAGAGAAATGTACCCGAAAAATACCATTTTTATTTCCATTTTTTCAGGCGTATGATATCAAAACATGTAAATTTTATGCATTAAGCATGAAGATAAAGGTTAAACGAGGTGAAAGGTCGAATTCTTTTTTAAATTAAGTTAATATATAAGCCGTAAATAAAATGGGAAGTTAGTGGTTTTGCAACTACTAGAAAAAATGGCTACATTTAAAAATTACACGGTAAATTTATATGTAATATAGCAAGTACATTCGGTATTTATATTTGGAAGGTAAAAATAGTAACAGTAGCTAAATACATGTGTAATTTTTTAAGTGATCCATGAAATAAAATTTGTAACATTTTTGTAAGCAATTACATACATTTACAGATATCTGTTACATTTACGTCGCCTTATAGTGTAGCACATATAGTATAGATGGCGCTATTATCTTGCAATTATTTAGAGGTTAGTTGTGTGTTATACGATACTTTAATTATTTATTATAATTTAAAATTATAATTAACAGCAATTTTTGCGGTTACTAATTATAAAATTTAGTATGTTACGAGTTATTTGAAAGTACGTAATAGACAATGAGCAGTTGGCATCACAGGTTGGCACCACAAATCATAAAAAGTAACTACATAGCACAGACTACTCCAGACCGGTAACTAGGTTTACAAATTTATCCGGTAATATTCTGGTCTTGTCTAATACACAATAAAAGATACTCTTCTCATCCTCGTCACATTTTGATAAGGCAGCGAGATAAAGGCGCTGCTGTAGACAAGTACACGCATGCGTTAACTTAAATTTTTCGCCATTTTTGTTGTGTTTCCATTTTGGTTATTGTTGTGGTTACACCTGTTGATAACGAATTTCTGTTTTTCTAAAATTGTAAAGTGCATTAATGCATTGTTTGCGGTTATGGAGAAGATGAAGTTGTTAAGCTGCATTGCTTCCCCAGAAATTTAGTAAAGTAGGTTTTTTACGCGATTATTAAAATATGTCTATCGATATTTTCGTTAGTATCAATAAGTAAACCGGAATATAATGAGTTGTATAATAATTAAAAAAGAATGTACAATTTACTTGATTGAACTGGATCTTTCCTGTCACTATTAGGTCTAAAATTTGGCAAGAAGCAATGCGAATGTTTTTTTCTGGAGAAACTCTTCAAAATCATAGAATTTACAGTCGGCATTTCAGTGCAGTTTCATATAAAGAGCATACGTTTATTTTAAAACTTGATGCAGTGCCAACGTTACACCCAGCAACATCATTTTGTCCAACCATCACATCACTTGTAGCAAGTACTAGTGCTGCTATCGAACAAAAAGCATCCTTGATATCAGATTGTTCAAGTACTGGATACCAACAGTCTGGAGATGTTGTGAAATATGATGAGGAAGTCTTTATATCAGAGCAAGTACCTTCTGCATTGGGAAGCACAATAATAGAAAAGTCACCACTAATAAGGTAAAGTATAGTGATTATTTAAATATCAATAAACATCAATATTCTTCAAATATTGTGAAAATCAAAATAGTGAAAATATTAATTATTGACTATTTTAATCATATCAATCAATTTTGATTGCATCTTATCAACAACACTTACAAGTTCTTTTAAATTATTGAAAAATATTAAGTGAATATTATCTGTAGTTATGCAGATTGGCAAATAATACTGCAATAGATATGGGGATGGTTAAAGTTCATAGTCTTATTTATATTGTATTTTAAAAAAATGCTATTTTCTTTTTTAGTACTCCAGCACATTCAAGGAAGCGGCGTCCCCTTTTTAAGGGTGTGGAGGGATTTAGGTCCTGTGAGTTAATGCTTAGAGAAAGGACCTTGATAAATGTTATAAGGAAAAGAGAGGACCAAATTAGAAAAATAAAAAGAGAATGCAAGCGAAGAGCTAAAAGTATCAAAGATCTATGTAATATGGATTGTTAAAAAACTCTTTGATGATATTTCATCTCGTGCCAAACATTTTTTAATATCGCAACTTCGTTGTGCCAAACGTAGTATTAAAGATCACAATAGTTAAAGCGATATGCCAGATTTGATTCCCATGGTATTGCAAATGAGAAAATGAACAGAAACAATTTCAAATAAATTGACGAAGTATCCAGCGCAAACTTAAAATACTAAGGCATGAATAAAGGATAAAATAATATAATTCAAAGGGGAGGTATATAACGTACTTTAATAATAGCAGTA
This sequence comes from Amphimallon solstitiale, assembly GCA_963170755.1. NCBI lineage: Eukaryota > Metazoa > Arthropoda > Insecta > Coleoptera > Scarabaeidae > Amphimallon > Amphimallon solstitiale. The sequence continues at coordinate 66,181,774 of OY720680.1, forward strand.
TAAAAGCATTTAGAACATAATTTACAAGTTTTGTATAGCATCATTTTCAAAATTCCGACTCGAAGTAACTCTTATTTGAAAGCAGTTTTTTTTTGTGCAAATATCATATTATTAAGAGGGTAATTGTATTTAAAACTTAATGTAGAACAACTTTTGTATTTGTATTGGTGGATTTCTATAATAACATTGTTATAGTTGGGGTTTTTAAGATATAAAAATTGATATTTTATTACATATTTTAAATATTTATGAACTGCTTTATTGCCCATACTTTATATTATTAGTATATATGTTATATTGAAATGTTACCCAATCTGTACTATGCATGTATATGGTCGAACGGATGAATAAAATAGTATTATTATTACTTTAATATACTAAACTACCACTTATTGTGTTGTAAAATTATTATCTTATTATTATGTAAATGACATAGGTAAGTTTGCCTTGTTTCGCTACCAATTTGAAGGATGACCAGTTAAATAAAGGTAAATATTATTTATAACATGCCTTTTAAGATACACCAATTGCATATTTGCTAAATCTAAAATGTATTATTTTGTTATAAATAAATGTCTACTTGTTTATTCCCAAATAATTTTGCTTTACTTCCCTCTTTTGCAAACTTCTTTATTTGTGAAAATAATCATAACTTCAAAATGTATATTATTATTACTCAAGTATGTTTGAACACATGAGATATTCTTTAAATTAATAAAAACCAGTTTTTTCAAATAGATGCTAGAAATTATTCATATTTTTAAGAATTCACTTAAATTAGCACTTTTTTGTAATACAGCTTATTAGAATAAAATTGCAATAACTACACAAAACATTAATGAAAAATATACTTATAATAATTATAAATTTGATATTAAATTTTGTCGAGCAACTTACATTGATGATAACATTTATGTCCATACAAAATTCTATGGTTATATTACAGAAAAATAAATGGTGAGATATAATATTTCACCATTTATTTTTCTTGTATATAATATCCTAAATACTTCTTAATATTCGAATATATAATTTTACCGCCTAAACTTACTTGTGCTGCCATCTACGCTGCCTTATCAAAATATGTAAAGATAAGAGATATATCTATCCTTGTCATTATTTATGGATAAATTTTTTCCAAAGAGTTGCCTGTCTGGAGTAGTCTGTGTACATAGTTTAATTTGTCAATTTAATCAAATTGAATCATTTTAAAATATGGAGTTTTCTGTTATCTTTAATTGAAAGATGCCTACGGATTTTTTTACGCCGATAAAAGCCTAGTAGCCGTTTTACATTTACGAAGTGGAGAAGAAATTGTTGACAAGAACCTTCTATATTTTTTTTCAAAATTTTTTTAAGGTTGTTGCTAATTACTTAAAATGTAAATATAGGTACATTTTATTTGATAGCAATTTTCAAAACTTTGAAATGCCGGAGGTCAGTTCGCCGGGTTTTTAGTTTTTAATAATAACAATAATCTTATACTAGCCTCATTATTTATAATATATTAACATTAAAGTAATACCTTTACCTTACTTAATGTTTTGAAGATTTTACTACAATTGCTATTCCCCCAGCACAATACCCTAGCAGCATTTTTCGAAATTCGCGGATGTTTTAAGTTGGCTAGGAAGACAATCGAGTTGAGTACAGGTAGGCTAATTCATTTTTTATTGCGAAATTACTAGACACACCGTGTACTCAAACAAAAGATTGGTCAAAAAATAGATGTACAAACATTGATTGACAAAATTATATTTCTATATATATAACTATTATAACTAATTTTATAGTGAAATATAGCGAGTACACCTCTATATATTATTCAATTGCGCCCAGTGCAAACATAAAACACTCGCGAAATTCGAAAAATGCTGCTAGGCTATTCAATTTTAGTTTTTGTAGAGTTAAAATTTTGTACATATTTAAAACTGTTTTTATCGTCTTTATTGTGCTAATACTTGACGCTGTTTGGGTGGTGAATTTCACGGTTTTGTTGGAAGCGCCTTATCTAATGTTCGTGACGTACCTATTTACACTTACAGATAATAATAATAATAATAGACTATATATTTGTAAGACCTCTGTTACATAAAATTGTCAATATTCTCAAACTTGTAATGCATTACAATTGTCAGATCATGATAAGTATAAATAAATAGTGTAGTGTATACTAATACTAACAACACTCTTAACAAAGAAGACAGAAAAAAAAACACAAAATAATAAAATCAAATAAGTATATCGATAGTGTTTAATAACACACTAAAATACAATAAACCAAAACAAAAACGCAAGAGAATGTTCACAGGTTACGGCTTGGTTATGTTATAAAATATAACATATATCGCATATATTTATATTTCCTTGTTAAATTTGCTTACCTAGGAACCAATACAATCTGTTAAAAATAGTAGCGTTTCGGCGCGATATTTGAATTGAAAAGTTATAATATGAACTAAATAAAAAGACTGAAAATTCAGACTATTGGTGCGTTTTCGGGTTCCAAATAAACAACTCGTGCAATTTATTTATTTAAAACAGTCTGTATATTCACACACGTAAAATTAATTACAATATAAAAATATAAAACTAATCAAAATATAAAAATGTAAAATAAATGTAACGCACTTAAAATTATTACAAATAGATTAACACATGTATTTATTTCACTACTGTTATTTATGTAACACTGTACCGTATTTATATCACTTCTATTTACATTCCGTAATATTTATGTAACAACTACACTCACTTATTTATGCTTACTTTTCGACTACCACTTAAGGAACTATTTATTTATGTTTATTTATTTATCTGCCTGTTCCGCACGAGACTATTGAATGAATCTCTTATTCCGGAATAAGAAAGTCCTTAGTAGTCGTCGCGCGGAACAGACCAAAGTAAAAATAAATATTAGAAATAAATAAATGGTTCCTTGAGTGGTATACCCTGTCTCAGAATAAGAAGGAGTGATTCAAATATCCCGCCAAAACATGGAACACATAGCTTAAAATTTAGTAGACAATTTGATATGACATCATGACAATTGAGGTTAGAAGAACTATTAATTCTAACCAAGGATTTAGCTGTTTTGTGTTTCATTTACTACTTTCGTTAAAATAGATGGATGTGCCGCTTTTCATTCTACCAGTCGAAGCAGCAATACGAGTGCACGGCAATTGGAAACAGGAGAGTAAAGTTATAAACACAAATAGGTGCATATATCTATAATTTGATGAATACAAATCTCTTAACATTCAAATCTGTTCATTCTAGTTTTACAAAAAAAAATTAGAAGAATCTATGGATAAAGATATAGGCTCAATTTACAAATGAAAGCATATAGGCTTTGTTCTGAGCGTTTTGAGGATTGTCGTTATAAATATATAATTACTGCACATTTTAGTGTATGTGCTACATCAACATGAAAATTGCGAATCAAGTCTATTTATTATTAAATATTTGTATCAGAGAGCAAGAATGAATCAAACCTTTTATCTCTTATCAAAATGTCCTTAAGAACTTGCAGAAAAAGTTTTACTTATTAGTTTCTATTTTAAATATCAATAAAGAACTTATATAGATAAATCATTCGTTTTACTGCTATACAAACCTTGAGGAGGTAAATTCAAGCAACTAGTCTTGGAAATGTGAATCTTACATACAACAGCAATAAATAGAAAAATTTACATCGGCTAAAATTGTTTACACGAACTGCAAAGATAATTACATATACCTACACATTACTAATTATTATTCCCTATTAAAATTTATTTATTATGAAGTGTTATAAAGTATAACAAATATTTATTTCTATTAAATATTGGAAATTAACAATATAATTTAGTGTTCACATCGTGTTAAAAAGATTAAAAATTTACATGCTCGGTACAATTTTTCCAAATACTTATTGTAACATTTGTAATTGCTTCTGTCAAAAGTTCTCATATAAGTGATATTCTGAAAGGGGATTTTTTTGAAGCAACTTCATCTTATGTATCAATTCAGATCCTATATGAAGTATTCTTAATTGCCTATCTTTATCGGTATGGCTATTTAATCCTACAGGTTTTCATCAAAGCTTGTCGTGCACTCATTATACTTGCAGCAATCCAATCTTTTTCCCATATTCTCCACCATATATTTTCACCTTTTTCTATTAGTACAGGTTTCTTTACGTTTGACATATCTGAAATATAACATGTACCTATATGAACATGTGGTAATATAATTAGTATTTAATTAACACTTACTTGAAATTAATGAGTCAATTCTAGAATATGTGTGAGTTGTCCAGTTCACTTATGGTATGAACTCATCTATAGTTATTTTTGCAATGATATTAATTGTTGAATGTTTGATTTTTGCACTGACGTACAGTATTTTTGACAGATTAATCAAATTCAAAGTTTCAAATGCATGATCAAGTATAATAAACCAAAGTAAAAATGTATGAGACTAGGTTATGGCTTGGCTATAAACATAAAATGACGTTTTGTCAAACCACTGTCAAACTTATTTTCCCATGTTAAACTTGCCTACGCAAGAACCAATGAAATACTTTAAAAATATACGCCATTTCGGCGCGATATTTGAATCACTCCTTCTTATTCTGAGACAAGGTATAGTCGAAGAGTAAACATAAATATAAGTAGTACAAAATAAATATAGTGGTGCGGTGTTATATAAATAGAAGTGATATAAATACACGGACATAAATATTAGTAATAGAAATAAATACCTGTGTTAATTTAAATCGTAGTAGTTTAAGTGTGATACATTAGTTTTACATTTTTTATATTGTAATTAATTTTACGTGTGTAAATATACAGACTGTTTTAAATAAATAAATTTCACGAGTTGTTTATTGCGAACCCGAAAACGCAACACTATATAAATCAAATGAACGGGCAAATTGACATTTAGGATTTGCAAATACTAACTTTACCCGTATTTTTAGCGTGTAAAACATATTTAATAGAATGTTGAACTAATGGGTACATGAAGACAAAATGACTATATTTCTGTTTTGCTTATTATTATTCTATATGATCAACAAAGGTATGATATACCGCACAGATGCAGTAGCCTGTAATAATTACAAATGTATCAAGTAAAAGAAAATGTTTTATTTGGCACCTCGCAAACACAAAGTTGTTTATTTATTATATAATTTTGTATGAAATAAGAAAGTCGAATGGATGAGTATCACTTACATTCAGCGTTAAAGAATTTGTTAAAAAATAACTAAATCTATAAATAAAATAAATGTAGCTGATTGTAAATGTATAAAAAGTAATTTAATTTAAATTATGTATTTAATAATGCAATAAACATTTTAGGGAGGATATGTCAAACTATATTATATATATATGTATTAAGTTTTTCAATTTACAAATAAATTCAAATGAATGCTTAAAGTTCGCGCGTCTTTCTCCCTAATTCTGCATGAAAGCTGACAAGTGCCGATTTGATTCATACGGCATAAAATGAAATTGCAAAGAAAGCCGCACCGACCATATTTACAAATCGTATGTAGAGGTAGAAATTTAAGAAGCAGGTAAAATGACCTTGAAATGGTTTGAGGTAATTGCTATTTAATTTTAGAATGCATACCGTGGCGACATCCTATTATTACTAGTAGTATTTAAGATACAGGAAAATCTTAGTTCCGAACCGAAATGGATTTGCCAATATTGAAACGCACCCTTAACTAAAAAATTATATAAATACAAATATTAAAATAAATCCAAAAATAGAGATACAGAGTTTATTAAACTAACAGAAGAAATCAATTACTCTCTATTAACTATATATTCATTTGGCAATAACTGCAACATTTTATTGTAAGCCTCTAAAATTAACTTTTCTTCAGTCGCTTCCATTGTAACTTTCACTTTATAAAAACTAAAATACGAAATATATCAATATACATATCAAGAAATATTGAAGCATTAGCCAAATTACTTATTTTCCAAGACTGGATACGATCCAAACACAACATCTGGGAATTCTTTCACCAATTCATTCAAGACACACACCAATATCTTCTCGGTAACATTAAAATAAATTACTTTCTTGAAAAATTTCTCATCTGAAAAAAATAGGGTTGCACCAACATGATTGAAAAGCTTTTCCAGAAGTTGTGGTATTCCAGGAAAAATATAAACATTTTTTACTGAAATATTTGGATAATATGATTTTTTTTCTGGTATAAATTCAGTACCAAATTTTAATTCAGCTGACTTTGGTATCTAGAAAAATATCAACATTGAATTCAAGATTAATAAAATGATAGCTACCTTTACATAAGCCAATTTTCTACCAGGATGATTTACATCGGGACCATAAAATTTATCACAGAATTCTAACAATATAGGATGTGCCACCAAAGGCTCATCAAAAGCTTTGGCTATTGCTATAAAACATATAATGTTTAACAAGTAATTATGAATGTAAATAAAACAAACCTTCAAATGTAACATCATCATGTGTCGGCCCTATACCACCAGAAGTTATGACGTAGGTATATTTAGCAGAGAAATGCTGCACTTCCTTGCAAATTTCGTCAATTTCATCACCTATTACTGAAATCTTTAAGCTGTTAAATAAATAGAATAATACATTCGCAAAAACAAAAACTTCGTCCCTTTACCTTCTTCACTCGGACTCTTAATTTATAAAGTTCCTTCACTAAGAATGTGGAATTCGTATCGCTTACTTCTCCTTTTAATATTTCATCACCTATAACTTAAATATTTGGAGAATGTATTAGGCTAACAGAAAGAGCAAATAGAAATATTTACTTATTATACCAGCGGTTCGTACATTTGATTTATCTATTGATTTTGAAAAAGAGCGAGATGTAACCGTTCTAAATAGTTTAAGAGGGAACATTCCGAAATTTCTTTAGACAATTATAATTTCAATAATTCACATCAAATAAATTATGTAGGTTATTTCTGTGGTTATTTCGTCTACATGTCAAATCTTAACTGCTCATAGGCGTACATAAATAATCAATATATCACCTCTGATATCAATTTGGAAGAATAAGGAGGTAACAACTATTTGCTAATGTGCTTGACAAAATTATGTTCCCTCTTTTAAAGTACAAAGAAATTCAAAAAGATTATCTATCTCGCTTCAAAAATACATGACGTAACCTACGAGGAAAGAATAGAACAGGAGAGATAATAAACTGGTGGGGGAATAGGTATTATTTAGACGGAGTTACCACTTTAAGGCAGGTCGTTATGGCAATATTGACCAATCATAGTTTATAAAATGAGTATTTTGAATAACTTGTCATATATCTGATACTACATCTGACATGTAACATATATATTCTATGCATTGAGGCGGCCATATTGAGTTACCACATTTCGACAAATATTATTATTAAGGGGGCGTTTGAATCATAGAATACAACATAATTTTATAATTATGCAAATGTCGGTTATAAAATCATTAATTGTTTATTTTATTGTGTGTAATAAGTCATAATATCCTCCTACGTATGGTATAGGGGTTTAATTTACATAAATTCTTTTTATAAAATTTTTATTTCAATTTTATCAAAAGAACCCCTTAACCCTATGACGCGTGTTTCGTAGAAGAGAAATATAACAGAAATTTCGGCAATGATGTATTAGTTTGGTTTATTTGCATATTTTAAATAATTGTTAAAGAACGGCCATATTTGTATTTTGTACCTTGTAGGATTCCCTAAGAGAGGGCGCGAGATCCGAAAATACTGTAGTGTAACTGGTTATCTAAGGAAATTACAGATAATCATAAATATCTAAGTTATTTAAAATGATTTAATAGTGATCGTATACATATTTGTTATTTCAAACAAATTCTGCCAATTCAATTATTTGTATATTTGAGATGATGAGTTTTGATAGAGCGCGCGACATCTTTAGGAGTAAAATATTGTTATTTTTTGACAGTAACGAAAGTACTTGTTTTCTATGATTCAAACGCCCCCTTAAGGAGACTCTCTCCTGTTCTATTCTTTACTCGTAGAACGTAATAAGTAGCTGATAAGTGCCGCCTCTTCGGTTTGAAAAATGTCGAAAATATACATGGGCGAGATAGGGGAAGTGGATCCGATTTCATTCCGACTAGACCGACTCGTGTTTTGTCGGTTCTCGGGGAAACCGGTAGGTAATACGGTGCCCGACAGCCGACAAAACACGAGTCGGTCTAGTCTGAGTGAAATTGATCCGTATTCCCCTATTTCGCCCATGTATAATTCATACACATTTCTCACATTTGTCATAATTATCGTTTGACGTTTCTTATAATTGTGATCTAAACATTTTAAATAATATTTAGAAGCTTTATTTATAATATTTAATTTGTAACTGGCTTTCATGTAATAGTATTTTACTATGGGAAGGTATATATCCTGAAATATTAATTAATTACTGTAATTTTATTGTTTTGAAATTGTTCGGGCCGACCGAAATTTGTAGTGGTATTGAATCGTTGTCTTTAGTTCGTACTTTGGCTGTGTCGGTTGCCAAAACGACTCTACTATAATTGTAAAATACATTTTTTTAACACCAAATGCCATTATGTAGGCACAATTTGGGCCAATTTATGAGATCTTGTCACCAATCTGTCAATCACCACTCTGAATTCTGATTATAATGCTTTCATTCAGCGGACACAACAGGTACGCAACTGTTCAGTGATCATGTTCAGTAGACGACCGCTCACTCTGAACATGTTCAGGAGCGGCCGCCATTTTTGTGAGCGGAAAAATTCTACGCTCACTAAAAGCCTAGTACACAATAGTAATACGTAAAACGGAAGACGTAAGACATAAAACGTAAATACAATACGTAAGAATATTGTTTTACACAATATAATTTTACGGCTTACGGTTAACCAATAGAAAATCGACTTTGTTGACATTTTACATAATTGGAAAGGCTATAGCCGTGAACGATTTGACGTCGGTTATTTTTTATTATTTGATCTTTGAAATTTTCGTCTTTTTTATTATACAAATGCGGATATGATTTCACCAAATCAATTAATAATTCATCACCCTCCTTTTGGGTTCGCTCTTCAAGAGTATTTTCTGATGCGTCAAACTCATTAATTACTTCATAATTGCTGCAATACTCCTGATGATCCATTATTTGAGGTGACCTTTTGCTTATTATCAAATACTAAACTCAGTATCACGACGTGGTATCATATACAAACTGAACAGAAGTAGATAGGTTATGTTTTGTTTTCATATATTCACATGCGAAATGGTAGGGATGTCTCAAGAAAAGGTTTTCTATTGGTTGATCATTACGGGTTTTACGTAAAATTCCATCCTTACGGAATTTCCGTAAGAACTTACGGCTTACGTTATTCACTACGGACTATTCTGTAAAACTACATTAGAAATCATACTATGAATATCTTTATGACTTTACGTTTTACGTCTTGCGTCTTACGTATTGCTATTGTGTACTAGGCTTTTAGTGAGCGTATTCTGTACGCATGCGCCATTGATGCATTCCAAGACCAACCTAATACATAATTTTGAAGAAAGTTACTAGAAAAGTAAGATACAACACAACAAATTAAAGGTATTGTGCAGAAATAAATGTATTATAATATTGGAGTGCACCCAGTGTTTTATTCGGGGTTGGAAAAACCAGCCCTTACACTAAAAACTACATCAAAACTTAATGCAGAAAAACAATTTTTTATTATTATTGTTTATTCGGTTTACTTTATATAATTTTAACATATGGCAGCAATGAAAAGTACCAGATGACAGACGATCACATAAAGGTGAGCGGTCCTGTCCAGCGAAGACTCAACTGTTGTGATGTGAACGGTTGGAGCGGGATCGGTTCCCGATTCGTCTGCTGAATGAAAGCAATGGTACTCAGTACTGTACACGGCAGCGCTTATGCAATACTTTAGTGATTGCTTTTTAAAATATGATATTCACAAATTTAAAATTGATGTCTGCATTACTGTTTAGTACTTCTGAATTAGTTATACCATAAATAAGGAAAATATATATCCTTTATTTGTGGTTGTATGTAATATTCAAAATACCTATTCTAAAAGAAACACTAAATAATCGAAAATTGCCAATGTTTCTTTCTTCTAAAATTCAGTCGATGTTCAAACATTATTAAAAAAAAACTGGATTTAGTTAAGTGAAATGACTGCTTATTTATATTTTAATGGCTACAATGGCCATGAAAATTAAACATTCGAACAACCGATAAATTAGATACCTGTTGAGTTTACAGAATTTCGTGGTTAAATGCACAAACTACCTAATTTAAAACACTATCTAATCTGTGGTTAAATTTCAATTTTCTGAACATGATAGGCTATGAAGATAAGTCAATTGATAAAAGTAGATAAATAAACATTGCGATAACAAATAATCTATAAGTGAAGTAATTTGGTTTAAGAGTTGTTACCTGTTCATTGGAAAATACATTGATTTTTAAAAATGAAACTCGTAATTCTCTTTTGTATACTCTTTACTTTGCATGTTTGCATATGCAATGAAGAAAAAGAAGAAGATAAAGAACCCACAAGACCAGAATTAGATACTTCAAAATACTACAGAGCTCAAATAGAAGTACGTATGATTATTTAATACATATAATTCTATTTGTTTTATATGCAGCTACTGCTTTTTGAATGTACATATTTAAATCCACAGAGTTGCTCGGGATGTTCACTCAATAGATTAAAAGATGTTAAAACATTTATTTATGATGACGTACCAAAATATGACAAGGTAGAGTTTAAGAAAATACATGGTGCACCACCCGAATTGGTTTTGTTTGATAAGGATGATCAAGAAATCGAGAGAATAGGCTTGTCAGACAAGACTAGAGAGGAATGTAATGTTTTATTGCTGGAGAGGGGTTTCTTATTGAAACTTGCAGCAAGATCTCAGAAAATGCATGAAGAATTATAAATTCTTAATAAAATATCAAAACAAACATAATTTTGTATTTTTAATTCTCCTTATTTACAGTGTGGTCAAATAAGTACATCAATACATTGTATTAGAAAAGACTGATTATGTAATAGTTTTTGTTCTAAATTAATTTTAGTTGAAGTACAAATACCTTGAAATTCCAGGTAATTTATCATATTTGCATATAGATGAGTCGCTCTCGCAACCGACATGCGCCACTAAATTAAAATGGCGTCAAATTTGAGATGTTGCAAAATTTTACCGATTTGTCAACAATACTTGCCTCCTAAACAGTATAACCAAACGTATTTAATTTGGAACTGGCTTTCATGTGATAGTATTTTACTATGGGAAGGTATATATCCTGAAATATTAATTAATTAGTTTAATTTTGTTTTGAAATTGTTCCAGCCGATCGAAATTTGTAGTGGTATTGAATCGTCGTCTTTAGTTAGTATTTTGGCCTTGTCGGTTGCCAAAACGACTCTGTTATAGTTGTGTGACATTTATATACAACCAATTTGTAAAGTCAATACAAATTAGATATATGAACAATAAAGAAGACAGAATATTATAAAGCCCTTTATATATTTTATTTATATCTCCCTAAAATACAATATTTTACATTTTAATAAATTCCAGTAATTTTTTTATCACCTAATTTATAAGCTAATGATAGGTTTAATATATACATGTACATACAGTGGAACACAAAAATTGAGATTGTTATTTTGGAATATATACGTCGATGAATTTTCAATGCAGTGGATATATTTCTTCTTTTTTAGCTGTTTTGGTTCTTTATCATCGTTCAGTATGAAAAATGTGGGATCCGAAAGTTATGCACTTTTGTTTACGCAAATATCAACCAAGCTAAAAACAGTATCGCCAACCACAAGAATAATTTCGATAGGAATTGTTCTTCCATGTGCTGCGGTGTTCCTCTTGGAGCTGCACTTGGTCTCAGTTCACCAAAATTGAACATGGAAGTAAAAAAGCCGAATGGAAATACGCCAATCCCGAAAGACATGTGAAAACCATTATCGCCCAAACCGAATCCTGAAAATTTAACTGTTATTAGAAAGGTTATAATAGTAAATACAGCTAGAATTAATTATAAAATTACTGTCTACTTGTGGAAAAATATGAAATTCACATGTACTTTCTCAGTTTTCTTACTTGCAAATTGTTTATTACATAGTAACAAAACCGCATAAATTTTGAATTCGTCGTAGGACGTAATGAACAAAATAGCTTCATATCATTTTTGATATGTAGAAGCGGCTAAGACAACATGCGTTTATACGAAAGTGAATAAAAATAGGATGCAAACTGCTTGGTGGAGCTATGAACTCGAAGAGCAAATTAGAGAAAAGAAGTGCAAATGGAAAAGTTATCTTAAAGAAGGAACAAATTACCATATCGAATATAAATAACATAACATAGTAAAGAAAGCTATAAGGGAAGCTAAGCAAAAACACTGGGAAACGTTTGGAAGAAGACTTCCAAGCAAATCAAAAACTATTTTAACGAGTACTGAAAGGCATAAAACATGAAACCAACACAAATCAGAAACAGAGAAGGCCAAATGCTTCATGAAAGAGAACAAATTATGGAGAGATGAAAAGGATGCTTTGAAAACCTGCTGAACCAAATTGATATAATTGAATGCAATATGTGGCAAAAAGGTAGAAGCAAAATACCCGAAGGGGACAATATAAGGTTTGTTCAGACCTCCAGTTCCAAACGGTTCTAGAACTAGTGCTCATGTCATTTAAAAAAAAAGGCTGTTCGGACCATGCAGTTCAACAAATTCGTAAAACTATTAGTTCAAAGTTCGGTCCTTCAGAACTCGTAATTCAAGAACCGTTCAAAACAGTTCTGGATGGTGGGCTGTTATTTGAAATTCTGATAAATCCGGAGCATGCGTGATGGTCATTCGTACCAGCTTTCACATTTTTTCTGGTTATGGTTATCCTACGAGGAAAGAATAAACAGGAGAGTATCCTTAAAAATAATATTTGTCCAAAGTGGTAATTCAATATGGTCGTCGCAATGCATAGGTGTGTTAAATATTTTGTATAGGGTATATGTACACTTCGAATGTTCTCGAAAATCATTTCAAATAGGTTCTCAGTCCAATAATAATTAAAGAAATATCGTGAGTGCATTATTTTTTCAATCCTTTTATTCTTTTTAATATAATAACATTTATTCTAAATGTATTAAAGAAAACATGCCTAGAATATGTATGTTACGCCACTGAACACATAATCAAACATGTCAGATATATGACAAGTTATTCAACATACTTATTTTATAAATTATGATTGGTCAATATTGCCATAACTGACCTGCCTTAAAGTGGTAACTTCCGTCTAAATAATACCTATTCCCCCACCAGTTTATTATCTCTCCTGTTCTATTCTTTCCTCGTAGAGTTTATCATATTTATGTTGAACTTCAGAGTTTGGAGTTGTTGTAGGTTAGTTTTTAAGTTGTCATTCAAGTACCTATTTATTTTTCTTTTTTATTTTAGTTTGTGATATTATTAGAGTCTGATTGATGTAAGTACCAAATCAAGTAGGTGCCACAATTCAAATTACCAAAAAGGCATAAATTTTTAATACTCTCCAAAAGGGAATAAACGAGTGTACTACTTCACAAATTAAAAATAATTTTAAAAAAATATCTTGAACATAATCTTTTACTTTCAACGAATAACTAAACCAAAAGAAAAAGAGCTGGCTTTGAGCATTGAAAATATATAAATATAATTAAAACGCTAAAGAAAGGAAAAGCTGTGGGCTATGATCAGATCGCTGGAGAGATGCTAAAGCATGTAGGAGAAAATAGTATATGTTTCTAAGCCCGACTTCCAACAGTTGCTGGAACGAGGAAATGATACTGGAAAATGTGTGTTATCACCCCAACCTTTAAAAAGGGAAGCCAACATGACGGCGTCTATTTTCGAGGCATCACCCTATTAAGTATAATGTTTAAAGTATACGAGAAAAAACTTGGATTAAACTAAGAAATTGAACAGAACATGTAACATCCACAATGCAAGTTTAGGAAAGGCAAATAAACACAGGACTATATCTGCACTATTAAACAGCTACAAGAGCGTACTTGAAAATATGCAAGAAAACTTATCTCTTGTGTTTTCTAGACCTATATTCAATTCTATTTAACATGATTATGGGTGACGTTATTGAAAGTCACATACATATGACACAGAAATTTAAAGGAGTATCTAAACATGTGTGCGTTTGCAGACAATCTTGTCATATTGGCACACAATGAGACAAAAATTGATAGCCCAGCTGGTTATATGGAATGGAGCCGTATTAATCAGAAATTTAAAGATCAACATAAACAAAACCAAGGTCATGACACAGGGAAAACACACAAACAAAATGAAATACAAAAATAGGCAGCAAATAAATAAAGCAAGAAAAAGTATTTAAATACTTAGGTAGGAGTTCATATTAATAGCACTGGAACACACGAAGCAGAAATCTCACACCGAATAGAGAATTCAGCCAAGTTATACCCCCTAATGAGAACTGCTTTTATAAGCGAAAATGAAATATCAAAAAACACTAAGATGAGTGTATGTTTTCAACCCAGTCCTGACCTATGGATGCAAAAGCTAGGTATGTACTTATTAAAATAATGAAGACCCAATTGCAAGGTATGAAGTTAAGCACTTGAGAAGAGTCCTAGAAGTAACGAAGAAAGACAATAAGAGAGTTGTCAGAAGTAAAAGCAGTTGCAACAAAAATTGAGAGGAGCTAGCTGAGATGGTATGGGCACCTAATACGAAGATACTCGAGAAACGTTGCGTAACACAAGTGGCGAAAGTTTGTTTACCAGAAAATCTAAATTGGCAATGTGCATATAGAATCTTACACATAATGGTTCAGTAAGTTTTTTGATTATACATATATGTAATCAATTCGTTTCGATGGTATTCGTCAAAATATCTTAGTTATCTTGACATAACTGATTACTGTTGCAGTAAATCCCCATAACATGATAATGTACTTGTGATAACTGATCAATTACAAAGTAAAACACTTATCTGCCTATTTTTACATACACGTGTATTGCAGTTATTATTAGTGTTTAGCAAACTTAGTGAAATTTCCAGAATGAAAAACACGTGATTGGTTTTAGAATAACCACTGCAATATACAAAGGACACTTAGACTGGTATTCCATAATGTTCTATTCTGGAATCTTTATAAATGATCTACTAGGTTTGGAGACATCACTAAAAACAACAACTACTGCGACACAAAAATATCAAAACAAACAACCATAATATAATTGAACATTTTATACAGCAGAAAATTTAGAACTCATAGCAACCACATACTGAAAAATTTCGATTGTCAACAATACTTGCCTCCTAAACAGTATAGCCAAACGTATTTAATTTGTACCTGGCTTTCATGTGATAGTATTTTACTATGGGAAGGTATATATCCTGAAATATTAATTAGTTTAATTTTGTTTTGAAATTGTTCCAGCCGATCGAAATTTGTAGTGGTATTGAATCGTCGTCTTTAGTGTTAGAATATGCGCTAAGAATCGTTAGTTGTTTTTTGGTAACTTTAAGTTGGTATAACTAGATATAAGATAGAAGATAAGATGATGGTCGTTGTGAAAAAGTGTCAACTGCGTAATGGCTTTGTTTGAATAAAATATCTTACATAAAAACCTGTGCAAAGCGTTTTATTCTTCAGGTTATGGGCCCAGACAGGCTGAAGGACACGAAGAAGTATTAAGTATAGAGAAAACAACGAAAAAACGGCGGTAGTAGCCAGCACAAACAAAAAGGAAAAAGTAAGGTTAAAGTTTTGGCGGTAGTTTTTGTGCGACAGGACGTATGCACAGGTGGTTTTGTTAAACAAAGGAAAGAGGAAATTAACAGTGAAAAATGTCGCAAACCAGGAGTTATACAATAGAACCGTTGGATGGTAAAAATTATTACAATTGGAAATTTCGGATGGAAATGATATTAGGTGAGAACGGAGTACTGGAATTTGCAACAAAAGAAAAGGTTATAAGCGCAGAAATTACTGAACAACAAAAGGAAGACTGGATTAAAAAAGATGCGAAGGCTAAATCATTAATAATTCAGGGTGTGCAGGACTCACAGTTAGAATATTTGCGTGACAAAGATACAGCATTCAAAATGTGGAGTACATTAGAGGAGAAATATAAGAAAACAGGCTTGCCTGGACAGCTTTATTTAAAGAAAAAATTGCTTTCTATGAAATTAACAGAAAAACAACCAATGGAAGAATTTTTGCATGAATTCGATGAAGTAGTGAGACAATTAAAAATATCAGGAGCAGATATGAAAGATGAAGATCATATTTGTAATATTTTATTAAGTTTACCCAAGTCCTATGACACAATTGTAACAGTGATTCAAAATTCCAAGGACTTAACTTACTCTGAAGTTAAAAAGAAGCTAGTAAGTGAATATGAAAAACGAAACTTGAATAGGCAAAAGGAAGAAAACTCACAAAGTACAGGTTATGCATTTCAAGCACAAAAGTGGGAATGTTACAGATGCGGTGAAAAGGGACATTTTAAAAGAGACTGCAGAGTGAATATACATGGCTCATGGAGAAAAAAGGACAAAACAAACAGTGAAAATAGACTTTCGACATCAAGCTCTAGAAGCAATTTCAGTGGTGTCAATTCAAATCGAGGGTCAAGTTCAAGTGGTTTTAGTTCAAATCGAGGTTCAAGTGGTTTCCGAAATAGATTCAGTAGATATAGAGAAGGTGACAGGAGGAGCAACTATACATCAAACCAAGAGAAAGAAGAAGAACCAGAAAGTGACAAAAGTGCGTGTTTCATGTTAGAAACAAAAAGTGAAAATTCCCAGGATGATAGGGATTGTATACATTTCTTTGTTGACTCGGGGTGTACCGATCACATGGTCAATAGAAGGGATTGCTTTGCTGAATTCATAATGCTCAAAGAGCCAATTAAAATAGCAGTAGCAAAGAATAATGAATTTTTGTTGGCTATGGGAGTTGGTAACATAAATGTAATGAGTAATGTAGGATGTAAAAAGGTAGATTGTACTATTAGAAATGTTTTGTATGTACCTAATTTAAGAAGGAATCTTTTGAGTGTAAAGAAATTGGAAATATCAAATATTAAGGTTATTTTTGAAGGTGGAAGGGTTAAATTGATAAACAAATATAATAGCCTGATAGGTATGGGAACTAGAGAAAATTTGTATGAGATATCATTTGTACTATCAAAAATTGAATCAATGAATGTGGGAAATATTGACAGTGATTTTACAAAGTGGCATAAAAGATATGGGCATATTGGGTTTTCAGGGCTTAGAGAATTAATAAATAAACAGATGGTCAATGGATTAGAAAAAGTAACAGTACAAGACAATGATTTTTGTGAACCTTGTATAAAAGGAAAAACAACTAGATTTCCATTTGGTTCTAGAACTAGAAGTAAAAGGATTTTAGAGATAGTTCATTCCGATGTTTGTGGGCCTATTACACCTGCTACATTTGAGAATGAAAAATATTTTGTTACCTTTATTGATGATTTTTCAAATTTTTGTGCAGTATATTTTATTAAAGAGAAAAGTGAGGTATTTGATAAATTTAAAGAATATGTAAATATGACTGAGTCAAAATTCAATGAGAGGATATCAAAATTGAGGTGTGATAATGGGGGTGAATATATTTCAAAAGATATTAAAACGTTTTGTGTAGAGAAAGGGATCATTTTGGATTACAGTGTACCTTACAGTCCACAGCAGAATGGCAAAGCTGAAAGAAAAAACAGAAGTTTGGTAGAAAGAAGCAGGACAATTATGGAAGAATCGGGAATACCGAAGGAATTTTGGGGTGAAGCAATAAGAACAGTAAATTACATCATGAACAGGGGAACATCAGCAAGCCTAGACAATGTTACACCAGCGGAAATTTGGTATGGAATACGTCCTGACGTGAGTAATCTTAGGATTTTTGGATGTGTTGCTTATAATCATATTCCAAAAGAGTTTAGAAATAAGTTTGATGCAAAAGTTGAGAAATGTGTTATGGTTGGTTATTCTCAAACAGGGTACAGACTTTGGAATATAGGAAAACAAAAAATTATTAATGCTAGGGATGTAGAGTTTAATGAAAATGATTTTTGGTTCAAAAGGGGAGAGATAAAATTAAATAATGATATAGAAAATGAATTATCAGACATAATGCATGAAACTGGTAAAGTCACAGATGAGGGTGATGCTAGTGATGTTTCAAATAGGGGTTTAAATGAGGTTGGGAGTTCTAGGGAACATACTCAAAGAAGTGTAAAAGTACCTAGTAGATTTGATGACTATGAACTTTATATGGCATTTGATGCTAATAGTTTTGTAGAAAATATACCGGCTAGTTTTGAGGAGTTAGAGAATAGACCTGATAAGGAAAAGTGGTTAAGGGCAGTAGATAGAGAATCAAAGTCTATAGATGAGAATGAAACATGGGAAAAAATTCAAAGACCGAATAATATTAATGTTTTAGATACTAAATGGGTTTTTGCATTCAAAGCATTAGAAGAAAATGAAAATGACAAATTTAAAGCTAGATTAGTAGTAAGGGGATTTGCTCAAGAAAGAAATAAAGATTATGACAATGTTTATTCGCCTGTAGCCAAAATGACAACAATAAGAGCTTTATTAATAGTAGGTAATCAGTTTAAATATCACTTTCGGCAACTGGATGTAAAAACTGCATTCCTAAATGGAATTTTAACTGAAGAAATTTATGTTTATCCACCAAAAGGTATCAGTTCTGAACCAAACATGGTTTTCAAACTTAAAAAGAGTTTATATGGATTGAAACAATCTTCCAGATGTTGGAATGATGAAATAAATAAATTTTTATTGGAAATTGGTTTTGTTAGATCTGAAAACGATTTCTGTTTATATGTTTTTACCTGTGATAAGTGTTACAAAGTTTTTCTTTTAATCTATGTTGATGACATAATCTTATGTGGATCAGATGAGACACAAATAAATGAGATAAAAGATAAATTGGGGGCAAAATTTAAAATGAAAGATAAGGGTGTTTTAAAACACTTTCTAGGACTGGAAATAAATTATAACAGGGAAGATGGCATTTTAAGAATTAGTCAATCAAAATATATTCAGAGCATTTTAAAACGTTTTTGTATGAACGATTGCAATGGCTCAATTATTCCAATAGATCCTAAATTAAAAATTAATTTAAGTAATGATAAACATGTAACAAATAAACCTTTCAGGGAATTAGTGGGTTGTCTCATGTACCTAATGTTGGGATCACGTCCAGACATATGCTTTTCTGTGAACTTTTTTAGTCGATTTCAGGACAGAGGCACTGATGAGGCTTGGAACAGTCTTAAGAGGGTTTTGAGATATTTGAAGTCCACAGTTTACTTAGGTTTAGAATATCATAGAAACGATAATAGGGATTTGTGTTGTTTTGTTGATGCAGACTGGGGTGGTGACACTCTTGATAGAAAATCCGTTAGTGGATACACTTTTAAAATGTTTAATAATACGTTAAGTTGGACAACAAGGAAACAAACTTGTGTGTCATTATCTACAACAGAGGCGGAATTGGTATCACTTTGTTTATCGGTGTGTGATGGACTATGGTTGAAAAAATTATTATTGGATATGGATGTAAATTTTAAATTTATAACCTTTTACGAGGACAATCGGGGATGCTTGGCATTGATAGAAAATCCATCAAACAATCGTAGAGTGAAGCACATTGATATCAAATTCAGCTTTATTTGTGAACATATAAATGACGGGCTTATAAAGTTGGTTTATATTGATACAGCTAGACAACAAGCAGATATACTTACGAAAGGATTATCTGGCAATTTATTTATTAAGTTTAGAAATCTTTTTGATCTAAGCGATTTTAGCGAAGGGGGGTGTTAGAATATGCGCTAAGAATCGTTAGTTGTTTTTTGGTAACTTTAAGTTGGTATAACTAGATATAAGAAGAGAAAATAAGATGATGGTCGTTGTGAAAAAGTGTCAACTGCGTAATGGCTTTGTTTGAATAAAATATCTTACATAAAAACCTGTGCAAAGCGTTTTATTCTTCAGATGGTACTTGTTCAGTGATTGACAAGTATTTGATAAATCGTATGATTACATAAACGATTATTAGTATTAATTCAAGTAAACTAGTATTAAAATTAGTATTACATACGTAGAGAAATTGAGAAAGTAAAGAAGAATCATTGTGTCGAAACTAATATTCACTATCACTCATGTTTATCGTTCATTCAAAACATTCAAATAATGCAGTAGATACCTAAAGTAATAAATTATTTTACCAATACAATAGCGTTAGAGATATCGTAGTACAATTGACATTGGTGCGCATGCGCTAAGTATCCATAAATTTCAGTTTGTAAAAGATCAGCAAACCGCTCGGACTATGTTTTGACAGTCCTCAAACTAGATCATGTTATGTTGGAACAGATTGCAATTGATCCCGGATTTGTCAGCTCGCGTTGTTGGAACAGTGATTATTCACTGCGATTGCTCCGTACAATCACGGATCCATTCAAACGTATCTAGGAACAAACCTAATAATCATAAATATATAAGTTATTTAAAATGATTTAATAGTGATCGTATACCTATTTGTTATTTCAAACAAATTCTGCCAATTATTTGTATATTTGAGATGTGAGATGATGAGTTTTGATACAGCGCGCGACATCTTTAGGACTAAAATGTTGTTATTTTTTGAGAGTAACAAAATTACTTATTACTATATTTCTATGATTCAATTTAATTGACTTAAATTTTACTGATACGGTTGGTCTCATGCATTGATTATGTATAAGAAGATATACCAAGTCCATTGACAATCAAAATAATTAGAAATGTTAGCGGAAGATGTCGCCTAACTATCCAAAATATGAAAAATTGCATTTTCGCGCGTGACTGCATTCAAGTTTAAAACCACCCCCACGCTATCTACGAAGGAATAGTTCGTGTGGCTCTTTATAAACTCTTGCGTAAATAAACCAAATGCAGAGAGCAAAGTAACCAACATATATTTCGTTTTTTTACAGATATTTAAAAATATATACCTGTCATATATCCATACAGCACGTGTCAATTTTCATTAGCCATAGGCGATTAATTCATGCAATACGTGACAACATGGCACCCCCTACTTTTCTCTTCAATGCGAGCGCGACCGATACAAGCTCAAGTTAGCAGATGGTTAGCAGTAGCTGTTGGACTATTGACTTGGATGTTTGTACTGCGCTTAGAAATAATATTTACGCCTTGCAAGGATTTTTCTTTTTCCTATCAGTAAATGCAGAGAATTATTAAGCATGACACAAACAAAAGCGTAATTCTAATAAAATTAAAAATAAGGTAAATAAAAAAGGATTCTGAAAATAATAATAAACAACTAGATCGCGCGCGCGGCCATTTGATGATGACGGATTTTATTGCAGACTATATCTCGGAACGTGTTCGCAGCTAAACATTTAATGTAGAAGTGGCAAGATCGGAGAAAGTCGCTGTGATGTCGATTGTTGCCGGGAGACACACGTTGCCACGTATTATTTGTATACGTATAAATCGCATATAAAGATTGAATCCCTATAGCTAATGAAAATAGACACATACGGTATACATAATATACGAACACGCGAATGAAGGAATGTATTGTATGAAGTCGGATTATTTATTACTTCTTTCTCTATTTCTTTCTAATATTTGAGTAAAGAATCTGAAGTTTTCTTTTTAATGTATTTAAAATGTAATAAAATGCTATACAAAAATAGTCAGGAAAAATAACACTTCCCATAAAAGGATACTGAAGATACAATCTTATATTTACCTTGAACGTAACATCTTTATTTCTTATATTAATAAACAGTAATTTCAAAGTATGCCAAAAATTATAAATAATATGAACAAAAATTGTTCCTAGATTTATTTAACATGAATTTGACAAACAAAGAATATGTTTACTGTCAGGGAATGAATTAGGTAGTAATTGTAGAGGAATGATAATACCGTATTTTTTGTTATCTCGGACAAAAAATGCCGAATACAATGTGCGAATGAAATGTGCCTGGCATAGGTACTTTGACACCATTTAAAATACGGAACTGTGTAACGGGAGTGCTTTTACTTTCTTATACGTAGTGTAAGAAAGTATTGTGATGACGAAAATTTTCGACCTCGAGATTTTTGCAGATGTCCACGTTTTGAAGTCCCCTGATACCAAAAAAGTGGTTTTTAAAAAATGTCTGTGTGTCTGTCTCTGTGTGATCACAATAACGGTCAAACCGCTGTAGTAATCAACTCCAAATTTTGTATTTACGTGTGTAATCTCCCTCTTGAGATCTGATTAGATTTTCAGTAAATTCCGCAGATCGGAAGTAGAAGTTTACTTCAGTGAAAAAATCGAATTTCGCCAATATTTCGTCAACTACTAAGTTTAAACAAATTTATAAGGAATTCATATGTACTCTCAGACTTAAATTTGAGAAAAATTTTATTATGAAAGTTTTTTGAAATCCCTACTGGAAGTAGGTACATAGGTCTTTTACTCTTATCGAAAAACATTTTTTTGCAAATATTTCGCAAGTCATGCTTTTGAGACGGGTATAGTACGAGTATAAAAATGAGGTGTGGCCACCACACGACTTTCTTATACGTATGAGCGTTTCAAATCATACAATTTTAAAAATTATTTTATACAAAAATTATTCAAAATCCTATTCTAAGTACTTCCAGTCTCTTAATAAATACATACTTTGTGAGATATTTGCAAAAAAATGCTACTCGCTAAGAGTAAAAGTATTACTTCCGGTCCGGATTTTGAATTTTCATTTATACAAAAAATATTCCAAATCCAACTCTAAATAGTTTTTTACTCTTGACAAATATATATAGAATGCATATTTTACGAAATATTTGCAAAAATCCCTATTCCATAAGAGTAAAAGTGTTACTTCCGATTCGAATTTCGAAATTTTATTTATACAAAAAATATTTCAAATTCAACTCTAAATGCTTTTGTACTCTTGACAAATATATATAGAATGCATAATTTACGAAATATTTGCAAAAATTGCTAATCGATAAGAGTAAAAGTGTTACTTCCGGTCCGAATTTTGAAAATTTTTTTATACAAAAGGTATTGAAAATTAAGTTCTAAATTCTTTTATACTCGTAACATACCTGTTTAAAAAGCATGACTTGCGAAATATTCGCAAAAAACTGATTTTCGATAAAAGTAAAAAACCTACTTCCGGTAGGAATTTCGAAAAAATTTTTTAATAAAATTCTTCTCAAATTTAATTTTGAGTATATATGAATTCTTTACAAATTTGTTTAAACTTAGTAGTTGCCGAATAATTGGCAAAATACGATTTTTTCACTGAAGTAAACTACTACTTCCGGTCTGCCGATTTTACTGAAAATCTAATCAGATCTCAAGAGGGAGATTATATTTGTAAATATAAAATTTGGCTTTGATACCTATAGCGGTTTGACACCGCTATCGTGGTCACACACAGACAGACACACACACACACACAGAGAGAGAGAGAGAGACATTTTTAAAAACCACTTTTTCGGTATCAGGGGACATCAAAACGTGGACATCTGCAAAAATCTCGAAGTCGAAAATTTTCATCATCACAATACTTCCTTATACTACGTATAAGAAAGTAAAAATATTTGGAACTTAATTTTCAATATCTTTTGTATAAAAAAATTTAAAAATTCGGACCGGAAGTAACACTTTTACTCTTATCGAATAGCGATTTTCTGCAAATATGTCGTAAGTTATCCATTCTATATATATACCTATTTATCAAGAGCACAAATACAGGGTGTACCACTTAAAACTCCCAGGTCAAATATCTCAGCAACGGAGAAAGATATGTGAATTTTGTAAAAAGTAGTTACTAAAGAATGTGACCGACTCTAGTTTGCTCTTACAATTGTGTTTTATTATGTGAAGATATAGATGGCGCTGCGATGAAAAGAATTTTTTTGATCGCCACAATATTCATTTGTTTTTTATTTGAAAGAGTATTAAAATTAATGTAAATTTTATTATTTGCGTTAGTTTCCAAAATTTAACGGTTTCATAGATATTCGTATTTAAAGAAAGTAAGAGTAATTTCAAAGTTTTGACTATATTTTGTTTAAATATTTAATTTATAGGGAAAAATAGCAGTAAACATATTCACAATTCTTGCTATTATAGTTACTTCACAATTTAAATTTTATAGTTAGTTCCTTTTTATAAATTCCACTTCATAGGCACCCATAGGTATGTAGGCAGAAAAGCATTCATGTCTGTGTTATATGTATGTGCGCTTGCTTTGATTATTTAGGAAATATGTTAACATTAGCATACATTAGTGACATTTGCTTGATTAATAATTGTCTTTATAATTAGCTTCATTCAAGTATTTACTCACTTTGCGTTGAGATTGTATTAAAAATATAGTTTTACACACAAATGAGGACAAACTGAATATGGTTTTAATTTAAGGAGAATCCCGTAGAAATGCATCTGAAGCAATGCAATTATATGCTCTACGCTATCCAAACAGGCTTTTACCAGATCCCAAACATTTATAAGTGTGTGTGCAAATCTCAGAAATTACGGTAGCTTCAAGGAACAAAAACAATTAAGGCAGAAAAGAGTAAGACATGATGAAATTACGGCAGCGCTACTACAAACAGTTAATAATAATCCTCAAACATCATTACGCCAATTAAAAGAACAGCAAGATCTATCTGTAACCTCTTGCAGTAGGATTCTAAAAGAAAATAAATACTTTCCGTATAATGTTCACAATAATAATAATAATAGTAATAATAATAATAATAATAATAATAATAATAATAATAATAATAATAATTTTCTGTAATGTTAGCGGAAAACAACAACTTTATGAATCAGATCTTGTGGAGTGACGAATGTCGTTTTCACAACAATGGTACTTTAATTAAGCATAATGCTCGATATTGGTCAGAAGATAATCCAAGGTGGATAAAGCAAACAAGAAAAGTGGAATTTTAAACGGATATATCTTAGGCCCCCACTTTTATTATGAAACATTAACTGGTGTGCGCTACTTACATTTTCTGCAAAATGAGTTACCACTACTTTTTGGAAGATGTACTTATAGAACTGCGAAATAATATGTTTGCATAAGACCACCTTTCACCTGCTCATAATGCCAACATAGTTACGTACTGACTATTTTAATCAAACGTGCCCACGTCGTTGGATTGGTACTAATGGCGTCCTTAGGTGGCCGGCTCGTTCGCCGGATCTAACCCCGTTAGATTTTTTCTTGTAGGGTTACTTGAAAGCTGAAGTTTACAAGGAACTCATAACAGGCATGGGCGACCTTTATAATAAAATTTATGCAAGTGTTCGAAAAATTAGTAGAAATACATTGTTAAATGTTTGCGGAAGAGAACTAATAAGGCGATATACGTTATGTAGCAATCAAGAAGGCAACAATTTTGAACATCTTTGTTAGTTATATTTGATCCTTTTAAGTATTTAAACAAAATAAAGACAAAATTTTAAAATTACTCTTACTTTCTTTAAACACCAATATCTATGAAACCGTTAAATTTTGGAAACTAACACAAATAATAAAATTTACATTAATTTTAATACTCTTTCAAATAAAAAACAAATGAAGATTGTGGCGATCAAAAAAATTCTTTTAATCGCAGCGCCATCTATATCTTCACATAATAAACCACAATTGTGAGAGCAAACTAGAGTCAATCACATTCTTTAGTAACTACTTTTTACAAAATTCAAATATCTTTATCCGTTTCCGAGATATTTGACCTGGGAGTTTTAAGTGGTACACCCTGTATATTTAGAACTATATTTGAAATATTTTTTGCATAAAAGAAATTTTAAAATTCGGACAGGAAGTAACACTTTTACTCTTAGGGAGTAGCACTCTCTTTCGAATATTTCGCCAAGTATGCATTCTATAGAGATTTATTAAGAGAATAGAAGTAGTACAGTAGCATTTTGTTTATTTTTTCAGAAGATAAAAGTATTTAACTCTTAATTTAGAACAACTTTTGTATAATTTGAAACACACACACACACACACACACACGTATAAGAAAGTCGTGTGGTGACCACACCTCATTTTTTGCATAATGAAAAGCCACATTATATTTACGTCAAATATGTTCGTTCCTGTCAATATTTTTTGACGTATCTGGACTTCTTCTTCTTTTATAGCGTGGATCAAGGAATGAACTTATGTTCTTTCTCCTGCTTTTCTTCTACGTAAATAACCAATGTGGTGTATTAGTTGGTACAACAAAAAACAACAGGGAAGGGAGGTGATCTTTTTTTTTTAAGCGACCGGACTGATACAGTCACATTTCCCAGAAAAGGTGGTTCGTCAGAGTGAACAGAAAAATTATAGGGGAAGTTGGCGCAGCAGGAGATGCTGCGGTCTCCTGTGTGAACCCGCGAAGATATTGAAATTGATGTTGCTAATAGCCGGGTTTTCATGCAGATGTAAAGATTCAAAATACTTGTTTGCTAGATTTAGTATGTAATCTACAATGAGGGGTATGTTTAAATCATCGTGAGGGGTGGAGTTTCTGACGAACCAGGGAGCCCCCACCATAAGGCGGAGGATTTTGTTTTGGAGATACTGAAGACGTTGAAGATGACAGTTTGCAGCATGTCCCCAGACCGGAGCAGCATAAGTCATACGGACAATTTTTTTGTGATAGATTATGTTAAAAATAATTTAATGGAAATTTTTATTTTTAAACGATATTTTTTTAATTAATAATTTAATTTTTTAAACATTTATAAGCGCTCAAAATTGCATTCAGACATAAACCCAAAATGTGATAAAAGGAGAAAGGATCAATTTTGGAAATAATGTTGGTTTTATATATTACGCAGATCGATGTTACTATATACAAAAAAATATTGAGGTGTGTCCACCACACGACTTTCTTATACGTATGAGAGTTTCAAATTATAGAATTTTACGAATTCTTTTATATAATAATTATTCAAAATCCTATTATAAATACTACTATTCTCTTAATACAGTCTTTTTCTTTTGGTTTTCCCCTTTTGTCAATTGTGTTTCACAATTTGTCAAATGACTTTCCCATTTATTATAATATGGCGGCGATGTGTCAAATAATTTCCTTATTTGTCAAATGTGTTTCACTATATGTCAATTGACTTTCACGAAGCGTGTTAATCATTTTATATTCATCTATTACGGAGAATCGTCGAATTAATAGTAAAATAAATAATGATTTAAGAGCTTTAATAATTCGTTCTATGAACAACGGGCTCACGGCAAATAATATTGGAGAGCAATTTGGAATTTTACCCAATACAGTAAGAAAGATTTATTCTACATACCGGAGAACCGCTAATATTCATAAAAGAAGTGCTGGTCACCGACTAAAAAAATTATCTGTGTTACAGATAAATGAAATTTGCAATTGAATTGATGAAGATTGCAGTTTATCACTTCGTCAGTTAAAAGAAAGATGTTTGACGCAGTGGCCACTTCATCAAATATCGCTATCGACGATTAACAGAGCACTTAAAACTTTCCATTATTCGTTTAAGAGAATCTCTTTCGTTCCCGAAAGAAGAAATACACCACAAATCATCAGACTCGCTTTGAATATGCTATCCGGTACAATAGAATCATGTTCGAAAGGGAAAAGATTTTTTTCATTGATGAATAGGTATGGAATTCAAGTTAATTCTCGAACTTCATATGGAAGATCAGTTAAAAATACTCGAGCAACGAAGATAAAAGCTCAACTAAGAGGGCGTAATTATTCTCTGGCTGCAGCAATGAATATAAATTCACTATATTTGTTCCAAATCCAAGATAGACCATTCAATACAGTTCATTTCTGTGAATTTATTACAACTCTAATTAATCATTTACATAATGATAACATACAAGGTGCCTTTTTTGTTATGGATAATGTTAGATTTCATACAAATGAAGAAGTTGTCAATCTCATTAGAAGTCATGAGCATTTTGAAGTTTTTTTACCTGCTTACAGTCCATTTTTAAATCCTATAGAGGAATTATTTAATCAATGGAAACACATAATAAAGAGAACTCAGCCGACAAATGAGGATGAATTATATGCAGCAATACACAATGCTTCTAAACAAATAACTGCAGATAATTGTCTTCATTATGTTCAGCATATGGAAACATATCTGGGTGATTGTTTAGAACAAAATGAAATATTAAGTTAATTGTTTCTTCATTTATATATTTCGATAGTTTGTACTGTGCATATTTGTGATATTTGAAAATGTTTTGCATACATGTATGTTTTTATCAATTTCTATGTACAGTTCTGTGCTATAAAATAGCGTACACGTCTTATTGCTAATTTTGATATTATTTTGCCATTGTGAAAATGACTTACATTAAGTATGACAAAGTGAATTATAGCGTCAATTCAATTTGTCATACATGACAGATATTCAAACAAAAGTCATATTTACATACGTAATCGTATAATAAGTGTACGCCAGTTTATTGCACAGAACTGTACATTACACAAGAATAAATTAGATAACTTAAAATTTCAAATGTATACTTTATTTTCAAGAGTACGTCAATAACTAAATGAAAATGATGCACAGCTTGGTAAGTAGTTATTAAGCAAAACATAAAATTTACATACTTGGGAAAAGTAATTGATATACCTAAAGTGAAAGAGATTTGACAAAAAAAGAATTTAATTTGACATATATGTCAATATGACAGGAATTGGCAAAGTCATTTGACAAATTGTGAAACACAATTGACAAAAGGGGAAAACCAAAAGAAAAAGACTGTATCAATTTCTATGTACATTACACAAGAATAAATTAGATAACTTAAAATTTCAAATGTATACTTTATTTTCAAGGGTACGTCAATAACTAAATGAAAATGATGCACAGCTTGGTAAGTAGTTATTAAGCAAAACATATAATTTACATACATGGGAAAAGTAATTGATATAAAGTGAAAGAGATTTGACAAAAAAAGAATTTAATTTGACATATATGTCAATATGACAGGAATTGGGAGTCATTTGACAAATTGTGAAACACAATTGACAAAAGGGGAAAACCAAAAGAAAAAGACTGTAAATCTCTATAGGATGAATACTTTGCGAGATATTCGAAAGAAAGTACTACTCGCTAAGAGTAAAAGTGTTACTCCCGGTGCGAATTTTAAAATTTCATTTATACAAAAAATATTCCAAATCCAACTCTAAATACTTTTGTACTCTTGATAAATATATATAGAATGCTCAATTTACGACATTTAGCAAAAAATCGCTATTCGATAAGAGTAAGTGTTAGTTCCGGTCCGAATTTCGAATTTTTTTTATACAAAAGGTATTGAGAATTAAGTTCTAAATACTTTTATACTCGTAACGTACCTATCTAAAATGCATGACTTGTAAAATATATGCAAAAAACTGAGTAAAAGACCTACTTCCGGTAGGAATTTAGAAAAACTTTTTTACTAAAAGTGTTCTCAATTTTAATTTTAAGTACATATGAATTCTTTATAAATTTGTTTAAACTTAGTAGTTGAAATATTGGCAAACATCGATTCTTTCACTGAAGTAAACTACTACTTCCGGTCTGCCGATTTGACTGAAAATTTAGTCAGTTCTCAAGGGGGAGATTATACTAGTAAATGCAAAATTGGGAATTGATAGCTATAGCGGTTTGACCGCTATCCTGGTCACACACTGACACACAGCACACACACAGAATTTTTTTAAAAATCACTTTTTCGGTATCGGGGAACTTCAAAACGTGGGCATCTGCAAAAATTTTGAGGTCCAAAATTTTCATCATCACAATACTTCCTTATACTACGAAAGTAAGAAGGTTGTGTATTGAGAACGATTAATTTTTAAAGGAAACAAATATTATTAATTTCAGTATTTTTAATACGCTTATAAAAAAATATGAATTACTTTTAATAATTTATTTTAGTCTGTAAAAGAAATAGATGCAAAGAGGCTTGCGGTAAAATTCAGAGATTTTACATGCATAGGTATTTAAGTAAACTTGCTTTTATATCCATAAAGGAATGAATGAATTACCTGTTCATTCAAATGCCTTGTGTACTATATCACTCACACTATATGATTTATATGTCTGTTATATTTTAAAACCCCTGTTTTCTTTCCTTGCCTGTAAAGCCTACAGTGAATCAGTTTGGCGTCATGCACTAAACAAAAAAAACATACAAATAAAAGGATTATATATTCATGCCTTCTTCCTTCGGCAAAGCTGAACGTTTTTATATAGGTATACATAAGTATGTATATTCATTATGTGTATAAATGCTTTTTTCGTAGAGTGGAACGTAAATAAAATATTTTTTAATACTATTAGTATACCTATACACATTTTATTAATGACTGTGCAGTTTATGATCAGAATTATTATTATTACCTATATAAGAATTAAATTAAATTTATTTACTTTATTTTACAGCGTCATCTGTTTACTGAAAAGCCAAAACTAGGAATTTATTATGTTGGTTAACGGTTTAAATCTCAACTACCTTGAAAATTACCCCCACCACATGTGGACACTTTGACGACTAGCGCCCTACTGGTGGTGACATCCAAAATGTTGATTTTAGGCGCAACCTTTTTCTTATGGACTTGGACTATCTTCTTATACATAATCAATGGTCTCGTGATATTCATAAACAAATTCCTGAATTTATTGTTAAGTGTAAAATAATTCAAGATCATAAATTTATTTGTACTCGTATATAATTCATGAATTAATTGACAAATATAAAACAAGCTTTAGAAATATGGACAATGTTGTAAATATGATTTATTAATTTAAAAATTCGAGTTACCATGAACTGCATTACACACAGCATACCTAAAATCAGTCAAAAAAAGAAGTGTGGCCACCACACGACTTTCTTATACGTATAAGTGTTTGAAATTATACAAAATTGTTCTAAATTGTTTTAAATAGTTTTATCTTCTTTGAAAAATAAGCCAAATTTGAAGAATTTTTTTATATAAAAAATATTCAAAATCCTATTATAAATATTAGTAAATCTCTATATACTTTGCGAGGTATTCGAAAGAAAGAGCTATTTGCTAAGAGTAAGAAATGAGGTGTGGCCACCACACGACTTTCTTATACGTATGAAAGTGTTATTTCCGGTCCGAAGTTTGAAATTTTTTTTATATAAAAGATATTGGAAATTAAGTTCTAAATACTTATGAATTCTTTATAAATTAGTCTAAACTTAGTAATTGACGAAATATTTGCAAATTTCGATTTTTTCACTAAAATAAACTACTACTTCCGGTCTGCCGATTTTGCTCAAAATCTAATCAGTTCTCAAGAGGGAGATTATATTCGTAAATACAAAATTTGGAATTGATATCTCCAGCGGTTTGACCCCTATCGTGGTCACACACACACAGAGAGAGAGAGACATTTTTTTAAAAACCACTTTTTTGGTATCAGGGGACTTCAAAACATGGACATCTGCAAAAATCTCGAGGTCGAAAATTTTCATCATCACAATACTTCCTTATACTACGTATAAGAAAGTAAAATGTCACTTCCGGTCCGAATTTTGAAATTTTTATATACAAAAGGTATTGAAAATTAAGTTATATATACTTTTATACTCGTAACGTACCTGTCTAAAAAGCATGACTTGGGAAATATTGCCAAAAAACTGATTTTCAATAAGAGTAAAAGATCTACTTCCGGTAGGCATTTCAAAAAACTTTCATAATATAATTCTTCTCAAATTTAATTTTGAGTACAAATGACATGTACATAAATTTGTTTAAACTTAGTAGTTGACGAAATATTGGCAAATTCGACCTTGTCATTGAAGTAAACTACTACTTCCGGAACGCGGATTTTACTGAAAATCTAATCAGATCTCAAGAGGGAGATTATACTCGCAAATACAAAATTTGGAATTGATGGCTATAGCGGTTTGATCGCTATCGTGGTCACACACACACATATACATACACACAGACATTTCTTTAAAACCACTTTTTTGGTATCAGGGGACCTCAAAACGTGGACATCTGCAAAAATCTCGAAATCGAAAATTTTCATCATCACAATACTTCCTTATACTATGTATAAGAAAGTAAAAAGTATTTATCGTAAAATGACGGTAGCAGCTATGGCAATCAATTTCCACGACCCGTTATAATTGCTATACATATCCGGTCATCGACAATCTGTCGAGGCCACTGCTGTGATTTTGCAATTTATCTTATATATACCCATTATGAATGGAGGTTCAAACTAAAAAATTAGCATTTGCTTGCTTTGAAAACATTTTTAG
Source organism: Amphimallon solstitiale (assembly GCA_963170755.1). Lineage (NCBI taxonomy): Eukaryota > Metazoa > Arthropoda > Insecta > Coleoptera > Scarabaeidae > Amphimallon > Amphimallon solstitiale. The sequence continues at coordinate 66,214,235 of OY720680.1, forward strand.
AGTTACCGAAAATATGAAATATTTACTTTCTGTGGTTTTACTATCATGTATCTAACTTGCTGATCTCTGATGTGATAAATTAGGCAAAGCGTAACCCCACATATTTAAATGGTTGTGAAAATAATTATTTTTACTCACTTTTTTAATTTCATTCATTTCACATATGCTGCCTCTAAACCCATTTTTCATAGAATAAAGGATCATACTTTTGTACAATGCAGAATGAAACTACATTGTAACCATTTTTGTAGATTTTGCAAATGTGTTATGTTACAGTCGAAAGCAAAAAAAAGTAGACAAAAATACAGGTTTCTGTTATAGACTTTCTCAAAATGATTAGTGTGATAGCGACTTCAAAGTTACTTGTCAAAATTTGGTTATCTATCAAAATTGACAACCTTACAGTTGATATTAAACTATTATCAAAATGCCTTCCATAAATGAAGATAATAAAGTCAGTGTTATTGCAGATTTGAGTAACGGTTTCAAAATACGTGAAATTGTGGAAAGGAAATAATATGTTATGGGAAATAGAAGGTAACTTAAATTCAGAGACATATCAACATTCTAAGTATGTAATGTGATGTTGCCTTCAGTGGAGCTATTTTTTCCAAATCGCAATTTTATAATTCAACAGGATAACTGCCCCATCCATCGGACAGAGTGAAAACATGGTTCCGAGAAAATGACATCAACGTGTTGGAATTTCCGCCAAGAAGTCCTGATTTCAATATTATCGAAAATGTGTCTGATGATCAAAGAAATAGAGAAATTAAATCGAAGACCTTAAAATGGACTGAAGAACTGGTAGAAATAGTTCACACAGCATGGAAGAATGTAAATCAAAATATTTGTACCAACCTTTATAACTCTATTCCAAATAGATTGCAAGAAGTTTTAAACAAAAACTGGTCTATAACCAGATATTAAAGCATATATTTCTTCATGATGTTTTTTAATTATTATTTTGATTTGTATTAATCAGATAGAAGACGTTTTGATAATTATTTGATTTGCCATAGAATAATGACTTGACACTAATGACAAATAAAGAAAGCCAGGTTTACAAAGTACGAGATTTCTTGTCTACTTTTTTTTGCTTTCGACTGTATTAATTACAATTGAATCAAGGTTATATAAATGAATAGCTGAACTACAACATATATAGATTGGATGTTTTCTGACATGTAACAGATATGCCTTTATAAGTGTAATGATAAAATTAAGTTCTGTGTAATATACTGTCATTTTTATTGTATAAATATATTCTTAATAAGTTAAATGACTGTACTTTCCATTTTGCAATACAATTGGCTTTTCTTTTAGATAGAGTATTTTTATTTTAGTGAATGATATATAACTCTATAGAACATGCATAGAAAAGATGAAACATTTATGGTTAAATTCAAGTAGTAGAAAGCAATCTTTACTATGTGAGCCTACAATAGTTCCTTCTTAGTTAATCATCATTTGATAGATATTTTTCGATAGTTGTACAATTGTTAACCAAAAAACACCATATCTCAGAAATAACTCAAAACTAGCTAATACAAATACATGTTAATTAAATACACTCATAAAAGTCTATCATAAAAGGCACAGAGATCCATTTAACAAAATATAAGATTATGTTGGTTTGTTATTCTTGAACACTCTGTATAAATAAAAATACTCTTAAGTTGTACAGTGAACATATTCAAAATAATAAAAAGAAGACCAATATTATAAATCAAAAAAACATTATTAATAAAATCTTTCAACTAAAACATTTTTATGTACTTATTTCAACTTCATATGTCAGTGTGACATTTAACTCATTTATAATGTCAACTTAACTTGAAATAAAACAAGAATTCATGACCTACCTGAGTATATAGTAAAAAGATCAATATAAGAATTGTTTTATATTTGTGACAAACTAGCTTTAATGCAGCTTTATGCAACAAAGGGACATCCAATATTTGAAGTTATACCACTTCTGTTTGGTGAAGCTACTCACAGCACATCCGCATACTAATCGGAGGAACGTAGCCACCATCCAAGAGGGATTCTTTTCAGTCAGACAATAATAGAGAGATAGAAAACAAGATATTATTTTCACATGAGGATTATGAATCACCATGCAGGATTAAAAATATACTTGATATTTTTACAATAAAACAGCAACATAGAGAATAACATAGAAGTGTGCTTAATAATCAGTCTTACAAAACCGATAATCAGGAAGTAAATAAATGATTAATTATGACAAAGCTTTTATAATATGACATCTGCCAGTACAAATCTTCATGCTAAATTGTACGGTCTATTTTTTTGTTACTTATAAAGTATAGCAGACATGTCCTAGATGGTAATTGTAGTTATGTCAATGCAAAAATAAATACAGATTTTTAACCTGAAAAAGCACTCCCTGGTTCAGGTTCTGTTCTTTGTCCTGAAGGACGTGGAGGAAACTTTTCTCTGGGATCTTGTTGATTCGTACTTCCTCTCCCATAGAGTGGTACAACCTTATCTTTATTTATCACGGCTTTACACACAGGACATACTTGACTGTTTGGTTTCGTTTCTAACCATTGGTGTAAACATGGCCAGCTTAAATATTAAACAAATACTACAATATTAAGAAATGATCATTCAATCATAAACATATTTACCAGAATAAATGGCCACACATACTAACAACTGCATCTCGGGCAGTGTCCAAACAAATATTACACTCAAATGTTGACTCGTCCTTTTTCTCTTCGCCATCGGTTGCGCCCGATCCATTTCCACTTTCCGAGGAATGAACCTTGGTGTGTTCACTTTTCCCAGCCATGTTCATTTAATTTTACACTCTATAATGTTAATTTTCTAATGGGCATAACTTTGACATGAAATTTCCAGCTTCTTTAAGCAGGTGTCGAAGTTTATATTACACTTGAATTCCACTATACCGTCAAACAAAAATCCTATTGTTACTTATACCTGCTTATACCACTTTACAAAATTATGGATTACTTTCCATTCTCAAAACATATCAATCAGGTGACAAATGACGTTTACACACATAATTTTTATTAACACGTACATGCACAGCGCGTCAGCGCTGCCACACAAACAACAAATTCAAAAATGAAAAATCAACATTGAATAATAAATTTTATTCTTTTTGATACCCTTTAAGTTTTTTTTAAGAACTAGAAAAAAATCTATATTTTAAATTACAGACAGAAGAAAATAACTACTAACGGTAACAGAGGCCCGCATTTTTAATTGCTTTTTATTACATTATTCATACATGGAAATAGCAAATAGTATTTATTAAAACATTTACTCAAAGATGGCTTTTATAATTATAATCCACACTTTTATAATATATATATAAAATATATAATATGTATTAGGTTATTATTTTATTTCAAATAATAATGCGTACAACAAGCTGTTATTGAACAAACAAGTAAATATACACATATCTAGAAGTGGTCCTGTTTATGCGGTCAGTTTCACATTATTTCGTATATATACTTCGAAAAAAATCATCCGAGGTATTTATATCCACTTTCAAAAATAATACGCTTCCTGTCGATATTAACACAGTATAAGATTTACGCTTTGATATTAATCTGGTGCTAAATAAATCAAGTTGCAAAATGTCTTACTTCAAATTAGATTTCTTGCAAACGCCAAGGGGCTATTTTTTTATCAAAACTTCTAATGAGTATAATGAGAGACATATCGGGTATTAAGGCCAAGGGAGGGCAACAACCGCCTACGAAATCTATATTAAGAGATACCAAGAAGACCGACCGAAATTTGTATCCTGTGTATTATGGTGGAATCAACGTTACACCGAAACCTCTCAATCCATTGTCGTTTAAAGAAGGTAAAGAGCGGCAGATAAGCATACTAAATATCGCTAGCGAAAGTAATGAGGAGCAAGAATTCACCAGCTTCATACAATCGCAGGCCTATCAATCCGGCCGCTACAGTATAGATTTGCACCTTCAGAACAACTTGGGCGACAGCGCGAGTAAGTCTTTCCAGCAAACATTCGTAGGCACGTTTATAGAATTGGCTCCTGGCAAGGACACTTTGACCTCGTTTTTGGACAAAGAATATGAAGTTGTGGTGGAGAAACCGTCAACTATGCCTTCGAAAATAAGCTTGGTACTGGTGGAAACTCCTACTTTTTTTATTTTTGACATCGCCAGCAAGACCGCCGATAAGGATTCTAATGAAGGTCAGTAATAGTATATTACATACCAAGGTTGAGAAGATGACTATTATTGCTAAGGTGACCAGAATTTCAGAATGGTTCAGGAGGATAGAAATGTTTGTGTAATATCATATACTGGTACAAGCGCGCATTTATGCTTATGGTATTAGTACTTTAGGTATTATCAATAGTAACTAAAAAAAAAAAAAACTTGTTTGATATACATATATATTTTTATTTTTTCTTACAAACTAGGTACTTAGCCTACACTACATATAGATTTATGTATATTTTTCGCTAGAATGTATTCTTTTTAATAACACTTCATTGCTTGATAGCACTGTGGAGAAGGTTTCACATGACATATTCATATTATACTTAACAAAAGTCAATGCGGAAAGAGTTTCTACCGTAAGACGTGACTTTTCCACAGTCCAAATTTCATTTATTAATGTAAAAACTCTTTCTACACTAGCATTAGTTCCAGGAAGACAAAGGCATAATTCCACTATTACTTTTAAATTCTCGTGTGGAATAAAATTATTTTTGAAATGGTTAAATATTTCAAGCCACCTTTGTCCTACCTGTACATTGTTTTGAGTCCATGTTGAAATTTTTTCATGTGTAACATAATTCTTAATAATTATCACCTCATCGAATAACTTATTGTCATCAACATGAACATGGATTTTTTCTTGTAAAAATAGTACACTATTTTGAACATCTTCCCATTCAAAGTTTAGAGTGAGTAAAATCCACTGGAAATTTTGAAAACTGTCCGTTTGCTTTGTCCATTCTTTGAGATAACCAAGACTATTTGCGTAGAAGTTTCTTACTTCTAATAAAAATTTTTGTTTAATACCTGGATTACTATTTTCTAAGCGTGTTAATAAACTGCTGACTGTGATTGGCAAAAAATTAATTTCTAGCCTAGACTCTAGTTGTTGTTTTAATTCTGATAATGCTGCATTAACTTCTGTAACCGAAATGTTATTTCCTTCAATTTTTAAAATGGTATTATGAAAAGTTGTCGCCTGAGAGTGAATAAAATAAAGAAAAACTTCTGCAAGATCATTCTCAAAAAAGTTTTTTATGATTTTTGGACACTTCTGTTGGCTTAAAAAGTAAGACTTTAAGGGCTCAAACAAAGTAAGGATTCTTTCAATCGCCGGCATTAATGCAAGCCACCTCGTTTTTGAGTAACCTAATAGATTTTTATACTCTACTGATGCTTCCTCACAAAACTCTTTTAAACCTGCTACCCTGACCGTGAACCTATCAAAATATAAATATATTTGGGATATTATTACTTCCACATCAATAGTCATCAGACTTGCAGCTGTATTTATAGCATTTGAAACAATATGAGAGCTGCATCCAATACCGACAATATCTTTGTTTAATAACTTATTTAACTTTTTATGCACGTTATTTTCACCTTTTCTGTTTAAGCCACCAAAATTTGTGTTCGTGTTGTCAGCAGACAAAGCAATAATTTTGTCATGTAATGAATACTGGTCAATAATTTTTTTTATGTGATTAGACAAAATATCTGAAGTTTCACCACATATATCCTCTAAATTTAAAAGTTTTACATTAATACCAGTGTGAAATTTAAAATATCTAACAAGAACAGGATATAATTTAATGGCTTTGTGATTAGAGGCATCACTTAACAAGGTAACATACATTGCCTCTGCCAAGTCTTTTTTTAAACATTCTTGGGCAAAATCAAAAAATGGGCGTTTTACCAGTGCTTCACATTTTGTTCTAGCACAATGAAACTTCTTTTCATACAAATTTTGAATTACTTTAGATGTACAATCCATACTTCGAAAACTGTGGTTGTGCATTAAAGTGTGATACGCAAATATTCCTTCTGACAAAGCAATTTTCTTCTCGGCTTCTAGAAACTTCACATTTGCGAAAAAAGAAGATACCTTCTGTGACGAGACTGTTGCTTCCAAAATTTTTTTATGTTTGTTGCATTCATTGTGCTTGGTGATACTTGCACGTCCTCCTCTTGAAATTGTGAATGAAGTGTTGCAAACAATGCATTTCACTATTGAATCATCTTCACTTGATGCATCGGCTTTAATGTGGGGAAACTCAGCTTTCAGCTTTTCTGTAAAATTGCACTTACTACGTTTCACGTTCATTTTATCGTTCATTTCTGATATAATAACTGTTAATAATAATTGCAAAGTCAAAACAACACCAAGTTACTGTAAAATGAACACCGCCACCAAACCACCACTTAACTTAAATAATAAACTACATCTGTAATAAAAACATAACCTGTGTAAAAAGGCTGCCCTCTAATTTTGTACTTATTATTTATCAATGATTAGTTATTATAGGTACTCACTTATTGATTTTCCAGAAAACATTTAAAAAAAAAACGTTTGATCAGAGCGTATACCAGTGCTGCCGCCACTAGCTCTAAAAACGTACTGAATTTTCGTACTGAATTTACAAAAAATGTACTGAATCGAGAAAAATTTATGGATGACCTTTTTTTAATCTCGAGGGACAATAAAATACATCACTAACATATGTAATGACTTTATTCAACTTTCATAAAATCATAAAATATATTGATTTGAAACATATGACAAAACAACAAATCACTCTTAAATAACCATTTACCATTACCATATTATATCCAAATTTTTTTTTTAGCTTCTTACAATAATTTTTGAATATAGAGGGTTTTTCGGTTGCCTTTCACGATTTGTCTTTTGTATTATTCGATTTTACATTAAACTGTCTTCCTCAACAGAAGATTTTTCCTGATTCATAGAAAATAATTAATGTGCGTATTTCGTCACTAATTTTGGCATTTTGCCTTCGCCTTCTCACTCTTGTGAAACTCATTTGACAAATGCAAATGTCTTTTGATTAATAGTGAAACACAAAGGACGACAAATCGTGAAAGGTAACCCAAAAACCCTGTAAAAACAATAAATTTTTGACCGTATCTATATTTAAACTATTTCTATACTCGTTTTTTGTAATTCTTATTAGTATTACATTATTATTATTACTTGGATTTAATTTAGTACTAAAACTTTCAAGTTTGTACTGAAATTAGGTCTTTTTGCAAAATGGCGTACTGACGTACTGGATTTGTAAATAGTGTACTGAATTCGGTACAATTGTACTGAAACGGCAGCACTGGCGTATACCACAGCGTCAGACAGTTGATAGAGTTGGTTCCAGGCATGTCAACCCAAATAAGTAAAAACACTAATCATGCGCTCATGCGCCTGCGTACGTCCAATGTCCAATGCAGACACAACGCCTCAACGGCCCGCACAATAATTTTTATTACTAAGTAATAAAATAGTAAAGGTAAATACTTGCTAAAGGAGGACTTGGGAGGACGTCAAAAATAAGGGGACAGTTCATTCAAAAGGAGGACTGTCCTCCTCAAAGGAGGACTTGGGAGGACGTCAAAAATAAGGGGACAGTTCATTCAAAAGGAGGACTGTCCTCCTCAAAGGAGGACGTCTGGTCACCTTATTATTGCCCGAGTGGCGAGATTAAATTCCGAGGCGCGCAGCGCCGAGGAATTTAAGCCACAAGGGCAATAATAGTCTTCTCAACCGTAGTATGTATACTATTTTTTGTACCAGTAGTCTAATTGGATCTTGAAACCTTAATAATTATGAATAAATTTACTCATACATGTAAGAATTCCCTTGTAATAAAACTTCATATAAACAAATAAGTAGGCTATATTTTGATGTTGACAAATAAGTTTTGACATAAATGCTGAAAGTAAAAGTCAGGTAGGTATTCATTAGATTATTTTTCATTCCATTTATAATATCTGAAGAGTTTAGATTACACCACCTGCAATGCGCGAGATTGCAGAACAGGCAGTTGAGAACTTGCTTCCGCATATATCTAAACACTTATACATAAAAACATATACAGAATTTAAAAAATCGTGTAATTCCAAAAATACAGTAGTAACTTCTCAAAACGTACTTCCATTAAACACAACATTAAAAAGCCTCGACTTTATGGACCCATTATTCAATATTGAAAGCTACACTTGGCTTAACAGAGAATATTAACATATCAAAATATTCTAAATTAGTTGCCTTTTTAAAAAGATAAAATGAAAATTATAAGCCCAAAAAGTCATTAGTATTTACTAGAGGAAATTATAAAATTCCTTACTGAGGCACCCGATACATGTTACATTGCAACTAAGGTAGTATGTTTATATACTAATACTTCAAAATTATTGACAATTTATAACCCTGTAGACTGCTCTTGTAATTGGTGTTGCTGGTGCATGCCGAAGTGATGAGCTGTGTAATTTATTAATTTCTGATGTTATTATGAAAGCCGATTTAATTATTATTCACATCTGCAATAGCAAAAATGGTTCGTCTCTAAAGTTTGTAATAATGGAGCCACTTTGGATCAAAATAATTAAAAACTATTTAAAAAATAGACCAATTCCAGATATAGCAAATTCTTTATTAGTGTACGTAATGGTAAATGTACTAGATAAAACATTGGACATAACACAATAGGACAGATGCCAAAAGAAATTGCCCTTCCGTAGAACCTAGGCTACACTTTTAGCTGTCAATGGTGGTAATATTCTTCAGTTAAAACAACATTGTACATGGTGGTTGGAAATCTAGTGTAGCTGAAAGTTATATGGAAGATTCCCTAGAAATAAAAAAAAAATAGCATATATGTTACAAGGTCTACCTACATCTACTTACACACACCTGAAATAAATACAGGAATTTTCGATATGAACCAAATTCCATCAACATCAGCAGTACAATCAGGCTCTATTTCAACTGAAGATATCGTAAATATGTACTTATGGAATTAACACAATTAACAATACTGTCATTAATGTGCCTACAACTCTGAATCAGAATTGAACCATAAATAAATTTGACATACCATAATTGCACTATCAATTTTTATAAATAAATTAAAATTCTTTACATCTGTAATAGTTACGTGTTATATTGTTTCCATATTATGTTGTTACATAACCTTAAAATACAGTTATATGTAAAGAAAGTAAAATATCTTTACATCTATAATAGTTACCTGTTAGGATATTTGTTTCCAATTATACTTCTGTCATACATATTTTGCTATTGTTAAAATACTGTTAGTTATTTTACCTTAGAGATCGAGCATTTATAAGTTTTAGAGTATGATTTGTGGTATAAATCTAAATAAAAATAAACTGCAATGAATTTGACGGTTGACAACTTGACATACATACATGCTACTGCGATTGCATGGTTGCGGCATTCCCTTTATTTGTTTTCATTATTTACCTAGGTCAATAATAGCCTCATTATTTACCTCTTATTAGTTCCAGGTCGTGAAATGTCATTTCGTGGCGCTTTGTTATGTGTAAAAATGCTATGATTTTTTACTACTGGTACAAAAAATTGTATAGATTAGATACAAACTATTGTTCAATTACGTCATTTGTGGAAAAACAAAGATTCAAGAAAATACATACTTACCTACTTTTTAGACATGTGCCGTCTTTTCCAAGGTTTTGAGAAACGTCGATAAGTACGATTCTTTATATGAGCAACTTAGGCATTTGTTAAATAAAAATTTACCGTTTGCTTCTCTTTTGACATATTTGCTGGATATGGATCTGACCAGAGTTAATGTTCCGAATTCATCCTCGAATTGTATCTGCAAATTATTTTCCAAAGGAACTGTTTTACTTGATTCAATTAATCAATCCAATCAGGGTTTTCCTCAGAGCAGTATCCTGAGCCCATTACTTTCTAAGATATACATAAAAATTCGAATTGGAAAAATTTAAGGCTCGTATGTGTTTTGCTTACGATACGCTGACGATGTTATATACCTAATATTCTCTTCTGTGAAAAAACTGTAACCCAGAAATCAGAAAGGTATGATTCATGGTTGATACTCCGGGAAAAGATAGACCCCTTTTCTATTTGCATTTATATTTAGGTCTATGACCGAATCACAAGCTAAATTGGTTTTCAACTAACTTTTCTTAGATATCATGTTTGTATTCAAAATGGAATACCTAAGATTCTTGGTTGTTCTCTAACCCATAATGATATCTCACATTTCTGTTCAGCTTAGCCTGGTACTACTTTTGTCTTTATTATTGACATTTGAAATATCTATCTTTTCAAGGCCAATAGCAGCAGTACTTACCTATAAATTACTTTTATCATGCTTTATACATCAGTCACGAAAAAACACGTAACACTAAATATAACAACAATAATTTCTATCTAGGCATCTTATTTATCTATAAATTTAGAGTTATTCTAAAAATACAACACTTATGTACCTAAAATATGCCATAAAGAATATGTTTGAATTTCTCATTATGTCCACACCGCCAGCCAGTGGCGTGGCGTGGGTGTCAGCCGCCTGGGGCGGAGGAAAATTTCGCCGCCCCCTTATTTAGTTATTTCATTTTAAAAGACTAAAATACGGGTATACATTAATTCTGAAGAACTTTTCGGCAAAAACAATTATCATTATTGTGTATTGTACTGGTTACAAATAAAACAGTGATGTATATACGTTTTACAATATAATAATCAAATTTATTAACAAAATTCTTACACCTATGCCACTTACATTGATATAACAGGTATAGAAGACTTATGATTATACCTTGACGATCGACAAGGTTAAGTTATTAGCGAATTGAATATAAAACACAAATCGACTTTCAAGTAGAACTAGAACGATATACCTACTGTTACTATTTATATTTTTATTGAAAAATAATATAATGGTTAGAATTAAAAACAACGCATCTGTTGTTAACTAAAGCTTTATTCGTCTTTTTTTTTAAGAGCAAAGTCTTTTATTGCACTGTCAATGTCTATAGCATCACATACCTCTTGCTCAATAGACAAGATAGCCAGATTGGTTAGTCTGAAAGTACTCATTGTTGATCTTAAATAACTTTTGATCCATTTCAATTTTGAAAAACTCCTCTCACAGCTGGCATTGCTTATGGCAATTGTGAGGAATATTTGGAGCATTATTATAATATTGGGCAGAGAATCTTCCAGCTTGGATTTCACAATAAATTTTAATAATTCAAGTAGGACCGTGTTAATTAATTTATTTTCGTTGCTTGTGGCAGCAATAAAGGTCTGCAGTCGAAGTCGTTACAACTTGAAGTCCTGCTCGTCAATTTCGGCAAATGCGTAGTCTAGATTACTTTTAGTATCGTCCGAATCTAGTAGCATAGCCGGCGTTAGATAAGCAAACTTATCCACCAAATTCTGTAACTTCTGAAAACGCTCACGAATTTCTACAATTATTCTATCTGACGAAGAAAACAGCCTCCGCCTCAACTCAATTTCACAAGGCAAGTTGGCATCTCTGGTTTCGTCATCAAAAATGTGCCTTCCCGTTATGCGCCGCTGAGGTTCCATGGAAATGCCAAGACAAAAATATGAAATGAATTGGTTAAAATTTTAACAAGGTAGTATTATTTACGAGGGGAGGTCCAGAAGTTCGTGGAATGAAAGGGTTTTAAATAAAATGAAACAATAAATCTATTTTTCCTTTTCAATATAATCACCCTTAAGCACAATACATTTATTAGATCTATGAATTAATTTTTCTAAACCATCATAAAAATATTTTTTATCTTTCGCCTCAAAATAGACCAACATTGCCTCCTTTACCTCATTGTCGTCGGAAAACTTTCTTCCACGTAAGTCTTTTTTTAAATTGGGGAACAAAAAAAATCACTAGGTGCCAGGTCTGGACTGTAGGGTGGGTGGACTATTGATTGAGAGCAATGCTTGTGCAGAACAGCCATTGCAACTCTGCTCTTGTGAACCGGCGCATTGTCTTGCAAGAGCAACACACCTTTGGTCAATTTTCCTCGACGTTTTTCCTTGATGGCCTCCTTTAATTTTTCTAATATCGCTGCGTAATATTCTCCGGTTATGCTCCTTCCTTTTTCTTTGTAATCAATCAATAATATCCCCTCACAATCCCAAAAAACAGTAGCCATCAACTTTCCAGACGACTTTTATGCCATTGCATGGACTCCTGTTTGGACTCAGGCTCAAAGTGATGAACCCATGTTTCATCTCCGGTAACAATCCGCTCCAAAATCTGTGCAGGTTCTTCTCCACACAGCTCCAAAAGTTGTTTGGACGCATCGACGCGCTGCTGTTTCTGCAGCGGCGTGAGCATTCTCGGTACCCATCTTGCACTGACTTTTGTCATACCCAGGTGGTCATGTAGGATACGCAAAATGGTGGTATCTGATACTCGAAGTAATGCAGATAATTGTTTTTTCTTCAAACGGGTATATTCCAGTACAATTTTTTCCACTTTTTCGACGATGTCTGATGTGGTGGCCTCAACTGGCCGTCCTGAGCGGGGGTCGTCTTCAATCGACTCCCGACCATGTTTAAAAAGAGCATGCCACTTATAAATCATTGATTTACTAAGGCACTGTTCCCCATAAACGGTTTCCATTTTATTCAATATGGTTTGAGCGTTCTTTCCTTGCTTTGTAAGGAACTTTATCACAGCACGGTGTTCAATTTTCTCCACAGTTTCAGTTATCTTTCGGATTGACTTGTTTAGCAGGCAACTATTCGTAAACGACTGACGCTATAGAGCTGCAACTTAACTTATATACTATTGATGAGTGGCCAATCAGAATGCCACCTAGCGAGCGCTCCTATCCCCACTCCATCCCCTCCATTCCACGAACTTCTGGACCTCCCCTCGTATTGTGAAATTTTGCCGCCCCCACTACGCTACGCCACTGCCGACAGCATAAATGTTAACACTTTATAAAATATGAATTTAAACTTACTTACTTACTTCGATAAACTTTTAGGTGCTGAAACAGCAAAGGATAACGAAAATTACGAATTTTTAACGGTAGGAAAAGGTCGGAATAGAAAAGTACTCAGTACTGAAGTACAAACGCACGAAATTTTACTGAAATCAAGGGAAACATTGGCCGAAAATGCTGTAACTTCAGACAGTTACGCATACGCTTCCGCCTGGGATATGTTCGATACCTATAGCAGTAAGGACAATGTAGACGAAAATGGATCAAAAATCGATAAGAGGATTTCACAAATATCAGTCGACAGCGTGCAGGTGCCTTCTGAAGACAAACAAATGATGAAAATCGTTAAGAGTATACGATTCTTGGACTCCCTGAGGGTCATCGAGCGTTTGCTGGCAAATAACAACTATAATAAGCAACAGAAAATATTTCGAAGCATAGTACAATCGGATCCTCTCAGAGAAACTATAGAATATAATTATCAGTTACAGTTACTGTGGACATTCACTAATGAACAAACTAAAGGTAATAATTTATCGTAATTATTGTATCAGTAATACATAGTTCGAAAACCGATTGAGAAGTGATTATCAATTACATAAGAAACATAATGCAGAATTCGAAAACCTCTTTTCACCACTTCAGCCTGTAGGTGGAAAAAAAGACGTACCTATATTTAAGATTTATGATACACCTAAAAATAACAAACACTTGACTTTTTAGAAAAGACAGGTAGACACTGTCCGTCGTAAAAGACTTTATATTTTTTTTAAAGCAGACTTTTTTCAAAAATTTTTAAAAACAACTTAAGAACAAACGCTATAATGAATGGTCAAAATTATGTCCGTGCTGATCTCTGCAAATTTCCGCTCTTCTAATTATATTCCCCTACACTCTTTCTAGCATTTCTCCATCTATTGAACGAGCTGGTTCGAATATCCGGTCAGTTAAATCTGCATCATTTAAAACTGGGGTTTTGTAAACCAATTGTTGAATGTGACCCCAAAAGAGAAAGTCCAAAGGGGTGAGATCGGGAGATCTAGCTGGGCAACGGCACTGCCCACCTCTTCTTATCCACCTTTCGGCAAATTGCTCATATAACCAGTTTTTCACCGGTATCGCATCATTAGCAGGAGCACCATCCAATTGTGGCCACATATTATTGATTACCGCTAATGTTCATCTACCAAATTTTGAAAACCATTTACCGAAAATTCTAAAAAGTTGTCGCCGGCCAGCCTGTTAGGAATAATGACTAGACCGATTCCCGACAATACCTGCCCAGATATTTACGCTAAACCTATACTGGTGGATAGCTGGTCTAAATACCTGAGGATTTTCCAAAGCATAAAAATGTGAATTTCACTGATTGTAAAATCCATCTCGAGCAGAATTAGCTTCGTTCATCCATAAGATATTTCTGCAAAGTTGAGGACTTCTTTGTATTTGTTCTAAAAACCTTGCTTGAACTTTTCTGTAATGATAAGTGTGAAACCGCTCATCCTTAATAATTCGGCCAACTGAACTGTGTGATATGTCTAGTATATTACCAAGTTTACGTGTTGATATTGTTGGATTGTCTGTTAAATTTAAAACAGCATCCCCTACTTCAGGGGTCCTTCTAGTTTTTGGACGACCTCTATCCCGATAAAGGGAATCTGTTGGTTATACGCCTCTTGTTTCTCTTATACTTCGGTCTAAACGTCTAAAGACATTACTTAACTAGGATACTTCTCAGAGGATACCTTTCGCGATAGACTCCAGCAGCCGCAGCAGCATTGTTTCCGCATTCCCCCAGCACCAAATGCATGTCTGCATATTCGTCGTTTGAAAACATTTTAAAATAAATTAAACAAAAACACCAACACAAGATCGCAAAACTCGAAAATTAGCGCAGAACAATTTGACGTCAAAATGACATTAATAAGCAATTTTGATTTCGGTATTTTTTTACGTTAAAACGGTTTAAGTGTAAATTCAGGACAACGTTGCCATATGTTTTTTAGGTAAAATTAGCAATAAAATGATTTTCTGGAAAAGGTATAATTAGAAGAGTGATTAATTACAAACGTGGTTATAGTTGTTCAAAATTGTTATCCCACTGACCATATCAAAATCAATCTTTAAAATGTTTTACAGTAATTTAAACAAACGACATCTAGAGTGTTAACTTTGAATATTAATTTCTTTGAAAGTAACAGCGATGGGATTTTTTCCATATATTTCGCATGATCCTTGGCCTTCACATAATAACGTACCATCAAGGTGTTCAGCGAATTTTGGGACACGTCGTATACACACACACACACACACACATATATATACAGGGTGGGGCACCTCATTTCCGTCGGTTTATATACGAAAAGCGGTAATATGTTTTATTTTTATTTTTATTAAAGGTTGTGTAGGTTCATTAGGGGCATGTTTTAATATTATTTTGAAATATACAGAGTGATCCAAAAAAATTTGGCACACCAAAGTTATGAAAATTTAAATGGAACACCCTGTATATTATGGGATATTTTGATGCTATAAGCTAAATTAAGGCCACTTCATGTTATATTCCATATACCTAACTCAACCTCTTTTCGAGATATTTCACTATTTTTGAAAATGTAGATCAAAATTTCAGAGACATTGCCGTCTTCCATATTTGAGCGAATTATTTTAAATTGTATTTAATATATACTCAAAGCATTAGACTCTAAGATTAGCTAAAGCTGATATCTAAAAATTATACAGGGTGTTCAAAAACTACATTTCTGTTTTGGCTAACATTAAAGGCAAATAACTTTCTTATTTTAAATGGAACAACCTGTATTTATTGCCATTTTTAGATTCTAATTTTAATTGTTTTTAAAACTGTATTAGGGTTTCCTATACCTATCTCTTATATTTTTTTTGTAATTTAGGATTTTCAATTTCAAACACTAATTTCTTGCAAAAGTAGGCTTTGCCGCTGTTATTAATACTTCAAACAGATAAATTATTTGACAGTGACAGTACATATTAGTTAAGACATCAACGCTATTCGACGTCGTTTAAATAATTTTTATATTTAAAATGAGAACCTACTCTGAAAACGAAAAGGTGGATATGATTTTAGTAATCGGAGAGTGTGGCGAAAATTGCTTGCTAGCATCAAGAGTTTATGCTCAAAAATATCCTAACAGGCGTCATCCTGACAGGCGGTCATTAGAAAACTTATTGCAAGTTTTCCGAAGAACAGGAAGTGTGCGTTATCAGAAACCAGAACGGCAAAGACCAATTACGGGAAATGAAGAAAATGATTTTGTTGTTATCGGATCTCTGGCAGAAAATCCGCATACAAGTCAACGAAAAACATGTGAAACCACTGAAATAAGCAGGCGGAGCGTCGGAAGAATTATAAAAAGGCACAACTTCTTCCCGTATCGTATTCAATTACACCAAGCACTTTTGGAATTAGATTACGATAGACGACTCGTTTTTTGTTTATGGGTTTTAGAAAAGTTTAGTGAAGATGAAAATTTCTTCGATTTTGTACTTTTTTCGGATGAGTCATCATTCCACAATAACGGATTAGTTAATAAACATAATTTTCATTACTACAGTGACGAAAATCCCCATTTTTTTAGAACTATTGACAGGCAACACAGGTGGTGTGTCAATGTATGGGGTGGAATAATTGGAACTCAAGTGGTAGGTCCGTTCTTTTTTGATGGTCACTTAAACGGCGCCATGTTTCTTCGATTTTTAAGAGACAATTTGCCTGTACTTTTGGAAAATATACCACTTAAAATTCGTCAAAGGATGTGGTTACAACTAGACGGTGCGCCAGCGCATTTTCAAGTAAATGTAAGAAATGAATTGGATAGGCAATATCCCAATAGGTGGATAGGACGCGTCGGTCCACAGAATTGGCCAGCAAGATCCCCAGACTTAACGAGTCCTGATTTTTTCTTATGGGGATATGTCAAAAATATCATTTATGATACACCACCAACCACACCCGACGATATGAGATAACGAATAAGAATAGCGTTTCGTTCTATAACACCAAATATTTTAACAAGAGTTAAACAGTCCTTTCAAGAGAGAAATCGATTATGCATTGAAACAGATGGACATCATTTCGAACACTTGTTAAAACATTAGTTTTCTTTTACAATTTAAATTTTTTGTTTGTTTAATAAAGTATGTATTTTTTATTTACCTAGTTATGAGGCCTTTTAATTAATGTGAAACAAAACCAATCATCCCGATAGGTTAATAAATATTAGCATTTTGAAAAATAGTTTGCAAGAAATTAGTGTTTGAAATTGAAAATTCTAAATTACCAAAAAACTATAAAAGATAGGTATAGGAAACCCTAATACAGTTTTAAAAACAATTAAAATTAGAATCTAAATATGGCAATAAATACAGGGTGTTCCATTTAAAATAAGAAAGTTATTTTTCTTTAATGTTAGTCAAAACACAAATGTAGTTTTTAAACACCCTGTATAATTTTTAGATATCAACTTTAGCTTATCTTAGAGTCTAATGCTTTGAGTGTACATTAAATACAATTTAAAATAATTCGCCCAAATATGGAAGACAGCAATGTCTCTGAAATTTTGATCTATATTTTCAAAAATAGTGAAATATCTCGAAAAGAGGTTGAATTAGGTATAGGGAATATAACAGTAAGTGGCCTTAATTTAGCCTATAGCATCAAAATATCCCATAATATACTTACAGGATGTTCCATTTAAATTTTCATAACTTTGGTGTGCCAAATTTTTTTGGATCACTCTGTATATTTCAAAATAATTTTAAAACGTGCCCCTAATGAACCTACACAACCTTTAATAAAAATAAAAATAAAACATATTACCGCTTTTTGTATATAAACCGACGGAAATGAGGTGCCCCACCCTGTATATATATATATAATTTAAATTTCCTGACCTTATTCACATATTCATGTGTATATATATATATAATTTAATTTTCTTGGGCGATTTAGAGGTCATACTAACTTTAAATTATATTTATAATTAGTTTATAATTGTTAATTAGGTAATTTCTAAT
Organism: Amphimallon solstitiale; assembly: GCA_963170755.1. Classification (NCBI taxonomy): domain Eukaryota; kingdom Metazoa; phylum Arthropoda; class Insecta; order Coleoptera; family Scarabaeidae; genus Amphimallon; species Amphimallon solstitiale. Next base: position 66,232,336 of record OY720680.1, read on the forward strand.
ATTTTAAAAATTACCCAGCAGCCCAGGATTCGAACCCGGAATCTCCTAATTACTAGTCAGGTGCGTTAGCCAGTTACGCTACTGCCGCGCCGGTCCGGCTTCGAGTCGTTTAAATCGTACTGACATACATATAATTATATACCGTTTGACTGAAATAAAAGTAGATATAGGGAAACACAAACACGCACACAAGTGCATGCAAACATGAAATGGAGGGGTACGATAGTAGGGGAGTACAGGTTCATATCGGGTGTGATATCGGGACACCGGGGTACCGAGGCTTTAGTGCACAACGTGTCTTTTAGTATGCAGTGAATTAACACAACCTTCTGTACGAAATTGTTTCACAATCTTATGGATAGCTGGCACAGAGAGAGGTGGACGATTTTCATACGCCGCAACAAATAAATTTTGCACGTCTTTGTACGAATTATCCTTGGCATACCATAACACAAGCTGTATTTTTTCCTCGACAGTTAAGGGCATTTTATTTTAATATTTGCGAGTCTGCTCAGATACAATGTACTTATGTACGTTCACGCTCTAAAGTTACGGAAAGAATGCCATGTCTGCGCGCGCTCTCGATCTCCCCACTATCTCCCCACACCACCGGTGTTGTATACATACATACATAGGTACATGTTTATGTGTGTGTATTTGAAGATGCATATTAACTTTTAACTACGACAATCTGTATATCAAGCAACAGATGGAAAGTATTGCTGGTATACCAGCGTATATTATATAGCGTATATATATATTTTAAATATAATTTAAAGTTAGTATAACCTCTAAATCGTCAAAGAAAATTAAATTATATATATACACATGAATATGCGAAAAAGGTCAGGAAATTTAAATTAATGTACGATTTAAAGGACGCGAAGCCGGACCGGCAGTAGCGTAACTGGCTAACGCACCTGACTAGTAATTAGGAGATTCCGGGTTCGAATCCTGGGCTGCTGGGTAATTTTTAAAATATTGGAAATTACCTAATTAACAATTATAAACTTAACTCGCTAAAATATTAAAGTTCTATCTAAACGAAATTATTCTAAGTACAAATAAATATCTCAGTGATATATTACAATTTCCAATTTGTAAGATTGTTCTAAGTTAAAATAAATATTTTTATTCGTAAAATATTGCAAGCCCCACATATCGAAAATTTTTCTAAGTTCAACTAAATATTTCAGAAAAATATTACAAGTTCCGAATGAATTTTTCTAAGTTAAAATAAAATTTAATTCAGTAAAATTTTGCAAGTCCCGCTTTTATCAAAATTTTTTTCTAAGTTCAAAAATAAAGTTAATTCAAGAATTATTCCTAAATATAAACACTCTGTATTTTTAAGAAGAGGTTTCCACCTACTTCTAGAAGTCTCTTTTCATGTTCTCGCTTATATTCATCTTTTCTTAACAAAAACGTACGGTTATCCTCGGCACGATACCGATTCCACCTCTCCAATTACATTATTACAGTGCTGCAGCTGCACCACTCGGTAAAGTGATGTATTACTTATTTAAACAAACATCCATCTCGATGTCGACCTGTTTACGTTTGTGATTGTTAATAGCATCTCGCGGGGAATATTATTTCGCCGCGCCTATTCATTCAACGTTTTCGGTCATATTTTCTTGCGCTGAAGCTTGCGGGAAACACTTTATTGTGAATATTTACTTGCTATTACAAGTATTATTTTAATTATTAATTTTATGAATAAAATTTATAATATCATTCCTACATGATTTTAATTAAATAAATTTAAATTTGCTAAAATACTAACTTAATAAATATTTATATACAATGATCATTATAAAATAAATAAAATAGTAATTAACTAAATTAAATCTAGAAGTGATCTTGATTATGCTAATATTACAATTCAATCTCAGACACAAGATCTCTGCAATATGTATGTGATGCTCTTTTATTATTCATGTTTGTGTATTTTATATTGTACTTGACGAAGCTATTTTGTATATGACAAAAGATTATAAAGGTGTTTTAATCAATAAATGTTAATTATTATTACTATTATTTGTGTCGCTAGAGGAAGGCGATTGTCTGCCTAAATGCGCATACGAATGTTTAACCAAATACTTTTGTGTAATATAGTGCTAAACCAAAAAAGAAATCTGAAATAAATGGACATAGATATGTGTGAAAAATGGATGCAACATAACCTTAAATTACTCTTCCTTTAGGACAAAATTTTTATTCGCCAACCAATTTTTGATCTCTATCCCTTTTTGTTCGATATTTTTTGGACCGCCTTTGCAGATTTACTTTCTTCGGATTTTTCAAATATTTTATTTCTTCAGAAATCACATTCTAACGTTCAATTTAGTTCACTAGTTAGCATGTTCTCTCTATAATAAATACGGAAGCATTCCCTCAGGCAATAAATAAATACTTTACTTTTTTTATATAGCATGCCAGGCCACATCTGAGATGAGAGGGAGGTTTGACGGGTTCCCGAACTAATTTAGCGCAACTCCGGTCTTAATAGCATATACAACAGTTCTTTTTAATTTCTAGAACTGAGATTTTGTTTAATATTTAATTCAAATATACTTCGCAGGTAGATGCGTAACGGCGGTATGTTGGAATCCAATAAACGAAGACGTATTAGCTGTTGGTTACGGTAAATTCTATTATTCCGAAGAGACAACAGGAATGATCATGATTTGGAATATTAAGAATCCCGTTCAACCAGAGCGTGTATATAATTTTCCGGAGCCAGTCACCTCAGTAGACTTCTCCAAGCAACATCCCAATCTCTTGGCAATAGGCTTCTATGATGGCAACATCAGAGTTATTGACGTCTCGGACACAAACACGAAATGTATAGGTGCATCAAGTAGAGAAGACAGCCCATTGTTCGAACCTATCTGGCAGGTAGAATGGTACACAGATGATGATTATTACAAAGGGATGGAATTTTTAATGGCGACATCTCAAGACGGCAGGATTAGTAGGTTCAATCTCGAAAGAGCCGCCACCATGCCTTACTTTCACTTGATGAGAGTTTCCAGGGCAGAGGGAAAGTTGAAAGGTTTAAAGGTGACTAACAAATGTGTCGTTCCAGGCATACCAATCGCCAGGCACCCAGGAGCTCTCGTATTGAGACAACACGCAATAGATTCTAATATTTATTACGTTGGAACGAGTGAAGGAGTTGTCCATAAGTGCTCCAAAAATTACTACCATCAACACTTGGATTTGTTCTTGGCCCACGAAGGCCCGATCTATCAAATTAAATTTTCCCCATTCTGCGACAGAATCTTCCTCACGTGTGGTGACGATTGGACCGTTCGGATTTGGGCAGAAGGGATTTCGGAACCACTTCTAGAATTAAGCAAAACAATGCAGACTGTACAAGGTGCCGACTGGAGTCCTTGTTATTCTACAATAATCGCTAACGTTTCTGGCAATGAAATATTTATATGGGATCTGCAAAGAAAAAGTTATGCGCCCCAGTCTATTACTAAATCACCAACAAAAAGCCGCTGTACGATAGTCCAGTTCACTAATAATGGAAGATGTCTTCTAGTGGCCGATATAGAAGGCAACGTTCACATATTTTCGCTGGAAGAGATGCCATATCCAGCCTTCTTTCAAGGTGATCTTCTGACGCAAGCCATTAAGAGAGAATTGATAATTAAACCAAATATTTTGAGAAAAGTGGAGAAACTAGAAGGATTGAGTTATGATAAGTCCAAATTTAAGAAACACTTTCGCTAAATGACGTAAATATATATTTATTTTGTAGCAAGTATTATGAAATACTCATTTTAGAATAGAATTTCTTTAATATATCATTTAAAATATGAATAAAATGATTAATTTTTCATTTTCAATAGATTTTTCTAGGCCTTTCCTTAAATCTTGTATCTGGGACTACACGTATTTTTGTTTTTGTGCACAATTCCGAATTAATAGAAAAAAACGCAATATTATAGATATATTACTTTTATTTAAGAAATACTAACAACATATCTGGCACAGATTTTAATCACAACAGAAACAAATAGTCAATATAGTCAATATATAGATACTTTATCATATATTCTTCAGCACAGGTAGCACCTGTACAAACAAAGCAAATGCACTTCAAGATATTTTTTTTGCAAAAATGTCAATCGTTTTTGATGTGTACATGTGCATTCTTTTGAAGTAGAAATAGCCACCAGCTGCTAACAATATGAGAAAATATTTCGTTCTTTTTTTAAATATTTTATGCTATATTATATATTATTATATTATATAAGAGTAATAAAATAGGTTTTCGTGTATATTTATTATAACAAAAAGACTAAATCAAATTAAAATAATGCATAAACATGAAAATGCGACAGGCAAACGTAATACTGACATTTATAGTTAATAAATACGTCAAAAGTCAGTATTAGGTTTGTTACATAAAATGAAACTTCATTGAGATAAGGTGTACCACCATAAAAATAATTACTTCATATGTCAATATCGTTGTCATATTATATTTCTGGAATCGAGTGATCCATGAGACCTTTTATTAAAGATCCAGACATCCTAGAAAATAAAAGGCAAATTGAATTATTGATAATAGTAAAGCAAAGGTTCTTCAATTATTATTTACAAATATTTGATTATATTAACGATACGCCTAGGAAGTTGATGTACTACGTGACATATAAATCATGTAAAATGTAATTTGAATGTAAGCTTAGAAGCTTTTGTTACTTTAAAGCTGACGTTAGCTGAAACCTGAATCTAAAAGTTAGCGAATCTATCTTCAAATATGTTTTTTCATAAAATTTGCGGAAATTTGTCGAATAAAATTGGTTTAATATGACCCATGGAATCGTCAAATGTCAAAGAATACAAGAGGAAGACAAACAGTGAACAACTGTTGCCTTATGTAAGCAATTGAGAATATATATATATATTTTTGGTAAGAGCTGGAGTACTTTCAGCAAGTTTATTTATTTTCAGATTGTAATATTTATTTGACATATTTTTGCATGTAGGTAAACTGACAAGTTGGGAAAAAGACTACATACAAAGATATGATCTTTAAAACGAAAGTCTTGCATGTGGTCATTACTAAATTATTTATTTATGTTTTTTTGATTAAGCATTTTAGGTTTTTTTTTTATATATCATGAAAGCGAATTTTACATCTACAAGCTAGAAAACTAGTTATTAAAGAAATTCTTTAATAATATTTGGGCGCCGTCCTAATTAACATGAGTATGTAGTGACAACACCTTAAATAAAACTTGTTTGAAGTTTTAAGTAACCTACAATTTGAACAGTAGTATTAAACTATTTATTTGTTAAGTTCCTACAGTATCATATTACCTGTTTGCTTTCTTTTACTTTCTTATATGTATTATAAAGAAGTATTATAATGATGAACATTTTTGATTTTATCAATATCTCAACTACTAAGTTAAGACCAATTTCTAAAGAATCGAAAAGTATTCATAAGTTAATCTGAGAAAAATGTTATGAAAGAGGTTTTTCGAAATTCCTACCGGAAGTAGGTCTTTCACACTTATGGAAAAACTGCTTTTTAGGAATATTTTGCAAGTTATGCCTTCTGGGCAGTATAGTAATTTTTAGAACTTGATTTGGAACTATTTTTGTATGAAAACATCCAAAATCGGTTTAATGCTTTTACTCTTATCGAAAACCATCTATACAGCTTTGTTAAGAGTACACGCGTATTTAGAGGTGGATATGGAACAATTCCTATGTAAAAAAATTCAAAATTCGACACTTAATTTTTTTCAAAATCCATTCAAAGATTATTCCAAATTAATTTTAGAATACGTTGCATTCATCAAAATGTGGTTAGATTCTATAATTTGAGATATACGCAAAATCTGGTTTTGGTTAAGAATAAAGTTTTAGTTCTGGTCCGAATATTGAATACGTTTATCCTTAATACACCTGTATAGAAATGTGAAAAAAAACTGTTTCCGGTCAGAATTTTGAACATTTCTTTATATAACATTTATACCAAATTGTGTTAATTTTTTTATATATGTAGTATATAGTTACAAAGTTGGCAACCAAATAGATATGTATGAAGCTAACTGTCTTACTCATCTATCTAACTTCATACATATCTATTAGGTTGCCAACTTTGTAACTACAGAGATATCAACAATTCCTGTAGACCACGTGACTACCAAATTAGGCAACCCAATTAACAGCAGTTGGTAGTATTGAATGTTTTATGTAAAATATGGTTAAAAGTGTCAACAATGACAGCAGTATTTGTGAATAAAATGTACGCTACTATCAAATACTAGCGATACGCGAATCTCATAAACGCATGAACACGAAAATCACCAGATTTTAGAAAATTACTGATCACGTGGTCTACAATCTTTCTCGATAGCACTGTATATACTACAATATACATATTAATAATGAAATGTGCTACGCCACTGGTTTCTCTGATATTTCATTCAGGTAGATTAACTAAAGCAATCATGCTATTTCAATATCGTAGGTCACGCCGGTGAAAAAACTGAGAACACCGAACTTTTATGATTAATTTTATATTGAAATGCATTCTTTACATGTAAATACCACATATTTTCAATTAATGAAATCATAGGTTACAACATCTATTAGAAAAACCGATTTTGTGGACTTTCTTCATTGTCTAGCTTCAAATAAACGTCGGTCATGGTAATATTAATGATTCAGCGTCGAAATATTTCCAGAACCAATTCCCGGAATTTCCACTGTTATTAATGTTAGAGTTTTTAAAAAACAGTGTTCCATCAATACCATCAAAAGATAAAAATTGTATTAATTGTGGAACACATACCAACTAGGATTAAAACACATTGTGATTTATTAGGTTCATAAATTATTACATTATTTTTATATGAATCACTATTTAAAATCATTTGAAATTATGACAGACAGTAAGTGGGCGTATTCTCTTTAGTTGCTTAAGGAGCAGGTCATGATAACAATTAAAATATATGAATACTGGAGAAACAGAATATACAGTATGTTTCTTCAATAGTATTAATATAGCAATTGTTATTCTTAAATTGCACTTCTGTAGAGAAGAATAATTAAAATATTACTTTAGTAATGTTATATAACATATACATATATTTTAAATATGTATGTGAGATTGGTCATGAACAAGATGTAATTACTTAAATAGTTAACCTACAATTATGATTGTCAAACAACATAACTGTTAACTCCAAGAAATGTTTGTGGTTAGGCAATGTAATATAATTTTCTTAAATAAATTAAAAACCTAAAAGTTAGTACTAAGAAGATATATTATTTTAAAGGGGAAGCATTGGCAAATTGGTGTAAACAAACATGGAATAGACCAGGCTTTGGAATATTGTGCATATTCTAGCAGATGATATAAAAAGATAGTAATAGAATTCAAAAACTTTTATAACGTACAACTTTTTTCTTTAAATATTGAATGACTATTATATTGTTGGATGTGAAAGTAAAAATAGTAAACCAAATTGTAATACTCACTTTTTAATCATATGGTCATATACATAGCTAGGAATGATGGTTATTGTTGTCACAGTACCACTATTATCGATGATCTTCGTAATTTCTTTGTCTTTCAATCCAACAACATTCTGTCCATCAACTTCCAGCAATTGGTGATTAATAAGGAGACCATTTTTAGCAGCTGAGGAATCCTTAACAATATTTGTGATTTTACCATTTTTAAAATGAAACCCTACATGGTTTGTGCTATCTTTGTGCAGTGTGATAGTTCTTTCAAATGGTCTATCTCTTAATGCAACTCTTATACCATTCACTGGACTTTTACGGAATAAATCATGCACCTTATCCATTGAAAATCCAGCAACAGTTGTCCCATTGATTTGAAGTATTTGGTCACCAAATCGAATGCCGGCAAGAGCCGCTGGTGATTTTTCAATTACCAAACAAACAAATACACCATTATCAATTGGTTTCACACGCAGACCAACTTTGTTATCTTTGTCTTTACATAATATTACCTAATGGAAAAATAATAATTATAACATTTAAAATAAACATATGTATGTTTGAGCTTACTTCACGAATACCATTTGTCACCTGTGCTTTTTGTAAACCCAAAGTTTGACTAGACAGTGGAGCTATCATATTTGAATATAGTCCTGGACGAGTTACTTCAGTCTAGAAAAGTTAATCTTAAATATTCATACTGAATAGGTTAAATAATTGGACATACACTTTGGTAGATGGCAACTTGTGAATATTCAGGCATATTTGCTGCTATTACTGCTTCTGATAACTCAAGACCCATAAAATCTCCTAAGGAAGGATACATCGTATTGGCAGGAGCATCGTATGATGGCAAAGCTGAATATTCTTGGGGAGCAGGATTGCTGTGAGCTGCGTGAATGGCACTTACTTGGGCTCTTGCTATTTGATCAACTTTCATATCCTCTAAACTTGGATAGAGAGACATTTTGCTGTGAAGAATAAGATGTTAATAAATGTCAGAATTACATATGGATAAAATGTAAATAAATACCTGCTTTGTTGATAAATCTACGTACTAGTAAATTAAAATGAACACTCGAGAAGTGCTTAATCAGTAACCAATGATTTACTAATTTATGCCAGTAAAAAGTACGTCACACATCCACAGAAAAACCAACTTGTTTTTAATTTCTTTTATATCATATCCCCGAGTAATCCCAGACTATTCATTCTTATCAAAAGAAAAAGCGCATGCGTCAGGCTTATGTTTATGAAATACAAGACTATAGGAAATGAATACAATGCATAAGATAACAAACAAAAATATTTTAATCTACTCTACTACTGATGACTAATATTTCTTAATTTTAATTCATTAGATACACTATAAACGCTAGTGCGATTAGGAATTTATGTATCAAATATGAATTGACTATAAAAATAATATATTGAACAATCAAGATTTCTATGAAGTCTTAATCGTATCTCATTTAACATTATATTAATAATGTTGTCTATTTTGCTATTCAACGCGACAGTCAATTATTAATTTAGTGCGTATATACACCTACCTAAGTAAACTGCAAAAATAAGAAAGGTGTGAGGGAGATTACAATATAAAATCTAGCTAAACCTGTACTAACAACCACTGAACAATTTTGGATAAACCCGTGAAAAAAAATCGTTTTGCTACATGTCTCGATTATTATTATGTATTTTAGTTCTTGAAGATATTATATACTAAAATGTCCATATGAAACCCCAATAATTATCAAATTTCGAACTATTAAAATCGATAAATTGAGAGGGATTAATAAAGATCATCTATCAGTATACGTAGCTTTTTCCTTATGTTTTGTCAATAAATAAGAATAGAAACGATTCATTTTACGTGTAAGGCAGCGTGTAATAATTAACAAAGAAACGGTTAGCAATTATTGTTGTTCAGTTGTTATGTGGTTGCATTGTGGTCAACTGTGGTTGTTATGTATTCTACCAGAGGGGCGTAATTTATTTAGACCTTTGTAGCTATCATAGGTAGCTATAGTTTTTGGTACCTGAAAACCTCACCAGATGACTCTGATTAGCACTGTCATGTAGATTACTAAATTAGCTACCTATACTTTACCGCCTTTCTCGTTTTAATTTTGGATGCAGTTGAATTTTAATTAGCCGATTTCGCATAAGTGTCCACTGATTCATATTTTAATATTTTGTTGTGTTTAACTGAAGTTTTGGTTTATTTTGTTTGACTATTATATTGAGTGTTACTTTCATTCGATTGTATAAATTTGTTTCTATTATAGCTGAAGTTTAATTATTAGTGTCAATTTTAGGTAAGTGTCATATATATAAATTAAGCTATATACTTTTTTGTACTGCATTATATAACTACATATTATACTTTTGTAATATGTTTTAATGTGAATTTTGTAAAATGTTTTGTGATATTATTTTCCTTTTCCAACGTGTATCGCAGATTTTTTTTTCTTTGAGATGACATTTTATGCAAAAAAATGTTCTTATAAAATAATTGCAGCAAAGTATTTTGCGATGGTGTGGCGATATAGTCAATACTAACGTGGCCTATTCGAACAAAATAATGCCAACCATTGTGCCAAGAACTTCGCCACAAATTATTTTCTTACAAAGTGTCATCTCATATTAAAAAATACGTGTTATTTTTCCATAATTTTGGTAGTTCCATAATCATAGCCTTATCTAAAATGTTCTTCATATTCCTTCTTTTTATTTCCAGCTTTACCATTCTATTCCTTCTGAAATCATTATGGCGTATCGCTCATGTTCTGTTCGGCATTGTATGGCCAAGAAGTCTCTGTATAGATACGGCCACTAAGATTTCAGCCAAAGCTTTTTGTAGTTTAAATATTCTTCCATATAGTCCTTAGCAACAGTTGAGAGTACATGAATGAAATACTTTGGAAATGATATTGCGAGAAAGAAATCATAAGAAGAATAGAGAACTCCAACTAATGAAGAACTAGAATGGAGTGGAGAAAATAGAATTACCTACCTACAAAGAACAAAATGGTAACAGAAAAGTGCTTTGTGTATTTTACCTATATTTTTGTATGTTTGAATAAAGACTATTAAATTTTTGTAAGTAATGTAGCTTTATGTTACTTTTCGATTAACTTTAAAACACATTGTTTGTTTATTGAGTATTGTTTAATTATTCTTCAGAAAAAAAAGTATAATCTCCAAACTCAAATAGAGATTTGTACATATAAGACGTACCTATGAACAAAACTCTAATATTTCAGTAACTTTTTCTTAATTATATTAAGTAATTTTAAATAAAGGAAGTTAATTACAAAAATATTAGGATTTTGTTCACAAACTATAAAATAAAACCATTAATTTTGGATAAGAATGTACTATGCTTAATTTAAAAATTTGCCGCCATTTAATTTAATACCTGAAAATTTCAAGAGATGAGTCTGATAAGGTTACAATATTTATAACGGCTTGGAACAATTGTAATAATTTCAAGTTTCGATTTTTAACATTGACCATGGTACAAATATATATTTGTACCATGACATTGGCTATATTCAGCCGGACACATCGCTGGCAGCGCTGACCTAGCAATTGCATTCAGTACGCCGCTAGAACTCAGCGCTGCAGCAAGCGGACGCCATTTTTTCCAGCGGAAAGAAAAAGCGCTGAGAAAGTAAGCGAAAAGGGAGGGGAGCTTCAAAATTTGAAATTTGAAAATATGTATTACAGAACATAAGCTTAACAATGGAAAAGTAACTTGGATTAGAATAATAAATGTTTATTATATCTCGCATTGCAATATATTAGTTCTGTAAGCAATGTTTTGAATTTATGAACCTATAAATTTGCTTCGGGGTTTACGTATTTCATGGTACTTCCCCGCGTAATATTTTGTGAGCATAATAAGTAAAAGACAAACGTATTATTATGCTGATAGTAAATTAGGCGGGGAAGTATTTTATTAAGTCAGTATTAGGTATTAGACTGTGGTATTAGTATTAAAAACGTAAAACTACAAATCATTCACTTGCAAGTGTTTTTATTTCAACAAATATAAAAGCAAATACATAATGGATAGTAATATTGAATATGTTTCATTACAATTCAATATAAACGGTGAAGCAATTACAGCAAATGTACCAGTGGAATTAGTCCAAAATATATATGAAGGTGTTATAATTACTGGCATTATTTATTTTGATACTAATTTTATTCATATGTTAGACGAACAATTTAGAACTGAATTCCTCAACAATTTAATGGCACAAGAAACAGATAATAATACACTTGGCTCTCCAGGCTTAGAAAATTGCCCTGACGAAGATAATGTTTTTAAATGGACAGATAACACCACAAAATTATTAATACAGTCATATAAAGAGGAATTGAGTGGGTTTCGGGACCAAAAAACTAAAAAAAGTACTATTTGGCAAAAGATATCAAGGAAATTCCTTAAGTATGGACATGCAGTTAATGCCGATGTATGTGACAGGAAATTTAGAAACATGAAAGCTACTTATAAAAACATTAAAGACAACTGCAAAAAAACAGGTCGAGGACGTCAAAATTGGGATTATTTCAAAATGATGGACGAGTTATTTCAAAACGATTCTACGATAAATCCTCCACTATTAATATCGTCTTTTAAATCTTCATGTGACACAGCAAAACCATCATCGTCACACACTTTGACAATAACAAATCCAGACACAAAACTGAAGCCGATACCAAATGTATTGCCAAAAACTGCTCAATGTCCTGAAATCATAAATCGTCAACCGTCTACAAGTAGAGCTACCCCCCCATGTGAAGAGATTGTTAATGAATCTGATCAAATCACAGAAACTGGAACTAGGCAGGCTAACAGAAATAAGAAAAACAGAGAACTTCAAAAATACCGACAACAGATTATTGAAATAGAAAAGCAGAAACTAAGGGAAATGCAAGAGATAAATAGAAGTTACAAGAAAATTGCTGAATGTATGGAAGAGCGAAACAATATATTAAGAGGATTGGCCACAAGAAATGACAAAGATGCGTGATGGAAATGTGCTTTAATTGTATTGAATAATGTTAGTATCAAATTTTAGTATTCATATAAGATTATGTATTTATTAAAAACATTTTTTTCTACTGCCATCAAAAATATTTACCATGGAAAGTTTATCTAAATATATTTTTACAAAAACCAATAAATCTTAGTAAATTAAATGTATTGTTTAAAAGTACATACAAAATTATATTGATGAAATATTCTTACAGTCTAAAAGAAATATTGAAAATATAATCTCCAAATTAACACTGACAATATAAGTAATATTGTGTCACTTTCACATTAAATTAATAATACAAAGACATAGATAAATACTCATATAAAAATTAATAATACAAAAATATAGATAAATACTCATATAAAAATTAATAATACAAAGACAGATAAATACTCATATAAAAATTAATAATAAAAAAATATAGATAAATGCTCGAATAAAAAAAAAACAATTACAACATATTCATAATGTGCTGACGTTTCTGAGCAGCAGCATTTTCAATATTTACATCACCTTCGTTATGATTAAAAAGATCCTCCTCTGCAACATCTTGAAATTCTTCTATATTATCGTCACGACGGAGTGTATAATTATGTAATACACATGCTGCTGTAATTACAATAGGAAGACTTTCAATTCCGACATCTACATATTTCAATTTTCTCCACTTTCCCTTTAATCTCCCAAATGTCTGCTCTATTTTGCTCCTGCAACTATTTAGTACATAGTTGAAATTGCGTTCTTCATTGTTTAACTGTCCATTATCTCGAAATGGAACCATTAAATTAGGAAGAAGTTGATAAGCAGAATCACCCAGAAGATGGAAATCATGAGGTATCAAATTATCATCAGATATTTTGTGAAATAATGGGCTATTTCTAAATACACGCGCATCATGACATTTCCCAGGCATGTCCACAAAAATATCTACAAACATCATCCGATGATCACACACAGCTTGTAATATCATCGAATGATATGAATGCCTGTTGTAATAATCAACTGGGTTATTAGTGGGAGCTTTTATGGGAATATGGCAACCATCAATTGCACCAATTATACCTGGAAACCTACTTTTCTCGAAAATATATGTAGCTGTTGCTCTAGCTTCATCCGGTGTAGGCCAATTTATTTCTGTTTCTCTCATATCGCATAATATTTTACATATACTATGAAATATGAGATGTCCTGTTCCGGTTGATATACCAAATCTATCACTACAAGCTACAAATGATTCCTGCTTTGCCAACATCCATACTGTATATAAAACTTTCTTCTCCACATCCACTCTTGAAGTTATATGTAAACGGAACGAAATATCTTGCAGTAGTCCCTATATTTACATATACAATGTATTAATTCATATTCTTAATTTAACCAATGACTATACTTACTTCAAAGACTTCCCTACTCATTCGAAAATGAGAAAAAAACTCTTCGGGGTTATATCTGGGTACCACCTCTTCAACATAATGTTCATTACGAACAGGTACCTCATCTTCAGGTACATTTGCTTCTGCTTGCTGAGGTCCTTCTAAAAGTAATCCAATGGGATATGGATTTAAAACTAATTCTCCGTCGTCAAAATATTCCTCTACATTCTCCATTCTGTGTACCAATCGTATATTAGTATCTTAATAATTTTTACTTAGTTTGCTTATACATACACTTTCGCAATATAAAATTTCTTTTGTTTTAATAGATAAATTCCACTAATCTCTACCAAATCTAATTGGTTTCAATTGCTGTTCGATTTACGCTGGATTTTCACTTCTTGAATAAATACACGTTAATAAGTAAACACTATTTATTAACTAATTATTTGGGTTATGTGCGATAAATTTCAAACAGTCAAACTACACTACGCGTGCGTCAGCGGAAATATTATTTATACACCATTCAGTACGACCAAGCGCTGAGTTCCAGCGATGGAACTCGCAGCGCTTAGTGATTAGTCCGGCTGAATATAGCCATTGACTTTACGGTTCCAGTATGATCTCGAGACTGGCGCCGTAAACGTAAACAACCATCTTTTTAAAATGGATTTTTGCTTTTTGCCTTTACCACGAAAATAACCTTATAAAATACCTATTTTCAATTGTAGTAGGTACTTATGTAGCACATATTTTACTATAAAAGTAGATCTTAGTCTTTATTTATATATGCAATAAGCGTTTGAATGGAATGCATTTAATAACAGCTTCTAACATCAACAATTTCTACTTTTGCTTGGTTTTGCAGTTTTAGGTTGAATTGCATGTAAATATGATTGCATATACAATTAAATGTATGTTTTAAACACATACCATTGTATAATACCACGCGATCATTTAAATTCTAAATTAGAGCAGGCGGGATTTTTTTTATTACGTTGTCCAGAATGTCAATTATTGATTAATTAACATTTTGAAACGTCACTTTGACAATTCAAATTGTAAATTAGTACTTATATACCAACTTAATTTAAATTTCACAGCCTGCTCTAATTTAGAATTTAAATGATCGCGCGGTAGTATATTAAAGGACAAGTTTCATTTTGACCTTTCAAAGTACGAATTCAGAATTTAAGAAACGAGTGGCGTAGCCACGAGTTTCTTAACTGAATGAGTGCTTTAATGTCAAATGAAACGTGTCTTTTATGCTATTTTTTGCAATTAGTTTTAAAATTTCTCTTTTTGTAAAAGCAAAACGAGAAAAATTTGATAATCAAGGGAAATTTTGTGGCGGTTGTCACCTTGGTTTGGCACAAGATTTAAATTGACAAGTTAATTTAAAATTGACACATTTTTGA
This sequence comes from Amphimallon solstitiale, assembly GCA_963170755.1. Taxonomy (NCBI): domain Eukaryota; kingdom Metazoa; phylum Arthropoda; class Insecta; order Coleoptera; family Scarabaeidae; genus Amphimallon; species Amphimallon solstitiale. Next base: position 66,247,690 of record OY720680.1, read on the forward strand.
TAATTTTCAACAGAATGCTTTCATTCAGCAGACACAACAGTTGTGCAACTGTTCAGTGATCATGTTCAGTAGACGAGCGCTCACTCAGAACATGTTCAGGAGCGGTCGCCATTTTTGTGAGCGGAAAAATTCTATGCTCACTTGGTGAGCGGATTCTGTACGCATGCGCCATTGATTCATTCCAAGACCAACCTAATACATACTTTTGAAGAAAGTTACTAGAAAAGTAAAATACAGCAAATTAAAGGTATTGTGCAGTAATAAATGTATTATAATATTGGAGTTCACTCAGTATTTTATTCGGGGTTGGAAAAACCAGCCCTTCCACTAAAAACTACGTCAAACCTTAATGCAGAAAAACAATTTATTATTATTGTTTATTCGGTTTAATCTCTATAATTTTAACATATGGCAGCAATGAAAAGTACCAGATGACAGACGATGACATAAAGGTGAGCGGTCCTGTCCAGCGAACACTCAACTGTTGTGAAGTGAACGGTTGGAGCGGGATCAGTTCCCGATCCGCCTGCTGAATGAAAGCAATGTTTCTACTGCACACGGTATCACTATCACTTCGAAAGATAATTCAAACGTTAATATAAATGTTTATAATAGTTGTACTATTTCAAAGATTAATTAAAAATATCAAATCTTACAATGAATTTCAATATAAAAACCTCAAACTTGCTTACAAAATGTCATATTGACATGATTGACATCTCCATTCTGTTGCAATGTGACCAACTTAAAATAAATCTGTTAAAATGTTCCATTTCTATTACGCAACTAGTGCTGTAATAGACCCTATTACAGCACTAGTGAAATAAATGGTATGATTACGGTACTAATTGCAAAAAACAGTTTAAATTAATATCGTGAATAATAATGATAAAGTAAAATAAGCTTTATTAATAACGCAGAAAATCATAAATTTTGAGCAATGATTTTTTTAAAAATTTAAAATACCTGCTCACATGACATTTTTAACGCATGCGCAGTGATATTTACATAAATTACTGAAGTTGGTTGTGTTGAGTGAGTGCAAGTGAGTACAACTTGTCATCGTCTTAAGCTGTTTGAGGCTAAACGATGAAGTATGATGATGGGTGATCAGTTTCGAAAAGTTGAACAATATTCACCAAAATCCTCACCTAGAGGGGCAAGATCCCCCGTTGTTTCACGTCAAGACTCATCCGGAACATTAAAAACGACGATTCTATTGGGAAAGAACCCATCTATCGTCCCTAGTGGACCTTTTTACTTGATGAAGGAACCACCAGGTATTTGTAAATATAAACAAATTTGCACCTTTAAAGATATGAGTTCGTTTTCCGTTGTAGGGGATTCAGAACTAACCGGGGCCACGAATTTGATGGCCTATTATGGACTTGAACACTCGTATAGTAAATTTAGTGGCAAAAAATTAAAAGAACAACTTTCATCATTCCTACCGACATTACCAGGCGTTATTGATGCCCCAGGACAACAAGACAATAGTTCTTTGAGATCTGTTATTGAAAAGCCACCGATTGTTGGCAAAGAATTGTTACCATTAACTAATGTTCAACTCGATGGATTTCGATTACATCCTGGACCAGTAAGTCTTCAACTTTGTAAAAAGTTATAATAATAATAATATATTTATCAAATAAGTTTTCAAACTTATAATAAGTTAAATTAGACAGAAATTAATATAAAGTCTATTTTTCAGCTGCCTGAACAATATAGATACGCAAATCAAGCTCCAATTAAAAAACATAAAAATAAACACAAAAAGCATAAACACAAAGAGGGTGGACTGCCAAATCAAGAAACACCAATTGCAGAAATAGGGCAAGACACACACGAAAAGAAACACAAAAAGCAAAAGCGACACGACGAGGATAAAGAGAGAAGGAAAAAGAAAAAAGAGAAAAAGAGGAAAAAACAAAAACATAGCCCGGAACACAGTGGGGGTTTAACACCAAGCCAACATACAAATACTTAAATATATATTTTTTTGTACAAAAATTGTTATTTAATATATTATTTTTTTTCCATTACTGTATCATAAGACTTAATTAAAGTATTTTTCAAAAGTGGCTTTGTTTATTTTATTATACAAATAAAGGTATAAACCCAAAATCATATCTGGAAATAAATATTAATTTTAAAGTTAAAGCTAACTGTTTGATAGTATCCCAATGCTATTGGTGTATAAATTGTTTAGTTATATATTGTAACCAATCAGTTGTTTTGAAATCTGGTTCTATTTTCTGTTTTTCACCTTGATATATAAAAGAAAGTTGATTTTTTATGTAATTGCAGGTTAATTCATATTAAATACTTTCCCATATTGTTTTAATTTTCTTATTAAACTATTACAATTATTTATAAACTATGATTAAAATGACGTTTGATTTATGATAGTAAGGTGTATAAACTAATATTTACTAAATAGAACATTTTATTCTAATTTTTGTTGGATTTCTAAATGTCCCGCCATTGTACGTGTTGAATTTTTGTACTAGAAGCATATCCGGTTGAGGCTGTCCGTCTCGTTACGTTTCATTTCCTTTTAGACGTTGTCAGCTTGGGTTGCTCATTATTGGTGTTTGTTGATGTTGATGCCTATTTTCAGATTATAGATTCGAAAACAAAGTGAAAATGGGCGATAATCGTAAGTAAATCTGTATTTATATGTGTTATATTAATTAATCTGTGTTTAAGATATATATGAATATGAAATTTTACTGGTATTTTCCGTTTAATATATCGTTATTTTTTGTCCATTGTAAATTATTTTCAGTTAGCATTAGTAGCTTTAATGCAAATTGAAAGTATTAAGATTATGTAAGACCTTCCCGCCTTCATATTCACTTTCATTGTTGTTTTTATTGATTCTATTAATATTTTCTGTAATTTCACGATAAATATTTTAGATGCCGCCCAAGCAAAAAAAAAATGGCGTCGCTTCCCGGTACTTTTAAACAAGTTTATCGAGCTAAAATCTATTAAAAAAAAAGATAGAAATTTTATAATTTTGAATTAACTTTTAGAATATAACGGTGGTTATGATGGGGGTAGTTACGGAGATTATTCACAACCACCTCCTTCCACAGCTTACCCGGGCACTTACGGAAACAACGCCAGTGGAGCCAACGTCTCTTATGGAAACCAAGGGGGCGGCTTAGGTTCGGGATCCTCTGGTGGAAATTCATCCTGGGGTCAAAATAGGAACAGTGGAGGCGGTGGATATGGTAGTGGTAATGGAGGTAAATAATTTATGTTCATGTTCGAAAATGTTCTAAGATTGAGAATGTATATACAAAACATTAATAAATTGTCAGAACAATCAGTTCTTATAAATCTGGACGTATTCATATTCTTTTGGAGTAGTATTAGCAGTGTTGCAAATGTAACTATCCGTTACTGAAGTATTTGTTACTCGATAACATCTGAAGTAACGAATACTGGCTTCAAATAATCGTTACTTTTTCAAACAGTTCCTCTCATAATATATAACTTTTAGAATACATTCTTGTCTCAAATATTTTACTAAAGAAATATAATTTAGAATAAATAACTTTGTATAAAATATTTATATTTAACCAATTATTAGTATTACTTGTATTTGCATAGGTTGATTTCACTATAAAAGTTTTGTTTGAACTTATTCTATTGATGCAGTGTAAAATAAATTTTGTGCCATGCACTACATTCTACATGTATTTGTGGGACTTAATATCGGAGTCGGATTTTTATGGTTTTATGATGGAATATCTCCTATCGTAAATAAATGGGGACTAATTAAAAATACTTTTGGCTTTGTTACTTTACTTTTAATTTTGAGTTGGAATGTTTTGTGTGATACTTTTAACTAATTTTATTTATTTAACTTAATATCTAAAATTAGTATATGTGAAAATTTTGTTTGTACCATATACACATTAACTATAGGTATTCCCGCACCGCAGATTTAAACTACAACTCGGTAACGAATAAAAACTAACGGATAGTTACAAGTACTGAAAAGTAACCGAATCCAACATCACTAAATAATATGTTGAAGAAATGTTGACTTTATTTTATAATCTTGACATAGGCATGGATATAAATATGATATGCAGTTTGTATCCTCCAACTGTGTCATATATTGTATTAAGGAATGATAGTCCTATTGTTTCTATTAATAAATGGTAGGGTAGAACTTCCCTTGAACAGTTTCCACTATAAAACAATAAATTTGTTTTTATAAGAATCTTGAAAATTTGAATTTTCATCTAAATAATGGTATTTCTAGGTGGATATGGTAGTCAAGGTGGGTACAGCTCTGGTGGCGGCGGGGGTTATGGCAGCGGAGGAGGCGGCGGTGGATATGGCGGAGGTAATAGTGGTGGCGGTGGATATGGAGGAGGCGGTGGTTACGGTGGCGGATCCGGAGGAGGTTCATATGGCGGAGGTAAGAATAGAAATTGTATAACTTACTTTGAATATTAATCAAATATTTTTTCATTTTAGGTCGAGGTAGCAGTGGGGGTGGTGACTATGGTAGAGATTCAGATAGGAGAGGGGGTGGCGGATCATTTGGGTAAGTTCAGATGAATTGTAGTTTTAATTAGATTTAATTCTCTTTAAAATCTCAACATTTTCATAATCATTACAAGTTAGTTTCTGCTATATATTGAATAAAAGCAGTTAGTGATTGTGAAATTGTTCATATTGCCATTATATCACATGTGTAATTTTCATTATTATAATAAATTCAAGTGTTAGTTAATACCGTTTAATATTATACTTGATACCTTCAGCATATACAAAACACATGTGATTTTTTTATTTTTCGTCTCCCCTGATCTTGCAAATTTAGGTTTGTATTATAAATACAACTATACCATTTTTTTGGTATTAAATGTTTCATATTCTATTTGTTGTATTATATGCTCTATTTTTGACATTAAAACATTTTAATTGTGATGGTTAAACTTTTCAGAAGGAATTTTTATCGTTTTTGTTTATAACTAATATATGACTTGACTGAGTTAAAGGGTTTATTATAATTTTCAAAATATTACGACACTTGGTACATTTAAGGTTTTTTGAGGTAAATAATTGCACAAACAAAAGAAAAAAGGTTAAAGGTGTTTATTATTAACTGGTAAAAATTCTACTAAAACCAGGATATTTTAACATAAAGTAAGAGTAATTACAAAGTGTTTATGTAGCAAACCTATCCTAAATTAATAAGACATGAAGAAATATTAATATTACAGATTTAACGCAAAGGGTATTTTAGAAGAACATGAAGGGTTAGAAGGTTGTTTAGATTTGCTAATACTTTTATATTTAAAAGTAAAAAATGTTTGATTGCTAAGTATAAGAATTTATGATTGTCACTCAATCGAACACTAAATTAGTATAGATTAAAGTTTCTTGGGTAACAGTGTAAAATAGGTATTAATGAACAGCATTTATAATACATATATGCTATATCAGCAAAATATTGAAGGTTAAAAATAACGGGCTATTAATATTAGAGTAAAACTTCAATTTAAGAGTGTTCTGTTATAGGTATCTCATTTTCTAAAATTGTTAGTGATTTTCGCATTGCAATCTCTCTATCTTGCATTAATTTAAGAAATTAAATAATTATTGATTTAGCTACTCATGCGTCTAATGTAAGCTAAACGGCGATTAAATAATTTATATTTTCCAAATTATTGCGTATTAAGCGATATAAATTCTCCTGTTTTAATCCGAAAGTAGCGTGATACATATTTTACATTGATTATATCTCTGAGTGTTGATTTTTCTATTGTTTTCACACTCCTTAACGACTGCGGAAAGGCTGCCAACTTAAGTCGTACAGCGAGCGTTGAATAATTAAAATCCATGCATACGTTGAGATCAATGGTTGCGGTCGATAGATTTGATTAATTTCATACATATGGGAGACTTACAATGTAAACTGAGGAAGCAAACAGGATTGACATCATGGTCTGTAATTCGGAAACTAGATAATGACAGCTGAAATTGTCGCAGATGTTGAGGAACAGACAACGAATCAGTCGCTTAAAAAGTCCATTCATTTACAGCAGGCTTAACTTTCAGTTAGTAATTCTCTAGACAGGCAAATATATAACGCATGTAAAACATAGTCATAAAACTTCAAACAAATGTCGTTTTAACGATGTGAACTGCCTTTGAAAATGACTTCACCCTGGAGAGAAAAGACTAAAGTGACTCAAATGAAGATGTAGTAAACTTTGGACTTTTAGAAATATTTTATAAAGACATTATAACAAATATAGTTGAGATAAATATGCCCGCTATTACAAGAATATATTCGATAGTACTGTGGCAATTGTCCTAATATAAATGATTGCAAAAAACATTACCATATTTAGGTAAGAAAGGAGGGAAAAGGCAATGGAAAAAAATGAAGATTTCTTGTAACATGTGACTGTAACCTTATGCGTCAACAGTAAATTAGGACCGGGAATTTATTGCGCTTACTACGTAATTTTTTTTTTTTAGAAAAAGCACTGCTGAAATTGCTGTACTGAAGGTTGAAGTATTTATCTTTTATTAAAGAATAATAAAAGAAATCATGGGAAGAAGAAAACTTCTTAACATGTTTTGGATAGATGATTAGATGAACGCAAAATAGAATAGGTGATTGTGAAAGCACTGTTTTTGACTATTAAGGAAAGAAAATTAACGAATAAGTTCTTAAATTCGTAAACAGCTATAATTTAATACATAAATATTAAATTAGATGCAGTAGAGTATCTTATTTTGTAATGTATACTGTATGCAATATCATATCTATTCTATTCTTTATTAAATAACAATTGTATAAAATATGTATATTAAGGCCAAAATTGCGGATATTTGAAATTCTAGAACTACGATATTCTGAAAATATAATTTGAGGCTATAGAAAGAACCGAAAAATTGGGGAATTTCATTATCTTAATTTGAAAGCAATTGTGAATTAGTTCCCAACTGAATTTGTTCATGTTATAAAATATTTAAAAATTTCTGTTTCTTATAATCTGCAATCTAATTGATTCAGGAAACCAAAACATATTTTTATTTATATACTTATCAGCAAATAAATAGCGCCTGTGAAATTTAATGTTATCAGATTATGTATTATGAGTTATGTATTATTCTACGTATTATTCAATATGAAAATAAATATTTTTTTATTGCATAACAGTAAAACCAGTATGCTCTATTCAACTCTATTGTATTGTCAGAGACGCCATTTTGGAACAAACTCTACAGAGTGTAATATATATATGTAACGAACTGACATTAATTAATGTTTGAAATAAGTTTCACTATTATGTAAAAGGCAATTAAGAAAAATAAACTTTACTTATCAGAAACTTCGATTTCGCAATATAATTTAATATTAATAATTTGGTAGGTGTCTTGTTCAAAGTTGTTCACATTGTAAAGAATATAAAGGAGGCTATAAAATAAAGTATGTTTTCTATAAATCAAGAGATTACAGTATGATTTTATGAATACTTGTATGTGTACAGCATTTTCATGAATAATAATAAATATAAATTTCTAATCAACCAATAATAGAATATTCTCATTGGGGTTTATGTTAATTGACAATTTAAATTGATTTTAGAAATTTGTTATATATAGTATGTAGGTACTTATTGTATTGGACATGTGTAAAAAATACATTTTAATCGACTATTATATATTTACCTCATTTCTGCCAAAAATAGAATATGCATACTGATATTTATTTACTTTTTACATGATTTTCAGCAACAGTGATTAGTATATGTTTCTCTCTGATGAGCATACTTGTCACCACAAACTATGTGTATCATAAACGAATTATAATAAAAAATAAGTATTAGATGAAGAATTTATTCCTATAAATGGGTAATTACTTATATCGTTGAGAACTCTGAAGAATATCTTATAAGAGCCTGTACTAATAACCACAACAATATAAAAAATGTTAGGTTGTATTAAATAGAACTTGTTGGGAAATAGCTTTAAAATATATATGCAAGATATTGTTTACATTACAATATACAAAGGATAACAAAATGCTCCTTAAAGGACTTTCGGTTAATTTTTAAATATTCGCAAACTGTAAGTTAATAATAGTGCTTGGATAAGAAGATTATTGATTCCATTGAGATACACAAATAAAGAACGTTGTTGGTGATATCTCTGAAAATATGACATAATAGTGAATTAACAAATTAAAAGGTTGAAGAGTTTGAAAGAAAAATTATTAAAGGCGTAAAAAGATTAAATATAAATAAATTTTAAACTTCACTGGTTATGCATTATTAATTAACTCAAGAATATATACAGGAGGGAGATTATTTGGTTTAAATATGATAGGTACAAGGTTGATATAAAGGTTTTTGCATATAACGTATTAGTCATACGTAATTATGAATTTAAAATTAAAACTAGTAAGGTTGTAATGATCATAAAACATATACAAGGATAAGGAGCGCAAATTTTATTTAAAAAAAAGGAGTGAAACCTTAAGTTCAAACATTACAAATGATCTTTTTTAAATGGGTTTACGATTTCTATAGGACAAATCACGAAGACTTGACGTACGTAACAGACTGGGTATTATATTTAATGTTGCGAAATAATAACAAGAAAACAAATTGGGTAAATTACTACTCAAATTTCAATAGAGTTGGGATGTTTAAAAAAGAAAATCAAATTCTTGAGGGAGAGGAGGGTGGGTATCTTTGTACTTGACCGGACGAGACGATACTTAATTTGCAGCTGAAGAACTATTGACTTGACTTAGCGATACGTGCAAAGAATTCGCCAACAAAAACGAAGTTGGCTCCTGTGTTTGTCACCCCTCGAAGTGTCTGCATCTACTGATCGTTTCCTTCTGTTTTAGCGGTGGCGGCAGGGGTAGTTATAATAAAGGTAAAAGCTCCAGGTCAAAGTTGACTGGTGCATTTTTCACTACACAATTTATTTATATTTTTTTTGTTGGTATATTATTACTTGTTTTGTGAAAGAGCTATCTTTTTGTTGTGTTTTACATTGATATTCAAGAATGACAGGTCTACTACAGGTCATCACATTTTATGCACTTGCTCATAATTCAGAACTGGTCATCAAACCAAGTCTTTATGGTTCATCTGGAAGTACAAATAACATCATCATTGCTGGAAACTTTGCAGGACCCTTTTCAGACTGTTCTTCAAATGGATAAGCATTCCAAGTGTAGCTTGGATTTTCCCGTTTTCTTGCCAACTCACTGTATAAAGCTTCCTTGCGATAATGAAGACAATGACCATGTTATTTTTAACGAAGCTCGCAAATACAAGAATTTTTCTGAAAACTGAAAATTTCATGAATCAAGTGCATAACCTTAAAATCGGTTTTATCATTCTCCTACTTTTTACAAACAAATAGAAGTAGTCATAGGTGCCATATAGTATATTTTTTATTGTTACTTTACATATGTCATTAGAGGAAGAGATTGTGCTCTGAATTGTATTCCCGACAGTTTGTTTGAGCGGGAGAGGTATGTCTCTGTGCCAACAGATTCTTATTGCCAGCCGGCGATTCGGACCTATTGACACCGAGGCAACTTAAGCGTCCACTACAATGATCATTCCTCCTATCCACACTACCACCACCCACATTAAATAGTTTCCAATTGAATCGTTTACTTTAGATCATACTTTGGCCGTATCGGTTACCAAAAACAATTGAACTATAGCTTGGTTACCCTCTAATACTTGTAGGCTGCTATATTTATCATTAGCTACTATAGCATTTTCTTCCATGCTCATTAACATGAAAAACAAACTATATATAGATTGAGATATAATATACTGGACTTTCATAGGGATCCATGTAAAAAAACGATCTGTTATTCTTGTCTATCTTTGTTTCGATATTTTATAAAGTTTTATAAGTAATTAAATGCGTTCAAAATGAACTTATTATGAAGTTTTCTAAAACATTGCCAAAATAATGTAAGTTAGTTACAATATATTGTATTAACTAATCAGTGTCTTTGTTCATCTAAGAAAACATGCTAGTGCAATGGAATTGATCTAATTAATATCTTGCAAACATTAAAATGATATTCATGCATAAATTTATTTTAGTGTATCCAAACAAATAATTTTCTACATTTTTTTTAATACAATTTTATTATTAATTAACTTGAGTTATGTTACATTTTCTTTACTACTTACTGCGATGATTAGATCAAATCTGTTTTTTTTTGTTTTATTTTTTAAACTCGCTTTTATTACACTATATTATAGGCAAACAAGAAAAGAGGAAACTCCCTAATTTTTATTAGATAGCTCTTTCACATCATTTTATGCAATGTTAGAGATATTTGTGTGATTGGTTATAAATGTCAAAACAGTTAAATTGGGCTATTCAGTGTGGATATAAAAAGTAAAGTTAAAGAAGTATTCTAATTGTTTAACATGTTCCTTATTTTTGTATAAGGTGCAAATATTAAGAAAAAGTGTACATTTGGAAACTACAAGGGCGCGATTATACTTTCTGAAGTGAAAATTATCTCTGCAGTAAAATTTTTGTAGAATGCTATTGAAATATATATATTTAAATCTCATCTTTATTATTGTTTTATTTAGATTCTAGTATATCACTTTTTAAGCCCATATTTTCATTGTGAATGAATCTTATAGGAAATGGTGTTCTAAAATCTAAATAAATGCAAAATAATGAAAATTAAATCTGTCTTAATAATCACTAAAAAGGACTATTTATTGATTAACCAGTAATGATTCAGCGGTTAGGGTACTGAATTATAATGTGGAAGGCGCTAGGTTTTCTTAAAGGATAACCCCTATGCGGTTAGCTGATATAATAGAATATTTTGTTCGTAGGAACAAGAGTGTAATAGTGCAGCTGGTTAACAACATCGGCTCGCATTAGAAACAGTGCACCCTACCTGAGTATGAGGGCAATGAGACGCTGGACTTTTCGCTTCGCAGGCCGAACTCCTTAAATGGAGTGCAGTGCCCCATCAATTTGAGAATTATTACAGAACATGATAGATTTAATTTTCAAAACAATGTATGAGAACAATAATTGCTACGCTAATCTGTGATGTAAATGAATGTAGCGTAAATAATATGTACACTATTTTGGTAAAGCGTAAAGGTTATAAAAAAAAATCGAAAGAAGCATAAAAGAAAATTGAAAGTGATTGTTGGTTTCTTAATAAAAATAAAAAAGAACGTTCACAAAGTAATGGATTATTGTGTTCGACGTAATATTAGTATATAAATAGTTCTCTTAATTTAATAAAGGTAGCGAGCGCCATATTAATACCTCAAAATTGCAGGATCTGGTGAAATGGTTGTTCAAGAAGATACAGTATTTGTTTCTGGCATGGATACCAATATTAACGAGGAAGAGATTGCTGATCATTTTGGCTCTATTGGTATTATCAAGGTAATATGTTCTTTTAAATGTGTTTTTTTAAATTTTAGTGAGAGCGGGCTGCACTCTGTGCTTAAACTTATCTTTGTTTAAGTTCTTTTTTGAAGTTCCGCGAGATTATGTGCATATCAGAGTTCCTATTTCCGAACTGTGAATGTTCTCTAGTGGTTTGGTTTATCAGCTCTGATACAATAAAAATTATTATGATATTTTGTTTCCTGTGCTGCGCAATTTTGTTTTATAATAGTTTTTTTGTTTGCTGTACAGATTGACAAGAAGACGTCTAAAAGGAAGATCTGGTTATACAAAGACAAACTAACTGGGGTTTCTAAAGGTGAAGCTACAGTTACATACGATGATGCTAATGCAGCACGGTCAGCTATCAGTTGGTTTGATGGCAAAGAATTTAGGGGAAATAAAATAAACGTTCAGATGGCCACGAAAAGAGACAATTGGAGTAGTGGTGGTGGTGGTGGTCGTGGAGGCGGTAGGGGCCGTGGTGGTGGAGGCGGCGGTGGAGGAGGAGGAGGTGGTGGTGGTGGATATAGTAGCAGAGGAGGGGGAGGCGGTGGTCGTGGTGGTAGAGATGGCGGAGGTAGGTTTGATAAATAAATTCGCACAATTATAATAAAGATCGCAAAAAAGCTTGTGGTGGGATTCTGTCTTAATTTCTTACAGCTCTGATCCTGTAACTTTATGATGGAAGATTTTAACAGAAACTATTTTATCTATAACTTAAACTAAGTGTTGAACCATTAATTTTTTAGAATCCATAAGATAAAAACTGTAACTTCAATAGCCTTTAAGCAAATGACTATAATGTATTTAATAAATACTTTGAAATTGAAACGCCCACCGCTGCTGTAAAGAAAGAAACATTCGATCTGGATATAAGAAAAATAAGTTATTACACATAAGATTATAAACACTACAGATTTTTCCAGATTCCCACCATTATTGATAATTTTGTCTTCTCAAGCTACCTTGTCTAAAAATGTATTCTTCCCGAATTTGACAACAGCCAATACTTCTATATTGAAGTGGATGGTTATAAATTTGGGATATATTATAATATCTTATTAAACGCATGCTGACTCAGTGTCTGACATGTATCCTGTCTGAGGTTCCATATATACTCCATTTATTTAATTTAATTTAATACATCAATATAGTAATGATGAGTGGTGGATAGTTCGCTAGTTCTTGTTGTAGTACTAAATTTAAGGAAGGAATAGTTACTTGTAATGCCAAATAGACATTATAATACTAATATATAATTATCTGCTGCATATTGAACGTTTATGTAAATATTGATATGCATGTAATTATTTCTCTCTTTGTGATCTTCATATACCAAAATAATTTCTAACAATAGGGGAAATCATTACTTGCTAACATAAAATTGGTTTTATCCTTTCTTCAGTTTAGACGAATTTCTTTTGGAAATAGTCTTCTCTGTAGTACTTGCCAGTTATTTCCATTTTGCTTGTCCTTTTTAAAAAAATTTCGGACATGCTGAAATTAACGCATATTGATTTCTTATGCATGCGCGCTCTGTTGAGCAATAAAATTTATTATTATAAATGTCAGCACGAAATTGGAAATTAAAGCGTTCTTCATTCAAAGTTATTTTGTTTAATTACTAACATGTTAACTTTAATAAATTTCAGATATGTATGGCAGTGGAGGTGGTGGAGGAGGAGGTAATCGCGACCGCGAATCTCGGGAAGGTGACTGGCGTTGTCCTAATCCTGATTGCGGAAATACTAATTTTGCATGGAGGAATCAGTGCAATCGATGTAACGAAGCGAAACCAGACGGAGGCGGTGGTGGCAGCAGTGGTGATGACAGACGTGGATCCAGTGGCGGTCGTGACAGACGTGATGGGGGCGGACGAGGAGGTGGCGGCGGAGGTTTCAGAGGAGACAGAAATAGTGGAGGTGGTGGCGGTCGTGGAGGATTCGGTGGTGGTCGTGGTGGACCAAGAGGTGGTGGCGGAGGCGGACGTGGATTCGGTGGCGGTCGTGGAGGCGGCAGGTAAATATAATTTATTTATATATAATTCAAGTAAATATACTTTATATATGTATAATTCCATCATTTTATATCCAAAATATATATATATATACATGTCATTGTGTCCTATATAATAAATTTTGAGCATTATCTTTTCACTGGCAGATTTATACGATTTGGGATAAATGATTTTTTTTAATTACGAAGTGAAGCTAAGTAACGTCAGTTTTGCAATATTCTATGCGCTTTGGTTTGATTTAGCAAATAAACAATTGATTAATATAAATTACACGCTGGATTTAAGTGTTCTCCCAAAAGCCTTTAACATTTACTGCACCGTACTATAAACCCCCAGAGCAAAAGAAGCAGTGTAAGTAAAATTAAAATTGTGCATTTTGTTCTCGTGGACGTCTATACATTATTATGGTACATATGACTTCAAACCGGCGATCTTTTCTTAAGCCTCTTCTGGTATATGCTGACTTAATCTGATTCAGTACACTTTTCCAATATAGTTCTGGTTTAAATTGCTGTAAGATTAAAATTTTGCGTAATATTTTTTAAGAATTAACCGACAAAAAGCTTCAATAGTAGATTACAAACTCATGATTTCTGTTGAAAACTTTGGCATTCATAGGCGACTTTAATTATTCGCGCTTCAACATCTGCAATATCATGTCGATTTTATTGGTCTCTCAAGCACTTGCTTTATGAGTTATGGACTCAGTTCTACAAGAATGCAACAGATACTTGAAGAATTTGTCGGAAACTGTCCCATCACTGATGATAATTCACACCCTTTATTTTGTCACTGTTAATTATCTTTGGACGAAATTATTTCAAAGCTTTCTAGAATATAAGATTTTGATCATACTGTGATATATTTTACATAGACATGTTGTTTAATTCATATGCTGTTTTTCAAAAGAAGTACGTAGTAACATTTAAAAAAAATGTTAAAATTGTTTGCAATTTGTTTAAAGATTTTTTATGCTTAAAAGGCAATATACTGGCTGTTTCAAAGGAAAAAGATATTACAGCGGGAATATATGAACATGGTCGAAATAAGTAAAATATACTAGTATGTTAAGTCTAATTCACAGCTTGTAAAATCGAACGCTATTAAATGTATTAACATATTTTGCATTTCTAAATATATCCCCAAATACTATTTCCCTTTCATTTTGAGGCAGCCTATATACCGATAGAACCACCGGCCATCTGCCTATAGGGAATTGTATGCAGTACACATTTATATGTACATATATGATCTAGTCCTACCGTTTATCAGAAGCGTTGTCTATGCCGACGCTAGGGATCGACAGTCAACCGCGTCAGTCGTGTCTTGACTGCGGTGGAGTATACTCATAGTTGGTCGAACTTGCAAAAATACGCAAATTCTTGCTGTCTGCATCTTTAGGGTTTAGAATTATTTAGAGCTCAGTATTTTTTTCTGTTTTTTTACCGATATTCATATACGTATTTACATGCCGTTAGTTTATAGTAAAGAAGAAAAAATAAATATTATTAAATGGTATTACTCATCTCAAGGAGGTACGCAAGAAGTGATTGGTCGTTTTGTTTTTTCGTTTCCTGATCGTCCAGTTCCCTGCCGTCGGACGATACTAGATATCATACATCGTTTTGAAAAGTCGGGCTGCATTAATGGATGTTCGAAATGCTATCAGAGTAATTTCCATCCTATTTCGGAGGAAAGAATAGAGAAGGAAGTCAGTGTATGCGCCTTTGTAGAATCAAGTGAGCCCTGCTCTAGCCGCCAAATTTCTGAACAATTAGGTATTCCAAAAACCACAGTTAGGCGTATATTACACAAAAAGAAATATAAGTGTTATAAGGTTAGAAAAAATCAAGAAATATTCCCAGATGACCAGTTTAGACGTCTCGAATTTTGTGAGGCTATTAGAGAAAAATGTGATAATGATGATAATTTTACACGAAATATTTTGTTCACTTACGAATCAACATTTTCCCTTCACAAACGCCATAATCCATCTGCCGTTCGCTACTGGTCTCAGAAAAACAAACATTTGAGCAGGGATGTCAACACTCAATATCCACAGAAACTAAATGTCTGGGCAGGAATCTTAGGGGATCACATCATAGGGCCATTTTTCCTAAACGGAACATTAAATGCGCAGTCATATTTACAATTACTGCAAAATCATATTGTTCCTGCAGTGCGTGACCTTGCTGTAAACTTTAATGATATTTGGTTTCAGCAAGATGGCTGCCCAGCTCATAATGCCAGAATAGTACAAGAATGTCTTTCATTGCATTTTCCACATACCATTAGCACTAGAGGTAATATTTCTTAGCCGCCTAGATCCCCTGACTTAACGCCATGTGATTTTTTCCTTTGGGGATATTTGAATGAAACCATTTATGTACACCAGAATGAAAGACCCCGCACATTAGATGATTTACGAATGCGAATTACACAACTCTGTAATAGTATTTCACCTGTAACTCTCCCTAATGTACGTAGAGAATTTTACAACAGACTGGGCTACTGTGAGGCAAACAATGGAGGCTTGTTTGAAAGAGATATTTATTAGCCTCTAGAATTCTATTTTATTTTCTCTAGAATTTTTTTTGTTTGACATCAATTATTACTTTTTGAACGTTTTTTAATTTCTCCATGTTGCTTCCTTTTTAGAATTATTTTTCTTATTTTCTCTTGGTTTAGTAATTTGCAATTTAATTTTATTTAACTAGGTACATTCAGAATCACTAGTTACTACTTCTTTGGAATCTCAAACCTTCGTTTTCATTACAAATCTACTACTAATATTTCTACAACACGAAACATTATGCCGATGATTGATTCTTACAAATATCTACGAAATGAAATGGCAATATCTGTGTCATATTTAAAGATTAAATATGCTTTATCGACGGATGTGTATTTATTTCTTTTTACGCCACAAATTATTATTGCCGGTACGTAGATATATACGTAGGCGTATATAAATGTGTACTGCATACAATTCCCTATAGGCAGATGGCCGGTGGTTCTATCTGTATGTCTGAATTTCCCAATTGCATAAATAAAAAGTTATCTTTTTAATAGATAGGTTTTTGTATAATTGGGATAGATTACAATCTCATTAAACGCATGCTAACAACAAATGTTAGGCGTGTATCCTGTCTGAGAGTACATTAGTATACTGATTAGGGCACAATAAGTGTCAACACCTGTGGTAGCGGTACATGTTAGATTACTTATAATTTTGCCGAATTTTACGTTTGATAGCTTATGTCTTGTATTTAAATATATTTGTCAAACAGGATAGGATTGATTCTATTTTAACAATAGTATTTCATGATATTTTAATATTATTGTTTTCTATTACAGGGATCAAGATCGCGGAGGCCGCGACAGACCTAGACCTTATTGAAGCCATCCCTGAAATGCATTTTATAAATGTATCTAATTTTAGGAATACATATTTTTTATTTTAAAAAGACATTGGTCTGTTAGATCTAAGCTAATTATTTGTTTATCCAATTGAACAATTACAATCATTTTTTCTATTAATTTCGTCCGAGTTGTCATGTTATACATATAGGCGATTTTTATGTGTTGTAAACCTGACTATTGTCTCATTAATTTATCGAATGTAGCAATAGTTTTTTTTATTACAGAAAATTATTTTCTAAGTCATGCCACAAAAGAACGTTCTGATTATAATTTTCCGTACAAATGGTTTTGTATTATAGAATATTGAGTCTATTTAAGATTTTTGTATTTTCCATTGTATATAAAATATTGAATTTGATGTAATTACTCTCGATAAAATAAACAATTAGATGTATATATAGATACTTTATTTAGTTACAAAAAATAATACTACTTCGTTCATATTAATCAACAGAGGTAATGAACAGTAGTGCATAATAACGTCTAAAGCCTGTGATTTTCATTAAAATCGTGGTAAAAAATAAATTTATATTCTATATCGAAAATAATTATTGTGATTCCATAAAAACATCTGGGAAATTTCGTTATAGAACAATAAGTCGTTGGTTGACTGTGCGTAATAGTTATAAAAATATATATAACGGCGACACGTCAATATCTATACATTGTCCATAATGTAGACTCTGAAAGAGCTGTTGCACAATCCATTCCATATTAACGGTACCTTCGTGTTTGTAATCGTTTTATGGTGAAAAGCAAGATGAGTTGCATACATGAAGGCGGCTGGCCGACTCTTGGAACAAATATACCGTAGTATGCACACAAAAAATAGTTTATTTTATTCTTATTACCAATTTCAAAATAATATGAATTATTAAACTTTAAAAATCTCAAACATGCTTTGTAATTCTCCCATGAATCCATAATTTCAAATTTATAGTCCGGGAAGTTATTATTTTTACATTTAGCAACAGTAAAGCTAAGGGATATGAAATAAAACACTCCAAAAATGTAGTTTATTGGTTAAAAATATATACATTGAGGAAAACAATACATGTTTGGCCGATTCAGTTTAATACTTGTATGTATAAAAGAAAATACCAAACAAATACAAATGTTAACCCTAAGAAATGTCCTACACACGACACTATACCTCTACGAGTAAAGAATAGAACAGGAGAGAGTCTCCTTAATAATAATTGTCCAAATTTGGTAACTAAATATGGCCGCCGCAATGCCTAGGCGTGCATAAATATTTTGTAGAGGGTATATGTACACTTCCTGTGTTCTCGATAATCATTTAGAATAGGTTGTTAGTCCAAAAATAATTAAAGAAATATCGTGAGTGTATTATGTTTTCAATTCTTTTCTTCTTTTTAATATATTATAAACGGGTTTAAATGAAATCTGCGTCAAAAATATGACAAATATTAAATGACTTGGATATATATGTTACGACACTGAACATATAATCAGACATGTCAGATATATGACAATTTATTTAAAACACCTCTTTTTAAATTATTATTGCCTATGTTGAATGCCAATGAAATAACTTGCCGATGAAGAGTAAAATTAATATTCTTTGTTCTTGCCGTTTTAGAACGACCACAAGCCACACAATTGACCATTATAGAAACACTAAAATGTCATTTTTGACATAACCGGACATAACTGACCTACCAAAAAGGGTAACTCCGTCTAAAAAATACCTATTTCCACACCACGTTATGCTCTCTCCTGTTCTATTCTTTACTCGTCGCTCGTAGCTATACCTAAACTAGTAATTAAAAAAGACGAATAAAAATTTAAATTATACAATTTTTTTTTATCTTTTAGTGAGTCGTTGACTAAAGCATAGGTCTATAGTGTCATTTCAAATTAATGAATCGATTCAAATGTTGGAAAAAAACAATCTGCAATTTCTAATGATTTTTTGGGACAATTGCATCTACGTTGGAACAAAATATGCCGATACATTTAAGTACTATCCAATGATCTAATACTATTATACTACTAGATGCAGTGTACGCTATGTCTTGCTGATTAGGAAGTGACCCACACCATAGGAGAAAGAAGGAAAATTATGAGCGTCGAAAGTTTGACAAGGATGAACAAAATTGACCGTTTTATGTGGGCAAAATTCAAATATATTGCTATAGCTTGTAATGGCTTATAATGTTTAAAAGTATTATTTTGTTAAAAATATGCTATATTATGAGGAAAGTAAAGGTATTGTAACTTTAATAATCAAAAAGATAAATAATTAAATATATATTATTAATATGGTATTAAATATATTCTGTTTAATAACATTTTAAAGGTATCTATGCTAGTTGCCATTCTTCATTAAGGAAAGAAAATTAAATAAATGACTTTTAATGACTATGAGATAACTATATGATTTTGTTCTTCTAATAACACCTATTTTAGCATGTGTGATGATCATTCAGTTTTTATTTAAAACAAATAAATAGGATATGAAATACTTGAATGTGTGACGTACATTAACGGATAATAATTATCACAAATATACATATATCCATTTATACGTAAACGTATATGAATATATGTACGTGTAGAGATACACAGCATACACTTAGTGTATGCTGTGTAAATGGATATATGTATATTTGTGATATTTATTTAAAACAGTAGTATTAGAAAATTTTTTTAAAAATCACTATACAGATATCAGTTGGAAATTTTGAATTGACCACTAGAATTTTTCAAAATATTACGTTCTGAAAAAATAAATATAGAAACTGACAGCTTTTCTTAGGTGTTCCTTACAACTTCTGATATATTCAAAATAAAAGACAATTAATGCTTAATTTTTTATTAAAATATATGTACATATAATTAATATGGATTAACAAATACGTAAATGGTAAATATGTGATCGAAGTAAAATGGAGAAAGAAATATTAAAAATACATAAAGCTAGAATAACAACTTGTATTATTTCGTGAGGTGTTTTTTCTGTGACTAATTCAAATACTTCAACATTAGTTACATTTGGGGATTCTGAGCTATAAGGTAAATAGAACATTAAAAATATCTAGGTAGAATAATAACTACAAATAGAAATCTTACTTTAACAGTTCTTTGCTTGGTGCATCAGTAATTTTTAATCGTTGAGATCTGCTATTACAGGGAATTTTTCTCAAGGGAGCAGGAAAATTGAAAATACTTTGAATTGCATTTTGGGGCAAATATTTTCTTCCATAACTTATAACAAAATCTTCAGGAACAAAATGCTCTGAACACAATCTTGAATATTTTGATGGCTTAAAATCCTTTCGTTTAGTACAAATTATCCACTGCTTGCATAGTACTTGATTAGATTGAAAACTAAAATTTTTTATATCAAATTTACAAATCATGTATTTTATTAAGAATAGTTAACCTGTGAAATCATACGTTCATTCCCTTTTCTGCCCTATTAGTACAACCATACGCTGCACATGACATTACCATTGTGTCTTAAATATGTGACTCCAAGCACTGCGAAGCTGGTATATATAATATTCAACAATTTAAAATATTTATTTCTAATTTTGTTACTGATAATAGCACTTTTAACCAAATATATATGACACTAAATCCATGAGAACAACACTGTTAAATTATAAGCTGAAGTTAACAATTGCCAATATTCTTGATGATTCTCAATTTATATACAATATACATTACCTATATGCCTATATCAAATAAAAATGAAATTCTTAAAATGTATCTAATTACAATCACAATTTTATAAATAAAAATAGTTGATTCAATCATCATGAATCCACAGTTGTCTTTATACTCGTATTTCTTTAAACAAATATAATAAAGTCAGTGGTGTATGAAATAAAATCAATACTAGAAGAAATCTATTAATAAAATACATAATCCAAATTACCAAAAAGACAAATAAATATGTATAAATCAACAAAATTGAGAAAGTTTATATACAAAACAATGCGATATCGCCATGTTTTGCCCACAACTAACGGTTTTGTATATCTGTCTCCTTTGTAGAGGCGGGTTGTGAAATCGCAGTCTGCTACTTTGTCACTGCTACTGGTCAGTCACCGTTAGTAACAGTGACACCAGCTTTAAAGTAGCAGTTCTCTCAGTAGCAGTTTGAGTTGGATCGGTTCTGTAACTGAAACAGAGCAGTTACAGCTCTGTCACCATTATTCGTGTGTAGCATATTTCACAAATATATACTAGAAAGCAGCAATCAATCGACTTCCGTCATAAAGGAAAAATAATGACGTCTGCATTGCCAATTTCATAACAACGAATATAATTACTTTATATATTACTAAATTTAGAATTTCATTGGTATAGAATACATTATATGTATATAATAATAATTACAGGATTATTTTATTTATTAATATTAATTAAAAATGATAATGTTGACGTTATTTTAGCCAGTTTAAAAAAAATATTAACATCGGATGTTGGCTAACATGAAACATCGTTTACACGTCGCTAGTGATTTTGAATTTTGAATTCCTTGCTGTCATTTGACAGTATTGTTTGACAGTATTATAGGTTTTGGTTGCTGTTGTTTATGTTTGTTATGTTATTGTAGTATTATTTTCAAAGTCCTTTTTAAAACTAACGATGCTTTAGCCATTCAATAGTCAGTCAAAGGCGCTCATTAGCTCTTTGATTACTTACATACAAACGTAAATTGAATAACTATTACCGTTGACAAGTGTGCGAGAGGTATGTATACATACTTGTTGTAATGATATCAAATAAATATTAATATTATCATTTTAGAGGATTGCACAAGCTTTAAATATTTCCATTGAATCTGAGCAGTATTTTTAAGACACATAAACAAAATGATGCTCACCGAAGTCCTAAAAAAACGTTTCAGGAAACTATGTGATTACTCCTGCAATAAAAGCAACAATACGCAATACGATATGTGTAAAAACGCTATGTTGCTTATACAACTCATTGAAAATAAAAAGAATATTATAATGTTAATGGTGTTTTTTAGAACAACACTTTACATGAGCTTCGTTATTATCACTGCCAGTGGACTATCATATCTTTGATGGCTCTGTTGATTCTTTTGGTAGAGTACTAGCAGATATTGGTTTCAAATATAAGAAAGACTGTCCATAGAGAAGATTAAGGAAAAAACACATGTTGTTCTTCCTCGAACTAATTTTCTATAAAAATATATGAATAATTTACAATCTAAAAGTCCACTGGAATGTGTCTATTTGGATGAGACTTGGATTTTTGAAAATGGTACTGTAACCAGATCATGGCAGGATGATAGTTATAAGAGTGTATGAAAGTTGACGGCTAAGATAATACTCTGCATTAAAATTGACACGTGTCGAGTACTACAAATTTTGCTTTGGTTTTAGGTTTATAGTCATTTATGCAGGTACATGTAATGGTTTTATTAACAGTGCCTCTTTAGTATTTTTTCAAATAATTGTAATCCTGATTACCATCATGAAATAGATAGAAACAATTTCTTAAATCAGTATGAAAATGAACTGCTGTGTACGCTAGAAGTTATCATAGCATTTATATGATAAATCTCCTAATAATTCTTGAAAAAAAGGTCAAATAAGAGAATGGTTAAGAGCCATAATATACCAGACGCACACAGTTGTACAACTATCATCATATTTACTACATATTCAACCCGATAGAGCATATTTGGGGAATATCCAAAATATATTATAATAAGCACATGGGAAAGCAGAATTTTGAGGAAAAATACAGTTAAGATGTGGAATCAGATCCAGAAATGAGGATACCTGAAATTTAGACAAATACTCTTAGATACACTAGCAGTGAAATCAAAAAATGATGGGACCGAGAATTGTTGCTTGGCAGAGAAGAAGTAATACCATTTATTATAAATGTTCAATATCTAAAGACAGTAGAAACAGTGATAATAAACAAGAATGTCTGTAAAATCTATTATTCTTTTTTGATAAATTTTTTATATATTACAATTAATTTGTAAAACTTGAAATAAAAAAGACATAAGGTGTCTTTTTTTTTACAAAAGTAAAACATTTTAGCCATATGTAGTTATTGTACAATAGTGAGTGAGTGTACTTTAGACGTTAATAATCTAATTATTGACGTTTAGAGTTAGTTTAGTATTTATTCATAACATGTAATTATTAGTGATGTAGTATAATGTGATATATTGTTTGTGTAACATATAAAATTACTATTTATTTTTATCCGGTATACTAAAAAAAGTTACATATTACCATTACTTTTATTATTTTATGTGCTCGTCTTTACTTATGACAGAGAATGGCATATTTCATAATACGTCATGTAAATGTATAAGAATATGTTAATATTTTGAGCATATTTTCATTAGAAATTTAGTTTCAAGATGTATTAATTTATATAATTGTTACTACCAATTAAATTTGTAAGATAAATACATAAACAGAAAATGTACAATATATGACAATAAATTGGCTAGATATACTGATTTTAAAAATGTGTACTAATTTAAATTTTGTACTCAATGTTATCGATTCTAAGGAAAAACACTAAATATTAAAATAAATATCTACCTTATATTACTTGCCTGCAGCATTTGTAACTTTCTTTTTGTTGGATTTGTTATGTTCCAAGTTGAAGAGAGTTATTAGTAATAATTTATTATAAACTTGAATAAGTGACGAGTTAGTTTGTCTTGCTGTAACATACTTTGAAACAAGTTAATTGTAAAGTACGACATTAATGTAAATTAAAGTCGGGTTTAAGAAGATATTTTAAATAATGAAGAATATTAAAAGAGCTTGCTTCCTAAAATATACACATTATATAACCATTGTTTAAGTATTAAGAAATAATTACACAGAATAAAAGTACGAAGAGTTTTATTTTCTATTTTTACTATTCATTAAATGAAATAGTGTATTCAAGATGTAGTTTTATTTCATTATACTCACAGAATACTTTATTTTTAACAAACAGTCCTTAATTTACATTCAGATAATTCGGTAAATTTTGATGTCTATATAACCTCAAAGTAAACTTCAGAAATCGTAAATTTTTTTCGCCGATCAAAATACTAACATTGACGTACTACAACTGTTACATCATGGATTTTGATGACGAAGGTCGATTGTTTCGTGCTTTCTACCATATACATATATCGCGAACTGGCCGCGCGTTCGTATCATCACCGTTACAGCGGAGAATACTCGAATTTAAATTAGGGGATATTTGTTCTGTTAATATTGCGCACAGTAAGTATATATTAAATTAGGATAGGTACTTTATTATTTTAATATATCAAGAACTACATATAAGTTCATAATATTTTATTAAACAAAACAAATATTTCTTATATAAAAAATAAACAATAAAAAACAGCTTGCAGAATATTATTACAGTAAAAAAATAGTTTTCACAATTTACATGTAAAAACATAATTTGTTTAACTTTCTTTAGAGAAAGTTGACTTCGTCGATTAGAAAGAATTTGTCCAGTCTTCGAAAATATCCGTTCACAGGGGACTGATGTTGCAATTGTACCATATTTTTCTTGAACAACTTCAGCTAAATGAGGAAAACTGTACATATGTTCCTTCCACCAAATTAATGGATTTTCTTTTCTGTCCAAAAGAGGCTCTTCTAAATATCGTTGAACTTCCATTATTGCCCGGGACTGTGAACTTAAAATTTTGGAAGTTGGTTGGGATGAAACGAGTTTATCAAAATTTTTCCAAATGGAAAATACATGGTCGTCATCCTTTGTTAATGGCAGTTGAGTAGTAGATGTTGTGGCAATGGCTGTTTCTTTGGAACGGAATTTTTGGGCAACTAAATTTGTTATTAACTGCTGTGCTTTTTCTTTTGTACTTTCATCCTTAAACGCAACATTTTTAAATGTTGGATCTAAGAATGTAGACATTATAAGAGTATGACTTAACTCTAAATCACCCAGTCTAGACTGAATACCCTGTATTATATTGTTAATCAAATCTTTGCCCCAAGAACATTTTGATTGGTCGGAAATTAGCATTTCTTGGTAAACTGACTTTTTATTTGTCTATTTCAAAAAAACTTGCTTTAACAAATAAAACTGTAACAGTTTCACTGACAGTTTAAAATCTATTAGCAAATTAATGTCAAAATTCGCACTTACAAAGAACAAAATACTCGAAAACTTGATTGTTTGAGTTTTTAAATGTACACGATTTTTCTGCACGCTTGTGTACCAATTGCTTTATTTACATTGTCAATATTATGATTGCGATTAAAATTTTATTAACCGCAATCAAATAATGTTTTATAAACCCGCCCTTTCACGTGAACGCCAAGTCTGTTACCATAGGAAAGGCGCAGTTATATGCAATACGTCTTTCCTCGACTTGCGACTAGCGACTAGCGAAAATAACCGCTTTCAGTAGTATCAGTGAATATAAACAGTGACAAAAATAGCTGCTTCTTTTCACTGTGACTACCTTGTCGCAGTAACAGTTTGTCACTGCTACCAAAAAATAGCAGTTTTTCCCGACACTACTCCTTTGTATGTAGAGGTCAATTCCTCTCTCTCTACAGTCCATCTAGTAGTTCTATATTATTAGATCATTGGTACTATCGCTAACACAAAAAACTTGGACAGCCTTGTTTTAGCTGTGTAAAACCGACGGAAATAAACAGCTAACGTCAGTTAATTCAAGATTATTTGAAGCTGTCATTAATGATGCCGGATGTCAGTTTGTTTGATAAGGCAAGAATAACTACTTGTAGAGAAAATGGTATGACAATAAGACAAATTGCTAATGACTTTGGCATTAACAAAAACACTGTTACTACCATAATACGACGATGGGAAGAACAAAGAAGGCGATTTCACCAGAAAAGCTGGTTCGGGAAGGCGAAGGGTAACAACTGCAGCCCATGATAATGCCTTAACTGATTATTTGCGCCAAAATCCTTTTGCTACGGCCTGTAAGGCTGCAAATGAAACACATTTTCGTGCATGCATGATGACGATTAGTCGCAGAATTCGCGAAAAGAATTTACGGAGCAGTGTAGCTGCTAAGTAAATTCATTTGCCGAATCTTGGGAAACAAATCCGTTTATTATTCGCTCTTAATAACATTTATCGTGAACCACAGTTTTGGGAAAACGTCGTATTCACCGATGAAAAAGTATTCCAGTCTACTCACAACAGATCTGTTAGATCGTCCTACAAATTCGAAATTCGATGAAGCATTTTCTCAAAAGTGCAATAGATCTGGATGGTTCTCTGTCAATGTGTGGGGATGGATCAGTTTTCGGGGTATGAGTGCAGAATTGTTGGGAGGTTTAATACTGAGAACTACTTACATATTTTAGAGAACACCATGCTACCTACTGTACGAGAATTATACCCCGACAACAATTTTGTGTTCCAGCAAGACAACTGTCCTGTACACACTGCACAGAATGTAACCGCGTGGTTCCGAAATCAGAATATTGAACTAATGCCATGGTCTGCACATAGTCCTGATCTCAACCCCATCGAAAATATTTGGGGTTGTATGATAAAAAAACTCCAGGAACGAAATCGTCAGCCGGAAACCGCGGAAGCACTTTGGCAGCAAATTGAGGGCACATGGAATTCACTAAAACAAGTCCAAAATTTAATAGGGCCTTTTATATCTTCCATGCCTCGTCGTTTACAGTCTGTTATCGACAAACACGGTGGAATGACTAAATATTGATTTTATTATTCTTTGCTTTTGTTAAGTGTATTTTCTGATATTAAAAATTAAATTACATAACCTCATACTATTTTGTCTGACAGAAGTGCCAAAAACCTCAATGACATTAGCACAATTAGCAAAATTCATGGCTATTTGAAATAATGTTTGTCCCAGTTTTTTATGTTATCGATAGTACCTATACTGGAATGATTATATTCCATTAAAAACATATACATCCCTATAAAATAATTAAGTAATGTCCTACACACTCAAAATAAACGCGCAACTTATCGCCTGTTTTGACGATATGGAGTCTCACCGATCTGCTGACTTAATGCAAAAAATAAGCCTGTCTCTTACAGTACCAAAATATAAATTGATTGCAAAAAATTTATGTCGGGAGGGGCAACCTAAAAGAAACTGCAATTTGAAGATTAAAATAAGTGGATATGAACTCTCATAGTGATATGCACAATGTCAAGTTAAGATAAACAATACTTGCAATAATGTTTATTTATGACCTATGCTCATAACCGCTTTTTACCAATAAATTGAACTAGAAATTGACAGATGCAAAACCGGAATTGATGTTAATTTTGTATTATCTCGACAAAGTTCTAGAAATTGAACTTAAAATTCACAGATGTAAAACGAGCTTAAAAAAATAGTATTGTTTGAAAATAGATTTTTTTATCAAGTTATATGTTATACATCACGTACTCAGTGATTCAAGTTTTCACATTAGCGTTATTTGAAGTACTTGTTTCACCATAAGAAAATTTACATGGAATTTTAAAATTATCATTGAAATTTACCTAGAGCGTAGTTCATTAGTCATGCGATTTGCGTACGTTCTTATCAAGGTTAAAATGATAAAAACTTAGCCTTCAGATAATTTTATTGTCAAAGGAATTAGGAACAGCAATATTTTATCATAATATGAAAAGGTACTTACAAACTCAAGATGACTACTTAATACAATTAATATTCATCATACTTACTTGAGAATCATAACATTAAGAAAGACTACATTATTTATAAGAAATTTAAAACAATTTATTGCAGCATATTAATTACAAGTTCCTTAAAACTAATTTTAATTTCTCATGTATTCATATTATACACTTTATAATAATAATTTATTAATAATTATATATGACGTCCAAATAATTAGATCACACCTCAGTCCCCTAACAAATAGTAAACTTATTTCCTGCTTAATCATCTTCAGTTTCTGCGTTTGCGTCTGGATTCCTCCTCCTAGTAAAATAAAATTACATTCAATTATACATGTATATAATATTTCAGTCATATTCAAATTTAGAAAAGATATAATTTATACCTCTTCACGTTTCCTCTAATGACAGCAAAAAAAAAGAAACACTATTTATATGATATACATTTAAAATTACGTTAAGACAAAAAGGATATAAGGAATGGAGAAAGATAAGGAATTATTACCTATTGCTATTTACCTTCTGCGTTAAGATGATCAAAATTCTTCTGAATAGACCAATAAAGTCGATGAAAAGATCCAATGAATGTGCAACAAAATCTTTACTTCCCAGTCTTCTCTTTTCAATAATCAACTGGGTATCATACAACACAAATCCACACATGGTTATTAAGCCTAAATACAGGTGTGCTTGGAATAGCAAGGTCGAACCAAAGAAGAGATTGGCAAGTGACAAAACGAAGATTGTATTTAACATTGTCATTAGAATTCCTCCAAGATACAACCACTTTCCTCTTTCTGCCAGCATTGCACAAACAGAGAATGACACAAACACCAGAGTTGTACCAATCAATGCTGTTACTATCAAACTTGGATCTACTAGTATAACATGTTCCAATAACGGGCCTAATCCAACACCAGTAAGACCAGCAAATCCTAGTAAGTATCCTACACGGAGTTGAAGTTTCTTTCCGTTATCATCTGGTGTTGCCATTAATAAGAAAAAGCAAACAATAGCTCCTATTCCTGACAAGAATCCTGCTTGAAGTATGTTTGTGAACAAGTGAACTGATGCTCCAATGGCAGCTGCCATTGTTGACATTGTAAGACAGGCATATACATTCTTCAAATGCTGCCTCACTGGTTGTTCACTGCCAAGAAAAATGTGATATTTAAGCGGACACTTTATACAGACAAGAATACGTTTCTAAGATGATACTTACAGTTTATTATTAAAGGAATTTACAAATGTCTGAACAGACGGCGTCATAATTTTCACTTTATGATTTTCAGTTATTTCACTAAAGACAAATGACACTCAAGTATATAGCACTCTAATCAAATAGAATAACAATACAGAATTGTAACACAAGATTACAAAATTTTTGCTGATATACGAATGATTTCTGATAATACACGTCAGAAGATATATTATTCTGGACTTTCATCAATTTTCGTTTAGTCATTGGTTTACTGGAATCACGTGTTTGCGTATGCGCAACCAAATAGAAAGTCATTTTTTCATTAATTTATTTTTTTATTACATTCATTCATTCCTTGTACTTGTAGCTATATTGTTTTGACATTGTACCTATATATTTCCAATTATTTCATTTTGTTTAAGTGTCCTATTAATTAGTACAACTTTTTGATAATAATTTGTATAGGGAGTTTTGATAAGTAATATTGGTATCTTGATAGACTACGAAGCTGCACTGTGAAGTTATAACCAATAACTTTGAACCACTTTGAACTGATTTAACCTAGAAAGTAAATTATTTGGATTGTGAAACAACACGTGTATGAGTTTATTTTGAATTTATACTAACATAACTGATAAAAATGGGAAAAAAGAGCAAAATTGGAAAGCAGCGTAAAGATAAATATTATCAATTAGCTAAAGAAACAGGTTATAGATCTCGTGCGGCTTTCAAATTAATTCAACTCAATAGAAAGTTCGAATTCCTTCAAAAAGCCCGAGTATGTGTCGATTTGTGTGCAGCTCCTGGTGGTTGGATGCAAGTGGCCCGCCAAAATATGCCCGTTTCCAGCATTGTAATTGGAGTGGATTTATTTCCTATAAAACAAATACCAGGCTGTATTTCTTTACAAGGGGATATTACCACGGAAAAGTGTAGAGTTGCTTTAACTAAAGAATTACAAACATGGAAAGCTGATATTGTAATGAATGATGGTGCCCCCAATGTAGGCAAGAATTGGTTGCATGATGCCTATTCACAAGCATGTTTGACTTTAAGCGCCTTAAAATTAGCAACTCAATTTTTAAGACAAGGTGGTTGGTTTATTACAAAAGTGTTCAGATCAAAAGATTACAATCCATTAATATGGGTGTTAAAGCAGTTATTTAAAAAAGTACACGCAACAAAACCGCAGGCTTCACGTAATGAATCTGCTGAAATTTTTGTTGTTTGTCAATATTACATTGCCCCTGATAAAATTGACCCGAAATTTATGGATCATAAATATGTTTTTCAAGAATTAGATATAGGACCAACTAATATGCTGAACGTATTTCATCCTGAAAAGAGGAAATCTAAAGCTGAAGGTTATGAAGATAATGATTATACGTTATATAATAAGGTGGCTGTGTCTGAGTTTATTAAACATCCTACTGGAATAGATATATTACAAAAAGCTTCTGAAGTAAGTTTTATTTCATGTTAATATATCCAATATCTCCTATTTTTTTGTAGATATTTTTTGATGATAAGGCCATATTAAGTCATAAAAGTACTACGAATGAAATTAAAGAATGTTGTAAAGACATTAAAGTTCTTGGTAGAAAAGAACTGAGGTTATTATTGCATTGGTGGAAGGAATTACATGGGGAATTTGTCAAAGCAGCGAAAGATGAGACTGTTGTGGATGAAAATGATGTCACTAATGATGCAGATGAAGAAATGAAGGAACAAGGAAGTGATGACGATGAAGATATACAAAATCAAATTGCAGAATTGCAAGTTAGTATATATAGAAACTTAGTTTAAAGATATATATAATATTAATGTGTGAAAATAATTAATACCTCCTTATATTTAGACTGAAGAATATAGGGAACAAAAACGTAAAAGAAAAAAAGTGCAGAAGGAAAGAAAAAAATTAAATGAACGCCTTAACTTAAAAATGGTTCTTAAAGGTGATTCTGGACCAACTATGGAGGGAGATGACATGTTCAGTTTAGACATGATCAAAGATAATCAAGAAATGACAAGATTAGTTGATCAAGCACCAGAAACTGTTGCTGAATCAGATGATGATGAAAAACCCACAAAATCGAAATATGTAAGATATAATAAAGAAGAAGGTCACTTGGATAGTTCTGGCTTATATTATAAAGATTCTGATTCAGAAGTAGAAATGGAAAGTGACGAAGATGATGAAATTAAAGAAGGATTAGGTTAGTTGCATATGGTTGGTATATATGCCAGTAAAGTGGCAGAAATGTGGATGGATCTTGTTTGGAACACATACCAGTTTAAATTGTTATTGTCATGTAATAGGTATATTCTCTTTCTATTCTAGGTTTTGACAACTCTGACGAAAGTGAGGATGAAGATATTTCTACAAATGATGCTGAAAAGTTATCAACTCCACTATCACCTCATCCCTTAATAACCGATTTGGATAATAGAAATGCAAAACAGAAAAAAATACACAAAGCAGATTTATGGTTTGAACGGGACATTTTCAAAAATTTAATTGATGAAACAGATGAAGATTTGGATTTAGATAAAATGGTTGCTGAATACAAAAAGAAAGGTGTGGACATTCCAACGGAAAGAAGTGATGCAGAGAAAACTGTCCTTAAGAAAAAAGTAACTCTTTCAAAAAACTTAGATAAAGTCCCCAGTGACGAGGACTCCAGTGAAAATGAATCAAGTGATAGTGATGATGATAGTGGCAGTGATTATGATGTGGAAAAAGAATCCTGGAAGTCCCAAAAGAAAAATGGTTTTGCGATCGTTAAAAATGATGGTTAGTATTTAAAGTTTTTATTTTCTAATTTGAAGCTTTTGTTAGTTATCATCTATAATAAAAATACAATAAACATATTTTCTCAAACTTCATGCGAAAGATAATGGTAATAGTATAAGATTTTGTTTTTCTAACTTGAAATAAAACTGGTTATTGTCTGATCTTGACTTTCCACTATTTTTTTCGTTCTTTTAATATTATACTGGTCATTATTATTGCTGTTTGGTATTAATCACTTAACATATTTTTATTATAAAAAATGATATGTTGATATAATATGTGATATGTTGTCTAGAAACTAA
Source organism: Amphimallon solstitiale (assembly GCA_963170755.1). NCBI lineage: Eukaryota > Metazoa > Arthropoda > Insecta > Coleoptera > Scarabaeidae > Amphimallon > Amphimallon solstitiale. Next base: position 66,279,558 of record OY720680.1, read on the forward strand.
AAAACCATGGTGGTTTTAACTATTTTACATTTGTTACACTGCAATTTCCTTGAATATGACCAGATTTAAGAACAATTCTGATAACCCAAAGATGGATTAACTCTAATTAAAAGTGGCCTACTTTATATGGGATTGAAATTATTTAAGAAAGTACCATCTCTGACATAAAACATTTTTAATATTGTGTTTTCAAAGTGTAATTTATACAATTTTGTGTCACTTACAATCTTATACTATTCAAGATTTTTTAGTTTCTTTGGTGTATACCAAGTACTTACCTAACATGTAGAAATCCAGTGATTTACATACATTTTTTCCACCTTTATAGAACTCGTGATGGAAAAAATTATTATAGATCTTCATTTTTCATTGTTCTGTCTGAGCAATCGTTTGCTGACAGAATATTGAAATAATTTTTCAGGAAACAGTTAACGAGTGCCTTGTGTCTGGAGCTTTTTACAGTATTAAAAAATGTCTTCGCCATAACACATTAATCACTGACTGTATGTTTGGAAGTCTGGAATAAACACTTTTGACGATACGGTTTTTATTTATGTCATTGATTTCATTATTTGTTGTTTTTTAAATTATTTTATTTTTGAAATTCTTTAAAAATAAAATTGGAATGACTAGACATATATAAACAATCACCAATAAATTATTATTATTCAGCATCATACATTTCCACGACAAAAACTGCCTTTCCTTTTAGAAAAGTGCAAAATTTGAGTTTCATGGAATACAAAACAGAAGTTCTGAACCAGTAAATTTAGAATATACACGCTCCATTGATAACATAGTTGTATACATTGAAATTATGACCGCTTTTAATATTGATAAGTTTTTGAAGAAAACATACTAGATATACCTATTTAAGTGTTAGAATAGTTTACAGTACCATTATTATTAACTAAAATATATGGTTATTATTGGAAATTAACACACATCGCTAACTTACTAATTTGTGTATATGTAATCTCAATATGATTATTTTAGCGTGTAATTTTATACGTCTAACTCGTACTGTTTGCCCTCTACATGTGTGTTACTCTACCGCCGCCGACGAAGCCTACCCGAACAACTCGTCTTCTTCTTCAGCACGGGATCCAAAGTAAAATTTCTTTTATAGATTCGCTCCATTCATATAGACCACGTGTTACTTTTAAAAACAAATTAAAACCAACTTTTCTGTATATCGGTTACATTGTTATTTTTATTATAGTTATATATTTTTAGATTTTTCTATTTTTATACCTACAGTGATGTAAAAAATAAAAACAAAACAGTTTGGTAAATTAAACTTAAAATAAATATAATTCAAATGCAAAATTCACAGCAATAGGATATACCAATATGCGATTGTACTTCGCTGCTTATAAATTGGCGTTTTTTTGTGGTTAATCGACTTTTGCATATGTATATACATATACATATAGTATTTCCTGGATTATTGAATTTTCAACACTAGTTCAGACACCTCGCCTAAAAAATAACATTTGAAGTGGGTAGCAGTTAATTATGGTCATGAATATTATTATTACTTGAAAACTGGCAAGTTTATTGATTAAATAGTAATAGATTTGATTCAATAAATTATTGTTTTAATGCCGACATTTATGGATATGCACCATGCAGAATAATTTGTTCTTTAGTGTGTAAATTTTCAGTTTATTAAAATAAGAATTTTGTTATGTTTGTTAACTCTTTTAATAACAGATTTTTCAATAGATGTAACGCCATAGTATTCTAATAATTTACATTTGCTCTCTGAAGCTGCTAGCTTTGCTTGCGAAATGTTCAGATTTTCTAGGTTACATTATTTTTCTAATATTTTATTTATGGACTAAATCTTCTGTAATCTTTCATATAGTTAATGCATCTGCTAGAAGTAAAGTAAAATTGAACGTTAATGAACTCGCTCTTGGTACGATGATGATAAACAGCAAGAAAACCAAACGTGATCTGATAGATGCTGCATGGAATCGTTATACTTTTAATGATGAACACCTACCTGATTGGTTCGTGACAGACGAGGCCAAGCATATGAAGAGGGACCTGCCAGTTCCAAAAGTGAGTTTCCTGGAATTTTCAGACATGAATTATGGAATAAAACTGTTTGTTATTAGGAACTGGTCGACGAATATGAAAGCAGACTGCAAGATATTAACGTACGACCTATCAAGAAGATAATCGAGGCCAAAGCTAGAAAGAAGAAGCGTGCTCTGAAAAAGATGGAAAAGGCTAAGAAGAAAGTGGAGGCACTAATGGACAATGTCGATGTCACCGAGAGGGAGAAAGCTAAACAAATAAGACAGTAAGTTCACGCTTGTATACTGTAACTGTCAGTTTCAGTGTGTAGGTTGCCATTTAATTTAAAACAAATGGATTTTTCTGGCACTTACTGTGCATATGAATCTAATTGCAAGAAATGCTCTTGAAGTTGTTACACTGTTTTCTCGAAAATTTCCTTCTCATGTGTTCAAAATTCCGTCTATTACATCTTGAATATCACTTAAAATCCTGAAAATATGGTCGAGTCGTTCTCGCTACCAACATGCGCCACTAAATTAAAATGGCATCAAATTGACAGTTGCAAAATTTTATTTGTCAAGTAATATAACCTACAAAAGCCATTTCAGGACTGTCATAAATTATTACTTCATACACCTTTTGACACTAATGATATTTGTTATAACTGTCATTCAAATAATATAAATCTGTCAACAATGCTTGCCTACTAAACAGTATAGCCAAGTATTAAATAAAATATAGGTGTAGAAAAGTAATATTTAATATCTTTATTTATAATATTTAGTTTGTAACTGGCTTTCATGTAGTAGTATTTTACTAGCGGAAGGTATATATCCTGAAACATTAAAACGCCAAAACGACTCAACTACAGACAAAATATATGTATATATAGGATATTCATTCCTCTACCTTATTCTAAGAAGAGAGAGACGAAATTCTAAACAGACCCAAGTGAGAGTTATTTCTTATTGGTTGACAGCAAGACGAAATAACACCATACTACATTCGCTTTTTGCTGTCATCTGGCATCTTTGAAATTGTTTGTTTTGACAAAAAAAATTGTTTACTTTCATGTGTTGTGATTACTACATTTACCATTCTGTTGCCTTAACTGTGGATTTATCTCTGAAGAATCTATATACAATTTAATTTGGACTGGGGGGTTTGTTCAGAATTTCGTCTCTCTCTCTTTCAAATAAGGTGTAGTATCTCTACTATTTAAAAGTATTTTTTAGTTTCTCAGAATAACGTACAACTTTTTTTAAATGAAACATCTGTATAATGTCCTGTAATCATTTACGCAGCTGCCATTTTTGTTGTAGAGATTTATATGTTTCACAATTTCCATCTCTACTTGAATTCAAATTAATTTTGAAATTAGACATCAGATTCCGATAATTGCTGTTTAAATGCTTTTTAGCAGTGATTTTGTAAATTATGGGTATAAACTAATCTTTAACCTAATATAAATTGGAAATTGCAAGTTATTAATACTATTTCCACATATGTGCAATGTTATAGTTACTTATAATATGATTATAAAATGATGTTTATATTGAAATAGCGGGAGAACAAATAAAGGCAGACGTTTCCAAGTGTCCGATTTAATACTAATTACTCACACCCATTATATACTTGTATTTTTAGTGCTCTTGACATATTGTGAATTAACTTTGTATAAGATAGTTTATTCTGTCGTTTAATAAATATGTAAACTTCAAAACTCAACACTGTTAAATAATACAGATAAGTACTCCAATAATAGTTATACATACCAATAGGACGACAATGTTTCTCATATTTGTTTTCGTCAGAACTGCACTAGTATTGAAAAAAGAAACAATAGAACACTAAAAACAAGGACACACAAGAAAAACACTGAAATACTAAGAATACCAAAAATAATGAATCGCAGTTGTGTATTTTAGTTCTAGGGAAATTGGAAATAGTGTACAAAAAGGAAAGACATTCACTATTTTCCTTTCTAAGAGATTATAAACTTGGCATCTAATAAGTTATATGTATTATAATTATTTTGCAGCAAGAATTTGTTAAATTCATTTTGACAGAAATAGTTATATCGATTAAGAAAAACATATGGTTATTCACATTATCGAATTAGATATTTGAAAATACAGGCAGCTTTCTCAACTTTCTGAACAATTTACGAACAATACCTTAGTTATCAAAGAAAATTGTAATAAGAGAATAGCATTAAGATTTTTTGCAGTTCTTCCCTCATCGTGAAACCAAATAGTGCAGTACTTCAATATATTCCTATGTTTATAGTTTTGTTAGATTTTATATATTTCTTATGGTGACTCATATAATATACATATATTAAAATTCTTTGCCGAAATATATAAGAAATGTATTAGAAGTAGTCCATAACCTTAGCATAGCGGCATGATTCAGGTAGTCAATTGTCAATTTGGAAGCAACCTATCATCTAAAAATTTTGAATGACTAACATAGACAAAATATAAGTCCTTGTTCACAATGGACATAAGAAACATAAGACATAAGAAACCCATAAGACGTAAGATTTACATAAGAGATACATAACGCCAAAATTTAATTACTGTTCACAATGATCATAAACGTAAGGGATTTGCGCATGCGCTCTAGTGGTATTTTGTTTATTTATTTTGACGTTTTAAGGTTAGTAGTTTCTAAAAATTCTGACAATATTGAAATTTCTGTTAGAATGGATAATAATCTGCATATTACCCTTATTGTTATTAATGAAAAGTAACAAAAATAAATGTCAAAGGAAAACGAAACACGCTGGTGGGTTTAGCCGGTAAAAACAAGAAGAGCAAATACAGTCTGTAAAACCTATTTAATTTATAATATGTATTCTCAAATATATGAAATGAACTTCATTTAACCACACAAATTAAAAGCTTATCTATTTAAATTACAGTCTTTAAGAATTATTGTATCTGTATTTTACAAATACAGGTATCTTAATTTGAAATAAAACCCTTATTTTTTTATTTTATCATCGTGTTTTATTTATACATACAATTTTTTTCCACACATACAAATATTAAATGCTCTATCTTAGGCTTGTAACTTGCTTTTAATTCTTTATTTTTTTACATTATAATGTTCTATTATGTCTTCAGATAATGAACTTATTTACATCGTAATTCTTAACCATTTCCATGTTATATGCTGATTAGCTTTCTATTTGCATTCATACATTAGACACTGCACTTTAAAATGTTATAATCACACTTCAAGAATATTTGGTTCACTGTTACATTTAGGAAAGGTTATAAAGACAGCAAAAGCATTATATGCTGCACCATGGTGCTCGGCTTTGGTGGTGGTTTCAGTACTAAAGCACACTAAAGTAAAAATATTCAGTGTAGGTTATTTTTTTGTATTGCTGTATGCCTTGAGTAGTTTCACAAGTAGAATTTGGAGGTATTCGCAGCGTTGCCAACCTATAAAACCAAAAGTCGGTAGAGCCGACCGTAAAAAATCTGTAGATATCGGGGAAAATCGGTAGGTTGGAAATATAGAGGCAAACATTGTTACATAAAAAATAGTTTTTATTAAAAAACAAATGCAAAGAATAAATCAACTCCATTTTTCCTTTTGCATTTTATTTCAGATTCTTAGCCACAGTCTCTACCCATTATTGGATCTTTTTACATTAGCCGAGAAGTGTGAGAAAGTCAGTATGTTAAAATCAAAAGAACTTAAAACATTAAACATTAAAAACCCATCAACCAGCTTCATTTTCTTAACTTCTCGCCAAATTCTACAGCATTATCTGGAAATGATTGAATTTCGTTGATATTTCTCAATAACCGCCACTCTTACACTTATTGAACAATGTTTTAAAATGCTAGGATCAATAAAATTAAATAATTTTATTATATTTCTTTTTAATGGAAATCTTTGTTGTCTACACGTTTCTATATAAAAATCTAAACAAAATCTTCCACACTAAGATAATAATATGTAAGCCGTTTATATGTATACAGTATTGAAATCTTATCATTAATAATTTTTTAAATAGAAATGATGCTGTAAAAATTCCTCAATTTACTATTTTACAAAAAAATACCTCCCTCGATCTCAGATATTCTTAAATATCTGACTGAAATTTAGCGAATGCTAAAAATCGGTAGATGGAGTGCCAAATCGGTATATGGGTAGATTACTATCTAAATCGGTTGGGTTGGCAACACTACATACATATTTCAAACAGCACTTTCGAATTAACAATTTCTTATTGCTTTCTCATATGTAACATTCCTTCAATCTTTCAATGCTCTTTCGCATATATCACATATATATATATAATAGGCTGTACACTCCTGCGGAGTAGTAGCCGCCCTTCTGGGCCCTCCGATCCTTTTCTTGTGGGGGATCACTCCACATTTCCACCTATTCCCTCTATAAGTTTTTGTGTGATGTTGCCTTTTCTACTACTAGCCTCCATTCTTTTCTGTTCTTTGTTTTCATTCTCCAGTTTGTTCCCATTTTGTTCAAGTCCTCTTTCACTTGTTGTTCCCATCTGATTCTTGGTCTTCCTCTCGTTCTCTTGCTCGCTGGTGTCCACTGGGCAATGCTGCGCACTGTTGCTCCTGTGCCTGCTCTGTTGATGTGTCCATACCATCTTATTCTTTGGGCCTTTATAAATCTAACTATATCTTTTCCTTTCACTAGTCGGTCGATTTCATGGTTCATCAGTATTCGCATTCCTTCTGTTTCACTCTTTGGGCCATACATTGTTCTTATTACTTTCCTTTCGAATATTCTGAAGTTTTCCTCGTCTCTTTTCGTTAGTACCATCGTTTCTGCCGCGTACGTCGCTATTGGTCTTATTGTTGCCCTATAGATTTTCATTTTTGTATCGAAGCCGATGTTTCTGTTTTTTAGTAGTTTCTTGTACCCGTAATACGCTTTATTACCTGATTGTATTCTGTGAGTTGTTTCGGCAGTTCTACTATTGTCTATATTGATTATTGTTCCGAGGTATTTGATAGTGTCTACTTTCTCGAATTCGTAGCTCCCCATCTCTTTGCTCTTCCTTCCGGCGTACGCCGTTCGGTTGCTTACCATATACTTTGTTTTCTTTTCGTTGATATGTAGACCTCTGTCCGCCGCCGCTTCTACGAGTCTTCCGAATGTCTCTTCCAGGCTTCTTTCGTCTCTACATATTATGACCAGGTCATCCGCATATGCTATAATTTGTACCAATTTATTTCTAATATTCCCTTCTACCCCTGTTTGTTTAATTATTCCGTCTAAGGCAATATTAAATAGGGTGGTTGAAAGTGCATCCCCCTGCCTAACTCCTTTGTTTATTTCAAAATTGTCTGATGTTCCTTCTTGCGTCATAATCGCTGCTTGTGAGTGTGTCAATGTCGTTTTCACGAGTCTCATGAGTTTTTTGGGTATTTCCATCCTTTCTGCATCCTTCAGTATGACCTCTCTGTTTAGGCAGTCAAACGCTTGCCGAAAATCTATGAATAGCATATGTAGTGTGATGTCATATTCATTGCCCTTTTCCAGTATTTGTTTCAAAATATGAATTGCATCGATTGTAGACCGTCCGCCTCTGAAGCCTTGTTGGTAGTCTCCTATCGCTGTGTCTGCATAGCTTTTCAGACGCTCATTGATTAATGTGGTGAAGATTTTGTATGCGGTGTTTAGCAACATTATCCCTCTGTAGTTTTTGCAATCCCATTGATCTCCTTTTTTTAATATTGGCACTAGCAATCCTAATTTCCAATCGTTTGGCATTGTTTCATTCTCCCATACATCGCTTACTAGTTTAAATAATCTTGTATGCAGTTCTTCACCTCCATATTTTAATATTTCATTATTTAGTCCATCTGGTCCCGGAGATTTGTTCCGTTTCAATTTCGCTACTATTGCCTTGAATTCTTCTATTGTAGGTGCGATAACTTCTCTTTGGCTTGGTTCATTCATCACCCTCCATGTATTTTCTGTGCCTTGCCTCTTCTTGTCGCTCAACAGCTCCTTGAAGTGCTTTTCCCATTTCCTTCTGTCAATGTTAGCTGGGGTTTGTTTCCTACCTGTTTGCTTCTTCACCATATTGAACAGTTTCTTGTTGTCTTTATTGCTTTTTTCCATTTCCTCCATTATATCGTCGTACCATCTTTCCTTTTTTGTTCTGAATATTTTGTTGTTTTCTGCCCTTATTTCTTTGTATTTCTGTAGGTCTTCTTCATCATTCGATTGTATCCATTTGAGCCTGGCTGCTCCCTTCTTTTTTATTAGCGTTTCACATTCGTTATCAAACCAGGAGTTGCTTTTGTCATTCACCTTATTTCCCAGGATTTTTTCAGATACTTCCACCATACTATTTTTTAATTCTTTCCATTCGTCCTCTATGCTCTTTCGCTGTTTTTTCCCTTGGAGTTTTGTTGTGATTTCTTTCCCTAGTCGGGTCCTTATTTTTTCCGAACTCAACTTTCCAACATTCCAGTTTCTTCTTACTTGGTGCTTTAATTTTTTGTTAATCGTATTTAATTTGAGTTTTGCTATTACTAAATAGTGGTCTGTGTCCACTGTTGTTCCTCTGTAAAATCTTACATCTTGTATTATTTTTAGTCTTTTTCTATCTATTAATACGTGATCTATTTGGTTTCCTTCTTGTGAACCAGGTATTCTCCAAGTTATTTTATGCTCCTTCTTATGATTATATTTCACATACTGATAATATTTAATACGGCTTTGTAAACCAGTGCTATAACTAATGTTTAAAATACTTGTGATGTCTGGTGTTTCTCCTACTCCTTTCCAGACATCTTGGTATATCACATCTTTGTAGGTCCGATGTGCCTTGTTAGATATAAATATGCTTCAGCTCTGAACAACTGAAATAAAAGAAGTTCTATATCTACTTGCTCCTTTTCCATCATCTTAGTTACATTTACTTTTTTTACTCAATATGTAAATAGCACCAACAAATATTTACTCATATGGAGTAATTACAACAATAATACAACAATTTGTAGTAGATACATATATTAAATTATATTATTTAAAATCGATAAAGCCATTGTATTTTTCACGTTATCAGAACAAAATCGTCACAATTCAAATTGACACGATTCGAAAGCATGGGATTATACAGGCTTCCCGCGTTTTTTATAATACCGTTACCAATCGGTTTAAGTTGGGAAACTTCAAAAAGCCTATTTTACTAAAATTATACGTAAGAAATACATAAGAAAAACATAAAGTTGAATTTATTTCAACTTTATGTATTTTTTATATAAAATTTATATGTATATGGCAACTTCTTATAAAGCAAAGTGAATTGTGTTGCATTATTCAATTTAATTTGTAGACATTTTTTCTATTTATCAAAAAAATCTTTCAATAGCAATCTGGACAAAAAATTGAAATTAAACAATTAATACAGAGGAAGTAAAAATTGTAGAATTGAGTTATAATTCAATCCATTAATATTTAAAATGTTGCTTTTCTGGCTATGCATATGATCGTAGTTCTTTGAATTGCGCTATTTATTGAAATATTTAAAAGCATATTTTTAGAATAAAACTGTTTCTGTTTTAATTGTTTCATATTCCATGTCATACGATTTTATTAAAGTGGTTATATTCTATTTTCTGAACGACTTTAGTTGAATGGATATGTTATTGCCCCAATATAACGTCAGGCAATATGCGCAATACCATACCTGCTATAATTCTACCATGGTCTTAATAATTTTTTGCGATAGTCAAAAAAGTATTAAAGGGGTCATATAATATACTGAGTGTTCAGCAGTTGCATCCCTTTTTGACACAATTGTAATTATTTAATGGAAGCACTGTGTTTATCCGAATTTCAAAAATAATGGAATAAATCCAAATGCATCCGCAGGAAGTGTTAAATATCATTTAAAGGAAACACCAATATTAACAATAATCAGTTTCCACCTAATATATTGTTTCAATATGTAAAAAATATTTTTTTTGTATAACTTTTAATCATCGTTATTTTGCTTTTCTAGATTATACAAGAAAGCCAAAGCTGAACCTAAAAAGGAATTGACGTATGTAGTAGCCAAAAAGCACATGGCCGGCAAGAAGATACCCAGACCCGCGGGTGTTAAAGGACATTACAAAGTTGTCGATCCAAGAATGAAGAAAGATATGAGAGCAGCAAAAAAGGCGAAATTTAACAAACATTCAGGAGGTAAACGAGGCAAACCTCCTAAGCAAAGTAATAAAAAGAAAGGAGCCAAAGCGAAGTAACATTGTTGAGACTATCAATTTTATTGTTATGTAAATATATTATTTCTTACATATTTAATTATAATTTAAGAGTGTTACACTTCATGTAATTTTTTATAATAAATGTAAAAAGCAAAAACATAATTTTTGTAATGTTTTAATATTATCGTTATGCAGGCTAGTTTTTGCAACATGGTACCTCACCGTTGTTTTCTTTAGCTAGATTGGCGAGCCAGTTTCATTTGAAATTATTGCTTGGATTTTAAATGTCGTGTTTACATGGTCAAATAAATTGATGAATAAATTGACGAATATATCGCATACTGTCATAAGGCGATAATTGTTTTTTGTGAGTAAAGGACGAGAATTTCTGCTGGTTGATTTTCAAATTAGAATTTTTTTGAAATTGCTTTCACTCTAAGAATTCTTATAATAAACAGTAAAAAGTTAATCTTTTCAATACTTTCTACATGACAATAACAGACCATGTCTTCTCGTCGGTATTTAGAACGAGAATTATTTTCCATTTAAAATAAGTTTCTAATCAACCGAAAACGCGGCACAACACTAAACTTTGAGCAAACTATGATAACATTCGTGGCTGTGTTGTTGAATCCAACCATCATTAGTAAATATGACAATATTATTGTTCTCGGACACATTAAAAAAATGTTTATTTCTACTGAAACACTGTCACAAGTTACTTATGACAGTGTGCTGATTAGATAGATTACAAAAATGTAAATAGTCATAAATCGTCCTCTAGTGGCTAAATGACAAACTATATTTAATACAGTATTGCTGGACTAAAACATTGATATGCCCATTTAATACACTGAAAACCTAAATAATGATTTTTTCTAACTTATGACAGTGTTGCTGCCAATGTGCGATATCCAATCTATTGGGCTGTAAATGCAAAAATTCATCCAATTTTGATATTGACGGTATCCACTAGGACCAACCATCAAATGGGGACATTTGTATTCTTGCAACAATGCTTTCATTCAGCAGGCGGATCGGGAACTGATCCCGCTCCAACCGTTCACCTCACAACAGTTGAGTGTTCGCTGGACAGGACCGCTCACCTTTATGTCATCGTCTGTCATCTGGTACTTTTCATTGCTGCCATATGTTAAAATTATAGAGATTAAACCGAATAAACAATAATAATAAATTGTTTTTCTGCATTAAGGTTTGACGTAGTTTTTAGTGGAAGGGCTGGTTTTTCCAACCCCGAATAAAATACTGAGTGAACTTCAATATTATAATACATTTATTTCTGCACAATACCTTTAATATGTTGTATCTTACTTTTCTAGTAACTTTCTTCAAAATTATGTATTAGGTTGGTCTTGGAATGCATCAATGGCGCATGCGTACATAATACGCTCACTAAGTGAGCGTAGAATTTTTCCGCTCACAAAAATGGCGACCGCTCCTGAACATGTTCAGAGTGAGCGCTCGTTTACTGCACATGATCACTGAACAGTTGCGCAACTGTTGTGTCTGCTGAATGAAAGCAATGTTTTGGTTTCATTTATAAATTTGGAGGTTACGTGATCTTGTTATTCTGATATTGTGGGGGTTATTAATACGCGATTATATATGCAAAATATGAACTTTTATAGCTTGCTGATGAATACAAAAGCATATCCGACTTTTTATAGGTACAGTCATGGCCAGATAAATGTACAACCACCTTAAAATTCCTATACGTCAAAATTCTGAAATTTTATTATTGTGAGTCGAACTTCAACTTAAGCTGCTTGTCATATGTAAAATCAAATGTGATCAAATGTCAGACAATTTAACATTTATAACAATTTATTTAAAAAAGCTTGTACTACATTTATCTGGCCACGACTGTACTTGATTGTACTATATCTTATTCCAAAAAGAGAGAGACGAAATTCTGCACAGACCCAAGTGACAGTTATTTCTCATTGGTTTATAGCAAGGCGAAATAACACTACTACATATATTCGCTTTGTGCTATCAATTGTCAAATATTTTGACATCTTTGACACTGTTTTCTAGACAAATTTATTTACTTTTATGTGTTGTGCTTACTACATTCACCATTCTCTTGCCTTATCTGTGGATTTATCTCTGAAGAATCTATGTATAATTTAATTTGGTACAGATTTTATATTTAATTTTACCGCCTAAAATTGATTTTACCAGTTATGGGTTGTAATTTGGGCTGGGGGGGGGGGTCTGTTCAGAATTTCGTCTCTCTCTTTTTCGAATAAGGTATAGTAATGTAGTACATGCCAATGCAACATTTTCCAAAGTTTATTGCAATTTTAATAACTTTGGAAATAATAATCATAAAAAATATTAACTTTTTATAAGACTTGATTATTTAAATAATTATTTGTTATAAATATTTTATGAAATTCACTTCTCACAATCGATTTTTTGTCAGTCCTCTACAACGTTCGTATAGAATAGCAATACATAGTTGCTTATTATTTATTGGAATATTAATATTTCTTTACAGATACGATTGATTTTACTAACTTCATCAATGTTTTATAATAAAAAAATATTTCACGGGGCGGAAAGTTCACACCGCAATTGGCATTATATTTTAAAATAAAATGTTCCCATATTTCCCTAGAAAATTGACGAAGAATTAGAGCGGTTTCTATAATTCGACAATTTATTTTACAAGAAAAGAATACATTGACATTTTAATCCCGTTGTCATACATTAAATTCAAAAGTATCAGTTATTAAAATCATAACAGTTTTATATTTTTATAATATTCTTAAAGAAAATAAGAAATGGACGATTAATTATTTTTATTTCCAATTTGTTAATATATGTATGATCTAAATGATCCTAAATTTAAATATTTTTACAAATACCATATATGTAAAAATACATGGCACTTTATTGTATATTTTATTTACTTGATAGTTAATGGATATGCACTTTATTCGAATTTCGCGGGTGTTTAAAATTGGCTACCAAGAGAATCGAAGAGAAAACAGGTAGACAAATTCACATTGTATTGGGAATTTATTTTATAGTATTTCTTAGTCGCATTGTTATAATGACCAGTTCGATTTTTTTTTCAGTTGCATATACTTCATGGAATAACTTATTTAATAATAATAAATGAAAGAGATAAATAAACATGTCATTGTAATAATATAACATGTTTAAAATGATAATGTTTCTCTATCCATGCAGCAGGTATCTACAATAGTCATAATAATAATAGAAATATATTTGAAATATGAAAATACAGTAGCTGAATAATTAAGAAAGAGAAACTGTATTCTTGTACATTTACAGATGTCTATTTAGGATCACATAGTATGATAGTGTATCATTTGTAGTTTAGATGGCAGTAATTTGATTAATTTAACTAATTATTATAATTATAAATACTTATGTAATTATAAAACACAAAAAGTACCATGGCTCTATAGGTGCAGAGAGTTACCGCACAGCGAGAAATATTGAGAAACGAAAAGCGAAAGAACATGCACTGAATATGTTTGAGTACTATAAGTATGAATTAGATGAAATAATAATTTTTCTAACATTTTCAATTGAAAAAATGTTTTTTCTATTTTTCTTATTCCGGTATCTACATTCTCTTGAATTGAATGGTCCAGTAGGACAGGATGTATGTACTGTACACAAGAGTAACAGGTAGCTGAAAAAGGCAAATTGGCGATGTTCTACGAAGCTGTTTAAATAGTATAATATCTATAATAATGATTTTAAAAACATTGTTAAGCAACAGTCCAACAAAGGGTAATTAATTTTATAACATGCCGCCATAATCTGAATGCACTTAGATGGTATTCACAGCAATAGACAGTCTTACGTCAAAATTATGTATATTATTAAACGAGCTTGTACTTTCAATTATTATTATTATGCAATACATTACAAAAAAACTATATATAGTATCAGTTCAGTTAGTTAGGTCTTGGTAAGTAGCAATGATCTAATAATATAGAACTACCAGATGTACTGTAGAGAGAATGTAGACCATTAGTTTTGGGCAAAACAAGGCGCCAATACATGGTTTTGTATATAAAGTTTCTCAATTTTGTTGATTTATACATATTTATTTGTCTTTTTGGTAAGTTGGATTATGTAATTTATTAATAGATTTCTTCTAGTATTGATTTTATTTCATAAACCACTGACTTTATATTTGTTTAAAGAAATATGAGATAAAGACTACTCTGCCATCATGATGATTCAATCAACTACTTTTTTTTTTTAAATTGTGATTTTAATTAGACACATTTTAAGAATTTTCGTTTAAACATTATAAGCCATTACAAGCTATAGCAACATATTTGAATTTTGCCCACATAAAACGGTCAATTTCGTTCATCATCCTTGTCAAACTTTCGACGCTCATATATTTTCCTTCATTCTCTTATGGTTGCCTAAACTAATCACATATTTTGAAAATCGAAATCTCAAATTAAAAGGTAGATTGACCACATTAGATATGGCTATTAATAATTTCAAAAGTATTCCATGTGACTTCGGATGTGGCCTTCGGCAAAAGTTAGACGCAGTTTGTAATAGAAATCCAGATTGAATAACATTGCGCCAATTGTGTATGGGGACAATGACACAAAATCTAACTGCTAAATACGCTGAAATAAAGAATATTTCCAGTATGCACCTACAACCAGTTGCGATGTAGAAAGGATGTACTTAATTCAAAGAGAACAAGTCTTACAGAAGAGAATCTTGAGAGAGTATTGCTAGTAAATATTAATACTCCTTTACTGAACAAATAATAAAGTATTTTGAATTTTATAGATCACCACCCACTTGTTATCCAATTATATAAATAAAATTAGAACCTCTTTAAAAATACAACATTTCAATAGTGCGCCCATGGGCGATGAGTCATCAACCGCTCGTGTCCGCCCCGCAAAACATAGCGTACAGTGCATCTAGTAGTATAATCAAAGAGATTGGAATATATAGAGAAAGCATGAGTGCAGTTTGTAGGCAAGGTAAGTGGTCGCAAGAACTGCAGGTGGGGTAAGGGGAATTGATAAACAGCCAAGCGATTATAGTCCTTATTAGTCCTTAAGAAAATCCGACGGCGTGCTGTCTGGTCGAAATGTCGTGCTCGTACTTGGTTCGTATGATTTCTTTAAATTCTACGAACCAAGTACGAGCACGACATTTCGACCAAGGACAGTACGCTGTCGGATTTTCTTAAGGACTGTAATCGCTTGGCTGTTTATCAATTCTCCTTACCCCACCTGCAGTTGTTGTAGCTTTATACTTCCTCTATATATTCCAATCTCTTTGAGTAGAATAGTATTAGATCAGTGGTAAGTAGGTCAAGCAGGTTGGTAACCCTAAGAATACAATAAGTAACTAGATATGAAGCGTAAATGTTGAACGTAATGTTTTACAATGGTCGCATTCAGCAGACCCAACAGTTGTGCAACTTGTTCAGTGATCGGATTCAGATGATGTACGCTCACTCTGAACATGTTGTGGAGCGGTCGCCATATTTACGAGTGGAAAAATTCTATGCTTACTTAGTGAGCGTATTCTGTCCGCATGCGCCATTAACGCACTCTTACACCAACGTGAAACACAATTTTAAGAAAGTTACTAGAAAAGTAAGATGAGCAAATTAAAAGTATTGTGCAGAAATAAATGTATTATGATATTATAGTTAACTGAGTATTTTAATCGGGGTTGGCAAAACCGGCCCCTACACTAAAATCTACGACAAAACTAAATGCAGAAAAAGAATTTATTATTATTGTTTATTCGGTTATATCTGTGTTTAGCAGCAGTAAAAATTACCAAATGGAAGGTCATCACATAAAGGTGAATGGTCCTGTCCAGCAAACACTCAAGTGTTATTAAGTGAACAGTTGAAGCGGGAAAGGTTTCATGATCCGTCTGCTGAATGCGACATATTTATACAAGATTCTGTCTAGTATTTTTAAAAAACAATGTTAAAGTTGCCGTTTGAGTTTGAGTTTTTAATTAGAAGTGTTGTTAATTCTGTAGTCAAACTTGAACAAGCCCAGTATTAAAAATTATACAATTGCAATGATAAACTTTCGTCAATGATTTGGTTAATGTAACGTATTTTTTTGTCAATGTCCAGATATTCTCCTTGTTCGAAGCAAGCTACAGTGAACTTAATAGTAAAATTAAGTATCCCTTCTAAAACAGACCTTGACGTGTTCCAGAATTTAACAAAAAAATCAGTAAAAATCCCAGACTGACGCCATTCAATGAATCACTCTGTATGAATAGATAACTTGCATGGTATGTTATGTCATATATGGACCATGTGCAAAGCAGGAGATCATATATTAGATATAACCTTGCCAATAAAGGAATACATATAAACATAATTGAATTGTCATTGCCGTGAAGTGAAGAGATCTCTTTTATGTAATAAACAGATATATTGAATTAAATGAGTATTATTAACTAATTATCTATTATCAGTTTGACCATGAATATATTGTTGTTCGGGTTTTGCGTATCGCCCTTGAACCTGTGAGCCAACTATTTATTAAGTATGCACGTTTTTAAACAAGATTATTATTGACGACGTGACGTTTCCATACGTTTGAACGCGCCAAAACAAAACGCCTCTGAAAGGTGTCTTTTTAATATTGCACAACGGGTGCCCATATTACCTTTTCGTGGTTACCTATTACTTGTTTAATTATGTATATTTGAAATTAAAGCATGATAAATATGTTTGTTAATTAAAAATCTTAAATACTGTGCCTTTGCATTACATTTATTTTTTCAAATTGCTTAGTGTTGTAAACTCATTTGTTCATTCGCCCATACTAACATATTACGAATTAAATTATCGACATGAAGTATGTAATCAAGTTTAACATGATAATGAATTTAAAATTACAAGTTATTAATGTTATTTCTTCATATGTATTCTGACAGTATTCAGTGTTCAATTACATTCGTTCAAGACAAGCAAGGAACCTCAAGAATTACTTATAATATGGTATACAGCGATTGTATTTTGGATTCTCAGAATATTCTGAATGGTTTTGCGGACACCTTTTCAAACTCTTTCATAATTAGTTCTGAATTCAATTGTACTGATGTAAATGCTACTTTTGCTACATTCTCACTACACTCTGTTTCAGAGCAGGACTTGCCCGAAATTATGGCACTTGTGCCACAAAACACTACAGCGGAAGATGATCTTGTTCCGAGGTTCTTAGTTAGAGATGCTAGAAATACTTTTTGTAAATCTTTAGCTTACTCGTTTTTCCTGATGTCTGGAAACGTGCTCTATTATGGCCCATATTTAAGAGAAGTGATCCAAAGCAAGTTCATAACTATAGACCCATTGCCATTCTATCAAATTTTGCAAATTCTTAGAAATAGTAATTTACAAAACAATGTTCCCTTATATCGATATCAGCATGGTTTCTTACCTGGATGGTATGATCCACAGATTAATTAACATTAGAAAAGAACAGGATTTTCACGACAGCTGTCAACAATGGGTATTCGATAGAGATGGTAAATGGCATTTTAACTAACACCTATACCGGGTGCCCATTTTCTATCTCCCTATATGGGCAACTTTCTTAATATTGAAGCATATAAGCAAACTTGTTAAGAAATTTGAGGAGTATTTTTAGATTTAACATTTATTGTCAACTTTTGAAGATATATTAAAAAAACTGAAAATTGCTGAAATTTTCAATTACGCATATCTTCGTAACTATTGAAGATAGAACTAATATAAAAATGGTATCTGGTAGTAATTTTTAAGTAGAATTTAAAAATCTTTATTATTATTATTTATTATCACGGTATAACATAAACTTATGTTTTTTTTTAAATGCCAGTGAAAGTTGGCCATTACTTCATAAAATGCTTATTTTTTTGATTACCTAGATGTAAGGTTTGGTACGGTAATCTTTTTAAAAATGTTATTGTAGCGAAAGTAATTTAATTACTGTTAATTTTTTAGGACATAATGATAATATTTCGGCAATTTTCAATATTTTTAAACTATCTTCAAAAGTTGGCAATAAATGCTAAATCTGAAAATATTATCAAATACTCCTCATATTTCTTGACAATTTTGCTAATTTAACCGATCCTGTATCTTTAATAGTAAGAAAGTACCCACAACATAGGCAGATAGAAAATGGGCAGCCGGTATACGAGGTAAGATCAGTAAGTACCCGTGTTTGAAGACAGGTGGCGCTGCTGAGGGAAGTTGGCATTACCGTCGTGTACTACCATCTGTCAGACAACACCATAATAAATTTCAGACTGATTCCAGGGTTGCCGTTGCTGGCAACTTGTTGCCATTTTGGGCAACTTCCAACTAACTCTGGCAACATGGCAACAACTTTGTAAGAAATCCAAAAAAATGGCAACATTTTACATATACAAAAATTAATTCCATATAAATATTTCTACGAAATTTGTCATAATTAAAAATAATAATATGAAGACTTAATTTAAAAAAGAATTCTCGTACTACGTATATATGTATGTATTACTGGTAGAATTACACATAGAGCGCTAAATGGTCAAGGTCAAAAGAATGTATAAACATTTTACTGCCAGGGAAGGCAGGGGAATTCCCGATTTAGTGAGTCTAACAATTTAAATGCGTATACACATACAATCGGTAAATGCTATAATATAATGGAAGTATGTGTACACCGAAGTGATCGTTGTTTATTCAATTAGTATAGGGAGCGATAGTGTTTTTCCATTGTAAGAACAGACAGATATCCGCATTTATAAAAATTTGCATTCGAACTATTGTCTCTCCCACATAGCAGTGCTGCAGTGGAGAGAATATTCATTACAATTAATTTCAATAAATCAAAAATTCATCATTATCTAGCAACTAAGACATTTATTAAAGACAATGAAGGAGAATGTCACAATTTACAATTTGGAAAAATGGAAAAACAGAAGTAGAGTAATTACATATATGTTTATGTAATCTTAAATATTATCCTAACTTTCTCCGTTATCTTTTATTGATGATTTACCTATTAAATATATATAAAATATTTATGTGATACATTTTAATACATATAGGCAAAAGAAATCTTGTAAGTTATTCTTGAATGAATTAGTAAACTATATACCCTATATATGTATGTACATACATTATTATGGATTATCTTATTTTGTATTTCTAATGGTTCTAGAACTCTTAAAAATCAATTCCATATAGCCAATAATGTAATTATTTTGGTATGGGTACTGGAAAAAGAGTCAATTAATGTTTAACAGCTTTAATTATTGATCGTTAAACGATATTACCACACAAAATAGTTTAAAGTATGGAATTATGTACAAATATTAATAGTTTTATAATTTTGGCAACATTTGGCAACTTTTGAATGAAAATGTTGGCAACTCCGGCGACTCAACCGCGGCAACGCTGACTGATTCATAGGTTAGTTTTTATTTGGCAGCCAGTTGTATCACACGTGTTTCGTGTTTCTCGATAAAATGGAAAAAGAGCAATATCGATGCGTAATTCGCTTTTTATTTTTGGATGGAAAAACATGCGAAGAAATAAAAGCGAAGTTGGATGCTGTTTATGGGGACCCTTCACCATCTATGACAACCGTAAGATATTGGTTCAACGAATTTAAACGTGGTCGTACATCTGTTTTTGATGAGGAGCGCCCAGGCCGCCCGGCAGACGTGGTTACCGAGGAAATCGTTGAAATGGTCCACGACATGATTCTCGCTGATCGCCGAACGAAAGTGCGCGAAGTAGCAGAGGCCGTAGGCGTGTCGTACGGAACGGCAATTGATATTTTACATGATAAGTTATCGGTGAGAAAGGTGTCGGCCCGATGGGTGCCGCGATTGCTTACGGCGGACAACAAGCGGATACGGTTGTCAATGTCGAAGCAGAACCTCTTTAAGAGAAATTCGCAGGAGTTTTTGCGTCGAGTCGTCACCGTCGATGAAACCTGGATCCATTATGATACGCCAGAGTCCAAGCGACAGTCAAAACAATGGATTTTTCGGGGTGAATCAGCTCCGAAGAAGGCAAAGACGGTCCCGTCGGCCGGAAAGGTCATGGCCACAATTTTTTGGGATTCCAACGGAATAATCCTCATGGACTTCTTGCAGACAGGAAGAACGGTCACGGGGCAGTACTACAGTGAATTATTGGACCGATTCGATATAAAATTGAAGGAGATACGGCCCCATTTGGCTAAGAAAAAAGTGCTGTTTCACCACGATAATGCACCAGCACATTCATCCAGAATTGTCGCGGCAAAGTTGCATGAACTGCACTACGAATTGCTGCCGCACCCACCGTACTCGCCTGACTTGGCTCCCTGCGACTTCTTTCTGTTGCCCAACATGAAAACGTGGCTCGGGGGAAAAAGATTCCGCTCAAACGAGGAGGTTAGCGTCGAGACAGAAGCGTATTTTGCAGAGTTTGACAAATCGTATTTTTTGGAGGGGTTAAAGATATGGCAGAAACGTTGGGAAAAGTGTATTGTACTAAAAGGTGATTACGTTGAAAAATAAAAAAAAAAATTGTGAAAAACTTGCGTCTTCTTTCCTAACACGGGTATTTATTGATCCTCCCTCGTATAGTCAACAAAACTTTCCTGATTTTATCCCGAAGCCAGAATGAAGGAACATGAAAGAAGTTATAATGATAACAAAACAGACTCATTTTTTCTAACCACTCATTCAGTGGCGGCTCGGGGTGGTTCACATAGGGAGTGCATAATTTCAAAATTAAAAAAGGAGGTGTGGCCACCACACGACTTTCTTATACGTATGAAAGTGTTACTTCCGGTCCGAATTTTGAAATTTCATTTATACAAAAAATATTCCAAATCCAACTCTAAATACTTTTGTACTCTTCATAAATATATATAGAATGCATAATTTACGACATATTTGCAAAAAATCGTTATTCGGTAAGAGTAAAAGTGTTACTTCCGGTCCGAATTTTGAAATTTTTTTTATACAAAAGATATTTAAAAATACGTTCTAAATACTTTTATACTGATAATTTACCTGCCTAGAAAGCATGACTTGCGTGATATTCGCAAAAAACTGATTTTCGATAAGAGTAAAATCTCGAGGTCGACCTACTTCTGGTCGGAATTTCGAAAAACTTTATTAATACAATTTTTCTCAAATTTAATTTTGAGTACATTTGAATTCCTTATAAATTTGTTTAAACTTAGTAATTGACGAAATATTTGCAAAATTCGATTTTTTCACTGAAGTAAACTACTACTTCCGGTCTGCCGATTTTGCTCAAAATCTACTCAGTTCTCAAGAGGAAGATTATATTCGTAAATACAAAATTTGAAATTGATATCTGTAGCGGTTTGATCGCTATCGTGGTCACACACACACAGACAGACAGACAGACACAGAGAGACATTTTTTAAAAACCACTTTTTTGGTATCAGGGGACCTCAAAACGTGCACATCTGCAAAAATCTCGAGGTCGAAAATTTTCATCATCACAATACTTCCTTATACTACGTATAAGAAAGTAAAAGTATAATACAGGAACGCTTACCCAATCTTTATAAGTTTCACCGACATACTGTTCCAGACAGGTACTGTTCATTGTACAGCTTGTTTTGAGGGAATAATAAATATAACACTACAGTTTGATTACATCTGACGATAAACGAAGTCCATTTTGCGTGTCTTTGACTTGCAGAACAGTTCTATCACTTTTTCATTAAAATTTGGGAAATCATTTATAAATTCAATTAAAAACCGGTGCTGCTTCGATGTGATCTCTGAGCGATTTATCTAATTCTGCCGTAAAATTTATCAATTCCCGAAAAATGCCATTGGTATTCGACGTTTGCCGTTCATCATGACCCCGAAGTGCCAGTTCAAACGCGCCACAAAATCTAATGCAATTTATTATTAAATTTAACACATGCCTATTTTTTGTTACCTGTTCATTGTGTTGTTGAACTGCTTTTCTATATGATGATCTAAAACATTCTGAATGGTATTTTTTCCTAACATTCTTAGACTAAATATATTTTTCAAATGCCCTTCGGAATTTTCATGTTTTGTAATTTTAGCACTAAGATTAATTAAGTCTTTTATTCCGTTCTTTGACCAAGACGGTTCACCACCAAACAAAAGACACGGAAAACAAAACAAAGTATTTTTAATTTCACACCCACAAATCCAGTCATTTTTCTGATAAATATTCATTTTGAATTTTCTTATAACGTCTTTACCTTTAACAGATTGTTTATTTCCTAAACATAATTGAGGCATCGGACGTTTAAGATTTTTATTGCGATTTTTTCATCATACGTTAACCGCGAAAACGTGTTATTCTGCATCGCAGACACGAAATTCATCTTACAACAGCGTTGAGCAGACGGGAATCTTGCTCACATGCTATGTATTATACGATATGGAACTAGAACAAAATACAGTTCTCCCCACCTTCAATGTAATGTTTAATGGCTTAACGCAGCAACAGTAGCGCTTTGCACATGGGTATGTTTCTCTCGGTGGAAGGGGTCTTTACATCCGTGCGGTGTTAGTCTTAGTCGTCATTATATCTATGACTACGATCGGTGCATGTAGGCTGTTTCGCGTGCCGTACACGCCACGTTCCTGTTCAATAACAATGAATACGTAATAAATAAATACTTTCACAGTTAGTCGCCGCTTGGTTTGTTTTGTTTCAAAATTCCAGGGGGTGCAATTGCTCACTTGCTCTCATTAAAGAGCCGCCACTGCACTCATTGCCTTCATAGAATCATAAATTTAACAACGTCTCTGAAATTTGACACTTACAAAAAGAAAGGAAAAAGATTAACTTGCTGGAAATTTTAGAAATAAACAAATTTAGTAAAATAAGAATTGGTATAATATTAAACCAACAGTTGGACCTACCCCTATTAAATTTAAAACTGTAATTGAATACGCCTTCCTAATAACAATAACTGTTTTATCTGTATCTGTATTCCTGAGTTCTAGCGTTCTAGAAATTGAATTTGTATCTTTTCATTACAACGGAGCAAAGAAATAATGTAAACAACACCCACTTACTGAATAGCACTAATTCATATGGTGAACTGCAACATCTGTTTACGCCCGAGCAGTGCCCGAGGATGAGAGCAAAAAATGCCCATAAAATAAGGAATTTATGAGCAAAATCCTTTCTACATCGGCGTAGATAGGAGCGTGAAGGGTTTTAAAAATTCATTATATTTACCTTATATTTCGCAAGAGAAATAATGTAAATATGTATATACTTACTGTTATTTAGTTTCAATAACATACGCATACATTTTTAGTTATCATTTATTTAGATCTAGAACGTTGTTTATGTTACTTCTTTTGATATGAAAATGAATTGTCAGTGATTCCGAAATGTATTACAAAGTCTGTAAAATATCGTTACAGAATGCCAAAATATCGCACAGAAATAGTTTTTATGCAGAGAATTTCGATAGTTTACAAAATTTCGTTACATGTTTAAATGCCGATGCTCGAAGTATTTCTGAGTGCAAGGAAGTAACACAAATCCCAAATTTAAAAAATCAGTTGTTAGTCCTTCAGGAACACTTTGGAAATTTGCCTAAACTAATCACATATTTTGAAAATCGAATCTCAAATTAAAAAATGGATTAACCACATTAGATGTGGCTCTTAATAATTTCAAAAGTATTCCAAGTGACTTCGGATGTGGCCTTCGGCAAAAGTTAGACGCAGTTTTTAATAGAAATCCAGATTTAATAACATTGCGGCAATTGTGTATGCTAAATACGCTGAAAGAAATTAATATTTCCAGTACGCACCTATAACCAGTTGCGATGTAGAAAGGACGTTTTCTATCTACAAGGATGTACTTAATTCAAAGAGAACAAGTCTTACAGAAGAGAAAATGAACAAATAATAAGGTACCTATTTTGTATTTTATAGATCACCAGCCACTTGTTATTCAATTATATAAATAAAATTAAAACCTCTTTAAAAATACAACATTTCATCGCTTATGGGCGATGAGTCATCAACCGCTCGTGTCCGCCCCCTAATAATTATTATGCTAACTGTTTTTTGCTTACTAACAATAACCTCCCATTTTCCTCTCCTGGCAAGATATAACTCTAGACATTCAGGTTTTTGCTGAACGGTACATTTTCTTTAGGAAATTATTCCGACCAACATGCATGCTCCAATAAGTTTTAATAGATGTATGATAACTTGTTCGAAATGCCCTATCCGACTTGCCCACCCTATCAGAAATCAGTTAATGTACTGTGGTGGTATTGTTTTGATGCCCATGTATGTACAACATATACATTACCGGTGAAACATATCGCCAGAAAGAATAATATGTAATTTAATTTCTTAAGCTATAATACTTTAACATCTAAAAAGATTAGCGTTAAATGAATGAATTTAATCGTAATTGGGTATAATACAAAACCGTAAAAAGACAACGCCTACATAGCAATTACTTATTTGACTTATCGCCGCGTCTCAAGCTACTACATTGTGCCTGTCGGATTGACCCTGAACTTATTCTAATACCTTTCCGACAAAGTATCGCGCTCGCGATGTCGGAGTGAGTCGCTTAAAATAACAACAGACAAAACGAATGCGTATGTGGGCATTTACTCCGCCGCGCAGCAAAATAAAAAAAAAACCAACGATAACGCAGATGGTACGTGGAAAAGAACCCGCTGAACCTCGGGGTGTATCATGGAAAAGAACAGAAGAAAAAATTGAACGTCGCGGGAGCAGCGACAGCAGCAATAACAGAAGCAGACGGGGGTGGTCGTCAGGTGAATAATAGGAGAGTGAGGTTAGAGGCACCCACATTTGGCCTCGGAGCGACCGTCCGAGACATCAGTAACCTTGCTAAACTTGACCTTGTTATATTTCAGTAGCGCACATCGGACCCTGTTGTCTCTCTCTTTTAAGGATGCCGCTCTGCGCAATATGAACTAGTGCAGCTTATAACTCCACCAAAGTTCGACTTGATAACTGTACACCAAGAGAAAAAATTAATCGTACACTTTGCGGAGATATAAAGTGGTATGGGCATGTTCGCCAAATAGTAATGCATAATAAACACGCCCATACCACCTTATATCTCCGCGAAGTGTACGGTTGGTTACCTATTACTCCTAGCGTACGATATTAAAAAAGCTTGCTGTTATTCTAGAAAGCCACGAAATGCTTTCTTCAAAAATATTATACAGGGTGTCATTTTGAAAACGTACCACCCTCTATATTTCGGCCCCTATAGAAATTCCAAAAATATGCAAAAACACGTCAAACTTATTTTTAAGGGGGACATTTTGTAGGCTGGTTTTCAATTAAATTACATCAACCGTCTAGCGGGGGTGGACATAACCTCTAAAAATTTAAATGGAAATGGGGGTTGAGTGATACCTCATTTTAAAGGTCGTTTAACCCGCTTTTCAAAAATGCTAATTTCTTGTCCTTTATTTTTAATACTTTTGAAGAAATCAAGTCAAACCATGAACATACAAGTATCAAGTGTTTTGCAATAAAACATTAAAAAACTAATAAAAAGTAACTTATTTTATAAAATTTTAAATGCTAAATTCTTGCCTTTTCTTTTTAGCAGTTAGCGAGATATTTGGTGAAAACTGTAAAGAAGTTTAGATATCAAAAACACTTTGTGATATTGCTTTAATGAATTAAAATAAATGAAATTGAGGTATTACATAACGGTAAATTTTTAAACTATTTTTACTTCTAATATCCAACGAAATAATAAAGACGCATACTATTCAGTTAAACATTATTATTGGAAAGAATGTGATTTACCTGAACTAGTACTTGTGATAGTCGTACAGGTAGTTTAACGTAGAAAAAAAAAGCCCTGGTTTAAGCATTCTTGACATTCTTGTCAAATTTTTCTTTACTTGTCACTCCATTTATTTTAGCCAAAATTACTTTATTGTAAAATTAGTTTTGCGAGGTAAAAGTTGCGATTTTATTACATTATTTTTAAAAATGGTGTTTACTCTTCAACAAAGAATTGAAATTATTCTTATTTATGGGGAATGTGGAAGATGCGCAAGAAGAACGTCAAGAATGTTTAATGAAAGGTATCCGAATAGTAATTTAAATCATAAGTATGTTCTACAATTAGTCGCTAAGTTTAGTGAAACTGGTTCCGTTGCTAACAAAAAAAGAAATATTAGCCGTGTCTTGGATGAAGCAGCACAAATAGAAGTATTAGGCACCTTTACTGCAAATCCCTCCACATCACTTCGCATTGTGGCACGCCAAGTAGGAATGTCTCACGAAACAGTAAGGAAAGCACTAAAGTTAAATAAGTTTCACCCCTATAAAATGCAAATTCTACAACAGCTTTTTGACGACGATTTCGACAGAAGGATTGAATTTTGTGAAACAATGACGGATTTTATAAATGAAAACCAAAATATCTTGCACAATATTTGCTTTACTGATGAGTGTACTTTTTTTCTTAATGGGCATGTTAACAAGCAAAATTGTCGCTACTGGAGCGATGAAAATCCGCGACTTTTTAGGGAAGGTCACACACAGTATCCAGAAAAAGTTAACGTTTGGGCTGGTATCCTTGGGAATACTATTATTGGACCTGCCTTCATTGAAGGAAATCTAACTGGTGAGCTCTACTTAAATTTGCTTGCAGAAATAATAGACCCCTTAATAACAACTACTTTGGAAAATCAAATTGACGCGGCTGGTAACATGGTTTTGCAAGAAGATCTTCTACACTTCCAACAAGATGGAGCTCCACCACACTACTATCTTCCAGTTAGACAGTGGCTAAACGATAGATTTCCTGGCAGATGGATTGGTCGAAGAGGAGCAATAAAATGGCCACCACGATCACCCGACTTATCGCCTTTAGATTTCTTCCTATGGGGGCATCTAAAATCGATTGTTTATAAAACACCGCCTCGAGATTTGCAAGATTTAAAGAGAAGAATAACAGCTACATGTAGAGAACTTCAGGCAGAAGTGTTTCGAAATGTTAGAGAGGAGTTTGAGAGTAGACTTTATCACTGTTTAGAAAATAATGGACAACATTTCGAAAATTTTATAAAATAAGTTACTTTTTATTAGTTTTTTAATGTTTTATTGCAAAACACTTGATACTTGTATGTTCATGGTTTGACTTGATTTCTTCAAAAGTATTAAAAATAAAGGACAAGAAATTAGCATTTTTGAAAAGCGGGTTAAACGACCTTTAAAATGAGGTATCACTCAACCCCCATTTCCATTTAAATTTTTAGAGGTTATGTCCACCCCCGCTAGAGGGTTGATGTAATTTAATTGAAAACCAGCCTACAAAATGTCCCCCTTAAAAATAAGTTTGACGTGTTTTTGCATATTTTTGGAATTTCTATAGGGGCCGAAATATAGAGGGTGGTACGTTTTCAAAATGACACCCTGTATAATATTTTTGAAGAAAGCATTTCGTGGCTTTCTAGAATAACAGCAAGCTTTTTTAATATCGTACGCTAGGAGTAATAGGTAACCAACCGTACACTTCGCGGAGATATAAGGTGGTATGGGCGTGTTTATTATGCATTACTATTTGGCGAACATGCCTATACCACTTTATATTATATGTATATTTAACTGTGTGTTATGTGGCCGTATTCACAGTCACAGTTTTCATGATTGGAAACCACTTTCGAATTGTAGCCATGTACAACGTGTTTTAAAAAGAATTTTATCTTGTACTTGCAAATTATAATAAGCCACTTGCCTAGCAATATATTTTTTTCTGACAAATAAGTTTTTTACTTAAGACGGGCGTTTACCAACAAATAGGAACTTATGCAACTTATATTACTCGCGGGACGGGTAGACGCAAGGGGGTGTGAGTAGGTGGAGGTAGACGATATTCGGTTCTGTCACAGCGCTTCGGTTTTATTCACAGATTCTGTCATAGATAAAGGAATACTATACATAGATGGGAAACATCATGTATAAAGAATGAGTACTTACGGAACTGTTGATGTTTTACAATAAGCCAATTTTCGCTTGCCCATAACTGTTATATTATTATACACTCGAATATTATAGGTATATATGACATTTAAATGCGAGTGACAGTTTGTAATTAAAGTGTCACTCGCATTTAAGTCTGCAGTAGCCGACCGATTCCGATAGATTTTCGTCTTCGCTAGGACCGGTAGAGATACCGTAAAGTGGGGATAGACGACGCGATTAGCTTGCAAAAAGCTCGTGTAAAATGTGTGTGACAATGTTAATGTTTAATGTTTTTTATCTTTAAAAATAATTACATAAATTTGATTTTTTCTTTATATCGTACATCAAATGTGCAGCTGGCGCGTAGAGGTCGTTTTTTTTCTTTTGTGTACCAGCCTTAGTTAGTAGACATTAATCAAATTCATGCATTTTTGTGGTTATTTCAAAAACACATAACTTTCTTAAGAAAATAAATTAGTACAAAAACTGACCTTGACATTATAAATTTATGCCTTTTGCATCACTAACCCAAATTTGAGATTCTAAAATTACAAAATGAGTTTAAAAAACGCGAAACGGCGATGCCTTAATTTTCGATAGGTAAACGCTCCTCTTAATAAACAATAAATACTAGTAAATAATGTACACATTGCAAGAAAATATTTTTATTGTTGAAGCATAGTGGACAATTTCTTAATGGAGAATGTCAATATTTCTACACGGAATGCAAGCCACAGTTTTACTAGCAGTTTGCTAATAAAGTTGTGGATAATACCGCTTTACACTATCACATTCGCCTAGTCGTGGAGAAGTTTTGGGCTACAGGATCTGCGTTAAGAGGCAAAAGTTCTGGTAGACAACGTGCACAGCAAAATATTGTTGACCATATACAAAAGCTCGTTGGAGAAAACCCACATACATCAGTTCGTCGTTTATCACTTAAAACGAACGTATCTTCTAGTACTGTTCATAGAATTTTGAGGAGTCGCTTGCATATGTATGCCTTACAAAGTATCGATTGTTAATCAGATCCTAATATATGGAAATAAATAATTCTAAATAATAGATTCGCTCAATGATAAATTTTGACAGTGACAGGACCTTTATACTATTTAATCTATATCCGCATTTCAAGAATGCTGAAGATCATAATTTATAGGAGAGACTTATGAACAACTATATCAATTCTCTTTGAAACACGTTGTATATAGCGGATTTCAGACGGAATTTCTATATTACGTTTTATATGCAGTACATAATAATATGGAAGTATTTATTGTGATGACGAAAATTTTTGACCTCGAGATTCTTCCAGATGTCGCCGTTTTGAAGATCCCTAATACAAGAAAAAAGGGATTTTTGAAAAATATGTTCTTCTCTCTCTCTCTCTCTCTCTGTGTGTGTGTGTGTGTGACCACGATAACCGACGAATTTCTAAAACTCTCAGTACCAAACTTTGAATTTAAGAGTATAATTATTTTCTTAAGAGCTGTTTAGATTTTCATTAAAATCGGTAGACCGGAAGTAGTAGTCTACTTCAGTGAAACAATAATCTCGTCAACTAGTAAGTTTAAACAAAATTCTAAAGAATACGAAGAAGTCAAAAGCCAAATACTTTCCTCATTACAGTAGGCTGTTTTTTAAGTAATCAAAAACTATCAAAATTATGCACTGTCACTAACCATAAAAAAAAAGCATGGCCGTCTCTAACGAGGAAAGTAGAGCACGAATGTTTTAAGCAGAAAATGGCCGCCATTTGTCAGATTCTTTCACGTCTAGTTCAATAAAAATCATCTTTTGTATACTATATTTTTTACGATGAGCATTTTTCCGCACTGAAATAAAAAAAAAAAATAGGACGAAATCAAACTATAAAAGCTATTTTGCGCCACCTGTATATATATTATTATACAATTCATGGTGCGAATTGATAGAACTATATGTGCCGGTTGAAGATAATGACCAAAAACGTCTTAACAAATAAAGCAGGTTCGTTAAGTATCACTGATATCCTGGAAGAGACAGATCTACATGGCAGGCAACTTGGAGAAAAGGACAATGAGATGTTATACTTTGAAAAGATTTTGCATGATATAATTGCCGGAGTTTTCGTTTTAACAGACCAAAGCAATGCTCTATGACACATCCGCTTCTACATAACTTGATATAATTATTTGCTAGATATTTAAATGACGTCTGTCTACATATAATGCATTGTTGAAACACCCTGCTGTCATGCACAGAACCTGGATACCCCACAAGAATGTCTGATCATCATCTGATGGTCGCATTCCACTTACAACAACGAAATAACAATAACGTAACGCGATTTGATAATAACTATCTTAAATTGTGACTAGATTGAATTTTAAAATTAATACATTAATCTTAAAGATTTGCAGTAATTTTAATTTTCTCCTGATATCTGTCTTCGGCAAAATATAATATTTACTGCGAACAATAGATATCATCACAACTTATCATCTACAACAACTGTTAAATATCATATTTATTATACTTGATCTACTTTGGAAAGATCTTTTACTACGACAATGTTGTATGAGACGATTTGTACTTAGCTGACATATTTGGGTTATTTTATGGGAAGTTACGTATTTTAAAAGAGAATATTGACTAAATTATAACACAAACATTTTATTTAGGTATAAGGAAATATAACCAAATATTTTGCAATTTTATAAATATTCTAGTCTAAATCTTAATATTTCTCTGCGAAATTATAACAAAGAGATTATTATATACTTAATAATAATAAATTCCCTATTTTCATTGTTTGATTAGAGTTAATAGCTAAACTTAACTTACTTGTGTGTCGTAGTTTTATCCATTACTGATTTTAATAATTAATTTGATTATTATTAAAATGATTATTTGCTCAAAATTAGAGAATGTATTCACGTAATTTATTTATATTAAATTGTGCTAAATTTAACACCATTTCTATACATATACTACAAATTCTACTTAGTGATTCGGGATTCTGATATATATTATGTACTAATCTTACATTTTACTTAATAATTTGTTTTGAGGAAGAATTGGTTAATGTTATGTAATTTTTTGGATCAAATGAGAGCACTGGAGATAATACTAGATTTCCAGTTTTCTTATTAAGAAAACTCGTTAAGGTTAAAGAAAAAATCAAATGCGGGTAATTGAGAATAAACGTAATGATTTTGTGATATGTATTAAGTTTTGTCACGGAGTGTATTCACACATCATTCTCTTCTTTTTTCTTCACTACCATTAATCACATCGTTACTGCATTGCTCACTAATGAAAAATACGGATGATGTGCTTCACTTAACAAGAGGAAATTACCCATTAATAATGCAAACGACTTAACAGAACTGTTAACGTAGTAAACATCTGGATAGTTTGAATGAAATTCTTGGTTTATTTCTTATTGATCTTTCTCTTTCCGCTATATATTTTTAGTTGATTCGAATGTTCGTCTTACCAATTAATAATCGAAATAAGTCGTTTTTCAAAATAGGAAATTTTTGATATTGTGGAATTGTGAAACACCTGCTGAGTAACATCGTGAAAAAATGCGATAGATAGTATGAAATATTGGCCCATGTTCAAAAATAATTTAACACCTTGACTTGACGGCAAAAATATTAGTAAGATGTCAGCAAAAATTATTTTCAATGTCGAAAATAAATTTCGAATAGTTTACATTTTGAAGTACGTTTAACAAAGTATGAAGGGCGTTCAAATTTGTTCAAAAATATTTTTTTTTGATTTATTGATGAACAAAAAATGAATATTATATTATTTTTCAGAATTCCTCCTTTGTTTTTACATATTTCTCAATGAGGTGGCAGTTTCTTGATACCATCGCTCGCCGTAAACAAAACCTACACTTATTTGTATGTATAACCTTAAATATTCAGATCTCACTCTTGTTGATCCATAATACTGGATAATCTTAATCGTAAACTAATGTCTTATAATTGGTTATATAAATATACTAACGAAGAATTTTACTTATTTGTATCTTGATTAAATTTAAATCATATGCAGGATAAATTTCAGGAAGAAGAGATGATAATAATAAAAAATAATGAGGTATGGCTACCAAACGATTTCAATTACAATTTTAAGGATTTTTTTATAAAAAAAATATTCAAAATCCTATTCTAAGTACTTCTATTTTCTTAATAAATTTCTATAGAACGCATACGTTGCAAGATATTCGAAAAAAAGTGCTACTCGCTAAGAGTAAAAGTATAACTTCCGGTCCGAATTTTGACATTTCATGTATACAAAAAATATTGCAAATCCAGCTCTAAATACTTTTGTACTCTTGATGAATATATATAGAATGCATAATTTAGGACATATTTGCAAAAAATCGCTATTCGATAAGAGTAAAAGTGTTACTTCCGGTCCGAATTTTGAAATTTTTTTTATACAAAAGGTATTGACACTTATGTTTTAAGTACTTTTATACTCGCCTAGAAAGCATGACTTGAGAGATATTCGCAAAAAACTGATTTTTGATGAGAGTAAAAGACCTACTTTCAGTAGGAATTTCGAAAACCTTTTTGATAAAATTTTTCTCAAATTTAATTTTGAGTATATTTGAATTGTTTATAAATTTGCTTAAACTAAGTAGTTAACGAAATATTGGCAAAATTCGATTTTTTCACCGAAGTAAACTGCTACTTCCGGTCTACCGATTTTTCTGAAAATCTAACCAGATCTCAACAGGGAGATTATACTTGTAAATACAAAATTTGGACTTGATAGCTATAGCCGTTTGACTGCTATAGTGGTCACACACATACTGCCACACACACACACACTCACAGAGAGAGAGAGAGAGAGAGAGAGAGGGGGAGAGAGAGAGAGAGAAAGAGAGAGAGAAAGAGAGAGAGAAAGCGAGAGAGAGAGAGAGAGACATTTTTTAAATACCACTTTTTTGGTATCAGGAGACTTCAAAACGTGGACATCTGAAAAAATCTCGAAGCGGAAAATTTTCATCATCACAATACTTCCTTATACTACGTAGTAATACCATGGTTTATTTAGACTGGGTATAGATTTACTTTATTATTCAGGTAATATTGTGTAGAATTTTATAAATCCAGCAAGATATAACAATCTTGCATTCATAGAAATACTTATTATATAAAATTTACAAATGTAGTCCGATTCTTTTATAAATCGGCACAAGTTATCATATTGCCTGTTTTGTAAAATATTAGAGAGAGTTCTTCATAATCAGGTTTTCAATTTTTTTTACTGACAATAATTGCTTTACCAATTATCAAGCAGGCTTTCAAAAGGGCTTTAGTACAACTATTGTGTTGGCTTATTGTACTTATTGACATGATGATGTCTATTGATAGTGGATTGAATTATGATTTTTGTCTACTCGAGGGCTATTTGATACGATTTGTCATAAGTGGCTTATTTCTAACCTCAAACAATATGAATTTTGCGATGGTGTGTTGGTTACCTATCTGGAACAACACAGCAATTACGTATCGTGGTACATGGTTCTATACTTTGTCCGCTTCTTTTTGTAATTTACACTAACGATATTTTATCACATGCTTATGTTGATGACAAACAGTTACTTCATCCATTTCCTTTTCAAGAATACCAAAGGGCGGCTAATGATATTAATATAGATTTGAAGTGAATAATAGTTATTTATTATACAAGGGAAAAACGTATTAGATTTTAGCTCGAGGTAAGGTTTATTTAGATAAACCTTACCTCGAGCTAAAATATAATTTTTTTCCCGTGTATAATACACTATTTTTTTCTGTGATGGGAAAAACGACGATTTAATATTGAAAAAACACTTAAATACTATATATTAAAGTCAGAAAATCAATCGATGTGAAATTTCAAGTGACATTACACCTGCGTTGCTAATGGAAACCTGTAAAATAATCAAATATCTGTCAATTTAAGCGGGCAAATGGTGAGCACTTTTTTCCCATGGGTAAAAAGTGATCACTTTATGCCCGGGTTGATAAAGTGACATTTTATTACCTGTCAAGAAGGATAAAATGTCAACTTTTTTCCCGTCACAGAAAAAATTTATTTATATTGCTTCAGTTGAAATCTTTGCCCGTCCCTATCAGGGGCTTTTTGACTATACCGCTCTAGCCACGTTTTCAACACGCGCAATAAATATCTGCTTACTGTTTCGAAATTCCTCTGCTACAAAGAAGACTAAAAGATGTATTCATACAGTTTCAAGGTGTGCTAAACAGTAAGTTTAAGTAATGATCTTTTCCAAAACTATCTCCACGTTCTGGACATCGTGTTGTTAGTTTAAAGAGCAAAACTACATTAATTTCCAAACTGAAATTCTATATTTCAGCTAACTGTATGAAATTCTGGGAGGAATTGCCAGTCAACTTCACAAATACAAATGATGAAGTTTATAGTAATTATTATTATTGTTGGATTTCAGTTTGCTTATTTAGGGGAAAAAAATCAAATTCGTTTTAGCCTTTCACTTAGTATACTTTGTGATATTGTCATATCTACAGAGTTTCAATTTTTAATAATGTTAGGGTACATTGGCAATAGTACTAAGGAACTGATGCATTGAATGCAAAAAATGAAAACAATAAATTATTTATTTAATTTAAAGAAACTATCAGTTTAACACGCCCTGTACAAACAATCTCGTATTTGTTACATTAATCGTCTTATTGTTTTCTTCCGAAATATTTCATTTGCTAACAAGGCTAGATATACGCATGTAATTGCAAAATAAATCAAAACATAAACGCTCATTAAATACATACATGCAGATAAATGGCCCGAAAACCTTGAGTCCCCCAAATCTATCAAAACATTCTTTACGTAATACCGCACAGTACGAAATGTTGCGCGACCGCACTTGGTGTATGGTCAATATGAAGATTGCAGGATGACCTTGACATTAGCGGCGAAAAAAATCAGTTGGATTGCGCAGATCGTCGACTTCATGACAAACCAGCGGCTGAACCGCAACGCTTTCCTGTCTGCGCAGCACACAGGGACCACACAGTTTGTTTGTTCTTCTGCGATCGTCTGTGTAAGAGAATTATCTCTGTTAATATCGATTGACCAAACGGTTGTTATTGTTGATTGATTGTACCGTTATTCTCATTTGTCAAATGATTATTGTCCAATCAATTTAGATCAATGACTTCGTTACTTTCGAGTAAATAAATAAAAAAGAAATAAAAAAAGCTTAATGGATTAAATAAAAAGATACTGGGCGTCAGCGGACGTCAACGGCTGATATTATGAGATGAGGGATGGAGATATATTTATATACAAGTGCGGATCCAGAAAAAAATTGAGAGAGAGGACACAAAGTCGTGTTGCTAATTATTATACACCGGACGTGCCGGGTTTAAATTACGACGGAGCAAAGAAATAATGTAAACAACACGCAGTTATTGAATAGCACTATTCATATGGTGAACTGCAACACCGAAAATGACAACAAAAAAAGTCCATTTTTACTCCTACATTTCTTTCTTCATCGGCGTAGGTAGAAGGGTGACGAGTTTTTAAAATTTATTATATTTACTTTATCTTTCGTAATAGTATATTACATACCGAGGTGGAAAGTGTTTCATTACTGTCGAGAGATTAAGTATTAACTTTATCTCGAGACAGGAATGAAACTTTTCACCGAGGTTTGTATACTATTTTATTTACAACCATAATTACTAAATATTTATTTGTAATAAAAATTCCGGTAAAAGTTTTGACATATTGAGAGTCAGATTTGTGATGTTCTAGCGTAAACGTCAAATAAATATACGTAAGTTTTTTTCAGTGAATAGATTATAAAAGAAATGTTGAGTAGTAAAGCCTTCAAGGACTGCACTCCACTTGAACTGAGGGAAACTGTCCTCCCGTAGCAATTCAGATATCTTGGATCGAATGGAGAAGGACAAGAAATCACTATTTCATAATATCAGCAATAGCAGGGCGGCCTATCTACGTGGATTCAAGTTTCCAATAATTCTAATGAAACAATTAATTTTATTTACAACCGTACAATTAATAATTATTTGTGATGAAAATTCCGATAAGGTTTTCACATATCTAGTTGACAGTTTGTGATTGACATTGAGGTTAGAAATGAGGGCAGTAAGAGAGGGCGGGAAGTAAATGAGGGCAGTAATAGAGGGCGGGAAGTAAACGTGAACAAAGTCACACTTCCAAACTTTTAAAAAGTCAGAAATGCCATCATTACGCGTATGGTTGTAAATAAAATAAATAAAGTTATATATGTACATACCTATTCATACATGTGTTAGTTTCGTTTTTTCATTGTTTTGACTGTTAATTACATACTTCGTAATTTTTGTAATAGTTCCTGTTTAATACCGTTCCATTGAATCTACTCCCAATTATCTTGACGTAAGTGTGCACTGGATTTCGTTAATATTTAATAACATACTCATACATTTTTAGTTATCATTTAGTTAGATCTAGAACATTGTTTGTGTTACTATGACATAGAAGAACGTCGAGAGTTGGATTAAGTGTCATAGTGATTGTATGTCCTCCATTGTCAGTGATTTTGAAATTTATTGCAAAGTCTGTAAAATATTACAGAATGCCCAAAAAGCGCACGTACAACGTCACTTAGCATCGCTAAAACATATATAGAAGCTGGACCGGTTGGAAGCTGACAATTTTAAGGAAGAACTCTGTGACGGTTTAATGGCGGCTAATATCCCATTAAATAAACTTGACAATTCTACTTTCAAAACATTTCTTCAAAAATATACTGGTGGAAATGTTCCTGATGAATCCACCTTACGCATATTATTATGTATTATGTTTCTAAGTGCTTCACGAAAACAGTAGAATGCATTAGAAGACATCTTTCAAATCAGTACCTATCGATAAGTGCCGACGAAACTGTCGATATATTAGGCCGCTGGGTGGTAAATGTTGTAGCTGGTGTACTACATCCAACTATTCCATATAACGCATATGTAATAGCATCTAAAGTTATAAATACAGTTGATGGAGAAACAATTGCTAAAACCATTGACGAGAATTTGCGCAAAATGCTTCATTCGGACGACAGGTACAGGGAAAAATACTTTTATTTGTTAGTGACAGTGTCGTATATACACTGTTGGACCATTGACTTGGGTGTTTGTAATGCGTTTAGAAATAATATTTACGCGTTGGATGGATTTGTTTTTCTTTTTCCTTTCAGTAAATGCAGAGAATTATTAAGCTGCGTTCACGCTGCATGACACACACAAAAGCGTAATTCTAATAAAATTAAAAATAAGGTAAATAAAAAAGGATTCTGAAAATAATAATAAACTAGTACATCAGGAGATCGCGGCGGCCATTTGAGGTTTCCCGTTCCAGTAATAAGACGACTTTTATGGCAGACTAGATCGCAACGTGTTCGCAGCTAAAGATTGAATGTAAAATCTGGTGGGGAGATCGGAGAAAGTCGTTGTAATGTCGATTGTTGCCGGGATTGGTGACGGATAGTAGGGTGACACACGTTGCCACATATTATTTGTATACGTATAAATTGCACGTAAACATTGAATCCCTATAGCTAATGAAAATTGACACATACGGTATATGTTAAGAACAGGCAGACTATTAAAGGAAAATATCCTTATATTGTAACGAAGCTCCTTCGTTAATTGAGTAAAATATCATTTATTCACGTTTCATATCTACTTTGAATTGCAATTTTCAAATTATATATGTTTGATATTTTATTCAACCGTTCATTAACCATTATTTTTCATGTTATGAATTTTTTTGTAATTAGTATGCTATTTCATTTATTCATTTCTTTGTCGTTCGCGCTTTTAAATTGTCCGAAGACGTCACGATTATTTTTCGCGCGTTGCTACGTCACGTTTACGTAGGAGGTTCCCACTCTGCGTACTTGTTTTTCTTGGCGAAACGACCATATAAAAGAGCCGTCCCCGGTCAAGACATGGACAGAGAGATTTATCCTTCCAACCGTTCCCGACCATAGCACTTAGGCCTATTTGTCGTAAGTGTTTTGGTACCGTCTTCTTTAATCTAAGCAGGCCAATTTGTCGTGCTTTGATTAAAGATCCATAGAAGCAGGCCAATTTGTCGTGCTTCAGTCCGTAAACCTTTTCCTTTAATTTGAGCAGGCCAATTTGTCGTGCTTTGATTAAAGATCCGTAGAAGCAGGCCAATTTGTCATGCTTCAGTCCGTAAAACCTTTTCCTTTAATTTCAGCAGGCCGATTGTCATGCTGTAATTAAGTACCTTTTCTTTTAATTGACGTAGGCCAATTGTCATATCTCAATTAAAAGTATTCCGAAAACCGCAGACCGAATTAAATAATTTTAATTATTTTCCAGATCCTCGTAACGTCGTAATAAATTATAAATTCTCGCACGTAAATTTTTTTATCTCCGAACTTATGTACAAATCACGTATTACCGCGAAATACACATTGCATTTTTCCGCCGTAACTTCAACCGACCGCACATTTTGCGATACTCGACAAATTTCACCGTCAATCGTTAGTAAAGCCCGGATAATGTATTAAAGATAATAATTGTTTTCTTTTATTGTGGAAACACTAAAGATAAAATTATTCCTAATGTAACAAGACCTGTTGTATTTTCTATCACTGTAAAATTTGAAACACGAATGTAATTTTAGGTTATAGAATAAATATTTTATTTATAGACCGTTGACTGCGACTTTAATGTTCCGATTTAATTTGTTTCATATTATTATTACGTCGTAGGCATGTAATTATTGTAAATATATTTGTTGTATTTGTATGTATATAGTTTTGATTACAATAAACACAATAATATAAAATCCGTCTGTTGTATGGTATATCGATAGGTTAATTTAATTCATGCATTTCAAAGGTAAACAAACATCTGTCATAACATTAACATAAGAGTATTAGATTGTAAAGAAACAAAGTAGTACGTACCCATATAAATAATCTCGACTAGAGCTAGTTCGTGATACGCATTTTAGATTCACATAGTCACTTTTCATTCAGTAGCACGAGAAGTCATTTTAAATTTTCTTTTGACGTGTCCCTACCGTTATGGAAGCTGACTCGCTTACCGACATTATTCCGTGGATATGTGATATAGTTTTATGTAAGTATAGACTTCCCAACGTGCACCCGTGTTTGGATGAGAAACTACTATCAGTAATCATTGAATCTAATAATTTAAACGAGAAAGAAAAATAGTGGTTAGTTTTTTTTTCTTGGCATGCGGTGGTTCCCGTTAACACCGAAAATAATTAACCAGAATTATTTATAAATTAACCACTGCATGACAATATGCTGCATATTACTTGTGTAGCACATGCTCTCCAAGAATCTGTGAATGTATCAGAGACACCTAGCCGGAAGTTCATAGACTTGTATCCGCCTTTAAAGTTTTAAATACCATCGAGAGTAGTAGCTCTTTACAGGGAAAAACTTCCATCTTTGTCACTGCCTCCCTCGCCAGTAATAACTACATGGGAAACATGGTTGGAAGCTACTAGTTTTTATGCAGAGACTTTCGATACTTTACAAAATTTCGTTAGATGTTTAAATGACGATTCTCGAAGTATTTCTGACTGCTAGCAACTAACAGAAATTCCAAATTTAAAAAATCAGTTGTTATTCCTCCAGGAACACTTTGGAAATTTGCCTAAACTAATCACATATTTTGAAAATCAAAATTACAAATTAAAAGATGGATTGACCACATTAGATGTGGCTATTAATAATTTCAAAAGTATTCCAAGCGACTTCGGATGTGGCCTTCTGCAAAAGTTTTTAATAGAAATCCAGATTTAATAACATTTCGGCAATTGTGTATGGGGACAATGACACAAATTTACTGTTGTGTCCTCAAAAATTTTTGAATTCAATTCATTAGTAATAGTCCGTGTTTTTAATTTTTGATTGCGTTATGTGATCTCCAATTTTAAGTTCTATTGCACGGTTTTAGTATCAGAAGATTTAAAAAAGAATATTCTTTCCAAACAAATTTGATTTTAATTTTTTTTTTATAAACGTTGTGCAGATGTGTTTTATGTATACCAGCAAACAATGCGGAATATATTTTACAACATTTTAATAGTTATCATCCAAAATTTTAGTGAACAGTAGTAAAAGAAACAAACAATGACATACACTATTTGAATTTAAGATAAATTCGAGAAAATTATAAAATTTTAAGAAAATTTAATCAAAAACCAAGTTCTTCAGATAGATATTATAATTGACACCAATCCATGTCATAACATAAATTAACAAGTTCTAAATAGCTACCAAAAATCCTGAAACAAATGAAAGACATGTCATTTTTTCAAAGCTAAAGTTTCGTTTTTATTTTCTGTTTCTGTTCTATTTAGAAAAGAAGGAAGTGGAAAGCAGCTTTAGAGAAAAAAATCGTTTGTGCGACAATTTGAACATTCCCCCCGTTTCCCCCCCCTTTTTTTAGTTTGAATTAGGAAAATTGCAGTATATGTACTTTATAAACTTAGGTAGCTGGTACAAAATCGATGATTACACTAAATATTATTTGACGTTTTCAAATTTCATCATTATACATTTTGTTTTTATTAATATTTTCTGCTATAAAAGTAGAATGCAAGCAAAGCAGTACTGTAATTGTATGGGTGTGGTAGTAGGTGGAATAACATAACGTTATCGCTTACAAGTCAATGTTAATACGTAAACTGTTCAATTTATTTGCAGAATTTTCAGAACGGTCAATGTTCCCTGGCGTTTACGGGAATATTCAATTAGATAAACAAGTATGACTACACAAACCCTGTATCTGCATCTGATATTCTTGTAGAATGACTATGTACGAAGTTGTTATTCTGTTATTGGAAGTCATAAGCACAATTTGGATCCTTAAATTAAACGATGCGTCACTGAAATTAAATTGAAGATTACTGTGTCATCATCAATTACGTAGGTATAATGCAGGCATGATGCAGATGTGATCTTGGAAACATATAGAATTGTAGTTTTTAATTTTTTGAAATCGTTTTAAGTAGTTCGTCATCATTTTAATAAAATACTCGACAAAAATAAATATTGCAAATAAGATAAGTAATCACTTTCAGCTTGTTTCGCTTTCGTTTGGTGTTTTACTTTCTTATACGTAGTATAAGGAAGTATTGTGACGATGAAAATTTTCGACCTCGAGATTTTTGCAGATGTCCACGTTTTGAAGTCCCCTGATACCAAAAAAGTGTTTTTTAAAAAATGTCTGTGTGTCTGTGTGTGTGTGTGTGACCACGATAGCGGTCAAACCGCTGTAAATATCAATTCCAAATTTTGTATTTACGTGTATAATCTCCGTCTTGAGATCTGATTAGTTTTTCAGTAAAATCGGTAGACCGGAAGTAGCACTTTACTTCAGCGAAAAAATTTAATTTTGACAATATTTCGTCAACTACTAAGTTTAAACAAATTTATAAAGAATTCATATATACTTAAAATTGAAATTGAAAATAATTTTATTTAAAAGATTTTCGAAATTCCTACCGGAAGTAGGTCTTTTACTCTTATCGAAAATCAGTTTTTTGCGAATATTTCGCAAGTCATGCTTTTTAGACAAGTACGTTACGGGTGTAAAAGTATTTAAAACATAATTTTCAATATCTTTTGTATAAAAGAAATTTCAAAATTCAGACCGGAAGTACCACTTTTACTCTTATCGAATAACGATTTTTTGCAAATATGTCGTAAGTTATGCATTCTATATATATTTATCAAGAGTACAAAAGTATTTAGAACTGGATTTGCAATATTTTTTGTATACATGAAATTTCAAAATTCGGACCGGAAGTAGCACTTTTACTCTTAGCGAGTAGCACTTTTTTGATAATATCTTGCAAAGTATGCATTCTATAGAGATTTATTAAGAGAATAGAAGTACTTAGAATAGGATTTTGAATAACTTTTGTATAAAAAATTCTTAAAATTCTATAATTTGATACGCTCATACGTATAAGAAAGTCGTGTGGTGGCCACACCTCATTTTTTTTCTAAAATTATATACGGTTTCCTATTCTCCCATTTATGAAGCATTGAGATAACATACAAAATAAATGTTTGTGTCCCATTTTACTTTCTTCTATGAGGTATTGTGATGACAAAAATTTTTAATCTCGAAATTTTTGCAGAGTAGATGTCCACGTGTTTTCGGTATCAGGGGATAGCGAAAAAATTTCTCTCTCTCTCTCTCTCTCTCTATAGTCTGTGTGTAACCAAGATAGCGGTCAAACGGCTATAGCTATTAATTCCAAATTTTGTATTTACGAGTATAATCTCCTTTTTGAGATCTGATTAGTTTTCCAGTAAAATTGGTAGACCGGAAGTAGTATTTTACTTCAGTGAAAAAGTCGAATTTTGCCATATTTTGTCAATTACTAAGTTTAAACAAATTTATAGAGTATGTATTCCAATGTATTCAAAATTAAAT
The DNA here is from genome assembly GCA_963170755.1 of Amphimallon solstitiale. Taxonomy (NCBI): domain Eukaryota; kingdom Metazoa; phylum Arthropoda; class Insecta; order Coleoptera; family Scarabaeidae; genus Amphimallon; species Amphimallon solstitiale. The sequence goes on from OY720680.1 coordinate 66,322,339, forward strand.
TTGAGAAAAATTGTATTAAAAACGCTTTTTTTAAAGTATTTAGAGCTGTTAGAGCAAAGCCAACATCCGATGTTAATATTTCTTGTAAAACTGACTAAAATAACGCCAACATTAATTATCATTTTTAATTAATATTAATAATTAAAATAATTCCGTAATTATTACTATATACATATAATGAAAATTTTAAATTTAGTAATATATAAATTAATTATGTTCGTTGTTATGAAATTGTCAATGCAGACGTCATTATTTCTCGTTTATGACGGAAGTGGATTGATTGCTGCTTTCTGGTATAACTAGATATAGACATGCAAGGAATTGTTAATGTCACACAAGACAAATATGCCTCTGTGTGGGTATTAGATTAAATTATCATAACTTGAAATATAGACTAGGTTTTAAAGCAAGCATGGTTTTATTCTAAAAATGTTATTAATAATTTTAAAATCAAATGTAGGAGATACAACACATATTCATCAAATTTAGCATAGGGAGGGCTTAATATTACCCAAATTATTATTTGGACAATAATTTTGAATCACAGTGTATACAGAAGAAAATAATATAACCTCTTAAAATGTAATTTAATATTTACAATTTTATATAAGCATATTAAATATAAAATGTTGGTTATGATAAATCCTAAAGTAATTTAAAGATTAATTAAGAAAAACACAAAAATCTGTAATAATAATTAAACAAAGAAAGATTTGAATACGGCGGACACATTATACCTGCTGGAAGGTATACTATACTTTGTTTTGCCGCCATTTTGGTAACTATTAGTTTTGACAGTTCATATTTGGCAGTCATGGAGTAAAGACGTGGCAAATTTATTACGACTAAATATTCGATAAATCAACGTGTCTTAATTGCTAAAACATTGTATACAGCTCAATCATCGATTACTATAACGATGTGAAAGTTACGTGAAATTTTTGGGACAAATAACTACCAATAAAACGCATTATTTATCGTGTAAAGAATGATTTCGAAGAACAGGGTCTGTAAGTGATAGGTCCAAGCGTGAATTACAACATACTGTAAGATTGCCTGAGATAATTGCTGCTGTTTGAGAAAGTGTTCAAAACAATCCAGCAACCTTAATTCAACACCGTTCTCGTGCAGGAACTTGGTTTACAAGGAACAACTTTGGCCGGAATATGCACAAATATTTGAAATTGTTTCCATTTAAGATTCAATTAACAAAACAGCTTCTTCCACAAGGGCATTTACGCCTCCGTACATATGCTAATAGACTTTTACAGCTCACCCATGACAACCCTGATTTCATGAAAAACTCCTAATGAGTGACAAGGCGCATATTCATTTGAATAAATAAACAGATTAGTCAAGTTTGGGCAATACACAAATTATTCATTAAACGTGGTGTGCAGTTTGGTCAGGAAGAATCATTGGACTTAACGGTAACTGTCACTGGCGAATGATATCATGACATGATTAAAAACGTTTTGACATCAGAACTGCATACTTTGGGCTTAATTAGCATGTGGTTCCAGCAAGAAGGTGCCACATCGCATAATTACAATGGAATTACTGAGAGACCTCCTTCCACAACAAGTTATCTCAAAAAATGGTTAATTGGCCTCCACAGTTTATTCAGCCAACATTCACGGAATATTGCCTGAGATTGTGCAACTCTTTTTCTTTTTTTGTCCTTCTTTCTATCACCATTTATAACTTCTATGTACTTCGTAGTTTTTATGTTTTTTGTATATATTTTTTATACTTACGTAATTTGCACAATAAAGTCATTATTATTATTATTGTTATTAAATGTTAGTAATTACTAATTTGTTTATAGTATACACAAACTAAGTTGACTAATTAAAACTCGTCTAAACCAGACTCTTATACGTTGTGACACATTGATCCATCTTTTATTTTCCTTAAAATTACTTGACACTTCTATATAACATTGTATACAGGGTGAGTCATCTCCGCGGGTACGGCCGATTATGCCTTTATAAGTAAAGATATTTCGAAGCGGTTTTTTTCTTGCGATAGCTGCTCATTAGGAGCACATTTAACAAATATTTTGTATTATACAAAGTGTTCCACAACTTGGTGGCTAACCATAGATATAGTTTTTTAAATGGAACACCCTATATATTATTGCATTTTTGTATTCCTCGTATAATTTTTAGTCAAAAAGTAATAAGATAGTATAGGCCTAAAGTATAAAGTTTTTGACTTATTCCCACTTTTCTGAAAAATTCAATGTTTGTATAAAATTATGTTTCTCGAAAACGACTTATTAGATGGACAATTTTTTTTTGCAGTATTATTTACAATAAGAGGTCCTAATAGAAGCATGTTTTATTTTTTAACAGTTACTAACTGCATGTGCAGGAAACTGGATTAAAATTAGATGACACGTTTTTGTATAAAAGTCAATTTTTTAAGTGGAACAGCCTGTATATCAGTTCATTTTTGAATTGCTTATTTAATTTCACATCAAAAACATGTAAGACGTTAATACTTTAAAACTATTACAGAGTTATTGTCGTTTTTTGATATGCTTTTGTTAGTTTTTGCATAAAAATCAATCTTTTCAAATGGAACACCGTATATATTATTTCATTTTGGAATTTCTTATTAAATTTCACATCAAAAACATGTAAGGCATTAATACTTTAAAAGTGACTATTACTGAGCTATTGTCGCTTTTTGATATAATTTTGTCAGTTTTGTGGTTTAATTAATATAGTATAGTACTGACAAAATTATATCAAAAATGAGGTGTGGCCACCACACGACTTTCTTATACGTATGAGCGTTTCAAGCTATACAATTTAAAGAATTTTTTCATACAAAACTTATTCAAAATCCTATTCTAAGTACTTTCATTCTCTTAATAAATCGATATTCGGTAAGAGTAAAAGTGGTACTTCCGGTCCGAATTTTGAATTTTTTTTTATATATATATATATAATCAAAAACCTTATTGAACCCGTAGGTGTAAGGTATATGTTATGCACAAGTTACTGCATCTCGTAGACGAACTTCCTCCATTCTTTCTTGTCTCTTGCCAGTACTCTCGCTCGTTGTTGTGTTACGCCCCGCTCTTCCAGTATATGCTCCATATTTTGGTTCCATATCTTGATTGGTCTTCCTCTTGATCTCTTAGGCGGCACCCGTGACTCCCATGTTTTCTTGACCGGCCTGTCGCTGCTCATCCGGACCAAGTGTCCATACCACCTCAACTGGCTCTTTTCGATTTTCTTGATAACTGGTTCTGTTCCTAATTGTTCTCTTATTATTGTATTCCTTATTCTGTCTCGTTTAGTTATTCCAAGGACCCCTCTCAGATACTTCATCTCAATGCTCTGGATTCTGGATTTCAGTCTCTTGCTCAGCACCCAGCTTTCACACCCATAAGTTAAAACTGGGAGAAACACTGTTCTGTATACGCACATCTTTGTTTTCCTTGAAATTTCTTTTTTCCATATAAATGTGTTCCTCAGTAAATGGTATAGCTTTGATACATTTTCCATTCTGTATGATATTTCTGTTTCATGTGTTCCGTTGCTACTTATGTATACTCCTAGATATTTGAGGTCTTCCACTTGCTCGATATCCTTGTTGTCAATTTTTATGTTCAGTTTTGAGTAGGTTTTCCCCAATACCATGACTTTGGTTTTGTTGGTATTTATTTTTAAGCTTCTAGCTGATAGTGCGTCATTCCAATGGTTCAAGTTGGTTTCAAGGTCTATTTCACTTCGTGCAAATACGACCAGATCATCTGCAAATGCACACTCGCTCATATGCTCCGCTTCTAAGTTTCTGTGGCCCACGTATATGGCTTTTGTTCTTGTTTTTACTTCTTTGATGACGTCATCCATTACCATGTTAAATAATATTGGGCTTAATACTCCTCCTTGTCGTAACCCCACATTAACGCTAAATTCTTGTGATTCCATATTATGCGTTCTAACCACATTCCTGTTGTTTCTATGTATGCTCTCTATTGCTCGTTGTAATTTTCCTGATATTGACCTTTGTCTTAGACTTTCCGCTATTACTTCTCTTGGAACCCTGTCAAACGCTTTTTCCAAGTCCAGAAAAGCCAGGAAGTACTGCTTTCCATACTCTCGTGTACGTTCTTGCAGCTGTTTTATGGTGAAGATGTGGTCTTGTGTACTTCCTCCCTTCCTAAACCCGCTCTGTGACAGCTCCATGTTAGGTTCTATTTCGTATCTTAATCTTTGTTCTAGTATTCTTTCATATACTTTGGAAGCTATACTTAATAGAGTGATGCCTCGATAATTGTCACAGTCGTGCTTATTTCCCTTCTTGAATATCGGAATGACGATACCCACTTCCCAGTCCTTCGGTACCCTTCCTTCGTTCCAGCATACGTTGCAGATTTTGGTTAGAAAGTTCATGCCATGTACTCCTAAATTTTTTAACATTTCTGCAGTAATCTGGTCACATCCTGCAGATTTACCTTTCTTCAGCTTATTGATAGCATAAATTACCTCATCCTCAGTAATGCTGTGTCCTTGTAGGGAATCTATTTCCTTCTCTTCCCATGAATTTCCGTTCATGTCCCCATCCGGGTTTAGTAAATTTTTAAAATGCTCTTTCCATCTTTCTAAAATTTGTTCTTTTTCATGAAGCATTTCCCCTTCTCGGTTTCTTATCTGTATTAATGTTTGCTGGTGATGACTTCCGGCTTTCATATTTTTCAGTATTCGATAGAACAGCTTTTGATTTGCATGGTAGTCCTCTTCCAGTTTACTTCCAAACGTTTCCCATGATTTTCGCTTGGCTTCCTGGACTGTTTTCTTTACTTTGTTGTTCTGTTCTTTGTATTCAGTGTATCTTTCATTGGTTCCTTCTTTGAGATACTTTCTCCATCTGCGTTTCTTTTCTTTTATTTGTTCTTTTATCTCGTCGTTCCACCAGGCAGTTTGTTTCTTGTTTTTATTTACTTTTATATAGCCGCATACTGTCTTGGCCACTTCTATCAGTGCTGTTTTGAACATCGTCCACCTTGTTTCTAGGTTCATATTTCCTGTTGGTATGTCTCTTAGTCTAGTGTCAACTTCCCTTTGATACTTCAAAGCTGTTTCTTTGTTGTTTAGCTTGTAACCTCTTATTGTTTCTTTGCTAGGTATTGTTTCTTGATTTCTTGATCTTTTCTGTTTACCTTTATGATTTTGGTTTCCTATGTTTGTTTTCACCTTTACTAAATAGTGATCGCTGTTTATTTCTGGGCCTCTACTGACTCTCACATCTTTGATGTCTTTCCTATAGGGTCTGTTTATTAATGCGTAATCTATTATGGACTTTTCTCCCCTACTTTCCATTACTCTGGTATATTTATGGGACTCTTTATGCTGGAAGAAAGTGTTCATTACTAAAAAGTTGTTTTGGGTACAGAAGTCCATGATCCGTTTCCCATTGTTGTTTCTAACTTCTTCTCCATGGATTCCTATTATTTCTTCTGTCTCATTCGTTCTCTTACCTACTCTCCCATTTATATCGCCTAGTATGATTATTCTTCCTCTTATCTCTTCTACTATCTGCGAAACTTCTTCCCAGAATTTATCTTTAATGTTGGTTCGTTCATTTTCGTCTGGTCCGTATAGTATTATTACATTCGTTTTTTCTTTTCCTTCGGTCTCCAGTGTGATTTTTAATATTCTTTCCGAGATGTACTCATATTTCTGGACAAATTTTGTACTTGTCTTCTGTATTACGCATCCCACCCCTGCTTGCGCTCTGTCCTCTGGTTTTACTCCGCTTAGTATCACTAGGTGACCGTTTCGTTGTGTTAAGCATTTCCGTCCTTTCTTTTTCGTTTCTGTTATAGCTAATAGTTGTATCCCCGAGTTTTCGAATTCTTCTATGAGTTCGTCTTCTTTACCGTTCAATCCCCTGACATTCCATGTTCCAAAGGTCCAGCTCGTAAATTTACCTTTCTTGTTTCTACCCACATCTTCGTCTAATAGTATATTTCGTGATCCAGTATTCATTGTCCGTGCCTTAGCAGTTGTCGTTGTCTGCATTTGTTCCATTTCCATTTGCTTTGCTAGTTTTTTGATTGCGGTCTATTTTCTTCCACTTCTATTACTCCTCTAGTCTCTTTGCTCCATATGTATTCCTTCCCATTTATCCACATTTTTTGGTACCCTATTTTCACTTCTTTGCCCTCGCGTCTCTCCTCTTTTGCAATACTTCTTATTTCCTTTTGTATGAATCTCTCCTCCACCGTTAGATCATTGTCAATGTAGATTTGCGTATTTTTTAGCTTATTCTTTGCTTTCATAATTTCTAGCTTCTTTCCAAAGGAATCTATCTCTACTCTTGTCATTTGCCACTCCCTATTCTTGGTTATTACGTGTACTTCTCCCAATTTGGCTTCTATTTGTAACTTTTTCGCCAGAAATTCCATTACTCCCTCCTTTGTCAGGTTCTCCCTGGTTGTTAGTCCTTTTATTATATTATTTTTCCTTTTTGTTTTTTCCTCTCTCTCTATTCTATTTTCCAGTTTTTCAATCCTTTGCTCCAGTTGTTGCTTTTCGTGCATCCATTTCTCCTCTCTCTTTTCCATTTCCTGCTTCAATTCCTTGATTTCCTTCTTTAGGTCCTCTGTATTCTGCCTCATTTCTCCCATTATCTGCCTCATCATTTCTTTCAGTTCTTCCATCGCGCCCCCTTCCTCTTTACTACTTTTCTTTTCTACAATAAAATCACTTTGTTGTTGACCTCCCGCTCTTTCTTGTTCTATTTTTCTCTGTTCTGGCGATCTAATAGTTTTCTTGCTTCTTCCAAATAATTCTCTTGCGTTGTTCGTGTCTAGCACGTCCGAATCCCTATCTCTGCCGCGCTTTTTAATTCCGCTCATTTGCCCACTTCTGCGACAGCTCGCGCAGACTGGCGTTCGCTAGCAATCTAATGCGTGCCCGGCAACAAACCGGTCAGAGAAGGTCACCGCCCATCCAAGCAGGACGCGACTCGAGTCGACCTCTCGGAAATCACGCCCCACCGCTCGCAGATGTCTCTCCTCTCTTCACCTATTTCATGCTTTCTTCCTTCCAAGTATAGTTAACCACACTTTTCTCTCTATTATTTGCCCGATGTTTGTTGATTAACTTTTGATTTAATTTAACTTTTGTTTAACTGACCTGTTATAGGGGTGCTTCTCACTTCCCTCACTCACTCTGCACAGACTCTGTGTTTTTATCACTCAAAGATTCGCTTGAAAACTTACTTTAATTGTACTGTGTGATGGGACCGACTTGTCGGTTATCGCATCACATTTTTATACAAAAGATATTTAAAATTATAATTTAAATACTTTTATACTCGTAATGTACCTGCCTAGAAAGCATGACTTGCGAGATATTCGCAAAAAACTGATTTTCGATAAGAGTAAAAGGTTGGAATTTCGAAAAACTTTTTTAAGATAATTTGTCTCAAATTTAATTTTGAGTACATTTCAATTCTTTATAAATTTGTTTAAACTTAGTTATTGACGAAATATTGGCAAAATTCGATTTGATACAAAATTTGGAATTGATATCTACAGCGATTTGACCGCTATCGTGGTCACACACAGACAGACAGACAGACAGACACACACACAGACATTTTTTAAAAACCACTTTTTCGGTATCAGGGGACTTCAAAACGTGGACATCTGCAAAAATCTCGAGGTCGAAAATTTTCGTCATCACAATAGTTCCTTATACTACGTATAAGAAAGTAAAAAATGAGGTGTGGCCACCACACGACTTTCTTATACGTATGAGCGTTTCAAATTATAACATTTTAAGAATTTTTTTTACAAAAATCATTCAAAATCCTATTCTAAGTACTTCTATTCTCTTAATAAATCTCTATAGAATGCATACTTTGCAAGATATTATCAAAAAAGTGCTCCTCGCTAAGAGTAAAAGTGCTACTTCCGGTCCGAATTTTGAAATTTCATATATATAAAAAATATTGCAAATTCAACTCTAAATACTTTTGTACTCTTAATAAATATATATAGAATGCATATTTATGACATATCTGCAAAAAAACGCTATTCGGTAAGAGTAAAAGTGGTACTTCCGGTCCGAATTTTGAAATTTTTTTTATACAAAAGATATTTAAAATTATAATGTAAATACTTTTATACTTGTAATGTACCTGCCTAGAAAGCATGACTTGCGAGATATTCGCAAAAAACTGATTTTCGATAAGAGTAAAAGACCTACTTCCGGTTGGAATTTCGAAAAACCTTTTCAAGATAAGCTGTCTCAAATTTAATTTTGAGTACATTTCAATTCTTTATAAATTTGTTTAAACTTAGTAATTGACGAAATATTGGCAAAATTCGAATTTTTCACTGAAGTAAACTGCTACTTCCGGTCTACCGATTTTACTGAAAAACTAATCAGATCTCAATAGGGAGATTATACACGTAAATACAAAATTTGGAATTGATATCTACAGCGGTTTGACCGCTATCGTGGTCACACACAGACAGACGGACAGACAGACAGACAGACACACACACAGACATTTTTTTAAAAACCACTTTTTCGGGGGACTTCAAAACGTGGACATCTGCAAAAATCTCGAGGTCGAAAATTTTCATCATCACAATACTTCCTTATACTACGTATAAGAAAGTAAAAACAACAATAGCTCTGTAAAAGTCACATTTAAAGTATTAAGGTCTTACATGTTTTTGATGTGAAATTAAATAAGAAATTCAAACATTAACTAATATATAGGGTGTTCCATTTGAAAAAAATTACTTTTATACAAAAACGTGTCATGTAATTTTAATCCACTTTTCTGCGCATGCAGTTAGTAACCATAAAAAAATAAAACAGGCATCTATTAGGACCTCTTATTGTAAACAATACTGCAAAAAAATTGTGTCCATCTAATACGTCGTTTTCGCGAAATATAATTTTATACAAACATTGAATTTTTCAGAAAAATGGGAATAAGTCAAAAATTTTAGATTTTAGGCCTATACTATCTATTACTTTCTAACTAAAAATTATACGGGGAATAAAAAATGCAATAATATATAGGGTGTTCCATTTAAAAAACTATAACTATGGTTAGCCACCAAGTTATGGAACACTCTATATAACACAAAATATTTTTAAAATGTGCTCCTAATGAGCAGCTATCACATGAAAAAAACCACATCGAAATATCTTTACTCATAAAGGCATAATCGGCCTTACCCGCGGAGATGACTCACCCTGTATATGCATGTAAATGTGCAAACATTTAAAATTACTTTTCTGAGTTGTCAAAATTATTTAAGTAAATCTGATTAATTGGCAATTTTTCGGTTGGCACATTATTTAGTGCCTACTCGGTCTAGATTTAGATCTAGATGCAAATAGTTGGCCTTGAACGTTTAAAAAACAATGTTATTACATATCGTTAATATGTATATATGTACAACATGTATAACAATATAGAAGAAACGGTATCGTTCTAGGAAAGTGAACCAAAAATGATTCACAATCATATCCTCTGACGCATTTTAAGCTTATCTATTTCGGTATTTCATGGTCAGATCTTCGGATCACTCCTTATTGTGTAGGTATATTCAACTATTTGACTCTCAAAACAACTGTTTAAAATATATTTTAAATATGAACTGATTGATAACTAGTACTAACAAAGAGCGTTATTCCAAAAAGAAACAATGTGAATACCAAAGCAAATACAGTGAAATTCCCTTTCGCGGGCACCCCTCTTAAACGGACTCTTGGACGCACATTCTTTTGAACGGGTGCCGCCGACACAAGAAAATGTTCTCATAAACGGACAAAGAACAAAATAAAAAATAAACGCATTGTCTCATTTTTCTGTCGCGACTGTCATACATTACATTACAATACTTTCAGTGCTTCTTCTGGTTGGCTCAGATTTAGAAGAGAATTTAGAATCCGCCACAATATAAGTTTTAAAGCGATTTCAAGAGAAGGAGCTTCGGTTGTTGCTGAAAATGTTTTATCGTTCTGTAATGGAACTTGTAATACCCCCACATTGTTGGGCACCATATTGTAATGGAAACCATCAATAAATTATTAATAATAACGTAATGTATAATGGCCCTACTATTAGTAGCCATCTTGTGAAGAGAACCTTTACAATGCCCTTTATTCTTTAATAATTTTTTAAATAAAATAAAATAAAGTAATTGAATTATTCACCTGACTAGCTCAGTTATTTTTTTTTTCTCAAGTCGATCCAGGTAGGAGATGTTAACCATAAATATTTTTGGCATTATTTGGCACAATTCAATAAAGCGCTATTGTATAAATTTGAATAATATTTATATTAGAAATCAACAGTTTTTCATATTTTGATACACACACGAGAAAACATTTACAAAATAAAACTAATTTTAATAAAATAAAAAAGAAAATGGGTTGCTTAAAACCACACGGCAGAAGTGAAAACTTCATCAAGGCGAGGTTAATAATACGAAATCCAACTTTTTTTACTTTCTTATACGTAGTATAAGGAAGTATTGTGATGATGAAAATTTTCGACCTCGAGATTTTTGCAGATGTCCACGTTTTGAAGTCCCCTGATACCGAAAAAGTCGTTTTTAAAAAAATGTCTGTCTGTCTGTCTGTCTGTCGGTCTGTCTGTGTGTGACCACGATAGCGGTAAAATCGCTGTAGATATCAATTCCAAATTTTGTATTTACGTGTACAATCTCCCTCTTGAGATCTGATTAGTCTTTCAGTAAAATCAGTAGACCGGAAGTAGTAGTTTACTTCAGTGAAAAAATCGAATTTTGCCAATATTTCGTCAATTACTAAGTTTAAACAAATTTATAAAGAATTGAAATGTACTCAAAATTAAATTTGAGACTAAAAATGAGAAAGCGGTAGACAGGCAGTACAAAAAGCGGTAGATTTGGATATAAAACGGTAGATTTATTTTAAATCTTTTTTAGATATTAAACATGTTTACATAATAACAGTTTATAAGAGTTTTGTACAAAAGAGAAAAAAATGATTTATACAGAAGATAAGAAAACAACTTACAACAAGAATAAACAATAATTCTATAAGAGTTTTATAGAAACTAAGATTAACATATTTTATATGGATAGACATGGTATATTTATCCTGAGTCGCTAAAGTCTTTTGAAGTGCTATACACTATTGTTATGCCGACTTAGTAAACTATTTGATAGAATTAGATTAAAACAAGAGTCATTAATGTATTGTTGTGAATGATAAGTGTGCCAATTATTGTTCTTGTCGACAGTGAATTTCTTTGTTTATTTTTTAAAATATTTATTTTTTATTAAGAAATTATTTTTGAAAATATTCTTTCTACATATGCAGATGAATGCGGTAAACAAAGTAAACTTTTCGCAAATTCTTTCAAGTGAGGGTACATAAACGAACCGAACATTTCTTGCTCAACATTATTCCAGAATTCTTCTATAGAATAGTACGGCTTTGATGACAAATGAGAATTTCTTAGAAGTCGCCATTCATTATCTAATTTTTGCAAATTCTCATTTTTTTTTATTAAATTGGGAAAATTAATTGCTAATGGAACAACTGATTCATTTTCACCTTTAAATATAATATCCGGGTCAATTAAATTCATAGACTTTAGGAGTTCACTTTTAAAATCAAATCATTTCCTAATTTCTAATGCGCGTGTTCTAAAAATATGCAAATCTTCAGACGAGATTGCATATGTTTCTTCAAAATCAAATATTTATTTTATACATATAGGTTTACCACCTACAATTTTTAAGGAACACTGAAATCTAAAACTCATTTAGATAATATTATCTCTATATTAATTTATTGATATTGCGGTTGGTGTTTATATTATCCTTATGAATTATGCGCCATTAGCAGAGAAGGGTGACGCAGTGATCGTTGGTCGTACGCACGTGGTCTGATATATTTCCGCAGGGTTTGCATAATCGTTCATCTTTTAAATATACATATATTAAAGTTTGTTTTTTTATTTTTAATTTCAGTGGCTTGTTTAATTTACTTTCTTAGATGTAAGCATAAATTTAATTTAATTGAATTAATAGCAAATGTTTTCATTTAGAAAATATGACTACTATTATTTTTTCCGTCCTTTTTAAAATTTAATTTTATATATAATTTTCATCAATGTAATTTTGCGGTAGATTTTAAGCGAAAACGGTAGAACGCCACTCGGCCCGGCACCATAGAGTAGTGCCCCGCCGCCTACATATATACGCGCGCTACCCGCGCCAGTTTCATCGCTCGATTTCTAATGCAGACGGGATAGTCGTGCGAGATGCCCCGGAGCCTACGTCAGACTGCGATTTTTAAACGTGCTGAAAAGACGGACTGTTACTTCCGAAAACATATTATTTGTTATCAAACAAATCAGAAAAATTACATACAAATTAGGTATTTATAATTAATTTATCTGTTAAAAGAAATTTGTTACGGGGCAATTTGTCACGGGGGGCAGTGTCCCGTTGCCCTCCCTGCAGCAGCCGCCACTGGAACCCACGGTATTTCAAAATATATGAAATTTGGTTTAAAATTACTTTAAGTGGGTGATTCGTTTTTTTATGTCACGTAGTATGTAATTTATGTGCAGTAGTTGTTTCACGAGTAAACGAATCTGCGGCAATTAATGTCTCGATCAGATCCCATTTACATATTTTGATACACCGCCCCCGTTTTGTTTACGAAGATACTGTTGAGCATCCCTATCAATATTATTAACACTCCGCCTGAACAGCGGATTGATTTAATTTTGATATTCACTATCACCCGTCCCACCCTCTTCCGGTTCCCTCTTCTGGGTCGGATTCGGTCACCTCTTCTTTCCCATTGCAAATCGATGCAGCTGCACCAGGCCGCGCAGAAGGTCAAGGTCGCTCATCCACAAGTTGGTCATTTTTTCCCTTACATGCATTCAACAAATAAACGCGCGTCGGACCGATATTCTCCGTACAACTTACCCAGCCGCGTATTAACAATGTTAGCACGTTAAGTATTTTAATTGTTATTATATGGGCGATATGTGTGACGTAAAATAACGATAAAAAAAGGAAATCGCGTCACACGAACAAGCGTTCGGATGCCCTTGTCCTGTCCCTGGCCTGCCCGCGCTTCGCCCCTTTCGTCCGCCAATACGCATTTCACGCCCATCCGAGATTTTCACAGAATACGAAAATAAACTCTAGCGGGGAAAAGTCACGTAATCTTTATGTCTGTATATTGTATGCATTACTTTCATGTAGGAGAATGTATTTGTTTGCATGTGTGTGTGTTTGTGTGAGAGCGTGTGTATTTTGTTTTCCTGTAGGTCATTTTTTTTATGTTACGGTCAATTCAATAGCAGACCTTTAAAATTTAATAATACTCTATTGCGCTTCAATAAAATAGGTAAATACAGTACGCACGCAAAGGGTGGAATAAATTTAGTAAAAAAAAATATCATAAAATAGCTTATCGAAAAAGCACTGGAACAGGTCTATTTTTATTTTTCATTTTTTTAGTCTCCTAATATCGTACCATATTTGTTGTATATTTCATTCTAGTCAATGTTTTTACTTTCTTATACAGGGTCGGCGGGGAAGGTATGCGCTACTTTTATCATAGACCGGACACGAGCGGCCGATGACTGGTCGCCCATGGGCGTTTTTAATTTTATTTATATTGTTGTGTTCCTCCAGGGAACGAGGGAAAGAGGGTAACTGTCACCAGGGCAATACTTTTTTTATAGAGAGTATTCCGCAACTCTTGTGGACGTTCGAGGGGCTATCCGGCTCAAGGAGTTGTAGTCCGACTTCACACAAGGTTATAAAACACAATTCGTGATTACGGTAAATTTATTGATTAAACAATAAAAACTACAACTGCTCGAAATCCACTCTTGGCTTACTGACTAGTAGCACTAAGTAACTAGTGAACTAGTAAATAGTTAGTGAATTTGTAGGTAGTAAGTAGTAAGTGAAGTTGCTGGCCTGGAGGGCCGTATTTATAGTCGGTGGTGTCGCAATGTTTACCGCTAAGAACTTCTAGAATCTAGTGGTGCGTAGGTGCGTACCACTTCTTGTCTTTACGATTTCGAGATCCATTCTAAATACATCCCTTATGGGTTGTTTACAATTTGTAGTGGCTTGCCTTATCGATGACTCAGGGTTGTTTACATTTTTCGAGTTTGTTTATATTATTATTTTTGTAAGTCATTATAGCATCGTATTAACGTATGTGGAATTTTTAGGTTTCTTTTATTATGAATTGGAGTTTAATTAATTAATTTGCTCGCGGTATGCGACAATATAATTGGATAACAAGTGGGTGGTGGCCTATAAAATACGTTATTATTTGTTTATTTTGTAGTTCAAGTCGAGTAAAGGAGTATTAATACTTACTAGCAGTACTTTCTCAAGGGTCCCTTCTGTAAGGTTTGTTTTCATTGCATGAAGTAGGTACATACATCCTTGTAGATAGGAAACGTCTTTTCTACACCGCAACATATTATAGGTGCATACTGGAAATATTCTTTTATTTCAGCGTATTGTCATTGTTCCCGTACACAATTGCCGCAATGTTATTAAATCTAGATTTAGAACTCTTGCCGAAGTAACTAGTAATAGTTTACTTCAGCGAAAAAATGGAATTTTGCCAATATTTCGTCAATTACTATGTTTAAACAAATTTATAAAGCATTCAAATGTACTCAAAATTAAATTTGAGAAAAATTGTATTACAAAAGTTTTTCGGAATTCCTACCGGATGTAGGTCCTTTACTCTTAATGAAAATCAGTTTCTTGCAAATATCTCGCAAGTCATGTTTTCTAGGCAGATACATTACCAGTATAACATAATTTTAAACATCTTTTGAATCAAAAAAATTTCAAAATTCGGACCGGAAGTAACACTTTTACTTTTATCAAATAGCGATTTTTTGCAAATATATCGTAAATTATGTATTCTACAGGGTGTCCAGAAACTCTCCTGACAAACGAAGACCGGAGATTCCTCAGATAATTTTAAGACAATTTAACCCAATTCACCCTAGTCCGAAAATGCTTCCTAAGGGAGCTAGACCTCTTTGAAGATGGCGCCTTGTAATTAGTTTTTTTTTAATATCTCCCGAACGCTTCTATTTAGAAAAACAAAAACTGGTATGCTTATTAATCCTCCAGAGATGAATCGATTCCATCAATTGCGAATTTCTAGTACCGGTCATAGGCGTCCGTTTTGGGTAGGTAAACGGTTATTTTAACGCATAACTTTTTTGCCTTTAACTTTTAAACATTTGTGACACTAGATTATTAAATTTTCAGGTATTCTAGTGCTAAAAGGTACTCTTACTTTAAGTCGGTAGGATACACCGTTTTCTAGAAAAATCGATATGAAAATTTTTCGTTGTTTCGTCATTTCATCTTTCGTCATTTCAACTTCGCGAACTGACAACAATTTGACAATTAAAAACGTAGGTTTTATTTCTGTTGGCAGTTCAGAGCGAACTAGTGCAAAAAATAATAAATTGAATTTTAATGACGAAAAAACGAAAAATTTTCAAATCGATTTTTCTAGAAAACGGTGTATCCTACCGACTTAAAGTAAGAGTACCTCTTAGTACTAGAATACCTGAAAATTTAATAATCTAGTGTCACAAATGCTTAAAAGTTAAAGACAAAAAAGTTATACGTTAAAATAACCGTTTACCTACCCAAAACGGACGCCTATGACCTTAGGAAGCATTTTCGGACTAGGGTGAATTGGGTTAAATTGTCTTAAAATTATCTGAGGAATCTCCGGTCTTCGTTTGTCAGGAGAGTTTCTGGACAGCCTGTATATATATATATATATATATTTATCAAGAGTACAAAAGTATTTTGAGCTGGATTTGCAATGTCTTTTGTATACATGGAATTTCAATATTCGTACCAAAAGTACACATTTACTCCTATCGAGTAGCACTTTTTTTCGAATATCTTGCGAAGTATGCATTCTACATATAGGATTTATTAAGAGAATAGAAGTATTTATAATAGGATTTTCAATATTTCTTGTATAAAAAAATTCTATAATTTGAAACGCTCATACGTATAAGAAAGTCGTGTGGTGGCCACACCTCATTTTTTTTCTCAATACAGGTATCCCTAACTACTAAATAACTAAACCAAAAAACTAAATTCTTTGCGAGCAAAATTTAAATTGTTATGTCATACAAACTTACAGCGGTAAGGATGATAACAATAAATAAAATTATTTCAAAGCTATAATGGTTTACAAGAAATTAGTATTAATATTACATAGTTCACAAAAAGTGGTTCAGACAGATCGCAGCGAACAATCCCTGAGACACGGAAAAGTAGGACTTTTAAACAAATATGTATACAAAGAATTCATATGTACTCAGAATTAACTTTGAGAAAAAATTTATTATGAAAGTTCTTTGAAATTCCTACCGGAATTAGGTCTTTTACTTTTATCGTAAATCAGTTTTTTGTAATATTTCGCAAGTCATGCTTTTGAAGCGGATACATTACGAGTATGTACAAAAGTATTTAGAACTAAATTTTCAATATCTTTTGTATAAAAAAAATTTAAAAATTCGGACCGGAAGTAACACTTTTACTCTTAGCGAGTAGCACTTGCTTTCGAATATTTCGCCAACTATGCATCCTATAGAGATTTATTAAGATAATAGAAGTAGTGTAGTAGGATTTTGTTTATTTTTTCAGTTGATAAAAGTATTAAAATCTTAATTTAGAACAACTTTTGTATAATTTGAAACGCACACGTATAACAAAGTCGTGTGGTGGCCACACCTTTTTTTTTCTTGAATTGAGTACCCTTGCACTTATTCCAATCAGCAGGAATGTCATTATATTTTTTATAAATTCCTTATGAGAATGATCTTTCAAACAGAGCGAGTCTGTGAGGGGGCAGAGATAACGGTTCCATATTGTATAGTTATAAAATCATAATTACATACATATTTATATGGTGTAGTAATACACAAAAAAAGACATATTGTTTGTAATTTTTTTTACACGCAAAGAAAATAATTTGAATTTATAGATAATCAAAGTAAAAGTTTTTATTTTAAAAATTGTTGATTTTTGGAGCTATCGTGTATTTTCGGAAGCATACGGCTTGGAGTAAAGTGAATATGCATAATAGACCACAGTCCAGCGACCTTTTTTTTTTGATTACTAACAGGCTGAATTTTCGTGAGTTGCTTCGTTTTGACGAGATGCCCAACTTTTTCCTCTGCGAAAATTCTTAGTAGTGGTAGCTAATAAACTGCGCATGGGTCATATATGTCGATTGGGTGATTGTTCAAATTTTATTACTAAGCGTTTGTATTTTAGTTAAATCTGGAGATAATTTGATAAGAAACACAAAAAAACATTTGTCCTACAAAATCGTTGGTTAGAACGAAATGTCCCCCACCCGCACATGTGCAAATAACGAGGTCATAAAAAATTATTACTAACCAGCTGATTTTTTTACTATTGCTTAATAAATGTTTCTAAAATGAAATGTCCACATTGTCCTACAAATTGAATGGTATGTTTTTCCAGTCCTACGCTTCGAAATTGTCAGTCCCACGGTAACCCTTTTCTCATTACTAACAGGAGGACAAAGATAACACATGATAGGTTGTTCTATTCTCTGGCCAAATAAAATAGTGTCCTACAAAAAAAATGGTATGTAACACTAGTCCGACAAAAATTATTTTAAATAACGAATTATTTTATAATTGCGGTTTTGAGAAATTAATATACTTTTATTACTTAAGCAGAATTCTGATATCTACTAAATTTTGCACATACATAGATTATCAAGAAGTTTTTCCCGTGATTTTAAAGCCTAATATATAAATTTACATTCATTGCGAATTTTTGAATTTTTCACGCACTTTTATGTTTTCTTAAAACTTCGACTATAAAACCGAAAAATGTTCTTTATAGTTCTAATGTAATATTAATTTTAGTGTTTAATTGTTTGTTTAATTTAAAAAGTAACATAATTTATTTGAAAAGTTTCTGAAAAAAGTGGGAAAACTATAAAAAAAATGATCATGAAAATATCTTCTTTTAATAGAAAAAAAATACGCATACTTTTCATAGTTGACCAAATCTTTTTTATTGTCTAAAAAATAAAAACAAAATTGTTATTTTTGCGTATAAAAAAATCAATCTTGATCAGAATCATCCGTCGACCCTTCATCTTCGTCACTTGAAACATCATTCTCCTGCTCTATATCATCGTGGCAACTATCATTTTCATCCTTTATGTTATCTGACTCTGTATTAAAATTAAAAAAAAATTCAGAATAATCAATAAGTGAAAAAGGGATTGAAAGGGTACCTTGGCAGTCCGAAGATAATTCTTCAAAAGATGAACTTTGAGGACCATCAAACCAATAATATTCGTATTTGCCATCAATTATTGTCCATCCATAATTTTCTGGTGTTTTTTCGGTGGGATTGCGCATGTATGCATTACACCATACACTGCAGATGTATTGCGTTCTCTTGATTTGCTGCAACAATTCTTGTTTCGTTGGTGGTAAACTAGAGGCATCATATCCTACGATATTCTTTTTTAAAATTTCTTCATTTTCGTTACGGCATTTATAGCCTTTTTGAAACAATTCGTACCGTCCTTTATTAATGTCATTTTTCGTGTTTAATGCATATATCCTACACACATACTCTTCAATGATTTGGAATACCTCGCTCGATTTTGTTAATTCAGTACGTCCACTTTGTAGGAGTTGCATAAAAGCTTCTTGAAATGTTGTGTTTTTTTTTAAATATTAAATGGCCTCTTTTTTCCTTTCCGATAGAAAGCAGGGTTATAATCGTTCCCCGTAAAAATATGGCATATAGCGAGAGAACAAGATAATTTTTCTCCAAGCTTGGCATAAATTTCATTGATGTTAAGGTACAATTTCTTTTTACCTGTACTTAAATTAATAATTACTTCAATTTTGTTTTTCAGGTATTTAAAATTCGCTAACATTATCACAGGTATATCAGAATATATTTTTTTATCAATATCTACCACTTTTTTTGTAGGGCATTAGTAAAGTCGTGTTCTACAGTTTATTCCCAAGAGAAAAAAATAGAATTAGGTTGTTAGTAATGAGAAAAGTGTTACCGTGGAGTTGACAATTTCAGAGCGTAGGACTGGAAAAACATACCATTCAATTTGTAGGACATTTCATTTTAGAAACATTTATTAAGCAATAGTAAAAAAATCAGCTGGTTAGTAATCATTTTTTGTGACCAAGTTATTTGTACATGTTGCGGGTGGGGGACGCTTCGTTCTAACCAACGATTTTGTAGGACAAATGTTTTTTTTTGTGTTTCTTATCAAATTATCTCCAGATTTAACTAAAACACTAACGGTTAGTAATAAAATTTGAACAATCACCCAATCGACATATATGACCCATGCGTAGTTTATTAGCTATCACTACCTCGAATTTTCGCAGAGGGAAAAGTTGGGCGTCTCGTCAAAACGAAGCAACTCACGAAAATTCAGCCTGTTACTAATCAAAAAAAAAAAAGGTCGCTGGACTGTGGTCTGTAAGCAATCCACCTCACACCTCGCCCATCGAGAGTGAGAGAAATGAAGAGTCATGCTTCTCAAAATACAGGTTAGTTCTCAATAATTATTCAGGAGTCAGGAGCACGGTGTTTCGAAATGAAAATAATCAAAAAATTCGACCGGACAAGTGTATAAAATTCGTATACAATATCGTATCAGATGGCAACATTTGGATATATTCGCATAAGATTTATGGATAGGAAGTGAAATTGATCAGTACCGAAATTCGAAGAAAATAATCTTGATAACCTAGAAAATTTGAATTTTTATTACTATTGACGGTGATTTCCTTTCCATAGGTATTTCTTTGTATGAAATTATTTCATTTAGCGTTAAGAAATAATTATTCTTCTTAATGTCGATATATCATTTCAGAAGCGTATTGAAAAATGTTTAGAAGTGAATGGAAACTTATTTGAATACTTGTTGAAATAATTTTTGCTAATTTTAGTATACATATTTATTGTTATTTTGTAGTTTCTTGTTCACTGATTACAGATTCATTGATACCTCCTAATTCCTGTTTCTGGACTTATATAATTAAGGTAATAATAGAAAAATGCATTATAAATCATGTTTGTCAAGTGAGTAACAACTTATTAAATGGCATACATTTAATTATCAATGTTGCAATAAATATCTTGGCTCACTATACCGTATTCAAATAAAAAACATAAAGTTGTCAAAATTATATCAAAAAACGACAATAGCTCAGTAATAGTCACTTTTAAAGTATTAACGTCTTACATGCTTTTGATGTGAAATATAATAAGCAATTCAAAAATGAACTGATATACAGGCTGTTCTATTTGAAAAACTTGACTTTTATACAAAAACATGTCATGTAATTTTAATCCAGTTTTCTGCAAATGCAATTAGTAACTGAAAAATGCTTCTATTAAGACCTATTATTATGAACAATACTACAAAAAATTGTGCCCATTTAATACGTTGTTTTCGAGCAATATAATTTTATAGAAGCTTTGAATTTTTCAGAAAAATGGGAATAAGTCAAAAACTTTAGACTTTAGGCCTATACTATCTTACTACTTTTTGCCTAAAAATCATACGTGGAATACAAAAATGTAATAATATATAGGGTGTTTCATTTAAAAAACTATAACTTGGTCAGCCACCAAGTTATGGAACATTCTGTGCAATACAAACTATTTTTAATATGTGCTCCTAATAAGCAGCTATCACAAGAAAAAACGGCGTCGAAATATTTTTACTCCTAAAGGCACAATCGGCCTTACCCGCGGAGATGACTCACCCTGTATATCTGGCATAAAGAATGCATTCCATTTTTCTAAATTCCAGTAATAAATAAATTTGTTTTGAACATGTTGCTAACGTTGTTGTATTTCTTCGTATTATTAATAAAGTTAATGTTTAGTTTTAATGAACGATTAGTTAACACAGTATTGTAATACAAGATTGAAAAGCCGGACATAAATTATATAAGGAGGGTAAACTTTCTTAAAATATCACACCTGTCAGTATATATTTACATATATTATGAAGAAAACAAAGGCATTAACCGCCTCCGCAGAATACATCCATCTCTGTTTTCCATCTTCAAATTTGTTTTGTACATCGTACATATTTAATAACCGTTCCTTGTTCTTCTATATGCCTGTTTCCATCATATTCACCGAATTCGGAGCAAACGAACCGGTGTAGTCCTCCATTGACCTTATCCATGACCCCCGGAGGCCTTGGCATTGTGTGCCGACGCTAGCGCCGCCTACAAATCGATAACCGAACGACGTCGGCGGCGGAGCTTACGCAGACCTTGACCTTTGCACGGCGCGCACATCCCAAAATTGAAACTGTACCGTTTCCAATGTAGGTGTAATACTTAATGGCGCTTGATGCTGGGACTAATGATGATGATAATGGTCTTTGAATAGCGACTTGATAGATATTGTTTGCCAAGTTCTTAGAAATGAACAATTTCTTTCTTACATACATATACAATAATATACATATACATCCGATATTTCCGAAATTCTATTTTCTGACTCTTTTTATATTATCAAATTATCGAATCTCTCGTAAAATAGCAACCAGATGTCCTTTGTACTTTGTTTTATCTCAACTAAGTAGTTGAAAATAATAGTAATATTGAATAGAAAGAGATTTTACAGTTTGTATATAATGTTCCAATGTTTATTTTATACGAATTTTTTCAACTCGGGTTCGTCAATGCGACGCAGCTAGCTTCTCCCTTCTTGCCTTCAATAACGATGTTTACAACTTACGATACGTATATATAAAAGTAGTTGCTGTATTATATTCGGTTGCACAGCAATCTAGTGCCTTCTAGTAGGCTTGCATAAAATAAGAAAACTACAAGCGTTCTTTATATTCTTTAATGTCGTGTCAATACACAATACAACTTTCTAGTTACATGGTTGCACATGTATATGTGTGCGTCGCTATTGCTACCAACTTAACAACTATATCATACAGTTGCATCTATCGCGGCGAATGTAGGCGACCGGACTATTGCGCCGAAAGTATTTTAGAAAAATCGTAAGCGATGTGCGTAGCAATCTGATGTGTTGTTTACTTTTATTCCGTATATGTGTTCTATTGCGCAAAAATGTCCCGTCTAGATCCGTCGCGAGATACTGTTGAAAGGTAGATCAGAGATTTGCCTGAGCTAGAATTCGACGGTATTCAACTCCGATTGCAAAATTTGCTATGCATTACTGTCGTGGGATGTGAAAACCTGCGTAGTAAAACATGTGCCGTCGGATACACATATAGCATGTATTTATGGTTTAATGTCTCTTAATTATTGAAATTATTTAACAAACGTAATCACTTGAATTTCTGATTTGCTTAGAACAGTAGTGTCCAACCGGTAGTTCACGGGCGCCTAGCAGATCGCGACCTATATTTTGGGCGCCCGCAAACAAAAAGATGGACAGAAGAATACTTAGTATCGAATTACAAAGTTTACAGTGTAAACTTTATAGTATAATTTACATTACGTTGCTACACCGGTGAATCGGTGCTTGCTTAGTTCGTCGTTAAATGCGCGCGAGGCCGAGAATATACCCACATTCGCTGACGATTGTTGAACCATAAACTTTTCACAAATTTTGCTTGATGAATTGGTGAGTGGGTATGGTGACATAATCTACTACGCTGAAGTAAGGTGGATGAGTCAAGGTAAAGTGCTGACAAGGCTTGTAGCTTTGATAACAGAAATAAAGATATTCCAAATCCAGACTTAGCATTTTTAACTAATGTGTCTGCAAATCTAATGATCTCAACACACTTTGCAAGGAGGGGAATAACACATATCAGAAATGATGAGCAATCTCAGCATTCATGGAGAAATTCGATCAATGGAAGGGTCAGTTGGCAGAGAAAAACTCTCAACATTTCCTATCATTTACTCTTCTTTTGGACTCGGAATTTCTTGCTTTGTACAATCCATCTAAACACGTGGAAAAGTTTGGCCAGCTACGATCGGAATTCGAAAAGCGATTCATGAATACATTCTCTATGAAACCTGTGTTTATGTCTTCCAAAAATCATGAATCACAATGTTTCACTACTGGCTTCATTAAAGGAAATACTTGCTCACTCCAGTCAAACCAAAATAAGCGCTATTGTCAAATCTCCCGATTCAATGCTGCACCCTGTATATTTATATTTTAATAAATGTATATGTCCGTATATTGTTGTAATATTTGAATATACTGTACAACAAAGTTTGAGTTACTATGTCTTAATAACTAGTTCCTTTAGTTCTGATGTTGAAGAAAACACGTTTTCACTAGTTAGCCTTAAAGTAGGTGCAAATTAAAGCATTAAAATCTTCCAATACAGTTGAGAGCGTCGATTACGTTAGTACCGAAACGTATTCAAAATCCAAGAAATCATTTACGAAATCCAAACAAACACTTTTCAATTTAATTGATCCCCACCTAATTTATTCGTTTGCACTATCAGAAAATATTAGAAATGTAAGTAAATTTGTTATTTCTGAGACTATCCAACTACTTAATTTTGAACAACACTTTCATTTCGTTCTACATATTTCACGATTTTAATATCATTAGTAATATCATAAGTTAATGGTAAAAGAGTTATTTAAAAATTTATTTCAATAAAAATTGATTTGGGTTTATTACTCTACTACTGAAATGGCGTTACATAAAGGGCAATATTTTGAGGTTAGAAGTTCAACAATGTAAATCGAAGTCATGATCGCACTCAGCAGACACAACAATTGCGCAACAGTTCAGCGATCGAATTCAGAGGATGTACGCTCACATTGAACATGTTCGGACCAGTCGTCATTTTTGCGAGCGGACAAATTCTACGCTTACTTACTGAGCGTATTCTGTACGCATGCGCCATTAACGCAATCCGACACCAACGTAACACATAATTTTAAGGAGAGTTACTAGAAAAGTAAGATAAGTAAATTAAAGGTATTGTGCAGAAATGATTGTATTATAATGTTGGAGTTCACCGAGTATTTTAATCGGGGTTGCAAAAACCGGCACTAAAAACTACGCCGAAATTAATGCAGGAAAACATTTATTATTATTATTTATTCGGTTTAAACTGTATAATTCTCACATATGGCAGCAGTGGAGAACACCAAATGGAAGGTGATCACATAAAGGCCCTGTTCAACCAACACTCAACTGTTATTCAAGTGAACAGTTGGAGCGGGAACGGTTCCCAATCCATCTGCTGAATGCGACCAATATAAATCGAAGTAATGTTATGTGATAGCGAGATCCAGTTGGCTATGTTCAAACCGAATTGTGACGCCATTTCACAACTTTTCCAAACATATCAAGCCACCTTCACGTACCAATTGATATATATTTTATATAATTTGGGATTTTTTACTTGTTCAGTTTGTCATTACCGATTGAAAGTTGAATAATATCTTTTAGTAAGTATAATGTATATACAATTTAATAAATCGTGCAAATTTGTGCATACATAAAATGTGAAACTAATTTCGAATTGCGATGATGAAATCTTGAAAATATTTCATTAATTTCCTCCATTTCCGGAACTGTGACTTGATACTGCAACCGGGCGGCGCCAAAAATACGGAGCAGGAAAAAGCGAAATGATCTACATATGCAAATACATACATGACAACATAACACACATGTCTCGACAGTTTGTAGTCCCAAACGACAATAGTCTCGTTTCGCCTATAAATAGCACTTTAAGTCCTGGAGACAAATTGTTCCAATAATAATGTGTCCACTCATATGAATTACATTCCATATTTTTGCCATTCACGTCATTTATAATCGATAAATGTACGGAAAACTTACGCACAGGAAATATCTATCATTTTCTTTTCTCTTTCTTTCTTCGCTTTTATTTTTGACATTTCCTTTTGACTCAGTTAGTTTAAGTACTAAAAATAGAAAATAATACGAAAAATAAAAAAGGAACGCACGCTTGAATACATTTTAGTATTGATTTTTATGGAACTTATTTAAAAGCCTAAGTGGTTTATGTCAGAAGTCTCCAAAATATGATCAGTGGGCACCACCAATCGAGACCGTCACATTGTCTTGATTAAAATGTTTTTACTAAAAAAAACACATTAACTGACAAACATAATGAAATTGAACATTTAACTGTAATTAATGATAGATTTAACCTAAAAATGTTCAATAGGAGATACATTCCTACATAGGTACGAGAGTGGTCCCAGAAGTATCCGACCTACCCAACAAAACGCAAAAAGTTTTTGGAAAATGTATAGCATTTAACTGCGTCGGCCAGGAAGTACCTGGCAGGATCACAAATTTTACCCGGTTATTTGAAACATTTCCGAGCGCACTTTTATGGTCATGCACAGTAACGTAACGTACGCATAACCTATATTCGTAGAATCTGTACCAGCAAAATGAAAGAATAAATGGATACCACAATTAATTGTCATAAACCACACTTTATCAGACTTTTTTAAAATTTCTTGAGAATCAAAAAATATAACAGTTTTGTGCATTGACATTAACGCTTTGTAAGGTTATGTTTGGAGAGGGAGAAAAGAACCTACACTACCCTAGTCACGTACCAGGGTTATGAAAACCGAACCAGGTTGTTGAACCCTATTAATTTTTCAATCTCTACCCTGCTAAATTTGCATTTGTGCCAACCATGCTGTAACCCAATGCCCGGGTCTAATTGCCGAATACCGATAGTTTCTTTTTAACTTGACACACTTTTGCCAGCGATGTTCAACGGCTTTGATACCCTGTCTATAGTGCAAACCGTCAAGCTCTTCAAAATAGCCATCAACCGAGGACTTCACCTCTTCATTGTTGGCAAATCTTTTGCCACTGAGTCATTTTTTTAAGTTTGAAAAGAGAAAAAAAGCCAGGACGCCAAATTTGGAGAATAGGGTCCGTAAGAAAGCAATTCGAACTTTAACTCAATGATTTTAGCCACCGCAATAATAGATGGGTGAAGTGGTGCATTGTCTTGACGAAGCAACACTTTTAATTTCTTTCTCGCCAATTACGGTCGTGTTTTCTTGATTTCATCACTCAAATGCTGAAAATGAAAAGTTCGCATGCGAGTACCATAAAACTGACGCGCAGAGAGTTCCATCTGCAGACAAGGTCATGCAGATGGAACTCTCTTCGCCTTTTTTGGATCCGATTCTTCCCTTCCAGTCCATTGTTTTGCCGCTTTCTTCTTCTCAGATGTGAAGTGATAGACCCATATGATATTTCATTCATGGTTATGAATCGACGCAAAAACTTTTCTTTATTGCTATTAAACGTTGCCAAACACTCAATTGAAACATTCTCACGACGCTGTTTTTGTTCCATTGTGAGCAAACGCGGCACTCATCTTGCACACAGATGATAGACATTTCAAAAACTGCTATGCATCGCACAATGATTAACAATTTAGAGATAAAGAAGCTCTGCTAGCTCGCGCACTTCCGGTCGATTGTCATCCAATAAAATTTTCTGGGTTTTCATCACTATTTCTGGCGTGGTCACCTCATTTGATCCACCACTGTGCGATGTTGATCTTGGCAGCTCCTACGGCAATCCAACCATTGTAAACGAAGGAGCAGATTCACCCAGAGTAGAATCTGGCTCGGCTTTGATTTGGTTGAACTGGGACTTTTCAAATGAAGGTATTGTGTCACATAACGATGACCAATTTGCTATTTAAATGTGTTTATTGAACTTTCCATTGATCATTTCTATAGTGATTGGTATTCCGGCTGCGGCTGTGTAGCCCTATTGGTAGTGTTGAGGTACTCATTTTTAATTTTTCTGGTCGATGAGCTCCTTAAGTCTTCTGCTTGGTTGGACTGGACCGCCATGTAGAATAACATAGCGTCATCTTACTGCCAGCAGGTCCAAAGTTTGGCATACAGGATCGCCATGTAATGTGACTGATGACGCTTGTATTTAGGCGTAGCGGCTTTATATTAAATTATTATCAAATTACTATCGAATAAAATACATTTAGATATGGATTTAACACTACACTAGAACTAAAGTTGTTACTACTAATACTCTGATTTACACTAATCTGATACTGCTTTATTCTAACTTACCTAGTGATCTTACTTGCTATGTATATTAATTAATTAGGATACCCTGCCAATACTTAACTTACTTAACCAGGTCGACACAGTCCGAATGTATTATATTTATTCGATGTGTAAACAAACAAGACCTTTCCATGTCACCAAGTTGTAATAACAGCAAATACTAATAGTTGCACAATCTGTGACCTACACGCACATTTGTTAACATCGAGTTTATTTATACAATAATAAACTGATGAAGACTACTGAGTCAGAAACACGTATCTGCGGCTACACTACATCTAGAACTGTCCAATAATTGAATTTTAATTTACACATTTCCTCGTTGTCGTGAGTTGCTCAGCACATAGTTCGGCATTGTCGCCCATAAAGAATATACAGGGTTTTTCACCTAACCCGTTCGTTAGAAGTTTTCGTGGTTAGAAAAAATTTTGGGTTCCAGGGTTATTCAAGAGTCTCTTTCATTTTAAAATATTTTCAAGATCATACTACTTCCGGTTATACCGGAAGTCGCCATTAACTTCCTTATTTTAAACGGAACACCCGGTATATTATTTCATTTTTGGATTCCTGAGAAAATTTCATAGTGGGTTTACATCAGGTTTCCCTATACCTATTTTCAATTTTTTCTTATATATCTTGATTTTTTGGAAAATTTTGACAGATGTAGCCCTGTTTTGAGCATTGCGCCCTTTAACCAATTTCGATTGGTGGAAAGCGCTTCTGGGGTAGACGGAAGCACAGGAATGATACTTTCGAATGCCATATTGACAACTGATTTATCGCATACAGGGTATCCAAAATTTAATGACCACTTACATCATTTTAAAAGTTGAAAAAGTTCGTTTTTTCAAATGGGACACCCTGTATTTCATTCGATGGTCGGATGCAGAATTTGATTCTGCATCGATTTGCTATAACATTCCCTATACCTATTTCCAGTGGTTTTCCTGTTAATCCAAATTTTTTATTTTAATGTGGTTTTTTGGCAGAAACCGAAACATCGCTTGCCTTTCGAAGCCAAATAAACATCAATGAAACGGTAAAAAAATTACTTTAATTAGAACATGACATTAGTACATAACATTTAGAACGAAATATAAAATAAAAACAAAAAATTGAAACATAATGACAAAAAATAATAAGAGAATGTAAAATTACAATAATTGTTCTATATGACCCTCCATTTTGGTTCAAACACTGAATAACTCTGTCATATACTCCTCGCGAAACAGATCTCCGAAGTTCGTCTGGACTTATATTAGTGAACACATGGTGAACACGGTTCAATAATTCCTCTCTAGTTTGTACCGGCCTAAAGTACACTAGTTCTTTTATACGACCCCATAGGTAAAAATCCAAGGGGGTCAAATCGGGTGATCTGGGTGGCCAGTTCCAAGGTCCCCGCGGGCCAATCCACCGATCCTCGAACATCATTGACAATTGCCGGTGTACAGCTATAGTTGAATGTGCTGGAGCACCATCAAGCTGAAACCAACTGTTTGCTCTATCACGTGAAGGTAGGGCATTTAGAAAATCACTAACAAACCCTCTCAGTATCTCCAGATATCTAGCCGCATTTAAATTTCCATCGTACATTTGATAAGCCACTCTGTTGTCCATAATTAAACAAAAAACATTGAAACTAAAGCGGTCTTGGTGATTATGTTCCCTAATAACATGTGGATTATCTTGTGCCCAGTAGTGAGTATTTCGGCGATTTGTAATTCCTTGCCTGCTGAATTTCGATTCATCAGTCCACATAATCTGATGAAGAAATCTCGGATCTTCGGTCATTTTCAAAATCATAAATTCGCAAAAGTTGACACGTCTTGCCTCATCACCAAGACGTAATCCGTGAACAGTTATCTCACAAAAAGGATGCATTCCATGTTTTTTTAATATTCTGTGGATTGATGTTTTTGAAATACCCAAATCCAGCGCTGCTGTCGAAATTGAACTCCGCGGATAAGCTTGAAGAAACGCCAACACATTCACCACGTTATCTTCATTATCAGTTACGGGCTTTAGGTTATTTTGAGTTGCCCTTACGTTTCGAGTTGCTATAAAGCGAGTTTCGATTCTTGCGAATTTTCCGGGAGTCATTGTTGGTAGGTCCGGATATCGTTCATTAAATAGTCTGCATGTTCGTCGAACAATTCGTCCACATTCACCGTGCGTGTAAAATAAATTTAATAAATGATTATTGGAATATTCTTCAACATACTCCATTATAAACTGTACTTAAGCAAGATAACAAAATCCCTAGAACTGTAAGTAGATACCTCACGAATCTGTACGATGATACTACTTTGACATTAAATCAACATTGTTTCAATTCCTGTCAAAATCAAGGCTTACTAGGTAGAACTTTTGGAGTTTGATAACCTTTTGATAAAAATATGGATTAACAAGAAAACCACTGGAAATAGGTATAGGGAATGTTATAGCAAATCGATGCAGAATCAAATTCTGCATCCGATCATCCAATAAAATACAGGGTATCCCATTTGAAAAAACGTGCTTTTTCAACTTTTAAAATGATGTAATTGTTCATTAAATTTTGGATACCCTGTATGCGATAAATCAGTTGTCAATATGGCATTCGAAAGTATCATTCCTGTGCTTCCGTCTACCCCAGAAGCGCTTTCCACCAATCGAAATTGGTTAAAGGGCGCAATGCTCAAAACAGGGTTACATCTGTCCAAATTTTCAAAGAAATCAAGATATCTAAGAAAAAATTGAAAATAGGTATAGGGAAACCTGATGAAAACCCACTATGAAATTTCTCAGGAATCCAAAAATGAAATAATATACCGGGTGTTCTATTTAAAATAAGGAAGATAATGGCGACTTCCGGTATAACCGGAAGTAGTATGATCTTGAAAATATTTTAAAATGAAAGAGAATCTTGAATAACCCTGGAACCCAAAATTTCAGAATTCTAAGTTTTTTCTAACCACGAAAACTTCTAACGAACGGGTTAGGTGAAAAACCCTGTATACATAATAATATATGTATTTTTGTTAGCAAATTAGCAAAATTAATTTATAATTTATAAATTTTAAATATATTTTGTATTAATACTTTTACATATTTCATTAATAACTTTCTTATTCACAGATATTTAAAAGAAGACAAGCAGCCAGAAGAAATATCTGCACAATATGTAATCTCGATTACCTTGAAAACTGTATTTCCGCATTCTAAATTGCCACATATATTCACCCTTGCCAATGCCAAGTAAGTATTTTTAATTAAGAAAAAGAATCCGAGTCGACAAGAGATGCCAAACTTCCTCGCCTCAAATATTTACTGGTCCTCTCATAATATTACCTTGGTCCATATACACTTTAAAATAACTCACCTAGGTATTTTGCACCTAAGCTTTGGACATGTGAAAACTAAAAGAAAAGGTTTTTCAAGCCTCGCCTTGGGCTATTTTGATATCTAAAATCCTTCGCTAGTTATTTCAATTTTACAACTAGCAACTTATAAGTACTACGTCGTCATTGTTCAATCACTTGATATAGCGACCTCCTATATAAATTTTAAGAATACAGCAGCAGTGTCCTTAACATATTCATTATAATCACAACAGTATATGGTCTGTAACTAGGACAGGCAGTTTCGATTGTTGCGCAAGAGAACAAATAGGTTTATTGCCTGCTTTCCTGTTTGCATTTTTTACCAAGAGAGTCAAGTACATCAATACCATACAGTGACTCACGACTTAAACGATGCAGTAACGAAAGAAGGCTACTTATTCAGTGGGGCGGTGTTTTAATATAATCGTATTTCGTGGGAGACCCTAAAATGTACGACCTGTTTCTATATTGCACTGTATATTTAGTTGCTATGAATAATATTCAGATTACGTAATTATGTAGGTATTTTTTCTAAAAGTGCAAGTGAAAAACGTTTTTGAAGTTAGTCCCTTAAAAAAAACAATGCTCTGCATTGTTGCAATTTATTTCAAAACAAAATTTAAAAGTGGTCAAAAAATTGGAAAAAAAAACTTTTACCTAACTCCTCCTTTCGAAAATCAAAATTTTGACAGTTGCTTCTTAGGATTTTCAAGGTTTTCCTACACTGTTCCAAACTATTTCAAAACAAAATTTAAAAGCGGACAAAAACCTAATGGCATCCACGAAACATCGTGGTTGCAAAAACCACCAAGTTTGCCCCAAAAAAGCACAAGGAAAGCCAATCACCAAATTAGTTAAAGAGGCATGTAAACTGTACTTTGATTGTGTTCTTGGTAATATGAATAAAAAATTGGCACCTCTCACTTACTGAATGGATGACAGGAAACCGCAAAAGTATGCCCATTTGCAACTCCAATGATTTTTAGTTTTGCCTTACTAATATTGCTGGGTATTTGAGTAATACGAAATATAAGATCAAAAATTCCAATATACCACTTAAACTTGTGCCTGCCTCATTGGAAAGGTTTCCTATTCCTGTTTGTAACTTGATATCAACTGAACAGGGATCAAACGAAAGTGAAGGCGAAATGAACAACATGTTGAACGGTATATTCCTGAAACTCATGTCTCATAGAAGAGAAAAAATTAAATGATTTGGTTCGTGATTTAAAACTTTCTAAGCAGCAAGCAGAACTATTAAGTCCTGGGCTTCACCAATAAAACCTACTAGCTAAAGGTACAGGTTTACATACTTAGAATTAGAAGTTTAGAATCAGATCTTTTGAAGTGAAAAATCCAATGTGTTTCTGCACAGCTGTGATTGGTTTGATGGATTTGCTAGATATTGAGTATAATTCTTAAGATTGCCGAATTTTTATAGATTCCTCTAAAACTAAACTGATAGCAGTGCTACTGCATAATGGCCAAACTCTGCAGTTATTACACTGCTGACAGACTTACATGATTGTTTCAAAAATTTTGCACTTTTTTGTGTATATGAAACAGCCAAGATACCAAAAACTACTAAAAAAATCAAGAATTGTAGGGAAATCGCATGTGACAGGAGAGTAAAACGTGATACATGTTTCATTAGTTGTGTGGATTTTCGAAGCTCCAATAATAAAGAAGGCCAAGGTTTCAGGCAGTTAGTGAAATGTTTCCCAAATTGCGTACAGCAAAGTTGAAGAAAGTATTATTACTTGGCCACGGCTCAGGAAATTGTTGAAAGTAGATTTGGTGGCAAGCTCACAAATCTAGAGTTAATAGCTTTCTTATCATTCAAAGCTGAAATTTTGCAGATTTTTGGGTAACACAAGAGTTGACGATTATGTTGCTGTAATAACTCAGTTATTAGACAACTACAAAATCACGGGTTGCAGAATGTCATTAAAATTCACTTCATGCATTCACACTTAAACATTTTTCCAACCAACATGAGAGCTGTAATCGATGAACAGGGCGCACGTTTTCCAAAATATCCTCATTATGAAGCATCGTTCACAAGGACGCCGAGACCTTGCATTCTGTTTAGGGAGACTGATGAGATACCATACAAAAAAGCTTCAAAATCTCCTTTTGGCCAAATCAAGATGAGATTAAGTTTTGTATACAGGGTGTAACAAAATAAGTGTAAAACATTTCAGGGGTGATTCCTTAGCGAAAAAGAGATAGGGTCTTTCATATAAAAAAACTTCAATGGAGCATCCCTTGTTAAGATACAGCCCCATAAAGGGGGTACATAAAATTTGTTTTACAATTTTTCTCACAAACACTAAAAATGTAATTTATTTCCAATGTACCTTTTAGTCTGATTATTTGTTTACCATTTAAAAATCTATTTCCAATACCTTGTTTCATTCGAAACAAAAAATGTCTCTTGAATTTTTTGCCCAAAAGTAATCAGTTCGCAGCAAAAAATTATTTTACGAACAACTACAGAGATACATCGTCATAAATGCGAACTGGATTAGTATTGTTATTGCTACCTGCATCAAAATACATATGATTAAAGATGAATAAACAAAACTAATTTATTAATAACAAAACATAAAACATGTAGAAATCATAGTAAATGTTCAATATGTCCACCTTCAGTCATTACACATGCGTCTAGACGTCGGCGCATTGAGCCACGTATTCGCTCAAATATTCCTGGATTCTCTCTAATTACCCTGCACGCATCGATGATGCGGTTTCTTAAGTCCTCTACATCGCGAACAGGAGTAGGATAAACCAAAGTCTGTAAATGGCCCCAAGTAGAGAAATCGAGAGGATTGAGATCCGGGGATCGAGCGGGCCAATTCTGTGGTCCTCCTCGACCTATCCAATGATTTGGATATGTTTGGGTTAAATGCTGACGTTCTGCTTGACTAAAATGGGCGGGCATAAAAAACATATCCCTTCTGACGCCCAAAGGAACTTCCTCCAGCAGTACTGGATGCACTTCTCTTAAAAATTGAGTGTTTGCCTCACCATTTAATCGAGGAGGTAGAAAATGAGGGCCAATTAAATAATCCCCAATAACTCCGAGCCACACGTTAAGAGAAAAGTGTTCTTGATGGTAAGCTTGTACAATAGCGTGAGGGTTTTCATCAGCCCATATGTGGTTATTATGAAAATTAATTATCTTGTCCCGAGAAAAACTACATTCGTCTGTGAATTCGATCGTCTTCAGAAAGTCAGGATTTCTTCTAATCATTTCCAGCATCCAATTGGAAAATTCAAGACGGTTCGGAAAATCTCGCTGTAACAGTGCCTGTACTCGTTGCAGATGGTAAGGGTATAAGAGTTGTTCCTTTAAAATTCGAAATACCGTCATATGATCAACATTTAACTCGAAAGCAATCTTTCTAGTACTGCTAGTAGGTTGTTCTTCAACCAAATTAAGTACTGCTTCTTCAAGATGTGTTGTTCTAACTTCTCGATGGCGACCACAATCCTGCGTTCTTTTATCGAATGAACCATATTCTCGTAATCGTTGATGAAGCAAATATTCTATGCGAAGGAAGCTGCCGTTGAGGATACATTTCAGCATATCTTCTAGAAGCTTCTAACCCATTCCCCTGCGACAGACCGTAAACGTAATGCATATCAGCCATTTCCTCATTTGTGTATGCCATTTTAATAACAAGTTGTAACGGTGCGGTTCCCAGGGCCACGTCACCGAGCCCCACCCACCGGCCAATCGCCAAGGATGGAAGGAAGAGGGGCGCTTAAGAAAGCGTCAGTAGGTTTTCGAAGGTTGTGCGAGAGACATTTGCATCGTTGTATTCGTTAAAATATTAATAATAAATTAAAGCATTTAAACAAACTTTACTGTGTTTGAAATGTTAAAGTGGCGCTCAACTTGTGGCTCGAAACATATAGTTTGATATAAACGAATAGGAACCTGCAAGTGTTTTGATATTAGTTAGTGAGTACCTAGAATTTATATTCTAAAAGTGTGAACCTTAGAACGCAGTAGATTGTAAGCAGTATTAGGAAATTATAGCACGATAACAGTAAGTTGCATAAAGTGCGCCTACATAAAGTGGATTTGAGCACTGCTGTTTTGTCTGGTTTTGTTTGCTTACAATTAGCTCGTAATAAATAGATTGTGATACGACTACTAATAGATGAAAATTATTTGAAACAGTACTACAACTGTAAGTGAATACTGAATATTAGAAGCAACTTGATCAACCTTTGGTGAGTTATTTTTTAAATTTAAAGTGGAGCATAATAGTAGATACTGGTTGCGCAACAGAGCTCAAGCTGGTAAAATGGCGGATCCAGTAGTAATGACTAATGAACAATTACGACAGCTCATTCAAAGTATACAAGCAGTAAATATAAATACTCATGCAGTGCCGAGTGGCAATTTTGCTAGTTGCCAGTCGAGGTATGACGGTTCGAGGAATTCTGATGCAACTGCCTTTATAGATGCTATAGAAATTTATAAGAATTGCATGAATATTTCTGATGAAAATTCTCTTCGTGGACTGCCAATGCTTTTGGATGGCTTCGCTGCTTCGTGGTGGCAGGGTGTTAAGGATTCTGTAACTACTTGGAATGATGCTCTGGCGCTATTGCGTACGACTTTTGGCCCAAAGAAACCACCTCATCGAATATATAAAGAACTGTTTGCCACCGAGCAAGATTCGAAAACACCTACCGATGTGTTTGTTTGTAAATCACGTGCTCTGCTTGCACAATTACCCAAAGATACCCTTAAAGAAGAAATTCAGTTAGACATGGTCTACGGATTATTACATAGACGTATTAGAGAAAAAATTTCGCGAGAAAAAATCAAAACTTTCACTCAGCTTTTAGAACAAGCCCGTGTAGTAGAGGAAGCGTTTCCCGAGGAAGTCATGTTTCGCAGTAATAAAGTAGAGGACAAGCGTCAGCGATGCAATTATTGCAAAAATTATGGCCATTTGAGAAATGAATGCCGCAAATTAAACGCGAAACAGAATGAATCTGCGATGCCCTCACCATCAACTTCGGCGAAAGTTACGACAACTTCTTCGCAACCTGTTGCCCGTGAGACAGCTCCGATTTCATGTTTTGGATGTGGAAAGCCTGGATACGTGAAGAGCAACTGTCCGTCGTGTCAAGCACCTAAAGAAGTGTCGTTGGCCGAGTTCTTTTCCATCAGCACGGATTCTCACGTAGCATTAGTGCCACGTGCGCGACCAGTGCTGTTTGTCGACATATTAGGCTCTTATGGACGTGGTTTCATAGATTCTGGTGCAAAATTAAGTGTTGCAGGACGCAAGTTATATGAAATATTGCTAAATAAAAGACAATCATTCACAAGTGATGTATTAACCATGAGGTTGGCTGATGGATCTTGTAAGTGTGAATATGTATTAATCACAAAGGTCGTGGTGCAGTTGAAGGAGCGCAGTATTCCTACCACTTTTGTCATACTTCCCGAATCTGACAATTATACCTTGTTTGGTATAGATTTTATACAAGACGCCAAGATAGTCATCAATGCTGCCCAACAATCATGGCATTTTGCTGATCAGCCAAATGTGGAATATGACCTGAGTTTCGAAATACCTGAAGATTACCAAATTGTTGGACTAAATTCTATAAGTGCTTTGCGCGCTGAGGAAGGTAGTATGTTAGTTGATGTGGAAAGGTCTCGTTTAGATGCGTTACTATCAAGGAGCGAAGACATCTTTAGGCCAGGGGGAGAAGCAACACCCTATGCGGAACATCGCATAGACACTGGTGACCACCCACCCATATCAGTACCACCTTATCGTATGAGTCCTAAGAATAAGGAAATTCTGAAGAAAGAAATAGATCGGATGATGGAGGAAGGAATTATAGAAGAGTGTGAATCACCGTGGGCCGCACCGGTTGTGTTGGTGCCGAAAAAATCCGGTGATGTGCGAGTATGTGTGGATTATCGTGGTGTGAACTCTATAACTTTGCCAGACGCTTATCCATTACCACGAATGGATGATCTTCTTCATGCTGCGAAAAGAACATTTTATATGACGACAATGGACTTAAGAGCCGGTTACCACCAAGTGAATGTGCGTGAGTGCGATCGTGATAAAACAGCGTTCGTATCACCATTCGGAACTTTTCGTTATCGTCGTATGTCGTTCGGCCTTCGTAACGCGCCAGCGACGTTTCAGCGACTGATGGACCGTTTTCGTAGTGGACTTGGTGATGTTCTGATATTGGCCTACTTGGACGATTTAATTATATTGTCATCGACTTTCGACGAACATATTAAAGACTTGGACCTTGTATTTTCCCGCTTACGACAATTTAAGCTTAGAGCCAATCGAAACAAGTGCAATTTCGCGTGTTCTAGTATCAAATATCTCGGACATTTAATAACCCCAAATGGAATTCAGGTTGATCCTGAAAAGACTGCTGCAATAGCTGACATGGCTGTTCCCAACAACGTAAAACAAGTATTATCATTTCTTCAAACTTGTTCTTGGTATAGACGTTTTGTTCCCCAATTCGCTGACATATCCCGTCCATTGAGTAATCTTACAAAAAAAAATGCAAAATGGGAATGGGCGGCGACGCAACAAACTTCTTTTGAAACTTTGAAGAGACTACTAGTTGAACCTCCTATTTTGCTGCAAAATAATCCTGAAGAGCCTTATATCCTAAGAACGGATGCCAGTAGTTATGCACTGGGTGCTGTACTACTTCAAGGCGAGGAAGAAGATGAACATCCTATTGAGTACGCAAGCCGACTTCTCACGCCGGCAGAACGTAACCATTCGACAACAGAGCGCGAGGCTCTCGCTGTCGTTTGGGCTTTAAATAAGTTCCGTGGTTACATAGAGGGATCGTCAGTTCATGTGACCTCTGACCACCAGCCTTTAAAATGGCTAATGACACTGAAATCGCCTACAGGAAGATTAGCCAGATGGGCTCTCCTGATCCAGAATTTTAATTTGAAGATAGACTATATTCCAGGCAAGCGCAATGTTGTTGCAGATACATTATCTCGCCCATCTTGTGCGCATGACAACAAAAGCGATTGCGATGTCTGCAGTATATCCGTTGCCCTACCCACTCGTTCTGCTGCCGACATGCGTAAAGGCCAATTGAAAGATCCTGAGTTACTGAAGATTATCCAATGCTTTGAAGATGTGAGTGCCCACCCCGACGAATATGTGAAGTGGACGGAGAGAGGTTATCTCATGACTAATGGCGTTCTGTATAGGTATTGTCCGGAGGGAGAGAGTGAAGAAGCCTTACTTGTGGTTCCTACCCAGGAGCGAACACGCGTGTTGAATGAGTACCATGACGCCCCTACTGCTGGTCATTATGGTATAGAACGTACAATACAACGTATCGCCAGCCGATACTATTGGATCGGTATGCGGCGCTATATTACGGATTATGTAAAGAAATGTATTGATTGCCAAAGATACAAAGCTGCTAACCTGAAGCCAGCTGGACTTGTTCAAACGCCAATCTATGCCCAACGTTTCGAAGTGATATCTATCGATTTGTTTGGACCCCTTCCTGAGACGGCGACCGGTGAGAGATGGATATTTATCGTTGAAGATACGTGCACAAAATGGGTAGAACTCTTTGCTTTGAAACAAGCTACAGCTGAGGAATGTGCCCGAGTACTTATAAATGAGATCTTCATGAGGTATGGAGTTCCACGGAAGATGGTGAGTGACAATGGCGTTCAATTTGTAGGAAATGTAATGCAAAAAGTGGCCTGTTGTATGGGAGTGAAGCAGAGCTTAATTCCCGTGTATCATCCTCAGGCGAACATGGTAGAACGAAAGAACAGAGACCTAAAGCCCCGACTAGCAATACTTGTTGGCAATGATCATACCGCATGGTCGGAGAACCTAACAGCGATTCGCTTCGCTATGAATACTAGCCGAGGTGAGACCACCGGCTATAGTGCAGCTTACTTAACTTTTGGCCGAGAATTACGAACGCCGGATGACGTAAATCATGATCTGCGAGCTATTGTACAGACAGAAAATTTCATCCCGGAGATCACCCCATATTTGCAGAGAATTGCAAATACTCTACGTGATGCTCGTGACACACATGAAAAGCAACAAGACCGTCAGAAGGTTTATGCAGACTCCCGCAGGAGGGACGTGGCAGGGTATAAACCAGGTGACCTCGTCCTGGTTAGCACACATCAGCTTAGCAGCGCTGCTGCACAAAGGACTACGAAATTTGCGCCGCGCCGAGATGGACCTTATACCGTCATTAAGAGGATATCCCCAACAACCTATCAAATAGCTAATCCCAATGACTTATCTGTGTCAATTGGCTCTTATCATGTTTCAGCACTGACCCACTTTGAGGGACCAGCGGACAGTTGTCCTGTGGTTCCCATTCGCAAGAGAGGAAGGCCTAGCAAAGGAAAAGCCACCACTCCTTCTGGTACCTCGTCGGGTCGCCGTCGGAACCAGAGGGGGAGACTGTAACGGTGCGGTTCCCAGGGCCACGTCACCGAGCCCCACCCACCGGCCAATCGCCAAGGATGGAAGGAAGAGGGGCGCTTAAGAAAGCGTCAGTAGGTTTTCGAAGGTTGTGCGAGAGACATTTGCATCGTTGTATTCGTTAAAATATTAATAATAAATTAAAGCATTTAAACAAACTTTACTGTGTTTGAAATGTTAAAAAGTGAATTATTAAACTAACAAATTACGAACAAAATAACGACACACAATTAAGTATTAATTCAATTTCAAAAATTTACAAACTGACAGCGTGATACCACTACTAGCGGCCTACTAAATAAATTAGTTTTACATTTTCGTTTTATGACGATGTATCTCTGTAGTTGTTCGTAAAATAATTTTTTGCTGCGAACTGATTACTTTTGGGCAAAAAATTCAAGAGACATTTTTTGTTTCGAATGAAACAAGCTATTGGGAATAAATTTTTAAATGGTAAACAAATAATCAGACAAAATGTTACATTGGAAATAAATTACATTTTTAGTGTTTATGAGAAAAATTGTAAAACAAATTTTATGTACCCCCTTTATGGGGTTTTTTTTATATGAAAGACCCTATCTCTTTTTCGCTAAGGAATCACCCCCTGAAATGTTTTACACTTATTTTGTTAAACGGTAAACAAATAATCAGACAAAAAGTTACATTGGAAATAAATTACATTTTTAGTGTTTGTGAGAAAAATTGTAAAACAAATTTTATGTACCCCCTTTATGGGGCTGTATCTTAACAAGGGATGCTCCATTGAAGTTTTTTTATATGAAAGACCCTATCTCTTTTTCGCTAAGGAATCACCCCCTGAAATGTTTTACATTTATGTTGTTACACCCTGTATATTAATATTGTAGATTTTGCGCATTATATGTATTAAATTTTTTTAAAAAGTGTTTTTTTACTATTATCAAGAAAACAGTATTATAATCTGTTTATAAATACTTTTTATTACTACATTTATATCACCACATATACACACTGCTCAACAATTGAAGTGGATATCATAATAATTTCGAAATTGTACATGTGAAAATAATTTTACTGCATATGTTCTTGAACCCTTGAATCTATAATGCTTATAGACCATTTTTTTTTACTTCCATGCTTGTCAACGTGTCTGTGGCTATATGAACAGGCTGTTGATAAATATCAATAAGCGATTGTCCGAAACAAATAAACGTGCTCGTGTTAGTTTCACTGCACTAGTTGTTAGGTAAACATCACGTGAGAGCATCACTACAATGCCTGTAAGACGGTTAGAAACCGATTAAATGTTTCACAAAATGTCATAAGTGCATGGAATAGGTACATATCTACTGGGTCCGCAGCATACACGCATGGTGGAGGACGAGAACGGGCTACAACTCCAGCTGAAGACCGTTTAATGGTACTCACTGAAAGAAGAAATCCGACATACACGGCTTCAAGGATTAACAAACGATTAGAAGAAGGTTGCATGCACGGAATTTAAGGGCAAGAAGACGTGATACACATCCCCGGTTGACGAAGGAGCCGCGTGCACGCAGAAATCTTAGGGCGAATGAACAGAGTGACTGGATTCTGGTACACTGGAGTCGTTGTCTTTTAACGGATGCCGGATGATTCGAAATTTCGACTGTCTACTACTGATGGTCGAATGTTGGTCTGGGAGAAAGAGGACAGCGATGCAATGAAAATTTGATAGTCCGAACGACTTCTGTCGGTGGAGGGTCTGTTTGTGTCTGGGATGGAATATGTTTGGGCGGGCGCACTAACTTATTGGTATTAATGAATTCATCAATGACATCCGTAAGGTATCGCGACATGGTTGTAAAGCCAATCATTGTCCAATTTGCTGGTGCAATTGGTGAAAGATTCGTTCTAATTGATGACAATGCTCGCCCTCACTGTGCTAGGATTGTAAATGAACGGATAGAACTCCATGGTATTGAGTGAATGGATTGGCCAGTCTCTTCACCAGACATGAACTTCATCGAACACGTCTGGGCAGAGATGTCGAGACAAATAAGCCTACTCGCATAAGCGCTTCAGATATTAGAACAACTAGCCACTGCTTTGCGTCGCATTTGGCGTAAAGCCCGTTTTACATTATTATAATTTTCGTACTAAATTTGATAATAAGTTTAGTATTGAATAATTATGATAGTGTAATGCAAAATTGTTATGAAAATTAGTATGAAAATAGAACTTGTCCTATTTTTCATGCCAATTTGTAATGCACGCATGCGTATAGCTACACATATCAGCTGAGCTGACAGAAATAATTTAACTTATCTTGCTGTAGTTGTTT
This sequence comes from Amphimallon solstitiale, assembly GCA_963170755.1. Lineage (NCBI taxonomy): Eukaryota > Metazoa > Arthropoda > Insecta > Coleoptera > Scarabaeidae > Amphimallon > Amphimallon solstitiale. Next base: position 66,363,726 of record OY720680.1, read on the forward strand.
TTTGCAGTATTTGGAATGATAAGTTAGTATCAAACTTAATATAATTATTGTTTGCTATATAAATAGACGGGCAATTAATATGTGGTAATTGCCGGCTGTAATCTCATTCGGAGTGCTAAATAATTAGTAATTGTAATTAAATTGCTTGCTTATATTATATACTTTCTTAACATTTATTGAGCTTATTAAAATAAAAATTTAGAATTCGCCGTGGTCTTACGAACAAATTGAAGTGCTGATAACGGAATATGAAAAGCATAACTGTTTATGGGAAGTGAAGAATCCGTACTACCACAACCGTGGTAAAAGGAGTGAAGCTATCCAAAAAATTCTTGAAGTTGTAAACAAAGTAAAACCAAATACAACTGAAGAAGCTTTGGCAAAGAAATGGGTTGGTATTAGAAATACTTATGCTACAGAAAGGAAAAAGGTTTTGGAAAGCAACAAGAAGAGTGGCTCTGGAACAGAAGAGGTAAAATAGTTGTTATTAAATAAATAAAGTGGATAGTATTGTTAGTTTTTTAGAAATATGAGCCATCCTTGAAATACTATAAGCTATTGGAATTTTTAAGTGATCAAATAACTTGTAGAAAATCCAAAACAAATATACAAAATGAAGAACCAATAGGTGTTGAAATTCCGGAAGTAGAAGAGGGAGAATATGATGTAATGCCGGATGGGATGCTGTCTCCTTCCTCAAGTACCTCAACCGAATTAAATGTTAGTACAAATATTCCATTTCGAAAAAAACAAAAAACGGATGCAAGTGCTGAAGCAGTGTCGTGTTTAAGAGATATTGCTAAAGCAACAGCAACTTTAACAAATGCTAAAAGCACTGAAAATGAAACATTTGGTGATTATGTTGTTCAAGCAATTGATTCTTTAAAAAGTAAGAAAAAACAATTAATTTTAAAACGTGAAATTATGAATTTAATATATAATGCTCAATATGAAGAGTTAGAATAAATAAATGTACTTTTTAATATAATGTTTTTTTTATTGTGAATACAAAGATTAAAAATTATATAAACACTTTTCTTGCCATCCGACTGCCCCATTTGTATCGAAATAATTACAAAATGCGTCTCGAATATTTTGTGATTCAGTTGATGATCTGTTAGGACCTTGACTGTTATTTACACTGTTGAGACTATCATTGTTCCTAGACTGCAATAACTCTAGTTCATCAGTGACATATGTTGTACCTTTGTTTAATAAGAAATTATGCAGTGCGCAAGTAGCTAACGTTATTATTTCTACTTTATCTGCAGATAAGTTGATTGTAGTCAATAAAATTCTAAAACGATTGGACAGGATACCAAAAGCATTTTCTATAGTTCTCCTTGCTCTAGCAAGGCGGTAATTAAAAATCCTTCTTGTTCTATGTAATCCCCGGCTTGAATATGGTTTCATTATTCGGTTTGTTAGAGGGAATGCATCGTCTGCTACAAACACATATGGCAGAGGTGATGTTTGTCCAGGCAACATTCTATGAGGAGGTAACTGCATTTTATCATTAACAATTAATTCTCTTAGTTTTGAATTGCGAAAAAGGCCACCATCACTGATTCTACCATTCACTCCTACATCAATATAGGTAAACTTGTAATCAGCAGTACAGGCAGCCAGTAAAACAATGCTATGATGGCCTTTATAATTATAGTAATAAGAACCTTCAGTTCGTGGTGCTCTGAAGTTAACATGTTTGCCATCGATGGCTCCTACACATAATGGAAAATACCAAAGTGTTTCATAAGTTTCAGCTATGGTGATCCATTCTGCCACAGTACTTGGTATCTACAATTACTACTTGATATATTTTAACCCAACCATGTGCTGTAATACAAACTTTCAAATAATCAGCTTTTAATGCATCAAATATTGCTTTACAAACTGTAGGTATAAATAAGCTAATTGTACTTTCGTGGATTCGACATGAGTACATGAGCGACCTATAAGTCTCCCCGGTAGCTAGAAATCGTAAGGTTACTGCAAGCCTAAAACATTATACAAGATATTGTGAACAATTTTAACCTTATACGATACCTACTTAGCTCTAGCAGATATACATTCTCTTAGGTGTGTATCCTGTTTCGATATATTTTCATATATTTTTGCAAGTAATTCATCAAAAACATGATCGGGCATTCTCAAAAAATTACGAAAAGAATTTGGATCCTCATTTTTTAATTCATTTTCAACCATTGTTAATAAGCCTTTTCCTTGATTCCTTCGAAGCAACCACTTCTCACTCCAAATTTTTCTGTTTCTCTTCTTCTTTTCTTTATTTATTATAAATATGTCTGCATATACTGCAGTTGCAAGTAATAATGCTCGCGAAGCTGCCCTTGCTCTCCGTTTTACTTTTCCTCTATATCACTGATCACTGATTTTTAACTATACGTAAATGCTTGATTGTATTACGAAACATGCAGAGATATGACAGGATTAAAAATAGTTATGTGAAGTGATGCAAATACATCTATGAAGGAAGTGAGCATGTTTCCATGCCAAAACCGTTAGTATAGTATAAAGTGGTAAATAAATATCCTATAAGAATCTTTAATAAATACTTGGATAAAGATTTGATATCATTTTTGTATCTAATTTTAGTGCTAAAATTGTAATAATGTAAAATGGGAGTAGGGTACTTACGCCGATACTGGGACCTCCTCCCCCTCTCACCCAGCTCCCCCTCACCCCCCCTCGCCCTAGTGGCGCCCTCTGCCAACCCAACTGATGTGGCGCCCCCTCGCGGTCGCCAACCCAACTAAAAATTGCAGATTTCATCATTACCAACCCAACTAAAATTGCAGATTTCATCATTACCAACCCAACTAAAAATTGCAGATTTCATCATTACCAACCCAACTAAAAATTGCAGATTTCATCATTACCAACCCAACTAAAAATGGCAGATGTCATCATTACCAACCCAACTAAAAATTGCAGATTTCATCATTACCAACCCAACTAAAAATTGCAGATTTCATCATTACCAACCCAACTGATGTGGCGCCCCCTCGTGCAGATTTGCAGATTTCATCATTACCAACCCAATGTGACGCCCTCTCACAGCCACTAACCAAGAAATGGCATCTCCCATCACTACCACCCTAACTAATGCAGCATACTCTCACGGTCACTAGCCAAACTAAGGTGACGTCAGATAAATGGCGGACCATCAAGATGGTCTCTGCTTCTAGAGAATTCCTGAATAAATTACCAGGCTTGCTATCGCGCTTCTCAATGTACTTCAAACAGGTCTAAACATGCTTCCAGCGGAAACCACAACGGCTGTCTGCTTCTGTGATAGCCGCATGCTTGAAATGTATATCTTACTTATAAAATAAAATAAAACAAACAATATATTTTTTTTTTAAGAAAAACAATTTATTTATTATTATTTATAAATTAACAATATTATTTTAAATTAACAATATCTCCAAGCTTCATAACATCAAGATGGTCGATAAAAATATAAACTTTACATCTAAGATCGTCATACTATTTCAAAATTATAAAATAAATATACAGTATGCTACTGGACGAGATAGCAACCAAGTATGAATATACAGGACGTTTCAAAGGTAGGGATTTTTAGAATAGCAAGAAGGCGAATCCAAGATGGCTGCCAAAAATGGTCTAAACATGTTTCCAGCGGAAACCGAGTTCTGTACCGGTTCAGAACCTAGAACCACTTGAGAACCGGTACAAAACCACTTCAGAACCGGTTCTGAACCGGTTCTGAACTGAACCGATTGTGCTAGAACCACTTCAGAACCGGTACAGAACCATTTCAGAACCGGTACAGAACCACTTCAGAACCGGTACAGAACCACTCCAGAACCGGTACAGAACCACTTCAGAACCGGTACAGAACCACTTCAGAACCGGTACAGAACCACTTCAGAACCGGTACAGAACCACTTCAGAACCGGTACAGAACCACTTCAGAACCGGTACAGAACCACTTCAGAACCGGTAGAGAACCACTCCAGAACCGGTACAGAACCGGTTCAGAACCAGTTCTGCATGTTAGAATATTGGAAGCCAAATATGACCCAACTTAAAAAGTGGTACATTTATAGTGAGTATGAATATACCTGCTTCTGTGATAGCCGCATGCTTGAAATGCATATCTTACTTATAAAATAAAACAAACAATATTTTTTAAGAAAAACAATGTATTAATTAACAATATGACCAAGTTTCATACCATCAAGATGGTCGATAAAAATATAAACCCTACATCTAAGATCTGCATAGCATTTCAAAATATAAAATAAATATACAGTATGCTACTGGACGAGATAGCAACCAAGTATGAATATACAGGACGTTTTCAAAGGTAGGGATTTTTAGAAAAGCAAGATGGCGAATCCAAGATGGCCGCCAAAAATCTAATAAACTAATGCCACGTCAAGCATCCAATATATCAAAACCATGCACTCGAACTGCTATGAAACATCATCTCAAAACCATCGCTAGAATCAGCTCACAACCGGGTCATGAAGCGGTTCTGAAACCCCTATATTAAAACCACACATTCAAACCACTATCAAATCCCTCTTTTCTCAAAAAGCTATCCAACCATCCATCTGGATAACATAGCAACCAAATATTAATATACAGGATGCTTCAAAAGTAGGGATTTTTAGAAAACAAATTGCGAATCCGAGATGGCCGCCAAAAATCTAATAAACTAAGGTGACATCAGGCATCAATCTATTAAAACCACTATCAAATCATTCTCTTAAAAACCATCATCCCAAAACAATACATTCAAATCATACATTCAGTGATAGATGCATAAATGAAATGTATTTGTGCAGCCTAACAGTTCAAAAAGCTTGATATCGAGCTTACCAGTATATGTCTAACAGATCTAAACACGCTTCTAATGGAAACCACAACGTTTGATCACTATCAACACCTCTATGATAGTAACATTATTTAATATATCTATATCATAAAATAAAAAGGAATAACATATTTTAAGAAAAAAACAATTTATTAAAAAATAATAACCACATTTTGTATGCGAATTATAGCTAATATGTAGCATATCAATCATAGGGAAAAACATTAAACGAATTACAACGATAAACAATTATGACATATAAATCCATAGGTAAAAGATATATAGTAATCAAAACCCTTCCTATATCTACCTCTCTTCATAGAAGACCTACTTTAAAGAGCGTTAAAACGTCAACATATTTCGATAGTAATATTTCATTAATAAAAAATTTAGCAGAAGTCTTACATTAAATGAATACAAAATATAAAATTTATATAGGCACTACATTAAATGAAGATTGAATTTTATACACTGCTTATATCACCAGGAATTTTGTGACTAAGCTTAAACGGACACCAGGCTTTCAATATGTAGTAAAGTTTTATTCCTCACACATTTAATATAAACTAATGATATATCATTAGAAATGAGGTATTAAAAACTATAAAATAGGCTATTTTGATGAAAGTTATTTGGCAGCTATTGATGTCAACCTTTAAATGCGATGTGAGATCACCTTCTAGTTATCATTATCATATTTATAATTTGAGAAAAATAGCAAAACGTATCACGAAATATTATTATAAATTCTATTTTATTTAGATGACATTGTATTTACAAATAGTTTTATATCATTACAAGAAAAATGCTTTTCATTAAATTTTAACCACTGAACAACAGTAGTATACACAAAAAACTAGTATAAAGAGAACATTAACACTATAACCAAAAAGAATTGAAGTCATATTAAATTACACTAGAAAATAATAAATCCTTGGTCTCAATTACATAAAAATGTTTTGAAATAGTAGCGCTTAAAAGCAATTGAAAAAATTGATGCCTGCCAAGCTATTTATCAATATTTAAGAGCTAAAAATTATCATCATTTTTACATTTACAGATACCCCATCTTTAATATCAATTTGAATTAACATAAATTCATAAAATGAGTCTATCTTTTACACGTCATGCGTTTTGTACAACAGCGAATGTATTACATTTTTAAAGCACTTTATAATTTGAGAAAAATAGCAAAACGTATCACGAAATATTATTATAAATTCTATTTTATTTAGATGACATTGTATTTACAAATAGTTTTATATCATTACAAGAAATATGCTTTTCATTAAATTTTAACCACTGAACAACAGTAGTATACACAAAAAACTAGTATAAAGAGAGCATTAACACTATAACCAAAAAGAATTGAAGTTATATTAAATTACACTAGAAAATAATAAATCCTTGGTCTCAATTACATAAAAATGTTTTGAAATAGTAGCGCTTAAAAGCAATTGAAAAAATTGATGCCTGCCAAGCTATTTATCATATTTAAGAGCTAAAAATTATCATCATTTTTACATTTACAGATACCCCATGTTTAATATCAATTTGAATTAACATAAATTCATAAAATGAGTCTATCTTTTACACGTCATGCGTTTTGTACAACAGCGAATGTATTACATTTTTAAAGCACTTTATAATTTGAGAAAAATAGCAAAACGTATCACGAAATATTATTATAAATTCTATTTTATTTAGATGACATTGTATTTACAAATAGTTTTATATCATTACAAGAAATATGCTTTTCATTAAATTTTAACCACTGAACAACAGTAGTATACACAAAAAACTAGTATAAAGAGAGCATTAACACTATAACCAAAAGGAATTGAAGTTATATTAAATTACACTAGAAAATAATAAATCCTTGGTCTCAATTACATAAAAATGTTTTGAAATAGTAGCGCTTAAAAGCAATTGAAAAAATTGATGCCTGCCAAGCTATTTATCAATATTTAAGAGCTAAAAATTATCATCATTTTTACATTTACAGATACCCCATGTTTAATATCAATTTGAATTAACATAAATTCATAAAATGAGTCTATCTTTTACACGTCATGCGTTTTGTACAACAGCGAATGTATTACATTTTTAAAGCACTTTATAATTTGAGAAAAATAGCAAAACGTATCACGAAATATTATTATAAATTCTATTTTATTTAGATGACATTGTATTTACAAATAGTTTTATATCATTACAAGAAATATGCTTTTCATTAAATTTTAACCACTGAACAACAGTAGTATACACAAAAAACTAGTATAAAGAGAGCATTAACACTATAACCAAAAAGAATTGAAGTTATATTAAATTACACTAGAAAATAATAAATCCTTGGTCTCAATTACATAAAAATGTTTTGAAATAGTAGCGCTTAAAAGCAATTGAAAAAATTGATGCCTGCCAAGCTATTTATCAATATTTAAGAGCTAAAAATTATCATCATTTTTACATTTACAGATACCCCATGTTTAATATCAATTTGAATTAACATAAATTCATAAAATGAGTCTATCTTTTACACGTCATGCGTTTTGTACAACAGCGAATGTATTACATTTTTAAAGCACTTTATAATTTGAGAAAAATAGCAAAACGTATCACGAAACATTATTATAAATTCTATTTTATTTAGATGACATTGTATTTACAAATAGTTTTATATCATCACAAGAAATATGTTTCTCATTAAATTTTAACCACTGAACAAGAGTAGTATACACATTCCAGACCGTTATACATCTTGATATCAAACACCATCTCCGACAAGCTTCTGAACCAACCCAGACTCACTGAAAGACAAAACACAATTCCATCTTAGTTCAATACCTATATTTTTCAAGAATTTTGCTACAAGATTATATGGTGAGATAGGGGGTGATGGCTAAGCCTAAACGGACACATAGTTTTCAATATGTGATAAAGTTTTATTCATCATACACTTAATATAAACTAATGGCCCACCCCCAGAAAATGATATATTAAAACTAAGAAAAATATGCTATTAAAACATAAACATACCATACAGATTTGCAAACATATTTTTAAACACCCACGCTCAATCATATTAATAAAATCCACTTCATTAAAACGCATGCTACATTTAATAAATGAGATCTAAAACAAATAATTAAAATCTGCGACTCTTGAGTGGTTTAATACCTGCACACGTTTGTCATTGTAAGATATACGCGTACAAGAATGACTAATATATTTGAAAAATGCTAACTAAATTATAACACCATCATTCAAAAAGTATGCATCAGCAGGATATCACTAATCAAACCCCTAAATACAGATAATCCATATTAAAAACATTATAATATTAAGGAATACATTTTTTTCCAACATACCTAATGTGCGTAACATATGGGACAAAGTATGGGGGGGAACACCAAACTTATACGCTCGTTACACCGCCCACACCTCACTATCTCATATTCTATAAAAAGAAAAATACATACTGAATTAATATTCTACATACCCTGTGCATAAATCTCACCTATCATGGTGAAATTAACCACAAAATGGCTAAAGATCCTATATCGATATATTTCGCGCAGGGGAGCTGAATAATGGCATATAGTGCACCAAATATCATTACCTCCATTTGTTATACCAACAAAACCGCTCACAATCACACATATATTAATAGGGGCCACCATTTGATGAACCCCATGGCCGTCGTCACGGTGTACGTCAATAAGAATCTGACTAGGGGCACCAGAATAATAGCCATTATCGCTATCAATACTTGGCAGTGTAATAATTGAATTCGACGACTCAGAGGAATTATGATCAGCCATTATCTTAAACAAAATTAAACATTATTAATTTCCGCCCGCACTGTCTTTAAACAACAAAATTTATTTGATATTAAAATACAACTCACAAAAATAAAACGCAATTAATGCTCAACAATAAAAGACACAGGGAAAGAAAACACACAACAAAGTCAAAAAAAAACAAAAAGCCACTTCTACACACACTAAGAAAAACTAGTATAAACTGATCCACCAATCCGTTGCGCATATATTTATAAAAAATGAATAACAACCCCACACACTTACTTAACTGAAAAGAAAAAGCTCCCACGGTAAAAAGAATCTTCGCAACATTAAAATAGATTTTTATCATCCCCATTAAAATCAACAACAGCCAACACAATTAAGAGAAGAACCCTTTTAAACGATCACAGCAATTAAAAAAAGCAAATTATCAACCATAAACGAAACTCTATACACAAATACCATATTAGTATTATTAATTTAAAGTTGGGTGTAGAATGAACTAACTATAATATATTTACACCTATATTATTCTCCATAGTAATTATTACATAATTAAACAAAATCGCTAATAATCTCTGCCGACAAGTATTTCAGATAACAAAACCAACCCCAAAACAATTGAACAAAAAGAGATTCTCATTCAAGTTCGAAAGACTTCGTGTGTGGCAAAACAAGATCTACCTAATTAGGATGCCATTTGAAAAATGCCATTGCTATCTAGAAAGGAGGCCGAAATAGGTTTTAATACTACAGCCATTATTATATACGGGGAATCAGTCAAAAATCGACGTATTAAAATATTATCTCTATATTAATGGTAGCATATTTTTGTTATTCATTCTTATGTGTATTTGTATTAATATTGCACCATTAAGCATTCAATTAATATATTTTAGGTAAATTTCTGCATTATTTTTATACTTAATTTATTCTTCAAGTCTTAAGTTTTATGGAATTTTTGCTTATAAATTAATAGAATTTTGTCCCTGCTTAAGTAGGTTCAATTTGTACCGTGTTTTGTTATATGTGGTTTCATCATGAACGAGGGCAATATCAATCAAGACTAAACACCTAGAATTAAATGCTAATTATGTAAAAATGCTTAAAATATTATTGTTATACTTGAAGAAATAGAATTTTTGAATGACGTATCCCTAATAACCAATAAATAGGTAGCATATGCAGGGAAAAATAACAACACATGTGGAAAAAGATTGAACAGACAACTTAAGAACTAACAAGCGGAGAACTAAAGTCGAGATATTATTTTGATTAAAAATTAAAGCGAAACAATTAGATACAAATTTTAAAAACAAAGTGAACTATGTACTATACAAAAGCAATTAAAACCCGGTATTTAATATTAAATCGTCGTTTACCACCACAGAAAAATAGTGTATTATACAAAGAAAAAAGTATTAGATTTTAGCTCGAGGTAATTTAGGTAAATTTCTGCATTATTTTTATACTTAATTTATTCTTCAAGTCTTAAGTTTTATGAGCAATGTTATAAATTTATGGAATTTTTGCTTATAAATTAATAGAATTTTGTCCCTGCTTAAGTAGGTACAATTTGTACCGTGTTTTGTTATATGTGGTTTCATCATGAACGAGGGCAATAACAATCAAGACTAAACACCTAGAATTAAATGCTAATTATGTAAAAATGCTTAAAATATTATTGTTATACTTGAAGAAATAGAATTTTTGAATGACTATCCCTAATAACCAATAAATAGGTAGCATATGCAGGGAAAAATACCAACACATGTGGAAAAAGATTGAACAGACAACTTAAGAACTAACAAGCGGAGAACTAAAGTCGAGATATTATTTTGATTAAAAAATTAAAGCGAAACAATTAGATACAAATTTTAAAAACAAAGTGAACTATATACTATACAAAAGCAATTAAAAGCCGGTATTTAATATTAAATCGTCGTCTACCATCACAGAAAAATAGTGTATTATAAGGAGAAAAAATTAGATTTTAGCTCGAGGTAATTTATTACATCGAGCTAAAATCTAATACTTTTTTCTTTGTATAATACACTATTTTTCTGTGATGGTAAACGACGATTTAATATTAAATACCGGGTTTTAATTGCTTTTGTATAGTATATAGTTCACTTTGTTTTTAAAATTTGTATCTAATTGTTTCGCTTTAATTTTTTAATCAAAATAATATCTCGACTTTAGTTCTCCGCTTGTTAGTTCTTAAGTTGTCTGTTCAATCTTTTTCCACATGTGTTGGTATTTTTCCCTGCATATGCTACCTATTTATTGGTTATTAGGGATAGTCATTCAAAAATTCTATTTCTTCAAGTATAACAATAATATTTTAAGCATTTTTACATAATTAGCATTTAATTCTAGGTGTTTAGTCTTGATTGTTATTGCCCTCGTTCATGATGAAACCACATATAACAAAACACGGTACAAATTGTACCTACTTAAGCAGGGACAAAATTCTATTAATTTATAAGCAAAAATTCCATAAATTTATAACATTGCTCATAAAACTTAAGACTTGAAGAATAAATTAAGTATAAAAATAATGCAGAAATTTACCTAAATTACCTCGAGCTAAAATCTAATACTTTTTTCTTTGTATAATACACTATTTTTCTGTGGTGGTAAACGACGATTTAATATTAAATACCGGGTTTTAATTGCTTTTGTATAGTACATAGTTCACTTTGTTTTTAAAATTTGTATCTAATTGTTTCGCTTTAATTTTTAATCAAAATAATATCTCGACTTTAGTTCTCCGCTTGTTAGTTCTTGAGTTGTCTGTTCAATCTTTTTCCACATGTGTTGTTATTTTTCCCTGCATATGCTACCTATTTATTGGTTATTAGGGATACGTCATTCAAAAATTCTATTTCTTCAAGTATAACAATAATATTTTAAGCATTTTTACATAATTAGCATTTAATTCTAGGTGTTTAGTCTTGATTGATATTGCCCTCGTTCATGATGAAACCACATATAACAAAACACGGTACAAATTGTACCTACTTAAGCAGGGACAAAATTCTATTAATTTATAAGCAAAAATTCCATAAAACTTAAGACTTGAAGAATAAATTAAGTATAAAAATAATGCAGAAATTTACCTAAAATATATTAATTGAATGCTTAATGGTGCAATATTAATACAAATACACATAAGAATGAATAACAAAAATATGCTACCATTAATATAGAGATAATATTTTAATACGTCGATTTTTGACTGATTCCCCGTATATAATAATGGGTGTAGTATTAAAACCTATTTCGGCCTCCTTTCTAGATAGCAATGGCATTTTTCAAATGGCATCCTAATTAGGTAGATCTTGTTTTGCCACACACGAAGTCTTTCGAACTTGAATGAGAATCTCTTTTTGTTCAATTGTTTTGGGGTTGGTTTTGTTATCTGAAATACTTGTCGGCAGAGATTATTAGCGATTTTGTTTAATTATGTAATAATTACTATGGAGAATAATATAGGTGTAAATATATTATAGTTAGTTCATTCTACACCCAACTTTAAATTAATAATACTAATATGGTATTTGTGTATAGAGTTTCGTTTATGGTTGATAATTTGCTTTTTTTAATTGCTGTGATCGTTTAAAAGGGTTCTTCTCTTAATTGTGTTGGCTGTTGTTGATTTTAATGGGGATGATAAAAATCTATTTTAATGTTGCGAAGATTCTTTTTACCGTGGGAGCTTTTTCTTTTCAGTTAAGTAAGTGTGTGGGGTTGTTATTCATTTTTTATAAATATATGCGCAACGGATTGGTGGATCAGTTTATACTAGTTTTTCTTAGTGTGTGTAGAAGTGGCTTTTTGTTTTTTTTGACTTTGTTGTGTGTTTTCTTTCCCTGTGTCTTTTATTGTTGAGCATTAATTGCGTTTTATTTTTGTGAGTTGTATTTTAATATCAAATAAATTTTGTTGTTTAAAGACAGTGCGGGCGGAAATTAATAATGTTTAATTTTGTTTAAGATAATGGCTGATCATAATTCCTCTGAGTCGTCGAATTCAATTATTACACTGCCAAGTATTGATAGCGATAATGGCTATTATTCTGGTGCCCCTAGTCAGATTCTTATTGACGTACACCGTGACGACGGCCATGGGGTTCATCAAATGGTGGCCCCTATTAATATATGTGTGATTGTGAGCGGTTTTGTTGGTATAACAAATGGAGGTAATGATATTTGGTGCACTATATGCCATTATTCAGCTCCCCTGCGCGAAATATATCGATATAGGATCTTTAGCCATTTTGTGGTTAATTTCACCATGATAGGTGAGATTTATGCACAGGGTATGTAGAATATTAATTCAGTATGTATTTTTCTTTTTATAGAATATGAGATAGTGAGGTGTGGGCGGTGTAACGAGCGTATAAGTTTGGTGTTCCCCCCCATACTTTGTCCCATATGTTACGCACATTAGGTATGTTGAAAAAAAATGTATTCCTTAATATTATAATGTTTTTAATATGGATTATCTGTATTTAGGGGTTTGATTAGTGATATCCTGCTGATGCATACTTTTTGAATGATGGTGTTATAATTTAGTTAGCATTTTTCAAATATATTAGTCATTCTTGTACGCGTATATCTTACAATGACAAACGTGTGCAGGTATTAAACCACTCAAGAGTCGCAGATTTTAATTATTTGTTTTAGATCTCATTTATTAAATGTAGCATGCGTTTTAATGAAGTGGATTTTATTAATATGATTGAGCGTGGGTGTTTAAAAATATGTTTGCAAATCTGTATGGTATGTTTATGTTTTAATAGCATATTTTTCTTAGTTTTAATATATCATTTTCTGGGGGTGGGCCATTAGTTTATATTAAGTGTATGATGAATAAAACTTTATCACATATTGAAAACTATGTGTCCGTTTAGGCTTAGCCATCACCCCCTATCTCACCATATAATCTTGTAGCAAAATTCTTGAAAAATATAGGTATTGAACTAAGATGGAATTGTGTTTTGTCTTTCAGTGAGTCTGGGTTGGTTCAGAAGCTTGTCGGAGATGGTGTTTGATATCAAGATGTATAACGGTCTGGAATGTGTATACTACTCTTGTTCAGTGGTTAAAATTTAATGAGAAACATATTTCTTGTGATGATATAAAACTATTTGTAAATACAATGTCATATAAATAAAATAGAATTTATAATAATGTTTCGTGATACGTTTTGCTATTTTTCTCAAATTATAAAGTGCTTTAAAAATGTAATACATTCGCTGTTGTACAAAACGCATGACGTGTAAAAGATAGACTCATTTTATGAATTTATGTTAATTCAAATTGATATTAAACATGGGGTATCTGTAAATGTAAAAATGATGATAATTTTTAGCTCTTAAATATTGATAAATAGCTTGGCAGGCATCAATTTTTTCAATTGCTTTTAAGCGCTACTATTTCAAAACATTTTTATGTAATTGAGACCAAGGATTTATTATTTTCTAGTGTAATTTAATATAACTTCAATTCTTTTTGGTTATAGTGTTAATGCTCTCTTTATACTAGTTTTTTGTGTATACTACTGTTGTTCAGTGGTTAAAATTTAATGAAAAGCATATTTCTTGTAATGATATAAAACTATTTGTAAATACAATGTCATCTAAATAAAATAGAATTTATAATAATATTTCGTGATACGTTTTGCTATTTTTCTCAAATTATAAAGTGCTTTAAAAATGTAATACATTCGCTGTTGTACAAAACGCATGACGTGTAAAAGATAGACTCATTTTATGAATTTATGTTAATTCAAATTGATATTAAACATGGAGTATCTGTAAATGTAAAAATGATGATAATTTTTAGCTCTTAAATATTGATAAATAGCTTGGCAGGCATCAATTTTTTCAATTGCTTTTAAGCGCTACTATTTCAAAACATTTTTATGTAATTGAGACCAAGGATTTATTATTTTCTAGTGTAATTTAATATGACTTCAATTCTTTTTGGTTATAGTGTTAATGTTCTCTTTATACTAGTTTTTTGGGTATACTACTGTTGTTCAGTGGTTAAAATTTAATGAAAAGCATATTTCTTGTAATGATATAAAACTATTTGTAAATACAATGTCATCTAAATAAAATAGAATTTATAATAATATTTCGTGATACGTTTTGCTATTTTTCTCAAATTATAAATATGATAATGATAACTAGAAGGTGATCTCACATCGCATTTAAAGGTTGACATCAATAGCTGCCAAATAACTTTCATCAAAATAGCCTATTTTATAGTTTTTAATACCTCATTTCTAATGATATATCATTAGTTTATATTAAATGTGTGAGGAATAAAACTTTACTACATATTGAAAGCCTGGTGTCCGTTTAAGCTTAGTCACAAAATTCCTGGTGATATAAGCAGTGTATAAAATTCAATCTTCATTTAATGTAGTGCCTATATAAATTTTATATTTTGTATTCATTTAATGTAAGACTTCTGCTAAATTTTTTATTAATGAAATATTACTATCGAAATATGTTGACGTTTTAACGCTCTTTAAAGTAGGTCTTCTATGAAGAGAGGTAGATATAGGAAGGGTTTTGATTACTATATATCTTTTACCTATGGATTTATATGTCATAATTGTTTATCGTTGTAATTCGTTTAATGTTTTTCCCTATGATTGATATGCTACATATTAGCTATAATTCGCATACAAAATGTGGTTATTATTTTTTAATAAATTGTTTTTTTCTTAAAATATGTTATTCCTTTTTATTTTATGATATAGATATATTAAATAATGTTACTATCATAGAGGTGTTGATAGTGATCAAACGTTGTGGTTTCCATTAGAAGCGTGTTTAGATCTGTTAGACATATACTGGTAAGCTCGATATCAAGCTTTTTGAACTGTTAGGCTGCACAAATACATTTCATTTATGCATCTATCACTGAATGTATGATTTGAATGTATTGTTTTGGGATGATGGTTTTTAAGAGAATGATTTGATAGTGGTTTTAATAGATTGATGCCTGATGTCACCTTAGTTTATTAGATTTTTGGCGGCCATCTCGGATTCGCAATTTGTTTTCTAAAAATCCCTACTTTTGAAGCATCCTGTATATTAATATTTGGTTGCTATGTTATCCAGATGGATGGTTGGATAGCTTTTTGAGAAAAGAGGGATTTGATAGTGGTTTGAATGTGTGGTTTTAATATAGGGGTTTCAGAACCGCTTCATGACCCGGTTGTGAGCTGATTCTAGCGATGGTTTTGAGATGATGTTTCATAGCAGTTCGAGTGCATGGTTTTGATATATTGGATGCTTGACGTGGCATTAGTTTATTAGATTTTTGGCGGCCATCTTGGATTCGCCATCTTGCTTTTCTAAAAATCCCTACCTTTGAAAACGTCCTGTATATTCATACTTGGTTGCTATCTCGTCCAGTAGCATACTGTATATTTATTTTATATTTTGAAATGCTATGCCGATCTTAGATGTAGGGTTTATATTTTTATCGACCATCTTGATGGTATGAAACTTGGTCATATTGATAATTAATACATTGTTTTTCTTAAAAAATATTGTTTGTTTTATTTTATAAGTAAGATATGCATTTCAAGCATGCAGCTATCACAGAAGCAGGTATATTCATACTCACTATAAATGTACCACTTTTTAAGTTGGGTCATATTTGGCTTCCAATATTCTAACATGCAGAACTGGTTCTGAACCGGTTCTGTACCGGTTCTGGAGTGGTTCTCTACCGGTTCTGAAGTGGTTCTGTACCGGTTCTGAAGTGGTTCTGTACCGGTTCTGAAGTGGTTCTGTACCGGTTCTGAAGTGGTTCTGTACCGGTTCTGAAGTGGTTCTGTACCGGTTCTGAAGTGGTTCTGTACCGGTTCTGGAGTGGTTCTGTACCGGTTCTGAAGTGGTTCTGTACCGGTTCTGAAATGGTTCTGTACCGGTTCTGAAGTGGTTCTAGCACAATCGGTTCAGTTCAGAACCGGTTCAGAACCGGTTCTGAAGTGGTTTTGTACCGGTTCTCAAGTGGTTCTAGGTTCTGAACCGGTACAGAACTCGGTTTCCGCTGGAAACATGTTTAGACCATTTTTGGCAGCCATCTTGGATTCGCCTTCTTGCTATTCTAAAAATCCCTACCTTTGAAACGTCCTGTATATTCATACTTGGTTGCTATCTCGTCCAGTAGCATACTGTATATTTATTTTATAATTTTGAAATAGTATGACGATCTTAGATGTAAAGTTTATATTTTTATCGACCATCTTGATGGTATGAAGCTTGGAGATATTGTTAATTTAAAATAATATTGTTAATTTATAAATAATAATAAATAAATTGTTTTTCTTAAAAAAAAAATATATTGTTTGTTTTATTTTATTTTATAAGTAAGATATACATTTCAAGCATGCGGCTATCACAGAAGCAGACAGCCGTTGTGGTTTCCGCTGGAAGCATGTTTAGACCTGTTTGAAGTACATTGAGAAGCGCGATAGCAAGCCTGGTAATTTATTCAGGAATTCTCTAGAAGCAGAGACCATCTTGATGGTCCGCCATTTATCTGACGTCACCTTAGTTTGGCTAGTGACCGTGAGAGTATGCTGCATTAGTTAGGGTGGTAGTGATGGGAGATGCCATTTCTTGGTTAGTGGCTGTGAGAGGGCGTCACATTGGGTTGGTAATGATGAAATCTGCAAATCTGCACGAGGGGGCGCCACATCAGTTGGGTTGGTAATGATGAAATCTGCAATTTTTAGTTGGGTTGGTAATGATGAAATCTGCAACTTTTAGTTGGGTTGGTAATGATGAAATCTGCCATTTTTAGTTGGGTTGGTAATGATGAAATCTGCAATTTTTAGTTGGGTTGGTAATGATGAAATCTGCAATTTTTAGTTGGGTTGGTAATGATGAAATCTGCAATTTTAGTTGGGTTGGTAATGATGAAATCTGCAATTTTTAGTTGGGTTGGCGACTGCGAGGGGGCGCCATATCAGTTGGGTTGGTAGAGGGTTCTACCTATCTTGCGGGGAGGGGGGAGGGGGGGTAGTAGGAGTGGGGGGTGGTGGTCCCAGAATCGGCGTAAGTACCCTACTAATGGGCTTAAGATACCTCAGCTCTTCATCGATAATTTAATAAGAAATATGCCTACTAGAGTAAGGGCACTAAGGCGAAGCAGACGTGGTCCAACAAGATACTAAAATTAGTTTTCAACAGTCGACAGAACAGTTATTTTACTATTGCTAGTTTATTACTTTAGTTCTTTTTTTTTAGTTTCTTTTATCATTGTTATGGTTCTATACGAGAGGTAATTCGCTGAGGTATTGTGGTGTACACGTTTCAGGAATTAGTAGGTATTACGGGGAAATATTAGGAAATTGTTAGAAATTATGAAGGAAATGTTGGGTATTACAAGGAATTGTGAGATATTACAAGGAATTGTGGGATATTAAAAAGGAATTGTAAGGTATTGCGAGGAAATACGAGGTATTATTTAGGAATTTTTCATAAGTTTTTCTATTGCGCATGAGCCATTGTTACAAATTATTACCCTGATTCATTGAACTATAGCTGCCGTGGTGGGGGTGCCTATCTTTATTCTATTAAAACGCTCTTATATGATAGAAATGGGGTCAGAGTTTTCGGTCAGTACAGTATTATTATACAATTCAATACCCCGATTATAGGTAAATACATTTATGTTTGCTAACCTTTTAGTAAAACGAATTCTTATCTAACAATAAGCAATCAAATCCAGGTAAGTAACATCTTAATACCTAATTTTATTTAACAAATGATTAAAATAGTGCATTATCCTATGCTTGCTAGGCGTTGGAAAAAGGGGGAATCCTCGCCCGAGTATATAAAGTTTAGTTTAATCCTTTGGTAAATACAAGGAACATTAAATGATTACTTTCCAACATAAAAGAGATTTGTCCAAGTTTTTTTCCGAGAAATGAATGACCCTAGAAAAAGCCTTTTGTTTCGTTTTGATAGACTTTCCTGCATACCTGCTGTAACTAAAAGATTGTAAGTTTCTATAAATGTCACGAAGTGAATCGGAAAATCCGAGCGAAAAGCAGTCGGAAATTCGAAAAAAAAAACAAATGAAGACTCTAACACACATTTGCCTTCGAGTTCTTCTCCTTTCGACGAGTTTGAAAAACATTTAAATGTAAATATTCCGACCTGCCTAAAAATCTTTTTATCATAAATGGTTACGAAAGTGAAGTCCTTCTGGGAAGTATTACGGAATTAGAAATTCAAGAAATTGAACTAAATTGTAAAGAAGAATTATCTCACATAATTGAAAGCGAACGACTACACACTTATATCAGTGAATACGCCAAAAATCCTGGAAGATATAAATAGTTAGTGGACATAAAAAAATATTTTTTCATGATTGCAACATTTTTCAAAGGACAACAAGAAAACGAATCTAAGACGTGTAAAAAACTGAAAGCCTCTAATTCACAATGTAGCAGGAAGAATGGTGTTGAACTTGCATCTACAGTTAAGAATTTAGATTATTGTGCACCAGGATCCTGCGAAATTTCGAGTAAAGCTAAGCAAAATATCAGTCATTGATAGTTTGCTTAGTTTCACTCGAAATGTACATATATTTGAAGCAATTAAATCATGGGCCCAACGGCAGCTACGTAGCGCGAGAGGATTTGACCTTTGATCACACAATTAACAAATCCTATTCTGGATGGAAGAGAGGGACTAATGTTTACCCTTTTTTTTGGTTACCTCAAATAAATTAGAGATTTGTTATTTCTTATTTCATATATTTTATTATGGACATGTGTTTAAGTTTTTGCAATTTGATATAATGATGTGCAATTTGTATTAATAAAGTTTTTGTATTGTTTTTCTTTTTTGCAGTTTGAAGTTCTTTTAACAGTTAACCCTTAGGTTTGTACAGCCTGTTTGAAATAAGATGAATTTGTAAAATTTCGATAGACTCTCCACAAAAAAATTATGGGATCACCTATTTTTTTTGAATATTTTTTAGTTTTTCAAAATTTTATATTCTATAACTAAGTAGTACATAAACAAAACAACAATAAAAAACGTGCAAAAGAAAAACCAACTTGATGAACATAACAATTGAAAAAGTAACACCAACGTAAAAAATTTAATTAATGGAAATGTTACTAACAATGAGTATTTCCGCCTCGCGCCGGTTTTACGGCAGCCATTCTCCTAGCCAAAGACTGAATAAGACGTCTGATATAGTCTTGACCCACCTGGTTCCATTCTTCAGTGACCGCTGCTGCTTCTAGCTCTTGTAGCGTTTTTACTTTCTTATACACGTAGCATAAGGAAGTATTGTGATGATGAAAATTTTCGACCTCGAGATTTTTGCAGATGTCCACGTTTTGAAGTCCCCTGATACCGAAAAAGTGGTTTTTAAAAAATGTCTGTGTCTCTCTCTCTCTCTCTGTGTGTGTGTCTGTGTGTGTGGCTGTGTGTGTGTGTGTGTGACCACGATAGCGGTCAAACCGCTGTAGATATCAATTCCAACTTTTGTATTTACGAATATAATTTCCCTCTTGAGAACTGATTAGATTTTGAGCAAAATCGCCAGACCGGAAGTAGTAGTTTACTTCAGTGAAAAAATCGAATTTTGCAAATATTTCGTCAATTACTAAGTTTAAACAAATTTATAAAGGATTCAAATGTACTCAAAATTAAATTTGAGAAAAATTGTATTGATAAAGTTTTTCGAAATTCCTACCGGAAGTAGGTCTTTTACTCTTATCGAAAATCAGTTTTTTGCGAATATCTCGCAAGTCATGCTTTTCTAGGCAGGTACATGACGAGTATAAAAGTATTTAGAATGTACTTTTAAATATCTTTTGTATAAAAAAAATTTCAAAATTCAGACCGGAAGTACCACTTTTACTCTTATCGAATAGCGATTTTTTGCAAATATGTCGTAAATTATGCATTCTATATATATTTATGAAGAGTACAAAAGTATTTAGAGTTAGATTTGGAATATTTTTTGTGTAAATGAAATTTCAAAATTCGGACCGGAAGTAACACTTTCATACGTATAAGAAAGTCGTGTGGTGGCCACACCTCATTTTTATTATTAAGGTATTGACGAGATAATGAAAGAATTTTTAGGAATTACTGGGTATTCCAAGGAATTTAATGGGTACTACTGAGTATTGCAAAGATTTTTTGGGTATTCCAGGGTAGTGCAAGGTATTTAATGAGTATTACTGGGTATTGCAAGGAATTTAATTGGTATTACGGGGTATTGCACCGAATTTGAAGGGTATTAGTGTGAAATACCTCGCATTTAGGGATTGGTGTACAAAATATTGTGAGCGAATTACCTACCCCTCGGTTCTAAACTTTATATCATTTTGTCATAATAAACAAACTATGCAAACTGTACATCTGTAGCATTATTTAAAAATTAAAATTTTAGAAATTATTACAATATCCACTTCAATTGGTGTATATTTATTATTACATTTATAACCCCTTTCTATATCTTGCAAATGTGACCTAATAGAGAAAATCTGATTATTCCACTAAATTTAGCACCTCGAAATCATTTAACTCCTGCATCACCGTAACAATAGTCACATATACCAGCATATGTTGTAACGCGTTATTCAAAGTAAATTTAACACGGTTCTTATGAAACGACCTCGTATGCTCGGCTTCCCTGTTCAATAAATAAGTCATTGCAAAGAAAGCGAAGAATGAAAAAACAACTACGTGCATTCCACTCAATGCTCACAGTAGTGTCATAGTTTGCCTCAATGTACAAGAGCATAAATATCCTGTGCACATTATTGTTTCTCTCATTGCGTTCTCTAGGAAAAGGTCGTTATTGCAAATTGTGTTGTAATCCATCTATCATAAAGCATTTAAGTCGAAAGACTATTAATATCTTATTTCCGTTGAGTGACAGTTATTTTGTATTGTATGGTGATTTAACCCTGATTTATTTATTTATTTCCTTGTATTTTTTAAACTTTTCCTATATTGCACACATAACAGGAACTTATTAGTAATATATTAGGTTATGCACAATCTATAGTAGAAGTTATTTTTAATCAAATGAGCTATATTATGGGCATTCTCGAATTTTAATAATAAATTATTTGTCATAGTCAAAGCGTGAAATATTTCTGGCGATCTAATATATCTGCCGCACCACAAGCGGGTATTTATCAAGTATTTTCATTAAATTCGTTTCTATTATAGAACCTGATGTACAAGCTAGTAAAAATTCATAAAATAAAGATATAAAATTATATAAAATATAACCCACTTTCAATAAAAGCATCTGAAAGTAGAGTTTTATTATAAATCAATGTGTTCCTCATAGATAAAGAGAGTGTATACGCTTTCATGGACCTATCTCATCTTCAGAAATAGGTGTAAACTTCTACAAAACAGTATTCCTTGCTTTTATAGTTCAGCCTAATACAATTGGTAGCTCCAGTTTATGCAGGTGTGTCATGAATATTGATAATTCTTGCATCTAAACCGATTTCTAAGTATTGATTTGATCATTTGGATTGCCCAAAATCCAACTCAACTTTTATTTTTTATCGGCAACCGTCAATAAAGCGATGCATTACCATAGCGTTTTACGGAAGTAAACAAACACTTTATCGTACTGTACAATAATAGTATATTAAAATGCAAGTTTCATAAGACACGATTTTTGCGCACGCGTTCAAATTTGGTAAGTTTTCAGTGTTCGATAAAGTTAACATCTTTAATGAAAGCTTTGCCCATGCACCGCCTTTATTCCTTAGGCTGCGTGCCGCATCATTGCCGCGTAGTAAGTATAATAAGGATAATAGTATATTAAAATACACTAGGCGAGTTTTCTAAAGAACAAGTGCGCCAAATGTCTTATGAAACGTGTATTTTATCTATTTTTTCTATTTCGGTTATTAAAAGTCAAAAAAGCTTAAAATAAGAGACATGTTTTGTTCGAATATTTTAGAAGTTTTGTTTTTCTGAAGTTGGTTACTCTGCATTTTAAGTAGAACATGAATATCGGCGGTGTTTTATGTAATTATGTTTAAAATTCAGACTGATTTATGCAATAAATTATATTAAATTATCAACAAAAATGACGAAATAAATAATTGTACACCCGAAGACAATTTACAAAATCTTTCGCCAACAAAGTCTACATATTTATCAAAAACAAACTTTTATAACAGTTGTATTATTCAACATGGGAAGTAAACGTTAATAGTAGCATCAGAAAACTAATCATCCAACTCTGCTTAACAATTTATATTGTTAATTAGTAAATAAAATGTTAGCATGTGTGCTTTTTATTCTTTGTACAATTCTATTGCACATGTTTGTTACCTTAAATGCTTATATTTTGACAATTAAATACGATTTGGTTCCATTTTTGTTTGTTACCAACCTCAAACAAATAAAATTAGCGTTCGATAAAGTAATACTATACGCAACCAAATCGGGTGTCGTAAAGTGAACTTTATAGCACCGAAATAGAAAAAAACACTTTACCTGCCGTTAATATCTATCAACACAGTCATGTTTGACACAAATTGTTTGTCGCTGTCATAAAATGTCATAGCCCATTATATCTTTATTTTTTAAATTACAAATTTTTGCGGTTGGCGATAAATATTTTTATGCACCACGTCAGTAAAGTGCTTGTGTCAAACTCGTCTGTTACTCGCCTTGCTCGCTTCGCTCGCTCGTCTCATAAATAGACACGTTCGATAAAGGTTCACTTTACTGACATGGTACATAAATAACTATGTATTATTTTGTCACGATTGTATTGTTTTAACGAAGGGTGGGGGAAGGGCGTAATTCTAGTCATTTGGAAACAAACGAGACTTACAAGCATGTGTCAAAAATCTTGACACTGTTTAACATTTTGTCAGGTAGGTACTTGCAACACCAGCTAAAAATTTTCCGGTTAACCATTATTTTAATCACTAAATAGTAATAATTAGTCTTGGTAAACATATTTTTTTTTACAAATATTTTAGTATAGACGCTAGCAAACCCAGCAGTTACTCATTTAAATAATACAAGTAACATTTTAACTGTTCAGAAAACTACTACATTGTAAGTGAAATTGTGCTGCCGAAAAATTATTACTTCTAATTAGTAAGCAGATATTTTTCTATTTGCATCTATTCATCTAAATTAGTAGGTCACGTCCGTGAGGCTTAATTAAGCTGAATTAAAATTAACACTTTCGTACAAGAAGCACAAGATTCACCATAAATCCATTTACTGCAGCTTCTGTAACATATATTTCCATTATATTTCATACAAGGAACATTCTTGGAGAATTTAACAAAAAGCATTTGACCGTACCAGTTAAAAAATTAAACGCTTATAATTAGTCTTCTTGCTTTGCATTTGTCGTATAGTAAGGGCGTGATCACGCGTTTATTTGCATTGTTCCTCGCGATTGTCGGTAAAGAGTTTCATCATAATAGACGTCAAGTTCGTGTTACATTGAAATGTATAATCTAAGCGAGTCGAGTGTGTGTCTATGTGTATATGTTTACAAGGTCGCTTCTAATACGAGGATGACATGATTTTTCCGCGGTCGTATATCGTTCGTCGCCAATGGTCAACGTGATCTTGGATTTGATGTTATACAAACACGTCGTTCTAACAGTTTATGTTGTAATCAGGGCCGTATTAATTCAATAAGCTATAGTAGTAACGGATATACAACATTGTGCTGCATGTCGACTGATTTCGGAGTTTTAGAAACGTGTTGCGAGCGTATTTCATCAAAAAAATATAATACTGGCATGCAGTGATGATTAAAAGTAACTTTAAGGTGGCCTGTTCGCCCATGTCAATTACATTGCAAACATGCTGCTAACCGATCGCACCAGAATCCGTTAGTAAGCAAGAAAATGATAACAAAAAAATACTGACATAATCTGCAAACTTATCTCCAGGGGACTGGGTGGTTTTAACAACTGAAGTTTGTTCGATTAATGTGGAAAAAATTGTTAAAGAACAGGAAGTTTTTGTACCAAAAATCTGCTACCTTATTTCGTAATTACTTCGAATATATAAATAATTGTAAGATATTAGGTAGCTTAGTCTATGGAGAAATAAATTCTCTTTCTTTTGATGCTTGATACAGAGGAATTAAGCGTATTTTATAGCTGACTTGTACATTTAATTGTTTTCACCCAACAAGACATATTTTAATGATGATTATTAAAGAGGCAGTAATTAAAACCATATGGCTTATCATTGCAAAAATGGTCCAATCTGTTAATTTAAAGAAGAAAAGTATAACGATGGCACGCCGCCTGAAAGGATGGAATACAATCCTATCTTTACCAAAACTCCTCAAAGTGGGGCAAAAAAACTTGTTGACAGTCAATATTTAACACCTAATTTAGAACATACCGATGTTTGTCCCGTAAGATTACTAAATAATTGAAAACGCGGTTGATTGTACAAAAGTGACTTTTTGGATCAGTATGTATAAAATTAACTCAAAATTTGGATTAAATGCTTTCGTTCATATCTTCTTGATCAACACGTGCATCCCACACTTGTTTGTTCCTCCTTCTCGAAATATTTCTTATTATTTTCTAAATTGCCTTTTGTGTGTTTTCGGATTTCTTAATTTAATTCATGTGTGTTCTCTAATATCATTTTCTAATATTGTTTTGTACATATTTTTGCGTTTACAATATTTGTCATACATAGCAGGGCTCTTTGGTTAATCTTTTTACATAATCTCAAACCATTAATTACTTCAATTTTAGACTTGCTAGAAAAAAATAATTACATTCTTGATATTTACTGTAATAAAGGCTAGAAAAACTACGATTTATTGAATATTCTAAAATAATAATAATCAGCTGTTTCCGACTACAAACACATTAAAGAGCAACAACCTTCCTATTTTAAAAATAAAAACAATATTTTATTGTCTGCAATAAAGTGGGTCGCCCATCTGGGTCAACAATCGACTACAAATCTGCGTTATCTAGACGCATCGGGCAAAAAATATGTTTTATATGATTGAGTACGATTTGACGTTTTTTCCCGTGTTATACAAATAAAGGCGTATTTTTCTATGAATGCGTGTTTGTTTCAATTTACAAATGAGCATTCTTACGTGTATTTATAAACATAATCTGACATTGTGTATTTGTTTTTATTGTTATGAACTATTATTTTCTTTTCAGGGAAACATTGGTTATAAAACTGCATCATCCTAAGCAAGAATGTGGTGTTCATCCGTTGTGAAGATTGATTGATTATAATAAGGGAAATATACCATATAACTTAATTACGTATAGCGACGGCCCTAAATTGAAACCTTGAAGTGCTCCATATTATGTTTGGCTAATTATATTAGAAAACTATGACTAGAATGAGAAGTTTGTATGTAAAATGTATAATCATGCATTATGTAATGTCAGTGTCAATCTAGGAGATTACACAGGTAAACGTTTAATTTGGAGATTCTAATAGAAAAAAAAGAGCTGTTGTATAACACAATGATGAAATAATTGTGGTCATTGTATAATGCGTCCAATAAAATGATTGTAACAATTAACTTTTGTTTTTATTTAACATTGTACGTGTATTAATTATCCTTTGTGTGTATTCAATGTCATTAGTATATGCAAAACACAATAAATGTATGTACTTAGTTCTGTACACTTACATATCTATTTATTATTATATTCATTTCCGCGGTTCGACTTGTATCATTTATTATTCATTTTGGTCAAGTCGTGTTACCTTCAACTTGTCTTATTTTGTATTTTTGATCTCGCGTGTAATGAATATTAAAGAAATATATTAGGTAGATAAGCACGACACAAGTATTAATAATAATAATTAAACATATATAAATAATATACAATTCGTGATTAATTTATGTATTGACCTTAAAGTGGTTTTTCTAACCACTCAATAAATATTAACAGTATAAGCTTTTTATTAATGACCAAATAACTTTTCTGAATAAAAAATTAAGTCAAAATTCAAACATAGGTGAAAAAAACCAACATTCAGCCATACGAGATCTTGTCGGCCATGCATGTGCAGATTTTGGTATTACCAGCGTTTTTGCATACTGTGATAATATCTTCTGGAGTTACCTGGCTGAAAGTTGCGGAAGATTTCTGTAATGAATGAACCTTTCCGGTAAAATTTACTTCTAGCTCTTCATCCTTTTTTGATGGATACTGTTATTTTTCCCACAAAATAACGCTTCGATTTTTTTGAAGCAAACATTACTACAACTCAGTCTTGACATTACCTCTTTATTTATTTCGTACATATAATTCTTCTGACAATAAACCACGGAAAAAGTAAATACCTGGATATAAGCAGAGGAAATAGGAATACAACAACCAAGGAAGCCAAAATAGGAAATTACGGGTTTGAAATACTTGAAAACTTTCAGTATTTAGAAGTAATGATAAACAGTGAGAATAACAGACACATGGAGACAGATCATAGAGTACAGGGAGGACATAAAGCTTACTATAAATACAAAAACATACTGAAAAGTAAGAGGATAAACATAAATACAAAAATGAGGGTATTCAGACTTATGGGGCAGAAACAATGAACCTGACAAATGTAGAACAGGAGAGGCTGAGAAGGTTTCAGAGAAAAAATGTATGGTTCGAAGACAGTGGCAGATGAAGAATACAGAAGGCTAATGAACTTAGAAATAGAAGATAGATAGATAGATAGATAGATAGATTTATTTGTCACAAAGTACAATTGTCAAAAGAAAATATTCATATATAAATCACAAAACATGTGTAAAACATCAATAATAACATACAAAACACAATGTGTATAACTAAAATCAAAGGAACGAAAACGTAACATCCAGGAATTAAAATTTAAAGTTTAAAAATTCTTCTATGGAGTAAAAGGAATTTTCCATCAATATCTGCTTAACATGGTACTTGAAAAGATTATTATTTTTACATTTTATTTCGTTCGGAAGCTTATTATAGAACTTGACAGCGTGATAGTTGGTAGCCAGCTGACTCCTTTTCAAACGATGGAAAGGAGTAACGCAGTTGCCACGGTGTCGAGTATCGTAATTGTGTATATCGGCGTGTTTCTGTACAGAATCATTTCGATGAACGTGCAGCAAGCAACTCAGTATGAAAACACTCGGCAACGTTAGAATATTATGTCTTTCAAACAAAGTTCTGCATGAGGATCGCGCAGGTACCTTGGCCAGTCCCCGCACCGCCTGCTTCTGCAGACGAAATATGATCCCAGCCACGGGCGACGCACCCCACGCCAGAATTCCGTATACGGCTCTGGAGTGAAAATTTGCAAAATATGCTACTCTGGCCGCGTCATACGTAGCGATATACATTAGTCGCCGCATGGTATATACTGCCGACGCCAATTGCTTCCTCAGTATGCCAATATGGCAGTCCCAACCCAGTTGAGAAGTAATACTAAGGCCCAGGAAGCGAGCCTCTTGTTCTTGGTTCATATCTCTCTTAGTAGTAAGACACAATTGATGAGTTTTACCACTGTTTAACTGTAGACCATTACTTCTAAACCACTCTCCAGCCTCCGCAACAGCGTCCTCCATCTCCACCTCCAGGCTGGCGCGCTCCTTATCTTTCAGTAGGAGAGTCGTGTCATCCGCATACATGATCACTCTTGCCTCAGAAATGTTATATGCAAAATCATTCACATACACCAGAAAAAGCAAGGGCCCCAAAATAGAACCCTGTGGCACTCCCCTAGCGACATGGACCGATTCTGAAACCTGGCCCCTCCACGACACAACTTGCCCGCGATCCTTAAGATATGATTCTATTAATTTATTGGCTATTCCCCTGATGCCATATGACTCCAGTTTTCTTAATAGCGTTGCATGTTCCACACAGTCAAATGCTTTCCTCAGATCCAAACAAGACATCATCACCTCCTCTCCATCATCAAAAGCATCCGCCACATATTCTAACACCTCTACAATAGCTGTTGAGGTGGATCTATTTTCCATAAAGCCATATTGGTGTAACTGAATGATATTGAACTTCCGGAAATATTCCGTTAATCGGGTTTTAATCATTGTCTCTAGGATCTTTGAAATTGCAGGTAGTATAGATATAGGTCTATAGTTGCTCATCAGCTCCGCGTTACCAGCCTTAAATATCGGAATGACCCTTCCCATCTTCAACTCAACAGGAAAACATCCAGACTCCAAGCACTTGTTAAATAATAGAGTAAGCGGAGCCACTAGATTTTGACTTAGGTCTTTCAAAAGTTGTACAGAGACACCATTACGTGTTTAGTGTTCTTCTTGTGCAGTTTCTGTATGATGGCCTGGACTTCCCTCTCTGTTGTTGGAGAAAGAAAAAACGACCGATCAGACGATTTTAATTTCCGCTGCAATAAGTCTTGAGCATCACGATTTGGACCCTCGAGATTCGCTACTGTCCTTTCCCCAATCGTCGCGAAGAATTCATTAATCTGGTTCGCATGGAATAGGGGCAAATGTCCTCCCAGTTCCGATCGTTTACTCGTGTGTTGTGTAATAATATTCCATATTGCCTTAGTTTTATTATGGGCACTCTGTATATGATCTGCAATACCTTTTCTCTTCTGCTGAATTACCCTCTCTGCATACTCTTTTTTTAGTCGCTGATATAATTCTGTAGTATCAGTATCATTGCGCACGTCTTTTATTACTGATAGAGCATCCAGTGTTCTCTTCATTTTTTGTAGATCGCACGTAAACCAGGTTAATGGCGATAATTTCATATTATTACCTACTTTAAGTTCTTTCTCAGGGATTGTGTCATCGAGAATTGCCATAAACTTTTCATGAAAAGCTGAAAAAGCTTTCTGAGAACAGTCGAAATTGTAAATAAAATTCCAGTTTGTCTCATTCAATCTCTGTGCAAGCAGGTATGTATTCAACTCGTTTATCTCTCTCCGTTTTTCTTACTTGTTTCATCTTATTCTCGTTTCTAACGATTTTTATTCTTACCACTTGTCCATGATGGTCAGACATGTGTGGGTTGACAGTTAACTGATGAACTGTTTTCCCATTAGTAAACACATTATCAATGTGGTCTTGCGCGATGGCTCGGAGAACACGGCATTCATTCCATAGGATAGAAATAAATCCAGGACGTCGTCTCTAGCTCTGGAGTCAGCCAGAAAGTTTATATTATAATCCCCCGCAAAAATTATTTGGAAATGAGGAAACATACTCTCTATATACTGGAGGTAGAAGAGAACATAAAGTTCATAAAAGTACAAAGACTCCTATGGTACGGTCACATAAGTAAAATGGAAGTAAGGCAAACCACAACATGGATACCAAACACAAGTAGAGGAAGAGGGAGACCGAGGAGCAGGTGGGAGGTCATGTGATAGAGGCTATTAGGAAGCTGAACATACGGAATTGGAGGAGCAGGATCAAGGACCAAGATGCATGGATGAGGATAACTGAACAAGCAAAGTTGAAGAATATCTTAGAATAAGGCAAGAACGGAAGACTTGGAGTTAACTCGCCACAAGAAACAAGTTGCTAGCTCAAACGAGAAATGGGAGGTCACAATTCCTTAGGGAACGTATGGCCCTATATATAGTAGAAGTAGTTCATTTTCTCTAGCTTTATCGCCATATTTGTCATCGCTATTGTCATGCCACAAGTTTTCTTTTAAAGTATTTGACGATTCTTCTTCTTCTACAGAGAAAGTTGTATCGCATTGCAGCATTTGAATTAGCTTGGAGGGGAGGTGAAGTAAGTACATCCTTGTAGATAGAAAACGTCCTTTCTACATCGCAACTGGTTATAGGTGCGTACTGGAAATATTCTTGTATTTCAGCGTATTTAGCATACACAATTGCCACAATGTTATTAAATCTGGATTTCTATTAAAAACTGCGTCTAACTTTTGCCGAAGGCCACATCCGAAGTCACTTGGAATACTTTTAAAATTATGTGATTAGTTTAGGCAAATTTCCAAAGTGTTCCTGAAGGAATAACAACTGATTTTTTAAATTTGGGATTTGTGTTAGTTCCTTGTACTCAGAAATACTTCGAGCATCGTCATTTAAACATGTAACGAAATTTTGTAAACTATCGAAATTCTCTGCATAAAAACTATTTCTGTGTATGTTTTAGCAAAGCTAAGTGACGAATATGCGATATTTTGGCATTCTGTAACGATATTTTACAGACTTTGTAATAAATTTCGGAATCACTGACAATTCATTTTCATATCAGAAAAAGTAACATAAACAACGTTCTAGATCTAAATAAATGATAACTAAAAATGTACGCGTATGTTATTGAAACTAAACGAAATCTAGTGCACACTTACGTCTAGATAATTGGGAGAAGTCGATTCAATAAACCGGTATTAAACAGACTATTACAAAAATTACGAAGTACGTAATTAACAGTCAAAACAATGAAAAAACGAAACTAACGTAAGTATGAATGAAAATTTTATTTCTCTTGCGAAATATAAGGTAAATATAAATTAGATATTTGCACGCAAATAGCACTTCCACTAATTACCCCGACTCCTGGTCCAGGGTCGGGTCACCCCCTTGTACGCATATGGTACTAAAACTCATTTGTCCGCAAATAGCAGGTACGCATGTAGCACTACACAATGATAGGTATGAATAACTACTTGAAGTGTAATATATACTTATAAGAATAAACAATTCATCTTTGTAACGAGTGTGAATTTTTCATTTATGTATTAATAAACGAATTAGAATGTCGATACCTACTAATGCTATTACTAATAACAAAAACAGCAATCAACGTGATCAATTGTGATCATAATGAATGGAGATATAAAAGTATTTTTGTTCCTAGTCATAAATTACTTATCATAACAGTTTAATGAAATCGCAGACATCCGTATGCGAAGGGCAAAAGAAAAGTTGAACTGCATTTTTCCCGTTTACATAACAAGACGATATTACCGCAAGGTCTTAATCATCCATCAAGGACATCATATATATAAATAAAGAGAGAGAGAACATACACTATGTGTATGTATGGTGAACTTATACGTAAACATGTACACTGGCGCTCAATTTAATTAGGACGGCGGCGTCGACAATGTGACTTGCGGGTAGAACTATAGGTTATTTATATCGAACAGTATTTATTATTTATACATTGCTTTTGTGAATTAATTCTCGCCATAATATGAATATTTCAAGTCAGCAGTAGATATTGAAAAATATTAACAATATTCTCTAAGTGCAAGTTCAACGGTTATCATCTAAAATGATGACCGATGATGGACGAATTTGAGGAAGAAATATTCCCATCGGAGCTGAAACTAGCCAAGCTGACGCCAGTACTTAAGAAAGAAAATCGAACTAAGGTCGAGAATTATAGGCCGATTTCTGTCTTACCTGCTTTATCAAAATTGTTTGAAACGCCGATCAAAATAGACTTGTCTCCTTCTTCCTAAGTTGAGAGACATATTGTCAGAAGCACAGCATGGGTACAGAAAGGGATGCTCTACAATTACGGCTCTGATTGAATCTGTTGAGACAGTAACGACGGCCAGGGACAATCGTGAAGTAACGGATATGGTACTATGTGATATGAGTAAGGTTTTTGATACTGTTCCACATGACATACTGTTGTACAAGCTTTTTTACTATGGACTCCTTTGTTGATTGAGTTTAGTCAGGCCTTTGGCCTTTTACTTTATAATCTTAATGTGGTTGATCTTCCTTGTTACGGTTTGAGTGTATGAACTCTTACAGAGGATTCATTTACAGAGTTGCGAGTCTAGTTCTCTTGATGGGCAGGTAATTCTGCGGGTCATAGTTGAGCGTTGCTGAGAGGGAGATGTTTACGTGGGCTTCCATTTTCTGATAGAAATCTCATGTGAGATTTTTTATGAATGTTTCTATATCATCTATATTTGAGTCTTTGTGTGTTTGGGTATTCTTCAGATACCAGGGTGCACGGAAAGCCATCCTTAGCGAAATATTTTAATAGATTTGGATTTGTTTGATATTAGTTGGGGCTGCATAGATCCATATTGGGGCTGCGTAGATAAGTGCTTGGTGCCACACTCGGTCGAATGCCTTTGAGATGTCTAAGAAAACAGCGGCTGTGGTATTATTTTTGAAGAATGAGTCTTGTATGGTTTCTGTTACCCTAGCTAGTTGGGTGATAGTGGAATGTTTCTTTCGAAATCCGTGTTGTTCTTCAGGAATGATGTCGTTTTGTTCGGAAAATCTGATATTTTGTTTAAGATGGCTTTATCGGCTACTGTGCTAACTGCGGAGAGGAGACTGATTGGTCTGTAATTTGATGGGGTTTCGTGATCTTTTCCCGGTTTGGGGATCATGATGACAGATGCGTGCTTCCATATTTTTGGATACGTTTGGAGCTTGAAAATTGAATTAATTATGGTAAGTAAGAAGATGATCGCTTTGAAAGGCATGTTTTTTAACATTAGGTTTGATATGTTGTCAGGTTCTGGTGCTTTCCTTGTTTTGATGTTTTTAATGATGATTGATAACTCTGCAGACTTGATGAATTCTGATGTCGGAGATTTGGGTTGTTTGAGTTTATTTTTAACTGATTTATGAACGTGGGCTATGTGTTGAATATCTGAATTTTTCCAATTTGGCGAACATTGGTCTTCAATTTGATCGACGAAAATTTCGGCTTTTTCTGCATCAGTGACGTGAGTGAGGGCGTAGCATATAATTTATTAAGGTCCTACCTACAAGACAGAAGACAGGCAGTTAGTTGGAATAATAGGATAACGAATCCACAGCCTGTTAAGTATGGGGTACCTCAGGGATCTGTTCCATTCAGCCTGTTTTCTTTATTATTTACATGATGATACCTTTTTTGTTGTGTAAAGTGTGGACGCGCCTTCTGTAGGAACGGCTAGGAAACAACTGATCTCAATGAAAGCCTGATGTGACGTAAATAAACTGAAAATAAATGAAAGCAAAGCTCAAACGATTACCTTTTCGGCTTATAAGAGTGACTCGGCGGTTCCTTTTTTGGGTTTGGTTGTGGATGACGTACTTTCCTGTAAGGATCACATATCACAGCTAGTCGGGACAATGAGTACGGCGGTATGCTATACGAAATATAAAACACTTGGTCGGTCGTAGCGCTTACTATGCCAATTTTCACAGTGCCGCAACATATGTTTTTCTTGGTATGAGGTATGGCCCCAGAAGCAATTAGAGTTTTCGTGTTACGAAAGCGTGCCATACTTATCTTGTGTGGACTGCAGTGCGGTGATACCTGCGCCGTCAAGTTTTCGCAGAGGAGACAATAATGACAATTGTGGTGGGTACCTATATTTTATGTGTCGTAAAATTCGTACATACAAACTAGATACCCTTCAAAACACATTCAAGTCTTCATGATTACGTGACACGTAATAGGAATCACCTTGTGATGACTCACCATCGACTGAAACAAACTTAACAATCAGTGGACAACTGGGGCCCAAAATTAATAAACTGCCTGAAGCCGTCAAGAACTTGTTGTCTGAGAGTTTCGCAAGAGCTGTTAAAAAGCTTCTGCTTGAAAATGTGTTTTATAGTGTAGATGAATTTTTGTCATGCAATTTTAACTGATTGCTGTTCTCGCTTAACATGTTATTTTATTTATACCGAATGTTTCTTTTGTCTATTATTGATGATTACTTTTTGTACTTTGCAATGTTTTTGCTGTCGTAGATTTTCTGTTGACGTATCTTTTCTACTGACTAAAATAAAGCAAACCAACAAACAAAAATTAATTAATAAATTTTGATTCAAAAAAGTCTTCAATTCACAGTAACTAATCTTAAGTTAATTTTTAACATATGATTTTATAGACAACATAACTAAAACTAATATCTTTACTAAAATGATATCCGTTGGCTCCTTGTAGAAAATTTAGCCAAGAAGATTTGTATTTCCTATTGACATTTGTTTTAAAGTTAAAGTAAACTAATCCATTATCTGCTTATTATTACAAAATAATAATTGTAGAAATATGTTGAAGATCTAGAAAAGTAAAAAATGTAAATAAAATCGTTTAATTTAATATATGTATTATTCCAGTTCTACAGAACTAATTTATCAAACAAATAAAATAACAAACATAGTGAAAGATAGAATGTTAATAAAATAAGAATCCAAAACCTGGGATACTTGATAAGAGATAAATTAATGAAATAGGTAATAAATTACCTGAGAATTTCACGAAATTTTCATGTTATTTAAGTGAGTAGTTGATGGGATAATTTAAAAGTAGAATTTGATGTCTTCTATTAAAAGAACCAACATAAACAGTAAGTATACACAACTATAAAATTAGAACACTACCAAGTCAATATTGATGTAAAAAACAATAAATTTATGAAGCATTAAAAGTTCATCAGCATATTTATATTATCAAACAAGAAATGGAAAATATTGGGTCAATTCTGCTGTAGAGCAATCGTAGACACGTATTTCTGAATTATTCATCGTCATCAGTACGGTGTAATCAAGGAATAAGGTGGTATAACCATGGAGTTGTAAGCATACACGGAAGACCATCAGGTCACAGACCGCCATTTGTCGTTTCAATTAGAATATCCTTGTTTCTGAGGACAACAACCAACATCGCCACGAGGAAGACATTGTCAACCTGCGTGGCATCCGAACCCAGGGAAATAATCAATATAGGAATTATCGCGGATATATAAAATAAAACAAGAAAAAGAGAATATTGGGTAAATTCCGCTGTAGAGCAACCGTAGACACGTGTTTCTGATTCATTGGTCATCATCAGTACGGTGTAGCCAAGGAATAAGGTGGGATAACCTTCGAGATGTAAGTATACACTGAAGACTATCAGGTGACAAACCGCTATTTGTAGCTTCAGTTAGTGGTTATCTCACGTTATTCCTTGACGATATCGTACTGATGACGACCAGTAAGTTAGAAACACGTGTCTATGGTTGCTATACAGCGGAATTTACCCAATGAACTCCATTTATTGTTTTATTTTATATATCCGCAATATTTTTTCTTTTTTTGATTATTTATAATATCTCTATACATTTTATTGGACTTCAGTACCTCAGTTTGTTTTAATTCTCTTGTTATATTTACTTCAGATATAAATAAGATTTTTATCATAACCAACTAATTTCATATTTTGTGTGTACTTTTTTTTGACAAGCTAACATTCTGCTAACCGTAATATCACTTTACACGCCTTTTAGAGTGATCGTACCTATAGTTATTTTAAGTTTTCACTACAGTACTTGTACTGATCATAGTTTTATAATTTTCGCACGGAATAGATTGAGCCCAACAATACAAACAACTTCTCGATACGGGAATAGACACACTCATGATATCCAACTTGTAACTTCTCACATACATACAAACGTTATTTCCCAGTTACTTCTCGGCCTAACCAAGTGTAATATCAATTTAAATGTGTGGAATTCGAGGCAACCTCGCCGATTTTGACCTTTATTATATTAACGTGCCGTGGCTTTTGTGTAAAAATAAAACGGACAGGCGCTACAATTTCAATGCCGCGATGCTATATTACGTACAGTATATATTATCAGACGATTTTCCTGTATATACCGGGTTTTCGAAAAATTCGTTGTTAATATTTTAACCTGAAAACTTGCTGTTTTAGTTGTACCTAAGGAAGTAGTTCACCATATTGTCACTGTACTTAATTTTTTTTTAATAGGTGGAAGAATTTTAAATGTCACACATAATTGTATAGCATACATAAAGGGTGCGATTTTTAGAAGCGTCTATAGAATAAAGTAACCACACTCATAGCATTATGTGAAATGACCACACTTTACCGATCATTTCACATGCTTATTGTGTTGGCGCGTTTAATACGTAAAGACGCAGTTCAAGTCGTTGCATAGTAGATGGCAGTCGGTATTAGTGTTCTTCGAATAAATTGGCTCGCGAAATGAGTAAGCAATTAATTTATTCCGCTAAATACGTGCCTACTGACTGGCATCTTAACTCACTGTCTCATTATTGTGATAAAATATAGTGATTTCACGTAATCCAGAACGTGTTTTCTAAACGCTTTTAAAACCGTATATAGGTTATGTGATGTTGATTATAGGAACTGTGGATGTTCACTTTGCGCTTGAATGAACACAAATATTTTAACACCATATCACCACACAGACCATCTAATAAAATCGCCATTTTCAGCTGTAGAATAGGGCTCAAAGATCAATAGAAGTGTGTTTTAGATAATAATAAGAATAATAATAAACAAGTATTTATTCATTCGACACATATTGCTGTGAACCTAAGATAAACTAATTCTTAACTTCAGGCAATATTAAAATTTACATTTGAAATCCTTACATACCCCTAACGTCGTCATACACTTTTTACTTTCTTATACGTAGTATAAGGAAGTATTGTGATGATGAAAATTTTCGAGATTTTTTCAGATGTCCACGTTTTGAGGTCCCCTGATACCAAAAAAGTGGTTTTTAAAAAATCTCTCTCTCTCTCTCTCTCTCTCTCTCTCTCTCTCTCTCTCTCTCTCTCTCTCTCTCTCTCTCTCTGTCTCTCTGTGTGTGATCACGATAGCGGTCAAACCGCTGTAGATATCAATTCCAAATTTCGTATTTACGTGTATAATCTGCCTCTTGAGAACTTATTGGATTTTGAGCAAAATCGGCAGACCGGAAGTAGTAGTTTACTTCTGTGAAAAAATCGAAATTTGCAAATATTTCGTCAATTACTAAGTTTAAACAAATTTATAAAGAATTCATATGTACTTAGAATTAAGTTTGAAATAAATTGTCTTAAAAAAGTTTTTCGAAATTCCACCCGGAAGTAGGTCTTTTACTCTTATCGAAAATCAGTTTTTTGCGTATATCTCGCAAGTCATGCTTTTAAGACAAATACGTTACGAGTATAAAAGTATTTATAACACCATTTTCAATATCTTTTATATAAAAAAACGTTCAAAATTCAGACCGGAAGTACCACTTTTACTCTTATCGAATAGCGATTTTTTGCAAATATGTCGTAAGTTATGCATTCTATATATATTTATCAAGAGTACAAAAGTATTTAGAGTTAGATATGGAATATTTTTTGTATAAATGAAATTTCAAAATTCGGACCGGAAGTAACACCTTCATACGTATAAGAAAGTCGTGTGGTGGCCACACCGCATTTTTTACTTTCTTATACGCAGTATAAGGAAGTATTGTGATGATGAAAATTTTCGACCTCGAGATTTTTGCAGATGTCCACGTTTTGAAGTCCCCTGATACCGAAAAAGTGGTTTTTAAAAAATGCCTGTCTGTCTGTCTGTCTCTGTGTGTGTGACCACAATACCGGCCAAACCGCTGTAGATATCAATTCCAAATTTTGTATTTACGTGTATAATCTCCCTCTTGAGATCTGATTAGTTTTTCAGTAAAATCGGTAGACCGGAAGTAGCAGTTTACTTCAGCGAAAAAATCGAATTTTGCGAATATTTCGTCAACTACTAAGTTTAAACAAATTTATAAGGAATTCATATATACTTAGAATTAAAATTGAGAATAATTTTATTTAAAAAGTTTTTCGAAATTCCTACCGGAAGTAGGTCTTTTACTCTTATCGAAAATCAGTTTTTTGCGAATATTTCGCAAGTCATGCTTTTTAGACAAGTACGTTACGGGTATAAAAGTATTTAAAACATAATTTTCAATATCTTTTGTATAAAAAAAATTTCAAAATTCAAACCGGAAGTACCACTACTCTTATCGAATAGCGATTTTTTGCAAATATATCGTAAGTTATGCATTCTATATATATTTATCAATAGTACAAAAGTATTTAGAACTGGATTTGCAATATTTTTTGTATATATGAAATTTCAAAATTCGGACCGGAAGTAGCACTTTTACTCTTAGCGAGGAGCACATTTTTGATAATATCTTGCAAAGTATGCATTCTATAGCGATTTATTAAGCGAATGAAAGTACCCAGAATAGGATTTTGAATAAGTTTTGTATAAAAAAATTCTTAAAATTGTATTGTTTGAAACGTTCATACGTATAAGAAAGTCGTGTGGTGGCCACGCCTCATTTTTACTCAGATGTTAACGTACTACATGGGTAACATGCCGAGCTAATCTTAAAAAAAATGAGGTGTGGCCACCACACGACTTTCTTATACGTATGAAGGTTACTTCCGGTCCGAATTTTGAAATTTCATTTATACAAAAAATATTCCATATCTAACTCTAAATACTTTTGTACTCTTGATAAATATATATAGAATGCATAACTTACGACATATTTGCAAAAAATCGCTATTCGATAAGAGTAAAAGTGGTTCTTCCGGTCTGAATTTTGAACTTTCTTTTATATAAAAGATATTGAAAATGGTGTTATAAATACTTTTATACTCGTAACGTATTTGTCTTAAAAGCATGACTTGCGAGATATTCGCAAAAAACTGATTTTCGATAAGAGTAAAAGACCTACTTCCGGGTGGAATTTTGAAAAACTTTTTTAAGACAATTTGTTTCAAACTTAATTCTAAGTACATATGAATTCTTTATAAATTTGTTTAAACTTAGTAATTGACGAAATATTTGCAAATTTCGATTTTTTCACTGAAGTAAACTACTACTTCCGGTATGCCGATTTTGCTCAAAATCTAATCAGTTCTCAAGAGGCAGATTATACACGTAAATACAAAATTTGGAATTGATATCTACAGCGGTTTGACCGCTATCGTGGTCACACACACAGACACACACACACACACAGAGAGAGAGAGAGAGACACAGACACACAGACATTTTTTAAAAACCACTTTTTTGGTATCAGGGGACCTCAAAACGTGGACATCTGCAAAAATCTCGAGGTCGAAAATTTTCATCATCACAATACTTCCTTATACTACGTATAAGAAAGTAAAAACTCTCTTCCTCTTCGTGCATGGGGATTACGAAGTTGAGATAAAGAGAAAACTACTTTTTAAAAACTAGTTAATATTAAAAAATGTGATTCGATAATACAATAAAAATTACAGTGATTAAATAATGTACTTAAATAAAACAAGCAAAATTAACCTCTAAAATCGATGCTAGATAGATTTAGTCTTTTACCGATATCATGGTCACGCACACATACACACCGGCAATTTGTCGTATCAGGGGACTTCAAAACGTGGACATTTGCAAAAATCTTGAGGTTGAAAATGTTCTTTATGGCAATACTTACCATGTATAAGAGTAAGGGGGCGATGATGCGCAACTGATGTTATCTATATCACAACTTACATTTGGGGAATTTATGATGTTAGTATTATATGAGTCATCGGCTTCAAAGAAAACTTCGTAACTCCACTTTTATCTGAAAATGCCATTTTAGTGACATCTGTTGTAATACTAGCATACCTAATATTTGTTCCAAATATTGTTCTAATACATCAAAACCGTATTTCTTATATATCAAAAGATATTGTAAAGAACGAAATCCAAGAACGAGAAGTTCTAAGTTCTGGCGGTTATTTCAGGTTGTTTTAGTTTTGTTTTAAGCTGTTTTAAAGTATTTCAAGAAAAAAATCATAATCGACCGAGATAATCTTTGGCCAGCCCCATTTTATGGAAAATAGAAATTCGAAAGGTTGTTCCAGGTTGTTCTAGGTTTTTTCTAAATTGTTCCAAAATATTTCAAAGAAAAAGTTAGTCGAGAACAGGGAAAAAGCGAAACCCAGAAGCATAAAGTCAGATCCAGTTTCTCCAAAAATTAAAATTTGGCAGTTTGTCCAATTTGTTATAGGTTTGTTCTAAACGTTGTTCTAATAAATAAAAACCGTATCTCTTATATATCAAACGATACTGGAAGAAGACGAAATCCAAAAGTGAGATGTTAGCCCCATTTTTCGAAAATTTTCCTCACCGGTTGTTTTAGGTTGTTCTAGATTTGTTTTAAACATTGTTCTAATACATTAAAACCGTATCTCTTATACATCAAAATATTACAAAAAATCGAAATCTAAAAGTGAGTACATACCTACAACATTCGTCAGAATTACGATTTTCAGAAAAGGGGGACTGGGATAAACCTAGAACAAACAACCTTTAACATTTTTCGAAAAAAGGGGGGCTGGGCGAAAAGTTCTTTTTCAATTATCGCGGCCAGTTTTGACTTTTTTTTTTGAAATACGTTGGAACAATTTAGAACAAACTTAGAACAACCTGGAACAACCCTCAGATTTCGATTTTCGAAAAAAGGGATCTAACTTCTCACACCATATACCGGCTTATATGGTACGAAAAATACGTCAATAAATGAAGAAGACAGTATAAATGTTGTGGACTAAATTACTTTCAAAATATATCACAGATATTAAAATTTTTGGTATATTATTTCCAGAAATACTACCAAAAATATGAAAGAATCATTTATATACCCGCTTGTGGTACGAATAAAACGCCCCCAAGGACAAACTTTATTTATTTACATGTACCTAAATATATTAATTGATCGTGCATTCTTTTAAAATTTAACAGTTCTTATATAACAGTGACATGTTTTTGAAACCTGAGAATTTTTATTGAACTGCGATTAAATTGCTTACGAGGTGATAATCACTTTCGACACGCGTAAAAAATAAGAATTATTGGACAAGTGGAATTTACTTTTAAAAGACACGGCAGCATTACAAACAGAGGCATGTGTCTTCCGCGTTTATTTTAAGACACAGAACGTAGAAAAAAATCACCAATCGAGATTAGGTGTTTATGTAAAAATTCAAAAATCATGACGAACACAAGAATTTTTCTTCATCACCTTGTCGCTTTTTTTTTGTTTTAACGTTCACCCAACCACGCTAAAACGTCTTAAATGGTAATATCGCCTTCGTGGAGGTTAAAAATAGATTGGAGTTAAAAATAGACTTCCGTGTTGAGTTTTTTTTTTTAATATTATTGTAATTTTATTCCTGCACATCTAAACATTGTAATTAATATAAGTCTTTCTCAAAATATCAATATATACGAAAATACAGTTGCAATTCTAAAATAGCGGTCCTTAATATTTACGGCAATAATGACTATATCTTAATGCTGTCCATTATTAATATGCGCAATACAGGTGTACGAAAAAAATAGTTTTTGAAAATTGTTTTTATTTTTATATTAACGATAAAGTGTAATTGAAGGGGTCAATGTAAGAAGGGCCTTAGTAACAAATAAGTTATTGTGAGATATTATGGTTAAACTGTTAGGATTCTTTGTGGAAGATTCTTCTACTTCCATGATTAAACGTAAAATAAAGTTTTCTTATTATCCAAAAAATAAAATAAAAATATGATAATATTGGACTTGGGCAGTATTTGTGCTGGAATTTGTTATTTTGTCGAAAATGAAAAATATATTATAGAAAAAAATTGTAACTTGGAAAGATTCATTGGTTCCACAGGGCTAGAATAGGTGGCACTGAGTTGGGGTTAGTCATTACGCAAAGATTTGAGGCGTCTAGCTTTCGATGTTCCATGCAAAGCGTCTTTTATGTGAGGGTCTAGCCATAATTTTTAATGTTTCACTTTTATTGTAGGATTGCCCGCATTTGATCTCAGCGAATGCTGTATAAATGTCACATCAAATGGTTTTTTCTAACGTCTTTTATTACATTAACATAAAATTCCCGGTTGTCAGTCTTGCGGTACATCAATCTTTGTTTTTCAATTACATCAAAATCTCGATCTACTGCCATTATGCTATGATCTGGTAGTTGATATCAGCTTTTATGATTTCAAAAATATTATTGCCACATAGCTGATTCAAAAAAGAAAAAATCGGGCGGAAGCAGTTGTCGCAAAAAAGCTGTAAAATACGTTGCTCTGGCTTCTGGTTTTGTGTGAATAATCCTGCAGGCAAGTTATTACCTCGTTTGGTTCTTTTTGGATGAAGTGTTCTGTATACATATACATATTGCTGTGACTCTTATAAATTTATATATAAATGAAATAAATTTAATTTATTCAATTAATGTGTAATTGAGAGTCAAGCACGCATCCTAGTGCTAGGCCTTATGCTAGACTAAGATACAATGAATTTTCTGCTGAAAAGTGGGTTAAGCAAAACTTTTACATACAACTAGCTCAGTTTAAAATAAATAATTCTCTCAGGGGCAGAAAATATGAGTTGATTCTCCAATCGATTCTCCTGCTCTTTAATTATCTCCAGGTCAGGTTAAGAAAATAAAATGCAAAATAAATCTTAACATCTAATTTATTAAAATAAATTAAAACAAATTCAAAATTTTAAGTTATACAAATATATATATTTACATACAAAGAAACAATATCTGAAACATTATTCAAAATTTATACATCATAATTAATAAAAAAAAAAAAACATTATAAGAAATAAAGTAAATGAAGTCATAACGTCGTGAAAAACTTATGTCTTAAAAATGTGAACGTGATTATTATGAATTATATTTGCCATCGATACGTGTAAACAATCAACATCTTTAAATAAAATAAAACACATGATGAATTGTACTGGAATATAAATAACCGAAAATTTACGCGATTTACTATTTGCGAACAAAATATAAACATTAAGGATATGGCTTTGCCCTAATTAGTCCTGTCCGGCGCCTTTTCTCGCTCCCAACACAGTACCATCAGATAGCAAATTCACACAGATGGGTACCCCAAAGTTCCACCCTACGAGTATGTTTTTTTTTCAACTCGTCGGACACAACCCGAACATACACCACAATGTGCTCACTCCTTAAGGTATATATATAAATAAATTTTATATAAATAAAATGAAATAAAATAATGTCTTTGCGTATTCAATAAATTAACTCAGCCCTGATTAGTTCTGCCTGGTGCCTTTTCTCGCTCCCAAACGCAGTACCACCAAGACCAA
Source organism: Amphimallon solstitiale (assembly GCA_963170755.1). Taxonomy (NCBI): domain Eukaryota; kingdom Metazoa; phylum Arthropoda; class Insecta; order Coleoptera; family Scarabaeidae; genus Amphimallon; species Amphimallon solstitiale. The sequence goes on from OY720680.1 coordinate 66,407,348, forward strand.
TTCGTGTCTTTCAAATTCACCAGGACTACATGCTATGAATTAAATAACAACTTAATTCATTTCACACGTTCCTGATGTATTATTCAACACGTTAACATTAAACGCACAAGTACAACAAAAATATACTTGATATACAGATAAGAAGAAATAATATATATACATTAAAAATAAACTTTACCTTCTCGTGAAATTCCAATACAAAACACCACTACAAACAAAGAATTTTGGTACACCACTATACACACATTTATAACAAATATTATTTAATCACCTTAACTCTTCGTACATAATCTCAAACTCATCCATGATAAATTTCAAAAACTTGTTCACATATATATATATATATATCCTATATACACATAAAACAAAATTATTAATTCCAAATCCCTTTGTATGATAAATAAAGTTGAAAAGAAGAAAATAAATTATACAAAAATAAAAATGATTATGCTATCCAAAGTGGTCATTACAATCACTAGAATGTTTTGTCATAATGTATGGCATAGTACCCCTACATGCAAAACAAAACACTCTAGAAAAAGAAAATAGAAACGAAATTAAATAAATTCAAAATCCGAATTCATAAATAAAATTATCTCATACATAAATAATTATTCAAAAATAATTACAAATCTCAATGCAAAACACATTGCATGTTATTACAGAAAATATTACAAGTGTTGAATCTTGTTAAAAATTTTATAAGTGTTGAAAAATCTCAAAAAAAATATTCTAAGTCCGGATTTTAAGAATAATCCTTTTAAAAGAGGAGGGAGTGGTTTAACACCTACTTTCAAACTGTTTAAAGATAGCGGTTTGCACCAGCTGTCCCGGAAATTTTAACCGTCCATCCTTTTATGCCTTATTTTCTTTATAAAAACGTACGGCAATTTTCGGCATATACCGATACCACCTCCAAAATTGTATATCGACGGTGCTGCTCTTATCGGTCACTTGGGAAAACAGCGCATTAACAATCCTTGAAAAAGGTAAACAAACATGTGAATATAAATTTGTCTACACGTTTATGACTCATCCATGCATCTGGCGAATAATATCGTTTTTCACCGGCCACACGGTCGATCTTTGCCAGTGCCAGTATTCTTTGTGCGGGAAACACTTTCTCGTTATTGAAAACGTAACATTTAATGCGTAACTTAATATTATGACTTTATAAAAATTTTGCTAGGATTCTTTTATTGTTTTACTTAAATAAAAATAAAATTTTTGGCAAATTATTGATATAGTGAATATTTACATACACATCATAATAAAAATAAATGAAATAAAAATTAATTTAAATAAATCCTGAAGTGATCTTGATTATATTTATTTATAATTTACAACCCAACTCAAGATCACTGCAATATGTATTGGCTTTTCCTGTTGTTAAGCAACGCAATTCCTAAATTGTGAATCCACAACTAACGCAAATAGTATTCGTCCGCAATAATTGCCACAGGAACTGGTAATTTTTTTTGATAAACGAAGGAATTTGATAAGAAGGAGGGATTACTAGCTTTTACACTTCTACCGTTTTTTTTTAAAACATTCAGCTCTTCTTAGGTGTAGCTCCCTTCCTAGTTTGACGGTTTGGGTAGATGTCTCATCATGTGTCACTTCGGCTTGTTATAAACGTGTCAGAAACAGAGTATACTCTTTATGGATGCTTACGTATATGTTATATTCTTCTGCAAATATTCTTCTTTTATGACACTTTTTTATCTTGGTAGTTTTCTGAAATTTTGGTTAAGCTTGGCGACTTATAAACGGGCATCCAAATTATGTATTATCAGATCTGATATAATAAGCCTCTCCAGCTAGCAGTTTTTTTTATAAATCTTCCAACTGAAACCGAAGTATCTACTTTTATTCTATTTGTCCTGGAGTGATGAGGACCTGTAGAATTCTCAAGCTCTGCATTGTTTTTTTAAGTCTTCCGATGCAGTCTAGAGCGTTGTATTCCATGTACTGCTAAACACGCCGAATGACAGAGTGTTACCAGTTTTCCGTCAATATTTTTTGATATACAAAGCTTTCACTTCTTCCTCGTGGATTGATAGATTTTCTTGATCTGTGACATTTAACATCCGTAGAACCCACACAACCTTCAAGGTATGCATGTTGTTGTGTAGATGAAGATGACAAATTGTTATAGGCTGTAAATTTTGTTTTGTTCTCCCACGCTTAGTTTTGATGAGCATGTACAGCGACAATTTGTTATAGGTCTTCTTTGGTGCTTTCGAAAAAACCAGTTCTTATTTTTTGTAGTACTTTTCCATACATCTTTGTGAATCTTTCTCTTGTTGCCCTCCTTTAGTTCTGGTTGCTGTGGTTTATACTCACTGCATCATACCGAAAAATCCGACATTTGAGTATCATCTAAAATAAAATGAAATTGATATTCATCAGTACTGCGGAAATGTGTGAGGTTAGGATGCAGTCGATGACGGATAATTACAAAATAAAATCATATATTCATGGTAAAAACGATTAGTAGTATGTCTTAAAAATTCACAAACTATTGTAATCTACTTTCCTTACCTGCCATGGTAATGCTTTTAATAACAAATAGGTTTAAAACAGTTCAGGTAAGTAACTAATTCATATATAACCTCGTTGAAATAACGTGAACCGCACATATTACACTGCATTTGTCAACACAAAAACACTAAAACACCTTCACCACACTAAAGCACAAAAATGGCTAAATACGTATTTCAACAACTAAGTTGTCATCATCAGTAGCACTGATTAAAAATCGCGCTGTCTACACACCGTAGCGTAACAGACAACAGAGTGTTTCAAGCCACAGACTCCAAGTTTAGTTTCTGCATTTGTCAAGTTGGTGAATTCTTGCATTGAAAACAAGGTAAATTCCCATTGGAGGAAATGTAAATTCAGGCACTTAGGCACATATTTATGCCAATTTGGAAATCCCATCTGAAAGCTTATAACCAACTACTACATGGCGGCAGAAGTTCGATTTAAATAAAAATGTGAGTTAGGCTCTTCTTGCATTGACGCCTTCAATTTGAGTTTCTGCCTGGGCTATTTCCAAAAACTACGGTTTAGAAATATCCTGATATAAATATTGTTATGATATATGGGAAATGCTAATTTATGTGATTTTTAAATAATATGGAATCTTGCTCAGAAGATGTCTACTGAAATTTCCGACATAATTAAGGCGTTTGTCATGAAATGATCTGAACCTGGTTGGTATCTAACACATTAAAATTTATACTTACTTGCTTGGGTTAAAGTTGAGATTTATATTTATTTTAACTCAGGATCGTGTTAAGTGGTTCGATTATGAATCGAACGTTAAATATCGAACAAGTTTAATACTAAATTGACGTGTGAATAAAATATAATTATATTTATTATTATATCAGATTAGGTTTATTAACGGAAGCTCATCATCGGACAAATACCTACTGATCCGTTTAGAAAGGAAGTCGCATCATCAAAAAAAAAAAAAAATAATGTTTAAAAAATTGGGATTTGATAACAGCCTAATATTAATTCTTCACAAAATTGCATTCGGCGGTCTGGGTCACCTTCGCTTGAATAGTGAATTAGGTGCACTTTGTACGGATGATACTATTCTTTCTTAAATAATTTTACAACAAAACTGTGGTCCACATTGTTATCTAGGGCAAGGTGCCTTGTAGAAATATGATGATGTTCCTCTTCTTCAAATAACACTTTTAATTTTGTTTCGTCACTTATTCGTGGTCGACCTTCTGGAGACAAATCTTTTACACTTCCAGTTTCCGTTAATTTGGCGGTCAATTTATTTACTTTAAATCACGCAATTGGAGGCGTACAGATGTACTTGACTGAATAACCTACCTATTGCTGAATAACTCGCCTATTGCCGTATCCAACCATTATTAAAATTTCTCTTCTTTCCGGTTTAGTTAAATGTTCTATTTTTTGTTCTTAAAACTGCAAAATTTAGATTGGCTTTTTACAATTTAGGTAACTGTCAAATTTTTCTCAGTTGAGTTGGTTTGGATTCAGATTTTTGTTAAAACATTTTTTTTTGTAAATGCGCCATTTTTCAAAAAAATCTTTGTATATCACCGTTTATGCAGTAAGAAGGTCTATTAGAAATGGCAAAATGTAGTGAAATGTTCTTTTTTTGTTCTTAAAACTGCAAAATTTAGATTGGCTTTCTACAATTCAGATAACTGTCAAATTTTTTCCAGTTGAGTTGGTTTGGATTAAGATTTTTGTTAAAATATTTTTTTTGTAAATGTGCCATTTTTCAAAAAAAAACTTTGTATATCACTGTTTATGCAGTAAGAAGGTCTATTAGAAATGGCAAAATGTAATGAAGGTCATCATTTAAAAAAATGATGATAACGTGATTGTGTAAAAATTAATGACCTCTCCGAGTGATTCTCTTTCATTAAAATTTCTCTTCTTTCCGGTTTAGTTAAATGTTCGTTTTTTGTTCTTAAAACTGCAAAATTTAGATTGGCTTTTTACAATTTAGATAATTGTCAAATTTTTCCCAGTTGAGTTGGTTTGGTTTAAGATTTTTGTTAAAACATTTTCTTTTGTAAATGTGCCATTTTTCAAAAAAAATCTTTGTAGGTATATCACTGTTTATGCAGTAAGAAGGTCTATTAGAAATGGCAAAATGTAGTGAAGGTCATCATTTAAAAGAATGATAATGACGTGATTGTGTAAAAATTAATGACCTCTCCGAGCGATTTTCTTTTATTAAAATTTCTCTTCTTTCCGGTTTAGTTAAATGTTCGTTTTTTGTTCTTAAAACTGCAAAATTTATTGGCTTTTTACAATTTAGATAACTGTCAAATTTTTCCCAGTTGAGTTGGTTTGGATTAAGATTTTTGTAAAAAAATTTTGTTTGTAAATGTGCCATTTTTCAAAAAAAATTTTTGTATATCACTGTTTATGCAGTAAGAAGGTTTATTAGAAATGGCAAAATGTAGTGAAGGTCATCATTTAAAAAAATGATGATAACGTGATTGTGTAAAAATTAATGACCTCTCCGAGTGATTCTCTTTCATTAAAATTTCTCTTCTTTCCGGTTTAGTTAAATGTTCGTTTTTTGTTCTTAAAACTGCAAAATTTAGATTGGCTTTTTACAATTTAGATAACTGTCAAATTTTTTCCAGTTGAGTTGGTTTGGATTAAGATTTTTGTTAAAACATTTTTTTTGTAAATGTGCCATTTTTCAAAAAAAATCTTTGTATATCACTGTTTATGCAGTAAGAAGGTCTATTAGAAATGGCAAAATGTAGTGAAGGTCATCATTTAAAAGAATGATAATGACGTGATTGTGTAAAAATTAATGACCTCTCCGAGCGATTTTCTTTCATTAAAATTTCTCTTCTTTCCGGTTTAGTTAAATGTTCGTTTTTTGTTCTTAAAACTGCAAAATTTATTGGCTTTTTACAATTTAGATAACTGTCAAATTTTTCCCAGTTGAGTTGGTTTGGATTAAGATTTTTGTTAAAATTTTTTTTTTGTAAATGTGCCATTTTTCAAAAAAAAATTTTGTATATCACTGTTTATGCAGTAAGAAGGTCTATTAGAAATGGCAAAATGTAGTGATGGTCATCATTTAAAAAAATGACGTGATTGGGTAAAAATTAATGACCTCTTCGAGCGATTTTCTTTAAAACATTATAGAACGCTTTTATGAATTTTGTTCCAAACTATAGCATCCGAACCGTGCATGAAATTGAACGAATATTGAATGAAACATAGACCTTCAAATGAATAATTATAATCAGTACCTAAACTCCAATTTTAGCCTAATAGGTGTTGTATAGAATTTTGAATTATAGTTATTTAGGAAATCTTTGAAATTTCTGATGATTTTCTTGTTATGATCATCAAAAGTGTCAAGCAAATTAAACAAGTATCTTTACCACTTGCGTTTGAAAGTAACCTGGTATAAATTAGACACGTAAATAGTTTAAAAAGATAAGAAAAAAAGTATTAAAACTATTTGTGCCATCTATGGTAAAAAATTTCGCAAAATTATGTAAGAATTATGTATATATATCTTTTTATATGAATGTAGTATGTATATGGTCGTAGAAAAAGGTGTAGGTGGCATTTGAAAATGTCAAGAACGATTTTTTCCACTTCTACCATTTCCTGGTTGATTATATTCACTCTTACAATACTCTCTCACGCGTACACACACACACACACAGCTACGCGAACTGTGCTAAGTGGAAAGTGGACTCACCTTGCTCAGAAATAACCTTCTTTAAACTTCGACCTCCATTAGTGCGCTCTCTCTCAGCAATCCCAACGCTCTCAACTGCAGTCGCACGAGCTTTTACTTTTCTTACTTCCTAATTGTTCATCTTGTGTCGTTGCCGTCCGATCGTTCTAATTGCATCTAACAGCTTCGCAAGATGTATTTAGCGTCAGCTTGCGTAATTAGTAATTACAAATAAAACTCAAAACGCAATGTTATTTAAGTTTGTATTATTAAGGCGGAAAATTCAACTTGTTATTTATTATCCAGATTAAAAGATCAATCAATCTAGTGATGAACAGATATTTGTTTTATAAAAAATATACGGTGTGATCTATGGAACAAAATTAATTTTTGCCGTATATAGTGCGAAAAAAAGAATTCAACAAATAAATTCAGTAATTCACATTAATTAAAGTCTTGTAAAAGGGTGAAAATCGACGCGCCTGCTTGGCAGGTATGCCAGCAGAAAATTTGATTTTTTGATTCAAATTTTTTGATTGTTTTATGTTTTATGATGATGAATATAATTTCACATACCAAATATATAAATAAAAAAAAAATAATATTTTCAAAATTATTTATTTATAAAAATATTTATTTTATTTTATAATATAATTTTATATTTTATATTATAATAAAAAAATATATATTATATTTTATAATATACATTTTATAATACATATACATAATATCTTTTGATCGTATTAATTTAAACGAAAAAAAAAAGAATTTAAGTTGCTGTCAGCTTTAATTATTAATAATAACAAATTACTACAACATATTGGAAAACAAAAAATAACAATTATTAGATTAATGCAAAAGTATAACATATTTATAGCAGATGTTCAAAAATTCTACAATTCGAGGCGGCGGCGAAAATTGTTTTTAACATCAGTAAGCGTTTGCTGTCCAATATTTTCAAAAATGGCCATTATACGTTGTTTCATGTCATTAGGTGCGGTTGGAATGTTTTGATAAACCTATTCTATAACATGTTCCCAAAGAAAAAAATCAATAGGAGTTAAATCAGGAGACCTTGATGGCCAAGCTATAGGACCCTCCCGACCAATCCATCGTTCTTCACACCAGTTATTTAAAAAAATTTTTACACTTCTATGAAAATGTGGTGGAGCTCCATCATGCTGATACCACATTATTCTTCGTGCATGGAGATCGACATTTTCCAATAAATTAGGTAACTGATGTCTTAAAAAATTTTCGTATATGGCTCCTGTTACCGTTCCTTCAAAAAATTAAGGACCAACAACTTGTAAATTAATTATACCACCCCATACATTAATTGACCATTAATGTTGAAAGTCAATTTGTCTGACCCAATGGGGATTTTCTGTTGCATAATAATGCATATTATGTCTATTAACTAAACTGGTACTTTTGAAAGTAACTTCGTCACTAAATAAAATCGAAGATTGAAAATTCGGGTCCAAATTCATTTTGTTTAACATAATGTAGCAAAAACTTAAACGATTTCCACGAAGGACCTGATGTAATGACATATGGTAGGAATAGTACTTATATTTCTTTATTATGCAATTGATAGTATTCCAGTCTGTATATTCAAATTTCGTGTACTTACTTGAGGATTTTCTTCCAACAATAGCAAAATATTTAATTCATTTTCCTCATTAGTAACCCTTCGATTTATAATCTCCTTCTTGAAATAACCAATATTTCCAGATGCTTCAAAACGTTCTTTTAATTTTTGAAATGCTTCGATTCTAGGAGGTCTTGCATTTGAATAACGTTGACAGTAAATCCTATTGGCTAATAAACAGTTTCTTTCGCTCTCACCCAATGCGTAAATCATATTTACCATTTCATCTTTCGTGAAATTCATCGTAAAAGTAAATACAATTATCAGCGTTATTTTCTAAATATAACGTAACTAATGACAGATATAAAATTCAGATATTATTTTAATTAAAAATTCACAGGTGAGTACGACTTTTTTTCGTTAAAATTTAGAATCTATTAATAATAAGGGTTAATAAGTTATAAAATACTTAGTGTGGATAGGGAAAACATGGAATCATTAAAAAGCTTATAAAAAATACTGTACTTTAGAAAAAAATATACAGGGTGTTCTATTTAAAAAAAGCGTAAATGTTTATTTTGCGTTTGTTATTCCTGCAAATTCATTTATTTAAAAATAAATAAATTGATTATAGATTATTAAACTTGACAAAAGTGGAAAACTTCTTGCCTATACAGATCTCAAAAAGTCTTTCAGGTTTCGACTCGGAGTCTCCACAAAGTTGGACATGTTGGGACACAAAATTGCGAATAAAGCTACAACGGTAAGAGATACCCCTACACATGTTTATATCCATGTTCTTCTTTCTAAGAGATGCATCTATATATGCCAAAATATATGGGGTGTTCCATTTAAAAAAACACAAGTTTGTATCGTCACTCACTTACGCAACACTGTGTTTAGTTGAAAATAATTTTAGAATATGTATTTTAGGAGTGGCTGCAACTTTTGTCTAAAACATTTTTCTTTAACTTTAATAATAAAGCCGTAATCTTCCGTCCTCGCATGGTGTGGACACCTTGTATATGTAATAGTAATGGTAACTATAGTAATTTTGAAAAGTGTTGATTCTTCATTTAAAATACATAGTTGTTTATAAACAGAATATGAGCGAGAATTAGTTTCTTTCTCAAAGAGATTATTTTTGCTTCCAAGTAATAAAGAAGATATTTCTTTCTTCTGAAGCCGCTGGAGTGTTATAAGTACTAAAGAAGAAATACTTCTATTATTTTGATAATTTACAACAATTCACAGGTATTTGATTCTGAAGAAAAAAGTTATATAGTTTCTCATTATTATAAATTTATCAAGAAGAGGTAGTAAGTAAAAAGAAACATTTCCATCAAAGGTATAGGGAAGAGGTATTAAATGAATGTCACAGTTTACTCGAATGTATGTGTATTCAATATAAGCGTATCTGTACAACTAAACTAAAGAGAAATAACATCGCACATTTATATCGTATTTGCCCAGCTGTATTTTATAAACAAATAGGGTACTATGTATAAAAATGAATATGCTCATACATAAAAGAGACACCGTGCATTCTTATGAGTATAATAAACACACACAATTCTCGAACGGTAGACACCACATAAGTAATTCTTTTTGTTCAGGAAATGCCACTGGTGTATTTTTAACAAAAAGTAACTGTATTATTGGAAAACTGAGGCCATTTCCGAAAAAGTACCACTAGCCAAACTTCCCAGAGGACAAGATTATCTATTCTAAGTGCCAAGAGGGCACAGGGATACTATTTGACTCTACATCGTGTTACAGTATACCAGTTGAAGGACTATTGGTCTACTAAAATCAGCATATTTACAAGGAATGTCCTATATTCATCGAAGAGAAATTCTTGAAGCTGCAATATCGGTGGAGCTGTATCATATTTTACTAGTAGCAACTTCTTAGAGGACGAAATAAGGAGCATATTTCATAGGAAAAAGCAATAAACTTAATAAACCCGCGCGAAAAACTGTTACTTCCGGTTCGGATTTTGTGTTCTTTTAAACAAAATTTACATAATCGAGTTCTAACTACGTTTGCTCTTGTAATTAAATTTGTATAAAATGAATGCTTTGTAAGATATCTACAAAGAATTTTCATCAAATCAGAAAAAACTTTCTTTTTATAATTCTTTCAATATTATTTTTGAGTACTGTTGTATCATTTAGAAATTTGTTAAGCTTAGCGGCTGACAAAATATTGATAAAATTAATTCTTTCGTAGAAGGTAATTAGCAGTTCCGGTTTCCTATTTCTTTGAAACTGTAATCACATCTTAATAGAATAATCATATACTTAAATACAAGGTTTGATATTGACAGCTTTAGCAGTTTAGCCGTTATCGGAAGATGGTCCGGGAAGGGGAGGGGGGGGGTTGTGGAATATTTTTCGGTATTAGGACATTTCAAAAGCTGGACATCTGCAAGAATCAAATAATCGAAAATGTTCATCATTACAATATTTCCCTAAGGGAAAAGCCTGAACCATTATAGGTCTGTGTTTGAAGTTTTCATTTCCATCGTATGCGAGTGCTCTTTTAAGATTTTGGTTAGAGTGGTTTTCCATCTGGTTATAGAAACGGTTATTTTGTAAATAGTAATACGTAATATATACAACATTTTCTACAAGATTAACCTGAATAAACTTTAGTTACCGAACAAGAAGTATTTCGACGTAAAATACCAGAAAAAATCGCAAAAAAAATGAATGAGGAATTGGTCACCGTCAATCCAGGAGCCACGAGAATTATCGGGGAGATAAAGATGTGTATAAAAACGGGTTTCCAGACACATGAGGGGATTATTATTACTTCAGTTAGTAATGTGAACATCAGATATAAAGTATATAAATAAATATAAATTCAGTCATAAATATAAATAAGTTCTAATAAATATTTTTAGTACGTTTAAGAATATTTTAGTCAATCAGTGTTAGTGTCCTCATCGTTTCGTTACTGTTATATTTAATATCGCCTGGTTCTATTTATATATCCCAACTAGCGAAAGTAAAAACGTTTAAATAAGGTTGACTACTCCGGAAAAAGTGCGCGCGATAAGTTTGTTCGACAATGGATTGTCTGCAAGAGCTGTTGCTCAAGAATTAAACGTTAACCATACATCTGTAAATAAATTGCTGCCTAAATGGACCGTTGATAATACAATTCGAAGGCAACCATGATAAGGTAGACGAAGAGCTACCACAGATGAAGAGGATAGAACTTTATCACAATATGTCCGCGAGCATCCATTTAGCAGCTTCCGTTCGACTGGGAAAATGTCACCGTGGACTATTGCCAGAAACTTCGTTTAGCAGAAGTAATAGAAAATAACGGAGGGTGGACACACTATTAATTAATTTATATATTTTACTCTTAAAAATTAAATTTTATTTACATTCTTTTTTTTTACTTTTTATTATCTTTAGTTTTGTTATATTATTTTTTAAGTTTTGTGTAAATACATTATCTCATTTCCTAATAATTGGCAAAAACATAAAATGCCCCACGTATGCAAAAATATCAGCGAACCAGTAAAGCATGAAAAGAAAATATAAATTCTCTTATACATCTGTATATCAATCTAAAACTCATATGAAGCTGAACACATAAAACACAATACCAATATTATTCAATATCCGTGGAGGTATGCGCGACAATTCTCTGACGTCATTATTGTGAGTGGTCAAGGATCATTCATAATCCAAACAAACCGCGCAGTAATTTTTCTCGCGTGTAAATTATATGGTGTGAAAGAAAATATTTTAATAAAGGGTGCCTACATATTATTGATATAGTTAAACTTGATAGTTTATAAAGATAGATTTTCAACAGAATAATGAAGAAAAAACAGTCACTGTTTGTTGTAAACAGATATATTGTTTATAAATCTAAAAATACAAGTATTTTATGTGTTAAACTATAATGAATCGTCAGAATACATTTCAAATATCATACCTAACACCAAAAAAGGTCAATCTATGTAAGTACACAACTTTTATAAAAATTACTTTGAATTAGTCTCTTCTTTAACCTCATATACTTTACACGCGATAAAAAGAAGTATCCGGTTTGTTTGGATTGTGAACCTTGACCTAGGACAATAGTGAAGACAACAGAAATACCCGCATTATTCCTGAAAATTAGAGATGGGTACGATTTAATCGGACTGAATTTTTTGTGGAAACCTTTTTCTTTGCAACTAAGTATACTTACAGCATAAAACACCCGGTATAATGATAAATATAAAAGTGTTATGAAACATGACCTTTAAATTTTTCATCTCGACAATGTATGTATATAACAAATTTCATGTTTTTCTTTTCCTTCTTTCCACTCAGTCCATATTTGAGTGGTGTTGTATAATGCACATTATCACTTCTAAATCTAAACATTAATTGAAATTACTATTAAGTACAAGTTAATGGTGTAATATAACTCCGACCAGTAAGTATTCCAAACGCATTGTTTATGTACTTATGTCGAGGTTTCATTTCATTATAGTGCAATTTTCATATTAGATCCTGTTTCATATTTTTCTTTCCTCCCGTCGTCAATTTATTTTTCGTCCTTATCGCGAAGGCCGTATAAACAATAAAATGTTCACTACTTGAATATGTGTATGCGTGTGTGCGTGTGTATTGCAACTCTATATTTAAACCAATGCCATAAATTATGTCTCTTAAATCGGAGGAAAAATGTGAACGTTAATTAATGATTGCACATAATATGTTTCTTAATTGTTATTATAGTAGTAAATAGATTATTTTAGCATTTTAACTCTTAAATATATATGAAGGATGCTTGAGAAAGTTGTTGTAGTATAGTTTTATGGCATATTTAATTCTTTTGCTGGTATCGACAGATTTATTTTTAACAGACTCTAAAAAATGAGGAGGTTCTCAATTCTATCTGTACATACAGAGTGATTAAACTAGTCGACAATTTTAATTTATTTTTTAATGACTGTTATAAAAATGGGTGTAAAGTTCTTACAGTCTTTAACTGAAAGCATAACCAAAAATCTAATCTTTTCACCACATTTAGTTTCAGAATACTGCGCTAGTAGACAAACGATAATATTGCATTATTGTTTTTCATACAGAAATTATAAAAAGAAATAGATAAGTATAAAAACCTTTACATAATAAATACTTGAATGTATAATTAGTATCAAGAATACAAAAACACTTAACTACACACAAAGGAAAATTGCTGATTATCAAAGTTTTGCATAAATAGAATTATTTCTTCTTTTATGTTGCCTGATGCCTTCTCTAATGAGAACCAGCAAAAATCATCTATTATAATAGGAACCTACCTACCTTGATATCATTCAGGGTTTGACGGTTTCACAAACCCGGGTTTAAGACACCGGTTTTTGAAATAAATTTGTCACATTTGAAAACCGGTTTTTAAATTTAAAAAAAAAACGGTTTCAACGAATTCAAATTATTATGAAAAAAATAATTTTTTACTTATTAATTTGATTTGCTATTCATTCTATGCAACGGGCAGCAGACACATTCTTTCAATGTTGGGAGTTACGTTGGCCAGTGCTTGTGCACTGCGCACGTGCACAAACACTGGGCACTTATTTTATATTAGTACATATGTGCTATCAGTCACGAGTCACAACAGGTTCGCTTAATCTTGTAAAGTGAAAACTGGAAACAAAAATATAAACTTGTTATAGTTGGTAAAAATAACGTAACTATTAAGTATGTTTCTAATTTCTAAGTTTGTATTTTCTATTTTACAGTTTAAAACTTTAATTTTATTATATAAATTTCTTCTCTCAAAAATTAATGTAAAATAAAAAATTCTGGCTTCTGTCTATTGGGATTTTAAATAAAACACAGGGTGTTAAGTCAAATTCATATTTTCTTTCGCAACATTTCAACATAAATTATGTCTTTATCAAGCTTTGGAATTGGATTAAGAAGATACGTGTTTTTTCAAAATTCCTAAAAAATGTGTAGATTTCTTTAAATATACATTAATATTATTAATAAACTTCAAAAATATTAAAAAAAAAATGATAAATTTTAATTTCATTTTTAGATAAAAATAAATAAGTCGGAAGTTTGGGATAGTTTCAAAAAGTTAGGAATAGACAAGGCAATCTGCAATCATTGTTATAAAATGTTGAGCTGCAAAGGATCATCTACGAGCAATCTACATAATTTTTTGAAAGCAGTTCATAAAATAATTATCGGATAGAAATCAGAAACGATCGGCGAAGAAGAAACGCCTGGATCTTCCTCTTCTTCAAAAAAAAACAAACGAATATTTTGAATTTTATGAAAGTGAAAAGGTGAAGTTTAGAAGAAATCATATCAAAACTTGCAGCAATTGGAAGATTTCTGGCAGTAAAAGAATGTGTTGTTTTAGCATTGAATGATATTGGTTCTTCTTATATGTGGAAAGAAGCTCAATATCCTAAACTTTTGGAACTTCATAAAGTCTTGGGACCGATTCGTCTAGCAGCTGAAGGCTTAGGGCGACGAGATGCCAATTTATTAACAAGTGAAGGTATATTTGAATTTCTGTTAAATGAACTAAAAGATTTAAACACTAAAATACGTTTGAAATTATTATGTGCTTTAGAAGAACGAATTCAGGAAAGAAGACAAGTAGAATTAGCAACTCTTTTGCTGTATTTGCAAAATCCACAAAACATTACAAGTTCAGCAATGAAATCTAGTGTACTTTCTTTAGCTTCAAAAACCGAAATTATTAATTTATCTGGAAAGATATAGTCTGGAATATTTCCAAATTTTTATGTTGAAGCCGATTCTGATGAAGAGCAAATCGAAGAAACTACTCATCAGAATAATGCTTTTTTAAAGGAAGCCATGGAGAAATCAATTCATAAGTTTCTTGAAGACCCTGAAGAAAAACTCACAAATCCAAAGACACTGAAAGCTGAATTTTCATTATTTGAGGCAACGAATAAAAGAACCAAAAACTTAGATTTGTTATTTGACGCCCTGAAAACTATAAAACCAAGCTCAGTAGCTAGTGAACGAGTATTTTCAATTTCACTCAATATTGTGTCCAAAATAAGAACAAAACTCAGCCACCGTTCAGTGGATATTTTATGTTTTTTAAAATCCTATTTATTTAGGAGAAATTATTAGGTATATTAGTGATATTTGAAAATATTTATTAGTGAAATAAATATAAATATTATTTGAAATTTTTGTTTGAGTTACGTTATTTTGTGTAAGTAATGTGTAATCCTTCATATTTTTTTATATTTTGGCTTTGATATTGATTTCGTTTTTTGTTATTTTATATAAATTAAATAAAATATTTTTCCCTATTCTATTTTTTTGACAAAAATTCGAAAACCGGCTAAAACCGGTTTTTTGGAAATCTGGAATTCGAAAACCAGCTTTTCAAAAAGTCGGTTTTTGTATTAACCCTAATACCATTTCTCCAATTTCTGCTATCTCTTGATGGAACCTTTCCCCTTATTCATCACTCGTCTTTCCTAAATTAGAAGGAAAGAAATACAAATGTGAATGCAAAAAATTAACTTTGAGCACATTCGGGACCTTAATTTTTTATAGTTTTCTAGGAGATTGGCCACGATATCTTGGTAGTTTTCACTCTTCTGATTTCCCAGACAATATTTGCAAACATTTTTAAAAGAAGTCCATGCTGCCAGCTCTGTCATTTATGGTACGTTCAAAATTTTCAACTTTGAACAGCTTCCTAACTTAAGGACCAACAAATATTTCCTTGCGAACTTTCGCATCAGACAGCTCTGGAAACTTATCCTTTAATTATTTAAAACAGCTGCCTTGTTTTTCTAGTGCGCTGACAAACTGTTTAATCAAACCTAATTTAATGTGTAGAGGTGGTATAATCACCAAATTAAAATCCACTAACGGCTCAAATTTTTAATGAAATGATGCTGAACTGCTTGGCTATCTCATAGACACAAAAAACAAGATTATTTGATAAACCTTCCTTGCAGTCCAAGTAATAAGGAAATAACCTTAAGGTCACCACAGATTTGTCAAAGATGATTTGAATATTGAATGAGATTTAATATAGTTGACATAATGTCATACGTTTCTTCATTGGAATTGATGCTTTCGAGTTACCATTATAAAGTAAAATGGCTTTGAGACTTCTTTTCGAGTCGATAAACACTCGCCATTCTGTTATATTCAATACTCATTTCATACAAAAGTTGATTTACGTCAGTACAGTAACAGAAATATCTTTCAACTTAATGAATTGAATTTTTCAATACAGATATTCTTGTAGTGGAATGTAAAAGGTTCCATTCTTTTAATCGAGATCTCAAAATTTGTGTCGATTTTCCATTCTTGAAAATCACACGCAACACAACTTGTGGAACACTGTTTCAAACTTCTTTAACTAAGTAACAATTCTGTGACATTTTGTTTGTTTCTTGCCAGACCACGTCAGCAACTAACCAATAAACACATCACTATGCACCTGCAACCTTCATATATGCAGGTATCGAAACCAGAAGTTTCTATTTTAGTATATTCCGCGATGATTAATATATTAGAATTCCTTAATTCTCTCTGGAATGCGTGACGTCGTATGCTTTGTAGTTGCCGCTGCCCTTCTTGGTATAGCCGCAAACATGCTCGAGCTTGTTACAATACCTTTTTAATTTTAAATTTTGCGTTAACCTTAGTAAAAACAGATAAACATTTTATTTTGAAGATGTGACGTTATAACTTATGTTAGAATACAGTTTTTATGTTTAAGAGCTGCATTAAACTTCCTGTATATTAGTTTTTTCCAAGCAAAAAAATATAAATATCACTCGAATAATATTAAAAAAAATCAACCATAACCTGATATAATTCTTAAAGAATGTAGTTACATCGAGTAAGTCGAACCTGACTGGCAGCAGGCTCCATAAAATAAAATAGGAACTATTCGCTGAATAAAAGGAAACGAGACGAAATATATTACTAAAACTCATAATTAACGTTACGGTCTTACCAGCTGATAAAAGTCCAAATACAACAATCCGGCACGCGTCGATATGAAATACGATAAACTTGTACTCTCTACTCAGAAAATCCACTGTTCATTAGTGAAATCCACAATTTAAACGGCAAAATTATTGCAGAGAATACGACGGACAATTATCCACTGCTTGTAATCTGGAAGACGATCAAAATGAAAGTGTACGCAACGTGCTTGGAAGACGGCTTAACTGACGTCCAAGATCATGCGCGGAAGATGACAACGCCATCTGAACAATACAAAGATAACAACATAAATTGTTAGACGATTAATAATTAAGAGATGAGGGGAGGTATAATACGAAAATAACTAATAGAAATAATAGAAGATAATTAAACCCCAAAACATGAAGAAATATAAGCGAACTGAAAATTAAATTCCAGCGAGCGATAAAATAGTTATCTACTAAGCGGAACAACACTAATCGCCGGCAGATGTCCTTGCGAGTAGAACTTAACATTAAATAATTACAAAAGTCTTGTAAAAATTGGTAAATGAAACGTAAATCGCACTGGCGAGAATATACATCAATAAAAATGACAGAACCGGAAAAAAAACACAATTCTACGGAAATAACTAAATGCCACAAATGCCGGAATATATACATCTTCGTTCAAAATTTAATGAACTAAAAATCTAAGATATTGGTACATGAACCAAAAGATATAAGACATTCAAAAAAAAACGTAACATCACGTAAATGTTGTGTGGTAGATCGCAATCTCTAAAAGTCTGAGCACTCCTGCCTTAGAGGAACAACTACAAAAAGGGATGAGCCAAATCTTAAACATCGAGAATGTCGTCTCTAGTAACATTTAAATCATTCCGGCTTGTAATAACCAGATCAAGAAAGTGGTAATTCGAATTCAATATATAGGGTTAACTTGTTTAAGATTAAGGAATATCATGAAATTATTAGCGAAATTAGAATTTCCATCAGTGAGACTAGCACTACAATACAGAGGCATATTCAAGTCCCCAATAATTAAAATTATTATGATTATATTACTGTAATTACACTAAAAAATAACACCATAATACTTGACACACAAGTTTGAAGGAATGCTGTATAGAAATAACGAAAGGAAATTGAAGCAAGTACTTCTCTAAAAACCCAATATCGTCGATCAAAAATTAAGTGATAAACGTCCGTAGATCGATAGTAAATCATTCATACTAAATTAAATTAACATGTATCCACAGGGAGTTATTTAACACTAAGATACATAAATTATCAATTTATTTTAGACACGTGCTTGCTACTAACGCATTTGTGTCCAAGAAGTGTGAAGTAATATATTAATCGTGGATGGGATATTTTAAGAGAAATCGTATACTAAAAATACCTCCTCGGCCTTATCTTTTCCATCTTCTACTGTTGTATATGTGTATGGCCACATATACATACTCGTAGTAGTTTTTAGGCACCATAATCGCGTGTTTGAACCTTTAATTGCTTAAAAAACGACGTGTTTAACGTCTCAATAGTAAAGTCGAGATATCGAGCAAGAATCAGCGCGTTGCGTGGACTGAATTGGAGATCAAATGGTGTGAACACAAAGAGACGAATGCATGTAGTTAGTGAAAGT
This sequence comes from Amphimallon solstitiale, assembly GCA_963170755.1. NCBI lineage: Eukaryota > Metazoa > Arthropoda > Insecta > Coleoptera > Scarabaeidae > Amphimallon > Amphimallon solstitiale. The sequence continues at coordinate 66,425,781 of OY720680.1, forward strand.
TTGGGAAGCTTAATCGAGTCGTTATTGTGGTGATAAATCGACGGGAGTTCCATAAACAAAACGATTTGCGATCACGATTCTAATTCGAGGATAGAAAATAATAGTGTATGAAATTGTAGAATTATGTGTTACAGACCCTGACATTATCGTGTTTATTAACTTTTGATTTTGTAAAATTCTCTATTTTTATATGCACATATACAGTCTGCACGCAATCTACTTGCTGGTGAATATAGTAGACATAGCTGGTCGACTATAAGTAGGCAAATAAGGATATTGCCTCTGTTACTAACATTAGAACTACGTTTACTCGACACAGCAGAAAACGTTACTGTTAGTGAAAATTGCTACTGTTACTGTGAATTAAGTGTATTAATAACAAATTCTTTAAGCAAGAATACGGATTTACAGTACTGCTTTAGAGAAGATGGAAATAATTTTAAACAATAAAAACACTACCTAGATAATTCATAAGTAGAGACATTCTGAAGCATCAGACCATCGCACTAAATAATATTAGTATAGGCGAAAAAAATTACCGATGAGGGCGCTGTTATCGCAAAGAATATGGCGGTTGACTGAGGGACACTTTTTACTATTTGTTAGTGTTTGCATTTGGTATACGTGTGTTTCGGAAATTATTTGTTCATTGACAACAATAATTATCATAAAATATGTTTTTGGAAAAGGTTCTTAAGTAAGTTGATTCTTGCAGGTACATATTATGCAAGTTTATGTATAAATAATGGTAACTTTCAGGATCTAAAACATGCATAAAAGACGTAGTTATGTTAACTGCTGTGTTTACGGATGTCATAGTATGAAAGGGAAAGATAAGCACCTGAGTTTTCAGGCTTCTCCAAAAGAAAATAGCGGGTGTGTGTACATGGTGTACATCACAAACAAATTTGGTCTCCAAGACAAGGTAGATAGGAAGAAAGGTTGGAAAATCAAATTATTAATGGGAAAACATACTTCTTCATTTATGAGAGTGTGTTCTTTACACTTTAATAAGGATTTTTTTTTACCAGGTATAATTTGTTAAGTATAATAGAAATAGTTTAAATCAGCATAAAATGTTACTATAGGTGTTGAATGCAAATTTCCTCGTTTGAAGAAAAATGCTGTTCCTTCACAAAATCTACCATGTAGAAGTGTCAAGGAAGTTAGTCCAAAGTTAAGGAAACAACATCAGCTTAGAAGAAAGAGTATGACAATACAGCAATCATCGATCGTGGCAGATGTAATTGATAGGAATGACAGTGTGACAGAGAAACAACGTGCTCTACGGCAAGAAGTTCATGACAGGTGTTAGTCCTAGTGGATTAATAACATTTATTAGCAAGGCATATGGAGGAAGGGCATCAGATGAAGCTATTTTTGAATAAACTGGTATCATTGGTTTGTTAGATATGCACAAGGATGCCATTATGGTGGATAAAGGCTTTCGTATTGATGATATAACTGATAATCATTTTATTAAACTTATTAGACCACCATTTTTGAAAAGGAACATGCGGCTATCTAAAGAAGAGGCTCAACGAAACATTGAAATAATAAGAGCAAAAGTGCATATTGAACATATAAATCAACAAATAAAAGTATTTGAGATATTATCAAAGCCATTGCCATTGTCGCTGGTTGAAAAATGATGACATTTTTATTCTTATCTGTGCTGTTGTAAATTTATAAGAGCCAATTTTAAGTGATGACAAATTTCTCGTGTATACAAAGTGCATGTAAAACATTTAAATTCCTTTAGTGTTAGAGTTTAATATACCTATCATGCTTCACCTCATATTCTGCCCATGTACGTATAGTTTTTACACCTTTTCATAGTAACACATTTTATTCAATCTACCATTGTACATTCCCACCTTTTTTTAATGTATTTTTTTGCACATTTAATTTAAAATATAGTTCTATATGCAAACTACACTGATTTTTTTTAAAATTCATACACCAGTCGATTTGAAATGTTACACAACTATATTGTACTACTTATTCTTAGTAAATTGAAAGGAATAAATACAAATAAAACCCTTTTTATTTCATTTTATTTTTTTATACATAACATATGTAGCATATTATTAAAATAATTAAGCTGCAATGTTTGCAACAAAATATTAGCAAAATTTTCATCATATTTCAGATTTATTTTTACAAATGTATTATTCACTGATGAATATATGATGAAATCGCATTCCTTAATATTAAGTATTACCATACTTAACTGAATTTGACTATAATATGCATGTTTCTTCTTTAGGGTAAATTCATTGCTTTCCATTACAATAAAGTTACATCGGCTAATCAATTGTTTTGCTGTTATTGTAGTTCCTAAAAAATAAATAGAAGTGTAATTGTCTCCATTATTGTTTAGGTGATATTTACGTACCTTCAAATAGGCATTTTATTTCTAGTAATTTTACTGGTGCATTACCATCAAACACAATTCCACCAGGTGAACATGCTAGCCATTTATGCTGACTACTTACTATGAGACCTGTTTGAATGACTTGACAATTAGAATTTGCTATGTAGCAGTCTTGTGCTGCAGATTCAAACAACACCATGATCAACATATTTGTTGTAAAATTTCTTAGGCCAAAAATATTTGCATGCTTTTTTCTCCCATTCATTTAAACTATTTATATATATTTTGTAACATCTAGAAGCTGTAATACGAAATTGTCTTTCCTTAAACCATTTCTCTTTGCAAATCTTTGTATCTCGTACCACTGATAAAATATCAATATTATAAATCTCTTCGTACATGTTTCTACAGCAGTATTTAATGAATTCTTGAACAATATGCTGGCTTGACTTTCCCCAGTTAATGTTTCTGTTGTAACCAGTCAATCAGTTTTCTCCAAAATACCACAAGTTATTATATGTTTTGCATTAGCAATTGATTCTCCCTCGCCAATACACCCAGAAGCCGGGGTAGTTTCTAAATAACTGAAGAGGGTTTTGAAAGATAGAACATATTCTTTCCTTTCCATAATTCCTAAAAAAGGGTAAATTGTCAGTACTTGATGCCATGTCCCTTAATTTCAAACAACTGTCTGAGTGTCCCTCTGTCACTAGTAATTATATCTTCCTGAAGAGGGCGTTTGGTTAATTTGAATTCCCTATTCCACTAAATAATTTCAGTAACAGATTTCATCACAGCTTCCCAAATTGTATGAGTAAATAAAAGAAATGATCAAAATTTTAAAAACTCAAAAACAATATTTTTTTTTCTTAAAATATCAAAGACAAGAAACATAGCTGATATAAAATTCGAAAACGTAACAATAGCAGAACTCTTATTAAAATTAAATGAAAATAATTCCGTAGTACAGTATGGCTATTAATTTATAGTACAAAAACTTTCAAACTTTACTCAGTTAAAGTAATATGTAATAATAAATTAACACTTAAGTATTAGCGTTACGAATAATATGTTTCAAGTGCCCTTCATTGCGTTGAACGCATAGTTCGTATTGTTGATGCATGTTTGTGACCATATCTGAAAATAGAGGTTGTTGTATCTGTCATATCGCTTCTGTAATTTTCTCTTTTCGCTCTTGTATTGCAGACAGATGGTTGAAAAGGAACCCCTTTATAAAGAAAGCCCCACACATTTGGGTGCCATATTGAAAAGGAACAAGTATATAAAAATTAATATCGTAATGTGATGGCCCCACTTTGTTACGTCATAATGCATTAGAGAACCCTTATAATGGCCCTTCATTCTTTAATAATTTTTAAATATAAAATAAAATAAAGTAATTGAAGGATTTACCTGATTAGCTCAGTCATTATCTCAGGTCGATCTATGTGAAAGAGATGTTAATAATCAATAGTTCTTAGGGCATTATTTAGTACAATGCAATAAAACTCTATGGTATACATTTAAATAATATTTATATTAGAAATCAATAGTTTTTCTACATTTTAATAGAAACAGAGGAGAAAACATTTACAAAATAAAACTTGCATTTTTAATACTGCAAAATAGCATATATATACATAATATAGAGCGTTGACTTTCCACAGTTTCGGTATATTATATATATCAGTGTTTACTACGTTGGCCGGAATAAATAAACAACCTACCCTAGATATTTATTACATATATGTATATATAATACTACTACGCAAATGATAGATTTATTATAACGTTGACAAAGAATTTAAATAAAAAGTTGTGACATTATTATATTTATCTTTCTCAGATTAATATACTAATTTATTTCTTCGCTACATCAAGACGAAATTTTTTATGTTTAATTCTTTATATATCACTCAATAATAACTGTTTTTTATATCTTACATAGGTTCTTCTTCTTTCTTGAACTGGAGAAGGTCTTCTTATGATCGGTGTTTTCAATTGGAGTCTTTCCATCGACGAACAAGACGTCGGTAATTTCCACGAACTGCTATTCGTAGAACAATAACTCTTTACTGGAAGATATGATGAATTGAACACTTTAACATTTTATTAGCGGTCGATCTTTTGTACATAAGAACCTATTTTTTTTACTTTAAGGTTCTAACTATGATTTTATATTTTATCGACCGCTATATGTATATACATGTGAGTCGACATACTTTTAAACTAGAGGACCTTATCACTTTGCAGTAAAACCACGATATCTACCCTGGTGACAGATCTCATTGAAGGACCTCAGTCGACATTTTTGTGGAATCTCGTTCTTCACTTCTTATAGTTCAAATCTCGGGGTTCCCCTTTTTCTAGGATGCCCGTGTATCCCGTTGTGGTTTTCACACGAAATGTCACGTATACCGTGCAAAATTGTAAATACCACGTCACTAATCTTAAACTAAACACAAATATTCGGTGCCAATGGTCTTATCAATACTTGCTTATGAAACTAATACTTATTTTATACACAGATTAACATATAAGAAATAAAGGCCGTATCGTTACAAGGTTATCTGGGAAAACCCATAGTTTCAGCATACCCCAGACATATGCATGGAATGATGTTAAGTCCGGAGAGTTAAATAGAAAAGAAAAATCTGTGAAACGTGAAATTACATTGTTTCCAAATGTCTTCCGCAGAAAGGTAGCATGTGCTGTGTGGTACGTTGCCCCATTTTGCTGAAAAAACTGGATATCGAGTTTCTTGATCTACAAAACATCCGAAGGTCATCTACAAACGGTGTGAGAACTTGAGTAATATAGCGCTCTTGGTTAACAGTTACTGGACGTTCGTTTTCCTCAATGAAGTAAGGCATACAATTCCTCGTCCAGAAACTGCGCATCAGATGGTCAGTTTTTCAGTATGCAACGGTATTTCTTGCTCCTCTTCTGGTCGTTGGAAACCTAAATTAAGAAAAATTAATTTCTAGAAGTAATTAATTATTTATTAAATGATCAAACAAGATCATTTCAGATTTCGACGGACATTTCTTAACATTTCCGGGGTAACATTATTCGAAAATTAAACAATTTTGGCGCGTAATTGTTATAAATTAGACGGACGTTGATCTCCAAAGACATTATTTAAAAAGTGACTAACTTTAGGAGTGCTGTGCGCGGGCAACCTTTCAGCTGAAAGTACATTTTCCCGTTTAAATTATCGTTAATAAATAGTCCATAATGCACTGGAAGGGAAACCGAGAGGAAAACAAGTTTTATACAAAACTACTGTCTGGCAGAAATATGTAAAATGCCAATATTTTATAGTGTGTAAAAAAATCTATTATTACCCAGGATTAGTCAAGTTTTACCAAATAACATTTTTTTTGAAATCTCTAAATTTGACACCTATACTGTGCGCATATTTTTGGTAATAAAGGGTTTTTTAAAGGACCGATTTTTTTTCATCCGTTCCAAACTTTATAACCTGCGCTGTATATACAGGGTGAGTTTTTTTCATTATTTGTATGGGGATTTCGAAAACCATAAGAGATATGCATTAGGTTAAATGGAGAAAGATTTGCATCTTTATAAGCCTCATGCAGATACGTTTTTGTAAATTTAAGAAAATGCATGGTTTACTAGATATTTGCAAAAAATAGAAATTCTCCAAAACCTTTTAAGTGCTATAACACTTCTATTCTTAAAGTTAGAAAAAAACTTTTTGAATATTGTTTTTAAGAAATTCAATTTCAAACAACGACAACTTCTTAAATTTTTAATTTTGCTTAGCATTTTTGAGTTAGCAAGCAAAGTATAATTTTTTTTAAATGGAAACTATAGTTGGCTATGACATATTCTAGTAGTGCATTTTTTTTGCTTACAATGATGTAAGTGTTGTAGAACTTATTTTAATAAATAACTGCACAAAACACTATTATTATGTTTAACAAAAATCATGTCTTGCCATGGAAAAGAAAAGAAACTTATAATATACAATGTAACACAAGAAACAATAAAAACGCTAAACGAATTAATTATGAACAACACTTAACACGCTAAATTTACATTAAGTGTTCGAAATGCCCACTATTATTATCGACGCACATACGGCACCTTTTCAACACTGAGTTAATAGCTCTTCTAATTTTGCGCCCATCTAAGCTATCAAATACATTAATAACAGCTTCCAATAGCTCCTCTTGGGTTGCATATGATCGCACATATACGAGATCTTTTATTGCTCCAAAGACGAAGAAATCTAACGGTGAAAGATCTGGGGAACGTGCAGACCATAAAACAGGACCATTGCTGCCGATCGACGAGTTTGGAAATAATTCATCTAAATATCTTTTGACCTGTGCCTGATAGTGAGGCGGGGCACCGTCGTGTTGAAACCACCGTAAATTTGTACGGGTCTGTAAATTTAATTCATCTAGGATATTGTCGAAATCTTCCCTAAGAAATTGCAAATATCGATTTCCGGTTAAAGTTTCATTAAAAATAAATGGCCCAACAAGTTGCGAATCAATAACACCACACCATAAATTGAAGCCAAACCTAATCTGGGGTCGCCTTTCTTCTAAACGGTGAAGATCTATTTGCGCCCACAGGTGTTCATTATGGCGATTGAACATGCCGCAGTTTGTAAAACGTGTTTCGTCGGTCCATAAGATCTGCATCGGAAAGTTATTATTTTCATGGCACATATTTACGAACCAAGCACAAAAATGTAATCGTCTTTCATCGTCTCCAGGGTGTAGAGTTTGACCAACTAATTTTTTATAAGGATGGTACTTATGTTTTGATAAAATTCTCACTACTGTGCGTTGTGAGGTAGCAGCGCCTTGTGCAATTTGCCGCGTTGATGTTGATGGATTCTGATTAACAAGAGCTAAAACATTTATCTGCGTGTTTTCACCAATATTACCCTTATTTCTAGGTTTAATAAAACTTCCATACTCGTTTAAATTACTATATAAAATGTTTAAGGTGTCTAAAGATGGTTGAGGGCGATCAAAATACAATTAAAAATAGCGTTCGGCGGCTTCTTTACTATTTTTGTTACAAATAATGTAACATTCAATCATATCAAGTTTCTCAAGATTTGTGTACACCATAACTAACTTTGTAAAGCAACTAAATCACTAACAAAACCAACTATAGTCACCCTAATGAACGAACTGTCAATGATGAAGTAAACATAATGCTTCAATTACTAATATCGCGTTTTCCATGGCAAGACATGATTTTTGTTAAACATAGTAATAGTGTATTGAGCTGTTATTTATTAAAATAAGTTCTACAACCCTTACATCATTACAAGCAGAAAAAAATGCACTACTAGAATATGTCATAGCCAACTATGGTTTCCATTTAAAAAAATAGGCTTTGCTTGCTAACTCAAAAATGCTAAGCAAAATTAAAAATTTAAGAAGATGTTGTTTGAAATTGAATTTCTTGAAAACAATATTCAAAAAATTTTTTTCTAACTTGAAGAATAGAAGAGTTATAGCACTTAAAAGGTTTTGGAGAATTTCTATTTTTTGCAAATATCTAGTAAACCATGCATTTTCTTAAATTGACAAAAACGTATCTGGATGAGGCTTATAAAGATGCAAATCTTTCTCCATTTAACCTAATGCGTATCTCTTACGGTTTTCGAAATCCCCATACAAATAATGAAAAAAAACTCACCCTGTATATGTTTCATATCCAATCGATTAAACAACTAATAGTGTTAAAGGTAACTCAACTTGTGGAATGTCATTGCTATGTGGGAAAGATAAAAGGAAGTTTCTACAGATGTTTAGGTACATATTATTGAGGACGTGGTATTGAGAACTTTCATAACCTTACTGTGTTAATTAATTGATAGCAGAAGGACATTTTGGTATTTGTAAACTTTACATTGTACAAAGTGGAGAGGAAATACGCATTAGTATGAATTATGCATACTTTTGAGCCGTATAATTTATTTTTAATAGAGTTAAGTCCTTTAGTTGTATATAAAAAAGAAAGTGAAAGAGATTTTTTTACATTTCATATAGTCCAATGTTATTTTATTACCCAGATTGTCCTCCTTAAACCCTGCTATACATTTTTGAATATATATTTAAATGGAAATGTATTTGAACAAAATAATTCTTCTCTCTTGCACTAGATACAATGTTAAAGTAAAGAAATGGCTAGTTTTAAATGATGAATATGTTTATTTCTTAACTTTTGAATTCTTTCGGGATAAGGTTTTATAAAAACAATGCATTACTGTAATAGTTACTCAATTACATACATTTTCAACCTCCTAACTTACCCGGAATACTTTCATTATTGCTCGTCTTAGAAAAATTATTTGGCACTTTGGCATTTAGGCGCTTTTTGCACTGCCGCCATTTGCATTTTGGCGATTTTTATGTTTTACAATTCCCCAACGTGCATTCAAATTAACTGTCAAATTTGACACTAGAATTCCATAAGCACAGTTTAAAGGAAAATCTATACAATGTCACTTAGAGACTTTTTGCGTAGAACCCTTCAAATGATCTATGCTGCCGCCATTTGCATTTTAACAATTTTTATGTTTTACAATTCCCCTACGTGAATTTAAATTAACTGTCAAATTTGACACAAGAATTCCATAAGCACAGTTTAAAGGAAAATCTATACAACGTCACTTAGAGACTTTTTGCGTAGAACCCTTCAAATGATCTACGCTGCCGCCATTTACATTTTAACGATTTTTATGTTTTACAATTCCCCAACGTGAATTCAAATTAACTGTCAAATTTGACACTAGAATTCCATAAGTACAGTTTAAAGAAAAATCTATACAGTGTCACTTAGAGATTTTTTGCGTAGAACCATTTACATGATCTACGCTGCCGCCATTTGCACTTTAGCGATTTTTATGTTTTACAATTCTCCAACGTGAATTCAAATCAAATGTCAAACCTGACACTCGAATCCATAAGTGCAGTTGAAAGGAAAATCTCTACAATGTCACTTAGGGACTTTCTGCGTAGAACCCTTCAAATGATCTACGCTGCCGCCATTTGTATTTTAACGATTTTTAAGTTTCACAAATCCCCAACGTGAATTCAAATTAACTGTCAAATTTGACACAAGAATTCTATAAGCACAGTTTAAAGGAAAATCTCTACAATGTCACTTAGGGACTTTCTGCGTGGAACCCTTCAAATGATCTACGCTGCCGCCATTTGCATTTTAACGATTTTTATGCTTCACAATTCCTCAACGTGAATTCAAATTAACTGTCGAATTTGACACGCGAATTCTATAAGCGTAGTTGAAAGAAAAATCTCTACAATGTCACTTAGGTACTTTTTGCGTAGAACCCTTCAAATGATCTACGCTGCCGCCATTTGCATTTTAGCGATTTTTATGTTCTACAATTTGCCAACGTGAATTCAAATTAACTGTCAAATTTGACACCAGAATTCCATAAGCGCAGTTTAAAGGGTTTTCTGGTAGTGATTTTTAGAATTATCGACATGAACTTATCAACTTAAAGCTTCCTGTTATGAATGTACTATTCAAATAAATAAATAAAATCTAAAATTTATTGCAAATATACAAATTATCCAGTTCAATGTTTGATCAGTGTATAATATGTACATTTGTACCATTTTCTCTTTGCAGACAAAACTTTTTTTTAGAAATACAGGGTGCGGCAGCGAATCGGGCGATTTTAAAAGTATTATCAAGAGTGAACGATTAGATTTATTCACTCTAAATACACAAGAACACATAATAAATATAAAACCTTTTGTTTTCAAGCTGAAACTTTCTAAAAATAACGTCTTTTAGATGCCCACCATTCCTCCGTACGCATTCGGCAAGTCTTTTGTTAACATCGACCATTACCTGTTGCAGCATCTCCACAGGAACTCGTTGAATTATTTCCTGATTCGACCTCTTAATTTTTGGAATGTGTGTGGTGCTGGAGAACAAAACACTTGTGATTTCAAGCAGCCCCACAGAAAAAATCACAGGCTGAAAGATCGGGAGATCTGGCCATTCGATATCCCCATGCCTGGAGAGAAATCATGTTATCTTCAGACATGGGGGATATCGAATGGCCAGATCTCCCGATCTTTCAGCCTGTGGAAACAGGTTCCTCACAGTTGCCATGGAATTTCGTGACTGGTAGCCGCAGTTAGAAGAACGTATCTCTCTTCGAAGGTACGAGGGCGACCGGAAATGTTTCCGGAATCAGCAAGAGATGGCGCACGAGGGTTGAAGTAGATTCATTGGTCGGCAAGGGCAACCTTTTTTATAGCAACTGTCAAAATTTCAGACGTCTACTGTGAATAGTTGTTATTTAACAGTGTGTTTTGTGTAGCAAGTCAGGCGGTTTCGCAAAAATGGATAAAATCGAATTTCGTGCAGAGGTGAAACACTTCTGGATGGCTGGGAAAACGGCCACGGAAATTCGAAATATTATGCTAGAGGTTCATGGCGGATCTACTGGGTTAGCGAGTTCAAACGTGGTCGCACAAGCACAAGTGATGAACCACGCAGTGGTAGCCAAAAATAGCTACCGACGATGAAATGGTCTGCAAGATTCATGATGTCGTGTTAGCCGATCGCCGAATGAAGATGAAAGAGATAGTAAAGACAACAGGAAGACGAAGAATGCGTTAGCCATATCCTACACGAAATTTTGGGAATGAAGAAGCTATTGGCGCGATGGATACCGCGTTTGATCACACCAGAGCAAAAAGAAAATCGGTTGACCGTTTCGGAGGAGTGTCTGGCCAGGATTAAACGCAATCCAAGAGATTTCGTCATACGTTTCGTAACCGTAGATGAGACTTGGATCCACCACTACATACCGGAGACCAAGGACAATCGAAGCAGTGGACTTTTCCGGACAAATCAGCTCAGAAGAAAGCAAAGACCGTTCCATCGGCCGGAAAGGTCATGGCGACCATTTTTTGGGATTCCCAAGGTGTGATCCTCATCGACTATGTGCAGAAGGGACAGACGATCACGGGCCAATACTACAGCGATTTATTGACTCGATTCGATGCAGTATTGAAGGAGAAACGGCTTCGTTTGCAGCGGAAAAAGTGCTTTTTCCCCACGACAATGCACCGGCTCATTCATCCGCATCGTCTTCTCCAAATTGAATGAATTCTGCTTCGAATTAGTTTCTCATCCTCCATATTCACCGGACCTAGCCCCCAGCGGATTCTTTCTCTCCCCAAACCTGAAAAAATCGCTGGCAGGAAAGAGATTTGCCTCAAATGAGGAAGTCATCGCCGCTACAGATGGCTATTTTGCAAACCTATCTTTCCGACGGCTTGAAGAGACTGGAACACCGTTTGAAAAAATGTATTGATCTTCGAGGAGACTACATTGAAAAATAAAAATAAAAAACCACACCAATACCGTGTCTTTCTTGTCGATTCCGGAAACATTTTAGGTCGCCCTCGTAGATGAGCATTTGCTGGAGCTAAGTAGTTCTCCAACATGTAAACATAGCGAAGTACGGTCCAATAATTACAAAAGAAGATATCACACACCAATACAGTAACTTCCAAGCTGTGAAGTTGGATGAATTTCTTGCGGGTTTGTGTTAGACCAGTAACGGAACACATCAGTGCTTACTGCGAGGCAAACATTTATAGATGGTTTGTGCCCATGCCTTAAAAATCCTTCCGGAAAAGGGAAAAGGTTAATTATATTACACATAGGTTCTGACGAGGGATTTGAAGAAGATGGCTTGCTACTTTTTGAATCTAAAAAGACAGGTGATTACCACGAAGACATGAATGCGGAGAGATTTGAAGAGTGGCTTCAACATATTCTGCCCAATTTGAAAGAAAATGCAGTGATTGTTTTGGATAACGCACCATATCACAGTCGCAAAATAAATAAAGCACCTACAGCAAACAACCGCAAAGCTGAAATTCAACAATGGCTTGTCAATCAAAACATATCACATGAAGATGACATGGTGAAGGCAGAATTATTAGCATTAGTTTAGGAAAATGTGACCGGCCTTGCGAAATATGCTGTAGATGAGATAATTGAAGCATCAAATAGAAAGGTATTGCGGTTACCTCCATACAGTCCATACCATTGTGAATTAAATCCGATAGAGTTGATATGGGCACAATGTATCATTCAAAGACACAATGTATCATTCAAACTAGAAGATGTAAAGGAATTATTTCAACAAGGTGTGTTCAATATTTCATGTGAAAATTGGAACAACGCAATTAAACATGTGGTTAATGTGGAAAACAAAATGTGGGAACTTGATAAGTTAATGGATTGTCAAGAAGACTCATTAATCATAACAGGTGATGATTCCACTACATCATCTTCAAGTGACGACTAATTATTAGTGAGACTAATTTGATGCTGTTATTTAATATGCTCTTTTTGTAAATCACTGCTTTCTTATACTTTATTTTTCATATGTAAATTCATCTATTGATGAATGAATAAACACATTTTCTTTGTATCATGTAAGTAATCATAGAAACTTATACCTATATAAATATATTTTCTCCTAATAGTGTATATATTGCATTAAAAATTTCCGAACCTGTCGTTTTCTTTATTTCTTCTCATTTCTCCGATTTACAAGCCAATTGGAAAAAAATTAAAATTAAATTACTATATATTCATTAAATGTGCATTTATTTAGAAGAAAATTATTCTTTGATTTCACCACTTTAGCTACCTTAAGCTTGCTTTTAATAAATTGTTATACAAATGCCACTATATACAGAATATTAAACAAAGTTCTTTATTATAATGTACTATTCCAAACGTCAAACAAATTATCATATCACATTTCTTGTTCGCATAAACCTAGAGAGGACGGCTCTTGTATTTTATTTTCTTTTCATTTTCCTTTCGATTATACGTAAAATAATCTAAAGTAATCAAAAGTATTAGTAACTAGTTGCTTACACAGAGCTTATATTACGTACCTATATTGCATTAATTTTCGTCTATTATAATTACATTTTTATAGGAGAATGTAGAATACTTGCATCGAAATGTGGGGTTAGAACTACATATTTGTTTATAATGTCTAATGTCAAAATATTTATGGTTAAGGCTATGCGTTAAGCGTTGTGAATTTGCCTTTTTAAGCTATTACGTCAATGCAATGTTGCTACTGAATATCTGTTCGGTAATCCTACTATAGGTCTTGATGTCCTTATTACGATGAATCATTACTACTACTCCAGCTAAACCAAAATAAGCGCTATTGCCAAATCGCCCGATTCACTGCCGCACCCTGTATATGTCTGCCAATTTTCTTTTATAACTTTTTATATTTTTAAGAACCACTTGTTTTAAATTTCCTTCATAATAATCCCTCTCTTTAGGGCTTTATTAGTGGACTTAGTTTCGGCTTAATAAAATTAAGATCAGGCCACCTTAATCTAGATTCAATTTCGATTATTAAAACATTTAAGAGCAGAATTAGATTTAATCTTGTTAGTCTTATTGTAATTATTATTTTCCAGTATGAGAGGTCAATCACCGTTATTTTTTCGTTGATAACTAAACTAAAGACGAACAAGACAATTGATAAGTATTCCGAGAACATCACTATACCATTACGTGAAACACTATACGCACCGCTTTTTCACCATGTTATATTATTGTTTATTATATAAAATGCATGTATGTTCAACACATATGTACACATATCGGACCTCGATTGTTATCGATTTTATTTACAATAATCGTGCGTATAAATATACATATGAGAGCTAATGATCTAAAAAGAGTTCTTTGACTCGTCAATAAGGAAACGCAAGCTCGGACACACGACAGCCAAGCAAGCGGTTGATAGATCGGAGTAGTGGGCGTGATCGAAAAGTTATGCAGGACGAAATTCTGCACGGCTTAATTTCCATGCATATTAATTAGTCGATTAGTAATACCGCTTTGGCGGAAGTTATGATGAAAGTTATACAGGTTGTTTTGGGATTAAAGTTTTTCTTTGAATACGACGTAGTACTTGACAGAGCAAGCGGAATTTTCAAATAACTTTTATTCGGAATTTCAAAGAAATCAGAAATCTACAAGAATGCCTAAAAAAACAGACGAACGACGATTACTGTAAACGAATTTAATTCGGAAAGTTGCGTGCCTTGACAGGAGTGCAAGTATTCAGTCCTGTGAAGTTGGCAACCGAATTTGCAATATAATATTTCATCGGATTATCCTGTAGATATGGAATAGTTCTATAGGGTACTTTGAGCAAAATTTCAAGAGTTCTGCAGAATTTAGGGAAAAAATGGCAAATACCCATAATGAGTTTGGCAACCATTTTTGATAAAAACAGTGCGTTTTCGACATATTTCTGCACCTCGACCATTTCTATCATCTATCAATTTTTCAAAAAGTTAAACAACTTTGCAAAATATGTTAAATTGCCTTGCAACGACAAGATTCTAGCTACATTTCGAAACAGAACTGTTATGCATTTTTTTATATAATAAATAAAGTGTTTTCTTACTTCGCTCAATTTCGAATAAATTATTAACTCTAAAAAAAATTGGAATTTTTTTGATAGAACTCTTAGAGTTCCAACGAGAACTGCAATCAGAACTGTTGTGCGATTTTCAAAATTTAACATTTTTTGCAACATTTTTATTTTTGCATAACTTTTTGCAAAATTGTTAAAGAAATCTATGACTATGGTCGAGGTGATTAAATCTGTTTAAAATGCACTGTTTGGCCATTTTTTCGCTAAATTGAGCAGAACTCATGAAGTTTTTCGCAAAGTTCTTTAGAACCATTTCATATCTACAAGGAACTTCGATAAAATATTTTATTTTTGCAAATTCGGTTACCACCTTCACAGGACTCAAGTATTCCTATCTAAAATGCATATTTATAAAATTATAACTTCTTTTTTTGGAAATCCAAGAAAAACAAAACACTCTTGAAAACCCCTAAAGCATCCGATACACGAATGGTTGGCTATAGATAAATAGATATACACAGTGTTATATCTTCTTAAATACAGCCTTTCTTTTTTATTTCTCTAGACTCTAGATAATTCATTTCTTGAACCCAAATCACAAACACCTTGCATTGTAAAATAATTCGTTTATTTGAATCATTGTATGTGTTCCTATAACATATTTTATTACTGACACTTTTAATTCAAATCAATTTCTTCTTTATAATATTCTTTCAAACATATCCAAACGTTGATCCAAAAGACTCTCCCAATAAATTCTATTTTATTGTAGGTCTTTTTATTTATATGTTTTCTAATAATCTTTTTAAAAACAAGCATTACCATAACAACCACAAATTTTGTTATTTTTCATTATCTACTATAATATAATATTAAAATTATCTCTCACCTAAGAGAATAGATTCTTAATTTATTTTGAAATTTATTTTTTCTTTTTTCATCTGCAAACGGGTATCACACTCGAATATCTTATTCATACACCATACACAATACCAAATCTTGTTATTTCAGAAATTAAGGCATGTCAAAAACAAAAACCATATTCTGATATTTTCTACATATGTTTATACGCCAAGCCTAAACATATCTGTCATTTAAAATTAATACTTTATTACACCTTTTGTATTTAATACCACTTAATTAGTTCTGCAGCATTGGTCTGTGATGATACGCCAATAACTTATACATGAAAAAGTAGGGAAGAAATTGAAAACAAAATAAATACAGAACCAAGAAAACCGGACCAATGGCTAGTTAGGCTGAAATCAACATTAAACCCAAAAAACAGTTTATATCACCTTCCAACAAAAAATAAACAGCCAAAACAACTGAGGCTAATCATATCTAATAGAAAACTTAAAGAATAGTCCAGTCGAATTAAATTAAGTTCTATTCTGGAATATGGTTTTGTCGCCGATTTTTGTATAGGTACATTTGACCCCCACGAACATACCCTGAAAAATGCCAAAAGTCTAAGGTCCGGGTTTGGCCGTGAGAAATTGTTAAACAATTGAAAAGTGACATTTTCCAGTTAAACTTTTTTCCTGTAGGTTAAATGTGAAAACTGTCTGTACAAAAGTTGTTCGCCCCATCATTCTCTAAAAAACAAGCCATTGCACGATCGATTATCATTATTTGTTTAGCTGCAAAATGCATAAAACCATGGCAATTTTTATTTTTTATTTTTTGCATTCAATCGATGAATAATCAACGTATGGCTTTGAACCTCATGGTGTAGGCAATATAAAATGTCCCCCAGAGAACAGTGCAAAGTTCACTCACCTATGTTGTATAGTTGAGCTACAATAAGCGACAAGCCAAAATTCCTAAATTAGCTGTCCCTTCCTTGCATATTGTCGCACATGGTTCAAAAAAATCATGGTTTTAATTCATTAAGAGTACTTTCCGAAAATGTAAAAAAAATATTTTTTTTGCTCAAAAATTGCCATTTTTTTGGAGGTTCGAAATTATTTGCTTATAAACAAATGAAATATCTCCGACAATTGACATATTATCGTAAATATTATGGTAGATTCTGCTTCCTTTCTCTTCAACGAGTAATTTGAGACTAACTTTATACGAATATCTTGATTAGAACTGGAGATAACAACGTTCTAGTTTTATTACATTTATTATCGTTCTGGTGGATATTTAAGGAAAAAAAATATCAAATTTCTCTCAATACCCCAAGGAATCGCCGTGATTTTTTTCAGATCTGTAGGAGCACTCTATGTAAGTCAAAGAAATTAATGAAGTTCGGCGCGTGCTGGCGGTGGGAAAAATTGCGGCCGGGGGGCGTGGTGGGGTAAGCCAGAGGCTCCGCGCGCCGCCTGGAGTTATATATTTGTTAAATAACCGGCGATTCGGGCTCGGCGCGGGCGGCGCGCGGAGCTTCTGGCTTACCCCACCACGCCCCCCGGCCGCAATTTTTCCCACCGCCAGCACGCGCCGAACTTCATTAATTTCTTTGACTTACATAGAGTGCTCCTACAGATCTGAAAAAAATCACGGCGATTCCTTGGGGTATTGAGAGAAATTTGATATTTTTTTTTCCTTAAATATCCACCAGAACGATAATAAACGTAATAAAACTAGAACGTTGTTATCTCCAGTTCTAATCAAGATATTCGTATAAAGTTAGTATCAAATTACTCGTTGAAGAGAAAGGAAGCAGAATCTACCATAATATTTACGATAATATGTCAATTGTCGGAGATATTTCATTTGTTTATAAGCAAATAATTTCGAACCTCCAAAAAAATGGCAATTTTTGAGCAAAAAATATTTTTTTTTTCATTTTCGGAAAGTACTCTCAATGAATTAAAACCATGATTTTTTTGAATCATGTGCGACAATATGCAAGGAAGGGACAGCTAATTTAGGAATTTTGGCTTGTCGCTTATTGTAGCTCAACTATACAACACAGGTGAGTGAACTTTGGACTGTTCTCTGGGGGGCACTTTATATTGCCTGCACCATGAGGTTCAAAGCCATACGTTGATTATTCATCGATTGAATGCAAAAAATAAAAAATCAAAATTGCCATGGTTTTATGCATTTTGCAGCTAAACAAATAATGATAATCGATCGTGCAATGGCTTGTTTTTTTAGAGAATGATGGGGCGAACAACTTTTGTATACGGACAGTTTTCACATTTAACCTACGGGAAAAAAGTTTAACCGGAAAATGTCACTTTTCAATTGTTTAATAATTTCTCACGGCCAAACCCGGACCTTAAACTTTTGGCATTTTTCAGGGTATGTTCGTGGGGATCAAATGTACCTATAAAAAAATCGGCGACAAAACCATATTCCAGAATAGAACTTACTTGATTTCATGTCTAATTCGACTGGACTAGAAGTAGACACGATAGAGTACTTTGGAATTATGATAGATAAATTATCATGGGGGCCTCATGTGACCCACATACAGAAAAATATGACATCCATAATAGGGGCAATAAAAAGAAGTGGGCTATGTAAAAAGACTAAACTAATAATATACCATAGCCATATCATCACGAAAATACGCTACTTAATAGTGGTATGGGGAAAATGTGCAAATTATTAACATTAATGGCAAGGCCCTGAAGGTAATCCTGGACTTGGACTGGTGTACCCATACTTTGAATATATACAGAGATACGAGACTACTTAGTATAAAACAAATAGCTAGACTGGAGGATTACATAACAGCTTACAAGGTAGCACATAACAATCAGAAGAACAACTTTACTCTGCAGGAGTTTTCAATTTGGAACCATAGAGATATTTAGTAAACTGCAGTTGGAAATAAAGAAGTGCTCGAGTCTCAGGGTATTCAAAAGTAAAGTAAAAAAGATACACGGAAGAAAATGTTAGCATAATCTGAAACTCTCGACTGGAGAGTCAGAAACCTAGGGGCAAGCAATTCAAATAAAAAGAATATAGACATAAGTTAAATATAAATAATTCACATATAACTTAAATGCTCCCTCAATGCAGGCAATAATCTGACTAGGAGTAATAATTGAATTTAATTTAATATTGTTGTGTTACGAAACTGGAAATATGTTTACAATAATTATTTGTCATTTGTAATAAATAATAGTAACAATATACTAAATCCTGTTCATAAACATTTCTACTTTGTAGAAGCCCATCATATTCCTATACATCTTCAAATACATCATGTTTTATTGTAAATCTTTCTATGTTAAATAATTTACATCTAAGAAGAATTATATGTCTTCTAACTATCATCTTTTAAAAATCAATAATTAACATTACAACCACAAATTTTATTATTTTCCATATCACCATAACATAATTCGTAGATAATTTATTAGATGTAATAAACAATTAAGACTGAATCGTAACAAATTAAAATTGAAAAAACAAATTGTACAGCGTTAGTAAAAAGTCCCGGAACGGCCGAATAACTTTGTTATTTGAATATTATGATTTCTGAAATTTGGTATGGGGGTATAGTTAATATAAATGCATTTTATGCAATACAGTTAATATTTTTTTCACTTCCGGTTTAATCGGCAATACGTCCAACTTTTTTTTTTTTAATGGAACGCCCGGATTTTTTTAACACTTTTGAATGCAAAATAAAAAACTACGTTCAGGAAGTATTAAGATGTTTATTTTTATTCACAAGAAAACAGTTAAAAAATTAAAAAGTGTCCTAATACAGAAAAATCAAGGTACCTTTGAAAAAAGTTGTTGTTTAGTGTTTGCATTCTTTTTGCCGTCACATTTGACAATTTTAAAAGCGTTTTAACTTTTGCATCGCTATAAATTTACTTATTTTAGACATTGACACATTTGAAAATGGCAGTAAAACTTACTGAATCAGAACGAATTGAGATATTAATGATGCGTGGGTACGGTGATCGTCAACGTTCTTTTGAAGAGGTTCGTATTTTGTTTAATACTGTTTATCCGGATCGTCACATTAGTAAAAGTACGGTATGCCGAACAATTCAAAAGTTTGAAGTCTTTCGTCAGGTGAAGGATTTACCTAGAAGGGGACGTCCATTAACAGCAACAGATGAAGAAACTAGTTTGAATGTGTTACTTACAGTGGAAGAAAATCATCACGTGTTCACAACAGAATTAGGTCAAATTCATGAGATCTCCCAAAAATCTGCTCATAATATTCTTAAATCAGCAAGAATGAAAGCCTATAAAATGTATCCCGTCCATGAGTTAACTGAAGATGATCCAGATCGTAGACTACAATTTTGCGAAACAATGACGGAATTGATCGATCAGCAGCCTAATGTTTTAGATCACATCAGTTTTTCAGATGAGGCAACGTTTTGTCTCTACGGCACTGTGAACAGACATAATTGTCGCTACTGGTCAATTGAAAATCCGCATTGGATTGAAGAAGTCCATACACAGCGTCCTCAAAAGGTGAATGTCTGGGCTGGTCTTGTTGGAAACAACATCATAGGACCATTTTTTATAAGAGGAAATTTAACTGGCAACGTCTACTTAAATTTATTTCGAAATGAGGTTGTTCCAGCACTTGCGGCCCTCTTTCCAAATGCAAACATAGGTGATCACCCTAATGCACATTTTTGGTTTCAACTAGATAGAGCACCCCCCATTTTGCCCATAATGTCCGCGATTATTTGAATAAAAATTTTCCGGGACGTTGGATCGGACGTAGAGGAGCAATCGAATGGCCAGCACGTTCGCCAGATCTCTCGCCATTAGATTTTTTCTTTTGGGGTCACTTGAAATGTCAAGTGTACAAAAATCGTCCCCATAATCTTGAACAATTGGAAGAGAGAATAGTTCAAGAAGCCAATCGCATCACTCCAGAACAAATACAAAATTCAATAAGAAATTTTACTGACCGTTTACATTTTTGTCAAATTGTAAATGGAGAGCATTTTGAACAATTATTGTAATCGCAACCTGAATAGACAGGTATCTTGATTTTTCTGTATTAGGACACTTTTTTAATTTTTTAACTGTTTTCTTGTGAATAAAAATAAACATCTTAATACTTCCTGAACGTAGTTTTTTATTTTGCATTCAAAAGTGTTAAAAAAATCTGGGCGTTCCATTAAAAAAAAAAAGTTGGACGTATTGCCGATTAAACCGGAAGTGAAAAAAATATTAACTGTATCGCATAAAATGCATTTATATTAACTATACCCCCATACCAGATTTCAGAAATCATAATTTTCAAATAACAAAGTTATTCGACCGTTCCGGGACTTTTTACTAACGCTGTATAATAATAATAAAATGTTGTATCACTTGTCTGGCTTGGGGATGTTTAAGTCATCTGCAATATCTTATTTTCGACAGAAGACAAATCCATATTGAAGGTGTTTGATATTCCAATAGCAGATATTTTTAACGTCTGCATAACAAGACGGATAACTCACGAAAACCACAGTGTTCGACAATTTTAAAATTTTAAAAAATGTTTTTCAAATTTAAGCAGAATATTCCTCCTTCTGTCTCATAAATATGTAACTTAATTTAATTGAGGACTTACTTTCAAAGCGGATACATTTTTCATATCATTTCTACCGCGTTGATTAAGCTTACTTAAATTATATCGGTAATTGTCTTATCTTTATTTTGTAGCTCCATGTTAATGCTATTTAAATGGCATATCACATCTATTAAAGAAAGCTAAATCCATATTTCGTTTTTAATTACCTCGGTGCTGTTAGACCTTTTATCTAGAAAAGAGGTTACTTCGGATAGCAATTCTTGAATACTGCAACATCAATTGACACATTCTGGTAATAGACAGGCAATAAATCACTCATAATTTAATCTAAAGGCTAAACAACTAAACCTGACTATAATTCAATTAATACAGGGTGGGGCAGGTAAACATCCCTACTTTCAATGGCCATTGTGACGAAGGTTGAGTTCGTAGAAGGGTGGGAATAGGCTTAAGTGATGCAGTATTTCGGGAAGTTTCAATCTGTCACCTGTCATTTGTCAAAATGGTGTGGTCTATTTTGAGCAACGCGCTTTTACCGTTAAAACCTACTTTTCTCAAAGAAAAAGTTCTATTGTCGCGGTGCAATGTGCGATGCGTAGTCGCTACCAAATTCCGCGACTATTTCCTCTGGGGCTACCTCAAAGGGGAGACACAAGCCTTAAAAGAAGCAATACGTCAGAGACCGGGAGAGATGCTTCAGAGGGTGATGCGAAACTTCAATATCCGGCGACAACAATGTACTGATAATGAAGGCCATTATTTACAAGATATTTTGTTTAAAACTTAACTAAACAAACTTCCAATATTGCTTTTTGAAAATAATAAAACAAACTTGTTCTACTTTTTCTAGTTCGGTTTTTATTCAACTTCAAAATTAGGGGTGTTTCCCTGCCCCACTCTGTATAAGAGTCAATATTAAATCCACATGATGACATGAAAGTTTTTGAGGGAATGTGGACACAAACTTTCACCATTGACCGTTTGAGTCAGTGGTGCCATTAGTATAGAGTTGGTAATCCCCAGAAGCCATTCTAAAAATTCCCTAGATTTCCCCTAGACATTTTCTTTATACAAATTAAACCGAATAAACAATAATAATATAGTATATTAAAGTACATAAGTGGATAATAAAGTCATTAAAACATGCGCGATTTTTGAAATAGAGCAAGTGTTTTAATTAATGCCTAGTTATCCACGAATACTTTACATTATTTTTCTTTATTGGTACACTTTAAAAACATAAGTTTAGTAGTTTTAATACTACAAATACAAAAACGAATTCATAACGTAAAATTGTTGGATGTAATATGACGTTAGTATACTTTTGGTTGTCATGGAAATGATTAATTAAACAATCTGTCACATAAGGTCATTTTTGTGTAACGATGAGTTCGAAGATTGATTACTTAAGTAATTTGAATAACATCTCCCTTGATTTAAATAACCAAGGGTTTAATATTTGAAACAATACAAATTGTACATTTAATATTTATTTAATATGAGAGTTTTTTTTCAATAAAATTATTGTGAAAGGTTGTTCTGTCAGATTAATTGGTAAAAAGTTGACATTTATGCTTGACTTATTTGAATTTGTTGGCGTGGCCCTGGTAACTTTAAAACACGCGCGTGCTTTAAATGATGTAGCAATAGTGCATTAAGTTTCGGCGTAGGTTTTAGTGTAAGTGTCGGTTTTTGCATCCCCGATTTAAATACTCGGTTAACTCCAATATTATAATACATTTATTTTTGCACTAAACCTTTAACTTGTTTATCCTCTTTTTCTAGTACTCTAGTTCATGGCGCATGTGTACAAAATACGCTCGCTAAGTGGGCGTAGAATTTTTCCGCTCGCAAAAATTGTGACCGCTCCGCAACATGTTCAGAGTGGGCGCAACTGTTGTGTTTGCTGAATGCGTCCATTTTAAGGAATATATCGTCGCGTAAAATTTCGGGGATGGGGATATTGAAATCTAATAAAGAGAGGGAGGCTGTAAATCACGACAATCAAGTCGATAGTCGCCCGCTTCGACGAAAAAATGACAAACACAAGGAGGACGGAGGCACGATATGTCCTATTGTGCAAACATTCCCGTGAATACCCTGTGTTCATATTTCTATTTGAACAAATTACCCGCTTCTTGCGTACTTGTTAATTAGTTACCCAGCTTCAGTTTTATACTCCATACAAATCTAAAACCTGGCGTTCACTGTGCTGCAGGGCCTGCAGGTGATTTGCTGTGTCTTACGGAGCCAGCACGTGCTTATATTTTAATGGTAAACTGTGCAGAGGAAGCGGTGCGGTGCTGAGTCAGCTTAACTTCGCACCGTGACCGATTTTAACCGACCGGTGTGCGGTGCTGTCTATACATTCAGCGAAATGGGCGCATTTCTTGAAGTGATTAGGGGGGATATTTACTTTTTTTGGACGAGAAAAATTATAAAATCATCCTCCTGTCAATTTCATCAAATTTTGTTTTACTCCAATACTTGAAAGCATGACGTAAGAGCAAATTCGCCTACAAATACACACCAGCAGTGGACGGTCCTACCACGTCTTCAAAGAAGCTCGTAGGGCATAGCACAGTACAGTACAGCACAGCCTCGTATGCAGTGGACGACTAGCTTAACACTATGATACACTAGATGGCACTGAGCAAATCAGTAGATAAGTATGCAAAATCGAAAAATTTATTTGCCGACATGCTGTTAATATCTAAGCCATACCTTCTCCGATTAACGGGGTTTTGAAAACAATAGGTGCAATAATGTCTGGAAAGATGATTATTTAAATCAAGGGAGATGTTATTCAAATTACTTAAGTAATCAATCTTCGAACTCATCGTTACACAAAAATGACTTTATGTGGCAGATTGTTTAATTAATCATTTCCATGACAACCAAAAGAGGAATATTTTTTATTTTCTTTAAAATTCGTCCAAAATTCCCTAAATTTTTAGTAAAATTCCCTTTTTAATCAAGAAATACCTAGATCTAGGGAAAAATTCCCTAACTTGGCACCACTGGTTTGAGTATGTCTGGTATGAAATATACCTATATTTGCCGACAGGCTGTTAATATCTAACCCCTACCTCCTCCGATTTACGGGGTTTTGAAAACAATAGGTGCAATAATGTCTGGAAAGATGATACATTAAAAATACTTCATTTTCTAATCATTTTGTACATATAAATTAGCAACATCATTTTAATAAATATCCAGTCGGTTTCTTCACAATTTGACCTCACATTTCTGCAACTAATCGCTTTTCCTTCCATCGCAGCCTTCCTACGTATACACAATAACATACACATAAACGTTTGTCATTCCATTCCCTTTGTTATATTGGGCGTATCTTGACCGTGGACGGTATAATTGTTTTGTTATTTGATTATGATACGTGTAAACGACCTCATTTATATTAAAAAACTTCCACGAACAGTACATCAACCATCAGCAGCAGTCATCACGACAATAAATAACAAATCGATAAGAAGAACGAGAGAGAGAGCCTTGTACTTAACAATAACAACCCCGGACTATATCTGGGAATTAAATATCATAAATAAATAAATGTATGTGCTCAGACCGTGTAGAAGATTACAGGAACGTATGGGTATGTGTTATGTATTATGTGTATGAGTGTGTATGTGTGTATTTATGTATGTAAATGTGAAGTACAGATGAACTAAAATGCATCAATAAGCGAAAATAATCACAGAGGAATATGAACTATTTTCAAGGTTCTTTTGTATGTGCATGTAAGTTATTTCTTATCGCATCGTTTCAATGATTTTTTAATAGATTATTTTCTAATGTCATATCAGGTCAATGCTCAAGGCAGACAAGAGCACATAGGAATGTCCACATAAGCATGTCTAAGGTAAATATGCCAGTGGTAGTAAAGAACCGTCTTAGGTTTTAGATATGTATATTGCTGTGACTCTTACAAATTGAGGTTTATATAAAATAATTTAAATTATTCAATCAATGAGTAGGTAAGAATCAAGCATGCATCCTAGTGCTAGGCCTTATACTAGACTAAGATACAACAAATTTTCTGCTAGATAGTAGGTTAGGCAATTTTACATTTAACTAGCTCAGTTTAGAATGATTAAAGAAAATGTTCTCTCAGGGGCAGAAAATATAAATAAATTCTCCAATCAGTTTGAATGCTCTTTAATTATCACCAGGTCAGGTAAAGAAAATAAAATGCAACAAAAATAAATCTTATCATCTAATTTATTAAAATAAATATTAATGAATGAGAAATTTCAAATTACACAAATATATATATATATTTACAAAGACAGAAAAAAAAAATTAATATCTCAAAACATCATCTAAAACTACACATATCATAATCAACAAGTCAATATAATAAAGAAATTAAAATAAATGAAAGCATAACGTCGAGAAAAATTTATATTTTAGAATGTGAACGTGATTATCATGATTTATATTTGTCATAGATACATGTAAACAATCAACATCTTTAATAAAATAAAATTTTATTGCATATGATGAATTGTACTGGAATATGAATAACCAAAAATTTACACGATTTATTATTTACGAACAAAATATAAACATTAAGGGAATGGCTTTGCCCTAATTAGTCCTGCCTGGCGCCTTTTCTCGCTCCCAACACAGTACCATCAGAAAGCAAATTCACACTGGTAGGTACCCCAAAGTTCCACCCTACGAGTATGTCTTTTTAACTCGTCGGACACAACCCGAACATACACCACAATGTGCTCACCCCTTAAGGTATATATATATAGATTTTAAATTTAATAAAAAAAATAAATAAAATAAAAGTCTTTGTGTATTCAATTAATTAATT
This sequence comes from Amphimallon solstitiale, assembly GCA_963170755.1. Lineage (NCBI taxonomy): Eukaryota > Metazoa > Arthropoda > Insecta > Coleoptera > Scarabaeidae > Amphimallon > Amphimallon solstitiale. The sequence continues at coordinate 66,451,954 of OY720680.1, forward strand.
CAGCCCTGATTAGTTCTGCCTGGCGCCTTTTCTCGCTCCCAACACAGTACCACCAAGACTAATTCGTGTTTAAAGGATTCACCAGGACTCCATGCTATGAATTAAATAACTACTTAATTCATTTCACACATCCCTGATGTATTACCCAACACGTTAACATCAAACACACAAGTACTATGAAATATACTTGATATACATACAAGAAAATATATATATTAAAATAAACTTTTACCTCCTTTGAGATTCCAATACAAAACACCACCCCAAAAAAATTGGTACAACACTATACACACATTTATAACAAACATTATCAAACTCATCCATCATTAAAAAAAATTCGATCACTGTTCACTTATTCTATATATACATAAAACAAAATTATTAACCACAAATCCTCTATTCTGGTAAATAAAATAGTAAAGAAAAATCTTTATAAAAAAAATAAAATTATTACGCTATTCAACTTGATCATTACAGTCACTAAAATGTTTTATCATAATGCATGGTGTAGTAACCCTACATACAAAACAAAACATTCCAGATAAATAAATTCAAAGTTCGAATTAAAATAAAATTGTCCCGTACATAAATAATTATTTCTAAAATAATTACAAATCTCAATGTAAATTGTGCAGCACGACTATTACGAAAAATATTACAAGTTTTAAATTTTTGTTGAAAATTTTATAAGTATCGAAAAATCTCTTTGAAAATTTTCTAAGTTCAAATTCATGAATAAACTTCTAAGTTAACATAACATTCAAGAGGAAGAAGAGGTTTTCACCTTCTCCTTTTTCCTCTTTTGAGTGCGGTTTACACCAAGCAACTCTGCCGTTTTCTGATGGGTCCCGGTTTATATCGATAATTTTCTTCACAAAAACGTCCGGATCTGTTCGGTAGATACGATTCCATCTCCAGAACTCCATAGCTGCAGTGCTGCACCACTCAGGAAAGCAGCGTATTAACAATCTTTGAAAATGGTAAACAAACATGTAAATATCAACTTGTTTACATATTCATGACTCATCTAATGCATCTAGCGAAGAATATTGTTTCGCCGGGCCACACTATCGATCTCTCCCGGTCACAGTATTCTTCGTGCGGGAAACACTTTCTTTTTATATTTCACGTAACATTCTTTTATTATTTTACTTAAATAAAAAATAAATTTTGGGAAATTATTGACATAATGGATATTTATATACACATCATAATAAAAATAAATAAAATAACAATTAATTAAATTAAATCTTGAAGTGATCTTGATCATGCTTATTTATAATCTACCACCAAACTCAAGGTCACTGCAATATGTTAGCTAGATTAAGATAAATATACATAGCAGATCGTGTTAAATAAAAGAAAAATGTATATAAATTGATTATTATACACCTAACTGTGGATTTATCTGTTAACAACTGATACTTGATGAAACTGAAGCCGACCAAAAGATTCGACTTTATGCACCCTCGGTGACCCGTTGGATAAAACACCTCACTGGCGATTATGATGTCCGGAGTTCGCATCTCACCCAAGGAAACATTTTTGTAATGCAATTTTCCAAATTAGCTATTGCCGGTTTAAATATTGATTTTTTTTTAAGACAAGAATGATTCACATTCCAGCTTTTAATACTTTTATATCTATATGTTTGTCAAGAAAGCATGACTGGCGAGATATTGGCAAAAACAAAACCAAGCTAATTTCGAAAACTCTTTTTACACAATTTTTCTACAATTAATTCTTGAGTGATTTTGTATTGCTTATAAATTTGTCTAAACTTAGTAGTTGACGCGATATTGGAAAAATTTCTCTGAAGTAAACTACTATTTCTGGTCTACCGATTCTAGTAGGATCTCTAGAGGATGATGTGTGTGTGTGTGTGTGAGGGAGAGAGAGAGAGAGGGGGGTGTAGTAAAAAGATTACTGCAAAAAATATATTTGGCTTTAAAAAAGAGGAAAAAGAACAGTTTTGACATAGATGATAAATCAATAAGATGTCCTAAGATCAGTTAATGAATTAGACAACTAAAATTAGACATGCTAGATGAAACTGAAATCATAAACATAATTAATCCATTTTGGAATAAACGCAGTCCAGGCGACATTGGATGTGATCCTACTTTTGAAGATATGCACTCATGTCATAGGTGCTGGCACTCATAGAGACAATAAATAATTATCTAACTTTGGTATTTTTCTGATAGAAACTGGTAATCCTAACCCATATTTTGAAGGACGCGATGACAACTCGATACAAATACAGACCCATTACTGAACTTTCACTCTTCGCAAAATCTTTGAAAAAATAATGTGTAATTGTACCATATGAGCAAAAATGATTTAGATAGCGGATGGCCATGGTTAAAAAATCACTGTCTTTGATAGGTTCAGCTTGTTGTTGGTTCTACATGTTAATTAAATGTCAGTTTTGATTTGAAGTTTTATTTGACATGAATTATATGTCAGTTTCAATTTTAATAAATCAAACATGTAAGGTACGTTCAGAAACCCTTTATCTAAATAATTTATGCGTATATGGTATATTCTTGCAGTCAAATGAAACGCCATTATTTAATTATATTCAGAATATTATTGAGTTCTAGTAGAAAAAACATGTCTGCGGTTGCTCTATAGAAAAATATATCCAATAATCTATATGTATTCGCATTTTTTTTTATTTATTTATTTTTTGGTTGACAGTGTCTGCCTTGCCATATATCGGCTTTTGTGCTCAAATTTGAGTATCCTCTAACAGAAGCTGCAAATAGCGGTTTGTAATCCAGGTGGTTTCCCGTTTATTGCTTCTGTCTTCAATGATATTCCACCTTATATTACTTGGCTGCATCGTACTGATGATAACCGACGAGTCTGAAACACGTGTCTACGGTTGCTATAAGAAAGATTTGTAAGTGAATTTATTGGTTAATGTATGTTGATCTTGGCCGTTGTACATTGATCATTTTCTTTACCCAGTTTTTCTTGATGAATTAATAGCACCAATATTACAAAGATATGGTGGAAAATATCCAAAAAAAGATTAACTACTTACAAATATTGCATTTGTAAAATTAAACGCAGTATGCACAAAATAATGCTTGCAGTGGAATTAACCTTATGATAATTTAAATCATGTGAGAAAGGCAAGCATTCTAAAATGCAAGTTTTGTTTACAATATACACAGTTGGAAGGCGTCTTTGCACCGCAAATTTTGCTACAAACTACTATAAAGTTGAAGAAAAATATAGAGGATGTTCTAGCCCAACAACTTTTTGGTGAAGAAATTGGTCAACTCGTCTTGACAAATGTAATATACAAGTGTTTTTTGGTTAATAAGTTGGTTAAGAAATTGATTAGTGTAAAAGTACTGATATATAAGAAAATAAGTTTTATCGTAATTTAGCAATATAGTTTTTTGAAATACAGGCAAATAAATTCTTTATTCTAGAAATCGTTTTCTTTTTTGAAGAGCACAACTTCATAAATACGCAATAATTTACGAAGGAATCCCCTAATTTTCTGTGCATGTTTTTATTTTATACTTTTTTATATCTCTGTTTATTTTATACAGATCGAACATACAATGACTAAACCTACTAACGTCATCTTATTAGTCACTCGCAAAACAATACCTGATAAAATGATTAAATTGTTGGCGTTGTTTGTTCGTTAAAATAAAATGTATGTATTTGTTTATTGTTAGATTATGTAGCATAAATTTCGCAAGGTTATTTTTGTGCTCATGATAAAAACTTCTCATTAATTTTTTGTTTCAGGAAACCAAGCAAAAATTTGTTACAAATGTAATAATGCTAAATGAATAGAATCACAAATTCTTGGTCTGACAGTCGCGGCTCGTGATAATTGTACGTGGGGGGCTCTTAGTTTTTAACGTAACCAAACAGGTGTAATTCATTCTAAATATGAATAAAAAATAAATGACCAAACTAATACAACTTACTTTGATATTTAAATCCGAGAGGAACAATATGCATTTTGTCAGTTTTAATAATCGATGTATGCGAGGTTGGTGGGTAACTATCGCATAAGCCATATAGCAGAGTCGCCGTTGGGGTCTGCTTTATTTGCGTTGAATATATTTTCAAAATATTTTTTTCATGTCTGTGTTTTCTGACTGCAATGGGAAATTAGTGCAGCAAAAAATAAACGGTGATACCTAATGCCCTGCAAGCTGACGAAAAAGTTTGACAACCTCTGATACAGGAGGCTGTCTGGAATTCAACTCCTACATCGTCAGAAGATATAATAATGAGGTGTGGCCACCATACGACTTTCTTATATGTATAAGCGTTTTAAGTGCTTCTATTCTCTAAATAAATCTCTATAGAATGCATACTTTGTAAGATATTCGAAAAAAAGTGCTACTCGCGAAGAGTAAAAGTGTTACTTCCGGCCCAAATTTTGAAATTACATGTATACAAAAAACATTGCAATTCAAGCTCTAAATACTTTTGTACTTTTGATAAATATATATAGAACGCATATTTTACGACATATTTGCAAAAAATCGGCATTAGATAGAAGTAAAAGTGTTGCTTCCGGTTCGAATTTTGAAATTTTTTTTATACAAAAGGTATTGAAAGTTACGTTTTAAATATTTTTATACTCGTAATGTACATGTCTAAAAAGCATGATTTGAGATATATTCGCAAAAAACTGATTTTCGATAAGAGTAAAAGATCGATTCCGGTAGGTATTTCGAAAAACTTTTTTAATACAATTTTTCTCAAATTTAGTTTTGAGAACATTTGAATTATTTATAAATTTGTTTAAACTTAGTAATTGACAAAATATTGGCAAAATTCGAGTTTTTTACCGAAGTAAACTACTACTTCCGATCTACCGATTTTACTGAAAAACTAATCAGATCTCAAGAGGGAGATTATACTCGTAAATACAAAATTTGAAATTGATAGCTATAGACGTTTGACTGCTATCGTGGTCACACACACACTGACGGACAGACATGCACACACACACAAACATACACACATACGCACAGAGAGAGATACATTTTTTAAAAACTAATTTTTCGGTATCGGGGGACTTCAAAACGTGGATATCTGCTAAAATCTCGAGGTCGAAAATTTTCATCATCACAATACTTCCTTATACATATTACGTATAAGAAAGTAAAAACTGTTACAATGTCCCTCTACAAATAAGAGAATTGGTAAATGAGAAACGCAGGGTCTCAATAATATGGCAAATGTCCAGAAATAAGGTAGACTAGCAGAAGATTACACTATTTTGAGAGTAACAAAAAAGTTCAAATGACCTCAAATTAAAATACCGCCAATTAGGAAGTCAGATAGGACCTGGACAAGAAATGACACAAAAAAAGCAAAAATATGTATCTAAACATCCTGTTTAAGTTTTTATGCTAAATGAAGATCATGCTAATTATGATGTTGTGCAGAATGAAAATTTCTAAGATGCACCATGTCAAATGTCACTTCAAATTAGAGCATTCACACCCAGAGAAGAGAAAAAACAGAAAAAATTAAAAACCTAAATCTAACTTATCCTTGGAAAACAGATGTGCGAAACTGTCCAATACGAAAATAATTCAAAAACGGAAATTCAAAATACTTCGCTCTGTAACCAACGCGCCCTGGTGTTTTCAACTTCATACTGCATAAACGATTTAAAAATGCCATTCGTCACTGACGAGATCAAGAGGTTCTCAACAAATTATTTTGAAACGCTAGGACACACGAATAACGAAAAATGAACCGAACGTGCGAAGAAGACTAAAAAGGCAATGGCCCACTGACCTACCCATAAAGAAATTACTCAGCTTATCCAACGTGTTAATAGTATGCAAGTCCAATGAACAATTGGACGATTTATCTTCCCCTGGCATTACTTTTGTAAAATTTACTTATTGCTTAAGAGGAGCGTTTACCTATCGAAAACTAAGGCATCGTCGTTTCGCGTTTTTTGAATTTATTTTGTAATAACGACAAAAATGCATGAATTTAATTAATGTCTACTAACTAAGGCTGATACACAAAAGAAAAAAACAACCTCCACGCGCCAGCTGCACATTTGATGAATGATATAAAAAAAAAAACTTTCTGTAATTATTTTTGATGATAAAAAACATTAAATAGTAAACATTGTCACATACATTTCACACGAGGTTTTTCCAAGCTATTGCGTCGTCTATCCCCACTTTACGGTATCTCTACCGGTCCTAGCTAAGACGCAAATCTATCGCAATCGGTCGGCTATTCCAGACTTAAATCCGAGTGACAGTTTGTAATTAAAAAGAAATGACATATATACCTATAATATTCGAGTGTATAATAATATAACAGTTATGGGCAAGCGAAAATTGGCTTATTATAATACATCAACAACATCAACAGTTCCATAAGTACTCATTCTTTATACATTATGTTTCCCATCTATAGTATTCCTTTATCTATGACAGAATCTGTGAATAAAACCGAAGCGCTGTGACAACCGAATATCGTCTACCACCACCTACTCACACCCCCTTGCGTCTACCCGTCTCGCGAGTAATATAAGTTGCATAAGGTTCTATTTGTTAGTAAACGCCCCTCTTAAACAACAGTAAGCATGATTGTAGATGAAAAAATGTAATTAAAAAAAAACATGATTTAAGGAATATATTTCTTTATATGCACTAGAAATATACATTCATAAAATTGTTTCAGCAGTATGTAGAAAGGGAAGCAATAAGAATAAATTTGGGACATCAAATCCTGACTGTTATAGGTCAGTGATTTTAAAAAATTACATTTTAGAAAAGCAGAACACAGTTACACCTATAGGAATATATTACTCATGGTATAGTAGCAACATCAATTACAGTAACAATAACAACGGAAATAAAAAAAAAGTAATGGGCGAAACCTCGACGGAGCAGTACAAACCTCTTTAAGAAAATGTATGGTAGTAGGTCACTTAAAATTCACTATCCCACACACCAGTTTTCTAAACAAGATGACATGGAATAAATCAAGTCATTTTTTCGACCTATTCCTTCTCTTCTGCATGCACACACACTTCTTCTCTTTCCACTCTCTATGCGATATGATGACCCAGCCCGTATCTCATTTTATCATATAATGGTTGGACGATCCTCCACCTCTTCGTTCTTTGTTGTCGACGGGAGAAAGCAAAACAAACGCTTTCACTTTTTCCGAGTCGCCAGCTTCGTGTGGCGGATAAGTGGGTTTTCGGGTCACATTCTTAAACTCCTTTAACTTTCTCTTTCAGTCGTGGTCTACAGAAGGCAACCAGATATGCAATGATGGCGCCCAGTATGTACTACATGTGAAGATATTCTCTTTGCAGTAGCGGTGAATCTTTCATTAACCGAACGTGTTCCATTTTTCTCGAATATTTTGCGACCTCTTTTTGCAGAATCTCACAAAGAGTTGCGCCCCACTCCCTGTACAAGATAGTAATATCAAATAATAAATAAATAGTCTCGGAAAAATATTTTCTTCGAAGCAATGATAATTAGATGCTTGGTTTGTTTCTTTTGCAAAGATGTTACGCAACATTTATTGTATAATTAGAAATACATAATTTAATACATTGAGTCGTCTTAATGGACTTTTAATAAGGTTGGAATTATCTAACATCTATCATTTTCTTTTATAAACATAATTTTAGTTTCTAAATGTGTTTATACAATTTTCTATAATTCTTAATTAATGACAATTTTGATAGCTCATGATGATAGCCGCACTTTGTAGTTTTGGCCCAATTTAGTGCATTTTTTATACAAAGACATTCAATGGGACTTACAAAGAAAACTGCTAGGCGTAATACCCCTTTACTTAACAATGCTTTATTGCAATAATTAAAAATTTACAGCAAAAAAGAATTCGACGTTTTGGTGTTCTTCAATGATTCTGGGGATTCTATAAAACTTTTATTAAAGAAATGAGAACGTTAGAATGGATGCGGAACATTTTTTTTTTAAATACACGAGAATGACCAAAAGCCAATTTTTATTTTTTATATTACTTGAAATTATTCGATCTTTAAAAATTAGGTGTGGCCACCACACGACTTTCTTATACGTATGAGCGTTTCAAATTATACAATCTCAAAAAGAAAATTATAAAAAAATTATTCAAAATCCTAAGTAGTTCTATCTCTTAATAAATCTCTATAAAATGCATACTTTGCAAGATATTCGAAAACAAGTGCTACTCGCTAAGAGTAGACGTGTTATTTCCGATCCAAATTTTGAAATTTTATGTATACAAAAAATATTGCAAATCCAGCTCTAAATAATTTTGTACTCTTGACAAATATATATTGAATACATAATTTATGACATATTTACAAAAAATCGCTATTAGATAAGAGTAAAGCGTTACTTCCGGTCCGAATTTTGAAATTGTTTTTATACAGAAGGTATTGAAAATTATGTTTTAAATGCTTTTATACTCGTAATGTACCTGCCTAGAAAGCATGACTCGTGAGATATTCGGAAAAAACCGATTTTCGATAAAAGACCTTCTTCAGATAGGAATTTCGAAAAACTTTTTTAATACTCGTATTTTCTCAAATTTAATTTTGAGTACATTTGAATTCTTTATAAATTTGTTTAAACTTAGTAATTGGCGAAATATTGGAAAAATTCGATTTTTTGATTGAAGTAAACTACTACTTCCAGTCTACCGATTTTACTGAAAATCTAGTTTCTTAGTTATCTCTCTAAACTTACCTCATAGATCTACCACTATGTGCATGGCATGTGTGTGTATACAGAGCGAGTCATTAGTAGCCACTTCTACGATTGCTCTTTTGTGTTTTAAATAAAAGAAAAAACAATTAGTGGAAGACCCATGGTTGCTTGTGGCGCATATTATAAAAATACTTTAAACTCTGACGCACTTCCGGTTTCACCGGAAATGCACGGAATTTAATTTTTTTAAATGACTCACCCTATATATTTTTGTATTTTCTTGTACTGCTTTAAATTGTCTGTTCAACTGTTTTTTTTTTCAAAATTGTGCCAATAGTTTTTAAGTTATTAATTTTTTTTGAAAATATTTGACCAAAACACGTGTTCAGAAAAAAATCATTTTCACATTGTTTTTTAAAAGTAAAAACATTAACTTTGGTGGTTGTTGTAGCCAAGAAAATTCTGCATCATTTGGTAAAGTTGCACTCGACAATACCTGCAAAAACTTTGTTCTTTCAAATCCTACTTCCTGAAATTTTCACTTACCAAAACCTATTTTTTTTTAAATGGAACACCCAGTATTTTATTGAGGCATTTTGTTCCTTTTTTTATTCTCTTTCATTTTTGGTAACAATGTCCTATATCTATCTTTTGTAATTTCTGAGATAATCACTATAAGAGCAATTAGCGGTCAATTAAAAAACTACGAGCGCTGTTGTTCTATGCACCAAAATATTCGTTCAACCAATAGAAGGCAGGAATGGCGTCCGACTTCCATAGTCAACTATCAAACAAAGTAAATGTTAAATCCAACTATCCCAAAAGTAATAATTTTACAGAATGAAGAGCATCGCATTTCAATTTTTTAATTCCTGCAATGTTCAGGTACAGTATATCATTTTTGACACTGTTGGTTAACATCGAAATAAAATAAAGGTTATGTTTACTGACATATTTGAAGATGTCTTCAAAGAGTTTTGAAAATCCGTCCGTAGATAGCGAAGATACTCTCCTCCATTAACATTTTCATCAAGGAAATAAGGTCCAATTATTTAACTACCCACTATTCCTCCCCACAGTTTTAATGACCCACGATTTTGAAAGTTTACAGGTGTGATAAAGTGGGGGTTTTATGTGTTATAATAACGGAAATTGTGACGATGAATGTATTCACTTTAATAGAAGGTGGCTTCGTTGGTAAACAACAAAAAATTGAGAAAGCCAGGATAATTTATCTGCTGCCCATTGATAAAAATGTAAGCGATTTTGAAAATTTCTTTCATCTAACCCTGTTTATGAATATGCTACGGGTGAATTTCATATTTCCTAATTATTCTGGATTCTCAAATTTGACTTACATCTAACTGACGACTAATTTTCGTAGTACTAGTATGGGGGTGTTCGACTACACTCGTAAGTACCATAAACTTCTTATCCTCACCAGTTATTGTTTTTCCGCTCTTTCTTGCATATTCAATACTTTCTGTTCATTCAAACCATCCCTTTATACGTTCGAAGGTTTCTAGCTTCGGTTGACTTCTACCAGGGATCGCTTTGCATAATGTCTGGATCCTAGCGAAGAGTTTCTTTCAGATTCACCCAAAACGTCAATAATATCTGTTAACTCTTCATAAGAATAATTCATTTGGATGATAACTAATAGCGATGCTTTTACAAGTTTGACATAAATGTATACCCACTTTCTTTAACATTTGATTCAGGCAGTCAGCCGCATTCCAGCCTTTATTGGACGAATATTTGGGTGCATAGAACAGCGCCCGTAGTTCTTTCATTGACCGCTAATTGCTCCTATAGTAATTATCTCAACATTTTGAAAAAGAAAAAACAGTTGAACAGACAATTTAAAGCAGTATAAGAAAATTCAAAAATATATATGCTGAGTCATTTAAAAAAAATTAAGTTCCGTGCATTTCCGGTGAAACCGGAAATGCGTCAGAGCTTAATGTATTTTTACAGTATGCGCCACAAGCAACCATGGATCTTCCACTAATTGTTTTTTCTTTTATTTATCGAAGAAGCGGCTACTAATGACTCACCCTGTATTTATGTGTTGGTATAAACATAAATTTACAAAAATCAAATTTTATGTTCTTTCAAAAATATAAAACAAAATAAATTATTATTTTACATTTATACACCAAAAATGAAAACAATACTTAAAGATGATTCTCTAAAAAAATTATGAAATTTTACAAACAAAAATAATCTAATTCTCATTTTCAGCTTCGCTTTGAAGAGAAGTTTTCTCTTGTGAGGAACTTTCTTTAATGAGGGCAGCAGTGATACCAGAAACTTGTAGTCCTCATCTTTCTCATCAATGTTTTCCTTTTCCATGTATTTTTTTAATATTTCTCCAATGGTAGTGCAAGCTCCAATAATATCTGCTCTCTTTCTTACATCGCTGGAACACATTAATCCCTGCGTAACGTAGTAGCTGTATCTGAATCCTTTGTTGCCGAATATAATGCTTCAGTTACGACTTCTACAGGTAGGTAGGATATTCATTAAATAAGAAATCTTCAGGTTCTATACATGACCCTAATAGAAAAGAGTGTCAATCGTCTTCAGAAACAGTTTTTAGTTCATGACCTAAATCTGAAGTATATCCGTATACTCATCTTCGGAATAGAAAAATTGCATTTTGTTACTTCATCCTAGACGCGTAAGTCAACTCTCACGGTCAAAATTTTACGACCGTAAAGGAACAGCAATTTATTTATGTGCATTTTATATATCCTGCAAACGTATTTACGCTTGTACTAACGGTTGGATGAATGTGTTTGTGTGCGATGTTAGAATTGACGCAACGGCAATAAAATCGACCTTAAAGTTTGTTCATTTGTTTGCAACTGGGATACTGCCAGGCTCTTATGTTTTAAACAAAAATATATACATGGATTTATTGCTTCATTGATCCTATTACATATTAATAATAACATGAAGAGAAGTCCTAGCTGAATAAAAACAGAGAAAAAGAGGGGGAAGAGGGAGAGAGAGTGAGATACCGCACTTGTGTAGAAATTTATTTTTGGAGAAATTTAAAAAAAATTCTGCAGCCTATTATATGAAAATCTAGTAATTTCTGAGTAGGTAAAATATCATGTATGGAGGGAAATTTTGTATTTAGATTAGAAATATGAACATAGGTATATTGTATTTTCTAAAAAAAAGATAAAAACCTTTTGACAAGTGCGGTTTTTAAAGAAAAAAATTGGTTTTCTTATTTGGACATTAATTTATTAAAAAATCATAATAAATTTTGCAAAAATAAATATTTGAAAAATGAATTATGAGTTGCATAACCGCAACGGCGTAACATTATGATGATGGGTATATGGTAATTGAAATTGAAATAAAATTTATATGAAAGGTACAAAAATAAACACGAAAATAAATTCATGTATTCTATATTTATAGAAACGAGGAGCACAAGATGTATTTTCAGCATACAAAGACCGAACCAAACTTTTTGCATTGTGTAAGAGTGGCACTAAATATATTGAGAAGTGAACCACTTTTCAAGCTTAATAATGTGTTAAAAATAAATAACACAGAGAGAGAGTGATGATGAAAGATGGAACAGTGAAAAGAGTTAGTCATTTAAATGCTGTAAAATTGTATGAAAAAGGTGAAATTAGACATTCACGACATGAAAACATCTTTCGTCATGAATAGACGTAAGAAATAAAATAAGTTTATAAAGGATTGTTATCTGTTAGACATTTTATGGTCACACTTAACAATACAATAAATACCTGATACTTATATTTAATAGAAATTTTAAAAAAAGGATATATAGAGAGGTGTTTTTTATTCGACACGATACAATAAAGCAAAAACTTCAGAAATAGCAGGATAAATTTGGTTTAATCCAGAAAAGTTCCAGAAATAATGGGATAAAATTGGTTTAATCTGAATAAATCTACAAAGAAAAGAATAATGTAAATGTTGTTAACAGCTGCGTACAAATCAACCTACACGAAGATGAGAGAAGGTGGTTCGAAGACAGGGATAGAGCTGTCAAGGTCCATGTTCCTGACAAAGTAATCATAAAAGGAAAGATTCCATCTGTATGCAATGTCTTTCCGATTATTTCCAACGAAGATGTCTGCAAAAGAAAAATACGGATAGTGTTAAATAATGGGAAAAGGAAGTATTTAAACAATGATGAAAGAGGCAACAAATTCATTTACAAATACAATGAGGGATGGCGTTAATGGAAGAAGAATATACCTACTCAAGACAAGGAATCGCGAATGTGCGCGGACATTAATAATTAAACAATTTGTGTGTGTATATTTTTGTGCAACTTCTAACTGTCAAAAACAATATAGGTATAGTTCAACCTGGGGAAAAACTTGAAGAAAACAAATATGAGCAGGACAATGCCAACATAAACATTAGTGCGTGAATTGTTGCGCTGCAGTTGTGTTTTTTCGATGGCCGAGATGATAAAAAGCCGCGAACGACGATAAAGGAGAAGAAGCTGCCGATCCTTTGAATTGTTCGAACGTAAAAATTTTGTTTCAAGCTAAATTGATTGCAGGCGTACAGATACACTGCATAAAATCATTTTTAGTCAAATGTATTAAGTTATTTTTTGATTTCAATAAGTAGTTTATCACATTATAATTAATTCATTGTTATTTTGTTTAAATTCATTATTTTTTTTTATTATCAAAATGGTAGATAGAAAACAAGAGGAATTTGATCAAATGTATGAATATTATAAGTAAGTTTTTCTTGAAATAAATTCATAATAGATATTTGGTGATGTGTGGCGTATGCTAAAGATGCTACGTGAAAATGTTCATTTTTTTAGCAAAGCGTTTAACATCGTCAATATTTTAAATAAAATATTATTTTCTTTGCTATAGTAGATCAATTTAACAAATCATGGGAGTATTGTTAATGATGTAAAAAGGGCATTAATGGCACAACGTGAGAATGTTTGCTAGCAATGTTAACTGTGCATTATTAACAAGTTATTAGATAAAAATTCAATAAAGATTTCAAGCATATTTAAATACGTAAAGGTATAAGCATTTTTGATGGACAAATAGCCAATTTGTGGTATGTACAACGTGTAAATATTTGCATATGACGATTGGTGAGTCTTATCAAGGTGTTTTCTACTTTGCGAGATTTTAGATCTCCAGAGGCATTTCGTGCAAATGAATGTCTTTGTTGAAATAAAATTCAGCGTCGTAAAAGAAAAAAAATATTTCTTTGAAATTATACGATATTAAAAATTTGAAGATAGCAAGGAGTAATATTTTTATTTTAAATCTATATAATATATTAAAAGCAATGTGTTTTTCGTATATATAAAAATATACATTTTTTTTGTTTGTGATTGGAAAAATAAAAAGGACAATTTCTTTTACAGCCACATGTGGCAAAAGAATTTCTTTATTGATGTTGTTATCAAGTATTGAGTTGAATACAAATATTTTATGAGATTTAGTTTTTTTTATTATTAACCTATTTAATTTTAAATAAGAAATGTTGTCGACAAATAAAGGAAGGATCACTGCTAGAACTTACAAGAATAATATGAATGTTAATAGGGATTAAATTTATAAATTTATTCAAGTAGTTTTTTTTTAACTTGTCAACGCAATCTCTGCATTTGTTATATATTATGCTGCTTTGTATTATCGTTGTTTTTGGTCAATTTCTGCTGGTACAAGATTACTATATTTTAATTTGAAAGCAAAGCTACTGCAATATGGTGAACTGCAACATCTGTTTACGTCCAGAAAACGACAACAAAAAAGTCCATTTAACTGGTAAATTCCTTTCTTCATCGGCGTAGGTAGAAGCGTGAGGGATTTTTAAAATTTATTATATTTTCCTTATATTTCCTAAGATAAATAAAGTTATATATGTAAATACCTATTCATACTTATGTTAGTTTCGTTTTTTCATTGTTTTGACTGTTAATTACATACTTCGTAATTTTTGTAATAGTTCCAGTTTAATACCGTTTCATTGAATCTACTTCTTCCAATGATCTTAACGTAGTAAGTGTGCACTGGATTTCGGTAAGTTTCCATAACATACGCATACTTTTTTAGTTATAATTTATTTAGATCTAGAACATTGTTACTATATTACTATGATATGGAAAAACGTCGAGAATGGCATCGTGAAACAATGGCGAGTTGGATTAAGGGTCATACTGATTGTATGTCCATAGTCAGTGATACCAAAATGTATTGCAAAGTCTGTAAAATATCGTTACAGAAAGCCCAAAAATCGCACGTACAACGTCACTTAGCATCGCTAAAACATACACAGAAATTGTACCCGTTGGAAGCTGACAATTTAAGCGAAGAACTTCGTGAAGCTTTAATGGCGGCTAATCTCCCATTAAATACAGTTGACAATCCCACTTTCAAAACATTTCTCCAAAAATATACTGGTCGAAATGCTCTTGATGAATCCACATTAGGCAATTATTATGTTTCTAAGCGCTTCACGAAAACAGTATTAGAAGACATCTTTCAAATCAGTACCTATGGATAAGTGCCGACCAAACTGTCGATATATTAGGACGCTGTGTGGTAAATGTTGTAGCTGGTGTACTACATCCAACTATTCCATATAACAGTTGATGCGGAAACAGTTGCTAAAACCATTGACGAGAATTTGCAAAAAATGCTTCATTCGGACGACAGGTATAGGGAAAACATACTGTTATTTGTTAGTGACAGTGCCGCATACATGTTAAAAACAGGAAGACTATTAAAGGAAACATATCCTTATATGCTGCATATTACTTATGTAGCATATGCTCTCCACAGAATCTGTGAATATATAAGAGACACCTATTCGGAAGTTGATAGACTTGTACCCGCTTTTAAAAATGTTTTCAGAAAAGCACAAGCGATAGTAGATCACTGCCTCCCCCGCCAGTAATAACTAGATGGGGAACATGGTTCGAAGCTACTAGTTTTTATGCTGAGAATTGGTAAAATTTTAGCAAAACTAACTTATTTGTAAAAAGAAAATATTAGAAGTAACTGCTTTCGATTAATTTTAGTTATGCTATGTGTAATGCAAGTCATGGCTACTCATATTTTTTAATCAAGTCGTAATCGGGTTTATTCAGATATAATATTCTATAACTTGTGCAATATCGCCCACAGATGTGAGAAAGTCCATATTCTTAAATAGTAAATTTTTAGTACTTTTCTGTGCAATTCTTAACTTTCGCGAATAGTATGCATTTCCATACTATTCGCTCATATTATGGACTCAATTAGTAGAGATCTCTACTAATTGAGTCCATAATAGGTCTTTCATCATTAATCGTTATTTCTAGCAATTTTTCGAAAAGTTTTTGACGAAAAGTCAGTTTAATCAAGCTCTTCACGGCTATCACAAAATGTAAAAGAGCGCGTTGTCGAACAGCTTGTATAAAAAAAATATTTTTAAATTGTACAATTTTTGTATTAAAAATAATTCCGCTATCTACATTATTATATACCAATAATGGACTTTGCCGCTCCACTGGGACCCCCCCCCCCGTATATATTATTTGTAATCACATTCGGGGTCGCATTTGATTCTTGTCCTAAATTTGCTCGCAGATTTCGTTTTCTTCAACTCGCTTCAAAAAATAAAAACCATTACCGATGTCATATAACTAGCACATAACCTTACTTTTCGTGAGTGTAAGGTCCTGACCGACAATGAAATAGTGTCCGTGTCACCTCCCTCCTATATATATGTACGACAAGCTATATTTTGTTTCGACCGAATTCTTTTTTCCTTCTACATAGGTAAGAAAGAACAAGAGATTCTGTGCGGGAGCAGTGAGCATTTGCGTGTGAAAATAGGCCGAGTCGGCATCGGCAGTAGTACTCACAGAATTGTAAAAGATGAATTTGCCTTGACCTGACCCACTTTTTCGTAGTTGTATTACCTACAAAACGCTCCACGGATCGTAAGAGGCCAAGTGCATCGTCAAGGACGGCCGGGCGTTAATAATGTCGGACTTTTAATGTGTTATCGGACGTCGTTTGAAATTTCGCCATTATTAACAACTTTTTGCATTATTTTGTGTTTCTTTTTTTTGCTTGCGAAGGAACATTCAGTATTCGAGGTGGATACTATACATACAGATGTTAAATGAGAAACAAATGAATTTATTTGTTGACAACTTAGACAGTTTATGAGTTTGTTTGTTACCGTATTATATATATATAGGCACATTTTTGTTTTTGTCTTCTGTTAGAAATGCCTCATGGGCATTTCCTATACAAAAATATAAATCACAAATATATGTGTGGTGTTTACCGCTCGAGAATTGTGTGTATTTGTTATACTCATTAAAATGCCAGCACTCTATTATGCATGAGTATATTTGTTTATAATATGCAGCTGGGCTGAAAAAATGCGATATATGTGCGATATTATTTTTCTCTTGAGTTAGTTCTACAGACAGGTTAGTTAATACGAAATACACACATATTCAAATATATTGTGTTTTATTTTAATACCTATTCGCTATACCTTCTTTATATATCTTATGATTTCATAATTGACGTTTATTACTGTGTGTACAAAATTTGTAAAATAATAAAAAAATTTGGTTTTCTGATCATTCTTAATTGTTATTGTACAGTTGCGGCAAAAAGTCTTGCCTGGTCCTAAGACCAGCGATATGGACGGTATGCCTGTTCAACTGTAGTAATTTCTAACACGAAGTAGAGATTGTATTTAATTATATAATACATAAGTGTCAGTATAATATATAACGTGTGTATAAATTGTCGCAAAAGCTACACGCAGCAACATTCTTGGTTTGGCTCTGAATGAAAAATCTTAAAGTGTCGTATCATGCTTTGTTTGTTATCACGGGGTTCTTGAAGTTATATGCCGATATGTACATGGTGTATGGTTTCTGTAATGGAAATGTTAATATGGCAGAACGCAAACGATACCCAAATCGGAGGCATCCTAGTGGAAATGTATTTCGAAGGTTGAATCAACGTCTACGTGAAACTGGTTCGGTTACTAACAGAAATTCAAATTCTAGACGCAGTACAAATCCCTTCGTTAGTACGCGCCACGTAGCTTCAACCTTAAATATCCCTAATAATAAAACAGTTCAGTTGGTTCTACGAGAAATCCTTCTTGGTCCATATCATGTCTATAAAGTTCAGCCAATCTATGAAAACGACAACATTTTTCGATTAAATTTTTGCAACACAATTTTAAATAGGATTCAAGAAGATAACAACTTTTTAAGACGTATTTTTTGTAGCGATGAGAGTATGTTTACCAGAGATCGTGTATTTAATACCAATAATTTTCACCATTTGGCGGATGAAAATCCGATGCATTTCGAGAATATGGTCACCAAAGGAGGTTTTCCATTAACGTTTGGCTGGGCATAATAAATCTCTGGGTCGTTGGGTCAATTTATCTACTAAATCGTCTTGATGCCAATGGGTATCTCAATGTATTGGAACAAGTCATCGACGAGATGCCATTACAAATACGCCATAATTTGAATTACATGCATGATGGAGCTCCTGCACACTATGCTCGTAATGTAAGAGAATGGTTGAATGAACACTTTCCAAACAGATGGATTGGTCGCGGCGGTTATTGTTATTGTTATTATTATATTATAATGAAATTTTAAGACTTGTTACTTATTATTTCTCGCAATCGTTTGCATTTACTTTGGATAATAAAGCTTTCAATTATAATAATATGAGCATTTTTTTTAGACACCTAGAATATAATAACAAGCAATTTTGTGTTGTACCAGTAACAGTGAGCGCTTGTTTTTCTTATAAAATGTAAAAATGTTTATATTTTCTAATAAGTTGATGTTTTGAATTATTGAATATTATATTCTTCCCAATCGATATTGTTAGTATTAATTGGCGAAATTAAATTATAAGAGAATTACCGCTGGTAGGATTGGAACATATGTTTTTCAAGGCTGCGTCTGAAAAGGTTTTGGGAGGACAGTGTCAGAAATGTGATACAAAATAATATTTTTACTTCAAAATTTTCCGCCCGCTCCGTTACAAAGCAAAACATGTAATATTTTTACGTTGAGCAAAAAGATAAAGGTTTAACGATGTGCACAATAATTAAGCTAATATATTAGATACCATTAGCGTTTTACTAGTAGGGTAAAAAAAACAATTCATTTAAATTGAGTTTGTTTACCCAGAGACTAATAGCTGTTTTACACTTATCAATCTCTTGACAAATCTTATAATTCATGTTACCAATCTCTACTTAAATTCCCAGACATGACATTACACTATAATAACATGGCTGGCAGGTTCGAAAAATTACACGTACATTTAAATTGCAGTGTTGAAATACTAACAGAAAACTAATTGAAATCATACAATTGTTGTAAATAATTGTACAATATCATATAATATACATCAAAATTTATAAATTAATACCAATATCTTTTCAAGTAGTATACTTTTCTATTATTAGTTTTTGTATTTCTATAAATTACTTTATTGCTGTAAAGCATTTTTAAACTTATAGGAAGAAAGAATAAGAAATATGCAATTACACTAAATTAACAAGAAATTAACTGGAGATGTAAACAAACGTGTTGGATTATTCTATGGAAATAACAAACAGCATAAATTCTATACATAAAACAATTTCCCAAGAAAACTACTCCTCAGTAGGCCTGGCAGTAAGTCTAATCAAATCATCCCCATACCTTGCATACATGCAGCAACAAGATGAGTGACTCTAATTACGTTCCCGTTGAGAAGCATTACTCGCAATCTACCTCTACTGTGGCGACTATGGGTCCCTGTCATAATTGCAGTACTACATGGTATGCGCAAAGCTTTTAAAACACAGGCCTGGCAGTGTGGTTGTGGATCGACCTGTTCAAATAGGTCATCTCGAATATCTGATTAACAAGTTCAAATATTTATTTAGGCTGTTTTTTAAGTTTCTTAAGTAATTAATTTTGGTGTACATGCTAAGCTTTTGAAAACTTCAATTTCTGAGAGTTGTTATACTTAAATTCAAATTATAGCCGGCTATTATTATTTACATGACATAACTAAACCATCAAAATTATGTACTATCACCAACCATTAAAAAAAAGCATGGCCATCTCTAATGAGGAAACTATTTGAAGGCACGGTATTAGAAAAATAAATTGAATACATATATAGAAATTGCATATACAGTGTGCGCCTGCCATACTGGCAACCCCTTATACATCAACGTAGCTATATTATTAATATAGGTATGATAACTAAATAATCAGTAATGTATTAACATGTTGTTGTGAATTACATGAATAAAAAGCATATACTGAGTGTTCTAAAGTTACACAGCAATATATTATATATCATGCATTGACAAAATTATTAAAAAAGAGTAATTTTCTAAATAAAATGAAAGCTTGCGAAATACGTATTTCCAGTCTCATTATGCTTTTATTAACATCATTAAGCTCACACCAATATGTAGAGAAATCAAAAAGAATATATGGGAATCATCACGCTACGAATTCAGATCTCTAGACAGATTCAAGAAGCGGTGCTTCCCATTGGGGGTGTAAAGCCATACATAAACTGCTAGCTTTCTAGTTTATATACCATGTTAACGCTATTATACTTTTTATTTAAAGTTTAGAAATATTTTAGCTCAACATGTTTACTGTGAGATATTGTCGTTTGTCCAAATAATGACAAAATATTCCAAGTTAATCTGTATCAGCCACGTCATTTGCATTGTTTTTACCATATTTTTTTGGGAAATCTGACCTTGTACGTCTGAAATAAACACATACATAAATATGTACATATACACAAACATTTACATACTCAGATTAACTCTCCCAACGGCAGTGATATACATAATTTACCTACATACATACAAACATATATAACGTGCATCTTTCAGTTCGCACGGAACATTATTTTTTCAGCGATCACCTTGAAAATCGCTTATTTATAAATTTCAAGGCGATACGTTACCAATGAAACGGAAAAAAAGGAGCCGGCCGCTAAATTTCATGTCAATAGGTCTAACGTTTTATTCATACACATAATAATATGTACTTGACGGTTATGCAAGATCCAACCAAGAAACTGGGGGATCGGTTCTGTTTGACATTGCTTTGAATTTCCGTTACCTTATAATTTGGTTGTTATAATCACGAAAATGGAAGACGCAAAAATCAAGACTTTTCTTTAATGTCACGGTCTTTTCTATTGCTATAAATGTTTCTGAAATGTTTCCGTACTAGAACGTTTTCTGTGTCATTGAAATAATTAGAATAATATAAAATCCTTTTAGAATGGATTAGTTTTTTTTTGATTGTATTATAAAACTTTTAGCGTAGCGAAATATCTTGTATTTGAGTATAAGGTTATTTATTCATTTTATAGAACTCCATCTATTCATAATATTATTTGATAATGCACAGTCATGAGTACTCATGAGCGGTAAAAAGTAAACGAGTACTGAAGTTGTTTTTCCATATTTCCGCTAGGTTGTTACCGACTTAATAAAAATATAGAGTGGCATGCTCTCTCTCTCTCTCTATTCCATCTTCCTCCAGTATTCTATACCTCCCCGTTGCATTAATCAAGAGTGAGACTCATCAGTAGGGCGCGGGCATGACCGGTTTAAACTACGCCGAAGTTACAACCGAGCAAAGAAATAATGTAAACAACACACGCTTACTGAAAAGCACTAATTCATATGTTGAACTGCAACATCTGTTTACGCCCGCGTTTACGCTTTATGAGTAAAATCCTTTTTTCATCGGCGTAGATAGGAGCGTGAGGGGTTTTTAAAATTTATTATATTTACCTTATATTTCGCAAGACAAATACAATTTTCATTCATACTTACGTTAGTTTCGTTTTTTCATTGTTTTGACTGTTAATTATGTACTTCGTAATTTTTGTAATAGTCTGTTTAATACCGGTTTATTGAATCGACTTCTCCCAATTATCTAGACTTAAGTGTGCACTGGATTTCGTTTAGTACGCGTACATTTTTAGTTATCATTTATTTAGACCTAGAACGTTGTTTATGTTACTTTTTCTGATATGAAAATGAATTGTCAGTGATTCCGAAATTTATTACAAGGTCTGTAAAATATCGTTACAGAATGCCAAAATATCATAAGTTCGTCACTTAGCATTGTTAAAACATATACAGAAATAGTTTTTATGCAGAGATTTCGATAGTTTACAAAATTTTATTACATGTTTAAATGACGATGCTCGAAGTATTTCTGAGTGCAAGGAACTAACACAAATCCCAAATTTAAAAAATCAGTTGTTATTCCTTCAGGAACACTTTGGAAATTTGCCTAAACTAATCACATATTTTGAAAATCGAAATCTCAAATTAAAAGATGGATTAACCACATTAGACGTGGGCTATTAATAATTGCAAAAGTATTCCAAGTGACTTCGGATGTGGTCTTCGGCAAAAGTTAGACGCAGTGTTTAATAGAAATCCAGATTGAATAACATTGCGGCAATTGTGTATGATAAATACGCTGAAATAAAAAAATATTTCCAGTACGCACCTATAACCAGTTGCGATGTATAAAGGACGTTTTCTATCTACAAGGATGTACTTAATTCAAAGAGAACAAGTCTTACAGAGGAGAAAATGAACAAATAATAAGATATTTTGTATTTTATAGATCACCAGCCACTTGTTATCCAATTATATAAATAAAATTAAAACCTCTTTAAAAATACATTTCAATAGTGCGCCCATGGGCGATGAGTCATTAACCGTACGTGTCCGCGCCCTACTCATCAGATTTGCTAATATGACTTTTAGGAAAAAAGATGTGTAAGAAAATTATGTCAACTGCGTTGTGCAAACACCCCGGACACGGATATACATTTTAAGATTTCTTAAAGCTGCTGTGTTCTCAAGCATTGAGACAGACAAAATACCACCTGAGCAAGTAAATAAACATCGCCATTCATTTCATGTTATGTAAATACATATGAAAACAAAACTGCCCTATTTATTTAAATAAAACAACTTCGCAAGAGCATTAAAGAATACGATTTTCTCTTACAACCCGACTTACACTGTAACTAGTCAGCTGGCTACTTTTGACTGCCCATGACCGTACCACTACAGTATGTAATTTTTTGATTATAATACTAATAAGAATAATTCTTTTTTAACCAAATACAACTGGTGACAACTGAGCTGTCGCAGCACCTGAACAGCTGCTCTTCTTTTTTCATTATAACCTCTTTTAAATAAATAAGTAATTAACTAATACCTTAGCTTTAAATATCGTTACATAATTGATAAAAAAAACAATAATGGATATAATATTTAACAAAAACATGACAGCAATTCAAAGTACAAACAAATAAAAATATAACAATTTGATCAGCCCAGATCTCACCAGCACACAACACAACCCAAGAATCCATTGCAGCCAAGCAGTCATTGCCAGAGCTACCACGAAAACACCAAATTAAACAAAAACACTAAACACCTTTACCACACTAAAGCACAAATAACTAAGTGCGTATTTCGATAACTATGTTGTCATCTTAGTAGCACTGAATAAAACCCGCCTTGTCTATACGCCATAGAAAAGATTTTCTATAGCGATGTTTTTTTTTTTGTGTGAATAGCACACTTTTATGTGGAAAAGGTCGACAACCTCGGTGCATTACCATGTTTTTTTTTTTTCGTTAAATAGAAGTATATTATTTTGAAACTTAAATTCCTCTACATGAAAATTATTATGCTTGTATATTAACTAGGACAGGCACGGACTCGAGGAAAGAAAAACCAATTTCTCGTCACTGCGTTCACATTGGACCGCGATTTTTTTTGTACGGGCATTACTCATATTTTTCTTTCACATCCTTTTTTTAATTACGCTATTTAAAACTAACCATGTATATATAAATCCAACCGCTAGGAAAATCACTAGAGATATTTATGAATGATTACCCTTACTTTTACACGTCAAATAAAACATCCTGCATACGTTTTATTTCCTCTGTTTTTCTTCTTTAGTCAATAGATTTACACGATACAGAGAGTTTTCTATTCAGGAAATTAATATGGTCGGCTTATCGCACATTTTGCGCGCACATAATTGCGGTAATTACGATGAATTCTTTTTTATATAAATCCGCGGAAAATTCACTGATAACATTGGTAAAACCAGAAATAGAATTTCTATTGTCTCGAAATATCGAATTAATCATTTAGTTAATGTGCGAAGGTCGTTTAAATGTAGATACACACATAAAAATGCTTGTGTGTGTACTCACACGTGGAAGAAAAAAAGACGATTTAACTATATGTATTCATAATTTATTATTCGACTTTTAGCGCATTTAGCGATGATCATGATACTGGAAAAAAAAAGTTTGTTTTGCATGTTCTACTAATTTGTATGTTAATGTTAATGGATTAAATTATTCGATTATTATGGTACAGAAAACACATTTATCTTCAATAATGAATGGGTTCTCAATTTGGGTGTGAGTTTTAAGCCCGTTTTAGACTATCATATAAAATTGTACCAGAAAATTGGACGTTATTTTATAGCACAATTTGAAACGTTTTACTATTTTCTTGTAGAAAATTTTTGTATGAGTTTGAACACGGTTCTGTATCATGGCTATTATACAGGGTTATGATAAAGTAACGCACAAAATTCATAAAACGTACAATGTTCATTTTTGAAAAAACTGCAAAAACACGTCAAACAGTTTATTTTATTCCGCGTCTTTTAACATAAGTCAAAAAAATAGAACGTCAAATTTGTCAAAGTTATGACGTCATCAATATTTTTTTTAAATATGAAGCTTGGTTTTTTTTTACTTTATTTGATAAAGCTTGTTTTTCTGCATTATAAAGAAATAATTGAAGTAGGGGTCACATAAGAAAAAACCAGACAATTTAGAAGACTTAATGGAACGAATTAGACATGAAATGACTCGTATAACTCCGCAGATCGTCTTGGCCTATGTCAGATAGTGAACGGGACACAGTTTGAACAATTCCTGTAAGAAATCGTTTTGGTATAATGGACTGTTTAGTTAATTTAAATGTTATTACTATAATAAAGTTTATTTTGTATTTTATTAATTCTCTCAGTTTTTTCTTATGTGACCCCTACTTCAATTATTTCTTTATAATGCAGAAAAACAAGCTTTATCAAATAAAGTAAAAAAAAACCAAGCTTCATATTTAAAAAAAATATTGATGACGTCATAACTTTGACAAATTTGACGTTTTATTTTTTTGACTTATGTTAAAAGACGCGGAATAAAATAAACTGTTTGACGTGTTTTTGCATTTTTTTCAAAAATGAACATTGTACGTTTTATGAATTTTGTGCGTTACTTTATCATAGCCCTGTATATATACTATAAACTTGTACAAAAAAGTATTTAGGTATGTAAAAGGTAAAAAATGAGGTGTGGCCACCACACGACTTTCTTATACGTATGAGCGTTTCAAACTATACAATCTCAAGAATTTTTTTATACAAAACTTATTCAAAATCCTATTCTAAGTACTTTTATTCTCTTAATAAATCGCTATAGAATGCATACTTTGCAAGATATTCGAAAAAAAGTGCTACTCGCTAATAGTAAAAGTGCTACTTCCGGTCCGAATTTTGAAATTTCACGTATACAAAAAATATTGCAAATATAACTCTAAATACTTTTGTACTCTTAATAAATATATATAGAATGCATAATTTACGACATATTTGCCAAAAATCGCTATTCGGTAAGAGTAAAAGTGTTACTTCCGGTCCGAATTTTGAAATCTTTTTTATACAAAAGATATTGAAAACTATGTTTTAAATACTTTTATACACGTAACGTACCTGTCTAAAAAGCTTGACTTGCGAAATATTCGCAAAAAACCGATTTTCGATAAGAGTAAAACACCTACTTCCGGTAGGAATTTCGAAAAACTTTTTAAATAAAATTGTTCTCAATTTTAATTTTAAGTACATATGAATTCTTTATAAATTTGTATAAACTTAGTATTTGACGAAATATTGGCAAAATTCTGAAGTAAACTGCTACTTCCGGTCTACCGATTTTACTGAAAAACTAATCAGATCTCAAGAGGGAGATTATACACGTAAATACAAAATTTGGAATTGATATCTCCAGCGGTTTGACCGCTATCGTGGTCACACACAGACAGACAGACAGACAGGCAGACAGACAGACAGACAGACAGACAGACACACAGACATTTTTTAAAAACCACTTTTTGGTATCAGGGGACCTCAAAACGTGGACATCTGCAAAAATCTCGAGGTCGAAAATTTTCATCATCACAATACTTCCTTATACTACGTATAAGAAAGTAAAAAGAGAACAAAAAAGGATAGCAGAGGTCGGTGGCTTATGGTGACTGCTAGTGTATGTGCCACCACCATCTTGACAAGTATTATACAGAGAGATCGTAAAAGGTTGACCGTGCCGCTTCATCGATATATCAACTTTAGCACGAGTTTGCCACATGTTCATTGTTGTAATATGAATATTTAGTTTGTACATAACTTCACTAAAGTCGCTGTCAATCCAATATTCTGTAATTTATGCATATTTGTCAGACATTTAAGTTTTTTGCCATTTATTTTTCCCTTGATTTACTGCGTTCAATTGAATATTAGAAACTGTCTTTCTCAAGGCAATAAAAGGTACATTTCGTTGTTACTGTAAGTTATTTTTTTTTGTGTTTCTTTGTATCATTATCATTTTTGCTTAACAATGCCTTTCACGGAAGGACAAGATAAGTTTAATGTGGAGGCTTATTTTCGTAGCGGAGAACTGTTACCGAATGCAGAGTGCAAATATTCTACTGAATCATGTAGACATCAATTTTACACTCGATTCCCAGAAATAGAATTCCAATATGATATTTCTTAAGGACGTTTATTATTATTATTTTTCCTTTAGTCCTTTTTTATAAAGTAATATTCTCTGTTCTATGTAAAACGTATATATGTTTAGATTTAATCTCAATTTGCATTATTTTACAAAGGTACAATTAATTAGAACATGTATATTTCTCTGTATAAGTGCTTACAGTCATTTTATTACTTCATAATCGCAAAATAATGTACGTATATTTAAAATTAAATCTGGAAAGACCAAGAGGGACATCAGTCTCCTAATGTAATCTCTTTCTTAGAAACCTCTCTATTGTCCGTCCTAGAAAATCGGTAAAATGCTTTGTCTAAATTACCATTTATTTTCTTTCTTTTATTAACATCATGCTGTTGTAGTACTTCAAAATTTATAAACATTTGCCGGATTTAAGAATTATAGATATTCTGTAATTGAAGAAACCCGTAAACGCACAGCAGAGCTCATATATTTATATTAGATAATTGTATTGCTATTTGCTTCTTCCGAGAACCTTTAATGAAACTTGCAACCCATTAATGTTCGGTTTTTCCGGACAACAATAGAGGAGGTACGGTTCTGTAAACTTACCACCCCACTCTAAATACTGAATTTGTTTGTAACAGAAAATTGAAATCAGTTTTATCAACGAAACTCAACTTGTTAGCAGTTAGCTATCATGTACGGTTCAACTTGCCCAATGCAAGAAGCCTACATTTATTCGCATTGTTATTTTATTTAATTGTAAATAAAGTTGTATATAACAGCGTAGTGTTATTTCATTTGTGAATAACCACGTATAACGTAAATTCAGTGAGGAGTTATTCTTTACTACTTCTAAAACAAGAAGATCCAAGTAAAAGAAAAACGATTCAAGTCTTTCAAAACAACAATATTTTTGAGAGATATGACAAGGATATTTTCAATTATTGAATGTATTTCTTGCGTTATTAAAACGAGTAAATTTAACAAAAATTCTTGAAAGTAGTTCATTCGTAAAATAATAGATGTCGCACGAACGAAATACACTTCAGAATATGATATATGCGGCAAATACACCATGACTGAAACGGCATGGTCAACCTTTTACGATCTCTCTGTAATAAAGAAAAAACCTAAAAGAAGGCAACGGTGGTGGATAAAACCATGATTATTATGGGACAAAGGTAGATACATACGAGGGTGGATCAAATATAAACTGACCTTTGTTATTAACTTTTTATTGAATTATAATTACAATAAATGAATATCTTATTTTTCTATATATGTTCCTTCCTTCTCAATACATTTTTCCCAGCGGCTTGGTAGTCTTTATCCCTTTTTCAGAATACGAACGGGGGCATGTTGCACACAAACTGCCCCACTTGATCATCGTCGTCAAAATACATCTTTTAGTGGACCAAATATGTGATAATCACACGGCGAAAGGTCTTTTGGACCGATATGCGGCTCGAACTTGCTTCAAAAGATTGCAATAATTATCTGCTTGAATGGTTTGTCTATCGTGAAGAAAATCCAACAACAAAACACCTCTATAATTTCAAAACACTGCCGCTAAAGCATTACCCGCAGACAAACGAGTTTTCGCCTTTGCTAGGCAAGCTCACCTTTCACCTTTTGTAAAAAGGCTTCCCCATCCGCTTAGCAGCCTGTGAGAAATTTCAACGCGAACAGTTCGTTGATCTGTTTAAGAGCCTTGGAACCCATTTTGCCGTAATTTTTCGAAACTGAACTGTTGTCCGTGACTTTTTGAATGAAACATAGCTTTTTGGATAAAAAAATCATTTTTTTAACATAGTCTCCTTCACGCTCAATACACTTTGTCCAACGTTTCCCCAATTTTTTTATCCCTTGCAAAAAATAAGATTTGTCGAGGTCATCAAAATAGGTATTTGTTTGTGAGATGATTTCATCGTTGGAGTGAAATCTCTTTTCGCCGAGCCATTTCTGCATGTTTGAAAACAAGAAATAGTCACTCAGGGCTAAATCCGGAGAATAGGGCAGATGAGGGAGCAATTCGTAGCCTAATTCATTGATTTTTGCCAGGGAAACTGCACATGTGTACACCCTTGCAGTGTCCTGGTGGAAGAGAACTTTTTTATTGGCCAAATTCGGTCGCTTTTTTCCAAATCCTCATTAAATCGACTCAATAACTTGTCATAATATTCGCCATTGATTGTTTTACTCTTTTGAAGGTAGTCAATGTGGATTATACCGCGTGCATCCCAAAAAAACGGCCGCCATGACTTTATTGGCTGACAAACCCACTTTGGCCTTCTTTGGCGCCGATTCACCTCGAGAAACCTACTGTTTTGACTGCTGTTTTGTCTCTAGTGTGTTGTGGTGGATCCACGTTTCGTCCACAGTTACGAAACGGCGCAAAAACTCGTCCATATTGCGGTTAAACAACGCCAAACACTCCTGCGAAGTTGTCACACGATTGCGTTTGTGGTCGATTGTGAGCAAACGTGGCACCCAACTTGCGGAAAGCATTCTCATAACCAAGCGATCATTCAAAATTGAAACCACTGAGCCATGTGATATGTCTAGGGCTTCCATAATCTCTTGCACTTTTAATTTCCGATCGGCCAACACCATATCGTGAATTTTTTTAATTGTTTCAGGTGTAGAGACCTCAACTGGGCGTCCAGAACGTTCGGAATCTTCCGTGCTTGTTCGGCCACAACGAAATTCAGTAAACCACGGTAGTCTGCTATCAATGGCTGTCAAACACAAACTAAATGACACAGCTTGTTCAAATGTTGACAGGAGTCAACTGACAGATATCTGTTGACAGGAGCGGTGTTGCCCTTTCAGGTAAGAGGCGGAAAATTCAAAAAGTCACGGACATATTGACCCAACCTCGTAATATTATTATAGTTGTAAAGTATTTTCCTCAGTCTCCAGGAAGGGTAAAACGCTACAAATGGAAGAAGAACGGTTGTTGTCTAAGATGAGAATGTAGATGAGTTTGTAAGACATCCCCATGTTACTGCTGAAGTCTGTCACAAAACTCCAGAACTTGACCAATAACATGAGAGATTTTGGATTTTGGCAGTGATGATAATGTTGCAGAGCCTACATTTGCTGCCGTAGAAAGTGAAGTATTCGAATAATGCGAGGAAGAGGATCCAACTGACGAGAAAGCAAAACAGGAAGATAAGTAGGACGAAAAAAGTATCAAACCCAAGCAACTAGAAGAAAAACATCAAAAAATTAACACATTCCAAATGGCTATATATATATATCAATTCCAAATTTTGTATTTACAAGTATAATCACCCTCTTGAGATCTGATTAGGTTTTCAGACTGGAATTAGTAGTTTGCTTGAGTGAAACAATCGAATTTTGCCAATATTTCGTCAATTACTAAATTTAAACAAATTTATAACGAATTTTATTAAAAAATTTTTACGAAATTCTTACCGGAGGTAGGTCTTTTACTCTTATCTAAAATCAGTTTTTTGCAAATATCTCGCAAGTCATGCTTTCTAGGCAGGTACATTACGAGCATAAAAGTATTTAAAACATAACTATCAATACTTTTTGTGTAAAAAAAAATTAATAATTCGGACCGGAAGTAGCACTTTTACTTTTATCAAATAGCGATTTTTTGCAAATATGTAGTGAATTATGCATTCTGTATATATTTATCAAGAGTACAAAAATATTCAGAGCTGGATTTGCAATGGTTTTTATATACATGAAATTTCAAAACTCAGACCGGAAGTAACACCTTACTCCTAGCGGGTAGCACATTTTCACGAATATCTTGCAAAGTATGCATTCTATAGAAATTTATTAAGAGAATAGAAGTACCTAGAATAGGATTTTGAATAATGTTTGTATAAAAAAGTTCTTAAAATTCTATGAATTGAAACGCTCATACGTATAAGAAAGTCGTGTGGTAGCCACACCTTATTGTTTGTATTTTCTTTTTTGTTATTTATTTTAGTATGTTGTGTATTGTGTTGTGCAACAATGTTAATAAATAATTTTTAAGAAATTACTTAAGTTTTCTTATCCATTTGAGCCCAATTAGAAACCACATAGCCAATCCCGGGATCCCGGGATTGTATTCTCTGGACTCGCAGCGTACAAGTTCCACATTTGCATACCGTATTTTATCTAGTTTGTATTCATTTTACAGTTTAGAAGTTTTGATGTATTACTTCTAATTTACTATTAATGTTTCCATAAGGACCTACCGACGTTTAAAACTTATCAAAGTTCTTTATACATGATATAAATATATTTTATAGATCATAAATAAATAATTAAAAGCTCTTTCATTATGAATCTTTCTTTAAATAATTTTAAACACAATCAAAAATCAATCACCTTCACCGTATTCGAGAAAAAATTAAACTTTCATGCCAAGAGTACCATTAATGAATATCACCTTTTTAATTTGCAGGAAATTAACATATTAAACTTCATCCGTAACTATTAAAGGTCTGCTCTTACGTCAGTGCAGCACTGCCACGCCACTGCCATCCCGTAAATTTAGACTCCAAACGATCGTGACCTCTCTTGCAATATGATTACTATTACAACTTTTCGCCGTTCGTCCAAACGGTAGCGCCAATCGTCTAGAAAGAAACAGAACATTGATTAAGAGCGACCTTGACTGGTGATTAGAATAGCAGTTCCGTTATTTGTGTTGTGTGCAAGGTCATGATTGTCGACCGACGACGACGACGACTCACGCTCACTCACTACGAACAACAACTATATGCTCGCTCTCTCTTTCTCTCTTATACACACATGAACAATCATCATTCTAAGTGTACACGTACAGACTTACAGCATGGGACACAGACACACACGGATGCAAACTACTAACTCTGCAGGCGCAATCGACAATAACAGAGCCGAGCGAACATATCATCGTCGCAATTTGGCTAAGAAGGTAGACCGCAGTCTCGGAGTAAACGAATCTCAAGGTAATACTAGCGAACCATGCTAACAAGGAAATGAAATGGATTCTTAGATATATACACAATGTTATATCGCAGTATGAGAATACCGAGTAGTAGTGGTACGTTAAATTAAAATTTTCTATTACTTCCTTGAAATATTTCATGTATGCAAAACAAGTCATGTAACTCCTATTGGACGTAATTTATATGTTTTACATCCAGTATCATCAACTAAACAAATATTTAGTGAAAGGTTATTTTCAGTGGCGGCCCGAGATTTTTTGGGACGGGACGGCAGCGGGGGGGGGGGGTCTAAGTGTTTAATATCAAAAATGAAGTACAGATAAAAAATAGCAATATGTTATTTAATTACCTTGTTTGAAAATAAAATCCATTCGCCGTTCCTTCAGCAAAATGATTAATAACTAATTCATTGAAGTTTGGTGTTGATGTCAGTAATTGCTTTTCAATGGAACACATTGCTAAGGCACATAGTCTGCTTTCCTGCATGGTATTTCTAGAAAATGTTTTTATTCTCTTCAAAGTAGAAAAACACCGTTAACTTTCAGCTGTGCCATCGCATCGGTATGGTGCAAATTATTACAATAGCTTCACAGATTCGGCAAATGTAGTTGTTTACTTGATCGGCGTATGCCACAAAATGGTCAATTTCAACTCAAATCGCAAAAATCAAGGCACTTGAAAAAGTTGCCGCTACATGAACGAAATAACGAATATTTGTTCTAGCGACTGATGATTAAAATTTACAATTATATTAAAAAATAGTTAAAATACAGCACTTTGATTTTTTTTGGTTTTATAGCGATATAAAGCTTACTGTGTTTAAAAAGAACTTTTTTGAAACGTGAGTACCTAGATATTTTTATTCTGAAAACGACAATGTGTTTACTTTACATTCAAAATAACCCTAGTCTCCAACAAATTACTTTGAAACCAATGAGAATGATCACAGAGTCCGCACTGATAAATGGCAAATAGGCAACACACAATTCAACCTCTTACTCACATTTTCGTAATGTCTAAGACCAGGTATATGGAAAGTATACCTGGTCGACTGTATTAAGCCGAACATCATATAAACAGAGAGATCTTCAACTTTTTTTATTACCTTAGGTAAACGAATGCTTCATTCATATCGGCTTTATTTTCTAATTCTTTTAATGATATTTGGCAGAATGTATTAGATATTAATTTTTCGTCTGGAATAAATATATGTTGTTATTATTATGAAATTTAACTTGTTACTTTTTTTTCTAGCGGTGGTATTTTACTTTAGATGTTGAAGGTTTTTAATCTTAATAATATGAGCAATGTCGTAGTCAACTAAAATATTACAAAAACAATTCTGTGCTGTAACAGTAACAGTGCCTGTTTTGTTTTTTAATAAAATGTAAATATATATATTTTATAATAAGCAGATGTTTTGGATTGTTGAATATTATATTCTTCCCAACCGGCATTGATGGAGTTGATTAGCAAAATTAAATTATAAAACACTATGTCACAGGTAAGATTCGAACTAAATTTTATCACCAAATAAAGTTGTATTTTCTTCGGCAATAAATATACATCATTATTATTAATTATGAAGTTGCACGACTTATTGTTATTTTTAACCTTACATGTTGAAGCTTTTTAATAATATGAACAGTGTTTGTCGAAAACTAAAATCTGACAACAACAACTTTATGTCATTGTAAGATACGAACTTAGAGATTTTCCGG
Source organism: Amphimallon solstitiale (assembly GCA_963170755.1). Taxonomy (NCBI): domain Eukaryota; kingdom Metazoa; phylum Arthropoda; class Insecta; order Coleoptera; family Scarabaeidae; genus Amphimallon; species Amphimallon solstitiale. The sequence goes on from OY720680.1 coordinate 66,485,268, forward strand.
ACTCTTCAAACTAATATGCATCGGTTTTAGGCAACAAGTTACACAAATTTCAGTTTTCTAGATGGTAAAAGCATTTAGTTAAATATCTGAGTTTGTTGTGCCTTCATGTTTTTGTTTTATTTATACTTTGTATTTTAACCACATGACAGTTTTTAGATTTTTTTTTGTATATGTGAATAAGTAAAAGAGCATGGGCCAAACGAGCGCATAAGTCTAATTACAGCAGTTTGTCAGGAGTGACAGCATAGATTAATTTCTAATCAAAACGCGCATTTGAAGGTACGGGAAAAAAATAATTACATTTTTAGAAATTTGGAACAGCGAATTACATTTAAAATCTAGGCACCAACATATACCAAATATAGGGACAGTTAAACATAACTCAGAAAGATGTATGTTACTTCATAATCTGGATTCCGAAGAATACTTGGTATAAGACAAAACACAGAGATGAAGAATTTTGGCCAGAAATGGTAATTAAGTTAGAGTAATTTTATTTTCTCGCTTTATTACATGAAATTATTGATCCTCGTATTTTGAGAAATCGAGAATATAGAGACGTCAAATTGGAGAATTAGTATGTACCTACCTACTGATTGTGGCACGTTTAGACAAAACGCTACTTGGTCATTCTTGTTTATTTTTTACACAGTCTATACTTTTATAAACATTTTTTTTTGTAAAAACATAAATTAGGCCTACTGGGAATACCATGAGAAAAAAAACGCGCTTTACACTCTACCCCTAAGGTGGTGCGGAAAGGAGTGCGTTTGACGTTTTGTCTGCCATATACCGTTATTTAAAAAATTTATCGAAGCTTTACTGAAAAAAAAATAAAGAATGTAAGCTATAAATAAAAAAAAATGATAATATCAGTAACAATCGATTGTAAGTTGTGGTATTAACATTCGCTTCTTATAAATGATTAGTTCGGAGTCCGCAAAGTTCGTACGGTGAAATTTTTATAATTTGATTTCGCTAACTAACAATACCAGTGTCGGCTGTGAAGAATATAATTTTCAATAATTTAAAACAAGTGCTACTTAGAGAATATAAATTTTTACATTTTGTAAGAAACACCGGCACTGTTTTTTTTTATCAGATTTTAGTTTTCTCTAAGACATTACTCATATTATTACAAAGCCTCAACATGTAAAGTAAATAGGTACAAATCATGGTGAGAAATAATAAGAAGTACAACTTAAATAATTGATAATCATAAATAATAATAATAAAGTTATATATTTATTGCAGAATAAAACTTAATATCTAATTAATTTCGGCAAATATCATTAAAATAATTACAAATTATATAAGACGGGAGTCTTAAAAAAACTAAATAAATACAAGCCAGGAGAATATTCAGAAAGAGCAAAAACAAATTTCGAAGAAAGTAGCCGCATCAATATTTTCATGCAATAAATGCAGGAGACAAATATCCCAAATTTATTTGCTTTCCAGTTGACCAGGCATATCCCTTCATATTGCTGGCCGGTACCTGCATCGTGTAAAAGATGCAGGCATTTTAAAGGCGGTAAATAGATTCAATATATTTTAGGCAACCCGACATACGCCGTTCGGGAATTTTTCTTAAGGAAAGCCCACCCTTAAATTATTTCCATAGAAACAATGTTAGACGGGATGAAGCAGTTCCAAAATCTGGTCTATTATACAAAACTACCAATTCATGCTTAAAAGCAATTGTCTCCAAATTAAAAGTCTTCACTGTCATCTGGAATTCAGTTTCGGGGAAAGAATTTTGATAATGTTGAAAATAAGTGTGGTTGAAAAAGAAGAGCTATAGATAGCTGATCACTAAACAAAAAACGGTCATCAATATTGTAAATAACAATAATGTCGCACACTTCTTTAGCAACTATTTTGTGTTTGTCTTCATAACGGGGTCTTCTGTTCCGTTGTCGGGAATGTTCCTCTTCTTTTTCATCGTTATCACTATTTTCATTGTAATAATCGTAATCAGTTGAGTTCTTCACGTGCTGAATTGACGATATAAATGATGACACACAAGACCGTATTTTAATACTGTCAATTTGACGATGTTGTACTTTGTTGTAGAGAATTTCATAATGCGGCATGATTTTCTTAAAAAAATATAACCAGTAATTGACATCATAATCATTTAAAATGGTTTTCAAGCCTACAGCTTTCCTTATTGTCGACTGGTCACTAGATTCATCATCTATGATCCGCGACATGTGATAAGATCTTTTTTATATCTGAAGACACTCACAACACATCTTGATTTAAAGTTCCATCTGGTTGGTGCAGCCCGCGAAAGTCCATTTTTCACAACATCATCCAGTATAGCAGTACGCTTTGGGGATCTTGTAAAAAAAAGTAGAAAAACCATCTAGAATGCAAAAGAAAACTTTCACTTGTTTGTTATGTGAGGCAGCCCGTTCAACTATCAGATTTAACTGGTGCGCGTAACAGTGGATATAATTTGCATTTTTGTAAATATCTTTAATTAAATTAAAACTAAAACTATTCGGAAATGTCCCCCGTTGAATACCTCTAAACGCGGATAATGACGTTTTCCAATAATTCAGTTACTTTAAATACAAGTTTTTCTTATTATTCACTAATAAATTTATTATGTTAATATACCCTATAGCTTTTTTTGTCTTTACAGGATTTAAAAAATTCTTCTATTTTTTAAGAAATTTTCCATAATTATTTATTTTTAATACCTGTATTACACTGCTGATGTGCCGGTAACGGAAAAAATTTTCATTGCAAACCTTACCTATGGCAACCCACGAAGATTCAATATTCATTTCCAATGAATTACAGAATCATGTACATCTCTGGATGAAATAAATTACATGGGTCACTAGGTGAATCCTATGCCCGTGAATATCATTAAACAACGCACCAATACCTATGTAAGCTGACGCAAACTATTTTCCGCTAGTTTAATATGACAAGTCACATTGGAATGAAAAAAACAACAGCTGGCACTAAAATCCAAACAAATCCTCTAATTACTGTATTGAAGATCTCAGCTAACCATTTAGAACAAGCTCCTCCTCTACAAAACTATTCTGATACCAACATGGATCATACGGAATTGAGTACCGGTTATGGGCAAAATATTCAAATTCCAGTCAAAAGTATTCACATCATCATTAATGCTCATTGGTTTGTGTTAAACTTAACACTACATGCAAGAGGATACAAAAAACAAAACTGGAATTATACAAATTCCTCAGTCAACCAACTCCTAATTTAACATACTGAAGAATCAAAACATTGCGGCAAAAAGGTCTACACGAATTATCGTGGTGACCCGTCAATAGACTATATCTAAGACTTAGCATCTCACCTCAGAACAAACATATGAAAAACGATAAAGAGACAAACACTTTTACTATACAAATCTGTTAGTCAAAACAATCCTTCTTTAACATGTGGCCAGAAGAGCCAGGTGAATAATTTTGGTAACCGTGAATGAACGGTACCTCAACTCCTGTCAATTGATTTGCCACCCATTTACTTATTACTTCATTTTGTTTATTTGAGCAGATTATAAGTTTGTAACTAAACTTTATAAAAAAATATTACTTTTATTATGGCTATATACATATATGTTATTAATCTGAATAAATTTATGCATAAAATTCATCTTATCCATCTTTTATTTGACAATTCCACATTATTTTTATATTTTTTACGCTTTTCAATTTCTGTAATATCCTTTAATATTCAAGGCACTCAAAATCTTCCTGTAAAGAGTCTATAAATAAACTTTTCGATATCAATTCTTTCCCTCGCCATTATGCAATCTTATTCATGCACACAATCGATACTGAAATAAATGCAAAATCGCCAATCATGCTAGAAAAATAACCGTTCGATTACTCACAATACCATTGATCAGCCTTGAGAAATCGGAAAGCGAAGATATCTGTGTGTTGTCTTTAGAATGTCAGTGAATGAAGTTATTTAAACGTACATACATAAACATTGAACAGGCATGGATCAAGACATTCTAAACCATAGAGTTCACAAGGCACTATCAGAACAGGATATTCTAAGTTTGCCTCAACGTATTAGATGTAACGGAAGAATGTATACGCAGTGTGGTAGTTATAGATATTTCCTAAAATTATACAGATACAGATACATTTTGTACTTGTAGTTTTTGAACGTGCTCTATTCAATATCTTCTTTTAACCTTTTCAATACCACCTCTAGAAATCTTTCATGAAAAATTTGAGACTTGACGGTATTCTCCAGTAATTTTTTAAATTTATTATCGAACTACCTTAGGCTTTTGAAATTTAAAATGTCATTAACAAGGGACCAAGCATCATATGATTTTAAATTTGGTGGCGCAAGGGAAATTAAAATTATGAACTTATTTTTTATAGTGATAATCAACAAGACTACTACTACACATCTTTTTTCGTCATATTTTCGTATATTTCTAGATTCGTTTGCGAGTGGCACTCCTTGCTTCTTCTTAGTAGGATTCGGTTCCTTGGGTTTCTACATACTCGGGCACATTTTGAACTCCTTTTCGTTTAATTAAAGTTTTCCCACACAATTTCGCAGAAGACAAGTAAGTCTATTTGTACTTCTATCAAGGATAAACTAAGGCCACATCAAGTTCATTGTTGATCATACGAACAGTGCCTTTCGTGAATCGTATGTAAGACCTGAATAGGAAATCTGACTTGTACTTATATATTTTGATTGCCTCTCGTCTTGGTACTTTTATATATCGTTTTTCTTTCTTGTCCCACCTTCTATACTTGTCTGTGTTCCCTCTGAGGTCATACATTTCTTTAGTAGGAATTGTGACCGCTCATTTCTCGTTTTATCTCTAGCAACTCGTTTCTTGTGGCGAGTTAGCCCACGTTCTGTTTGTCTTTCCATTCTCAGTTATTCTCCTCCATTCATCTCGATTGTGAACTCTACTTCTCCAAGCCTGTATCTTCAGTTTCTTTACATCATCTATCACGTGATTTCTTACCTGCTTCGTAGGCTCCCTCTGTTAGTGCTTGGTGCTTCGTTAAAAATTGCAGGATCTACCTAGATCCTGTTTAGCCTGTCACAAACTCTGCTGTCGGCTCAGCTGAAGATGTTTGGGGTCAAAACAGGTGTTCGAAAAACAGGGTACCACTCATATAAAAGTGTAGACTCTCATGGTCTCGTATATACCGCTAGTTATCGTAAAAGAAGGGTAAGTAAGGACAGAAGTCCAGAAGTAAAGGAGTCCACACACTCACAATCACAAAAGAAATTTGTCAAGAGATATAAAAAAAACTTAGAAGTACAACAAAACACCTTCCATTTATGAATTTACCAAAGAATATAATAGTTCAACAAACAAAATCAATAACTAGATCAATAAGTATAATTAAACAGTAGCTATAAATATAACAAAAGAAAAAACTCAGAAGCCAAAATTAACAAATTATCTGAAAAACCACTGAAAAATGTGTCACTAACCTGTGATCACTAAATTAATAAAAGATAATGAAATACATAAAAAAAAAAGATAAAAGAAAAATTCAGTAAAATTTAAAAGATAATAAATTATTCAAAATGATTAATTGTAAAATTAAATTTAAAACAAAAAAAGATAAGTTTACTCTAATACAAGAAAAACTTATCCTGCAAACAAGGCTTACTACAAAACGTGTCACTAGGGTAGGACCCTATAAACATAAGGGCTAAGCGCAGGAAATTACGCAAATTGACCAGGAAGGTCACTTCCTTGATGACACACCCTGTATACCAAAGTGCAAGCAGGTATGCAAGAAAAATTGAGTATACTACTTTTATAAATTGAGCATTAAATTATAGACCCAGTATATTCATTTAACAGACGTGAATAAATGAAAAAATATTTATAGCACTAGAACATATAATATCTAACAGAATTTACTAAAAATAACTGAATAGCCGAGAACGAAAGTCTAAAATTTAATATTTTGATTTTTCGCAATCTTGACCAAGCTCACGCATTACATTAATTAATTACAAAGTTCTATCATACGCTCTACAGGTCTATTTACGTAGAAACAGGCTTTAAAATCTACGCATTACCTCAGTAAAGGTAAAAACTAGAGTTATATTTACTATTAAAGAATATGCCAAAAGGACACTAATCAGCTACAAAAAAAAACATTAAATTAACTTGTTCGTTACCAAACGTAATGTATTGTTAAACTTGTAACGGTTAAACACTTATGTCCTAGATGAAACTGCTACAGATCAATGTCGTGGCTCCAACGGCTTGAATGGGGTTATAAAATTTAGTACTAATACTCATACGATGTAGAGGATAATAAATAAATCAATATGCATTTATGCTATGAGTTAATAGATACAGACTATAAACTAAAAACTCCCTCATTTATGTTGGAGGCTTTAAAAGAAAGAAAACCAAATTTTGGTGTATGGCAAATAATTTGGCTTTCCCTCTGTGCTATTTAGAACAGATTTCGAGTGTCCTATATATCCGATAACAAAATCATAACAGAAAAGAAGAACGGGAACAATATAAAAACCACGAGGTTAGTTTCCACTCAAGCTCAGATTCGATGAACAATCAAAGAAATCATAAGTTTAAAATTGCTTATTATAAATCTATGCACTGCACTGTCTATAGCATCATAGTGGTTACAAGCACATGTATCAAGTGAATGATAACACAGGTCTACAAAATTAGACTTTTTTATATTTGATAAGTGATTTTTTTATAATTTCTATCCGCTGATTCCAATTCCGTTACTCATTTTTGTCTATCACGTAAGATATTTTTGCAAATCACAAAATGAAATAAATACAAACATTAAAATAAAAATATATTTATTTAATTAACAAAATTATCAGTAGTGCTTCAAATATAACAAACTACGATTTTTTAGTGCTTATCTCAACGGAATCTTCGCCCTTTTTGATAGAAAACTTCGTTTTGTGGAATTTCTACTACAAATTTTATGCGTATTATCACGTTGTAACGTCCAACAGTTGTCTGCGGTCATCGATACACTCCATCGACCTTGTGTATAGGTACCACCCCAAAGTTAGGTGATACAATGTAGAGAAACCCCTATCTCTAAATTAAGATATTTACTTTAAAGTTAAACTTTAGATATAAAATGTAAAATTATTTGTTTTGCCATCTCAAATCAAATTATCTCAGGGCGATTCGGGTTAATTGAAATGATTAAGTAAAAGTGGTTCCTGTACGTTATCTATAATTTTACAAACAACACAAGAAGTAACATATATTTAAAAAGCATTTCCAATACATTTGAATTTTTTTTTACAAACATTAAACTAACACAAACATTTCTGTAGGTCCTTTGTTCGATTCAATCGTAAGCTATAAACGCCAGAATTTATTACATACAATGCACATTCTATCTTATACGTGTTTATATCGATACTTGTGAACATATCAATTTACTTTACACATATATTTGTTAGACGATATTTATTTAATTACTTTCTGTTTGAACTTTTATTTTTACAGTCTCTCCTCCTTTATTAGATAAAACATTACAGTCATTAAACAATAACCATTTAAATAATACCTTATCTAAATTCTTCTTTCATCTTCTTTTTTGTACTGTTTCCAGCAGGAACTTCTGGCTGCTTATTGTCGACGAAATCTTCTTTATATCTACGATGTTTTCAACGGCATCATCTGCTTGTTCTGCCACTCGAAATACAATCTTTATTTTAACAATATAACACGTTGCACAATTACTTCTTAGGTACAACTTTGACCACTACTTTACTACGTTTGCTCGGTAGTAAATTATTTATTGAAGTCATATTAACAATGACTCTTATGCGTAATCTAATGTTAGGAGTTAGCCTTTTGATACGATATTTAACGTATATTGCTGTCGACTCTCTCTTTTCGTGTCCTATTGAAGGTTTAAGAGACAGTGTTCATTAAGAGTGGGAATAGTTCCATTACGAAGGTATAGATGGCCCCAGAAGGCTAAATCTACGTAGATTAGATATAAAATTACAGCTATATACTGAGTGTGTTTTTAAAACGTAAAATTGTATAACCCCTCTTCAAAATTTATAATTACGCTTTTACGAATTTTAACAATTTCAATTAACTGGTCGTTGTTCACCAAGAGCATTTTAATATGTCAAATTTTGTACGTTAATTTTATTTTAAAATGCAGGTTGTCGATAAAGTACAGTTCAACAAATTGAAGACATGAATTTGATGATGCGTGCAACTCCGAAGCTGAAGCCAAAAGCTCCCCTCGGGCGTTTTTCTCGATGAAGAATTTCACAAATTTTGTACATTCTAGTAAGGAAGTGGAAGTTACTCTGATAAATTTACAAGTTTACCAGCATTAATGCTCCTGTGTAAATATCGATTATGAAAAACATTAGTAACGAATTATATTTGATATATATATATATATATACGAGGTAGGCGCCATAAATTCTCGGTCTGACAGGCTTATACAGGTTCAAACGTGTTCAAACTCCGCCACGTCATGCATGCACATACGCGAGGTGTACGCTATAAATATGACGGTTCGAAGCCTAGTAGTTTTTAGTAACCAGCCAACCAACGTGACTAGCGCACGAAAATGTCTGAAGTAACGAAAATTGAGTAAAATTAAAATTTTTAACAAAAGAAGGGCATACACCTTATCACATTAAACAACGTTTAGACGGCGTTTACGGTGATTCATCTCCTTCGTATTCAACTGTGAAAAAGTGAGTAAAATGTTTCCGTTTGGGACAAGAATCCCTGGATGATGCTGATCGGACGAGTCGACCAATTGAAGTGATCACTCCTCAACAAATTTCAGTTATTGAACTTTTAGCGCTAGAAGATTGCCGTTTGAAAGTGAAGGAATTAGCAGAGATAACAAACATTGCCGAAACAAGTGTTTGCCGAATTCTCCATGACCATTTGGGTATGAATAAAATTAGTGCTAGATGGGTACCGCGACTTCTTTCTGCTCTCCAACGTGAACGTCGAGTCGAATGTGCGCAGTCGTTTTTAAACATGTGTGGAGACGACCCAAAACCAATTTTGGAGTCCATTGTCACAGGGGATGAAACAAAAGTTCTGTTTTACGATTCTCTATCGAAACGGAAGTCTATGAAATGGCGGCGATTTGATGAACCTCATCGCAGAAAGGCGAAAGTCGTTCAATCAACGAAAAAGGTGAAGGCCACAATATTCTGGGATTGTGAGGGCATTTTGCTAATTGACTTTAAAGAGTGCAATACAAGTGTAACTGCACATATTATGCGTATTTATTGCATAAATTAAGGGACAGTATTCCTGCAAAACGTCGTGGAAAATTGATAAAAGGTGTGCGGTTATTACACGACAATGCTCCCGTCCGTACTGCCGCCATGTCACAAGCTGCCATCCGCGAATGCGGCTTTCAAGAATTGGAACATCCACCGTATAGTCCGGATATGGCTCCTTGCGATTTTTGTTTTGTTTTCTAATTTAAAAAAAGACCTTAGGAGACGTAGTTTTAAGGACGACAGTGAGTTGCAAGCAGCTGTTATAGAACATTTTGACGGAAAAACTTCAGATTATTTTTGCAAGGGTATTGAATTATTAATTAATCGTTAGGGGAGATTACATTGAAAAATAAAAATTCTTATATTGTTCCAAGTTTCTTTTTTTGTATATCAGACCGAGAATTTATGGCGCCTACCTCTATGTAGTTTGTTTATCTTTAATTCTTAAACAATATTCATTTCACATAATTCTCTTAATAATGCAAGTACTGTTTGTAATGATTTATTTATGCGTGGTTCTTTAGTTTAAAACCTTTATAAATGATTGATGATTTATCTGTTTCTAAGAATTTTGTATGTATGTAGACAACATATGCTATTAAATCTGTCCACCATATATACATAAAAATACGTATTGCATTTATAATACATAAAATAGCAATATAATTGAGCTATCCGATTAGATAATAAGCAAAATGAAATCTCTTAAAACCCTGGCCACTTCTCTCAATGACCCTGGTAACATTAGCGGTAAATTATTTCACACTTTTTTGTGCCGTTTGATCATTGAGAAGTCGCACAGCCTATTTCGGGATGACCTTGCGCTCTTGCAGGAAGTCATATTCAATCGTTCGACATTACAAGTCGTACAAGGCCGTTTAGCTTTCTACAAGACCTAAAGCGCTCTATCTCTGTTCAGTCAAAAAAAAGCGCACGTTTGCAATAAACTTCAACAGTTAAACAGAGAAAAAGGTCTTACCTATCAACGCGCGAGGGATCAAAACGAAAGAGAGAAAAAAACGCCAGATTTTACTTCCGTATCCAATTTAATTCTATTATAATGTATGTTAATTCTGATGCGGTGTGTACGTCGTCAGCATGACACCGATAGCAATCGATTTGTTTTGATTGAACAGAAATCAGCGTGCCCGCTAATTTGTTTGTATGTATAATTCGGTTTTGTAATTTGATTCGTCAAGGCTATGCCCAGATTGGATTACAAAAGAATAACTTCAGAGAAAAGAGTTTGAATAGTTTCTCATTTAGTCAGCGAGTAATATGCAAGGAAATCGATTCGAATACAAATTTGGCAAAAAGTAAACAAACGTATTTCTGATCAAAGAAATATACCAGGGCTAACTATTTTTCAATGATACTCAAAGAAAAAGGATTTCTACATCCGAGAAATAATTTTCACTTGTCATTGTTAGAAAAAAGTATTTGTGCAAATGTATGTAAACTGTAAGAGCAGTTATAGTTTTGTTACTATAATTATTATAGTATGAAATCTTGTAAAAGCTTGACAAAAATTGTTTTTTACTTCTTAATAACATCCACAACTATTTTAGTAGTATTCCTGATATATCCCTGACATTTTTTTAATATAAGTAAAAAATAATATAGGACCTAGAACAGATCTCTGTAGCACACCCATGGATTGCTTCTGATTATCAAGATATGAGAGAAACTTATCCTAGGATTTATTGAAAACTGCAAAATGATAATGTAGACTATTGTAGACCAAACGTTTTTGTGGGAGTTCGATCACAGAATAACAACCAATGAGAAGCGACAGCATTGTAGGATAAACAACCACCAAGTACACTCAGCAAACGTATTTATATGTACACTGAAAGAATCGCCTGAAACATTGAACCCTATAAACACGTGGATAAATATTAAAATACACAAAACAAATTGTTGAAATCATTTTAAATTTTAATTGGTTAAGATTATAAAATGTATTACATTTCTACAATTAAAATATATCTTAACATATAGGATGGATAAGAGCATTGTGATCGTTTTTGAAATTCGAAAATAATAGTTGTTTGTGTCAAAGCGATAAGGATCATAAAAAAATTAAAAGAGGTGCGTTTTGTAATAATAATAATAATAATATGTCTTTATAAGATACTATGATGCTATACACATATAATACAAAAAGTAATAACAATGTTAATAATAACATCAACTACAGAGCATATTGGAATCACAGAACCCGATCTCAAGGCGAATCTCAGTTAAATTGCTTAACAATTGCAAAAAAATGAGGTGTGGCCACCACACGACTTTCTTATACGTATGAAAGTGTTACTTCCGGTCCGAATTTTGAAATTTCATTTATACAAAAAATATTGCAAATCCAACTCTAAATACTTTTGTACTCTTCATAAATATATATAGAATGCATAATTTACGACATATTTGCAAAAAATCGCTATTCGATAAGAGTGAAAGTGGTACTTCCGGTCTGAATTTTGAAATTTTTTTTATACAAAAGATATTTAAAAGTATGTTCTAAATACTTTTATACTCGTAATGCACCTGCCTAGAAAGCATGACTTGCGAGATATTCGCAAAAAACTGATTTTCGATAAGAGTAAAAGAACTACTTCCGGTAGGAATTTCGAAAAACTTTATTAAAACAATTTTTCTCATATTTAATCCTGAGTACATTTGAAGTCTTTATAAATTTGTTTAAACTTAGTAATTGACGAAATATTTGCAAAATTCGATTTTTTCACTGAAGTAAACTACTACTTCCGGTCTGCCGATTTTGCTCAAAATCTAATCAGTTCTCAAGAGGGAGATTATATTCGTAAATACAAAATTTGGAATTGATATCTACAGCGGTTTGACCGCTATCGTGGTCACACACAGACAGACAGACACACACACACACACACACACAGACACACAGACATTTTTTAAAAACCACTTTTTTGGTATCATGGGACCTCAAAACGTGGATATCTGCAAAAATCTCGAGGTCGAAAATTTTCATCATCACAATACTTCCTTATACTACGTATAAGAAAGTAAAAATACACAAAATTACAAATTCGTTAATTAGACAATGCCTAAACTTATCTTAATCTAAAATTCGAGGGTGAGGCAGGAAGTCAAAATGAAAAAAATTCTCAAAAAATGTCGCGAGCATGGAAAATGGGTCATGTCTTAATACCAAAATTCCAGAATTTCAGCTATGCAATCACCGTTGAAATGTCATTATTATATGTACTGTCATCACTCATCGCCCATGGGCGCACTATTGAAATGTTGTACTTTTAATGAGGTTTTCATTTTATTTATATAATTGGATAACAAGTGGCTGGTGATCTATAAAATACAAAATACCTTATAATTTGTTCATTTTCTCTTCTGTAAGACTTGTTCTCTTTGAAATAGGTACATCCTTGTAGATAGAAAACGTTCTTTCTACATCGCAACTGGTTATATGTGCGTAGTGGAAATATTCTTTTATTTCAGCGTATTTAGCATACACAATTGCCGCAATGTTATTAAATCTGGATTTCTATTAAAAACTGCGTCTAACTTTTACCGAAGGCCACATCCGAAGTCACTTGGAATTATTAATAGCCACATCTAATGTGGTTAATCCATTTTTTAATTTGAGATTCGATTTTCAAAATATGTGATTAGTTTAGGCAAATTTCCAAAGTGTTCCTGAAGGTATAACAACTGATTTTTTAGATTTGGGATTCGTGTTAGTTCCTTGCACTCAGAACTACTTCGAGCATCGTCATTTTAACATTTAACGAAATTTTGTAAACTATCGAAATTCTCTGCATAAAAACCATTTCTGTGTATGTTTTAGCAAAGCTAAGTGACGAACGTGCGATATTTTGGCATTCTGTAACGATATTTTATAGACTTTGTAATAAATTTCGGAATCACTGACACTTCATTTTCATATCAGAAAAAGTAATATAAACAACGTTCTAGATCTAAGTAAATGGTAACTAAAAATGTACGCGTATGTTATTGAAACTAAATAACAGTAAGTATATACAGATTTACATTATTTCTCTTGCGAAATATAAGGTAAATATAATAAATTTTAAAAACCCCTCAGGCTATCTACGCCGATGCAGAAAGAATTTTACTCATAAATTCCTTATTTTATGGCCATTTTTTGCTCTGATTCTCGGGCTCTTCTCGATTGTAAACAGATGTTGCACTTCACCATATGAATTAGTGCTATTCAGTAAGCGTGTGTTGTTTACATTATTTCTTTGCTCCGTTGTAACTTCGTCGTAGTTTAACTCGGTCATGTCCGCGCCCTAGTCATCATACATGCCACATGTCACCGTGCCGAACAGAATTAAAATTTTAGAAAGAATTGCGAAGGGATGGTCGATAAGGCAAGTTGCAGAATAGTTTGGAATTGGTAAAAGTACTGTTTCAAGGATAGTAATAAAAAGGAAATGGGATATCTACTGCAGAACAAGTTGAGGTAGCAAAGAGCACAGAGAAAACTGTCTAATATAATCTAGATTATAGAAAAATATAATACCGGTTATAATAAGTTTTATTAATACATATTAATCCAGTTAATTGCCTCTATAATATAAATATAATACCATGTGTTTAGTATAAATCTAATACAATGTCTTTAACATACACATATACTAAACAATAAAGTTTTGGCCTGTATAAAAATGTAAGTGCTTTCAAATTTCAAATATATTGAAAAAGACAAAAATCCATACAGTGATAAGGAATGGCTACAGAAAAATAAAACCTCAAAAATTGTTTTAAACACTAACCTTCCCACAAACAGTGACGATTCGGACGAAGCTCTTTTTTTGTTGTTGAAAGTTTGGATATAACAATCGAAATATGATGTGGTGCACCTATCGTTTCCATAATTGTTTTATTTTGTGGATGGCCATTCAATATTAGTTTATTTTGTATATACATACACAACTTTGCTGATGTTAACACGATGGCGATTAAATCAATCTGCAGATGACAACGGCTTAATTAAAGAAAATCGGGTATTTTTTTAATATTGTGAAGTAATTTTTTGTATATACCTAGGCTGAACCAATCGAGACATCTACACAGCCTGTGTTAATTATCTTACTTCCTGTTAATTTAATTAAAACATATTTCAAGTAAAAAAGAAGGCGAATAATTAATATCATTATAAGTTATAATAAGCTGTATTAACAGATTCATATTAAATTTGAGTAATACTGTGTATTAAATTTTTTTGCTGTCACTATAGGTAATACAAAATTTAATACATACTATTATATTTCTAATAGCCTGCATTATACAGTTTTTTCTGTGTGGTTTAAGAAATTCGGCGGCTGCTCAAAAAAAAATTATTAAATGATCGACATAAAGAAGAATGTGTAGGATTTGCTCTTGAATGTATTACCAAAGATCAACATTTCTGGAATAACGTTGTTTTTATGGACTAAAAAGTATTCAATCTACTCACAGTAGCAGGATATGTGGAAAAATAGTGGACGTTTTTTGGTTAATATATGGGGCTGGATATATAGAAGCGGACTTGGTGTTTTATGGCATATAGAAGACACGTTTATTAATGCTGAATATTGTAATGAAATAAGTCCACAAAAGAAAAGTAAACATCGGCGCGACGCACCGTAAATAGGTCATAAATCAGCCACACATATGTACTGCGTAAGCGACAGAAAGTCTGGTTTTTCTCTCGGGCTATCGGGAATGAAGCAAGAGGTTTCACGTATATTTCTAGAGTCTTTATATGCCGGTATAAAAGCGGCCGGTGCCCAGAAAGAATTAATTCGTTGAATAGTATTCGTACAGTTGAAATAAACATAAATAATGTGAGTAGTGCAGTTTTATTATAGTTCACAAAATACATAAATATTACTGACATAAATAGTAGTGATAGAAGTAAATACGTGTGTTAATTTATTTGTAATAGTTTTAAGTGCGATACATTTATTTTATATTTTTATATTATGATTAGTTTTAAGTGTGTAAATAGACAGACTGTTTCAAAATATTTGCACGAGTTGTTTATTTCGACCCCGAAAGCGCTACAATATATATGAATATATATATATGTTATGCTTTTCTCTGTTACACAATTATCCCCAGAATATACCCACTTGCCAAAATCACTATATGCTCACTTGTTCTACATCAGCAAATACGTATTTTCATCCTTCTCTAAAATTGTGATTTTGCCAAGTGGGTATACTAACAGGACAATTGCCCTGTGCATAGATCTCGTATAGTGACTGATTTGTTTGCTGAAAATAACATTCATGTTCTCAACTGGCCCGTATTTAAACGTTATAGAGAAAGTATGGGGTTTACTAATGAGGAACATTCAAAAACAGCACGTGTGACCTAAAACAAAAACATACTATTGGAAATCGTGAACACAGCTTGGGAAGACATATCAAACGATTATATTGACAGGCTATATGAATCTATACCACATACATAAGTTAGTTATTGCTGGAAATAGACCTATAAAGAAATATTAATATAAAATGAAAGTTAGTGTACCTAATTATAAATATTTCCGTTATAGTAATGTTATTAATTATTTTATAAAATATCTAGTAAAGTGACAATAAGTATGTAGGAAGTTTTGATTAGAATCCAATAACCTAAAGTCAGACATATAACTTTAGAACTGTCACTGAATGTGATTTAAAGATAGACAATATCTATGTAAAATAAGTGTCCCGTTTACCGTGCTCGCTACTGTACATATTTGAGGAAAGAAAGTAAGAAATGTAACCCGGTAGCGCAAGCAATTTCAGTTCTGAAGGAAATCCTTTATAATATTGATAAAGCATGTAAGTAAATGACCTCTGGTAATGATATCTTTCAAATCATGAGGCTTCTATGGATTAAAATTTCACTAGTAAAATTGATGGATTGGTTATAAATAATTGCATTTTTATTGTTATACGTTCATTTTGTGTGTTTGTTATATTTTGTTTTTGAAATACTAAATTAGTTTTTTTTACTTTTATTGATATGTAGTAATTTACAACTATCTCCATCGGGGAAGTGGATATTTACTATTTATATTCTGTAAATCCAGCATTTTTTATTCCTTGAATAATTAGTTTTTCTTGGAAAACTAAAATGTTTGCGTAATTTCTTACACAGATTACGCAATATACCGTTAAATAAACTAGATTATAGCAAAGAAAAAATACAATTAAAACAATAGCACAAGACAATGGGTACAACTCAAAAATAATAAATGAATTCATAAAACATACACGAAGAAAAAGTTACTAAAATACTTTTATCCCATAATAAATAAAACCCATCTAAATGACATTACACACCAATAATTCACAAAGGAAGAAATAAAACCTTAATAAAAACAGATCTAAAAATAGTGAACGTGAATAAACATAATTTACCATGTTGGACAATAATAAAGATAACATTATAAATTTAGAAAAATCTTGAGTATACCATACCATCCAAATATTTTGTAGCCCTTGCATTCAACACACAAATACAATGAACTACAATGCCTTCGAATAACAACAATGCAGTTTGGATACAACAAAGCTAAAAGGTGTTAATAGTTAAATTATTTTGGAGCCTATGCATTCGACACACAAATACAGTTAGAATTACTTATCTTATAATATCTGCTCAGGTGTTAGTTGTTCGTTTGCTGCTTACATACAGTGTCTTCAAATACTTTACTCATTAAAGACGGCCATGTTTTTTTTTTTAATGGTTTGTGACAGTGCATAATTTTGATAGTTTGGTTATGTGATGTAAATAATAATACGCGTCTATAATTGAATTTAAGTATGACAATTTGAAGTTTTGATTACTTAGAAAATTAAAAAAACATCCTACTCTAATGAGGAAAGTATTTGAAGGCACGGTATGCTACTATATCGGACTATGTTACAGAAATATAAGATCTATATTATGTGAACTTAAAAAATCAAACTATTCACAACGGCAATAGGTTTAGCAATTTGGCTAAATTCGGACACAAAAAGGAACACAATATGATATGGATGTCACCGAGATAAAAATAGAGCAGCAGATTCGACCACATTTTAATAAATAAAAGGAGAGAGACAACTGTTTTAGATGTGAGAACCTACAGAGATATGAATGCTAACTCTGATCACTTTATGGTTATAGCTACAACAAAACAAAAATTAATAGAGCTAGGAAAGTAAAAAAAAAGGCAGAAATGAAATATTGAATATTTGAGAAGCATGAAGAAAAGGCAGGAATATGAAATTGGTATAGAGATAGAAATAGAAGGAACTCTAGCAAGAGATGCAGACATAAATGAAAAATAAGAGATGTCATTATTAGGGAGCGGAATCGAGCGAGCCATGACTCATCGCTCATGGGCGCACTATTGAAATGTTGTATTTTTAAAGAGGTTTTAATTTTATTTATATAATTGAATAACAACTCATAAAATACAAAATACATTATTATTTGTTGATTTTGTTGTTCAAGTCGAGTAAAGGAGTATTAATATTCACCAGCAATACTTTCTCAAGGTTCTCTTCTGTAAGATTTGTTCTTTTTGAATGAAGTACATCCTTGTATATAGAAAACGTCCTTTCTACATCGCAACTGGTTATAGGTGCGTACTGGAAATATTCTTTTATTTCAGTGTATTTTAAAGTTTGATTTTGTGTCATTGTCCCCATACACAATTGCCACAATGTTATTAAATCTGGATTTCTATTAAAAACTGCGTCTAACTTTGAAGTCACTTGGAATACTTTTGAAATTATTAATAGCCGCATCTAATGTGGTTAATCCATCTTTTAGTTTGAGATTTCGATTTTCAAAATATGTGATTAGTTTAGGCAAATTTCCAAAGTGTTCCTGAAGGAATATCAGCTGATTTTTTAAATTTGGGATTTGCGTTAGTTCCTTGCACTCAGAAATACTTCGAGCATCGTCATTTAAACATGTAACGAAATTTTGTAAACTATCGAAATTCTCTGCATAAAAACTAGTAGCTTCCAGCCATGTTCCCCATCTAATTATTACTGGCGCGGGTGGCAGTGACAAAGATGGAAGTTTTTCCCTGTAAAGGGCCACTCTCGACGGTGCTTTTCTAAAAACTTTTTTAAAAGCCGATACAAGTCTATCAACTTCCGGATAGTTGTCTCTGATATATTCACAGATTCTGTGGAGAGCATGTGCTACACAAGTAATATGCAGCATATAAGGATATGTTTCCTTTAACAGTCTGCCTGTTTTTAACATATATGCGGCACTGTCACTAACAAATAAAAGTATTTTTTCCCTGTACCTGTCGTCCGAATGAAGCATTTTGTGCAAATTCTCGTCAATGGTTTTAGCAACTGTTTCCGCATCAACTGTATTTATAACTTTAGATGCTATTACATATGCGTTATATGGAATAGTTGGATGTAGTACACCAGCTACAATATTTACCACACAGCGTCCTAATATATCGACAGTTTCGTCGGCACTTATCCATAGGTACTGATTTGAAAGATGTCGTCTAATGCATTCTACTGTTTTCGTGAAGCACTTAGAAACACAACATTTGCATAAGGTGGATTCATCAGGAACATGTCGACCAGTATATTTTTGGAGAAATGTTTTGAAAGTGGGATTGTCAAGTTTCTTTAATGGTATATTAGCCGCCATTAAAGCTTCACAGAGTTCTTCGTTAAAATTGTCAGCTTTCAACGGGTCCAATTTCTGTGTATGTTTTAGCGATGCTAAGTGACGTTGTACGTTCGATTTTTTGGCATTCTGTAACGATATTTTACAGACTTTGCAATAAATATCGGAATCACTGACAATGGACATACAATCAGTATGACCCTCAATCCAACTCGCCATTGTTTCACGATGTATTTCTCGACGTTCTTCCATATCATATCTCAAAAAGTAACATAAACAATGTTCTAGATCTAAATAAACGATAACTAAAAATTTTAATCTTAATCTTAACAAAATCCAGTTAACACTTACGTCGATATAAATGGAAGAAGTAGATTCAATGAACCGGCAGGAACTATTACAAAAATTACGAAGTACGTAATTAACAGTTAAAACAATGAAACAAGGAAACTAACGTAAGGTATAAATGAAAATTTTATTTCTCTTGGAAATACAACGTAAATATAATAAATTTTAAACACTCCTGACGCCGTTATCTACGCCCGTGTATAAAGAATTTTACCTCATAAATTCCTTATTTTATTGCCCTTTTTTCTCTGATTCTCGGTCTCTTGTCGAGCGTAAACAGATGTTGCAGTTCGCCCTATGAATTAGTGCTATTCAGATATAATGTAAACAACACGCAGTTGTTTACATTATTCCTTTTCACGGTTGTGGCTCAGTGGTAGTTTAGCTCGCTCGATTCCGCTCCCTAGTCATTATTGAAATGGTCAAGTCACAAATAGGAACAAACCAGAAACGGTACTAAAATGAATGGCGGAATAAATAGGAAGATACGACAAGAAAGCAACAAAACGATAAAGATAGAGAAACAATCGTAGTTCCCAAGAAAGATGAAGGAAATAGAAAAAGAAAATAGTCCAAATTTAATTTTTTTCTTTCTATAAAAATTATTGAAAATCAAGTTTTAAATACTTTTATACTCTTGATTTCAACAAGACTAAAAGACCTACTTCCGGTAGGAAAAATTGATTTTACAAAATTTTTCTGTAATTTATTTTTAAGTATGTCCTACTTTTGAATTCCCTAAAAAATTGTTTAAACATAGTAGTTGACAGGATATTATCAAAATTTGACGTTTTTACTGAAGGCAATCTACTACTTCCGGTCAGTACACCGATTTCACTAAAAATTCGATAAGTTATCAGTGCGTGCGTTATCGTGGTCATACACAGACAGGTAGTACACACAGAGATAGCCAGGCATTTTTCAGAAAATACTTTTTTGGTATCTGAGGACAAAAAAATTTGAACATCTGTCAAAATCTTGTGTTCGAAAATTTTCATTGTTACAATACTTCCTTATACTACATAAAAGAAAGTAAAAATAAGTAACAAATGTAATTACTATTAGTGGAATTTCAATTATATCCAGTAACAGCTAAATTACTGCTATAAAGAATATAATTTTTGATAAAAAGAATATATAAATATACATATGAGGTCAGTCATATTTCTATTTCCTGTATAAACATTGACAGTACTAAGATTAGGAATAAATTATTTCACAATGCAGTATTAAAGCAATACAAAACATTTCAAATTTACAGTAACGAAAATATACAGTAATTTCTACATCTTGGCCGTTTTTTTCGCCTTTATCCTCGATAGTCCTGCTAAACCTTCACCATGATTCTGTCGCAATATACATTTTCGACACTTCTTGGAACATTCAAGTCGCAGTTTTAGAACATTATGAAACTATTTCGTTGTACTATTTGTTTAACAACAGACGAATGCAACACGTGAAATCTAAAATTCAAGGATTAGTGTACAGTACTTTTTTCCTGTTTTCGGAGAATGTGAGATCTGAAACTTAAGTCGCAACTAGTTTATAGGTCAACGCTAACCCATTAACGGTAATGAATTAGGAACTGTGTCGGTTACAAATCACTAATTGTAATTAACTTCTTATTATTTTATTTTTATGCTTAATTAATCGCGGGTCACCCTTGAGATTAATTGTTGTCATATAAACGGTGACTAGGCTATTTTAATTTCAATAATGAATAACTGTCAATAAAAGGACTCAGTTGACGCATGGGTGTTTATTCAATGATACTTCATTATAGCGAAGGTGTAAATGACATGCATTTTTTTTTGTATTACAGCAGTGTTACGTTCTGTTAATTAAAGAGGACGTTAGAAAAAAAGAATTACTTGCCTCGGCTTACTTCCGCCCACAGTCTATTTAATAGCCTATTTGCTTATCAGAAAAATATCGACCAGAACTAAACAGGTTGATTCTTACACTATTATTCCTAACAAGAATATGGAAATAATCAAATATGTCAAGATTTAAAGGGATACAAGTTGGCAGTGATTCTCGCAACCATATCATTCGTCTTTAAAAAACTTTCATATACATATATACTTATATAAAAAAATAGCACTATAAATGACACCCAACGTGGTGGGGCTCAATTAAAAATGTAATTTTTCTTTTAAGTTTATGAATGCTGACAAGTTAGCATAAGAAATAGGCTAACCAAGAGTATAATAGTGAATCAAATGATAAAAGATTAATGAATATTGAATGTATGTCGGAAAATACTTCTAAAATTCAGTGGCTTTTTCTCCACATAATCATGGAAATAATCAAAATGTCAATATTTTTTAATTAAATTAATTAATTGACAAATATAATGTTAGGTCATTAATTCCATTTTATTTTTAAAAGAAATTAAAATAAAGATCAGCCAAAAAACATATTTAGCATGCATAGTCAATATTATACGATCATCTTTAGAAGTAAATTTACAGGAATCTTTTAACATAATTGGTGGTTCTTTCACATCACTTGAGCAATGTCTAAAACCAGAGAGCAAGACTTAGATTATATTCTCGAGATTTCCACTATGATATTATTAAATCTGTAATTACACATAAAATTGGTATATATTTGGAATTTTGTAATCTGTTGAGGAAATTTGAAGAACTCGACAGTTTTGAATGGTTAAAATTTAGCAGTTATCAATGGCCAAAATTTGATGTTGAAAGTAAGTTTCAAACTGCAGATACATATATTTCACAAAATGAACGTAAGTTTAGCAAAAGCAACTTTATATCAACAATAGCAGATACAGAGGTATGAAAGTAAATTTAAAAATTCGTTATAAATTTAAAACAATAAAAGTTAAGAACATTTACTTGTATATAAAAGGGAGTTGAAGAGAATAACGTTCCAGTATTATGTAACACAAAAATGACAAAAGTAACGAAATATCTCCGGGAATAAGACATATTGCTGACACTTATAATAAAGACGAGAAGACAAATCAAATTTGGTTGTACGGAAAGAAGACCAAGAAGAAATAATATATCAAAAAAATTCGCTCCTACTTATAGTCTACCAATTTAACTGAATATCTAATCAAATCTAGAGAAGATTATTATACTTTTAAATATATAGGGTGGCATTGATAGCCTTACCCGTTTGGTCGCTATCGTTTCACTGAGAGAGAGAGAGAGAGAGAGAGAGAGAGGGAGAGAGAGAGAGGGAGGGAGATGGAGAGAGAGGGGGCGGGGCGGGGGGGGGAGAGATTTGATCTCAAAAACCACTAAGTTAGTGAAAAGATAAAACAAGAAAATGAGTGTGCTTAAAACCACACGGCAGAAGTGAAAACTTCATCAAGGCGAGGTTAATAATACGAAATCCAACTTTTTTTTTTCGTTCTATATTACATTAGGGTCATCCTGGATCGACGAATTCAGTTGCTGAGATTTAGTGTGCTTCTTTTGTCGATATTTCTACACGCGCGCATTAGACAATTCCCTTTTTCGTTTTAATTTGCCATCGATTTGATTTTCTTCATCCATCCTGTGTAACAGAAAAGAATTAAATGCTTATAAATTCGTATATAATGAGCAATTAAAGCAACGTTCTATTCGTTGCTATGGCAGCGGCCGCGATATATAATCGCGTGTAGACAATATGAATACTCGCTTACAAGTCCCGCGCTGGTCTGATGCTAACGTGTCGGCTTCTCACCCGTGAGATCTCGGGATCGAATCTGCTCGGGGACATGAATTTATTTATTCATTTAAATTTCAATTTAATTGAAATTAAATACCTCTATATGATATATTTCTCTCGTTTCCTTAGTCGACTCGAGCCGACTTTACCCGAACGAGCGTTACACAGCCGAGCGTGACGGCTCAGTCTTGTTCAGTGCCCACAATCAACGCAACGCGCCCAAAGAAGTTTACACTTCAACAAGAACTGAAATGGAGGGAGCCACCACTGTTGTTAACAAAACTGGACCAGAAAATCTGGCATATCAGACGTTATAGATTAGATATACTTTTAATAATTTGTTTTTCATGTCAATTATACTGCTTAAGATTGTTAGATTGTTACTCCTGCAATCAGTTTTCACGTGTAACCAAGTTCACTGCTGCAAATTACAATTGATGGCTGATAATACTGTAAACTAAATAGAAAAGACAGATGAACGCTTAGATATGATAGAAGAAAACTTTTCGTTTAAATTTCTCATCGTTACCTCCAAGATTATAAATTCCTAAGTATAGTGAAGAAGTAATAATATTTTAATTTGAGAAAATACACATAGAAAAAATCCATGCTGATTTGTAAAAATATTCGAAGCGTGAAAGATAAATAGAATATTTCGGCACTACACATAGCAAAATCAAACTGTATTTATAATTGGCGCCCGAAACGTGGGGACAATTTTTTTAATTTCACTTCTGCTCTAATACAATATACATATACATATATATGTATATAAGTACATATCATGCATATGAGCGTGAATCATGGACATGGACATTGTTTACCGTTGCATTAATCTGAGAACTCAACGAACTTTCAACACCAGATAAGATTAGCGAGGCAGGTGTTCTACGAGTGGCAGCATTTTTTTTCCCGCTAGACGGGAAATGGCATTTCATGTTTATATGAATTGGCTTGCAGAAAAGATTACTGGACTATCATGCGTTGTGCATTAGTTCAAGTTATTTTCAAAATAATTACTACGTCGTATATATATCGTATGTTGCTGTGTACGCCTGATAATTAAGGAATGTTTGGAATTTGTATTTTTCATTAATTACATAAATACACATCGCTTTGTTTAATAATAGCAGGGATGTAATGTGTCTCATTACGGTATTATTATGACTGGAAATTGTAATGTTTTCAGTAACGGATTGATCTTAGTAAAAGGATTATATTGGTAGAATGTTTTGAGTTAGAGGAGATTGATAATTCGGTTTTGCAGAATTAGTTTCTTGAAAAGAGAATTAGACAATAAATAGTATAACTATGTACTATAATAATAATTGTTATGTATTGCCCAACAGATACCTCAAATTACAGAACAAAATTCAAAAGAGGAATAAGTACATATAAAAAATAAAACAAATAAAGTAATGAAAACATAACTAAAAGCAGGTGGTGAATTTAACAATTCAGGTAATGTTGAATGGTGTATATCAACATTAATACATTTGACACATTTTATATTATATTATACCGGGTGTCCCCCAGCGGAGAGGTAAAGTCCATTATTGGTATCCAATAATGTAGATAGCGTATAATTTTGAATACAAAATTTGTAGATAATCATAAGCTTACAATTTAAAAATATTTTCATTTATACAGAGTGTTCGACAACGACGAACCAACACAAACTCTTTTTTTAAATGGAATGCTATGCATTTTTTTACATTTCATGATAGCCCTTTGAAGGGCTGATTAAACTGACATCAACTTGTATTTGTGGATTTTTAACTGTTTCTGAGATATGGCAATAATTCGTTAAAAATTGTACAACATTTGAAAAGTTGCTATGAAATAACGATTGATAATGAAATACCTATTATGGGTTCAATTAGAAGAGATATTTTTTACTTACGTACGTGAAGTTAATGCTTATTTTGACATATCTAGGCATGTTCTTTAGAATTACATACCATTCGCTAAAGTTAATAATTCTAAAAAAAATTAAATGGAACACCCAGTATATTTATATATCATTGAAAAGTACTTAAAATTTACTAAATAAAAATATCTACTTTCTTCCACATGTGGGCGATATTGCAAAAGTTATTATAGGATATTATATCTGAATAGACGAGATTACGACTTAAAAATATGAGTTGCCATGACATGCACTACGACTATAACTAAAATTAGTCGAAAAGAGTTACTTCTATTTTCCTTTTTCAAATAAGTACTTTTTACTAAAATTTTAAAACTCATAAAGTGAAAAGTTTGGAAGTTCATGAATTAGCAATAATATAAAAAATATCGCAGACGCTGTGTATCAAAAACTGTTTAAACGTTAAACTTAGATATATAGCTTCAGTTTAAAGGGAAGCAAGTACATGGATTTACGATATGTGCGAAATGAAATATTTAAAATTGGAATTAATAGATATGGTTTATGTTTTGGGGGAAACTGATTGTTTGCTGGCACAAAGATATACAACCCAAAATATCCAAATATGGGACTGCTATCGATGAGTGCTTTTCAAAAATTGTTAACGATTTGAAGAAACTGGCAGTATTCCGTATGAAAACGGAGCTGTCTTACTGCTGTCGTAGAAAACGCAGATGCACAAAAAAAAGTTCTTGCGTTCAAGAACATCCTCATACAAGAGTGCGTAAACTTTCTAGAGTCCTTGATGTTGGTAAAAACACACTATTAAGAGAACCTTAAAGAAGATTTTTTAATTTGTTATATGATAACTTATAATTACTGTGATGCTTGAAAATAGTACCTTATATGTTCTTTAAGATATTGCGAAAGTTATAGAAGTTTTCAATAACATACAACATTGTATTGACGGTTTGCTTTTCAAGTGAAGTTATAAATCTAAGTATGATAATAAACAATTTTATGACACAGAGCGGCTGCGATATTTTAACTATTGTTAATGCATGAACTTCCGAACTCTTTATTTTATGAGTTTTAAAATTTTCAAGGCAACTCATTTTTTTTCAATGGTAATCGGGTTTATTCAGATATAATATTCTATATCTTTTGCAATATCGCCCACAGGCACTAGATCCTTGTAGATAGAAAACGTCCTTTCTACATCGCAACTGATTATAGGTGCGTACTGGAAATATTCTTTTATTTCAGCGTATTTAGCAGTTAGATTTTGTGTCATTGTCCCCATACGCAATTGCCGCAATCTGGATTTCTATTAAAAACTGCGTCTAACTCTGCTTGCCGAAGTCCACATCCGAAGTCACTTCGAATACTTTTGAAATTATTAATAGCCACCACATCTAATGTGGTTAATCCATCTTTTAATTTGGATTTCAATTTTCAAAATATGTGATTAGTTTAGGCAAATTTCCAAAGTGTTCCTGAAGGAATAACAACAGATTTTTTAAATTTGGGATTTGTGCTCAGAAATACTTCGACCATCGTCATTTAAACATGTAACAAAATTTTATAAACTATCGAAAATCTCTGCTTTTCTGAAAACTTTTTTAAAAGGGGATACAAGTCTATCAATTTCCGGATACCTGTCTCTGATATATTCACAGATTCTGTGGAGAGTATCTGCTACACAAGTAATATGCAGCATATAAGGATATGTTTCCTTTAATAGTTTGCCTGTTTTTAACATATATGTGGCACTGTCACTAACAAATAAAAATATTTTTCCCTGTACCTGTCGTCTGAATGGAGCATTTTGTGCAAATTCTCGTCAATGGTTTTAGCAACTGTTTCCGCATCAACTGTATTTATAACTTTCGATGCTATTACATATGCGTTATATGGAATAGTTGGATGTAGTACACCAGCTACAACATTTACACACAACGTCTTAATAATCGACAGTTTCGTCGGCAGTTATCCATAGGTACTGATGTGAAAGATGTCTTGTAATGCATTCTACTGTTTTCGTGAAGCACTTAGAAATATAATATTTGCGTAAGGTGGATTCATCAGGATCATTTTTGAAGAAATGTTTTGAAAGTGGGATTGTCAAGTTTCTTTAAAGGCATATCAACCTCCATTAAAGCTTCACAGAGTTCTTCGTTAAAATTGTCAGCTTTCAACGGGTCCAATTTCTGTGTATGTTTTAGCGATGCTCAGTGACGTTGTACGTGGCCTTTTTGGGCATTCTGTAACGATATTTTACAGACTATGCAATAAATTTCGGAATCACTGACAATAGAGGACATACAATCAGTATTGGCCTTTAATCCAACTTGCCATTGTTTTACGATGCCATTCTCGACGTTCTTCCATATCATAGTAACATAAACAATATTCTAAATCTAAATAAATGATCACTAAAAATGTATGCGTATGTTATTGAAACTTAACAAAATCCAATGCACACTTACGTCGAGATAATTTTGAGAAATAGATTCAATGAAATGGTATTAAACAGGAACTATTACAAAAATTACGAAGTATGTAATGAACAGTCAAAACAATGAAAAAACGAAACTAACGTAAGTATGAATAGGTATATACATATATAACTTTATTTATCATGCCAAGTATAAGGTAAATATAATAAATTTTGAAAACCCCTCACCCTACTACCTACGCCGATGAAGAAACGAATTTTATGAGGAAAGACAACTTTTTTTGCTGTCGTTTTGGAACAATAACAGATGTTGCAGTTCACCATATGAATAGTGCTATTCAGTAACTGCGTGTTGTTTAAATTATTTCTTTGCTCCGACGTAATTTAAACCTGGCACGTCCGCTGTCTAATTATTACACTTAAGATAATTAATATCTTCAATACACTATGTTTCTTCATGCGATGGGTTGATCAGGTGAACCAAGATACAATAATAATCAATCTACTATTTTAAATTTAAAATAAGAGAAGTATGTACATATTTAGTTTTAAATGGCCCTTTAAATTACACCTATAGAGGTTGATACCTATTAAAATTTTCGGCTAAATTAGGGAATATAGAGTCCAATTTTCCTGCCCTTGCAACTTCTTCCGGGCTTTTTTATTCTTGCGTCTAAAGTTGTCCTTGTTTCTTGGCAAGTTAAGTTATACATACCTAAGTTTAACATTTACTCTTACACTTAAGAAGTAATTAACGTTCTGAGAACTGGAGAGGAGTTTAATTTAGAATTGAATGGAAAACATGTTAAACTCGGATATGTATAAAACTTTTTTGTTTCAAGTAAAAGCTAATAGAAACATATTTGACGTACCCCGTTATGAAGAAATTGAACGCAGACACTAATATCCATGTTTTTATCTCTTTCAAAATATGTTCAGTACATACTTCGTTGGTTATTGATAAATGTGTTTCTATTTACTATATTTTACGTTACTCTTCTGAGGCAATTCGCATAGAGTTTTATTTATTCTGCTTATTGGAACAATACAAACGTCATCCAAGAATTAACTAGTAACTGAACTATTAGAATCTTAACCGCCGCAGTTTAGCAACTGAGCAACAGCAAGCCATATGTTCCTACTATAGCAGACAAGCTTAAGCATATTGTTTTTGCGTGAATTTCTGAACATGTTTGTTTAGTAATGCCAGATACGACTGTTCTAAAAATATAACTTTTGTCGCTGATAAACAAAAGTTATTTTTCATATTGCTACGTGTCTGTAAATAGATTATTGTGTACCTTTTTATTTCATACATACATACACAAGAGATGCCATATACAAGCAAGTAGAAACGTAGATACATTTATTATGTTGTTGATTACTTGTTTTGTTTATCACTCTGATGAATGTGTAGTGTTAATAAATATTTTTATAGATAATACGGATAATAACTCGTGTAATAATGAATGTAACCGTTGTTAATGTAAATAGTGTATATCCATCAAACTTATTGTAATATATATTTCAATCAACATGTATAAAAATGTGAGCTAAGTAGGAAATAAATAAATGAAATAAAATTTAAATTAATTTGTATTATTTTTTGTATATCGTTAGCGACGACAGTTCTATCTACATGTTATATTTTCATCACTGATAAATAAATTGGATAGTTACAGTTTTTCTATTTGTCTACTTAAGGCCTACTGCACACGCATCGATTTCTACCGTACGGAAAAATATCGTACGTTATTTTATCGTGTGCCTTATTTGAACACACACATCGATTTTCGATCGTACGAAAAAATATCGTTCATTATCTCATCATTTGTGTTATTTGCATACTATGATTTTATCTGCATAGTAGTGCAGGCATTTGCTAAAAGCTTGCGAAAATGAATACGAAACGTGTCGTTGCCATGTGGTTTGTTGTACCGTCGTTTCATACAGCGCAGGCGTAACCGAAAGTATTGGGTTCACCCAATTAATGAAAAAAGAGAACTGCAGCAGTAGACGTCCTTCTATGAATTTTTTGTAGCATTCCTATCTTTGTAAATCGGTAGCGTTTTGTACCACAACACTGATTTGGTTTCAATCAATGAAATGAGGATTTCGTTATCCACTTTGTCGTTCATAGTGACAGCAATAAATTATATTTAAAAAATGAATGGACCACACAAGGCTAGTTAACCGCTACTGTACTTAATATCATAAGGAAATCATAAAGGACAAAGATCGACGTGAAGATTTATCGTACGATAAAAATCGTGGAGTGTGCAAGCGTTCGTTGGATCATATACGCCACTGTATTCACGGCAACGACACAGCGTTCGTCTGTCGTAGTGGCAATACACGGCATCGCCCGCATCAACACGGCGATCGTGCCGTATCGTGTGGAGTTCGAAGCTTGTACACGCCCCCATGGTACAAGGAAACAAGTTATGCTCTTGCGCATCTCTGGATGACGCGCATTCGACCTCTAGTACTACCAGTTCAATAAAGTTGTGAATTCACAGGACACTTACCCCTTTTTTAATTATGCTTTAGAAAAATAATTTATTTAAAAATAAATGCGTTACATTTTATAGTAGCCAGAAAATATTAAATACTTTAATTATTAATCTTTAACTATATAGAGGACTTAACTATTTTTAATTTTCAATACATAATACAATTGAAATAAAAACTAATTTTACTTGGAGTGTGTAAATTCTTCAACAAAAAGATTTTTGCAGTAATTACAGTTTACGTAAAACACAAATATAATATGTAGGATTATTTATGTAATTAGTAATTGACAATGTTTTATTTTTATAAGTTCTTCATATCATTTACAATATAATAATATGTGAAAATGTTTCCTTACGATGATGTATAAGAATCATTTTATCTGTTGTGTATAATAAACAAAAAAAATATTTGGAAAATAAGGGTGAATTCAGAAGGACTAAAATACAGTTTTTTACTAGCTTAAAAAATGTTTTATTTTTCTTATTTTCATTTTCAAACGTGTTAAACGTAATTTTTCATTAATAATTTTCAATTTAATATACGTTAGGGATCGAACAAAAGCTAAAATCACTTCTTTCGAAATGCACTAAAAAACTTAATAAATACGAACTGAAACAATGTCCTACACTAAAATAAAAACCTTCGACTATAAATATAATAATAATGTCTGTATTAGATAATAAAAAAGCATATATGTATTAATCCAGACAAATAACCTTACGCAAAACGTAAACACAAACATAAACATAAATGGCGCCTCTATCAACGATGACGCGCATTCGACCTGCGCGGCGTGGACGAGTTTTGATTTTGGGAAGAGCATACCTTGTTTCCTTGTACTATGCACGCCCCTATGCTCGTCTTTGCTCCACTAAACAATTTGATCGTACGGTATTTTTCCGGCCTTACAGGCCTAGTGCACACGCATCGTACGGAAAAATACGGCACGATCGCCGTGTTGATGCCATGTATTGCCACCACAACAGACGGACGCCGTGTCGTTGCCGTGAATACACTGGCGTATATGATCCAACGAACGCTTTCACACTCCACGATTTTTATCGTACGATAAATCTTCACGTCGATCTCTGTCCTTTATGATTTGCTTAAGATATTAAGTACAGTAGCGGTTAACTAGTCTTGTATGGTCTATTCATTTTTTAATTATAAGTTATTGCTATCACTATGAGCGATAATGTGGATAACGAAATCCTCATTTCATTGATTGAAATCAAACCAGTGTTGTTGTACAAAACGCTACCGATTTACAAAAATAGGAATCCTGCAAAAAATTCATGGAAGGACGTCTGGTGCTGCAGTTCTCTTTTTTCATTAATTGGGTGAACCCAATACTTTTGGTTACACCTGTGCTGTATCAAACGACGGTACAACAACCACAAGGCAACGACACAAATGATAAGATAATGTACGATATTTTTCCGTACGATCGAAAATCGATGTGTGTGTGCAAATAAGACACACGATAAAATAACGTACGATATTTTTCCGTACGATCGAAATCGATGCGTGTGCACTAGACCTTAAACTAGTTTCGTCATATTTAACAAATCGATTTAGTTATGTATTCTACAATGGATATCAGTCTGGGCATTTTACTCCAACACCTGGTGTGCCACAGGGATCCAACCTAGGCCCTTTGTTCTTTAATATATTTTTGAATGATTTATTGAATTCGCTAACCTGTGGTGTTTTAGCATATGCTGACGATCTTAAAATATTCTTGCGTATTTAAAATTTGAATATATAACAGTTGTATACTTCTGCATAACTTGCAGATAGTCAGTCAGTGGTCTGCTGATAATAAATACTTTTATTTAGAACCATACGCGTAATGTTGGCATTTCTGACTTTTTAAAAGTTTGGAAGTGTGACTTTGTTCACGTTTACTTCCCGCCCTCTATTACTGCCCTCATTTCCCAACCTCAATGTCAATCACAAAACTGTCAACTCGATATGTCAAAACCTTATCGGAATTTTTATCACAAATAATTATTAGGTAATTGTATAGTTGTAAATAAAATTAATTGTTACATTAGAATCATTGGAAGCTTGAACCCATGTAGACAGACGGCCCTGTTATTGCTGATATGATGCTATAGTGATTTCTTGTCCTTCTCCATTCGAGCTAAGCTATCCGGATTGCTACGGGAGGACAGTTTCCTTCAGTTCCAGTGGAGTGCAGTCCTTGGTGACTTTACTACTCCACATTTCTTTTACAATCTACTCACCGAAAAAACTTACGTACATTTATTTGACGTTTACGCTATAACATCACAAACCTGACAATTCAATATGTTAAAACTTTCACCGGAATTTTTATTACAAATAAATATAATAATTATGGTTGTAAATAAAATAGTAGACAAACCCCGGTGAAAAGTTTCATTCCTGTCTCGAGATAATAATATAAATGTATTATTATTATTATTATTATCAGAGAATAATACCTGTACAGGAGTACAAATAAATAAATAAATGTTTCGACAACTAATTCGACATCATCAGTGTTAAAAAGACTAAAATAATAGTGATATTACACTGTTGTCAAATATATTTAATGATAATTAATAACACATAAAACTCATGCTCATGTTCAAAGGATTATTTTTGATAATATACTCAGAAATATAAATTAGTAATTAACAACCGATAGATTTGGTAAAAGTTCAAATGTTCATTTTACATTTCGGATGGGACGCGAATAATTTGAAATGATTTGATTGCGCTTACGACTACATATTGCAAGAATGCGTCACAATTATAGTATTAATTGCATTATGCTCGCAAACAAAGAGATCTGCGTTAATAAATGTTCTTAAATACTTAATATGAATGAGTTTTATCAGTAATTTCCGAACAACCTGCCTCTTTCCGAGAAATCTTATCCATCGCGCGAAAAATAAAAAATCGCATTATTGAATAAAACGAGACGCAGCTATCGTATGACTTGTTTTCCTGGAAGATAAAAATTCATGGTCAAGTGTGATAAAAATCAAGGTGAGATAAATTTAATCATGGAAACGTTCATATTTGCGCATTTCGCAACCTGATGTTTTGTGTGTACGTGTGTGTGTGTGTGTGTGTTGATTATAATTCGAGCGGCCCCACTATACAAGGACAATTTAAATAATATAATATGTGACAAAAATGATTCAACCAGTAACAGAATATATTGTTTAGGTATATTATTTTGTACGAGTATTTTGTGATGATAAAAAAAGTAAGAAAATAACAATCGTATTGTCCAATTCTAAGGAAAAATTTGCTTTCTCTGCATTATTTTAAATCAGAAACATTCTGTATATTTCTACATATTATGCCAGAAAATATTAATATCAATACATTTCTACTTTAAAATAATAAATAAACAATCAAGAAGCGTGCATTTGAATAATTGTCGAAATGATGTGCAAGATCGCAATGATTTATTGTGAAAATAAACTCATGGACAATATTAACGCATCACTCAATTAAACTTGTATAATTACAATACTGAATTTAATATTGCAAAAAAAATCACGAAGGCTTTTTGTTAGGTACTGTCTAGTAGCTTCTAAATGAAATCAGCGAAATATGGCGTTATTTCCTATCATTTTTTTATTAAAAGAGACTTTTTTTCTTGAAAACAACGCAAACATGTAAACAAAAAACAAACGAAAACAATAGAATTGATGGACTTAGAACTATTCTGTCCTCCTCTACCTCTAATTACTGCTTCCAGGCGTCTTGGCATATTGGTGTTCAAATTTTGAACGACTTCTCGAGGAGTATTTTCCCATTCTTGAATTGGTGCGTCTATCAGTTGATCGTGGTTGGCAGGTGGAGGTGTACAACGTCGAACCCTCTTTTTAATATCGTCCCATAAACATTCTATTGGCTGGCCATTCCATGAACGGAATAGCAACAGCATTTAAGTAGCGAATAATTTGCCCAGCTACATGAGGATGAGCATTATCCTGCATAAACAAGAAATTCGGCCCCACAAAAGGAGCAAATGGTATTATACTGGAAGCAACGATGTGTTCAAGATAATAGTCTGCATTCATTGACCTAATACGTATTGGGACCAATTCTGTGCAGCCATCGAAACATATGCCCCCCCTCCCAAAAACATTACAGAGCCACCACCAAATGGTGAACAGATTTAAGACCTCGTTTTGTCTGGAAATAAAACCATCTTCCAATCATTAAGTCCAATATTGATGATTTCTCGCAAAACGTAATCTTTAAATTTTGTGCTCTCTGGTGAGCAGGGATTTCTTGGCCGGTTTTTTGCTGTTCAATCCAGCTTCATTTAAGCGCCTTCTAATCGTTCGGGAAGATATAGGAAGATTGCGAGCAGTTAGGAGCTCATTTTTAGTATGGTACTAGTCGTTTGCTGTTTCTGAGAGCGGATTGTCTAAGAAAACGCTCATCTATTGCATTAGTGCACCGTTTTCGCCTTTGTCTCGGCCTTCGTAAGTGAGAACCTGTCTCGCTAAATCGTCTAACCATGCGACTTAAGCTGAAATGGTTTCTTCATATCACATTAGCAACATTACCCATCGAATATCCCTCGTGCAGCAAAGTTGATGCTCTTATTGCTTCCTCCACTAACAAATTTGTTTTGCGATTCATTACTAAAATGTATTACACTCGCACTGACACTATCAATAACAAAAAAACTTGGTGGCTAAAGACAACTTGTCTTAATAAGCAAAAATTTTCGATCAGATTTTGGATCAAATTTTGCCAAAAATGCATTATTTGCAATTGTACTTTTAAAACGAAAACCTTGTTGACAGCATTTCCTTGAACTGTCCCAGTATAATAGGTCCACAGCCTACTTGTAAGATAACTAGAAAATTAAAAATCATTTTTTTGGAATAACATAAAATATATGCGGTGGTACGTTAATTTTGTCCATGAGTTTAGTTTGTAATTAAGAAAATTATTGATAATTACTTCTATGCTTAAAATAATTTATTAGTTTTAATTATTTAGTAGATTATTGCTTTGCAAATGCCATTTAGGGCCCGTATTTGGATCTCAGTATAAGTTAAGTATAAGCGATATACCGAAGATATTTCGATATTTCTGTCTCTCGAAGTTCAAATAACGATTATCTTCGAGACAAGTCTTAGATAAAGTTACCCGGTAGTCAACGGCCGTATTATGAGTTTTATCCGGAAGATAAGTGACGATGATGATCGAAGACAGACGAATAGACTCGCATATTCGAAAGTTATCACAAAGCGGTTCAATTTATAGGTTAAATGTTGTGTTTATACTTTTCACAATGCATCAAGATTTTCAGAACTTAAATGAATAATTGGATGAACAAAATAACTTCGAAATATATGTAACAATCTAGAAAACAATATCAGATTTCGACCAAATAATTTCGAAAAATAGTGATATAGAATTTGTTTGTTAATACCAAAGATTGAAAATTCTCTATTACACCGCACTAATAGGTAATAAATAATACATTGTACGTAAGACCTGTTTTGTAAAATGTATTGCTTGTTTTCTTTTCGGCGTATTCATAATATTTTGAAGTATGTATTTACAAAATAACCTCGAAATACAAAGAAATAGGCTATCTGTGTATACTAGTTACAGTGAGGATATGCACACTTTTTCCGTTCTTGTCTTTTGCCTGTCAGTAATGTATAATAACATCCTTTTCTACTCGTTTCTTTGTATTGGAAACAAATAAGTGTTGCCAACATATGTGTAAAATACGTTATTTTAGGGGATAACTATCTTTAGGCTATATTTATACTTGCTACTATTTGAAATACCGAAAATGGTTATCGGTCAGATTACACTTCAGTATAATTTTATCCGGAAGATAGTTATACTATACTTTATACCGAGATTGAAATACCGGCCTTTATTCGTCTAGAAAAATGTAATATGTAAAAGATTTATCTAATTTGTGGGAAAAAAATCGGTAGAAGCTTTACGATATTATCAAAATAAATTTTCGAATCGTCTAGGAAATAAGCAATAGTTCACTGCGTTTATATTAGAAATTGAGAAGTAACGAATATCATTGTGGACAAGAAAGGAGAGATAATAGGTAATATTAGTTTATTTTGAAACATTTCCTGAAAAGTCTTTTAAAGACATTTCTCGATAATTCAACGTAAAATGATGTAAACATCTACTGTCTACTACTACTGATCTATTTATCTATCTATCTATTATTATTTGAGCTTACTATATTTCACATTTTTTCGTGTGTAAAACACTTAAACTTTCTTTATCTTTTTATATTTATTATTATTCCTATCATTGTCTATTTCATTATAGTCCTAAGAATTATTACTTTCTTTCATAATATGTGAAAATATATAAGTTATTCCATTAAAAAAAAAAAAGGATATTTTTGTGAATATCGCGAAAATGAAACTTTCAATTGTTGCTCTATTTCTGCTAACTCAATCAAAACAAAAATGCCTATTTAATTAACTTAATGTCTCCGATAATAAGGAAGTTTTAATGGTGAACATTTAACTTTGGAAAGGCTGTATAACGGGTCAGACTGTATATATTATTCCAGGAGAAAAAATTCATGTCAAAACATAAAAATCGATTTGTCCGAGAATTTTGTCTACTAGCAATTTTTTGATTTTTTTAAACAAATTACATATTCCAATAATAACCTGTGCGGAATAATACTATTAAAACAATAAAAACACATTTACTTTGTTGTATCACTATATTAAACAAATGGTGTGACCGCGGTTTCGACCAACATGGCCATTAACGAACACAGTGTTGAATGAGACACAAAACTATGTTAAACTTAGTGTAAGGCAGTAATTATAAAGTAGAGGGGAAATAAATGGGATAATACACAATACATTATAACAGTTATTAGTTAATTACAGGGAAAACAAGAAATTAGAAATATGAGGTAAATTAAAAATCTAAGTACAGCAGGTAAACAGAGGTGTATATATCAAATCGGTCTGGTCGTTAAGTAAATGACATTCGGAATTGCGGGAGGCTTTGAATATTTCGAGGGACTCTAGGAGGTTTAACTTCTCACCTTTCTCGGTGAAGTGTAAGATTTTTACAAAATTATTAGTTGTTGTATGATTGTACTCTTTTATATGGGCCGCAAACGCAGACTTAGGGCATTCATTGTCAACTTCTTTAATATGCTCTTTAACTCTAATATTAAAACTACGACCAGTCTGTCCGATATATACCCCTTTACAATCAGAACATTCAAGCTTATAAACACCAGATTTGTTTAAAGGGTTTATTTTCGTTTTACAATTAAACAGAATATTAGCAATCTTTGTGTGAGGTTTGAATGCTACTTTAATATCATGTTTAGAAATAATTTTAGCGATTTCATTACTAATATTGCCAAAATCACCTCAATATATCTCGTTAACCTATTTTGGCAATGTTAGTAATGAAATCGCTAAAATTATTTCTAAACATGATATTAAAGTAGCATTCAAACCTCACACAAAGATTGCTAATATTCTGTTTAATTGTAAAACGAAAATAAACCCTTTAAACAAATCTGGTGATAAACACCAGCTTGAATGTTCTGATTGTAAAGGGGTATATATCGGACAGACTGGTCGTAGTTTTAATATTAGAGTTAAAGAGCATATTAAAGAAGTTGACAATGAATGCCCTAAGTCTGCGTTTGCGGCCCATATAAAAGAGTACAATCATACAACAACTAATAATTTTGTAAAAATCTTACACTTCACCGAGAAAGGTGAGAAGTTAAACCTCCTAGAGTCCCTCGAAATATTCAAAGCCTCCCGCAATTCCGAATGTCATTTACTTAACGACCAGACCGATTTGATAGAAGAAAAAAATATCTCCAATAGTCTTTAATGTGCAGGGAACCTTAATCACACCGAGCAGCGCCATTAGGTATTTGGGGGTGTGGCTCGACACCAGGTTGACCTTTGCCGCACATGTGGATAGAGTAATCCAGAAGGCAGAAAGAACAGCAACTGCGATATCGAGTATAATGCCAAATGTGGGGGGAGCAAGAGCATCCAAAAGGCGGATCTTGGCCAGCGTGGTACATTCACAGTTGCTGTACGGAGCACCTGCTTGGCATCCTGCAGTAGAAAACAAGAAGCTGGTACAAAAGCTGTCAAGGTTGCAACGCAAAATCAACATCCGTGTTTGCAGTGCTTACAGAACTGTATCAACAGAAGGGGTGGCAGTTATAGCTGGAATACCGCCCATCGAACTGCAAGTCATGGAAAGGGTGCAGGTATATAATGGAGAATTAAGGGACAATGCAAGAACAAACCTGATGGGAAAGTGGCAACAAAAGTGGGACTCTGGAACATACGGATGTTGGACGTGGCGTCTGATCCCCAATATGCTGCATGACATGGAAAGTGCAACACCAAGAATGGGTGCGAATTTTTTGACCAAACTTGGTAGAAACGTATAACTAGTCAAAAGCAATAATTGATTAAAATTTTGTTGCGATAGATCAAGTGGTCATGATACATCTGACACTTCATTCAGTTTTCGCTGACATTAATGTGTGGTGTATTAATTGTTTGTTTGAAATTAATTTCAACGGTTTTGTCTTATTATACCTTTGTTTAACGTGTTTAAAGAGTTTTATTATGCCTAGAGTGCGGCAACGTGGAAATTATCGCCAATTAAGCGAATTCGACAGAGGTCGAATTGTTGGTTTGCGAGAAGGTGGTTTTTCATACAGGGAAATTGCAAATCGCCTTAACCGGAACAAATCCACCATTATACGCTGTTATCAATCATGGACTAGGGAAGGTCAGGAAAGACGCCAAAGAGGAACCGGAGGCCGAAGAAGAACTAATGAGATACAGGACCGCCGCCTTCGCTTAATGGCACTAAGAGACAGGTTTTCCAGTACCAGATCAATTGCTGACGTGTGGTTAGGTAATATTGGTCGTCCTGTAACCCTTCGAACCGTTTATCGTCGAATTAGGGGTTTCGGCTTACAATCTTATCGTCCACATCTTGTGTTACCACTTACGGCTCAACACCGACAGCAACGTTTGGAGTGGTGTAGATTGCGACTGCACTAGAACGTGGAGTGGCACAGGGTGGTATTCAGTGATGAATCTCGATTTTGTCTAGGGATGCATGATGGCCGTATGAGGGTCAGACGAAGACTTGGGGAACGTCTTGATATTCAGTTTTCCGTTGAAAGGCATGTGCATCGAGCAGTGAGTGTTATGGTATGGGGTGCTATAGCATATGGGAGTAGGTCTCAATTGGTGTTCATCCAAACCACCATGAACACCCAGCGTTACATTGATGAGGTGGTAGAACCCCATATTCTACCATATCTTCAAACGCTCGAAGACCCACTTTTCCAGCGGGATAATGCCCCTCCCCACGTAGCGAGAATTTCTATAAATCGCTTGGAAGAGGCTCATGTCAATATCTTGCCATGGCCACCCAAATCCCCCGACCTCTCGCCAATAGAACATGTGTAGGACATTATGGGACGAAAACTTATGAATTTAGCCAATCCCCCGCAGACACTAATAGCTCTCCGGCATGAATTACAGGTTGCTTGGGACACCATACCCCAAGAGGATATCGACCACCTAGTCGAATCAATGCCACGAAGAGTGAGGGAGTGTGACACTAATAGGGGCGGTTCAACACATTATTAATAAAAATTATGTTAAATTGTGTTAGTCTTTTGTTTTTTTTTCTTTGAAATTTTAATCAATTATTGCCTTTGACTAGTTATACGTTTCTACCAAGTTTGGTCAAAAAGTCCGCACCCCTTCTTGGTGTTGCAGTTTCTATGTCATATATACAGGGTATACCACGACGAGATTTCATTAGAACAATATAGAAAACTAATAAGAGTTGAGTTTTGAAATTTCGCAAATATTAGTTTTGCCTTAAGCTCTTTCGATTTAAAATAGTTTTGAATTTTTGCTTCTTCCGGTTACACCGGAAATGGATATCAACTTCCTTATTTTAAATGGAATACCCCATTTTTTATGATTGATTCGTATTTCCAACTTAATTTTAGGGCTAGTTTGTCTAATAGGCTTTGCCTCTAAAGTTAGCCATTTTTGAAGTATTTCAATTTTTGTAAAAAAATTGACAGTTGCAGACTATTACTCATAAGAACATTTTCAATAATTGAATGCATGCACATATTTAAAATTTTAGTTAATCATTTTGGAAAGTATACTGCTTCAAATGCGGTATTACAAACTTTTCAAAATAATACAGGGTGATCAAAAAACCATGTTAAACATTTCATCCAGAAAATATCAATATCTTGTTATTTTTAAATAGCAACCTACATTTTTTTCAACTTCATTGGATTGTACGTTCAAAATTAGGGGCAGTATGTATTTACTTCCCTATAACTAAACGTGTTAGTTTCAGAGTTATTTCGGAAAATGTATCAATTCCTTTAAAGTTTTATTTTGTATAATCAGTTAGGCTATGGAAACTCATGTAAATAAATAAAAACAAAACAAGGCATCATTTAGTAATGTCCTAAAACATGTAAATGAAAACTACACAATATCGAAAGAAGTAGTCTTAATACTAGTTTTTAATAATCTTAAATAAAGTGTTCAAACACATCACCACCTCTTTCTAAACACTTTCTTACTCTTTTTAAAATACTCGTACGCGTGGCCCGCTGAATCATGGTACCGTCTAGATTATTGAACGCGCCTCGCACTCTGGCCATCATATCTTTTTTGGTGGTAGGAGGTATACTGTATACTTTATCTTTAACATAGCCCCAAATAAAATAATCTAGGGGCGTTAAATCGGGTGATCGCGGTGGAAACCTATAAGGTCCTTTATTTCCGATGCACCTATCATAAAGTATGTTGTCTAATACTTCTCCAACAGCTCTGGTACTATGTGCTGGTGCACCATCCATTTGAAACCATACACTACGAGCTTCTTCTGCGGGCAGTGTATTTAAATTTAAATTTTCTTGATAAAAATGCAAAGCAAATATTTTGTCATGTTTAATAGCACAAAATACATGAAAACTCCAAGACTCTTGGAAACATCGTTGCCTAATAACTCGAGGATTATCTTCTGACCAAAAATGACTATTGTATCGATTAGATATTCCATTTCTACAAAACTTTGCTTCATCTGTCCATATAAATTTTTTTGTGAAATCGTCGTCTTCTTGTGATTTCATTAAAAACCACTCACAATACTGCGCCCTTGTTACAAAATCAGCTTCATTAATATGTTGAACAAGTTGAAATTTGTAAGCATGCCACTTGTTCTTTTTCAAAATTCGATGTATGCTCATTCTGGATGCACCTTCTTCAGCTTCTGCATCCATTAGAGAATTACTAGGATGTGCTGTAAAGTAAGCAAGTGCTGTTACCTCCACATTTTCACTATCAACAACAGGTTTTCTTTTGGTTGTTTTGGGCAAGAATGATCCGAAGGAAAAGCAATTTTTTAAAAGATTGCGTAAGATACTCTTTGTAGGTCTTGACCGATTTGGATATTTCTCTGCATAAACATGACATGTCCTCTCTATTTCTCTATTACATTCACCATATGTTATTATTAGATTTAAAAAATCTTCGATATTAAATCCAGATCGCGTCATTATTATTATTATTCAAGTATTCAGAAACGGAAGACAACTAAAACGCTGAATAACACTAGTAAATATCTTACTGATGGATGACAGGTAATATGATTGCAACTTGTTTTTATTTATTCACATGAATTTCCATAGCCTAATTGATTATACAAAATAAAACTTTATAGGAATTGATACATTTTCCAAAATAACTCTGAAACTAAGACGTTTAGTTATAGGGAAGTAAATACATACTGACCATAATTTTGAACGTGCAATCCAATGAAGTTAAAAAAAATGTAGGTTGCTATTTAAAAATTACAAGATATTGATATTTTCTGGATGAAATGTTTAACATGGTTTTCTGATCACCCTGTATTATTTTGAAAAGTTTGTAATACCGCATTTGAAGCAGTATACTTTCCAAAATGATTACCTAAAATTTTAAATATGTGCATGCATTCAATTATTGGGAATGTTGTTATGAGTAATAGTCTGCTGCTGTCAATTGTTTTACAAAAATTGAAATACTTCAAAAATGACTAACTTTAGAGGCAACGTTTATTAGACAAACTACCCTTAAAATTAAGTTGGAAATACGAATCAATCATAAAAAATGGGGTATTCCATTTAAAATAAGGAAGTTGATATCCATTTCCGGTGTAACCGGAAGAAGCAAAAATTCAAAATTATTTTAAATCGAAAGAGCTTAAGGCGAAACTAATATTTGCGAAATATCAAACATCAACTCTTATTAGTTTTCTATATTGTTCTAATGAAATCTCGTCGTGGTATACCCTGTATACAGAGATGGATAGATAGAAAGCATGGAGAAGTCGATTACTTCCTAACCCAGGCTCTGTCCGGGCATGGCTGCTTCAGGAAGTATCTCTTTCAACGAGAAAGATCGGACTCGAGCAGTTGTATCTACTGTGAAGGAATGGATGATGTGGAACACAGCCTCTTCGTATGTAATAGGTGGGAGGAGGCAAGAGCTACTTTTCGGCGAACAGTTGGGAGAATGTTCAGTGCAGAGAACATGATGAATGCCCTCTTAGAGAGCGAAACAGGTTGGAACTATACTTACAAAGTGATCAGACAGATAATAGAAACCAAAGAGAAGGAAAGCCGGGTATAATTCGGACCATCTCTACACCGAAGTAATGCGTAAGCGGTTCCGGTGTAAAGATACGAGACGATTACAGGGGGGTTTTTAGTCAGTAAGAATCTGACACTACCTGCGTCCGACAACTGAGCAGGTGTCTTATGCAAGATTTTCCCCTCTAAAAAAAAAAAAAAACAAAAAACAAAAAAAAAAGACCGATTTGATATATACACCTCTGTTTACCTGCTGTACCTACTTAGATTTTTAATTTACCTCATATTTCTAATTTCTGGTTTTCCCTGTAATTAACTAATAACTGTTATAATGTATTGTGTATTATCCCATTTATTTCCCCTCTACTTTATAATTACTGCCTTACACTAAGTTTAACATAGTTTTGTGTCTCATTCCAGTTAATGGCCATGTTGGTCGAAACCGCGGTCACACCATTTGTTTAATATAGTGATACAACAAAGTAAATGTGTTTTTATTGTTTTAATATGGATTATCACAAAGTAACGGCTTACAGCATTAATTATTTGAATAATACTATTAGTTTTGTTGGAAATATTTATTTTGGAAGTTAATTACAGATACTTCATTAAATTGCTTATTATTTATTGTTTCAACATGATCATTATACATATCCAGATCCAGGTAGAAAGATTATTACAAAAAGGCAGATATATCATTATAATTAGTTCCAAAATCCGAAACAAACAATAATTTAAAAGCTCCTATATAATATATTTGCCAAAATAAAAAAAAGAAAGAGTAACCTTCACGGAATGGAAGAGCAGAAAACTATACTTAAAACTATCTTTTAAAATCAGAGCAGCCAAACAATATTGCGCATCTCTTTCTGAACTTATTCATCTTTCTCTTATTGGCTTAGATTACGTTAAGCCGGTAAAAATAAACTAATAAAATGCAATAATCTAAGGACCATTGCCAAGGACACTAACGTTTTATTTCTGACATTGGCAAGAATCATGAACGAAACACATCATGCGAAATATTGTTTGAGAAAACTCGCTCCTAAACGTCCTGACTCTCTCCGGCTTTTTTACTTTGGCCTACAAATGACATTATTTACTTCATTACAGCTCCGACGACATATTTTTATATGTTGACACATATTTGTATCTGTCTGAATTTCAATTCGCGATTATACTTGCGTATTTGTTTTGCACGTTGGTGTCAATATATGCATTGGTTTTGGGAGTTCCAATAAAAATTGATATGCAAAAATTAGTCACCGATATTATATGTAAAAATAAAGTGTCTTTGATGTATGCAGATGTGTGTGTGTGTGTTTTAATTATATCAAATTGTATGATAAATAAAAGATAACAGCCTAGTA
The DNA here is from genome assembly GCA_963170755.1 of Amphimallon solstitiale. Taxonomy (NCBI): domain Eukaryota; kingdom Metazoa; phylum Arthropoda; class Insecta; order Coleoptera; family Scarabaeidae; genus Amphimallon; species Amphimallon solstitiale. The sequence goes on from OY720680.1 coordinate 66,529,151, forward strand.
TGTACGTTTTAATATATTAGTGAAATTAATCAAAAAGAAAGAGGTGTGGCCACCATACGACTTTCTTATACTAATGTTGTTCTACATCAAGTTTTATATCCTTTTATCTTCGTTAAAATATAAACGTATAAGAGTGTTACTTCAAGTCCAATTTTTATACCAAAATTATTCAAGTACTCTAATAGTATTGTACTACTACTCTAATAGTATTATAAAAATAGTATTCTCTTAATAAAGCTCTACAGAAGGCATATAAAAAGTGCTAGAGGAAGAATAAGAGAGTTACTTCCGGTCCAAATTTCATTATTACAAAAAATATTCCAAATCTAGCACTAAATACTGTTCTACTCTTTATAAATATATATAAAATACATAATTTACGACACATTTGCAAAAAAATTGCTATTCGATAGAAGTGTTACTTCCGGTTCGAATTTTGAATTTTTGTTTATACAAAATGTATTGAGAATGAAGCTTTAAATACTTTTGTACTTGTAACGTACTTGCTTGGAAAGCATGATTTGTAATATATTCGCAAAAAACTGATTTTCGACTGATTTTTTAATAAAAGTTTCTCAATTTCTTTTTAAATACATTTGAATTCTTTATAAATTTGTTTAAACTTAGTTGTTAATGAAATATGTATTGGTAAAATTCGATTTTTTGACTGAAGTAAACTACTACTTCCCGTCTACCGATTTTACTGAAAATCTAATCAGATCTCGAAAGGAAGATTATACTCGTAAATATAAAATTTGGAACTGATAGCTATAGCTGTTTGACACTATCGTGAGCACACACAGAGACACACAGCCACTGACACGCACACACACACACACACACAGAGAGAGAGAGACATTTTTTAAAAAACACTTTTTCGGTATCAGGGTACATCCACAAAACCCTCAAGGTCAAAAATTTTCGTCATCACAATACTTCCTTATACTACGATAAGAAATTAAATGTTGATAGTGCGAGGCAGACTTTGATATTATTTACCTAGGTATGAAGATATAGAGTTTAGTTTGAAGAAAAGTAATACTTCTTTTTAATATCCTATATGTAGTATAAGAAAGTAGTGTGATGACGAAAATTTTCGACGTCGCGATTTTTGCAGATGTCTCAAAAAAATGTTTTTTAAAATATGTATATTTCCCTGTGTGTCTGTTCTATATATGTGACCACAATAGCAGTCAAACGGTAAAAGATATTAATACCAAACTTTAAATTTAGGAATAATCTCCCGCACAAGTTTTATTGGTTATCACTGTTATCAGTGAACCCAAACACATATATTCCCGTCTCTTCAAATTCCCATTGAGTGTTTCCACTATATATCTTTAAACTTTGCCGTTTACAATTTGCCGTCGTCCAATTTTTCCAGTCTTATATATTGCAATAATTGTTACAAGCTATCATGTGATGTTTTCCAATTCCATTCTTATTCTTATTTTTACCAACAGCACTATGTCATCATCGTAGGCATGGCATTGATGGCTTTTGTAGAATAACGTTCCTATTGATTCCGCTTTTCAGTATTACGTCTTCTAGATACGAAATTAAGAATATACAAAACAATATTACGACCAACCTTGTGTTATGGATGTGAGACCTGTTCTAAACCGTAAGAATCAAGAAAATATATAGATTTGGCAAAAGAAGATACTAAGGCGGATCTTTGGTGGCAAGAAAACCAAATATGGCTGGGAAAGAAGAACGAATTTTGAAGGAAAGCCTTTAGGCGAAAATGTTAACAGCAGTAGATTACAGTGGTTGGGACACCTGGAACGAATGCACAAGCAAATAAATGTGAAGAATATTGCTTGGAGAACCTGTTAGGAGTGCAGGAAGACAGGACGACAGAGGAAGAGGTGAACAGAAACATTAGAGATAGATCGTAAGACATAGCAGATTGGAAATTGGAAAGCAAGACATAACACAGCCCAAGATCTAAATGAAATAATCATTTAGATCTTGGACCACACTAATTTTTTCAGAATATGATCCACTAGCGGTCATCACACATTTATTTCCTTGTTTTTCCAATAAGGTTATGCCATCAAAAAAAATTCCTCGTATTTCCTCCACTGCTTCTTTTAGTGATTTTCTAATTTAGGAAAGAAATAATAGTCACTCAGTGCCATATTTGGGCTCTAGGGTGGAGTTTCCATGTTAACAAAGCAGCACTCATCGATTGCTCCATAAACTTGGCGAGCTTAGTGCACTCACCGATTGTCATAAAGCAGAATAATCTATTGATAGTAGTGTGGCTTTTTTGCTGTAAAGCATATTTCAACTTTCTAATTGTTTCCATATAGACGTCTCCAGTCATTGTAGAGTCTTTTTTTTATGTATTCAATTAGTAAGGTTGCTTTTATATCTCAAAAACCGTCGTCATCAGCTTCCCTGATAAATGCTGCGTTATTTCATATTTTGATGGAAATGATTTCTTGTGTATCAACTGCATGGATTCTTGTTTTGTTGCTGAATTCAATGATAAACCCACCTTTTATCATCTTTAATAACCTTTTTATATGAATGGGGGATTTTAATCTTTCAAATTTATATCTTAAACTTATCAAAATAATAATAATTCTCGATATAGTTTTCAGAAAAGCTGAATATATTTCATCATACTCATTTGACTACGATTGTTCTTCTCTGGATGATTATTCTGATGTCAATGACGCACTAGGTGCTTTCTCCAATGATTCATACTCCAGTCTGAGGCGTTAGGTTCCTCGTAAATTGAAATCCTATGCTAATTATCCACTTGCTCAGATCTTTTTGAAATGAAATGCTTTGTTACCTATAACGGATACCGTTCTAACAGCTTTATTCTTACGTCTCGCATCTCTCAGAGATTTGGGTCCGTTGTTATTTGTCTTACTTATTAATGATACATCGGCCAGAAACATCGAGAACCTTCAGAGACATTTGGACATGTCGGCGGTATGATGCGAGGGAGATTCAGACTCAAATATTTATAAACGCTGCGTGGTTACTTTTTTCTTGACACGTGTTTTACCTTTGGATCACACACTCGGACAATCCGTTCTGGAGCTTTTAGATCATTTGGTTTTGTGATGCGTGTCCCAAATATTTTAAGAATATCGGCTTGCTTGAGTATTTGTACTCGGCTTAGCTATTAAGTAAAATTGAATACCCAGCACATATTTGGCATGCCATTTATGTTTACGGCTCTCTGGAACTGGAACGTTTCCAACGCAATTTTTCAAGTTTCTATTTTTCAAAATCGATGGTGTTTACACGAAGAAGGACATACTCAAGCAGATTTACTATTACGCCACAATTTACCATATTTGCACACAAGAAGAGATGCTCATTAGGTGAAATTTTTGCATAAGCTCGTCGGAAAAAATATTGACTTCTTACTGGAAAGGATGTTGTGTGTTGTCCCACGGCCTTGGGTGGCCTCGTAGTATAACTCGACTTACAGGGTTCCATTTGCTATGACTAACGCTACGAAGCTGACACCAGCAGTATTGGTAAAGGATGGACATGGATATATTCGTATAGTATGATATGGGTATTTCAGAATATCATTAATCGTATACGTCTACCTATATGTCTGTCAAAAAATGCTGTACATAATTTATAATATCTCCGTTGCAATTAATAATAACCAAACCCACATGTTTTGCTCCTGCAACCAAAGAAATTGAAATACCATTAATAGAAACGTTGATGGAAGCCGAAAGTAGTTGAAAACTACTTTTAACAGCGAAGGTCTTGACAGTTGACTTCGTTGGGCTTAGGATTAGCGAATGCCGTAGAGATATAATTCGAATTGATCACCATGTCATCAACACATGTTTCTTATCAGCAATATTGAATGTATGGTAAAATGGGACAACATCAACATACATACATATGGATCTAACAGGTTGCTCCCACTTTTGGAAGTAAGTGGGTATAAATAATAAAGAGCAGGAGACTTAGAATGGATCCCTGAGGGATCCCACGCGTTACTGTGATGGTATGAGAGGCACCTTTTGATGTACTAACGTGCTGGGACATATTAAGCAGATAAATATTAAAAAATTGAACTGCGTTCGCGGATAACAATATATCTTTCACTTTTTTACGTATTATGTGTATAATATTAAATATTGATTATTTTATTGTAATAAAACTTTTGCTACGTCTGTACTTAATTCTGCGAATTATAATCTATTAACCGATTCCACGAAAGTATATATTATACATACATATCGTTATAACTTTTCGATTTTGAAGGTCAGAAAAACACATCTATCTTATCTAGTTCAATCTATCACCTGAAATAGAGTTAATGTTTGCCAGTATAGGTACTTTTATATTTCGTAAAACCCTTGTTTACTTTTCTGTCTTTTTTATTCTTATTATGTATTATTATTACATGCAATGCATAGATTTGTGTATGTATTTATTTTTCATACTAGTATAGTAAAAAAATAGATATACAGAATGATTTACCACAGATTTACATCATGGGACGTATGTGGAAAAAGGCAAATGTTCTACAAATTATTTTTATTGTGGCATATATAGAGACATTATACGAGGGACAAGCTGAAGTTATTGAGTATAAAAGACACGGTTAATATTTTCTAGGATTTTATTTTAAATATGCTCAAAGTAATTCTCTTTAGCAATGATACACCTGACCATTTTTTCATTCCACTGTTTAAAAGCTCCCAACTAATCTTCTTTCGGAATACCTTCAAAATAAGCGTGAACTGCGGCATAATTCTCTTCTTCCAACGAAAACCTTCTACCTCGCAAATTGCCTTTAAGATCAAAAAATAAGTACGACGGATGTTCTATTACTTTAATATTTTTTTCCAGCCAAAAATTGGAGAGTTAAAACTTCTATATCAGACGATTATCATGGCGGAGCATAATTCCCTTGATACACTTTCTAGATACAAAATTTGATACAATGCAGAAGCTTCTCTAGGACTGTAATTGTGTCACTTGGGCACGCTAGCAATAACAACTGAGCTCATACCCATGTCTCTTCATTGATGTTTAACAGAACATGCAAAGGCAACGTTTTTAGTGATAATGTTTAAACTGTCAATAACTTTCTTATATGTCATTTTTTAATCATTCATTCAACAGCCACGATATGTGCTGGGACTTGTGACATGTAAAATCTAACACACTGTATAGTTTAAAAATATTGTTTAAGCATTATCATCAATAATACTAACACTAATATTAGGTATTAATTATTATTATACATTTTAAATTTTAATTAAAAAGACGTCATATATACGTAAGTGCATTGTTTCGTGAACTTTTGACATACAGTGTATTAGTACGTGCGCATATGCTTAACCTTGATTTATTTTTAATGTATGATTTAGTCGTAATTTTTCTAATAATTTTATTTTCTCCTTACTCAAGGTTAAGGTCATATATAGAATTCTGCAGAGTCAGTTAGGCAGGATGTCCCCAACGTACTCGTGTGTCCCGTGCTGTTATTTTTTTCAGCGAAACAACATCGACCGCCCGATGTCATGGAATGACACATACCGTTCTGTGATTGCATATTATGTGTTATTATGTTATGCCGTGCATTAAGTAGATGTGATCTGTTTCCAAATATGGGGACGTGTGCTGAAGTAACATTGTTACTAGAGTTTAGAGTTACAAATATTAAGAATTATAAGAATGCAATATGTAACAGGTATCATTGTTGCGTCTCTAGTGGGTGTATTTCCTTGTGTACCTAGAATTGTCATATTCTACTTCTAAGATTTATTTAACAGGTACAGAACAGATTTTATGACATATGTATTCCTATTTAATAATTGTTAGAAATGCATCATGGGCATTTCCTGTACAAAAATATAAATCACAATTATATGTGTGGTGTTTACCGTTTGAGAATTGTGTGTATATGTTATACTCATTAAAATGCCAGCACTCTATTATGTATCAGTATATTTTTTTTATGTAAGATGCAGCTGGGCTGGAGAAATGCGATATATGTAGGATATTATTTTATTCTTGACACGTTAATATTGAATACACACACATTCCAGTACACTGTGTTTTATTTTAATGCCTATTCCCAATAATAATAATAATATGTAAACACAAAATTAGTCGTCAATGAAGCCAAAGTGGTTAATTTTAGCTATATATGCCTGACTGGATTTTAATAAATAAGGGGTGTCCTACAAGGTTCGATTTTGGACCCAATATTTTACATAAACATAAATAAATTGTTTTTTGAATAATAGATTAGAAAATTTGTATATTGCAAGACAGCGTTTTTCATTTGATTTTCCCCTTTTAACAATTGTGTTTTACTATTTTTCAAATGAGTTTTCCAAATATTTTCACATTGACATTATTAGTCAAATAAGATTCCCCTTTTACCAAAACAGATTCACTTTATGCTTGTTACATTTATTGAACAGTACAGAATAATACATTATGTTACATAAAAGTATAAGAAAAAATGAGTTCTGGCCACCACACGACTTTCTTATACGTATCAGCGTTTCAAATTATAGAGTTTTAATAATTTTTTATATAAAAATTATTTAGAATCCTATTATTAGTATGTACTTCTATTCTCTTAATAAATCTCTATAGAATGCATACTTTGCGAGATATTCGAAAGAAAGTGTTACTTTCGGTATGAATTTTGAAATTTCATTTATATAAAAAATATTTCAAAACAAACTCTAAATACTTTTGTACTCTTGACAAACATTTATAGAATGCATAATTTACGACATATTGGCAAAAAATCGCTATTCGATAAGAGTAAAAGTAATACTTCCGGTTCGAATTTTGAAATTTTTTTCATACAAAAAGTATTGAAAATGAAGTTCTAAATACTTTTTTGTACTCACTTATCAAAATCTGTCATTTCACGATTCGAATTGCGTGCGTAAAAAGTCACTTTAAACACGAGTGCGTAAAAGTAAAGTTGGTACTTCCTAGAACTTGATTAATTTAGTAACATTTTAAAATCATAAATCCCTAACCTTAATAATATGCTACCCAGTTCGTTGTTTTTCTATGAAAATAAAAGGAAATGAAATATAAATTGTTATATTTGGAAGGTATGTAATTCAATGTCAGAACAGCAACAAATATTATATAAATTACCATTATTCATTCTTTTCAGAAATTGAAACGGAACAATTATTAAAAATTTTGATTGGGCAATTTTAACAACCAGAGATTGATACCCCAGGGATTAACTACTTTGTTTGAATTGATCTTGATTGCGAAAGTAGAGTAACGTTGATTGTATTATTACATATATCTTGTATTTCAGATATCGAACAAGTTGCAGGCGGAGTCGATATCTCTAACGGGGTCATTGTTTTAGCCAATTGAATTCTACTATGCAGAGAATTTTCGATATATCCTTCTGCAACCGTAGATGATTTCCATCCACTATGCCTTTTAATTGAAAGCAAGTTTTGGTTTGCCAATAATGTCGCTGAACTCCTTCGGAAACAGTGACCTGTGAAGTTACTTGCGCTATCAAGCTGAAGGTACTCAGCTATTCGTATTGGAATTTTGCCAATTGTATTAAGACCAACAGGTGAACAAACACACTTGCCATTGCGATATGTTAAAAAGAATCGCTGCTGGCTGTCCGGTCTTAAATTTGCATATTGCCGAATTAATGCAATCCATTCGGGCTTAATGATTGCAAATGTACGGCTGTTACCTGTTTTAGTTTCTGGAATTGTTACGATAATTAAATTCGATTTAAATTCTATGTCTCGCAATGACATTTTGCAAAGTTCTTCACGTCGACACGCTCCAGAAATACCCAATATTAAAACAGCCTATAAATACATATAGTGTTGTATGGAATTTAAATATACGGAAATGATTTTATCTTCATTAGTAGGAACAAAGAATTTGGTGCTTCAACAATAAATTTAGTAATTTGTTCTTCGGTTAATACTGCTGATTTTTTAGGCTGATGTTGCTTCGTTATCTGTTTTAAATATGCTATGAGTTTTGCATATTTAGATATATCCGTATTATCATATATTATTAAACATGATTTTAACATAGAATAAGTGGACCATAATGATTTATTTGATTGTAAATTTTGAAAATAAACTAATAAACAATTTTCGGAGTATTTTTGTATATTTTTAGATCTAGCCCAAGTTACGAATTTAGTATAAGTGTTTTTGTATACGTTTTTTGATTTTATGGGTAATAAATTATCCACTGCAATATTGGCAGCTTCGCGAATTTCAGGCGGTGTACAATGCATTTCATTATCAGAATTCATGTTGTTGGTGAGGTTTTTATTTTGTATGGAATTTTTTGAATTTGATAATTTTAAATTAAATGTCACTTCAAATAATCAATACTGCCAACTCAATTTTTTTTAATTAATATCAAGAGATTAGTAGTGTGTCATAAACGATAACATATTTAACAATATGTATTATTATTATAGTTCTCGTACAAAAAATATTGTACAAACTTTGTGCGTGAAACATTTCGCGAATTCGTGTCCATAAAGCGCTCGCCTTTCGGCTCGCGCTTTAAACTGGTCACTCATTCGCGAAATATGATTTCACGCACTTGGTTCGTAAATAACTATTATATTCGTAGCGTACCTGTCTAAAAATCATGACTTGTGAAATAATTGCAAAAAACTGATTTTTGATAAGAGTAAAAGACCTGCTTCCGGTATCATGTTCGAAAAGCATTCATAATAAAATTCTTCTCAAATTCAATTTTGAGTACATATGAATTCTTTATAAATTTGTTTAAACTGTTTTTCAGTTCCTTTGCCCTTTTTAGCCAGAATTTTATCGATTTTAGCCAAACCTTCCTTTTTTTTATCCAAACCCATTATTCTTTTTTTCTTTTCTTCTATGCTGAAGGATATCGTTCGTCTTTGTCCGTATTCATATCAGCAACACAGGCTGACAGTTCAACTAACGGGCTCGTTTTGTCTACTTAATCCAAGTGGAAAGAAATCTCTGGTGACGAACAATCTTTTCCCACTCCTCTTTTTTTGATGGTGGTATGATCTTGTCCTGCTCTTTCTCCTTCCACTTGGTTTCAAGTATATTTCACCACCTCCAAAATTTATCTGTCCTTCTTTTCCCTTTTACCTTTATCTATTAACTTTTTTTTATTTATATTTTGTGTATTTGTTTTTCTATCTTGTCCTTTTCGATTCCTTTTTAGATTATATTTTTTGTACAATCTCTTCCTCATTGTCATTCCTCACTTTGCCTTTAACAACATGCATATCAGTCCCACGCATAGGAAGGAAAAACATAATCTACAAACGCAAAGCTTCGAATTACGACGGCAATGCTGCTTAAAACTGGAGGTCGCCTGGTAGTTCAGCACTCTGAAAACTGGGCTTCTTCGCAGCCTAACAAATCTCCACCATGTGCTATGGTACCTTGATTACTAAGAATCTTTTCATAGTGCTTTCCGTTAAAGGCTAGGGTCGGAACAAAACGACTTTATCTGTGTTAAACGCTCTCTGAGTATAGCGGAGATTTACTATAATTTAGGTATTCAAAATGTTTCTTTTATAATATTTAACTATTTATATTATTAATGAATACTAAATACATCAATGTATAATCAATACTGTCTGTTTCAGAGCAACAGCCCTGAAGATGCCCTTAGAATTTCGTCAAAACGTCGACATCCGCAAAAGAGTACGATACAGTTTCAACTCCAAAAACCAAAAAGTGATTCTCAACGACAACCGTGGAAATCTACGACTTACAAATATCAATTTGATTTATTAAAAGTTTGTTGACAAAATAAATTTGTAGTATTTTAGTATATGTTTGACTTCACACATTTTATACCAAAGAAATTTTCAAGTGTAACACAACAGATAATAATTGTTAAAATTTTATCTCAAAAATGTTCAAAATAAAATTATATTTTTCCAAAAACAGTGTCTAATACGCTTTGCGACTATGGTCAAAAGTTTATCTAAAAAACGTTTATGTTTATAGTTATCTAAAAACTGTTTTTTTAAAAAGGTACTTGCGACTTTTGTTAAAAGTAAAACTATATTTTTTCAGAAACAGTGTTTAATTTGCCTTGCGACTGTTAAAAAAATTAAAATTTTATTGTATGTTGTTTGTTCTGTGGCAACTGTCTAAACTTACTTACTTCAAAAATGTTCAAAATAAAATTATATTTTTCCAAAAACAGTATTTAGTATGTTTTACGCCAACTGTCAAAATTTTACTTCATAAATGTTCAAAATAAAATTATATTTTTTCAAAAAACAGTATTTAGTATGTTTTGCTACAACTGTAAAAATGTTACTTAAAAAATGTTCAAAATAAAACTATATTTTTCCAGAAACAGTGTTTAATTTTCCTTACGACTGGTGATAAAATTTAACTTCAAAAATTTTCAAAATAAAATTATATTTATTCAGAAACAGTACTTAGTATGTTTTGCGATAACTGTCAAAATTTTACTACAAAAACAGTATTTACTTTGCCATGTGACTTGTTAAAATTTTACATAAAAAATGTTGACAATAAAATTATATTTTTTCAAAAGCCAGCGTTTAATTTGCTTTGCAACAAGTGTGAAAATTTTACTTCAAACGAGCTCAAAATAAAACTATGCTTTTCCAAAAACAGTAATATTCAATTTGCTTTGCGACAACTACAAAATTTTACTTCAAAAATTTTCAAAATACAACTGTATTTTCAAAAACAGTAATATTTCATTTGCTTTGCGACAACTGTCAAAACTTTACTTCAAAAATGTTCAAAATAGAATTATATTTTTCTTAGTTTATTTTGCGACAACTGTCGAAATTTTACATTAAAAATTTTCAAAGTAAAACTATATTTTTCCAAAAACAATATTTAATTTACTGTTTTATTCCAGATTTTTATTGCAAATTAAATTTCTTAATATTTATTTAATATGCTAATTTATGGATTATCAAAAACTAACAAACAGAGAAGGTTTTTACAGTAGACAAAACATTATTAATCTCGAATATTGACCAATCATCTTATTCTTTAATGACCACCTGTTCATTGACAGGTTATTGATGTAATCGATCAAAATAATATTACGTAACAGAAAAAAATAATAATGTAGCTAACTGTAAACATTTGCATTCGATTACTATACTATATACCACGTCGTGCATTTTTTTAAACACACGAAGCAATGCGTGACCATTGTGTCGTTCACGCTAACTGTTAACTCCCGCTGTTAGATATACCACGCATAATAACATACTCGTAGATCATGGTAATATTATTTTCTCGCATAACCAATTGGCGGTGTAACAGATATTTGTAAATGTATGCATATAAAATTGTATTAATATGTGAAACGCATCTAGGAAATATTGTCTTTGTCTTACGACAATTATATACAAGGTGTTCATTATTATATTCATATATGGATACTTGGAGATATTTATTCGTTACTAATGGTAATAATAATAATATCTTACATATTGCCGTGAATGCAACAATGCTGATGAATGATAAAATTTATAAGCTTATTCCTTAACAGCATAAATTTCTTATTTATGTTCTTATGAGTTTTTGCAGTGATTTACTTCTCATGTTTTGGTACACCTCTTATTTAATTAAATGAAATGTCTAAATCTCACATAAAAATTATATTTATATTTTTTTAAAAAAATGTCAATCGTAAATAACAGTGCCACACTGTCTCTATTTTTTTTTGTTTTACAAAATAAAGAGAAAAAAGGAAAAGAAAACATTTATACTCATTTTAGAGTTATAATGCTTGTGTAATACTTATTCATCTATAACAATAGTTTAGTTTTTAGTTTGTTCCTTTAAATAAAGAAAAATTATTAATTCTTGATAATTTGTTTATTAATACGAAGCCGATTCTATTTCACCAAAGACATACATTTTCACACAGTGCCTTGGTAAACTAGAACCTTGCAACGTGAATGCTCTGAAAACTGACCTATACTAATTGCTAGCTGTAAACATCTGACATTGTACCTCTAGCACATAGGTTCCCAAAGTGGGCGATAACGCCCCCTTGTGGGCGCTGCAGGTCTAAAGGGGGGCGGTAAGAGACCCAGAAAAAAATGGGGGCGTTGTGTAAAGGCTTAGGGGGCGATTTGTAATTTCATCTAGAATCTAGGAGGACTCTTAGACACCGACTGAGCTCTCGACTCTCGACTAGGGATGGGCGATAAACATCGATGTTCATTGAACATCGATATTTTAGGATCGATGTTCGATGTTTTTGCATCGATGTTTGCAATTTAGATTTATCGATAAACTATCGATGTTAGAAGAAATATAGTGAACATCGAACTTTTAAGCTTGACAAAATGTATTTGCACTAATCACAAAATAAAACAGCGTCCTCTGTTGACAAATACAAAAATGTTTCCAAATTAACAGCTCACATACAGGCTACGAGGATGTAAAATTGTCTACGAATAAAAGAAGTATTTAAATTTCACAGTGCTATATCATATAAATTCGAATATTTCATTTTAGGCTCTTTTAAATATTACTCAGTATAAATATTTAAATAATATATAATTAAATACATAAATTTATAGTACTTTTAATGTGCAGAATAAAAGTTAAATTATGTATGCATGCAGAATAAGTGAAGGAGGTAAACGTATTTTCATAGAAAAAGAAGGGAGATAGACATTACCGATGTATACTTCTTCGGGAAATTCCCTAGTGCGTACAATCATACACGACGATACACGTATTAAATGCAAGATGACACATCAGAAATATAAAACCATATCCATATGTATCTCGGTATTTGCCAGCGTAGTCAAAAAAAAATGCAAGACTATAAAATCCTAAATAAAAATCGTTCTCTTAAAAAGCTTTGATACACGTAAATGTATATATTTTTTAAGTATCAGACGATTTAAGTCATGTGGTTGTTTCATGCGTAATTGCATAATATTGTTTTTTTATATAGTTTTTTTTGAGTAGTTTCTAAAGTTAACTACATATTATAAATGTATATATTTCTTTTATTATTTTTTTTTGAATAGTGATATCTTTTATATCATTTTGTTAAGGACGTAAATTAATTAAGTTATAATAAAGTTTTTGTTAAACTGCCAAAAAATAAATCTATAAATATAATTATCGATGTTTAAAAACATCGATGTTTGGTAGTCGATATTTTGCAACCATCGATGTTGATCAACGATGTTAACATCGATGTTTGATATCGATGTTTACCCACCGATGTCCCATCCCTACTCTCGACTACAGCTTGTGAACATCAACTAATATTAATTAAGAGATTGCTCAAACCAACTCGGTTCGATATTTCTCTCCGAGTAGTTCATATATCTGTCCTGTTTTATTGAATAAATAAAATAAAAAACATATCAATCGGTCGCTCCGTTTCGAAACGAAAAGAGACACAAACAAACAAATAAAAAGGCAACTGTATCAATCGGCTGGTTCATAGAATACTTGTTCTTACTTGTTGAGTACGATTGAGCGTCGAATGAGATAAACGAGTTTATGCATGTTTGTCTTATTCCTGTCGGTGCGTGCTGCTTATGCAATCCTATATAAACAACGTGATATTTATTTTATTTTCATTTGCGGTTTCGCGCGTAATAGATAAGCAGTACTTAAGTTCAACACTTATACTTACGTATTTCTCAAAACAAAACAATGTCGGAAGTAAAAAAGAAGAGACGGCAATACTGTGCGGAATATATTAAATTCGGATTCATTGAAAATCCTACAAACCCATCGTCGCCTTTGTGCCTTCTATGCCTAAAAACATTTTCGAATGAAGCAATGAAGCCTTCAAGACTTCAAGATCATTTGAATAAAATGCATCCAGATAAGAAAGACAAGAATGTAGCATATTTTAAAGACCTAGAGAAGAAGCATAATACTCGGCCAAGTGTAGCAAAACTCTTTTCGGCGGCTGCTAAGCAAGATGACGACGGACTTCGAGCTTCGTACATCATCTCTTTGTTAATTGCTCAAAAAGGCAAACCACACAACATCGGAGAAGTGTTAATTTTGCCAGCAATAAAGGAAGTAATAACTACTGTGCTTCATAAACCGGCCGCAGATATTATCGGAAAAATTCCTTTGAGTAATAATTCTGTGCAAAGACGAATTGATGAAATGGCCGGAAACAAAGAAGAATCATTGTGCAATCATCTGAGGACTAGTCAATTCTCAATTCAGCTCGATGAGTCCACTTTACCAACTAATGAAGCATTGTTGCTGTCTTACGTGAGGTTTATTAAAGATGAGAAAATATGTGAAGAACTATTGTTTGCTAGAAATTTAGAGACCGATACAAAAGGCGAAACCATATTCAATACATTGGAAAAGTTTTGTGATGAGAAAGAGATTCCCTTGAAAAATATTATATCAGTTGCTACGGATGGCGCTCCGGCTATGACAGGGTGCCATAAAGGCTTCATAGCGTACGTAAAAAATAAAATTCCAGATGTCCTTGCTGTACATTGCGTTATTCATAGACAACATTTGGTTGCTAGAAATTTAAGTGAACGACTATTTCAATCACTGCAATATGTCATCAAAGCAGTCAATAAAATCCGTAACTGCTCTTTGAATGATAGATTATTTCATCAGCTTTGTGTTACTAATGACGAAGATTTCAACCGTTTGTTGTTTCATACCGAAGTTCGTTGGCTATCAAGAGGCAATTGTCTGACTCGATTTTACAACCTGTTTGACTCTGTGATAGAGTTTTTGGAAACTAAAGATACAGAATTGCGCAACAAGCTCATTACATCAAAAAATGATATAGCTTACATGACAGACCTGTATAAATTGTTCAACAACATGAATCTCCAACTGCAAGGCGATGAACTAAATTTAATTAAAACAAAAAATGTCGTTGCTGCTTTCGCAGCCAAACTGCTTCTACACAAAAAGAATATGGGCAGACGTGAGTTTCATAATTTTCCGAATTTATCAGTATCCTGCAGTAACGACGACTTGTTTGCCTACTGCCAACATTTGGAAAAGCTCCACATTGACTTCACCGAACGATACCAGGATATTTTGAACTTGGAAATACCAGACTGGGTGTTGGATCCGTTTTCAAATGTCAACACAGCAATATCACCACATCTGGAAGAAGAACTTATAGAATTGACAACGAACGAGGAAATAAAAATCAAGTTCAAAAATGGCTACCAAGAATTTTGGCTACAAAAACCGATCCCGCAATTGTACCCTGGATTGTGGTCAATCATTCAACGATTCTTGATAGCATTCCCATCGTCATATTTGTGTGAACGTGGATTTAGTGCTGTAGCAACGCTGCTTACTAAAAAGAGAAATCGTTTGCATGTTACCGAACGTGGTGACTTGCGGCTGTTCTTGAGTAAATTGGAACCTGATATCAACAAACTTATTAAACAGCATCAGATTCATCCTTCACATTAGTTTTTATATTAGAATCGATTATGTTTGTTTTATTTTGAATTTTGAATAAAAGATACTTTGTCTGAATACTATAAAGTTGCGTTTCAATAATCATTCTCATTGGCAGGTGTAGCCCGTAAAAGTTAACTTGAGACCTGAGCGCCGTTGTGTACTACCTACTACGCTCAGGTCTCAAGTTAACTCATTCATTCTAAACGAGACTTTTACTATAACCCATAGTAAAAGTCTCGTTTAGAATGAATGTTTAATCTCCGCTAATATAGCTCACAATAATTAATTTAATTTGAAGTTATAGTGGTTTTTGAGTAGGTGAAAAAATGGGGGCGCTAAAAAATAATTTATTCTCAAAGTGGGCAGTAGGCAAAATAAGTTTGGGAACCACTGCTCTAGCAGGTTAGCACCTGGCCATCAAAAAAAAACATCCCTTTTATTCGTATTTATTTTATTTGAATTACTATATTAAATGACTAAATAATAATTAATGATGCCCAACGATTTACTAAAGGCAAATATTTTCACATAGTACCTTCAGCATGTTTAGCACCATTAACTATACCTAAATTGAATTATTTATTTTATAACTTACTTCATATCATCGTATATTTTATCAAATTCATTCTTGTTGATGTCCTCCATCTTAAAAATTAAAATAATAAAAATAAAATTAATTGAATGAATTTGTTTTAAAGGAAACTAAATAAAATAAAAATCTAATTTTTAATACAGATTCTCAAATCGTGAGATGGTAAGTAGTGCATATAAGCCCCTACTTTCACTTTCGCTTTCTCAAAAATTTTATTCTTTTCCAAAATTAACGTCTTTACTGTTTGAATTATAAAGTTCATTTTCGACAAGTCTATTCTTGTTTTCGCCTTATATACTGAAACAAAAGCCTATCGACAATTTGTAGCGCCTCTGTTATGTAATTAAATTTTAGGTTGGCATTGATTTTAAAACGTTCGTGATAAAATCTTTCTTTTTCTTTTTCTTCAAGTTGTCATATTCGCACCAATACGCGCATATCGTCTTGACAGCTTACACACTAATGGCGACGACTCGAACTGTTTGTTATTATTGTTTTTCACCAACTTGTTATATCCCATCTTCACTAAGTATTTTTTTTTCTTTCTCTTCAGTATAGTCCTTCATTGTATCATTTACTTGGCTATTAGAAACGAAAAAAAAACGTATTTTTTATCTTACGGCTTCAACTTTCAATGACATAAGAAACACCATATACAGTGTTTCTTATGCCATTGAAAGTTGAAGCCGTAAGATAAAAAATACGTTTTTTTTCATTTCTAATAGCCAAGTAAATGGTAAAACTTTCAAAGGTACTAAAGTTTAATTTCGATTTTAATAATTTAGTAGTGCATAAATAATTAAAAAAAATCTGTACTATTTTTATCTTCACTGGAATACTTTAATGTTATAATTATCTTATTTTTACTTCCATAAAAATACCGAATCCCCATATGAATGTCTCATAAAATTTCTTTTCGGATGATGTGCCACGCCTAGTTTGATGCCGTTTAAAATATTGAAGGAGGAATCGGTAGGGGTATGAAGATAATAATAAAAAACATGTTTACCGCAAATTCCGTCAGAATTTTTTCACGTCTGGCTGATTTTCATACGTGTACGTACCTATGACTTTAAATTAAAAATAAATTCATGGAAGTTGTTATCTTTATATAATAAATTTTGAAACATTTATCATCTCTCAGAATTGTCACACATACACGTGCCTGACATTTTAAATTAAAAATAAGTTCATGGAAGTTCTAAACTATATAATAAATTTTCCAATATTTGTGAACACATTTGTGAAAATTGTATTGACAAAATATGAGAAATGCAGCAAAACGAGAAAGAATAAATGTAGGGCATAATTTGGTTTTATATTTAGGAGAGCAATACTTTTGATTATTAACAGAAAAAAAAATTATTGGTTTTAGTTAATTTTTTAAACGTCTATAATAATCCATTAAAAAAAAATTTCGATCTCGAGATTTTTGCAGATGTCCACGTTTTGAAGTCCTGTGATACCCAAGCAGTAGTTTTTACAAAATGTCTCACTCTCTCCTTTTCTGACCACGATAGCGGTCAAACGGCATAAGCTATCAACTTCAAATTTTATATTTATGAGTAGCGACTGGAAAATATGCACTAAAAAGTTTGCCAAATATGCATGCAATATGCACTTAAAAGATCCCTAAATATGCATGCAATATGCACTTATGATGTGCATTTATTTATTATGTTTTAGGAAATTAAAATTCATTTGTCGTATTTACAAATTGTATATTTATTTATTACAATACATTGTCGTATTTACAAATTATATATATTTATTTATTACAATAAATAACCATATATTTCTTTAAATTTTCCATAGTTAAATTATGTCTACGATCTGTAAGTTTATGTTTATATTGGGAAAATGTTCTTTCAACATAGCAAGAAGTGATCGGTGCATTCTTAAAACTAGGTATTAATGAGGGGCTTATATTAATGTCTTCATTAAAATTGCCATTAATTACATTATTTATAGATTTTAATGTAACAAAACCTCCATTTCTGCTTAGAATTGCGGCTAATTTTTCTTTAATTCTTTTTCCAGTCAATGCGTTGACTTTTCCAATTTTCTCTTCAATATCATTTACAATGCCAACACCATCATTTAAAGATACATTTCAATCTTCTAATCTAGTAATTACCTGCTCAATTATCGCAAAATTAGATTTAATATATGATAGCTGATTGAGTATTGTCGAATTATTGAAAATTACGTTATACTTTTCTATGGCAAGACTGGTTGCTGAATCAAATTGAGTTACAACATTTTTGATGCCTTCGTAATTATCGGCAAGAAACACAGCACATTTAAGCCATGTTCCCCATCTTGTTAAGATAGGTTCTGGTGGCAATGGAATGCCGGGAAGCATTTCGTTATATAATTGCACTCGTAAGGGCGCTTTTAAAAATACTTTTTTGATATTACTAATTAAATTATTTACATCTGGAAACTCTAATCTAACTTTTTCAGCAACCCTATTTAAACCATGAGCCAAATAAGTACAATGGATTAAACTGGGAAAAAAAAAATTTCAGACTTTGAGCTGATTTTAACATATACCATAAGCGGCGTCAGTTACCATTAACAGAAATATTTCAAAAGGTACTTTGTCGGGTAAAAAGAAATTCGCTAAGGACTCATTAATAAACCTGGCTATGGTAACATGATTTTGTTGATGTATTTCTTGCGTATATAGAGCTGAGAAACTGGATACATAAATGGGTTTATCATTTACTTTGCAATAAGTTTTCAGGAATTCTTGAAATATCGGATTGTCCAATTTATGTAAAGGAATATTACAGCCCACAAAAAGATTACACAAATCTTTGGAAAATGTTTCTTGTGGATTCTTCGAATTATTGAGAAAACTTTCCTCCAAAAGTTGCTGCCGCTGTTTATTCAAATTTTCAGAAACCCTGTTCTGATGAAATGTTGTGTTCAAATGTTGCACTACTTGAAATTTCTTCTGGCAGGTAATCTGTGTAACAAATATATATTTTTAACATTCAGTTATAATAATTATTATTAATTACTATATTACTATAAAAACTAGAAAAATAAATTGTCTGGTTTTGTAAAGTTCTCCAGTTGTTTAAATTTGATTGATTTTCGTTATTTTGGTGTTTATGACAAAGAAATATTACAAAGATATATTAGCTTTAAAGAACATAGAATTAAACATATCTAATAATAATTTATTATGAAATTGTTTCATTATATTTATGAACACAAAAAAAAAATTCTCATAATTGTAGAACTTGTTACTGACAAAATGTTTCAAAATTCAACAAACTCTTTTGTCGCAGAGTGTGCACAAAACACTTTCTTCGTCAATAATTTTTAGTGCACTGCAATCACTTATACAAATTTTTATTAGAGATGATTTTGCTTTAGCTATCTTCGGCATTTTCAAAACTTTTTAATTCACTTTTGTTTCAGCAAATAGCACAGACCTTAACACGTTTACGAATGAACAAACTATGAAGGAAATTATTTCTTTTTCTTATATTGATATAAGTCGTACGGTATAATATACCTGCTTAATACCTACATTTCTGAAAAGGATTTCTTACGTAAGTTCTAATTGCCCTGTAAAGAAAGTCCATCTCATTATTAATGAGATGGACTTTTAATGAGTCATTAATGCAAAGTTGAAGGAATGCAATCCCTTCACGTTTACACAAACAAACTAAATATCTTTAAATATCAGATTTTATTATGGTTCTTATGAAAATGGCGAATATATGCATAAATATGCAAAATAATTATGAAATATGTACGTGCATATGCAGTTATGGTAAAGTGTCCAAATATGCATTATATGCACTAAAAAAAATGGTAAAAAACGTATTCTGAGGGTGGAAAATGGATAAGTACACAGTATAGAAGGGATATACCAAAAAACAACAAATATGCATTTTGCATAAAATCCAGTCTCTATTTATGAGTATAATCTCCGTCTTAAGATCCGATTCGATTTTCAGTAAAATCGGTAGACCAGAAATAATAGTTTACTTCAGTGAAAAACTCGAATTTGACCAATATTTTGTCAACTACTAAGTTTAAATAAAAAAGAAAAATTTTATTAATATTTTTCGAAATTTCTACCGGAAGAAGGTCTTTTACTCATATAGAAAACCAGCTTTGTGCGAATATCTTGCAAGTCGTGTTTTATAGGCAAATACATTTTGAGTAAAAAAGCATTTAAAGCCTGATTTTCAATACTTTTTGTGTAAAATTTTTTTTCAAAATTTCGACCAGAATAAACACTTTCACTCTTATCGAAAAGCATTCCATAAAGGTTTATTGAGAGTATAAAAATATTTAGAGCAAAATTCGAATCGGAAGTAACACTTTTACACTTATCGAGTAGCACCTTTTAGCAAATATCTCGCGCGTTCTGTAGATTTATTAAAGGACTAGAAGTATTTAGAATAGGATTTTAAATAATTTGTGCTGAAAAAAAATTCAAAATGCGGAAGTATTTAAAACTTAATTTGGAACAACTTTTGTATATTTGAAATACACACATATATAAGAAAGTCGTGTGGTGTTCACACCTTATTTTTTTATTTTTTGTTATTATATATTTGTATTTGAATTGATCTCTTGCCAGAAAGATGTCCTTCAACAGATATGTTTGTAAATGTTTTTGTCTGTTACACCTGTTTTCATTTATTTATATTACATTGTATCATATTGTATTTAATCTGCAATCCTATATGTTAATTAAATACTTGAACACTAAACATCTAAAACGTCGTTTATATATACCGAAATACTGCACAGTTCAGAATGTATGAACTAGAATAATAACGAAGTTATAAATAATAATAGTGTAATGTTTATGCAAATGAATTATTATACACAAATTGCCAGGTGTTATGACTTCCGCGTATCCATTAGCCGGTGTTTTTTCCCTCTTAATCTGTGTCATTGATGTCTGTTATTTCAATGACGATCATTAATAATGTCTGACCAAATAGATCATCGCCAAAAATTACAAGTACGCAACACGAATTCTTACTTATCGAACACACATTTCGTATGCAAATCGATTAATCCTAAAATTGGAATAATCGCTCATTATTATTCCTACGGCGTTGCTCAAAATTATGTACAACATATATTTTTTTTTGGTCAAAGATACAACGCTACCAACACATGTATAGATAAGATAATTGTAGTAGGTACATATGCTTCACTAGAGTTCTAGGCACATACCTATCTACACTTTCCACATAAGGGCGACTCACAAAAAAAGGAATTATACGTCAATCTGTGAATGTATGTGTTATAATTTATAATGATAATGATACTAACAATTTTTTAAAAAAATTGTCCATATTTACCAAAATAACCAATAATAAACATCAAAGAAGGAATATAAAACGCGTTATTTAACCTTAAATATTTCATAATACACATCTTGACCATGCTGAAAGTTCGGGAAAATAAAGATCAAGGAACTTGTACTACTTCGTCATAGATGGCGCAATTAACAAACACATTTTCTCCTTTGAATTTAGTTGCGTATTTTTGTCGTTTTATTTTCTATACATAAATTTGGTAAAAGAAAGTACACATCGAACAGAAATTCTTACCAAAAGAGGAAAACGTATGAGAAACAGTTGTCTAAACAAGACAAATGGAAAATAAATCAAATAAGCAACTTGCAAGTTAATATGTTTCAAATAGTGGATACCTATACTATAGCTTTTTAGACAATAAAAATGAATTACATTAACATATCAATGACAAATAATCAATAAATAACGTCAAAAACTCCTGCGTAATATAGAGTAAATCACGGACTTCTCTCATGATTATTGCGGTAGTATTTCGTGAGTAAATCGGTAAATTTAGACGGATAATGTATTTCATTTGTCTCTGCATACATTTTGGATGTAATATATAGCAGTCATACGAGCTGGAAGAGTTGCGTCATTTTTAGCAAACGCAAAAGCGAACGCCTTATATGCGAACATTACGGTGATGACGATCGTTTTCATATCGTTCATGAAAATTCGAAGGTCAGAAATGTAACGAAATCGCGCAATTGTGTTAGTATATTATTTATTTGGAGGTTACCTCGCGCCATTAATATTATGTCACGTATTCGGCTTGATTCATAACTATTAAATGCGGAAAACTTGAAATGTCAATCTTGTGCCGCTATTTTAGTAATAAATATTTATTCAAATACAAGATATTACCTACACAATTCACATACTAGGATAAATAAAATAAAACGTATACACGTATAGATGTACGTAAAATAAATACGACGGGCTGCTAACTTAAATTACTAACCTTGAAAAATAATCAGATTTTAATTTTGGGACTACCTGCTTAAAACAATTAATGATGGGTACTCCATAAAAGTAATAAAAAAGTTGACTTAACATTATTGTTTGGTTTAAGACGTTACTGTATTTCAACTTGTATGAACAATTGAAGGGATCTATTTTCTCATTAGACCATCAGAATTTTTTTGAAGCCGCTTGACGGCTCTTATGATTAATTAACCAAATTTTACATGAACTAGGCCATGGAAAATATTATTTATTACTGAAAGTATAGATGTCAAAAATATCATCTTGAATAAAACATTATAGACGATTCATTGAATAGATAACCAATAACAATATGTACAGGCTGTTCATTTCAAAACTTCCCACAATAAATATCTGGAAATCTGGATATCTATGAAAAAATCTCGGAAACACGTAAGAAGTACCTATTATAGTCGGGGCCATTTCCTGATTGAATCACCCACTTTAACCCCCTGGAGCTATTCTCTTAAAAATCTTAACAGTATATTTTGGCGTCTAATTTTTTAAAATTGATCTATTCGTTATGAATATAAAAAAAAAAATTCTGCAAAAAATATTTGAATTCTTAAATAACTTTAAAAATAAAAATGAAACATATTAAGCAGTGAAAGTGTGTAAGATATTTAAGCCTAATATAAAAATAAAAAATTACACAAACCAAAATTTTTTTTTAAAAATTTTCAAAACAATTCGATCAATTTTAAAAAAGTAAACGCCAAAAGTACTGTTTCAAAAGACCTTTAAAATAACGTAGGTATTACTCGATACCCCTAGTTTGGCCCCCACGATAATATTTCTTACTTGTTTCAGGGAATTTTTCCTAGATTTCCAGATTTCCAGAAATTTAAGGTGGGAGTTTTGAAATGATCAGCCTGTATATAGTTATATAGCAAAAACAGCTAGTAAATTATGTTCATTAAGTGTCTACTGTTACCTCCCCATATAACGATACCATAGCTCAGACGCATAACCATAATATGCAACTCTTAACACTCCTGGGCGAAATGCAATCAAAAGCTGCTCATATAGACGTGTCGTGTAAATTTCAGATGATCATGGGAATGTAACGGGATTGGCAATAGTGCGACTTTTTGGTAAATTTATCATTTGAGACGAAAGAATATCCTAAAAAATTAAAAATTGCTTGTGTTCTGCCGTTATACAAAAGAGGTTCTAGATTAGATGTGGCCAATTATCGTCCTTTTGCAATTTCTCCCAGTTTCTCTAAAGTCTTTGCATATGCCTTGTTGGGTAGATTACTCGCGCATTTAGATTAAAATAAAATTTTAACAAGTTGGCAACATGGTTATCGTGCTAATCACTCAATTTTAACAAGAATTCTTGTTTTGTATGAAAACATTATTAAGACTTTGGACACTACAAAACATTCAGTTGGAATTTTTTGTGATTTAAGCCGTGCCGTGCCTTTGACTGTGTATATCATGACATTTTGCTTGATAAATTAGAGTGGTAAGGAATTCGTGGTGTTGTTGGGCAGTGTTTGGGACCCATCTGCATGATAGATTTCATTTGGTAGACATAAAGCTTGTAGTTATGTTAAAAATATAAAATCTTTTACCTTGCCTGTTGAGAGAGGAGTGCCTCAGGCAGTGTTTTGGGCCCAGTTCTTTTTCTTTTTATTTCGATGATGTTGCAAATAATGCTGATGATACTAGCGCTGTCGTGTCGGCTTCAACTATTTCTGAAACTGAACGACAGTTAAATATTCGTTTACAAAACATGACTACTTGATGTGGTAATAATAAATTATACTTAAATAATGACAAGACAAAATTTATGGTTTTTCATACAATACAAAATAAGGCTTAGTTAGATTTATATTTGTTTGCGCAATATATAGAAATAGAATGTGTTAGTGAATATGGATGAAACACTGTCTTGGGATTGTTCATTATCAGGATACTATAAGTAAATTAAAATCGAGTTGCTATCAGATCCCGCAATTTGATAACTATAATTAACTTTGATTCCTTGCTATTGTTTTTTTTGCTAATATTCATTCTAGTTTGTTGTATGGCTTTAATGTATTTTTGGCACAAAAACGAATTATCCGTTATATGGCTGGAATTAGTTCCAGACAATCTTATTTCAAGCAATGGAATATTTCGCTCATACCTGGTATACATATATACGAACTTTTAAATTATGTACACTTAGTTGCAAAAAAAAAGTTTCCGCTAACCACATTGGACGAGTGGTGATATTCTAAATTTTAGTGGAAACTTTTTTGGCAGCTGAGTGTACATATTTACATTTTGTAAGTGTAGATATGTACTAGTACTAGCTGTATTCAGCTATTTTGTATATGACAAAAGGTTGTAAAGGTCTTTATATCAGTAAATGTTTATTATTATTTATTATTATTATTATAGGGTGGAACGAAAAAATAAACTTTTGATTTTTAATTTGTAATAGCGCGGAAAAGTTGCCTTTTGGTGTAGATAAGATAAATTAAAAATATGAAAACTATCGGAGTTCGTCTTGAGGTGATACAAGGACGTTAAAATTTCATATAAACACAATTTTTGGAACTTTCTCAAAGATGTTTGCGACAAAATAAACTTCTGCTTTTTAATTCGTAATAGCGCAGAAAAGTTGCCTTTTGTTGTAGATAAGATAAATTGAAAGGATGAAAAATATTGAAGTATGTCTTGAGTTGCCGCAAGGACGTTAAATTTTCATAAAAACACATATTTTGGAGCTTTTTCAACGATTTTTGCGTGTCTGGATTATGAAATAAAAAGTTTCAAATAGGCGTTATGATATGAATAGAAAGATAAAAATAGTTTTACTATTGCATTGGCATCCAGGAGTTTAAGTCATCGCCGGAGCGGGTGTTGTGGGGGGGGGGGGGTAGGCGGAATTTCTTGAAGACACAGAACACAACAAACAACTTTTGAACTGTACTTCTATTGGGTGTGATGGAACTGTTGTAAACACTGGACATAATAATGGATTGATTTCTTTGATTGAACAGGATATAGGAAGACGTTTACAAAGGTTAATTTGTTTGTTCCATGGTAATGAACTACCATTGAGACATCTTTTTTGTCATTTAGATGGTGAAACGAAGGGACCCAATGAGTTTAAAGGCGAAATAGGTCAGCAGATAGAAAGCTGTGCTAATCTTTATGTGGTTACTTTCTTGCCAATTGAAAATAACCTTCCTCTTTTGGAAGACAAAAATGATTTAAGTACAGATCAAAAATATTTATTGGATGTGTGTATCGCTGTATCAAGTGGAAATTGCGCACTGAATTTACCTTGAAGATATCCTGAAAAACATGCTCACTCCAAGTGGTTGACATTAATCAACCGCGTGCTTAGACTGTATGTAGCAACTAAAAATCCCACTGAAAATCTTAAGACTCTGGCTAAGTACATTGTGAATGTGTATGCGCATGTGTGGTTAAGTTAAATTAAAACCTTCATGTACCTAAAAGAAATGAGTAAGTACTTTGTTGCTCTGGAAAATCTCCTTTCGTCCATGTTATGTGATAAACTCAAAATTCAAAAAGAACTAGGTTCACGACGTGTTTTAAAAGTAGGAACAGAAAATAAAGTCGGAGTTAGGTAATTTAAAGTTCCTAAAATAAACTTTGATGCAAAGGATTACATCGACATGATCTCATGCCCTGAAGATGACGTAACTGAACACCCCTTGTTAAAACATGTTTCCATTGACTCTCTCAAAAACTTTATAGGAAAGGCATCTGAAGCTGAACCAACTGGTAAAGTGGACACGGGTATCGGCTTCCTTGTCACACGCAAGCAGTGGAAAGAGCTGTAAAACTGGTGACCAAATCGGCTCAAAATGTCTGTGGTTCAATCGCAAAAGAAAGATACATAATAGCAAAAATTGATTCAACAAAATTTAATACAAAAAAACAGTTTAATGAGGCAATGAAGTAGAAACAAACATTTTGCAATTGTAACATTTGTAATCGTTAGGTATACAGAAGTAAGAAATACAAAATTTGACATTACAAAATATTTTTTTATTATTATTATATTTTGCAATTTATATTTTTTTCCAATTCTAACGCTTACATATACATCTACAACCATCTTTTGTAACATTATGTGTACGAAAAATTCATAAAAAATGTTTTATCAAAGTTTATAGTTTTTCAATTTTTTCAGTGTTTTTACAAACTTTAAGCTCTTTGCGGCACCTCAAGATGTACCATTGCAATCAATTTTTTTTATTCCTTTTAAACCTGAGAGGTAACTTTTCCTCACTATTCCCAAACTAGAATCTAAAAAGAAATTTAAAAGGTCATTTTCGTTCCACCCTAATGTACATTTATTGCAAAAAAAAAATCCACTAAGATTTCAAATATCACCGCTATATCAATGTGGTTAGTAGAAACTTTTTTTTGCAACTACGTGTACATAGAAATAAGCAGGAGTTTCGACATAATTATGACAATCATTCCCTAAGTTTTGGATTTAAAAAATTTAATGTTTTGTTTCAAATTATAATAAATGAGCGTGTGTTTAAGCGTAGTATTGGGGCGGGGCACTCTTGATAATAATATTAGTAAGTATTTTGATAAGTATTTTAATTCGCGCATAAGAAAATATCAATCGGGCTTCATGATGCCCTCGGTGCGTCCCTGTAAACCTGACTTGCGATCCCTACTAATTACGCACAACTTACAAGTAGACCAACTAACTGTTAATCTAACTTGAAAACGAAATGTCATCAATAGTCATCTGATTCATCATCATTGTAACTTCCAGATTCATTTTATTAAATAATAAATTGGTATTTCTTAGAAATAACTTTCAATTCGTTTTTAACATATTACGATATTTAGATTTTTTAACACCCAATTCAGTTGCAAGCAAAATAAATAAAAAAGTCCATATTAACATTCGAGTTTTTCCCCTTCTTCTTGTTTCACTATTTCGATTCCCAGAAAATTTACAGGGTTGAGTCTGTGTCCTACAATCGACCTTGACGTATCCAACAGAAATTCAAAGAATTTCCCATTCGCAAAACAATTGCGCCTAACTTAATTTCTAAATTGAAAGTTGCTCTATTTTTAGCCGCGAACGTGTAGTAAACGATATTATAAAGTAAAACGGGACTATAAATTCGGTTTTCGTGACTGCGCGCATTCGTTTCAAGGTCAGGCGTGGTTGGTTATCAACAACAACTAATGTTTCGCAAAAAAGGGACGGTACCGTTTCGTATATGTATCTGTTTTGAATGTGGACACGCTGCCGCTTGTTAGATGTGTGTGTTGTGTCGGTGTTGTATTATGCGTCGCAGATGATTTTTTTATTAGGAATAAAATAATCCCAATTTATCACGGCTGAATGAGTGATGACCGATAACTTGGCGCCTTATAATCTTACCCGGGAATATCAGATTGATGTCGATGATTTATTTATTGATCTTTCAAAATCATGGCTGTGCTGAAAAAATTGCACAGAGCTATTTCACTAATCAAATGGTCACGTTAAATAACGATCATCTGATTTACTGATCTACCATTTGCATTTTAGCGAATTTTATGTTTTACAATTTCTACATCTGCTTGAATTCAACAGCTGAGATAATTATAATTCACTACAGGCTCTAATATCCATTCTGCCCAACTTTGCGAAGGTTTTCCAAAACGCAATTAATGTCGAAATATATTTCACTACAAAATCTTTTATTTTCAAAATTTAGATGCGCGATTGACTCATTAGATCATTGTATTTCAGATTTAAATATATTATAGTTAGTTTCTATATTTTACTTGTCACCAACTACAAAAAAAAAAAAAACTAAATAAACTTAGTGTCACATAAAAGTAATAGTTATTTATGAACCAAGTCAGTAAAGTGATCCTTTATCGAACGTGTATGATTTATGAGCCAAGCGAGCGATGCGAGTTCGATAAAGGCACTTTACTGACGTGGTGCATACAGAGTTTTTCGTCAAACGCAAAAATTTGTAATTTAAAAAACAAAGATAAAATGAGTTATCACATTTTGTGACAGCGACAAACGATTTATGTTTATAGTCATCAGTCATAGCTACTCTGACAGATATTAGCGGCAGGTAAAGTATTTTATTTTACAATACAATAAAGTGTTTGATTACCTCCGTAAAACGCTGTGCATCGCTTTATTGACGGTTGGCGATAAAATATTTTTTATATTTTGGTGCTATGAAGTTCACGCTACGACATCCGTTTTGGTTGCATAAACTATTACTTTATCGCACCCTGATTTCATTTTTTTGAGGTTGGTAACAAAAAACATGGAACCAAATCATATTTAAATGTCAAATATAAACCTTTAATGTAACAAACATGTGTAATAGAAGCTGTACAAAAAATAAAAAACATACATGCCAACATTTTATTTACTAATTAACAATATAAATTGTTAAGCAGAGTGGTATGATAAGTTTTCTGATGCTACTATTGAAATTTACTTCCCATGTTTAATAGTACTGTTATACACGTTTACTATAACACTAGAAGATTCCAGACAGATTTTGGGAAATAGTACGTTTTGTCTGAATTCCTGTTGCTTCGCGTTGACTGACACGTACGTTAATATTCGCTATATTATTTTCTTTACACCAACTTAAAAGTGCTGGTATTGTTTTTAATAAATATGTAGAGACTTTGTTGGCAAAAGATTTTGTCAATTGTCTTCTGCTATTTTGCGAATATTTGGGGGCGTGCAACAGTCTAAATTTTAAACAAAATTGCATATAACACTACCGATATTCAAATATTTAAAATGTTCTACTTAAAAATGAGAATAACCGGCTCCAAAAATACATAATTTCTAAAATGTTCGACTATAAAAGTCTCTCATTTTAAGCTTTTTTACACTTTAAATAACCGAAATAGAAAAAGTAGTATAAAATACACGTTTCGTAAGACATTTTGCGCACTTTAACGCGTGCGCAATAATCATGTCTTATGAAACTTGTATTTTAATATACTATTATGCAATCGAAATGAGTTTCGTAAAGTGGACTTTAGAACCAAACAAGAAAAAGAAAGTTTAGGGAGTTTTATGTACCAATTGCTTGCCCGCATGTTCAGGATATATTCAACTATTGTTATGAAAGGATGACAACTGTTGCTGTGATGACCCAATTAAATTAACAGTCGGCGAAATGCTAATTTATGCACAGCTGATGCCGCCTTGTAAGTTTTTATAAAACAATTGTCTAGCAAAAACTCAGCACTCGTATAAAGCAACGACGAAGTGATGATTTAACTAGTGTGTTGAATTATTTACAAAATCCACGAAAAGATGATGAAAATCAGTTATTATCAGATTTGGAATGCTTTGACTTATTTCCAGTTCCTACACAGGCTTTAGTGAGGGAGCAAATAAAGAGTATTGTTAAAAGACTAAATAGCCGAGATGAGACGGAAGAGGAAGAAAAGTCAGGATCACAAACAGATGATGAGCCAAGGCAACTAACCTCCCAACCCCAATTGACATTAAAGGAAAAGTTACAGCTGGAAATTAATAAGAACATGGAATCCCCAGATCCTGAAGTACAAAATGAATCGGGGTTGGTATATAGTATTAGACGCAAAATGAGCCTGTTCGAAAATGGGGTAATTCGTGAATACCACTTAGAATTAGCATATAAATATCTATTGTCTATTCGTCCAACCAGTGCAGAACCTGAGCGAGCGTTTTCAGCTGATGCTTATGTTGGCAATAAACTACTAGCAGGCTTGGAAGTCAAACATTGGATGCTTTGATATTTCTGCGATTGTATTTTCGAAATTCATTTGAGCCCAATTAGAAACCACATAGTCTAATCCCGGAATCCGGGAATTGTATTCTCTATCTTGAATGATATACCTAATACTTACTACAAGTGCAAAAAAATAGTGCGGCACTTTCACTGATTTGTTGCAAGTTAAGTGCTCTTGACAGATCTGTGTAATAACAATTAACAATTACATATATTTAATCAAGGAAGTGCAACAGCGAAAGTAAAACTGATTTATGTACTTATACGCAATAAACACACACGTATCGAATAAGTGCGACGTTTATGTATATAAATAGATTTCTTTTTAAGACGACATTGTACTGAGAAAATATATACAATTTTCTCTGGCTCTTATTGTCGTAGTTGTGTGATTAATAGAATTCACCAACTTAACAATAAACTGTTGCTTGCCTGACCATGTGAACAACCATATGCATATGGAATTAAAATAATCAATAAACAATTAACCGCTCCAGTAGTGTTGACCTTCGATGGTCAGGCGAGAAGTTATTCTAACCGTTGACATTGAAAGGCCCCGCGGTCTTTGCTTATCGCACGACGTCAATGCACATCGATTTAAAACAAACAGAACCAATGGTCAAGGTGATTAATTCAAAGAAATGTGAAGTATTCGTGTCTATATGTACTTCAAATATGTATTGTGTTGTGTGTATAATAGAAACGCATAACATTATCGGCAAAGAACTAGGAAAGAACATTCAGGTTAATTATATTAGAAAGATTAAATTTTGGAGGTCGATTTTTGTGTCTGTATTATTATAAAGATGGGAAAGGTGTATATGCTGCCTTGGTCATTGATTATGTCTTGTATGTAAAAAAATAAAAAAAAAATAGACGTTGATTATGAGGCGTCAATCAGTCTTGTATGTTAAAAATGTGTCGCGTTGTATGTACCATGGTAGAAAAAAAAACGAAACAGCCTGTAATAGTATACAGGAGGTGCAAACTTGCCAAACGTGTGTGTCAATTATTGTAAAATAGCAGTAAAAGTGATTAATTACTCCTTAGAAATGATTGAAATAACAAACACTTTTGAAATTGAAATTGTTAAAAAATCGCTTAATTATTAAAACTAGTTACAACACTAGAAAAATTTAAATTAGATACTTAGTAAAAACTAAAAATAACCTGTTTGACAAAGTGTCTTTTGCTTGTCTTTTATTGACAAAATATTTTTTGATTGTCTCTGGTTGAATTGTCTTTTTATTTTGAAAACCATGATTGTACCGAGTGATCCAAATTTTACCGCCACCGCCAAAATGAATTTTATGTATAAAGAAAAAAGAATCAAATTTCGTGTAAAGTTAGATTGTAATATACACTACATACCTAATAAAAAAAAAACTCTGCAAAATGTGCCAGTGGCAGCAAAAACAAACAAACAAGAAAAATGTTCATTTTTGGACTTTTTTTTTCATTATCATGGTGAAAATATTTTTTGAAACATATTCATCTAAATTAAAATCAAAAATTTAGCTTAGTTTTTCTTAAATTTGAAGTTTAGTGGAAAGCATCTATATTCCATTTATAATTTACAACCTGTCTGGACTAATCGACACCACCCTCCAACCGTAATCCAAGTTTTACCGCCACCGGGAAAATACGCTTATTTAATGTTAAGCTTAAGAAAATAAGCTAAAATTAACGTTAGTTTATTGTAACAAATTATGGAAAACAATCATCATGTGTTGGAAATGGTGTCCCTCTCGTTCTAGGCAAATACGCAGATGTGTTTTAAAATTATTTAACACTATCGCAAAAACATGTATATTATTTAATTGCTGAAAAGCATTAAAAATACGTCCTCGCATATCTCCTCTTGACGTGGGTACTTCTCGATAGACCATTTCTTTGATCGTGCCCCACAAAAAAATCATGCCCTAGGATGCAAACCTATTCTAGAACCTCCGCAAGACCTGAATCTTATTAGAAAGAGCCTGTAAGTTCAACCATAAAATGGATCACATTAAAGACTTCGCCGACTATGTGGAAGACTCTGAAGAAACCAAGGCACTTTGGAATGAAATTTTTGAATGGCGCGTAATAAATTAAGGTAACTTGTCTAGATTTTGGATTTTTTCCCTATATTCATTACTTATTTTCCCATTTTTTCCCATAATAAATTCTTTTTAGTACATTGCCATCTCTTATTTGCCGATTCGGGCAACTTAAAAAGGGTCAATTTTCAAAATCATTTATACATAACTATATACTTAAATATATTTTTTCCAAATACTATAGCTGAAAACGATGATATTTTTCTGCATTATTGATTGGCTTGGGTTGCCAGTTTTTCAAATATTATGCAAAAGTGTTCAAAAACCGGTTTTTCCATTTTTCTCAAAACTCTAACTGACTTACGTGTACCCTTTCTGCAATCAGTGATTCAATAATTCAATATATCTTACTCTAAGCATAACATATATCACACAACCTCTTCAGTTTGAATATAGTTTTAATACAATGTTTTTTATGTTCTAGATTCATATGTCCAATATTTATTACAGTTTATTATTTCTTGGGTAGTGATAATATGCACCAAATTATTTTTATATTATCATACAAATAATATTACGTAAAAATTAAACTTGTAATGAAGTTTTTAATTTATTTGCTGATTACAGCATCGAAACAAACTATAATAATGAGGGGTGGCCACCATCACTTTTTCACATTCAAAACGTGGACATCTGCAAAAATCTCAAAGTCGAACATGTTCGTCGTCACAATACTAGTAAAATCAATAATGATTTTTAAGATAATCTTTTCGTCGCAGATCATTGTTATTATTATTAATTTTATACGTACATATATGCAACTAGATTTGTTAATATTATTTTCCTAACTTTCGTGTATACAAAGAATACTTAGACCGACCTATATTTGATTTATTAAAGGAATGTAAATCATCAATTTGTCGAGTACTTCTGGTCGTCAAATTATCACATCACACACATACACAGAGACATCGCACAATACGTAGATCGCGTCCCGTCCCTTAAAAATTGCTTTTAAACAGAGTGTAAGGTCAATCGTATTGAAATGTTACGTAATATAAATTAAAGCCTCACATACAATTAACCTTCAACTTGTTGTCATATGAGAGATGGCATTATTGTAAAAACAGGTCGATATGACATATACAAGGCGCACACGTGGAAGTGTATAATTTGTTTTATTTATGTTAGTCGTCATTCATTGTCTTTTTTCTCTCTCTGCTCTCCTCTACTTCTTCGTTTCCTCTTCCTCCACCACCTCCCACCTACTAACAGTGCTTAATTTAATTAATTTTGTGACATTGAAACTGATATGCGTGATTGTAATTATGAATATTATTTTCGCGACAAATGAGGCGGATTGATGGGGACCGCTTGTTTTAGATTTTGCACCGCTGCTGCTGTGCTTGCCGACCGATATAGAGAAGTATACAAGCGAGGGATGTTTCCGAGGTGGAAACTCCTTTAGATGGTAGACAAAATGAATTCATAACATAGTAATACTTATTGTTCTTTTATATTAGTATGAGGTTCATCATAATTTGCTTTTATACTAAATATTCTACAAAAGAAGTTCGAGTTATAGGTCTCTCAGTCATTTCATTTGGCGTTTATTATTCGGGTGTCCCACAAGAATAATACCAGTTAGTAGCGCCTTTATTTACGGGAGGATTTTAATGAGCGATGCCCCAATAAAATAGTTTCTAGCCCTACGGCATTTTAAGCCTCAACAGCCATTCTTTTTTTTCAAATTAAACTAACGCAGTTTCTTTGAGCCGCCAATTAAATTTCATTTAGGTTAGATTTTATTTGTGAGATAACACATGGTGAGAAACGTGAACGGGAAAACGATGTTTTGGGAACGAACAGATGATATAATATGTTATGAAATGTAAATGTTGCAGCATTGAAGTAGAAGGTCACCAGTCTGCCGAAAGTATACACTATACAGTGTGCACGCGATCCACCTGCGGATTAATATACTAGACAAGCTGGTCGACTATAAGTGGAAGAATAAGGGGGTAGCCTCTGTTACTAACATTAGAGCTACTTTAAAGTCGACACCGCAGAAAGCGTTACTGCGTTAGTCCGTGAAAATTGCTACTGTTACTGTTAATAACAAATTCTTTAACCAAGAATAATTTCATTTAGTGTACTGCTTTAGAGAAGATGGAAATAATATTATACAATAAAAAGCACTACCTGGATAATTTATAAGTAGGGACTTGTGCTACCGGATCTACGTCGCATTAAGATAACGGGCCGAAGTAGGGAATGAAACGGAGAATCGCAATAGGGGATGTTATACTGGAAAACGTAGGGCCGAGGTAACTCTGTCGCAGACGGCGTGACGGTTCAGGAAAATAAGAACACCTAAAGTAGAGCGTCGGTCGGCAACGACGCTAGCGACGTTGTCCGGGCACCAGGACACTATGTTATCCTACAGATAACCTACCTGCGCCTCCTTTGAGCTACCACTGGCTGTGTCCCTCCAGCGGATTACCTATTGGACTCCCTGTATATTCGTAGCACCTAATCTTTTGTACGTGCTAGTCACATTAAAGTTTGAGATATGCAAAGGTAAAAGAAATAAAACAAAAGGTAGTACGTAATGTAACAAAATATATTTAAATGTTGATGTGTTGAATGGTTTTTTTTTTTTAATAAAGAAAAATTAAATTGTGAAGTTAGGTAATATAAAAAACAAGCGTTGAATGAAAAGTTAGTTTGAATAAAAAGAAAAGAAGCTAGACAATTGATAATTAATGAACAAAGCGTCAGGTAACTATTGTAAAATTTGAAAGAATATAACAAGTCTTAATAATTTAACATAATCTCTGCGCTTCAGCAGAAGTTGGTTGGTAGCAGAAACGTTTCATCACCTCACATTATGTAACTACAAGTGATATCAAGGACACGCCACAACGGCAATGTTAATACACTAGTGTAAATATGTATTTATAAACGCATGAAAATTAGTATCTCAGTATAAAAGACTTAGTCTAAAATTGTGAAAAATTCGCTAAATACCAACAACAGGTATGAATACAAGCAATAAATTAAATTAAATGAAGGATATTTAATAGCAAAGTCAAATAATTAAAGGTAAAATTAGAAAAGAAATTTTATATTAGCAAAAAAAACACTGAGCAACATGCACCAAAATTGCTCGTACAGATTTGATTTTATCTAGCTCAGGTAATTAACTGTTCATCGTGAGCGACAAAAGTGACTAACTTACAGTAACAAACGTGCAAAATTTAATATCAAAATTAAGTTAAAAATTCAACACATTATGAGACACACAAAATCTTAACGATAATGAAAATTACTAGATATATAACTAATTAAATAATTTCTTCCCAAAAGATATAGTGATATAATAATGAATTGACTAAAATTAGGTTTAATTATATAATCATCACAATATAGGGCTACAAAATTACGGTAGTGACATACCCAAAATATATTAATTAAACTGAGAATTACATAAAGAAACAAGAAGTACAACGGTAATTTAATTAGGGATAAATTGTGACCCCGCAGTTATCTAAGAGGTGCGATAGTTATTAAGCCACTCCAAATTCTTGGTCAAAATCTAGGCAAAATAAAGTCTTGCACTCAGACGTAAAGACGTCGAAAATTCGGACGGAAAATATGAAGTAAAACTACAACCTTAGCTGCTCGCATCTGGTAAAATGGACGCCGGAAGAACGCTGTGGGAATCCAAAATGGCGGCGACTCCCTTTTGGAAAATTCCACTCCAACAGGTGGGCAGGATGTTAAGAAGCAACTACTGATGCATCGATAAAGAATCACCACGCTCTTCGGTAGGATTGCGGGGCGAAACCACCAAAAATAAGGCTTCGGAGGGCTTAAATGGCCGTCAAAGGAATCCTAACGGCTTCTGAGGGCTTTTGCGCCCGACATAAGAATCCTATTAAAATTTAGAGAAGAAAGAACCAAAAGTAAAATCCCGAAAATTAACACAAAGTTCCAAACACTTACCCCAAAAAGATGGAGATCCCGCGGTAAACGACCTTCAAGCCACTTCAGGGTGCAAAATTTAAATTAACAAAAAACCAACACACGTGGCCATACGTGAATTTTTTAGATAACGGTACGACGAAAGAAATTCACGTTAATAACCCAAAATTAAGGTAACGGTAATTACTGCTTTCTTCAATCTAAGCCGCATACGCGAAGATATCCTCATGGATAATGTACATAAGTACTAAAGGAAGAAAAGCAATTTGCACACACTGTTCTTTACACAAGATGTGACTATCAAGTGCCGTCGAAAAGCGGGAACCTCTTCCATATCTCACGCTGTCCAAACATAAAGACACGAAAATACCTAAAAAAAAGGACAGCGGGAGCATTCAAATAAAATTACAAACACGAGTTTGAGTTTGACCAAAAAGGGGGTTAACACTGTGACTTTTAATTAAACGCAAACATGAACATGACTTAGGCGAAAAGAAAATAAGCGAAATAACCAACCATTGTACGAAGAAAATTATAACGTCGGCAGTGCGAGAGGAAATTTCATGCTAGACGTTGGCAACCCGTGTGTAACACCCATTACACGGCAACGTAGTAACCACGTTTGACAGAAATAAACATAACCAACTCCCACACGTAGTTTCCATTTTATTAGGCGAAAGAACAGAATTTCCGCAGGTAATTAACGAAATATCAAAGCTCTAATATCAAAACGCTGCGGAAGACGGTGGGGAAACCGATCTACCTATATGTTTCAGAATATTATTAACGTCCATAATCCCTACTGGAAGTCCCAGGATGAACCACAGAAGATGCCTAATACTTAGAAAAACGAAGGAAGGCCACAAGTGTTCGGCAACCAATTAATAGTATGCCCGCTATCCCAAGCATTTCCTTAATTAATACTTCTTACATTTTTAGTGGGACGTCTGCGAAGGAAAAGGAAAATAACAATAATAATCGGGCCTGCTCGAGATACTGTGTTCGGCAATACGCAAAAACATGTGAAACAGTCGACACAACAACCTGACTGTCGTCTCGGAGCATTTCCAAGCCACAAATAAATGCATTATGTAGAGATCGGACGTAATAAATAAGTAGATATTTTTAAAAAACTTAAGCAAAGCGTAAAAAGTAACTGCAAATGCAGAAAATACGAAACTACAGGTAGGGTAGAATAAGCTAGAGCTAAGATAATTAGAGTTAGTTACTCAGATACAGGGGTTTCCACAATAAAAAGAGTATAATTGCTCGATATTACACAAAATGTATCTGTCAATTTCTCAGTACGTGATTCAGGGCTCTGAAGGCTCAAAGGTAGGTTTAGTACACACGCAGGTATACGGCAGGCAGTCTTAGTAGCCGGTGAAACAAACAATGTACGGGGTACGCTCAAAAAGTCACGAACTAATACAAAATTCCACGTATTTAGACACAGACACAAAATCTTTCGGGAACCAAAACAAAAGTAAATTTTACAGCGTAACACTTGTTGAAGCATCAGATAATCGCACTAAATAATTTTAGTAACGGATTTCATCACAGCTTCACAAATTGTATAAGTAAATAAAAGAAATAATCGTCAATTCTAAAAACTTAAAAATAATAATTTTTTTCTTAAAATATCAAAGATAACAACTATAGCTGATATAAAATACAAAAACGTAACAATAGCAAAACTCTTATTAAGACAAAAAGTAAATAATTCTGTAGTATTATAAAATAGAAAAGGATACAAACTAAAACTCTGAAAGTAAACAATAAATTTGTATGTAACTAAACAAAATGTTTCAGTAAGTATAAACGCAAAAACAAGGAATTTCATTGGAATTTAAGAATGGAATTATTAAAGAAAAATGAATTTCAACAAGTACTTAATTATTTATTAAATCCTCAAATAAGCCTGTCTCTTGAGCTGAGCAGTAACCCAGCCAATTATAAAAATTGCGACGGACATTTGTTAACATGATTCGAAAATTCAATAATTTTGGCGCCTAATTGTTTTAAATTAGATAAACGAAACGCGATTTAAAAATGTGTTTGCTAGGTGCTAAACATCGAGCGTTAACAAATTAACCAATTTTTGAGCACATTTGAAATTGCAATTTGACGATAATAGCATATATTGCTAAACATTTTTTTTTTCTGTTTCATCTAGTGGTTACATTATATCTGTTTTCTTTACCGGTTGAATTTCTATTAAAGGGTACTCTGATTTTATCGATTATTTCAGACCAAGTTGACGGATCATAAAGTTTTCGTAATAGGGTGGATGTTGATGCTTCATATGAAGTACTAGATATAGGAACATTAAATGCTTCACCACTTTCTGTAGTAACGGAGTCATCTTCTTTAACTTCATCTAATTTTTCTTAACTTGCTGAAATATCTTCATTTACAATTTGGAATAATTGTTGTAAATGTTGTTCTTCATTTATGAATGATAAACTCTTTTGAAGCGAAAGCATCACCATGTTATCCTAAGATTTTTCTTATGGTTACTATAGTGATATCTATGTGCGTTTTGTTTTTAAAGAATTCAATCCATATTTTAAAGTTACTTAAAGGCGACAGAAAAATTTGATGTACATGTAAAATTTTCGATAGGTTTTGCTAGTGTTAGTAACATGTTGTAATAAGAGGCTTAAATTGATTATGTTAGTATTTTTGACTGACCGTGAAACAAAACTAAATTATTTATAACAAAAACAATATATCCTATTAGATGCGTGTGAACAAGTTAACCAATTTTAGAGCATATTTTCTGAATTTGCCATATGACGATAATAGCATATATTGCTAAATTTTCTGTCTGTTTCATCTAGTGGTTAAATTATATCTGTTTTCTTTCCTGGTCGAATTTCTATTATAGAGTATTCTGATTTTTTCGTTTATTTCAGACCAAGTTGACGGTTCATAAAGTTTTCTTAATAGGGTAGATGTTGATGCTTCATATGAAGTACTAGATATATGAACATTAAATATTTCACCACCGTCTGTAGAAACGGACTCATCTTCTTTAACTTTATCTAATTCTTCTTAACTTGCTAAAATATCTTCATTTACAACTTGGGATAATTGTTGTAAATGTTGTTCTTCAGATTTTTCATTTATGAATGATATACTCTTTTGAAGTGAAAGCATCACCATGTGATCTTAAGATTTTTTTATTTATCCTTTTGCTTCTCGCGTTCTTGTTCTCTAAGTGCTTTACGTTTGCGATTTTGAGATCAGGAAAG
Organism: Amphimallon solstitiale; assembly: GCA_963170755.1. Lineage (NCBI taxonomy): Eukaryota > Metazoa > Arthropoda > Insecta > Coleoptera > Scarabaeidae > Amphimallon > Amphimallon solstitiale. The sequence goes on from OY720680.1 coordinate 66,568,563, forward strand.
GTTTTTTGAAAACATTACTGAACTATATTATATAAATTTAAATCAAAAAATATATATAATTTATTTATTTCAAGAAAGATTTAGATACAGATCTATAAATACCTCAGAACATCAGAAAGATGTGCATATTTTCATAAATATCATTTAACAATCGACACACAATCCGAGAGCTAGACGATGGAATGGGAAGATATGTTGGCCGAGGACGCGCGCATGCGCACAATTCTAAGAAGTGTAGACTTCTAAGACCCTGCTGCAGCGCCCTTGACATGATACACCTCTACGACGCTTACCTCACTTACAGCCTAGCGCAGCCACAGAGTGGTCAAAACAGACAAAAACGTGATAGTAATTAAAAAAAATGAGGTGTGGCCACCACACGACTTTCTTATACGTATGAAAGTGTTACTTCCGGTCCGAATTTTGAAATTTCATTTATACAAAAAATATTCCAAATCGAACTCTAAATACTTTTGTACTCTTCATAAATATATATAGAATGCATAACTTACGACATATTTGCTATTCGATAAGAGTCCGGTTCTGAATTTTGAAATTTTTTTTATATAAAAGATATTGAAAATTATGTTTTAAATACTTTTATACTCGTAACGTACTTGTCTTAAAAGCATGACTTGCGAGGTATTCGCAAAAAACTGATTTTCGATAAGAGTAAAAGACCTACTTCCGGTTGGAATTTCGAAAAACTTTTTTAAGACAATTTGTTTCAAACTTAATTCTAAGTACATATGAATTCTTTATAAATTTGTTTAAACTTAGTAATTGACGAAATATTTGCAAATTTCGATTTTTTCACTGAAGTAAACTACTACTTCCGGTATGCCGATTTTGCTCAAAATCTAATCAGTTCTCAAGAGGTAGATTATACACGTAAATACAAAATTTGGAATTGATATCTACAGCGGTTTGACGGCTATCGTGGTCACACACACACCGACACACACACACACAGAGAGAGAGAGAGAGAGAGAGACACAGAGAGAGACACACAGACATTTTTAAAAAAACACTTTTTTGGTATCAGAGGACGTCAAAACGTGGACATCTGCAAAAATCTCGAGGTCGAAAATTTTCATCATCACAATACTTCCTTATACTACGTATAAGAAAGTAAAAGGTTAAAATTGTTGATAATGCTCTAACATATGTATTTTTTTGTACGCGTCATAATACAACTTTTCACCAGAAATTGTTATTTTATATTTGTCATAACCAGAGATATTAATTATCAAAAACAGCAAAATTAACAATATCTCATAGAATATATTTTAGCACCCGAAACTTAAGTTGTGTTTGTTATTACTTGAGCCAGGTATCTTGGTCGATTTAAAATTAATTATTACAGGTGAAAGTACTTATTTTAAGGATTCAAATGGCATCATTACTTTCTAGGAAGCTGTTTTTATCTCCAGGTAACATCGGTTGGCTATAATTTATCGTTTATTGCTAGTACTTGCTAGTCCGTGAATTTTTCATGAAATAAAAGAATATAGTGTAGGCAATTAAAAAATTATAATGTTACCTGCAGAGAGGTGCGAAACAGGACCAAATATATATAAATATGTCACGAGTGCCGTATCTATCTAGTCTTTAATTAGCCGTTATGAAGTGCAGTCGTAAGTATAGTTTATTATTTTCTTGGTGTCCTCAGAAAACTCTTTAATTTGGCATAATTGTTTCTTCAGTTAGTGTGTAATCACTTTTAATTAGTGTTTAGTTAGTGTTTTTGGTGAATTTTCGGCGTTGGGGATGAAACTGCAACTAGTGCGGCCGAGAATTTTACGCGATAATCGTTTTTCCCGCGATACCTTACAAGGTGGTGTCATTTTGCGTGTTTTAAATAGTGGATATTCTATTAATATTGACAAGTTTGCCGAGTATTGTAAGGCCACTGCAGAATTATAGCTACCTATAGTACATAAAATTCTTATTCATGGCGCTGTAATTATTAAGAAAGTTCTATTGCCTATCGGTGAATTATCAGAAAAAGCCCAAGAAGCAAAAAATAAGGACGTACGGATGTATCGGGACAGACATACACAAAAAATCAATCACGTTAACATCATTAAGGACTTATTCCATAGGCTCCTATTGAGCTCAGATCCTCTTCTGATATATCAATCCAGAGTATGACTGCATTGCTTGACCTTACAGACGAAGGCGAACTTGAGTACGAATATGACGACGAAAGCAAAATGTATAGGGAAAACGCAAGTGAAGACTCGAATGATTAGTCTTATATTTGTTTTGTCTGTATCTTGTCTTGACTATGCGTATGTCAGAAATAGTTTCTATAATATGTACTTGCAATAAAACATGACGACAGGAGACTTTTTTTTCGGAAATTAGTGATTAATGTTTTTTTTTATACACTGTCTTTTATTTTAGAATGTTAATATGTTTAATATGGAAAATGACATTAAACAAATACACTTCTCAAAAAATTATGGAATCACCTCATCTATGAAAAGTAAATCTTTGCAGTAGTGTTTGTTTGTTTTGGTTTTATGACATTGTCATTCACTGAGTTCATGTTATTTTCTTTTCTGATGTCGTGATCTTTAGGTGCTTTACATCTTCTCATTTTCTTCAAAAATTGGTAAGTTCAAAACTACAGTTTTTTCCTTTAACATTCATCACATACTTTCATGTAGAACCGTCTTGCCTGGTTTGGTAAAAATGAAAGACGTAATTTTACGAAATTTGAGTCATGAAGAAATTGTCCAAGCCATTACGTTAATTAACAATGGTAGGAGTCAAAGATACGTTGCTAGGGTGTTAGATGTCCGACAATCGACAATTTCGAAACTGGTGCGCAGGTATAGAGAAACTGGAGAATATAATAGGAGACCAGGACAAGGTAGGCAGTGGTCAATTACAGCCAAAGACGATCGCTTTTTACGACTTCCAGACTTTGCACTAAAGACAAATAAAAAACGAGTTGTCTACTGTTCGAAATGTAAATGTTCGTCTCATACGGTAAGCAACCGACTTAGATAACAAGGCATATGTGCAAGAATACCGGTCAAAAGCCCCATACTCACTACATAACACCGAGTTCACAGACTACAATTTGTGAGAAATAATCAAAATTGGACCAATGAAGATTGGGCTAACATTCTGTTCACATACGTGTCTAGGTATTGCCTGTTCTCATCAGATACACGTCTGCCAGTATATAGATGAGGTGGTGACCGCACATAGGTACATTAGGATTATCTTAGAACCGATTGTGGTTCGATTTGCACTTTACATAGGTCCGAATTTCCGTTTAATGCATGATAAAGCACGCCTCCACATCGCTAACATTGTACGAAATTACCTAAATGAGGTTAGCATACGTGTTTTGGAGGGACCAGCTCGACGCCGGATCACGAATCCAATACAGTATGTCTGGGACCACATTGGGTCCTTGGGTGGGCATTACAAAACAGACAAGTTCCACCAACAACGCTAGAAGAGCTAGAAGCAGCGGCCACTGAAGAATCGAGCCAGGTGCGTCAAGACTACATCAGAGGACTTATTGAATCTTTGCCTAGGTGGATGGCTGCCGTAATACGTGCTCGAGGCCGAAATACTCAGTATTAGTTCAACTTTCCGTTAATTAAATTCTTTACGTTGGTGTTACTGTTTCAATTGTTATGTTTATCAAGTTGCGGTGTTTGGTTTTTACTTTGCATTTTGTGTTATTTGTAATATGTTTATGTTATGTACTACTTAGTTAAAGAACATCAAATTTTGGAAAAATAAAAAATTCAAAAATAAATGGGCGATTCCATAATTTTTTTTTGCGGAGTGTATATCACTCTCAATATGAAATGCAAATTTTGTTGTAATTTTTGAAATTAACTGTTTACGGTCTTCAACGAAAAATAATTCTTTTCTCAACTTGCCTGAATAAATATCATCCCAAAATCGGTGACTGTTATTAAGACCAATTTTGCGTTTAATTGTATTTTTTGTGTGTTATCTCTTCCCAGGCGTTCACTCTTTTTTATTCCTATTTTACCGCTCCGTTGAACAGGCCGAATTCATTTTTCTGACAATCCCCGAACCTTAATGCGATCTCTACTGACGCCATTACGTCTCCCACCGCCGACGATTCCGCTCGGGAAAAAGGGCAAGGGCGGGAAAACTTCGTCTCTCGTTCTGACCTTGACCAAGGCACAAGCAGCTCCTGAATTTTCCGGGACTCTAGAGTACGAAACGGGAACGAACGCTGGGGACCGAGGGGAAAGGGAACGGGAGAGTGGGGAAAACGGCTCGTGTACGTGTGTGGGACGTTACTCCAAAACCGACGATGGATCGCTGGGGGCGCTCTAGGGCGGAGAGGAAACGGCAATATGCGGAAAAGGGAGATGTTTGACTGTCGAGGACAGGGTTCATGCTTTTCGTGTGCTAGTTTCGCCGTGGGGGGAATGGAAATGGTAGGGATGACAAAGCCATTTTACGGGGGTTAAGGTACCACGTGCGCGTTTCTTTTTATTTTCCTATGTAAAAAATTACAAAAATGAGGGTACGACCCGGAGAATGTTGGATATTTTACAAGAGGTAAACTTCTTCATATTGTACCTCCTCCACATTGTAACTTTATTATATTGATGTTGAAGCTCACATAACCGTGAAATATTATTACTTTCAAAAGAAATACGTGAACTTCCCGACTTATATTCACATAACTGCTTCCTCTTCTTTGTGTATGGATTCGTTATTTGCGAAAGACCAAGATAAAACATACTGGTACAATGTAGGTTTGAAAAACGACTTTTTCATGTCGAATTATTTCAAATAGTTACAACTAAATATAATATTTTTATTTCATTATTAGGACCTGATTTTCTTTAGATTTTTATTCTTTTACTTAAACTTAATCCAACTAAATTCCTCAAGTAAATTGCAACATTTTAAAGAAAGAATAATATTCCGTAATAGAAAATATCATTTCTATAGATTTTATTGTGTTTGGGACAAATTCATGAAGCCAATGCACTTAATAGATGCACAAAAAAATTGTTTTCGTAAACTGTAAAAAAAAAATAGAAAAAAGAGTATTTTTCAACAGCAGCGCCTTTTCTCGCCTGATGCTCTAACTCAGGGGTCTCCAAACTACGGCCCGAGGGCCACATCCGGCCCGCGGACAGATTTTGTCCGGCCCGCGGAGAGCTAGCATACTTGAAAACTCCTTTTAGAAAACATATTTTTTATAGCAAATTAAATATAGTTTACTGAAGTATTCTAATTTTATGTTGAATAATTATTAATATGACATCTACATTGATATGGTCATGGGCTAACTACTCATAACATTGTTGTAGGCTTATTGTTATTGTTTTTGTGATAAGTTGGATAAAGAAACACAGAATTGTAATGAGTAAAGACATGTATAATATGCAGAAAATTTTACTTCAGTATATAATAACTAACAAATTATTGAAATGAATCCAACTAACATTTTATACATTTTAAATAAAAACATAACTTATAACAAGCATAATGACATATGAAATACTAATGAGATTTGTGTAATTGAGATTTTCCACTGACAATAGTTTGTAGTTGTGGACTAATTTTACTTGTACCAATTATTAAAAGAGATTTAAGATGCTCATCAGTTAATTTAGATCTGTAAACAGTTTTTGTGTACTTCATTTTGGAGAAGGTCTTCTCACACAAATAAGTAGCACCAAAAACAGAAAACAGCCCACGAGCAAATTTATGCAAATTATCAAATTGTGTCAGTGGAAGACTCTTATAAAATTCCAACAAAGATGAGTTTTGATATTTGTTCTTAATTATATCACTGCACTGTAGATCAATTATTTCCATTTGAAGTTCCGGGGCTAGGGTTTCAATGTCAGTATCAAAAGGATTCTGAAAAATCTTAATTTGATTCGCAATGGCATCAAAGTCCGAGAAACGAGTATCAAAATTTATTTTCAAAGCACTCAAAGTTTCGATTGCAAAATCGATAGGAAACTCAGTCTCAGTAGTGTGGCTGAATATTTCACATGTTTTAAAATGTGAAAAACATTTACTTCGTAGTTGTGATTGAAACAGTATCAATTTCTTCCGGAATGATTTGATATTAGTGTATAAATCAGGAAGATGCTGGTTTTCTCCTTGCAATCTCAAACTCAGTTCGTTCACATGTTTTGTCAAATCAACATAGAATGCTAACTTCCACAGCCATGCGTTGTTTTGTAATTCAGTAAGAGGGCGATGCTTTTCATTCAAAAAAATTTCGATCACTGCTCGAAGTTCAAAAAAGCGCTGAAGGACTTTCCCACAACTAAGCCAACGTACGGCAGTATGATAAGGTAAGTCATTTTCTCCAATCTCTTCAATAAATTGTCGGAATTGTCGGTGATTCAGCCCAAAAGATCTGATAAAATTAACAGTTGATATGACTGGTTTCAGAACTTCAGACATATCCAAACATTTTCCGCACAAAGACTGTTGATGAATGATACAATGTAAGACTAATGTTTTTAAACCACGGTCATTTTCTACAGCCTTTGACACAAGAGCGACCACTCCTTTATCTTTCCCACTCATGTTTTTGCCTCCATCAGTTGTAATACATTTCAAGTTTTTCCATCGAAGGTTCTTTTGATTAATGGCCATTTCAACTCCTTTAAAAATATCTGTACCAGTAGTTGTGCCATGAATACTATTCATATCAAGAAGTTCTTCATGCACTTCATAGCTTTTATCTACTCCTCGAATATAAATCAACACCTGAGCAGTATCTGACACATCCGTTGACTCATCCAAGGCCAAAGAAAACCACTCAACATGTCCATTTTTGTCGAACAGTTGAGAGGATATATTTTCAGCGATGTTTTCTACCCTTCGAGCCACAGTGTTTGCTGACATACTGACACTTTTTAATAAATTTACCTTTTCAGGGCACATTTCTTCGGCTACTGCAATTATGCATTCTTTGATCATTTCTCCATCGGTGAATGGTTTTCCACGTTTTGCAATTTCAAGAGCCACACGAAAGCTGGCACGCGCTGCAGCCTCTTGTTCAGTTTTGAGTTTTGTAAATGAAGATTGCTGCGATTTCAATCCGCGCTTCATAGCTTCGAATTTTTCTGTCCGCAAACTTCCTGTATATTTTGAGTAATTTTGAAAATGTTTTGTTTCATAATGACGTTTAATGTTATATTCTTTGAGAACGGCTATGCTTTCATTGCAAATCAAACATAGCGCCTTCTTACTGGACTCAATTACGAAATACTGAATGTTCCACTGATCTTTGAATTTTCTGCATTCACTATCAATTTTTCGCTTCTTTTCCATACTACTAAATCACACACAAAAGCAACAATTCAAATCAAAATACTGTTACAAAAATGTCTTAAACTTAAACACGCACAAACACGTTTTAAGGAGGTACGCACTATTTTATTTCACAACAGTGTCATAGGAACTGACTTGTGGTTGCGCCACTAGCCTTCTTATATATTCCAATTACTGCCATCTAGAAGTGAGTGGAAGACACCAGAACTTTCTCGAACCAACGAGATTATTCTGTACGTGCTATTAGCGCCATCTGTTAGCGATAGAAGGTACTACCTATTTCCGCTAGTGTCCACCAGATATCGTGTCACGTTACTCCTTATGGGTCGTACTCTACGACTAATCTAGAAATTACAGATAATGACAGGAAAATTAATAATATGCAGTGTTGCCGTTTTGCAGCCTTTTTTAAACGTTGCGTACTTTTTCGGACTTTTTTCATCAGTGGACTATTTCACTTTTTACCACCGGCAACAATGATAATATGGTTTTGGCCCTCGGAACTTACTGGAGTAATCAGTATGGCCCTAAGGCTGGAAAGTTTGGAGACCCCTGCTCTAACTAATAAAAAGTTTGGCAACTGATGGTCAATGTTTGTAACGCAAAAAAATAAAGAGGCAATTGTTAAGCGTAGAAACCTTCCTGATTTGGGGCTTGGGAAAGTACCTGCACCTGTTGCAGATCGAAACAGTATGATCCACTTTTGGAGATGTTTTTTACATTAGCGTGTGGAATTGAGGGACACCAGTTTCACGAACTTTCAGTGTTATCTTTCTGCTTTTTCCGCTATCACTTTCGTGTTAACTACTTGACTTAGCGTTCTTACTCAAAAAGAGCACACGTTGGTGGCGGCGTTCCCAAAACAAATATTAAAATGACAACTAAATATTCTTAAAAAAAGTTTATAGTATATTTTTAAACATTCTTCAACTTGGTCATTATAAAACCTCCGATGTATCTTAATATTTTATTTTGAGCTCAAGTAAATTCCTCTCGACATACTTCGTCCATAGTGACTTTCTGTTCCTTTTAAATTACTAATGAAATTTTTTACCTCTGCTGCTTTATCTTTAAATGTGAAAAAAAGGTTTGTCACCTCTCTATTTTCTATATGTAATTGCTTGCCCATTCATCAGTGTTGTACAAATTCTGCGAAATCTAGTGGGGCCAATACTATAAATAGCAACAATATAATTGATGTTTTGTCTTTCATTTAGTACTTAGTACACATAAAACAAAGATTCATGGGGAGAGAACCAGACAAATAAATAACGACACAATATATTTATTCAGAGAAAAGCTAGTCTCGCACTCTTGGTGTCATTGGGATCGATTTACGGCAAATGGAGCTTTTGAAAAATTTCATAATACCTTCCTGTATTATTTTAATTTAAGTTTTTCCCAGAAAGAAAAAAGATTTAACACATTGAAATTTCAAAACAATGAAATATTTTGCAATCAGCGAATACAAAGCAGTCAAAGAAGTCAAAAATGTTATTCAGTTAATTAAAAATATCCCTTAAAACAAATTACAAATGAAATCATAACGCCTCTGACCAAACTACTAAATAAGTGCGTAAATGAAGGAATCTTTCCGAGACAACTAAAAAAATCTCGAGTAGTTCCAGTATACAAAAAGGCGGATATAGATGATCCAAATAACTATCGTCCAATAGCGATATTGCCCACAATATCGAAAATATTTGAACAGGTGATTGCAAGAAGAATAACTAAATATCTAAATAAAAACGGCTGCATCACAGCTAGTCAACATGGATATAGAAGAAAGAGATCAACAACAGGGATTATGAACATTATACAATCAATCGTAAATGCATATGATGAGCTAAAGCAAATCCAGTTGACTTGTTGTGATTTGAATAAAACTTTCCACTTAGTCAATCATGAGGTTCTGTTACACAAACTACAACAATATGGTATTAGAGGCACTCCACATGATCTTTTAGTGTCCTATTTGAGGGATAGAGAGCAAGTTGTTGAACTCAATGGACAAACATCATCTTTAAAATCAACAAAGAATGGGGTTCCACAGGGCTCAATCTTGGGTCCCCTTCTGTTTATACTATATATCAATGACCTGCCGCAGTGCTTAGCACCGATGGAATGTTGTTTATGTGCGGATGACACTGCCTTTTTGGTGACAGCAAGAGATGAAGAAGAGTTGAATGAACAGGCGAAGGACATTATGGAGAAAGCCAGGGAATGGTTCCTTTGCAATGGTCTACAACTAAATGAAGGGAAAACACAACATCTTACTTTCTGTGCAAAAAATCAACCTTCGAACGGCAACGTATGCTATCTGGGTCTGACACTGGATAGTAGGCTTACTTGGTAGGATCATGTTTCCAGTCTGGCTGATAAACTTGCAAAGGCAACATACACAATAAGACGTATGAAAAGTGTTGAAACTCACGAAGCTGCAACAACGGCTTACTACTGCAACATACACTCTAAGATGAGCTACGGAATCTTAGTATGGGGCAGCTTACCATCGGCAGAGAGAATATTTCAAATGCAGAAGAGGGTTGTTCGAGCGTTGTATAGTTTGGGACATCGGTATAGTTGCAGAAAATATTTTGTAAAAGGGGCTATACTTACATTACCATCTATATATATACAACTGCATTAAGTATGTCATTTTTAATGAGGATGAGTTTGCCGCAAATGGGGACTCCCACAAGAAACAGGGATAAATTGCGCACCCCTTATCACCGTGTGCAGACTGCCCAAAGATATGTGGACTACTGGGGGCCAAAGATTTATAACAAAGTGAAGCACCTGCACACAATGAATGCTAATACTATCTTAAGTAAAATATCAAAATTTTTACTGACAAAAAGTTTTTATTCAATCAATGAATATTTAAATAATAATTTTAATGATATACAATTTTAATCTGTTTGTTTGTTTGTTATTGTATATTTTGACTTTTCATGTAATGATTTTATTACACTGAATAAAATATTATTATTATTATTATTATTTAATATGGTGGGATGTGTCGCTTTTCATTGCACAAATCGTAGCAGCAAGAAGAGTGCAAGGCAATTAGAGACGGAGAAGAATAACAATATAACTTTCCGCAAGTAGGTTTATATAGTTATTAATTTCATCCATAATTTATTACAACATTGAAAATTGTTGATTATAGAATGCCAAAAGAGCCCATTAGAAGAAATCTGTGGATAAAGAAATTAAGTGGGCCAAATTGGGTTCGAGACGAAAATAGTAGACATTAGTTTAAGCGTTTTGGGGAGGATTGCGATTAACATACTATAATTTCTATAGTGAATGTGCTATACAAACACATAAATGGTGAAGCAAGACCATCTTTTTTATTTTCTTATACGTAGTATAAGGAAGTATTGTGATGACTATATTTTTTGACATCGAAATTTTTGCAGATGTTCACGTTTTAAAGTCCCCCAAACATGTCTGCTTGTATCTGTGACCACGACATTGGCCAAACGGCTATAGCTATCAATAACAATCTATATATTAACTAGTGTTTATTATAAGTGCAAAAGTATTTAGATCTAGATTTGGAACAGCTTTTGTATAAAGAAATTTTAATTTATGGATCGGGAATTATACTACTACTCTTATCAAATAGCAATTTTTCGCATATAATATTATCTCGCAGATTTTGCGTTCTATACAGATTTATTAAGAACACAAACAAACGTATTTGGAGATGCATTTGGAACAATTTTTGTATAAAAGAAATTTAAAATTTCTAATACGTTTACTCTTATCAAATAGCAGCTTTTTTTGCAAATATTTCTCACATTATATATTTTATGATAATAAGAGAATAAAACAACTTTGAGTTGGATTTGGTATAATTTTTGTATAAAAAAAAATTGAAAATTTGGACCGGAAGTAACACTTTTACTCAGAGGTTTATTTTATCAAGAAATCAACATTGGAACAACTTTTGTATTCACAGACTGAGACCCGGCCGATGAGATGCCCCTCCCACAAGGTGCGCAGTGAATCCTTATAATATTAGGATAAGCTCGAGCAGTCTGGAAAAATTGTCAAGCGCTACACATATATGTATCTCTTTTCAGTATATTACAATTTCTTATCTGCATTTACTCGTTCGTCCAGCTAATTTTTGCGATGATGAACAAATGTTATCATTTCTTTTTTCCGAATACTTTCTCTGTCACCCACTGACCTATAAATCTGCGCAACTTATAGGTCGAGGCTCCTCCCATCGGCCAAGATTCAGTCTGTGTACTGTACGTATAAAAAAGTCGTGTGGTGCTTACACTTTATTTTTTTATTATACTCTAAATAAGGCTAGCCTGTATATTTGGGCTGAAGACCCATTTTGTAAGCTGTTCCGGAGAATCAATTTTGATTATGAGTTTTGAAAAAGTATATATGTATACATAAAACTAACGAAAAAGTGTTGTTTCTGTTTATTTAAAGCATATTTAAGAGATTTAGAAAGAAATAATGGATAAAGTATTTAATATTTTGTGACATAATACTGCTTTTTGTTACTATATATGTTGTAGTATGGCTCTTTAATTATGTTATTATTAAGCAAAATATTTAAAACGAAAACATCATATAGCACATCATAATTTCAATCATCGTCCTTTAAATTAGTATGACGCAGATTCAAAATAAGCGTGGAAATGTTTGGGCACCCATTTAAGTAGTTTCTCCAAATTTTAGTATTTTTTGTTGCGTCCGTTTACCAATGGCTTTAGCTCGAGTATCTTGGCAACATCTGACATAGTTAAACTCGCAGTCTTTTCGTTTGCTTGTTAAAATCAACTTGTTCAAAATTTGGAGTTTCCCTTAAACATTTTATGTGGACTATTCTTGAAATCAAAAAAAAAAATCTTAACCGGCCTCTGTTTTTGTTTTGTTTTGACATAGGAGTCGTACAAAAGATTAAAGTTCTTCAAATATATTATTTCTATACTATCAACAATGACTTTGGAATTAGGAACTTGTCTAATCAGCTGCTGCCAATGCCATGAGCTTATAATAGAAAATGTATGTATTTTTCATCGCGGGCATATGTGGTGTCAACCCTCATGTGGGTATTCCCTCAAAATAAATTTATGTTCAATACATTGTAATGAAAATTTAATCATGAACAATGAAATATAAAATATTATCTTTTGTATATTTCTATTTTGGGAGGGGCAATTATCGCTACAAATATTAATATATTGATCTTGCTTTCTAGGCCTCAAACGTACTTTAGAAGACACGATCCCATCTGGTTTATTTCACTACCAGATATAGACTCATCTTAGACATTGCAAGATGCAGATTTTGTGGTCGTGACATAAATTGAATAATTAAAAGTTCAGAGTTTTAATTAATACACAGTTTTGCAAAAATACCATCACTACTTAGCATTGTGAACGTCACAGTTCTCTTATTATATTCAAACACACTTTCTTGGTTATGCCATGCTTAAGAGAACAAATAAGTTAGAATCATACATGTTCATGGCTACCTAACACCTCTTTAGTTTACACTTTGATGTTTGATTTACACAATACTGCATATTATATCTTTGACACATAACTCAGTATTATTTGTGTAGTGAAATTGAATGCTGTCGAAGATAAATCTGGATCTTTTATTGAAACTACATAGATAATAGCAGGTGTTTTAAGCTTAAATATTTACTTATGTCACTTTTAACTACACAATTCGCGTTTGCATCTTTATGTGTTTGTCGTTAAATACATAGTTCCGAATTGTTGCCTTGTAATGTTGTTGGGTATCGTTTTTTATAATTCAATGATTCTACCTAATTGACTTGTTTTCATAATTGCTGTTTTTGTTATTAATTTGCGATTTAATCAATATAGCCACTACATCATGATGACAGATTAATTACATTTTCGGTATAAGATTTGTAGAGGACGGACTATTGCTTTTTCAAGGGAAAAAAAGCTGTCATCATGAAATAAACGGTTACATTCCAAAATACCGAGTTCAATACGGAAATGATACGTATACCTTCATAAAAAAGAATATAATACATATACAGGGTTACTAGTAGCTGCTTCTTCGATTGCTCTTTTGTGTTTTAAATAAGAGAGAAAAAATTGGTGGACGATTCATGGTTTCTCGGAGCGCATATTTTAAAAATATTTTTAGGTTTCACCGGAAACGCATTAAGCTTTTTTTTTCTGAATCACTCACCCTATATATTTTTGGATTTTCTAGGACTGTTTTAAATTACCTGCTCAACTGTTTTGTCTTATTCAAAATTAAGCCAGAAGTTCTTAGGTTATTAATTTTTTTTGAAAATTTTTGACCAAACCTCGTGTTAGGAAAAAAATCATATTCGCATGGTTTTTAAAAGTACAAACATTAATTTTGTGGTGCTTGTAGCCAAGAAAATTCTGCATCATTGGGTCTAAGTTGCACTCGATAATACTTCAAAAGACTTTGTTTTTTCAAAGCCTACTTACCGAAACTTTCACATACCGAAAACTTATTTCCTTTAAATGAAATACCCTGCGTTTTATTATAGCATTTTGTAATTTCTGAGATAATCACTATAGAAGCAAATAGCGGTCAAACGGGCGTTGTTGTTGGTTGAAGGAATATTAGGATGTAATATTCGTTCAACCGATTGGCAGGCCCGGCTCTCTGAGTTAACTGCCAACAAAGTCGGTAAACATTTATGTCAAATTTATGGAAGCACCTCTATTCGTTATCAAAATTAATTATTATTTATTAACTGATGAAATAGCACCTGCTACATATAAAATTGTACTGAGGTTACCACCATATATATACAGGGCAATCCAAATTAAGTGTTCACCATTGATAACTTTGTTTTATTAAAGATACAAGATTGTTTAAATTAGCAAACTTATAGTACTTTTAACGCTCTTTAAGATGGAAGAATAAAAAAAACAACTGAGCAACGCGTTTTCGAGTTTTTCCGAAAAATATTTTTTTTTCAAATGGAAACCCCTGTATATTATATCATTTTCTGCTAGAACTTTAATTTTTAAACAAAAAATCTTATAAGAAATTACTGGGATTAAAAATACTTGAGTTATAATGAATACACAAAAACAGCTAAGTCAAGTGCATTTCTATGTATCTATGAAAACGACGATAAGTCTTTCTACCAAACGTCAAATATTAGTACAGTTTTATTAGTTTTTCACTCATAAGTTTCATTGTGCTAGTTATTAATTTGACAAAAAAATGATTTTTACCCATTCAGAAAAGTGTGATATGTTACAATCTTATTTAGTGTGCAGAAAATCCTCTAGGAGGGCAAAAGTACACTACGCTGAATTATATCCACTCCGAACACAACCACATGAGCAATATTTTCTGAGACTTTACCGAAAATTTAGAGGCAATGAGAGTGTTTTTGCCGAAACAAGGACAAAAAGGACTTTTATAAAAAGCGAGGCCACGGAAATTGCAGTTATCGCATATTTTGAGGCCAACCGTGACAATTCCATACTAGATATTGTCAATGAATCTGATTTGAGTCACGGTACTGTGCATAGGATTCTGAAGAAACACAAATTCATTCCTTATAAGTACAAACCAGTTCAGGTTTTTTTGCCAGGGGATCCAGAGAGAAGAATGTTTTTTTGCCACTGGTATCTTAACTTTTGTCGCCAAAATGTAAACAACTTTCGTTATATTTTATGGACCGATGAATCGAATTTCTCAAATTCTGGAATGTACAATAAAAAAAATCATCATTACTGGTCAAAGGAAAATCTTCTTTTAGTAAATCCCAGACGTCCACAAGTCCGTTTCAGTTTTAATGTTTGGTGCGTTTTAATCGGTTCATGGATTGTTGGTCCTTTCTTTTATGAGGGCACTCTAACTGGTGAAAGGTACATAGAATTTTTGACTGAAATTTTGAATAATTTCTTAGACGATCAGTGATTTTTATTTTCTTTTAATGATAAGTATTTTTAATCACAGTAAAAAAATTCTTATAAGATTTTTTGTTTAAAAATAAAAGTTCTAGCAGAAAATGATATAATATACAGGGGTTTCCATTTGAAAAAAAAATATTTTTCGGCAAAACTCGAAAACGCGTTGCTCATTTGTTTTTTTTATTCTTCCATCTTAAAGAGCGTTAAAAGTACTACAAGTTTGCTAATTTAAACAATCTTGTATCTTTAATAATAACAAAGTTACCAATGGTGAACACTTAATTTGGATTGCCCTGTATACAAGCTCCATTCGAGTGACAAAGTTTGAACACAAATGAAAGGTAATGTTGCCTCAAAAAATACAACTTGCCACATGGTCGAGAACTTTTAACACAAGCAATTACAAATGTCACAATAAAACCTTTATCATCTCAAGTAAAAAAAAGTTATTGGGATAAATAATAACAAAGCAGTAAAATTTATTCTAAATATTCCAAATATATTTGTTTGCATATGCCTAATACAGTTTTTTCAAGAAGCCTGTTCAATGAATACTGAAAACTTAAGTGCCTATAAGAAATTGAATACAATTTTGCTTTATTTCGTATTAAAATTTAGTCGGAAATAATTAGAATAATCTGGCAATTACTTGACTTTCAGATTCTGTCAAAACTTTCTGTCGCATCTATACCATTATACATTTAAATACCTATGTACTGTTAAACTGTCGTAATAATTTATAAGTGCACTGAGAAAAATGGATTTCTTCAATGAACTAATTTGTGAATGTCATTTTTTGTAAATTCAGTCAACTAATAATGAATTAAGAAAACATATAGTGATGCATTCAGAAAACATACAAAAAATCTCATATAAGAAATCAAAATGTTGACTGTAGTATAAAATCATAAAGTGCCACTGACTTGTGTCTATTTGACATTCAGTTTTGGTTGCCCAAAAATATTATTTAATACTTTTGACATTTTTTGTATGTTAGATGAACCGTGCGACATGCATTGCTAATAGGTGAGTAAACAAGGTCGTTGGGTGAATGGATTTTGCATTGATTGAACGCATTATTTCTAACAGTGTGTTATTTTTTTAACTACCTACGATTATGTCATATAAAAATAGACTATCTAAAGTTCGACTTTTTTGGTACAACGTAGTTTCCAGTTCAGCACGCGCCATATAAAAATAGAAGTAGATATTTATGGAATACACAATATATCGGTTCCTAAAAACAAACGCACTTAATCAAAAACCGAAATTTATCCATCGACCAATAGAACATCTACCACGCACAAGTTAGTTCGGAGAGAGATCGCACGAAAGGGTGTAAAATGGCGCTGCGGTCGGAGCATAGAGAGTCCGTGAACGTCCTTCACCAACCCCACGCGGTCGTTCCGAAATAGAGGGCAGCACGCAAAGAACCTTGACCTGCACCACTCACTCGCGCCAACCCCCCCGAAAACCAGAATGAACTCCGTCAAGGCCTGGCCATGAATGGGGTAAAAATAAGGTGGGGAGACCTTCGAACATAGAAGAGGCGTCATTTTTAGTAGGCCGTGAAACGAAAATCCCTCCGCCGTCGTCGTCGGCGTTGTATTTCCCGCTTTTAATTCAGATCATTATCGTTATGTCTCCTTTATGTTGATACGCTAACGTTTCAACGGGTTTTATTATTGTATGAACGAAGGAACCTGGCAGTTATTTTATTCGTTGTTGTATGACACTGAGTTTACCTATAGGTGCGGTATGTGAAGCTAATGATAATTTTAAAAAGTAGTACAATGGAAAATACATGCAAGGACCTCAGCGGTGATTGACGATTGCCTTGCTGTCGTTGACAGTAATATATAGAATAATAGAATTTAGGTTCAGATAATATGTACACTATGTTTCAAATTAAATGCGAATGTGAAAACATTTTAAGCAGCAGCCCGCATATCACCGGTGTATTGTGTGTGGTATCGATAAGTATACAGAGTTATTTAAATACAAATATGTCATTTTTAATGATTGCATTTGTAAATATCAAAACAAATAAGGAAAATATATTCAATTCAGAATAAATGTGAATACGTATATTTAAGGAGTGATTCATATACATGTATGTAAGTTTATCTTTTAAAGTGGAACGTCCACGAAGTACTACTATTATATATGACTGAAATATTAGTATTTAAATAACTCTGTATACTTATCGATACCACACAATACACCGGTGATATGCGGGTTGCTGGTAAAAATGGTTTCACATTCGCATTTAATTTGAAACATAGTGTATAATTGAAAATAAAGCTGTTAATATTTATTTCTCAAATAGTTATACTGATCCTGTATATCAGAGGTCTCCAAACTTTCCAGCCTTAGGGCCATACTGATTACTCCAGTAAGTTCCGAGGGCCAAAACCATATTATCATTGTTGCCGGTGGTAAAAAGTGAAATAGTCCACTGATGAAAAAAAGTCCGAAAAAGTACGCAACGTTTAAAAAAGGCTGCAAAACGGCAACACTGCATATTATTAATTTTCCTGTCATTATCTGTAATTTCTAGATTAGTCGTAGAGTACGAGCCATGAGGAGTAACGTGACACGACATCTGGTGGACACAAGCGGAAATAGGTAGTACCTTCTATCGCTAACAGATGGCGCTAATAGCACGTACAGAATAATCTCGTTGGTTCGAGAAAGTTCTGGTGTCTTCCACTCACTTCTAGATGGCAGTAATTGGAATATATAAGAAGGCTAGTGGCGCAACCACAAGTCAGTTCCTATGACACTGTTGTGAAATAAAATAGTGCGTACCTCCTTAAAACGTGTTTGTGCGTGTTTAAGTTTAAGACATCTTTGTAACAGTATTTTAATTTGAATTGTTGCTTTTGTGTGTGATTTAGTAGTATGGAAAAGAAGCGAAAAATTGATAGTGAATGCAGAAAATTCAAAGATCAGTGGAACATTCAGTATTTCGTAATTGAGTCCAGTAAGAAGGCGCTATGTTTGATTTGCAATGAAAGCATAGCCGTTCTCAAAGAATATAACATTAAACGTCATTATGAAACAAAACATTTTCAAAATTACTCAAAATATACAGGAAGTTTGCGGACAGAAAAATTCGAAGCTATGAAGCGCGGATTGAAATCGCAGCAATCTTCATTTACAAAACTCAAAACTGAACAAGAGGCTGCAACGCGTGCCAGCTTTCGTGTGGCTCTTGAAATTGCAAAACGTGGAAAACCATTCACCGATGGAGAAATGATCAAAGAATGCATAATTGCAGTAGCCGAAGAAATGTGCCCTGAAAAGGTAAATTTATTAAAAAGTGTCAGTATGTCAGCAAACACTGTGGCTCGAAGGGTAGAAAACATCGCTGAAAATATATCCTCTCAACTGTTCGACAAAAATGGACATGTTGAGTGGTTTTCTTTGGCCTTGGATGAGTCAACGGATGTGTCAGATACTGCTCAGGTGTTGATTTATATTCGAGGAGTAGATAAAAGCTATGAAGTGCATGAAGAACTTCTTGATATGAATAGTATTCATGGCACAACTACTGGTACAGATATTTTTAAAGGAGTTGAAATGGCCATTAATCAAAAGAACCTTCGATGGAAAAACTTGAAATGTATTACAACTGATGGAGGCAAAAACATGAGTGGGAAAGATAAAGGAGTGGTCGCTCTTGTGTCAAAGGCTGTAGAAAATGACGGTGGTTTAAAACCATTAGTCTTACATTGTATCATTCATCAACAGTCTTTGTGCGGAAAATGTTTGGATATGTCTGAAGTTCTGAAACCAGTCATATCAACTGTTAATTTTATCAGATCTTTTGGGCTGAATCACCGACAATTCCGACAATTTATTGAAGAGATTGGAGAAAATGACTTACCTTATCATACTGCCGTACGTTGGCTTAATTGTGGGAAAGTCCTTCAGCGCTTTTTTGAACTTCGAGCAGTGATCGAAATTTTTTTGAATGAAAAGCATCGCCCTCTTACTGAATTACAAAACAACGCATGGCTGTGGAAGTTAGCATTCTATGTTGATTTGACAAAACATGTGAACGAACTGAATTTGAGATTGCAAGGAGAAAACCAGCATCTTCCTGATTTATACACTAATATCAAATCATTCCGGAAGAAATTGATACTGTTTCAATCACAACTACGAAGTAAATGTTTTTCACATTTTAAAACATGTGAAATATTCAGCCACACTACTGAGACTGAGTTTCCTATCGATTTTGCAATCGAAACTTTGAGTGCTTTGAAAATAAATTTTGATACTCGTTTCTCGGACTTTGATGCCATTGCGAATCAAATTAAGATTTTTCAGAATCCTTTTGATACTGACATTGAAACCCTAGCCCCGGAACTTCAAATGGAAATAATTGATCTACAGTGCAGTGATATAATTAAGAACAAATATCAAAACTCA
Organism: Amphimallon solstitiale; assembly: GCA_963170755.1. Taxonomy (NCBI): domain Eukaryota; kingdom Metazoa; phylum Arthropoda; class Insecta; order Coleoptera; family Scarabaeidae; genus Amphimallon; species Amphimallon solstitiale. The sequence continues at coordinate 66,588,260 of OY720680.1, forward strand.
TCTTTGTTGGAATTTTATAAGAGTCTTCCACTGACACAATTTGATAATTTGCATAAATTTGCTCGTGGGCTGTTTTCTGTTTTTGGTGCTACTTATTTGTGTGAGAAGACCTTCTCCAAAATGAAGTACACAAAAAATGTTTGCAGATCTAAATTAACTGATGAGCATCTTAAATCTCTTTTAATAATTGGTACAAGTAAAATTAGTCCACAACTACAAACACTTGTCAGTGGAAAATCTCAATTACACAAATCTCATTAGTATTTCATGTCATTATGCTTGTTATAAGTTATGTTTTTATTTAAAATGTATAAAACGTTAGTTGGATTCATTTCAATAATTTGTTAGTTATTATATACTGAAGTAAAATTTTCTGCATATTATACATGTCTTTACTCATTACAATTCTGTGTTTCTTTATCCAACCTATCACAAAAACAATAACAATAAGCCTACAACAATGTTATGAGTAGTTAGCCCATGACCATATCAATGTAGATTTCATATTAATAATTATTCAACATAAAATTAGAATACTTCAGTAAACTAAATTTAATTTGCTATAAAAAATATGTTCTCTAAAAGGAGTTTTCAAGTATGCTAGCTCTCCGCGGGCCGGACAAAATCTGTCCGCGGGCCGGATGTGGCCCTCGGGCCGTAGTTTGGAGACCCCTGCTGTATATCATTGAAATTGATCATTATGGTCGCTTCCTTGATCTTGGGATAAATTTTAAAGTGTGTTACCAAATCAGTCGCTTAGAAGCAAAAACCGACACGTCCTAAGAAAGAGAATCTCAGATAATGCAAAGACTTATAACATCTTCATTTGATACTATTCGGCAATGCATTTTTTTGACGTTGGTGGTTATTGACACCGAAAAATAATAAAATCAGTTACTATAAATCAGGAGTAGACCTGAGATTTTAAAACTCAATTAGTAGTTTAGGCATGTCGGATTTTACTCTAAAAATCTTAAATATTTTTCCAAATGAAACGCCGAAACATAGTAAAAAAAATGAGGTGTGGCCACCACACGACTTTCTTATACGTATGAGCGTTTCAAACTGTACAATTTTAAGAATTTTTTTAATACAAAACTTATTCAAAATCCTATTCTAAGTACTTTCATTGTCTTAATAAATCGCTATAGAATGCATACTTTGCAGATATTATCAAAAAAATGAGGTGTGGCCACCACATGACTTTCTTATACGTATGAGCGTTTCAAATTATAGAATTTTAAGAATTTCTTTTATACAAAAATTATTCAAAATCCTATTCTAAGTACTTCTATTCTCTTAATAAATCTCTATAGAATGCATACTTTGCAAGATATTATCAAAAAAGTGCTATTCGCTAAGAGTAAAAGTGCTACTTGCGGTCCGAATTTTGAAATTTCATATATACAAAAAATATTGCAAATTCAGTTATAAATACTTTTGTACTCTTGATAAATATATATAGAATGCATAACTTACAACATATTTGCAAAAAATCGTTATGCGATAAGAGTAAAAGTGGTACTTCCGGTCTGAATTTTGAAATTTATTTTATACAAAAGATATTGAAAGTTATGTTTTAAATACTTTTATACCCGTAACGTACTTGTCTAAAAAGCATGACTTGCGAAATATTCGCAAAAAACTGATTTTCTATAAGAGTAAAAGACCTACTTCCGGTAGGAATTTCGAAAAACTTTTTAAATAAAATTATTTTCAATTTCAATTTTAAGTATATATGAATTCTTTAAAAATTTGTTTAAACTTAATAGTTGACGAAATATTGTCAAAATTCGATTTTTTCGCTGAAGTAAACTGCTACTTCCGGTCTACCGATTTTACTGAAAAACTAATCAGATCTCAAGAGGGAGATTATACACGTAAATGCAAAATTTGGAATTGATATCTACAGCGGTTTGACCGCTATCGTGGTCACACACACAGAGAGAGACAGACAGACACACAGACACACAGACATTTTTTAAAAACCACTTTTTCGGTATCAGGGGACCTCGAAACGTGGACATCTGCAAAAATCTCGAGGTCGAAAATGTTCATCATCATAATACTTCCTTATACTACGTGTAAGAAAGTAATAAATTTTATTATTTATTAACTCAAAACAATTATAATAGACTGTTTTTATACGCCAAAATCTTCTCCTTCTTCCTCACAGTTACCATTCTCTTTACCTGTTTAGGTCCTTCCCAACACATTATGAAAAACATCATCTTCTTGCCACTCTACACCATAGTGTTTCTCTAATAGCTTTACAATGCCGTGTTTCTTATCCACTTTAACAGGTACTCCAACTTCCACTTGTTGTGCGTTCATTTGCGAAATATTTTTGCCCCTTTTGCATAAGCTTTTAGGAATTACATTTCTGTAAAATGCGTCACCACTTAAAAGTGGTACTCCTTTTTTCCCCTTAAAAGTTACTAGCCTTTTAGAGGGTTGGAATTTAAAACGCCAATATCGTGGTTGTTCTAAAACTTCTTTAGTTTCGCTTCTCGGGTCTTTAATTGCTAAATATTTTTCAATTTTGTAAACAGCAGCAAACTTTTCTATAATATTGATGTACTCATCAGGATCAACAATTGCCGTCTGCTTTTAATAAATGGTTTCAATTTGCCCAAAAACACGATCGGGGGGAATGTATGAATGTTCCACAACTGGAAAGATGAGCTCGATTGTCTCAATTTGCGACAGGGCTTTCTACTGTAGCCAGTAGTTTAACATGCCAACGGCTGTGGAATTTTTATTTTGTGCTCGACATCCGTCACAAACGAGTCGAATTGCCTGTACTTGTTCCCCAAAGTCATAATTTGATAGTAAATGATATAAAGATGATGCAATTTCATTTGAACTTCGCTGATAATCCAATTCTGTCCAAACATACGATCCAACATTGTCCGTATTCAACCTACTGTTGGAGGAACCACACACGATGGCTAAATGGCAAAAGTTAATTTGAATACTGAAATACGCCGATTGGTCCGAGAGTTTGGGGAGTGCTAAATTCGAAGAAGAATGTAACCATGTTCTCTGTTTCTTCCTTAAGCAATTTATAGAAAGTGTTAGCTCTTAGTTTATGCACGCGTTGTTAAGCTATTAAATTGGTTGTTCGTGTTTCATCCGTTTCCTTTTTTATATTCAGTTTAAATTGCAGGTAGGTGGAACACAAGTCTGTCTTTGGTGTACCAAAATCAACGTTGAAGTTTTATTAAAATGATTTCTAAAAAAACATTTTTTTACTTTCAGCTCCTCATTATTGGCCATATATTGTACATCTATCAGAGTTTTGAGATACTTAATTCGGCAGGCAAATAAATTCTGCTGAAGGTTTTTGACAGGCAATAGTGAGATTGTATACATTTTAGAGATTCAATAAATTGTTTTATAGCTTGGTCTGTATTTCCATACTTATTTCCAATTCGATTTCCACCTCTTCTTTTAATGGGTATTAGTGATTTTTCCTTATATTTTTTTAATGTCTTAAAATGTCTTCAAACGCCCTTCTGCACACTGGAACTAATGGACCATCATGCTTTTTAACCGAGTAACGTAAAATACAAGATCTTGGCTTATTTCCGGTTTCCGTTCGTGTTCTATGTGTTTTTCGCTGTTTCAAGTTACAGTTCTTGCAAATAAACATATCTTGTCCTTTTTTCTTCACGATTTTGTAAAATGCCAAGTGCAATTCTTTAACATCTTTCATTGAAAGATGTGTATATTGGTATGGCTGAAAAGGTTTTCCCGCGTGACCACAAGTGGGAAAAACAGGCAAAGCAGTAGGGGTATATCTGCAAAGAAAATGTTTACGTAAAGTATTACATTTGAAAATGTGCCTTTTGAAGTTTTTATTAAAATGATTTCTAAAAAAAGATCGATAAGCAAGGAGTAAACCGCTGTTAGAATCCACGTAAAAATTTTAAAATTTATGCTGTTATGCTGAAGTCAGACATTAAGGTATCATTATTATTTTTGATGTTTAAAAAGTAGATACCACAGGAGGTTAATATTACAAATGCGTAAGCTAGGAAATACATTTTATTATGCACAACGTACTTGAACTTCGGATTTATTTGACTGCTCGTTAGTAATAGAGTTTAAATAATTTTATTGCTAAATTTCTGTTGTTAACTATTGTATATAATATGGATATTGTTACTATGTCTTTTCATTTGTCCTTAAATAGGTTATTATTGTTGGATAAATAAATAAATAATGTACAATATTTTGTATCAATGACCCAACTATCTGTTACCAGTTGACACAGAAGTTTAATCCAAAGCTTTCACAAAACGCACATGTCCCATTTGCGACATGTTTCTTAGGCAATGAAAAGATTATACACTGATCAATAGCAGATCATTAATTGTTGGATACTATACCAAATTCTGTAAATTCCAAATTAGTTTGTGGATTTTACAACATGTCATTTTGCACAAACCCACACGCGTTTTAAATAAAACATCAATCTTCATGTAAAATATTAACAAATTGAAGCAAGGCTGTTTAATAAATCGTTTAATAACAATGACCTCCCTATTCTTTTTTTATCAGCTTATTATGATAACAATCGTTTCCAGTATACGTTAATGATGCGGCCATTAAAACCTTGTAAGACGATTATTAAGTGATACGAGGTTAATAAATGATCAATTTATGAGCGGCGAATTGGCAAGATTATTTCATTATTAGAAATTAACGGTTTTGCCTTATCAAAGTCATATAATTAAACTGACAATTAGTTAATCACCTGATTTTTTATAGAATTTATTTATTAGAAATTACATTACATCAATAAGTGATGCTAAAGGGTATACATTTCTTGAATTTTAACTTCGAACTCCTAGAAATTGTTCATATGCGAGTAGGGTCAACTTTTATAAGTATTCTGATTAAGTGGTGTTAAAATTAAAATATTTAGTTTTGGATCCGGTTTAAAAAAAAGAAGAGCTGTGGGCACCACACGACTTTTTTTATACATATGTGCCTTTCAAATTATGCAAAGTTGTTTTAAATTAAGCTTTAAATGCTTTTATCCTCTTAAAAAATACGCCTGTAAGTAAATGTGTTACTTTAGGTCCGAATTTTGCAAATTCAAAATCCTCTTCGAAGTACTTCTAGTCTCTTCATAAATCTCCACAGAATGCATACTTTGTGAGATATTTGCAAAAAAATGCTACTCGCTAAGAGTAAAAGTACTACTTCCGGTCCGAATTTTGAAATTTCGTTTATATCAAAAATATCCCAAATGTAGCTCTAAGTACTTTTATACTCTTGATAAATATATATAGAATGCATAATTTACGACATATTTGCAAAAAATCGCCATGCGATAAGAATAAAAGTATTACTTTCGGTCCGAATTTTGAATTTTTTATTATATAAAAGGAATTGAAAATGAAGTTCTAAATACCTTTATACTCGTAATGTACCTGTCTAAAGAGCATGGCTTGCGAAATATTCGCAAAAAACTGATTTTCGGTAAGAGTAAAAGACCTACTTCCGGTAGAAATTTCGAAATACTTTTTTCATAAAATTCTTCTCAAATATAATTTTGAGTACATATGAATTCTTTATACATTTGTTTAAACTGAGTAGTTGCCGAATAATTGGAAAAATTCGATTCTTTCTTTGAAGTAAACTACTACTTTCGGTCTGTCAATTTTACTGAAAATCTAATCAGATATCAAGAGGGAGATTATATTTGTAAATACAACATTTGGAATTGATATCTATAGCGGTTTGACCGCTATCGTGGTCAGAGAGAGAGAGAGAGAGAGAGAGAGAGAGAGAGAGGAGAGAGAGAGAGAGAGAGGGGGAGAGAGAGAGGGAGAGAGAGAGGGAGAGATTTTAAAAAACCCTTTTTCGGATTCAGGGGACCTCAAAAGGTGGACATCTGCAAAAATCTCGAGCTCGAAAATTTTCATCATCACAATACTTCTTTATACTACGTATAAGAAAGTAAAAGGAGGTGTGTGGAAACTACACGACTATCTTAGATGTATGGGCGTATCAAATTATACAAAAGATTAGATTCAAAATGAAGCTCTAAACACTTTTATACTCATAACTCATAATGATCTGCCTAGAAAACATAACTTGTGAAGTATTTGCAAAAAAACGTTTTTCGATAAAAGTGGACCTACTTCCGGTAGGAATTTCAAAAAAGTTGATTACATCACTAAAGTAAACTACTACTTCCTGTCTACTGAATTTACTAAAAATCAAATACTCTCAAGAAGATAATTATACGCTTTAACAGCTTGTCCGTTATTGTGGTCACATCCATACACACACACACATAGAGAAAGAGGGCGAGATTTTTCTAAAACCGCACGACTTTCTTATACGTATGTTCGTTCAGGAATGTATATACAAAAGTTGTTCCAAATTCCTGAAAACAAAATAGATTTACATTGACGAATTATTTAATAGTTATCATGAAAAAATGCAATTTACAAAAGAAACAGCAATTGATAATAAAATTAGTTTTCTAGATATGACATTAATAAGAAAAGATAATAAAATTTTAATTTGTTGGTATTCTAAACCCACATCTTCTGGAAGATTAATGAATTTTAAATCATATCAACCATTTTCTTTTATATTTATATTATGTTATAATAAACATTACAGATTGAGCAATCAAGTTACTAAGCCCAAATTTTAGAAAACAAGTATTAGAAAATATTACCATAACTTTAACAAATAACAATTATCCTCTAAATTTATTAAAAAGTATTTAAGAAAAAGGACTTATAAATTCTACAACCAACAACAATATTGCAATCAAAACATAAATAATAATCAAATTAAATTCTTACGTATTCCCTATGTTCCAAAATTATCAGAGCAATTAACAAAAATATTTAATAAATTTAATATAAAAGTAGCTCATAGAAATTTTAATAATTTAAAGTTTATAAACACGAATCTAAAAATCTAAAACTCTATTTTAAAAAAAAACCACACTGTTTATAGTATTCCTTGCAATAATTATGAAAAAATATATATTGGACAATCAATATCTAGAGGAAAGGATTAAAGGTCATAAATACTGTAAAAATTCAACAGCATTAAAAAAATACAACTTTGATTTTAATAATACAAAAATTTGAAATACTCAGTTTAACAATAAATCCAATCAATACGGGAACTTATCCAAATTAAAAAAAAAAAGAAATGAGGTGTGGCCACCACACGACTTTCTTATACGTATGAGCGTTTCAAACTATACAATTACAAAATGTGCTTCTCGCTAAAGTAAAAGTGCTACTTCCGGTCCGAATTTTGAAATTTCATGTATACAAAAAATATTGCAAATCCAACTCTAAATACTTTTGTAGTCTTAATAAATATATATAGAATGCATAATTTACGACATATTTGCAAAAAATCGTTATTCGGTAAGAGTAAAAGTGATACTTCCGGTCCGAATTTTGAAATTTCTTTTATACAAAAGATATTGGAAATTAATTCTAAATACTTTTATATTCGTGGCGTACCTGTCTAAAAAGCATGACTTGCAAAATATTTGCAAGAAGCTAATTTTCGATAAGGGTAAAAGACCTACTTCCGGTAGGAATTTCGAAAAACCTTTTTAATAAAATTGTTCACAATTTCAATTTTAAGTACATATGAATTCTTTATAAATTTGTTTAAACTTAGTAATTCACGAAATATTTGAAGAATTCGATTTTTTCACTGAAGTAAACTACTACTTCCGGTCTGCTGATTTTGCTCAAAATCTAATCAGTTCTCAAGAGGGAGATTATATTCGTAAATACAAAATTTGGAATTGATATCTGTAGCGGTTTGACCGCTATCGTGGTCACACACACACAGACAGACAGACACACAGACATTTTTTAAAAACCACTTTTTTGGCATCAGGGGACTTCAAAACGTGGACATCTGCAAAAATCTCGAGGTCGAAAATTTTCATCATCACAATACTTCCTTATACTACGTATAAGAAAGTAAAATGAGTCAGTTTGTGTTAAGACAGTAATGAAATCTCACTATCCAAAATTTACTTTTCTTTCCTAACATAAACAAAATGTTTCTTTTATAATTGAAAAAATGCAGTTGATTTATTGTTTGTTGAATGTATATAATTTCATTGTATTTAAATTCATCGTGACATTGACATTTTATAATTGAAATATCTCAATAATTTTTAAGTGACATTTACTTTGAAAATGTTTTTATTTCTACAACAATTTTATCATCTTATATATGTAAGTTATATATTCAATACTATTGTAATTCTTATAACACTTTTATAATTATAGTACTTCTGATGAAGACAATATATTATAGTTGTCGAAACGTTAAGAATTTAGTTTCAATCTATAAAGCCTCATAACCAAGAGAGTTGAATCTAAATATATTGTAAACGGCTAAGAAAATTTCCTTATTTAAATATATACAGGTTCCCCACCGAAAACGAAACAGATTGAATATCTCGAAGGAGAAAACTTTTTTGAAAAAACGCAAAAACAGGTCGATTTTTGATCCAAGGGGGACACCCTTCCATCATATCTTCAACTGTGATACGTCATTCCCCTCCCCTCCATCACTCTAACCATTACAATTTAAATAGGGAAAGTAGTATATACGATACATCATTGAAAAGGTAATTGTACGGAGAATTCAGCAAAGTGATTGTTGGTTGCGCTATTTTTGATTTTAGCGCCCTCTAGCCGAAAAAAAAAACGGTTACGTATTCCACAATGTGACACATCATTTCAAAGCTAATTTTATTAGCAACTAAATACGTATTATTTTTGACATTTATTTGTCATCATTCTCAAGTATAGACTATCAGCGTCTTTTGTAAACTAATAAGTTCGTAGTTATATTAGAGCTCTGCAAGGTTTTTCGATTATTTAAATTTTTTTCAATTGTGCATTAAATTGCTAATAAAATTAGCTTTGAAATCATGTGTCACATTGTGAAATACGTAACCGTTTTTTTCCCGCTAGAGGGCGCTAAAATCAAAAATAGCGCAACCGACAATCACATTACTGAATTCTCCGTACAATTACCGCATTTAGTACTTTCCCTATTTAAATTGTAATGGTTAGAGTGATGGAGGGGAGGGGAATGACGTATCACAGTTGAAGATCTGATGGAAGGGTGTCCCCTTGGACCAAAATCAACCTGTTTTTGCGTTTTTTCAAAAAAAAATTCTGCTTCGAGATATTCAATCTGTTTCGTTTTCGGTGGGGCACCTGTATATAAGTTCCTAGTAATTGAATGAATTGTTTTAAGAATTTTAGTTTTACTTGATAGCAGGTGAATCATCAAGATTTTTCTAAAGTGTAAGTAATCAATTAATTTAGAATACCAGCTACTATCGACATCTTATCAAAGCGTATAGTTTGAATATTAAGTAATTAATTTAAGTGTCATTAAAAGGAAACATGATAATTTAGATACAATAAAAATAAAAACATTAGATTATATTAAATTATTTGTATTTTTCCTTGCATGCCTGACTGAAATTGGCATTTACACGGTACAGCATACATGATTGACTGCTGTTGCTGACCACAATTGGACATAAATAGGTTTTTCATGTTTGGAATTCTTAAGGGTAAGATGAAGGGTGATCAATGAGTCAGAAACACTTGTCTACGGTTGCTCTGCAACGGAATTTACCCAGTATTCTTCTATTTCTTGTTTTTTAGTGTATTCGCGACCTTCATCAAGCCTTTATTTAATTAACAAAGACATATCAATGAGTCATATTATATTAGTTTTGTAAAAAATTACTTACATTTGCTCATTTTTTTGGAAAAACCGAATGTCACAAAAATTGTTTTTCTAGAAACACTAACAATATGAACCTTCAATTATATTTAAATACTAAAACTGATTCTCAAAACTTTTGCAAATCTTATAGTGCTTTTTTACCTTATTTAAAGAAAACATTCAATACCGACTAACATAAACGAACCGGAAATCAAAATTTATATTTTTATTTAAGGGTGGCGTTTACCAACAAATAGAAACTTATGCAACTTATATTACTCGCGGGACGGGTTGACGCAAGGGGTGTAATTCTGTCATGGATAAAGAAATACTATAGATTGGAAACATAATGTATAAAGAATGAGTACGTACTTACGGAACTGTTGATGTTGTTGATGTTGAATAAACCAATTTTCGCTTGCCCATAACTGTTATATTATTATACACTCGAATATTATAGGTATAATTGACATTTAAATGCGAGTGACAGTTTGTAATTAACCTGTCACTCGAATTCAAGTCTGCAATAGCCGACCGATTCCGATAGATTTTTCTTTATATCGTACATCAAATGTGCAGCTGGCGCGTAGAGGTCGTTTTTTTTCTTTTGTGTACCAGCCTTAGTTAGTAGACATTAATCAAATTCATACATTTTTGTGGTTATTTCTATAAACACATAACTTTCTTAAGAAAATAAATTAGTACAAAAACTGACCTTGACATTATAAATTTATGCCTTTTGCATCACTAACCCAAATTTGAGATTCTAAAATTACAAAATGAGTTCAAAAAACGCGAAACGGCGATGCCTTATTTTTCGATAGGTAAACGCCCCTCTTAATTTAAAATGTTTACAACAAAACATTCAGCTTTTTTTTTCTAATTTCGGACTAAGCTAAGGTTTGTAGTAGATATTTTGTCTGCATCAAGTTGTGTATATTTGTAAATTTTATTGTAATCATAGCTACATTGAAAATAATATGTCAAAATTTTTACTATATCAAAAACGGTTTTGTGCTTAAAAAATGAGCAAATGTATTTCTTTGTAATGCAATATGACTGATTTATATGGCGTTGCTAGTTAAATAAAGGTCTGATAAAGGTCTTAATGAAGACCGAAATGTCATGAACTGAAGAGAGTTCTCTTGATAATTTTTTTAAACCCTAATTCTGCCATACTGGTAGTAGGTTATATTTTCTCAAATATTATATACAGGGATACAGCTAAATAGGTACCAGGCTATGCAAATCTAAAGACTACGTATAGATGTCTAACTGGAAATCAAAAAAGAAATGTATTTGTAACTCATCAAGAATTTCTTAATTTTTAGGGCCAAAATGTAGTTAAAGTCGGTCCATAACTTTGTTTATCTTATACGCATTTACGTAAATACCACTAGAATTCCAGTTTAAGGTTCTTCCAAAAAAACGATAAAATGCAAATAGTTACAACCTCTGTTAGAAATGAATGGCAATTGAAAAGATTTTCTATGGCCATGTTTTCATTTTTCGTTTAGGTAAATAGAAGTATGTACATTATTTTGAAACTTAAATTTCTCTATATGAAAATTATTGTTTGTATATTAACTGCGACAGGCTCGGACTCGAGGAAAGAAAAATAAATTTCTCGTCACTGCGTGCACATTGGACCGCGATTTTTTTTTTACGGGCATTACTCATATTTTCTTTCACCCTCTTTTTTTAATAACGCTATTTAAAACTAACCCTGTATATATAAATGTATTGAAAGATTAAATATCTTCTTGGTAGTAGTGGCAATAATATGATGAGCAAAAGTAATAACAGTATGACAATTGGCTGTCATTTAAAATACATTGATAAAAATAGCATGTAAAATCAATATGTATTAATGAAAATGTAAACAATAAGCATAGAATAGCCTGTATTATTTATGCAGTCTCATCGAAAGGTTTAGGTCTACCATAAACGTGTACATTTAATGCAAATACATAAAAAAAAACGAAGCAACTATGTATATGTTAATATGTGTTTATAGCTGCAGACATATATGTTTCTACCTTGTTTGGTTTCGTCAGTGCAGCATAACGAGGAAGGTGTATGTTAAAGCACTAATGTGTGTTGATTAAAAAATATGTAGTATTACCTTTACATGTAAATCCAAAACCTCCAAGTGTAAAACAATAGTGGTTAGCAGTGCACTTAAATTAGGCATTACACAATATTAAGTAAATGCTGTGCTAACCACTATTGTTTTACACTTTTCGATTTACATTTTAAGGTAATGCTATATATTTTTTAATCAACACATATTAGTGCTTTAACATACACCTTCCTCGTTATGCTGCACTGACGAAATCAAACAAGGTAGAAACATATACCATAAGACCGCGTGCGTCTGCATTATCGCGATACCTGTAGAGTAAGCGAAACAGATAGAGATGTCTGTGTATTAGAACGGTAAACAAATGGACGCAGTGTTATACTGGATTACAACAGAGCTAGTATTTCGCATATGCCTATGATGCACTCGCATTTATCCAAAAATTCCACATTTATACGGTGTAGTCGGGCAGTCGCATTCGCCGTCGCTTCCACATATGGGCGTCAGTTCGTGTTTTATTATTGCTTAATAATAACATTTTTTTAGCTAATTACAGGTTAATTGCAATGTTGAATTACAATTCTGTTTTAAGAAGTAAATATTTTATGTTTCAGTATTTTATTATAGTTGAGTTTTTAGATTATAATATTTGTTGAAAAATATTATTTTAGTTAAGAATTTTTTTTTTATTTTAAAGTCTAGGAGTTATTTATTATTTATTTTTGCTCTTTTATGTTGTTTATGAAGCTGTGATGATTTACTTCACTGACATATTATCAGTGATTATCTGATGCTTCAAACAACTACAAATAATTACTTACAACGGGAACGCAATACCTATTACACTGCTTTTCACTTGATTTGCCTACGAATACATTTATACGTATAACTTATACGCCCGCTGTCGGTGTGGCAATTCAAGTTGGCACGCCCATTTATAGTCGACCAGTAGTTACTAATACATGCATCGCGCTATGAACAGCGGCCACACGGTATGTCTGTAGCTACAAACACATATTAAGGCATACATAGTTGCGTCGTTATATTTTATGTATGTACATATTTGCATTGAATGAACACGTTTATGGTAGACCTAAACCTTTTGATGGGACTGCATAAGTAATACCGACTGTCCTTATGCTTATTGTTAACATTTTCATTAATACATATTATTTCATATTCTAACAAAACGGTTATGGCTTATCAAACGTATCTCTTTTTCTAAGTGAGGATTTTCCTGCCTCCGTAATATTTCTTGTTTACCATTAAATTATTTAACTTCAACTCAAAGTAACAGGGTACCGTATATTACGTTCTTGACATTTCAACATTCAGTAAATAACGAACTCTCCCGATTTGATGTCAAATATTTCATGATAATAACAGCACCATCTTCAAAGCAATTCCTTAAATACTTCGTCATCATTTTGCACTTTGTCTCCGCGAAATAAAACAAAAAAAAATAAAAACACGCATCCAATAATACCACACTATGCGAGATTACCAGCCAAAATCAAGGCCGAATCATAGATAGCAGTAAATCCCAGTTTATTTTCAATTTTAGATTAGAGCAGGCGAAAAAAGGCGTCTATTGTCTGCGCGTTTTAAAATTAGTATCGCCTGATGTGTGTACCTTGATAAGATTTTCGCAATTTAATCTGATCCGCGCAATTTTTTCCTATATATGTCGAGGTCACCAAGACTGAGTGATAAGACAGGTAGTACGACTTCAGCGCAAAGTTCTCATACATAATTCCACATTTAAGAAGTCACTACATCCATATTCATATACATACGCGTAAGCATAATGTAAACATCTGTAGGTGTGTAGATTAGAGAAAAAACGTGAAAAGATGAGTTGGAGTGACAATTTTTCAATGATATACTACTTCATTTTGATTTTTATCAGTTAAAAGCCTCTTTATTATCAATAAAAATATATTTTAAATTATAAAAGCCTACACATAAATTGAAGTGTATTGTAACGAAACCAGCAGACATTCGAAATGAGTTTACATTAAATAAAAGAAGCAGATCTCTCGGCGCGATAAAAACGAAATTGTCACACGCGCAAAAAGAGACCATAAATCATCTCGGCCGGACGTATAAAAACGCTCTTATTTACACACCACCACGCTGTACGGCATAGTCCAGCGGAGACAGAATGTCTAGGAATATTCTACAGACATTCGAGAGGGAGATGGAGTGTACGAGAATGCTTCGAGATGTTTTCACATACGTATATAAGGCGGCATGATTCATTACGGGATTCATTGCGGGATCGAGTGCGAAGAAATAAATAGTGGTAGCCAAATAAATAGTTCTTTAAGTAGTGCCGTCTTATATAAATAGAACTGTTACATAAATACGGACAGAGATATTAGTTATGTAAATAAATACCTGTGATAATTAAATTGTAGTAGTTTAAGTGTGTTACGTTAGTTTTATGTTTTTATATTGTTATATAATTTTAAGTTACATAAATATACAGGCTGTTTTAAATAAATAATTGCACGAGTTGTTTATTGGAACCCGAAAAGTTACAATTGGTGTCAGTGTGGGATAAACATAAGTGCAAATAAATAAATAAATAAATAAATAAATAAATGGCTACTAAACGTTTGGAAGAATTAAAGGTCTCCGAGTTAAGGGCAGAATTGGAAGAAAGGGACGCAGATGCGTCTGGAAAAAAAACAGTTCTCCAGGACCGGCTTCGTGATCTTTTAATAAATGAAGGTAAGGATCCCGAAAAATATTTGTTTCAAATGCAGACTGATCCAAGCTTAATAATCTTAAAAAATGAGATGTTAACTGAAATGGCAAGTTATTCAAAACAATTTGAGACTCTAAAAGATGCAGTTGCAAAACATTTCGGGAGTATATAATATGAAGACTCTAGAAGAAATTGGAAATAATTTAAAAGCTTTAAATAATAAAATTGCAAATAATTCAGAAGCTTTGAAAGATGAAATTGCAAATAATTCAAAAGCCTTAAGAAAGGAAATTGCAAGTAATTCAAAACAACTCGAGACTACTTTTAAGGAAGACATTCAAGAGAATTCATCGAATGGGAGGCAGGAATTTTCTGAGGCCATCGAAGCCATGGAACAGAAAGTTGAGGAGCGCGTGTTCGGAATGGGGGACGAGTTTGGGGTTCAGCTTCAGTTGCCAGCGATGAACGACTGCGGTCCCCATGATATCTCAAGCGGAAGCCTGGAGATTGCCCGAACAGCGAAGGTAAAGGTAAAACCTCCCACCTTCGATGGAAAGACGTCATGGATGTCGTACCGGAATCAATTCGAAGCCGCTGCAGGAGCAAATGGGTGGACGTCCCCGAAGAAAGATACTGGTCTGATTGTGTCATTAAGAAGGCCAGTGATGCTCTGCAGACCTTACTTCCGGAAGAGTGTCAAGACTACCTTAAATCAATCAAGCGTCTTGAGATGAAGTATGGACATGCACACCTGGGACAGGTAGTCCGACGATTAGTGAATCAGGTGCAACCTAAGAGAAGAACGCTCCGATGCTGGAATTGGAAATGGAAATGGAAATGGAGATGGAAATGGGCCATGCGCGTAGTAAATGCGCGAAGAAGCCCAAGAAAACCATAGCGGAGCAGCGAAAAATGAAACGGGTCGATGAGAAGAGGCAATCGTCGATCCAGTATCGTGGAGCCTCAAAACCAATAACGCAAATTGCATCTGTGCAACACCAAAAACGCTGATGCTGTTGCAAGCAGACAACGTCCAGAAGACTGCAGGCATGGTAACTGACTAGAAGAAAAATCGGCCAACACATTCTGAACTGCCGTGGTTGACGATCAGTGGCATCCTGACAATTTGCGGATCGGTCAAGAAGCTGATGAAGACCTTGGTTCATTGATGGTTTGGAAAGGTACTGGTCGCGGACCGGCTTGTCAAGAAGTGGCTCCTCGCTCACAGGGACTGGAATCCTACTGGGCTCAATGGGACTCTCTGAAGGTGAAGGATGATCTACTCAAGTGTGCTGTGGAGAACCCAAATGGAGAAGACTACGTCAGCGGATCCAGACGAAGGTTGGAGGATGCCCACAAGCGAGTGCGCCATCACACTCAGGATGCCAGCGACAGGACGAAGAATCGTTACCACGTGCAAGCCGAGAGAGGTGGTTACGGAGAAGGAGACCTTGTTTGGTTGTATGATCCTCAACGTCGCCGATGCTTGTCCCCAGAGCTCCAAGAATACTGGGAGGGACCATACGAAATACTAGAGCAAATAGATGACGTCGTTTATCGCATGAGACTAACACCTCATAGTGAGCCAGGGATGGTGTGTTTCAACCAATTGCCCCATACCATGGACGTGACAGCGGTGAAGTGGCGGATGTGCGACAAATTACCGGAAAACCTAGAGAGCCAATTTATGGGAAATGTAAGGAGGCTGGCAATTCCGAAACTGGGCTGCGGATTAGACCGTTTGGAATGGAGAACAGTAAGAAACATGCTGGAGGCAGTGTTTCGGTATACTGGTATGGAAATGGTCGTGTGCAGCTGTCGGCCCAATCAGCCCGTTGTGCAGCTTGGGGCGGTGGATTGCCATTTGCACAAGACGGCTGGATGCACCCGTGGGTCCCGGTGTGGATTTCGTCATCCGCCAGCGAGAAGAACATGGAATAGTGTGTTTCGGGACGAAACGCAGTTTTTAAGAAGGGGGCAATGTAACGAAACCAGCAGACATTCGAAATGAGTTTACGTTAAATAAAAGAAGCAGACCTCTCGGCGCGATAAAAACGAAATTGTCACACGCACAAAAAGAGACCATAAATCATCTCGGCCCGACGTATAAAAACGCTCTTATTTACACACCACCACGCTGTACGGCATAGTCCAGCGGAGACAGAATGTCTAGGAAGATTCGACAGACATTCGAGAGGGAGATGGAGTGTACGAGAATGCTTCGAGATGTTTTCACATACGTATATAAGGCGGCATGATTCATTACGGGATTCATTGCGGGATCGAGTGCGAAGAAATAAATAGTGGTAGCCAAATAAATAGTTCTTTAAGTAGTGCCGTCTTATATAAATAGAACTGTTACATAAATACGGACAGAGATATTAGTTATGTAAATAAATACCTGCGATAATTAAATTGTAGTAGTTTAAGTGTGTTACGTTAGTTTTATGTTTTTATATTGTTATATAATTTTAAGTTACATAAATATACAGACTGTTTTAAATAAATAATTGCACGAGTTGTTTATTGGAACCCGAAAAGTTACAGTGTATATATATAGGTATATCTGTTAAACATAGTAAGTAGTAAGTAAAGGCCAGACCAAAAAAAGAACCAAAAAAACAGAAAAAGGCATTTGAAAAGGCATCAAATGTTGAAAAGAAAACATTAATGAGGCGTATTTTCTTTTTATATAAGGCATAAATTTCCAAGCATAAAAATCAGATAAACCACATAAAAATCGTTGTACCTAACTATTAACATTTTATCTTCACCAAATATGCATTTCTAAACAAATTTATATAAAGAAAATTACTAATCTCGAAGAGAACTGATTATTAAATCCTGTTCTAAACGTTCCATCATAAAGTTGTGTCTTCTATCACTTAATATATTCCTTTAAACCAAAAAAATTCTGTCTTGTATATTTGAATTTTGTAATTAATGCGGGATCCATAGTAAAATCAGTAGTAATTTCACCATTTAAAATTGATGCAATTTTTTGAAATATGTCAAAGAAATATAACACCAAAAAAAAGCAAATAGTATCGATATTTTTATAATTGGTAATAAATTTTAAACATTCAATTTTTGCCCTAAATACCTACTGTATTTCGAAATGTTGATTATGTTTGACGTTAATGGTTTATTGCTTATCATTAAATAGATACTTCAAATAGAGGCTTTAGATTGTTAGACATTTCTCGGATATATACCAGCAGTTTTCCGAGAATAATTTTATCTGGTTGTCATATTTCCAATTTATGAACTTTTTGTATAGAAGTCGTACCTTTCTGGGAATTTATCCGATAACATATCGTTAGGAGTTAGTGCGCAATTTGACTGATTCTCGGTTTTTGTGTGCGCTTCAGTTATTTCGTTTATAATGAATGTTGCCTAGTGCAAATTAGTCAGGATTAAAATATTACTTTTCTAAAAGCGTTTAAAAAGTTTTGAGTTCTTAATTTCAGGGAAGTTTTTCTGTTGTCAAGATCTTTGTATCTCTTTCGTAAACATAAAATAAAGAAAGTTATCTTTGTTTATTACATCTATATTTTAAATTAAAAATAGAATAAGAGTTAATATCTTGAAGATAGTTCACCCTATATAAAGTTAACAACAATAAGAAAAAAATCTATGTATACGTAATGGAATGTCAATATATATATTGATATGATGATTCAAGACATCTACCGTACATTTGGAAAACAGCTCTAACGTAACGACGTAGTCAGTATAATAGCTCAACACCATCTAGGGCACTAGAGCGAACGAGTGAGCGACACAGCCAGCCGCACTAATTCTACCGACCAATGAAGGCCAGGCAGGACATGTCAATAAATTTTAAACATTCAATTTTTGCCCTAAATACCTACTGTATTTCGAAATGTTGATTATGTTTGACGTTAATGGTTTATTGCTTATCATTAAATAGATACTTCAAATAGAGGATTTAGATTGTTAGACATTTCTCGGATATATACCAGCAGTTTTCCGAGAATAATTTTATCTGGTTGTCATATTTCCAATTTATGAACTTTTTGTATAGAAGTCGTACCTTTCTGGGAATTTATCCGATAACATATCGTTAGGAGTTAGTGCGCAATTTGACTGATTCTCGGTTTTTGTGTGCGCTTCAGTTATTTCGTTTATAATGAATGTTGCCTAGTGCAAATTAATCAGGATTAAAATATTACTTTTCTAAAAACGTTTAAAAAGTTTTGAGTTCTTAATTTCAGGGAAGTTTTTCTGTTGTCAAGATCTTTGTATCTCTTTCGTAAACATAAAATAAAGAAAGTTATCTTTGTTTATTACATCTATATTTTAAATTAAAAATAGAATAAGAGTTAATATCTTGAAGATAGTTCACCCTATATAAAGTTAACAACAATAAGAAAAAAATCTATGTATACGTAATGGAATGTCAATATATATATTGATATGATGATTCAAGACATCTACCGTACATTTGGAAAACAGCTCTAACGTAACGACGTAGTCAGTATAATAGCTCAACACCATCTAGGGCAGTAAAGCGAACGAGTGAGCGACACAGCCAGCCGCACTAATTCTACCCACCAATGAACGCCCGGCAGGACATGTCATGGTACAAATACGATCTGAAAACCGGGTTACACGCAATCAGACGAAAATCGTGAGAAAGACGCCGTCGCCTGAAGGTGATCAATGAGATTTTACCGAAACGTTTCACCAACTGTTTTTACATGTTTAAATTGTCTAGCACAAATTTACATTATTATTATTAATTGGGACACAATGAAAATAAGCAGACGTTTTTCTATAGTGTTCTTAAGTTAATCTTTAATTTTAAAATAAACTCCAAAACCAAATCTAATATATATTTATTAACATTTAATACATTTATAAAATAATAAAGGTACAGAATAAATCAGATTATTTTCCCAGTCATTCACTGTATATATGAAATATTTCACAAAAACTCACATCTTAACACTACTTCCCCTATGGACTTAGTGCTAAAATTGGTATTACCATATGATATTAATACTATGTTAGACGTTACTATTTTTCTACAATGTTTAGTGTTACCTAAGAATGAAAGTGATAACACACTCACTTCAGCTCCAGTGTTCAATTTCAAATTTATTTCCTTACCGTTTACATCTATATTCTTTGTCCATATGCACTCGCTTCATTTATTAGTGTCACTCACATTCAATACCACAGAGCCTATAGTACAACTGGTGTTCTTTATCACTTTCAGTGATTCTTTCTTCTGTCGA
Organism: Amphimallon solstitiale; assembly: GCA_963170755.1. Taxonomy (NCBI): domain Eukaryota; kingdom Metazoa; phylum Arthropoda; class Insecta; order Coleoptera; family Scarabaeidae; genus Amphimallon; species Amphimallon solstitiale. Next base: position 66,608,091 of record OY720680.1, read on the forward strand.
CACTAACATTAACTCTTTCACTCTTTGTTTATTCATCGTGTCAATTTTCACTTGGTAATTTTTGCAAGATATATTATTCTTTTTTTCTGCAAACTAATGCAAAATGATTCCTTGCGTTGCACTCGTCACAATTCTGTCCATATGCACGGTATTTACCTTGTGAATGTGTGGAGCCACAACATCCCTATTGGCGATGAAGCTGATCATCTTTCATTCTTTTTTACTTCACCTTTCCTATTTTTTTACTGCACTCACAACTACTTACTCACTTCACAGCTTTACTTATGGTTAATTATCCTGATTCTCAAAATTCCCATGACAATTGGATCTCGTACCATGTCCTTTTCATCTTTATATTTAGCTGGCTTCACAGCTGTTCTTAACTCTGTTAGAAAACCATCAAATTCTTGTCCTTCTTTCTGACTGACTGACTTGAATTCAAAAATTATATTTTTCTTCGAGCCACAGTGATCATCCAACTTTTTAATTATGCTATACAAGTCCGTTTTTCCTCTGACGTCAGTGCAAATGAATTGAACCAAACCATCTTCTCCAATTAAACTCAATAATATAGCTGCTACCTTCTTTTCTTCAGCTTTCTCATATAGATCATTTGCTGTCATAAATAATAAAGCTTTGCTAAACAATCTATGTACATCTCAACCATTCGATTTTAAATTGCATAATACGAATTTCAAATCAAAGCAGCTTATTTCATTTTATTCTTCACAAGAGCAAAGTAAAAAACGTTGATTGTTGTAGTACCATGACCGCATCGAGTACCGAAATATAAAATTCAGTGCTTTGTTAGATGATGAAACGAAAAACTATCTGATGACAAAATGATAATTCGCCATCAAACATCACTCTTAAATCCTCGTATATAATAGGATTTATTTTCTTCGTATAGATTTTGATTCATTTAGTTTCAGTCTGTTCACAGCATACCACTTGCCTAGACATTCCAAGCTTTTGTGCAAGCTAATGCAGTCACTCAGAGGTATAACAGACAAGAATAACTTTGTATCATCCGCAAACATTAAGTTCTCACAGATAGTTTGGCAGATCATTTATAAAAAAACAAAAATAACAGTGGGCCTAAGTTTGACTCATATGGTAGCCCTGAGTTAGCAACTCAGCTCTGAGCAAAATAAGATATAGATGGAGCTACAGATCTGAAAAACCAAAGTGTTTTAGTATGCGCAGTAGTATGCCCTGATTATTCTGTATATATTGTGTCCATCTGTTCTCCTACATCAAGAACTTCCGATGTAAATTGTGTAGAACTGACCAATTTCGTCATTAATCGCCTTCCCAGAATCCTATTTTGCATACTTGAGATATTAAGTTTTATGGCATCCTAAACAAATTTATAAAGTACTGACTCAAACGCTGCATATGAATTGGTTATAGTTAGTCAAATTTGATGGGTCACCACGTGTTAAGACAGGATAGACACCGGCTGTCTTCCACTTGTTTGGAGAAATGTTGAGGTACGCAAACTAATCTTCAAGATAATAGGGGTTCCAGAAAAATATTACTACAATACTCAACCATGAAAGCAGGCCCTAATAAGCACCAGCTGTTCTTAACCCTAGTAAACATAACATCCTCTTCAGACATATTTGTGATTTTTATAAGCAACACAACACCCACAATGATGAGAATTACAGGTGTTACAAATAAAAATTGTTTTTCTAAACAGCATCGAGGACATTTTTCATATCAAATTTATTATAACAATACTTCTCTTGAAAGTATGTCAAATATCGTTCCATTTTTTTTTGCAGCAAACATTAAACGACCTTCAATCCAAAAAAAGTTAAACAAACATTGACATAATGTAAAATTTTAAGAGTGACCTATTTCCAAAATGACAGCTGATAAACTAGATTATCAAATGTTTTCCTTCTTGTTCAAAGAGTACACATTGCTTCCCTATCACGGCTATCACCATTGATATATTTAATATGGAGTTGACACAATCAACAAAAAAGTTGTTTGTTTATGAAATCGTCTGCAAAAAAATTGTTTTTACACTGCTCACGTGTTTATTGTATAATATTTGAATAAATTTGCCAATCGCGTTATCAGAGATTTACAGACACTCCTTATCTTCCACGAACAAATTTAGAAATATTAATAACTATTTCGTATTGCATTTTAACGTTGTGCATGTTTAAATATTATCAAAAACTGGCTTACTTAGTATCTTATCCAAATGCATATGCAATAAAGCGTCTCATTTCAATAATAAAGTCTAACAAATCGCTGTAATATGATCCATTGGTACCTAATATAAATTTACTGGTTTGATTTTGCAAGCCTTATTTAAATTAATACATGTGGAGATGGAACACCAATACTAATTATCGTCCTATATCTGTTCTTCCAAGGTTGTCCAATTCTTTCTCAAATAAAAGTTATATTCTGTACTGCACCCAGAACATTTCTCCTAACAAATTTATTATAAAATTACTTCTCTAGAAAGTATGTCAAAATAGTGTCCCATATTTTTGCAGCAAACATTAAACGACCTTCAATACAAAAAAAAAATTAAACATATATTTATCTACACAAACTCGCTGTAATCAGTAATCAATAAACAGGCAAATGTGTTTACACTTGTGAAGATGTTCGTTGATAAAAGTCCGGCATATCTTGTAGAAGCTTAAGTGATCCTTTTAGAATCTGTATTGATAAGTATCTAGAATTTTGAACTTATTCAGTATGGAATCCCACATATATTATTATTAGAAGATTACATGCTTATTTGAAAGTTAGTCAAATATTTAGTCATCGGATATTCTTGCGCACCATCAAGCGCACGTTTTAAAAATATTTTGGTTTATACAAGCTGTTCCAGATTGAAATGCCAGACTAAAGTCGCTTTTTTCTAAATGGAACAGCCTGTATATTAATAGATAAAATGATCCGCGCTTGAAAGCGGGTTACATCGGTATATTGCTGTATGGGTCTAAAGTTGATAGTTTCTGTGTTAATAATTATTTTACTTGATAAATTAATACATTTCAGTAGGCTATTCTGCATAAGGAAAAACAAAAGATCCGAAACCAACAGAATAGAATATTTTTTTACTAGTATTAACTTTCGTTGCTACGTGAAATAAATTCTGTATCTGTTCGCGTTATACAGAGTGTTCACAATTTCGCAAAATCGAAGAAATCTCGTAATTTTTAAATGGAACACCCTGTATATTTTTAGCTCATTGAAAATCCCTTTTACTACGCTTTCTATTGGTACCTCATTTAATGCAGCTAGGATAGATCATTTGCTAATTATTTCTTTTTAAAATTGAATTAATGAAAAATACTTGTATTTTTAGTAGCTAATTTGCTAATTTAAAACCTTCTGTAAGGTCGGATATTCAACAAATAATCCATAAATGGTCTATAACGCGCAGTTAGACTAAGAAAATTAATGTTTATGTCTTATTTTTGTAACTTGGTTATAATATTTTTTTAATTTAAGCTACACCAAATACATTGTACAATGTAATTCACTTAAAACAAAATTAAATTGAAACAATGAATTTAGGACTGTAATTCCTATACCTTTTTGTTCGTTTTTCTAGAGTACACAATTAGTACTTAGTTATACTCTACAATTTGTGAATTCAATAGCATCGTTAACATCAGGACAGCTAAGCGATGGCACATTAAAATCACCCATTATAACAACGTCGGTCAAGCCAAATACAAACAGCTCCAGCTGTTCTAAGAATAATTCAAATCAGTTTATTAATATCCACATGCACAAAAATAACAATAACAAAAAACTTTACAAAGCAATATTAATGGTCTAGCATAATACGTCATTCAGATCAACCCCGAATCCGATTTAAATTTTTCAGAAAATTCAACTTCTTTCCCTACATCTTATTGCATTTGATAAAATAATAATAATATCAAACAATGAGTTGCATGAAAATATATCGCCAAGACAACTTTCGATTTTTCTAGAGAACATGAGAACATACTTTTTGTTGTAAAAGTAATCGTTTATGAAACAAACACATATTTCAAAATTCAAGTACATTTTAAATTGTTTGAAGGTTAGAGGGATTGGGGGGGGCAGGGGGCAGGGATATCACGCGGACTTCCCGATTACATAAGATCACATTTACCGTATTAATTTTCCTATTACTAAGCAACATTTATGTTGATATATTAATTACGTTTTTTTTTTAATTTCTATTTCAAAATATTTAAATGAATATTATAGGAATATTTCGAATTTTTGTCAATGACCCATTCAAGCGAGTCAAATGAAAATGTTTCATAATCCTGTTATGATTTCTTAATTTAGGACAGTAACACATACATTTATTATACATATGGTTTGTAAAACTAAGCTTTCAATATTTTCAGTGTTAGAGTTTCATATGTTTAGTAAGAAGTTACAAGATTTACAAAAGCCAGTGTGCAAGCCTAAGTACCAAAAAAAAGCACTGCTATTATTTTAAGGTCACATACAGAGTAGCAAAGTTCAAAAGACATTACACCTTTGCAGAAAAGCTTATTCTACCAGGTGCTCTTAACATGATTAATATTATGCTGGAAGAATCGACGGGAAAATTAATTTCAAAGGTATCATTGTCCAATAACACTATTAGTCGAAAAATCCTTCTATAGCGTAGGATCTCAATGATCAATTTATAGAGAAGATGAAAGGCACGCAATTTGGTCTGCAAATTAATGAAAGGCATATGCCTTATTTGTTAAGTGCGCCTCCTGGATGATTAAATTATAATTATCGTTAAAGACCTTTTCTTCTGCAAAAGTATCACTGGAAGCCCAAAGGCTCAAGCTTTAATTGAAATGCTTGACAAACTTATAACCAAAAATAATTTAGGTTGGGAAAAGTGCATCATTATATGTACTGATAGAGCTCCTTCAGTCTCTGAGCCTTAAATATTTTTTTTTTTCGAAAAAAAGTCCGGCATTTTCAATTTTGAATTTTAAAATTTTAATATTTTATTCATCATCAGTAACCCTAAAGACCATGAATCACTTATTTACAGCCTCAAATATGTTTTGGAAAAAAAGTAAGCCATTTTTAATTTTGAAGTTTTAATATTTTATTTCTCATCAGCGACTCCAAAAACTATCGTATCCATAATTTGATGTAAATATTTCAACCTTTCGGGTTTTGAGCAGGAATCTGGGATTTTGTGCTACTGTGCGGCAGGTCAAAATATTGCACCTCTACTTGGGCCGCACAGTAGTCAGAACCGACAAAAACGTGATCGTAATTTAAAAAAAATGTTTGTAGTATACTGGACTAATTAAAAATAGCAGTTAAATTTTTTAGTTGAAATGTTTGAAAATTTGGGCCATAGAGGGTTAAATGCGATAGAAAAATTTCATGTGCATGTAAAGTTTTTAATGCGTTTTGCCAGTTTGAGTAATATGTTGTAATAATCGATTATATTAGTATTTTTGACTGACCGTGAAACAAAACTAAATTATTTATAAAAAAAGCAATATATCCTATTAGATGCTTGTGAACAAGTTAACCAATTTTAGAGCATATTTTCTGAATTTGCCATTTGACGATAATAGCATATATTGCTAAATTTTCTGTCTGTTTCATGTAGTGGTTATATTATATTTGTTTTCTTTCCTGGTCGAATTTCTATTATAGAGTATTCTGATTTTATCGTTTATTTCAGACCAAGTTGACGGATCATAAAGTTGGTTAATAGGGTAGATGTTGATCCTTCGTATGAAGTACTAAATATAGGAACATTAAATGCTTCACCATCTTCTGTATTAACGGACTCCTCTTCTTTAACTTCAAAAATATCTTCATTTACAACTTGGGATAATTGTTGTAAATGTTGTTCTTCAGATTTTTCATTTATGAATGATAAACTCTTTTGAAGTGAAAGCATCACCATGTGATCTTAAGATTTTTTTTATTTATTCTTTTGCTTCTCGCGTTCCTATTCTCTAGTGCTTTACGTTTGCGATTTTGAGATCAGGATAAGTTTTTTGAAAACATTACTGAACTTGTATTATATAAATTTAAACCAAAAAAAATATATAATTTATTTATTTCAAGAAAGATATTAGATACAAATCTCTAAATACCTCAGAACATCAGAAAGGCGTACATATTTTCATAAATATCATTTAACAATCGACACACAATCCGAGAGCTATACGATGGAATGGGGTGATATGCTGGCCGAGGACGCGCGCGTGCGCACAATTCTAAAAAGTGTAGACTTCTGGTTTCTTAAAAAATAAAATTAATTTAGTTGTGAATGCTGCAAAACTTTACGAACACCTGTTACTGATTTGTTGTTGCTAAGACCCTGCTGCAGCGCCCTTTATATGATACACCTCTATGACGCTTACCTCAATTACAGCCTAGCGCAGCCACATAGTGGTCAAAACCGACAAAAACGTGATCGTAATTAAAAAAGGTTAAAATTGTTGATAATGCTCTAACTTATGTATTTTTTTTGTATGCGTCATCATACAACTTTTCACCAAGAATTGTTGTTTTATCTTTGTCAGAACAAGAGATATTAATTATCAAAAACTGCAAAATTAACAATATTTCTATGAGGTATATTTTAATACCCGAACCCTAAGTTGTCTTTGTTATTACCTCAGCCAGATATCTTGGTCGATTTAAAAGTAATTCTTACGGGTGAAAGTACTTACTTTAAGGATTCAAATGGCATCATTACTTTCTAGGAAACTGCTTTTATTTCCAGGTAACATCGGCTGCCTATAATCCTATAAGAGCTATGTATAAATGAATTTTTAATGAGGGATAACGTTTATTGCTAGTACTTTCTAGTCCGTGAATTTTTCATGAAATGAAGAATTGTAGTGTAGGTAATTAAAAAAGTTATGATTTTACCTGCGGAGAAGTGCGGAAGAGGACCTAATGTATATAAATGTGCGATGAGTGCCGCACGTGTCTAGGCTTTTATTAGAAGTTATGAAGTGTAGTCGTAAGTACAGTTTATTATCTTCTTGGTGTCCTCAGAAAACTTTTTAATTTCGCATAATTGTTCCTTCAATTAATGTGTAATCACTAATTGTAATAATTTAATTAGTGTTTACTTAGAGATATTGATGCATTTTCGGCGTTTTTCCACTATGGCAATTACACATCTGGATCGATATCAGAAAATGATGGAAGTATCTGGTCAATGTTTTTCTGTGAAGAAAATTCGTGTTTTGGACTATCTCAGAGAACATTTTCAAACAGATGTGGATGAAATTGCAACTAGTGCGCTCGAGAATTTTACGAGATACTCGTTTTTCCCGCAATGCCTAACAAAGTGGTGTCATTTTGCGTGATATTCTTTCTATTAAGGGGATATTAAAGCGGTCGAGAAAGCAAGATATCGAATTTATCAGTTTTTTTTTACTATTGTTCAAGATAGAAATGTGAAATTTTCTGTTCAACTCCAATATAGATATGAGTACACGGAAAGGTTGCCAGATTATGTAATTTTTTGTCACAACCATCTACTTTTTTTAATTCCAAATTAGAGTAAAATGTACGTGTGTTTCTCGGTCAAAATCTGAAATAATTAAATGAAATTGATCAAAACGGATGTAATTCCCGTGTGAGATATAGCATTTTGAATTGCGGAAAAAAAATTAATTTGAGTAATTAAATTAAGAAATTCGGGAATGGTGCGATACTGAATTATTTGCATTTTAGCAGTGCCTACAGCTGTATTTTTTCTCTGTATTCGGGTGACGGAAAACAACACATTCATTTCAAATATATGAGAATGAGATGGGTTGCATTTGGCTCCTCCTACGGGCCAGCACCTCCAAAAGCAATTATAGTCAATTCCCAAATACAAATCGACTTTAATATCCCCTTAAAATTGACATGTTTGACGAATATTTTAAAGCCACTGCAGAATTATATATATCTTTGTACAATTGGTACTCCATGCTGCCCTACAGTACATAAAATTCTTATTCATGGTGATGCAATTATTAATGAAGTTCTATTGCCTATGGGTGAATTATCAGAAGAAGCCCAAGAGTCAAAAAAACAAGGATGTAAGGAAGTTCCAGGACGCAAAAAATCAACCTGTGAAAAACAAATAGGGACTTATTCTATAGGCTCCTATTGAGCTCAGATCCTTCTCTGATTTCATATCAATCCAGAGCATGATTCTTTTACTTGACCTTACAGACGAAGACGAACTTGAACTTAAGGAATATGAGTGGGACGACGTAAGCAAAATGTATAGGGAAGACGCAAGTGAAGACTCGGATGCTTCTCTCGGCTATGTGTATGTCAGAAATAGTTTCTATTATATGTATTTGCAATTAAACAACTAAGAACTGTCTAAAAAACGTCAACCATACCTTCCCACTTACAACAGCACCTCTAGCTCTTTGTAACTAAATATTAGTAGTTATTTATGAATAAACAAACACTTTATGCTAAATACATATAGCAGGAAGGAACGATCATTGAGATAGTGACATCTTTAAGTACTCTTATTTCATCCCCTAAGCGGTTGAAAAGGGTTGAAATCAAATGAGTTGTTATATATTGTTTATACATATTTTTACGGCAACAAGATTCAATTTTTAACCTACTTTTACAGCGTGACTAATTTCGTGATCGAATTCGTTTTTCTTCGTATTGAAACGGTCAGAGATAATCAATGATTAGTTAACCGAGTATTTCAAGAGGGGCGTTTACCAACAAATAGAAACTTATGCCACTTATATTAATCGCGGGATGGGTAGAAGCAAGGGGGTGTAGGTGGAGCTAGACGATATTCGGTTTCGATCACAGCGCTTCGGTTTTATTCACAGATTCTGTCTTAGATAAAGGAATACTATAGATGGGAAACATAATGTATAAAGAATGAGCACTTACGGAACTTTTATAATAAGCCAATTTTCGCTTGCCCATAACTTATATTATTATACACTCGAGTATTATAAGTATATATGACATTTCTTTTCAATTACAAACCGTCACTCTGATTTAAGTCTGGAATAGCCGACCGATTCTGATAGATGTGCGTCTTTGCTAGGACCGGTAGAGATACCGTAAAGTGGGGATAGACGACGCAATAGCTTCCGAACACTCTAGTGCGAAATGTGTGTGACAATGTTTACTATTTAATGTTTTTTATCTTCAAAAATAATTACTTAAAGTTTTTTTTTTAATATCGTTCATCAAATGTGGAGCTGGCGAGTAGATGTTGTTTTACTTTCTTATACGTAGTATAAGGAAGTATTGTGATGATGAAAATTTTCGACCTCGAGATTTTTGCAGATGTCCACGTTTTGAGGTCCCCTGATACCAAAAAAGTGGTTTTTAAAAAATGTCTGTGTGTCCGTGTGTCTGTGTGTGTGTGTCTGTGTGTCTGTGTGTCTGTGTGTGTGTCTGTGTGTGTGTCTGTGTGTGTGTGACCACGATAGCGGTCAAACCGCTGTAGATATCAATTCCAAATTTTGTATTTACGTGTGTAATCTGCCTCTTGAGAACTGATTAGATTTTGAGCAAAATCGGCCGACCGGAAGTAGTAGTTTACTTCAGTGAAGAAATCAAAATTTGCAAATATTTCGTCAATTACTAAGTTTAAACAAATTTATAAAGAATTCATATGTACTTAGAATTAAGTTTGAAACAAATTGTCTTAAAAAAGTTTTTCGAAATTCCTACCGGAAGTAGGTCTTTTACTCTTATCGAAAATCAGTTTTTTGCAAATATCTCGCAAGTCATGCTTTTAAGACAAGTACGTTACGAGTATAAAAGTATTTACAACATAATTTTCAATATCTTTTATATAAAAAAAATTTCAAAATTCAGACCGGAAGTACCACTTTTACTCCTATCGAATAGCGATTTTTTGCAAATATGTCGTATGTTATGCATTCTATATATATTTATCAAGAGTACAAAAGTATTTAAAGTTGGATATGGAATATTTTTTGTATAAATGAAATTTCAAAATTCGGACCGGAAGTAACACTTTCATACGTATAAGGAAGTCGTGTGGTAGCCACACCTCATTTTTTACTTTCTTATACGTAGTATAAGGAAGTATTGTGATGATGAAAATTTTCGACCTCGAGATTTTTGCAGATGTCCACGTTTTGAGGTCCCCTGATACCAAAAAAGTGGTTTTTAAAAAATGTCTGTGTGTCTGTCTGTCTGTCTGTGTGTCTGTCTGTGACCACGATAGCGGCCAAACCGCTACATATATCAATTCCAAATTTTGTATTTACGAATATAATCTCCCTCTTGAGAACTGATTAGATTTTGAGCAAAATCGGCAGACCGGAAGTAATAGTTTACTTCGGTGAAAAGCTCGAATTTTGCCAATATTTCGTCAACTACTAAGTTTAGACAAATTTATAAAGAATTCATATGTACTTAAAATTAAATTCGAGAAGAATTTTATTAAAAAAATTATTCGAAATTCCTATCGGAAGTAGGTTTTTTACTCTTATCAAAAATCGTTTTTTTGCAAATATGTCGTAAATTATGCATTCTATATATATTTATGAAGAGTATAAGTATTTAAGGTTATAAGTATTTAAGGTTGAATTGGGGATATTTTTTATATAAATGAAATTTCAAAATTTGGACCGGAAGTAACACTTTCATACGTATAAGAAAGTCGTGTGGTGGCCACACCTCATTTTTTTTCATTTGTGTACCCGCCTTCAAATCAAATTCATGCATTTTTGTCGTTATTTCTAAAACACATAACTTCTTTAAGAAAATAAATTAGTACAAAAACTGGCCGTGACATTATAAATTTATGCCTTTTGCATCACTGGCCCAAATTTGAGATTCTAAAATTACAAAATAAATTTAAAAAACGCAAAACGGCGATGCCTTAGTTTTCGATAAGTAAACGCTCCTATTAATCGGAATTGAAAAAACCGGTCCGTAATCGTTATCAGGGGACTTCAAACCACGGATATTTGCAAGAACCTCGAGATCCAAATTTTCATTCTCTTTTGAACGTTAATTCTTTAAATTCTACTTGTAAACTCATTAAGCATTTTCCTTATTGCTACATTACCCGGAATCTATTCGAGTTTATATAATTCACACACACACATTCGCATATGTGTAAGAAGCACACATACACATACATACATACAATGTATGTACTACGTTATTTGTCTGTCCCATCGCATATTTTACATATACAACCGCAGCGCAATGACAAACTGTACGCGAAAGGACCTTGGCGAACTATTTAAAAATATTTAACTTACAAATAATTTGCTAATAAATTCTGATAACAGATGAAGGTCTCACCGTGTCGTCGGATGATTATACATTATAATCTGGTGTTCTGTCATTGAGGGATATGATACTATTGGGTTTAACATAAAGAAAAAAAACGCTGTGACACTTTTAATATGTATAAGAACAGAGACGAAGCAATCCGGAAATATGAATAGATTTTTGTTGTTGTTTGTTGTTCGTACGACTTTGCTTCTCCAATAGAATCTATAGATTCCATGGTCATGATCTCATATATTAATATTTTATCGATAAGGATGAGATGTGATCGAAATCCTTGATATGTCTGTCGAGATAAATGTGTACATGTATACGAGGACGGTTCATTATTTATGGGACAGTGTGCAGTTTATAGCGTGATCAAATAGATTTGTCAAGTACTATGTCATATCGCTTCTTTCTTCCTTCTTAAAAATAATAATATTCTTACTGTATTATACAAGGTGGTCGATGGTAGCGGGAGATTTTGAGAACTTTATTATTCGAAAAGCAACAGAACTTAACTAAAACACACTATACCAGTATAAAGATAAATATTGGCCATTTTTATATCTTAAAAATTATGCTGGGCAAGTGGTTTTCTCTTTTTTCTATAACTTCCTGAAGCCAACCATTGAAATTTTGCATAGCACGCCGGAAATAATTTTTCTTTTTAGCTCCGGAATATCTCGTGGTTTATCAATAAAAACCTTGCGTTTGAGATAGCCCCACAAAAAGTAATCACTCAATGTCCCCGTGTTTAGAAATAACGCAATCTGGAAAAAGTCGACGTACAGCAGTTATTGATACCCTTGCGGTATGTGCGTATCATTGTCTTGCTAAAACCATGTATTCTGGTTATTTTTCAATTGTTGTGTCAGAAACTGGTTTATTATGTCAGCATAGCGTGCAGAATTGATTGTTACAGCATTTTTATTCTGATCCTCAACAAAGTATGGACCAATAATTTCCATATAAGACATTGCCCACCATGCCGTTAGCTTCGGACTGTGTAATGGTTGTTGGTAAAATTCCTTTGGATTTTTCAAAGACCAACAACGGCTGTTGTGCTTATTGGCATAACCTGACAAATTGAAGTGCGCTCCATCAAACATCCATAAATTATGAACATCAATTGTCGTAACATCCTTTCAGCAAAATGCAGGCGACGAGGATGATCTGTTGGCTTGAGTGCTTGAACAATCTGGATCTTATATCGATGGAAATGCAGATCTTTGTGTAAAATTCGGAGAAAAGTCGTCTTAGCTAGGCCAATTGCCTGTGTATGTTTTCGACTGGAACGTTTCCATGATTACTGAATGGCATAAAATGTCAAATAATTTGACAAATTAATCCATAGCAACCTATGTATAGTTTGAAAATAATAACGTTTTCAAAATCTGCCGGTACCTTAGACTACCTTGTACATACATTAATTACTAATTTAAAGACCTTAACTCCTGGTGAGGGTAGAATTCTGGCCGTTTCTCGGTAGGCTTACGACAGAATAATAGCTATAATGTTGAAATTATTTTTATTACCAAAAAGAGTACCTAAACACACACAGATACATGCAATCAGCATATCCATACATCGGAAAACAATGTTGGGGTTATTGAAATGGTTAAAGTATATAGATTACTTGGTATTTAAAAAGTCATCCGATTCTGTGTAACAGGCTTGTATTTGGTCTCAATACTTTTCTTTATCACAAATCCTTTTTTATTTTCATAGGCGTAAGAATGTACGACGTGAATAGCAGGACTTGGTTGTCGAACCACTCAAGTTCCAGTATTTGAAAGCTCTGTTTATTTGCACTTTTAACAGAGCACTAAAATGAAAAAGGCTGAGATTGGCACTTGTGCTAATTGAAAGACCGAGGACAATCCCAAGCAGTTATTAGTACTAAATTGATCAAATATTCAGATTATATTGATGAATGACTAAATTTATCAACAATTATTATAAAACTCGAGATTCCTTTAAGAAAGGCTCACAAACACACATCTTATATATGAACTAAATTACCAACGTGTCATGGTTCACAAATGAACTTATTGTTCAAACAGTTAACTATAAATCTAATGACAATCAACAGCGGAATCTGACAAGCATGATAAACGCTTAGATCAGATAACAAGCAAGGCTCTAATATTGGTACAGCGGAAAAAAGTTTGAAGCTCTATTAGGAGATATTTGTTGGAATTTGTAAGAAAAAACTGAAGAAACTGAACATGATAATTGAAAGAAACAAATTTCAAATGAAGAAAACAATTTTAATTATTTAAAATGTATAGAATCACGACCTAATTTTGTTTCTGTTTATATTTTGTGCAAAAACAAATTATTTTGGAATTAATTTGGAAGAAAAATAGGAAGCATAACCGAAACAGTAAATATCCAATAATAATAATAATAATAATAATAATAATAATAATATTCTTTATTTGTCCAACAGCACATGCCAATTACAGGACAACAATCAATTCTTGATAGCATTTCCTAAACTAAAACTAAAAAAACACAAGTAACAATACAATAGATGACAAGTTATGGAACACTTCAAGCTTATATAAATGAAAACACACGCATAACCTGAAGTGAAAAACTAATATCAAAATCTGATACAGTGGTTCATATTGTATTAATAACAATAATAACAATAACAATAATGAGTAGAAACCTTAGCACATTAGACGAAGAAGCAAATATTTAATAATTAGTACATCATAGCCAATGCGTTCAGATTAAATTAAAATAAATAGTGTTACAGACATATGCATTGAGTCAAATCGAAAGACATATTCATTTATCGATAGAATGAGGCTTTTGAATAAAAGGAAAGTGAAAAGGATCAGGGCATAGTTCGTTAGCGTTCCTAGCCATATGCGTAAGAGGTGCCTTAGCAAAAACATTTGACCTAGCTCGAGCCACCACAAAAGTATCGCTTGAACGCGTACCATATCTGGGAACCAAAAAATCCACAGCGGAGAGTATATTCGGGGCATCAATTCTGTTACTAACCAGCCCAACCATAAAATTGGCACTTGCGATCTCTCTACGCTCCAAGAGGGAAGGAACGTCATGTTCTAATAGCAGACTCTCATAGTCAACGCCTCTAGGAGGATATGTGCCTCGAGCCCTGTACGAAAAGTACTTCAAAAATCTCTTCCGTACTCTCTCAATCAAAAGGTTTTGGTAAACGTAACAAGGATACCAGATTATAGAGGCATACTCCAGTCTGGGTCGCACCAGTGAGAAAAACAGTATCTTCAATGTATCCGGATTCATGAACTCCCGGCACGACCTGACAACAAAGCTGAGTGCATGTGAGGCGGAGTTGCATATCGAATATATGTGATTAGAAAAATTCAAACGTTGGTCAAATAACACTCCAAGATCCTTCATTTGTGTTTGCCTGGGAATAGGAGTTTGATCCAATACGTAGGGGAAAACTAGTGGCTCGTTTCGTGTGGTATATGTAACCACCGCACATTTATTAACGCTGATTTTTATTTTGTTCCGCTGGCACCAGTTGTTAATAACACGTAGATCATTCTGTAGGGCTTCACAATCGCAGACTGACGAGATCCTTGAATAAATCTTTAAGTCATCAGCATAAGCTAGGACGCGACAGCTGAGAATAGACAGTAGATCGTTAATGTAAACGTTGAAGAAGAGTGGGCCCAGGTTTGATCCTTGGGGTACACCTGAAGAAGCTGTAAAAGTGTTAGAATGAAATCCATTGTAGTAAACATAATTAGAACGATTGTCCAGGTAAGAGGCAATCAGATTAATGACAGGTGACGTAAGACCCAGGGAACTCAGCTTTGAAAGAAGTATTGTGTGATCAATAGTATCGAACTGATAAATTGTGTTATTTCAACCAAGTTGGAGACTGTTGATCTGCCCGAAGTAAACCCATGCTGCTGCGGGGAGATATGTGACCTTATGTATGCATAGAGCTTAGTATAGAGTAAATGTTCAAATACCTTGGAACTCCCCGACAATATACTGATTGGTCTGTAGTTCAAGATATCATCTTTGTTACCCTTCTTAAAGACAGGATTAATTTTACTTATTTTCCAGATTTCAGGAAAAGTTGATGTTCGGAGAGAAAGGTTAAAGATCACAGACAACGGAGCGCATAAAACAGACACGCAATCCCTAAGCAAAAAGTTGGGCAACTCATCATGACCTGACAGTCAGCTTTAAGGTGTTTCAAAGCAGTCAGAGTTTCACCTGTCGAAAAGGGCTCCATAACAAAGCTGCTAGAGCAAACATGGGCATTTGATGAGACAAAAATAGAACGTGGTTGAAACACTTCAGAAAATATTTTAGCAAAAGCTTCCACAATTTCGTCCGGAGCAGTAAGCTCCTCCTCCCCATGTCTTAACGTACCGGGAATTCTTGACTTTCCCGTTCTTTGACCAACAAAGTGCCAAAACGCCCTGGGATTTTTAGATATGTTGCTCTCCAAATTCAACAAGTACGTACCATAAGCTCTACGTGCCTCCAACTTCACCAATCTACGTACTCTGACAAATTCACCCTGGAAGATTAGTGATCCCGATAATTTCCATTTCTTGTGGTAAAAATTCTTGAGATTTAATAACTTGATTAATGAGGAGTCGTACCAGCTAGGAAATCGCTGAGATGTTGATGAGTATTTTGGAACGTGCAGGTCTATAGCAGAATATAGGATATCATAATACTTTGAGACAGCGACGTTAACATCAGAGCATTCTTCCAGTTGCGTCCAGTCAACGCCACAGAGATCATTGTATAGGGCAAGGAGATTGGCTTTTCGAAAGTTATACCTGGAATTGATATTGGACGGAAATGCTGTTGTGGATTCGATATGAAAGTTCATCTCGATATTAAGAGCAGGGTGATGAGGATCCTCAGGAACCAAGGAACTGGGATCATGGTGTATGTTATTAGAAAGGCCGATACTAGCGAAGACTAAATCCAGCAGTCTATTGTTTCTATTCACAATTGTGTTAAGTTGAACTAAGTTAAGCGTAATCATAAAATTGTTCAAGGTTCTATATCTGAAATCATGCATTCTATTGTCGGCACTAAATCTGGGACAATTAAAGTCCCCACACATAAATACATTTTTATCAACAAGACTAAGAGCTAAATTTTCAAAACATAATTCAAAATCGTCATTGCTAATACTCGGTGGAACATACAGCACCACTACATAAACACTTGATGACATGAAATTACACTTAGATACAACTATGTCCACCAAGGGTACCAAGGCAGATATGTAGGAGACGTCACACGGGACAACCGGAACGAATCGAAAATTAGCGAAATAAATTAATTAAACACTCGAAATATTACAGCAAAAACCGTATTGGTCAAAGATTGCCATTCGAAATAATTCAATAAAATGACTTAACCTAAAAAAACAACTAACACCACTGAATTCAGCGTACCGGAATTGACTTGACCTGATAGGTGCCCCCCCCCTCCCGGTTGTTTTATTTTTCGACTTGCACAGTGTTATTATTGATTAACAACATCTATATTTCTTTTGTAGTTACATAATTTTTTTATTCAATACCAATGGCAGAAACGCTCTTTTTCGATAATGATTTAATTTATTGCTCAGTCAACACAATTATCGTATTTTACGGCAAACATACGGAGACTTTATTACGCCTGTGATCATAAATTTAGCTTAAGCATTTACGACTGTCGTTCAGCTTTTCTTCATATCGGTATTATTAGAGCCAAGAAAAAATACATTAAGCGAACACAATCCGTAACGCGTTTTCTTTTTATTTACTCCCATTATTAACATCCACCTACAGATAATTCAATAAAGACCCTCGAGAACGTAGCATGTATACAATACATTTCAACGCATCAATGGTAGAAAATGCCGCAAATCGAATGATCTTACGCAAATGGGGGAGTTAGATCATCTTGTATAGAGGTAAAAGGCAGCTGCAAATGTGGAAGTGGGAAAATCGGAGAATAAGGAACAACGACAGATCGAGAGAGATAAAGAAAGGGGGGATGCACGTAAGGGTGAAGTTCAAGTTTACCATCGTTATCCGTGACCGTGGAAGACGCGAATGAGAAGACGATGGGAACACTCTGTGGTGGTGCAAACAGCAATTGGAGGTGAACGTGTGGTACGTCAGTGGCCGTCTCCAGGACAACGGTCTCCACCCTTGCGTGACGTTCCCGGTGACGCACGGGTAGGAGCATCTCGACGCAAGTTGGCGACCTTGGCACGAGATTTACCCCTCTCGCCGACATTCGATAACGTGACATTGACAACTAATTTGCATTTGTATACTCATACGTTATACGTATGAGTATACAAAGTATATAAATATATATCTCATAAAGGGATCATCTGCGTTATTGCCATATAACAACGACTGTCGTAAATCAACGTATTAAAAAGAATGTGTATAGGGTAAATATGTATGATGGCATGGTGCCTCTGATTTTTTCCGACGATATTTCTAAAACATTTAAGTTTAGCGGTGAAAAGACCTGTCTGTTGGTTGGTAAATGCTGCCACATGTAGACCCACAGACTAGTGTGCTTATTAACGGTTTAGTGGAAGTCAGGAAAAACAGGAAATGTTAGTCCAAAAGTAACACAGCAATTGTTTTTTTTTTTTAATTAAGTGTTTCTATGATGACATACTTGAGTTGATCTTTTGATGGCATAGTATGCCATCATATGCATACTGTAGAGATTGAAAAGGCTTTTGTTAATGTGGGGATGAGACTCGCAGACTCAATAACGGCGGAAGTTTAACAGGTTGGCTGCCATGGCGGTTGTATTCGACCGCCCATATATATTTCTCTTTTGCCACGGCGGTCGTATACGACCGCTGAAACATCGTATTGTATATGAATTTCTCACACGCGAGCGGTTGTATGTAGGAACGCTCTGATTATTATATCCGACCGCTGTGGCATGGAGGGCTATCGAAATTGTACGAATTTTTGGATATCTGACGGTACACGGTAAAAATGACATCAACTTTTTTGATAAAATTTTATTAAAAATAAAGGTTTTTATATCAAATATAACGTACCTAATACAATAAAACAAATAAACAATTCATTTGGTATAAAATAATATGTTCATTTACTTTGTATCTGCTAGATTGAAACAATCTAGACAAAAATGAGGTTGCAGCCCCTCACACATGCTACAATATGTGACAACCTTTTTTTTTGTGTATTTCTCCACGAATTTTTTTGGCATAGCAGCCCTTACAATATTTTCTCACTTTATCAAAGAGACCTTCCTTTTTGAGAAATGTATGAGTTTGAATGTTTCTGCTCGTAGGTGTTTCCACTCGAGGTTTTTCGTCTGCATCGTCTTCTAAATTTGTGTCCTTTCCACTGAGAAGAGCTCTTACAATCTCTTCTCGAAATTTGGTAATTTGAATTTTTTTGTTGGCATGTTGATTATAAACGATATGGGCGTTGACCATACAAGTTCCCAAAAGAAATTCTATTGCTAGTTTTCTATACTATTTGATAGATTTTCTCAACGGGGAATGGTAGCTTGCCATCTGGTCAGATTGGTCAATAGATGATTTGGCCTCATTATATTCCATTACGGCCCGCGGCTTTTCCACGACACCATTTCTGCGCTGAACTGGTACAGTTTCGGTGGTGTGTTTGGTAGACAGAAGCAGCACATCTCTTTTATCTTTCCACTTTAGTATACAAATTCCTCGTTCATTTTCTAATCCAAAAACTTGCCCTTTTTTCAATTTCTTCTCGAGAACTTCTTTGGGATTTCCACGTCGATTAGCTCGTAGGGTTCCAATGTAATGTGTTTGCTGATCAAGCAATAGATTAGCCAGTTCGAGGCTGCTGTAATAATTATCAGCTATAATGGTTCTACCTGAATTTAAAAGGTTTTGCGACAAATTGATGACAATGTTTGTTGAAACGGAAGCAACACCTTCATTTCTTTCTTTCCCGGCGTAAATTTTTATGTTCCATGTGTAGCCATTATCAATAAATGTAAATAGTTTAACTTCGTATTTATGCGTTTTCTGTGGTATATATTGTTTGAACAGTAAACGACCCTGGAATGGTATTATAGACTCATCGATGCAGAAGGTACGACCAGGAGTGTATACTGCTTGAAAGTTTTCAACCAATTTGTCTAGGAGAGGCTGGACTTTATGCAAACGGTCACCTTCTGGACAATTTGCATTATCAGAAAAGTGCCATATTCGCAGGAGCAACTGAAATCTGTTCCTTGGCATAATTTTTGGAATAATACTATTTTGGAAGAGATCGTCGTTACTCCAATATTTTGCTATTGAAGGCATCTTCACCAAACCCATATATGCCACAATTCCAATAAACTGGAGCACTTCTTTTTTATCAGTTGGCACCCATCCGTGTAGCTTTGATCCCTTACTTATATCATCTGCCTCATCTAGGACTTGAGTTGCATATAGATTTGTTTGATTGACCATTTCATTTATTACGTGATCATCGACAAAAGTTCGAAAACAATTGTATGCTGACAAATCGTTTACAAGAGTTGCAGCGTAATTGGCATGTAAACCACCTTCTGCAGAATAATCAAAAACATTATGATTTCCAACAGGCAATTGCCATATTTGATCTGGATTTTTATTACGAATTTCGGCTTGGTCAGGTACTGCATTTTCGAAATTTTCGATGTTTCCGTTATTAAACGCCTCATCTTCAAGAATCTCGTCAAATACTTGTTCTGAATTAATTCGCTCATCTTCACAAGCTTCAAGTGTTTCGGTTCCCTCCAATATAACGACCTCACTTGATTTTGAGCAACAGGGTTGGTTCACCAGATCAGAATTCTTATTTTTTTTAGTTTTTTTCGATATGTATTGTCTAGGAACTTTTGAAAAATGTTGCTTTCTTTTATTTCTTCGAAATGTCATACGAATTTGTTTTTTTTTCAGTTTCTTCCGCACTATCGGAACTATACAAAATTTCTTCGTCACTTGAAGGTAAAAACAAAGGGTCAAGATCAGAATCAAAAGAACTGCAATCATCAGATATGTCTTGAACATCTGTAAAAGGATTATTGCAAAAGTAACTTATATTTACTCGTTTTTCAATAAATAATTCCAAATTCCGTGACACAGTGTGACGGTTGTAGAAAAACATAATTTTATACACTTACCTGATGATTCCTTATTGTCTAATGCCATTTGTACAATTTTCTTTGTTCGCTCACTCACCTTTGAACCTGTCAACGGTTTCATAAGATATAAGACGCAATACAAACATAGAAGACGTCCAACGCTTACAAGTCGGTACTCGCACGAAACGCCCGCTTTCCCGACCGCTCGGCACGGGCGCCCTCCTTAGGTCGCCCATGCCGGGGCGGTCGTATACGACCGCTTAATCAATTTTGAGAAAAATACGCTTATGATTTAAAAATTTATTGTAATTCATAATTCCACTCTATTTAGGAAGCTACAGTTCACATTTCTTTCAACTTGGCACCAAAGGTAATTTTTATGAATTTTGCTGGCAGCTAACCTGCTAAAGATATGTATATCAAAAATATGTTAACAGTTGGCGGGAAAAACCTTCAAAAGACCAGTGTTCACTCGGGATATGGGGAATGAATTTTCTCAAGATGTGAGAATGAAAACTGGACTTTTTGGTTTAACAATCAAGGACTTAGAGTAACTGATTTTTGAATTTGCAAATAAAAACCATGAGCCCATTTGTACTACCAGCCTCTATATTTCCCAGGAAAAATATGAAACTTGACCTTACGGCCAACGTTCCAATTTCGAGCAACAGCTTTTGCCAGGAAAACGACTGGATGTGTTCGGAGATATTTGTCCAGTGGTTATAATATTTTGTGTATTACATGAAAGCTTCAAAAGAAAACAATGTTTTGTTTGTTTTGGACGGACCAAAGCCTAGAAGGGTGTTAATACGCAAAGGCAAAGGGAGTGATATTATTTTGTTTCATTGTTTTTGGGCCTCTCCAGAGCTACTATGGCCAGTAAATTTAAACATGGCTTAAGCAAAATCCTGGTAGAATTGTCACATACTTTCAAGTAACTAGCCTTATCAATAAAGCTTATTTGAAAGCTGCTAAAGCTAAAAATGCAGTACTTGCTTTTACCATAACAGGAATATAGGTGTTCTGTGCCAACATTGCTGAAGAATGTACCAATTACCGAAGGATACCCAAAGATGGCCCAATCATACCTTTAAGATTTATATAAGGATAATTATATTTTTCTCGAATCGATTATTGACAATGAACACAAATATATTTCTTTGCACCCTGAGCATATTTCAGGAGCCCAACAACTGCACTTTCTGTATTGCAACACGGTAACAGCGTCTTCTTGTGATAATGTTGACCTGGCAAATTGTGATGAGTTGTCAGTACTTTCTGGAAATGGCATAATTTCTTGTACTATTTACATTATGTGTTAGATGGTTTGCCGCTCCTTGAGTCCTGTCATTATTTGCTATTTGCTCATGACGAGGCAACCATATTCATTTCAGCATCTGCTTCTGGTGTAACTACATTGCGAAGGTCATCTACTGATTGTAATATCACTGCGTTATGATCATTTAGAAAGCCCTCAACAGCCACAAAATCCGCGTCACTAAGAAAATTCATCTGTTATGGAGGAAGCTCTAAAATACGCTTCACTCAGTAGAGCTGTAATTTTGTATTGTGACAAAGCAGTCCCTGGGTTGATCCTTAAGCATTTTTCCGCCGCTTGCGTAAAAAAAAGTTTCCATGGTTTTAAAAAAACCTACGTCCAATGGGTTTAAACAATTAATGGTGTGCCCCGGCAATTGTAAAAAAAAAGTATTTCCGTTTTCTTGCGCTAGTAGTAAAACTTCTAAATTTTTCGATTGTGTAGTGTGACCATCTAATAATAATAAAACTTCTTCTTTTTAGAACACTTAACGTAGCTAATAAAAAGATTTAGTTAGTTCACAAAGACCTCACTGTTTATATAATCTGTTTCAGAGATAGTTACAATAGCTCCTGGTGGTACAGCAAACTTTAGTTCAATTGGCATGCGCTTACGTTTGAATCATATGGGTATACCATCAACTGCAGCACTTACACAACAAATGGAACCGCACTTTTTTGATTTCTCTTATGAACCGTGTAAAAACCACTTTCATCGACGTTATATATAGTCATAGCTGTAAAACCATATTCGTCATTGGTTCTTTCAAAAAATGCAATAACAATTTTTCTGATGAATCCAGCAGCTCTGGTTAACTAAATCATCTTCAGCTACCTTAATAAGATATATTTAAGGCACGTTGCATATACTCTTCCGACCACTGGTTATACTTTCATTTTGTTGACGACATTTTTTCTTGAGTTTTATAAATATTTCTGCAACAATACACTTTTTCAGAAATATTAGTCGAATTTACCGCCTTACAGTGACCAGTTCAAATCTTACCTGGTAGAACTTGACGGAAAACTGGCCTAAGTGACTCATTACAAAAGCTTCCAAATGAATATCAAAGATGGCGCAATGTGATGCATCTAATCAAGGCCAACTGTATCTGATATCGCTCCGCGATATAAGGCCGTCACATAACTTCAATTTACATTGATGATTTTGATTCTTGTAACCTCAAAATAATGATCCTTATGTGGCGCCATCTAGAAGTACCCAAAATAAATAAAAAATAACACTTTAAAATTAATATTTTCTTAGAGTACTTATGTAAGATATATAGAGAGAGCATAATGTCAGTTTATAGACAAATAAAGGGATGCCAGGTGGGGTAGGGGCAGGGTAGAAATGGTTCAACCTTGGCGGGTTGCATACTGTTAAGTGTTCACATTTAATAAAATTTATTAAATCATTTAAATTCGAATATTATTAACTGTTTTTAATTGAATTTACTTCTCTCATAATTATACTTGAAAAAACAAATTATAGATTTTTTTGAAAATAAATATTTGCTAGTGCCCACGAGTTACTAGTAAACTTTCAATACATAACTGAAGTAAAAATGTTATTTAAAGTTGCCTTTCAGAACAATTAATAGTTCGGCAAGCATAGAAATGTGTGTCGTTCAACTGTAATATTCACTTAATATTTACTCTATGTAAAACTGAAATTAATAATTAAAAATGTGTGTACGTACTTAGGTTAGCAATAGTATGAACAACTTACACATCAACAAATTTATATACATATATATTTATTAGTAATATATTTACATACTTCAACATTTAATTAGTGGCTTGAATTTACATATTTGAGGTTTTATTTATGATTTTATTTACAATATAATAATATACAAAAGCTTTTCTCAAGTTCCTATGGCTCTCTTGATGGAAGGTTTGATTCACTCTCACTCGCTGCTACTAATATTTAATAAACAAATCCACCGTAACCAAAGAAAATGATGCTCTTGCTTCACAATTTATGTTTATATAGCACTTCACTAAGGTAGTTAGAGTATGTTTATAATGGCAATTCTTCCCAAAATGAGACCAAAGTATACTACTTTCCTTTGGAACCCAATTTGGCCTATCTGTTTTCTTTAACCGCAGATTCCTTCTAATGAGCTAACTTTATGTACCTACCTACAATCGTGGAAAGATAATTTTCCTTTTCTATGCCTCTAATTGCATTGCACTCTTCTTGCTAATCCAATTCGTGCAATGAAAAGCGGCACATCAACCCATATTAAATACTAAGTACTAAATTAAAGATAAAACAGCTAAATCCTTGGTAAAAAATGAAATGGGATATAATGGAAATTCTTAACCTTAAACTAATTAACAACAAATGATAGTATTGAAGA
This sequence comes from Amphimallon solstitiale, assembly GCA_963170755.1. Lineage (NCBI taxonomy): Eukaryota > Metazoa > Arthropoda > Insecta > Coleoptera > Scarabaeidae > Amphimallon > Amphimallon solstitiale. The sequence continues at coordinate 66,632,201 of OY720680.1, forward strand.
TATTAAATAAGAAAATAAATGTTATATGAACATAATAAGTTTGTAATTCACGATAATAAAGAATAAAATACAAATTATATATTACACAAATAATCAGCTGATTGACCCACCAATGGCGGATGTAAACATACCCCTCTCGACATCACTTTTTGTGGGCAATGCTTTCTCCTTCTTTTCTATCCTCCTTGGTTATTTTAAAGATTATTTAAATAAAAATTCAGAAATTTTTTTCATTTGGGTACTACTAGATGGCGCCACATAAGGATCAATATTTTGTGGTTACAAGAATCAAAATCATCAATGTAAATCGAAGTTGTGTGACGGCCTTATATCGTGCAGTGATATCAGATATAGTTGGCCTTGGTTACTTATTACAAAAGCTTCCATATGAATATCAAAGATGGCGCAGTGTAATGCATCTAATATGAAAAATAGTAGTGGCATAATTAGCCAAGCGGTACGATTTTATCTACACTACCCTATTACATTAGCTTGTTTGTTTCAATATTTTGCTTTTTACAACTGACAAGTCTGATAACTATCGCAAGGATAATTGATGTGTGATGATAAATTGTAATACTGTGATAAAAAAATATATGTACCTAACCAAATATATGTATAAAACATCTGGAAAATATTACACTGACATTTGTAAATGCACTTATACTTAACTACCTAAATAAATATCATCAAATATAGAAATGTAAACCGTCAATTAATGTGTCAATTTCACGTCAATAATGCAGGAATTTATTTTTGCAACAGCTCAGAAGTGTTTGACAAACATTTTGTTTGTTTGAAAACTTTCAAACAGAAATGCATTTTCATTAATTGGTGTTTGAGTGGTGTGGGATGCTGATGTACTTCAAACGTTTTATTTGACGAACAAATTATTGAGTATAATTGGTGTGCAAGCAGCCTAACAGTACAGTGAAACTTCCATCGTATAGTTTTTTTTATTTTTTTGTAATTTTTTTTCTGGCGAAAGTTTCGTCAACCATAATGTATGTATACCTATCTCCTTCGAGTCATATTATAACAATTTAAGCCACCGGCGTCGAAGACAAAGCAACGGATTTCGGGTTACATATCAGTTTGTCCATAGTACGTAAAATTCACATTCTACTACTACTAGTTTTGTGGAATTTCTTTTGTGAGATGTGCAAAAGATATTCAAAACAAACGAAGGTCGTTTAGATAAAACCGATCTCATTCCGATGCAAGTCGCATAGTCCGAGGTTGGTACACCTTTTATATTGTTGTGTCTAGAAGTCTATAGAGGAAGGGCGATAAAATGTTTGTGACTAACTCCGACGAAAGACTTTTAGATGACACAGGAAGGCCACTGGAAACTTTTGTCATTCCGTCCTGTCCATTTCATTCAAAATATCGTACAAGATACAATAACGTTAGAATAACATATATTTATTTATATACAGTGTGCAAAATAATGTCCTATAGGAAAAATTATTTTAATAGGAGTTTTAGGAGAAAACTTATTGTTTATAAAAAATGTTGAATGTATCGAAACGAAGGCTTACGAAGGTAAGATAAAAAACTTGAACTTATGTATGACCAAGTCCGAATGTTATATTACATTAATAATGTTAGACCAAAGGCAAATCTAATTTCGATAAAACTCTTATTGTTTTTGTGTTCCTAATTCCACATAATCTTCTCCACATCCAGCTCAATCTTCAATTATTTTTCTAAATTGTTTGTAAACGTTGGTCAACATTAATTTCACGAACACTTTTTGCTTTAAGTAACTCCAAAAAAAATCCATGGGAGTCCGGTGACCGAGCTGGTCAATGTATTGGTCTATGTCGTCCAATCCATCTATTAGAAAAGTGTAATTTTACTAATTCTCTTACAACGAAGGAACCATGAGCTGGACAACCATCTTGTGGGAAGTAGATGGGTAGCAATTCCTCTTGCTCAAGTGATGGAAATAAAAAATTCTGAAGCATTTTCAAGTAATTGTGTTGATATAAATTGCATTAAATAAATATGGTCCAATGATTCTGTTTAATAACTGTAGACCGGACACTAGAGGTTGATGACCCGTCGCCCATGGGCGCACTATTGAAATTTTCTATTTTTAAAGAGTTTTAATTCTATTTATTTATTTATTATGGGTGGTGATCTATAAAATACAAAATACGTTATTATTTGTTCATTTTATAGTTCAAGTCAAGTAAAGGAGTATTAATATTTACTAGCAATACTTTCTCAAGGTTCTCTTCTGTAAGATTTGTTGTCTTTGAATGAAGTACATCCTTGTAGATAGGGAACGTCCTTTCTACATCACAAATGGTTATAACTGCGTACTGGAAATATTCTTTTATTTCAACGTATTCAGCAGTTAGATTTTGTGTCATTGTCCCCATACACAATTGCCGTAATGTTATTAAATCTGGATTTCTATTAAAAGCTGCGTCTAACTTTTGCCAAAGGCCACATCCGAAGTCACTTGAAATACTTTTGAAATTATTAATAGCCATATCTAATGTGGTTAATACATCTTTTAATTTTCAAAATATGTGATTAGTTTAGGCAAATTTCCAAGGTGTTCCTGAAGGAATAACAACTGATTTTTTAAATTTGGAATTTGTGTTAGTTCCTTGCACTCAGAAATACTTCGAGCAACGTTATCTAAACATGTAACGAAATTTTGAAAACTATCGAAATTATCTGCATAAAAACTAGTAACTTCCAACCATGTTCCCCATCTAGTTATTACTGGCGAGAGAGGCAGTGACAAAGATGGAAATTTTTTCCTGTAAAGAGCTACTCATGATGGTGCTTTTCTGAAAACTTATTTAAAAGCGGATACAAGTCTATCAACTTCCTGATACCTGTCTATGATATATTCACAGATTCTGTGGAGAGCATGTGCTACAGAAGTAATATGCAGCATATAAGGATATGTTTGCTTCAATAGTCTGCCGGTTTTAACATTCATGCGGCACTGTCACTAACAAATAAAAGTATTTTTCCCCTGTACCTGTCGTCCGAATGAACCATTTTGTGCAAATTCTCGTCAATGGTTTTAGCACCTGTTTCCGCATCAACTGAATACTGTTGATGGGGAAACTTTAGATGCTATTACATATGCGTTATATGGAATAGTTGGATGTAGTACACCAGCTACAACATTTACCACACAGCGTCCTAATATATCGACAGTTTAGTCGGCACTTATCCATAGGTACTTATTTGAAAGATGTCTTCTAATGCATCCTATTATTTTCGTGAAGTACTTAGAAACATAATATTTGCGTAAGGTGGATTCATCAGGAACATTTCTACCAGTATATTTTTGGAGAAATGCTTTGAAAGTGGGATTGTCAAGTTTATTTAATGGGATATTAGCTGCCATTAAAGCTTTACAGAGTTCTTCGTTAAAATTGTCAGCTTCGAACAAGTCCAATGTCTATGTTTGTTTTAGAGATGCTAAGTGACGCTGTACGCGCGATTTTTGAGCATTCTGTATCGATATTTTACACACTTTGCCATAAGTTTAGGAATCACTGACAATGGACACACAATCAGTATGACCCTCTATCCAACTCGCCATTGTTTCACGATGCCATTCTCGACGTTCTTCCATATCATAGTAACATAAACAATGTTCTAGATCTAAATAAATGATAACTAAAAATGTATGCGTCTGTTATTGAAACTTGACGAAATCCAGTGCACACTTACGCCAAGATAATTGGGAGAAGTAGATTCAATGAAACGGTATTAAAAAGGAACTATTACAAAAATTACGAAGTATGTAAGTAACAGTCAAAATAATGAAAAAACGAAACTAACATAAGTATGAATAGGTATATACATATATAACTTTATTTATCTTACGAAATATAAGGTAAATATAATACATTTTAAAAACTCCTCACGCTTCTACCGACGCCGATGAAGCTAGGAATTTACCAGTAAAATGGACATTTTTTGCTGTCGTTTTCAGGACAACAGCTGTCGCAATTCACCATATGAATTAGTGCTATTCAGCAGCTGCGTGTTGTTTACATTATTTCTTTGCTCCGTCGTAATTTAAACCTGGTACGTCCAGTCTATATTAATAACATTCCCCACCAAACATTGATTTTTTGATATCGCTGATTTCGGACTTTAATTCTAAAATTTGGATTATCCTTTGACCAATATCTACAATTTTGTGAGACAACACAACCATTTGTCGAAAACGTTCATTTCAAGAGCTTATTTCTCGCAAATAATCGGTTTACTGGCCCATATTCGGTGTTTATGTATACCCTACATTATAGTCCGGAACAACGGCAAATACATTTCTAGGAGCAGGGCCAACCCCTATCAACACCTGGAATTTTAACCAAAATATTATCGCCTTCTAACAAATTAATAAAAGGTTTGCTTTTCTATCCCACAGCCTACATAAAGATTATTTAAACCAGTCTCCAAATATTGTTGGATAACTTTCATATTTACACAGACTCTTATTTCTACAAAGTACACCGAATAAAAGAGGATAGGATGGTTCGTTTTGTGGGTTCTTTACATTGCTAGTACCGTTGATGTCGCTTCGTTCAGTGGCCGAAACAATGAGAATAAATTTACCCACATTGAGGTATGAGTATATTGCAAAGTCCAGACCGCGTTGTGGGTATACCTTGCGGGCATTACACAAATTCGCCAATTAAGTGCAATATGTATACATATCTTCGGTGTTTATCTTAAGTTATTTTTAATTTCGAAAAGAGAAACGATTTATTATGATAGATGATAGAATGAGATTGCATCACATGGATTGAACTACTGAATTGCCAGGCACCAACCTACTAAGAGCATATGAGATATATTTATGAGTAAAATATTATCTGTTCTTGGATCTGCTTTACGGCCAATAAAAATGTATATGTAACTCAATAAAAGTTTTTTCAAGTTCAATGTTACACTCGTTTAATGGTGAACGAGAAAAAACAAGTTGTAATACAGTCAGTCGTTAAAGAAAGATTAGTCAAAATTGGAGAAATAAAACGGGAATGTAGAGACAATTAAGTGGAAGAAAGTGAAAATCTATTAATATGACGCCACTGCATTTTACGTATTAAGACACCGATTGAATAATAAATAAATTTTTAGAGAGAAAATACTAAATGTGCGGGAAATGAAGACCTAGTAATATCAGTTACTGGAATATAACATTGACGACATTGAGAAATAGGTTAATGATGTTTTCTCAATGAATTTTTGACAGATGAGGTTTTTATTGCAGTAAGTTATTTTCGAATTGCCAGAATAGAAACCAGACACTGTTTGGTTTCAAATTTTCTATGGTTATAGGTTAGTATTTAATTTTGTCTTGAAATTTGTTATATCTGTCATTGTTAGTTAGTAATGACTAATGACCATATACAAACCTGAACTTGTACACGAAACACTTAATGTAAAAAGAAAGTATTGTAAAATTCTATGTCGAAATATACACAGTGACAAGTACTTCAGTGTGTAGTATGAGGAAGTATTGTGATTTTTGACCTCGATATTTTTGCAGGTGGAGGAAATAAGTCTTATCGAAAAACAGTTTATTGCGAATATTTCCCAAGTCATGCCAGCTAGGCAAATACATTATGAATGTAAAAGCATTTAGAACTTGATTTTCAATACATTTAGTAAAAATAATTTTTAAAGTTCCGACCAGAAGTAACACTTTTACTCTTATTAAATAGCACTTTTTTGCAACTATCTCGCAAAGTATGCACATTCTGCAGAGATTTAGTTCCCTGATACCGAAAAAGCGGTTTTAAAAAAATTTTCTCTGTGTGTCTGAGTGTTTGACCACGATAGCTCTCAAACGGCTATAGCTATCAACTTAAAATTTCATATTTAATAGTATAATATCCCCCTTGAGATCTGATTAGATTTTCAATAAAATCGGTAGAACAGAAATAGTAGTTTAATTCAGTGAAAAAATTGAATTTTGCCAATATTTCGTCAACTACTAAGTTTAGACGAGTTATAAAGAATTTAAATATACGCAAAATTATATTTGAGAAGTATTTTATTAACGAAGATTTCGAAATCCCTACCGGAAGTAAGTTTTTTACTCTTATCCAAAATCAGTTTTTTGCAAATATTTCGCAAATCATGCTTTCTAGGCAGGTACTTTACAAGTATAAAAGTATTTAAAACTTGATTTTCAATATCTTTTGTATATAAAAAATTCAAAATTCCAGCCGAAAGTAACACTTACTCTTATCGAACAGCGATTTTTTTTTGCAAATATGTCGTAAATTATGTATTCTATACATATATATCGAGAATACAAAAGTATTTAGAGCTGGATTTGAATATTTTTTGTATAAATGAAATTTCAAAATTCGGGCCGGAAGTAACACTTTTACTCTTAGGGAGTTGCACTTTTTTCGAATATCTCGCAAAGTATGCGTTCTATAGAGATTTATTAAAAGTATAGAAGTACTTAGAATAGGATTTCGAATAATTTTTATGTAAAAAATTGTTAAAATTTGAATTTGAAGTAACATACTTACTCACGGGTTTATTTTTCTAAAATAAAAGTATTTAAAACAACTTTTCTATAATTTGAAAGCACATACGTATAAAAAAGTTGTGTGGTGGGCACTTTTGTGACATATTCAAAATATGATATGTAAAAATTGTATAAATTTATTATTATTATTGCAAGTCATATTTGACCAAAACTGTTTCTAAGCAAATGTCTTATGTCGTTCATAAGCAGAAACAGAGCCAGCAATGCGTGTTTTATGTGTATTTGATAACACGTGTTTCACTACGCAGGTTTCACTTGCACACTTTGGATCGGAGTTGTATATCGTAGAAGTTTAGCGAAGGTAAACCTCATATCCACCTTTCAACGGGACATATTTACGCAACAGAATACGTCTAACAAGTAAAAGTAAACAATAGATTGGCCCACTACACAGAGGATTTACGCTTTAAGTAAAATACTTTCGGAGAAAAGCCCCGTTCTTCTACGTTCGCGATAGATGTAACTACCATAAGTTGTAAATAGCTTTATTGAAGGAAAAGCATAGTGTTGACCTACCCGAGTTGAAAAAATTCGTATAATATGTATATACAAGGTGTCTCTAAAAGGTCTTTAAACAACTCTACCACGTATTTTTCGGGCCAAAATAAACCGATTTAGCAAAACTTGGCTTAGTCAAAGTTGCTTAGTTTGTGCGCAATACGGTCCTGAAGTTGCAGTTGGAAAATTGTTTTTTTGTTATAAATTTGAAACGGCTGGAGCGATTGCGCTAAATTTTGTCACGTTTACATAGTTTTATGAGTCAAGAAATTCTGTATCAAAATTGTGATAGTAATCAATCCATAGGCGGAGAACCACCTGCGTTTATAAATATTAAAACATTTTCATTTTCTACGCCAATGGATAAAAAAGAGTTTGTCTATAAAATTTAGATTAAGTGTCTTAAGTACAAGAAAAAAGGTACTCTTGGTAAGACTCGAAAAATTGCATCGTTTTCTCAAAAATCGCATTTTAAGATTTGAGAACATTAACTAGACGGCAGCGCATACTGTGTGCTCCATGTACATGTATCTTTAAGCCGTGTACACGTGTCTTAGGCCGTTTAGACGTCTCTTTAAACTATGTACACGTCTTTTGACGTCGTTTTTGAATTGATAATTTTTTTTTGTAAAATGTTTTCTTTTTTAAAAAATACAGAACAGCCAATACCAGATAGGTTAAAACAAAAAGGCACTGGTTTACAAAAAAGATATTCTATTTATCTCGACAATTGATGCAAAAAATGCTATTTTTTTTATGTTTGTTTTTGTTTTAAGAATTCCACTTGTGCCCTGCGTCTTGTAAAATACATATGTTTGTATTATATGGTTTACAAAAAAGATATTCTATTTATCTCGACAATTGATGCAAAAAATGCTATTTTTTTGATGTTTTTTTTTGTTTTAAGAATTCCACTTGTGCCCTGCGTTTTGTAAAATACATATGTTTGTATTATATGGTTTACAAAAAAGATATTCTATTTATCTTGACAATTGATCCAAAAAATGCTATTTTTTTGATGTTTTTGTTTTAAGAATCCACTTGTGCCCTGCGTTTGGTAAAATACATATGTTTGTATTTAGTTGTTATTGTTGGTTTCCATAGTTATGACTATTTGAATATTTGACAACGACTTTTCTGGATTTTCAAAAGTGTTTTCCATCATCACTTTTATTTTCGTTTTGTCATGGCTGTTCAATACACCAACGACGAATATACCGATATGTTATTAGTATATGGATATTGTCAAGGCAATTGTGCCGAGAGTGTTAGAGTATATTCGGAACGGTTTCCAAATCGTCGTATTCCAAGTCATCCAACGTTTGCCGCAGTAGAGAGACGCCTTCGAGAAACCGGTCGCTTAGCTCCTGTAACAGCAAACTATGGCAGGCAGCGCTTTGTGAGGCAACCTGAAGTAGAAGAAGAAATTTTAGACCGTGTTCAAGAAGATCCGGAACTGAGCGTTAGACGAATAGCTAGAGAAATTGCAGTATCTAAAGATGTGGTCAATAGAGTAATTAGAGAACAATTATTACATCCATACCATAAGATTCGAGTTCAAGACCTCTTACTTCAAGATCCTGAAAGGCGCCTAAATTTTTGCCGGTTTATTGAACATAAAAGAGCAAGAAATTTAAACTTTTGCAAAAAAATCTTATTTACCGACGAAGCTTGTTTTACAAGAAGAGGGATAACGAACTTTCATAATGAACATGTTTATGCAGAGGAAAATCCACATGCCATTAAAATTAACCATTTTCAACATGAATTTAAAATGAATGTATGGGCTGGAACAATCGGAAATTTTATTATTGGACCTGTCAGACTACCGCAAAGATTAACTGGAGAAGCCTATTTGATTTTTTATAACATACTCTTCCGGACTTGTTAGATGATATACCGCTAGATATTCGACGGAATATGTGGTGTATGCACGATGGTGCACCACCACATTTTTCGATGAACGTACGACACTACTTAAACCATCACTTTCCAAATAGATGGATCGGTAGAGGTAATGACGCTCCTGTACAATGGGCACCTCGAAGTCCAGATCTGAATCCTCTGGATTATTTTTTTTTGGGGACACCAGAAATCTATGTTTACAATACACCTGTAAATAATGAAGAAGAATTGTGGCAACGTATTCAAGAAGCAACCAATAATCTCAGAGGTGATGTAGAAGTTTTGCAAAGAGTTCAATTTAATTTCCTCCGGCGAATAGACCTTTGTATTCACGAAAATGGTAGACATTTTGAACACCTTTTATAATATTTTTTCATTTTTTTTTTTAAATCATTGTTTCATTTTCATTATTTCATTGTTAATAATTCTCTGTTGTCCACCAACCAGAACACAATTGGAATTTATATGAAAAAACATTATTAAAAAAATAGCATCTTTGTATTAATTGACGAAATAAACAGAATATCTTTCTTATTAACTAGTGCCTATTTGTTTTGACCTATTTGGTATTGGTCGTTCCGTATTTATTAAAAAAGAAAACATATCATAAAAAAATTGTTAACAATTCTTAAAATGCGATTTTTGAGAAAACGATGCAATTTTTCGAGTCTTACCAAGAGTACCTTTTTTCTTGTACTTAAGACACTTAATCTAAAATTTTATAGACAAACTCTTTTTTATCCATTGGCGTAGAAAATGGAAATGTTTTAATATTTATAAACGCAGGTTCTCCGCCTATGGATTGATTACTATCACAATTTTGATACAGAATTTCTTGACTCATAAAACTATGTAAACGTGACAAAATTTAGCGCAATCGCTCCAGCCGTTTCAAATTTATAACAAAAAAACAATTTTCCAACTGCAACTTCAGGACCGTATTGCGCACAAACTAAGCAACTTTCACTAAGCCAAGTTTTGCTAAATCGGTTTATTTTGGTCCGAAAAATACGTGGTAGAGTTGTTTAAAGACCTTTTAGAGACACCCTGTATATTAGAATATTACATACATAATGTAGTGCTTTTTCTCGATTTTTTTTATATTTTCTAATAATTTTCTTCTTAAAAACGTTTTTTTAAATTTAATTGCTCTATCAGTTGGAGTTATTATTGCATATTTTTTAAAAGAATGTTTTTGCCTTGATTGAAAATTCATTCATATTTCGGAAAATATAGGTTTATATAATAAGTGAAAATATCAAATAGTTAATTTTATATCAAGAAAGTTAATTTTATTTCCAATTTTTGTTTCTTTTGTGAATCCATTTTTTTGTGATAACTATTAAATGATTTTAATATTTTGAACAGCTTTATTTTTAGGTATGACAAGATACAATCATAAACGTCAACTTTTGTAGAAAGAATATTCAAAATCAGTTTTTGTCATAATTGTTTCCTCAAAATCTTACTATTATATCTCTCCGATTTAGTTTTCTTTTTTAGATAGTGTTATTATTATTATTATTATTATTATTATTGTTAGAAATACATCATGGGCATTTAATGTACAAAAATATAAATCTCAATTACCTGTGTGGTTGGTGTTTACCGTTCGAGAGTTGTGTGTGTTTATTATACTCATAAGAATGCGAGATCTCTATTATGTATGAGCATATTCATCTTTATACATAGTACCCTATTTGTTTGTAAAATACAGGTGGGGAAATACGATATACATGTGCGATGTTATTTCTCTTAAGTTCAGTTGTACAGATATGCTTATATTGAATACACACATATTCAAGTATACTATGACTTTTATTTCAATACCTATTCGGTATAATTTTTATTATTATTATTATTATTATAAAGAGGAGTATTGACCAATGTAATCATCGCATCACCTATTTCAAGGATTGAATGCGCCGATTGCAAGGGATATTTGTAAAAGAATTTATTATAACCCCGAAGGCAAGATCAACAGTGTCAGTTAACAGCAGCCAGATTTTTAAGAGTCCCGTCACGTAATTTCTTCAGTTTTTCTGTTAAAGTCTGCGGGCCGAGCCGAGACGAACACCGAAAAATCTCAAAAAGAAATATAAAAAAAGCACAGAAGAGGCGCAAAACCGAAAAGAAAGAAGAAGACAGCGGCCCTCCTATCGGACGAGCACCACACAGAATACACAAAACGCAAGATAGGAGCAACAGGAACGCCGCACAGTTCAACGAAGTTTCCTTTGAACCTTTCGCGCCAGTCCATCAGAGGATATCGCCGAAAAATCATCGACCTCCGGGCTCGACAGTTTGTGCGCGCAAAAGCTGTAGCGACAGCAGCGAAAGCCGCCGGAATCCGACCTTTCTTCTCTTTCGGTCTCTCCGGTAAGCCGGTCGTCTTCGCAAAGTTTGCAGAAGAAGATGAAGAAAAAGGAGGTATCAACGCCCTAACAAATGAGCGTATAAGAGGTCCGTGCTTCATGTGCGTGCGATCAATGCCCCCACCATAAGATGTGTGGCATAGCACATGGCCTTGTAAAGACAACTCAAGGGTACCAGCCGCGACCCTGCTTTAGATTCCTATTGCTATTCCTTTGTTATACGTTGTATGTATGTACAACATATGTATATGTATGCTGTTGTGGTTCATATCGTCTTCTCTTCTCCAAAGTGGATAACAAACGTCACTGTTCTCTCTTTCTCTGTTTGTGTGTATAGTGGATATAAGTTGACCTCCTTGGTTGTCGTTCGTTCTTGTGGTACAGCGCAATCAAAGCTTTATTTCATGTCTCTTCTTATATACTTACTCATATCGTATTTATGTACTTACACTGTCCCATTCACACCATGCATATAGACAACGCTTACGATATGGTTTTTAGACAAGAATGTACACCCCTTTTAAGACAAAGGAATATGTTTTATTTATAAAGTAAGGTCACATGCGTTATTGTGAAGTTCACAATCTACAATGCTGCTTATGCATTTTGCGCGTCTCGTATTGTTATTAGTGCGTTGTCCTTAGAGACGTGCCGGCATGGAAATCGAATATTCAAGAAAGTAAATTAATACTTTTTTGAATGGTAAGTTTTACATATTGTCTCCGAACTCCGATGATGAGGGAATATAAAAAGGATATTTTATGCAAGACATTGAATAGTTTTGTATTGCTTTTATGGTGCAGTATTTTCCTGAAGAAGCATTGCAGTATTATGAAAGCTTGAATAACTGCCTGTTTTAATTTGACTGCTTTACCTTTCTCGATCCGTGTAACATATTAACTATTAACATGTATTCTTATGCACGTCTGTCTGTAATTAGATACATACCTCTGATTATAACTTAAGGCGATTCTACTTTTTTAAATGAAACAGAAATTTTAGTTTTTGAGGATATTTTTCTTTACATACTGGAAGGTACAAATAACGTAGATTCACAACCAAATAAAACAGATTTTATTGACGCCAATAAAGCTAGTCCATAATGCAGCTGGTACATGTGTTTACTGCTATGTTCATACTTTTTAATATTTTATTAAATGTGATATTTTGAAGTCGGGTGGTATTTGCAAACATGTCTCTATGAGTGTTTTTGTTTATATGGATATGATAATTACCCTGTCGGTATCAGACAAAAAAATAAATATGTAAAAAAAACTATTAAGCATTCAAAAAATACAATAAAAAGAGGATTTTCTGGATTTTGTTATGCAATATATAATTATAAAAAAAATATGTATTTTCAATTAATAATAATAACAATAACATTTACCTTTTTATTACAGTACATCTCAAATAAACTCATTTTGGGAGTTAAATTAAAATGAAATACAAATACATATACCTATACACATTAAAAGATATGTAATTTTAAAAAAGTCACCAACAATATACAAGACCATTAAATATCTCACATTAGAACATAATTTGAGTTTTATAGAAAAATTAAAAGGAAATTAACTTACTTAAATTCAAAGAATTGAATTTATCGGAATTTCTACACGTATTGGGGGGGGGGGACCTGATGCCACAAACAACTAGGGAAGAGCAACATAGTACTTTTTCATGAGACTAAATGGACTCGCATTTTGTAGACTCTTGGACAAACCGGTAGGCAACACCGTGCTGAACTAGAGTCGACACAACACGAGTCTGTCTAGTCGCATTAAAATGACTCGTATTCCCTTATCTTACATATCACTACCACAAACTATTGTCATAGTTTGTGGTAGCGGCTCGTTTTCTAAACTTGAACGCGTGCGCAAAAATGGTGTCTTATGAATTATGTATTTTAATATACTATTATTGTACAGTACGGTAAAGTTTTTTTTTACCTCCGTAAAACGCTATGGTAACGCATCGCTTTACTGACGGTTGGCGATAATAGTATATTAAAGGACAAGTTTCATTTTGACGTTTCAAAGTACGAATTCAGAGTTTAAGAAACGAGTGGCGTAGCCACGAGTTTCTTAACTGAATGAGTGCTTTAATGTCAAATGAAACGTGTCTTTTATGCTATTTTTTGCAATTAGTTTTAAAATTTCTCTTTTTGTAAAAGCAAAACGAGAAAAATTTGATAATCAAGGGAAATTTTGTGGCGGTTGTCACCTTGGTTTGGCACAAGATTTAAATTGACAAGTTAATTTAAAATTGACACATTTTTGATAATTTTCAACAGAATGTTTCTACTGCACACGGTATCACTATCACTTCGAAAGATAATTCAAACGTTAATATAAATGTTTATAATAGTTGTACTATTTCAAAGATTAATTAAAAATATCAAATCTTACAATGAATTTCAATATAAAAACCTCAAACTTGCTTACAAAATGTCATATTGACATCTCCATTTCTGTTACAATGTGACCAACTTAAAATAAATCTGGTTTAAATGTTCCATTTCTATTACGCAACTAGTGCTGTAATAGACCCTAACGCATCGCTTTACTGATGGTTGGCAATAATAGTTATTTATGTAACAAGTCAGTAAAGTGATACTTTATCGAACGAGTCTGATTTACGAGCCAAGCGAGCGCGGCGAGTAAAAGACGAGTTCGGTAAAGGTACTTTACTGACGTGGTGCATACAAAATTTTATCGCCAACCGTGAAAATTGTTAATTTAAGAAATAAAGATATAATAACTTATGACAGTTTATGACAGTGACAAACGATTTATGTTTAAAGTCATCAGTCATGGCTACGCTGACAGATATTAGCGGTAAAGGTACTTTACTGACGTGGTGCATACAAAATTTTATCGCCAACCGTGAAAATTGTTAATTTAAGAAATAAAGATATAATAACTTATGACAGTTTATGACAGTGACAAACGATTTATGTTTAAAGTCATCAGCCATGGTTACGCTGCCAGATATTAGCGGCAGGTAAAGTACTTTATTGTACAGTACGATAAAGTGTTTCTTTACCACCGTAAAACGCTATGGTAACGCATCTCTTTAGTGACGGTTGGCGATAATAGTTATTTATGTACCAAGCAGTAAAGTGATCCTTTATCGAACGAGTCTGGTTTATGATCCAAGCGAGCAAAACGAGCGAGGCGAATAAAAGACGAGTTCGATAAAGGCAGTTTATTGATGTGCATACAAAATTTTATCGCCAACCGCAAAAATTCGTAATTTAAAAAATAAAGGTATGACATTTCATGACAGCGGCAAACGATTTATGTTTAATGTTATACAATCGTGTCTGTGTTGACAGATATTAGCGGCAGTGAAGCACTTTATTGTACAGTACGATAAAGTATTTCTTTACCTCCGTAAAACGCAATTGTAACACATCGCTTTATTGACGGTTGGCGATAATAGTTATTTATGTGCCAAATCAGCAAAGTGATGCTTTATCGAACGAGTCTGATTTATGAGCCAAGCGAGCGCAGCGAGCGAGGCGAATAACAGACGAGTTCGATAAAGGCACTCTTTCCTGTGTTTGTTTACCTGCCACTAATATCTGTCAACACAGACGCGATTGTATGACATTAAACATAAATCGTTTGTCGTTGTCACGAAATGTCATAAGTCATTACACCTTTATTTTTTAAATTACGAATTTTTGCGATTGGCGATAAAATTTTGTACGAACCACGCCAATAAAGTGCTTTTATCGAACTCGTCTTTTATTCGCCTGGCTCATAAACCAGACTCGTTCGATAAAGGGCCACTTTACTGACTTGGTACATAAATAACTATTATAAAATAATCAAAAGGGTTGACGTTAAAACAAATCCCACACAATAGGCCTTGATTTAAACAATGCGCCTACAATATTATATTAAGAGCACTAAATGAAACCATGCTCAAAATAAAGGTTAACACAGAGCACAGGATTGAAATAATGAAATCAAAACAAAAATTGATACTAAGCTTTGCGAAGAGGGCTTCAGTACTTGGGTCTTCTTGGCCAGTGTTTTACTCAAAAGAAGATCAAAAGTACAGCTTTAATTAATATTATGTTTGCAAAAAAGTTCAGTTACTAAAATTAATTATTTAAACAAAGACGGCACTAATTAAGAGTGCTACTCGCCTGCTATAGTATTTAGAAATACACATAATAAATCCATAAGTTTTACATATTTATACCTCAAGTAAGTTAACATGTACTTCTGATGTTAGTTTATTTGAAATATAAACATAAACTGCGGGTTAAAAATTACTCTGAGTTTTTTAATAACCATGAGCTTAGCCAAAATGTTGTCACCAATCCTATAGCGAGCTAATTTTCATTGCGGATATAACAGTATAACACCTGTCTATATTTAATTAGAAGTTGATATAACACACCAATTTCCGATTATATTATATTTCCTTTGAGGATTTTAATTGTCATAAGAGGTAGAAATTTCTAAAGACAATTTATATTATTAGCATAAGCCAACACGTGACGGTCGTGTCTAGTATTAGGTCGTTAATAAAAATTATGAATAGAAATAGACCTACATTAGCACCCTGTGGGATACTTGACGTCACATCAAATACGCTTCATCGGTGACCATTATACTATACACAAAAGTACGGCTTTCCAAATAGGGTTTTTATAGTCCTATAGTGGACTAATATCAGAGAGAAGTGTTTCATGTGCAAAATCAAGACATCAGTTTATCCACATCTATATAAAATCTCACTTACATACTGGGATATTGTACATACGAGTAGTTTGCTGTTTAATTAACTATTTTACTATAAGAATAATGTATGAAGTACTAGATGCCCGTAGCCCGGCGTTGCTCTAGCTAAACGAATCAACATTTTATTATAATCAATCTATCATTTCAATGCCTTTGGACGAAAACACACAACCGGTCATCTCTATAGCGATGCCGACAATGTGTGGTGTGCGTGTTTGTATGACGCTCTGACTGTGTGTCTTTCGTTTCCTATAGAAGTTCATGTAATTTCACGTATTATTTATTTTTTAATACTTTCCGATAAAATTTGAAAAGAAAATATGATCACAACACAAAATTTAATTAACATCGATTATGTAGTTTGCGACGATATATTAGATTTAGTACCAGTTTTAACTTGTAGGTGCCGGATTCTATTCCTTATCACACCATCGGGAAATTATTTATTTTACAAACAGAATAGACAGGTTTATCTAATTCGTCTTCATCATTGATACTTTCTTGGTTTATCGGTTGAAACCGTGTCTTCGTTTTTGCTTCTGCTGCTGACGTTTCGTCCATTATCTGAAAGGACATATTCAGGGCTTCTACTACTGAGGTAACCTGAAACAGACTGGTTAGGTTTGTCTTCCGATGACATCATGCTGTCGCGAATTCGGAGTTGTAAGTTTGACCTTTGCGTTCTTTATAAATAATTGAGATTCTCCGATTACTTTCTTAAGCTTATTGTATAAGCTAGTTTTATGACGATGCAATTTTCGACCTCGAAAATCTTTTAGATGTTTTGAAGTACCCTCATCACAAAAAAATGCTGTACCTTGATCAAAGGTACACATAGACAGACGCCTAAACTGTTAAAGCTCCCAATAATAAACTTTCAAATGAAGAACCGTCTGCTCCCGATCTGATTAGATTTTTAAACAAATCGGTAGACTGAAAGAGTAGTTTACGTTAGTAAAAGAATCAAATTTCACCAATATCCCGTCAACTACTAACTTTAGAAACGTTTCTAAAGAATACAAAATTACTCAAAAATAAATTTGAGAGAAACTTTATAAAAAGTAGTAACTTAATGTGAAACACTGTGTGACGAAATGTTACATGTGAAATCTATTATTTTCATAGTTTTTGACAATGTTTATGCTGTGACATAACATAGATCTGTAATAAACTGAAACAGAATATTACGAGTAAATATACTAAAAACGACCATTTAAGGACCTACTTATTTACAGAGTTATTGTTTTTAAAATTGTATAAATATTTATATAATTTTAATGTATTTTCTTTTGTACACACATGTTTTATTTATTTAGTTCATAATTCTTTTCGAAAATGTCATTGTCACATATATTGGGCCTACGACAATAACAATTATTATTATTATTATAGATGGTTAGAGCCTTGATTTAATACTTTTAGAAACCGACATCATAGAAACTAAATTTTCGAAGTGATAGAAGAAAATAATTTCGATTACTGTAAGTTATAATCAAATTATAAAGTGAATTTTTGGTTAACAAATAGAGCATAACATATAAATGAATAAGTGAATTCAATTCCAAATAATATAAATTATGTTTTGTCATATTTTGAAGATGAAAAATATGTTTAAAGATATAATACAAAATATTTTAAGTCAAAATCAATTTCAGGACGAAGAATAGAAACAATCTGTAAAATTAGCTCCCCCTATTTCGAAATTTAGAATGTGAGGGTTGTTCTAGGTTGTTATAGGTGTGTTCTAAATAGCTTCAAAGTATTTCAAACAAAAACTAAAATTGGCCACTATAATTGACAAAAGTAACTTTATCATAACCTCCTTTCTTCGAAAATTGAAATCCTGAAGAACTGGTTCATCTTGTTCTGGTTCTTCTAAACATTGTTTCAAAGAATCTCAAAAAAAATCAAATTTGGCTGAGATAATCAGAAAAAAAGTTTTCCCATCTCCCATTTTCTTAAGCGGATCTGACGATTGTTTCAGGTTGTTATAGGTTTGTGTTAAACATTGTTGCTAGACACTAAAACCTTTTTTCTTATAGATCAAATGATCAGCTTCTTTTTCGACAATTTAAATTCTAACAGCTCCACAGTGTTTCAAAAAAAATATATTATTGTCGAGATAATTGAAAAGAAACAAACTCCGAACGTCTGCAGCCAGTCACTCTGAGTTATTTTATATTATGAGTATGGCTAGCCGCTTTTAGTCTTTTAGTGGCGTCTTCTTCCGTGAATACAAACAGGAATCCACTTCTTTAGAAAATCAGTTTACACAGATACTACTTTTCAGTAAGTCCAGTAGTTGGTCTTATAATGCCTGAAGCTTGCATACGTACAGCTACATGATGAGATACTCGGATTATTCTGCCATCAAGACACATAACTCGTAATCTACACCTGCTATTAAGGGTGTGTCCCTCTGGCATAATAGGTGTACGGTGTACTCCATAGTATGATGGAAAATCCGTGCTTTCATTTGTCACCGGTCGATTCTAAGTTCTGTTTTGGGCTAGTTTGGAACGATGTAGAACAAATTTTTCAAAAAAGAGGGGCCAACATCTCACAGGCAAGTTGACATTTGATTTATATTCTAAATAATTACTGTCAAAGAGCTTCGTATGTTTTCTTATCAACTACCTTATTTTCTAGAAGAAGACACTATATACCAATTTATGTTTTATAAAGAGTAAATAAAATATCAATACAATTCCTAGTGTATTTCAGACATAACCCAAAGACATTCTGCTTATTATATATTGCCAGCAACTTAAATTATTGACACGACTTATTAACACCATAAACGGTATCGTGCTACACCATAATAAAACAAAAAAAATCCGTTAAATTAATTAATACACATTTCAAATGAATAAGAGCCAATTACGTAAGCCATTTAAAAATGATAATAACTATAATAATAAGATTTAACGATCGACCCTGAATCAGTTCCAATGCAAATCCTCCTGTTTATAATTAATTTTATTACTCATTGTTTGCATCCGTCTTATCAAATCTTTGTAATTTTCACGATTGGACTGAAGTGTCACCTTGTCCAGCTCAGTTTACGATAGTTATAAACACCCACACTAGCACACATTTTTATATTAATATACATATAGGTACCAGACGCATTTTTGTGTTGTATGTACAACGTACATATACGTGTGCAAATTTTATTATTACTTTTTGTACTTACTTGTCGCTATTGTGTTTTGCTGTAATGAAAAAATACAATCGATACTATGACGGGATACAAGGTCATAACTAATTGAGAATAAATGCATGTCGTTTCATATGTTATAAATCAAGAGAATTAGCAAATTGTAAAATTTAATCACTGCAAGGTTATAAATATGATCACTTTTCAAACTGCGAGTTTAGAATCGATATGGTTTAGCTCATAAGCTTCTGGTCTTAATCCGTTAAGATCCGGTACGAGATGTATTATGTAATTAAAAATGTCAGACAATTTTTATTAATTATTAATGTTTGATTTATTTCACGCAGTGCTTCTAAAAGATTATACCTTGATATAGATGATCGTAATATACCTTTTTAAGGTAAATAAATAAATAGACATAAAATATGTATACATATACCTTGAGAGAGCAACTCGAAATACGTCTAATAAAAATGTGAAGGATTAACTTTGGAGCATCATTAAGAGGAATCCACCTGGCCGTGATCTTAACACTATGCAGAGGTCCAGCAGTCGTATTGAACTAACCTCTAAATATTGAATTTTTGTATAAATCAAAATGCAGAGCGTCTCAACATTAGTATTCAGTATGTGTCTTATGCAGACAGACAACATAGTTGTCGGTTCGACAATGACAGTTTAGGTTGGTAACTCATTATTATACAGCGGATGCCAGGTTTAAATTACGACGGAGTTACAACGGAGCAAAGAAATAATGTAAACAACACGCAGTTACTGAATAGCACTAATTCATATGGTGACCTGCAACATCTGTTTTGACGCGAAAACAACAACAACAAAAATCTAAATTTCTTTCTTCATCGGCGTAGGTAGAAGGGTGACGAGTTTTTTTAAATTTATTATATTTACCGTTTATTTCGTAAGATAAATAAAGTTATATATGTATATACCTATTCATACTTACGTTAGTTTCGTTTTTTCATTGTTTTGACTGTTAATTACGTACTTCGTAATTTTTGTAATAGTTCCTGTTTAATACCGTTTCATTAAATCTACTTCTCTCATTTATATCGACGTAAGTGTGCATTGGATTTCGTTAAGTTTCAATAACATACGCATACATTTTTAGTTAGCATTTATTTAGATCTAGAACATTGTTTATGTTACTTTTTTATATATGATATGGAAGAACGTCGAGAACGGCATAGTGAAACAATGGTGAGTTGGATTGAGGGTCATACTGATTGTATGTCCATTGTCAGTGATTCCAATATTTATTGCAAAGTCTGTAAAATATCGCTACAGAATGCCCAAAAAGTGCACGTACAACGTCACTTAGCATCGCTAAAACATAGACAGACATTGGACCCGTTGAAAGCTGGCAATTTTAGCGAAGAACTCTGTGAAGCTTTAAAGACGGGTAGTATCCCATTAAATAAACTTGACAACCCCGCTTTCAAAACATTTCTTCAAAAATATACTGGTTGAAATATTCCTGATAAATCCACCTTACGCAAATATCATGTTTCTAAGTGCTTCACAAAAGCAGTAGAATGCATTAGAACGCACCTTTCAAATGGATAGGTGCCGACGAAACTGTCAATATATTAGGAAGCTGTGTGGTAAATGTTGTAATTGATGTACTACATTCAACTATTCCATATAACAGTTGATGCGGAAACAGTTGCTAAAACCAGTGACGAGAATTTGCACAAAATGCTTCATTCAGACGACAGGTACTAGGAGAAAATACTTTTGTTAGTGACAGTATGGCATATATGTTAAAAACAGGCAGACTTTTAAAGGAAACATATCCTTGTATGCTGCATATTACTTGTGTAGCAAATACTCTGCACAGAATCTGTGAATATATCAGAGTCACCTATCCGGAAGTTGATAGACTTGTATCCTCTTTAAAAGAAGTTTTCGGAAAAGCACCACTGAGAGTAGGTCTTTACAAGGAAAAACGTCCATCTTTTTCACTGCCTGCCTTGCCAGTAATAACTAGATGGGAAACATGATTGGAAGCTACTAGTTTTTATGCAGAGAATTTCCGTAGCTTACAAAATTTCGTTACATCTTTAAATGACGATGCTCAAAGTATTTCTGAGTGCAAAAAATTAACACGAATCCCTTCAGGAACGCTTTTTGAAATTTTAAACTAATCTCATATTTTGAAAATCGAAATCTGAAATTAAAAGATGGATTAACCACATTAGATGTGGCTATTAATAATTTCAAAAGAATTCCAAGTGATTTCGGGTCTGGCCTTCGGAAAAAGTTTTCAATAGAAATCCAGATTTAATAACATTGCGGCAATTGTGTATGGGGACAATGGCACAAAATCTAACTGCTAAATACGCTGAAATAAAAGAATATTTCCATTACGCACCTATAACCAGTTACGATGTAGAAAGGACGTTTTCTATCTACAAGAATGTACTTCATTCAAAGAGAACAAATCTTACAGAAGAGAAAATGAACAAATAATAAGGTATATTGTATTTTATAGATCTCCAGCCACTTGTTATCCAATTACATAAATAAGATTAAAACCTCTTTAAAAATACAACATTTCAATAGTACGCCCATGGACGATGAGTCATCAACCTTTTGTGTCCGCTCCCTACTCATTATAATGACACGAAATTTTAAATACTTGTTGGTTAGGATCTACGAGGAAATAATTATTTCATTATAGGTTAGGATATTATTCTAATATATTATTATATTGTATTTTTAATTTGACACTTGACAGGAATGTTATGTTTTGATACTTACATCACACCGACAATACCAACCATAAACATAATAAATCGAACTGACAACATTGCCTTGAAATAAAAAAAAGACAGTTTATTACATATTGACGGTAGTGAAAGAGGTATATATCCCATAAGAGACTGGACTGAATACTAAGGTTGAGACGTTCTATAGTACCAAGATTATTAATCAGTCTATGTTTCTCTAATGTTACTTTTTCAAATGTATATTCTTAAGTTTTTTTAATGAAGGTTAAATTTGACAATTTTTTGTCACTTTGACCACGCGTTTTTAAGAATTATGAAGACCTAAGAAAAAATACAACACTAGAGGAACCTAGTATATATTTTTTCCTATAACAGTACATAAAAATTAGCTTGACAAAATTATTATTACTATTAATTTTAATAGGACTTGTGTAGCACTGCAGTGGCAAATTGTCTGTCTGGAGAGTGCTGCTTTTAATAGTGTGTCTCGCCACACTCTCATTAGTACACTCAAAATAAAAGTTCTATTTAGTAAAAGAAGAATACTTGGGTCAATTTGTCATTTCGCTTTTATTAAATAAGTGAAAGTAGTATAAAACAATATAAAAACTAAAACAATATGCCAAAAAAAGAAAAGCGCTAAGAATCGTCTGTATTTATAAACCATTTTAGTGTACTGGAACGGGAAGCCAGTATTACTGAACGACCAAGCACTTCAAGCAATGTAATATTTAAATTTATTCACATGTTTTATGTGTTAATATTTCTTTTATGTTGAAGATTGAAAATGCTGAGCTAATTAAAAACTTTCTTTCGAATGATTCTATAGTCGAACAGACCCAAGGTTTCCAAAAATCCAAAGCATGCGACTAATTCAGTTCTGAAAAAAAAAGAAAGAAAGGAAAAACACAGATTATTGGTAGACGTATCGTTGATTATATGAATATCATTTTCAATGTTTGCAAGAAATCAGTTTTCATGGATTACAATTTGGATGCACATTAATTCTATAATACACTGTAAATGTTACAATTCAGTATTTTAACAAATGAAACCGCGGAAAACAAACTAGAAATTATCATGCTGCTATGTTCTTCCCTAATTATCAATTGCAATTCCATAAATCATGGCAAAAAGTTTGAAGATATTTCCAGAACTATACTATGTGAATAACTAGAAAAAGAATTCTTAGTTTATAGATGAGGAATTTAATTTTTTGGGAGCCACACCGGATGGTATCATAGATAAACAGGCTATGGTTGAAATTAAATGTCCTTTTTCCGTTTATAAGCAAGTTATAAATGTAGTAATACATAATGGAAAAGTACCTTTTTATAGGAAATATTTTACAATTAACCAAAGGCATGATTGGTATTGTCAAATACAAGGCAAGCTTTGCATTAGCCGGCGTTCAAAGTGTATTCTGGCAATTTTTGTAGGTAAACACTTACCTCTAAAAATTGAAGAGATTGCCAGGAATAATTTACACTGGTCGCAAAAAATGAAATTGAAGCCAACTAAATTTTATCATGACCGCTTTTTGTCAGAATTAGTCGACCCTAGACGAAGAAGACACATGAGAATTAAAGATTCGACCAACGAACTATATTAGTAAACCATAGAACGGCAGTTGCTTGTTGAATCAGCGCTTCCAACGGTGAATGAAGGAACTAAAGGCCGCCATGACAGTTGAGGTCAACTTCGAATTTTGTATTGTGTGTTTCGTCCGATTTTTGAGTTTGTTATAAATTTATAAGTACAATGCCTGCTGCCTGTTCAGCTATTAACTGTACCAACAGAAGGAAAATAGGTACAAACATTTCGTTTTACAAGTAAGCATAAATTTATTTGGTTTTTGACAGTAATAAATGTATCTATTTAATACTTTTAGATTTCCCTTGAGGAATAAAGAATTATTAAAAAAATGGACTATTGCTATGAAAAGGGATCATTGGAAACCATCAGCTTTCAGTTACATTTGTTCTACTCATTTTGAAGAAACATATTTTCGTTATAATAATAATAGACGCAGTTTGCAACCCAATAGCTTGCCTACAATTTTTTACTTTCACGCAATTGAAAACATGTAAAAAAGTATCAAGACCTCCCCCAAAGAAGAGGACTATTGACATTCGTGAAGAAGAATTTGTAATAAATAAAAACAGTGCGAATACAGGTAGGCTTATAATTGAGTTATATTTTACAGCACCATCTATATATTACCTTTTTTACAGTACAGGAAATCAATAGAAATGTCGACGATATCAATTTTGTCATCACAGCTGACCATAATTATTGTATCACAACAAGCCCTCGAAAATTAAAGAAAAAACTCGATGAGGCAGTAGATAAGTTGAAAATTCAAGATCGTCAGTTGCGATCTCTGAAACAGAAAGTACAGAGGAAAACTGCTTAAATTAATAATTTGAAGAAGGTAATAAGTGGTTTAAAAAAACGTCTGTGTGAAAATGGTAATGTGGTTATTAGTAATTGTTTCGAAGGTGTGTTAAAAGATTTGGTTTTAAACCATAAGAATGGTTACAAAAATAATGAATATCCGGAAGTAGTAAAAAAATTTGCTATCACTTTACATTTTTATTCATCACAAGCATATAGATATATTAGAAAGTTCATTAAATTACCACATCCACGTACTATTAGAAACTGGGCACATAATGTGGATGGTAGTCCAGGTTTCACAGAAGAATCTTTTAATAAAATCAAATCACTTGTTGATTCAAATAATAAGCCTCTACTGGGAACTTTAATGTTAGATGAAATGGCTATTCGGAAAAAATTAGATTTTGATGGCAAAAAACTTGTTGGACACTGTGATTTGGGTCATGGAGAAATAGACTCAGACAATCAAGAACTAGCAGGAAATGTATTAGTTTTCATGTTTGTTGCTTTAAATCAAAAATGGAAAATTCCTATCGGATATAGCCTAATTAATAGTGTTAGTGCTGATGTGAAAGCAAATTTGGTAAAACTTCTTAGTAAAAGAATTATTGAAACTGGTGCCTCGCTTGTTGCATTAACATGTGATGGTGCAGCCTCAAATAGAGGCAATGTTTAAGAAGTTGGGTGCGAATATAGATTTTAAATTAGACACTATAGCAACATGGTATATGTATGGAGGAAAGCGAATATATATTCTTCTTGATGCTGCTCATATGTTAAAATTATGCAGAAATTTATTAGCAGAGAAAGGGGAACTAATTGATGCTGAAGGTGGAAGAATTAAGTGGTCACACTTTGTTGCTTTAAATGAATTGCAAAGTAATGGAAATTTACATGCCGCTAACAAGCTTAGGAAGAGACACATAGAATGGCAAAATCAAAAAATGAAAGTGTCATTAGCAGCACAAACATTAAGCAATTCTGTTGCCAAAGCATTTAAATATTGTGCAACTTTAGGGATACAAGAATTTGACGATTGCGCTGCTACTGTAAAATTTTGTGAAAATGTTAATTTAGCATTTGATATTTTAAATTCATGTCATCCACAAGCAAGAGGAACAAAATCAGCGATATCTTTAAAAAATAAGGCTTTAATCATAAAGCAAGTAGAATATTTAATACAGTACCTGAAAAAATTACCGTTACTTGATGGGCAACTGATTATTTACTCACAAAGACAAGTCCCAATTTTAGGCTTGATTATTGATTTAATGTCTATTACTCAAATTGCAAATGATTTAGTATGGAGTGCAAATCCCTCATTGCAATTTTTGTTGACAAGACGTTTAAGTCAGGATCACTTGGAATTATTTTTTGCTACCATTAGAAATGTACATAGAAATAATAATAATCCAAGTGCTTTGCAGTTTAGATCAGCATATAGAAAGTGCTTGCTAGCTCAAATCGAACCCTCAAGAAATGCGAATGTTTCTTCAGAAGATACAAATATATCTTTAGAAGTAGGTTTTGAAAGACACAACACTGAAAAAACAGTAAGAACTTTGTCTTTGTTCTGTGAAGGAATTGTATAGTATATTGCTGGGAATGTTATTCGGGAAGTTGTAAAAAAACTAAAATGTCTTGAATGCATCATTTTACTATTAGGAACAGAAAAAAACAAATATCCTCTAATTGCAATTAAAGATGTAAACCATTCACTAATTATTCCATCTAGTAACACTGTGAAAATGCTAAAAATTGCTGAGGCAGTCATTGTAAGTTATAAAACTGACATATTAAATTGTAAGAGAAATATATGTTTATTATTAGAAACTGAAATATTTAAAAAGTATGTTATTCAAAAATATTTTATGAACATGATCATTTATTTACTGAATTATATGATGATGATGTAATCCATTATATACACTTAATAAAACTTGTTATTCAAAAATATATCCAAATACGTTTACATCATATGTGTAAAATGTATAGTATGGCAGCCGTTGGCACTTCCCTACGGCAAAAATTAACAAAAACTATAATTTTTAAAGGCCACTAAAAGTAAGGCACTGTTGTAATAGTATTGTATTTAAGATTTAAATATATAAGAAAAAAATTGTTTTAACTTTGATTTTACCTCATTATAATAAATCTTTGTCCTTTTTTCCTTTCGTATAACGAAGTTAATGAACAGAAGAATAAGCAATTAATGATTTAATGAAAAATTCTATAAAATCTCAAGAACTATTTATACCCAATAAGTAGATTTAAAAGGTAAGAACCTCTTATTTATGTCAATCAACTCTCTCACTGTTATTAGCGGGAATTAATTAACATCTATCCAATGCACAAATACAGAATGTGTACTTTTAATATGAATATAATAATTTCATTAATTATAATACGGATTAATCTATTTGAATTTTGACTTCAACTGTCATGGCGGATAGCCCACTGTCACAAATTTAGTGCACCAAATAGCCTTTCTATGGTTTACTAATATAGTTCGTTGGATTCAACTTACATAGTAGGGGCTATTCAAGAAAAACGTAATAGGAAAGGCCTTAACAATAAGGATCAATAGGTATACTATTTAAAAAAAAAAGCGTACAGCTCAAAAAACAAAAGCTCTCTGTTTTAAAATTTTTAACTCATGTAGGTTTTCTGATTATTACTTTTCGAACAGGTTATGTTTGACCAAAGAAATACCCTCGGCATTTAAAACGGCGAAGAAATTGGTCAAATGAAGGTCACTTCAAACAATGGCAGTAAATAAATTTCCAAAATGTTTGATATTTTTCACTTACTATAATAGTGACCATTCTCACATTTACAATATAAAATAAAGCGTGTACGCTTTTGTATTAAATCGAAGCGTTTTACCTACATGCAGAATGTTCTTAATTTTTTTAATGGTTTATTATTTATATATTTTATATGTAGACTTCAAAAAATTAGTAGATAGACCGCATCAACAACTAAACAAATGAATCACTACGCCGGCTGCAACCTTCATACAGCATGTGTCAATTTTCATTAGCCATAGGCGATTAATCCATACAGTACGTGGCAACATAGTACCCCTTCTTTCCTTTCCAATGCCAGCACGACCGATGCATGTTCGTAACAGTGTTGCCAACCGTACTATAATTATAGTATTTGTACTATAATTTCAACTCGATGTACTATAAAATTTTAAAGTGAATATAGTACGCGCATTATATTATAATTTCATATTTCTTACGATATACATAAATAAAGCCACCCTTTGGCCAAGAACCATGAAAGTCATGAAAGGCTAAATATTTCAAATATATTAGTAACGGGGATATACGGAATTACTATTTTTAAGCGGGAAGGGGATTTACGAAATTAAACAACATTTCTGAACATTAAAAATATATATCTCGGCATACATGTCATGAACCTTCTTCAGAACGAAGAAGTAAAAAACCATCCCCATTTATAATTACACATTTTCTGACTCGTTGTCGATCATTTATGACTTCCGCATGTTAACAAATTAAGATCAGATTTAATTTTAATTATCCACTTCTAAAAAATGTAGACTACTTTATTCCATGAAATTCGCTTTCTAATATTTCAAAATGCTAAAAGATTTCAAAATGTAGCCAAATTTGTGTTAAACTTCTTGTGTCAACCTCACTCTAATGCCCAGTCTGAAAGAATATTTAGTAAAGTTAACACGATTAAAACTGCAAAGATAAATAACAAATCTACATACCTAAATTACAATCAATTAATGTACGTACAACATGTACAGAAAAATAAGTTTGAAGATTTTGACATATCTGACTCAAACACTGAGATAGAACTTAATTTTAACTAATTGTTTCAATTTTATCGCTAACTTGGGTCGGCTTTTAAATTTACTTTTATTTTTTACACAGAAAATTGGAATTTCATTGTATTTTGTCTTGTTTAATTCGTTACGTTCAGTTGTCATAAGTAAAATAAAAATTAAACATATTTTTGTTTTTTTTTATATATTTTTTTGAATGTACAATTATTTAGCACTCTGTCTGTACTATAATCGGTTCCAAGATAGTTGGCAACGCTGGTTCGTAAATACAAGTTAGCGTGGTTAGCAGTAACTATTCGACCACCGGCTTGGGTGTTTGTAATGCGTTCAGAAATAATATTTACGAGTTGCAAGGAATTGTTTTTCTTTTTCCTTTCAGTAAATGCAGAGAATTATTAAGCTGCGTTCAGGCTGCATGACACAAACAAAAGCGTAATTCTACTAAAATTAAAAATAAGGTAAAAAAGGATTCTGAAAATAATAATAAACTACTAGATCAGGAGATCGCGGCGGCCATTTGATGTTTCCCGTTCCAGTAATAAGACGGTTTTTATTGCAGACTAGATCGCAGCGTGTTCTCAGCTAAACATTGAATGTAGAACTGGGAAGATCGGACAAAATCGTTGTGATGTCGATTGTTGCCGGGATTGGTGATGGACAGTAGGGGTGCTATGTTGCCACGCATTACTTGTATACGTATAAATCGCACGTAAACATTGAATCCCTATACCTAATGAAAATTGACACATACGGTATATGCACGTATCGATTCCAGAAGTTTCTATTTTAGTATATTCCGCGATGACTAATATATTAGAATTCTTTTCTTCTTTCTCGAATGCGTGATGTCGTATCTTTAGTAGTTGCCGCTGCCCTTCACGGTATAGCTGCGAACATGCTCGAGCTTGTTACTAGTTTTTTTAATTTCAAATTTTTCGGTAATCTTAGTGAAAACAGATAAAATTTTTGTTTTGAAAATGTGACGTGATATGTTTTATGTTAAAAACAAAGCAAAATACTAAAATTTTAGACTAAGTCAGTTATAAAAATCGTGTCGGATAGTGTTACTAATGCTAAAGGCAGTATACTCATATATATTTAACAAGTACACTCTATTTCTGACAATTTTCTTCACAATTGCCTAGCATTTAATAAAACGTTTGCAAACAGGTTAAACGGATCCACATACAAAAACACATAAATAAGGAAGGATCCAGCCGCAAATGTCTACATCAGTGGCAATTCAAATAGTCACTTCTCGTTATTTTATCGTTATTATGAGTGGACGTATGGGTCCACGAATTCGCTTGACATGCGAACAACAAACACATCAAGTTCACCGCAAAACACATCACCATTTGCTCGCTTGCTTGGCACGAGATGCGATAATCATAACTTTCGACACAAATAAAGTCGTTCCGTAAAATGTAGTATGAGAGAGTTCATATCTCCTATAGATCTTCCCAATTTTTTAAATTCATTTTCGTCGATCATTCGCTTAAAAATAATCCGTTTTCATTCACTCACCGGTCACACATCGAGGTCAAACATTTTCTTTTGTCCCGTGGATCCTCAGAAACGAAAAGGTTACCACCGACACAGACGATTTAAACGACGACGACGACGAAAAAAAAAAGAGGGACAAAAATAAAAGTTGAAGGGCGAAAAAACGTCTGTCTAATGGTCCTCTTTTGTTGCTGAAAAAAAAAAAACGGACGTCATTGTGACCATTTCGTAC
Source organism: Amphimallon solstitiale (assembly GCA_963170755.1). Lineage (NCBI taxonomy): Eukaryota > Metazoa > Arthropoda > Insecta > Coleoptera > Scarabaeidae > Amphimallon > Amphimallon solstitiale. The sequence continues at coordinate 66,662,175 of OY720680.1, forward strand.
GAGGTTATCAATACTTTTTGCTAGCGCGAACGAACTCTTGAGGTTTTTGTTCGATGACGTGGTGACAACTATGATTGTGATGGATATTTTTAAATACTAATTTCGGACTAATTGTTTATAAAACAAACGTATAAAGAATCCCACCGAGATTGTCTTTTTAAAGAACGCTTGTAATTTAGATGTTAAACGTCATGCGTGTATAGTCAAAACTTTTTATTAATAGAAACTTTAAATGAAAGAGGAATAACTCTGTTAAAATCCGGATAAGTTAAATATAATTATGGGAAAAGAGGAAAGTAAATAGAGGAATGAAGCATGCATATATAATTGTAATTTTTGAACTCAGCATCATATTAATTTAAAACTTTTAGTGCCTCGATAAATTTGAAATTATTTAACTGGAACTTATGTCTAATCACAGCTATAGTATTTTAAAAGTGTTTGCTTTGTGAATTATGGTATATAAGTACATACTACAGAGTAAAAGGCTCCTTTAAACTAGTGTTTACCAAACTTCTTCAAAACGCGACCTGCTTTTGGTAAGAATTTTGTTAGCAGCCCTCCTTTTTACCATACGCAATTTTATTTGTAGAAAATAAAACAAGACCACAAAATTAAATTAAGTATAGAAAATGTGGGCAGACCCCATCCACGTTCCGCCTCACAGGATAACCAACCAAATTAAGACAGCCTTCGACATTAACAGACATCAAAGGTCTTCTCGAAGAATAAGAAAAAATGGTGCTTGTCACTTGCGCCAACTATGATCAAGTAGCGCAAGTTCTTTTTTCTTTTTTCTCACGATCTAGAATGGTCAACAAATGGTCCATTATACTAGATCTTTCTGGACTTTCTGACTGATTTCTGTATTGACTGTCATCAATGTTAGAACTGCTGAAAGCAAGTCTGAACATCGAGTTAAAATACTTTCAATTATGGTTTACAATACAGTGCACACAATGTATATGATGGAAGCCTATTTTAGAGCTGGATTGCAAATTGATGAAATTTGGGTGTATAGCCAGTGTGCATGTTTGGATGATTTCAGAGAGCACTTCCCAGAGTTAGCTGTAATTCCCAATTTTTTTTTGCCTTTCGAATTGTGCATGTTGGTATTTTTTGTGAGACCGGTTCTATGGGCCATAAATCACGTATTGGTAGACCAACTGTTCGTTCGGAAGAAGTTATAAATGATGTTTGTCAACGTATGGAATATGGAATCACAAAACCTTTGAAATGTCTTTCTCAAGAGATTGGACTTTCTTATGGAACATGCCAGAAAACTGAAAAGAAAACCGTACACGTGCATCGTACAAGATCACATCAGGCTATTTTGTCGGTAAACTGCAAGATCTGCTAAATTTGACAGTTTTCTCTCTTGATGAAGCTTCGTTTCATCTTTCGGGGTACACCAATTCCCAAAATACTCGGACGTGGAGTAGTAAAAATCCTCATATTTTGGTTAAATTGCGTGTTTCCACACCTAAAGAATAGAATATTTAAAACTCTTGTTGCTAATTTGCAAGATCTCCAGCAAAGAATTATTGAAGAATGTGCATTAATAACGTTCGCAATACTGCAAAATGCCTTTATTAACAGCATGAGAAGGCGTTTAAACTTGGGGATTGAAAATAATGGACAACAATTTCAACACTTGCTTTAATTTTACCTATTTTTTATTTTTAAAATCTTGAATACCAGCTGAACTTGTTGTTTTATTATATCTTTAAATCATATAACATATTTATTGATGTCACGAAGACACTGTCAAAATTATTTTCAAACGTTAAGGTTGTGTTACGAGTATGAAAACTTCAGCATGTTTAACACCATTAACTATCCTTTTATTATTTTAAAATAACGAATTATTATTATTAAACAAGATAATATTCACCTAATTAATGATGCCCAACGATTTACTAAAGGCAAATATTTTCACATAGTACCTTCAGCATGTTTAGCAACATTAACTATAGCTAAATTGAATTATTTATCTTATAACTTACATCATATCATCATACATTTTATCAAATTCATTCTTATTGATGTCCTCCATCTTAAAAATTAAAATAATAAAAAATGAAAATTAATTGAATGAATTTGTTTTAAAGGAAACTAAATAAAATAAAAATCTAATTCTTAATATAGATTCTCAAATCGTGAGATGATAAGTAGTGCATATAAACACCTACTCTCACTTTCGCTATCTCAAAAATTTTATTCTTTTCCAAAATTAACGTCTTTACTGCTTGAATTACAAACTTCATCTTTCTGTTCATTCTTGTTTCTTGCCTTATATAAAAAAAAAAAAAATGCCTATCGACAATTTTTAGCGCCTCTCTCATCCAATTAAATTTTAGGTTGGCATCTATTTTCAAAAACGCCTGTGATGAAATTTTCTGGTTTGTTTTCTTTAAGTTGTCACGCTCGAACCAATATACGTCTATCATCTTGACAGCTACACACACAAATGACGACGCCCGAAACTGTTTGTTATTAAAATTTTACAATTTTTGTTGCATACCATCTTGGGTAAGTATATTTTATTCTCACTTGTTCAGTATAATCCTTCATTGTATTTGTATATTGTATGCATTACCCTTTTCATCATTTGTTACATATTTCCGTTTACCATGTCTCAGTTTAATCCTTATTTTTGTTTTAGAAATCCTTCTATTCGGCAGTAAAGGAAACACATTACACACCACAGGAATTCTTCTGGCTGAACTTGGACTGAAAAATACGTCGGCCTTCTGCGCCATTGTTCTCAAACCACGCTCTCCCTTCTGGTAACACATCAATTTGTAAAGTGCTATAACAACATTAGCATTGTATTTTTTTCTTTTGTAGCCCTTGAGTTATACATACAAGTACTAACAAGTTATTTATTTCAAGACTGCATCATTTTTCTCGAGCACGTCTTGTTTTGTTTACATTCATATGGCATTTATGTGTCTTTTAGACAGCATAAAGCCTATTGATTTATTTTGTGTTTCTTTTGTACTTAATGTTTATACTTATTTTAACTAAAATATACTAACAATTCATGTTTATTTTGATACAAGAGTTTGTCTTTAAATATAGCCAACCCATTATACTTATATTTACTTGTCTTGTACTTATATCCTAAATCTTTAATAAACGATTTTTTTTTTGAATACAATTAGTGTTCTTTTTCAATAACTAAATTAATTCTTAATACTATTATTTTTGATAATGTGAAGATCACAGCAATATGTTTTCTATTTCAATGCCATCTCTGTCCTAGAAATTTTATATCACGGTACAATGTTGTACAATAATTGTTCTATTACAGGTGCAGCAACCACATCTTGTAAATATATAACATCTACCAATGTTCGATATTGTGAAAGAAGTGGTATTTTCCTGATTACCCATTGTATAGGCAGTGTGTCCAAAATGCGTAGAAAGTTCATTTAAAAAATAAAAGAACTTTAGATAAATTCTTCAGAAAAAGTATAAAAGCTACGACACTATTATCTCATAATAAGAAAGCGTTTTCTCTTAGTCAAGGGCGTCCTTCTATAAGCGAATTTCAAGTTGTAAGGTACGATTGCATGGATCATTTTGTGGTACTTCAAGCAGTGGCGGCTGCTGCAGGGAGGGCAACGGGTCACTGCCCCCCCCCCCCCGTGATAAATTTCCCGGTCACAAATTTCTTTTAACAGACAAATTAATTATAAATACCTAATTTGTATGTAATTTTTCTGATTTGTTTGATAACAAATAATATGTTTTCGGAAGTAACAGTCCGTCTTTTCAGCGCGTTTAAAAATCGCAGTCTGACGTAGGCTCCGGGGCATCTCGCGCGACTGCCCCGTCCAGCCCCGTCTGTATTAGAAATCAAGCGAAGAAACTGGCGCGGGTAGCGCGCGTATACCGGTAAGTTTTCGGGTGAAGCAACGACAGAGGAGTGTCCAAGTCCCCACTATCACTCGCTACAGTTATCGTATTCCCCGACGCGAACGGCTGTTACCCAAGCGTCTCACTGTATTGAAATGAAATGAGTCGATACGCTTCGAGGGGAGTACATATACGTAGTCGTTCAGTTGTGGGGACTGATACATGCGCTATACAATCGTTGCGTTACCAGAAAACCTACCGGTATATGTAGGCGGCGGAGCACTACTCTATGGTGCTGGGTCCGGGTTGCGGTCCAGTATATGTATAATATACAGCGGTGAGTGTATGTAATTTCAATCGGTGCAAATCCAACTATGAATTGCGTTAGTAACATAATCGAAATGATAGAAAATAACACACTGAGATAGAATTAAAAATTCTAGGTCTCCCTAGACCAGATTTATTGATTAAACTAGAAGATCACAATTCGAAAACTAATAAAACCGTGACGAGAAAATTCAATAGAAGCTCTTACAGTTTATCAGACTGGTTGTGTGGGTGTAATGTGCAAAATGCTTTTTTATATTTCGGTGATATAAAGTTCACTTTACGACACCCGTTTTGGTTGCAAAAGTATTTCTTTATCGCACGCTAATTTTGTTGTTTTGACGTTGGTAACAAAAAAAAAATGGAAGCAAATTATATTTAAATGTCAAAATGTAAGCCTTTAATGTAACAAACATGTGCAATAGAAGTTGTACAAAGAATAAAAAGCACACATGCTAACATTTTATTTACTAATTAACAATATAAATTCTTAAGCAGAGTTGGATGATAAGTTTTCTGATGCTACTATTGAAATTTACTTCCAATGTTGAATAAATAGTACAACTGTTATAAAAGTTTATTTTTGATAATATGTCGAGACTATACGTATTAGCGAAAGATTTTCTAATTGTCTTCTGCTATTTTGCGAATCTCTGGGGGTGTGCAATTATTTATTTCGTCCTTTTTGTTGATAATTTGAAATAATTTACTGCATAAATCAGTCTGAATTTTAATCAGAATTACATATAACACCGCCTATATTCAAATATTTAAAATGTTCACGAAGTTGGCCGAAGACAAGGCAAGGCCTTCATCGATATTCCGAAGACGTCCGAAAACAAACGAAGTTTGCCGAAGCCAAGGCAAGGCCTTCACCGATATTCCGAAGACGTCCGAACCCATACGAAGTTGGCCGAAGACAAGGCAAGACCTTCATCGACATTCCGAAGACGGCCGAACCCATACGAAGTTGGCCGAAGACAAGGCAAGACCTTCATCGACATTCCGAAGAAGTCCGAACACAAACGAAGTTTGCCGAAGCCAAGGAAAGGCCTTCTCCGACATTCCGAGGACGTCCGAACCCATACGAAGTTGGCCGAAGTCAAAGCAAAGCCACTACTGACATTCCGAAGACGTCCGAATACAAACGAAGTTGGCCGAAGACAAGGCAAGGCCTTCACCGATATTCCGAACCCATATGAAGTTGGCCGAAGTTAAAGCAAGGCCACCACTGACATTCCGAAGACGTCCGAACACGTACGAAGTTACAGTTTCCATAGACGTTTTAATCATAATTACATATAACACCGCCTATATTCAAATGTTTAAAATGTTCGAACGAAACGTCTGTCATTTTAAGCTTTTTTGAACTTTTAATAACCAAAACAGAAAAAATCAAGTGAACGGTGTTTTACTACTTTGAAGAGAATAAAAGCATTTTCTAGAAATACCATGCGGGAAAGCAGACTATATGCCTTAGCAATGTGTTCCATTGAAAAATAATTGCTGACATCAACACCAAACTTCAATGAATTAGTTATTAATCATTTTGCTGATCGTAAGGAACGGCGGATGGATTTTATTTTCAAACAAGTTAATCAAATAGCATATTGAGTTTATTTTTTGTCTATACTTAATTTTTGATATTAAACACTCCCGTCCCAAAAAATCACGGGCCGCCACTGACTTCAAGAAAGGCTGACATGATATCGTCATTGCTATACAGAGACGACCAGAGATGTTCTAAATGTGGCGTAGGTTTATTTGTAAATTACCATACTAAATTATAATATAAAAACTAGCTGTCCATCAATCTCTTCGAGCTTGAATCGCCTTTCGCGTCCGCTTACAGTTGTATTACCGTTGCCTGTAAGGCGCCAAAAGAATCATTTTTGATTTTCTAAGCTTATTCACCTGACGTCCTATATGTAGGACAGAGTTTTTTCTAATTTCGACATAAATTTCTGCAAAAAAAAAACACTTTATAGCATTTTTATTTTAGGAGGAAAGGCACATTACACAAAAATTCAGACAAAAGCTATTCCCGCTTTCTTTTCAGCATGTCTGAGTTAATTAAGTGATTTAATAAATTGTTTTTATTTTGGAAATACTTTCAATACTTTAAACCAAAGAAAAAATATATTTTTCAAGTTATCTTCCATTAAAAGGACCAAAACAAAGCAAACAAACGAAGCAATTGTTAATATTGATAGTACTAGGAACTTGTTCAAGGATTATTCATGGCTAAATAAAGAAGATAACAGTTTTTGGAGTAAGAATATACAATCTAGAATTACTGGAACATTTGCTTTGTATGAAGATACCTCCCACATATTCCAAGAAACCTCGAAAACAATTTATCAAACGCCCACATTAACAAAGATATAGTTTATTTGATTTGGCACAATAAATCACCCAAAAGGAAGTTGCAAATTATGAACCTAATATACTTATTTAAAAGCAATAAATGCACATTACTAAACATCTACGTCATATAAACTAGATTCGTGTGTCCTTTCCATACAATTACTACAACGTGTAACAAGACGGAAACGGTTAATTGTCGAAATATGTCTATTAGATGAAAATGTCCCTGCTGGCCGTTAAAAAAAATCCACATTAATCAGCTTGGAGGACTACCGCACGAGATCCTCAAGTGATTGTAGGTTGACTGCTAAGTGATAGGCGACGTTGTTGCTCCGTTCAATTTCTCTCGGTTGACCACATCCGATTATCTTCTAGCTGATGTATGATTAATACAGGCAAACGGAGAACGTGCGAACATGGACTGAAATAGCGGTCATACAACAAAATTCCTGTTAATTATGCCCTGTACATTGTGTGAGATACGTAACGACCTTGTTCGCTTGTTAACCCAAGGTTCATTTGTGGAACACTTTGGTTACACGTGCCCCTTAAAATGGTCGAAAAACGGACCACGTGTACTAGAGAGGAACATTGCGATTGGTAGGATAGGGGGAACTTTTTTTTATCAGTTTACATGTATGCACGCATGGAGATTATATAATGTGTTTAATTTTGGGCGTGTAACCTTCAGTTTTATCTATGATTTATCCTTCCTCATTCGTTTGCAAATGTGAAAATAGCATATGTACATATATACATATTATATATAAATACGTATGCGTATGTGCTGTGTAGGTTTGCGCCATTCTGGAAATATTGATTGAGCTGTAAAACATTGCGGGGGTAGCTATAGGTGATATAAGTCAGGAAAACTAATGAAATCCGATAAGAATGATAATAATGACGATAAATTTATATCATTTGAAGTATGTACCTAAAATTAAATAGAGTAAAACCAAAAGAAAAGTAAAAATACATTTTCGAATTAATTTATGAAATCTGCACTTTTTCAAACACAAATATCTTTAGCACCACATCACTACTACACAAAAGCAATTATTTAAAAACCATAATATAATTATTAATTACTAAGGTTCTAAGGTTCGCAAATGACTGCTCTCGATCATTGAAGGCTTATTGTAATACAAGTGCTGAAAAGTACCTACGTGTTTGACAATATTAGAATCGGATCCAGTGCGAATAAGACCGTCGAATATACCAATTCACAACTACCGGGTGTCCGTTTAAGCATGGCCACAGGCGAATTTCGAGGAAATTGTGGACAATTTTATTCTATTGGAAAGAAAATTTTTACATTGTTTGCAGTGAAAAGATTGTACAAGGTGGTGCTTGTATATAAATTTCTAAAAAAAATATTTCTTTAGTACTATTTTCACGTGAGAATCCAAAATAAGTTTAATGAAATATTTGTCAACATTTCGTATGGGTTCAAAATAAATTTTTGAAGTGACATAAAAAAATCACTAAAACCAAGAAATACAATTATTTATTTGCAGATTATATAAATTGCAAAGGTGCAAATAATTCCAAAGTAAAACTTTTTTTTAATCGGAATCACCAAATTCTGTGTCAGATGATTTGAAACCTCATCTTCTACCTCAGGCTTCAAACAAGTGAAGAATCTCAGTAGGGAGGGTATTGTTTTAACTTTTATACCAATTTTTTTTCATACTGCTGATAAAAGGATCTGAAGAAAGCAATAAATTATGAAAAATGTCTTCCATATTCTGTTGTCTTGAAAACGTCTTTGATATTTTAATATCTTTATTGCGGGCTTCTTGGGTTTCTTCGTCGAGTTGACCAATTGAAAGAAGTGCGTAATTCAATATTTGAGGACTGAATTGTGATCGCAGGGCCTTTTCTTCTTTTGGATCTTTCAGTAATTGTAGAAAAATCAGTTGGCGGTCTTCTAGTTGTCATGCGAACTGCGGATGACTTTGAATTACAAGTAAATTCAATCCTGACTTTTATACCTTGTCTCAGAATAAGGAGTGATTAAAATATCGCGCCAAAATAGTGTATATTTTTAAAGTATCTCATTGGTTCTTGCGTAGGCAAGCTTGGCATGGGAAAATAAGTTCGCCAAAACGTTATTTTATGTTTATAACCACGCCATAACCTAGTCTCTTACATTTTTAATTTGGTTTATTATACCTTGCATGTGATCAGGAATTTGAAACCTTGAATTTAATGATCTGTCAAAAACACTGCACGGCAGTGCACAGTTTCGTTTTTAAAATCGAATGTCCTGCAATTAATATCATTGCTGATAAACGGATCTGAAGAAAGCAATAAATTATGAAAAATGTCTTCCATATTCTGTTGCCTTGAAAACTTCTTTGATATTTTAATATCTTTATTGCGGGCTTCTTGGGTTTCTTCGTCGAGTTGACCAATTGAAAAAAGTGCGTAATGCAATATTTGAGGACTGAATTGTGATCGCAGGCCTTTTCTTCTTTTGGATCTTTCAGTAATTGTAGAAAAATCAGTTGGCGGTCTTCTAGTTGTCATGCGAACTGCGGATGACTTTGAATTACAAGTAAATTCAATCCTGACTTCTATACCTTGTCTCAGAATAAGGAGTGATTAAAATATCGCGCCAAAATAGTGTATATTTTTAAAGTATCTCATTGGTTCTTGCGTAGGCAAGCTTGGCATGGGAAAATAAGTTCGCCAAAACGTTATTTTATGTTTATAACTAAGCCATAACCTAGTCTCTTACATTTTTAATTTGGTTTATTATACCTTGCATGTGATCAGGAATTTGAAGCCTTGAATTTGATGATCTGTCAAAAACACTGCACGGCAGTGCACAGTTTCGTTTTTAAAATCGAATGTCCTGCAATTAATATCATTGCTGATAAACGGATCTGAAGAAAGCAATAAATTATGAAAAATGTCTTCCATATTCTGTTGCCTTGAAAACTTCTTTGATATTTTAATATCTTTATTGCGGGCTTCTTGGGTTTCTTCGTCGAGTTGACCAATTGAAAGAAGTGCGTAATGCAATATTTGAGGACCGAATTGTGATCGCAGGGCATTTTCTTCTTTTGGATCTTTCAGTAATTGTAGAAAAATCAGTTGGCGGTCTTCTACTTATAATGCGAACTGCGGATGATTTTGAATTACAAGTAAATTCAATCCTGACTTCTATACCTTGTCTCAGAATAAGGAGTGATTAAAATATCGCACCAAAATAGTGTATATTTTTAAAGTATCTCATTGGTTCTTGCGTAGGCAAGTTTAACATGGGAAAATAAGTTCGCCAAAACGTCATTTTATGTTTATAACCAAGCCATAACCTAGTCTCTTACATTTTTAATTTGGTTTATTATACTTTACATGTGATCAGGAATTTGAAACCTTGAATTTGATGATCTGTCAAATACACTGCACGGCAGTGCACAGTTTCGTTTTTAAAATCGAATGTCCTGCAATTAATATCATTGCAAAAATAACTATAGATTAGTCCATACCAAAAATGAACTGAGCAGTTCTACACAGATTCTTGAAACTTATTAATTTCCAGTAAGTGTTAATTAAATACTAATTATATTACCACATGTTCATATACATGTTATATTTCGGATATGTCAAACGTAATAAGAAACCTGTACTAACAGAAAAAGGTAAAAATATCTGGTGGAGAATATCTGGGAATAATAAAACAGTACAGATTATGATGGTCGTCCAATATTTAATTAGATGAAACATGCTTGAATTAGGACATACAAAGAAATAGGTTTGAATTGCCGCAAGTATGATGAGTGCATGACAAGCTTTTGTTGAAAGCATATCGACAGGATTAAAAACCCCTACTGGTAAAGATACGCAAGGATCTGAATTGATATATATGGGGGAAGGAGTATTGTATTGATTCATGAAATGAAGGATAACATTTTTGAAGGATGTTACAACAAATATTATCCATGTTGGAAAGGGCGCTGCACAGGTTACCTCCATATAATTGCGAGCGCAATTCGGTTGAGATGATTTGGGCCCAACTAGAAGGTGAAGGTGTTTCAAAAAATTCCCCTTTTACTTATACGAGAACTTTTAACAGAAGCAATAACAAATGTTGCAATGAGTAATGGGAAAAAATGTGTCGACCATGTAATTAAAGTAGCAAAGAGAATGTGAGACATAGATGGATTAATGGATGATTGTGAAGCCATTTATTATTTATGTCTGAGACAGTGATGGTGAATGTGACTGACGAATGTCCAGCACAAGTGAACCTGGCTAATTTATGCGGCAATTTTTTTTTTGTAATTATAGTCTCAATGCATTTTTAATCTTTTTAACATGATGTGAACACTAAATTATTGTTAACTTCCAATATATAATAGAAATAAAAATTTGTTATACTTTATAAGAGTATAAGTGTAAATTATTTAACTAAAATTTTTCTCCATATGTTCAAAATACATAAATAGCGAATAATAATTAGTAATGTGTATGTATAATTATCATTGCAGGTCGTGTAAGCAACTTCAGCCGATATACATCTCTATATTTATTACTGTTCTATATGTAAGGTTCACATTTCCAAGAGTGGTTGCTTGAATTTACCTACTCAAGGTTTGTAACAGTAATGCAAATGATTTATTTGTATAAGTTCTTTATTGATATTTTAAATAGAAACTAATAAGCAAAACTTCTTCTGCTAGTTCTTAAGGACGTCTTGATTTATATCATTTATGAAGACGTTTGATTCATTCTTGCTCTCTGGTACAAATATTTAATAATAAATAGAATTGATTCACAATTTTTATGTTGGTATAATACATTATTCACTAAAATGCATAGTAATTATATATGTATTTATAATGGCAGTCCTCCTCAAAATGCTCAGAACAAAGTCTACTACTTTCATTTGGAAATTGGGCCCATATTTTTACCCACAGATTCTTCCATTTTTTTTTTAAAAAACTAGAATCAACAGATTTGAATTTAAGATAAAAGATCAAATTATAGATGTATGAACCCACTCGTGTTTATAACTTTACTTTTCCTGTTTCCAATTGCCTACTCTTATTGCCGCTTTGATTAGTAGAATGAAAAGCGACACATCCATCCATTTTAACCAAAGTAGTAAATGGAACACCAAACAGCTAAATCCTTAGTTAAAAATAATACAGTTCCTATAACCTGAATTGTCATGTCATATTAAATGGTCTACTACATTTTAAGCTGTGTGTTCCATTTTTTGGCGGGATATTTGAATCACTCCTTCTTATTCTGAGACAGGGTATAGCCACGATTCGTTTGGATTCTGAAAGGCCTGGTAATTTCTTTGCTTTTGTACTGGGAAGAAAATGTTGCCAATGTTTGTTTTGTTTGCGCTGATAATTCAGTACTTCCGGTAACTCTTCGGATTTCATCATGCAGGTAATTACATTTTTCTTTGCAATTATTGACCGAGAACCCCGAAAATGTGTTGCTGCAACAGCATCTAATGCACAAGAAAACGGATGCTCTCTTAAAAAAGCCACTGGAGCGGTATGATGATCTTCTAAAGAAATCCTTATTCTACCGCTTCCTTGTTTGATATTAATTCTTTGTTGTTGCTCCCAACGGTTTTTGACATTTTGTACGGTGCTTTCAATAACTCCGAAAATAAACGCTTCTCTAATTGTTCGCTCATTTTGCAGCTCAGAAATAATTTGAAGTTTTTGTTGATTACGCAATTTTACTTTCTTATACGTAGTATAAGGAAGTATTGTGATGATGAAAATTTTCGACCTCGAGATTTTTGCAGATGTCCACGTTTTGAGGTCCCCTGATACCAAAAAAGTGGTTTTTAAAAAAATGTCTGTGTGTCTGTCTGTCTGTCTGTCTGCTTGTCTGTCTGTGACCACGATAGCGGTCAAACCGCTGGAGATATCGATTCCAAATTTTGTATTTAGCTGTATAATCTCCCTCTTGAGATCTGATTAGTTTTTCAGTAAAATCGGTAGACCGGAAGTAGCAGTTTACTTCAGTATAAAAATCGAATTTTGCCAATATTTCGTCAAATACTAAGTTTATACAAATTTATAAAGAATTCATATGTACTTAAAATTAAAATTGAGAACAATTTTATTTAGAAAGTTTTTCGAAATTCCTACCGGAAGTAGGTCTTTTACTCTTATCGAAAATCGGTTTTTTGCGAATATCTCGCAAGTCATGCTTTCTAGGCAGGTACATTACGAGTATAAAAGTATTTACATGAAAATTTTAAATATCTTTTCTATAAAAAAAATTTCAAAATTCGGACCGGAAGTACCACTTTTACCCTTACCGAATAGCGGTTTTTTGCAAATATGTCGTAAATTATGCATTCTATATATATTTATTAAGAGTACAAAAGTATTTAGAATTGAATTTGCAATATTTTTTGTATACATGAAATTTCAAAATTCGGACCGGAAGTAGCACTTTTACTCTTAGCCAGTAGCACTTTTTTTCGAATATCTTGCAAAGGATGCATTCTATAGCGATTTATTAAGAGAATGAAAGTACTTAGAATAGGATTTTGAATAATTTTTGTATAAAAAAATTCTAAAAATTGTATAGTTTGAAATGCTCATACGTATAAGAAAGTCGTGTGGTGGCCACACCTCATTTTTTTTAGGATTATAATGAAACTCTCACTCTGACAACCCAATTTGTTACTTAAGTGACAAGTCAAATTGATGTTGTCAACAAAATTTAAAGGCATTGACATGTATGAGTGTACCAGATTCACATAGAAAAAATGAGGTGTGGCCACCACACGACTTTCTTATACGTATGAAAGTGTTACTTCCGGTCCGAATTTTGAAATTTCATTTATATAAAAAATATTCCAAATCCAACTTTAAGTACTTTTGTACTCTTCATAAATATATATAGAAAGCATAATTTACGACATATTTGCAAAAAACCGATTTTCGATAAGAGTAAAAAGCCTACTTCCGGCAGGAATTTCGAAAAAAATTTTTAATAAAATTCTTCTTAAATTTAATTTTAAGTACATATGAATTCTTTATAAATTTGTCTAAACTTAGTAGTTGACGAAATATTGGCAAAATTCGAGTTTTTCACTGAAGCAAACTACTACTTCCAGTCGACCTAATTTGCTGAAAATCTAATCAGTTCCCAAGAGGGAGATTATACACGTAAATACAAAATTTGGAATTGATATCTCCAGCGGTTTGGCCGCTATCGTGGTCACAGACAGACAGACAGACAGACAGACACACAGACAGACACAGACACAGACATTTTTTAAAAACCACTTTTTTGGTATCAGGGGACCTCAAAACGTGGACATCTGCAAAAATCTCGAGGTCGAAAATTTTCATCATCACAATACTTCCTTATACTACGTATAAGAAAGTAAAAAAAATGAGGTGTGGCCACCACACGACTTTCTTATACGTATGAAAGTGTTACTTCCGGTCCGAATTTTGAAATTTCATTTATACAAAAAATATTCCAAATCCAACTCTAAATACTTCTGTACTCTTCATAAATATATATAGAATGCATAATTTACGACATATTTACAAAAAATCGTTATTCGATAAGAGTAAAAGTGTTACTTCCGGTCCGAATTTTGAATTTTTTTTTATACAAGAGATATTTATAAGTACGTTCTAAATACTTTTGTACTGGTAATGTACCTGCCTAGAAAGCATGACTTGCGAGATATTCGCAAAAAACTGATTTTCGATAAGAGTAAAAGACCTACTTCCGGTCGGAATTTCGAAAAACTTTATCAATACAATTTTTCTCAAATTTAATTTTAAGTACATTTGAATTCTTTATAAATTTGTTTAAACTTACTAATTGACGAAATATTTGCAAAATTCGATTTTTTCACTGTAGTAAACTACTACTTCCGGTATGCCGATTTTGCTCAAACTCTAATCAGTTCTCAAGAGGGAGATTATATTCATAAATATAAAATTTGGAATTGATATCTATAGCGGTTTGGGCGCTATCGTGGTCACACACACACAGACAGACAGACAGACAGACAGACAGACACACACACAGACATTTTTTAAAAACCACTTTTTTGGTATCAGGGGACCTCAAAACGTGGACATCTGCAAAAATCTCGAGGTCGAAAATTTTCATCATCACAATACTTCCTTATACTACGTATAAGAAAGTAATAGCTTTTCCTACATTTTTCCGTACGCAGCTGTACAAATTAGATATATAACAGGTGGAATTAGAATGTCATATTTATACGATTTAAATGTAGACGTTCTGTAAAAGTTTCGCTTCAAATAATAAAAGAACAAAGGAATATAATCACAACTGCAATGGAACCGTATTTTTTCCAGTACGATAAGTTGTCCTGTGGAAATTTATTGTCGAAATATACATATGCGGAGAGATAATAAGATTACATATTCGTATATAATTCGATAAAATGAAATGCAAGTGATGTAACATCGTGATTAGTAAATTTTCCGCATGAATCTATGAACGGGTCGGGGATTTCGAGTAAATGTGCATTCAATCAAATCTACTCGACACTTCAACCTTTGATTCGTTCAGGTGACTTCTGTTATTTATTTATTTATGTTTATAACGATAAGGAAAATAGTCGCCAAATCATGGTAATATCGTATGATTAGGGTCAATTTTTATACATCGTATTGTTATGAAATTTAATGGCTGGTGAATAGATTAAAGTGACAATAACAAAGCAATCACTAATTTTTGACAATAAATTTGAAAAATCATTTGGAAATAATTGTAATCTGAATTATATCAACCAATATTACAAATATAGGTAGGCCATTGATAAGAAATTGCATATTTAGAGTCTATTTGAATTGATGTTAAAATTAAATATATTATTAACAAAATTATTGTTTGTTCCCGCGCAAACTTTAAACTTTTTTTTCATACTTTACATTAGGTACATCCGAAGTTTGAAACTATAGATCCTTGTTCGATGATTTACAACTTCCACATCTGTTATTTGTTAGATTTAGTCGTCGATATTCACTTAACTTTTCCTTCATTACAAACGTATGCCCGGTCATAATTTTTTTTTACCATTACATATTTTATCTAAGTATAAGTACTGAAAGTTTTGCCTTTTTTTGGTTTACCCGTTTTATGGTGATAAATTGTTATTTGTGTATTATAGCCTGTATATGACATAGGATAGTAAAAAAATGTTATGAACAGTTTGCAGTATTTTTAAATAGAAGCTTCAAAATAAATAATACGCCAGCTCTCATAAAATTCACAATCAATTATAAATGAGAAATATTTTGGATAGATATAAAATGATTAATAAATTTATTATTAAATAATTATTTTCTAGATTCATAAAATTATTACAAAACTGTTTTCAAAGTTGACAAAATCGTCATTCTCCTGTTTTTCATATTCAAACCTGTGTACCAAAATTAAAATATACGTTAAAATATGTTGTATAATTTTATATGATATTATTCAATGTTATGTGTAATCTAAAAGAAAGAAATGTATGAATAGTGACAATTTATTTGAATTATTTTTTAAATTCAAAACTAAGATTAATTTAAATAGGAAAAAAAAATTAAAAGATATTAAAAATTATTTAAAGATTTACTAAAGGATTTTTCTTAAGAAACGTACGTAAAAATAATGTAAATAACTGATTGGTTAATTAAGGGTGTTGTATAGCAAACTAAAAATTTCGACGTCTTCGCTGCGGGTATAGGGGGGTTCTACTCAGGGGTGGAGCTTGCCAATACCCCACTACCACGTACTGTTTTGCTAAATACTATAGTAAAAATCTAAATTGTATAGTTCCCAGTTTATAAGTACCGCCCTTATGGAGCGATGCAGTCGAAATGACATACGTCTGATGCGTTAAGTGCTAATTGTCTCTTTTCAGGCTACACATACTCTACGTAACGTAGGTGCTAGTAATATTTTGTATGATTTATTTAGTCTGGTGCCTAGGCGCCACAGGAATGTAGATTGTAAGTTTTTTTAGTCTGACATGTGTTCAATAAGTTAATATGTATGTAAGATGGAATTCTGATTAAAAGAAATATTACTTGGTGCCTATGAATACTATATTAATAATAATATTTTGTTGAAAGGCACTAATGTCATCGTCTTGATTATCTTTTCCATTGGCCGTATTGAAAATCACAGGATAATTATTTATATCTATAGGTACTATTATAATACAAGGTGGCCGGCAAGGTATCCGAGAAACCTCGAACATGAATTCAATGACTAAAGGGGCCCACACACTGCGGTTTTGTTCGACAGACTTGTTCGTCGAACTAACGATTTATCAAATAAAATGGTCTGGCATATTTTTTTCCAAAAAAGATGCAGAATGACTGTACTTATAATATCATGTATTGAATGAAATTTCATTGTTTTATTATTATATATAAATTATTTAAAGTTTAATGTTTATTCATTATTATTATGTAACTACATCTGTAAAATAATAAGTCCTATTTATGTCTGTTCTTTATTTACCATAACACGAAGAGTAATGTAGTTAATTTTTTAAAATAAAAGATATCCTTTTCGAGCAATTTCGGGTTTACTTCAAATCTTTTTATAACTGTCCGAACACTGAATTGTTTGAGAGTAATTTTTTGCTAGGTCGTAAATTACTCTTTTGAACGTCTACCAGTCTGGTACAATATCTGACGATCTGTACAGAGGAAGTAGGCACCATCTATATCCATCTCATTTTCTATATTAGTTTTACATTATTTTTAACTCACTTATAAATGTCAGTAGTATTTTATCTTGATAAATGTAAAATAGTGGAAGAACTAAAAAAGCTAGTATTATTTATGAATCATATGTAATGTTTTTGTTTAAGTTTGTATTTATGTAAAAGTTATAAAAGCCTGCCAGAGAATGTGTATAATTTTATGAAATGTAATACAAAATAATATAAGTAGATTTTACAAAAAGAAAATATACATTAATTTTATAAAGTTAAACCAAAGTTACTAGATAATGTTTTCAATTTTATGAAATGTAAAATAATATAAAAAAATGTTTAATCAAATACCTACTCAAAACCCTAACAACGATTTCTGTATTCCGAATATCGCTCGTAAAGTGAATCCCCACCTAAACAAAGTAACTCCGCCCTGTCTTGGATTGCAAGGATATGTCAAATATTTGACTGCAGGTGGCGTATTAAAGCAGTGCCAAAAATGCATTTCGTTCTTATCAAATTAGACATTTATGTTAATAAATACGAAAAAATTTTGCTAGAAATTAATGTTCACAATAATATGTTATACGTCGGTACGCATTTTATTTTTCGATTATCTATTTATATTTAATTTTTTATAACAATTAATAAAAAATTGAAAAAAACAAAATGCCTAGGGACGTGTAGATAAACATTATAAGAATATTTCATCTAAATCACTTTTGCATAAAGTTTAAAGATAGCCTGTAATCTGTAAATATTTGAAAATGTACCTATACAACATCCTTAAGAAAGAACGCCGCAAAAGACAATTGGAACGAAGTGAATTATTATTATGACGTCAAAGGCATGGGTAATGAAAATATAACGCGGAAAAAATTTTGAATTTAAACTGAATTATATAAAAAATTAAATTTGCCGCTGTGTTTATTTCCGATTATCAAAAAGAAACATAAAATTCGCAGGCTACTGTACATGTTTTAATTTGTTTTTTTTTCTGCAAGTTTCTCTAAGTGAACTGGGACACAAGCGGGCTTTTTTTCCTATCGCGTCCATATACTTATATGATTTAAGATTCGTCAATTTCGAACACAGGTGCTGTTTCAGTCACATCTGAAAACGACGAGATGCCGTATTGGTTCTCGTCGCCGGTGAAAATGGAACAGCAGCGGCAAGACTCCGTGCGACACGCGCTTCTGCGTAGCCTCTCATTAAAATATCTCGGGCAACAAACACACCATTGGGCAACACGACGAGATGTATATATTCTGTGCTGTTTGGTGACCGAAATGGCAAAAAACGCACCTGCTCCAGGTGCTTGCTACCGTCGTGTTCTCTATTCTAATTGAAAAATTTAAGTACATGTGTACAGTTACATTGCATGTATATGTATTATGCCGAACTTTCTAAGTAATCACAACAAAGAGCACGTGCCCTTATTTCAACTGACATCTCATTATATATTTTCTTGGTATTGATGGTATTCCGGAGAAATAACCGTAATTCCTGTGCAATAATGAGGTGTGACCACCACACGACGTTTCAAATTATACCAAATTGTTCTAAATTGTTTTAAATACTTTTATCTTCTTAGAAAAATAAACCTGTGAGTGAGTGTGTTACTTCAAGTCCAAATTTTAAGATTTTTTTAGTCTTATTATAAGTACTTCTTATTCTCTTAATAAATTCCAAATTTTGAAATTTTGTTTATACAAAAAATACTCCAAATCCAGCTCTAAATATTTTTGTACTCTTGATAAATATATATAATGCTTAATTTACGACATATTTGTAAGAAATCGCTATTCGATAAGAATAAAAGTTTACATTCGGTCCGAATTTTGAATTTCTTTTTATACACAAGGTATTGAAAATTAATTTCTAAATACTTTTATACTCGTAATGGACCTGTCTAAAAAGCATGCATGGCTTGCGAAATATTCACAAAAAACTGATTTTCGGTAATAGTAAAAGACCTACTTACGGTAGGAATTTCAAAAACCTTTCTAATAAAGTTCTTCTTAAATTTAACTTTGAGTACATATGAATTCTTTATAAATTTGTTTAAACTTAGTAGTTGGCGAAATATTGGCAAAATTCGATTTCTTCACTGAAGTAAACTACTACTTCCGGTCTACTGATTTTACTGAAAAACTAATCAGATCTCAAGAGGAGATTATACTCGTAAATACAAAATGTGGATATTCTTGACTGTTGTAGCAGACACTTCTTGGTGAAGCATTTTTAACTTCATACATTAAATAACTTAAAACACTTGACTTGTTTCACTATGAGTTCATTAACAATACATATACGTTTCGGTTGTTACACCATTATCAAAGAGATATACAAATCTAACTTAAAGTCTATAAATGTTTGTCTTATATACTTGTCTGTTATTGGGTGTGGTGGGATGTTATTATGTTGTTAATGACAGTGTCTATGAAGGGTGTATTGCCAAATTCTATCTGTGTGTTGGTAACTAATCGTTTTTGTTTTTGAGCTTGTTTTATTTCTAATATTTCTATGAGATCTAATCTTTTGCTTTTTGTAACATTATGCATTAACTCGCAGTTATCTATGTCGGGAAAGTGGTTGTATTCTATACAATGTTCGGCAAAGCCTGTGTTTTCTCAGTATATAATATTGATTTTTTATGATTTTTATGAAACCAAATATCTTCACTTTTGCCTCAACAAGAGTTTTATTTGTTCCTTGAAGTTGCTTATTTAATATATTTAGTTTTTCAAAGATATCGGCTAAATAACTCACAAATGCTTTACCATCGACTGTTAACAGATAAATACTGTGACTTACATCGCTTTTTCTGTGTCATCTTTTGGGTGTTAGATGTCGCTGTGATACTCCCACTGCATCTACCACGCAAAACTGACATAAGTAGCGTTTCAAGTTTTAAAGCTATTGTCAACAGTCTCCACGTGCACTGATGAGGCCTCAAAGTCCGAAACACCGGTGTCTGTGCGTTTGATTGTCGGCAATGGCACTTAATGTATGTGTGTATCCCAAACACATGCATATATATACATGCGTATAAATGTATATATGTAACTCACAGTATTTATTTACTGCTTGATGTTAGTTTTAACATCCATGTGTTTACACTTTTTATTTTCGTGTTAACAGATACTTCATTTCAGGTTTGTCGCTTAAAAAATCACTAAGAGTATCAAACAGTTCAATAAATCTTGTCAAACAGTTCCCTTTAGAGAGCCATCTTACTTCAGTGTGAATTGATACACTTTATTACTGAATGTAGTCCTTCATTTAGAACAGGCGGGATGCTTTTAGCTACCAAGTTTTCCCTATGAATAACACAATGCACAAGAATCATTTCTGGATTCTCATCTTCAATCAATTTTAAGCAGCCATTTTTCTTGCCCATCACATTAGGAGCACCATCTGCAGCACAAGATGTTATATTTGTCATTGGTATATTATTGACATCTAAGTAGTTTTTTAGCTTATTATATATATCTTTGGAGGTAGTGGTACTTTCTAATCTTTTACAGAACAACATTTATTCAGCAAAATGCCCTTTATCAATATATCTTATCAATACTGTCTCACTGTCTCTCAAAGTTGATTCATCCATTTGCACTGAGAATTTTCTTGTTTTCAGATTTTGAAGTTGTTTTTCAATATCTTCACTCATTTCGTCTATTCTTCTGCTAACAGTATTGTTATTGAGTGGCATAGCTTTTAAATCTTTGTCATCTTTTTCAAGAACCGTTTTAAGAAATGCTGATATTGACGGTTTTATTAAATTCTCTCCTATAGTATGATTTTTTCCAGATTTAGCGATGAATAGAGAAATTTGATAACTAGCCTCAAGAATACGATTATGAGTTGAAGTGTGAGCAGTAAATAGAGACTTTACTGTTGTTCTCTTTTCAAAATTTTTCTTTAAAATTTGAAAGTAATTCCAATCTGAATTAATATGAGCATTATGTTTCGCCTTCAAATGCGCCTCAAGATGACCTCGTTTCATTGATTCGTTGGTCAAGCATTGCTGGCATAAAAGACAAAAAGGAAACCGCTCATCGTGGACAGCAGATATGAATCCAAATTTTAAATATTCCTCCGAATATTGACGAACTTTTTTCTTGCTTGCATCACTCATTTTACTATGGGCTGAAAGAAATATATTTAAGATCAATTAAAAACATAAAACTAAAGTAAGTGATAAAATTTATTTAATGTGACATAGAGTAAACGTATACTAAAAAATGCATATTTATTTAAATGTATATAACACATTTACCGCACCGCCACCCCAAAATAACATATTTTTTCCATTTGACAAATTTTTCAGGAAAATTATGCTTCTAAAATTAAAATAAATAAAAATAAAATCAATTACTTACCAATTATATCTATACAATGTATATATTTTTTAAATCAACGAGACTTTTACAACAGTTTTTACGGACGCGTATTTCAAATTAACACCTACTGAATGCTGCGAAACACTACAGAAGTTGCGACGGGCCATCCAGATGCGAACAACTGCGTTGTTTAGCGAGATTTTAAAGCGTCTATTTTCGAATTGCCACAACAAATTGCTACCCTGTGGGGCGTGGGCCCCACGTTGGGAAACATTGTGCTAGATGTATTTTATTTTTGACGAAATTTAATATATCTCTCAAGCGTAAACAAAAATATTACAATCTCCCTTTATGGTTTATTAAAATTTAGTGGGAAATATCGAATTACTAGAGTTGACCAGTGATACCTACCATATAGCTGATCCGACAAAACTTTTTGCCGCGAGTATGCATAATATACAGATTGTTACGTGTTATTGCATTACTACTATTACTGTGCCTAATCCTGGAATGTAAACGTGACTTCCGATCCATAATTATAACAAATTTTTACATTCGCAATACCACTAAAGAATATAGACCGAATAACATTTTCCTTTCGTAATATGTTTAACGGAACTGTTGCTGCCGACTTATTCAATAAAGTTAACTAATGTTATGTTCTTGGAAAATATTTTTAGCAAATTGAGAAAACATTTTTATCAGAAACCTTGAATAATTTTCTATGATATAATCCGTAAACATCATGCCTTATATCCATACAACTTGAAATAGTATTAGTGTAAATATGTTTGCAATATTAACGACTTTGACCTTTGTTCAAGGCCTGAGCGTGTAGTAATTTTCTTTTTGCGAAAAAAACAATGACAAAAAACAGTCTGTTATGAGTTATGAATGAAAGAGACGCAAAAACGGATAAGTCTCTCTAAAAAAAAAGTAATAATAACAATTTACTGTTGTTGATTAGGAAATACAAATTTATTTTTATTATCTGGTCTTGTCTATTGTTGTTTGTTTTAATAAAATTAAATACACTCTGGATTTAATCTAAAATAACAAGGTAATCTTCCAAAGATATTGTGTTGCCAGTGAGTTTCTCGTTGTACACACAGTGTTGTAACACCTTATAATCATAGATACCCTCTAGCCCTCCTATCATCGTCATAAATTAGATTAAGGAATATATTTCATGACCATAGAGCTATAACACAGTGTCAACATGTTAATCATTTTAATGCCGAATCGTAGTAGGCAGGCGCGAACCCAGAAAAAAATTTCGGGGGGTGTTTTTAGTTTTTTTTTTTATAGATTTAATTAATTTGTATAAAAAATTAAAATTTAAGAATAAGGTCAAAAGTCTAATCTTCTTTTATTTTGGAATATTGAATCTAAAATGTCTTCAGTCTTTAGAGCTAGACCATTGAGCCTCTTATTTTATTATTCTTAGGTATGGTTTCTGTCTTCGAAGCCAGGAAAATGAACATGAAGTGACAGACACCGGTAACGTTGCACCAATCTGCAGACATCGACTGATTTATGTAAATATCTTTGCATCGCAATAATTTACGGATTCTATAAATGTATATTAGGCCAATTTGCCTGATTTTAATAGTGCCTAAAAATATGATTTTCAAAACTGTAATAAGAAAATCAATATATTTTGCTAAATATACCGTAAGAAATCGTCATGTCATTGCGGTTCCAAAATACAGTCTCCTGCATCGTTAGGATTAATGCAATTTATTTGGCAAAATATTTTTAATTATGGAGAGAAGCTCGCGATGCTTCAAAAATCGTTCTTGGAGTTGCTCCAGAAAATGATCCAAAAACGGTATATAAATTGAACGTCGACCTTCGCCTTTGTAATTATCCCGATTGGTTTGTCGACTATAACCAAACGTGGAATTTTAATTTCTACATCTACTTCTGCTTCGATTATTTTTACTGTTTCAAAAATGGTTCTAAACGGATTGATCAGCGTTCTCACGCATTGCTTTTACTGCAGTAAACAAATTTCATATTTGCAAAATCAACGCAGCTGCTTAAATCACGGCCTACTTGCTGTAAAACTTGGCATAGGTGTTTAGATAAAGCAAAATTGCAGCCAACAAAGCATGTGGTTCTGATACGTCACATCTCAAGTTTTCACTATTAAACTCTTCCAACGCCGTGTAGATCCATTGCAACATATCAAAAATAAAGAAAGTGCATCCAAGTGTTCTACTCAATGGTTTTCGCAAAATGTAAGAAGCTGAAATTGCTTTGAATTTGGACATGATTTGAGAATGAAATCTTTGAGAGTTGTGCCTGCTTTAGGTGACATTCGAAAAACATTAACGGTCGCTTTCATTGAACCAATACTGTTCCTAATAACGGGTATTTTGCAAGAGCTTGCGATGTCTAAATTCAAGCTGTTATTAGCACAATGGACATAAAGAGCCTCCAGATATAACTTTTGGACGATAGTCGCACAACCCTTGAAATGTGCACTCATAAAACGCGCACCGTCATAACCTTTCAACAAAAATAAAACAGATTAAATTAAGATTGGTCCACTAAATAATAAAGTACAAAACACCTGCCCCCCCCTCCTTATGTATGCAAGACTGAGGTTAAATTCTTTTAATTTGTTGATAAGTACTTTTGCAAGACTGCATCAACAGGAACAAAGCATGAAAAGTCTTCTCTCTGTTTCTGCTCATTTTCAAATTGATCGACATACTGAATACAATTTAAAAATTGTTCAGTACCACTAACATCTATTGTTTCACCAGTAATATTGAAAAGCATTTAGAATTATTGATACGGATAATGATTTTTCGTTGCATCATCTGACCTGCTGTTTCAATAATTTTATTTTGGATACGCCAGCTGATATAGTTAGCATTTCCCGCTGGACATGCAAAAGAATAAAAGACAATATACCTACAATAAAAAAAATAACTATAAATATGATTATATAAGTAATGATGTAAATTTCCATTTTTGTTCGTTAGTTTGGGTGCGGGGGGCGGGGGTAACCTGATAGTAGGTATCAGTATACTAATTTTAATGTATCGTTGGTTTAGTATTTTATAATCTACAAAGGAAATGAGTGTTAAACGCCAAACAGATAAGTAGATAAAATTTAAAGTTCTTTTTTGATGGAGCGAGTAGCA
Organism: Amphimallon solstitiale; assembly: GCA_963170755.1. Lineage (NCBI taxonomy): Eukaryota > Metazoa > Arthropoda > Insecta > Coleoptera > Scarabaeidae > Amphimallon > Amphimallon solstitiale. The sequence continues at coordinate 66,686,939 of OY720680.1, forward strand.
TTGGGATTTGGTTTACGTAAGGTTGTTAAACAAAAACACTAAAACACCTTTACTACACTAAAGCACAAAAAACTAACTGAATAGACAACGCGGTTTTTAATCAGTGCTACTGAAGACGACAACATAGTTGTCGAAATACGTATTTACCCTTTTTGTGCTTTAGTGTGGTTAAAATGTTTTAGTGTTTTTGTTTAGTATCAAGCCACAGACAGCAATTTAGTTTCGTGAGGTTGTTAGGTGTTTTAAAACCCACGAATCTGGAACAAACACCAATTAGTAATGTATTAATAAATATAAGCGTGAAAATATTTATCATTCTGTCCAAATAATTACAATAATATCGTAAAGGGCAAAATGACTGTGTGTGATCCAGTATATTTAAATATTGAAAGTCAAAATATTTTATAGTGAAACAATGAGAGAAAGCAAAGACGAAGGGTTTCACATCTAACCAAAAGTAGTCACAGTAGATCTGTTAGAAGATTGCTACCAAATTAATTTTCAATATGGTTTTAATAAGAAAAATTGTTCCGTCAAACACACTTAAATAGTAAAATATAAAATTACTACAAAGTTTTTATAACTAAAAAAATATCATTTTGTTAAAATAAATTATCAAATTAGGTAATATATGTACAATGATAGTGATATATGGGAAGTAAGGGTATTTTTATCATGCGTAGCACGTAACAAGTCTTCAGAGGCTTCAATAATGTTCATATTGCAACAAAATATTTTTCATCAAAATTAAGAACACATTACAATTGGGTGAAAAGATAATCCAATTACTAAGCACACTTCCGCACTAAGTGCTGGCTTGCTTGACTCTGTCGGCGTAACTTGGTACTCTCCAAGTTATAAGTATATGTATACACACGCGCAAAATGTGATGACGCATTTTCGATCTTAATTAATTAAGTTTAACGTATTCTACCACCGAAAATCCTATTTAAAAAGTAAACAAATATTGACAGTGGTGTTGAATGATGACGCGTTTTTGATATGCTCGAACTGGACGCATTTTTAAATTTGATAGGCGTACCTTATATACTTGTACCATGGTAGTCTGTAGATGTTGATCTTACCTTACGCTAGGCCGGGTTTACTGCTGCGCTGTACCCTCACCCCGCCACTTTTTCGGGCGTTGCATGCCGCATCATTGCTGCTATTTTTCTCGTAAGCAGTATTTTAGACAGTATCTATGAACAAGATTTGAAAGATATCGCTTAATGGGAAGTACCTTAAATTTATGATGATCTATATGTTAGTGAGTGAGTGAGTACACAAAATTGTGATCTTTGGATTCTCGTATCTTAGAATCCATTGCACCTTGATAAATAAAATTTGAAATACTGCTATTTATTGGTAATTTTAACGCGTATGAAAAAATCAGATATGTAAATCAAATAGCCACTGAGAGATAGTCTACTGTACTTTTTTTATAAAAAAAAAAACACTTCCTCTACATATGATCTCTTTCACTATCTTTTACACGTTTAATATTAATGCTATAAGTCTATAGTACTTCACTTCATCCTTTTCTCTTGTAAACTGTGAACATATAATAAACTTTTAGTATTAAACCTAAAGTAAGAAATTTTCCCAAAAATTTAATTACGTAGATATTTTAGTTTGTTATAGAATGTTAATATGTTTAATGTTGGATAACATGAATATTATTATTATTATTGTTATAGTAAATGAGATATATTTTATATAACAATAACTAACTAATTTGCTTCAACGCTATACGCGCCTAAAGTTTTACTCGAATCTTTCCACTAACTTCAACGGAAAATAAAAATAGGTGATTCCCGTTTAATCCAAAGAGGGGGACCCCGATACGTGAGTGCCTGGCAGTAAAATTATTTCTAGGTGATTTTTAAAATAGCGATAAATGCTTTCGGTCGTTCAACTGCGCGGAGAGGGGATACAGGGGGAACCAAGGAAGAAGAAATTATATTCTGGGAGGAGATCATCATTATACTGCAAGGCAAGGGGAGATGGAGAGGATGAAATGCATTCTCATCAGAATAAATAAAAAGCGCCCACACACTTTCGACATTTAAACACATTCATTTACCTACAATAATTAGTAAATGAGAGATCGGATAATGTATAATGTTTTTATCTGTAACAAACATACGAATGTATAAACTGTAATAAATTTGCATTTCTCTTCAGCCTTTATATATGTCGCAGGATAATAGTCATTTTAGGCAAATAGCTTTTGCCCAGGCAAATGATATCTGCCTTGGCAAATAGCTCCATATCATTTATTTCTGCTCAAAAGCTATTTTCCTAAGCAAATGGTATCTGCCAGCTGGGTTTTTAGGCAAAAAGATTCACAATAAGATAAATGTCGTAGGCGAATAGACTTCTTCTCTTAAAACGAAATAAACAATAAAATAAACACAAGTAAACCAGGGAAATTGTATTTTTATCCCTATTAAGTTGCAATACAACGTAGAAATTTAAAAAAGAAGACATCTTCTCTTAAAACGAAATAAACACAAGTAAACCAGGGAGATTGTATTTTTGGACAAAAGAAGCTGTCAATTGGACAATTTATTTTGGCAGGTATTGCTGGAATGGCATCTACTGTTGCACAAATTTCCAGTCTTGAAACAGGCACATCGTTTAGTATGGCACTGGGTTTTTGAAGGCCTAGATTGGCATTTTGAAAATCCTTGACCCGAAAACATGGCGCAGGCTTCTCTTAAAGAAATAAAGCAATCTTGTGGAATATCATCATAAGTAAAACCAATTGACCAAACAGGTGTTATGTCACTCCTAGTCAGCCAGTTTTTTAAAATACCACTTTTGGTGCCAATACGGTAAACATCATTTTTCTTTTCAATTATAATTCCTTCTACATTTTTTTTATCTAATGGTCCTCTGTCAAACTTTCAAATAGGTATAGTTACAAATTTACCTGTTTCTATCTCTCCAAAGATGGTTTTGCTCCTTTTTCTCATTACTTCTGCGCCTTTGGCTTGTCCTTCATAGGATTTCTTCCAATTAATTCTAATATTTTCCTCATTGATGCAGAGTCTGCAAATAACTTGGCTTCCAAATCCTTCATCGTTTTCAGAAGTAACACCACAAATTACGTGCACTGTTTTATTGCACTTTGAACAAGCGTGAGCGCCTGTACTTTCGTTGCCGCAAACACCGCAATATATTATGCCACCGAGACTTGTGTTACAGTCATCACCAGTTCCTAAACCATCTGCCGTAATGGGCTCTGTCACCGTAGGAATATTCTCAATGGTTTCTCCTACGTACGTCTCAATTTGAGAATCAGCAACCTATACTATATTTGCTTCTCCTGAATTTTCTTCTTGATGAGGGTTCTCAACTTTAGAATTGTCAGGACTTTCTGCCGATACTGCAACACTGCCATCATGTGATAAACATTCTCTGCTACTCTCACCTTCGTTTATGTTTACGCTTTCTAACTTCTCTTCGGTCTGTATTTTATCAATAACATCTTATGGCAGATTTGTAGAGCGTAAACCTATTTTCGAATCTGCACCATATAGACTTTTGTAAGGTGATCTACCAATAATACGATGATATGATGTATTTTTTAACCATTGCACAAAGTAACACCCGATCGACCAACGAGAAGTTTTATTTTCTTCCATTCATATTCTTAACATTTATTCAACATCTTGGTTTGCCCTTTCAACGGACCCTTGGCTTTGAGAGTGCCTAGGACTTCCATGTACGATTCTGCATTCTGGCCATAACAAAACCAATTCTTTTATTACTTCGGCTGTAAACTCCCGTCCATTATCACTCTGCAGGATCACTGGTACACCTTGCTCGAGAAAAATTTTCAGTAATTCGTTGGCTACTTCCGCAGCCCTCTTTGTTTGTAATGGTCTCAAATATAAAAATTTTGTGGAATGGTCTTGGTAGTTTAATAGCCATTTATATTTACCACCTGACAGGATTGAGAGTCAATTAAGTCAACTTGTCCTCTTTAATTGAAATCTCTTGATGTTATCGGTTTTACAACCAAACCAATTATGAAGCATTTTGTCCCTTTCCCCGTGTCCTGTCTCTTTGTGTTGTTCGTCAATTTTATCAAAAAATTCTTCAATTGGTGTAACATAAATAAGGTCGTCGTTAACAGATTTTGCTTTCCGAATAACTTTTGATAAGTTTTGCCATAATATTTTTCTTTTGCTGAGAGAGCCTGAGTATTATTCTGAACTTGTTTTGAACGAAAACTTTTTAAAATCGCACTAATTTCATTGGTTCGTCCACGGCTTTGTAATTGTTGTTTGTTCATACTTTGCATTCAGCCTTAAATAAAATTCATCTTTATCTACCATGGTGTTAGTATTAACTTAGATGTTATAGGTAGAAAACTGCTAAATGAAGAACCGAAGCACATAAACATTAGGTAAATACGGATAAACATAACTTCAGATAAAAATTAAAAACCCATTTGCCTAAAAAAATTTTGTTGGCAAATACTATTTGCCTAAAATAACTATTCGCCCACGACATTTGTCTTGTTGTGAATCTATTTGTCTAAAAACCCAGCTGGCAGATACCATTTGCCTAGGAAAATAGCTTTTGAGCAGAAATAAATGATATGGAGCTATTTGCCAAGGCAGATATCATTTGCCTATAGGCAAGAGCTATTTGCCGAAAATGACTATTAGCCTGCGACATATATACTGCTAGGAAAGATATAGAAGCACGAAAAAATTTCTTAAAAATAATTGTTTAGCCAAAAATTGGAACTCCCCATCACGTATGGAGTTACCAAAAACACTGTAAAATTTTACAAAACATTTATGCCGAATGAAAGTTCAGACTATATCCAATGGAAAGCAAAAATCGATTTTACCTGAGATTTCGAGGTCATATCCAAACCCCTAAGAGGATAAAAGCAGTTAAAACTTAATTTGGAAGAACTTTTATAAAAAAATCTGAATGCACAAAGTCGTGTGGTGTCCACACTACATTTTCTACAGTGTTTTGGATGTTGATTACTGGAAAATATATTTAAAATTTCCACCATATATAGATTTATCACCAATCGCAGGTTCAATTTTTATTTTTTTAAGATCTAAGTGACATTATATGTGTAAACTTATCAAATAAATTCATAGATTTTAAATAATTTCGTACATGTGCTATTCAAAAAAGAATAAGGTATTGTTTATGAAGGACTCTCACCAAACCCGTAACTTTCGATTAAATAAAGCAGCAATTCTCTGAATAATTTTGAATCATGAAAATATAGAAGTCCAGTCACATTATTTCCCGAAAAATACATTTTCTCCTCATACAAAAGGATGGCGCAAAATGACTTTTATTGTTTGAAAACTTCGTAACTTTTTCATTTCAACATTCTTTCAATTTTTTGTTTCAAATTGTTGTAAACAAGACTTCTAGAATTTAACATGGAGATATACACAACAGAACAACGAGCAAAAATCATCGAATTTTATTCTGAAAACCAACGGTTAATTGTTTTGCAGCGTGCATATCGTCGATATTCCACAGTGCCAACAAACTATCGTACGGTTGCAAATTTTCCCTAAGGAGGGTCAGTAAATAACTTCCGCAATACAGGAAATTTCCAACGTGTACTGGAAAGCGTACATAGTCCAGCAACTTCAACAAGGAGTCGCTTGGTTCAACTCCGGCTATCGTGACACAAGTTGTTGCGTGCTTTTGGCACTTCTGACTAACTTCATTTCAAAATATTAAATAATATCTGTTTACTTAACCTAGCAATTATTAAATTACTTAAGAATTCCAAATTAATTATAATATCATTCTTTTGGCTCATACTGTATACTATTTATTATTTTCAATACACAAAATATATTCAAAACTTAAATATGTATTGCAATTCTACAGCTAAGCTTGTTTAACCTTCTTGAATAAACAGTTCTTTATATTTTTTCAACTACGTATCAATTTCTGTTAAAATAACTTCTACATCTAACATTTCTTAAAAATAACATCTGAATAACAACATTTATAATCTAAAGTAAAATTCTTCTTATAAAGCAAATATTAGAGTCACGTACAACAATTTTCTTAGATACCCTTTTGTATGACAACGATAACTAAAAGGTTCGGCGTCACGAATATGCATGTTTTTATCAATAGTCCTTTATCTGAAATTTCGTGAAGACCGAATAGTTGAATACTTCTATTACATCGTATGCGTCGTGTGCAAAAATTCCTTCTTGGAAAAGTCGAGAACCTTCTAGAATCCAAAAACAGGCGTGTTTCACCCCTCTCCAACAGTACGAATAAAAAGGCAAGATCGCTTAAAAATTATTATTAATTATTGTTATCCGCCAAGTGACTGTAGACACATCGAAGTAATTTTATATAGACCCTTGCTGGTCGATGGCTATCTAATGGTTGACGCATGATCTGGCAGTAATTTTAAATGTTAAGATTGTTATCACAGTGTACGTAAAATAGCCGTGTCAAAAGCTAGTCGAGTGACGATTTAACGTACGTAGTGAGTGCAAAATTATCTAACGATCGTTAGCCCAACCTGAAAGAAGTCTTGGCAGATCCAGATGATGTACCTTATGGGGATTTGAAACGGTCTTAACACTGAACCCTTGCCGTCGGATACCGACTTTCGTCAAACTAAGAGGGAAAACATCTACCCCGCAGAAGTCATCGACCGTCGCATCGTGTCTGCACACATCAAGGTAAATTACCGTATTAATTAGGTCTCAGAGCGGCTTGGAAATTATTGTACCGTCGTTATAATAAATCTACGGCCATTGCTTCTAGTTTTGTAACAATAAAACTGTAATATTTAGTCCGTCGGATAACTTTTAAGATGGGATTAATCTGTATCTTTCTGTTCACGTTGTTGTTTGAATCATTACACTACTGTAAACAATAGTATTAATCTGAAATTTCGAGTTCATTGTTAGAATCTTTGTACTATTGCCTATGTTATCGTAACATTAAGTTAATCTTTTAAAAGTTCCAGTACGAATTATTCACTTTGTCAAATTCATACATACATTAGTTGTTGCATTTTGTTCAAAAGTTAATATCCGATTTTAATTTACCATTTGTATTTGCAACCAAGATATTCTCATATGTTATTTGTGTTCATCTTTGTGTAACCACCATTTATTTTATCTGGCCAGAGTATTAAGTTAGGGATTGTTTAATCTAATGTAAAATATGGAAGTGAAACATCAATGTATTGGTGTTAAATGTGTATTGTACTTTGCTTTAAATTGTCTTAGGTAATAAATATTGTTAAGTTTACGACACTTGTGTTTTAAATCAATTACTCCTCGTTCCTAGTGGTAATTCATAAGCTTAGTGAAAATTTCTTACTTTCTTTCACTGACATATCTAGAGCCACGATATGCTAATTCTAGTGATAATAAAAGTTGAATCAGTAAGTGGCGCTCATTAATTCCTTCGTAAAAAATCACAAGATCATTCAGGAAAGTAATTAGCTATCGAAAAGAATCAACACCGGTTACCTGAGGAACTTCTTTACAAAATTACAACTTATAAGATTAAGGTAGGTGAGTTTTGTCATTAAATTAAATATACGCATTTATTCACTCTTTGTTAATTCAATTATTAGTGGTATAAATTCAATTACAATAATAAATATTGAACGACCCTGGGATTACTGGATGCGGACTGTGCTACTGGGCGAATTACTCTGTTCTTGCATCCAGTACAGTTGCTAATTGCTAAATGTTTAATTAATCAAATCCTTTACCTAGTTATCATATGAAACAATTCGGTATAGCAATTAATTAGCAACAAAGTTCTCATAGAAAGTCCAGCTTGTGCAAGAATCGAAGCCAACATATTACGCGCAATGATTGGATTTTGTCATTTCGTTGCTAGGAAAACAAGACCAGAATCACGATTGCATCCACAATTTGATAATAAGTGATGAAGCTCATTTCCAATTAATGGTTTTGCTAACAAGCAAAACTGCAGCATATTGGCTACGGAGATTCCAAAAGCAGTTCATCAGCGGCAATTACACCCAGTCTGGTGTACTGTTTAGTGAGGTATATCGCTCGAAAGGATCTTTTCCTCATATTTTTCTTTCAAAAATGAGGCCTGTAATGCAGTTACCATCAATGATGCTCAGTATCGACCAATGATGAAAACTCGTTGAAGCCAGCTGTGGAAAACCATCCACAACTGTGCTTACAACAAGCTGGAGCCACAGCACATACTGCAAGCGAAACAATGGCTTTATAACAGGCATCTTTGACGAATGCATTATTTCACGCAATAGTGACTTCAATTGGCCACCGCGTTAACTGCACTTAACCGCTCCCGACTGTTTTCTTGGACGTATTTAAGTGTACGTCAATAAGCCAGCGACCATCCCCAACTGAAAACAATATTCCAATTAAATTCGTGCAATAACACCTGAATTTTTGCGGAAAGTCATGAAAAATGCGTTGGAAATGGTCAAGGAATGTGTCAAGCAGAAAATGGTCGACCTTTGCGAGATGTAATGTTTCACGTCTTGTTCAATAAAATTCCTCTTAGGTACTACACTATATTTTTCTAATATGTATTTATTTAGCTCTAAACTAAAAAAATGAGGTGTGGCCACCACACGACTTTCTTATACGTATGAAAGTGTTACTTCCGGTCCGAATTTTGAAATTTCATTTATACAAAAAATATTCCAAATCCAACTCTAAATACTTTTGTACTCTTCATAAATATATATAGAATGCATAATTTACGACATATTTGTAAAAAATCGCTATTCGATAAGAGTAAAAGTGGTACTTCCGGTCTGAATTTTGAAATTTTTTTTATACAAAAGATATTTAAAAGTATGCTCTAAATACTTTTATACTCGTAATGTACCTGCCTAGAAAGCATGACTTACGAGATATTCGCAAAAAAACTGATTTTCAATAAGAGTAAAAGACCTACTTCCGGTAGGAATTTCGAAAAACTTTATTAAAACAATTTTTCTCAAATTTAATTTTGAGTACATTTGAATTCTTTATAAATTTGTTTAAACTTAGTAATTGACGAAATATTTGCAAAATTCGATTTTTTCACTGAAGTAAACTACTACTTCCGGTCTGCCGATTTTGCTCAAAATCTAATCAGTTCTCAAGAGGGAGATTATATTCGTAAATACAAAATTTGGAATTGATATCTACAGCGGTTTGACCGCTATCGTGGTCACACACACACAGACAGACACACAGACACACAGACATTTTTTAAAAATCACTTTTTTGGTATCAGGGGACCTCAAAACGTGGACATCTGCAAAAATCTCGAGGTCGAGAATTTTCATCATCACAATACTTCCTTATACTACGTATAAGAAAGTAAAAATGACAAATTTATCATCATCATTTTACGCTACCTATATAAAAATATGACTAGCAAATGCATCATTATCAGGTCAATCTACCTGCATTTCAGAAATTATTCACATGCAACATCTTCGACATTCACTACCCAATATAAACCATGCCAATGTCTATTCAAATCTTTCCGATTTCATAATCCAGTACTTCACAATAATACCTATTCGTCTCAATGGTCTTCTCTGAAATTAATCCTATTTTGTGAACTTAATTTATCATGAATCTCCCGGCAATGTAAGCATTTATTCGCGAATTAAAGCCGTCATCTCATAATCATTCTTATTGTAAGAATGACACGATTTCTTATTGTAGCTACACTGTGCAATCGATTCTGTCGTTGTATTTTACATCTTCTCAGACCTTGGTTTCATCTCCTGGAATATGTTCAACAGCGTATCTATAATACTTGTCGCATATTCGTCTGAAGCATTGCGATGCCTCCGTAGAGCTCATTAACGTTCAAGTAACGCAATTATCTTCCTAGAAAAGCTAAAGACATTCTGATATGAATTCAATGCAGAATGTAGCCACTATTGCAAAGTAAAATAATGAGGTGTCGCTAATCTTCTTATATGTATGAGCGTTTTAAATTATACATATTTAATATGAGTTTCAGGAGGAAAACTTATTCTTTATAAAAAATGTTGGTTGTATCGAAACTCCTTTTGGTAAATAAAAGAAAAACCAGAAATCATGTTACGCCCTCCCAAAAATTTAAATTAAATTTAATGTAAAAACCAATCAAAGGCGCAGAAAAATGCCATCGTTTGGAAATTACAAATTATTCATCCTTTCGACACTGTCAGTAATAAGTATTGGCCAAATTAAAATAATTGTAACGCCTCTTAATAGGCCAGCAAAGTTTCGAAGAATTTATGCTTACATCTTCAAGGATACCTTACCTGTCACTACCTTTGCGTACAGATGATAAATATGGTGAAAGGAACTGCACTCCATCTCAATCGTTTTTGTGGGTCGTTGATTTACACAAAATCTAAGTTGGATGAATATACGGAGGCCATCGCCTTGTGAATCATTCCCTTCCCCAAAATGATCTTTGATCCGGGAGAAAAATCAGTAAAGTATTTATTGGAAGCGAAAGATAAGAAGAAAACCCACAGTTCAAAACAATAAAAATATTTATTAAGTGGTCTACTGGATCAAGTATACTTATGTCTCACATTCCAGTAAATGATAAAAGTAAATACAGAATTAAGTAAGGAAAAGAAATTCGTATTCAACCTGAAGAGTTGAATCAGATATTCAAGACAATGGATATTAAAGATCAATGAGCTAGGCAAAATAAATCAATTAAATTAAAGTAAATTAACTTCACCCTGTATAGTACAAGATACAGATATGGGGGTGTGAAATCAGTTTATAACTACAAAGAAAATTATCAATAATAACAGGCCAATAATAGCTTCGAGATCTCAAGGCCTTACACGAACAATAACATATAGTGACCTATCGGTTCACCTTTATCCGTTAAAAGTAAGCTAACACAAAGTGAAAACCTTTAAAACTAGTTGAAAATATGATACATTATGACAAAGTTAATTTAATACAATATAAGTCGTAATAGTGTCGACTTCGACAACAGCGATGGAATGGCCACTCATAAGCAAGAATTAAATGGTATTCGAGTGGTCTCTGTATATAAATGATACTATTAATGTAGTTATGTCTAACGTTAATACTAAATTTAAGAGAAACTGTTGACAGACAATAAATTCGATTGTGCAAAACTACATCTAACAAATTCTTCTAATTATCTGAGCACAAAATAAACATTTAGCTGAATTAAAAAGGAACTACAGTCTTTTAAAACAGATTTTCCAAATTATCGCTAAATTTACGAAGATTCACCCAAATTACAAATAAATGAACGATAAACTGGTTACCTCACAATTAGCACAAAAATACAAAACAGGAACAGCAAATTCCAAGATTCCTACAAATGGCGGCGCCTCCAAATGTAAAAAGGCGGTTCACGTGATCGTGTAGAACAATGGAATATTTAAAATGATACAACTGCAGGAAAAATATCGGAGCCCTAATTAGAATCCAAGTTTAATGTTCCAGGGTTTAGTGATCGTAACTAGAAGCTAACGAGAGAGAACGTCATGAATAGATACTAATTTCACAGGAAAAAAGACTACGTAGAATAACTTACCAGAATTAAATCTACCAATCGCACCCGATGATCCGACAAGACGTCGAAATAAATATCTAATGGAGGTTTAATAATCTTTGCAGTACATTCGCCTGTAAGTGTAATTAATAAAGGATAACGGTAATTTACCCCAAAATAAAAGATAAAGCGAATGTGATCTTTAAGACTGCTTTTTATCAAGCATAACAAGCTTAACAACGATAATATGCAAATGAAAGAGAAAACGTCTAATTCTAATTAACTTCCACTAAAGACAAACAACGCCAGACGGACATAACAAGAACTAACAATTTAACCGGAAATTAAAAGTTTATCCAAGCCATGTTTTCACAAGCAAAAGAAGCTCAATAATTACTAGGGAAGAAAGGGAAAAATAAAAGAAAATTCGCTCTCAAAACAAAAGTAAAGATATTTAATAAAGATTAAATTCTCACTAAGCCTAGCGCAATTAAAGTTGCATTTAAGATCAGTTGACTATGATTCGCTGTAACAGGCCCGCGAAGTAGAGATCTATTTTCTACCCTATATGTCTATTATACGTTAAAACCGTGCTCGCCAGAAGATGGTGGGACAACTCAATAAATTAGAATTTAAACTAATTCATATTTAAATTATAAATTCGTTACTACTAAATATAAAAACGTTATAGATAAAAATAATTCAAAGCGAAAATTACTAACGTCAAACGACAGAAAACAATAACAATAAGCCTACAAAAATAAATAAAAGAAACAAAATTCCGGAATATACAGAACTGTCCAAAATTAACGTAACAATCATTTAAGATGAAATAAAAAAACTTGAAATTATGTCGAGTTGTTGATTTTAAATATGACCAAATCCGAATGTAACATCAGTATCGCATTACCCATGTATTTATTAGTCATTAACCAATGACATTGCCTGCAGTTCAGTCAACTTTATTTGTGAAAGATGTTGATGTTAAAGTAGCGAATCTACCTGGTGAAATGTTATGGTATAAGAGAAATCTTGTATAAAAACATCCTAGGAGTTCTTTACGCCAGCGAACAAGTGAACTCAATGTTCCTCATATATTATTGTAAACAATTTATAAAGCGAATAAAATTTATCCATGCTGTAGATTTAGGAACACCATACAAAATGCAGATCATGCTTTCAGACTCCAGTTCTGTTTATGTGTTGGTGAGAACACTATGGAACACCGCCTTTTTTTTATCAGAATTTAATGTTAGTGATGAAGCAACGTTTTCGACAAGCTTTACATAGTTCTTCGTTAAAATTGTCAGCTTCCAACGGGTCCAATTTTAGTGAATGTTTTAGTGATGCTAAGTGACGTTGTACGTTCGATTTTTGGGCATTCTGTAACGATATTTTACAGACTTTGCAATAAATTTCGGAATCACTGACAATGGACATACAATCAGTATGACCCTTAATCCAACTCGCCATTGTTTCACGATGCCATTCTCGACGTTCTTCCATATCATAGTAACATAAACAATGTTCTACATCTAAATAAATGATAACTAATAATGTATGGGTATGTTACTGAAACTTAACGAAATCCAGTGCACACTTACGTCAAGATAATTGGGAAAAGTAGATCCAATGAAACGATATTAAACAGGAACTATTACAAAAATTACAAAGTATATAATTAACAGTCAAAACACTGAAAAAACGAAACTATCTCTCCGTACCTTATTTATCTTACGAAATATAAGGTAAATAGAATTAATTTTAAAAACTCGTCACCTTTCTACCTACGCCCATGAAAAAAGGAATTTAAGAGTAAAATCGTGCTATTTAGTAACTGCGTGATGTTTACATTATTTCTTTACTCGGTCGTAATTTCAACCTGGTACGCCCGGTCTATATTAATAATGTAATATAACATTCAGATTTAGTCATATTTAAAATCAAAAGCTCGACATAATTTCAAGCTTTTTATCTTAAATGATTACTTTTTTTTTTATTGATCGAAAGGAGTTTCGATACAATCAAAATTTTTTCTTCTAAAAACTCTTATTAAAATATTTTTCCCTATAGGAAACCATATCAGTTTACTCACTGTACTCAAAAATAAAAATAATTTTGTGTTTTTGTTTTCACGCCTTTTCCTTACTTAAAAACATGATATTAGATTTCTTAAAGTCTAGCTACTACCCCCGCAGATGTATAATCTTATGATCAGAAACTTACGGTATGGTCAGACATAAATAAATAAACAATTAATACTATTTTTAATGCCAGTATATTGTTAGAGTATTTTAAATTAAACTTGAAAAGCAAAAGGAATTTTCAATTTGGACTCCTGGAGTGGGGCACGCGATAAAACATTCGCAAATACACACGAGGAGATGAAAATTATAATGAAGGCGTTGAATACATAAACAAATGACAACAGCTTAATTAAGAAGTGCAAATTATGGGTCCAATGTTGTTTTCGGCAAGAGCACAGTGCCAATACAAACAAGCCAAAATTCCCAGATCAAGAACCATTATGTTGGAGATCGTTTTTCTTCAACTTTTAACATTTCAGTCGTCTTCTTATTCTTCTTGTATTTAAACCATTTCGTCTGGTGGGTGTTTTATATTGTACATATGCGTATACACATTGAACGTGCTCACGGGGTCATCACCGATTTAAAAATAACACCCTCTCAGACATATTTTAGTTAGTTTCGTTTGGATAAGTCAAGTTAATCGTGTCCGTTCCTTCTCTTTCTCCGGAGAGATATCTTTGGTGCGAGCGTCGGAACGAATCAGAAGAAAAATTAAAGGAAAAAAGACAAGACAGTTTCTTTTCATTGCGGGGTTGTGAACCCCGTAGGAAAAAACGTGACCGCACGTTTGTGTACATGCGTATTTTTAGCGAATTTTAGTTTGCTTTTTCTTGACGTGTTTTTGCTGTTGGAAAAGAATAATAACGGGCGAAATTTTACGACTCGCGCACATTTTTCATTAATTGATGTGTCTACACATCCCAACGCGTTGCATTTTCGGCGAATCCATTAAAAAGAATGGACGAGAAAAAAAATAGTGGAAAATGAATCAGGAGAGATTTGGTTGCACGGATGAGAATTCAAGACGTGAGGAATTTAATACGTTTTTAAAAATACTTTTTATACTACTGAAGCTTTAAATAAAAGTAACCCTACAGGATATATGACACTAGCTTCTGACCGTTTTGCGACTGAGGTTAAGGCAGGTTGTCCACTAAACAGAGAAATGTGTACCAAGAAATTGAAAAAACATTGATATCATCGGTCTGTAAACAACATTGAACTAAACCGGGTGTCCCAACGAAGGGTTAAAGTCCTTTATTGGTATAGTTTATATAACGAAACAGACGAGGTACATACGTTATTAACAGTTACTCTGGTCGAAGCAACATTAAATTACATAAATTACTAACAATTCTTGTAATTAGAGAATACATGCTATGTAGTTTCTAATTGGGCTCAAATGAAAAAAAAAATTAAGTAATTTCTTAAAAATTATTTATTAATATTGTTGCACAACACAATACACAATAAACTAAAATAAGGAACAAAAAAGACAATACAAAAAACTAGTTAGAATTTCGAAAATACAATCGCGGAAATATCAAAGCATCCAATGTTTGACTTCCAAGTCTGTTTCGTAGTTTAATGCCAACATAAGCAGCAGTTGGAAACGCTCGCTCAGGTTCTACACTGGTTGGAGGAATAGACAATAGATATTTATATGCTAATTCTAAGTGATATCCACGAACTCCCCCATTTTCGAACAGACTCATTTCGTGTTTAATACTATTTACCGATTAATTTTGTACTTCATGATCTGGAGATTCCATGCCGTCATTAATTTCCAGCTGTTAAATTTTCCTTTAGTATCAATTGGGGTAGGGAGGTCTGCTGCCTTGCCTCATCATCTGTTTGGGATCCTGACCTTTCTTCCTTTTCCATGTCACCTCGACTATTTAGTCTTTTAACAATACTCTTTATTTGCTTGCTCACTAAAGCCTGTGTAGGAACTGAAAATAAGTCAAGCCATTCTAAATGCGATAATAACTGATTTTCATCATATTTTCCTGAATTTTGTAAATAATTCAACACACCAGTTAAATCATCACTTCGTCGTTGCTTTATACGTTCCATGTTTTCATTTTATTGGCGACTGCTGAGTTTTTGCTAGACAATTGTTTCATAAGAAATTTCAAAGCGGCATCAACTGTGCATAAATTAGCATCTCGCCGACAGATTGCTTCTACTGTTAATTTAATTGGGCTCAGCACATTAACAATTTTATTTGCCAAGTCAAAATCAGCATCTTTTAAACGAATTGGTAGATTGAGATCCATAAGAGCTTTTTGAATGCAGGTTTTTAAAAGAGAAAATCGTTCCACCTGGTTTTACAGTCCAAAAGAAGTGACAGCTCTTTTTCATGTTCAAACTTCACATATTTTTGAAGTACTGTTTCATTTTTCAATGGTGGTCTTTTGAAATACACTACAACTTTGCGAATTTTCTTTATCAGCTCATTAATGTTTACATCTTTTGTTAACTCTGGTATGTGTTCTCGCGCAAGTTCATTTTGTGATGGTTCATTTATAGTATCATCTGAGTCTGAGGTAGGGCTGTCTTGCCTATCTTGCAAATAATTCTTTTTTTTATAAAGCACATCACAGACGATCAAATTGATACCATGCGCGAGACACACTTGTTGTTCAGTGCATTTATCATAACGTTCGGTCCATCGGTGACAATAGCCACGATATCAGTTTCCAGGGAAATATCAAATTTACTTAGACGCTCTTTCAATATACGAAAACAATCTTCAGCTGTCATTCGGGATCAAAAAACGGCCGGGATCCCGAGATCCCAGGATTCTGGATTCCGGGATTATATTCTCTAGTCGTGGTGCAAAATCTACAAATTGTCTCTCCAAAGTTAGTTTTTTTTCTCGGATTGACTCACGCAAATTGCGCAAAACTGGTAAGTAATACTCCTTGTTTATTGTATGGCCGGTCATTAAAAAATCTTGATAAACTATTCCATCCTAGTCGAAAAAGACTGTTAAAAGGAGTTTCACATTTGACGTGCTTTCTTAGGTCTAGGCTCCTCAGAAAACTTCCACTGAGACGACTGAGCTTTCGTTTCGACATCATACCCGTATACCCACGTTTCATCACCAGTTATAACACGTTTGATCAAGTGTGGATCCTCAGCGATGTCACTAAGCATTTGATTAGCGACGATTACGCGATGCTATTTTGGTTGAAAATTCAGCAGTTTAGAGACAAATTCTGCCGCAAATTTTGTTTATGTTTCATTAGTAAAAGTGGATTCATATGACTCATATGAAATTCCCATTTCTTCATCAACCTCCCATTTTCAATACTGGTGGACGTGCGAGTACGTCCAGACTTCTCGTCATCTTCAATGCCATCTCCAACCTCCTTAAAGCGGCAGTACCATTCATAAACTCGTGGTTGTGAGATAGCATTATCGCCAAAGGCCTTCTTTAATATTTTAAACTCTTCACTGCACTTAATTCCGCTTTTAACACAAAATTTCAGACAAATTCTTTGAACCGATTTCGCCACACAAACAATTAGCCGAACACACAGAATAACGATCACTTATTCGCTCGCCAAACACAAACCAAGCGTCGCAGTTGTGTCAAGTAAGTGAAGTGTGTGTCACTAACAGTGCTGTCAACACAAAAAAATTAATCAATCCGTTAGATTCAATACAGCGGGCGTAATTTGAAATTTCTTGTTTCAATCTGATCATACCTCGTATGTATTCAGTACAAGAGAGAGATTACAATTGGTCACGGCGTTTTTGTTCTTTTTGTGTCACCTGACAGGAAGGTAACAGACCAATGCACGAAGAAGAAGGATTAAAAAAGAGTAATCAATCTGGCAACGGTGAACTTTCTTAAAGAATTTATTGTTTGATAATATCAGGAACGGTTAAGTAGGCTAAGTGAAAAACGTGCCACATTCTAAAAAGAAATTTGCGAGTACTTTCTCACTTTCCCTTTTAAGTTGAAATTGTGCTGCCGACACAGTTTTACTACTAGCCGTTGTCTGACACAAGAGATCGCAGAAGAGGAAGTGCATGAATATGTATGTATGTATATCACCAAAGATAAGAGCCTTATATTTAAAACTCCTAGTACACATACATATTGTTGTGAATCTGAATAAATTAACATAAAAGTTCACGCAATATAAAAATTACATTTTTGCTTAAATGATTATAATCTACAGGGTGTCTCTAAAAGGTCTTTAAACAACTCTACCACGTATTTTTCGGACCAAAATAAACCGATTTAGCAAAACTTGGCTTAGTCAAAGTTGCTTAGTTTGTGCGCAATACGGTCCTGAAGTTGCAGTTGGAAAATTGTTTTTTTGTTATAAATTTGAAACGGCTGGAGCGATTGCGCTAAATTTTGTCACGTTTACATAGTTTTATGAGTCAAGAAATTCTGTATCAAAATTGTGATAGTAATCAATCCATTGGCGGAGAACCTGCGTTTATAAATATTAAAACATTTCCATTTTCTACGCCAATGGATAAAAAAGAGTTTGTCTATAAAATTTAGATTAAGTGTCTTAAGTACAAGAAAAAAGATACTCTTGGTAAGACTCGAAAAATTGCATCGTTTTCTCAAAAATCGCATTTTAAGATTTGAGAACATTAACTAGAGGACGGCAGCGCATACTGTGTGCTCCATGTACATGTATCTTTAAGCCGTGTACACGTGTCTTAGGCCGTTTAGACGTCTCTTTAAACTATGTACACGTCTTTTGACGTCGTTTTTGAATTGATAATTTTTTTTTGTAAAATGTTTTCTTTTTTAAAAAATACAGAACGGCCAATACCAGATAGGTTAAAACAAAAAGGCACTGGTTTACAAAAAAGATATTCTATTTATCTCGACAATTGATGCAAAAAATGCTATTTTTTTTATGTTTTTTTATGTTTTAAGAATTCCACTTGTGCCCTGCGTTTTGAAAAATACATATGTTTGTATTATATGGTTTACAAAAAGATTTTCTATTTATCTCGACAATTGATGCAAAAAATGCTATTTTTTTGATGTTTTTTTTTTTGTTTTAAGAATTCCACTTGTGCCCTGCGTTTTGTAAAATACATATGTTTGTATTTAGTTGTTATTGTTGGTTTCCATAGTTATGACTATTTGAATATTTGACAACGACTTTTCTGGATTTTCAAAAGTGTTTTCCATCATTACTTTTATTTTCGTTTTGTCATGGCTGTTCAATACACCAACGAAGAATATACCGATATGTTATTAGTATATGGATATTGTCAAGGCAATTGTGCCGAGAGTGTTAGAGTATATTCGGAACGGTTTCCAAATCGTCGTGTTCCAAGTCATCCAACGTTTGCCGCAGTAGAGAGACGCCTTCGAGAAACCGGTCGCTTAGCTCCTGTAACAGCAAACTATGGCAGGCAGCGCTTTGTGAGGCAACCTGAAGTAGAAGAAGAAATTTTAGACTGTGTTCAAGAAGATCCGGAACTGAGCGTTAGACGAATAGCTAGAGAAATTGCAGTATCTAAAGATGTGGTCAATAGAGTAATTAGAGAACAATTATTACATCCATACCATAGGATTCGAGTTCAAGACCTCTTACTTCAAGATCCTGAAAGGCGCCTAAATTTTTGCCGGTTTATTGAACATAAAAGAGCAAGAAATTTAAACTTTTGCAAAAAAATCTTATTTACCGACGAAGCTTGTTTTACAAGAAGAGGGATAACGAACTTTCATAATGAACATGTTTATGCAGAGGAAAATCCACATGCCATTAAAATTAACCATTTTCAACATGAATTTAAAATGAATGTATGGGCTGGAATAATCGGAAATTTTATTATTGGACCTGTCAGACTACCGCAAAGATTAATTGGAGAAGCCTATTTGATTTTTTTACAACATACTCTTCCGGACTTGTTAGATGATATACCGCTAGATATTCGACGGAATATGTGGTTTATGCACGATGGTGCACCACCACATTTTTCGATGAACGTACGACACTACTTAAACCATCACTTTCCAAATAGATGGATCGGTAGAGGTAATGACGCTCCTGTACAATGGGCACCTCGAAGTCCAGATCTGAATCCTCTGGATTATTTTTTTTGGGGACACCAGAAATCCATTGTTTACAATACACCTGTAAATAATGAAGAAGAATTGTGGCAACGTATTCAAGAAGCAACCAATAATCTCAGAGGTGATGTAGAAGTTTTGCAAAGAGTTCAATTTAATTTCCTCCGGCGAATAGACCTTTGTATTCACGAAAATGGTAGACATTTTGAACACCTTTTATAATATTTTTTCTTTTTTTTTTTTAAAATCATTGTTTCATTTTCATTATTTCATTGTTTAATTGTTAATAATTCTCTGTTGTCCACCAACCAGAACACAATTGGAATTTATATGAAAAAACATTATTAAAAAAATAGCATCTTTGTATTAATTGACGAAATAAACATAATATCTTTTTTATTAACTAGTGCCTATTTGTTTTGTCCTATTTGGTATTGGTCGTTCCGTATTTATTAAAAAAGAAAACATATCATAAAAAAATTGTTAACAATTCTTAAAATGCGATTTTTGAGAAAACGATGCAATTTTTCGAGTCTTACCAAGAGTATCTTTTTTCTTGTACTTAAGACACTTAATCTAAAATTTTATAGACAAACTCTTTTTTATCCATTGGCGTAGAAAATGGAAATGTTTTAATATTTATAAACGCAGGTTCTCTGCCTATGGATTGATTACTATCACAATTTTGATACAGAATTTCTTGACTCATAAAACTATGTAAACGTGACAAAATTTAGCGCAATCGCTCCAGCCGTTTCAAATTTATAACAAAAAAACAATTTTCCAACTGCAACTTCAGGACCGTATTGCGCACAAACTAAGCAACTTTGACTAAGCCAAGTTTTGCTAAATCGGTTTATTTGGGTCCGAAAAATACGTGGTAGAGTTGTTTAAAGACCTTTTAGAGACACCTTGTATATTGATGAGTGTAAGGTGTTAACTGATTGTATATGAATAAAGTAACCCGTGTGGAGTTACGGACATTCTGTGTGTCATCTGATTAATTGATATGCTTAATATGTATATAAAATAAAGTAATTAATGATATTATGTGTGAAAATGTTACACATAACTAGAGAATTGCAATTCACGAACTCCTTCCATCATGAAAAATATTTGTGGACGGTGTTGGGTTTCCCTTGTCCGATTTGATCAACATCACCATGAGAGGTGATTTGTGTTTTAAATTATCTATTATAGAGAGAAGAAGGTGAATAAATCATCAAAAATTGCTCAATTTTATTTACGGATGTTTCTGAACCAAAAATGATTTTATTATGTTGTAGATCTTTGAACCCCAGTAGTCAACATTGCCTTGAATAGACTTAAGGCGATGGTAAGGAGTCAGCCTGTCATTTCTTTTTCTTGTATTATAGTGGTGACGCACTTCATTGTTTCAAAAAAAAACTATCTATAACATTCTTTGTATTCCATATCGAAATTTGTATTGACTTTTAACGTGTAAATATTGACAGTAGACATGATATAAAATATAAGTCAAATGCCTATCGGGGCTTCATTGGCAGGTACTTAGGGGAAACCGGGGTTGAAAGTAATAGAGGTCGGTTGTAACACCTCTTGTAGTTTTTTAGTTTTTGTTAGATGACGCGGTAAGGCTTAGTACAGCGTTTAAAAACATCAAACTCTCGACACGCAGTTTTGTTTTTCTGTTGTCGTGGAGAATACGTTCAAGACAAAACTCGTCTTTGCTTTTCGGCTTAAAGTAAATTTGCTCTGTGTTCTTCCGAGTAGTTTTACCAGAAGCTGTTGAATATCAATCAAAAGGTACGTTGATTATTTAAGTCTATTTTAAGTGTTACAACCAACCCCAACATATTTTCCATTATTATATTAGGTACCTACTTTTATTAGTTACATAGTAGGTGTTCTATTTGTAGATGAGAACTTATGAAAGAAAAACAAATAGAGGAACTGCCTCCTCCGATGTGATAAAAAAGGCAGTTTTGTTGGTCACCGACGAAAACAGGCCCATTAGAGCAGTAGCAAAAGAGTTAGATATTTGTCATGTTACACTTTTTCGCTATGTAAAAAAGAAGAGACAAACTGGAAGAGATTCCGATAGAACTGGCTATATTCCAAACAGGCAAATTTTCAACGAGGGGCAAGAGGCAATTTTATGTGACTACTTAAAGAAATGTGCAAGAATTTACTTTGGACTGACGCCAGCTGATGTTCGGAAGCTGGCTTACGATTGTGCACTTCACCACAAAATAAAAGTTCCTGCAACGTGGACCACGACCGAGAGGGCTGGAACCGAATGGTTTACCTTATTCCTAAAACGAAATCCCACTTTATCAATTCGCGTACCTGAGGCTACAAGTTTAAGCCGGGCCACATCTTTCAATAAGACAAATGTCAAGAATTCTTTTGATAAGTTGGAGGCTGTTTTGAAAAAATACAACTTAAGACCATCACAAATCTGGAACATGGATGAAACCGGCGTGACCACAGTCCAGAAGCCTAGAAAGATAGTCGCACCAAAAGGAGTCAAGCAGATTGGAGCATTAACATCTGGGGAGCGCGGTACTTTGGTCACTCTTGCCGCCTGCGTTAATGCAACGGGATATTCAATTCCGTGCATGTTTATTTTCCCCAGAAAGTTTTACAAGGAACATTTTGTACGAGATTGTCCCATAGATTGTATCGGCACTGCAAACCCTTCAGGGTGGATGACTACAACCGATTTTCGAATTTTTATGCAACATTTCATCAAATCTGTAAGGCCGACCCCTTCATCTCCAGCACTTCGCCTTCTTGACAATCACCAGTCTCACCTTGTCATTTCCACCCCATAGCTCGCACAGCCTCCAGTCTCTAGATGTCGGTGTATATGGGCCATTCAAGACCTATTTAGCTACATATCAAGATGCATGGATGCATAATAATCCTGTAAAAGTGATGACGGTCTACGACTTACCATCAATCGTGAAGGAAGCAACAACCCTAAATAATATCATGAAAGGTTTCTCAAAAAACGGAATTTATCCTTATAATAGAGAAATCTTTCAAGATTCGGACTTTGCAGCGGCCTTTGTGACAGATCGTCCAATGCCTGAGAGTCCCGAAAGTGCCATAAATGCCGATGAGCCATCACTAGACATTAATCCTGAAATTGCTGAATCTTCGAGTTGCCACGAGATTGCGAGACCAATGCAAGAGACAAAAGTTGAAGTTGCTGAACCCTTGTCTAGGCCAGGATCCAGTTCTGAATTCTCACATGAAAGCCTAAAGACATTTCCAAAAGCACTGAAAAGAAAACAAACGACTAGAGGGCGTAAACGCCGTGTGACTGCAATATTAACAGACACTCCCGAAATGAATGCATTGAAGGAAGAATAAAAAAAATAGAACGGTTGTAAACAAAGAAAAGAAGAAACAAGTGACCAAACAAATATTCAATGATGAAAGCGACAGTGACAAAAATGAAGAAGAAGACGAGGAGGAAACATTGTGCCTCATGTGGTGTGAATCCTATTCAAGTAGTTTGCCTGCATGGGGAGCAATGCGATGTAAATTATGGGCTCATGTTAAATGTGTTAGAAATAAAAAAATGTCCTTATGCAGAAATTGCGACTCGGACGATAGTTTGTCAGATTGAATAATTTTCTTTAATTTTTTTTTTGTCAAAGAATTTCCAGATTAGGACTTATAAACAATGGTATCAAACAATAGTTTTGTTGATAAATTATATTAAAAAACCTACCTGTTCATGTTAATTATTTCAATAATCAGCTGTTACATCTTACCCCAATGGCTGTTACTTTTTGCATTTTTTTTTGTTACCATGCTTAACAAATCATATCAAATAAGTATTAAAAGAATTAAAAACAAAAATTAAAAACATAGAAATGTTACTTTCATATCCGGTCTCCCCTACTATTTCGACAAAAATCGGAAAAGTTTTTGGATTAAACATTTCTTAATCTCATGAATGTTGGGTTCATTTCATTCCCTGACTTGTTGAATCGTTTCAAGATGATAAAAAATTATTCTATTTTTAAAAGAACGCTAGAGAAATAAGTCGAAAGAAGTTAAATCGCAACTTATCGGCGGCCATGTCTCCTAAACGAGAGATCCATAAACTGGGAACTTTGTTTGCAATAATATCATTGTTTCGCATACAGTGTATGCAGGTGGTGCCATCCATTCAATTAACATGTCTATCGTGTCATATACTTCATTCAATCCAATTCTTAGTGCATTCTTCTGGAGTAGGAAGATTCTTTCTGAGAGATGAGGATGCTTCCCAAAGCCGAATTCCATAGACGATCCTGCTGAGAAAGTTAAAAAATGAGGTGTGGCCACCACACGACTTTCTTATACGTATGAAAGTGTTACTTCCGGTCCGAATTTTGAAATTTCATTTATACAAAAAATATTCCAAATCCAACTTTAAATACTTTTGTACTCTTCATAAATATATATAGAATGCATAATTTACGACATATTTGCAAAAAAACGCTATTCGATAAGAGTAAAAGTGGTACTTCCGGTCTGAATTTAGAAATTTTTTTTATACAAAAGATATTTAAAAGTATGTTCTAAATACTTTTATACTCGTAATGTACCTGCCTAGAAAGCATGACTTGCGAGATATTCGCAAAAAACTGATTTTCGATAAGAGTAAAAGACCTACTTCCGGTAGGAATTTCGAAAAACTTTATTAAAACAGTTTTACTCAAATTTATTTTGAGTACATTTGAATTCTTTATAAATTTAATTAAACTTAGTAATTGACGAAATATTTGCAAAATTCGATTTTTTCACTGAAGTAAACTACTACTTCCGGTCTGCCGATTTTGCTCAAAATCTAATCAGTTCTCAAGAGGGAGATTATATTCGTAAATACAAAATTTGGAATTGATATCTACAGCGGTTTGACCGCTATCGTGGTCACACACACACAGACACAGACACAGAGAGACACACAGACACACAGACACACAGACATTTTTTAAAAACCACTTTTTTGGTATCAGGGGACCTCAAAACGTGGACATCTGCAAAACTACTACTTCCGGTCTGCCGATTTTGCTCAAAATCTAATCAGTTCTCAAGAGGGAGATTATATTCGTAAATACAAAATTTGGAATTGATATCTACAGCGGTTTGACCGCTATCGTGGTCACACACACACAGACACAGACACAGAGAGACACACAGACACACAGACACACAGACACACAGACATTTTTTAAAAACCACTTTTTTGGTATCAGGGGACCTCAAAACGTGGACATCTGCAAAAATCTCGAGGTCGAAAATTTTCAACATCACAATACTTCCTTATACTACGTATAAGAAAGTAAAAGTAAATTGTTCCGGCCGCTTCACATTAGAAATGCTTTTCTTTCTTCTTATACAGTAAATTGCTGATATTAATGTTTTTGCTAGGTTAGATGCATGGCAGCAGGTTAATTTGTAGGCAATACTTAAGCCCAGGTTATACCCCACAATGTCCGAAGATTACCCGTTTTTTTGCAGTGTAGTTCAGATATTGTGTCTTCTCCCCATACAGTTTTAAATCGTTGTCTTGAAACCATGTTTCTGCTTCTTGTAAGATTTTATTAATTTTTATAACTAATTCCTTGGCTATTTTTCCGACCGTTAGAAAGGATGTGGCGCTCTCATATAAACCACTTCGTTTAGATATTGCATTATAAGATGTAACTCTTATGCCATAATAGTAAAGCTCTTCCAGTAACACACCATGATTAACTGTGTCAAATGCCTTAAGTCACAACATGTTAATTGGACGTATAATAATATCTAATATATTATTAGAGCAGTGGTCGGCTTATTTTTCTATAACTACGCTGATTACTGGATATAAACTTTTTCCTTTCAAGATATTCAATTAGTCTATCAGCAATCACCCTCTCGCAGATTTTTGATATAGCCGGCAATATGGCAATAGACCTATAATTGCTACAGTCGTTTACATTACCTTTTTGTAAATATAAGTTGTACTATCGGAGGTTCTTCAAAACTATGCAAAAGATGTTCTAACTGAATTTGGGAAAGAAATGGTTGATTTCAAATACTTCATGTTCCAGTCTGAAGACGTAATTTTTGAAAACTAACTGTAACCTACTTTTCCCAATGTAACAACAGCATTGAAAATATATTTATCACTAATTATCACTAATGCTACCTGAAAGAAGATTCTTAAAAACTGCCATAGATCTACAATGGTGCAAAACATACTTGCACCACTCGCTATTATGACCAGTGAAAATAACGTTCTGCAAAGGTTAGATTTTGAAGATTTTCCAAGTAGTTTTGTGTCAAAGAAACTGAGGAACGTAATATTCTAGGTAATACTCTACCACATTTATTTTATTGTCAAATTTGACGATTCTTGTTTTTACAAATGGACTGAAGTGGCTGAAGTTTGTTGTAAAGTGGGATTTGTAGTTTTTAAGGTTTACGTTGATAAGTAAGCAAGCAAAGTTTTTGGTGAATATTTTTTTCATGTTCTTATAGAAAATAGCAACCAACGTACAGTTACTTTTATAAAATCCTTCTTCAGACCAAAATCATAGTTACTTTGATGTACAGGCCCAATGCAATTTTTATAATTACATATATACTTTTGTTTTATTTCTCGGTTTGTTTATTTTAAATAATTCAATATTAATTATGATGTGGCTTTGGTTTTTTTTATGTTGACTAACGACTTTGCTATCCTATAGGGTAAATAAAAAATAAAAGATATTAATTTTCTATGATCGTGTTTAATCAATGAATTGTGTGAGTGTTTTTTCCTTAAACCGTATTTACTATAAGAATACTTATAAATTAGTATAAAATTAGTTGTATTAAGTGTTAAGGACTTTTATTATTATTATTTCTCTTTTATTCTTTTTTATAAAGTAATATTCTCTGTTCTATGTGGAACGTATATATGTTTAGTTTTAATCTCAATTTGCTTTATTTTACAAAGGTACAATATGAATATATATATTTCTCTGTATATAGTCATTTTATTACTTCATAATCGTAAAATAATGTATATTTATAATGAAATCTGGAAAGACCAAGAGGGGCATCAGTCTCCTAATGTAATCTCTTTCTTTTTCTCTATTGTCCGTTCTAGAAAATCGGTAAAATGCCTTGTATAAATTACCATTTATTTTCTTTCATTTATTAACATCATGCCGTTGTAGTACTTAAAAATTCATAAACATTTGCCGGATTTCAGAATTACAGATATTCTGTAATTGAAGAAACCCGTAAACGCACAGCAGGGCTCATATATTTATATTAGATAATTGTATTGCTATTTGCTCCTTCCGAGAACCTTTAATGAAACTTACAATCCATTAATGATCGGTTTTTCCAGACAACAATAGAGGAGGTACGGTTTTGTAAGCTTACCACCCCACTCTAAATACTGAATTTGTTTGTAACAGAAAATAGAAATCAGTTTACCAACAAAACTCAACTTGTTAGCAGTTAGCTATCATATATGGTTCAACTTGCCCAATGCAAGAAGCCTACATTTATTCGCATTGTTATTTTATTTAATTGTAAATAAAGTTGTATATAACAGAGTAGTGTTATTTCATTTGTGAATAACCACGTATAACGTACATTCACTGAGGAGTTATTCTTTACTACTTCTAAAACAAAAAGATCCAAGTGAAAGAAAAACTCTTTCAAAACAGGAAGACTCTACATTAACATTTTAAACTCTTCCTTCAGCAGGTGTAAAAATATAAATACATCACACATACCCATTTATAGTCGCTCACGATCACGCACATCAGAGATAAGAAATGATAAGGCAAACTAAAGGGTGAGAGGGGCCGAAGGGGGCCCCGTTGTTAATCTAGCTTCGGGGCTCCAAATGTTGTTAATCCGGCACTGATAAAAATTATAATTTTTCATGAGTTACTTTTATAGTCAGAATTCTACCAAAAAAGCCCCACGTTATTGAAAATCGCCAACTTTATATGAAAATCATAGGTTAATTAGTTATTATTAATACAAGCCCAAATCTGTTGTGCCGAATAATTATAATACTCTGCATATGCTTAGAACAGATATCAATTTCATTAAACGCGCAATTTCACATCTAAGTAATTGAGTCGCTTACATAATTAATTACATCATTTGACAAGGAGAAAAACAGGAAAATATCCAATAATTATCCTCGTTTTGCTCTGACTACGAAAAAAAAATCAAACAAACTAGGCAAATATTTAGAATATAGCCTGTCGTTTCGGTACATAATTAGTTTTAGGAAAAACAAATATCATTACGTTAAAATAGACATACTTACGTACGAGTATGTATGTATTTAATAAGAGACTGAGTACTAGTGAGAGAGACAGAAGAGCTTGTTTGTTATTTTCATAACATTTCCAAGTAAATAGCTAAATTTACGAAAATAAAATTTTAAGCTTGGAAAACATCCACGATTAAAAAAAACTTTGGAAATGTTGTTAGGAAGAATCTCTTAGCGTGCTGACGGGAGGAAAGGCACTATGGAACGTGGAAAACTTCGTCTCTGACGCAATAGCGAGGCAGCGCCTACGTATTACGAGTAAAAAAAACACCGGGCGGAAAAAAAAGCGTACGCTATGATAATCTAACTGTTTCTCGTCAAGGTCGCGAGACGAATAATTTTTAGCCAAGTTTAAGTAAAAATAATCTCCGAAACGACCTCCAAATCGATTCTAAAGCGTACGGTTCCTATATATATATATATGTATATAAAATTACAGCAGAGAAAATAAACAGAATTGGACGTCCTGAAGCGGCATAATTATAAATAAAAGAAGCTTCATTTATACAGCGATTTTTTTTAATATCTTAAATTTCAGGTGTGATTATAGGTTATGCACGGTTCTTTAAGGATTTTATAAAAATCAGATAATTGGGAAAGGAATTGACATATACAATATTCATGGCGTTAGTTATAAATATAGACCGGACGACCGGACGTACGAGGCCGAAATTACGATGGACAAAAGAAAGACAGTTACTGAATAGCACTATTCATAACGTGAACAGCAACATCTGTTTTCGTCGCGAAAACGGTCGGCAAAAAAAGGCGATTTTTCTATTTTACCTTATATTTCGTAAGATAAATAAAGTACGGGGAGTTAGTTTTGTTTTTTCATTGTTTTGACTGTTAATTACATGCTTCGTAATTTTTGTAATAGTTCCTGTTTAATACCGTTTCATTGAATCTACTTCTCCTAATTATCTTGACGCAAGTGTGCATATCTTAAATTTCAGGTGTGATTATAGGTTATGCACGGTTCTTTAAGGATTTTATAAAAATCAGATAATTGGGAAAGGAATTGACATATACAATATTCATGGCGTTAGTTATAAATATAGACCGGACGTACGAGGCCGAAATTACGATGGACAAAAGAAAGACAGTTACTGAATAGCACTATTCATAAGGTGAACAGCAACATCTGTTTTCGTCGCGAAAACGGACGGCAAAAAAAGGCGATTTTTCTATTTTACCTTATATTTCGTAAGATAAATAAAGTACGGGGAGTTAGTTTTGTTTTTTCATTGTTTTGACTGTTAATTACATGCTTCGTAATTTTTGTAATAGTTCCTGTTTAATACCGTTTCGTTGAATCTACTTCTCCTAATTATCTTGACGCAAGTGTGCATTGGATTTCGTTAAGTTTCAATAACATACGCATACATTTTTAGTTATAATTTATTTAGATCTAGAACATTGTTTATGTTACTTTCTCAGATATGATATGGAAGAACGTCGAGAATGGCATCCTGAAACAATGGCGAATTGGATTAAGGGTCATACTGATTGTATGTCCTCCATTGTTAGTGATTCCGAAATTTATTGCAAAGTCTGTAAAATATCGTTACAGAATGCCCAAAAAGCCCACGTATAAAGTCATTTAGCATCGCTAAAACATACACAGAAATTGGACCCGTGAAAGTTGGACCCGTGAAAGCTGACAATTTTAACGAAGAATTCTGTGAAGCTTTAATGGCGGCTAATATCCCATTAAATAAACTTGATAATCCTAGTTTCATAAGATTTCTTTAAAAATATAATGGTCGAAATGTTCCTGATGAATCCACCTTACGCAAATATTATGTTTCTAAGTGCTTCACGAAAACAGTAGAATGCATTAGAAGACATCTTTCAAATCAGTACATATGAATAAGTGCCGACAAAACTGTCGATATATTAGGACGCTGTGTGCTAAATGTTGTAGCTGGTGTACTACATCCAACTACATATTCCATATAACGCATATGTAATAGCATCTAAAGTTATAAATACAGTTGATGCGGAAACAGTTGCTAAAACCATTGACGAGAATTTGTAGAAAATGTTTCAGTCCGACGACAGATAATATTCAGGTAAATAATACTTTTATTTGTTAGTGACAGTGCCGCATATACAGGGTGAGTCATCTAAGCGGGTAAGGCGGATTATGCCTTTATGAGTAAAGATATTTCGAAGCGGTTTTTTTCATGTGACAGCTGTTCATTAGGAGCACATTTTAAAAATATTTTGTATTATACGGAGTGTTCGATAACTTGGTGGCTAACCATAGTTATAGTTTTTTAAATGGAACACCCTATATATTATTGCATTTTTGAATTCCCCGTATAATTTTTAGTCAAAAAGTTATAAGATAGTATAAGCCTAAAGTGTAAAGTTTTTGACTTATTCCCATTTTTCTGAAAAATTCAATGTTTGTATAAAATTATATTTCTCGAAAACGACGTATTAGATGGACAAAATTTTTTGCAGTATTGTTTACAATAAGAGGTCCTAATAGAAGCATGTTTTATTTTTTTACAGTTACTAACTGCATGTGCAGGAAACTGGATTAAAATGAGATGACACGTTTTTGTATAAAAGTAATTTTTTTTAAATGGAACACCCTGTATATCAGTTCATTTTTGAATTGTTTATTAAATTTCATGTCAGAAACATGTAAGACGTTAATACGTTAAAAGTGACTATTACAGAGTTATTGTCGTTTTTTGATATGCTTTTGTTAGTTTTTGCAAAAAAGTCAATTTTTTCAAATCGAACAGCCTGTATATTATTTAATTTTTGAATTTCTTATTAAATTTCACATCAAAAATATGTAAGATGTTAATACTTTAAAAGTGACTATTACTGAGCTATTGTCTCTTTTTGATATAATTTTGTCAGTTTTGTGGTTTTAATTAATATAGTATAGTATAAATAGATTTAACATTGTTGTATTAAGCAGATCCCTTTGTACAAGGTAACTTTAATTGTTATTACTGTCTTAGATTTATATCATTGTTGATTTATTGGTTTTACAGGTTATTTACAATTTTACAATTGTTTACTGGATTTATTTTCCTGAATACATTAAGAACATTTATGGTTGTATCTACATAATATGTTATTTAAGGAACAAATTGCATTTTAACTTGAACCATTTATATAATTTCTTATTATTTTAAATATAAATATTATTTTCTTTCGTAATTTGTTAAAATAGTATATTATGCAATGAGCATTTAATGATAGCTATTAAGACACGAGTAAGAAAATTACAATATGAGGCGAAGCCGAGTATTGTAATGAATACGAGTGTCTTAATAGCCATTAAATGCGAGTTGCATACACTATTTTTTCTACGACCCCATGATAAAACATTATTTTTTGAACATTCTATATCATAAATTGAGGTTAAAATTTTACATGCACCTTTGCGAGTTTAGCTGGTAATAAATTGTTGGTGGTTACTAAGGCTTGTTCCATAATTTCTGGTGGACTCAAATTTTACATTTCACTGTCATTATCCCTCATTTTTACCGTTTATATTTTGGAAAAAGCACAAATTTCAAGTACTTACCAGTAAATTGCAGAGAACTGTCACATTTATTTAATTTGTATATCTGTCAGATATGCAGTCGCCATATTGAATAATGTTTGAATATTCGAATGTCGCATATTTATTGGATATAAACTTGTATCGTAATGAAAAATCTGTATTCCTATTGGATATAAACTTGTAACATAATGAAAATCTGTATCGTAACGGACATCGTTAAAGTACAGGTTCGGCATATCTAATAATACAATTAAAGTATGGGAGTAGAAAAAAGATATTTCGATGATTATCTCGTTTAATATTTTTTCAGTTTTCACCATCTCAATTAAAACAAGCAGTATCACCAACTTGCTAAATTAATCAACTTCTTAGCTCCAAATGGCTCCAATAATAAGTACGTATGTAAGCGAAAGAAAAGCGTTATTACGCAATAATTAGAGTAAGATGTATGTGTGTTTTAAAAGCAACCGTAGAAAAAGTATGCTTTAACACCTACACCGAGCGATTTTATATAAACAATGAACATTAAAAGTCGCCCTTGATTTTTATACAAGCATGTGACGCACATCGATTCCATAATAACATTTTTATCGTAATTTTTTTCTTTCAACGCCACGACGCGACGTTCTTCGTTTACTTTTTTAAATATTTTTTCTTTTTCTACCTCCAATGTTTAGGGAGATAACCACTTAACTACCCAATTATTATCGTTTAACTATCAGTTTTTATTGTATTATATCAAGGTTTGGAAAATTCGTAGAGGACGGCATCCGTCGAATTTATTATTTTTCCATGAACTGCGAATAATAACAACAGATACTAGGACGGTTTTGATTAGTGGAATTGTCAGAAGCAATTAATTTCACGTGTAATTTAAAGAAGAGTGTGAGTTTGTGTGATAATATGTTTTGTATTTGTCCTTATTTTGGTTGTTGGAAGTAATACTAGATAAATTCTAGTTAAAGTTTTTTTCCTAAAAAAATAAATTGATGTTGTTCTGGATGTTTGTGTTCAAGGTAAAAGTATGTTAAAAAGTGATTTATAACAGATGTCACTTAAAAATTAACATACAAAGCATAATTATCCGTAAACAAATTGGTCCAATTTTTCCTACTGCACAAATTCCTACGAATAACCAAAATGATAGCGGAAAACATCAGATGAACAAATGCTATGTATAATAGTACATTATAAGTGTATAAGTAAGCCTTTTAAGCATGCACGACACGTTTAAGAGCACGACGCGATAGCGGACTGCTTTTAAATAGATCAAGTCCTTTAGAGGCTCTTTTACACGCATATTATATGCTATTTTTTTATTATACCTGCACTACAATGCAAAAATCAGAAATAGAAAAATCGGTTATTTTTACAATGTACCGTATGAATCTTAATTTTTAATAATTAACATAGAATCGGTTAGCAATTATTGTTGTTTAGTTGTTATGTGGTTGGTGTACATTTTCACAAATTTTCTGAATTTGCATTGTACAAAATGATGGAAGAGATTTCATGGGAAGTTGAACGATTAGCTGAGCAAGTCGAATTAAAATTAATTCCACAAAAATCAAAAACTGCATATTATAAAGAATATGTGAAATTATTGGCTTGAATAGCAAAGAAGAATTACCACACGGTGAACGAAACATTGATGCATACGTATATGAACAAAGTGGTAGGTACCATTATTAAAAAGGGTCATTAATTAATCTAATTTCTTGTGTTTCATAATAGTGCGCTATCTATAAATCGTCAATAACGTTTAATTTGTTAGTACGTTAGTTTTTATGTATCTAACCTATTTTTTTTTAAATAAATAAGTAATAGATCATATATAATAAATAAATAAGTACAAACAATGCTCCCATGATTTTACACTTCATTATGTAAAAGGTCACTCACTATAAATAAAACTAAAATTTTAAAAGAATGATGAAGATTGAATATAAGAAATTTAACCTGTTAAGAATTAAATCTATGACAACCAAATCCCAAAGATCTTTTCAGCAAATATTTGATCGATTAGTAACTGTCTTAAAACATTAACACCTGGGTTAGATCTAACTTGCATAATAATATCATCACGAGGTTCGTCGCAATACAAAGCTTCAACATATTGAAAAACTTAACATCCTAGGCAAGAAACAAAGAAGAAGAGCAAGAATAGCTGAAGGTAGTAATAAAATTCGACGAGACGACCACTTCCAATGACAGATAAGAAACTATATAAAACTTGAACCGATGGGCGGTGTTACTAGGGATATGGATGGAGATCGAGTGCAATGCACAAGCAAAGTAAGGTCCGTAGCAAGACAGAGCTTCACATAGTGAAACACTTAACAACTTGGACAAAAAAGAGAGAAGGAGAAGAAGAATGGGTGAGCAAATTATAAAGAAGCAGTTTATATTGATTGGTAGTGTTCCCAGAAATATAGATAGAGTCGTATGTCGTCTGACAGATCAGCAGTAGCCATACCTTCAAGAAAATCGCTATAACCTCTTCATTCTGTACTTACTGAAGGATTAATAAAAGGCTTATTTACGACGTTTTGGAACCTTTTCTATGTACAAGGACTAAAGAGTGCCACATTTCCGCATAACAATGCCCATCCCTCGTCAAACCTATTGCCCTTGCAATAGTTACATGACACTCTCTCTCTCTCTAAGCTGCTGGGAAGAGTGTTTCATAGGATTTCAAGGTTCCATAGATCTTTTTGGAATCATAGCAGTAAGCAGACTATATTCGTTGCTTGGGATGCTATCTCATTAATAATTTTTCTTAAAAATGGTACATACACATTTTTCAACGAAAGCTTAGTCAAGTATACAGTAATCAGTTTAATAAAAAAGAATATATATTTATATATTTTCTAGGTGACTCATTTTTTGTCACATAATAAAATAATAGAAATTATCTGTCTCTCTAAAGTCGAACTAAACGATACAATGTTATTATAGTCTATTTTTTAATTAGGAGGAGTGTTTTTAAATTGAAGCGCTAAAAAGGATGCTTACTATTTGTCAGTTTTCGGGATAGATTACAGTATGGAAATTTGACATGTTTACGGCCGCCGCGGCCGCAATATTGTTACAACAGCTGTCGTTTATTTTTGTCAGTGCGTGTCTATTCAATTTTTTACGTTCAATTTGCTTTATAATAGTAAAATATGTAGTTCTTTTAAGAATGAATCGACTGGTATACTCTCCGTGTAAAATATTTTCATAGCGTTTTTCTTGGATATGGAGGAAGTAGCAAGCACTTCTGGAACGCAAATATCACCGTTGAGAAGGGGAAAATTTGTGATCTTAGGACATCTATCTGTTGTTGAAAAGCTGAATATAGTAAATATATTCAAAAAATTACGTGCTGATAACCTCAGAATGAGGATTACTGCTATTGTCGCAAGAATATCGAGTATGATAGGTTAGTATTGTAATACATTACCATCATTAGGTATATATTATTATGTTATCTTGTTTTTAGGAGTGGCACGGTCTACTGTCGTACCCTAAAAGAATATAAGGAGAAAGGAAAGTTTTCCCACCCAAGCAAAATTCTGGAAGACACTCTTTAATTGCTGATTATGGTGAAACCGTCAAGAATTGTATAAGACAAATAATTCGCACTTGATAAAGTGCTGAATGAAATCAAATAGTGAATGATTTGCCACAGATGAGCCGTTCAACATTAAACAAATTGACGAAAATGATAAACTTTAGGTCAGCGCCAATGTTCTAATTAATATGCAAAAAAATTGAGTATATAAGTACTCAAATTTATATTTTACATACTTTGATATGTTAGAATAAATATGATATATTATTGTAGGTATATGAATAGAAATCGAAAGAGTGTTTTGATAGAACGTGATGATATAATTAGGTGGAGAAGAGGATATTTGATGACAATTAAAGATTATCGTCGTCAAAATCGGCCAATTTATTATTTAAATGAAACATGGCTAAACGAAGGTCATACCAAACAAAAAGTTTGGGTAGACGGCAATATAAAAAGTCGACGACAGGCATTTAATAAAGGACTGACTACAGGCTTACGTAATCTTCCAGGGAAAGGAAGACGTCTCATTATTTTGCATATAGGATCTGAGGCTGGATTTGTGGAGAATGATTTATTGATTTTCGAATGTAAAAAGACAACCCATTATCATGAAGAATGCAGAGGTGTTTGAAAGATGGTTTCATAAAATATTAACAGTGCTACCAGACAATGCTGTTATTGTTATGGATAATGCAACATATCATAGTCATAAAATTGAAAAAATTCCCACAGCAAATTCTAGAAAACTCGATATGCAGGCTTTGTTGAAATCAAAAAATATTAAGTACAATGAACAGATGATTCGATCTGAACTTCTTCACCTAATTCGTCTCAATAAGGACCAATATAATATACATGTGACAGATGAGATGGGCAAAAGTTGTAACAAAACTGTTTTGAGGTTACCACCCTATCACTGTGAACTAAACCCAATCGAGTTGGTGTGGGTTCAAATAAAAAATGAGGTGACAACTAAGAATACTACATTAAAATTAGCTGATGTGAGGATACTTTTACTAAAAGCAATCCAGAATATCACCACGGATAATTGGAAGAAATGTGTGGGCCATGTGATTAATGAAGAAAGAAGAATGTGTGTGTTAGATGGGTTGGTCGATGATATAATCGAGCCATTTAATATATCAGTGACTGAAGATAGATCAAGTGAAATGGAAAGTGATAGTGAATAATTATAAATTGTTACTGTTTCATATGTATATGCTATAATTAATATTTGTCTAAATTTTTGTTCGCTTGTAAATAATCATATAAGAATAAGAACCATCTGTGTTTTCTTTTTAAATTTGAAAATATATATCACCTTTAAAACTTTTGATTTAAGCATTTCACTTGCGATGTTGATTCCTTTTTATTTCAAATTAAAATTAACTAATTTTTTAAATAAATTTTTAATTAATTACTTGACTACACTTTATATAAAATCGTCGCTAGTTTTAAAACTACCGCCAAAAAGGAACTTTCATAAATTCTATTGTGTAAACGCGTCTTTTCATTTTACTCCTCCTAATTAAAAAATAGAGTATAATTAATTACATGTGCTATTGCGATGTTGAATTCTTCAATATCGCTATATTAATAGTAGTAGTAGGTTGTATGCAATGGCCAGACCAAGTTCATAAACATGTGACGTTTCAATTCAAGAATTTTATAAACATCGACTGCAATAAAACCCGATAATTGCATTTCTTATCTGCACTTTTTTTTTCAATTCCTTTTTATGCTTCGGAAGAGAACAGGAAATAAAACAATAATTCAACAGACAATACACGCGGATTGATATGGAATCATACATGCACTAGTACGTGTGGTGCTCGTGCTCTAGTGTGTGTGTGAAAATAAATTTTACGTGCACAAATATATACTTTGTACTTTCGAAATCTTGGCATGCAGTGCTTAAGGTCAAGTTCATAACGAGCTAGATGTTACGAAATTGGCAAATAGACAATCTATCCTGAAGTATGGTATAAGTTTATTTTGAATGTACAATGTATCTAGTCTAAAAGCATTGGGTATATGATATATTGCTTCTTGCTCATTTCAAAAAGGACACACGAGGTTGCCTCAACAAACCACAAAAATAAAAACTAGAAACCTCATAAAAAGTTCTCATTTTAATACATCCCAAAACAAAGTGAAGAGAGTCGGAATTTACAAGTTATAACGTATATCTCAAAAGTTTTCGGAAAAAAGTAAAAGTTAAATTTTTTTTATTTTATTTTTTATTATTTTACATTTTAACAACAATATCATTCTTATATATTAGTTTTAATTCAACTACTCATAATATTTGCTCTTCTGTGTCACGTAATTTATTTCTTACATGGCCCATCAGTCTCTGGACGGTAGGAACGTCGACTTC
Source organism: Amphimallon solstitiale (assembly GCA_963170755.1). Lineage (NCBI taxonomy): Eukaryota > Metazoa > Arthropoda > Insecta > Coleoptera > Scarabaeidae > Amphimallon > Amphimallon solstitiale. The sequence goes on from OY720680.1 coordinate 66,724,425, forward strand.
CTGAATTTTCTGAAAAATTCTGCGTCTTAAATACTCCTCATTTTGGGCTTCCCAACCCCCATCATATACCTTTCTGCTCAAATGAGACCAAAATTCCTCAATAGGCCTCGCTTGAGGAGCATTTGGAGGGTTATCTGTCTTCGAAACAAAATTGATGCCGTTTGTGGCTAACCAGTCTCTTGTCCTTCTGGCGTAATGGCACGCGTCTTAAATACTTCTCATTTTGGGCTTCCCAACCCCCCATCATATATCTTTCTGCTCAAATGAGACCAAAATTCCACAATAGGCCTCGAGTGAGGAGCATTTGGAGGGTTATCTGTCTTCGAAACAAAATTGATGCCGTTTGTGGCTAACCAGTCTCTTGTCCTTCTGGCGTAATGGCACGAGGCTAAGTCAGGCCAGAATATTATTTGGTCGTTGGGACGAAGTTTTGTGAGGCATTTTCTTATGTAAATGTCTGCATGAATGGCTTCACCTCGAACACATTCAACATGCGGCCGTTGAACACCTGCCTCTGATATGGCACACCACAACAAAATTTTATTTTCAAACTAGACTTTGCCTTTGAATTTAACATTGTCAGAAGGTCTTGTACATTATCCGTATATAAACCGTCATTACCTTTGATCTCCGAGTTGGACGATCTGAAATATTCTTCATCGTCGATAATGATAACTTTTTCACGAAAATGAATGCGTCTCAAAGCACGGCAACACCTAGGAATTCTTTCCAACTGAGCGGTGGTATATCTTGAAGCCTTTTTACTTTCTTATACGTAGTATAAGGAAGTATTGTGACGACGACAATTTTCGACCTCGAGATTTTTGTAGATGTCCACGTTTTGAAGTCCCCTGATACCGAAAAAGTGGTTTTTAAAAAATGTCTCTCTCTCTCTCTCTCTCTCTCTCTCTCTCTCTCTCTCTCTCTCTCTCTCTCTCTCTCTCTCTCTCTCTCTCTCTCTCTCTCTCTCTCTCTCTCTCTCTCTCTCTCTCTCTCTCTCTCTATCTCCGTCCCTCTCTCTCTCTCTCGTGTGTGACCGCGATGGCGGTCAAACGCTGTAGATATCAATTCGAAATTTTGTATTTACGTGTATAATCTCCCTCTTGAGATCTGATTAGTTTTTCAATAAAATCGGTAGACCGAAAGTAGTAGTTTCCTTCAGCGAAAAAATTAAATTTTGCCAATATTTCGTCAATTATTAAGTTTAAACAAATTTATAAAGAATTCAAATGTACTCAAAATTAAATTTGAGAAGAATGTTATTGATAAAGTTTTTCGAAATTCCTACCGGAAATAGGACTTTTACTCTTATCGAAAATCAGTTTTTTGCGAATATTTCGCAAGGTATGTTTTTTAGACAGGTACGTTACGAGTATAATAGTATATTAAAGAACAAGCGCCATAAGACACGTCTTATTGCACGAGCCCAAGTTTAGGACACGACGAGTGCAGCGAGGAGTGTCCAAATGGGCGAGTGCAATAAGTGTCTTAGAAAACGGATTAATTGCTTATTTTCGATTACTACATACAAAATATAAACCATCTACGCTATGGACTACTTATTCTATGCGGAGTTCTTGTTTAACGATATATAAAAATGTAGATATATCACAGTACAAGAAATTACAAGCTTTCTTCAGTCGTTTATCTCAAGGTTACCTACCTAAAAAATCTAAAATTTTAGAAGAAATAGACATTATTAAATTTATACAAGAAGCAGATAATAAAATACATTTGGCGATGAAAGTAAATACAATTTTCACAACTATCGCAGCTTTGCATATAATAGTATCAATTTGTAGGTAGTCTTGATAATAGGTTACAACAGAGCTTGTACAATGTGTCTGTTAATGCTTGTACGCCAATTATGTTGGTATGCCTACAATTATATCAAAGTGTAGTGGTAACTCTGCCGCTTGAGCTGTGTACATAGACGTAGGTAAATAAATTGTCGTTAATTGTATTGTCATTGCTATCGTTGGTCTTGTAAAAATTATTTGTTTTGAATTCTTGATATTTATACCTTTAATTTCGAACAGTTTTTTTTAGAGCTCAATAATTATCGTTTGTAAGTTGTAGGTAAGTAATAATTAAATACGAAATGCAACTTGTTTTTGAGTAACCACTATTTAAATTTTTGTTCAGTATTGACTGGAAATCCAAAAATGTTTACACCTGAACAAGACACATACATTCTTATGGCCCACTTTCGAAGTGCAACTCGCAATCAGGATGGAACTTGGTTGTACAGTATGCAGTCTTGCTTTGATCAGTTCGTAGAAGCGTTTCCTAATGAAAATGTCAACTATGAGGTTTTTGGCCATCACAAGCGTGAGATTGTAAAGCGTTTTGAGAGAAAAAATTGTATTTGTAAGGATAAATCAACCGGAAGACCTACAACATTAACTGAAGCTGTTGTTAATGATCTTGAAGAACGAATGAATCAAAGCTCCAACAAATCACTACGAAAACTATCAGCACTGTCAGGTACGTGAGCTAGAGTATATTTAAATAAGCGCAAGTCATTAATTATGGGTTCTTTTCAGGTATTAGTAGAGCTAGTTGTGCAAAAGCTCTACATAAAAATTTACATATGCATCCCTATCGAGTTACGGTTGTGCAGCATTGTACCTTCGTGATTATCAACAACGCATACTGTACTGTCAATGATTTAACGAGCACCTTAATAATAATGATTTACTTGGACCTAACCTTTTTCACTGACGAAGCATGGTTCTATTTATCTGGTTATGTAAATAGGAAGAATTACCGAACGTGGGCTACAGAGTATCCTCACAATTTAGTTGACAAAGATTTGCATCCATTAAAAGTTGGAATATTGATTGCAATTTCAAGGCGGAGAATAATAGGGCCAATATCAGATATCAAACTGTCATTTTGACAGAATTTATTAATCAACTGCATGGTGATGAAATAACGAGGGGCTATTTCCAACAAGACGGAGCCTCTGCTCATACTGCACGGAGCACCATAGAATATTTGCAACAGTGTTATGGATATCGTATTATAAGCCAAGACCTGTGACCACCGAGGAATCCAGATTTAACACCAACAGATTATTTTCTTTCTGGACAGGTAAAGAATAATGTCTATAAAAACCGCTTGCACAATTTGGATGAACTTCAACAAGCGATTAGGCATGAAATTCAAAACATAACACAAGAACAGCTTTACCATGTATTTGAACACATAAAACGACGAATAATGTTGTGTTTACAAGCCAGTAGAGAACACTTTCAACAATTTTTATAAATAAACCAAATTTTCTACTTATAAGTGTTATTTTCTTTTAATAATAGGGTTTTTGTGATTACAAGCAAATGGAGAACATTTGCAACAATTTTTATAAATAAATTTCATTTTCTACTTATCAGAGTCATTATCATTTAATAACAGCGTTTTTAATGTGTCTATTAACAATCTGTACAATATAACCTCATTGTGCTTTAATGCTTGTCCTTATTCAAAACAATATGGTTATGCCGTCCTTCTATAATCCGCTACTGGATTTCATCAACTTTAGAAAAATAAAATCCATACTACCAACCTAATTGGCGTACAAACATTAACAGACACATTGTAGAAGAGAAGAACTGACCAATATGTCTGTAGATGACATTGACTACAAGTCTGACGCCATCACTATTTCTGTACTTAATACTAGTCATAAGCGATTTTTCTTGACCTATCGCAATGGTAAGTGTATTAATAGTCCAATGGGTATTAATATTATAGACAAATTTCCTAAAGAGATTGCAAGTTTTTTGAAATTGCCAAATCCAGAATTTTTACAGGGCACTGTTTTAGAAGATCTAGTGCAACACATTTGGCAAATCATGGTGGTGATTTGTTGACCTTAAAAAATAATGGGGGTTGGAAGTCCTCAGCTGTAGCCGAGGGTTATATTGAATCCTCCTTAAACAAAAAAATTAAAATATCTCATATGCTTGACTCTCAAAATAATACAAGCATTCCAGGATATTCAAACGAAACCACCGCAGTAGACAGCAATAATAGTTTTCATCAAAATATTGTATCAGCAAGTACGAATGGTTTGCCTGGTGTTACTATAAATGCCCAAGATACATCTCATGTATCTATTAACGTATACACTAACTGTACAATTCAAAAACACAATTAAAAATAAAATATTTGTTGAACAATGGATCGTTGCAACTTTATTTTATTTATTTATTTTGCCGATAGTGCTGTATTTCTAAAACTTGAAAAATGTTCGATGAACATCGTCCGCACAGATTATTATAGTTATAAAATACTTTACTTCGTTTCATTTTCAGAGATATTTTGCATATTGTACATTGAAAATATAGCTACCATTTTGACTTTTTGACATTATGCTTACAAATTATATGTAGCCACCCTCGAAAAACTGAATTGAACTAGATAATCTATAAACGCACAGTGTGCGTTTATAAGCTATAAACGCATCGTTTTCGATACGTTTATAGCGTTGTTATGACACCAGATTAGAAAAAAGTATTTAGAACTTAATTTTCAATACCTTTTGTATAAAAAAAATTTCAAAATTCGGACCGGAAGTAGCACTTTTATTCTTATCGAATAACGATTTTTTGCAAATATGTCGTAAATTATGCATGTTATATATATTTGTCAAGAGTACAAAAGTATTTAGAGTTGGATTTGCAATGTTTTTTGTATACATGAATTTCAAAATTCGGACCGGAGCGAGTAGCACTTGTTTTCGAATATCTTACAAAATATGCATTCTATACAAATTTATTAAGGGAGTAGAAGTACTTAGAATAGAATTTTGAATAATGTTTGTAAAAAAAAATCTGAAAATTCTACAATTTGCAACGCTGATACGTATAAGAAAGTAGTGTGGTAGCCACACCTCATTTTTTTTTACGATAATTTAGATTATTTCTGACTAATGTTCGACTAGCAGCCAAGCGTGAAACATGGTATCTTCAAATAATAATATATATCATCAAGTAGTACATGACAAGTCAATACAGGGCTATCTATACTAATTTACATAAATAATAAATGAAATATAGAAGAGACATGGAACATTACAATTTAATGTATATATTGGATAACAATAACATCTAGTATAATGTATATTATAAGGACAAGGAGAATAACTATTCTCAAATACAATTATCATTTAAATACATACTTTGAATTGTGTAGTAACATCTAATTATAAAACATTTTTGAACATCCTGCACAATAAATTCATCGACAGATCCGTAATAGTTTGAGGCAACTTATTTGTTTAGTTTAGTTTATTTTATTATCAAATGGTACATGACTTCTAGATAACATACGCACTTGCTCTTTCAATCTATCTTTGCTCATTAAGTCAGCTTCAAACTTTGGGTCGTCCACTTCAAGGTAAATTGATACAAGGGATACCCTTCTGACACTCTTTTGTTGTCTGGAAGATTGTCGAAACAGAAATATCTTGCTCTCTGTAGATACTAACCATAATATTGCGTTTAGGTACTCGTTCAACCAACTGATAAATACTTTTAGGAATAACAAGCTTGTACGACATTGTTGTTGACTTTATTTACAAAAATGATATGTCACATTAAGCATCAATCAAATTACTAAATTCTCATTCTAACGGCACCTGGATCCAGATCATATTTACTATAAATTAATTTTATTGGAATTTTGTCCGAAAACTTTTGAGACATACCTACGTTATTAGAGATTGCTTTTTACAGTACAGCCTTGTTAAAATCGACAATTATGGGCTATTATTTAATTTTTCTTAATAACTATATTGTTATGGTATTTCGAATATGAATATTATTATAAATGAATTAAAGTTGTTAAATATAATATGAATATCTTTTGATGGTATGAGACTATTTGCTGGCAGGGGCAGTTGAATATTAATTTGAATTGACAGATATTAGTTAGACATGATACAGATTGTGCAAATAGAAATTAAGGATCTGCTAGTGATGGAGAGAGTGTACTCGTCTTGATTAAACTGATTGGTATTTCATCTGGACCTGTCGATTTCTTATTAGGAAGGTTCTGAATTATCTGTTGTATCTCTCAAGTGGTGTTACCATTTGAAATATTTTCTGATTTCAAAAATGTCGAACATCGTAGTTAATGTACTATGGAAAAGTTAACATTAATATAGTAAACTATGATATGTGTTTGATAAATTACATTTTCTTAATAAAATAGTCAATTTATCTGTTTTATACAAAATAACAAAAATAAGCGTGCATCAAAAAGAGCATATAGAGTGTTATATCCAAATCGTCCAACACCGTCAGAAAACAAGTTTAAAAGTGTTTATTGAGATTGGTAGAACAAATTAAAAAATCAGAAAGAAAATCTGTTTGATGTGGCATTTGGCGTTTGGTGTGGCATTTTCCGAAACAAAATTGTAGGGCCTATATTTTTTGATTATAATTTAAATGGAGCTACGTATTTGGAAATAATTATCCCAGAGGTTAAAAATATTCTCACATAAAATTTTTTTTGGGGCCAAACTTGATGATATGATTTGGATGCAAGATGGGGGTGCCTCTGCATAGTGTTTCACAAGTTCATGATCATTTAAATAATGTATTCGCGGTATGAATAGGGAATAACTACTAAATGGCCATCTAAGAGCCACATTTTTGAGATTTTTTAAAGATACTGTCAATAATTATAACCATAATTCGAGTCATTAAAGAAAGTATTTGACTTGAAATAAATAATCTAAATGTCAATAATGGAACCATTTCCAATACATTTATAAATTTAAGAAGACGTTATCAATTATGCATTCAAAATAATGGTGGATATTTAGAACATCTCTTATAATTTACTAATTATTTGTATTTAAATTTCTTAAATAAATCTTTGTTATTTTCTAAATATTTTCTTTCTTTAATTTATGAGTAAAATCCTTTCTTCATCGGCGTAGGTAGAAGCGCGAGGGGTTTCTAACATTTATTATAGATATTTACCTTATCTTTCCCAAGAGAAATAAAGTTACATATATGTATATACCTATTTATACTTACGTTAGTTCCGTTTTTTAATTGTTTTGACTGTTAATTACGTACTTCGTAATTTAAGTAATAGTTCCAGTTTAATCCCGTTTCATTGAATCGACTTCTCCCAATTAACTAGACGTAAGTGTGAACTGGATTTCGTTTACTTTCAATAAGATACGCATACATTTTTAGTTATCATTTATTTAGATCTAGAACATTGTTTATGTTACTATCATATGGAAGGACGTCGAGAAATACATCGTCAAACAATGGTTGGATTGAGGGTCATACTGATTGTATATATATCCATTCTCAGTGATTCCGATATTTATTGCATAGTCTGTAAAATGTCCAAAAAGTGCACGTACAACGTCACTTAGCATCGCTAAAACATAAACAGAGATTGGACCCGTTGAAAGCTGACAATTTTAAGGAAAAACTGTATGAAGCTTTAATGGCGGCTAGTATAGTGTTTCACAAGTTCATGATCATTTGGATAATGTATTCGCGGTATGAATAGGAAATAACTACTAAATAGCCATCTAAGAGCCACATTTATGAGATTTTTTAAAGATACTGTCAATAATTATCACCATAATTCAAGTCATTAAAGAAAGTATTTGACTTGAAATAAATAATCTAAATGTCAATAATGGAACCATTTCCAATACATTTATAAATTTAAGAAGACGATATCAATTATGCATTCAAAATAATGGTGGATATTTAGAACATCTCTTATAATTTACTAATTATTTGTATTTAAATTTCTTAAATAAAACTTTGTTATTTTCTAAATATTTTCTTTCTTTCATCATTCAATAATGTTAACTTTTCCATAGTAAAGTAACATTCGACATTTAATAAATCGAAAACGGTTTAAAAAATCTGTATCATATGGTATAGTTTTGAAATCAGAAAAAAAGACCACTATAGAAATTTTAAGAATATACAGGCTATGCCATTTAAAAAAATATATTGTTTTATACTGTTGTATCTGCACGCCACTGTGTTTTTGTCTCCACCACTAAACTATTATTTGACACATTTTTTTGTATATGAAATAATAACGATGATGAAGAGTGTGTAATTTATAATGAAAACCCTGTACGTTTATAATGTCCCAAAATAATAATTGTCTACTATTTTAATTTAGAAATGTTCTTAATTAGAGAATTAAATAAACAAATAAGTCTATTCATATTTTACATACTTAAACCCATTTTATTGTTAGGAAATAAAATATTAAAAAAATTAAAATATTGCAACTCGCTAAAGAAAATGGAAAATTTTTATTGATTTTAAACTAGACAATTTGCTTGTCCATACAACCAGTAGAAATATTACCTACCAATACGAAAAAACTATTATCGTGACTCACTGTACGAACTGACCTATAAGTTGTTTATCAGACAATGTATACGTTTCAGCATATAAATAGTTGAAGACTTGTAAGTGGCTGCCAAAAGTTGTCCGAGCTGTGCTAATTAGGGGTATTGAGCAACTTAATTCTTTACGAATGGTTGTACTAACGGCAACTGTATATTTAAAACATTTTTCACGATTATTTAGATCATTTATGCGTACCAAACAAGTAAATACCAATTGTGATTTGTCCTGTTTGGTTTTATCAAATCGCAATAGTTTTGCAATTAGCTGCACCTGAAATAAATGATGAAAATGTTCGTCTTTGAGTTTTTTGCAGATGTCCACGTTTTGAAGTCCCCTGATACCGAAAAAGTGATTTTTTAAAAATGTCTCTGTCTATCAGTGTGTGTGACCACGATACCGGTCAAATTTTGTATTTATGACTATAATGTGCCTCTTGGGATCTGATTAGATTTTCAGTAAAATCGGTAGACTGGAAGTAGTAGTTTACTTCAGTGAAAAAATCGAATTTTGCCAATATTTAGTAAACTACTAAGTTTAAACAAATTTTCAAAATTCGAACCCGGAGTACCACTTTTACTCTTGTCGAATAGCGAGTTTTTGCAAATATGTTGTAAATTATGCATTCTATATCAAGAATACAACAGTATTTAGAGCTAGATTTGCAATATTTTTTGTATACATGAAATGTCAACATTCGGACCGAAATTAACACTTTTACTCTTAGCGAATAGCACTTTTTCATCGAATAACTTGCAAAGTATACATTCAATAGGTATTTAATAAAAGAATAGGGGAACTTAGAATAGGATTTTGAATAATTTTCGTAAAAAAAAATATTAAAATTCTATAGTTCGAAACTCATGTACTTATAAGAAAGTCGTGTGGTGGCCACATCTTATTATTTAGCAAGTAGATAAGCATCAAGATGACTCAAGAACATGCAAATATATTAATATGGTCTTTAACATTTTTTATTAACATCTATTTATGGATAACTTCACACAATAGCTGAAGTTATTTATGTTAAGTATAATAACAAACGTATATATTCTGGCACTGGAAGAAAAGTGATTATTAAAACAATTTATTTTGATTAATTAATTGAAATTAGTAAGCAGTGGTTGTGTATTAGCTCTTCATTTACAGTATGAGTTTATAGCTCCAGTAACCTCTTCTTCGGTTAATAATACAAAAGCCATCAGAATTTAGTCGCCTCCTTGTCTTCTTCTTTCCATTTTCATACTTTATCTTTGTTTTCCTCTACTTCTTTTCGTCTGCATTATCATCCTCTTCGTCTTATTTTTAATCTCCTTCTTAGCCTTCATTGTATTTTTTTCTTCTTTCTGATCTTCTTGGTTTTTGTCTTTCACAATTTATCTTCTTCTTCATCTGCTTCTAATGCGTTTTCGTCTTTGTCTTCGACTTCCTTTTCTTTACACCTTCTTCGTTGGTACGTTTTAAAAGAACGTACACTCCAAATTCTCTTTTCAGGAACGTCTTCTTCAGTTTGAATGCTTCAAAAGCCAAGTCAGAATAGAGACTTGATTCCTTTTTCTCCGTCTCTTCTTATTCTGCTTGATACTTTTCTTCGTCTTTGTCCTCTTGATCTTCCACTTCATCGTCGTCTTTATCTTCTTTTTCTACCTCCTCATTATCTTCGTTTGTCTTTGTTCTCTTTTCTTCTTCGCCTCACATTCTACTAATTGCAATTTGCAAATTAAAGACGATGCAGAATTGATAATGACAACTGTGAAAGCGTAGTTCTTAGTTCTGTAATAAGTTTTCGATAATTAGAAATATAAGTTTTTTACAAACGGAATTTTTGCTTCTAGTCATAATCCAGTAGAGAGGATATGAAACATTTCTACTTAAAATTTAACATCAGTTAACAACATAGACATATTATAACTAGGGCGCAGACGTCCCAGGTTTAAACTACGACGGAGTTACAACGGAGCAAAGAAATAATGTAAACAACACACATTTACTGAATAGCATTATTCATATGGTGAACTGCAACATCTGTTGTTTACTTGAAAAGTGATTGAAAACGACAACAAAAAATGCTCATCAAAAAAGGAATTAATGAGTAAAATCCTTTCTTCATCGGCGTAGGTAGAAGCGCGAGGGGTTTCTAACATTTATTATAGATATTTACCTTATCTTTCCCAAGAGAAATAAAGTTACATATATGTATATACCTATTTATACTTACGTTAGTTCCGTTTTTTAATTGTTTTGACTGTTAATTACGTACTTCGTAATTTAAGTAATAGTTCCAGTTTAATCCCGTTTCATTGAATCGACTTCTCCCAATTAACTAGACGTAAGTGTGAACTGGATTTCGTTTACTTTCAATAAGATACGCATACATTTTTAGTTATCATTTATTTAGATCTAGAACATTGTTTATGTTACTATCATATGGAAGAACGTCGAGAAATACATCGTCAAACAATGGTTGGATTGAGGGTCATACTGATTGTATATATATCCATTCTCAGTGATTCCGATATTTATTGCATAGTCTGTAAAATGCCCAAAAAGTGCACGTACAACGTCACTTAGCATCGCTAAAACATAAACAGAGATTGGACCCGTTGAAAGCTGACAATTTTAAGGAAAAACTGTATGAAGCTCTAATGGCGGCTAATATCCCATTAAAGAAACTCGACAATCTCACTTTCAAAATATTTCTTCAAAAATATACTGGTCGAAATATTCCTGATGAATCCACCTTACGCAAATATCATGTTTCTAAGTGCTTCACGAAAACAGTAGAATGCATTAGAAGACGCTTTCAAATCAGTACCTATGGATAAGAGCCGACGAAACTGTCGATATATTAGGAAGCTGTGTGGTAAATGTTGTAGGTGGTGTACTACATTCAACTATTCCATATAACAGTTGATGTGGAAACGGTTGCTAAAACCATTGACGGGAATTTGCACAAAATGCTTCTATCAGATGACAGGTACAAGGAAAAAATACTTTTGTTAGTGACAGTGTCGCATATATGTTAAAAACAGGCAGACTTTTAAAGGAAACATATCCTTATATGCTCCATATTACTTGTGTAGCACATACTCTGCACAGAATCTGTGAATATATCAGACACACCTATGCGGTAGTTGATAGCCTTGTATCCGCTTTAAAAGAAGTTTTCATCCGCTTTAAAAGAAGTTTTCAGAAAAGCACCACTGAGAGTAGCTCTTTACAAGGAAAAACGTCCATCTTTTTCACTGCCTCCCTCGCCAGTAATAACTAGATGGGGATCATGGTTGGAAGCTACTAGTTTTTATGCAGCGAATTTCGTTACATATTTAAATGACAACGCTCGAAGTATTTCTGAGTGCAAGGAACTAACACAATTCCCAAATTAAAAAAATCAGTTGTTATTCCTTCAGGAACACTTTGGAAATTTGCCTAAACTAATCACATACTTTGAAAATCGAAATGTCAAATTAAAAGACGGATTAACCACATTAGATGTGGCTAGTAATAATTTCAAAAGTGACTTCGAATGCGGCCCTCGGCAAAAGTTAGAAGCAGTTTTAAATAGAAATCCAGATTTAATAATATTGCGGCAATTGTGTATGGGGACAATGACACAAAATCTAACTGCTAAATACGCTGAAATAAAAGAATATTTCCAGTACGCACCTATAACCAGCTGCCATGTAGAAAGAATGTTTTCTATCTACAAGGATGTACTTCATTCAAAAATAACAAACCTTACAGAAGAGAACCTTGGGAAAGTATTGCTAGTAAATATTAATACTCCTTTACTCGACTTGAACTACAAAATGAACAAATAATAATAAGGTATTTTGTATTTTATAGATCACCAGCCACTTGTTATCCAATTATATAAATAAAATTAAGACCTCTTTAAAAATACAACATTTCAATAGTGCGCCCATGGGCGATGAGTCATCAACCGTTCGTGTCCGCGCCCTAATTATAACTTAAAGTTCACGCAGTTCTGTATGTATCCGATTCTGGTGTCTATTAAAACCACATCTATATGTGTGTTAAAATATGTTAAAAATAGAATAAAGAATATTCTGCAAAAGATTCAGGGAAAATCCTTTTGCCCTGCTGATTCAGCAATGCGCGATTTCGTAGTCGTCAACTTGACTCTGAAACGGAAAACAAAGTTAAATTGGTAACATTTTTACGAGCGGGCGGCGGTCTTGGGCTGGTTCAAATAAAACAACAACAACAACAAAATAAACGAATGGAAAAAACACAAAAGGAAGAAAGACGGTATTTAAAATTTCTACTGAACCGAACGTGTAAAAAAAGATTGTAAAATAAACGCAAAAAGAGTCAATAAGAAATGGGTATGGAACAGTTTTTTTCTGGACTTTATTGATACAAGTTAACATTTAATAGCCGGCACGATTTACGGCCACGGTTTTGTACACGTTTATAAACAGTTTAATTCTAAAAAAATATATAAACATGCTTTATATATGCTTGAAATTCTGTACCATGATTACAAACATTGAAACACCGGGTTAAAAATTTCAGGAATTACAGAATAGTCGAAATAAGCAAGGGGCAAGTAACCCATAAAAAATAACATTTTATGCATATGTATACATTGTATATACAATGCAAGGAGTAAATATTAAAAGTGATAGTAAAAGAATTATGTTTGATTCATGTTTTTAATCTGTTTTTTAAGAATATAAGGATTCTTAAAAAACTGGAAAGATTAAAAAATAAATCAAATATAATTATCTTATTATCACTTTTAAGACAGCAAAGTTATCTATAAAATTTAAATTCCAATTTGTTTCAGTGTAATGCGGGTTTTATACGAATTCATAAAACTAAAAAAGTTTTTATTGGTTTTGCATTCTAATTTTTCTAATTCAGTCGGTAAGGTATTCGTATTATAAGTGTGAGTCATTTAAGAGTGACGAGTGACGTATGTTGTAACTACTATAGAATAAAACACACGTATAACCAATGAAAATATAATATGTACAATATTTAAAAGAATTTATAGTTTAAAATAAATAATAATATGTATATTATAATAACTTTATAATGTTGATGGAGTTGATGTGAATATAGGTAACTAAATAATTGATTACTAGTTAAATAATGCTTAGGAAAAACTTGTAAACGAATAATCGATATAAGAATTTAAATTTAACACAAAAACGTTATGAAAGTTATCTTTTTTAAGTCAAGCAAAATTAACCTTTGGCTATAGTCAAATATCATAATTTAAACAGTTTAATATTTTGTAAATTATTCTTTTATGGGTTAGCTTCTATATTTAAATAACAGTTCCTGCTGTAATATTCAATGTAGTTATATAGTACAAAAATTAGATTTTAAAAATCATCCTTTCTTATTTGAAAGTAATAAATACTTTTTCTTTATATAGGAAGGCAAAATCAATATCAATAGAAAAACTTATCGAGTGGTCGATTTTTGTGTACCAAGAATATTATATATATTGTTGTGTTCCTTCAGGGAACGAGGAAAAGAGGGCAGCTGTCACCAGGGCAGTACTTTTTTTATAGAGAGTATTCCGCAACTCTTGTGGACGTTCGAGGGGCTATGCCCAAGGAGTTGTAGTCCGCCTTCACACTAGGTTAAAAAACACAATACGTGATAACGGTAAATTTATTGATTAAACAATAAAAACTACAACTGCACGAAATCCACTCTTGACTTACTGACAAGTAGCACTAAGTAACTAGTGAACTAGTAAATTGTAAGTGAACTTGTAGGTAGTAAGTGAAGTTGCTGGCCTGTAGGGCCGTATTTATAGTCTGTGGTGTCGCAATGTTTACCGCTAAGAACTTCTAGAATCTAGTGGTGCGTACCACTTCTTGTCTTGTTTTTCTCTTAAGAAGTGTCTGGAATAGGATTAGACGTGACTCGTATTTACGATTTTGAGATCCCTTCTAAATACATCCCTTATGGATTGTTTACATTTTTCGAGTTTGTTTATATTATTATTTTTAAAAGCCTCATTATAATTTCGTATTAACGTATGTGGAATTTTTAGGTTTCTATTATTATGAATTGGAGTTTAATATTTAATACTTAATTAATTTGCTCGCGGTATGCGACAATATATATATATATATATATATATATATATATATATATATATATATATATATATATATATATATATATATAATATATATCTGGGCAATCAGGATGAAAAAACAGGAACAACCTAGCCTATGTGTGGGATCGGGATAAACAAGAACAAACTGGCTTTTATGTGGTAACGGGAAAAACAGGTACAATTCCGCTTTCTCCCTGAAATAAGTATTGTTAACATGGACGATTCTGCCTTTGCGTAACATTTATCATCTTAAACTGAATATGTTGTTCTTCTAATGTTTGCTTTCTCCCGATTTCAACGTTATTCTTAGCATGGTGTAGTTCAAGGTACTCCCGAACATTCAAAATAAAATATCCTTCAATACAGTTGTAAAAAAAAATATATTTTTTCAACCTGAATTAAACTTATGCATTTTAACGTCGGTTTGTTCTCATGTTTAGTTTCTTGATTGTATATTCGCTTAAGATAGATCTGAGCCTTCTAACTGACCCACATGAACGACAAACATTGAATTTTTCAGAAAAATGGAAATAAGTCAAAAACTTTTTAAAATGTACTCCTAATGAGCAGCTATCACAAGAAAAAAAACCGCTTCATAATATCTTTACTCACAAAGGCATAATCGGTCTTACCCGCGGAGATGACTCACCCTGTATATATAACGGTTACTTTTTTATTTTCCCATGAATTCATAAAAAATATCATCTGACTGGAATATATTCATATAATTACTGAAGAAAGAATAAAAATCGAGATTTATATTCAGGACAAATGGGATGATTAAGCTACAGTGAGCAAACAACTGGCACAGGGCATAAAGATAATTCTGAAAATAAAAAAAAATGAGAAATATCTCAAGATTATATTTAATATCTCACAGATCAACACACAACTGTAATAAGAACTGAGTTTGATTATATAAATAAATAAATGTCCATATGTATCTGTGTTTATGCGGTATTTTTGGCACTGTATATTGGAAGAAAACTCTGTCCCTGACTTTGAAAATCGTCCGGCTCGACTCGTACAGAGAAAGTTCGCCCGTCTTTTTCTTTTCCTATAGAACACACATGCATAAGTTATTTTCTATTTCCGACAGCGCGAGCGGCTGCTCGTGTTGTACAAAAGCATGTTGCATGTTGTATTTCACTGAACCTATCCGCTCTGAGAACCGAGATCGAGTGGCACGTGGCCCTATTTTCAACACCATTCAGATACAGCACACGTGGTCGAATTGGTCTATGTGCTGTTAGGAATTTAGTGGGAAAAATTGGAAAATTATAATTATGAAACGGTAAGTGTGAAGAGGAATACGAAGACAGTAACTCAAATTCAAACCTCAAATAAGGATAATAAATACGTATCTCTTACTACTTAGTTGGTAAGTTCATTAAATAAGTAAATTAATACGAAACACAAGCAAATGTGAAGAAACAGCATTTTTACCAAAATTGGCTGGACTGTCTATAAATATTTTTAATCTAGTGCAAAAGAATTAACGAATAATTTGATACAAAGTAATTCTCAAGATGTAGAAATTGAAAATAAGTGCACTCCGTTTTCGTTTTTTTCCATCGCGTACATCTACGGGAATCAAAATTACGTATACAGAGTGTTCTCGAGAATCTATAATGTCTATTATTGGCATCTAAAATTATACGACTTTAGAAAGATTCCTATGAAATAACAATTAACAATAAAAAAAACTATTATAGCTTCAATTAGTAAATATGTATATTACTTCACGATTTGAATTTAAGGTTTGTTTTGACACTTCAACACATATCTTTCAGAATTACATACCATATATCTTCTTGATTTCTGGTTTAAAACCACGCCATCGTCTCTGCTTCTACTGCTGACGTTTTGTCCCCTGTTCTAAGGAATATCTTGAGGCCTTGTAAACTGCGATGAAATAAAACAACTACTGCAGCTCTACTGATGCCATAACCTGAAACATATAGTCTGTTTTAGGTTATCGCAGCAGTAGAAACCCTGAAGGTGTCCTTTAGGATACTGGACGAAACGACGGCAGTAGAAGCAAAGACAAAACAAGGTATTAACGTCAATCGTGGAAGCCTACCATTTAATAAAGTGTTTTTTTTTCATACAATTTTTGACTGTATCCTAGATCATTGATTATATATAAGGAGATATATCAACGAGCACTTTTTCACAAAAATTGTAAATATTCTCAATAGGTGTCGGAGCAAACCAGAAATTACCATCTTATGCAGTTTTTCCCACAATTTGGGAATTGTAGATTTAGCGCTTTCTGGTATTTATTGGACGTACTAAAACTTGGTTCACAGCCTGCTTTGTAAATATGTAATAAATCCTACTGATTTGACACTTTGTTTACATTTGTATAAATCGACATAATATAGGGCCAAAAAATCATCCTCTATTTTTTTTTCTAAATGCTCCTTTGTATTATTACGGAAAATGAATATAAATAGGGAAGTTGCTTGAAATAAATGAAAGAAACAGTATTTCCTGCTTTTCTCACCTCACATAATTGTTTTAGATACATATTGTGATATTTTTATTATTTGTTTTGACTTGTCATGCTTTCTAAATATATACATACGTCTGTATGTGCAATATATTGAAGACCAAAATTCTTATTTTCCTACCTTTAGTGACTTAATAAGTTCCTACACAAGCCCCATAAGGTATTTTAAGTTTCAATAAAAACATATTAAGATTTCGATGACCCTGCAAATGCACAATATTTTTTCTCAGTTTTTGTTCAATGTGTGTGTATATGATCCCTGTTTTTATAATATACTTATATAAACAAGGATATGATGAATGTTATTAAAATAGATAATGAATGTATCTATAATGATGTGTCCTATCAAAACAATTATTGAAGAAATGTAAACGAAATGTTTTAATTAGGATCGCTAATATAATCGCAGGAATAAGATAATCTCTGTGTATTGGAATTGAGCCAGTGAATTCTAAGTTAGCCGTTTGTAAAGTGTAAGTAGGTTGGCTATTGTTGGACAACTCAGTATATTTATCTATCTGAATCTGAACTATCTTTGTTTTATTTGTTATTTAATTCCTGCCTTACTTTCTTATTTTCTGGCCATAATTAAAACTATTCGTGTGCTTACTGTATAGGGGTGATTTACTCTATTATTCATTAAGTATATCGCGTTCGCTATTTAGAGGGATGCTTTCTGTCTGTATGTATTAGGAAGTGAAAATATTTATTACAGTTAATAGAAAATCTGTTTGACATAGGTGTTACATTACATACATAGGTACTCAGGTACTTTCCAATGTTTTAGAAAAATTGATTTATTCCAAATGTATAATTTTACATATTATTAAGGATAAAACAAGAGACATGCTTGAAATTACTTTATTTGATTTTTTACATAGATTTTTTTATAATAAATAGCACAGAAATCAATAGAAATAACAAATAATTTATACTAGATTCTTCACCTTTTTTAATTTCAAGCTTTCTTTGCCAATTACATGCTTAGAAGAAGTAAATTTACATCTCTTAAAAATGACACATGTTATGCAACGTTCTAATAGTTGCACCTTATGTTGTTTACAAGATTCGTCAGTTAAAAACGATGTTCTTTCCAGATTTTTTGTAACTTTGTTTAATATCCTTTTGCGTAGTTTCTTCTTATGTTTTGTACAATCAAAATATTTTTCAAATGTATCTAAAGTCAATTTAATTGCTTCACATAGCTGATCTGTTGGTGCTAATAAACTAAATGCACCTTCTTCAATATATCCATACATTTTATTTAATATGAGTAATTCATTTTTATTGGAAAGTGTAGAGGTAGTATCAACAAAAGAGTGGTAGCAAATTTTACATTTTGATTGCTCAAACGATGTTCTAGCCAGGTAGCCGGCGAAATATGTAATACTGCATTCTTGTAATGTAGTTTCGGTTTTTGTAGGTGTTTCAACAGTCCCTCCTGATAAAATATCACAAGAAGATGTGGAGAAGCTACTGGAAGAGTGCAGTATTTCTTGCGCTGTAGAATCTAAAGAAATTGGCTCCAATAGATCTATTTCAGTCTCTATTTCTCTTGATTGATGTTCACAGTTTGATGCCTCCGAAGGTGTTAAAAGAGAATTTATTGCATATGAACGGAAAGTGGTTCTGAATGTTCGCGCGCTTGGATTAGGGTTGTATCCTCCTTTTTGACGGAAAATGGAAAATAAATTTTCAATAACATCCTGGTTGGTTTTTCTAGTAAGAATATATGCATCAGGATGTTTGGTTGTTTCATTGTCATACAACATTAATATTCCTCGAATTGTTTGTAGGAGTCCATCAAAACATGGGTGGTCTTGATGGTGCTCTTGTTTGGTTATTTTTTTTTAAATTTTGAATAAAGACTAAACTTTCTTCTAATGTTGTTCTTACTAGCGGATGGCTATGATGTAAACTACATTTGTATGGGTTAGGATCATGAAATGTGCTGCTATTGAGTGTATCAAAAAGATTATTTATCGTAGATATAAAATTTGCAGTGTGTAAAGATGTATTTGATCTTAGTTCTCCTGTTGCTACACAAGTCCGAATACAACTTGCCACGGAGTGACTGAAAATTTGTGTAGCTAACTTCACTGACATTTTTTGAAATCCTTTGCGATTTATATGTTTTTCCGTGATTTTTGGCATTGCTCTGCAAGGTTTTGTGCTGTCAATATCATAGGCTTTACGTATATCTTGAAAACTAATAACGGTGTTATTTGAAATAATAAAATCGGCCTTTAGTAGATTATTGCGAAAATTCTTTATTAGATGTGGCACATCATAGACAGCTACAATGGGGTGATTTTGAATATTAAAGAAGGGCTTTTTCTCAGTCACTCCCAATTTTTTGTAAGTGCTTTGATTCGAAGCACCTTGATCGCAAACTGTTGCATAAGGGAGTAATCCATTCTCTAAACATCTTTCTATTATATCTTGCAGTAGTACTACAAGCTTGTTTGCAGGCACGCCAGAATGACTAAAGAAGTATGCCAGTGACAACTTCCATCTTGAAAACAACCCTCTAGCAAGAAAGACTAACGCATACCTTGCTGGTCGGCTAGTTCTTCCAAGATGTCCCAAATCCTCAAAACCTTCTATAAGATCCAGATGTTTGTTGTATTCACTTATTTCCTTAAGTGACATTTCATCGAAGCTTATCACGCAAGCTCTCTCTACAATGCTCTAACTTTCTATCTTTCTGCTAATTTGCCAAAAGAGCTTTTGGCTAAGTCCTGGTAAAAAGCTAGACCCACTAATCCATCGTTTTATTGTACTAGGTGCTGGTAGTACAATTTTTTCAAACAAGAACTTATACGCTGTGGGTGATTTATAATATAATGCCAACGCAAAATTTTTCTGATCTAATGGCCACTTTCTTACACTATTTTGTCCTAATTGCATATTCACTAATGTTTTGCTACATTGTTTTTTAAATGAATATGTATTCAGTTGATGATGTAAATTTGAGAATCTCACTTTTTTTTTTAATTTGGATATTTGTGCTCGTTTTCGTAAAAGCAATTTACTTTGACTCTTAATATTGCTCTTTAATTTTTTTTCACGAGATGTATTTCTTCAAGATATAGTTGAAACTTCTGCAACAGGAAGATTTGTGATATCACGCAGCCAATCCATATCCGCTGATTCATCCATTAATTCTACCTCTTCTTCCCCTTCGTCTTCTTCCAAAGTTATATTTTCATCGCGTCGTATTTTTCTTTCATACGTTGTTATAATTTTAGACGGGCCTGGTTGCGGCTCAGATATTTCCCGTTTTCTTTTAGAATCGTATGGTTGGGGAACTGCTGATTTTGTTAAACGATTCTTCAGTATTTGATTAACAAAACTGTCACTCTCGAAATGTCTTTGGCAAATTTGATACCTTTTTAGGTCTTCCAGGGGTGTGGTGGCTAAGGAAGAGTTTCCTATAAACCAAAGAAATTTACATTTATAGATTTGGAGATGAATTAATACCAATTTTCACTTAAATAGTATTTTATTACTTTATTAACTATAATTATTAATTAAAATGTTTATTATGTGAAAAATCCGTACTCTATCATCATTAATACTTGTTTGTTTAATACCTTTTGCTTTACAAAATAATGTAATTTATTAATTAACTTGATCTTATACCAACATTTTTTTGAAAGTCTTGTTGTGTTAGTATTGGTAATTTTTTATACAATGATAAACACAATATTTAGAAACCTTGCAAATTAGCACAGAAAGTTGAGGGTTGCGATTTTTAATTTTATCTCAAATAACTAGTACTTTACTCTTGATATAATTTTACGTTTCCTTAATTTTTAAACATCCTTTACGTTATACCGACATTCTGGTTATAGCTATCGACTTTTCAGAACAAGCGAAACTCTTTATGAAGAATGACTTTCTCAAAAAATAAGAAATAAAAGATTTTAGGGGTATAGTTAGGTCAATCCGGGGCACACTGTATATATAGGTCTAAGTTAATATAATAATCCTGAATAAAAAATTGTTTAAACTCTGTCATTTAAATGTAAAAGATATTTGAAATTATATATGTATGTACTACCTATAAATAAAAATTTATGGCTTAGTGAGTTAACATATGTATGTCAACACACATATATCCTTATTATCTGCATATAGAGATACCTACCTATGTGTAAAATACTGTTCTTAAAATTAGGGCAATATAAAGGAGAACTTTAAATATTTAAATATAAGTACAATTGGTTTCTTTTCAAATGGCCGGTGTAAATTGAAAATAGATCCCCAAGTTCTACGATAGTAACATTCTAATGTTCGAGTTAAGAACGGGACAAGCAAAAAACATGCATCCTAAATCTTATATGTATAGCATGAATAAGCCATTGTACTTAATATGAGTATGGTTTATATTTTCTCAAGTTTTTAAATACTTTATTTTCCACAATCTGCACGAAATATACATGTCATATATATAGTAACGAATGAAACACATATTTTGAATGCCTTGCTTTTAAAATTATATATAATTAAATATTAAATACAATTAAAAGAAAAAGATTGTATTACGTTATGAATTAAATTGCTTTGTAAAAGAAACTACATCGGCCATATACTATAAGCCAATATATTTGAAATATTTGTGTTTATTCATAATAATTTATTGTCTGATAGGGATAACGTTCATGCTAGGTACTTTATTAGAAAAAATCATTTTTATCTTCCTCAATATCTTTCTGGCTTTTATTTTATTCTATAGTCTTTTATTTTGATTTCTACAGGGAGATCCACTGTTTTTCATTAAATCTTGGTTTTATGGAATTTTGGACTTGTTACTATTCTTTCTGGAAGTGATTTGTATTTATTTTAGATGTTGAAGCTTTTTATTTAAAATAACAATGTTTAACTGAAAATTAAAATAATACTTAAACAATTTAGTATTATAACAACCCATGTTTTTCTTATAAAAAGTAAAAATTGTTATATTCTCTAATAAGGGAATGTTTAAAATTATTAAAAATTATATTTTTCCCGATCAACACTGATATTTTGAATTACTTTACTTCACTAAAAAAATCAAAATTTACTAATACGTCGTCAACTACTAAGTTTAGAGAAATTTCTAAAGAATACAAAAGCATTAAAATGTGAATTTTAGAAAGACTTTTTTTGAAATTTCTACCGGAAGGAGGCCTTCATATCTTACCAAAAACCGGTTTTTAGCAAATATCTTACAAATTATTGATTCTTTACAGATTTATCTAGAATACAAAAATATTTAGAGCCCGAATTGGAACAACTTTTGTATAAAAGAAATTTGAAAATTCGGACCAGACGTAAGACTTTACTCTTATCGAATAGCAGTTTTTTTTATACAATCTATATACATGTATTATAAGTGCAAAAGTAATTAGAACTACATTTGGAACAATTTTTCTATAAAAGAAAGTTTAAAATTTGGACCGGAAGTAATGCTTCTACTCATCAAATATCGTTTTTTTTTGGAAAATCTCACAAATTTTGCATTCTAGTCAGATTTATTAAGAACACAAAATTGTTTGAGCCACATTTGGAATAATCTTTATATAAGAAAATATCAAAATTCGGACCGGAAGTAACACTCTTACTTTCTTTTATTTTTTTTTATTTATTTAACGAAAATAACGTAGAAGTATTTGATTGGGCGGCAAAATCTCCATATCCGAATCCCATTGAAAATATGTGGAGTGCTATGGTGCCGAATAGGAATGCTAATAATGATAGAGTTCAACTTAATATAGAAAATATTACTCAATATGCACAATCTGTATGGGAGCATTTCAGAGGAAGAAACTTATGTGTAACTTTAATAAATTCTATGCAATCAAGAATGCAAGAGTATATGGACGATAATGGATTTTATATGTCGTACTAAGGTTTTTATTATTGCGAAAAGGAAACAAACTATAAGACCAAAATCACATAACCATTTTCTTTAATTTCTTTATTAATTAATTAATATTATACAGGGTGAGTCATTAGTAGCCGCTTCTTCGATTGCTCTTTTGTGTTTTAAATAAAAGAAAAAAAAATTAGTGGAAGATCCATGGTTGCTTGTGGCGCATATTGTAAAAATACTTTAAGCTCTGGCGCACTTCCGGTTTCGACGGAAATGTACGGAACTTAATTTTTTTAAATGATTCACACTATATATTTTTGGATTTTCTTGTACTGCTTTAAATTGTCTGTTTGACTGTTTTTTCTTTTTCAAAACTGGGCCAATAGTTTTTGAGTTATTAATTTTTTTTGAAAATATTTGACCAAAACACGTGTTCAGAAAAAAATCATTTTCACATTGTTTTTAAAAGTAAAAACATTAACTTTGGTGGTGCTTGTAGCCAAGAAAATTCTACATCATTTGGTAAAGTTGCACTCGACAATACCTCAAAAAACTTTGTTTTTTCAAAGCCTACTTCCTGAAATTTTCACGTACCAAAAACTTATTTTTTTTAAATGGAACACCCAGTATTTTATTGAGTCATTTTGTTCCTTTCATTTTTGTTAACAATGTCCTATACCTATCTTTTGTAATTTTTGAGATAATCACTATAGGAGCAATTAGCGGTCAATTAAAGACTACGGGCGCTGTTGTATTCACCCAAATTTTCGTCCAATAAAGGCTGGAATGCGGCTGACTGCCTGAGTCAACTGTTGAAGAAAGTGGATATAGATTTATTTCAAACTTACAAAAGCATCGCTGTTAGTTATCATCCAAATGAATTATTCTTATGAAGAGTTAATAGATATGATTGACGTTTTGGGTGAATCTGAAAGAAACTTTTTGCTAGTATCCAGACTTTATGCACAGCGATCCCTGGTAGAAGTCAACCGAAGCCAGAAACCTTCGAAAATATAAAGTGGACGGTTTGAGTGAACAGAAAGCATTGAATATGAAAGAAGGTGCAGAAAAAGCAATCACTGGTGAGGATAAGACGTTTATGGTACTTGCGAGTGTAGTCGAACACCTCCATACTAGTACTACGAAAATTAGTCGTCAGTTAGATGTAAGTCAAATTTGAGAATCCAGAATAATTAGGAAATATGAAATTCACCCGTAGCATATTTATACACAGGGTTAGATGAAAGAAATTTTCTGAATCGCTTACATTTTTGTCAATTGGCAGCAGATAAATTATCCTGGCTTTCTCAACTTTTTGTTGTCTACCAACGAAGCCACCTTCTATTAAAGTGAATACGTTCATCGTCACAATTTCCATTATTATAACACTTAAAATCCCCCATTTTATCACACCTGTAAACTTTCAAAATCGTTGGTCATTAAAACTGTGGGGAGGAATAGTGGGTAGTTACATAATTGGACCTTATTTCTTTGATGAAAATGTTAATGGTGAAGAGTATCTTCGCTATCTACGGACGGATTTTCAAAACTTTTTGGAGACCTCTTCAAATATGTTAGTAAACATAACCTTTATTTTATTTCGATGTTAACCAACAGTGTCAAAAATGCAACTGGACATTGCCGGAATTAAAAAAATTAAATGCGATGCTCTTCATTCTATAAAATTATTACTTTTGGGATAGTTGGATATAACATTTACATTGTTTGACAGTTGACTAAGGATGTCGGTCGCCATCCCTGCCCTCCATTGGTTGAACGAATATTTTGGTGCATAGAACAACAGCGCTCGTAGTTCTTTAATTGATCGCTAATAGCTCCTATAGTGATTATCTCAGAAATTACAAAAGATAAGTATAGGACATTGTTAACAAAAATGAAAGAGAATAAAAAAAGGAACAAAATGACTCAATAAAATACTGGGTGTTCCATTTAAAAAATATAAGTTTTTGGTATGTGAAAATTTCAGGAAGTAGGCTTTGAAAAAACAAAGTTCAGTGAGGTATTGTCGAGTGCAACTTTACCAAATGATGCAGAATTTTCTTGGCTACAAGCAACAACAAAGTTAATGTTTTTACTTTTAAAAACAATGTGCAAATGATTTTTTTCTGAACACGTGTTTTGGTCAAATATTTTCAAAAAAAATTAATAATTCAAGAACTATTGGCTCAATTTTGAAAAAGAAAAAACAGTCGAACAGACAATTTAAAGCAGTACAAGAAAATACAAAAATATATAGGGTGAGTCATTAAAAAAAATTAAGCCCCGTGCACTTCCTGTAAAACCGGAAATGCGCCAGAGCTTAAAGTATTTTTACAATATGCGCCACAAGCAACCATGGATCTTCCACTCATTGTTTTTCTCTTATTTGAAACACAAAAGAGCAATCGAAGAAGCGGCTACTAATGACTCACCCTGTATATTAATTACTAAAAACTTGATATCTGCTACAATTTTTGTTTTAATTTATTCTGGTAAAGGTTAGAGAAATTAATTTTACAATCCTAATTAAATTTTATTACATGATTACCCATTAATTGCACAGAAGTTCAAATATGGGACCTTGTATGTATATATGTATTATTTTTTGTTATAAACTTGTAAGAATAAGTTTATAATATCACTACATACAATTAAATCATGTTATAATGTAATAATTAATACGAAATGCAAAATTTTGCTGTTTTAGAATATGTTTTAGAGAGCTATATCTAAAAATGAGGTGTAGTCACCATACGACTTTTTTATACGTATGTGACATCCGAAATGCGTATACAAAATTTGTTCCAAATCAAATTTTAAGTTGCCTGTTTATAAAATAAACCTCTGATTAAAAGTGTATCTTCCGGTCCCAATTTTGGACAATTTTTTTATACAGAAATTATCGCAAATCCAACTCAAAATATTTTTATTCTCTTAATAAATCTCTATAGAATGCATAATTGCGAAATATTTGCAAAATACTGCTATTCGATAAAAGCAAGAGTGTTACTTCCGGTCCGAATTTTGAAATTTCTTTTATACAAAAATTGTTCCAATTCGGGTTCTAATTATTTTTGTATTCTAAATAAGTCTGTACAAAATGAATAATTTGTAAGAAATTTGCTAAAAACCGCTTTTCGCGGTAGGTAGAAAGACCTATGTACTTCCACTAGAAATGCCCAAAAAAGTCTTTCTAAAATTCACATCTTAGTACTTTTGTATTCTTTAGAAATTAGTTTAAACGTGACGACGTATTAGTAAATTTTGATTTTTTTAGTGAAGTAAACTACTGCTTCCGGTCTACCGATTTTACTCAAAATCTAATCTGATCTCAAGAGGAAGATTATTAAAGTTTCGTATTGATAGCTGTAGCCGTTTGGACACTGAGACACAGACAGACAGACAGACAGACAGAGAGAGAGAGAGGGAGAGAGAGTGAGAGAGGGCGCGAGAGAGAGAGAGAGAAAGAGAGAGGGAAGGAGGGAGAGACGTTTGCCAAAAGACGCTTTTTCGGTATCAGGCGACCTTAAAACGTGGACATCTGCATCATAATTCCTTACTACGTATAAGAAAGTATAAAGGCAAATATTGCTTTAATTAATAAACCACAAGACAAGGTGTTAAATCGTTGATTGAAGGAATAAAAAAGATGCGCAACGCTATAGTAAAACAGCGCGTCTTTCCGTTAAGTCGTCCCACAAACCCCTTGCCGAGAAACATCATCGCTGTCTCGGGCTGTTTCGAATCTCGGATCCAAACGACTGATGCAGTCGTATAGATCTCGGTTCCAGTTTTGGCTACGCTCAGTGCTATAGTGGCGCATCTTTATGTATTCCTTCAATCAACGGTTAAACTCATTATTTTTATTTTCTTATACGTAGGATAAGGAAGTATTGTGATGATGAAAATTTCAATATTATCTCCCTCTTGAGATCTGATTAGATTTTCAGTAAAATCGGCAGACCGGAAGTAGTAGTTTACTTCAGTGAAAAAAACGAATTTTGCCAATTATTCGTCAACTACTAAGTTTAAACAAATTTGTAAAGAATTCATATATACTCAAAATTAAATTTGAGAAGAATTTTATTAAAAAAGTTTTTCGAAATTCCTACCGGAAGTAGGTCTTTTACTCTTATCGAAAATCAGTTTTTTGCGAATATTTCGCAAGTCATGCTTTTTAGACAGGTACGTTACTAGTATAAAAGTATTTAGAACTTAATTTTCAATACCTTTTGTATAAAAAAAAAAATTAAATTCGGACCGGAAGTAACACTTTTACTCTTATCGAATAGCGATTATTGCAAATATTTCGTAAATTATGCATTATATATATATTTATCAAGAGCATAAAAGTATTTAGAGTTGGATTTGGAATATTTTTTGTATAAAAGAAAATTCAAAATTCCGACCGGAAATAATACGTTTACTCTTGGCGAGTAGCATTTTTTTGCAAATATCTCACAAAGTATGTATCCTGTAGAGATTTACTAAGAGACTGGAAGTTCTTAGAATAGGATTTTGAATAATTTTTGTATAAAATAATTTTTAAAATTGTATGATTTGAAACGCTCATACGTATAAGAAAGTCGTGTGGTGGCCACACCTCATTTTTTTTATTTGAATTAATTTAAAAATAAGGTATGAGTTATAATAACAAAACTAAAGATATTTTTCAAAAGCATTTGGGTATATCTGTTGAACTAAGCAAATAGAAATAAATTTAGTAAATCATGGTCACCTGTTATTTAAATTATTTTAGGAAGCTAAACCGGTTCGTTTTATAATCCAGAATATATTATTATGGAAGTAGAAGAAAGGAATGTAAATAAGAAATTATACAATGAGCAGCATTCAACAAATATAAATACTCCTTGGAGATATTTATTTAGTGTGTTTTCAAGACCAGACATCCATACAATTAGAATGTGACTATCGACAGATACGCGCATCGTTTTTAAACTCACACCGGCCATTCCTAAAGAAAGCAATTGTACATCATAATTCGAGCTGAGGGATTTTGCGGGGTGCCAGGATAGTATTCAGGTAAACGCACGAATATAATGACCTTGTTTCGATCGCTGATGCATGCGTGATTTTATTGCTTTACATGCATTCGCTATTTATATCACTTAGGTATGTCAGTTATGTCGTTATAAAGTTTATATTTAGAGAAATACTAAGCAAAAAAAATTAAATTCTTAACATACATAACATAATTTTTTACAAAAAAAAAGACAATTTCTCGGTCGTACGTATATTTTAGTAACTATGTGTACATTTTAAAAAAGAAGTCTATGCCTACATGTTTATACAAAAAATAAATAAAATTTGAGTTTATAATTAAATAATATATTCAGGTGAACGTATTTTCTACATAATTTAAATTGCACTGAAAAATAAAACAATCCTTATATTCAGCAGAAACACCATAAAAAGATCTATCGACAAAGCACAATGTCGCCTATTCATACATTTATACATAAACTCGATGCCGCTCTAGTACATAATGTATTATGTAAACATAATACATTATGTACTAGAGCCGCATCGAGTTTATGTATATATTCATACATTTATACATAAACTCGATGCCGCTCTAGTACATAATGTATTATGTAAACATAATACATTATGTACTAGAGCCGCATCGAGTTTATGTATAAATGTATGAATAGGCGACATTGTGCTTTGTCAATAGATCTTTTTATGGTGTTTCTGCTTAAGATAAGGATTGTTTTATTTTTCAGTGCAATTTAAATTATGTAGAAAATATGTTCACCTGAATATATTATTTAATTATAAACTCAAATTTTATTTATTTTTTGTATAAACATGTAGGCATAGACTTCTTTTTTAAAATGTACACATAGTTACTAAAATATACGTACGACCGAGAAATTGTCTTTTTTGTAGAAAATTATGTTATGTATGTTAAGAATTTAATTTTTTTTGCTTAGTATTTCTCTAAATATAAACTTTATAACGACATAACTGACATACCTAAGTGATATAAATAGCGAATGCATGTAAAGCAATAAAATCACGCATGCATCACCGATCGAAACAAGGTCATTATATTCGTGCGTTTACCTGAATACTATCCTGGCACCCCGCAAAATCCCTCAGCTCTTCATAATTATTAGGGTAATAAATAATGAAAATATTAACGCAAAATTCCAGTTCTGTTATCTCTTTCTAACCTTAAAGAGACAAGGTAGGTATTTCATGGATGTTAAAAATTAGAGGCCCTTAACTGATATATTATGTAAACACACTTATCAATAGCTGTTTCTGTTCTAGCCCATCTGGTTTCAAATATGCTTAGGCTTTTTCCTTGAATTCTGATATGGATGTATCTCTAATACATAATTTCAAATAATTTTATTTCTGGGAATATATCTATTTTGTAATGACAGCAGTTAACAGATTTCGGAATATATTTTATAATTCAAATTAGTAAATAATAGAGTAATAGACAATGAAGAAAATATATGTACTTATATATTTAAAATAAGGACAATTATGGTTATTATTATTGTTAGTGTTATTTCTGTGTCTGTCTAATTTCCGCTGTCTATAAAGGGTAAAATTTCTTCCTGCAGTAAGATGAGTATATTTATTATTAAACCCAAAAGGTAAATATTTGATATTAAATATGAAACTTACCTGAATTTAATATCCATTGCTTTACACGTTGCAAATCTTGCACAGGAAATGAGAACATACTTAGATTCGGAACAGTTCTTCGGTTGTTCTCACATTTAAAATACTGACACTTATTACCAGCCATATTTTTCGTTTGAAAAGAAAATATGCAAATTCAACTACACTGGCTTCGTTGGCGCCCAGAAAATTAAAAAAATATTTTTCTATTATACCTACTTACGATAGTTCTGTCATCTAGCGTTGAAAAGTATAATTATAGGCAGCATTTTACTGGATGTTCTACCTTTTCAATTTGATATACATATATATATTGGGATGTAGGAACACTAGCGACTTTAAGCGGCCTCATCCTGAAACTGAGTTTTAAGCGTAGCCGATTTTCTTATTGCGTTGATATATCTCCTTATATATAATCAATGTCCTAGATCTCAAAACCGCAAACGTAAAGCACTTACAGAACAAGAACGCGAGAAGCAAAAGGATAACATAAAGTATTCTTAAAATCATACAGTGATGCATCATCCACTTCAAGAGATTTTGATATATGTGAATAAATCCCCATTGGAGTACGCAAATGACAATATTTCAGCAAGTCAAGAAGAATTAGATGAAGTTCAAGAAGCTGAGTCCGTTACAACAAAATATAGATGCCATATACAGCTGGTATACTGTAATTTCGGCCTTACACCAGCTTTATATATAAAGTAATATTGGACTTTGACGCACTAATGAGCAACCCGGTATACATAAATTACGAATGTACAGTACATACGTGTACATAATATGAGTAAGTTTCCTAAGTAAAGAACAATTAGAGCAAATAACATTTTCGGGCGCGTGGTTTGCAAATAATACGTAATATTAGTCCGAAAATAGTGTGCCTCCTTCTACTCATTATTATTAGACAAACAAGATCGGGCAAGGTTAGCGATACGTATGGCAAATATTGTCTATATTTATTATCAACGACGACCTTGAATATATGCGCTTGTAAATTTCAAACTCCGTCTTTTTCCATGTTGTGTCTTGATGGAGTGTTCGTTTCTTTTCCGTTATATACACCGCCGGCCAAAAGTAGAATATCACATTAATCACATGATATTTATAATACACATATATTAAACGTAAATTAGCATGATGAGTAAATTTTGTTGTTTTAACGTAAGCTTTCTATTCTTTGAGGTACTTTGCGATTGGTGTATTTTCTATATGATTTTGCAAGCATATTTCTATCTTCCAAATATATTTTTGTTAGAAATTCATAATGGGCATTTCTTGGATTGCACAAAAATAAAAATCTCAAGACACTCGTGTATTGCTTACCGTTCGACCTGTGTGTGTATTTATTATACTTGTATGGATTTCTTTCATAAAACAAGGTCTCTATTTTGTGTTAGCATACTCATCTATCTAGATAGTAACCCCATTTCTTTACACAATACAGCTTGAGAACTAAGGTGAATATGTGGGGTGTTTTTTCTCTGTATGTCAGTTGTACGCTTATCGAATACATACATATTAGAGTACTATATGACTTTTATTTAATACCCATCAGCTATAGGTTATGGCCCCAGTTTACGCGATTAAATTTGTATTTCATCTGCTTGGTCTTTAAAAAGACCGCTGCTGGTTTCTGGACGACGTTTATGCAAAAGCACACTTGCAATCTTCAGGTTTTCGATAACTGTCTGTTTCTACTTCTTTTTATTCGTAAAATAAAACCCGGAATCTAGTGGCAACATATATAACACTACCCTCGGAAACCTGAAAGAGACGGTTGCTAGATTCGTAGCATTTTTAATTGCGCTGGATGAGAGCACTGATACCTCCGATACAGCACAACTAGCCATATTTATCCGAGGAGTTGATGCAGATTTCAATATTACAGAGGAATTATTGGCTCTTCATCCCCTAAAAAGTAACAACTACCAGAGAAGCGGTCAACAGTCTTCGAGAAATTTGGTCTTAAGTGGAGTTTACTATCTCGCACATGCATTGACGGAGCTCCTGCAGTGGTTGGTGCATGGAAGGGACTTGTTGGAATGGTTTATAAAAGTGCAAAACGGATTACAGATTCTTCCGAAAAAATTAACAAATCTTGATTGCGTTATCCATCAACAAAATTTGTGTGCAAAATCGAAGTTCACAAAAGTTATGGAACTTGTAGCAACCAGAATTAACGGACACCTAATCATCGCCAATTAAAGAAGTATCTGGCAGATATATTATCAGATTATGGAGATCTTATCTTATTATTGTGAGATAAGATGAAGTGTTAAAACGAGTCTACGACTTGATACAAGAAATTGCAGGTTTTATGGACACAAAAGGAAACACAATTAATCCAATAACAGTTAATGGGTTAGTGTGTGATTTATCATTCTTGTAGATGCCACGATACTTTACCTTATAGCACTGTATATCCTGGGTCTTTCGTAAGTAACTATGCCAACATGATGTAATTAATATTTCTTCTAAAGCAGTAATCGTTCACAAGCACTCCATAAATAATTGTGATAATGTAAACCCAAAAATGCAATTCTGAGTATCTATCAACTAAATGTAACCTAAATACCAATTTTTGACAATACGCATAACAATATTTCAATTATTTTCAACTGTGGAATTAACCCATTAGGGGCTGAATTATATATGTTTTGAAAATTAATAATATTTTGTAATTTATTTGCGCAATATAAGGTCAGTTTTTGTTTAAAGTGTTTTTTTGTAAATCCATTATTCACAGAAAAAAAAGAATAAGCTGTGACATATATGGCACACTAGTATCTTAGGTTACGAAAATGAGAAGAATTATATTTGGATAGTACTTTATTTAAAATTAATTTTTGGAATGATACATTCCTGCATAGCGTCTTCTCTTATTATTCGGAACATATTGAACAAAATGATCGATTTTATCATACCTTATGTCCAGAGAAATTCTTCTTTTTTGTAAATATGTTGAAGGTCGACCAGCTTATTTTGGTAAGGTTTGATACTTTTTCAAATAAGTTTGTGCTATTTCTCTTCTGAAATCTAGCTGGGGTATATCGGGGTTCTGATATTTATATTATTTATAAAATCCAAGCATTCTGTATGGATGCATCAATGATCCA
Source organism: Amphimallon solstitiale (assembly GCA_963170755.1). Classification (NCBI taxonomy): domain Eukaryota; kingdom Metazoa; phylum Arthropoda; class Insecta; order Coleoptera; family Scarabaeidae; genus Amphimallon; species Amphimallon solstitiale. The sequence goes on from OY720680.1 coordinate 66,757,105, forward strand.
TGTGAAAATTGGCCACCACCACTTTTTTCCTCTTATACTTATACGGTAAACGTTTATATTGGAGTCCATTTGGTCTGTATCGCCTATGAAATGATTATATTTAGCAATACAATTTGGTCTTGGTATGCCAATTCTCTTCTTTTCTGCCGCAGAATATCTGTTTCCGGTTGATATAGAAAAAACTCGATGTATTGGAGAAGCAACAGTAACTACAGAATTCTCCATCCAGCAAGCGACAACGACAGTTTTGTCATCTGTCACAGCATAGTCACAATTTGTTTTTTCATTTCATTCACTGTGCGTATAGGGCAGGTCTTTGGCAAGCGATTTTGTCTAACAGTTCCTGTTGCATTATATCCTTCAATCTTCAAAAACTCCAGAATATTCATGGAAGTGAATAAATTGTCAAAATAAAATCTAAAGGGCAAAGACTTTACTTAGTTGGACATATCCTGATAGAGTTTAATTAGTGGTCCAGTGGCTTTTCCAAATTCTTTTTGGTGCTCTTCGTTAGAATTTGGTATGGAGCCCTAATAAACTTCAAAATTTATAAGGTATCCACTTTTAGAATTTAGGCACCATACCTTATATCCAAATCGAATTGGTTTGCCACGGATGTACTGTTTGCATCCGTGACGCCCATAATACTCAATCATGCTCTCATCATATGCAATTTCCTGGTCGGGTATGTAATATGTCAAAAAGTTCTCCTTTATTTTTTTTTATCAGAGGTCTCAATTTCGTCATTATAGGATCAAGGTGTGTATTATCCGCGCAATGAAGAAATCTCATAATCTGAATGAATCGATCCCGTCGCATGGAATTGTATACCGCAGTATTTCTCATATCCTCCCCGAATCCCAGTAGCTTTTCTTGGATGGCATTTTATCATAACCAGAGACAATTAGGATAGCTAAGAAGCACTTCTTTTCTTCAGGCAATACTTTCGGATAAGGACAATTTATGAACAAAGCATATCTACTGCTTTCTACGACTAACAATTGAATAACTTCGTGCACAAATAGTTGTAGTGGCGACATATTTCTGTACTGTGTATAATTATTTTCAGGAAATATTCTGTTGTTTTTAGTGGGCAAATCCTGACTTTTGAGCCTTTATATGACCTTGGTTTTTTATTTAAGAAGTGGCTGAAGGGTATTTCATCTTCGTCATCATCGCTACTCCCAATCCGTTTACCACTGACCATAACAATTTATGCAGGAGCCTGTAATTGCCTTCTTGTTAAGTTATCTAAGAGCCCACCGGATTCGTCAGCTGAATCTTCGTCCGACTCATATCTATTTTCAGGAGGTTCAATATATACAGATTGTACAGGTGGCCAACTAAGAATGGTCGCCGGCTATATCTCGGAAACCAGTAGTCATATTGCCTACAGTTAAAAAAATGTCAAGTAAAAGTGCCCAAGAGAAAATGCTGGAAATTATGTTGGAGTTTATAAAATGTCGGCAAGAGGGCGTAACAGTCAGGATTAATGTTAAAATTTAGAATTTCTTCATAATTCTAAAAATTGAGAGGTATAGAAAATCTTTAAATTTTATTCCTTACACATTCTTTAATACTTTTAGTCTTGCACATTTTTTACTATCTAGTGAAATAAAGTGGTGGGGACAGTTCAAATGTTTCTTTAAATAAACAAGAATTACTCCCGTTTCTCTTAACTGATTTGAACAAGTTTGGTCTCATTTAAAAGAGCGTTATTTGCTCTACAAACTGAATTTTTTTGTATCTCAGACTTTTGCCGTCACCGGTAGATGGCGTTAACTGAAATATAAGCAAATATTAGGCTTTTTTTAAAAAAAGTTAAATACAATGATATGTTTCTTTTGACATAGGCTAATACAGAATTAAAACCTCAACATTTCAGTAAAAAAAAACAAATTTGTATGTTTTTTAAATCAGGAGATATTGACAAAAATAGATGAAAATGCATGAATTCTCCTGTTTTATTGGCCTTTTTTTTTATGAAGCTCAACAATTTTGAGCTACACTGTTATAATATTATTATTATTATCAAGAAAAATGTTATACCATTTTGAAAGACCCTATTTAATAAAGCAAGATTATTTTTAATACTTATTTTAATCCAGAAAATATACCATTAAAAATAAAATTAGTAAGCTGTGAAAAAATAAAAGAATAACTCCGACTGTGTTAAAACGTCAAGTTGTCAAAGTAATAAATATTTGTATGCTATGCAGTTCCCTAGAAGACGACATTACGCGAGCAGTCATTTTCGTAGGTTATCGTAGGTATAGAAGGCAACCTACTGGCCGAACCGCAGAAAATTCCTAGAATAGTCCTAGAATATATTGAATTTAATCCACATGTGAGGATCAGAACCATAAGTAGAGAGCTGGGCATTTGTAGAACTACGGTCCAAAATACATAGAAAAATCACAAGTAAGCATTGATAGTTTTAAGTTAAAAATAAAATAAATGTTATTTCGAGATTTTTGATAAGGCCTTTGTTAGATTTGCTTTATCTCCTTCAGTTTTTTTAATATTTTTAAGCATTAAGCTTAACGGTTGTTTTTAACTTTCCGTACTCGGTTCCCGTAAGTTTAACTCATACATTCATCTGCCTATTTATTTTCTATTTACCGATCACGACCATTTTTATCCGATACCGTTTTACATAGACCACAGTAATACTTTATAATAGTAAGTTACCTAAAACAACGTCTGACAAATTTAGATAAATTTTGCAGGCTTGCATTAACAATGATGGGCGGCATTTTGAATAATTAAGCCGTCATTAAAAATGTTACAAACCAATCTTTATAGTTATGTAATTGTAGTTATTTTAATGTTTAATATTTATTCTGATGTGTTAGTATTAATTGTTAGTATACTAAATCATAGTATATGAAAATTTTAAATACATGTTTTTCGAATGTTTAGCATAAAATTACGTGTAATTTTGGTTTCTTAAACAGGAACTAACGAAATGGTATAATTTTTTTTTCGTTTAATATATTTATAAGCCTTTTAAATTTTTTCCCCTTTTGTGAAATTCCATTATTTGGTCTGCGTGTTAGCATTTGGCTGAAGAAGACAAAAAAAAATAGAATTTATTATATAGGTATATATATAATAAAAAAAGACAATTAAAGCAAGAGAATTCATGAATTTTCATCTATTTTTATCGATATCTCCTGTTCTAAAAAACATACAAATTTGGTTTTCTTACCGAAATGTTGAGGCTTCAATTCTTTATTAGCTCATGTAAAAAGAAATGTATCATTGTATTTACCTTTTTGGAAAAGACGCCTAATATTTGCTTACATTTCAGTTAACGCCATCTACCGGTGAAGGCAAAAGACCGAGATACAAAAACACAAGTTCAGTTTATAGAGCAAATAACGCTCTTTTAAATGAGATCAAACTTGGTCAAATCGGTTAGGCCAAACAGGAGTAATCCTAGTCTTTTTAAAGAAACATTTGAACTGCCCCCACCACTTTATTTCACTAGATAGTTAAAAATGTGCAAGACTAAAAGTATTAAAGTTTGTCCAAGGAATAAAATTTAGACATTTTCAATACCTCTCAATTTGTAAAAATATGAAGAACTTCTAAATTTTAACATTGATCCTGACTCGTACGCCCCCTTGCGGACATATTACAAACTCCAAAATAATTTCCAGCATTTTCTCTTGGGCACTTTTACTTGAATTTTTTTTACCCGAAGCAATATGACTACTGGTTTCTGAGATATACCCGGCGGCCATTCTTAGTTGGCCACCCGGTATATGTCATTTTCAAAATCTTCCCAAAAATCTTCAGATTCCAATAAATCAGCAATTTCTTGCACAGTTAATCTAAAAATAATCAACATCTATATTCTATAACAAATTTATAATGCAAGTATTGTAGGAGACTAGAGGGCCATATATCGAACGTCAACAAAAACACCTTATTTAGATAAAAATTAATTTCTAATAACAATGAATTAGTATGTAGGAACAATCTATTACTTACACTCTATTAAAGATTACTTGTAATATTATTTATTTTTAAAAACAATTGAAGATAAATGTACCAACGTCAACGTGAAACTCCCTGCTGATATTTATTGGTATACAACATACTACCCCACCTAACCACATAGTTTAACAGTCACAGATTTTTTTATAACTATTTAAATAAGCGGTTCAAAAATTAAAACTTTGACTCGCTAGTATATAATGGGTTAAACTTTTAGACGATACCGTATGTTAATAGTTTATTTTGTTATTGTTGGATACATGAGAGCGCGACAAAAATCAAGGAGGCTTCGATCATATTTACTTCCTGGATAATGTGTTTTTAAAAGCAGCATTCGATTGGATAGATCGTCTTTATTTACACAGGCCATGGCCTATTCTGAATGTCTCTTCTCAATGTGTGGATATATACAATTACGGAGAATTAATTTTCATTCTCCCGTCATACAACTACTTTATTGATGATTAAGGAAGGAATTAGATCAAGGTGACCAATAATATAGTCTCGACGTTAAACGTAATATCGTAGAACGACAAAAAAAACATGAACCAGCAATAATATCAAATAACGCGGTTGTGTTTTGCAAATATGCGGAGATCGAAATGTAGATTAAAGTATGTTTGTTGTATATACATATTAACACACAGTATGTATGTATTATTCGTCCAATCTGAAAGCACGGCGATTATTTTTAAGGTCATCAGACCTGCAGATAAGAAAATGGTGTTGCCAAAATTTGTTATATAATGTTTAAAATTTTAAATATTATCTATCAAATACGATTCTGGCAATATTGTGTAAGTATTGGGAGGTGAAACAGAGGACTTTTTCGTAGAAAAGTATCAAATTGCATAATGTAGAACTACTCATTGCAACACAGTAAGTATAAAATTCTTCGTAATTTATAAATAAAATGTTACCTGATGTTTGCATTAGGATATTGTATACTGTGTGACATGTATTTTCAGATGCTTGTGATGGATGACCTTGATTTCAGTCCGATTTAGTTGAATTTTTACACAGTTATATAACTCAAACATGTGATATGAACATGTGGAAAATAAGCGACAATTTTGGAATTACAAAGAAACTATATCTTTAATTTCGTCGAAATAACTGTTCTAAAAATAATATAGGGCGCAGAAGATTATCTGAACTATTTTGCACCTACAATTCACCTGTTTTTATTTAAAATTTTCTAATTTAATTATCTCGGAAAAAAAAATAAACATACGTACACTCGGATTCAAGAAAGATGATCCCTGCGTCACTACTATATAATTCTATCAAAGAATTATGTCTATATCCGAATAAGAAATAGTATCAACTTGTATAACAAGGATAGCATAAGCGAATGCATGTGTTTTCAGTGCGATGCAAGCACGACATACGTTTTATAGAATTTATTTGAGCAAGACAAAGACGGAGTGATTGCATGGGCTGTATTATTTCATACACTTCCGTTTAGCGTTTTGACTTTGACATTTCTAGTAGTTTGATCGTTTCATTTCGTTTCACAATTTGTTTGTTGTTTCAATCTTTATTAAACCAGAATATGACCAGAATGTCACGACGCGGAAAACATTACGGTCACAAGCTCAAGGACTCGTTTTAAATTTATTACAATATTTCGAGCAAGAGAAGGTTAATAGTGATCCTCTAATATCCCTTACATCTGTACAACAGGTAAACATTGTGAGATTTAACATTTTACAAATTCTAATGAATATCTTTTAGCGAGTAGCAGATGCATTGAAGGTAGGAGTAGCTACAGCAAAACGGATAAAAGCCCGATCACTAAATTGTCCTGTTCTATCTAGTCCAGGGAAGAAAAGGCCCCATATAAAAGCTAAAACAGACAGTTTGCCAGAATGCTCTAAAATGAGTATCCGAAATACATTATACACGATATATTTACAGAGTAAGACCTTAAAAATGTTGAGTATTGAAGTAATAATATCTTTAATTTTAGAAAAGCATGTTACAGTACTAACTTTAAATGCAGAAATTGCTGAAAACAATACTATAATAAACATATCGGTAGAGATGGATATGGAGACGATAAAGTGAAGGCTATGTGGAAAGAATCACTAGACCAATGTACAGAAGAAATCTGGAAAAACTGTATCAATCAAACTGAAAAACTTATACAAGACTGGTATGACAGAGAAAGCCGTATAGATTGTGAAATCGATGACTTTGTAATTAATGTTAGTGATTCTTCAAGCAGCAGTGATAGTGAAGACAGTGACACAAGTGACATATAGAAATACGTTTTATATAGAAAGTGTAATGTTGTATTCACATATAACGGGTCATCGAAATTGATTGTCATGATCGCTCCTGTGATTCTGCGATAAGTTGTACACACCGAACCCAATAATGGAGGTAGACACTACAAACTTTTTGTTGGCATGCTGGTTGATAATATTTTTTAGGTTAAAGTATGACATAGTTATTGTTTATAAAGTTATAACTCTAAAGCTAATTACACTTGTTTAAAAGCTTGTGAAAATAATTAGTATTATTTGGTTTTTTAATTCAATTTATTTCAGAAAATTTGCAGTAATCATTTTTTTAAGAATTATATGCATCTGTTTTTTACAATACCTTTAATAGGTCTACATTCTGACAATGATTGAAGATTCTAAAAATTACCTTATTTTTGCTATTAGAATCGAATGTAGTGTGGCCTAACATAAAATAGAGAATATATTGAATTATTTTGTTGGATATTATTCTTACATAAATGTAGATCATAATTAGTTTTGCAAAATTATTTTTTTTTAAATGGAATACATCTTATTCATTTGAAGTTCGCAGATAATATTGTGGTTTCGGTATTATCCTAACCATAATATTAACAAAGTTTAATAAATTCACAGTCTATTTGGTAATGTAATTATCTATTGAGTATTAATAGTTGAAAAAATGTAATCAATTATTTGTCAGTCTAAATGAACTTTTATTTTAAAACAGGTTAATAGACGTTCTTATATTGATATTAAAATGTTGACTCTTGAGAAGAGCAGTGGAGTTACTATATCTTTGTCCTACTAGTTCAATAAATGTTGAATTATTTCCCATATACTTCACAATACACTGGTGGCCACACATTTTTTATAGAAATTTATACCTTGAAATATTGTAATGATACAAAGGCAAATTAAAAGTTAACAGTACACTTAAAGAAAATATATATACAGAAAATGTCATTTTTGCATAAATTACATTGTGCTCTTTATAAATATGTGATTAGTTGTTCATGTGTTGACGTACATTTTTTACTCATTAAATTAACTTTTGAAAAAATATATTATACGCCCCTTTTTATGTATTTCCTACTATTTAATGAATTATTGTATCATAAGTTTATATAAATATTTGTTAATAAATTTATAAAAATAAAATATGGCTGCACATTTTATTTTAAATTAAAAACAAAACTTCTGTTAATTGTATCCAGGTGCCATTCAAACCAACATGTAATTTCAATCTTCGTTAAAAGAAAGAAATACATTTTTATTAGTATTACAGAGATAATGTTCGCTCAAAATTCTTATGAATGTGTAAGGCACAAATTAAAAGAAGTGTAAATAAAACTATTGTTATATAAAGGAAAAGACAAGAACTTGGATATAAGATTTTATTTTTGAGAAACATCCAAAAGAAAATTAAAATAATCACTGAAAAACAGTCATAGAATTAGTGTTGAATTTAAATTGTTACGTCCTTATTTTGCATGTCTTCACATGGAATCTATAAACTATATAATTATTAATTACCTCCAACTACACAGAAAAAGAACAGTAATCAGTTATAAAATAGTTTAACAAAATATTAATGAAAAGACATTTTAATCCGACAATAGTCGATTCATATATTATATTTAAATAATCATGTGCCAAACAGAAAATTATAACTAAAATTCAGTCTTAACTTAATTGCTTTGAGAAAAAAATCTTTGATTTGGTTACAGTCTATCACATCCTTATATAATACTGAGATTTCCAGGCTCTACCATTTCAGTTGTTACGGTTGTATTTAATTCATCTAATCTGTTTATATATTTTTTAAAAGTGTAGCTCGACAAGTGTTTACTCTCTGCTTCATATTTTGAAAATGGATATTCCATATATTTTATACCTAAACAGTAAAATCCACCTCTTATATTCATAGGATGTAACTTCATTTCATGTAAAACATGTATACAATTTCGATCAAATTTATTTGAAGTAAATAAATTGTATTTATTGTTTGTTTTGTACCCACGTTATTTCTCAATAAAGTTCTATTATCATTTGTATTTTGGCATATGTTAAATTTAGTACATTAAAAGACTATTGAGTTTATATTACATATTTTTAATAAACGATAAAGGCGATTATCTAACTTAGTTATCTAATTATACATAACCTAAAATTAGATCGATCAATCTAACCGGAAAACGTAGGATGTCATCATTATAATTTCCATGTTCATTTTATAGTTTACAGTACTTATCATGATGGCGAAGTATTGATTTGAATCATACGATATTAAACAATGACGCAGGGATCATCTTTCTTGAATCCGACTATACATATATTGTAATCAGTACGTCTCGATTTAGACAAATCGTACGTGTCTATAAATTTTTCCAAGTCCAACTGTTTGAACATTTAGTTCAGAGATTTGATTACGATCTGTTGAATAACACAGGAAAAAAATATTATCATTGGATATAAGGATGTTGTGGATTATGATATTGTCAATGAAAAACACCTTATCAAATCTGTTTTGCTTTACGAACTAATTACAGAAGTAATTCCCAGAAGGAACAAAACGGGAAATATTCCTTAACGCTTCCCTAGAAAACAAAACATACATTAAATTATTTTTTTCGCAGAATGCTATTTTTAATGGATATGTAGAAGATATACATACATTAGTAATGTTATTCAGGGAATGTATTCAGAAACAAAGAACACAATTAAAGTGTTGATTAATGTGAATTATATTATGCCGAGAAATGTTTTTATTTACATACTTATGCGTGCATTACGTCTGTAGAATTTGACACCAATTCAGTGAATAAAATTACTTGTAAAAAAAAACAATGAAAAACATTATTTCTGAAACGAAAGGCTGGGGACGCAAAAAATATTATAAATAATTGCAGAGAAAACAAACTGGGTACATTAAAAAAAAATTAGGTGTGGTCACCACACGACTTTCTTGTACGTATGAGCGTTTCAAATTATACAATTTTAAGAATTTTTTTATACAAAAATTATTCAAAATCCTATTCTAAGTACTTTCATTTTCTTAATAAATCGCTATAGAATGCATACTTTGCAAGATATTCGAAAAAAAGTGCTACTCGCTAAGAGTAAAAGTGCTACTTCCGGTCTGAATTTTGAAATTTCATGTATACAAAAAATATTGCAAATCCAACTCTAAATACTTTTGTACTCTTAATAAATATATATATATGTATAACAATAATAAGTTATTAGGGTTATCGGTCCGTGTATTCTGGTTAAATGAAACTCAATTCGTTCATTCTTCTCTCTATATTTCGATAATGTTTATTATCTTCATCGGGAGAGTGCTATCAAAAATCGTAATGAATTTGTTAAAAAGGAAGCATAAGAAGTTAAAATGTTACTTACATCAATGAGTTAGCACTGGCAAAAACATCAATATATTTAAAATAATAGTGGAAACATTAAAATGGTAATGATGTTTTTAAAAATTTTGAATTTTCTGTCAGAAATGACATTTAAAAAAAATATATTGATATCATCACAAAATTAGAAGTGCCTTGTACTATGTAATATAATATACAAAATTATTTAAATCTCTTTAGATGATCTAAAGTACAAGAATTTTTATGAATTGAAGCAGAAAAATTTAAATATTTTAGGAACAATATAATAATTTATTATTGTTATTAAGTACGGTCGATATTTTTATTATTACTATATATATGTATATAGAATGCATAATTTACGAAATATTTGCAAAAATCGCTATTCGATAAGAGTAAAAGTGTTACTTCCGGCCCGAATTTTAAAATTTTCTTTATACAAAAAGTATTGAAAATTAAGTTCTAAATACTTTTATACTCGTAACGTACCTGTCTAAAAAGCATGACTTGCGAAATATTCGCAAAAAGCTGATTTTCGATAAGAGTAAAATACCTACTTGCGGTAGGAATTTTAAAAAACTTTTTTAAGACAGTTTGTCTCAAATTTAATTCTGAGTACATTTGAATTCTTTATAAATTTGTTTAAACTTAGTAATTGACGAAATATTTGCTGAATTCGATTTTTTCACTGAAGTAAACTACTACTTCCGGTCTACCGATTTTACTGAAAAACTAATGAGATCTCAAGAGGGAGATTATATACGTAAATACAAAATTTGGAATAGATATCTACAGCGGTTTGACCGCTATCGTGGTCACACCCAGCCAGACAGACAGACAGACACACGCAGACATTTTTTAAAAACCACTTTTTTCGTATCAGGGGACTTCAAAACGTGGACATCTGCAAAAATCTCGAGGTCGAAAATTTTCGTCATCACAATACTTCCTTATACTACGTATAAGAAAGTAATATGTGTCCCATAAACTGAAAAATGTCCGTTAGCATGAACAACGGAAGAGATTTACAATTTTTAGCTTACTTGCCAAAATCATTAGCATCAAATCACCACGTTAATCTACCATAGACTCACTTGCTTTACTGACCCAATAATGGGTGGAGACTGTTGCTCAAAATCTGGAACAAAAGCCAAAGGAAACATCCCTTACCACAAAAATTTAAAAGATATTAAAAAAATCTATATACGTATTTCGGCAACTATGTTGCCATCTTCAGTAAAATCCTGTAGAAAAAGAGAAAAGAGTGTTAAACGTAGTGTTTTTGGCTAAGGTGTAACCAATGGGTGTTATCCCACTGATGATTTGGTGAAGAGCATATCTTCTAAGGTAACACCTTAGCCAAAAACACTACGTTTAATACTCTTTTCTGTTTTTCTAGAGGTTTCTACTGAAGATCGCATCTTAGTTGCTAAAATACGTACATATATAGATTTCTTACATCTTTTTCATTTTTGTGGTAAGGGATGTTCTCTTTTGCATTTTGTTGCATTACTGATGTGTCTTTTTCTATCTCGTAATAGCACAATACTATACGTGTTGTGGTTTAACATTTACAAATTCTTTGCTTTATGTCACACAGACCCAGGCTGCCTTTGTGTGGGGATTCAAACGCTTGATTTTTGTAGAGTGCCTTAAAGACTAAAAACATACTTGAACGTATTTCCTATGTGATTCGTATGAGGTCTGGACATCACACGACTTTCTTATACGTATGTACGGTTCTAATTTTACTTTCTTATACATTCTCATAAGGAAGTATTGTGATGACAAAATAATTTCGACCTGGGTATTTTTGCTGATGTTCACGTTTTGAAGTCTCCTCATACCAAAAAAATGTTTTTTGCAAATATATCTCTCTCTGTGTGTGTGCCTGTGTGTATGTGATTACGATAACGGCAAAACGGATACAGGTGCCAATACCGAACTTGATATCTTCGATTACAATATTTCTGTCTTGTGATCTGATTAGATTTTCAGTAAAATCGGTAGACCGGAAGTAGTAGTCTACTGCAGTTAAATCAAAGTTTACTGCTATCTCTTCAACTATTAAGTTTAGACAAATTTCTACAAATACGATTTTAGAAATATTTTATGAAAAAAGTTTTCTGAAATTTCTATAAAAACAGTTTTTTTTGCAAATATGTATCTCGCAAATTATGCATTCTATACAAATTTACCTAGAATACAAACTATTTAGAGCCAGAATTAAAACAACTCTTGTTTATAAAAAATTTCAAAATTTTGACCGCCGAAGGATCACACCTCGAGATTTTTGCAAAAGTCCACATTTTAAAGTCCATTGATACCGAAAAATTGGTTTTAAAAAAATATCTCTCTCTTTCTCTGTGTGTGTATCAGTCTCTTAAATTCTCTCTCTCCCTCTTTCTCCCTCTCCCTCTCTGTCTCTTTGTGACCACGATAGCGGTAAAAGCGCTAAAGCTATAAATTCCAATTAAGATCTGATTAGATTTTCAGTAAAATCGGCAGACTGGAAGTAGTAGTGAAAAAATCGAATTTTACCAATATTTCGTAAACTACTAAGTTTAAACAACTTTATAAAGAAAATTGAAAAATTCCTACCGGAATGAGCTATTACAAGGTACTCTTATCGAAAATCATGTTTTTGCCAATATCTGGCAAGTGATACATTCTAGGCTGATACATTATAAGTATAAATGTATTTAGAGAAGGATTTCAATACTCTTTGTATGAAAAAAATTTCAGAATTCGAATCGGAAGTAATCCTTTTACTCTTATCGAATAGTGATTTTCTGCACATATCTCGTGAATTCTGCATTTTCTGTATAGATTTCTCAAAAGCACAAAAGTATTTAGAGCTGAATTTGGAATAATTTTTATATAAAAGAAATTTCAAAATCCGGAAGGGAAGTTACACTTTACTCTTATCGAGTAGCACCTTTTTGCAAATATCTCGCTAAGTATGCGTTCTATAGAGATTTATTAAGAGAATAGAAGTATGTACTTAAATAGAATTTTGAATAATTTTTTATAAAAAAATTCTCAAAATTCGGACATGAAGTTGTTTATTGTTTTAAGAAGATAAAAGTATTTAAGACTTAATCTTTTAAACCACGATAGCGGCCAAACGGCTACAGGTAGATTTGGAGTAAAATCAATAGCATGATGTTATTGCAGAGTTACATAGTTATAACAGCATGACTACACGATCGTTTAACAATTTTAATGTACCTGCTCATAGAACGGCTCTGTTTTAATGTAATCCGAAGTGTCGGTCAATTATATATTATAATAAATTGCCAGAATAAATTAAAAGAACATCGATAACGCACGCCTTTAAAAAAATATTAAAAGGATTCCTAGCTAATCATGGTTTTTATAATGCTGGTGAGTCTATGTAAGTCTCTTGTGTGCATATCTCTTTAATTGTATAAATGTTGTATTTACCTGTGTTGTACATTTTGTATACCTTCTGTGACGACATCGATGTTTTTGTAACTAATGACAAAATAAAATGACTATGACTATGACCGGAAGTAGTAGTTTACTTCATTAAAGCAAGCAAAATTTACTAATATCTAGTCAGCTACTAAGTTCAGGCAAATATCTCAAGAATACAAAAGTGAATTCTAGAAAGATTTTATAAAAAAAGTTTTTTGAAATTCCTACCGGATGGTAGGTCTTTTTATCTTATCGAATAGCGGTTTGTTTGCGAATATCTCGCAAATTATGCATTCTGTACAGATTTATTAAGAACCCAAAAGTATATAGGGTTGAAGTTACAATTTTTAGATATGAAAATTTTCAAAATTTTGAATTGTAGTAACACTTTTACTCTTATTGAATAGCAGTTTTTCGCAAACATTTCTCAAACTATTTTTCTGTAGAGATTTATTAAGAACAAAAGTACTTTCAGCTGAATTTGGTATAAATTATGTATAAAAAATTTCGCGAAATTCGCACAGTAAGTAACGCTTTTACTCAGAGGTGTATTTTATTAAGAATTTGCAGAATTTACAACTTAATTTAAAAGAACTTTTGTATCCATTTTTCAGAACGCACATACATATAAGAAAGTGATGTGGTGCACACACCTCACGTCTTTAAAATAGAATTCTATCAACTAGGGCAAAAATAGTTCATTGTACGTATAATTAACATTTATATTTGAAAGTGTTACAAATAAAAACTCTCAACTTGTCCTAAAAACTCGAACTACAATCTACATATTCCTTAAGTGTATGTAAATGTCCATGTTGGTTTATTAATGCGCCTGTGTCCCATTTAAATCAGTATTGACCTAATTTGCAACAAAAATAACTGACATTGAATTTTCTGTAAACACACAACGTTATTATACTTATACTTATGCATGTCTGTATGGATACAAAACGGTACACTTCTATTGCGTAAAACTCCATGCTAACGAATAATCACCATTATAATTTATTACACATTGTTATACAGGCGAAATCGATCCGTTTTCAACAAGAATTCGTGCGCGCATTTATTAGTATTACATTGAATAAAACAATACACTCTCATAACAAGGATGGAATAGATCGAATGTGTAAAACAGAAACAGACTCAGACTGAATTTGTTCAAAATCGTTTTTAAATTTCAATACATATTGTATACACAACGTTCTTATTGTACCTCTCTCTATATACCTAATAATCGTACATGCACAAGACTTATGTATAAATCTATACATAATATAATCGGTGCAAAAGTGAGGAAATCGAGATTTACATTTGTTTGTAATTATCGTTCTCAGATTAGGTCACGTAGCAAACATGTTTCTAATTGTTATAATGACTTATTTCAATTTTATCGAGTTAAAAATGTGTATGAAATATAGGTCAGATCGGTGAAAGCCCAGGGTCGGTTTAAGGCAATCGAATATAATAATAATGTGTGAGGTATTTTCAACATCGTACGGTAATTTAGATGTGTGTGGTAAAAGGTTGTTCGTTTTGCATAAACATGTAAAAGAAACAAAAATGCATTATGAGGAAATATTCAGATCTGAAAAGCCGAGATTTTTGCGGCAAATTTTGTATGACAATTTCAATCAGTTGTTTACAAGCTTCAGTTGTCAAATATACCTGATCGCTTTTAAATTACATTAGTTTAAAGTACTCCTTTCGCCAATAAATAATGGAACTGAACATGGAAGATTATCGAGCAGTGATTTTTTACAATTTCAAGCAAGGCTTAAGCCGTAAAGAATGTTTTGAGGAAACCAACAGTGTTTGGTGACAAGTCGTGTTGCTTCGCTACCGTAAAGTGGTGGTACAATGAATTTCAACGCAGTTTTCGTGCTTCTAAGCCAAGAACGGCAGTTTCAAAAAAAATATTGCTCTTATTCGGAAAATGATTGTAGAAAACCGGCATACTACTGTCAGAAGCATTCAAGCAACTTTAAAGATTTGTGTGAAAGCAATTAACATTATTTTACACAAACATTTGAAGGTCCATAAGGTTTATTCCCGGTGGAATCCCCACAACTTGACTTCAATTCAAGAAGAAGACCGTGTGAGATCTACATTAGATCGCTTTAACCGTGGATCGTCTCATTTGGTGTGCAACATCATCACAGGTGATGAAATATGGATATACTGCTATGATCTCGAAAAAAGCAACAATCGTCATGGGTGTTTGAGAATGACTCGGTTCCAACAAAAGTTGAAATGAAGATCGGTACGTTTTTTGAAATTACTGGGCATGTTTCCACAGTAGCACTGGAAGATAGATGTACTGTTAATTCATATTGGTACACTGGAGTTTGTTTGCCTCAGGTTCTCCAAAATGTTCGCGAGAAACGTCCCCTGATGATCATCTTGAATCAAGATAACGCTCGGGCCCACACTGCCGCTCGAAGAAATAAGTATTGGAATGCCCAAAACATAGAAATAATGAATAATTTACCCTATAATCCAGACCTAGCACCTAATGACTTTTTCTTATTTCCGCGGGTAAAGGTAAAATTACTGGGATTCACGTTTTACATCGGCCGAAAAGCGGTTGATGCCTTTAAAAATGAAATAAACAAAATACTGCCAGAAGATTGGAGAAAATGTTTTCAAGATTGGCTTTCAATGATGCAAAAATGCATTGTGCACTGTGGAGGAGAATCCTTTGAAAAATTATAAATATTTGTTTTTGTAAACAAATTGTGTTTTACTTTACTAGAAAATTTGGATCAGAAATAAAATCATTTAATTAAGGCATTTCAATTTACATACAAACCTATTATATAATAACGATATGCACATTCATATATTTTATTATACAGTGTGACCAGTGAAGTCCGCATCATATGGAATTTTTTTTATTAATAGATTTATTCTAAATTTGAGTTTGGCATCAATTTCTGCTTCGATCAAGATGAAAATTAACCAAAAAGATAATAGTCACGTGATTCGCATTATCTGTCAAATTTAGTGGGGTTATTTCTCAAAATATCGAAAAAAGTTATTAGAAAAAGTTTTTCTAAAAACAATTTTTAGCCCATATGCAAAATTTCAGGTGCATAAGATAATTTAGATTTTTTGCCAATTTTTTGTAAATTGCACCACTGTTGCGAAATAAGACAACGCAACCTACATAAAACTTCTTAGTTTTAACAATGCTTTATTCCAGACACATTTTCTTTAAGGCAACGCCATATTCAATGTGTGTTTTTCTACAAAATCCAAATAGCGCTATTAAAATTTGGTCACATGTGATGCAAAGTTTATTTGTTTTTGACCCTGTATAAGGTAACTTCATAAAATAACTATTTTTGAAAATGTAGTTTGTGTCTAAAAGTAATACACATTAATATTAATACAGACAAGTACACAGCGTCACAAGTATAGTCTGCATTAAGTGGAAAATAAATTTTCGTTTAACTTGTAAGTTTAACTAGTTTCAATGATTTAATTTAAAACCCCTTTATTAAAATTTGTTATGGAGCTATGTTATAAAAAGTAAAAATAGTCTTTTATTATTTAAGTTCAGTTTCCAAAAAATTAACTAGTTTTGTACCTTACGATGATGCACCAAACACAAGTTGGCAGCAAAACAAATGATAAAAAAGATCAACAAGCCCTTGCTTTATTAATGACAGTCAAATCGCTTTCTGTTTGTCATAGTGGCTTTTAATTAATATTGCGTATTAAATAAAAAAATGTTAACTGTACAGGAAAGAATTGAAATTGTATTAATATGTGGTGAAAACACAAGTCATCGTGTAGCGGCCAACATTTTTAATGAAAGGCATCCAGGCAAAAATGTCCAACAATCTACTGTGAGTAGGATTATGGTGAAATTTAAATCAACTGGATCGGTGGAAAGTTCATTTAAAAAACCTCACAATCCTATAAAACATAGTGAAGAAGTCCAATTAAATGTTTGCCTAGATATTGTGGAACATGGTCAAACTAGTATTAGACATGTTTCTCGCAGAACTGACGTTCAAAGAGAGAGTGTAAGGTATATTTTGCACAAAAATAAATTTAAACCGTATAAACCTAAATTTATAAATACTCTTAAGGAACAAGATTTTGACATACGTTTGGGATTCTCTTTTTGGTACCAGGGGCAAAAAGAAGAAAATGTGTCCTTTCCGTTTCACGTTTTATGGACCGACGAGGCCACTTTCACTTCAAACGGCGTTGTTAGCTCTCAAAATTGTAGATGGTGGGCTCAAGAAAATCCACATTTTATAATAGAATGCAAGGACCAGTATTCCTTTAAAACTAATGTGTGGTGCGGTATTTTAAACGATCAAGTTGTTGGGCCTTATTTTTTTAGAGGCAATTTAAATTCTGAAGAATACCTACGCTTCCTTAACACCGACGTCATTGAAGTTTTGGACAATATGCCTATTGAAATAAGGCATAATTTGTGGTACCAGTGTGACGGTGCTCCCATCCATACTACAAGACGGGTTCAAGAACGCCTCTTGGAAATATTTAGGGGCAAAGTAATTGGGCGTAATATGGAGCAATACTGGCCGGCTAGGTCTCCGGATTTAACCCCACTTGATCTTTTCTTGTGGGGTTACCTAAAACAAAAAGTTTACAAAGAAAAACCTTTCCGTAATGTTGATCATTTGCAAACGGTGATTCGAAACTGTATTTTTGAAATAAGGCCCCTTAGTATCAGAAACTCCATTAAAGATGTATCAAGAAGAACAATTGTTTGTATTGAACGCAATGGGAGGCACACAGAAATGTAATTTTAATTTTTAGGTTTTTCAAATTATGTTTAATTTAATATTCAAATACCAAAAATACATATTGTTATTAATTGAAAAGGTGGAATTTTAAATGTGTTTCATTTTTATAATGTATTATGATTATTTTATTAGAAAATTTGACTTTTCATTTAAACTGTTTTCTTAATATTAATGTGTATTACTTTTAGACACAAACTACATTTTCAAAAATAGTTATTTTATGAAGTTACCTTATATAGGGTCAAAAACAAATAAACTTTGCATCACATGTGACCAAATTTTAGTAGCCCTATTTGGAATTTGTAGAAAAACACACATTGAATATGGCGCTGCCTTAAAGAAAATGTGTCTGGAATAAAGCATTGTTAAAACTAAGAAGTTTTATGTAGGTTGCGTTGTCTTATTTCGCAACAGTGGTGGAATTTACAAAAAAATTGGCAAAAAATCTAAAATATCTTATGCAGCTGAAATTTTGCATATGGGCTAAAAATTGTTTTTAGAAAAACTTTTTCTGATAACTTTTTTCGATATTTTGAGAAATAACCCCACTTTTGATTTTTTTTTGGAAAAAAATTTAAATTTGACAGATAATGCGAATCACGTGACTATTATTTTTTTGGTTAATTTTCATCTTGATCGAAGCAGAAATTGATGCCAAACTCAAATTTAGAATAAATCTATTAATAAGAAAAAATCCCTTATTATGCGGACTTCACTGGTCACACTGTATATAAATAAATGGAAACTGTGCAGGAAGGTTATTTAAAAAAAGTCAATATTTTTTTTTGGGTTACATTGGAGTATTTCTCTTCGTCTACAACTGCTTCCACTAAATTTAAAGATCTGTACACTGGATTTGAAACATTTTCTCTGAACGAAACAAAATCTATTAAGATTTCAATAGCAGAACACGCTTGGTCAACTCTTCTCCTTCTTCTTCTTCTTCTTCTTCTTCCTCTTCTCCTTCTTCTTCTTCTTCTTCTTCCTCTCCGTCTTCCTCTTCTTCTTCCTCTTCTTCTTCCTCTTCTTTTTCCTTTTCTTCCTCTTCTTCTTCCTCTTCTTCTTCTCCTTCTTCTTCTTCTCCTTCTTCTTCTTCTCCTCCTTCTTCTTCTCATTCTTCTTCTTCTGCTTCTTCTTCTTCTGCTTCTTCTTCTTCTTCTGCTTCTTCTTTGTCTCCCCCATCTCACCACGTCCACTATCCCGCACTGTTCTCTGATATCTGTGTTTCTTATACGGTCTTTTCTGATTTTGCCAATGATAGTTCGTAGTGTTTTCATATCCGCAAGTCTTAGCATATTCTTGGTTTTGCTTGTCTCTTCGCGCGTTTCTATACCATAGGTCATCACGGCCCTTATACAGGTTTTGTAGATTCTTATCTTGCTGTCTGTTCGCATGTATTGATTCGACCAAACTATCTCTCTTAAACACCCTGATAGCGCTGTCGCTTTATTAATCTGGTTCCTTAGGTCTTTGGCTGGGTCATGCCCACTGGAGATGTCAAGTCCGAGGTACCTGAACTGATTGACTTGTTCGATGGGTTTATCTTCCACCACAAGTTTGCATCGGATTGCTTTGGTCAACTCATACTGGGAAAATCATACTAGTCTGGTTTTTACTATTGTGGGTGAGGGAAATTCTACTTTCCTGATTCAAAAATCTTCAGAAACTGACAAAATATGGACGATTTCAGAAACAAAATTTTTGCAACTTTGCCCAAAAAATGCAAAATATTTATTTGTTTCTAGGGATTTTTTGTTTGTTGCATAATAACTTTTTCTCTTATTCTCTTTATAATTAGTAGGCCGGTAACGTCAATATTGCTGTGCTCTGCCCACGAAGTTAACTTTATTCAATGGTTCTGAATTTTTTTAATAGCCTCCTCACATCCCTCAAAATCGTTTTTGAATTCAACTGTTCCGTTCAATTCAGTGTCACGCTGTTTCCACTACAAAATATCAGATTTGTCAAATGCAACCTACTGTACATACAATAAGGAAAAGTTTGCATATGTATCATGGCGATAGAACTAACCTGAGGTATAAACAGCCATCATGACATATAAGAAGTAACTTACATCAGACCGCTTTGAAATAAATAAAGAATGGAGAGGGGAATGCATTTTCAACAAATCTATTTAATATAGCCTTAGAAAGAATAATCAAATGAGTAGAGGTAACAGGGAATATTAGAAATAAATTAGTGCAAATTATAGCATATGCGAAGGATTTGGTCATAATAGTCAGAGATGAAAAAAGCTTGAAAGAGACATTCAGAAAAATCATAGAAGCGACGGCGACTGGAGAGAGTCCTACATATTAACGAAGAGAAAACAAAGTACATGGTGAGCAATGGAAAAACTTATCCCATAAGTAAGAGCAATGAAATGGAAGTAAAGGAAGCTTTGATACAAAAATGACAATCAACAAGGTATAATTTGAAATCTTAAATGTTTCTATCGCACACACTAAATTAACAGTATCTTGACATGCAACCAATTTCAGTAGTTATTGTAATGATTACATCAAATAATTAGCTGCAATTTCACAATGTTTTCAATTTGACGTCACGCTTTTTTATTAGACGCGTCTGCTGTTAAATCTCCGTTATAAAAGTTATGCTGTAAGTTTCAGTGAAAATTCCAAAAAAACACATCGCTTCTGACAACGAAAGTATTTTATTGATCGGTACATTTTGTATGGCGGCTAGTTATATTTATCATAAATTAATCAGCCATTTACGTACGTAGATATTTTAAAAATTTCCTAGTAGCGAAATACCAGCGTAATAGAACAAATAATACGAATTGTTTATCGATTCAAGGTCACCTATGATGCGATGATCATGAGTCGGTAATGTTTTTAAAAATAACACTTTTTATCCTTGAAATATTTCTGTTTCATGCGCAAAAAATAAGTGACTCTCGTTATCTCTTTCTATTTTTTTTAATTTGAAAATCAGCCATTACTTTTCGATTTTACGAAATAATTTTTGGAATTATTTGTTGCAGTGTGTCCACATTACATTTGCACATCGTCACTAGAAAAGAACAATAATATTCCGCATTTTTGCAAGTCAGAAACATTTATACCCACATTTTTCGCGTAAGGCCAGGTAGTTCGAAACACAAATGCATATAAATCGCTAGATGTCTCTGGTAGTTGTAAAATGTAAAATTTAAAAAAAAGTAAGGTAATATTCATTACAAATTATCGTTGTAGTGTTTATTTCTCTTGACCATGAGCTGTATAAGATCAAAATATTTTCATTTATACAGAGTATTCCAGAACAAAGAACCAACACAACACTTATAATTTTATAAATACATTTTATGATAATAAGATGTAAAGGTTAGTAAATGTATTGGACTACACTTGAATTCAGCAAAGATGACCCCTGCGGCATTTTTTTATATTGTATGATTGAAATCAATACTTCGCCATCATGTACTGCAAACTATAAAATGAACATGGAAGTTATAATGATGACTATTCAATTCACCTGTCATTGTTCAAATATGAACCAATAAAATAGCAAATATTTACTTTCGTATCATAGCAACAGGAAATTTCAGCGATTATATCTTCCTAGAAGGTATTCAAGTGGATATTTTAAACAAGTGAAAGTTTTTATTAATGTAACTCATTTACTAACAATATTGAAGGTACAATTAGAAAAACTAACATTACTGCAGTGCTGCAGCAGACATTCTGGAACAGAGCTATCACTGGGAGTACCCGAGGGAGTACCTTTCTCTTGTAGCTTAATACCGTCACTATTACTGACAGATGTCGAAGTTGTACATGACACATTTGTTGTTGTAAAATTTCTTCGCATTTTGGTGATAATCGACTCGTGGTGCTCATCATCAAGCTGCAAGTACGATTTTATGGAATTCAGATTTTGGTGTTCCGTTATTTTCATCAGTTGTTGCTCTCCGACTCCAGCTTTCGCCAGAGATGATACAGTTGAAGAGCGTACCGAATGATTTGATATCTTCCTTCTTTTAACATCTAATCCAGTTTTTTCAGCTAATAACTTCACCCATTTACTGATCTCACATATACCAACTGGACTGTTCTTATACCACACCGCATTCTCAACTTTATCCCAAAACGGATTCGGTGTCAAAAACATCCTTTCTGTTTTCACATTTTTTCCTCTCTTCGATTTCAGTAGATAATACAATCTAAATAACAGAAGAATATTAATTATACCGTCTTGAAATTAAATATAAATAGGTTACCTAACTGGACACATATCGGTATTGCTTTTATTCTCTATCAACCACTTGCTGCCTGTCAATGATTTAGTTCCCCCCCTGCGCAGTTTTCGAAAATACTGGATTATACTCAATTCTACCAGTTCTTTTTCCCTTGTTATCGAGTTCCTCCTTGAAGTAATAGGTGAAACAGTTGCTCCCTTCTCCTCCCCGCCAAGCTAGTTCGTAAGATGCTATTAAGAAAAACTTTTTCTGTAAACCGTCTGGGGTACTCTCATCTAATATGCGTATCATATTTAAGTATTCTGGTTCTGTAAGTGCCGCCGCGTTGCTGGTTCTTTTTTCAGGACACGCTTGCAGTTTTCTTCTTGTAGCATCCCTGGCGTCACGTGCTGACTTAAATATTGCATCAGAAAACGGGTTTACGTTTATTTTCCACTTATTGAAGAACATTTCTTGAACCATTTTCGCCGTCACGTTCCACATGTGCTTGATGACGCCTTCTTTATAATCGGACCCATCTTTTTTCTTCATATTACATGCCCACGACTTTAAGATGACATTTAAGTCCACAGGAGAAGTAGATTGATCCAGTTTATAGCCTTTTGCTGTTAAAAATGTACTAAATTGTCTCCATACTGAATCTTTGGATTTCTTCGTGTTCCAAGGGATATTTTCGCAAATTTCAGCATCGATTTCGTCTTCAGATTTCGTGCCAAATCTTTTCTCAGTTCCCATTATTTAGAAACACCAGTTTTTATTCAACGAAACGAACTAAATAGGAACACGATTCCAAAAATTTTAATGACAAACATAAATGTTTTTTTTGTTGACATGGAAACGTAATCATGTGTAACTAAATTTTGAGTCATTTTAATATGAAAAATTGATTTGGTTCATTGAATAGTCTCTCGAATACGATTCGTAGTCAAAGTTGAGTCTACTATTTTTGTGGTGCTTTACACTCATGTCTTTCATAATTGCGAATACTACTCGTGCTCCGCACTCGTAGTATTTAAATGCAATCATGAAAGACATTCGTGTAACCACCACAAAAATAATCGACATAACTTTGACTACTCATGGTATTATAAGTGACAATTTACGTTTTCCGGTTAGATTGATCGATCTAATTTTAGGTTATGTATAATTAGATAATCAACTTTATCATTCATTAAAAATATGTAATATAAATTCAATAGTCTTTTAATGTACTATATTAACATATGCTAAAATACAAATGATAATAGAACTTTATTGAGAAATAACGTGGTACAAAACAAACAATAAATACAATTTATTTACATCAAATAAGGTTACATCCTATAAATATAAAGGGTGAATTTTACTGTTAGGTAGTCATTAGGGATCATGTTTCTTGAATCCGAGTGTACATGAATTAACTCTTTGTTTCAAGATTTCAGTGCACATTGTTTAAAATTACTACATACTAACTAGTTTTCCAAGTGTGTGATTCTTACTTTATTTAACTTACACGTTCTTCTGAAAACTGTTAAAATTAGTAAACCCCGTAAACCTTGGATAACTGAAAATATAAAACTTTTTCAGAAATTACGTAATAATGCTAAGAGACTCATTGAATTTATTATAAACAACTTCGAAATTTCACTACACTGGCGACGTGGACGATATAGGTACACCTATTTTTGATGTTCAACAGGACGCCACACACAGGAAACCCTTGGCGGAATTAAATCGGCAGAGTAGGGTATGCATATTGACTGACAGTCATGGTAGAGATTCAGCTACATTATTAAATAAGTTTTTAAATGATAAGTACTGTGTACAAACTATATGCAAACCCAATGCTTGTATTGATGAAATTATTGGCGATGTTGGCGTGTTGTGCCAGGATCTAACTGAGAGTGACTACGTCATTGTTTTGGGGGGCATGAATAATGTCGCGGTTTACAAACTAAAACTATATGTAACTTGAAAAATTTAGCTTTGTGCACGAATTTACTATATGTTTCGATTCCATACCTGCCTGATAAATTAAGTTTAAATGATTCGATCACTTTTAATCTGAAGATTTATGACATTTTAAAGAATGAATTTGGCTGTGGCTTGTTTGTGGATTCCAGTGTTGTTACTCGAGCAAATGATCGAACCAGAGATGGGTTACATTTGACTACGCGTGGGAAAAAACAGTTGTTCAGATATATAGCTGCTGTAGTTAAAAACCCGCAAAATAAATCTATTATGTCTTGTATTAATTTTAAGAATTTAACATATATTGCTGCTGACGACGGTATTTACGATCAAGGTAAGGCCTTGTCCAGTACATGTGGACTTGGTGATGCGGTGACGGATTTGTCCCATACTCGTGTGATGGGTTTTTGGGACGTGATGGGTGCGGGGCGGGCTGCTTGACTTTGCGTGTCTTCCATTTAAACACTCGTAGCGTGAGGAATAAAGCAGGGGCGGGGGAACTTTGTTGCTGGTCCGGTCGGGTGTGGTTGCTTCCCCGGTTGATTGTTCAGTACTGCGGATTGAGGGGGATTTTGAATATTCTGGGATTTATATTGGACATGGAGAAAAACGCATTATAGTTGTTTGTTTGAACAGGTGTCCATCTGGTAAATTTGGGGTCTTCTTTGAGAAATTATTGCAACTTCTCGAATCATTTGATCTGTGTAGGGAGAGAATTATAGTTTGTGGCGACTTCAATTTTAATGTCAAGAAGGATAACGGCCTTGTTTCAGAAATATTAAATTTGTTTAATTCATATGGTTTAAAGCCCCTTATCCATACTGATACGAGGGTTACTGAAACGTCTGCCACGAGAGTGGACAATATCTTTTCAAATGTCCATCCGGATGCTTTTGCTGTTAACGTCGTTGAGTGCCTTATGTCGGATCATCATTATCAATTGGTGTCGGCGGATTGCCATTGTGACTGGGGAAATAGGAAATTACCACGATTTGTAATGAAACGCGATTTCTCTGATAATCAAATGCACACGTTCAGATCCATGTTACTTAGAGAGGATTGGAATGCGGTTTATCAGTACTCTGATCCCGATCAGAGTTTTAATGTGTTTTATGATACATTTATGTATTACTTTAATATAAGTTTCCCGCTGAACAAACAAAAAATGAAACGTAGAATGAATTTGCCCTGGTATTCCTCTACCTTGGGTGAGATGGCCGGGAATATTAGGGATTTATATAGATTGTATATGCAGCATAGGGATGTTGATTTGTATAAACTTTATAAGTTGGAAAAGGATAAATATAATAAATTATTGGTTTTGGCTAAACGTAGCTATTATGATAATGTAATTAGTTCCTCTTCGAACAAGTGTCGCGCAGTTTGGAATGTAGTCAGAAGAGAAACTAAGGAGCAAAAGAGTAAACACATTCATCTAAAAAACGACCTAAACGAGTTGGTTTCAGATCCCGTTGAGGTGGCGAATTGTTTCAACTTACAGTTTGGGGGATCAACCCCTATCATGGCCGAGCCAGTAACTGATGCTCTTAATATAAGAAGTTTGTCGAGTAACCTGTTTCTCGCTCCAACTGACAGAATTGAAATAATTAATATAATTAATAAGGTGAGTGTAAAGAAATCTGCTGGTATTGATGATATTCCATACTCACTTATGAGACACGTTACTGAATTTATTGTGGAGCCGTTGGTGTATCTTGTTAATTTGAGTTTGGAGAGGGGCATCTTTCCCAATAAGCTAAAGTTGGCGAAGATCATACCTTGTCTAAAAAAGGGACTAACCACAGACATAAGCAATTACCGTCCTATATCATTGTAGCCCAGCTTTAGTAAATTTTTTGAAAAAGTCATTAGTGAGAGATTGAGTTCATTCCTGACCTCACACAATGTAATAAATCCTTCTCAATTTGGTTTTCTAGCAAAGAAATCGACATGTGACGCCATGTACAATGCCATTAATTCCATTTATGAATCTTTGGATGGCGGGTGTTGTGTTTTGGGCATATTTTTCGACTTATCAAGGGCTTTCGACGTTTTTGATCACGAAATCCTATTAAATAAGATGGAGAGGGTTGGTATTAGGGGGACGGCACTCGAGCTTTTCAGGTCCTATCTCACAAATAGATATCATGCCACGAGTGTGAATGGGGTAGTGGATGGGGTGTGTGGGGATTATGTGTCGGGGTTTGCGTTGGTGGACAGAGGTGTGCCGCAGGGGTCTATCTTGGGACCCACTTTATTTTTGATTTATGTTTCCGACCTTCAGACAGGGCTTCGTGACTGTGTTGTCACACAGTACGCTGACGACACTACATGTGTCGTAACAAGTGAGAGTCTGGGTCAATTATCGACGTTGGCATCTCGAGTGATTGCTGACATGGGCTCCTGGTGCAACTCTAATAAATTAATTTTAAACACAGCAAAAACGAAGATAGTTTATTTTTCAAAAAATTCAAAGATTGATTACAGTTTGCATGTGCGATCTGGTGGCCGTTCAATCCCTATGAGTCCATCTTGTGGTTTTTTGGGCCTTACTTTGGATTCATCCTTGTCTTGGCGTGAGCACTGCGCTCTTCTGGCCGGCCGGGTCTCCTCCGCCATATATGCGTTGAATATATTGAAGAGATGTACCTCGACTGATGCAATCGAGAAATTTTATTATGGTAGCATAGAGTCTCGCCTGCGTTATGCAATTATTTTTTGGGGATCATCCACCAGCTTCAATACTATATTTCTATTGCAGAAGGAGTGATTCGATCAATGTGTGGGGTGCATTTTTTGGCCCCCTGGAGGGATCTTTTCCGTAATTTGAAGATCTTAACGCTCCCTTCTTTGTATATTTATGAGCTGATTATGCTAGTGTAGAGAAATTCGTCACGGTTTGTCAGGAATAAGCAGGTTTATATTACTATGACCACGCGAAACGGGTTCAATTTGTCCGTGCCATCGCATAGGTCAAGCAGCTACGAGAGGGGGCCTTATTAAAAAGCTATCTCGGCTTTTAATGCACTCCCGGAGTACTTAAAGATAGCTGCTGATGTGAATAGAACCGCTTTCAAACGCAATTTGAAAGCATATCTTTTGGACAGGGCCTTCTATAACTTTAAAGAGTTATTAAATAATACGTTGTAAATACCGGACGTGGATACTATAAATTGTGTTAACTTTTGTATGTCTGTTCTCTTAATGTAACATACATATTGTGCTGTATATGATTCTGCTATTGCAGTGTGTTCTTTTTTTTAACTTTTCCTTTGTTTGTTATTTGACACTGCCAATGTTTTTTTTGTAAAAATTTACGGCAATAAATTATATAAAAAAAAAAAAAAAAAAAAACGCCTTCTTATTTAGCCTACTTATATAATAGAATCATCAAATTAATCTGGCGCGAACTTAATCGTTTAAATATCTGAAGAAAAAGAGAAGCGATATGTCTGGTGACTTCTTAACTCCAGTTTTGTAATTGACATACCTGTAGTCTCTATTGATGAAGATGTCATTTTTCGCTTGATCTTAATTGTTAAAAGTGCTGCTGTTGGCATTAATGGTATTGGCATTCATATGCTTACAAACTGCTCAGTGTTCATACTTACGTCGGTCGTTCCATACATAACTCACCTGATTAACTGTTGCATAGCGGTGAGCAATTTTCCTGCTTTGTGGAGAAATCACTTGTAATCTCTATACCTAAAAAGGTAAATTGTACCAACATCTGTGATCTTCGGCTTCTTACTTTATTGCCCGTCCTCAGCGGTGGTCTAGAAAAGATATTAAGTAGTTAAATTCATGAATATTTTGCAAGCATGTGATTTACTCCCTCTGTGCCAGTCGGGTTTTCGAGTTAACCACAGTTGCACTACTACACTTCTATAGGTGACCGCTGATATTCTTAGATCTAGAGATAATAACTCTATATCTCTATTAGATTTGTTAGATTACAGGAAGGCATTCGACACTGTTAACTATGACATCTTGTTGGCTGTCTTACACCAGATGGGTTTCACTGATGGCGCAGTAGATTTGGCCTGATCATTTTCGCAGTATCGTGCACTAAAACTTAATCCTGAAAAAACACTGTTGGTCCTGGTTGGCAACCCTACTTCAATTCAGGACATTAAAAAACGGATTAAGATAAATACCAATAATACTGTAGTATCAGAAATTTAGTCGGTGAAAAATAATTGATAACAGCTTCAGATTTAAGGAACATATTTCAAAAATTATACAGTTAGCCTACACCAATCTAAAAATACTGTATCCTTACCGATTAATACTTGACTACCGTACTGAAACTATATTATGGGAAAGTCTTATTTTATAGCACTTTAATTATGCTTCTGCAGTCTACGATCCCTGCTTAGATAATTCTGATCGTTTTAGTATCTGAAAGGTACAGAATGCTTGTATGCGCCATATTTTTAAAGTAAATTATATTATACTACGCATAAACTAATCGAGTTGCATTTTAAAAGTTATACAATTCTCGAAGGTAAATCACCATATCTTTAAAAAAATTAAAATTGGAAGATTATAAATTCATGTTATTTTAATCAGCTGTTAAAGGTCTATCATAAAATGTATACCGTTCCATTAAAAAAAAGAACTACAGGTATGTGTTGGTTTGTCGTTTTCGAAGACTCTGTGTAAATAAAAACATTTTTAAATTGTTCAGCTCATAATTATCTAAAATTTGTGAATTAAAAGCTTTTTGTTATTTAGATTGCTGGATGGACGGTATATTTCCATGGTAGTGCTGACGTTTACGAAAAACGTGAAAACCTAAATAATAGCTGACGATCGGCACACAAGGTAATATTCTCATGGTTTTTTGAGTGAAATTGAGCGCCGATTGAATGAATAGGTCTTAGAAATTATCAAACGTTGAGGCAAGTAAATATTTTTACTATAACTTCTAAAACTCATGGAAATTTCGTAGAATTTCACTAGAGCAATAATAATTCATCTAGTATAGCTGAAACCGTATATAACAAGAAAATGGGTGTGCTTAAAACCACACGGCAGAAGTGAAAACTTCATCAAGGCGAGGTTAATAATACGAAATCCAACTTATTTTTTTTTCTATATTACATTAGGGTCATCCTGCATCGACGAATTGAGTTGCTGAGATTTAGTGTGCTTCTTTTGACGATATTTCTTCACGCGCGCATTAGACATTTCCCTTTTTCGTTTTAATTTGTCATCGATTTGATTTTCTTCATCCATCCTGTGTAACAGAAAAAAATTAAATGCTTATAAATTCGTATATAATGAGCAATTAAAGCAATGCTCTATTCTCAACGTTTCTGTTTTGCATTGGTATACAAATTATAGTAAATGCGTGTGGACGTTATTTAACACCCGAAATATACTCATCAGTTTCCGAGTCATCCATATCATTTTAATAAAAATGCTAAAACTTAGCTGAGAGCGAAATATTATATTATATTATTATAGAGATAATGTCTCATACAAACACAACAAATTTTTTGGTTAACCGTCCGCGAAGTTACCAATTAGCGAACGCTACACAGTCCGCGAAATACAATTTCGCGGCCGTTGCTATGGCAGCGGCTGCGAAATATAATCGCGTGTGTGTACGGACAACTTTAAAGGGTTCCTCGATGGAGAGATTTTCCGATACGCTTCTGGGTCGGTTTGGACGCATGTATATATATATATAGACAATATGAATACTCGCTTACGAGTCCCGCGTTGGTCTGATGCTAACGTGCCGGCTCCTCACCCGTGCGGCTCGGGATCGAATCTGCTCGGGGGCATGAATTTCTTTATTCATTTAAATTTCAATTTAATTGAAATTAAATACCTCTATATGATATTTTTCTCTCGTTCCATTAGTCGACTAGAGCCGACTTTACCCGAACGAGCGTTACATAGCCGAGCGTGACGGCTCAGTCTTGTTCAGTGCCCACAATCAACGCAACGCGCCCAAAGAAGTTTACACTTCAATAAACGAGATCTCCATGGTGGAGAAGTTATCTGATACACGTTGTATATAAGATAAACAAAGAAATTTAATAATAAATTGAAACACATCCAAATACACAATCAATTTTGTTTTGTTTTTTAAATTGAATACTGAACGTTTCATTTAGAAAACTATAAGTATGTGTTGGTTCGTCGTTCTCGAACACTTTGTATAAATGATAATATGTTTAAATTGTGCAGCTCACAATTATCTAAAATGTTTGTATTAAAAAGCTTTTCTTTATCTACATTACTAGGATGGTATATTTCCATGAATGCGTTGACGTTTACGAAAAACTACGTGAAAACTTAAATAGTAGCTGACGATCAGCACGGAGGGTAATGTTTTCGAGGATTTTGAGTGAAATTGAGCGCCGATTCAGTGGAAAGGTGTTAGAAATAATCCGGCGTTGAGGCGTGTAATCTTCTGTATCTCGTCGAAATTTGGAATTCGAAAATTATCGTAGAATTTCTCTAGTCGTTAGAAATAATTCATTGAATGTTGGCTTAACCTGTATATTTTATAATTAACCGAGATGTTCATGGGGAAAATATTGAAAAATTGAAATAAAGAATGAAATAAAATAATTAAATGAAACACATCCAAATACATCGATTTTACCGAAAATTCTAAAATCATTTATAAACCATATATCGTCTACTTAGGCGCCATACTAATAAAAAAGGCAAAACCCTATCGTAATTTTTTTTCAATTAAACTCCAGTGTACTACGTTTTTATCATTACTTATCGCTTGACACCTGTAATATTCACGTTTGTTCTCGTCATCACTTGATGATCTCCTTTTTAAATGAAAAAGGAACACCGGCGAAAAAATAAAAGAACTCGAGCGTTGTCGATGAAAACTTCGATAACGAACACGCGAGCAGGCTATGAATTTCAAGGCCAAGGTCGCGGATATTTACCTCATTATCTGTTTTCGTCTCTCGTATTCTTCCCCGCACCCCACCTCGCCTACATCCACCGTACTCGTGCAGTTCAAAATGTAATAACAAATATAAAGTCATATTCAAAGCGCGTATGTGCGCTATGACCGACCCGCTAGTGGCACACCGGCCAATGTCGAGGTGTCGTATATACAACTACGTCGATGATGTTCTTTTACTATATACGGGATGAGTCACAAGTACGAGGAATTGATTATTTTTCATTTGAATAGTGTAAGCTTTACACGTCAATGTATTTCCTGTTTTTTAGTGGATAAAAGAGGCTTAAGGGATATGGGAAATCTTCTGACGTCTAGTAAACGCAATTATTTTTATCGGTGCACGCTAGTTTGCTCCAATGTCCTTATACTAATTCGCTCCCGTGAGTTAAGAGGACACCTACCTATTTCTAGGAATACGAATCATAAGGGAAATCATTATACTTATACGGTAACATAGATAATATTGTTTAACCCAAAATAATTAACTGACTTTTCTTGTTAGCAACACTTTTCTTTTTATTCATTCAATTAATTAGCAAAAATTTTAAATGTATAATTGGTTAAATTAGTAAATGAGATACCAGTAGATGTGGAAAGTGGCCTGAATTCATAAACCGCCAAAGTTGAGTTATTCATTTTTTCACTGGATGTGGCTGAAACTGATGTTGATGTTGACGGTGCAGAAGTATCTTCAGTTAAATTACTGAAAATTCTTTTTGAAATTTTCACATTGTTTTCGATGCTATCTTCCACATAAGCTTCCGCGACTCCGCTACTACGCCAACCACCGTGTCTCGTCAAAACTTGAATGTGCGCCCCACTGTCGGCTAGAAATGTCGTAGAAGTTCTGCGGAAACAATGTCCTGTGAAACTGTTCGAATCCGGAAGCCCTAAATACGCAGCCATTTTCCTTGGTATATTGTAGAAGGTGTTTATACCAATTGGTTGCACAGTGCACTTGCCCTGTTTATAACATATAAAGAGTCTACGATGGTCCACATGCTTCGGTCTCAAATTGAAATACTTGCTATGAAACTCAATACCATTTATACCAGTTTCCGACGTTACTGTGAAGACACGCCTTTTTTTTGTTTTTGTATCGTGTAAAGTAATCACCAAAATACGCCCGGTATCTTCTACATCATCAACTTTTAAGAGACGTAATTCTTCCGCCCGATAGTCTCCTTGCAACGCAACGATTGTCACTACCTTCATAAGGAGAAAGCTGTTATCAGGAGTATTGTTTAAGAAACCCTTTACATTGTCAATTGTTAGATCTTTTGATTTTTTTGGTACATAACCGTCATTTTGACGTTTCAGATAGACCAACTATTTTTTATAGGCAGAAATGTCTACATTTTCGTTTACTTGTAGAGTGCTTTCCACCATCGAATACACTGACCAGAGTGTTGAGCATTTAAGAGTTTTAACCTGGAAGAATATTTAAAATTAGTGCTTGTAATAATTTTCATAACGAACCTTTTCACAAAAGTACGCAATTAGAGTATCTTCATCATTTGCTCCTTCCACATTCTTTTCATTTCTCGTATTTTGCTCTAGACTTTGTAGGCAGTAAACCTGATTCCGCTTTTGATACCAATTGCAGATTTTTTTGAAGTGTAAACTTCTTAAGGCGCGTTGCGCTGATTGTAGGCAGTGAACAAGACTGACCTGCAACGCTCGGATATGTAACGCTCGGATATGTAACGCTCGGATATGTAACGCTCTTCGGGTAAAGTCGGCTAAGGGAACAAGATAAATACATATATCATATAGAGGTATTTAATTTCAATTAAATTGAAATTTAAATGAATAAATAAATTCATGTCCCAGAGCAGATGTGAACCGGAGCCGCCTGGGTGAGAGGCTAGCACTTAACCATTAGACCAAGGGCGGGAGTCGAAAGCCAGTATATCGTCTATTTATATATATACATGCGTCCGAAAATCTCCTTAATAATGCTTGCGGCCGAGGCAAGACAATCTCGAGTACGTTAAAGTTTTTCGCGGACAAGATATACACACAATTTTTTGGGCAACCGTTAAATTTTTCAATCGATTTAATTTAAATTGAAACACAATTTAATTTAATTTAGTTCTAAAGGTGCTAAATTAAAGTGGTTTACTTGCTTTAAATGGAAATGAGACGAATATAATAAACTATAAATACTTGATAGTTGTCAAAATAAGTCGTAGGATGTGTGATTAAACATGTGTCAAAATGTGTATTTACTTTAACGGCCGCTGCCATAACAACGGCGGCGAAATTGTATTTCGCGAACTGTGTTGCGTTCGCGAATTGGTAACTTCGCCGGACGATTAACCAAAAAGTTTGTTGTGTGTGTATGAGACATTATCTCTCTTCATAAAATATAGTTTGATATTTTTTAAATGTAATATAGAACGAAAAAAAAGTGGTATTTCGTATTATTAACCTCGTCTTGATGAAGTTTACACTTCTGCTGTGTGTGTTTAAGCACACCCATTTTCTTGTTTCATTATTTTTGCTTGATTGATTCATTTTAGACAGTGCTGCCATTCTTTATAGAATGACTGGAACTAGGACACTGGAAAAGCTTTCATCTGGTTGGCTACAGCAGACTTAATGTTCTGGACTGTCCCAAAATAACGTTCTTTGAGATGATTTTTGAAGCTCTAGAAAAAGATAAAACCACAAGGATTCAAGTCAGGCGAATAGAGGGGCTGAGAGGCCACAGGAATGTTTCTACTGGCCAAACACTCGTTTTCTGGAATTATTTTTGCGCAGATTTGTCTCATCCCCAAATCATTGAAAACAATCTGATAAATCGTGGTGTCAGTCAAATTCAACGCTTGGGTCGGTCTGAAAGCCGACCATTTGACCGCACAAGATCACTGATTTTATCGGCATTTTCATCTGTTCCTTTTGCAAGTAAGCAAGTAGGCTAGTATACAACAATATGTTTAAGTAGTGTAAATAGGTTAAGATCATTAAATTTAAATAGTTGGAGTAGGGTAGTAATAGGATGTAGTGTGATTGTTATATTGACACATGTCAGAAGAGCACTATAAAGTCTGTTAACCGATGTAAGTGTTCTGGTTCACCATCTGGCTTCAGACCATCCATCATTCGGTCCAACAGTGACAGTCCATCGATATATATTACATGGCGACCCTGACTAAATTTCGAATGCCTTGACAAAACACTGTCTCCGTAAGCCTGCTAAAGTTTTGCGAAACGTTATTTTGCTCTGTGTGTCCAAGTCCGCAACAAAACCTGATACAACACCATTGGTCAAAATTGATCATTCATTTTCGAGCGCACTGTTTCATGAAAAAAATCGCTACGGACAACCAAATGACCCTACAAAGTTGAAACTCGTACCGAAAGCGTATCACATGTTCATCCACTGCCCCTTCAAGTCCAGCGTTCTAAGTTGTTGCCATCTTCATGTTATTAAATTGTCAACATGGAAACGTCTTCATTATTTTCAAAATTATTGCTGAAAACCCTTTAAACTTATAATGTCAAATTTTATAACTACGTTGAATTCAAGCAGACAAACACCCGCTAGCTTTCAAGGCTGAAAAGAACATACGAAAAGTTATTATTAATTTTAGAAAACGCCATAATAACAGCAACTGAAATGTCAAGTAACTTCTAATGTCGAATAACAACACTTTAACTGCTTCTTTCTACGCTTTCACAGCGTTTTCAGGTATAGTGGAAGTCCCCATAGCATAAAATAAGTAACTCTAACCTCCAAATATCGAAAGAAAGCAACCCCTGCAGGTTTGTACGCGAGTATCTGATCCAATTTTCTTATGGAGAAAGCGCAAACAAAGCACATCAATATTACTGTACCAGCTCAAGCTCCAAGTAAGGTTAATTATATATGGAATCCATTTTTGCTTCTTTTAAGACATATTTCGCGTTATTGTCGCTGTTGTCTCCATATTTTCTTCCCATCACTATTGTTACATCATCACGCTATATAAATAATATAAAATATGTTGTTTATAATTAATATTTAGTCGTTATGACAATGTGAATGTGTGTATTTTAATTTTCAACTTTTTATTTTCAATGTGCATCGTTTAACATAAAATTAAAATATGTTTATACTTTGGTACGAAATAACAAGTGTACATTATAACTTTGATCAAGGTCAAGCGGTTCTTTATATGGTAAAAAATTACGTCCTACATTGTTTAATGGCTTTTTCACAATAACAAATGGTAATAGGAAGCAATAAACTTACCTAAGTAAATTGTAAATATCCTATAAATGGAATATTACACAGGGGCGCTATATTTTACTAACCGCAGGTAACAAATTATGATGGCCATTTAATAGAGTGAAGGCTGCCATAAATGTTTGCTGTTAATAGGGACATATTATCAATATTATGAGTTTTCAATGCCTAACAATAAAAAAGATTGGAGAAGTAGTAAAATCTATTATTATTATATTTTCTGTTAATTTTTCTAATACCGTTGATATGACCAACTGGATTATCAACATAATCGGCTTTTGACCGATTCTCCTAACATAAAAATTCTGTCATCTGACTGGCGTTATCTGTCCAAGGCATCATGAATTATGTAGTAAATTATTTTTCCGCCCTTCACTATGTAAAGAGAACATAACTGAGTTACTATCGAAGTCGTAACCTTAGTTATAACAAACCAAGGGAATCAAATACCGCATGTGTCAAATATAATTTGGTATAGGGATTTAATGTTTACGTGCGATTTATACGTATACAAGTAACACGTGGCAATGTGGCACCCCTACTGTCCGTCACCAATCCCGGCAAAAATCGACATCACAACGATTTTCTCCGATCTTCCCACTTCTCCCCACCAGATTTTACATTCAATGTTTAGCTGTGATATATTACATCCTCGTGCTGAACGATGATAGATAGATACAAAATTTCATTACATAGAGAAAGAAAACCAATAACAACCGCTGTGGTGTATATTGTGTTGCACATTCAACACAATTTCGAATACATTCATGGCGGCTGCTTACATCTAATTTGACAGTTGACAAAACATCAGTGACTGTCAAAAAATTACAATATCAGTACTTTTGTACTTTTTTTAAAGTAAAAACGAGCACGGGAGCAAAGTAAAATTACAGTCTCGACATGGTTAATATCCATGTCTAGACTGTAAAATAATGTGAGAAATAATAACTATTCAAATTTTGGAAAAATAATTTTTAATATTAATCTTATTAATTTGAATTAGAAACATCTTTTTTTATGCATATTTTTGAGATATCTAGTGAATTACCAGCGGTAGCGCGGTGTATTAACTAACATTTAAAAGTTAATGACAAAAATTAATTAAAGCTGAGCACTTAATTTAATTCTTTATTGTAGGTACAAAAAAATTGGCTAGCGGTACATATGATTTCAATTATGATAAATTAAAATTCATTCATGTTACCATCACTCAAAATGAGGTTGAAAATGTATAGAACCACTGCATAATTTTATATCTTAAATTGAAGAGATTAACTGAAACATCAAAATTGCTTAAGTAAAATTAAAAGACTTGGAAGTTAAAAATGTCAAATCCTTTAACATACTTAGAAACCATTTATGAAGAAGTGGAAGCTAATTATAAAAGGGTAATTTTTGTAGAAGTTATAATAGAAAATTACTGTAGAAAAGTTCCTTGATGAA
Source organism: Amphimallon solstitiale (assembly GCA_963170755.1). Lineage (NCBI taxonomy): Eukaryota > Metazoa > Arthropoda > Insecta > Coleoptera > Scarabaeidae > Amphimallon > Amphimallon solstitiale. Next base: position 66,793,771 of record OY720680.1, read on the forward strand.
CACAAACTTCAGTTTGTTTATGGCCTATTTGGAGATTTACCACGTCAGATGGTTATAAATTTACCTTAAAAAATGACAATTTTGCGATACTTAGGTCTTTAATCAAAGATAGGTTAAATGCAGAAATTGCTCAGTTGAAACTTTCACAAACCCTCATTTCTTGCTTTGTGTAGAAATCAAGTTGCAATTTGCAATTATAATACAATGGCAAACTTTCTTATCAGAGATAATTTTACAGAAGCAGCTTCTGTTTCTTCCGAGATTAAAAGGAAAGATACAACACATATAGTAACTCTAATTTTGTCTTTATATTGCGTTGGAATTAGAGTGAATCAACAAAATTCACTCTAAAGAATATATTATACTAACGTAGATAATTAATGTATTGGCTACAGACATACAAGTAATAAACTCTATACAGCAAATAATTTGTATACACATATAACCCCAACTTTTGACAAATACTCCTTTCTAATTCGTTTTAAATATTCATCATAGGCAAAGGCAAAACCATATTTTATGGAATAGAAGACGTAATGCTATGCTGGCATAATGTGATCCATATACAAATAATCCTTTTAAATTCGTTTTAAACATTTATCATAATGATGTTAAAAGGCGAAACTATATTGGTGAAATACAAAACGTAACGCTATGCCGGTTTAATGTGATCAAATCAAAGCTGCACATGCGCTTGAAATTATTATTCTATTTTGGGTTTGTTTATCAGATACATGCATTATTATAGAGCTTTAATAAAAGTTTTTAAATCAGTAAACAAACAGAAATCGTACGAAAATGGAGAAATTTTTTGGCAATAATTACTAACTGCGTCTTGTTAAATGCGAAAAAATATCATATGTAAACCATAGGCCAACAACATATTGAATATACAGTGTGTCAATAAAGTAAGGAACTTCCTAAATATCAGCTTTAAAACATATCTCTAGCAAAAACGCTCAGGCACGTATTTTTTTATTTTTGAAGGCGCATTTTCTTAGATTAAATTGAAGTATACAGGGTTATCAAAAAAGAAGATATGACGTTATCATGTGTTTTTGTAAATAGAATACCCTGTATATTTTTAAGAAAATCAAAAGAGCTTCTTATGAAGATTTCAACGATATATGAGTTGTTGGGGATATCTTTAATATTTACTTGTAGAAATTGTAAAAACACTTTTGGTGGAACTACATGATAATTTTTGGTAATTTTAATCTTTGAACGTTGTCATGACAGAATTGTCAGTATGGAAGGTGGCGTCTTATCTAATTAGACAGTGACTAACCACCGTTACTTTGTTTGGCCTTGCTTGTGTTATAATTGCCATTTCTTTTGATAAAAATGGGTCTAAGTGAGAGAGAACGGATTGAGATTCTTCTTGATTGGTTATGGTGACCGAAGAAGGAGTACAGTGGAAGTTTGCGAACTATTTAATGCAGCGCATCCTAATCGGCAACCAATAACTCGCTCAACCGTAAGTAAAATACTTCTAAAGTATGAGGAGTACGGAAATGTTAGGGATCTACCTAAAACTGGGCGACCAAAGTGGATGATGAAGCTAAGTTAAATATTCCTTTGACAGTGCAAGATAATCCGAATTGTGCTACTCGTCAAGCAGCTTTAAACTTTAATTGCATCCATGAGACTGTTAGAAAAATTTGGCATAAGCAGAAATATCATCCTTATAAAGTGCATCTTGTCCATGAATTGTCGGAAGATGATTTTGATCGCCGTTTGGAGTTTTCAGAAAACTTACAAATACATTGTGAACGTGATGAAATGTTTGCTAGAAACATGTTATTTTCAGATGAGGCAACTTTTTCTTTAAACGGAACAGTTAACCGACAAAATTGTAGATACTGGACAGAACATAATCCTCACTGGATGCAGGAAGCTCGAAGTCAACACCCTCAGAAGGTGAACGTCTGGGCTGGAATACTAAAAAATAGAATTTTAGGACCTTTCTTTTTTGATGGAAAAATAAATGGGGATATATATCTATTTGGATTTTTTACAGTTAGAGCTTCTTCCTGCGCTTGTGGAACTTTATCCTGATCCAAATACCCCTGACAGTCCTAGTAATAAAGTCTGGTTCCAACAAGATGGAGCACCTCCTCATTATTCTCGACCTTGCGTAACTACCTAAATTTGATTTTTAATAACCGATGGATTGGCAGACGTGGGGTTGTTGAGTGGCCAGCTCGCTCCCCTGACTTAACACCACTAGATTTCTTCCTGTGGGGTTACCTAAAAAGCAAAGTTTATGTAAATAGACCTCAAGATATTAATGATTTAAAAGAACGCATACGCCAAGAGATCCGAAGAATCACGCCAGATGTAATCAGCAATGTTCAAAATGAGTTTATTTCTCGCCTAGGCTACTGTCAGATTGTGAACGGGCAGCAATTTGAACATTTACTTAAGTAAATTTTTGTTTTAGATTTAAAAATAAACAAGTTAAACTCTATTGTAATTATTTTATGACGTTGTTCCACCAAAACTGTTTTTTCAATTTCTACAAGTAAATATTAAAGATATCCCAACAACACATATATCGTTGAAATCTTCATGAGAAGCTCTTTTGATTTTCTTAAAAATATACAGGGTATTCCATTTAAAAGAACACATGATAACGTCATATCTTCCTTTTTGATAAACCTGTATACTTCAATTTAATCTAAGAAAATGCGTCTTCAAAAATAAAAAAATACGTGTCTGAGCGTTTTTGCTAGAGATATGTTTTAAAGCTGATATTTAGGGTGTTCCTTACTTTATTGACACACTGTATATATTTTTCATACGTTTTATGAATTGTGGTATAAGCAACTGCAGAGCAACAATACGTGCTTTATGTGTATCCAACGACACATGTTTTACTACGAGAGGGTTTTACTTGCCGTAACAGTGATACATTGCAAATTTTGCATCGGAGTTGAATACCGTCGTGTTCTAGCGCAGGCAAATCTCCTATCCACTTTTCAACAATATCTCGCGACGGATGTGAACGGGACATACTTACGCAATAGAACACATGTAACTAATAAAATTAAACAAAACAGCGGCCCGCTACAGACAGCGCTTCCGATTTAACTAAAATACTTTCGACGCTCGATAGATGCAACTACCTTTGCACATACATATTGTAAGTTGGTAAATCTGGTATTTATGGAATAGCCTGTAGAGATAGTAATCAAAAATATGTTGGACAAACTAGGCGTGCAATTTCAACTCGTTACAAAGAACACATTGTACATTTTAGATACAACAGACCGGTAAAATCAAGTTGCTCGACATATTTTCGACACAGGCCACGATATGCCTACAAATAGTCTTAGATTAGTTAAAACTGTAAATAATTTTAGAGAATTAGACAGTTATGAAAGTATTTATATACATAGAAATAGATGTAAGTTAATGAATTCTGACAATACGCCAATACGTGAGTCCAGTTTGTACGAATTTTTATAAGTTTAGCTGATTATTCTGTCACGCGTCACGCTTCCGTTATTGTCCCGCTAGATTTAGCTAGTACATATATAAAAGGGATGTTGTTTGTTAAGAAATTGTGTTATCCCACTTGTGATTTGATGAAGAGAATATCTTCTAAGGTATACACCTTAGCCAAAACACAACGTTTAACAACTGAAAATGGAAAATTAGTTGCCGAAATACGTATATAGATTTTTTCATATCTTTTTAATTTTTGTGGTAAGGGATTTTCATATTTTTATTGTAGTAAATCGGTACAATTACGAAACCAGTTTACATAAAAATCAAAACCTGCCGTCCCCTTGTTTATTCACCTAGTTTATAAAAAGGAAGATAAAACGTAGTAACGGCCAAGACAACGTACGATTGGTCGCGAACAGTATTCACGTCTGCGTCCCGACTTATCTGCTTTATTAATTTATTTTTAAACAAGGAATGTTTTTTACGTTAATCAGTGTGATACGATTGACCTTGTTCCTTGACACTAGCAGCAAACATAGTTATACGGACAACCTTGAGTGTTGATAAATTTATTTAATGTTTTCAATTATCGGTGAGCTTGTCCGATGTTTTGTGTACATATGTGTATCGTGTGTATATACCACACTTACACTTGCAGTAAAGTATAGGAGGGGAAGCAATTTGTTTGTTTTTTACATTAACGTCTGTTTTAATTTGTCGTTCCAGTTTATCTCTTGTTTGGAAGAGAAGCGATGAGGAGAGGACGAAATTTATCTTAAGCTGTTTTAAATATGTGGTAAATGTGACACATCCTCTAACGAAGGCTGATATGAAAAGACCATTTAACATGCCGAGGTCACACGTTACATTATGCTTCAGTCAAAGCAGAATTAATGTTTTCTTCTTCTCTAATTCGTGTATAAGATAATCTGCATTTAAAGCAATATTTAACATTGTATTCAAGAGAAGTAGGTACTAGAAAGACGATGGTGTACATTTCTGAACAGAAGATCTAATAACCACAAATATATTATTATGCAAATTTATACTACGGTATATAAAGAGTCCCAATTCTTGCACATTTGTATATTGGCAGAACCACGATACACTTACTTATACCGGTATGCTCGCTTGAGCTGTCAATGACGTCATTGCGAAGCAAGTCAGATTGACAGTTCTCATATCGGCTGCATTTTGACAGAGTTTGAAGTTATTTTATTGTTTTTTTTAATAATATTCTCTTTAATATGTCTGGTTGAGTTGTATACGGTTGTCGTAAATACAACTCGGAATGGAAAAATGATATTTCCAGAAATCTGATTTTATCATTGTTCATAATAAAAAAAATATTTTAGCATGTATCTGTTCCGTTCATTTTGAGTCATCATGTTTTCTTACATCACTCCAACAAGAATTACTGCAATTTTCCAATAAATCATACAGAGATTTAAACTGAGATGCGGTTCCCAGATTCAAAGAAATGACAATAATGAGTTGAAAATCTTTAAAAAGCAAAAAATAGACGCTTTAATAAAACATATAGATATGCTCAGAGTACTTTAGGATCGAGCAGTAAAATGTGTGAAACATCGATATAGACTGATTTTGAAGCTTTAAAATCTCCGATGCTCACTAATCACCTATGAAAGTGAATTATTTGATTCAATATTTTCCCCAAAATTGTCACATTAAGAGCAACACGTTTAAACATTTGTGAACATTCATAAAGTATTTTGAGCCATTATATACATCGTAGCAACATAAGTAGTTTCTTTCCTTATATGGCAAGGATGTAGACAGAATAGTGTTTGGATTTCAGTCTGATACAAAAATGAAAAGCTTCTTCTTTAATAGTGTTAAAAAATATTGACTCAGACTGAATTGAAATAGACTTCTTGAACTATCAAAGTTGTTATTTAACCTTTTACAAACATTTATCCATAACCTCCATGGTATCTTTGTTAAGGAACATATTGTAACGAAATGAGTTTACATTAAATAAAAGAAGCAGACCTCTGGGCGCGATAAAAACGAAATTGTCACACGCAAAAAAAGAGGCAGACCGGGCGACGTATAAAAACGCTCTTGTTTACACACCACCATAAATCAATCTCCACGCCGTACGGCATAGTCCAGCGGGGACAGAATGTCTATGGAATATTCTCCATACATCGAGTGGGAGATAGAGTTTACGCGAATGTTCTAGTAATCTTCGCATGTGTATATAAGGCGACTGGGTCACCGATGGAGGGATTCATTGCGGGATGAGTAATTGAAGAATAGTTTCGATGGAAAGAAAGTCCTTAAGTAGTCTCAAGTGCGAAGAAATAAATAAGTAGTGCCGTCTTAAATAATTTTAAGTGTATAAATATACAGACTGTTTTAAATAAATAAATGCACGAGTTGTTTATTGGAACCCGAAAACGTTACAATATAATACATTATCCTCCTTTTATAAATATTTGTATTTTGTTCAAATTACAGTATCTTTATCAAATACAAAAACCTCATAAAATCTCTTGAAATTAAAAATTTTTTAAGGCAGGAAAAAGATGAAATAAAAGTTATATTTGGCTGGCAGTTTTATTTGAACTTAATATAATTATAATACAAAGCCTCTTAAAATTCTGAAATACGCTAATACACTATTATTATTGTTTAATCTACAATCAAGATTAATGTATGACTTGAAGTCGTGGGGTCAGTTTTATGCTCTTCTATTTCCGTGAGTAATTTATAATTATTGTAAACATACAAAATATGTATATTAAACATAAGAAACTCCAGCCAAGTTGTATTTGCTTCATTCAAATGTTGGTTTATCTTCTCTTCAACTTTCGAGATCCTTCGATTAAAAGCTATAGATTACCAATATCGAATGCTTGAGATCTGCGATTCACTAAATAGGATTTACATCTGTGCACAAGAAAATATTATAAACCACAAAATATATGTTAAATAAATATCTTTATTTGCATTTTGGCAATGATTTTATTCTTTAAATAAAACATTTATCAATACATCAATTACAATTTTCAGTATATATTTACACAGATCATTAATGTATAACTCTAGTCTCTAGATAGCACAATACAAAAATAATCTAACAGAATAAACTATTTTGCATTGTGTATTGAAAATGTAATCCAAACACATGCAGAAAAAGTTAAAACATCTTATGTAGTTACGATTGCATTTCAAAATACCACTTTGCGTGAGTACTTCAATAATTGTTTATATTATTAAATAAACAACTATAATCAAAAATTACTACTAAATTGCGTAATTTGGATTTCTGGAAATACCATTTTTCAAATTTATTAAATCCCGCCTTTTTCACGCAATTAACCACACATTTCGTACTGTCTCTTCCTGTAATAAAACCTAATATTTAATCTGACTATCTCTACTTTTTCGATTGTATTTACGACAACCGTACACAGCACAACCAAGCATATTAAATAGAACTAGTGATCGCCCAGGGGTCGAAATTCGACCTTTTTATTTAATTAATTTGATGTATTATACATCAATTTTATCTTTCTACACCCTTTCCCCATATGAACTTTAACGTGACAAATCTCACACTCTTCTGTGCGCGGAATATGATTAAAAACGGGTACAAAGTTTTTTCTTCTAGATATTTAAAAAAAAATGAGGTGTGGCCACCACACGACTTTCTTATACGTATGAGCGTTTCAAATAATAGAATTTTAAGAATTTTTTTATATAAAAATTATTCAAAATCCTATTCTAAGTACTTCTATTTTCTTAATAAATCTTTATAGAATGCATACTTTGCAAGATATTATCAAAAAAGTGCTACTCGCTAAGAGTAAAAGTGCTACTTCCGGTCCGAATTTTGAAATTTCATATATACAAAAAATATTGCAAATTCAGTTCTAAATACTTTTGTACTCTTGATAAATATATATAGAATGCATAACTTACGACATATTTGCAAAAAATCGTTATCCGATAAGAGTAAAAGTAGTACTTCCGGTCTGAATTTTGAAATTTCATTTATACAAAAGATATTGAAAATTTTGTTTTAAATACTTTTATACCCGTAATGTACTTGTCTAAAAAGCATGACTTGCGAAATATTCGCAAAAAACTGATTTTCGATAAGAGTAAAAGACCTACTTCCGGTAGGAATTTCGAAAAACTTTTTAAATAAAATTATTTTCAATTTCAATTTTAAGTATATATGAATTCTTTATAAATTTGTTTAAACTTAATAGTTGACGAAATATTGTCAAAATTCGATTTTTTCGCTGAAGTAAACTGCTACTTCCGGTCTACCGATTTTACTGAAAAACTAATCAGATCTTAAGAGGGAGATTATACACGTAAATACAACATTTGGAATTGATATCTACAGCGGTTTGACCGCTATCGTGGTCACACACACACACACAGGCACACAGGCACAGAGAGAGAGAGAGAGAGAGAGAGAGAGAGAGAGAGAGAGAGAGAGAGAGAGAGAGAGAGAGAGAGAGAGAGAGAGAGAGAGACATTTTTTAAAAAACACTTTTTTGGTATCAGGGGACTTCAAAACGTGGACATCTGCAAAAATCTCGAGGTCGAAAATTTTCATCATCACAATACTTCCTTATACTACGTATAAGAAAGTAAAAACGATAAAACAACTTAAAACTGTGTCAAAATGCAGCCGATGTGAGAACTGTGGAACAAAATACCCTCCCCACAGTGTGACTGCGGCGCTGTAAGGCAGACGATCCGCCACATCACGGAACATTGCAACCTGCGGGCATATGGGGGCCGTCCGGATGAGTTTCTGACAGCGACACCAGACTCGATTGAATATATTAATAATTTAGACATTCAACTGTGAATTGTGTTATATTTCTGTGTTATATTTTGATATATTTTTGTGTTTTTACATTCCATTGTGCTATATGCTGTTGTTGTTGCCATACGATAAATAAATAAATACCGTGCTTTGTTCTATTGGTCAAGAAAAATAAGCGCACCAGCTTCCCCAAGATTCTTTAAAAGGCCCCAGGGTAATTCGCTGTCTGTTAAGGCACAATAACTCAGTATTAGTCCGACGTTTTTTTTCCGGATATTTATAGAAAAAACAGAATCAATGGTCGTAGCAAAGGAGCCCATTAGATGTAAACTGGCTGTAAACGACCAAGCCTATCCACCAATGTATGCAAAATACGTACTTAGAAGCTGCGATAACGAGCTCCAAAAATTTACAACAGGAAGGCAGAACCCAAGTTAACAAAGCCTCAAGAATCTCTGGCTATATGAGGGATCTCATATGGAGGAACAAATACATGTCCACTGAAAGCAAAGTCCGCATATATAAAAGCACCGTGAGACCTGTACTCACATATGCAGTGGAAACTCGAGCAGATACAACAAACACGAAGAGCATGATGAGAGTAGCAATATTAAGGGAGTAAGTTTGAGAGACCAGATAAGAAGCAGAGATATAAAAGCAGGTCTCAAAATTCAAGATGTGGTGCAGTTTACCAGATCAAGACGACGATATTGGAGAGACCACGTCGACAGGATGACAGAGGATCGATGGGCAAAATGGGCAAAGGATGAAAAGCCGAGTAAAAGGAGACCCCCCATTCCCGGTCGACCTTCCAAAAGATGGTACGAGAGCTGAACATCTGCTTCCCAAGAGGCTGAACGAGATCAAGAGTAGAAGAAACAAGACTAAGTCTTAAGAAAAGAAAAAGAAGAAGAAGAAGGAGAAGAAAAATAAGGTTTATTCAACTTTTTAATTTTTATTTTGCAAAATCCCAAAATTCAGTATTCACACTTAAATTTAAAGAAAGTTACAGGTACAGCCTTCAAATTTAAGTTTAATTTTAAGGAGTAAAGTTTAAAGATTATTTTTACCTCTTCTAAAAACTTTTAAGTTAAAAAAATTAAAACTACATATTATTTACAAGTAATTTTGTATATGGATGAAGCACACAACTGTACACATTAAAATTAAACTTAAATTTGGAGGCTGTACCTATACTTTTTTAAATTTAAGTTTAAATGCTGCAGTTTGGGATTTTGCAAAATAAAAATTAAAAAGACCAAAAAAACCGTGGAACTAATATTGAGTTATTGAGTCTTAACGGACAGCAAATGACCCCCTCTTTCGCCCAATTTAATTTGGCAAACGATGCACGAAACACCCTGTATACAAATTATTTAATACATACTGTGTACTAAGTATCATAATACTCAGTATTAAAAAAATACTTAACATACAATGAAATTTTCCTTAATACATTTCTTTTATATTAAAACATTTTTTCAGTTTAATATGATGTGGTTCTTGTAATCTAAAACATGGCAATTATTTAGATGTAAACGAAATTAAATAAATCACTTCCATCAGTCAAGTTTAATTTATGGATGCCTGCATGGCTACACAAGCTATTTGTCGCGGAAATGAAAAGAATAAGCAATTATGATAATAGACCGACTAGTAATGATGATAAAAAGGATTTTTTTCTCATGCTATGGTATTTAGTACGTATTCAATAAACGTACACAATAAGTACCGCATTCGCAATCGAATTCATCGATTATTTTCCTATTCAGTGTGCAAATTAAATGTATGTGACTTGACTTCATACATCTGTAATTATTGCTTACAGATGTATGAAGTTTTTATAATATGAAGAAGAACGAAATAATAATAAAAATCCTCCTTCATATTATAATGAAAATAAATGTGCATCAATTAATTTTTGCAGTGCTAGTGTAAAGGCTGTATTACACTTATCAATTTCTTGACCAAGTTATTGATCAAGAAATTGTCAAGTTCTTGCTCAAGTTATTGTTGACCTTGGCTGTTTTACACTTAACAATTTCTTCACCAAGTTTTTTGGGAAATAAAGAAATAATAAATTTACCGAAAATTTTGTTCGATATTGAATGGAAAAATAACTGCACAAGTGGTGCTAAAATAAATAACTAGTTTACGCACACAATTCTTTCAAGAAGTATCAGAGAGTGTTAATTAACGTGTCATTTTTAACAAGATTCTAAAATGAACTTTCTGTTTACATTGTACGCAGTTGGCAAAAACTTTATAACATGAATTTTACTAGAAATCACTAAGAACTTGATCAAGTTGCAGAAGAAAAATAGAACATGTTCTAAGTCAACAAGTTCTTGGTCAAGAAATTGATCAATAATACACAACTTGTCGTCAATTTTCACTTGATCAAGTTTTTGGTCAATAACTTGGTCAAGAAATTGATAAGTGTAATATAGCCTTAATATAGAATGATATATTAGTATTTATCTAAACCTGTTTTTCTTCAGGCGTATTTGCTTTTGTTGTTTCGGGTGATGTACAGGCCCAGCTTTCCATCAATCTTTTCAACAGTCTTCCGTCAGAGAGCAACGATAAAGAACTAAGACGCGTGTTCCTGTTTCATCAGTGGGCGGTGCGAGTTTGATTCTTTAGTCGTCATTATCACCAACGTCACGCCGTCTATGGTCTGCTTTGTGACTCTTAATTTTGAATGTTTATCACTCATCGAAGTAAAAGTGGGCCGCGACACATTAAGGCATTCGACTATGCTGTCGCTTCTCGGTTATTCTCGACTTTCTTGATCTCCTTTTCCTGCTGATTTCTTGCTATTTTTATTAGTCTTTTCTCGTCTGCTCATTGAACATGCTCATTCCATTTCCTTCTTTTCCCATTTACGAATCTAACGGCATATCCTTTGGTTTCTTATACCTCTATTCTTGTCCTTGTCTTTCCTTCCATCGTTCTCAGAATATTCATTTTATTTCTTCTCATCAGTTGTTTAACGGCCGTATTCACCAATATCAATTTAACTCTCTGTTAGCTAACAGACATATAAGGTTTATCAGTGTGTTAACAAAATATTTTATTCACCAAAAATATAGAATTTCTGATAACAAACGGACTTTTAACCGAAGGTTACTAGGAAATTAAGTTGGTGGTTTATTTACGACTACACACAAAAAAGTTTATTCTTAATCTGAACATAACCAGTTTGATTCAAGTGTACGTTGAATTCGCATATCAGCAAATAACACGTAAGCTTGATCTGAATGAAACACACTTTTATTGATTTATTATTACCGTGTACTCGTGTTGAGCATTTATATTATTAGTATTAATAGTATGATTTGCTTAAAAGTAAATAGATGTTATTATTATTTCAATTATACAGTAAAATACCGGCAAATATAACATCTTCTCGGCACAACCACTGCTAATGTTCAATCTAAATACTATTTTATTTAGCTTGAATAAATAAATATGTTCCATCCAAACGTATCATCATCTTACACCAATCATAGGTACGCTTTAACTAAAATATTTGCTTACTCTGTTTGAAAATATACCACGTTCCATTGGAAGTTAATATTTTTTTAATGAATGAATGCTTTACTACACTCAAATATGTAAAATGGTTTTTTTGCCGGTTTGACTATTTTGGACCGCTCCACCGCTCCATAGTTAGTTTAAACCGATTGTTACTTCTGAGGCAAGTAAACTAGTATACTCCATAAAGAAATACTAAAAAACATAACCTTTATAGTGAGCGATGCACACGGCCATAAATAACCACCAACAGCTTCATTAGAATATATAGGTGAAACAAAAACACATTAAAGGTATTACAAAATATATTTATTAATATATTAACGCTTTGTAAAAAAATATAATCATAATATTATCTTTGGTAGAGAAGCAAAGAAAAATGAATTTATGCATATTCAAAATAAACAACACGGAGATGATATATATAATTTATCCTGAATGTGATGAATGACTGTTGGTTCATCTAAGTTACATTCTTTCATCGGAATACCTACAATATTGTTAAAATTAACCGTAATCTCGTAGGCTTTGAGGTGAGGGGAATACTCTACAATGTTCAAAATTGTACACTTGAAAGTGACATCCTTATTATTAACCTTATTGACAAAAATATTTATTATTTTTCCAAACAGGGGAACACTACTAGTATTATCAAACGAATAAGGTAAAATACTATGGCAGTCATATTTTATACCATTAATTTCGAGCCAGGTAACTTCAAAATGTTCGTCTGATTTCAGTCCACACTTTTCCATAAAAACTTTTTCTGAATAATGCACATCAACAGGCATTGCATGATTTATAACGTCATCAAAACCACGTTGTGCTGATAGTCGATAGCAGTTTTTAAGCTGTGTCCTATAAGCTAATGAATATGGTAAGTTTTTTCTGTTTCGAGAATTATGACAAATGTTTTTGAGATCTTTGTGTTTGGCTTCAAATCTCATACATGACAACAATGATGGTGGGCCAATTTTTTGAATTATTCTACAATAATGTAATAAAAAGTGATGTTTTGGTTTTAAGGAAGTGTGAAACAGTTCAATATACATCTCATGATGGTCGGTAATTAGAGTTTGTAATAGTTCTAAAGTATGTGCCGAAATTACAGGAAATGACAAAATATCAACTATATCTAACACAATTAAATAAAATTTCCAAATTACGTTATCACTTTCAATCAAATCTCCAACTAGAAATCTAAAATTTCTAGTTAAGCACAACATTTCTGCTGATGACATAATCATACACCCGTTCTTTAGATGATCTTGTTTAATAAAGGGTGGAATGTTTTTCTCAAACTTTTCGTAGGTAAAGTATTTTATTCTAGAATTTAAATGCTGCAGTGAAAAGCTACTATTTGTTATTAGACTATTTATAATCAACGCCATATCGTACCGCAAAACCCCTTCATACAGGTCGTGCATTACATCACATACGAGATTGTCGTAAATATGAAAATTTTGTAATTGATGCCAAACACAGCGTTCTTTAATTCCTATATGATCAGACAAGTGTTGTTCATAGTCTTTTCTACATCTGATATGATCGTGGTTCTCCCGAACTTGGCGCATTGTGTCAACTTTAGTTGTGATACAAAATCTACAAAAATGGTGAGATGAGAAACTTTCATTTAGGCCAAAAATACTGTGTAGACCCAAATTATCACCTGTTATGCAAACTAGTTCAAAGTAAACTTTCTGTTCAGTATTATTTGTTTTTATTACTATACCTTTGTTTTCTAAATCGTTAATTTGTTCAACTAAAATACGAAAAAGAATGTCATTTCCAAATTTAACTCTGTCGCCACTATAAAACAAATAAGAGAGAAAAATATTTTCCAATCTAGTAGAATAGGCTGGGGGTACAGTAGCTATTGAAAAATATACTGCTCCTATGTTATAATCACCTGCGTGGCTGCCTAGTGGATTTCCTGACTCAAAATCGTCGAAATATAACACTATTGGAAGAACATTTTTTTTCCTATTTAATTTATTTTGCCACAAACTTCCATTCACTATATTATACATAGGTTCATCTGGTTTATATTCATGTAATAACTTTATCTGATGATCAATTATAATTTTAAAAACATTAGGTAGTTCTAAAAATGAAGTTAAGGTTTCATTCATGGGTACATAGTAACTGTAATTATTTTTAAGTTGCAAGGTCATTTCACCACTTTTTCTGTGCTGTTCTTGTGAAACACCTAGATGATATTCACGTGGCTTGATGAAGCACTGGGATTTCTGAAAAAACTGAACACGTTTGAATTCAGTATCGAGGGAAATAAACGAGTTTTCTACCGTTTCAAGCATTGTACATATATCAGTCAATATCATTTTGTCGGTGAAAAATTCACCAACTATTTTAACCGAATCTCTTATAAGTTTCAATATACCAGATGAAAGAAATGATTGAAAATCTACAATGATATTTTGGATTACTGATCTAGAGACAGTCAAATTATCGTAACATTTTGAAATTAGTAATGATAAAGATGAATTGAAGATGTTTCTAAAATCACGAAGGTTATTTGCAATTCTGGTCACTAAATCTTGAGAACCAAGTTGAGCATTTATTGACGCTGTAATATTATTAGTTAACTCACAGTGATCCAAATTTTCGTCTGTATTATGGATATTGTTGTTTATGGGTGTATTATCAGTCACTTCAGAGTCGCTATAAGTGATATTGTTTTGTGCAGTATGCTTTCGTTCTATATGTTTTTTGAAATCAGCTTTTCTATGGTATAATCTATTACAATCACCAACAGGACACAAAAAATAATTGCTTCTATTGTGGACAAGACTAATGTGGAAAAAATATTTTTTCAGATTTTGACAAAGTTTTCCGCAGTCGTTACATTTCATTTTTCTCTGCTTTTCTCATAAATAAGATCATAAAAAAAACAGTCTTCTTCGAAATAATACTAATTCTAATACTACTAATACTAATTACACAATCAAAAACTTGACAAAAATAAAAATTAAAAAATCAAAATAACAAGTATCTAGTTCTCTTAACGTTCACCATACATCCAAAATAGACAAAAATAGTAACAAAAATATAATATAAAATTCTGCTAAGAGCACATAATACTCTCATAAATTCTATAACAGGTCAACTTAGGTTTTAAGACGTTTTGTGAATGCGGCGACTATTTGCTCGGTGCTTGGTACTGTTTTGTCATATTCAGTAGTAATTTCGTACACACATCTTTGAATCAAGGTATATATATATTCTCCTTGAACGGGGTATCTTGAGTTGAAGGTATGAAACAATTTGAATAACGTGTCAAAGCACTTACCAAAGCTATCAAACTGATATTTAATGCAATCAATTACCACATAAAAACATCTTGGCGTGTAAATCGTCGGCCCCTCTATCAAAATAAACGGTTGAACAGTCTGTTTACGGTGGTGAGCTTTTTCTTTTCGATTTTCTATTATTTTTTCAATATCTCCAGGTGTCTGTAAAACATATTCTTTTAATAAAACTATCAATTACAATGTCCGCAGAAGTCAGTACCTTAACAAGTATAAGAATGGATTCCAAGACTTCCAGTGTGGAATATTTCCAATGTTTTTTGTTTGGTAGGACCACTCTCCCTCGGGGAGGTATGAGATATGGTAGCAGATTGACTTCCAGTGCCCGTTTCGTATCTAAATTTTATTAAGATCAGAAAATATTAAATTACAACTGAACATAGAATACCCTCGTTATCACATGATTTCCAAAGTTTCAGCAGGTTCAGTGAATCATTGTCTCGGAGATTGGTTTTGTTCAAATTTAAAACAGTTTGGAAAAACTGTTCCCAATTCGTATAGAATTTCAAACTAGCATTGGGAAATATCTTTTCGAAGTCTAGGTTAATCTGCAAAAAAGTAACCAAAAATACTTGAAAGTTATGCGTTTCAAAGAAAGTTTACTATTTTTCACTCACCAAAACTTCAGACCGGAGATCCCTTAATATTGGCCAGTTTTCCAAAAAATCGTGAACAGTATGGAAACAGTTTTTTCTTCTTAGTTCAAAAGTGATATTCCACTTTTCTAATACCGTTGCCCAAGGTTCGTTGTTATGTTTAAGCCATAAAACATCAACGTTTTTGGAATAATCTTCTGTAACATAATACTCATTATTATTATAATCAAGGTATAAAGGTCACAGTTTACCTAAATCTCTCGAAGTACTCGGTAAATTTTGATTAGTTACTTCTTCATCGGAATCTTTCGGTGTATCGCCACACTTGCGTTTTCGTAGGCGAACGGCCTCACCTCCAATATGGATTAAGTTGTGTACCTTCGATACTAGTTTGCCTCTGGCACACTTTGATTTTCCCGTTCTTGAATCCTTCTTTTTGATGGGGGGTACATAGTAAGTACCTACTGCTTCGTTTGCAAAAAGTGAAACGATTTTAGCGGCCAACACTAAATAATCGTTTTCGCTTAATCGACTAAAAAAAAAAAAAATAATAAATTCAATATTATAGGCCGCTGAAACTCATTTAAAGCGTAGTACTTACTGATTCACTATATGAGTATAAATATGCTTGGTTATAATATCAACCAAACGACCTTGTTGAGTATTGTTCAATCTTTCATTGGTATTGTAAAAATTTAAAATACTTTTTCCCAGCGGTGTTGTTTGTAGCAGAGTATTCAAATCAAAGTCCGTTAGTTTAGGTTTTGTGGTTTGAAAAAACAGATCCACAGTCTGTGAGATAATTGATTCAAAGCTATTGTCCAATGTTGTGTTTGCTGTTGTTGTTTCAGATTGGACTGTGATCGTCGAAGGCAGGCTAGGTTCAGGAGTAACCAGAGAATTGATGTCTGGTAATTCAACAACCTACAAAAATTTATTATCGATAAAACTTGAGTTTTTGCTAGATTAGAATTAAAAATACACAAAAAGAGTAACTCAAAAAAAAAAAAAATTGAGTGACAGTTTCATTATGATCAATATATCAAATAACTGCAATAATAATCTGTTCTTCCCATCAAGGATAAATGATTGTGCATACCTTGATTACTTGTTGGTTTAACAATTCATCCCTTTTGGCTCTAACAATTTTTCTTTTTCCGATGGACGGTATCAATTCCTTCAACTCTTCATCACTTAGTTTTAAAAAAAAGTTGAAGTCTATGTTGTTGTCTAAAATATTGAATAAAGCATTTATACAGCCTTTGATCACAACATCCAGGCTTAAAAAAAAACATGCTCGAAAAGTAATTTTGGAACACATCAGTTCTTATTAACACATGATAACAACATTATGTAAGTTAAAATTAAACTGTTTGTCAGTTTTGTTATTCCTTTTCAATAGATAAATAAAAGTGACCATTTTGACAGGTAGTAGTGACAACCATAACACAGTGAAGACACATTCAAGTATCATAAATTAATAAATTATATAATACACAAGACATTCAAATGTTGTTTTTAGCCATGACGGAATGAAAAAAAATTCAAAAATTAATTTTCAAATTATTTTCTTGGAAAAGTTTGTGAAATTTTTTGACTAGTCAAAATATAGTAATCAACAGAGATATATTTGGAGTATTTTTATATGTAAAGACGTAATATAATAGATTAATAGTATATTACGCAACGAGTTTCTGTGTAAATTGGGCTTTTTTAATTGTCACGAGTAGCCAAATTAAAATACGAGTGTAACGAGTATTTTAAGGCTACGAGTGACAATTAATTAGCAGCCCAATTTAAACTGAAAAGAGTTGCGTACGACATTTTATTGTTCGAAACAACGCGCTTGACACTTCAAAAGCTCTTAACAATGGTTTTTACGTTCGCTTTTGACAAATTTTTCAAGACCTGTCAGAAATGTCACCTTGAATGTGTTGCCTCGGGCAACGTTCAATTATATCCTCATAACGTATCTAGTGATTTTAAGAGGCGTTTCACAAACGAGAAATTTGAAAATTTATGACAGTTGAGAACAATAAAAGAATGTAATTGTGTAAATTGTGCATTTTATATTATTCTCACTCTCTAGTTAGAAAAATAAGTACCAACGAAGGTGTAAACATTTGAATTTAAAAATAGGACAGATGAATTCCTTATTTGAAACTTTTAAAGAAAGTTTATATCACAAAAAGAGCAGTACCATTCGAAAATTTCGGGGTACTATAGAGCTTCCTCAGAAATTCTAATAAAATGTTTGAATTTTTCGCTGGGACACACTGTATAATATGTGTACATATACATATACAGCTGCGCTCAATAAATCTTGCCCGTCACTGTCACTGACTTGACAGAAGAGTGTAAATTACCCTTTAAAATTGTTAACTTACTTTCGTAAGATGTCAAAAAATTTGAATTTTGACTATATAGAAATGTCAGTCATGACAGTAAAGGGTAGGCTACACCGAATTTTTCTGAGACGACAGAAAAGTGACGGGCAAGATTTATTGAGCCCAATAGTACATGAACTATTAATTGAACTCGATACTTACTATCAAATGCTGGTATCAAATCTTCGCAATTCAGCTCTGTCAACAGCGCATGAATATCCATTATTATTTAGCAGCGCGTAAGCAAACACGTGCAGGTCCGATGACGTCGCACCCTGGTATTTTTCTTGGTGGGGACTTCACCGATGCGAAGAAGCACCAAAGCTATTCGATAGATTTTATATTCATTCAGAGAAAAGGCGTGTTGTATATATCTACAAATTATTGAAAAAAATAAATAAAACGACTTTTACAAAAAAAAGGGTGAATTATGTTCCATCAGATTATTTGTAGAATCCAGAGCCCGTAGAATCACACGCATCATTTATTTATCGTATAGTTCTACTTTTTCGACTTATTTAGTTAATCTAAGTAGTCAGAGGTGTAGCTTACCTGTATAGAATGTCTGTCTGTTCCTATGAATTTTGTTGTGTTGCACTCGTCTGCACGAATTTTTCACATACACAATGCAATGTGGGTTATGAAGGAATAATGAGCAGCACTCTGCGTTGACTAGAGGGGGAAGCGGTATATTTGAATTGAGTATATACATTTTTTCTTGTATTTAAAACAAATGTATTCACTTATTCTTTTAATTGTTGTGAGTGTAAGTTAGTATTAATATATTTAAATTAAATAAAGATTCATAAGTTTAAGGTGAATAACTGACAAATTTAGTTCAAACACACTTTTTAAAGAAACGTTTAATTAAATCAAAATATTATATTATATTTAACCTGAATAGATTAAGTTTAAAGTAAATAATGTTTATTCAAGTTAACAGTATACATTTGAGTACATATGTATATTCAATGTAAAGACAGATTTTTCTGTGTGTAGCTTCATACCGTAAATTACTTAACCTCTCACATTTTTTAGTTTCGAGTGACGGTTAATCGTTTTCTAAAAAAAAATATTATAACGTTGAGGAGAATAAGTTCCTTTCGTTTAAAATGGAAAAAGCAAGGAAAAGAACATCGAATTACACGTTACGGGAAAAAGAATTACTAGTTTCATTACATACTTGAAAAATACCTTCATATCATCGAAAACAAGAAGACCAACGCAGTTTCTAATAAACAAAAAGGAGAATGTTGGGAAAAATTAGCTTGTGAATATAATGCAAATCAAACAAGTGGTTTAAGAACAGGTGCACAACTAAAAAGTGCTTATGAGCAAATGAAAAAAATTGCCACGCAGCAGAAGATA
Source organism: Amphimallon solstitiale (assembly GCA_963170755.1). Lineage (NCBI taxonomy): Eukaryota > Metazoa > Arthropoda > Insecta > Coleoptera > Scarabaeidae > Amphimallon > Amphimallon solstitiale. The sequence continues at coordinate 66,813,260 of OY720680.1, forward strand.
AGGTTAGCTTTTAAGAAAACAATGTCACTGTAAAACTATTTTTTTATAATAATTTTAGGTAGAAATAATGAAGACCGGAGGAGGAATATTTTGCCCGAAGCTTACAAGTATTGATGAAAAAATTTTAAGCCTAATAAAAGAGAATTACTTTAATATTGATAATCGATTTGATTGCAATTACACTGGAACAATTGTGAATAAAATGCCAAACTCGAGTACCAGTCATTGTGAGGATGAGGAAAATATAATAGTATATGAAGAGATGTCTGAACACAATGACCAAGAATTTATTGCCCCATTAAATAATGATAATGATCTCAACAATATTTCAAATCAACATTTAATTACTAATACATTGGAAAATGAAGAAAAATGTGAACCTTATGCGAAACAAAGAAAAGTTCATGTCCAAACGCTTGCTAATACAGAAAAGAAAATTAAGAACATACATACAAATGAACTACACAATACAAAAATGGAAATTCTCCAATTGAAGCTAAACATATTAAAAACGATTGAACAATCTGAAATAGAAAATTTAAAAGGAAAGAAACTTGATAACGAGATAAAGGAAATTATAAAAGGAAAGGCATTACTAGATCTACAGAGTAAAACAAAATTATAAAAGTAAATTAACCTGTTTCGCGATGGTTTTCCAACTTTATGTAAAATATTTACCTTTTATTAAAAATTTATCTTTAGTTTACTGTTTTTTTTTTGCATTCCTAAAGTTGTGATAAGTGTATGCTATAATATTTGTATATTGGTTTGTTGTTATTTCTGTTAATACTTGATTAATGGCCAGTCATATAAATAATACAGAGATGTTGTCTGTTGATCATGGTGTTCGGGTACAAGTCAGTCCATGACCTACAGTTTATAAAGGGAATCGTAAATACAAAAATTACATTATTTCCTCAAATCACAAAGAAATTAAAATCTCCTGTATGTTACAGATATGAAATAAAGTTCGTTGTATATTTTTCTGAAAGAACACTTTTTTGCAAAGAATTCAATAATATAGTGAAGTCTACAGATAGCATTATTAACAATTTTTTTTGTCAATATTTTAAAAGTTAAAATTTATATATGTTTCATAATTTAAATCTATTTTCTAACCTTAAGGTATAAAAAAGAGACATGTCAATTTGTAAAAAATATATTTAAATTTATAACAAAATAACAAAGCAAAATACTGCATAATAAATAAAAATATTTCAAAATTAAATATTTGAAAAAACAGTAGCAATTAAAGCATCCCCAGTGGTTGTATTTTGATCACTTTGAACATTATACTGCACAATTCCTATATTATCGAAGAGTCAAGTAAATTATTAAATTCAATTCTGTCCATTTTTTAAAATGTACCAAAAGATACACAAAAGTTTACTATAACCTCACTTTTTAAAAAAGAACAGCTTCTTAAATTTTTATCAGCCCGAGATTTCGTTGTTACATTAAACTCTCTGGTAAATATTAAAATGAGATGGTGAATACCAAAATATAATTTAACAGTCTGATAGATAGCTTAACACACTGTTAGTGAGATAAACGTTGTTGGTGAATACGGCAATTCTGCTTGTGTCTACTCTTGCATACCTCATTATTATTGGTCTTAGCATGCCCCTATATATCTCTACTTTGCCACAGTATAAACATATCCAGTAGTTGCAGTCGCTGTCGGTACCTTTGATCTTTAGAAACCAAGTTGTATGTTCGCGCATTGTAAGGCGCAATGTCGCATAACGGAGAGATCGGCCCTATTTTAAAATAGTCGGGGCCGGATTTACTAAATTTGTTAATAAGTGAATGTAATGCAATTAGTAATATTTAAACAATAATTATGTACGTCATGCATATTATTATCTTAGATTTGAAACCTGTGGCCAATTTAATAAAAATTTTACAAAATGTTGAAAACTATTTTGGTAAACAGTCTACTACATAGACGGAATAAAATGATTTGGAAGAAAATTATACATTTTAATGTTAGTTTGAATATATGAGTTACATTTAAATGTTACAATATTTGATATATTTTGTAAATGTTGCAAAATAACTTAAAATTAAAAACTATCTTGGAAAAAAAGCCTAATAAATGGAATAAAATTATATATTTTAATATAGTTACATTTAAATTTTACAATATTTGACGTATTTTATGAATGTTGCAAAATAACTTAAAATTAAAAACCATCTGGAAAAAAGTCTCATAGATGGAATAAAGTTATATATTTTAATGCTAGTTACATTTAAATTTTACAATATTTGACATATTTTATAAATGTTGCAAAAGAACTTAAAATTAAAAACTCTCTTGGAAAAAGTCTCATAGATGGAATAAAATTATATATTTTAATGCTAATTACATTTAAATTTTACAATATTTAACATATTTTATAAATGTTGCAAAATTACTTAAAATTAAAAACTATCTTGGAAAAAAGTCTCATAGATGGAATAAAATTATATATTTTAATCCTAGTTACATTTAAATTTTACAATATTTGACATATTTTATAAATGTTGCAAAATAACTTAAAATTAAAAACCATCTTGGAAAAAAATGTTTTTGTAGTAGTTTCATGAAAGCCTATTATTTCATCTTTAGATCTATTATAAAAAAGAAATGTCTTTAATGACATTTCGTCAAAACACAGCACACAATGCCTCGCTTCTTCACTAATCATTTCAACTTTTCTTCGTTACCATAAAAAGAAAGTCATTCAACCCCACTGTTATGTTCCATTTATTGGTTAATCTGCATAAAGTTGCTTTTGATGGCAAATGGAGAATATCAGATAAAAATCTATAAACTTTAGGGCTGAGAAAATATATAGTTAACGCAAACTGTTTAAATTCATTTGTATATCTGAAACCATGAGCCCTTTTACTTGATAATTTCAGCTGCATTTTAAACAGATTAACCGTGGCCTCATTAAAATGGCTTTCACAAAATGTAATAAAATCAGCATCAGAAATCGGATTTTCTTTCTCAGTCAGAGTAGAAACCTTCCCTTCCGCTCTCTTTAGAACACCGTTCAAATACCGAATCTCAGTTTTTAATTTGCTCTTCCTGGGACTTGTAGCTGACAGGCTTTGCGGTGTTTGCACATAAATGTTAGCTAAACATAAGAAATATAATTTAATGATATCACATAAAACATCAAAAACTGTTATTACCTGTATGAGTTTCAGTATGTTGATCGATAATCACATTAACATCTTTACTTGTGCCTGGTAGTGGATCATCTTTTAACACAGGTGTAACATCTGTACATTCTGTAAAATAGAATTATCATATATAAAAAAAGGTGTATGTAATCTTGGTTGTTAGAAAAATCACAGAGGCATCAAAATCAAATAAATATAGCAAAGCTAGTTGCAATCAATATATTTGTGATTAATTTGATATAATCATCATTTAAAAGAACTTTTTATTAAGAAAAGATTAATTTCAAAAAATAAACAGTTAATTTTATAAGTTTATCTATCCTAGGGCTTACCTGTAAGAAATAAAGTGGGCACTGCAGTAATTTCTATCCTGTTTTTCATTACATTTTTGAAGTAAGAGTTTTCAAGATGAATGCTACAGACTTTGGCATTTTTCTTTACAGAACTTGTTTCTCCAATTCGAGCAATCCACTCCTTACGCCTAGTGCAGAAAAAATTATTAATCATATGCAACTATTATTATGTACAAGTATGCTTGAATGATGTAGCAATTTTAACCATTAATAATTTATGTCAATATTTTTTTATATTTTACAATAACTTTTTATAAATTCTATAATCCTATAATCGTACTTATGTGCATGTATATATCTGAATATTTATTTGAATTTTATGCTTACCTTATTTCCTCAGATGGAATATTAAAAAAACTAATGTCTTTTATGTCCTTGGAATACACACTTTTACACTGCGGTACACAACACTTTATACTCATTGTACTCGATTAATTTAACACACTAACTCAAATAAATCTTTCGCAATTATCCACAAAAACCTAATTCACTTTAAAAACGGTTGGTTATTTTCAAAAGCACGTACTAAGATCTGTTGACAAACAAACTATAAACAAGTCTAATTCTGTTTCTTACCGTCACTGCGACACTGCGCATTACAATGCGCAAGAAACAACTTGGTCTCAATAAATTTTGGGAGTGCAACTACTGGGAAGGTTTATACTGTGACTTTGCTCTCTAACGTCACATCTTTTAGGAATACAGGCACCCTTGCTGCGTTCATATGTCTTTTAACTTCCTAATAGCTATTCCGTTCACTTGTTATTTGTATGCCAAAATATATATATAATATAATAATAAATATATAAGTGCTGCCGGCATTTCTGTCTCGGAGCATTTAAATATTTTCAAATGTGAGATTCAAAATTCCCCAAACTACTTTTTGTGACATTCATCTTTTTATCCCTGTACCCCAGTACCCTCGTAATATTAACGATTTACTGAGAACTACGGCCCATACTACATTATTCGCATACGTTAGTTGTAATTCGGAGGATTTATTAAGTAATTCACAAAAAATTATATACGGTGAAATAAAAACAAACACAACTTTGTACAATTTGATGCCTAACCAGTTTCAACACACACAGTAATTTGCATGTTTTATAATTATATCAATTGACATATCGGGAAGAATTAGCAACAGTGATGTAAGGACAAAGATTTAAAAATAGAAATATATATAGATATATGTATAATACATATACATACATATGTATGAATGTTTCTTATAGCTAGCAGTTGGCGTCTATGCAATTCATTCAGTGTCTTGTTTCAGACTAATGGTTATACGACATGGGTGTACGATACACGCTAAATTAAGTTCCTTTCTCTATAAAAGAGTAGTAGTAAAGCAGTATATACATTATTACTACGAATACTACTATGTCGTGGCCATCTACTACTAGGTTCGTTAGTTTACAATCGTCTTTGCAGTTCAGACCATATATTTTCAATTCTAAAAGCATGGGAAAATGTAAATATTGTGATGTGTGGTGTTTCCTTTTATTGCGTGCACCCAATAATGTTTCTATAAGTATTTTATAGCATTGTATAATTTACATGAGTTATATGATCCTTTTCGTTTCACTGTCGTAACCTAACAGTAAATAACTAACTGTTATAAAAGTGGATCATCATTTAATTTTGTTCATCTCTTTATTTTACGAACTGGAATGACCCCCATATATTATACTATGTGACAAAAAGACAACCAATAAAAGTATTGCATACCTGCTTAATATTAATTTATATTTTTTTAATAAATGAGTGTTTCTAAATTTATATTAATATATATTTCCAAACATAAATATAAAGTAGAGGTGCATGGAGCACAAAATAATCAGAGTGGAATATATTTACTGGAGTGGCGGCCCGTGATTTTTTGGGACGGGAAGACACCGGGAGGTCTGAGTGTGTAATATCAAAAATTAAGTACAGACAAAAAATAAACTCAATATGCTATTTAATTAACTTGTTTGAAAATAAAATCCATCCGCCGCGGCGCCGTTCCTTACGATCAGCAAAATGATTAATAACTAATTCATTGAAGTTTGGTGTTGATGTCGGTAATTGTTTTTCAATGGAACACATTGCTAAGGCACATGGTCTGCTTTCCCGCATGGTATTTCTAGAACATTTTTTTATTCTCTTCAAGGTAGAAAACACCGTTCACTTGATTTTTTCTATTTTGGTTATTAAAAGTTCAAAAAAGCTTAAAATGACAGACATTTCGTTCGAACATTTTAATTAATGTAATTATGATTAAAACGTCTATGGTAACTATAACTTCGTACGTGTTCCGACGTCTTCGGAATGTCAGCCTTGCTTTGACTTCGGCCAACTTCATATGGGTTCGGACGCCTTCGAAATGTCGGTGAAGGCCTTGCCTTGGCTTCGGCAAACTTCGTTTGTGTTCGGGTGTCTTCGGAATATCGGTGAAGGCCTTGCTTTGTCTTGGGCCAACTTCGTTTGTGCTCGGACGTCTTCGGAATGTCAGTAGTGGCCTTGCTTTGACTTCGGCCAACTTCGTATGGGTTCGGACGTCTTCGGAATATCGGTGAAGGTCTTGCCTTGTCTTCGGCCAACTTCGTTTGTGTTCGGACGTCTTCGGAATGTCAGTGGCGACCTTGCTTTGACTTCAGCGAACTTCGCTTGTGTTCGGACGTCTTCGAAGTGTCAGTGGTGGCCTTGCATTGACTTCGGCCAACTTTGTATGGGTTCGGACGTCTTCGGAATGTCGATGAAGGCCTTACCTTGTCTTCGGCAAACTTCCTTTGTGTTCGGACGTCTTCGGAATATCGGTGAAGGCCTTGCCTTGTTTTCGGCCAACTTCGTTTGTGTTCGGTCGTCTTCGGAATGTCAGTGGTGGCTTTGCTTTGACTTCGGCCAACTTCGTTTGTGTTCGGACGTCTTCGGAATATCGGTGAAGGCCTTGTCTTGTCTTCGGCCAACTTCGTTTGTGTTCGGACGTCTTCGGAATGTCAGTAGTGGCTTTGCTTTGACTTCGGCCAACTTCGTATGGGTTCGGACGTCATCGTAATGTCGGGGAAGGCCTTTCCTTGGCTTCGGCAAACTTCGTTTGTGTTCGGACGTCTTCGGAATGTCAGTGGTGGCCTTGTTTTGACTTCGGCCAACTTCGTATGGGTTCGGACGTCTTCGGAATGTCGATGAACATCTTGCCTTGTCTTCGGCCAACTTCGTATGGGTTTGGACGTCTTCGGAATATCGGTGAAGGCCTTGCTTTGTCTTCGGCCAACTTCGTTTGTGTTCGGACGTCTTCGGAATGTCAGTAGTGGCCTAGCTTTGACTTCGGCCAACTTCGTATAGGTTCGGACGTCTTCGGAATATCGGTGAAGGCCTTGCCTTGTTTTCGGCCAACTTCGTTTGTGTTCGGACGTCTTCGGAATGTCGATGACGGCCTTGACTTGTCATCGGCCAACTTCGTGAACATTTTAAATATTTGAATATAGGTGGTGTTATATTAAATTCTGATTAAAATTCAGACTGATTTATGCAGTAAATTATTTCAAATTATCAACAAAAAAGACTAAATAAATAATTGTACGCCCCCAGAGATTCGCAAAATAGCAGAAGACAATTTACAAAATCTTTCGCCAACATAGTCTCGACATATTATCAAAAATAAACTTTTATAACAGTTGTACTATTCAACATTGGAAGTAAATTATAATAGTAGCATCAGAAAACTTATCATCCAACTCTGCTTAACAATTTATATTGTTAATTAGTAAATAAAATGTTAGCATGTGTGCTTTTTATTGTTTGTACAACTTCTATTGCACATGTTTGTTACATTAAAGGCTTACATTTTGACATTTAAATATAATTTGCTTCAATTTTTTTTTGTTACTAACGTCAAAACAACAAAATTAGATGCGATGAAGAAATACTTTTGCAACCAAAACGGGTGTCGTAAAGTGAACTTTATAGCACCGAAATAGAAAAAAGCATTTGGCACATTACACCCACAACCAGTCTGATAAACTGTAAGAGCCTCTATTGAATTTTCTCGTCACGGTTGTATTAGTTTTCGAATTGTGATCTTCTAGTTTAATCAATAAATCTGGTCTAGGGAGACCTAGATTTTTTAATTCTATCTTAATGTCATAGCTCAATGTGTTATTTTCTATCATTTCTATTATGTTACTAACGCAATTCATAGTTGCATTTGCACCGATAGAAATTACATCATACGCTCACCGCTGTATATTATATACTGGACTGCCACCCGGACCCGGCACCATAGAGTAGTGCCCCGCGCCAGTTTCATCGCTCGATTTCTAATACAGACGGGGCAATCGCGCGAGATGCCCCGGAGCCTACGTCAGACTGCGATTTTTAAACGCGCTGAAAAGACGGACTGTTACTTCCGAACACATATTATTTTTTATCAAACAAATCAGAAAAATTACATACAAATTAGGTATTTATAATTAATTTATCTGTTAAAAGAAATTTGTCACCGGAAAATTTATCACGCGGGGGGGGGGGCAGTGCCCCGTTGCCCTCCCTGTAGCAACCGCCAACTGTCTTCCTTACAGTTTTGTTTTTGTTTTCAAAATTTGGGAATTTTTTGGTCTCTTTTATCAAATAATAATATAACTATATCAACTATATGTTATTTCCAAAATTGCCCGACAAATTTACATATACCATAAGACCGCGTGCGTCTGCATTATCGCGATACCTGTAGAGTAAGCGAAACAGATAGAGATGTCTGTGTATTAGAACGGTAAACAAGTAGACGCAGTGTTATACTGGATTACAACAGAGCTAGTATTTCGCATATGCCTATGATGCACTCGTATTTGTCCAAAAATTCCACATTTATACGGTGTAGTAGGGCAGTCGCTTCCACATATGGGCGTCAGTTCGAGTTTTATTATCGCTTAAGAATAACATTTTTTTAGCTAATTACAGGTTAATTGCAATGTTGAATTACAATTCTGTTTTAAGAAGTAAATATTTTATGTTTCAGTATTTTATTATAGTTGAGTTTTTAGATTAATAATGTTTGTTGAAAAATATTATTTTAGTTAAGAAGTTTTTTTTATTTTAAAGTCTAGGAGTTATTTATTATTTATTTTTGCTCTTTTATGTTGTTTATGAAGCTGTGATGAGTTGCTTCACTGACATATTATCAGTGATTATCTGATGCTTCAAACAACTACAAATAATTACTTACAACGGGAACGCAATACCTATTACACTGCTCTTCACTTGATTTGCCTACGAATACATTTATACGTATAACTTATACGCCCGCTGTCGGTGTGGCAATTCAAGTTGGCACGCCCATTTATAGTCGACCAGTAGTTACTAATATATGCATCGCGCTATGAACGGCGGCCACACGGTATGTTTTAAATTTGCCATTTATCAATAAATACACTGCTAACGAAATGCACTACATATAAAATAAGTACTAGACACACTGACAAAGTATGCCTTTAAATAGTCTCTTATTGTTGCAGCACTAGTGCTGTATCTATTGCCTCCTATAATATTATATTGATTTAAATTTTCAATATTTATAAGTATAAAATCAAAATTAACTTCTGAAGAAAATTAATTTATGTTATATAAATAAAAGTTCAATCGTATATAAAATAGAAAAAATTTAATAGAATAGTAATGGAATGTATAAAATGTTAGATAGGAACTAAATTTATTGTAATCTCATTCTTATTGAAAGATTTTAAAAAGTCACAATATAACTAATATTGTCAAGACATAAGATAGGCAACTTAAATTACTATACAAAAAAATGTCATTATCATGAAAAATCAAATACGTATATGGAAACTAAGTAAAAATATCCTGGTTACTGATAAACAAATAGATGGTTTGTAAATTTTGACATGAAAGTAAAAGAATTATGTAATGAAACGAGATTTTTTGGAATAAAGAAGAATTTATATAGGAAAGTTGGTATAACAGTAAGTTAATTATCATCATCTACGTGTTTGATAAATCGTAAACTTGTGGAACTCATATCTTGGACGAAAGTGATTACTGAACCGGAATTATCTTGATGTTGCTTATAAAAATAAATGGAATTGGATTTATAAACTGAAAAATACATATAAGAAACGTTTTACCGAAAAAGAAGAAACTCATAAAGTGTATACAAATACGAGAAAAACCTATTGGATGAATTTAACTTGGACCTTATATGCTGTATTATCCGGACCTTAAGAAACTGTACCTGTAACCCAGAATAGACGTATTTTATGAAGAGGACCAGTCCTAGACAGAAATAGAAAAACCGTTAAGTACAATTATAAACATTTAAAAGAAAATTCTTTCATAATAATTAATATCAAAGATTGAAGTAATATCTTCATAAGATAAAGATAATAATAGAATTTATAGTTAATTTAAAAAAAATGTTTCTATTTTATATAAACATCATCTGAATAGTCATATTTCTATTATTGTTTCAATAATTTTCATTAAGACTGAGAATTTAATTTTGTAATTGAATTTGTTGTTATGTGATTTACAGATGTTTCCATCATTACTTAATTTATGTAGTTCAACATGCATTATATCGTGTTTTTAAAAAATATTATTTTGAAATAAATATTAAAATAACTTTTACAAAAGAATTCAACCCTGAGATTATTATTTATTTTTTATACTCGATTATAATTTCTAACGACTGAGCTTAGCTAGAAAGACAATAGTGTAATATATCCCTATAGTTGAACCAAAAATGTTTGTCGAGTCCTAAGACCAGCGTATGTTTGGTCAAATGTAGTAAATTTTAATACTAAAAGAAGGGGGATTATACATATTATTATGTATTTTTGTTGTTTGTAAAAGAAAATACATCTAGAGCATTGATCGTTTATTGATACCCTTATTTTATTAGAAAAAAAATGTTAACTCTTCCGAAATAATCTTATTGCTCCTAATATGTTATTTTAAATTTCAACGGCGAGAACAAATGTTTGATTAGGATTTGTAATTACATATATGACAAAAACAACTTTGTGCTGTAATAATAACACTGCCTGTTTTTGTTACAATAATAATTGCAAAAATATTTATATTCTCCATTAAGCGGATGTTTTGATTTATTAAAAATTATATTTTTCCCAATCACACAGATAATATTATAATATTAATTAACTACATTAAATTTAAAAAAGATTTAGGGCATTTTAATAATAATACTGGCCGACACGATTTTTATAACTGACTTAACAGTCTAAGATTTTATTATTTTGCGTTGTTTTAAACATAAAAATTGTACTCTAACATAGGGTTCACGTCACATTTTCAAGTTTTTTTTTATATGTTTTCACTAAGCTTAAAGTAAAATTTAAAATTAAAAAGGTATTGTAACAAGCTCGCTTGCGGCTATACCGTGAAGGACAGCGGCAACTACAAAGGATATGACGTCACGCATTCCAGAGGGAAGTAGAGAACTCTAATACTACGTGAGCATTATGAACTGTCCTGGGTTGGCAACAAAAAAGTTCCAGTATTATCAAAAACTAGGAAATATTTACTTCCGTGAATTGCCCATACTAAATTTACATGTCAAATGTCAAAACCATAATGTATTGAAGTGTGTTTTGCTTTTGTGTTTTCATTGTTTTATTGTCGCTTTTCTGTCTATTTCAAGACAATATATAATTACGATACAACAAGACAGGTTTATCGTAATGTCGCACTTTCGCAGTGGAACATTGCAAGAGGGTAGATTATGGAAATATTCATTGGGATCGTGTTTTCAGCAATTTGTAACGGAAAATGGAAATCTGGAAATAAACTTGGACACATCCACTTGTCATTGCAATAGGGTGATTGAAAGGACTAAGGAAACGGGGAATGTTTGTAAATGTAAACCTGAAAAAGTACCAACAGTTTTAACGGAAGATGTCGCACACATTAGGCAGCGAATGGAAGTTAGTCCCACAAAATCTGTACGAAAGCTGTCTGCTTTAACGGTAAAGATATCTAATTAACTTAAACGTAATTTGTTATACAGCATTATGTATTTAAATTGTAGGTATTTCCTACGGAAGTACTCATAAGGCACTGAAACCACACTTACATATGCACCCATATAAAGTCTCTGCAGTACAGCATTGACGTAGCAATATCTTTGAGCAGAGATTGAATTAAGAGATATAAAGCTAGCAATTTTCTATTTTTTCATACAAATGCCGCTAATTTCACGAAATCTTTTGTGCAAAAAATGTGAATGTGTATACAGGGTGTCCCAGAAATAAAAAGACGGAGTAGCAGAAATTGGAAGCTAGATTGTGTAAAAACGTACCCTCAAAATATCAAGTCTTTATTCGTGCGCAGACGGCAGAAAAAAAATAATAAAGAATTCAATTGGCCTTACGCCGACCCTGGACTAAATATCCACCTGCTTCACTTTCACAATCGGTCCTTTTCAGGACCACCATATTACTTGTGTTAAAAAAAGGAGTAGAAATAGATACTTCGTAATGAATATCAAACCATTAATTACTTTAATTTTACACCTGTTAGAAACAAATAATTAGATTCTTGATATGTACTGTAATAAAGGCTAGAAAAACTACGATTTATTGAATATTCTAAAATAATAATAATCAGCTGTTTCCGACTACAAACACATTAAAGAGCAACAACCTTCCTATTTTAAAAATGAAAACAATCTTTTATTGTCTGCGATAAAGTGGGTTGCCCATCTGGCAAAAAATATGTTTTATATGAATGAGTACGATTTAACGTTTTTTTCCCGTTTTATACAAATAAAAGCGTATTTTTCTATGAATGCGTTATCGTTTCTATTTACAAATGAGCATTCTTACGTGTATTTATAAACATACATTCTGTGCCAGGTCCGTAATATAATTTTTTTATCTAAAAACAACATAGAAAATTAAATTTTTAATTTCTTCGTTATTGCGGTATATTTGGGCCTGTTTCTGTTCCGACTTTCCATACCTGCTACTCTGTCTTTTTATTTCTGGGACAGCCTGTATATACATGTGCGATTCATGTATATATATAGTAAATATATAGATAAAATTGTTTTGCAAATTATTCTCTCCTCTTTGAATTTAAATTGGACTCAAAACTTTACGTGAAACTGAGGACTGTAAACACCAAGATGGTGATGTTTGCTTTAAAAGAATGACCCTCTTTTTGCATCTGCTCGAAGTATCACCTGTAAACACCGAGTCAGGTAATTGCAAGATACCCATATAAATATGTACATTTCGAACATTTCGCTGACCAATATTAAACATTTCATTAAATATTACAGGCCGTTCACCTATTATTTCACCACGCCAATATCATTAATTCTCGATTTGCGATAATTGCTGCTTGCTACAAAGCTTACTCCGCATTAGAATCATTACATACCGCACCGAAGACATACAAATAACAGCGCTGAACTTATCACACTGATAAATCTGCAAGATCGGTGGCCATATAACAAATGATAATAGTCGGTTAGTTGACTTAATTATCACTTAGGACGTAATATATCTGACCTTAAAATCAAATTATTTCCACATTTATTGTACTCTCGATTATTTTATAACACACGTTGATGCATAAATACACATTAAATTAAATCTAGAGCATTCACCGTAAAGTAGTTATTGCGCATTAGATACTAAATGCGATATATGGTTAAAGGCATTGTTTTATTAAGGTTGCTGTTTGTTATTTGTGTACCAATCTTGTAATCCGATAACTATGTATTTATTATATAATTCCTTTAATTATGTCGCTATTATTTATGCAATATTGCGAGTGATTTTGAAACAAGCAGTGATTGTGTTCATCATAAATACGTCTCGTAATGCATTTAACAGTTCTTTTTCTTCATGTACTTTATATTTTTGGCATCTGGCTACGAGATCATTCCAGACGGTCAGGAGTAATATCAACATTCTTCCGATTTCAATAACAAAAGCTTAAGCTACATGAATCAACAATTATACCCCAACTTCAGTGGTTCCTCAGGGTTTCACTCTGGGCCCCCTTCTCTTTATCGTGTTCAACGACCTGTTATTGTCATTGGATTGTGAAGTATAAGTATGTTAATACTTCACTTCAAAATTTATACCCTAGTCACTACATTGAGTAATCAACACTTGCAACGGAATCTACAACTTATCGTTGACGGGGCGATCCAAACAGATTTACCTACTGTAAATGTTAACAAGTGCGTTACGTACACTAGAATTGCAAACCTTTTTCAATTCCGCTATAATGTCGGTCACATTTCAGTGCCTAAAAAGCAGAGGTTGGTGGATATGGATATTATTTTCAACTCCTCGTTGCGTTTCGCTGATAATATTCTTGATATTTGTGCCTCTACCGTTAAATCACTAGATTTTCTCGTAAGATCTCGTAGACCATTTAATAATCCGTTTGCAATAAAACTCTTTACTATGCACTTGCGAGAACTAATTTAGAATATGAGTCAATAATGCGGTATACGCACAATCTATACCTGAAATTCGCTCTTGAAAGAATGCGGAGGCGCTTCTTGAAATATCTGTCATTTAAAATTGATGGTTATTATCCGGAAAGCAGAGTTACGCCCGGTTTCATAATACATGTGTCAAAGTCCCTTTAACCAAAGTCTACTTTGAGTTAAAGCTGACTTCAAGCTGGAGTTAAAGTAAATGCGTTTCATAATGGTATTGGGATGTCACTTTAGCTAAAGTTAATTTCCATGTAATGTTTCTGTGTTGGTTGCAATGTATTATAGTTTCTTTTTCAATTTTACGAGTTTCTATTGGCTTTCCTGATAGTTTTACGCGCCTTTTATGTTTGACAATATTGTGTAACTATAGCTTGAATTCGCTTTCGATATTGATAGTGACAGTTTATTATTAAATATATTGTGCAAAATGTGTGACCACAAAGAAAAGGGAAAAAAGAAAAATAGAACTAATTTTAGCAAGGAGGAATTGTTGCTCGTGCAGGAAGTGGAAAAAGAAAAACTTTATATAGAGTGCAAAACAATAAACAAGATTTCAAGTGCCGAAAGCTTTGAAAAATAATTAAGAGACTATAATTATTATATCCTATAAAATGTCGTTGACTTTGTAGGAAAAAGCATGGGAGAGGAGGATAACTGCGAAGTACAACAATAAAACTTTCCAATGCACGAAGCTGTGACCAGCTTAAGCCAAAGTATAGCACTTTGATATATAACTTTGGTATACCTATATGGAATAACTCCTTAAGAAAACAGTAAATTAATTGTGTTCAATTTTTTGTCAGTTGTTTAAGAAATTTGTTTTGTTTGATACAACTATCAGATATACAAAAATAAAGCAATGAAAACATTTAAATTTACTTTTATTAAATAAATATAAGGCTAGAAAGCAGAAATAAATAATTTACAATATTAATATATGTCTGTACTTGCACTCGTAAAAAATACAGTTATAGATGAAATAAATTTCATTTCAAAAAATTTAGTATGGCTTATCATTATATTACTTATACATACTTTCAATATAAAGTTTAATGCTATGGATTTAGCAAACAACCTTTTGAAGTATTCCGGTGAGAGAAATTTCAATTTCATAGAACTTATGAATAGTATGAAGAAGAAAATATATGTAGGTACATATTACAAGTTATTAAAATCTTTACGATTAACAAACGCTCATTCCTAGCCTTCCGTTAAAATTATTAACAACTGCCTCTATGTTCTCTGCTTCATGCATATTTAAATCAGCCTCCCATTCATCTGGTATTTCCTTTTACATCTCAATTGCAATATTGTGTAGTATAACTATATGCATTCTCCACTAAAATATATCATTTATTAGTAGTGATACAATAACTTCATGATAATACCTACCAATTTGTAGGAAGTGAAATTAAATGTTCGATTCTTGGTTAGTCTGAATCTATTGAAAAATTCATTATCATTGAATTTATTCAAATCGTTCTCCCTATTTCTATAAAGTTTACGTCGGTCGTCTTACGACTACATCATGGACTACATCAACCTCATCTTCTGATGAGGAACTAGAACTCGTTTGCAATATGTTTTGGTTCATTTTATTAGATAGTATTCGAAATAAATACCAGTGTATATCTATTTCCAAATTTAACAAGGTATTCGTCAACAACACAAGTATATTATAATTATTATGTGAGGTTATACCGTACTTGTCGTTAAAGTAAATAGTTAAAGTTGGTTAAAGCTGGAAAATCCTGACTTTGGCTTAAAGTGACTTTGTCGTTCACTTTAAAGTTAAAGTGGAATTATGAAACCGAAATTGAGATCTAAAGTCAACTTTGAAATTTAAAGTTACTTTAACTTGATTATGAAACCGGCCGTTAGTTATGCAGCTCTCCTTAATAGACACTCCATCGACACTTTAGGCAGTAGAGGGGATAAGAGTAGTGCCTAGTTCTTAGTCTATTTTCTTCACAATAGAGAATCCCCAGATAAATATTCACTACGGGCAACCCGTTTAGCTTATACCTTTTCTTATTCACGAGCAAGAACTAATACTTTAATAGAAACTCCTTTGTCTCACATAATGATCCCAGATATTTTTTTATTATAAATTATTGTTTTCTTCCTACTATGTGTGAATATTTTATATAAATATTAATTATTGTAAGTAGTCATTCTTCAAATTTGTTATGCTAAAACGAGATTAAACTTTGGTTTTTGTTAAATTTTTGATTTCTTATAAACCAAGCTTATTTTCTGTTTTCAGTGCACAATTTGTCTTTTAATAAACTAAACTAAACTAAAAGTAATAGTATGTTATGCAATGAGCATTTAATGATAGCTATTAAGACACGATGAATACGAGTGTCTTAATAGCCATTAAATGCGAGTTGTATACACTATTTTTTCTACGACCCCATAATAAAACAATAATTTTTGAACATTCCATTTCATAAATTGAGGTTAAAATTTTCCATGCATCTTTGCGAATTTAACTGGTAATAAATTGTTCGTGGCTACTAAGGCTTGTTCCATAATTTCTGCTGGAGTCAAATTTTACATTTCACTGTCATTATTCCTCATTTTTACAGTTTAAATTTTCAAAAAAGCACAAATTTTAAGTAGTTACTTGTAAATTGCATAGAACTGTCACATTTATTTAATTTGTATATCTGTCAGATATGGAGTCGCCATATTGAATATTGTTTGAATATTGGAATGTCGCATTCCTATTGGATATAACTTGTATCGTAATGAAAAATCTGTATTCCTATTGGATATAAACTTGTATCATAACGAAAATCTGTATCGTAATGGACATCATTAAAGTACAGCTTTGGCATATCTAATAATACAATTAAAGTATGGGCGTAGAAAAAAGAGTTTTTTAAAATTTTAAAAAAGTCATCTTTTTATAAGTAATTAAACTGAATTGTCATCTTCTCTCATTGGTTTAATTGACAACCTCAGTAAACTAATAAAAACAATAGGAAGACAGGCTGCCATATATAGCTCAGGAGATCTCAATTTATTCTGTACAAGTACCAACTTCACCACACGTTATACAATGCCAACCTATGAGTTAATTGGCCCTGGAGTGATAAAACATAGAAAGACGATAACATGGAAATGTGTAAGTTAAGAATGAATTATTGGAAGCTTATGGTGTAGTGCAATCGTAGACACGTGTTTCAGACTCGTTAATCCTCATCAGTAAGGTATACTTAAAAAAATATGATGTGTTGATTGATTAATATATGTAATATAAATTAATTATTTGTATTGTTTTTATATTTACAATTGTAAGTATTGCGTTGCTATCCTGTAATTTGGGAACCGTTGGACAATAAATAATGTTAGCATGACTATTATTATTATTATTAACCCTACTAAGCAATGTAACAATCAGATCCATTGATACTGTAACTATAGTTCATTCGCGTTAACAAAGCAGGTGGAGATGTTCTAGTAATTTTGGACCTAGGAATATTGAATTACAAAAGTACCCAAGCATTATTACCGTTTCTTATGACTTAGTGTACATACATATTATGTTGGATGCAGTGTATGGAATACGCGCCATGTTGCCTAATGTGTTTTGGTGTCTCTGTGTCGTTAGGTTATTTTGTGTTTTCGGTATCTTTATTACTGTAGTACACTTCATATTCATGACTAATTACATAATGTACGTTAAGATAAATTAACCTTCTTAATGTCCATCTTACTAGTGGGACATTTGACACCTAACCTAAAAATAAAGCAGTTTGACAAATACAAAAATAAGTGAAATTTCGCAACATGGTCGTCGCATTAATTACACCCCACCCCCTCTGTTAACGTTAATGAACTATCACAGCAACCTCAAATTGGAGTCCTGCGGAACACCAGATACAGTTAAAAATTCAACGGATGTACAAATAAAAATGAAAAGTAAATCTGTGAAAATAACGAGTAATGATATTTAAATAAACATACTATCTTTGTCAGAGAAGCTGTAGAAAACATTGTTACAATTATTTTCTATCAACTATCTCTATATGTTATAAACGAAAAATATTGTTCTACATATCGTATCCACCAAATATTGCGGAAACTCAAACCAATAATCTGTACGCAATACACACTTATCATAGACTTTCACTTCTAATAACGTGATTTTCTGAATGACATAACCTAATATCTAATATATTAGGTATATGTATTTATCATGTATTATGAATGAAATCTATTAATTTCTACTTTTCATTTGGAGTAATTGACTTTTCCTATATAGAATATTGAAACGCACTTGCCGAAATCATAAGTTAAATAATAAAAGAAAGCAGTACGTTGTAGTACTACTTTAATTAAACGAAAGATAATGAGCGGTATATACATATATTAAAACATAGACGTGAAAACGTAATTATATTGTGGAACGTTGACTTTTTTAATTAGTTCTATGCCCTTGTTTATTTTTGTACTTTGGAAAGCGAATAAAGCGTTTAGTTTTGATTTATCCCGGGGGGAATACGTCGATCGTGACCGGTGTCTTCACATTGCTCGTGGTGCCTTCAAAGTTTATGTCACACTTGCGAGCAATTAGCAGTAACACGTATTAACACGGATAATAATAACTATAATCATCTTTACTTCCTGAATTTAAGTAATCTTTGATCGTATCTATGTTGATGATACGAGGTAGGCACCATACATTTTTGGCCTGATATACAAAAAAGAAACTTGGAACAATATAAGAATTTTTATTTTTCAATGTAATCTCCCCTAACTACTATACATTTATTACAACCCTTAATTAATAATTCGATACCCTTGTAAAAATAAACTGAAGTTTTTTTCTCAAATTAAAATATGTATTAACCACATTAGATGTGGCTGTTAATGATTTCAAATTATTCCAAGTGACTGTGGATGTGGTCTTCGGCAAAAGTTAGTCGCAGTTTTTAATAAAAATCCAAATTTAATAACATTGCGGCAATTATGTATGTAAAGTAGAAAGGACGTTTTCTATCTACAAGGGTGTACTTCATTCAAAGCGAACAAATCTTACAGAAGAGAATCTTTACTCGACTTGAACTACAAAATTAACAAAGAATACCGTATTTTGTATGTAGATCACCACCCACTTGTGTTCCAATTATATAAATAAAATTAAAAACTCTTTAAAATTACAAAATTTCATTAGTGTGCCCATGGGCGATGAGTCAACGGCCGCTCGTGTCTCTAGTTATAAGCGAGTGAAACTAGGTAGTACAATAACTAGAGTCTACGCGAAATATCCATATTCAATATGGAGGTCGGTCGGCACAGCTGACAATGACAACTTAAGGTCGACGTTAGGTTGACTGAAATGTTACGTGAAAGGACAGAATTGAAGGGTGGAAGATCCATCTGACGTTTGATTAATGTTGGCAGCCGCACGAAAATTCAAGTTTAGTTCTCATAAACACTTGTCGGAAAACGTCAAAATTGACGGAGAGTACAACGTGTTTTGTCCACTCCAAATTCACCGAATTGACAACATTAAATACTGATTATATCAAAGATGGACATAACACGTTGTATTGTACTGCACCGGTTTTGATAAAACTTATAATTAGACTTAAAATCTGGTCTATATTTTATCCCGAAATATAACAGACAAATACAGTTTTATAATAGTGTAGACTGCGGGTGAAGCCGCGGGTATCAGTTTCTCTGTATATAAAATACTACAAGCAGAATCAAAATCGCCCATATCTACTTCAAAACGCTGAATGGTCAAAATTATATTGCAATACATATTGGTGCAACCTACTGGTCAGCACAGGAAAATCGTTTAATTTCAAGATCACGCCTTCTATCGCCTGCCTCATAATTAATAGATGCAACGGAGGCATATTCAACAGCGTTTCCACAGTTACAGTCGGTGTTATCGTCATCTCTCTTAAAACAGCCAGGCAAACGGAACTTACTCAAAACTTATACGAAACATCATTAGTTCAACAAGCACAAACTACTTTATTAGCATTTTTATTAATCACTAATAAAATGTAACAATCGTACAACTAATTTAATAAATGCGTATGGTGGCTGTGTCATCAAAAATTCTGTCCAATGCTAGTGACGTCTCACCACTCATATATAGTAAGAAAAACAGACAAGCATCATCCCACACATACTCCGCAATTTCGTGGTATTGACATTGTTTATATACATTGATTTAGATGTTCGTACATGTGATGGCTATTTTACGTAAGAGAAAAAACTGCAAACATAACTTATTACCGGAGACATTGAAATTATTTTTAAAGATGATACTTAATGGTCATCACGCTTAACATGTAAAGTATCAATGTGTTGTATGCATATGTATGAAGGCACATATTTAATAATAAATAATTGAATGCTCCTTCCTCTGGTATTCGAACACTTCTTATGTAACGTGTTTATTGTATTTAAGTAACACCTGTCTTTTGTATTGTTTTTTTGTTCCTGTTCAGTACCATCTGGACAACGAGTGAGGTGACGTGTCAAAATGTTAGGGTCACTTTTATAGGAATAATAGCTATTTGTGTAACAACTACATATATGATGTATATACTATGTGACAAAAAAATAAATCCACCAGTAACCATATGCACCTTGTACAAATAAATAGAAGGGCAAACGTCCAAAAGGCATTTTGTCCTGTTAACTGAAATTTCACAAAACACTATTTATACTACGTACGTCAAATATAATGCTGTTAAATTTAAATTTTAATAAAATATATAAAAACACATTGACAGTATAATAAATTCAACAAAAAACCTACAGATATTTCTGCAATCAGTAAGTTTACAGTGGTTTATTTTCTTTTATCCTCCTTACTTTACTATAAATTAAATTACTCTACCCAAGTGGAACTCCTGCTCTCATATGCAGCTATCGATAGATGAGGTAATGAATAAAATAAACAAAAGATTCATCTAAACAATAACTTAAATTTCATTTTTTTTAAACAGTTTAACATATTACAGAAAAAATATTGTTATTACAGTCACAGTATTCAAATGAAACATCCTGTACATCATACATATAACGAAAAAATATTTCATACATTACTTTTAAAATATGATTGTATTTTCTTAATACATCAAAATATCTTACTTTAAGTGGATAAAATAATCCTGAATTAAAAATTATATTATAAAATACTCCAACTGGCATGATTTTAAAACGCGTTAAAATCATCAACAATAATAATTAATGAAAATAAAATAATTTTAGTCTAAGTTTTACTGTACCCAATCATGTTGTTCACACAGTCACGAATAAGTAGTTCATTCTTAGGTCAGATTTATATATCAATCAGACATCCATCCTCTGGAATTTATCTTGAAACCAGTGGACACAGATTTGATTCATCGCTATTGCCTGCTAGAATTATGAACAAACCCCGTAACTATTCACGTGCGCTGGTATTGATAACATGATTGTGTATTTTCACGCTCAAAAGTGTCATCAACAACAAACACAATAACGTTTATCGCTTGCACAGACCCTTATATCATAAACCATTAACCGACTTAATGTACAAGTGCCCAGGTTAACCACTACGCTTGAATAGCTATTAATAAATGAAATATATTATCTACAATAATTTAGAAAAATAAAGTAATATTAAATAGAAAAATTTAAAATGAATAAATGTATAATTAATTTCTACAAAATATCAATTGTTTATGAATGTACACTGTACATTAAAACTTAGAGTGTTGTATCACATCACTTAATGGAGGCTATTTTAAAAGTTGTGTTCCCCTTCCAACAAGTATAAAATTGGCCAACGCGGCAATTCCTGTCTAAAACAGAAGTACATAAAAAATTGAACATTCTAGAACATATGGTATAGGTTAACCACATATTTACAAATAACATGTAGTGTTATCTTGGAAATTTCTATATGAAAATAAAGCACGCTCACTATTAAAAAGCGGCGTGCTTACTACTTACATTTATGAAATAGTTATTTACGAACCAAGTGCGGGAAGACTATTTTCCCGCATTAGCGCACATTGTAAGCACGAGCGATCGCAGGAAGCGAGTGCTTTTAATTGCGCGAATGCGTGGAAGATGTCTTCACGCAAGTAGTTTGTACAATATTTTTTGTACGAACATTAAATTAAAAAAATATTATTGATTAATGTCATTGGTATCATATCTAACCTAAGATAGATTACCTAATTAAGTTAAGCATTTCATGTATGTAACTATTACTCACCTTTCCCTAAAATTAAGTTATTATATTCTTACACATGGCAAACACGAGGTATTTATTCTAGAGGTGGGCAGTTCGGGTCCGAACCGGTTCAGTGAACCGAATCCCAGCAGGGAACCGAGGGAGCCGGTTCACTAAATTTCAATGAACCGGATCTCGGCTCACTTGGGTCGTTGCTTAATTTGTATACAACAATCTGATAGTTTGTCAAATTTGTGTGCATTATAGCTGCAAATAAATTGTTTGTCAAACATTTTGTATAATTGGTGTACGCGCAGCCTAAATAATCCCGGTTCGTTTGAGCCGACGCGACGGCGCCGAGTATTACACGCGAAACGGTATGCTATTACGGATCCACACGGTTCAAATGAGTCGGATCCGGGACCCGGCTCACTATGAGGAGCTGAACTGAGTGAGCCGGGTCAATGAAAAGAACCGTTTTGCTCACTTCTAATTTATTTTTATATTTATAAATTTATAGTACATTTATTGCGTTTCTTGGTTTAAATACAAACAATTCCGAACTGCCAATATGAATGTCGATGTGGTTCAAATAGATGGCGTTTGAAGCTTGCTTAATATGTCGCTTAAAATATCGTCAAATAGATGGCGGCACAATTTTTTTGGAAGAATTTTTAATTATTACTCCTATTGCCCCAACTTTTAGTGAAGAATAGTGGAGGGAAGTAGTATTTTATAGACTAAATTTTATTACTACCAAGTTAGATTTTTTTTAAATGTCCCAAAGTGCCAGTGTTTTTTCAATTTTTACAGTCGCCTCAACCGGAAAAACGTATTTCCCAGTCAAGCTACACATGCGCCAAATATCACTTTACAGGCGGTGAGTACAAAAAATGATTTTAGTAGACAAAAATGACACAACATAAATGATAACTTAATCAAATTAAGATTTTCCCTAAACTAAAATGTTCCTGATATATTTACAGTATATGATGACGAAAATCAAAGAATATTCATGAGAAATAAGAATTGTTTGTGGAGAAACTAATGAAGAGAATACAAAATATTATAGGAAGACACTTTCGTTCAAAACTTATATAGTATTTACAAAGAAAATACAAATATCATGTGGGTAATCTGAATCTGATACATCAGTAACACAACTATTTGCAATTGTGCATTTATTTTTAGATACGACGATGATGATGGATATAAATAAGACCGCTGTATCAAAGTGTTGTGATTTATTTTTTCTTAGAGAGGTAATTTTTCCCCACATAAAGGCTTGCGCGCACTAGTCGGCAACAGCCCGGAAAGGAACGCGCGACGGCGGCCGGCATTTTTTTTAGGGTACGCGCACTAGCCGGTAAATAATTTTTGCAAGTCACCGGCCGCTTGTCGCTTAGGTACCAGAGCTGGGCAATTACTTTATAAATCAGTAATTGTAATTAGTAATTAATTCCTTTGCCTTTTCAAGTAATTTGTAATTGTAATTATTTGACAAATCGTGAAGTATTTATAATTTGTATTTAAATACTTTTAGTTTTTTAAAAGTCAATTACAAATTACTTTTCCAATTAACTCATATTAAGAACATACCCTTAGCTCCCCTGGAATAACTAGGTGCAATTTAATGTATGACAGTATCAAACAAATACTGGACGTGAAAAAAAAATTCCATCTTTTTAAAATTAAAAATACCGTGCTTTTCTGAATACGAGTTCCTTACTCTGCAAGAATATTGTGAAGTCACTGCATTTTTAGCAGAGATCGTAAATATTTTAAAAGGTGAAAACAAAGCTTTTTATGGCGTTCTTCTTCCAAGTGTAGTGTCACTTAAAAATAAGCTAAATAAATTAAGTAAAAAGAAGTTTAAAAGTGGCGGAGATATAATACTTCAAAGTGCCATTAAAGGTTTAGATAATAGATTTAAACAACTTATAACTTTAGAGAATACCTATGCACTTTTAGGAGCAATTACACATCCTGAGTTTAAACTTCGTTGGTTGCCGTTAGTCCAGTCAACTTTTGTGTTATCTAAACATGATATTAAACAACTGCTTATTTCGGAGTGAGAATTAATTTCTATCGAACAGTCCGAATTAATGAATGTTACAGATATTGGTACCGATAATTATAAGAAGGAAGTTAATAATAGTACTTAGCTTATTTGATTTTAATGAAGGAACTGAAGGAATCACACAATTAGCTGACAATGAAAATAAAAATAAAATTCATCTTGAAATTTTACAGTATCTGTATGATATAAGACAAAACTTTCCCATGGTAGAAAGTTACCCTCTCATTAAGCAAGTGTTTTTTAAACACAATACTGCACTACCATCTTCAGCACCCGTCGAACGATTATTTTCATTCGCAACTATGATTCATGCAGCCAAAAGACATGCCATTTCAGACACAAATTTTGAAAAGTTAGTTGTAATGAAAACCAACAAAATATACAGTTAAATGATCATTTTAAATCATCCAACCAACAATAACCAAATGTTTGAGTACTTTATATTGAATGTAACTATAAAAGGTACTTATTTCAATACTTTCCGAAGGTGAAAATAAGTTTATTTAAGATATATGTTACCTTTACAACGCTTTATTGAAAAACTAGCCATTGATTTTTACGGAAAATTTCAATTTCAAGTCTTTTTTTTGGGTTTTTCAATAAGAATAATATTATTTTAGAGCTCAACAGTAAGATATTTTAAATAATTGAAGAAAAAGTATAAAATGGGGTTAAAATATTATTATGTAAAACCAGCCTTTAAAAAAAGCACTGCATACACAAATACGTACACTACAAAATGTAATGGTTTAATAATTATTTTAGTAGCAATAATTTTGAGGAAATACATATGATTCCTTATACTACCCCACATTTGTCACTCCAGGGTAAGTAATGTACCCTAATTACCTTACTTTCATTCCTAGTTTTATGGTGTAATTTTTTGTTACTAATTATTTTAATCACATATTTTACGTTATACTTGAATAGTTGCTTTACTTGTTTTGTTTTTTATATAATAAATTACGTTGTTTTTTATACATGTGGGTTGGAATATAGTTGATTTCTTTCCTATTTCCTATTTTAAGTTCCGATTTGTATATTATATACAACAAAAGACTAATAACTGAAAAAAACGTTTTTCCTCGGATTTTATAAACAAATGTAATTGTAATTGTAATCAGAAAAGTAATTGTCAATTACATTTTGTTTGTAATTGTAATTTGAGGAAAAATTCCTTTCTTAATCTCTTGTACTTTGTAATTGTAATTAATTCCTTTTAAAAAAAAGTATTTTGTAATTGTAATTAATTATTATTCGAAAGTAATTGCCCAGCTCTGTTAGGTACGATGGATCCAAAGATTATAATTATAAGTTTACTGAGTGAGGAAGAGGAAAAACAAAATACAGTAGTTAAACAAAAAAGAAAACGAAAATGGGTACACGAAATCTGTAAAAAGAGGAAAATCGAAAGTGAAATTGCCACTTTATTTCCTCAATTAGTAGAACATGAAGAAAAACTTTTTCAGTATTTCCGAGTGAGTTGCGAAAAATTTCAAGAACTTTTGAGTATTATAAAACCTGATCTGACAAAACAAAATACAACGTTCAGATGCTCCATTCCACCAGCAGAACGCAGAAAAATCAAACAATTCCTTGTAGCCGCTAACAAGGATTATTAATTTTTCTTCGTCCATTCTCTTTTGTGGTCAAAAAACAGCGCGCACTACTTCACCTCACGACGCAACGCAACGAACCACCGGCGAAAGTATTCTCGCCGGAGATTTCCGCCGACGACCGGCCGCAACGTTTCCTTCCGTTGCCGTGTAGTGTGCGCTGTTTCGTTTATGTACCATGGAAAAATAAATTCCCGTTCCGTTGCTGTGCGGTCCGTTGCCGGCTGGCCCGGTCTAGTGCGCGCAAGCCTTAATCCTATATAGGACAGATTAATGTTATACGGCCGACTTCTGCCAAACGAATATTTCCTAGAGATCTTGAAGTACTAAGGTGATGCCTATCTGCAAGCCATCTTAGTAGTCTATCTTTCCACTCGGTGGTTCTTCTAGATCGTCCGAAACCTGTTCTATGATTAAAATTCTGCATAATTAAATTCTAAATTTAATTGGAGGCAGAGTTAAATCTATTGCATAGTGAGAAAACTATTAGCACGGTTATTTTAGTACGGTATAATAAAAGATGCCAAGTTATGCATTCATTGATTTTCATATTAACGATTTATTGCTTGAATATACATATTAAGTTAGTCTGAGTAATAAATAGAAGGCATGATGTAACTGTAAATGCAATATTATCAATATTTTTTTTTGCGTGACAAATAAAGTTCAATGTCATTCCGTAAAAAAGCATATTTATGTATACAGAAAACGTTAATAATATTAAATTTCAAATGTTCTGACTTGTGATCTTTTAACCAATAATATGAAAAAAAATTAAAGTTCAGCTTAAACACGCAAAAATGTAAGAAAAACTATTATAAAAAAATCTCTATTCCATCGCATTTCCTCTACTGAAAGTAAAACCTGAAAGTCTTGTCTTTTACTTTGAATAATTATAAGATGTTTTTACTTTCTTGAAGTAGTATTAGGAAGTATTGTGATGAAAATATTAACGTGGATATTTTTGTAATATTCACTTTTTGAACCTCCTGATACCAAAAGTGTAGTTTCTGCAAACATTTCTTTTCCACTCTTTACACTTATTCCGTCCCGTTTTCTTTTCTTCTATGTGTATGTGTATATGTATGCGTGACAACGGCAGCGGCCAAATTGCTAAAGCTATCAATATCAAACTTTATATATACGACTACCATCTCCTTTTCAAGATTTGATTACATTTTCAATGGAATCGATAGACCGGAAGTGGTAGTTTACTTCAGTGAAAAAATCGAATCTTACCAATATCTCTTCAACTACTGATTTACTAATTTTAGACAAATTTCGAAATAATAGAACAATAGTAGAATAATAAGTAATAATTTTAAAACAATTTTATAAAAAATACTTTTCGAAATTCATACATAGAAATATAAACTATAAGCAAGCAGATCCTTAGTAGCTCACATTAGAACACTGACAAATGGGGTGTAACCTAATAATAATTCTAGCAATAGATATCAAGAATTGGTATATAGTTTATTAACTATACAGTGAGGACGCGCGGGTTGGAATAATTCACTTAAAATTTTTGGTTTTGTTTTATGGAAAAACGCTCGGATAGGTCGATTTTTATTTTAAGCTGCGGTTTTTCTGATGGTAAATTGATGTACAAAGGCTGATCCAAAAAAAAGTAACGACCATACATTTTTTTTTCAAATGGAAACATATGCTTTTTATTTAATTTGTTAATTCAGCATCGAATTCTAAGTATGTTTCATGTACCATGTCCTATACCCAAGCTCGAGAAATTTACAACTGAACATATCAATAACTGATACCGTATCCTACAAAATTTAATTCACTCTCTTCTCTGAAAAGGACCGATTTATCAGAAAAAAAAACAGAAAAACAAGTCAAATTAAATGTTCAAACTGTTGACCACTAACTTTCTGGCAATAGACAAGCCGAAGATCAGTTTCTCGTAACACTGTAGTTAACGTTTGCGGCTTAATTTCTTGTATTTCGGTTATAATTTCTCGATAACTGTTGAGTTTGGGTATAGGACATGGTACATGAAACATACTTAGAATTCGATGCAGAATTAACAAATTAAATAAAAAACATATGTTTCCATTTGAAAAAAAAATTTAATGGTCGTAACTTATTTTTGGACCAGCCTTTGTACATCAATTTACCATCAGAAAAACCGCAGCTTAAAATAAAAATCGACCTATCCGAGGTTTTTCGATAAAACAAAACCAAAAATTTTAATGAATTTATTCCAACCCGCGGGTCCTCACTGTATATTTACTGTACAACAATTCTACTTACCCTGACCAAGTGTGTCTTAGTGTTTATTTGCAATGTCCAAAGAATTTTATGGTCTTAGACCAATGGTGGGCAGATTTTTGTAGGAGAAGGTCGGAGAAAAAAGAAAATTATCTAGTTGGGACAACAAAAATACATAGAAAAAATAATATTTTTATAAATTTCTCTATATAACTCGATTAGTGATTGAAAGAGCATAGAGGGGTATGCGTTTAATGGAGTTATATGTATGTGTTTCTAGAAGTATATCGAATTTTGGTTGTAAGTGGGATGAGATGATTCTTATTATTAGAAGTCATCTGCCAATCTGTTTTTGACACTTCGAATTTTCACAGCAGAAAACATTTATGCACAAAGACTACATAAGCAGAAGTATATCTAAAGAAACGTCGGAGATTCAAACTCCAATAAACGATGCAAATAGGCCAAACACGAGCTCAATAACACTCCATCGTCAACGATTTCCAAATTTCTTCTCCATATGGATGAATAAAAGCGTTAAGTCTCGTTGATTTGTCCTATTTTTGCACCAAATTATAAGTAACTTTGTATTTTTTTACTTGACTAATTCCATATTTATACCAAACCAGCTGTACCCGGCATGCGTTGCAGTGCCAGCCAAGGAACTCGTACGGTTTCCGGTCTTGCTCGACAGTTTCAGATGAACAGGCTTGAGCATTGCATACTCGGCGGTCTCTAGCTTCCCGTTGCTCGTCTGTTTCTAAAGCTCGTCATGATTTTTTCTTTAGTGTTTGAGGTGTAGGTAGAACAATCGCGTGTCGTTTGGGTGGCATAATTGTTTGACTGCGAAAGTAATGCTTTGTGACGGCAGTTACAATTGACTAGGATATGGCAAAGAAAATACTTGTGATGTATATTATGTTGACCGGCAGTTGGAATTTACTTGTTACTTAATCAAATTATTGTTATACCTAATTGTGAAAATAAACTAAACTTGGAGTCTGTGGCTTGATACTAAACAAAAACACTGAAACACCTTAACCACACTAAAACACAGAAAGGCTAAATACATATTTCGACAACTAAGTTGTCATCGTCAGTAGCACTGATTAAAACTCACTAGTGTGTTGTTCTGTTACGCTACAGTGTGTAGACAACGCGATTTTTAATCAGTGCTACTGAAGATGACAACTTAGTTGTCGAAATACGTATTTAGCCTTTTTGTGCTTTAGTGTCGTTAAGGTGTTTTAGTGTTTTTGTTTATACCTAGTTGTCATTAAGAACGTATATTTAGCTGACGTTTATTCGTTCTGGTAAACTTTAGTCACGATGAATGGCATAAGAAGGCAGACGGGACAAACAATCACATTTCATTTTTACTTTCTTATATAAGGAAGTATTGTGATGATGAAAATTTTCGACTTTGAGATTTTTGCAGATGTCCACGTTTTGAGGTCCCCTGATACCAAAAAAGTGGTTTTTAAAAAATCTCTCTCTCTCTCTCTCTCTCTCTCTCTCTCTCTCTGTGTGTGTGTGACCACGATAGCGGTCAAACCGCTGTAGATATCAATTCCAAATTTTGTATTTACGAATATAATCTCCCTCTTGAGAACTGATTAGATTTTGAGCAGAATCGGCAGACCGGAAGTAGTAGTTTACTTCAGTGAAAAAATCGAATTTTGCAAATATTTCGTCAATTACTAAGTTTAAACAAATTTATAAAGAATTCAAATGTACTCAAAATTAAATTTGAGGAAAATTGTTTTAATAAAGTTTTTCGAAATTCCTACCGGAAGTAGGTCTTTTACTCTTATCGAAAATCAATTTTTTGCGAATATCTCGCAAGTCATGCTTTCTAGGCAGGTACATTACGAGTATAAAAGTATTTAGAACATACTTTTAAATATCTTTTGTATAAAAAAAATTTCAAAATTCAGACCACTTTTACTCTTATCGAATAGCGATTTTTTGCAAATATGTCGTAAATTATGCATTCTATATATATTTATGAAGAGTACAAAAGTATTTAGAGTTGGATTTGGAATATTTTTTGTATAAATGAAATTTCAAAATTCGGACCGGAAGTAACACTTTCATACGTATAAGAAAGTCGTGTGGTGGCCACACCTCATTTTTTATGTATAGATAGACGAACAGCGTTTTATAACAATATATTCGTCTACAATTTTGGTATTATTTGATTATCCCCTTTTGTATCAAACCCTTCATTTGCTCTTGCAAATATCTACCTTTGTCAGATGAAGTATTTGAAAAACTTGTATTTTATTCAGACAATAGAAACATAATCTGTTAGTGAAGACGTGGTATTATTTAAAAAAAAACTATTTTTTATTGTTGGATGATACCTAAAATAAAACGTTGTTACTTTTGTATGAGCCTCCGCTTTATTGTTCCTCTGCGTTGTGAATGATCTCTTTATGAGCATTTATCGGCAGAATAACGTCTGTAACAGGATGCGAACGCGCTTTGGGTAGCGCAAAGTACAAATTCAAGGTCATAGGGCATTCGACTGGCTGGGGTGTGTGCGCTTCAAGGTCATGCTGTGTCAAGATAGCACGTGCACAACATAATCATACACAGACTGTAATAGCCGTTCTGAAATTCATTCAGATACTAAATGAATAATCGCTGTTTATAGTTATGTTTCTGATAAACAGTCATCAAAAATGATGTGTATTATTTACGAAAAGTTAGATACGTGGATTAAAAAAACATTAGAAGTTCGAAGTCGTTTTTAATAATATTATTAAATAAGTGTCTACATTCGTGCTTTAATGAACATAAATTGTTTTCTTTTTCGCCTTCTTCTGACGATAGAAAGATAGTTCGAATGCCGATTGAAAAGCGAAAAAATTTCATTTCTTGTCAATAGTTTGTTTATCACAGTCATTGTACGAGGTGATACATTTTTAATTTTTGATTTGATCTTTTAGAGCGTAATTTCTTATTTATTTACTTTGTGGACTTACCGCGCCATCTTCTGATTCTTCATTTGTTATCTTCAGTTACTATAGTCGAGAGACATATTCCACATGCCGTTAACCCTTTTAACTACAGTAAATATCGTTTATAACGACGTTGAAGGGACCAACGAAATTCGGTCGTTATAAGAGTAGGTCACTGTATCCAAATACCAAATTATTATATAAACACAGTTTATTTATCTTAGAAAATACACTTAAACAACAAAAACAATATTCTAGTTTTATAAAATACAAATAAAAAAAACATTTCTCAACTTATTTTACTAACAATTTAACACATACATATACAATAATACATAGGCACGAACTGCATTGTACATACATACATATTCAAATTTTAACAAAAATATCTGTCATTTTGGTTTGTTGTAATTTTTTGTTTTCTAAGAAGAAGTGTTTTTCAATAATTCTTTCCAAATGGAGCAATGCAGAATCTGTTTTAGCGTCTTTCAAAATTTGATTAAATACGAAAAAATGCTGAATCATTTCAACTGCTGAAACTGCATCCTTTATAGTAGGTGGTTGGAATTCCGTAGTTTTGTCCATTTCCACTTCATCGTTGTTTATTTCTAACTCCAAGTTTGCACTGGACCCAGCTAAAATTTCATTTTCTGTCATATCTTCCTCCGTTTCGAGTTCTTCATCAACATTTGAAAAATTATCCCAACCCTCTTGTGTTGCCAGGTTAACTACAGGTAAAGTGCGGGCCCATTCAGTTAAAGGTAAGTTATCTTCATCCGTATCATTTTGTAGTCGAAGCCACTCAGCTAAGGGTAAATTATCTTCATCAAAAGAGTGTTCTGCTGTGTGTAAATTAAACCCAGCATGTGCAAAGCAATTTGCTTTTGTCTGATGAGAAACGCAATCCCAAGCTTTGGAAAGTAGAAAAATAGCCTGCAGGATATCTAGTTTTTGAGGAACACCATTCTCGTCAATGTCTTTTAAAAGCTTTATAATTTGAAGTTTTCTAAAATGTGTCTTTAGGGACTTTATTGCACCCTGGTCCATCGGTTGAAGAACTGACGTGGTATTTGGTGGAAGGAAGACAAGTTTTATAGCTTTTAAGTTTTGAATATTTGGATGAGCTGGACAGTTGTCTAAAAGCAATAGAATTTTCCTTTTTTACCGAATGAGTTTATTGTCCCATCGTACAATTATTTTTTCAAATAATGCTGATGTCATCCATGCTCTTTGGTTATCTTCATATTCAACAGGTAAAGATTTTATATTTTTAATCCATCGAGGATGCTTAGCTTTGCCAATAACCACAAGTTTTATTTTTTCCGATCCAGTCATATTTGCCGCTACAAGAACAGTCAATCTATCCTTACTGAGTTTACCACCAGTACATTTTTCCCCTTTAAATTTCATCGTTTTGTCTGGCATCATTCTGAAAAATAAACCAGTCTTATCTGCATTGAATATTTCTTCTTCTGTATATTCTTTTCTTAAATTTGGCCACACTGTATTTAACCAGTCGTCACAAATCCCTTTAGGTACATCTATTGCTTCGCCACATATTTTACCAAAAACAATATAGTGTCTTTCTCGGAATCGTTGAATCCATCCAAGTGTGCATTTAAAATCTTCTAACCCTAATCGTCGAGCAAAATCATTTGCTTTACCTTGCAATATCGGGCCGTTAATAGGAATGTTGTGGATCCTCTGAATTTTAAACCATTCATATAAGGCCTCGTCTACTCTATACGCGTTACAAGATCTGATCTTTTTCGTTTGTAATGATGTAGATCTATTAATTAAATCCTCTATTTTATTTCGATTTTTCCAAATCGTGGAGATTGTTGAATGCGCCACCTAAATAAACAAGAATAATATTATGTATTTTTGAAATAATTGTTCGACCGTTTTACGTCTGTATTGTATATGATTCTTGGGTTATCGGTCCGCAACTACATTTGTAAGTAGTGTTTTTATATTGTTTATTAATCTTTTATTTATATAATGTTTTACAATTTATTGTTTATGAAAATACATATATCCTGAAGAAGATACGAAACAGTAGCGAAATATTGATATAAAGTAATTTTATTAGTTGCGGACCGATAACCCAAGAATCATATCCAATACATTCGTTGTGGTATGCATGTTATTCTCATAGAAATCAAACAAAACTTACCTTATATTCTTTAGCAATATTAAAATTAGTATTTCCAGCCTCCAAGCGTCTAATAATTGATGCTTTTTCTTCAATTTTATTGTAAACGCCTTTCGTTTCGCTATATCGACGTCGACAACGTACCTTCAATTCCTAGATAACTACTGAATAAATACATGTATCTGTCGCATTTCGCCTTGCCTTTTCATAACGCTGTAATTCCCCTAGCCAATTCGAAACTTCCCCACCGTTTTTTACTATGTGATGTGACGTATCCGTCGTTATAAAAGATAATTTGATCCAAATTTCAAGCCATGTTTCGTCGTTATATTAGTTTCGTCGTAATATCCGACGTCGTTATAACCGATAGGTTGCGCGTTTAGAAAGCATTGTTTCTGACCAGGACCTTGAAATTTCGTCGCAAAAACCGATATGTCGTTATATCAGATGTCGTTATAAACAATATTTACTGCACTTGCATATTTGATTTGTACTGTTACAATACCTTAGCTCGATCTATCTATATATTTCTGAATAATGTATCATTATTATATGTTATTCGGGTCGAATATAAAAACAAATTGTATACATACTTCAAAATATGAAGATTGTATATAGATTTAAAATATTTTATTCAATACTTCTGGCATGTTGCGACATCTATTTTGCATTGTCTGTTGTATTGTTTTAGTGGACTCTGTTTATTTTGTTTTTGACTCTGTGGTTAGAGTTTCTTTCACGTCACTGAATCGCGAAAGGGTTCCAACGTGACTTGCTACGTGAAACTTCAGATTACCTTCTTCGTTATCGTGCCTTTGAAGGAACATGTAGCTATCATAACGGCTTTCCCGGCTTAGGTAGAATGGTTGGGTACATCTGATCGACTCCCTTTAAGAGGATTTAGACTTAGGCTTAGGCTGACTACTTATTTTGATCAATAAATTATAACTCAATTAAAGTATAGTAATTCAATCTTATAAATGTAAACTGATTCAGATGCATTCAATTCTCTAAATGCCCTTCCATTTTCCTCGTGCATTATTAGAAAAATTCAGATAGAATGTCTAAGAAACCAGTGCAAAATTAATGCAGAACTTGTATTGAAGCTATAGTTGCAGCATTAGTATTTAAGTTGGATTGGACGATCAGCAAAAAGATATTGGTCTCACCACGATAAATGGAATTACCACGATGCTATGGTGGAAAGTGTACATGAGAACTTTCCAGTAGGAAAACTGTTGTCGGGAAATTTCTTAGGCTTCAATTCCTTGTATGATCTGACCTTTAAATAAACTTAGATTTTCTGATTTCATTGAGTGACCTATATTACGTACGTGTTCAGTTATTGAAATCAATTAATAATTATTTTTATCAGTGATTTAGTAAATGCATTGCTTCTTCTATAAATATCTGTGTTTGTATTTTATCTTACTACAGAAATATAACTAATAGATAATCACCGTAACCATGTTACCTTTTCTGATGAGGACGATTCAATTTTGGAAGTTTTTTAATTCTACTACAATTCTTTGCCTCAATTCGAGAAGATCCTAAATATTCTGTGGCAATTTATGCTTGTGTTTGCTCTTTTTCTATTTGTAATTGCATTTAACTGTAAGTGTTTGTGAACACTAATAGTATTTGAGCGTTGTTGACTTCTTATGCCAAACGCGCCATGTTCTGAACTCGCCACCCCTGAGTTGTAAGACCGTATAGGCTTAATTGGGTATTTAATCGGCGACAGTTAATTAGAATAAAAAGCACAAACTCCACATACTTGATATATTTATGCAAGACAGCACAGAATTAAATGTGGTAAACTTTTAATTGTTAACGTAAACTTAAATTGCACTAAAGAAATTACAAAATATTTCCGCATAAAAAACTGTGTTGTTAACTTGTTTTTACAGAATATGCGGAGCCCTGTTTAAAGACTATTCAAGAACTGATTTTTAAATTTTAATCCCCTTGACAAGAGGGTTTCTATAAGATACTGCAAACTGAACAAAATAATTTCTTACTATTCCATGTCACGTACAGGCTATAATTAACAAATAACAATTTTAGCCATAAAACGGGTAAACTAAAAAAAGCAGAACTTTCAGTACTTACACTTAGATAAAATGTACAGCGTTCGTTGCAAGACACCTTTTCAAAAAATATATAGTGGTTAAAAAAATTTATGATATGACTGCACAAGAATGTATCTAACAAATAACAGATATGGGAGTTGTATATCATCGAGCAAGGATCTACAGTTTCAATATTCGGATGTAATGTAAAAGATATATACAAAGTGTATAAAAAAAAAGAAGTTAAAGTTTGCGCGAGAACAAACAGCCTAAGAACATCATCTTAGTCGAACATATTTTGAACTCTAGATATGTCATTAACATATTAAACTATATTTAAAAATTACAAATGATATTGAAAACTTGGAAGAAATTCTATAGAAGTTGACAGGTTCGCATTGATAGCTAGTGCACATGCTTGTAAAGCTGACGTGCAGTTACAGTCTACACTAATAATTATTACTGGTACTGTAAAGCTCTCCTCGATTCTTCTAGAATCTAGAACATAACATTATTTAAGTTGAAATAATATAAACCAATTTGGAAACAAGGTTTTCACAATCAGTCTTCTTTGATGAAACGAATTTGAACATAGATAAGGTAGAATGTATGGTTTTTAATAAAGAGCTGATATATGACCTTACACTGTTTAGTAAAAGTATTTGACTTTTTTCATCCTGCAGAAATTTGGTGCCAATTAAATCATCTCAGATATGCCAATAGAAAATGCAATATCGTCAGAAGGTGATGATACTCCAGCTTAAGACTGCAGATGTAGACTTTTTCAGCAAACTACACTGAAAGAAAGACTTTGTTGGGTCAATAGCATATTTGTCGAATGAAACATATATGTGCAAACAATTATTTGCTAACTGCAACCAAGAAAAATGTTAGAATTTCATGTTTACTTTCTTGTTTCAAGCATGTAGAACGTTAAAATCAAATAAGATTTTGCTTGATTCAAAGGCAAACCACTTAATTAAATGATATAAGCAAATATGCTTATTTAAGAGACTTGTCTTTGAATCTCATTTGTTTTAACGTGAAACTCTGACGTTGTTATTGGTTGTGGCTAGCAAATACTTGTTTGAATATACCATGTGCTTGCAGGCGACCTGCGTATAGGGCTTACTGTAAGATAAAACGACGACACCGAGAGTTTGTATGAGTTAGTACGAGAAAACAATATAAAACTGCAGTACAGCTGCGCTATCTATCCTCGTTGCCCTGCTTAAACGGAGAGTCAGCCTAGCCCGTTCTAGCCTCAGCGTAAATCTACTCGAATCCCCTCTTTTCCAACACTACACTCGACCAAGGAGCAGTTTGTATATTGCTTTTTCGTACTAACTCATACAAACTCTCGGTGTCGTCGTTTTATCTCACAGTAAGCCCTATACGCAGGTCGTCGGTAAGCACACTGTATATGTTTCATTGGACAAATATGCAATTGACCCAACAAAGTCTTTCTTTCGGTGTATCAGACTTTTATGATTTTGTTACATGTAATGTATTTTACATATTTTTCGGAAGTTGTAAATTTCATATGAATATATGTTGTACTAGTTTTTTCATTTTTCACAATGCATGCTTATGTATTTTATTTGTCAATAGTAGTAAGTAAAATTTCTAATTATACAGAACATAATCTTACAAAAAAATTGAATAACGGCAAAAAGTAACGCGCGATCATTTAAATTCTAAATTAGAGCAGGCTGTGAAATTTAAATTAAGTTGGTATATAAGTACTAATTTACAATTTGAATTGTCAAAGTGACGTTTCAAAATGTTAATTAATCAGTAATTGACATTCTGGACAACCTAATAAAAAAAATCCCGCCTGATATAATTTAGAATTTAAATGATCGCGTGGTACAAAGAACAAATTCAAATATAGTAAATGGCGACAATATTAGTAGAACAAAATATATATTCTAATTTAGATCAAATGCACTAGCAAACACGTTGCCAACATTGTACAATAAATCCTAAAAATACACTGTTTAGTACTCCGGTGTATTATTTCTCATTGAAAAACACCGATTAGAGATATTCAATCATTAGGCTTAATCAATGGTAATTAATAACAAATATTTTAATTGGATTTGGAAAACCGGCCCTTAGGCTAAACAAACTACCGGAATTTCAAATATTAACTGAATCAAAATGAAAAAATTCATATCTATTTCATTAAAAATAAACAGGACAACATTGAATTGCAAAAATAATAAATAAAAACACTAAAATAAAAAACAAATCTATTGCTCTTATTTTCTACGAATGGAAAACAAAAATTCCATGTTTACAACACCAAAAAACAAAGCAATAAAACGTTCACGGTATATAACATACATCCATATTTCCATTCTAACCTTTCCCAGGCTAATTGTCTATAATTTGTACGAAACGCTCTAATGATCAAGTGATTTATGTTTTGTATACATGCTTATTTATGTTCTAAGAGATAGAAAACGAGCACGAAAAAAAGTGGTATAATCAGAGTCAGAGAAAGTGAAAAGAAATGGAACGATTTGAAAAGTGAAAGCACTTCGTTCTTACTCGTGTGTATGCATTGCATGCTGTATTTGGGTGTGTGTGTGTATTTGGTGATGCTGTTGAACGATACAAAACCTGTTTTTCTTGATGTCCACGAGCTATCGCATCGTCATTATTATTGTAATAAATTAAATTTCCCATATGCATGCTTAATATACGTATGCAAATGTTAACAGGGTTCGTTAAAAATGTGTATCTACGAGGTTTGATCGAAAAGTTTTCAAAAATATTGAGCAATCATAACAAGCGTATATACTACGAGTATCCATGTTTTTGTGACAATTATTATAAAATCCGCTTGAGCTGTTGTAACAATAATAATAAATGACGATTTCTCACAAACTAGCAGCATACCAATTGTAATGGTACAGCCCATTTCACTTTATTAATTTTATAATTTTTTTTTATTTTGTTAAGGATTTAATTAAGTATATTTTTTCTATTAATATTTTGAAGGGAAATAATATTTAAAATCAATGAATGTGTTATTGTATTATTAAGTAGATATTAGTCATAGGTTTTGTATATCTTTATGAGTAAAAAAGTGTGACGCCGAAAGTATATATTAACGTGATAAACACTCCAGTAGCAATATACAAACCCGCGGCTAAATGAACGTGTATGTGCGTGTAAATGTGAATAGGAACCCCTGAACTTTGTGGAAATCGGGGAACCCCAGACATTCTGATATAAAAGGGAAATACGCATGAGAAAAGAGAGAGTCGTCAGCAAAATACGTTAATATCAAAATGCTAACTCCTAACATTAGACTACGCATTAGAGTCATTGTTACTATAACTTCAATAAGTAATTTACTACCGAGAAAACGTAGTAAAGTAGTGGTCAAAGTTGCACC
Source organism: Amphimallon solstitiale (assembly GCA_963170755.1). Taxonomy (NCBI): domain Eukaryota; kingdom Metazoa; phylum Arthropoda; class Insecta; order Coleoptera; family Scarabaeidae; genus Amphimallon; species Amphimallon solstitiale. The sequence continues at coordinate 66,851,997 of OY720680.1, forward strand.
TAAGAAGTAATTGTGCAACGTGTTATATTGTTAAAATAAAGATTGTATTTCGAGTAGCAGAACAAGCAGATGATGCCGTTGAAAACATCATAGAAAAAAGAAGATTTCGTCGATAATAAGCAGCCCGAAGTTCCTGCTGGAAACAGTACAAAAAAGGAGATGAATAAGAAGAATTTAGATATGGTATTATTTAAATGATTATTGTTTAATGACTGTAATGTTTTATGTAATAAAAGAGGAGAGACTGTAAAAATAAAAGTTCAAAGAGAAAGTAATTAAATAAATATCGTCTAACAAATATATGTGTAAAGTAACTTGATATGTTCACAAGTATCGATAGAAACACGTATAATATAGAATGTTCATTGTATATAATAAATTCTGGCGTTTATAGCTTACGATTGAATCGAACAAAGGACCTACAGAAATGTTTGTGTTAGTTTAATGTTTGTAAAAAAATATTATTGGAATTGCTTTTTAAATATATGTGACTTCTTGTGTTGTTTGTAAAATTATAGATACAGAATTCATTGATTTTAATATAAGAATTATTAAAATTTTAAATAGTATTTTGTACAGGAACCCCTTTTACTTAATCATTTCAATTAACCCGAATCGACCTGAGATAATTTGAGTTGAGCTGGCAAAACAAATAATTTTACATTTTATTTCTAAAGTTTAACTTTAAATTAAATATCTTAATTTAGAGATAGGGGTTTCTCTACATTGCGTCACCCAACTTTGGGATGGTACCTTTACACAATCTATGATACATAGACTAATAAATGTACCTTTAAAAACTCATTCCTTTTAGTATTAGTATATTTATTAATGTATTTAAACATACAATAATAGTCAATATACAATGCATGTAAATATATAGATGTCAATGAAAATAGGTATATGACAAACAATTGTTTCATGTCTTCTGACACGTGACTATTAGCTTTGCACCATAATAGTGAATATTGCCTAGTGTCATCATTAGCCTTGCTTTGGAATACTCAATTTATTACGTTCTCGTGTGTTGTATTGGTATTCCATTTCATTGGACTCATATTGGTGAATGTGTTGGTAAACCTAATTCAGAAAATGATAGTTATATTACGATGCTGGTATGTTTCTTTTTTTTTGTTTGAAGGAACTCCTGCAAGATTCATTGTACCTCAAACCTCAAAGAGGTCGCAATGCCACCTTTTGGGGAACAAATATTCTACTTACTGTTACTGTGTTACTATCGATTTTATTCTTTTAATGGCATAGACCTCTGACCCCAGTTTTTCCGCCAGCTGATCTATAAACCTACCCCACTCTAATCCAGTATCCATAGTCACACTTTATCATTGCCTGTTTTTGTTTTAACGACTAATTATAGTGCTTTATCGACATTTAATGACTGACTTTATGGCCGCGAACAACAATTTAGCTCTTTCAATTGCTTCATCGGTTGTAGTTCCAGTTCTCCCTTGTCACTATGATTGGTATCAACAAATTCGCATATTTCAATCTCGGGCAAGACCTCCGGTAGATCGTTGACATATGCAATTCACTGCAGTGCACCCAGTTCGAACCATGGGGTACACCATAGATGGTATGCCCTACTTTCGATTTAATATAAAACATAGAACTATATAGAATATACAATAATCAATGATGGATATAAAGTAAATTTAATAAACAAAATTCTAACACAAAAACAAAGATCGCAGCCTCCTCTCTAATTTATCGTAAAGCAACCAACAATAAAAAATACCAGTATAATTCAATCACATATTTAAGACCAATATCAATCATGATCGGAAATCCAATTAAAAAATCCAACAATGAATTCATATCACTTAAAACAAACATCTCGCTACAAAAATACACTATAAATGACAAGACAAAAGAGAAAGAAAGTCAAACTCAGGAGTCTATATGTTAACATGTAAATGCAACAAAATCTACAATGGTCAAACAGGAGCTACTTTTAAACACAGAATTAAGGAACACGAAAAAAGCTACAACGATAAAGGACGGATTCAACATTCGCCGAACATTGCGTAGAACTAAACCATAAATTTAATAAGGACTATAATAATTTTGTTTGTACAGGATAAGGTGTAAAAAGGCAAATTTATTTGAAGCTTATGAAATTAACAGATATAGAAAAATAGGCTTGACACTAAACGAATAAACAGAATTAAATCACGCCCCTCTACTGTTTTTCTAAATGTGCAATAACATCCCCTCTTTGAATCCCTACACTTACGTAAAATATATACCGTTGTAAGCATTTTGTAAACGTCATCACCTGTTAAAGCCTAAGTTTGGTGAAACAATATTGTAGTTAGAAATACAAATTAATTTTAAACTAGTTTTTCGTTATTATTGTCGATCTCTATCTTATTTACATTGAACGAAATATTAAAGAACAACATACCTACAAATTCAGGTTCCCGATGATCTATCCAATCAAAATGCTTTCCAGAAGGACTCTAGTACAACATCTGCAATGTAATAAATTAAATTAAAGAAAAAATGCAAGATGGAAATAAACCAAACTTTTGGAAAAATTACAATAATTAATAGAATTTTATCTATCAAATCGTTCAAAAAAAAAAAAAAAAGAACAAGAACAAACAAAATACAAGTTATGAACGTTTTGCCAAATATGGAATACCACAGGGGTAAACTTACCGTCATTACTGTACATAATACATACCAATGATATATTCGAACTACTTTTAGCCTTGCTTTTGGAAATAATATTTATTTTAACAATTATATTATTTGTTTATATAACTAATATTGAACTACTTTGTGGAATATTTTTAGTACTTTTAAATGCCACTTTTAAGTACGTTTCTCTAATTATATGTTTCTTAATTCGGAAAATATCGCCGCAAAATATCGCAGAGAAAATTGGACTACGTCATCTCAAATGATCACCATGACGCTTCTCCTCCATCCGAAGCAACTTTGATCTCTTTTTATTACAAGCTTCGTCATAAACATTAATAAATACGGCCTTAAAACGTTCGTTAATATATTCGCAATAATTAAAGGGTCGGCGGAACAACGTTCTAAGTAATATTTTGTTGAAATGCTATGTTTCCATAAAACAAGGTGTAATATTGAGGTTACAAAATCCCCGAGCAGTGTTCGGGCATGTTATGTTATTCGTGCCACCTTGACTTTTCGTAGTTCCCGCTTGCATTGTTCACTTCAATAAGCACCTCCAGACAAGATGCCTAGAACAATGTTGTAAGTACAGAAATTTTATCCATTTTCGAACATTTTTAGAAGCTGCGAATCGATGTCGACGAGGTTGCAAACCTCGGGAACTTGTAGGAAGACATATGCGGCTTTTTAAAATGTTTAGAAGCCTAAATTATTAAATTATTATCTACACTGGTGGAGATATACAAACCTAAGAGAAAGAAAGTCGAAGCAAATATTTTTCGATGGCAGTGGTCCGTGAGGTATTCTGTGGAAAACGTTTACGATATGTCAACCGAGTTATTCTCTTGCATCGTATGTGAAGTGAGTGAAATCATAACTCACCTCGCTATTACATAATATATTCCCTAAAGATCTTAAAATAGCTAAAAGTGCTCTCATATTTTCAAAACAGGAGAGGAAAATAAGCTGGGAAATTATAGGCTTATATCAATACTTCCTACTATATCAAAGGTCTTCGAAGCGGAGATGAAAGCCAAAGTGGTGAATTATTTTGGAACAAAATTCTTGTTCAATAACGAACAACACGGATACCGAACGAATTGATGCAGTACAACAGCAGTGGCGGAACTGACTGATGTCATAGCAGAGGCATTTGATCAGATGTGCGATGCAGAGTTGCTATGCAGTCTGTCAAAAGCGTTTGACTGTGTAAACCATAGTATATTATTGAGAAAACCGGATATACTATGGAATTAGGAGGAGAACCTATGCACTTCTAATAAGCTACTTGGACGATAGAAAACAGCTAGTCTCTTGGTGTGGGGCGAGGTCTGATATAACATCTAACGTTCATGGAGTGCCGCAGGGATCAATTCTGGGACCAGTCCTTTTCGTCATCTACATGAATGATCTTCCTATTAACGTGAGCTGCATCAGGGCCTTCCTATATGGGGATGATGCACTAACACTGGCGGATGAATGCAACACGGCTGAAGCCAACTAGTGGTTCAAGGCGAATAGGCTGAAGATGAATAACGACAAAACAAAAACACTTACGTTCACCACCTCTTCAATGGAAAAACTTTTGGGTATTTTCCTGGACAGCAACCGTCTCTGAAGCAACTGGCAACTTCAATCTATGCTATCCGCCAGATGAAGAAAGGTAGCCGGACATAGAAGCAGTGAAGAGTTTTAATAGTCTCTTAATTTTACATTGGGCTTAATTTTCTCATGGAATGCCCCTTTTGTAGAATGAATTTGGAACGCACATACCTATAAGAAGTCGTCTGTTGCCCACACTTAATTTTTTTATTCTATTTCAGATAAATATCGCTTTACCTTCATAGTTGAGCATGAACATGGTGGAAACGCGTTATATTCAATTGCACGTCATACTAGATCCATGACGACTCGCCTTGTATATGTTGCCGGATCTATTTTTAGTTCTGTCAGTGACATTTGATATAACTAAAGAAAAAAAATTATTCACAATATAATAACTATAACGTAATATATTTAGTAATTGAAATGCTCTAAGACTTCAGTCTTTCTCAACTTATTTATTACATTGATTTAGATTGTCGAATAACCTTAAATGTTTCATAACGTACCCATAATGAAATTTAAAATAACCAATACTTACGCTATTCACATTAAATTTAACACATGATTATAGAAAAGTTTGTAAAAAGCCTCGACTGTTTACAGAAACCTTTCGGCATTATATTCAATGGACGCAAATAAATAATAAATACGCTTCTAAGAAGAACTGTTTTTAAACAATTTATATGAAAGCAAAAATAAACATGAAAAATTTGACAGGAAAAATATGCAGAACACACTCCTTTTTGACAGATATGATTTATCTGTCAACACCGAATTGAACTATTAGTCTATTACAAATATGGTTATATTCAATACTCATTTCATGCAAAAGTTGATTTACATCAGAAAACAGATAAGAATTGTATTTTGAAAATGCGACGTGATACCCTGTGTTAGAATACAGTTTTTATGTTTAAAACAATGCAAAATACTAAAATTTTAGACTGTTAAATCTAGTGTATATAGTATTTCTAAGTTTTTTAGGCAATTATTATTTTTTATTATTATATTATTGAAATTATACATTTTTCATGTGTGTATGTATTTAATGAGCCCTAAAGAATATGTATTCAGTATGTATGCACTCTTATATCAGTGTCAAGAATTGAAAGTTCATCTTCAACAACGCACCATATCTATTAATTTGACATTAAAAGTCGAATATTATCAGTATACCAACAATGTCAACGAACCTTGAAAACTTTCCAATCCACAAAATAAATACACACTTACAGGAAACAAATTCCAACTCCTTACCCCTCTCGCACGCATTGTGTACCGCATTGCTGGTTGGTTATTCTTCTTGCTTATTTATTTAACAATCAAAATTGAAATGAAGGTCGAATTTTTGGAACAAAGTCAGTAGATAAGTGTCTAATCGCTTCTTTGGAAAACACACGCGTAGATAATTTACCATAAATATATCCTATGTGTGTTCACGTATAGCAATGGTAAACACAACATACTTTGCGTTTTATATAACTAATAAAATAAAAACAAAATACAGATTTTCAATATGATTTATTTATTTTTAGTAGTTTAGTTGTTGAACACATTATAAAATTTATATAATCAGTATATAATTGCCCGTAATGAATCGATGTTAACCCAGTTCTTCGCACGTTCAATGACATCGCAAATTAGAAATCATTGACACCGACCGCGCACGGCGAATACAGATGGGAGTTTTTACTTTCAGCTGGGAGAGAAAACAAAAAGGAAATCACTAGACGAAATACTATGCATATTATGTTCTCCAGGCGTTTTTCTCAACATGTAATCTAGGTATAATCTTGTCAGTATTATATGTATTTAGTTTCTTAAATCTAATAGCTTATAACGACTTGCAAACCAAGTAATATGACTTTGATGTGTTATTTTTCGAAAGATGTCAATACTTACTATTTTTTTATACAGTGTGCTATTAAGAACAACAAATAATAGTTCTTGTACCTTTTTAGTTCGAAACATTTCGATGAAATGCTTTATACCTCATTCCAAAAAGAGAGGGACAAAATTCTGAACAGACCCAAGTGAGAATTATTTCTTGTTGGTTGAGAGCAAGGCGAAATAACACCATACTACATTCGCTTTTTGCTATCAATAGTCAAATATTTTAACATCTTTGACATTGTTTGTTTCCTAGACAAATTTATTTACTTTCATTTGTTGTGATTACTACATTTACCATTCTGTCGCCTTAACTGTGGATTTATCTCTGAAGAATCTATATAAAAATTAATTTGGTACAGATATTTCAGATTTCAGATATTTAAATTCAATTTTACCGCCTAAAATGGATTTCAACAGTTACACGTTGTAGTTTGGATTGGGGGGTATGTTAAGAATTTTGTCTCTCTCTTTTTGGAATAAGGTATAGATAGTGTGCTTTATTTCATTATTGTGCATGTTTTGATTTCATCCGTATGTTCAAATCTTATTTTGTTTTGTAGGACAACTAATTTTGTCTCTTCAAATAGCACCAGTGTTTTTTGCGATTTTGAAATAAGAATTCTTGGATTTGGCAAAAGCTTTTGATACAGTGACCCATAAAAAATGAGGTGTGGCCACCACGCGACTTTCTTATACGTATGCGCGTTCTGAAATGTTTATACAGATGTTGTTCCAAAGTGAACTTATATTCTGTATTCCTTAATAAAATAAGCCTCCGAGTAAAATTATTACTTGAATTTTGAAAATTTCGTTATACAGAAATTATACCAAATCCAACTCAAAGTGCTTTTATTCCCTTAATAAATCTAGAAACATAATTGAAACATATATGCAAAACGTGCAACGTTTCTGTAATGATAATAAATTTATAAAGTATACAAGAGTGTTGATAAGCGAGAGAAATCAATTTTCGTCTAGATAATTTTTTAAAATTCATTTTAACTACCTGATGTATTACATATAGGAAGCCGTGTTTTGACTTAGGGATCGGCAGTCAGTGCAGGAATAGGCACAGGCATAACAGTAATACAATAACAAGATGTATGAATATTCTAATGCACATATTATGCGAATCTTTCCATATTGGGTTCGTTAAAGCGACGCAGAATGTAAGCGACGTTGAAGGGCGGGCTTTTGTGCCAAAAGTACATTAGCTAAATTGTAAGCGCTGTGTGTAGCGGACCGACTTATTGTTTACATTTATTAGTTACATGTGATCTATTGCATAAATAGGTCCCGTTAACGTCCGCCGCTAGATACTATTTAAAGGTGGATAAGAGATTTGCCTGGCGTCAGAATTCGACGGTATTCAACTCCGATGCTAAATTTGAAATGTATTACCCGCGTAGTAAAACATGTGTCGTCGGATACACATAAACCACGTATTGCATAGAATACAAAATATATTTTTTACAAAAGTTGTGTCAACGTGTAATTTAGTGACTTGCGTGTGTCCGCGGCATTCCAACAAATATTTGTTCCTGACGTACGATGAAATTGAGACTTGAACATATTTGAGTGTCAATAGATGAAACTACATGGAAAGAAAGGGTTTATTAACACAAGCAAATACGCGTATTTAAGAGGCTTTACAAATACAAATAATGGCTCATTTGACTTTTAACATTTTTCATGCTTCAAGCAAGAATGATATTTTGATACATCATTTCTGTTACCCAAACAAATATTTGGTAAATACAGTATATCCAAAAAATACAAATATTTCCTGGAAAGAGTGTAAATAACTTACTAAATAATTCAAAGATTTACTATATGTTTATTTTAAACCTTGTATCCATAAAGACGAAAAATTAGACTTTGTAAACAACATCTGCACTTACATTCGAGACGCCAAAAAAACGTGATTCGAGTATTTCAATTGACAAACTATTGAAAGTTTACATCAATCTTATTATTTTTTTCAAATTAAACATGAAACTCGGACAATTCTTCTTGCGGTAAGCAAACGTTTGTTTGCACATATTTGAACGAGAAACTTGCTTCATTTCACAAATATGCAATTCACTCAACAAATTCTTCCTCCGTATACTGATGTTAAAGGACGCAAAATTATAATCTTTTAGCTGGGGTAATGGACAAGCGCACGGCAATGTCTGTACATCTATTTGCATCTCAGAGACTCGAAAGAACTAATGCAGAATACATATCACATTATTACATAAGTTCGTGTTTGAAATAGCTATATGGTGAAAAGCACGATAAAAATAAAGTGTCAATATTTGTAGCAGATGCAGTTGGATACATATAGGAAGGCGGCTGGTACGCTCTGATAGTAGACATACAGTAGTATGAATCAGAATGTTACCCGAATAAATAAATTGACATCTTCTGTCAAGAAATTTTCTGGGGAAGCGCCTATACGCAAGCATTTATTTCGTAAAAAAAGCCACATGGGCAACTACCGCCAAAGCCTGTTGTCCCGCGCAACATCCTATTCTCACATACATACATACAACTTCTGGATCTGTTTAGGAAGATTTTGACAATATTCATTGACATTATTCCAAAATATCTGTAGCCATCCGTCGTCTAGAACTCACCCTTATATTCTATAACTAACGCCATGAATACTGTATATGGTCTTCGTCAATTCCTGTCCTAATTATCTAGAGCTACAGCTCATTATGTCAAACAAAAATTCAACAGTTCTAAATCCAGGAATTTGTACTGTAGTCCGAATTATTGACATGTTTACTGGTAAAGAAGTAGATTTTTCCGAACGGGGGATAAATGTACCGACAGTAAAAAACTTTATGTAATTTAAATATGGCCCTGTTACAATGGTAGATGAAGAACAGTCGTGTACAATGTATTTACGATGACATCAGTGGCGGCGCGTGGTTCAATACTTTGGGAATGCACAACCTTAGAATAAAAGATTGTTTTTGGCAAATCGCCTTATTAGGAAATTAGAAATTAACTTCGGCCTCGCCAAACAATTGTTTTTATAGATAAATGTATAATAGTTTTTATACTTCACAAACACGTTTTGCACCTTCTTTAAGATAAATTATTCAATGAGCAATTCATTAAAATTAAGTATTTCTTGAATCATTTGTTTCTCAATAAGAAAAGTTTTTATTCGGTTTAATGTAGAGAAACAATGTTCCGCCTCTGCGGTTGTCATGGGCATCGTAACAAGTGCTTCTAGCACTGCAAATGTTTCTGATGCCATGTGCACTGATTACATGTGCACACGGGTCAGCTTAAAACATCAAACGTCGCCGGACTGCCGTGGGGAACAAAGGTGCGTGGTTCAATACTTTGGGAATGCACAACCTTAGAATAAAAGATTGTTTTTGGCAAATCGCCTTATTAGGAAATTAGAAATTAACTTCGGCCTCGCCAAACAATTGTTTTTATAGATAAATGTATAATAGTTTTTATACTTCACAAACACGTTTTGCACCTTCTTTAAGATAAATTATTCAATGAGCAATTCATTAAAATTAAGTATTTCTTGAATCATTTGTTTCTCAATAAGGAAAGTTTTTATTCGGTTTAATGTAGAGAAACAATGTTCCGCCTCTGCGGTTGTCATGGGCATCGTAACAAGTGCTTCTAGCACTGCAAATGTTTCTGATGCCATGTGCACTGATTACATGTGCACACGGGTCAGCTTAAAACATCAAACGTCGCCGGACTGTCGCGGGGAACAAAGGTTCCACCAATTAGCGTTAGTATTCACAAGTGCAGTGAACGAAGCGATTAGGCGAAGTGTGAACCGATGAAAGGGCTCGTTTGAATATTAGTGGGAACAATTTACATCTTGTGTTTTAATTTCTGATCTTTGCGTCTTTGACGAATTGTTTTTGGAATTAATTAGGCATGTTATACTGATATTATAAAATTATTTAAAGCATGATAAAATTTAAAGTTGTTTTTTTAATAAGAATACACATTAAATTTGGGAGTGCACATGCACATGTGCACTTATTGAGGAACATCCACTGGATGACATGCAATTAATTAGTACCACTTGCGCATATGGAACATGTACCCCGACAGCCGATCCTTAAATGATAACCACACCTCACTTTTTAACATTGTTTTTAAAAAGCAGCAGAATCTCAGAACATAACTATTGTAAACACTACGAAATAATTTGGTATCCTTTTAATAACAACAGAGAATATATACGCCTGTCTGAAAAATAAGAATTCATGGTAGACGAATAACAAGCATCTAATAAATATAAAATTGTCAATTAAAATATTTTAACGAGCGCTTTCAGATACAGAACTTTTTTCAACGTTCCGTTCTAGATATTTTTCGTTTTATGTTGTATTTTTTGTTTGTTTACTGCAGCTCGAGCATTCGGCAACGAGTGATCCTCAATAGTTTCGTTTTGCGACTACTAGCGCTTTCACTTTTTAGTTTCCAGCGCATACATAGATAGATAGGCTGGTACACATATCTTTTCGAAACCAGATACATGTACTTGCACTTTCATCGACGAACGTACACATTTACAAATAGAATTTGTTTGCATATGACGTATTTGTAAGTATGTATGTATAATGGTTTTGTAAAATGATGAAGTATGTATTATATATGATACATTTGATGCAGTCGTACTTGCACAATTGGGTCAATTATGTTTTACTTTCTTATACGTAGTAGATTTTTGCAGATGTCCACGTTATGAAGTCTCCTGATACCAAAAAAGTGGTTTTTAAAAAATCTCTCTCTCTCTCTCTCTCTCTCTCTCTCTCTCTCTCTCTCTCTCTCTCTCTCTCTCTGTGTGTGTGTGTGTGTGTGTATGTGACCACGATAGCGGTCAAACCATTATGTATTTACTTGTATAATCTCCCTCTTGAGATCTGATTAGTTTTTCAGTAAAATCCGTAGACCGGAAGTATAGTTTAATTCAGTGAAAAAAATTTAATTTTGCCAATATTTCGTCAATTACTAAATTTAAACAAATTTATAAATAATACAAATGTATTCAAAATTAAATTTGAGAAGAATTTTATTATGAAAGTTTTTCGAAATTCCTACCTGAAGTAGGTCTTTTACTCTATTCGAAAATCAGTTTTTTGCCAATATTTCGCAAGTCATGCTCTTTAGACAGGTACGTTACAAGTATAAAAGTATTTAGAACTTAATTTTCAATACGATTTGTATAAATTTTAAATTTCAAAATTCGGACCGAAAGTAACACTTTTACTCTTAATGAGTAGCACTTTTTTTCGAATATCTTGCACAGTATGTGGCATTCTATAGAGATTTATTAAGAGAATGGAAGTGCTTAGAAAAGGATTTCGAATAATTTTTGTATAAAAAATTCTTAAAATCTCAAATTTGAAAAGATCATACGTATAAGAAAGTCGATTGGTGGCCATACCTCATTTTTTTATCTAGATAAGATAAGAGATAATTCCGAAAAATATTATCTAGATACGAAAAAGATGATTTTGGAAATGATTATCTGGATAAAGATGACACATAAAGTATAATTTATCTAGATAATTCAATGGATAATCTAGTAAAATCCTCAGAACTCAGAATTTTATTTAAGAATTCAACGTGGTTTAGGTATCCATTGATATAGGTAATCCACAACAATTCTTATGTTTATTTACTATTATTAATGCTTTAGGGGCTGATTTCAAGTCGGATTTGCGTGGTTGCAACTTTGCATCACTGATTTTCATATTCGTATTACTAGTGACTAATTTACAAGATTTATGCTATTCCTACAGTCTTCAACTTTTTCGGTAAACAGATAAAAAATGGCAAAATAGCGAATACAAAAATCAGTGATGCAAGGTTGAGACCGCGCAAGTATAACTTGTAAGGTTGCTTCGGCTAATTAACAACATTTCGAAATGTTTGTCGGATAGTCGATTTCTACATGAGTAACTACACACTACACCAGCTATCTTTATCTAAAAACACAGCTATAAACTTTTACAGTTGTGATAAGCTTAGAAAATATGACAAGTGAAAACTGACATTTAGTGACAATGACAAGCAACGCTGCAACGATGAATTTTTCTAACGTACCAGTACCAACGTTACTGCGAAAAAAGTACTACATTGTACGAAAGTCGAAAACCATATCGATATAAGTAGAATTACAGAGACGGCGATGATTTTATTGGTTTCGTTACTATCTTCGAGGCACACCAAAAAAAAATTGAAAACCCGCGAAAAAATTATCTGTTATCTAAAACCTTCAGATAATCTGCTTCTTTTATCTAAGATAAGATGATAGATAACTAAACTTTTATCTAGGTAATTTATCTACATAAAATTATCCAGATAATGCACCACACTGCTCATTGGTAGCAGTAGTAACGCTTTTATTGGTTATTAATTTACGACATGACATGTCAAAAAAATATTTAAAAAAAAATTGTACGTAATTTCTTATAAAATCTTGTATATGAAAAATTAAATAACGTTACTACTAAAGCAGCTTGTTCGATTATTGTTGATGAGTTATCCAGCTTTACACCCCAAGTCATCTAAACAGCTAATTATTCCGCTCGTTATAAACATTTAAATGTCTTACGAATGCTGTAGTCATATACCATGAAATCGTCTTGTGAAATTCTCTTTTGTTTCATTATTAAAAAGTGATAGTTTTTAATGAATATGAAAAGAAAGTGCAAGTTCTTAATAGCTATATTGTTTTTAAACGGTAAAATGTCTACTATCATTTTATAATTACTAAAGAAAGTCTTGTATGAATGCATAAATATTGGAAAGTATATAGCATCTAGTATTAAAATTAACAAAAAGTTAAATTTTTTATTAAAAAAACGTAACGTTCGTGTGTTCCTTTTCTGTGGAAGAAAGGAGTTGATTGATATTTTTGCTGTATATCTCGTCTATTTTATTATTAATCGTAGAGATTACTGATCCTTATCCACTTCAAACTATTCCTGTGCCCTATTCACACACTTTCCATGTTTCCAACAAAAAGACCTTTTAGATTTCCTTCTGTTATTTTCAGGAACTTTGCACGGAGATATTTAAAACGGCCACCGTCGCGATCCAGAGCCTGAACCAAGTTTTTCATGAAGCCTAGCTTTAGTGCAGATATTTTCTACTGACTGATGTACTACATTACCTTCTCAAGTTATAAAATACTGTCGGAAAAGCCATTTCTGCGTAATGTAAAGACTCTTTCTGTAACGACTATCCAAAAGACATAAAAAAATGCAACAGAATTTAATAATAATAATAATCATCTCTATTACCCAACTGCGAAAGTTCAAAGCAGGGTTACATACTATATTACAGGTGTTTACATCCAGATAACAGCAGTAATAGTAGGTTTACATCAAACAAATCTTAGTAAACCGGGAAACATATTTAACTGAGATTCACAATCTAAGTTCAGTGTCTTCACAAGTTTATTTAGGTACTAAACGATAGAGGGTGTATTATGCTTTGGGTTAATCCAGGGTGTCAGAAATGACATACCGTTTAGGACATAAGGGCAGTCGATATTGCTGTTCAACAACCTATGTAAAAATGTGCCACAGTTTACATTTCGTCTAATATAAAAGGATACCATATCATGACGTAATGTCAGTTTCTTATGTACCACACCCTATCTCTGGATAAACACAATTTGAAAGAAAGAAACTTCAGGAACCTGCGATGGACAAGGTCAAATGCTAAGCAATCGCTAGTATATGAATGAGGCATATTCATGATTACTCGGTCCACAGGTGGTGTATAAAGATTTCAATAATGCTACACATCTTTGCAATATTTAAAAACACGCAACACAAAAGATCTAAATGCCGTTGTATATCATAATACGAGACTGATTTATTCTAAATATTTTTGAAATTTCAATTGGCCAACATAATGCGCAATGGTTATAAATTCAATTTAAAATGACAGCTGTCAACGTGCTTTATGAAACGAATTTGATACATACAGTATATTGAGTGTAGCTTTCAATATCTTGAACACTTTGTGGTTTACTCTAAATATTGTTGAAGTCTCATCAAACCAACACAATGCAAACAAAGGGCGTAGTATTAATACAAATTGTAATGAATTGACTTTAAACTTACACCTGTCAAAGTGCCTTATTAACCGAGTTTATAGTATTTTTGCATGTAACTTTCAATATCTAAAAAAAATTGTGGTTTATTGTAAATATTATTGAAGTTTTATCTGCCAGACTTTCAGTCTGTTTAGGGAAATATGAAATAAAATATATTGTTAATTTAATTTGACAACTTAAATATATTACTGTTTCAAACAAAGCTGATGATATCCTTCCTTGTGAACTAACGTATTCAAGCTATATTATCAATAAAAAGTATTACGAAACTAATTTAATTCACATTTTGCTATAAATGATAATTGAAAAAACGGTATTTTTATGGAAAAAATAAAAATATCTCGTTTAATATTGTTGTTCGGCGAAAGTTATTTAAATTTATTACAGGAATTTAAAGATCAATTGTTGATATAGAAATTAACATTTTTCATCCATCTCTATTCATTTAATTCGCATGTTCAAGTAGTTAGGTTACTTCGGAAAATGTCTACATATATAGGTACCTAAACACCCTTGTCAAGATAAAATTTGGAACATTCCTTTCACACAACTAATATTAATTGTAAGAGTCAAAGTGTAGATAATAATATTTTTTGCAAATATTTATGAATGTTTGCCTGTCTGTGTTTCCTTCTATGAAAAGGATAGAAAGTATTTATTGGCATAAAGAATGTTCAGCCATATACAGTTTCACTATTAATCAAGAAATTGTAGTAAATCTTTATAGGTCATTTGGACCTCGACTTCAAATTTATACAGAAGAGGAAGAAGGCGATACTTTTGAACATTTATTTTTTACTTCACATGTAGTTTTCATATTGTATATATTTTAAATATTACACTATACGCACGTAATATTTATTATTACGTGCGTACGTAAAATTATTTATGCCTGTCATGTTTCACACACTTTTTATTTATTAGATGAAGAAATAATAACCGTGATGCTTGAAAATAACATATACCTACTGTATTGTACAAGATATTTATGTTTCAGTAAAGTAAATTACAATACTTGTAATAAACTAGTTATAAACATAAGTTTGTCGTTTTGACAACTTGTTGATACTCTGGAATTTCTATAGTTTCAATGTATATTCTTAAATTATCAGGCAATCACTTCAAAAATTTTAAATATCTAATGCAAATTACTTATTTGTAAAAAGAAAATATTACGAGCAACTTAAGTGTAAGTCATGGCTACAAATATTTTCTAATATATGTCGTAATCGGGTTTATTCAGATTTAACATTCTATAACTCTTGTATATGGCCTACAGACACAATAAAGTGATATTTTTAAATACTAAATTTTTAGTACTTTTCACTGACATCTAAATATATAGACTGTTCCATGGCATTTTTTTTTTAGAATTTGCAGACCTTAGCGAATGGTATGTGATTTTAAAATATCTTTATATTGCAGAGCTCATAATTATCTACTTAACGTTAGTAACTTAATAACTTAGAACTTGTTAGATGATGAAATAATAACCTTAATGCTTGAAAATGGAAGATATACTGTATTGTACAAGATATTTATTTTTCAGTAAAGTGAATTTGAATACTTGTACTAAACTAGTTAAAAACATAAGTTTGTCGTTTTGACAACTTGTTGCTAGTCTGTAACTTCTATAGCCTCAATGTATATTCTTAAATTATCGGTAAATCAATTCATATTTTTTAAAAATCTAATGCAAATTACTTATTTGTAAAAAGAAAATATTACAAGCAACTTATGTAAGTCATGGTTACAAATATTTTCAAATATATGTCGTAATCAGCTTTATTCATAGATTTAACATTCTATAACTTTTGCAATATGGCCTACAGACACAAGAAAGTGAAATTTTTAAATAATAAATTTTTAGTACTTCTCACTGACATCTAAATAAATAGACTGTTCCATGCCATTTTTTTTTAGAATTTGAAGACCTTAGCGAATGGTATGTGATTTTAAAATATCTTTAAATTGCAGAGCTCATAATTATCTACTTAACTTTTAGTAACTTTTACTATTACTATCATCAGCATATTTCTGCAAATATCCCCGAAATTATGCATTTAGACGGCTTTGTTTAAATTAAAAAGGTATTTAGACCTTAACTTTGTTCTTTCGTCGAAAATTTTCAAATCCAGATCAGAAAACTTTCACTCTTATTATAAAAACAGATCTTTTGCGATTATCTTAAGGAAGTCTCATGTTTTTTCAAATAGACGTTTGTGTAGAATGTCAGAATCAATAGATTTACATACCTATTTTTCATTCTAACGAAACCAATAGAAATCTCTCAATTAATTTATATGAATTATACTTACTTTTATTCCACTAATTCTCTTTGGTGTCACTTCGTTTCAGAGGCATATTTTTTTTTATATGACACTAGGTTTTTTCACAGGATGGAAGCAAAAATAATACTCAAATAATTAATATCACCAGACATAGTTTATTCTTATACATCCTCAACAAGCTCTTTCATTTTACAAAAAAGAGAACATTTACAATAGTAAACATCGTTTATTTACCTACAATGTACAATACGAGGGGGCGCGGTGTTGTAAATAGACACATCAAAGAAATGTTTTCATTTTCTTTTTGAACGTAATTCAAATACAAATTACTCAAATTTTACTAGAAAGTAGACGGGAAAAGTCATCTTCATCTGTCCATTACAACAACTCGCCTTTCTAACAAAGAGAGAGATGATTGATTATCTATAAATTTTATACACAATATTTTGTCTTTTACAAATTTTTTTTTTTTAATTTTCCTTGTCAGTACATTCACAGCTCTTTCATTTTATTTTCCAAAAGATATACTACTCTTACAATATTTATGTATATATAATATATATACTCTCTAGGGTGAGCCGTTCGAGGACACAAACAACAAACAAGTCTTTAGACAAAGATTAAGACGAACAAGGTGAACAAGAATAGAGGGCGGTCGTCCAGTTTTACTACACTTCTAAACGCTAATAATTACAGTATTTCGTTTCATCATTCGCGTAATATATAGTACGATTTTTTTGTTCTCTTTTGCATATTCAAGTGTTTCGCCTGGACAACGACCATCTTCAGTCTTAAGATAACCCCGTCGTCGCCTAAAAATGACGAAAAAAATGGATGATGATACAACACGCATTGATGAGAATGACGATAATGATACAGAATATAATGGGGTGGGGGTGAGAGAGAAGGGAAGAAACAAATAATTATGAAAAAATGAACATGATATATCGGGATTTTTTTCCTTTGTTGTTGTTGCTGTTGAACTTTTTTACAAACTGAGATACGTAAAACACAAATATATATACACAAAAAAAAAGTTGTATTCCTACAAAGAAATGTATCACATATATTAATTAATAATAATTATTATAATAATCTATATAATATTTATATTTTATATAATAACATATATTATATAGGATTGGTGCTGATGCCAAGTTATCTTTATTAAAAACATTTTTCTCTTCTTTAATTCTTATGCATTTACCAACTTGACGTTGTCTTGTCTTATTGTTCTATTATCATTTAATTTGATTTCCGTATAATTATTTCATTCTTACTTTCGTCGCAAATCAATCATAAATACTCATTTTACAGTAATAATTATAATCATAATAGTATTCATTAAATTAGTGATTGTTTTTTCCATTATTCTTAACTAGGAGAGATTGGGAGAAATGTGGGGGAAGTACGGGGGGATTTTTCACATGCGTATTGACGTGAAATATTTTAGGATTTGGGGGGGTTGGTCCGCTATGTACATGCTGTTCACGTCAACGCTGGTAATATCTTTACACAGGAAAATTACGACAATATTGGATTGAGGAGCAGTAGGTGGGGGGCATACATGGAACATTTCAAAGGTAAAAATGGATAGAGTAAGGTAAACATTTTTTTTAAACCGCTCACACATTCAATATACAATAATAAATTATTTGGTTTTTCATAATACGATCAAAAAAAGAAAAAATAATAGTGTGGCACCACCGTAACAATCGACGGTCCAAAAAGAAACGACAAACAACAACAGTCACTACATATTTAAAAAAAAAACTATTAATTTAATAGTCACTCCACTTTGTACTTAGTAAAACGTTCTTTTGCATATTCGCCTTGATTTAATTCTTCATTATTTTATTGTCCATCAAGAGTTCTTTTATACAACTTTTAATCCTACTAGTTTTAATTTTTTTTCTATTTACACTTCCAATTTGACCACTCTCAGAGGTCTGGGCGTGGGACTGGGAGATTTTTTCGAGAGATTTAACGGCTGCTGCGAGTCCGGAATTTCCAATTGCAATTCTATCTTCGGTCCCAGTGTCAGTAACGTCGAAGACGGTGACACAGGTGAGCGGATTTGTGGCGGAGCGGGGGATGTGGAGTGCGGCGACTGAGGGTGTATATAAATTCTAGTATAGTCCGTTTGGGGGAGTGGAGGAGGTTGTTGTTGTTGTTGCTGTTGCGGTTGAGGGGATGGTGCGGGATTTGAAGGGTTATTTAGGAGTTGAGATTGCTGCCTGGACGTCGTCGTGATGACGCTCGTCGCCCAAGCTGGTTGTAATAGAGATCCGGTTGTTTTGTATGGGCAGGCCGTGGGTGCTGCCGAAACGTGAGGTGACGCTTCACCTCTCATAATAAAATTGTGAATGATATCCGTCCGTTTCATTTGTTCAGCGGTCATCCTGGGCCCTTCCATCAGACTCTTCGCCAGCGTCGAATGCGTACTCGACAGCGAAGAAGCCTGCGTCGTCGCTGTCAATTGATTGTGTAATTGTGAAGATTGCGACACCACAATTATTGGTTCAGCTTCGGCCGAATCTTTATTCCTCAGCGCTCTAAATTTCTTATGAGGTTTGTACGCTTCGTCCATTAAAGAGTTCGTATCGTATAGAGGAGGTGCTTGCAGTACTCTTTTTAACACAGGCATATCTTCGACTATATGATGATCTTCAACAGAGGACCGCGGACTCGAACACACCGATGTCGGTGCACTTGGCTTGTCCAATTTTTCAGTACCAGATTCTATACCAGAATCACTAGGGGAATCCAACTTCCTGAATCTGGGATGTTGGGGTTTCGAGACTGGAGTTATCGTAAGACCATTATGTATTAAATGAGAAGTTGCGGCCAATTCATCATCACCAGACGATGAAGTCGATCCGGAATTTGCCCTGTGTCTATGAGGACATATCCCTCCGGATAACGTCGCTGCCAATAAAGGTGCATTCGCAACGTTGGCGCTTACGTGATGTGCCTGGTGATGGTGGTGATGATGATAATCATTAATCGTTACCATATCACCAGAACACATGCTCTCTGTGCTCGAAACGGATCCCAAGGGACTTTTCGCTTCATCCATCGTGACATCAGAAGAGGAAGACCACGAAGAAGCGGCCGGACTCTTACTACTGCTCTCTTCCTCGATGGGCGAACCCCAAGATTGTTGCTGCTGTTGCATCATCTGCTGTTGTTCGGTCATCTTAAAAGCGAGCAGTTTCTCGGAGTGCAAGGTGTTGAGAGTCCGGAGATCCGGCACCTTCTTCATCAGTTCGTGTAAGATGTCAGTCTGGCTAGGATGGTTCTGATTCACGACCGCTTGAAGGGCGGCTTTCAGTTTGTTGTGCATCTTCTCGATCAGTTCGGTGTTGCGCAGACCGGGCCTGTCGGCCGCGATGACCACCATCGAACAGAACAGACCGATTTCTGCGTCGGACAGGCGTAAAGAGTTCAGTCTTTCCGCGAAATCGAACATCGAATCCATGAGGAATCGCGCGTTCGAACTGTTGTGAATCGCGTCGCGTTTTAACACTTGCCCATTGAGGCAGATCATGCTGGCCGTTTGGGCATCGAACATGCACGCTAATCGCACCAATAAGACCTCGAAGACGCCGGCTTTCAGCAGAGTAACTTGATCGTCCTGCGCTAATAACGAAAAACCAGGAATGCGTTTGGCGAATTCTACCACGCCTCTAATCGCTGGTGAGAATCTCTTGGAGAAGTCTTGGAGAAGTTCCTGTTGACCGGTGAGCGGTTGTGGATTCGGATTTAATGGACAGGCCTGTAACAAAAAGAGAATATATTTTTATAAAAATTACAAACACATTATATAAATGAATGATTATTGAAGTTATTAAAATGCGAAGTAAAATAAGTCCATTTTTTGTTAAATTTAAAAAAAAATTGCATTTAGGTTTTGCCCCAAGTTTGGGTGCCAAAATTTTATTTTAAAAAACAGACCGTCACTAAATGTAATAATTATGATTTTGTTTAGGAATAATTAGTTATATAACAATAATTAATTTATATTTGACATTATAATTCCACAATTAGTAAAATCCATCATTTTCAATTACACATACAAATTGAATGACGAGCAGAATTCATTACAACCGTACCAAACTAGTCAAAAGTATCTATATTGTTCCTACTTTCCTCTACCTTTTTCAACTAATTGAATAATAATATATTTCTAGTTTCATCTCTGTTTCTCTTCTGCATTTTCAACAGTAACCTAACGATAACGTATTCGAATTTTGCCCGAATGTCTTGAAACTAACTTGAAAACGAAATATAAAATTTGAATTTAAACTACTGAAATGATACGTTGTTTCGTTTTCATAAAAAAGTATTGGATAAATATCGTTATACCTTTTCATACAGCGATTTCAATCTGTATATTTTACGCGTAAGAAATTAGTCGTACTCGATGGCGAAGCGTGCGAGAAAAAGCATTTTTTCTATCCACGAGTAATTTTATGGAGAGAGTCGAGTAAATAGGAGACGCGCTGTGACGACTATACATTATGTAAGCGGAGACGAGCTAAAATCAGAATCGGGTGACCTTTCGACGGTCGCGTTCAGCCAAGGCCAAAGAAATATGGCGATCAATATGTATCGTTAAATGTATATTATTACAAGGAGCATGAGAGAGTGTGTGGTATATACATATATATGCATATATATAATATACATAACGTAAAAGCACGTTATCGTCCGTTTTAGCTTCAAGGTTGTTGCCCCCCCAAAGTGCTCACCGCCGCCTGGTTTTGTGCGCGTCGGAAAATTTATGTGAAACAGAACATTCAAAGGTTACGTGTAGAAAAAATCTTCGGACAATAAAACGCAATACGTGTTATGTTGCAATTTTATAAATACTTAAATAAATTTAATTTAATAAATTCGTCTCCCCCCTTTTCCGGTACCCCTTTAGTACAGCAAAAGAAACCCGATAAGTTCATTCACATGCAAAGCCATACGAAAGGGTGGTCGTTCACTCCTGGTTATCGTCGCATAAACGTATGTCCATAGGGCATGTCTCCACTTGAAAACCTTGATTATTTCCGTTTATCCCTTGTATGTGCTCTGCGCCCAGTAGTCCGACAAGGTCAACTTGTCTGGCGATTCGTTTTTGTTTGTGTCTAACGTGGTTTCCTTCCGTTCAAACACATGAGAGAAAAAAGCGAGCACAAATATACCGACCCTAATTTTTCCCACAATGCAATAAAGACCATACGTTAGTGTGTTCGAGGTACGATGTCCCCCACGATATTTGATACGCTTTGCTGAATTTTGTGATTGTGGAGGTTAAAAACAATGATCAATTGCTTAGAATTACTAGTATTTAGATCCTTGAATTTATAAAATTTCGTTTTTCGTCCCTACGTTTCGAGCGCCAAAATGTATTACAAATTATTACTAACGTTGAACGTAAACTATGTGTGAACTATTGAAGTTATGAAATAAGAAATTTGTTGATATTATTCCTTTTAAAATTACTAAATTTCTACTATTTTCACACACGTCGAATAAAAAATACAAAAATTAAAACGCTACATTTAAATAAAATGATATACTAGAATACTTAAATTCAGGTGACAACATTGTAAAATATTACATATTTATCAGAGTTCGAATTTCGTCGGATTTAAAAGGCATTCTTTTTCTTGTCAATAATAAAGTTATGAAGTAACAAACATATTGTGAAATTATATTTCACTACTATTCATAATTCCTAAAATTTCTCATTATATTTTTATAAACGTTGGATGGCAAATTATTATATAATAGAAACTAATTTAACTATTGAAATAATAAAATGATAATGATTTCGTTTTTGCATTCGGTCCCCACGTTTCGGGTGTCAAAATTTTAATTATAACGAACATAATCTGGTTGAATGTAAAACATTTTTACTTGTAAATTATCAGTTATGAACTAAGAAATTTGTTGTGAAAATCGTAATGTACACCGATTTTTAAAATCAGTCTCAGAATTCGATATATACAAAAATGAATGATTTTATCAATGATTAATGACGTTAAGAAATGAGAAGATAAATAAGCGGTATCAAATCTTTGTCAAATTTCTAGTTGAATTTTAAAAAATTTGCTTTTACGATTTGTCCCCACGTTGGGGTGCCAAAGTTTTATTTAAATAAACAACAGAATTTCACTGAATGTAAAAAAATATGATTTTGTTTGTTAATAATTAAAATTACATAACAATAATTAGTTTGTTTTCAATCATTTTCAATTATTTAATTCGCAATTCTATTAATTCAGTGGTACTTAAAAACAACAAATAATCTTAACGATACTTACCAAAGTGGGTGGGCAAGCTGTATACGATGGTTGCTCCCTTGCCCTTGTCAGCATGGGCTCCACTTTATCCCTGGTGAAATCGCAAGTGTCGATGTGGGCCCTGACCACCGTCGCCAACAGTCTTTGTTCGTCTTCGAGTTCAGCTGCGACGGCTTTCTCCAAAGACCTCGAATTCGAGCTCTGTTGCATGGCCGCCAAAATTCGAGCCTTTTCTCTTTTGGGCACCCGACCGAATCTCACAGCTGCAAGGAAGAAAAGAAAACACGTTACATTTTTTAATGTTATGCAATTGGGTCAACGTTTGTAAATGAATAATAACTGAATGTGCGTCGGGTAAGTGCGTTATATATATTTTACAGCAAGTCTTGTGTGAGAAAAATAAGCGAGTGCGAAGTATTTGCAGCACGCAAAGCTGCGTATAATTAATTCAAAATGTTTTTAGTAATTATATAATTCATCAAAATCTGAATATTAAACACATACATACACCATATATCAAGTTAAAGGTCACATTATGAGTTTGACGCATTATAAATTATCTATTTGAAACGGAAAAAATTGACCATTTTTTGCTATTTAAAACGTCTGCCTCAAAGTACAGACAAAAACTATAAAATAAATTATTATTTAATGACAAGTGTGGATGACATACATTTATAATTTTTATTACATAATTAATTGAAATATTTGTATAAGAAAAAGATATTTTAAGCAAAGCATTATCAAATATACTTGACGATGAAAAATAAATAAATCATATCTTGGCCATATCTCTAATTATTTAGATTTATTAAATATTTTCTTTGCATAACCTTCAAATTTTTATTTTATATTTTTTGCGTCATAGAAAATTTTGTTGGAAAAAATTATTTCCCACATACTTATCTAAATTAAATTGGAATTTTATGTAAAATACTGTGAATGGAATGGAATACAGGAGCTGCCACCATTTTGAATTGTTAGTGGCATTAGCTATAATAAATTATTAGATATATAAATATTGTTGAAATATATTTAATATCTACTAATAGAATAGGTTTGATTAGTGTAAGTAAAAACTAATTTTACTTGATTATGTATTAACAATAAAAAATAATTAATTGTGATAAGCCGCTAATATAAACAAACATATAATAATTATTCCTACTGACACTATGTCGGCAATTTTTGCGTGTTTATAACGGTGTTTTCTCCATTCAGTTCTCCAATAATTAAGCTGTAATACACGCAATATCGATAGAGAAAAAACGGCATTTAGTTAACCCCTTTTCATACAGGGGACAACGACCAGGGCCAACACGGCGCACCAGGTGTTGAACTGTTCGCGCCAATAACAGCTGCCATACATCTGTCTGGTACGTTATAAAACGTCGGGCGGTCCCAAATAATAAGACAAGAATAAAAAAAAAACAACGAGGAATATGATATACACAGCACCTTCGCAAAAAACGGGTGAGAGAGGAGAAAGTGTAAAAATATATTTAAAACAGATTTCTTATATGCTTGTCTACCTGCATTATGTTATGTATAAGAAAAAAATGACATGTAACAGTCGTGGATTCGAGTTCACGAAAACAAGGAGGAAGCTTTAACGATGAACTTTCACAGTAGGTAGTAGGTAGGTATGATGAGAGTGTTAATATTGCTCTTTTTACTTTGAAATGTGTTATATTACATTTAGAAGGTGATCCAATAAGCCTAGAATTTTGTAGGTCAAGTTGTGAAAGTATAAGTAATTTTTCTTGTTATAAACAGCACGTGTAAGTCATCAAATTGCTAATAATGCATGTTTATTAAAAAATCTTTTTAAAGATTTTTTAATTATAAAAAAGTATTGTTTTATATTATTTTAAATACATGTATAGTGTTTATTTTATTTTAATTGTAGTATTTATTAATTAGAGCAGCTCCCTACAATACTCAAAATTAAAATTTATTTATTATTCTTAATATTTTCTGGTTATTTTATTTTATTAAAAATCCATCCATTACTTAATTGGTAGTAAACATAAAATAAATAACACATTCAATGCACACTTTTTTTACACATATACACAATAATAGGAAGGTGGAAAACTTGTAACCGCCGATTTTTTTTTTTTTTGAGAAGAGGTTATAAAAATTAAAAAATTTAAAAGGAAAGGACACATACGTGCATTGTGATATTTAACATTTCCGTTAAGAATTCCTTTTAATATGGGCAACTCTTCGCACATTTTCCTTCCGCGATCGCGATCACTTTCACTATAATTCACAACATATGAAGGCGCCGCCGTTTTACTGTTAATACTACTGCAACAATAATAATAATGCTGTTGATTGTGATGACTCTGGCGAGCTCGTAGAATCGGGCTGCTAGTTGTTGAACACGAACGAGCTGGCATTCCCGACTAAACTAACCTCCACTTGCAACGCTCTTAACAGCAATATCGAGTCGCGCGCCACAAAATATCGAAGGCAGCCGCGACTACCGACGGTGAATGTTACTCCCCTCCTTTTTCCACACACACACACAGCGACACGGCCGTTCTCCCACCACACCGCGGCATGCTGAAATGCGGCCGCCGTGCTTCCATTCGGGCTCTCCGTATCTATAGCGTAGAGAGAGAGCCTTCCCCTCATACACCCTTGAACTTGGGAATAGGAACGGAATACGCTGCCTGTGACGCGCGTTCGTTTGCTTTTGGGTCCTATCGGTTCAGGGTGGCGGATACGCGAAGGTCGAACTGGTATCGCCGTCTCCTTCTGAACTGTGCACGCCGACCTCTCCCTCTCTATCATCCGAACGTTTGGAATAAAAAGCTCGTTTGGACGTTTAACTGTGGCCCGGTCAGTTTCATCGGAACGGTGCATGTTTCGATTGCTTATTTCACCGGTAGATAGTCTAGGGGATATTACGCGCTTTTAATTTAGAATGTTCTCCAGTTTTTTTCCCATCAACTAGCCGTGAGAAAGCATCGGTATGATGGTGATGGATTGTTAGCGGTGTCGCGATTAAATTGGAGCATAATCGAAAGCTTTTTTTGCTTTCGTTATTCGAGTGCTCGATGATTTCTACCAAATTCTCATCCGTCGGACTGGTTGCCGATGCGTAAGGAGTTATGTGTAAAAATCACGTTATATCGGAAATTTAATTTTTTAATCACATCGGATTTTTCGAGCCCGCGGAATCCTCTAAAAACAAACTCCAATTAGCATTTATTAAATTAATTAAAAATCAACACTTTTATTTTCTGCACACGTTGGACGCCAACTTATAAAAATGCAAATTATTTTTATTATTTCTTATACAAATCTAATAAAAAATGAAAATAATAGTACTCAATAGGTCAATATCTCAAAAATGAGGGTTTTATACCTATATTATATTGTTTTAGATAATTTAATTCTTAGTTTTTCTTATAAATAAATGCGTCCGTGCTTGGGCGCCAAAATTCAATTAGCGTTTATTAATTGAGAATCAATACTATTTATGTTCCGTACAGGCTGAGCACCAATTTTTAAAAATGTAAATTATTTTTATTATACCATATACAAAATCTATTACAAAAATTGAAATAATAGTAATCAATCTTAATTCTTAGATTTTCGTATATATTTTGGACTGCCCACGGTAAGGTGCCAATTAACATTTAAGACATAAAAATCTGACTGAGGATGTTCCAATGGGCCCCAATTTTTAAAAATGCAAATTATTTTTTTATATCTATTCAAATAATCTATTAAAAAATTGAAATAATGGTCAACATATCCCAATATCTTTGAAGAATTTACTTTGAGTTGGAGTTTTGTTTATATGCATATTATATTGTTTTAAGTAATTTAATTCTCATATTTTGCCGCACGGGTGAGCGCCAAAAATATTAATATTTTGTTTAAAAATAAATAAGTATTTAAAATGAAGTGTAACCACAGCTTTTTTTTATTTAACAACAAAAGAATAATAAAACAAAGTAGTTAACAGATGGAAAACAAGTCTTACGTTTATAAACTGAAAAGTGAATTTCTACACGTTTATATAGCTATATAATAAACCACGGTTGCAGTTGAAATTAAATATCACTAAAGTTTCTTGTATGCTGACAGATTTTCATTTATCAAAAAATTTTTGGATGTTTCAATTTTCAAGTTAACTTTGTACCTACGATGAACAAATAAAGAATCGTTTTACATATTTTTATCATATATAAAAAATTAACAATAATATTTGTGTGAATAAATGAATAGCTTATATTTTGCTCTTTTAAAATAGCCACAATAAAAATAATTCTTATATTATTCTATAATTTTTTCACTCGTCCCATGTTTGGGCGCCAAAAGTATAATTAGTTGATAAATATCTTTGGCAAACATTAAAAGTGAATCTATAAAATCCGAGTTCCACTTAGATCTTTTAATTTACTAAAACTGAAGAGAATTTTCATATTCAAAAAAAACACAGTAATATTAGGAATTACTTTATTGAACCTATTTGTGGTAGTAATTAATTTTAAGCAATATTCTTGTATATATTGTATGTACATAGAGGAATTATACGATTCTATAGATTTATTTTATTTAAGTCTTTCAATTTTACTTCCATATTGAAATGAGTACTTCCTTCAGAACAGTACCGGACATATTTAGTGTTTATAAACATTTATTTTTATATCGAAGAAAAAACAATTTTTATAAACATAATCTTAAACATGATTATAATTTCTTTAATACTATTTTGTTGATTGTGTTTAAATTACAAGTGATATCCTTAATTAGTGAAGCAGTGGTTTAATAATAAAAATATATTCTCTTTTGGTTTGTGTGATTTGATTCCCATAGTAGTAGTAACAATTTCCATTGTTCAAAATTTTAATATAGACTTACAAAATTTAATTTAAGAACAAATTAATACCTGAATATTTCAATGAAAGAGTACCTTTCTATTTCCTAAATTAATGCAATTTATTTATATGTTGTGGTTGTAAAAAATAGGGTTCTTCTCGAATTGAAAATATCAGATATTATCATTTATGTTATTTATTATTATCATATATGTATTGTTATTAATTATTATAATTAAGGAAAAATTAAAAGTTATAAATTATATAAAAACAAAGTGGTAAATATAATAATAATCTTACTTTATTAGCAGCTCATTCCTCATCAAATAACTTATATTGCGGTGCTTAATGTTACAATACTTTTTTTGTTCAACGCTGTAATCTACATACATTCACCTAATCTATTTATACATTTATCCAATTTATATAAATGCCTCAAATCTCTCTAAATACATGCAAAAATAAACAGAATTTATAGAAATCATACAAGCCGTAAGTTAAGTTTAGTAACAAATTTATACACTATTAGGAGAATATCATTAAAAATTTTATGTTTCCGATAAATGAATAGGAAAAATAAACTGACAGTTAGTAACGGGAAATTCCAGGACCAACCAAACAAAACACATACGTAAATTAGTATGTGTTTTGTTTGTTACTGCGTAAGTACATCGATTGGTTCCTAGGGAAAACCGTGGGGGGTAAGTTGATGATATTGATTCGCCCCGCAAAACCGGAGCTATAACCTCCGCTGGCCCAGTTTGCTATTCCCGAACTGATCTGTTTTGGTTTCGGCGTGGGCTGTTGACCCGTACATGCGTGCCCTGAGAGGGGTTCGTGGCGCAGACGCGTCGCGACGTCGTGATACGGCGTCGCGAACACAGGGGTCGCCACTTATCGCGCATCGATGCCCGTCGTCTAAATTTGGATTTAAAATTTTTGTGTGGGAAAAAGCATTTTATATCCTACAGATATTATATTTTGGGAATAGTAATATTAATTTTATAGTATATATTTCATTAATTTAATTATTATGTATTTTTCTCAATATAAAGGTATGAAAAGAAAGTAGAGATAATTTTAAGAATGTATATTTTATAATTATTATAACGTAAGATATCTAGTGTTATTTTTACAAAAGGCAATAAAATTAATTAATTAATTAAATCCAGTTAATATTATTTCACCAGAAATTTTAACTTTTCTGGAACACATAACTTGAAGACAAACGACGAAATAATTTATCTAAATTGGAGAATAGGTAAGTGATTAAAATAAAATAAACACACTAATAATGAAAGTGAAATTCACCTATTTCACTAGGTTTGTTATAAATATATTTGGTCTTGAAGTAATCAACAATCAACAATTAATTATTTGTTTCGGAATTAAGCGTATTCAACCCGTCACATTGGACTTATTAAGTGTTGTTTCAAAACCTCGACGCTGGTAGAAGGAAGTATTGTTGTTATGGTTATAGTTTAAACAAGATGGGGTTGCATTATTGGATTTCAATGATAACTTTAAAGCATTTAAATATTTAAATTATTTTTCGAAAACTTTCAAGGCGATCGGTTTCCTTAATGTTGGTGTTAGTCCCAAATGTTTTCAATGACATGTACCTGGCTTTTAAAAGTAGGAAATGAATAAAAAGAAGCCCTCTGTAATTAGTGTATTACATCATATAAAAAATCTACATGCCAATTTTGCTGTTGCAAAATGTACGTTACAAATAAACTAAAATTTGAACTTAAACGGAAAAAAAGGTCTGCATAAGCTAAAATATTGGACAGTATACTACAAAAAGAAAATGTAACTTTAAATATTACTAGTTGTAATGGCCTATGGGATATAACATTGGATTACAAAGTTAGCACCTGCGACAACTCCACGGTAGTAATATCTTAATTATTTTTACAAAGCGTACTCTACATGTAATGGGCCGATTTAACTATACAGATCTGCAGATCTTGAACATACTAACATCCACATTTTAATCCTTCCTTTAGCCACAGAGCGTCATCTTGAATTTGTTGGGATGCAAAAACGAAGTAAATAAAATTTGGAACTCTTGTAGTATTAACTGTAGGATTAGTAAGATAATGGGTTTCCTAAATTATACATGAAACCTAACCGTTTCGTTTTTTTTTTATATTTGTTTGAAGGTTGGCAAGAAATAACTTTGTAACTATAAAATTCCTATTTTTTGTATTGTGTATATTTATATATATATCGGACAAGGTTGCTGCATGATAAGATTTGCGAGACATTTTAAGGAGTGCTTCTTGTTGTAGTAGGTTCGAATATTCTGATCGGCAATTTTTATAAAAATCTGCTGCTGTAATCAACCATTCTTCCACTCTAACCTCATCGAGGTAAAATAGCAAAGACACATAAAACATCTCTCAGACACAGGGATACATATCATATAAAAAAGACATAAGCCAATAAGCTGTACCTATAACTAACAGAAGTATTCAAAGGTATAGCTGACGAGCTTCATTTGTTTTAAAAAAATGCTTCACTATCACATACATATTTCTTTTTATTAAGATTCTAATTCATCAACAAAAATCGCTAAACCTTGAAATTATTAAGAATCAAATCTTTCTCCTAGCATAATAAAAACTCCAACACCGAAAGTATTTAATTTTCACCATCTCTCACCGTAGAACAGATGATTTAAGAGGGGAAACTGTGAGTCAATGACTACTGTGGCAACAAAAACGAATTTCACTATAAAATCTCAACATTAGAAAGTGATTCCGATGGTACTTAGCGGCGAAATTAAAATAAAGAAGTAAAAAAAAAAGAGTCATTGACCGCGAGTGGCAAAAGCAATTTCACTGGCGTTGCGATTAATACACAATAAAAAAAAAAAGAGAAAGAAAAGAAAGAGACAAGAGAGGCGCCCAGCAATTACGACCAGAAGAAATTTACAGCTGCTGTTACGCAATATCTCCTCTCTCTCTCTCTCGTGGAAGCAAGCAGCAGTATTAAGTAAGTGGTATAGCAATAACAACATCGCGACAGTGGTGTGGGCACCTCAAGGGAAAGAGTAGTGAAATGAGAACAAGCGTATGCAAGTGGCAAAACAACATATTACATATACGTATATGGATAACTTTCTATCAATAGAAACATATAGTACTACTGTGTATATGAAAAGTGTGTGTGTATGTTATAAAAGTTGCAATGGTGAAATACGTATGATAGAGAAAGAGAACACTTTCTATTGTTGCAACAACTAAACACAACGAAGAAAAAAACGATCCGAACTTTCAATTGTTCCAGAATCACTGCGCGCGACATTTCAGGGGACAAACGCACGACAGGTAGAATCTATACGATGTAATGTGCAGGAATAAAATGAACGCGCGCACTCTCAAAAACTGCCAGCCGAAATGGCGTCGTAACGCCAAGCGTCATTTTCATAAAGTGTGCGCCAATAATGGAAATGCATATACACTATAGTATCCCTGTTGCTTCGGTGCGGCAAGTGACCTCAACATAGTTTTAAAAGCGAGCTCGTTCCAGGCAAAATTATGCAAGAGATACATACAATATATATTATACACATACACACACAAGAAGCAAGCAGTAGACCAGTAGTAAATTGACATAAACTTTCGAATATGCTACTACTGTATATACGTGTAATATTGCATATATACGTGCATATATATATATATACACACATACACACACAAAGACAAGAAAGAGAAAGAATTACTGTACATTCGGGGTTAGATTTGACCTAGTATTGTAACTGCGGGGTCATTCAACTCCATGAACTTTCTCGAACTAAGCAATCCGTTACAAATAGCAGGTCGTTCACCTCGCCCAGATTTGTCCTATATATACATTTTATTCGTATACATATATATTTGTACACACATATATACATAATGGGGTTCGTGTACGGTCACTTTTGGGGACGCATAAATTACTCATTATAACTTGTTCGAGCGAAATTAAAGCGTTAAATAATGAAATTCGTGGATAAAAATAAAAGTAATTCCAGCAAAATATATTAATATATACCGTATGTAATATGTACATGAAATAATATGACGTTGCATTTTTCGTCTTTTTTTATAAATAGCAAAACCATAAGCTTACCAATTGCAATTTATTTAGTTTTCGTGTTTTAAACGTGCAGGAAAATAATAATAATAAAAAAAAGACAATCTAAGTAAAGTAAAAAAACATGATAATTCAAAATTTTGAAATCTGACAGTTAATTTAATAATCTTTTTCGCCCAAAAATAATGACAATAAAATTATTCAAAATTTTATCTTTCACTTTTTGCTCTTTTTATATTTGTATAATATAACAAAGTTGCTCATTTTGACAGGATGAAAATATGACAATGATCTGGAGACATTCAATAATAAAAACTTTAGTTTTTAACAAAAAAAACCTACAATTTTAAAAAATTAAATAACTTTTTATTTCATCCAGGTATTGCATAGAAAACATACTATTAATTGCAATGTAAATTTCAGGTCTTCAATATTTCACCCTCTCATCGAAAAATTCTGTAATTTTTACTCTTTAATGAGAGAATGAAATTATTGAAGACCCGATTAGTGCAATTTTAAGCGGGTTGTTCCAAAAACCTCGCATTCGCTTTGATTTGCTCGCACTTCTTTTTCAAGCATAAAAAAACATTCCAACAAAATAAGGGAAAAATAAAGAGACACTTACCATCTCTGCTCATACCAACGGCAATGCATTTTTTCAGTCTACAGTATTGGCAACGATTTCTATTGATCCGGAGTATTGAACACTGCTGGTTCTTCGTGCAGGGCCTGTACTGGATCTTCTGCTGGATGCTGCGCCTGAAGAAACCCTGCGGACAATCATCACCACTGTCATCACAACCTGAGCTACTAGTCTCCTCCTCGCTACATTTATGATCTTTATTCGATTCTGGCACAAGAGATTCCGTACAGTTCAACACAGCCATCATTTTTATCAAGAATTAAAAAACGAAAAATTTTTCGGAGAGAAAAATCCTAATTCGTGTGTTCTTTTCTTTAGTTTTTTTTTTGTTATTTTGGAAATTTTACATTACATCGGTGCACGCATGATTTCACTTTTTACATTTATTTCTTTTTATCAATGCACACACGTGTATTGTGTGCCGTATCTTGTTGAAATAAATTGTGTATATCTATATCTTTGTGATAAGGTTATATAAATATATATGTATGTTATATATACATATATATATATATACGTCTATACGCGACGATATCTTAGAGAACACTGAACCCAGCAAGCGAGTTCACCAACAGTTTGCCAGATGACCTACTTTTCGGTTGTTAACCCGCCGAAGTGCGCTAGCGAGGCCAGTTCACTTGAAAGTAAAAGTACTCGGTCTCTTTTCAACATCGCGTTTATCGCACGAGTGTGACAGTGACGGCTGTAACATGTTTCGTCACTTGCTAAAAACCCTAATAACGGATACGATAGACAGTGTGCTCCGCTTATATATATATTGAACAATACAGGTACTATTTTGTTTGATTTTTTAATGGAGGGCATTTTTTTTCGGTACTTTTTGTCGTTGCCACAACGATGATGAATATGCCATTATCGTCGTTTTGTTTTATCTAGTAAAATTTCTTTCAAATACATTATCACACATCATCAATAACAAACTCAAATTGTGGAATTTATAGGTCGTTCCATGCGTTGCGACAGCACGCATTATGCATCGAGGGAGAGGGGCAAAATGAGCGCTGAGGAAGTAGCGGGCAAGTCGATGGAGTCGAATATATAGGATAGCGGGGGTAAATTTCGAAGTGCGATAATTGATTTTCTAAATTTCAAGCAGGTATTTGCATGTAAGTGAGGTCACTGACCGTTGGAGAATATACCAGCAGATAGACTGTTGTTGGGTCACTGAACTCCCACCATTAATAATACGACTCTCGTCTTCAGCTTCTGGATGTTTGCTTTGCGCCATCGTCATGTTTTTTTTACTGTCACATTACTTTTTGACATGTTCCTACATGGTAGTTTCCTACGTCCGAAATTTTTCCTTTTTACATTTCTGAAAGCTCTAAATAGACCAAATGATTATGACATATGATAACATTGACCATCATCGTGAATGGTATTATTAAATCAAAATTCAAACAATTTTTGTCAAGTAAAGGCTTGGTAAAAAATTACGCAAAATATGGACAAATAACTGACATTTCCCATCCTCGCATGAGCAAATTTAGTGCAAATTTAAAAATGTATTGTTTCTATACAAATTTCTTATTTCCATAATTTAAATTATATCTAACATGAGTATGGAAATATTTATTAAGTTCCCCAAAAATGTTTCATGTTTCTTTTTTTAGATCATCCTCGAGTATGAAGGTTTTCAAATTTAGTTGTCTTGTTACTAATATATTGTACAAAATTAACAGCTTGTACGACAAAGTTAAAGTGTATTTTGAGTATTTGTCAAGATTTTTGCCGTTTCTGTAATTTTAATTTTGTGGATTCGAATTCATTTGATCTGTTAAAATTTATAAGTAGACGAAGACGATAAGATTGATTCAGCCCCTACAGATGTTAATGTGTGGCATTGATTAAATGTAGTCATGTTGCAAACTCTGAGGAACGACGTCAACAGCAGTGTGTACCAAATTTGCTTCGAGAGAGGTCCAGGGAGTGGAGACAAGTGAACGAAAACGTATCAGAAAAATCTCCAATACAAGAGTTACGTCATCAAGTAGCACGACTGGCTTTTGGCCATGTACATAAGAATTGGAATATTGACCAATGAAGCCACATTTTGTTCATCAACTAAAGCCGTTTTGTGTAAACACAATCGACGGTGTGAAATGAATATGGTTATGTCGAAAAGAACGATATTCCCAATGCAATTTCACTCGAGAGTCACTTTTGGTGGAGGCTCAATTATGTTTGGGAGCGTTCACAGAGTTTGTGATCCTCTGATCACAAACTCTGTGCAAAACAAACATTTTACCATGTAGTATTCTTTGCCCCACATACTGGGGATTATTTCCTTTTAATGCAGGACAGTGCTCGTCCGCGAATCGCAAGCTGTGTAACAAACCTTTTAAACAAGACAGGGCTAACCAAGATGGACTTGCCTGTTAAGTGCCCCGACATGAATCCTATGGAAGATGTTTTGGGACTATACATGGGCGAGATAGGGGAAGTCCGTTTTCAATCAGACTAGACCGACGACTCGTGTTTTGTCGGCTCTCGGAGAAACCGGTAGGTAATACGGTACCCGAAAGCCGACAAAACACGAGCCGGTCTAGTCTGAGTGAAATCGGATCCACTTCCCCTATCTCGCCCATGTATATTTGGGACATGTTGGGCAGAAAGGTTAAGGCCAGAATTCGTACACCCCAAACGACAAAAGAGTTAATTAACAATAGCATCAAATATGGCGAGGCAAATGACCGCATTAAATTAAATTTCTTTGTCATCCACAACAAAATAATAAAGAAAAAAATATGGTTGAAAAGCTTTTTTTATTTTCTGTTTAATTTGTCATTAAACTGGTGTCGTTCTGTTTATTTATTACGTTTTATTTTTAATTGTGTTAATTTTTTTTGTAAAATTTGCAAATAGTTCTTTTTTTCCGTTTCTATGCGTCAGAACTTCTAGTTACATCAAAATTCATTATGGAAAAGTCTGACAGTTTCTCAAAATTTTCAAAAGATTGAAAGCCGTCCAAAATGTGTTCTGTAATAATACTTTTCAATCAAATTTTGGCCAAGTATTTAATTTAAATGATGTGCAATCTATAAGAGTAATAACTGATGCAAAAGTTTGATGAAATTAGATTCGTAAAACTGAAGATTAGCGAAGTCCTACATGCGTAAATATGCTATTTAACGTAGATCAGGCATAGAAAAGAAATCTCTTACAAATCTTGTTCCATGACTTGTTAAAATGGTGTGAGCAAGTTGGATTCATAGACCATACACGCCAAACTAAAAGCTTGTAACGGGCGTTTCTTCACTTTTCAAAAAATTATGAGAATTGAAGTGTAATCATGTAAAATTGATAACAATATTATTATTCTTAATATGGAAGGGAAGTTTGTGTGAAAACAGTGAATTGTTAGAAGAAATCGCTATAAAAAGAAAAACATTTCGGAGACTTTAAAAAACTGCTTGATGTACTATCCAAAGCTGTTCTTTAGAATTTAATATTTCCTTCTCTTCACAAATCTAAAGAAGATTCTTACAGCAAGAACTGCTCACGATATTATATTATTTAATTATATTTATTAGTGTTACAGAATTAATATGTAACTTTTATATTACGAAGTCCAGATTCGTTCGTAGTATAAGTAAGGTTTTTGACCTCACGAGTGCTAAGGGAAGCACGACACAAATATATTTGATAATCGCTAATGTGGTTTTATTCTTTTTTGCGGTTGCATAACTTGTTATTGTTTCATTTTATTGGTATTGTTATTTATTACAACAGCATATATAGAACGAAATTTATTAATATCATTTGCATAACATATACAACCACAAAGATAGTTAATTCTCTGTAAAATGGCGTCGTTGTAAAATTCTTTGCGTTGTACAGATATTTAAATAAGTATTTCCTATTAAACTAGATACAATACACATACTACGTAATGAGGTAAATTATTCTAGAATCTAAGGCCCACATTCCTCATGTGTTTATTAGAAACAGAAGATTTTCATAGAGAAACAACAGAAAAACATTATAGAATGCATAAATTCTGACATTGAAACATAGGTAACTGTTTGAATGAAGAAGGAATAAGAAATAATTCTACTGAAGCACATTGAACATGGAAAATCCGCTCATACCTTATGAAAAAATCTTTTAATAATGATTCACTAAATTCTTTCCTATTTTAATGAAATTTATTATCATAATATACTGGAAATTCTGTGTACCTTAACTAATACATTTTACGTCAGCATAAATAATATTAAACTCTAAACAAACAATAATAAAAATTTACGGAGAATTCATTTTTATCATTTGACACACTAATTATCCTAAATAAAAAGTATTTTTGCCGAGTCCAACGACCGTAAAAAAAAAAAAGTTTTGGAGTGTGCGCGTCCCACATTTTCAAAGCGCATAAACAAAAACAAACACGTTGCCCAATAACTGAAACACAGAAATGATTCGTGAGAGAGATGGAGACAACAAAAGAATAAGAAAACCAAAAACTAAACAAGACATTGTGCTGAGAAATATAATTCTTTCCTTACTGTGGCATACCGTTATAAATATCGGGAAATAATGGAAGAGCAGAGAGGAAACGATTAAGACAGAATAATAGATTTTAAAAAAGCAACTGTAAAATTAATTGTGTAGCTATATTTTACGTGTACTAATCTATAGAATAAATAAAAGTAAATAGGAGGCTTAACACATGAAACAGAAAAAAACGAAATTCTTTGTTGTCTAAATTATCATAAAATATTTTTTAAAATTTGATCATCGATATACAAAGTATATAATTTCTCTTATTTATCAACAAATATTTTTTTTATTTAGTAATAAAGTGCTATGTGTACCAGCTATTGATTGTGTCTGGAATCTATGTTAAAATTATTGCAACACCACTAGAATTGCCTAATGTAAAAGTAATGCATTAAATAATGTATATTAAAAGCGCGAGTTTTGGAAGACAATTTTTGAAGTTGTTTTGCGATAGATTAAGTGGTCTTGGAGGAATCCATGAACAATAAGAAAATCTGGACAAAACACACGTCAAGGTTTTACTTGCTTAAATTTAAATTTAATGTTATTCAAAAAAATCTGATTTCCGTGGAGACAGATAGGTAGATTTTTGCAGAGTCAATTGATGCTCACACAAATCTGGACTACAATCTTAGAAGGCTTAATTTGCTTTTGAAATTCAAAATTCATGGAACTCATGGAATTCTATTTTCTATTTATCAATCCCTTTTTATTAGAGTGCTATAGACAGCTGAGAACCTTGGTCACCCCGTCAGCCTGGCATCCTTTGATGCGTCTACTTTATTGTTCATTTCCAATTGCATGTCTGTAAACGGTATTTTATGGGCTGAAAAACTTCATCTTTCTGGGCCGTATTCAAATAGTCTTCGGAACTAATATTGATTGCCAAAGTATTCCTTATCAATAGCCAGTCCCAACAAAACTGGAATTCTTTCTGAACAATTTAAGTTTGCAGTACTGCTTTCCAACTCCTCAAAAAAGGGCCTAAAATCACTGGAAACATAAAGTCCAAGCCCTGACCTTTTAAAAGACAACAGTTTACCACCAAAATCATCTAAATACCAACAGACATAAAAAGCTATGCCAAAAAAAATTGGAATTCGATTTCAACATTTCATATTTGATGTACTTCCATACATTTTCCTGAAAATGTGCTAAAATTTCTTAGGAAACATTAAGTCTAACCTCTGGCCTTCTTAGAGGCAGCGGTCTATTAACAAAAATCATCTAAATCTGGCACATAGACATCAATATCCACGCCAAAAAAACATTTTAAATCTACAGTATTGCTTTACATTTTCCTGAAAATGGACCAAATTTTCTTTGCAAACTTAATGCCTAACCCGTGACCTTTTGAGAGGGAGCGGTTTATTAGCAAAATCACCTATATCTTGCCCATAGACATGAATAGCTACGGCAAAAAAAAATGAAATTTCTTTACACTCTTGTGAAAATGGGCCAAACTTTTGTTGGAAACATGAAGTCCCCTGAACTTTTGAAAGACAAGGGTTAACAGTTTGTTTCTCATTCCATGTACCATATCCTTCTAAACTTTTCCATTTATGCAAGTTAAACGGCACTACGGAATCAATTCTAAAGCATTTTGTTATTAAGCATATTTAGTGCATTTATGATAAAGATTGAAGCCGACGTTTCGCCAAACGATCTGTTGTCGTTTTCAGAATAAAGAATCCTAGAAAATCATACGAAATCAAATCCACTGAAATAATATTAATATCCGATTATGAAGTTACGACTATTACTATAATATCATATTTAAAAGTCTCATAATTGTATGAGTATCCATGCAGAATATTTTCCTACTCGCCTTCAAACCTACTCATGCCTTAAAGTGCCTAGGCTATCTGTATGACTTAACTAGAAAAATAATACCGTTAGAGTGAGACGAATATTTCGTAGAACAGAATGTAATTATGTATGACTGGAACGAAAATTGTGTATCCCCTTCACAATTCATACAATTTCTTCGTAAAGATAACAAACAAAATAAGCACAATGACATTAAAAAAGTAGGCCTGGCACGCATATACACACAAACACATAAATTAATTGTGAAAAAAAATTTGATGATTCAGTCAGTCGAGTTCCCCCGAGTTCGTTGAACCATCGAGCGCCACATAGCACTGCAGTAAACAACTAAATTGGTCGGTCAAAGGCTTTTTGCCTCACCTCACACAAAGGTGCGATTGAAATTCTCGAATGTTCTGACGTCACGGACTGTCTACTATTGCGTCATGAGCGGCGAGGTGGCCTCCTTCCTCCTCCGTCGATTGCTTCGACGACTTCTTGGTCTACCTCAACACGGACGGTTCGTTTGGCAGTTCGTGCCGCTTCCACTATATACATGAGGGCAGTAGCAAGTCAAATAATCAAGTCATCGCGTTTACTAAAACAAAAGAACGTCGACGTCGATGTTGTATGGTGTAGATCGCTAAGGCAACCAGGTGGTCGTGCTATGATCGTTTTTAAGAATGTATTTTTACGCTTGGATTTTGTACTTACCATCGATGCTCTAAAAAAATGTTTCTGAACCAAGAAAATAGACCTCAGATACATTTTCAAATGATAAACTCGGCGAATTTCTAATATTGAAAGTTTGCTTTAATATAATATATCTATTTACGAGATAAATGAAATGATACGAGTAAAAATATATTAATTTTAATATGCAACAATTCAAGAATATTCAATATTTTGAAATCATCACTGAATTTCTGGGGAAATCTGACCATAAAATTAAGAGTTTTAACAGATTATTAAAAGAATTTCTCTTCATATCGAGGAGGAATAAAAATCAATAAACTTCAAACACCATTTTTCATTACAAGAAACTTTTTCATTACAACTAACTTATTTACCTACCATTATAGGATGCTGACTTGAAACTTTAGTTCTTCTTTCCAACTTGCTGACCATGATGAAATTGCAAACGTTATAACACAAATACTCAGAATATGATCAGTTTCACAACTCCCAAAGTATACAGGAAAATGTCCCTTGGCATATACTTGTGGCTTGGTCGAAAAGGGCCTAAATGCAATTTGACTGAAATTTTGTTATGGTCTCTATCTTCCTATTGTACATCTGCTCAATCCAATTTTTAATGGTTATAGAAATTTAGATTCAATAAAATCCTAACTGAAAGTAAGTTCCATGAAAAAAGATTAGGTCCTCAATACTCAGTATTTCCTCTTAAAAGATTTAAAAACTTTAAACGCTAAAAGTGACAAATAAGCCCTAAAAATATTAGACCTATATAGTCATTATATCCATTTTCGTATTTATGATTCTACGTAGAAAAGGGCTCAAGTGCAATTTATTATAGTGTTAATAAAATTCAGTGGCTCAGATATACTACGAAACGACCTGGAAGAATATTGTATAGGAATAGTTTTGTTGAAGAGGAAGAACTTAAAACATGGGATATTACCATAAAAAAGAATCTTTATCCATAAGAAAAGTTGCACAATTCATATCCATTAGCTCTTCCCACAAAAACTTACATGGCAATATCAGTTTGTTGCCTTTTATATATCCAAACAGTAGACTATTTTACACGAGTTTAAAGCATAATTAAAATGATGCCGATCAAAATTATATTTGGTCAAACGAATTAGAATATAACGAATAATGTAGTTTTTGTAAGTAATGGTCTATCTACTCCTTTTGACTTATTATTTTTTGTAGAAGTGACAACATTAGAGAGAGACAGTTTATAACATTTCTAAAAAGATACGAACGATACAGCCTTTAATCACCTGATAATTCACTAAATTAAATTCAAAAGTGTGAGTTATTAAAACCATAATTGCTATATATTTTTATAAAATCCTTGAAGAAAATAAGGAAATGACGCGTCATTATTTTTATTTCGCATTGTAAAATACACTTGTGAACATTATTAAAAGACCACCAAATAAACTTAAAGCAAGACATTCTCTGCTATGAAAGGAAATGTCAACAAAAAGGCTAAACTACTGACAGCTTTTTAGATCATTTAATTAATAAAGCGTGCTTTTTGTTTCGATAATTAGTGACAAGTTTGCATTAAGTTCATTAAATATACCTAAATGCCACTGCAGACCAGAAGAAGTATCCCAAATGATTACTCTTCTTCGTGAAGGATACTAACAAAGAGAAGTTGCTGGAATTCCAAGTTCCAAAATATATGTGGTACAGAGGGCCACAGCACGGTTCAGATGCACTGGTAGTTTTAAAAGAAGACGCGGACAAGGTGCTAAAAGAAGAAGAACACGCAGACAAGATCTCTTTATCGAACTTCCGAGTTTTAGAAAACGGTTTGTAACATCTCGTGAGTTAAAAAAGGAAAAGACATTTCTACCAAACCAGTACGAAGAAGTCTGAAAGAAGTCAATTTGTCTGCTGGAAAACCAACAATCGGTCCAATTCTCACAACTAGGCACCAAAGAAATCGCTTAACTTTTGTCGAAATCATCAAGGTTGGGACAATGGGCAGTGGAACTACGTCTTATTATCGGACGAGTCCAGATTCCTCCCAAACAGA
Organism: Amphimallon solstitiale; assembly: GCA_963170755.1. Classification (NCBI taxonomy): domain Eukaryota; kingdom Metazoa; phylum Arthropoda; class Insecta; order Coleoptera; family Scarabaeidae; genus Amphimallon; species Amphimallon solstitiale. The sequence goes on from OY720680.1 coordinate 66,893,502, forward strand.
AATGATCGCTGTGTTCGTGTAATACGAAAACCAGGTTGGCGATTTGCACCACGTACGTAACATTCGTGAATTGGACAAATTTGGTGGGGTTCTGTAATGGTTCGGGGTGGCATACAATTTAATGGTCGTACAGAATTGGTTTTGATACGTAATGGGTCCCTAATAGCAAGGAGATATATAGACGAAATTATTGTACCTCATGTTCAACCATTTGAAAATTTCGGTTTATGGATTCATTTCTATGCAAGACAATGCCAAACCTCATACAGCTAACATTGTCACAGCTCTGTTGAGAGATGCAAATATCCAATGTTTGGAGTGGCCTGTCAAAAGCCCTGATCTCAATCCTATTGAGCATATCTGGGATCAACTCGGCAACAAAATTAAAAACGCACCGACACCGCCAGTAACACTTGATAAGCTCCCTAACATGCTTGTTCAAAAATGGGAACAGATACCTCATGAAAAGATCGGAAAATTTATCTCAAGCATGTCAAGAAGATTAGCAAAATGTATTGGTGCAAGAGGAGGGCATACACATAATAATGTCACTTTTGTTAACTTATTACAAATTAAGATCTAAGTTCATGATAAGACCATCGGTATTTTAGTTTAATTTTGACTTTTTTATCGAAGTCCATAAAAGTAAAGTTTGTTAACTTTAATAGCCGTTAAATCAACTAAACTCTAAGGAAACACATGAATTTATATATTTGTTCGTTTCAATAAATTTCGTTTTCTTGTTTTATGTTTATTTTTAATTTTACTGGTGGTCCCTTTATTTTGTACAGAAGTGTATATGGGATATTTAAAAGCTTAATAATAGAAGAAAATACATATAAAATATTAAAATAATAGTACTAAATCGTACAAAACTTGACACATATTTATGTTTTGACGGTTTTATCATATTGACATTAGTCGGTCAGCAAGGCAAAACATAAGGCCATCTCTCTTTAATGTTGTCACCACTATTTCTCTGTTTACAGTTTATTACTTAACCAAGTAGTATATATTTGATATGTTATGTCATATTATTTTACATCGTATTTCAAAAGATAGTGTTCTCCAACAAGTTGTGTTGAGTACTTTTTGGCCACAGTGTATATTAATTAAATATCCATCATACATACACACTCATTTCATAATCTACCAAGTGTGTAAAGTCTTTCAATCGAATTTTATGTATGTATTAGGCATCAACTGAATACTTCTTGTATATATTCGTATACGTGGAGGCATACATTTTTTACTCGTTTTAGTTGCACAAAAGAGAAAGGTTTTATTGCTTTTTAAAGGCGGTAATGCACAAACATACATATTCCCTCATACTTCACGGTTACATCACCATTTATGTCAGAATAAATTAAAATTACTGTTTTTGTTGTTGGTGTTTTATTGCGTAATGACTGATCATAATATGAAATCTGTGCAATACACCAGTGATATAGTGTTCGCGGGCTTCCAGCGTATGTAGTGTATAATTCATAAGCTTCGAGCGCGATATTGTTGTTGTTTGTTGATGTTTGTGTATGCATATGTGTTGTTGGAGCTACGCTGTCATATGGACTAAAATTAATCGTGGATCCATTGACCTAGGTTAGTTTACCACACGATGGAGGCAACGTTCGGGAAACACTCGTCGTCGGACGTGACCAGGTTGGCGTGTGCCTTTTTAAAAACTTTACTGGCTGTACTCCGGCAACCGTACATAATATTGTGTGCGTTTGTGCCGGCCGGTAATTTGCATATTTTTTAAATTAATTTGTCGCTAAATATACACGAAGAATAATAAGGGATAATTGACTTGTTATTCTATTAATATCAGAGTTATTTTACAAACAGCAAAAAAAATCGTTCATTTATTATTGCTTCGTGGGGTGTACTTCAGGTATCTAATATAGGACCAACATTTTTATAAATGATCACTCTCTAATAATGCTTTAATATTCCAATATTACAACTTACTCCCAATTGAATTGAAATTGGCTAGGTATTTGGTTCATATTGTTTTCTTAATGTCTAGACTTTTAAACTTTCTTTGACGAACAACCAAACCAAAACTCTAAAATGTAGGGGAGAGTGGGGTAAGATGGCGACAGTAAGGGAAAAAATCATAGAGTATAAGTACAAGTCTAATATTAAGTAAGAAACGTAACAATATCTTCACCAGTGTCTAAGGAACACAATACAGTATTCGCTTATCTAAAACAAAATCCAAAATCTTACAAAAAAAGTTTTTGGGAAATATTTAGTTTCGTCATCTTACCTTCAGAGATGGGAAAGTTAACGAGCATAATGGGGTAAGAAGACGGAACTTAACATAAATCACACTTAAAGCCTCCTGACATGATACATCCCGTACATCCTCTGCGATTCTAAGACTTCCAACATTTGCACATTTTCTGTTGTACTTTGTTGACGTTAATTCCTTTGATATAGAAACTTTTCGTTTTTTGGCATCCTTTTTTTCAGTTCGTTGTGTTTTTCTTCTAACTGCTGTTTTGTTGGGGTGCTGGTTAAAACCGATGAAACCATTTTACTGGGTCACTTTATTTAGAGTTGAATCCTCTGAAGTATGATTTGCTTGAAGCTCTTTGGTAGGAGTTGAAGGAGGCTCAAAAATTGTATTCGAGTGACATAAATTGGCCAGTGGAGCATCATCATCATCATCATCATCATCGGACGAGTCATCCTTTGAAGCATGTTGAGAAGTTGTAGGATTTTGTTCTTCTGACACCAATTCTCTATTTTTTGCAAAGTCGTCGTCAGTAAATACTGACGGATCATACGGTTCAATGCCGCACTTCTGAAAAGCTTTAACACCTGTTCCTACAGTTGCCGCTTTGAGATATGCCTAACAGAAGAGCTGGCCAATATTTTTATCACCAATTTGTTTTCCACGATTGTTGACGTAAAAAGAATCACAGGCGGGCCTGGCTCATGTAGGTTTTTAGTGGACCGAAGAGTCCAACATCAAGAGGTTGTAAACGGTGTGAGGTGTGGGGTGGTAAACCCAACATCACAATTCCATTTTCTCGACAAAAGTTAATACCTTCTAGAGAAATATGAGGGGTGATTGTCTACAATAAGTAGAATTGGTTCTTCAGGTGAAGGTTTGACATGTTTAGCAAAATGTTGCAAATATTTTAGGAAAGTTTCACTGGACATCCACCCATTTTTTTGAGTTGTCCCGTCAGCACCTGGAGGGGTTGTATATAGCAGTTCCTCTCTCATACGAACACGACCAAACACAAAAAAAGGTGGAATGGATTGACCAGTAGCACAGGCTACAGTTGTATTCCTCGTTCAGCACTGACAATTTTTGAGAAACGCCTGTTTCCAGTTGGACTTAGGACCTTTGGCAGCTTGCTAGGGACTGTTGATATGCCCGATTCATCGGCATTATAAATTCTGTTGGGTGTGAATCCATACTTTAAACGAACTTCCTTTAAATTTTCGAAAAACTTGGAAACGGAGACCCGATTAAATCCCATAAGACGACCTACAGCTGTTGCTTCAGGGGTTCTCAAGCTGAGCTTGTACTTTGACATAAACGAGAACAACCAGTCTTTGCCAGCCATTTTCGAATACTGGAAAATCTATGCTCTATGTGATTCTTTTCAGCAAAATCATAAGCAAGTTTTCTTAAACTGATTCCAGAAAGACCAAATCCTCTTTTGTCCACTTCTTTTATATATTCCAATACAATTTTAGACTGTTCTTCATTAAATGTATGCTTAAATCGACCTCCGTGGGGAGGAATTACTTCACCATTGTCTATTTTTTTAACATAACGCCGCAGTGTACCTTCAGGTTTGTTGTATTGGACAAACACACTGTAACATGACCTACCATCCCTGATTTCTTGTATTGCTGCAATAAGTACATCTTCATTCCAAGAGCGTCTAGTAGTTTTTCTTTCGTATTTACGCGGCATTCTGTAAAAATGTAGAAAAGAGTAAAAGCCGTCACAGTAGGGTAAGATGACGAACTCGTCAACTTATCCCCGTCATCTTACCCTTTGAGGTTAGGGAAATGATCTTCATTCAAATTTGAGTTGCTTAGCAATGCCAGTTCAAATCAGTGCAACATATATGTTCAGTACAGTGTCCAACATACAAATAATGCAGCAATGTTCTTCACCTTGCCTTTTATTCTCCAGAAACTGCTATTTCCGTTACACTGAAACTTGCAACAAACACTCGCTATTCGAAAAACATCTACAGCATGCTTTAAAACCTACCATTTCCAAACAAATCTTTGTGAGTTACTTTGTCCGTGGCTAACAGATGGCAGTGTAGTAAATTAAAGCAGACATCCACGTGTATCACTAAACTGTGGTTGTTCGTCATCTTACCCACTTCGTCATCTTAACCCACTCTCCCCTATACGAAAATTGTATGCGGGAAAACTAGATCCTATAAGGTATCTCCTCTACTGTATCTCCAAACCTATTCGTTCAATTTTCTTCAAATATAAACCGGACATAGTTTATAACATATTCAATAAAATCAGACAAGGTTTTTTTATTTTGTCCGTTTCTTAATAACAAACGTTCGAAGTTGTTATTTTTGGTCAAAAAAAGATTTTTTTTCCAAACGTTGCAATCTTAGTAATTCTATAAAAATTTCGAAAAATATTCGCTGTTTTTGATTTTAGATAAACCCAGTTGCCAGAATCATTAAGTGAGCGAATCATAACGAATCATCGAACTGTAACATGTCAAAACTATGGACTAACTGTGTGCGAAAGGAATGGTAGCCAAAACTTGAGTCAAAAAAAGTACATATATTGAAAAAGCCCTATTTTTAATTCCAAGCCCAATTCAAGTACAATTGAAAACACCTAGCGAGTAAAGTTTATATAACTTTGGCGCCGTTTGGGCATTTTATTTAAAGTCAAGTTTGTATTTGTGCTATATATTTCGGAAGTGAACCGATTTGGGCTAGCCATTTTATAGAAATCATATTATCATCAATGAAATATGTATATAAAAAATAAATAGTGTCTCTAACTGCATAGGGTGAAATGTGAAACTTGAACGTATTATAATTTCCCTTTTTTGCACCAAGTCTTGATAAGAGTAATTATGCTTAACACCAATGAGTTGCATCACATAAAGTTTAACGTCATAGTTTATATCGTCTCTTCTGTTATTCCTATCTTATAGTGGGATAGCACCTACGAGATTGAAAATGAAAATTATTCGAATAGAAAATTATTTCGATAGTCACAGCAAAATCTATCAATTAATAGCAAATCTTCCTTTAAGAAACACGAGTTGTCAAAGAAAGTATGAATAACTTCATCCGCAATCAATAAGTATATAAAAATTCGTAATAATTGGTTACATGGGTTTGATGGAAATTTATTACTTGTTTCATGTAGTAGAGAAAGTAATGTCAACAACTACCAAAAACGGGGAAAAAGTCAACTGCGGTCCGAAACAATATTTTCCTAGAAGATTATGCACACTACCACGTGGCTCAATTTGTTGCCAAATAAAGAAGATCTGAATGATTTTGGTATTCTTTGGAAAATTCGAAAGGATATTTGATAGAAACTTTGACAAAATACTTCAGTAAGTTCAAAGATTACATAGAATCATGGATGAATTCGTAGATGTCGGAATTTTTCAGTCTTTACATTAAGCATTTTCGTAAAGAATTTGAAACTATTTTATTCTCGCCCTTAGTTCCTACTTGGTCTTTTTTAATAAATCTTTTTTAAATAACTATTACCTTCGCCATAATTAAATAAAATTAATTTATTCCATTTACATCGACCATCGTTGCACGTTGAACTACGTAATCAATTTCGTGCTGTAAACTAAAAAAAAAAAAAATCCTCGCCAAAAAATAAAAAATTACGAAATAAAAAACAAAACTAAAACAAGAAGACAAAGGAATGATGACGACTTGGCCCATCGTCATGACCTAAAAATAATCTCAGTCATCGGCCGAAAATAAACAAGAGTCCAATTTTCGAATTGGTGCAATAATAAGTGTAATAATATATTACGCATACACTGCAAGCTTGCACATTGTACACACAATGGACAGATCTATACAGCGCAAGAATATAAGTCATCCACCTCCTACTCTAGCGCCTAAGGTCACGCCAGTTCAACGAACTTTCGTGGCAGCAATATCGGTGCCGAAAACGAGGTCAAAATCCCCGGTAATATTCGGCTCACTCTTAATTTCGAGCCCGTTTCAGTCGACTGGGGGCCTGCTGTAAAATACAGCGCCACCAACCATAGTAAAGTGGATGTCGTATATATCCTGTGCGTACGAGCGCTGAGCGCATCGTTGAACGTATCTATTATATACGTATTATACACTGGGACCCAGCAAGTGGCTGTTCATTATATATTGTATGTATATGTTATTCGCAATAGCCGCAATCGGCCACTGTCCGAATGTTTTGCCCACTACGCGTTTTGTGTATTGCAGTTTACCCACGAAGCGATTAAGAAGATTTCTATCGAGCAGTGAGCAAAACGAATTACCCAGAACGCGTTGTGGGTAAACTACGTTACTCAAAAAGCGAAATTATCTTTCGAGCGGCTTTGTTTCGCATTGTGGATCTTTTCGTTTACCCACGTCGCGTTCTGGGTATAGAACTTTACCCAAAACGCGTTGTAAATAAATTAACAAATAATTAAACAAAAATATTTATTTTAGCGGAACATTAAAATATATAACATAATTATAATATGTTAATAAACATAAAAAACACATAAAAATAAAAAAACACAGAAAACAATATGGAAATATAAAAACCAGAAATAAAAAAGCAAAAAAATATGTTACTTATTTTTACAAGACGTGCTTTTATGGCATTTTGCAGTATTTATTTTTCAATTCATTTTCCATTGCCTTCTCTTTTTTATGTCCAATTTGTAAATGTGCTGTGTGTATTATATCATACATCTCACTTGCTGTACAGTAAAAAATTAAACCTGATTGGATTCTTGATTTTTCTTTACTGACTAGTTTATCCTTTTCTTCAACTGTCAATAAATCATATCGTTTTAATCTACGATAATCTTTTGACGATAATTCAAGACCATCCCGTTTCTTTTGTAGAGCAATTTTGGTTTCTTGAACTATTTCTAAGTAACGTTCATCCGATAATAGAAACGACCTGTCTTTCTTTTCCAACATTAGGATCCGCAATCTTTCTTCAAATTCAGCCTTCATCTTGTTTAAAACAATTGCCGGTACACAAAACACACATCAACGCGACGTGGGTAAACGAAAAGATCCACAATGCGAAACAAAGCCGCTCGAAAGATAATTTCGCTTTTTGAGTAACGTAGTTTACCCACAACGCGTTCTGGGTAATTCGTTTTGCTCACTGCTCGATAAAAATCTTCTTAATCGCTTCGTGGGTAAACTGCAATACACAAAACGCGTAGTGGGCAAAACATTCGGACAGTGGCCGATTTCGGCTATTGCGAATAACATATACACACTACTTAAATTGGCGCAACACTAATGGATTATGCATGCAAGTAGAATCTATTCTGGAAGCGATGCCTCCTTGTAAATATCTTCCCACGTGATGTTGTAAAAATTGCGTTTATCAATTGATCAATTCGACATGATAATTTAAAGGAATAATGTATGGAAAGTGAATTTCTGCTACGCACGGAATTATTTAAAAACTTAAATGGTGTTAGAATTAATATATGTTTTAATAATTCTGACACCATTATCACAAACTATACAGTAGGTATTCCAAATATACAAAAAAAAAAAAGATTTTAAACTCAAGTTAATAGACGTGAAACAAATGACGATTGACACAAAATTAAATTTAATGGAAAATCGTAGAACAAGAGTTATAGTAACAAACATATTCAAGTAATTTAAAATAAATGATCAAAACTGAATGCTATTATCAAAAATTGTATTTGTTTTTTTTTTAAAGTAAGTTCTTATATTACTTACTACCAACCAATATTGCCCAATAATAAACATGTTTCGGGATCAAAAATAGGTTAATAATATGTATTTCCACCTGGTATATTCAAAAATCTCCATAAAAGGACCGATTAGCTCTTGCTTTGAAGATACAATGGACGTGTCCATTTTTTCCAAATCTACACTTTCAGTTTTCGGGTAATTTTGTTTTTGAAACTGTCACACCTAAACACAACGTTTTCCTATTTTCCGAGTGCTTTTTACGTGTAAAATCAAAATGCAACAAAAATGTCTAAATTCAGTGAATAATTTTGGTTACATATGTGGTGAAATGGCATTTTCGTCACAGAAACGCAATCTGGCGCTTCTTATGCAGACTGCCTTTCAGTATTATTTTGGTATGAAGATGGCAGAGACCAGGGTAAGTCATGACTTATTCTGGTGTCCACACATATGTTGTAATTCATGTTTCAGTTATTCTATGAGAACGGCTGAAAAATAATAAACGATCTATGGATTTTGCTGCGCCTATGGTTTGGCGGGAGCCTACAAATCGTACAGCTAATTGCTATTTCTGAGGAACATTATCTTCCATCTGCCTTTCGTTCTATTCCAGATTCAGATAGTTTACCAGTCGTATCCACTCTAAAATAAGTGTAGAAAATGAAGACAAGCCTTTAATTTTCCACGATACTGATTTTTACGAGCAAGATGATAAACCGCATAGAATGAGTTAAACGTAATTGAGTTTTGTCAGTCGAAACCTTATTCGTCTGAAGATAAGGCAGAACTTCTAGGGCCAAGAACACAGCAACGGAATCTTCTCCAACGCGATGTCAGGATCCTCACAGTAAAAATATCTTCCAAGGAATCGGATTTCTTTTTTTGACAAGAATAACAGCCTTGCTGTTTTTTGCAACGTTAATGGCTATTTGAATTTGGATCATGATCATCCAACAGAATGGAGGCTATTCATAGACTCCTCCAAGCTTAATTTGAAAGCTTTAATACTTCACAAAGGCAACCGTCTTTTTTCTATTCCTGTTGGTCATGCAGTTCACATGAAGGTGACTTATGTAACAAACAAGGCGACCTCCTCAACTTAATCAAATATGCTGAACACAAGCAGAAAATCTGTGGAGATCAACAAGTCATGTATGTGCTCTCAGGAATGCAATGCAACTGAAGTACACTAACTACTTATACTGCCTTTTTTGTATGTGGGATAGTAGAAATAGGAAATCACATTATATTCAAGCAGACTGGCCTGCAAGAAATCTTAACCTTAGAGAGAAACATGTCGGTGCCGAGCCTGTCGTGGACCCAAAAGACGTTCTACTTCCATCCCTTCACATAAAGCTGGGTTTTATGAAAGATTTTGTCAACAAAATGAACTGAGGACAGACAAGTACTTAAGAGACAAACGTCCTACATTAAGTATGCAAAAGTTAAGGAAGGTATTTTTGTTGGGCCACAAATTGGACAACTCGTAAAAGATCCTGCTTTTGACCGAATTTTGGGGTTGAACAAAAAGCAAGCTTGGGAAACCTTAAACATTTTTAAGCAAAAAAAGATATGAAGAAGTAGAGTCAGTTGGTGATACTACTACTACTACTGCAAAAATACCACCAACTCGGATCCAACATTTCCCTTAAAATCTATTTTCTCCACTCACATCTAGACTTTTCGCTCCTAATTGTGAAGTTGTCAGTGATGAACCTGGAGAAAGACTCCATCAGGATACTTCTGTACTGGAAGAAAGATATCAGGACCGTTGGAATGAAACAATGTTTGCAGATTCCTGCTGCGGAGCTCACAAGAGGCAAACCAAAAGACAACGATCTCATGAAGCCACACCATGATTCTCTACAGATTCAGGTATTCTTCAATGAGTTTAGAACCATTAGAATGTAACTGTCATTAAAAAAATTGAGGGGATTTTCAATGTTGTTGGCATATGTAATAAAAATGCATCATTTTTTCTTAAGAGGGGCGTTTACCTATTGTAAATTAAGGCATCACCTTTTCGCGTTTTTTAAATTCATTTTGTAATTTTAGAATCTAAAATTTGGGTTAGTGATGCAAAAGGCATCAATTTATAATGTCAAGGTCCGTTTTTGTACTAATTTATTTTCTTAAAAAAGTTATGTGTCTTAGAAATAACCACAAAAATACATGAATTTGATTAATGTCTACTAACTAAGGCATGTACACAAAAGGAAAAAAACGACCTCTTCGCGCTAGCTGCACATTTGATGTACGATATAAAGAAAAAATCAAATTTATGTACTTATTTTTAAAGATAAAAAACATTAAACAGTAAACCTTGTCACACACATTTCACACAAGATTTTACGCGTCGTCTATCCCCACTTTACGGTATCTCTACCGGTCCCAGCGAAGACGAATATCTATCGGAATCGGTTGATTGCAGACTTAAATGCGAGTGACAGTTTAATTACAAACTGTCACTGGCATTAAAATGTCATATATACCTATAATATTCGAGTGTATAATAATATAACAGTTATGGGCAAGCGAAAATTGGCTTATTATAAAACATCAACAACACCAACAGTTCCGTAAGTCCTCATTCTTTATACATATGTTTCCCATCTATAGTATTCCTTAATTTATGAATACAACCGAAGCGCTGTAAAGGAAACCGAATATCGTGTAGCTTCACTTACTCACACTCCCTACCCGTCCCGCGAGTAATTTAAGTTGCATAAGTTTCTATTTGTTGGTAAACGCCCGTCTTAAACTGTTAAATTAAAATACTTCCACCAATTGTATATCACAGAAACAAGAGCTAATAAAAAATTTTCTTGGTCACATTTGTTTTCCTCAACCCAAAATTAGTCAGATTTGACTCATGAAATGAAGGAAACATTAAAAAAAATTCTTTTGTTAGGCACTAATTCGAGTGTATTCATAAAAAAAATTACGTTCAAAATTATTAAAAGAAATATAAAATACGACATACGAATTAAAAATATACATTGTCATAATAGGGCATCGCAGGAAAATTACCAACTTGACAGAAATAATAAAATTAGGTTATGTTACATAAAAATCAGCACGTCATTATTTATAAAATACAGGGGAATTATGACCCGTCCCCTTTCATCCTTATCCATTACGTATCGCTTTGGGTTTGACACCTCACGCATGCTTGTACACAAACCAAACGTAATACACGCGTGTGTGTGCGATACGCTTTTGTTTTTAACAAAGTACGTTGTCGTCTAGCCCATCAGGTCAACGTACTCGAAACTGGGTTGTCGTTCACGTTGACGTCGCCGAGCTAGTCATGGAGTAGTGCCTCACAGAACGCAGGAACCGAAGATTAGAAGAGAGCGCAGAACCCCAGGGCGAACAGCAACGAACAACAGAAGGCGAAGGCGAAGAAGAAGAGTCGAGCACAGAGCGCGATGAAGAGTGGGGGTTTCGCAATGATAATAACGGACCAGTTTTGCGCATGATCTAACGATTTTCCGAGTTCAACGCCCGTACTATGCATTCCTCCTGTATTATACAAAGTTCACTATTTGAGGCGACTGACCTGAATATATTTTTTTTAAATATATCTCGACCAGGCCACAAATAGGTTCGTTTTTTTTTGTTTCGTTTCGCGTCTTCCTCGTCGTCGCTTGCTGCCGTCAGTGTTATTTCGTCACGGAGTGGTGTTCTCTTCGCATCACATCTCCACGCTTAGATATCCGTACGTTTATGTATCGTCCAAGTATTTATGGAGTACTGCTCGGTTGGTGTAAGAGATGAAACGAGGCGCCCGTGAATGACCTGAATTTTGCAAGTCTTTTTTCATGCCGCGCTCCAATTTTTTATTCTCACGCTGCTTGGACGGATCGGTCGCCATTAAGTTTAATATTTATAAAACTTTCAATTCGACGCTGTGGGGCAAAGAAATTGAAACATCACCTTTGAAGAGAGGGAAAAATGGTATTTTAATCGTGCTTAAAGTAGCACTTCATTCGACTTAATGACAAGTTCAATTTCTATCAGAGAAAAACGGTTTCTTTTTTTTTATATCCGGCGTCTATCAAATTATAACATTTCATAATCAATACGATTACGACAACTTTCTCGTAATAATTAAAAATGGATATGCAGATAAAACAGAGCACCTCGATCAGGCCATTATTAATAACGACAATATATTTTTATTTGGCTAAGATACCCAAATATGTTGAATTATATGATAAGAGATAATAATGTTGAAATATTCTTTGTAAACCTACTTAGATAAATACAAATTCAACTTAGTAATTTCATGTCAGTACACTTTATATCACAGATAAAAAGGATTTCTGCAAACTTGGTTTTTCACTTGGGATAAATTAAATTTGTATAATATAATATTATAATAAGACATTGCCAGAGAAGAACGACCACATAGAAGAGACAAAGCCAAAAGCCAGTCCCTGTTTCTTCGGTAGGCAGGGCTACCGTGGTTGTCTAGTGTCGTCATTGCCGCGTGTTCGTCTGTCTAGCTAAACATCTAGCTAGTATGTTCCTGATTTGTCTCCCGTTCGTCATATATTGAGATTCTGTTAATTTAACATATCATTCAATATAATGAGCAACATTAGTTTCTCCCATCCTTATTGTGAGCACCCTATATTCCCTCAAATACAAAAACAGGAAGTTAAATTTAAGAACAGGATAAAATAGGCACCTAAGAAACTTGAATAATATACAAATCTAATCTGTACTTATCTCTCATCAGGAAGCCTTACGGTGTCTGCGAAATGCTTCCTGAAGATGTTGTCTTCTTTTATAAACTATTATGTATTTTTTTCATTTTTGAAATGCCTCTTTGCAATGATTGCAATCCTATTCTGGTGTATGGTAATTGTAAGTTGATTTTTCTCACAATACATTCATTTTGTTCTTATTGTCATATTTTATTTGTTACCAAGTTCAAAAAAATTATATTAGCAACTTTACACAACTAAAAAGCAAACTGAGCTTTATAGCACAGAAATAGAAAAATCCCTTTCATAATCCTTTTTATGATATACATACAGTTCGTCTAATGGATCTTTAGACGCACGTAATTATTTGATAACATAAGCAAAGATTGTCGGTCAGTCTATCTATCCTTATTTAATATCGGTGTCGAATATTCAAGTGCGGAAAATACAAATCATATCTAGACTACTGCATTAATCAATTGAAAAATTAAAAAATGAAAAGTTTATATTAATGCATTATGTATATAGTGCTTAACTTGAACTGTAAGTACCTATTTGATTCGTATATATACGCATAAAAATTAATGACGTGCGTTTAATGATCCATTAGACGAACTGTATATTTATATAAATAGTTTTTACTTAGATAATATAATATATGAATCGCTTGTTTATAGAACATTAAATTACAGGAGAAGCAAAAAACTTTTTCGGTCATTTGTTTTTGCTAGTATCGGAAATCTGTATAAAGGATGACATTGTTGGTATTAAATCGAGTGTAATTAAGACTGTTAAGAATTTTAGATAATCTACAGAAAAACATCACATGATTTTTTAAAAATATTACCTAGGTTCATATTCATAAACAAACGCACCTCTTTTAATTTCTTTTTTTTTATGTTTATTGTTCTGACACAAACAACTACTTTCTTCGAGTTTAAAAAACGAACGCAATTCTTCCTCTAACATTCGTGTATATCAAGAAGTACCTAAAAGATACCTTTTAGGTATAAAAATATAACAAGAGGAAAATTTTATGTAATGAGATTTTTGAGGTCTCTGATTACAAAAATACCATTAAAATACAAGTTTCATAAGAAATGAATTGCCACTCGAACAAGCACACAATATATCTTATAAAACGTCTTTTTATATTTTATATTTCGGATATTAAAAGTTGGATTGGTTCCATTTGTTACCAAATTTTAAAAAAAAAATAACATAAGCGATAAAGTAAGGTTTTATACAAACAAACGGATATCGTAAAGTGAACTTTATAGCATAGAAATTAAATAAATGTTATTTATTTATTAAAATGATTATTCTAAATTAATAAAAATGATGCCAGTTTTCAAAATCTATACAAATTCAAATATGTGTACCGTAAATCTCAACTTTCTATGGTTATAGTTTTATTTTTCAGACGACATAATATCTTCCTTAATTCTGCTTTAAATTTTATTTTGTTTTTACAAGTATTATACAAACTACAGTTTTACTATATAAAAAATAATCGAAAAAAAATAGTTCATATTTTTCACACATCTTTTTTTCTTACGTTATGTCTGATTTCAATCCAATGTCATTCAAGACAAGATTTAGGACTGCCCCAGACGAGTTTTTAAACCTATAATCTGTAATCTTTGAATTTATTTACTCGTTTATTATGTGCATTGTTTTTTTTTTGCTCACAATACGTTCATTATGTTATTATTCATCTGTAATTAACGTTGTAATATTCTACTCAGCAAGTGAAATTTCATTAAAAAATTATGAATTGTAACTACATATTTGTTTGCTTTATTACATTAATAGTGATCCATCATGAATTTGCATCAAGTAAAGGTCCAATCAATTCACTGATAATTATCTTTCAAAACATCAGTGATTAGAACACTCAAGAATTTTAAACATCTAAATTCCAACGTCAGGATACATGTTTGGATTATCAAGTTAAAATTGTTCGTCTTCTAACATGTGCATTTTAAAGAGATCCCATCAAAGACCGCAAGATATTTATGCAAATCAAATCAAGCGGTGCATGTGTCATAAACAGAAAGCCACACGAAGGATGATGAACCATCGAGTCTGTAATTTCTGTGGAGAAGTGAACACCGACAACAGGCACTTCCTTATACCTGCACATAGCCATGCGAATAACTAACTAGATTGTGTAATGGTAAAATATACGTACGTTGCCGTGTACGTGATTTACGCACACGAGATGCACGTGCAAGTGAATATGTGCGAGAACGATTACAGAGATAGAAGTTGGCTATGGTTAAAGAGCAGTAACCGCACGATATTCCGTTAGACGGAACGTATTTACGAATGTCGTCGCCGGAATTCGCGAGGGGGCGCTCGTGTCGCGTGCACTCGATACGACGAGGCGCGAAATCGAGCCAGCGAACGGTCGTTCACCGGAGTGGAAGGGACGATGGTACCAGCGCCACCGCTTGGCGTGAAGTCGAACTGTTACGACTGAAATTTTCCCTTCTAACGATTTTTTCAGGTTTCGCGCTGTAATTTGTATATTTGCGTGTGAGTTTTGTAATTATTGAAATGTACTTATGATTTATTCATATTTTAAAATGCATTTAAATTTATTCTATCATTTAAATATTAATTTTTCGATTTTTTTCCACGCAAATAAATATCAACTTTATGGCAGCTTTTATTAAAATTTAACCTCTAATGTCAAGAAGGAGATTGTATTAAACTATGTTTTAATCAAAATATCGCTACAGAAATCACAAATTTCATATGACATAATTTTCCACTTCGCTAGGAATTAATATCATTTTAAAAATGCAATCACATTTCTTTAAAACATAGTTTTTTTTTCTAACTAGAAGATTGTTCATTCAACAACACTGTTATGCTTTTTATGCAATAAAATAACATGTTTTTAATATAATTTTCAAATAATCCTTTCGCACTGAGAAAATGCTTTATTTCATGTAATTTAGCCTTTTTTGCAGAAACAGGAAGATGATATCATGACACTATTAACTTGTTGAAACAGAAATTACAAAACTGGTATTACAATGGATTTTATATTTTGCCAATGTTTGTGTTAACATGAATACTTTAAAATAATAGATTTTAATATTTCTCCAAACTATAAAAGTAATATTCAAGTGACTATATGAGTGAATTGGATTTTTTATGACGTGCAAATTATCATTATAAATATAGAAAATACAATTACATATTTTCAAAAAAAAAAAAAATAATTGTGCAGAACATGTGATTTTAATATCCACGTTTATTATTTTAATAACAATAATATAATAGTAATTTGCAACAACTTACCATAGTTGTATAGCCCATAATAAATCAATAGATTTATAAATACATATATATACACAAAAATATAGAATAAGAAAAAAAATAAATTTAACAAAAAAAAGGGTAGTAACTATCATCTTAAAAATGGAAATAGACAAAATAAAATTTTCTGAAACCCTATCATTTTTCCTCCACAAAATGCAGATGAAATAATCAAGCAACATTATTTAAAAAAAATAAAACTACAAGAAAAGAATATTAAATCATAGTAGGCACTAGTCTTTCCTGTACTGTCATTCTCACCAATCAATACTGTGATATTTTTAATTGTTTAATAATAACTGTATGATATTTAGTTAATCAGTTTTAGTTTAATTTCTTAATATTTACTAGTCCAATTTTTTTTATTTGATCAAATAACTTGCAGACGCAACCACTTTAAGAAAAATATGTTCGCAAAACATTAATGCTCAAAAATGACGTTCGAATCAATGGTCTAGTTACAACAAAAAACCTAGTTTGCTATAACATTACAAAATCCTCCAGTTGGGTTATTATTTTTACTACTGATTCATTATAGTAATTATATATAGAAATTTAACCACCCCCTCTAAAAAAAAAAACATAAAACATAACTCATAGTAAAAAATAATAGTGATTAATTACATTAATACATTCAATATCATTGATATTAAAATTTTAAAAATTGACAAATTTTAAAAAAATTAATTATTAATTAATCAATTATTATAGAAATTTCTGCTTTGCTCCCGTAAAATATGTAAACATTTGCTATGTAATTTTAAATAAATACATATACATTTAAATAAAAGTTTCTTAGAAAATTTATTCGAAAACATTATGTATATATTTTTAAAATTATATTTTTATAAATTTTTGAATCCATTCCCTTATTACCAAGGTTTTACTTATTTCCTAAATTTAAAAGGTATTAACAATTTTACGGCAATTTAAACATCCGCTCCTTGGTCACGATTTCCTTTTATTATCAAGTTGCCGCTAAAGAAACAATCGGAGAAAAAAAATCGCGCAGGTAAAAAAATCCACCCGAAAAAAGGGGTTGTAAGAAACATACAATACACTTTTTCCTGGAATATTATCAACTAGATACCGATCAAACAAAAAAATCTTAAAAAAAAACAAACGAAATCCTATATATATTATACTCGATAATTTATATTGCTTATATCTGTCTATTGAAAAAAAAAATAAAAAAAAGGAACCACTTCAAAAATTAACTATCACCAGACATCTGTCGAATATGGCAAAGCAGAAAACGTGAGCTGTTTTTCACTTTCTCTCTCTCTCTCTCTCTCTCTCTCTCTCTCACTCAATCTCGGTGTGTGTCCATTGTATTTTTTGCGCCACACTTTAAAAAGGGAAAGGGATGAATGCCAGACAGCATTCCGAAGGGGTTGTTTGTTAAATTGGGGTTGCCAAATCTTACGGAAAGTAAAAACGCGGTTGTGTTTGCAGGTGATGATGTCGGTGTGGGTTGAGAATGGCTGAGGGATATTTTGCGGCAGGTAATATAACCTTGAAAATTGGATAGAATCACCAAAAAAAAAAAAAGATGTTTTGTGGAAGCGGAACAATGGAGGGCTTTGCGTCGAATTTTTTTCACTGTGGTTTTGTTTTGTGTTGAAGTTGAAAAGAAATTTCACAGAGATGATCTCGTTATAAGAAATAAATAAATAATAAAAAAGCAATATTTTAATAGTATTTTTTCTTAGAAGCATTGATAACGTTTCTTTTAAAAAAATATTTAATAACTGATGTAATTACAAATTTTTTAGGTCTGTCTCTTTTCTAATACATGACAAACTGATACATTAAGAATTGACATAAGCAAATAAAATTGGCAGTAAAACAAAATGATTGATATAAATGATTAAATATTCATAACATAAACATCTCAAAAATCGCTACGTAAATAAATTTTTTCTACTCCCAAACTTTAATTGTATTATTAGATATGCCGAACCTGTACTTTAACGATGTCCATTACGATACAGATTTTCATTATGATACAAGTTTATATACAATAGGAATACAGATTTTTCATTACGATACAAGTTTATATCCAATAGAAATGCGACATTCCAATATTCAAACAATATTCAATATGGCGACTGCATATCTGACAGATATACAAATTAAATAAATGTGACAGTTCTCTGCAATTTACAAGTAATTACTTAAAATTTGTGCTTTTTTGAAAATATAAACGGTAAAAATGAGGGATAATGACAGTTAAATGTAAAATTTGAGTCCACCAGAAATTATGGAACAAGCCTTAGTAACCACGAACAATTTATTACCAGCTAAATTCGCAAAGGTGCATGGAAAATTTTAACCTCAATTTATGAAATGGAATGTTCAAAAAATAATGCTATTAAAATGATCTGCGTGAAATTAGGACATTTCTTCAACAACATTTACCATAAGTAATACTGGCGGGATTTCATAACTTTTTGTTCAGTACATTTCGGTTTTATATATTTTTTTTTGATTTCTTTTAGCAAGTGATTTCTCTTTTGTATAAAGAACATATAATCGTATGACTAAATAAAGGGAAGTAAAATAATAATAAAGAGAACTAATATATGAGAATAAACTTAATATTCAAATAATTAAAATAAGCTGAGAAAAAATTCAATTGCTAAGACTATATCCACACTAGGCTCCCGTGAGTGTGCCGGCGTCACATGGTACTCTAAAGATGTTTGCCTCCCCTCCCGGTAGACACTTTGCCATCGCCCGTCACTACGCAGGTTGCGTACCGCATTATTGCCGCCTATTAGGTAATAAGAATAAGTATAATTATGATACTAATACAATTTTTACTAATTTTACCCTAGACTTATGATGATCTGTGTGTCACTCAGTGCCCGAAATCATTTTAACCTCGTGTCTTGAAAACTATTACTCTTAGATTAATGAAATTTGGAATAAGGTATTTTATTGGTAATCTTAACTCCTATGGAAAAAATTCAAGTCATATAACTCAAAAAGCCACGGAGATAAAAAGAGATCGCTTATGATTCGGGTAAATATTGTACAAAGTGCGGCATCGAATTTGTTGCGAAAACTTGGCCTGGCACATTCCGTGCGCTTAGATTATATACGAAATCTGCAATAATTGTGGCCAAACGATAAGCTTTCTTATGTTGACGGTAATTAAAAATAAAAGCAATTAAATTTAATTTAAATATCAATTTCTTTCAATATCCTATTTGGGTTTAATTATTTAATACATCTAATTTCTAATATTAAAACTTATATTTGCCTGGTCTGACGTTTTTCCAGTAGTCACACTGTATATATTGTATATTGAAACTGGCGCGACCTTCAGATCGACAATAAACTTGACGCGCAAAAAAAAAGTGCCAAATAAGTGATATTATTATTCGGAAATAATAATTTATTCGTTAGTGGAAGGAGAAGGGGGGTGGGGGCAGAGGGAGCGATAAACTCATCGGAAACTTTGAACGTAAACGTACGCAACAGTCCTTGAATATCCGATTTTGTCAGCTTCTTCGGCAGCGTTCTATTTCACCGAAGGTTAATTATCAAGTGTTTATACACGTCCTCCTCGCTGAAGGCCCGAGCCCCCCCGCGTGCCCTCTTTCGACGATCGTCACGACGTTCATCCTACAACATTCCTCCTTCTCTTGGAACTGACATGACATACACACGCGCTATATGTTGCGCACTCGGTTTGGCCATTGACATCCAGTTCAACCGACCTTCAACTGTGTTTTTGCGCCACACACGTACAGAAATGTGAACGCGAACAACAGGTAGAAGAGACCCCATTTATCTATAGGAACGATTGTATACCTTAACGAATACAATCGGAATTTTTCGCTTTCATATTTCCAATGTTATATTTTTTTTTTGCTTATTTTCGGAGGGGTCCGATAATTCTGCGGCGTACCCTGTAATTATACGCGTATTTTCTTCTTTTTTCTCCTTTGAAAGAGCAACAGAACTTCCGGCAGATATATTGTCGAAAATGAGGTGATGGTCTTGAAATATAATTAACAATGCAGTAATGACAGCATATGTTACGTCCGTTTTTTTTTGTGGGTAGGTTATATAGAAAGACATAGGCGAAATGACATTGGTACTAGTTAAATATCAAGGTGACCGAAAACTATAAGGAAATATTTAAGGCAAAGCAATGATACATGTGCTTCCGCATTTTGTCAAGGTTTACCATACAAATTTACTATTAATATTTAATTTTAATTAATTATAAAACTCTTGTGCCAAAATTATAACGAATAATTATCATTAACATAAATATACTTAAAAGAATTGACTCAGTATAACTTATATTTTATTAAAATATTAATATTTTTTATTGTTGAAATTCTAGAGCCATTTCGTTTAAATAAATAACTTTAATTTCTTCTAAAATACCTTGCATCCTTCACATGAATGGACCCCATAATGGAAACCCGATGCTTTATCACCACATACACGGCATAATACTGTTGTACCATCGAATTCTGTAAAACAAAAATTAAAAAAAATAAACATTTATTTTAAAACTATTATTACCTATTTCTATATAAATATTTACCTAAGTATATTTTTTTAAAATCGTCATCATTTCTATATACATAATTGTGCTCAATCAATTAGAATAAAATATATAGATACATATATATTTTTTAATTTAATAATAAATAAATTTTGGGTTTGTTCTAAAAAATATAACCTCAAATTTTTATTTTTTTTATTAGGATGAATATTTAACATGCTTTTTCGATTTAAATTCAATATATTTATAATACATATATATCAACAAATTTTGCGTGATTTTATAAAGCATAACCTCAAATTTTAATTTTTCTATTTAGATTATTTTGAAGATCATAAATTTAAATACTTAAACAGAATTTACAGGCAAATATGACTTGTAACAATTTTTTTTTAATCATACAATATTTCAAAAGACAGAGAAATTAAAAAAATCACATATAAAAGAACGATGTATGTATATAGTTTCAGGCACGAGAAAGCTGGGGAGAATACTTTCTCTTTCGTTAGAGCCAGTAATTGCGATCGCTGCAGTCTCTTTCCTTCTCGTACCCAACAGGCTTATTTAATACATGGCGATCAGTGAAAGTAAAAAATGAACTTCACAACTCTTGCACGGTTTATATATACTATACATGCTCGTGCGCTACTGTAAAACGTCTTCGTTATATAACTTGTTTTTTTATGTAATAAAGACACAAATACAAAATTATAGGTTGTTAAAATTTGATGGAAATATTGTTAATTAGGTGTAGTGTGGGTGGAGAAATTTATTAGGAAATCTTGGACTTTCTAAAATATGCCCGTATTACAAATTAAGAGGGCGGAGGCTTAATACTAATGTTTGACAGGTAAAAAAATATTTAAAAATTAAATTAAATATTAATTGTCCTTAATTTAAAATAGCATGTAGAATACATCATAAAAAATGTTAAAAAAATAAAAATATTAAAATAACGAGTAATTTATAATTTTAAATGAGTCTATTTTATTTTTATTTTGAAGTTGACTATTTTCTTTGCAATTACTCGAATTTGTCATCAACTTCTATGCAACGCTGTAAAGCAAGAACCAGTAAAATTCTTATATTTTAATAAGACCAATTTATTTAATAATTATTACAAAATATGTTTTTAATAGATCGTTAGCAATGGGGAAAGTTCAAAAAATAATCTTCCTTGGACATCTAGATAAAATTATTTTTAAATTACCTAAATTCAACGTGGGCTCCCTTTGTGTTGAGGTAATCGAAGAAATATCTGTATATTGATGGTGAGTAGTTGTAGATTCTGGTATTTGTGCTATATTGTGCACGTTACTGCTATCGGGTGATAAAATCATGATGATGGGTCTTCTTTGTAAAATCACACAAAATAAATAAATCACTTGTATTTAAAAAAATATTTAAAATTCAATAATTTATTAATATCAAATACGAGATCACTTTATTAATTGAAGCACCTGTCAACAATAATAACAAAAAAAAAGAAAGAACTTCACTTGTAACTTATATAAAAATAGCTGCTGGAACGGTCTATTTTCAAACACAGAATTGTCAGTAATAACAAGTTCATAGTCATCAACAACATGATGATGTTACAAAATTAGTAACAGAAAACGCGGCGAACATATTATGCGTTTGTATAGGTGTGCGTATTATAAACGAACACTTGTTTCTAGAACTCGCTCCTAATATTGTAGATAAATCTAGCCAGCTCCGCTATCTCTCTTGTAAAATACGGAGGGAGCTGCTTCACCATCAAATGCTGCGAAGTAACTGAAGATAGTGAAAGTCCCAATATGTACTGAACACACGGAGTCTTCCAGTGTTATAGTAAATAAACGAGAGCCTCTCCGATGTGCTGTATATTACCTGAAGGGCAGCCGACAAGCGATTTTCGACCTCTTTGTGAGAAAGAAACAAACGTAGGTAGAGAAGAGAGGGAGTAAGGGTTCACTAACACTCCAAACTCGCGCACTCTCGCACACACATGCAACTCATAACAATATTTTAGCACTCCGAAGTTGGGAGAAGGCAAAAGCAAGCGGCAAAAGCCGCGAACTTGGTCGGGTTCATCGTATTTTGAAGTTGGAGGTCACTGACAACAAGATCGACGGCCGACCAATGGTGGCGCGACGTCTACCGCGGCGATTGGTGGAACGTTCGCGTGGCCACGCCCCGTCCGACACGAACGGTGGGGCGGAATCAACCGAGGAAGCGAGTTCAACGCACCCGAACCTTGACTGAATTACCCAGACAACGTGCAACGCAACGGCCAAGGCCACATTGATTGCGCTTACCGTGAGCGCTTGTGTGCCCGCTTCACTCTCATAAAACTCGCGAACGCCGGCGAGCGAGTGAGACGGACGTAATCGCGTCGAGATCGAAGAAAGAGAGATGAAATCCTTTCACTTCGGGAGTTTGGGGCGGCCCACACTCTTATTTTACACGTATTGTAAGTCGCGCACAGTTTAGAACGAGCGCGGATATTTTCGGTACCACTAATTATGTCGTAATGAAAAAAGAAGAACATAGATGGAAAAAACGGAAGGATAGTAGGTAATGAAAGATGTCGTCATGAGGCGCCTATGCCGCCGCGTCTTTTTTCATTTCTTTCAAAGCGGTGATATCGATGGCGAAACGATGGCCTCAACTCTTATATACTTCCTTTTTTTTCCTTCTTCATACGCTCGAGTGTGTTATAAGTGTGCATGTTGAGTCGCCAGCCGATACTAACGGTTAGTTTACATATTTTATCATGGAATCAGGAGTGCAAAGACCTTATAAGTAAGAAGAAAAGGCGTGTTGCTGTTGCGCTTGAGAACAAACGCGGAAAATAAAGTTCTGCGCCACATAGACTAGGAAAACTCAAATATGCGTATTACAAATATTATATAGATGAATAATTTGTCTAGGATAGCCGGAAACCTTTTGGATATTAATGCAAGAATAAATCCTGTTATGAAAAGCTTTTGCGATATGCCTTGTTAACTTTACCCTAAGGACTACTTTACCATTCAATATGCCCCAAAAGTGTTTAAAACCCTACTTGTGACATGGGTGGCACTTTATCAAGACAATGCAGATAAAAGAAAGAAATGATGATCATTCGGAATCTTATCATATTATAGCAAATAACTAATTTATTTCTTTACACTGCAGCTTAGCCAAAACTCAGTTGCATAAATGCTAAAGTCAGCGATGGAAAATTTCCATTAATCACCTATTATCTAACGAACTGGTTCGCTGGGCACCAACAACTGAGGCTTTGATAAGTAAACCGACTCTTCTCTTTATATTAAAGTTTTATTCGCTATCCAGCAGAAGAACAAACTGAAAGATATGATTCAACTATAGCTATCACCATACCAAATAGATAATTAACGAAATTCATTGGATTATAATATGCAAAATATAGGTTTTTCTTATGCATATTAACACGTGCTATGTTTATAGTTGTTTTAAACATACTGTAGTTAGTCTTACCATTGCTATAACTAAAACTAAAGTCGTTTCAAGAACGCTTGTGTCAGCTATCAGATCTAATTAATCCATACTTAAAAAATGAGGTGTGGACACCACACGACTTTCTTATACGTATGTGCGTTCCGAAATGTCTGTACAAGAATTATTCCAAAATAGGTTTTAAATTCTGTATCTTCTTAATGAATTAACCTCTGAGTAAGTGTTACTTCCGGTCCGAATTTTGAGATTTTTTTTTGTACAAAAATTACACTTTATAAGTAAAGTATTCGACGCCTTAGTTACTTCAAGAATTTATTGTTGGTTTGATTCAGCAATCGCTAATGGAGGAGCATGTTAGGTGCTAATTTCCAAATTATTATATTTCTGATAAGAGTACCGCTTTTGGATATTGATAACAATCAAAGTTGTTTTCAGTAGGTCTCAAGGTCTTGGGGTACACCCGTATCAAATACGATAATCGAAGGTCTTGAACAGTGCCATAGTACTATCAATAATGTCATATAATCTTTGGTAAGTTTAGGTGATCAAAATTCGTCGATAAGAGGGAAGACTGTTCGAGCTCTGCTGGATTAAACAGCAATAATACTGGCATTTTAAAATGAGAGGTTTAACGATATTCATTGTTATTAGATATTTGATGATCAAAATGAGAATAATATAGACATGGCAATTAAAGGATATGTCGAAATTATATTATATATAATATACATATTTAGGAATAATATTGAACAACACAAACAACACAGGATCATAAGAGTAAGAACAGCAATAAAACTTATCGCGGCATAAATCATATAAGAAGGAAATGCGAATAAAGATCTGGTTTTAATGTATATAAGCAAATCATTATTACTTAATAAAAAGATCGTAGGTATCAATATAGTATCTTGAGGCACACTAATATAGTGAAGTCGATAGCTAAACATCTAAAGCATTGCCATAATAAAAGCTACAAATCCATATAAAATTCCAGGGAAGCATTATAGTATTTGAGATTTCCTTAAATAACAATAATAATTATATTTATTCATTAACCATGCTGGTGTTGAACACGTCATAAAAAATGAACGAGCAGAAACCACAATGAAAAAAGAACAACTCATACTCATAAAAATCTTGAATGGTATAAAAGCAGTGGATTGGATGTTCTTTTAATTTATATGCATATTTATATGTCACAGGTAGATGATTATAGTATTTCATAACTACCCCTCTATGGATCTTGGATGATGTTGCTTGTGGAATCCTCTGTTGATCATCTTGTACGTGTGATTATAATGAAAAGTTTCAAAATTAGAAAAGAAGTTTTTCTGGAACTTCACCAATAAATTGTAATACTTTGATAATGCTAGTTTTTTGCAAAATCCTTTTTGCAGCTAGGTCTTCAATATGATTTTTCCAGTTAAGTTGAAAATCATCCACTTTGCTGTCCAATGAGCAGGTTAACCATTCTTAGATCGACGCAAATCACCCACTGATGTTCTTCATACTTAATATTCTCAAGACTATTAATATTGTCTTATATTCCTGTTTCAAGATGGTAGAATGACCAATGGTCACTGCGCCGAATCTGTTACGATTGCTCAAAATTTATTATTTGTATCTGTTATTAATTCGACAAAAAATTCGAATGTATCTCAAAAATTAGAACTACTACGAAAAAAAGGCAGGTATTTTTGGAATCAGCACATCAAATATATCAAAAATCAGTACTCAGTTTTGCGGTACCGAAAAAAATTGTTGTTGTTGTTGGCCTGTGTTATCATTTCATAGTTTGCAGGATGGAACCCTTTTGGTGTCCTATCCCAGATAACAAAGAACATCGACAACCGTGCAAGCTTACCACTTAAATATATTTATTAACTCTAATGTTTTTTGATTTAAAAAAAAAAACTGGATATTGAGTATAAGGTATAAGTGCTGAGGTCCATAAGAATGACGAATAAAAGAATAAAGATATTATAAGTGAACACAACACAATCGTTAATCGAGAAAGTAGATGGGCGGTGATTGAAATAGGTCGATAATGTGGAAAAATGGCATGAAATAATAAAAAAAAAACATTGTAATAAATGGTAGAGTTGATAGGTATACGATGGCCATATAATAAAACAAAAAGATCGATTATAATGATGAAAATAATATATAATACGTCTAAATATTTGTTTGTTAATCTATATTTCATGCAAAAATATACAAGAAGAAAGACGATAAATTTATATTATTCCTTTTATTCATTTGCTTACTGAAACCTACTTTATTCCAATAACAATAATTACTAATGCGTACTGAACTCATTTCTATCTAGTTCGAGAAATAATTTTTAATCAGCAAAAATATTTTTGCATGCGCATTTCTTCATTGATTAATGAACTATCCGTTCCCATTAGCGGAGCATTTTATTATATAAACTACACATGTCATAATATTTGCATAGGCTGTGGCTGAGGTGTCATTAACCTGTACGGTATAACAAATCAAACGAAGCTATGTATAAGAGAAGAGTGTATTGGCACAGAACACTATAGGAACGTAACGTCAAAGCGTATCTATTGTTAACTTTTCTTAGAATTTCAATCGCTAAAGTAAACCAGCTATTTCTTCATTTCCAATATTACATGTCTTTATACTAAACAGATTGTTGTTTTCACGAGAAAGACGCGAGACACTCAGAAAACGCAATGAATAAGCATTATATACCTATATATTATTATTATATATAGGTATATACATTTTGATTTGAAGAACCTTTCCCTTTCGATTATCGAAAAAAGGGTTTTGGTTAGATCGTTAAACAGCTGTTGCGTTTGGCTCGTTCAGATAACAGCTGCCAAATTGGAAAAGTTATTTTTCTTTATATGTGCAGTACGTATACCTAATATTTGAAATATATGATTTATATACCTGCAGTAGCTGCAATGGCTTGCAGTAATATGCAACATATTGTCTACATTATTGCATCTGTCAAGGTTTTAACCTCTTTATTTGTGTAGGACGGATTGTGTCCATGCGTATATACAGAAATATTTTTTTTATGGATAAGTTGTCTAAAACGAGTGTTTCCCGAAGTTTTTTAAAGAGCTTATGAATTATAAATCTATTATATTTTCCCCAAAACTCAAACGTTATATATTGTATTACTTTTAAAAAATGTGTATTGTTAAATATTAGTCTGTAGAAAGGAAATTTTGTATTAAATTTGGATAGTGCAAAGGATGACATTTCTAAACAAGGCAACCGGATCACGCTATCGCTGCGCGAGATAAGGCATTCGCATAACTTCGATTTACATTGATGAATTTGATTCTGGTAACCTCAAAATGTTGATCCTTATGTAACACGCAATCTAGTAGTACCAAAAGAAATAATTTATGGATTTTTATTGAAACAAACTTTAAAATAAGACTTTAAACATTAACTTTAAAATAATTAATATTAATAATTTTAAAATAATGAAACAGAAGGAAATAAAATTACAAAAATATTGCTGAGAAAGAAGTTGCTAGGTAGTTTCAATAATAACAGTTTTGCTTACATTTCCAATTTTTTATAACAATTCAAAAGGTAACACTAACTGGGGTTCAATTGCGTTGTAAAATGTTGTTTAGATTTTGTATATGATGTCTTGGATTTTAAAAATGTTACGGTACTAACGTAATCGACGCTTTCAACTATATTGGAAAGATTTTGAAGCTTTACTATTCCCCATCGCAATATTTGCCTCATAAAATATCAGCCACATTGGTAGAATCATTTGCACCTCCTTTCAGCCTAACATATGGAAATATTTATCCTATAGAATCCCAACTGAACGATCTTGTTAAGACACTACAGTATACTCAAATATTACGATAAACTGATATACATGCATGTACACTTATTAAAAAAAATAGAGAATATTTCCAAATAACACTGGTTAAAAAAGTAATATTTGCTAAACTGGTTTCTGTTGTGTATTTCGGTATACAGGGTGTCACAGAAATAAAAAGACGAAGTAGCAGGTATGTATAGTCCGAACAGAAACAAGCCCAAATATACCGCAATAACGAAGAAATTACAAAATTAATTTTCTATGTTGTTTTTTAGATAAAAAAATTACATTACGGACCTGGCACAGAATGTATGTTTATAAATACACGTAAGAATGCTCATTTATAAATAGAAACGAACACGTATTCATAGAAAAATAAGCTTATATTTGTATAAAGCGGGAAAAAAACCTTAAATCGTACTCATTCATATAAAACATATTTTTTGCCAGATGGGCGACCCACTTTATTGCAGACAATAAAAGATTGTTTTTATTTTTAAAATAGGAAGGTTGTTGCTCTTTAATGTGTTTGTAGTCGGAAACAGCTGACTATTATTATTTTAGAATATTCAATAAATCGTAGTTTTTCTAGATTACAGTAAATATCAAGATTGTAATTATTTTTTTCAAGCAGATGTAAAATTAAAGTAATTAATGGTTTGATATTTATTATGAAGTATCTATTCCTCCTCCTTTTTTTTAACACAAGTAATATGGTGGTCATGAAAAGGACCGATTGTGAAAGTGAAGCAGGTGGATATTTAGTCCAGGGTCGGCGTAAGGCCAATTGAATTCTTTATTTTTTTTTCTGCCGTCTGCGCACGAATAAAGACTTGATATTTTGAGGGTACGTTTTTACACAATCTAGCTTCCGATTTCTGCTTTTTTCCATTTTGGCACTATTATAATTTATTAATTTAGTTAGTTACAGTGACGTACTCTTTGGATCTGTTAGTATTTCTACGCACACATTTCAAGACAGACCAAAATTTGCTTTATTACAATAATCAGTTTCTTGTTGGTACTTCTCAACCATACGATGATAACAAGATGCATTACTGGTAACAATTAGAGCATTTTAATAATTACTATAGCATCTTTATTTATCCAACAAGTGCAACTCTAATTACAGAACAAAATTGACAAACCTGAAATATTCACAATAAACCGTCTTGTATCCTTTTTAAAATTGCAGCCCTCAAGTACATTAGAGTTCACATATTCAGACTTATAGTGAACATTAGTGGCCAAATAACATCTAGCAAAGCTGCTTCACTTCAGCCCAGCAATTTTTCCATTACTTTATACATGTACAAATATTAAGATGTAAATTTAACCTAAAAATGCAAAAAAGTATAACTATTTGCCAAGAACTTACCTTATATTACATTTTGAATAATCAATTCTCATTTTACAAAGTACCTTGCGAATTACTTGCCTTTTAGTGCAGACTATTTTGGTAAGAACTAAATGACTCAGAGCAGCCACGCTTTTTTCCGTGAGAAATCTAGATATAGTTTTCTATTGGTACTCGACGTAACTTCCAAAATATTATAGTAAATATGTAGCACACATTAAATGGAACGACTGAATGCGTGTGTTATTAGAATAATTTATGTACAAAAGAATATGCAATAGACAAAATAAATGTCAAATCAGTCAAATGTCAATAACAGTAGGTTTGAAATAATCCAATCATATTGAATACTTTTAGCAAGTGATTTTAAAAATGCTCAGCGATTACCAAGTAGTTTATAATGCTTTGGACAGATGGCGTTACTTAAGGATCGATATTTTGAGGTTATCAGAATCAGAAAATTCTCGTTATGTGACAGCCTTATATAGCGTAGCGATAGCAGATACAGTTGGCCTTTTTCTACACTAATTTTAGCGCCATCTCGTAGAAATATATCAAACATGTCAAACAACTCTCGTATCATCAAGTATAAGTAAAATATACGAACTTTATTTGTATTATAGAATATTGGTGTATATTATGATATTACTTGCCACATTTCAAACAATTTCGAATGTATGTGATCACATATTAAAATACCTCAGAACGTTATAAGCGTTTTTTTAAAGTTATCCCGAAATCTTGTTGAAGCCGGTGTAAACACCACATAATAATAATAATCTTATTTAAATTCAAGGTTAAATTTACTGCTGGCAATAACCTTCTATTTTTAAAGTATCTAATAGTATTTGGGAGGCGCTATGATCGCTAAAGAGAAACAAAACACACATGTAACTATAGACCTCTTCCCGTATCTTGATTATATGTTATTGCAAGGTATTAAAGCAGTAAAAAGAGATAGAAAACCTATCGAGTTGTGAAAGAACAAGGGCATGCATACGTAATAAATAAAATTTCGAAATTACATCATCTCTATAACGAAACTGGTGGGCTTAAGCTTTTTAATTGATACAAGTATGTTCCAGTAATTTGTGGGCCGCTGTCTGTCGAGCTTAATTGGATTTATGACTAATTGTGTAAGTTATGTCTATTATAGAAGTTTGTATGTACCCTTGGGGAAAATTCAATTCAAAATATTGTATCTTTATGTTGAATATAAGTAATGTAAATGTTAGAATTTCCAAATCAAACAAAAATAATTTATTTGGAAGTTTATTTTTATCTTTTGCATTCTAAATAAAACATAACGTCACAAACATTTAAGAGCTGGATTATGAAGCAGCGTTGCCAGATGTGGTGAAATAATATCTCCACGTGTGGAAAAAATTAGGGTAGTTGTAAGACAGGGTGGAGAAGAGGTAAATTTAAAAGTAATGTGGTGATTTTGCAGGTTGAAATATTTAGTATTAAATTTAAAATTTTGCTTGTAATACTACATGGCACCCATCACATTTCTACATTTGCTGACAACTGTCAAATTCTAAAACATAATATTTATCTAGTTTAGTTTGCAGTTTATGGACGGA
Organism: Amphimallon solstitiale; assembly: GCA_963170755.1. Lineage (NCBI taxonomy): Eukaryota > Metazoa > Arthropoda > Insecta > Coleoptera > Scarabaeidae > Amphimallon > Amphimallon solstitiale. The sequence continues at coordinate 66,924,258 of OY720680.1, forward strand.
CGTTTACGAAAGCCTATTAAACTGTGTTTCTTTTAATTAATTTGATTTGATAGCTAATACGACAATTAGTGTTTCATTCACTTAGAACAGTGAAAATGAGTGCAAATAGAAACGATTTTGTTAGATAGCAAGGAAATGCTCAAAAATAAAGAATAAAAGAATATTCATTCATAAATATCCAATCAAATAAGAAAAACATACTTGTTTTAGGGGAAGGATAAGAGCATCGGATACAGGTAAACAGTACATATTTCTTTTGTTCATATTACAGTGGCAGTTACAAATGTTTAAAAGGATATGTTATTAAGCACATGATCAAATAGCAAGAAAAACTGAAATTTTGGTGCTGTGCTTCTTTTCGCTGCCACAGAAAGATTGATTTCATATTATATATAACACTTGTTTTATTTGTTTTGAAAAAAGTTAATTATGTCTGCTTTTCTTTATTAAAAAATATATGTAAGTATAAATATGCGACATAAAATAAGCTCAGTTTGAATTAAAAGAAAACTGCATGCATAATGCTAAGATGTTCTAAAGGTTGGCCAATCTCATCAGATATGGTTTTGAGTAGTTTGAACATTACGTTGTCTGCTAGCACAAAGTTCTTAGGCGTCTGACTGGAGGAACACCTGAAATTAAGAACATTTTTGAGATACTAGAGGGTAGGTTACGCTATGCGCATACTAACTAGCTTACTGGATAAAAATATCTTATGAACGGTGTATTTCACCTTTTTTTTTATTCAAAAGTACGGTTTGAAATTATTTCGTGAGGTCATTCATCTTTTTAAATATTTGTATTTATATATTCAGTGTTTCCGAATTTGACCACGCTTACAGCACATTAAACAAAAAAAATGAGGTGTGGCCACCACACGACTTTCTTATACGTATGAGCGTTTCAAACTATACAATTTTAAGAATTTTTTTATACAAAACTCATCCAATCTCTTATTCTAAGTTATTTCATTCTCTTAATAAATCGCTATAGAATGCATACTTTGCAAGATATTCGAAGAAAAGTGCTACTCGCTAAGAATAAAAGTGCTACTTCCGGTCCGAATTTTGAAATTTCATGTATACAAAAAATATTGCAAATCCAATTCTAAATACTTTTGTACTCTTAATAAATATATATAGAATGCATAATTTACGACATATTTGCAAAAAATCGTTATTCGGTAAGAGTAAAAGTGATACTTCCGTTCCGAATTTTGAAATTTTTTTTATACAAAAGATATTGGAAATTAAGTTCTAAATACTTTTATATTCGTAGCGTACCTGTCTAAAAAGCATGACTTGCAAAATATTGGCAAAAAACTGATTTTCGATAAGAGTAAAAGACCTACTTCCGGTAGGAATTTCTAAAAACTTTATTAATACAATTTTTCTAAAATTTAATTTTGAGTACATTTGAATTCTTTATAAATTTGTTTAAACTTAGTAATTGACGAAATATTTGCAAAATTCGATTTTTTCACTGAAGTAAACTACTACTTCCGGTCTGCCGATTTTGCCCAAAATCTAATCAGTTCTCAAGAGGGAGATTATATTCGTAAATACAAAATTTGGAATTGATATCTACAGCGGTTTGACCGCTATCGTGGTCACACACACACACACACACACACACACACACACACACACACACACACACACAGACACACAGACACACAGACATTTTTTAAAAACCACTTTTTTGGTATCAGGGGACCTCAAAACGTGGACATCTGCAAAAATCTCGAGGTCGAAAATTTTCATCATCACAATACTTCCTTATACTACGTATAAGAAAGTAAAAGTTATAAATTACTGCAACATCGTTTAGTGGTTATGGAAATAAACCTTAGCTACGCCGGTATGTTATTTTTTAACAAATTGCCAAATGATATGAAAATTCTGGACAATATCAAGGAATTTAAAAGTAAACTGTTTTCTTATCTATGCATATTCTTCTTCTTCTTTTATTTAAGTGAATTTTTGGATCACGTATAATTATTAACGATGGATTTAAGTTGATATGTTATTTATTTGTGTTATTTCCTATCGTTTGGATTCTGAACAACCGACGTTTCGGCAGTCATTACGTCTGCCGTCTTCAGGGTAGGCCTATAAAGAATTTTTTCTTGCCAAAACTAAAACTAAATTGTATTTTTAAGATTAAATTCGTGTACTAAAAAACTTATCACAGTTCTAAATGTCAATGTGACTGGTCATACTTAAATAGCTCAGATTCAGATCAAGTATGACATAACCCGTCACATTGACATTTAGAAATATCATAAGTGTTTTACACAAATTTCATCGTAAAAACATAATTTAGTTTGTTTTTGGCAAGAAACAGTTCTTTATAGGGGTATCCTGAGGACAGCAGACGTAATGGCCGCAAAACGGTCGTTTTTCAGAATCTAAACGATGGAAATAGCACAAATAATATATCAAATTAAATAAATTATTTTATTATTATTATTATATCAAAAATTAATGCGTTGATAGAATACTCTGTATTATTAAAATGTCGTTTGATAAAATGTCAAAAATTAAATATAAAAACCCACCTCTTCCTAGTTTTTTTTTATTATTTTAATATCTCAACACCTAGGTTCTGATTATATTTCCATCACACTGTATATATCCACGTGTGAAGGACTTTGGACATACCAATTATGAAACATCAAGGTTAGCTAAAAATTATTAAACCCGACCGAGTAATAAACTGTTCGATGCACCTTAAAATATAGTTTGATGACCCGTTTCTGTCCCGCTCCCGCACCACCGCGTCCCTCTCATACCAGCAACTCCTTCGTTCCATGGTCAAAAGCCGGCCTTAACGACTTCCAACAACAAAAATCCACTACTTTACACAATCTCCTTGAAACAGCGGCAATTGTGAACGAGTTATATATTTTTATAACATTACCTAAACGCACCGCTTAACCCTTTTTGCATAAAACCAACCCCGAAAACACGGGCACATTTTCAGCTCGCCCTTATTACGTCAAATTGTGCTCGTAGAATGTAGGTACTCAGAGCGTTTAACTTTCACTATCGTAAAACTTTATGAATTTATTATATATATAACCTATTCGAAGCTGAAGCAGTAAAAATTTACTTTCGTTCATGGTCGGAGCATATAGTTTTTCGGAAAATAAAAATAAAATCGATGCAGTTCGGTTCGAAAGAACTGTTTTGATCTTTTCTTGGAAAATGGTCTTTCATACTAGGCCTAGAATCGGTACGGTAAAGTCATTCGGTAATAAAATGGAAGAAAACAATCTGTTGTTCAACATTTGCAATTTTTGTTTAGTACTCTTATTGTATTCTATTTCATCATTTAAGAGCAATAATAAAAAGTATTCTCGCAAGAAATTTCTGCAAAAGCAGTTATTATATGCAGTAATAAATGTTTATGGCATTGTTATAGATAAATGTAAAAGTTAAATACATTATTACATCGATTATTGTAAATTTTGCAGATCTTTTAAAATAATATTTAAGAATGCAAAAAGTGGTGATATTATGATATACATAAATCTTTTGATGTTGGTTGAAAAATGACAACATAAATTAGAGAGGTGTCCCAAAATTAACAACCATTTTAAGCATTTAATTGCGAATAGAGTCTATTTTATTACCAGTTTAATCAGTCCAATCTATACAGAAAATACATATATGTAATACAATTATTTGGAACAAAATAACATTTCACGATTATTGTAAATTTTGCAGATTTTCATGTTCTAAAATAATATTTAATGCAAAAAGTGATATACATAAATATTTCCATGTTGGCTGAAAAACAACAACATAATTTACACAGGGTGTCACAAAATTAACAATCATTTTAAGCATTTAATGACGAATAGAATCTATTCTATTAGCAGTTTAATTAGTCCAATCCATACAGGAAATACATATATGTAATACAATTATTTGGGAAAAATTAACATTTCACGATAATTGTAAATTTTGCAGAATTTCATCTTTTAAAATAATATTTAGGAATGCAAAAAGTGATATACATAAATCTTTCTATGTTAGTTAAAAAGTGACATCATAAATTATAGAGGGTATTACATGAACTCACAGAATATTAGATTAGTAAGTAGGTAGTACATTAAGTTTATATAGTAGGCGTAATTACTTGCTCTATCTTAATTGTTATCTCTATCTGAAGGTGTTTTGCTTTCTTATACGTAGTATAAAGAAGTATTATGATGTCCTCAAGATTTTTGCAGAAGTCCCCTGATATCGAAGAAGCGGTTTTTAAAAAATTGACTCTCTCTCTCTCTATGTTTGTATGTGTGTGTGACCACGATAGCGGTTAAACAGCTATAGATATCAATTCTAAATTTTATATTACGAGTTGAGTTCTGACTAGTTTTTCAGTAAAATCGGTAGACCGGGAGTAGTAGTTTACTTCAGTGAAAATATCGAATTTTGCCAATATTTCGTCAATAACTAAGTTTAAACAATTTACAAAGAATTCAAATATACTCAACATTAACTTTGAGAAAAATTGTATTAAACAAGTTTTTTGGAAATTTCTACCGGAAGTAGGTCTTTTACTCTTATCGAAAATCAGTTTTTTGCGAATATCTCGCAAGTTATGCTTCCTATAGAGATTTATTAAAAGAATAGACGTAGGTACTTAGAATAGGACAAATAATTTTTGTATAAAAAAATTCTTAAAATGTTATAATTTCAAACGCACATATGTACGTATAAGAAAGTCGTGTGGTGGTCATACCTCATTATCTTATATTTTTCTTTGTAAATTTTTTCTTTATTTCTTTTCCATTGGTTTGTGGAAATAAAGATATTTATTATATTTTGAATCATTTCTTAGTTTTAACCTACAAACTGAGAAAAAATATTCAACGCTAACCGTGAAAGCCTTCGACTTACATGTATTTATTAATTTTTATTTATCTTTTAATTCTTATGAAAAATGGAGATTGAGAGAACCGTGACGAAGAAAAGGAAACTGAAGATATCACAAGAGAACTCAACACATATAAAATAAGGGCAAAATCAAACATTTTCAGATTATTTTATTAGTATGTATTATAAATATTGAACATTCTTAGTATAGGAATTGAATATTTATAATATCTTATTTTGCACGAAATTGTCCTTTTAATTTGATACATTTGATTCTAAATAAATGAATAAATCACATGGTCTCTATGTCTGCAGCAGTAATAAACAACATCGCCCACAAACTTGCCATCAGAATTCACATATGCAGAACTGTACTGTTACCTGTTAAAAAGAAAACAAGGAAAAAGTAAAATATGAGCGATATTTGATTTTCTGTCTTAAGATATGACTATCCCCTTTTACTTTCTTATACGTAGTACCGCGCGATCATTTAAATTCTAAATTAGAGCAGGCTGTGAAATTTAAATTAAGTTGGTATATAAGTACTAATTTACAATTTGAATTGTCAAAGTGACGTTTCAAAATGTTAATTAATCAATAATTGACATTCTGGACAACCTAATAAAAAAAATCCCGCCTGCTATAATTTAGAATTTAAATGATCGCGTGGTATAAGGAAGTATTGTGATGATGAAAATTTTCGACCTCGAGATTTTTGCAGATGTCCATGTTTTGAAGTCCCCTGATACCGAAAAAGTGGTTTTTAAAAAATGTCTGTGTGTCTGTATGTGTGTGTGTGACCACGATAGCGGTCAAACCGCTGTAGAAATCAATTCCAAATTTTGTATTTACGTGTATAATCTCCCTCTTGAGATCTGATTAGTTTTTCAGTAAAATCAGTAGACCGGAAGTAGCAGTTTACTTCAGCGAAAAAATCGAATTTTGCCAATATTTCGTCAACTACTAAGTTTATACAAATTTATAAAGAATTCATATGTACTTAAAATTAAAATTGAGAATAATTTTATTTAAAAAGTTTTTCGAAATTCCTACCGGAAGCAGGTCTTTTACTCTTATCGAAAATCAGTTTTTTGGGAATATTTCGCAAGTCATGCTTTGTAGACAAGTACGTTACGGGTATAAAAGTATTTAAAACATAATTTTCAATATCTTTTGTATAAAAAAAATTTCAAAATTCTGACCGGAAGTGCCACTTTTACTCTTATCGAATAGCGATTTTTTGCAAATATGTCGTAAGTTATGCATTCTATATATATTTATCAAGAGTATAAAAGTATTTAAAACTGGATTTTCAATTTTTTTTGTATATATGAAATTTCAAAATTCGGGGCGGAAGTAGCACTTTTACTCTTAGCGAGTAGTACTTTTTTGATAATATCTTGCAAAGTATGCATTCTATAGAGATTTATTAAGAGAATAGAAGTACTTAGAATAGGATTTTGAATAATTTTTGTAAAAGAAATTTTTAAAATTCAATAATTTGAAACGCTCATACGTATAAGAAAGTCGTGTGGTGGCCACATCTCATTTTTTATGTGAAATTGATTTAATATTTCAATTCAGTTGTGCGATTGATATAATTTATGTACGGCATCGTCTGCCGAATGAAGAAATAGAAATGAAGAATGACAGAGAAAGAAACAAAAGAATAGGTAAAGAAAGAGAAGTATTCCTACGAAATAATAATTTACTTTACCATTTTAATAATAATAATCCGCTTTGTTCCTGTAATGAGCCGGTTTCGCTTTTTTTCTCCTCTTCCCAACCAGTTTAGCATGCATAATTATAGCTTTCATGTTGGCAATACTTTTTCGTCTTCGTGTCAGCGCGTTCAAATACTTATTTATTAGATTGTTCAATTCAGAGATTCAGAGAGTCGCCGGTGTTTTATTTTTAACTCTGACACAAAGGAGATCGAGTCAAGAGGACAGGAAATTACATCGACGAATGACGACGGTATGCGAAACGAATGCCAAAACGGATGAAGATGAATATCTCTGTGTGAAGACAGCGTTAGGAAAATTTCAACGTGAACTTAGACGTAATGTTTCATTTACCCATATGTAAAAGTAAATGAAGACGCTCCAAATAAGAAAGAGTGGAGTATATAATCTAGTAATTCTAACTGCAGAACTGAACTGATATATCTTCAAATACTCAGGAGAAGATTTTTTTTAAAAACCTATACTGATAAGCAATGGATATGCTGTAAGCAGAGATGATCTTGCTAGAAATAAGGTTTCTTGTACACAAATCAAAAAGTATTCGAGATAAAAAGATAAACCATTATATAACATTTTCAACATAAAAAAAACAGACCATTCATCTAAAATAAATCATTACCATCTGTTAAATGAACACAAACTTGGTGCTGTTTTCAACTCTTTTAAAATAATTCTCGCAAAAAGTTGCTGTAGCCAAAATTGATCACCACAGTTATGAAGTAGCTCAAAAATCTCAAAGAACATCTAGTAGAAATCCAATAATTTTTTTTTTCTAATATCTTGATACATACTAATACAGTACAATCGCGGTAATGTGAACACGCACTAATGTGAACCACTCTGTAATGTGAACAACGTAAAGTTTACATAGAGCTCCGTATAATGTGAACAGCGTAAACCCTCGATTATATGAACAATAACATTCGACCTGTCGGAACTTCTTTACTTATTTTAACCTATGGCGTTCCTTCTAAATACGTTGGTGGGGTAATTCAGATGTTGTCTAGTCGGGCCCAAGTAATCATAATACAGTTAACAGTTTGTGAAAGTGTGCGATTGACAGAGTGATACACAAAAGTGAAAACTGCTAAAACACAAAGAAAATGTCTACCATTGCATGTAAAGGCTAAAATTATCGAAGAATTAAGTCGAGGCTGCAGTGTTACATCCGTCGCCAAAAAATATGACATAGCCAAATCCACCGTGTGCTCAATTAAAAACAAAAAGTTGAAGATTAATGATAGAGTCGCCAATGCGTTGAAACCAACAACACAATGCACACTAAAAACAGGAGAATTTCCAAAACTTGAACGCAAATTGTATCAATGGTTTATTTCCCAGCGAGAAAGAAATGTGCCGATATCTGGTGAAATAATAAAACAAAAAGCATTAGATCTAAAAACCAAATTAAAGATTACTAAATTTAATGCAAGTAGCGGGTGGCTTCAAAGATTTAAAAAGAGATATGGAATTCGCTTTTTAAAAATAACGGGCGAAAAATTATCGGCACAACCCGAATCTGTCGACCCGTTCCTAAAAAAGTTGCAGGACACTATACAAGAGTTCGGTTTAAATGAGCAACAGATATACAATGCCGACGAAACAGGATTGTATTGGCAACTTTTACCGGACAAAACTTACGTATCAATTAAAGAAAAAACAGCGCCTGGAATGAAAACCGCTAAACAGAGGATCACGTTCTTGGGTTGTACAAATGCTTCCGGTTTACATAAACTGAAACCGTTGGTTATAGGACGAGCAAAAAACCCACGCTGTTTTAAGAACTTTTATAATCCTCTAATCTACACGCACACAAAAAATGCTTGGATGACTGCCGACATATTTCGAAACTGGTTCTTTCAGCACTTTGTTCCCGAAGTAAGTTGTCAAAAAATTTGATTTCAATTTCATTTTTTTACTTCTTTGTACATAGGTGAAAAGGTTTTTGCGTGGCCAAGGGCTGCCATAGAAGGCTTTACTCATATTAGACAACGCCCCTTCTCACCCTCCAGCTGAAGATCTCAGAACAAATGATGGGTCGATTTTCGTTATGTTTATGCCTCCGAACGTAACTCCTTTGATTCAACCAATGGATCAAAATGTTCTTAGACTAACAAAGCTATATTACAGAAACAGTTTGCTCAGTTCTGTTATTGCTACAGGACAATCAATAGGTATTGCTCTCAAGAAACTAACATTAAAAGATGCAATGTTTCATTTAGCACATGCGTGGGATAAATTAGATCCTACAGTTATATCCAAATGCTGGCACAACATACTAATGTCTGAACCAAATGAAGACGAAGAAAACTTACCTCTCAGTATTCTACAGCGGCGGTAGCAGCAAGAAAACGCGGTCATAGAAAATACAATAACATTGCTACAATCTATAACAACATCGGTAAGTTTTAAATTATCAACTGCTAAACATGTTTGCTAATGCTAATTTTGCACACACTCTACCTCCTTAGTTAAATTCTGATGAGGCACTGCTCGAATATTCTGTCCCGGATATTGAAGAATGGAATAAAGACATTGTAGTAGAAGATAACAATGAATCAGAAGAAAGTGATGATTTGGAAGTTGACAGTGATATTGAAAACGCTGACCCACTGACCACCAAAATCACTCATTCTGAAGCTGTGATGGCTCTAAACATTTCAATTGAATGGGCTAAACAGAATGAAATTGGAATAAGTGACATTCTATGATTGAAGGCCGTCCATGAAAAAGCAATAATGGCAAAACTGTCGGTTAAGCAAGTACAACGAAAATTTTCTTTTTTTGAAAAACAATAATATTTTATAACGTATATATGTAGTATATTTCTTTCAACTAAAACATGTTTATTTGAAATAAATTACAATACTATACATACATAATTAGTAACCTATGTTATACCCTCGATAGTATGAACACCTCGATACTGTGGACACCCTCGGTTTTATTGTGTTCACATTACCGCGATTGTACTGTAATATGCGAAAATGGTCGGTGATCAGTCAATGAAAGAATACGTAAAAATGGTGAAATGTGCTGCGTAAATTGGTTTGATAAATCACTTGCTTATACTTCACATGATTCTTCTTCAGCAAGAACATCTGTAATTTGCAGAGTCACCACTAAATACTTCACTGCCGATTTCCTCCCAGCCATGCTAAATGTAGAACAATATTATAATATTGAATGTCAATAATGTTTACTTTTGCCGATCTACGTCCAATAAGTATTTTCACGACTTTCTCAAAAATCATTGAAAAAGCCATATCGGAGCATTTTCGAGGCTATTTGCTGTCAATAGACATTCTACCGGTGTGCCAATCAGGATTTAGGAAAAACCATAGCACTTACAAGTGCACACTTATAAAGATCAAGATATAGAAAAGATAAAGAAATATGTTAATTTTGCGATCATCATTTCGTCATTCATTGTGTCGAAAGCTTTGGGTAGTCTTAAAAGTATTAGCAGCGCGACTTGACCGTCGTCAAGAGCGGAAATGATGATCGCAAAATTAACATATTTCCGTTTTGACGTCGATACATGCGACTTAGTTACGTCGTACCTGACGGGCACGCACCACAGCGGCAACAATTCATATTCCGGTGATATCGACATTGCCTCAGTACTCTTCCCACTGATCTTTATTTTGTTGCCGGCAAAATTCCCGCGAATTATACCAGCAACCTAATGTATTGTGTCTCACATACATTTGCGGATGACACGCAGATTTATTGTCGATTTAACGTTGACCAGACACCAGTGTATAGTAATAGAATAAATCCTGATCTGGATATATTGTTCAGGGTATCGGCCACAGAATGCATGTATACGTTTTATTTACGAACTACGGGGGAGAGATCACGTGTCACATTTGGTAAGTGAGGTGAATTGGCTGAACATGTCAAATCGAAGTTATCTGCACACTTGCTGTTTCGTCCACAGGGCATTGTGGCTGAAATCACCAAGATATATAAGGCCTGTTTTACATTTGTCAACTAATTCATGAATTCATTCATGAATTAGTCCATGAACAAAAATTGATGAGTGTAATAGAAAAATCGGCGCCAATTCCAGACATTCCAGTTCATGAATTAGAACATGTTCTAAAATATCATCAATTTTCTAGTAAGTTTTAGTAACTTTTACATTTTTATGTTAGATACCAACCAGTACCACTATTTATTTACGTCCTAAGTGATTTAAAATTTACTGTTACAGGTGATTACGGTTGGTCATCATGATATTCATGAACAAATTCATGAATTTATTGTTAAGTGTAAAATGATTCATGAATAAATTCATGAATTAATTTACAAATGTAAAACACGTTTAACGCATATGTTGGCGAGGCGATATGTGGTTCACAGCATCTTAGATGATATTGCGATGCCGCGCCACCGCAAGATCCTTCTCGTATGTCGCTTCAGCATTCTATAATAATCTTCCAAGGAAACTCAGGTCCTACACTATACATTTAAAATGCATCTTAAAAGCAAATTATTAGAAAATCAGAGGACCTCCCATGACATATAATGCTATTCGAGCAAGCGCGCACTACGTTTACTTAGTAAGTGGTTGATAAGTAATGAATAAGTTCTAGTTCTGGATAGTAAGTAAGTTTTTTCTTGTAGTTTATAATGTAATTGATGGTTGGATTGAATAGTGTTGGCTGGACTCCGCCAAATAAACAAAGACGTTTCATTGTTATTTTTTTTACTTGTAGATATATTTTCAATACAGTTCTTGTTATAGTTAGCTTATGACTTTTTAATAAGGAATAATGTATGTACACTATGTTTCAAATTAAATGCGAATGTGAAAACATTGTTAACAGCAGCCCGCATATCACTGGTGTATTGTGTGTGGTATCGATAAGTATACAGAGTTATTTAAATACAATTTTTAATGACTGCATTTGTAAATATCAAAACAAATAAGGAAAATATATTGAATTCAAAATAAATGGAATACGTATATTTAAAGAATGATTCATATAAGCAAGTTTATCTTTTAAAGTGGAACGTCCACGAAGTACTACTATTATATATGAACTGAAATATTTGTATTTAAATAACTCTGTATACTAATCGATACCACATACAATACACCGGTGATATGCGGGATGCTGCTAAAAATGTTTTCACATTCGCATTTAATTTGAAACATAGTGTATATACATGTATTTAGCAGCTGTATAATAATTTACGGTTGAGTTGTACAGCTTTAGCTGGATTCCGTCAAATAAAGACTTCTTCTTCTTCTTCTTCTTAATGTGTTTTCTAGTTAGGCCTTAGGCCTTTTACTAATAGTCTGTTTCGGCTTCATCTTTACATTGAAGAATTGGTTATGTACTCTTTAGAGGATTTTTTGTATGAGAGCGAGCCGGGGCCGTTTGTGCGGGAGGTAATCCTGTGGATCGTATTTCATCTCCGGGGTGAGGGAGATGTTTGTGTTTCATCCATCCTATGGTAGAAATCTGACGTGAGTTTTCTGATATGAGTTTCAATTGTTGGTGTGTTTGTTTCTCTATGGATCTGGTTGTTTCGAAGAAGTGAGGTGTTCTGAATACGCTGAATTGCTTGGATGTTTGTCGGGGCGGCGTTCAGCCAGATTTGGGCGGCGTACAACATCATCGGTCTTAATATTTGTGTGTATATGCGGAGTTTCATCTTGCTGGCTAATGTGTTGGCTGCTCCCAGGAGAGGCCATAGTCTTCCTCTGGCTATTCTGGTCTTTTTGCAGACATTTCGTAAGTTGTTTGAATAACTAAGTCTGCGGTCAAGTGTAACATCGAGGTATTTGACCTGTGGAGTCCATGGGACTTGCTCGTGGTATATGTATAGATTACCAGTTATTGGTTTGATTTTCCGTCGGAAGACTAGGCCTGTGATTTTTCGCCATTGATGGCTATTCGCCAGTTGTGGCACCAAGCAGTTATTTTATTAACGGCGTCTTGAAGATTTCTGAGGGCTATGTTGGGGTTTATAGAAGACGATAAGATGGCAGTGTCATCGGCATATGTGGCGAGGAGTGTGTTTGAAGTCTTGGGGATGTCAGAAGTGAAAATGGCGTCAAATAAAGACAATTTATTATTATCATTATTATTATTACTATTATTATAACATTCTTTATTTAACCAACCCCTGATTAGTCATATTTTCAAATAACGATTCTATGATTCTTATATATCAGTACAATGTCACATGTGACTCTCACTACGTCCTCTAGACAATATAAACAGTAAACTTAAATGAATCTTATACCAAAACCGATATTCTGTCACTAGGAATTATTTATGCTAATTGGAAGATACATTCAACAGCATTTGTTCAAGGTAATCTATCTTATTTTCTATATACTATTACAATCGTCTTGTTTCAGGATGAATTTTTTTTGGTATATACTTCAAAGACTGACATGTTGTTTTTTCTTTTGTTTTAGTTTAATCACCGTTGTTTTATGTGTGTGACTATAGTTGTCACAATATATTCATTTCTAAATAATTTTTCTCAATAATTCATACATTCTTCCTAAGTCTAACGCGTCGAAATAGGTGGCTATTATAATCATGAGCGGCAGTGTATAACTAACCTCTACGCTGTGTTGTATAAAGTGTACCTACTACATAATATTGTTGTGTGCTTTTTGAGAGGTTGCTTCGGGACAGTGACCTAGACCACAGAGCGTCGACATTATTCGAGAATATTCGCGTTCCGCGCCGAGGTCACGCCGAGTCACTTACCCCACTGGTACAGAAACCAAGCGAAAAGTGCGAGTTCCTCATAGTCTTCACGCTCATCGCCAGGGGACGAGAACTATCGGCATCGTCATCACCGTCGTCATCATCATCATTACATTACGTCCGTAATAATCGTTCATCATTGGCCCGACGAACGGTCGGAACGTGCAACTTAATGGCCAATACATAGAAGAGCAAGTGATGAAATTCCGATGATAATGATTATTATATATTCGATCGTTTCCGGCATTTCCTTTTCGATTTTTGACGTGTACTGTTAAATGAAGAACACTCCTCATTTTTTGTTGTTGTTGCAACCAACTTATTAAGTTCGAACGTTACCGAGTCAAATTTAACATGTACAGGGTGATCAAAAGACTGGCACTTTATCTCTGAGGGAAGGTAATGGTTGTCGGTAATTTGTTGACCAGTAAGAAAATATGCTACCGGCGCAAATAGAAAAGATAAAGTAGTAATACAATGTGCTCAACAATTATTGAAAGGCGTTTGAATCGGCCGCGCTTATTTTTATGTCGGAAAGTTGGTGCTTCTAGAAGATATACCGGTAATGATCAGTAGCGTCTTACCATCCTAGTGTTTTTATTTTGATTTTCGTTTTCATCTACTTGCTTTATTATTTTACTTAGGTTAATGATGGTTTTCACAGGTCTGCACAACAAAATTATTATTGAGGCATATTTTCGTTCAGGAATTGTCACCGCAATTTCAAGAAGAATTTTCCAACGTAGAACTTACGCATGATTGTTTTGTACAACATGTTCGTCGTGTAATAGACAGATTTCGCAGAACGGGGAAAGTTGCGAAAGGAAAATCTGCAGGTCGTCCTACTGTTCTAACTAAACAAGGTGTTTCAGATATTATTATTGGGCTTATCACCCCAAACAAATTTATCACTTGGTACCTGTCAAAAGGCTTCGGATTTTCCTCGTCGCATCCAGTATTGTGAATGGTTCAATAAAATTTTAAACAGTGACGTATCTTGGATATTACTTTCTTCAGCGACGAAGCATGATTCCATCTCAGTAGATATGTAAATCACAGCACAACAGAATTTGGTCTGCAGAAAATTCTCATATTTTCGAGACTCTGTTACATCCTCAAAAGATCGGTGCCAAGATGAAGAACAATCGGTCCTATTTTCTTTCATCAAAATATTGATGCGTATACCTATCAAAATCTTATTTTAAATCCTTTTCTTGAACAACTTCACAATGATGAGTCGCAACGTGGTTATTTCCGACAGAATGGTGCTACAGCCCACACTGCGCAGAGAACATTAGATTATCTTCAAGAGATTCCAGGGACAGATTGATAAGTAGAGACAGTTGGACTCCTCGGTCACCAGATTTGACTCCTTTGTATTGTTTCATGTTTGGTTATTTAAAGAAGAAAGTTCATTCTAACCGTATCCATACATTGGAGGAATTACAACATACAATTTTGAAAGCTGTAAATGACATTAGACCAGAAATATTACACAATGTGTTTGACAATATAAAAAAAAAAGAGTGAATGTATAAATTTACATGGGCAGATTGAAATAATGTTGTAATTTTCAAAATTTTAAATGATAAATATCCTGAATAAGTGTTGTCCTTTTGTACTAATTTTCAGTGACTATTGTAATCTAAAACTAAGATAGAGTACAATTTTAAATAACAACATTAGAAAACAATTTTATTGTAATCATCTTTTAATAAATTAGTATATTGCACTAAAATTGTTCTCATTCTCATTTTTTTGTGTTACGCCTATGACATATAATATTTACAGCCTCAGAGATTTGACTAGTACTTGGGACCAACTTAAAGCAAAAAAAAAGCGAGAAATTCAACGCCTTTGTACAATAAAGTATTACGTTAACAACTCATTGCTACCATCAAAAATCACAACACAACTTTAAAGTGAAGGGTAGTTATCACTAGTGAATGTCAAAGAAAAAGGCGGTACCGCTGAAACAAATAAAGTTTGATTCTACAAATTCGGTATTCTAGGTCAATACATAATTAACTAATTGCTAACACTAAAAAATATTCTTAAACCCTTATTTTAGAGGATATGCTGTTTAGAAAATTAAGAAGGGTATATTATACCAACACAGCAGGAACTAACTGCATCCATTGAAAACCATCCTTCACGCTGTTTATACAGGCTGTTCTCTCTTGCAAATTTTAAGTTAATATGTGCCACCAGAGAAATTACTTGGGTTTATTTCTTCAAACTGAATTTACAACATGAATACATCATGAACTTACTGCTACCATTAAAAAGCATCACTTAACTCTCTTTCTGTGTTTTTTTTGCAAATTTTAAGGTAAAATGTGCTACAGAGAAATTACTTGGGCGCACCTAATTCTGCAAATTGGGTGTATGACATTAATACATCATTAGCTGACAGCTACCACTGAAAACCAGCAATCAATCCTCTCTATGTGGCAGTTCTGTCTTACAAATATCTACGTTAAATATCTTATATTGCGAAGACAAATTAATTTCTAACCATTTTGCCATTTATAGCTGAAATAATCTAAAAAGTTTCTTGACTACTTTGACAATAGCGCTAAATTTCATTTTGACAGCTATTTTTATCTTCGCATTTAAAAAGGTCATAATTATAATAATAGTAAGTGACTAAAAAAATCGAAAAAATTGATAGTTAAGTGGAACTAGCAGGTGTACAAAAATGTCGACGATTTTCCCAATCGGGGCTTGTAGCGAGTGAACACAAGCAAGCAGAGCAAGGCGACTCGCTGGTTGTTCGAGCGGATTCATTCTCCGCGACTGCAGTCTCACGATGCCAAAACCACTGATGTCTGAGAAACACATCGAAAAACGCAAATGAAAAAAATATGAATCGCTCCTGGACCAAGGTTGTTTTTGCCGATAAACTAACATTTTGGGCGTGGGATCGGTTGAAGCGAGATTGGTCCACCAGCGCACTGCTAAACATACAGTGAATGTGATTGTTTGGGGATGCTTCTTATACGACCCCAGTTTCAGGTATTTGAAGTTCTTTACCCAAAATTTGCACGCCGAAAAAATTGTCCAAATATAATAGCGTATACTTTAAAAATCTGCGAGGAAAATGGTTTCATGTAAAAACTGAAATTGGATTTTGCAACAGGACAATGACCCGCTCTGCAAATCCCGGAAAGATGAATAAGGCCTCACGGCAATGAACTTGAACTTGCCTTCCCAGTTCCGATCTCGCCGGAAGGCCTGTTCGCGATTTGAAGCTATTAGTGAGCTCCATTTGAAATTTGATCGTCTTTATCAACGGACTACGCGGAAAACCTGGTTGAAAGCATTCCAAGAAGGCGCCAGGCTATACTTGAAAAGGATTCATTATGTAAATCGAAAAATCGCGGTTTCTTTCTGCTAATAGAAACTGCATTTAAACAACATTAGTAAAAAAATAATAAAAATTTGATTTTTGAATCAATTTTTCCACAAAAACTGAAAAACACCCCAGGGTACAGAAAAAATCATAAGATTGCAGTAAGAAAATAACTGCAGCATGTAAAATTCCAGTATGCTTCTTGAACATGATCTCTACAGTGTCTTCTTTCTTTTAAATAATTTCAGATTGAATAACCCGTATAAAAACATTGATCGGTTAATTTTATAAAACCGTTTCAAAGATATTTGCATAAGAACTATTTTTTTATGTTTCATTTGCTATAACCACAAGTCTTGTAGATAAAATATAATTTCGTCGAAAATTGATGAGGACAAGATTTACCAGTTGAAAATCCCACAATATTCGCCGACAATTTAACGTTCGGCAAATCACTGCCATAATTTGATGAATCAACCAGTAAATACCCACACATCTAGTACGGTACAAGGTGAATAGAAGAACCTACTTGCCTGCCTTCGTACAAGTCTTAGATATGTATATATAGAATATAATGTGGATGAGTTCAATGTCGCTCGCATTTTTTCGCGATCTCTATCTCGTTTCGTTCCGTTTTCTTTGACATCTCCTCTTCTTCTGCAGTCGCTGATGAGAACAACAGAAAGACTTTAGGTCGGCGACTGACCATGGCCGACGTACACACATATATATTTACTCATACTTGTATAACACGTATATATTGTATGTACATTCATTTATAGCATGCGGTACATTCAATATAGTTTTTATAAATGATCAAATTGCCGCACTCAAAGTCACCAGTTATGGGATGAACTCCTGCATAAATGGATTAAAATAATAACACATAGTTAGTTAATAACAATTTCAACTTTTTCTTTATTAATTATATACAATAGGTCTAAAACTATCAATAAAAACAATTTTCTTCCAAGGGTAAAACCAAAAGACAGTATTTCTTCTGTGTTGAGCTTTAAATATTTAATATTCCAAACTAATATTAGCCAATAAAGTTTTTCACACAGTCTACTACTGGATCAAAGAGTTAACGGTATTAAATACTTTCGGAAAAGGTTTCTAAAAATAATAGACCTCAGATATGAAAAAACTAAATTAGCAGCGCGGTAACAAACTGTGGGGGTGTCCATGCACAGTTTTTTGGAAAACAAAAAATCATTTCACGGTGCTGGATATAATATGTCGCTTAAAGTGCACTGTTACCATTTAACATTCGTTTTGCCTCGAATGTGCCTTTTTAATTTAATTTATTTATTTGTCAATTTTTCGGCTATTTTGGCCGTTCTTTATTTTTGGTTAGCCCTGTATATTGATTATTGATATTTGTTTCCTGAATTAAGAATTCGGATATTATTTAAATGAACGAGGGAAAAAATCATATCTTCAAAGTCTTGGGTTGTGATGTAAAAATTCTATATTGGTAATTGGCTTGAAATACAAGGATGAATATGTACAGTTCAATATCATTTATGAATTTGATAAGAAATTGCTTGGTTAATTCTTCCGCTCCTGTTGAGGGTAATAAACTTGCTATCTAGTTTACGTTATGTCTGCCCTACAGTCAATTTCTTCCGCTTATTTTTCCCGTGTATCCCGATCAGGTGTTCAGCCAGGGGCATGTTCTATCAATCAAGGGGGGTGGCGCCTTAATCAGTTCATCACCTACTTGATTTGCTAGGCCTACGGCCCCTCTTCACTGGGCAAACCGGTGACAGAGTTTTCCGTTTTATCGACCAAGAGCGGAAAAGAAGTTGCAGGTAGAACAATAAATATTTTAAGTCCTGTATAGCGTATTAATCAAGGAGTGTAAAAGTAAATATTATCTAGTAACTGAAAGGTCTGAATATTTAATTGTTCGGAAGGGTTAAGCAAATTGACATGCTTTCGGTTTTGTTGCGCCATTGTTACTAACACATGTTTACTTTCAAATAATGTTTTTGAAACTGAAATTATTGTTATTAATTAATTATTGAAATAAAGTTTCATTAAGTATATCCACAATCAGTTACCTATTAATTAATTCAAGTTTAGAAGTGAAATATCTAAATTAAAACAATATGTTGCTTTGCTTTTTTACAACAGGACTAGTTTCGCAGTATTTAAAATACTTGTCACATAGACTATCATCTTCTATTATATTAGTTGGAATTAATTTAAATACATATATAGAATAGAAGTTGAAGCCCATACAGCCATAATTCTTTAGTATTAATGTAGTAAGTCAACTCTGTGTAACAGTGTTTTTTTTTATACATATTATTCTATCAAACGTGTACGAGTTGAATTGGAATGAAGAAACAGAAGTGGTGTCATTCTTTTCAGATTATATTGACCTTGTTCACTGAACGGATGTCAATGTCAACAATCTTTTGGATACACCAGCCCATACGAAGCAGCGCACGTCCAAAAATATTATTCTGTGTTAACATGTAAGCAGTAGAATCGTAAAAGAAAGAAAAATACGTGATAAAAATTTAAATTCTGTAATTGACCACGGTTCATTCACAAATTTGATGTGTCGACAGTTTTCGTTGGTTTCGGGTGTCGAAACGATATGAAATTCAATCGGATGCATCGATACGTAACTACAATGCATGCATTAACTTGAGACAGAAGAAAGAAAAGAGCATAACTTTTCATAGAAGTTTTTCAAAATTAATAATTATTAGATGGTACATATTTTGCCATTAAACACAGACTCTAATCCCTATGATAAATGTAATAATTAAAATGACTAAAAATAATACAAAATATCTAAATATGGCACATTTCGTTAATTTATTATACATTTATCTAAATATTTCGCTATAATTTAAAGTCTTCATCAGGAGATACATCGAAAATATAAGTAAAATTGGTAGAAAAAAATTACAGTTAAAATAGTTATTTGATTAACAATTACCCCAAATAATTAAAAGAAAACAAATAAATCAAAGAATAATTAATGTTATAAAATACGTAGGTTTATATAGTATATCTATTGATATTTCAATATATTAAAATATAAAACAAAAAACGGTTTTATATTAAAATTGAGTTAATAATTATGGAACTATTTACAGTTAAATAGACTTTTAATATTTTAAACATAAAAATTCATCAGTTTTTTAAAAAGAAACTCATACTATGTATGTCCAGCATATAAGTCACGCTAATTCTAATTGTATAAAGTTTTTAAAATTCGAAACACATCTCTTGCTTTACAGTGTTAATAATTCTTATCTTTTGTTTGTAATATCGATATGTTCATTTATTATTCTTATTTGTAGATGACTGATTACTTTGTAGTACGATATTTTTGACAATATTCATGCGATTTATTCCTTTGGTTTATACCTATAGGCGGTTTAACTTGTGCGCATAACGAAAGCAGATAGCACTTTCAATGTTCAATGATACATCATAATGCATCTTTTAATATCTTATAACTTCCTTAAACAGCTTAAGGTTGTTTTGTTTCATGCAAATTCACCCTCATTATTTTAAGTTTTAAAATTCTTCAACTTGGTTAGTTTCTATTTCTGAGCTTACGTAGAAGCAGATTCCTTATTTCCTTTTTTTTTGTAAATAGTAGGTAAATTAAATGTTATCATGTTATGCAGCTAATTGCATTTCTAGAGCATAGGTTATATATTTAATTGTATGAAAGAAAGCGTGCTCTTTGCTTCCTGACCTTCATTATCATAAACTAATGTTTGTTAAGCCATTGAAGAAGGTTATTCATCAAGAAGAACCAAGAAGCTGTTCTTAATTATAAAAATTTTATTCCTATAGGTTTTTGACAAAACCCTACTACTTCCTCCTTCCACTGAATGAAAAATATTCAGTTTTATTTTTGTAGAACGAAACGCTTTTTTATTACTACAATTTTTTTTATAGATGCCACACTTTATAAGTTAAAGCTGTCTTACGTAGTAGATACTAAGCGACAAATGCGCCTTGCCACACTTCTTATCAATACGCCTTCTTAAACACCTCTCACAACTAGAATCACTCTAGTTGATTTCACACCTTTTTACGGAAAACTGGGCTAATATGGCATACAGCATGTGTCAATTTTCATTAGCCATAGGCGATTAATCCATACAGTACGTGGCAACATAGTACCCCTTCTTTCCTTTCCAATGCCAGCACGACCGATGCATGCTCCTAAATTCCTAAATACAAGTTAGCGTGGTTAGCAGTAACTATTCGACCACCGGCTTGGGTGTTTGTAATGCGTTCAGAAATAATATTTACGAGTTGCAAGGATTTGTTTTTCTTTTTCCTTTCAGTAAATGCAGATAATTATTAAGCTACGTTCACGTTGCACGACACAAACAAAAGCGTAATTCTAATAAAATTAAAAATAAGGTAAATAAAAAAGGATTCTGAAAATAATAATAAACTACTAGATCAGGAGATCGCGGCGGCCATTTGATGTTTCCCGTTCCAGTAATAAGACGGCTTTTATTGCAGACTAGATCGCAACGTGTTCGCAGCTAAACATTGAATGTAAAATCTGGTCGGGAGAAGTGGGAAGATCGGAGAAAATCGTTGTGATGTCGATTGTTGCCGGGATTGGTGACGGACAGTAGGGGTGCCACGTTGCCACTTATTACTTGTATACGTATAAATCGCACGTAAGCATTGAATCTCTATACCTAATGAAAATTGTCACATACGGTATACTGTGATATGTTTTCAATACGAGTAAGTGCACAGAACAGATTTTGGAAATATATTCAACATGGTCACATTTTAATAAATTAAATCACAAGAGTGGAAAATAATTTTTATTTTCTTATAGTATACAGGTTGCGATTATGTATGGAACCGGGTTCGTTATGCTACAACGGTTTGAGCTAGAATCCTGAAATTTGAAATAGACGTAGGACTCGATTAAAACTACTTATTTTTTTTTTTTATTTTTGTTTTGTTCCATAAGTTTTTGAAATACAAAACCTACTTGTTTTTTTTCTTAATGGGAACATGGGTTAAATGGAACATCGTTAAAATGGCTATTTTTCCCCGAATTAAATGGTATAATAGGTTTGGTGATTCGTTTGACAAAACTTTAGAAAAAAATTAAAACATTATTAAAATAAAATAAAACACGCAAATCATGCAGGCTTTGCAAATCCGTCAAACATAAAATTATTGACAGTTAATTGTCGTCAGTTAACGTTGCATTAGCAACTAACTAATAATTATGAATCACTTATCTGTAAGAGAAAGAATAGAAATTCTCATGATAATTGGGTATGGAGGTAGAAAACGAAGTCACCAAGAAACATGTGCAGTGTTTAACGACACCCATCAAGTTAGGAATCCAATAAGTAAGTCAACAGTGACAAAAACATTAAGAAGATTTAATCAAACCGGTAGTGTGAAAAACCAACCTAAATTAGGACGGCCTAGAACATGCACCAACGAAGAAAATAATTTTAATATTTTATTAGATGTCGCGGAGAACCATAATACCATACAAAATTCATGTAGTACACGAATTCAACGAGGATGATTTTGACAGAAGATTTGAATTCTGTGAAAAAATGATAACGATGATTGGCGGCGATGAAAATTTTGTTAAAAGGATTGTTTTCTCAGACGAAGCAACGTTCCAGTTAAATGGTATTGTAAATAGGCACAATTGTAGATATTGGTCTGATAGTAATCCTCATTGGATGGCAACGGTACATACCCAATATCCACAAAAAGTCAATGTATGGGCCGGAATTATCGGCCATAATATCATAGGCCCGTTTTTCATAGACGGAAATCTAACTGCCGAAAAGTATTTACAATTATTGCGAGAAAATATTGTTCCTCAAATTATACATCTTTTCCCAAACCACAACAATCAAATTTGGTTTCAACAGGACGGCGCTCCACCACACTATGGACGTGAAGTACGTTATTACTTAAATAATACATTTCCTCAAAGGTGGATAGGGAGGCGAGGAACTATTGAATGGCCGGCTCGATCTCCTGATCTGAATCTCCTAGACTTTTTCTTATGGGGATATTTAAAGTGCCGTGTGTACAACAACAAACCAGAATCTTTGGACGAATTAAAATTACGTATTCAGACAGAAATAAGAAGTAGTCAGGAAGTAAATGGAGAACACTTTGAACATCTTTTATAATCTAAATTCTGAAGTGAAATTTTGTTTATAAATTATAAACTTCTTGTTTAAATATTAATTGAACCATTTTATTAAATTTTTGTTGCTTTGTCTAGTTTTGTTTATTTAGTTTAATTGCAAGCATTTGTTGGGGTTTCAATGGGAAATGATAGAGGCAATAATGACAATGGGACATTCTCTACTGCCATTGTTAAGTTCTTCCAATTTTTGACGAATGGTCAAAGGCTGCTTGATTTGCGTGTTTTATTTTAATTTAATTAAGTTTAATTTTTTTTCTAAAATTCTATCAAAAGAATCACCAAACCTATAATACCATTTATTTCGGGGGAAAATAACCTTTTTAACCATGTTACATTTAGCCCATGTACCCATTAAAAAAAAAACAAGTAAGCTTTGTATTTCAAAAACTTATGGATTAAAACAAAAAGAAAAACAAGTAATAAGTAGTTCTACTTGAGTCTTATGTCTGTTTAAAATTTCAGTATTCTAGCTCAGACCGTTTTAGCATAACGAACCCGGTTCCATACATACTCGCAACCCTGTATAGGTATTTAGTAAATTCTCTATACTTTATTGTCATCTTGCATGACGCTTTAAGATTATTATTGCTTAAATATTCATTCTATAGTGTCCTTCATTATTAAATATTTTCATATTGATTATTTTTTTTGTAATTCCCCCAAATCAATTTAATTGATTTAATAAATAATCTTTTTCTGAATAAGTTTGTTCCTTTAATTGGTATTCTCTTGTACTCAGTTTTTATCAATTGATACACCTGTTTTGGTTTTATCACAAATAGAGAAACAGTAATTCAAGTAAATTAAATCAGTCCCAATAATTAATATGTACAGTACATTTTTTTCTAATAATTCCTATGACGTTTCTAAAATGAGGATAGTGTTCCATATCCATTACTGAAGAGAGGCGCTAATAGCGCTATAGCAGCAAAACAGGATATTTATTAATAAATCTGTTACACATTTATGTATATATTAGCATTATCTGTCTAGCATGACATTTAAGTTAAAATCTATATACACTACAAGCGAATCGCTGTGAATCAATGCAGACATCCAACGCAAATACAATAAAACAATGTACACACAAAAGTAACAATTGTTTAACAATTGTTTATCGATGTGCGACCGGGAGAGGTTTTACTTTCTATAATAGCTCTTTCAACTTTTATTTATGTCTGTAATATCGTTGAAATGGCAGGTTTTTACTATCTCGATGTTGTGGCTAAGAAGAAAGCAAATGCCCCTCTATGTGGTAATAATAATAATTAAAATAGGAAAACTAATAAGTGAAAACTAACAACTGCGTATAACAATATTTACAGGTAATATTCATATTTATCATTTATCATTTATCATTCAATAGCTACGTAATTTATACACTTAACTTGTATTTTTTCCAACGAATAAATAATAATAACAATAAATCTTATTAATGCTCTCAAGATCTAATTTAGAGCTATATGATAATTATTGATTTTTGGAAATTGAAAATAACGCCAGATCGATACTTTTAGAAAGATTATTTACACTTATATTCTTGAAAGTACTTTGATAGTACAAGCAGAGAACAACGATCAACGAGAAACGATAAAAACGTTAAATTGTGCCTCTGTTTCTTCGATGGACAAGGCGAAAGTAGTTGTCTTCGCGGTCGTCTGTCTAGACAAGATGTTCGAGAAAATGATTTTTTCTCTCTCTCTAATACACAGACAAGGGGATAAAATTAAAAACAGGTGAGAAAAAAGCTGAGAGGACACTAAAAATCTTTTTCATATATAATCCTATTTATAATATATATGTATACTAGCTGGCCCGCAGACGTTGTTCTGCCCTTTCCGGTAGGTGGTGCAATAAGTTTGATTTGGTTGAAGGTCCTGTATCAGAAAGTCTGGACAGAAAAGGTTAGTGCGATTGCAGGCATAATTTCTGTTTATAAATATAAGATGTATTAATAACTCGACCATTTTGTGATTTTATTTTTTGTCACTAAACTAACATATATTGTGAATATGAGTCATGTTGGTCCATAAATATAGAATTTGTTAATAACTTGACTTCAGCGCCATCTATCTAATGTTTTGATAGCCTATTTCATGCGCATTGAATATATAAATATGGTCTGAGAATATCAAGAAGATTGGTTGGGCCATTAAAAAGTTATTGAATAACATAAACCAACATACTTATATTGTGAATAAATATTGAGATAAACAGGTCAATGTTGTGGACGGGGAATTTTTATTATACAAACTTATATAGTATCGAAATGATTTTTCTAAGGACACTGAAAGGTAGCATTATTTTAGGATATACCAACTCCAAACATGGAATGGAAGCCAGAAACGTCCAGAAGACTCGGGCTGGAAATTGGAAAGAAACGCCTGGTTCCAATAACGATGACAGAAAGCTTACTGAAATATATATATTGTGCAATTGCAAAAAAGGATTTGACGTAGCATTTGGTTGCGGGAAAACAGGATTAAAATGTTTTGGCGCATATAGATACAACAGTGGGCAATCATGCGACAATACACCAATATATCACCTCACCAAAAACTCGAATAACAATAGCAAAAACTCAAACAGGCAAAAAACCGAATTAAACCAAGACATTATAAAACAACTATCACAGGACCCTAGATACTGACGTGGCTGAAGGCACCAGAAATATAAATAATGACCGGCCCCCGGTAGTATCAGAAACACAAAGGAATTTAGCATTTAAGTTTAGTTTTTAGGTTTAATATAAGATAATGCTAAGTTATTATGGCTTAATTAATTTTCTTCTCTAAAAACGTTCTCAATTTTAGAAAAATAAATATAAAAGCATAAGCATGAAGCATGTCATGAAACCAAAATCAGCATAAACCAGCTTTATTACTACTACAGGGTAACCTGTAGTAGTAATAAAGCTTAATCTCTTTTATAACGTTGTTCATAAAATATAAAACCTTATACAATGGCCTTGTATAGATTATCAAGGAATCAGGCCTAATAAGAGAAACTAAATAATAAAAAAATATATACAGTAGAACACGATTATAGAGTCATCATCGGTACCGACACTTTTTTGACGTTATAACCGTTATAACTCGATTCACGAGGTAGGTGAGTTTCAAAAAACTGTAATTTTACAAAATTTTGCACATCTAATCCGATACGTAACATGCTTTATTATTCTACATTACAACAAACTGCACAAAAATCACACTATGAATTACATATTCAGCGCGGTTTATAAATCTAATATTCAGTCAAACTGTAAGTTACATAGTACTGTATTGTTAGATGGTTTATAAATTCTAAGAAACAAGGGCATTGTTATTTCCTATAAAGTACCTCTGTAAATACGGAAATTCCCAGTAGTTATTGCCCACATATGTAAATATGTATTTCAATTAACGCTTAACCCGAAGGTCACCAAGAATTTGATGCCGTTATATGCAATGTTTTTTATATTGTCTACTATAGGTAATTCCAGGGACCAAGACCATTATTACTCTAAACCCGAGTTGTCGCTATAACCGGTGACGTTATAAACAAGTTGTGCTTGTGCTGTATATACCTTCACGTGGAGAGTGATCTGGAAAATGAGATTTAATTGACTGAAGACCAAATTTCCAACCCAGGCTTTGGACTAAAGCATGGAAGTAAACTTGGCTGTCGAACTGTCAAAATTAGAAACGAATATTGAAAAAATTTTAAAAAAACTGTATGTACAATCACATATCATAAGTATAAGGTGTACAAAAAAAATAATTAAGATAATAATAAAAGTACGCCAACTGGAGGTGCAATAAGTTTATTTATTATGTAATAATGAATTTCCAGAAATATAATTTCAAAAAATTAGGATTTTGACGATTCTTTGGAAAGTTGGTCACATTTTTAGCGCTGTAACTCCTAATTTCTGACAATTGTTGCTTTTAAAAATATTTCAACAATAATTGTTAAAAAAGGTAGTCTTAATTTCGCATGGTTTGCCACCTAGATGTCCTATATGAGAAAAGAATACGTGGGTAACTTTAATTTAGTATAATTTTAAAAGATCGCACTTATAATAAAACAATATTCAAAGGAAAAGGGTAATAAACACGATATCCGAATACTTTCGTTTGTTTATTTAACGAAAAATCAAGAAAATAACGAACATAATAAAACAATGACATTCCTACGTTGAATTTCTCCAATAACCAATGCCCATACCTCAAGAATGCGTTGCTCGTAAAGTACATGTGTAAGTCTTGTATGCGTCACTTGTGTGAACATGTACGCGATGCGATGTGTACATTCAGTTGTTGTTTTTTTTTACTTCTTTAACGTTTTGTTTCCGGTTGAAGAGGTTATTGACAGTTGACGTAATTCAAAGCAAAACCTAACGGGCACAGCGACGTTGCGTTTATGAATAAATTATTAGGAAATCGACTTCTACTGTTGTCGTATTTAATTATATGTATATATATATATATATGTGTGCTGTTGTTATTGTCTCTGAGAAGTGATCAATTTCTTTTCCATCGTTATTCTTTCTCACTGAACATATTACATTTTGGAACTCCCACAATATTGTTCGAGTGATTGGACAGACAATAATTCTATACATTACATTGACAGAAAAAAGGTTATCGCCGGCTGAAATCAACTGTGTCACTGAAATAATTGCCACTAACAAGAAATCAAAACAAAGGTGCAATGAACTTGAACGGATGAATTCATAATTGTCGGTTACTTATTGGTCATGCTTAGATATCGAAATGTCGTTGTGCATACGTTATTAGTACTACTAGTACTTAATGTTTATGTATTTATAAAAATATTACTAAAAATTGTACCTTCTGAACGATAATGTTTTTAATGGAAATCTTGAAACGATACGCACTAAAACAATGCAATAATTCCATATGAGAAATTACTGGATTAGAAAAAAATTGATCTTTAGAATTAATTTAAGATTTCTTATACAAAATTGTAATATACGGAGTGTTTTATGATTTTGACATGTTTATCAACTATAACATTTTTAATACCTGACATAATCTTCTGCAGGAACAGCAAAAGAATAAATTTAAAACCATTAATCCAAAAACGTTGTAACAAATTCAGACATTTAGAAAAAAATAGTATTTAAGAACAAAACATCACAAAATCTTATCACCATAAAACAGTGGTTTTCAACTTATGGGTGGCAAAAAATTTTGTATTACTGTCGTTCATATATGTACGCATAACACTTTACGGGAGGGAGTCAACATTTTGAGAACCACTGACATACAATAAAATAATTGCGCATAAAAATGACAACCTGAAAGATCTGCATGCATAATTGGATTACGACATACCATGTTGTATACAGACTCACTTGCGGAGAATATCGAGATGTATATATGGGTGAAACAGAACAACACCTAGGTGAAAGAATCAAAATATACAAATATGCAAAAAGCAGTATTTTAAAAACCACTCGAATCCCTATAAACTTTCGAACATGTGTCGGTTTTTCATAAAGAAGATAATGTTACGATCTAAAATATCGCCCTGTCTATACGTATTTTTTTCGTAACCTGAAACACCTATCTGTGTGTGTATGTTTGGTTGATGATTCTGCGTGTACTAATATCAGCATTATTTGTTGTACATATTTCGTTTGTCGTATTTCACAGTATTAGCAGAATATTATTTAATTTTTGTTAGTATTTCATAATGCCCTATTTGTATGTATTATTTAGTTTAGCCTTTATTTTGAATAAATGCTTGTTAAAGTATCTTAATAATGTTATATACATTTCAGCTATGGGTTTAATATAATTAAAATTTGGCGTGTCTGAATCGTTTTGATTAATTTCTATGTTCAAAAAATTAGAATGAATTGAGAATAACTTCGGAATGTTTTTGTAATATTTCGTAATTTAATTCTAATTTGTATATAATAAGGGTACTTTAATGCGCAAATGTCGTGGGTGTGCCGATATTAATAGACAACTTTTCTTGTAATTTGGTCCGAATTTTCCATTTCTTTTTATCTTTTTTAGTAACGATTATCTTGTTTAAGATCCTCTGTTTCTGAATTAAATTTCTATTTATGACTTCAACAACAGGCCTTCTTATGCCTGTTTTTAAAATTTCATGTATTTATACTACTATTTGTTCATAAAACATGTCTGACAGATATACGTAAATTTAAAAATTTTATTACAGATAATTATTTCTGAAGAAGACCAAAAATATAGATCGAAACATAAAATAAATATGTATCTACAAACTACCGAGAACACCCACAAAGAAAACACAAAAATTTATTTTACGCCAACTAAGAAAAAAGTGAGTACTAAGCGAATAAAGATTACATTATTATTATTGATAATAATTTATACTGAAATGGGATATTCCATCATCAATGGTTCTTCATTGAAACAGTTCTAAATGTTCATATTATCTAATTGTCATGCCTGATGAAACTAAAATAGTAGCAAAAGCTAAGAGCAAATATTTACAGAATTTTTTTAATACCTTGCTTCAATTTTCTACAAAAGCGCTGGCCTTTGTACTTACGTAAATAACATCTAGAAATTTCGCAAAATTTTGGACGGTTATTTTTGGAAGTAAACAAGCAAAAGGGAAACTGTGAACGTGTAGTGCAGGCAAGCAAGTTGGCAAGATGCATATGAACACATGAAGCACGAACGCGCTAGAGTTTATGGTTCATATGATTTTCTAAATTATATTTGAGGTTTGTTTTATATTCGTACGAGTCGCATTTCAAATCAAATTGTTTCATATGTTTTACTTTTATATGATTTTCTAAATGATATTTGAGGTTTGTTTTAAATTCGCACGAATCACATTTAAAATCGAATTCTTTCAAATGTTTTGATTTGATATGATTTTTTAAATTATATTTGAGGTTTGTTTTAAATACCCACGAGTCACATTTAAAAACAAATCCGTTCAAATTTTTAATTTAATATGATTTTTTAAATCATATTTGTTTTTTTTTTGTATTCACAGGAGTCAAATTTCAAATAAATTTGTTTCCCATTTGCTTACTTACTTCCGTAAATAATCGTCCGAAATTATGTAAAATTTATCTATAGGTTAATTTAATAAAATTGATAGGACATTACTGCCATAGCCTCTTAATTCAAATGTTAAGATGTGGGAATTTCTATGAAGTTATGTCTAAAAGGAAGCATATATTCAAATGTTATTGACTATGCAAGAAGAGAATCAAAATATGTTTTTAATGTATAAATTTATAGTTTAATACTATATATGGCCAAAGAAATAAAAGACAACTCGTCTAACGTGGGTACTAATATGTACTTCTACCAGATTACATTTAACAGTTATTTGATTATATCATTTCAACATTATTGTTTCAAAAATTGCGCATGCATATACGGCACTGGAAATTTGTGTAGCGTCGCCACTATACAACACGGCTTTGTCACCTAACAAGGTCATTGCCCTCTGGGCGAAGTGTCATTGGTTTTCACCGATTACATTTCTGGAAATAATCGTGTTTATGGGGAAAAATGTGATTCTTTTCTAATGGCACGGTTAATTTAATGTCGTAATAAATTGTTGGAGTTTAATTTTATTATCGTCTAACAAAAGTCATTTCAGAAAACGTTTTACGGCTCTAACATTTAATTTAAATTATTAATATTATTACTTGCTCACGTCATAAAACCTGATGTCGAGGCGAAAGAACTGCCGACACTACAAAATAATTATTTTACTGCAAAAAGTCACATGGAAATACGGCATTTAAGCGTAGTGTACCCGAGCCCTTAAAAGATGACTTTTATTTATGGTATGTTTTCTATAAACACCATGATTTTTGTAATGGCATTACGGCCCCAATGTGGCCATAACACTAAATGTTCTCCGGGTACCTAGAAATGATGATCCTCGGACAGTGGTAGTAGTAAAGAGGAGATAATAAAGTGTTTTATTACGGTAGACCTTGAAAGAATATTAAAGCATGAGAGAATGTTTCTACAAATGCTCCGAATCCTGGAAGGATATAATTAATGGCAATACCTTTTGTACGTCGTTGAAATGTTTAGATTTATATAATTTTGTAAGAACGTTAATTTTAACCAATGCAATATTACAATACGTACTAGTTTATAGCCATTTTGTGAATGAGAATTGCGTTATCTGTGTCGACGCTACACGACTTTCTTACACGTATGAGCGTTTCTTTTATATTCTGAATAAACCTGTGAGTAAAAAAGTTAAAATACTCCAAATACAACTCTTATCAAATTTATATAGAATGCATGCATAATTTGCGAGATATTTGCAAAAAAACTGCTATTCGATAAGAGTAAAAGTATACTATTTTAATGTCATTTTACTTTTTATTTAACTTGTGTAATATACAGTTGAAATAAATGGATATATCAAATCTTAAGTAACCTTTATTCTTGCTGTACAAATAGAAAAACTGACGAAACAAATTTTCATGTATACACACAATACATTACCTTTTATTCAATATAAAATATAAACCTTCAATATATTTTTGTATAAGTACAAATATAATGTCCTATATACATATTTCTATATATGTATTTTATAAATACAAACGTGAAAAGTAATACGATAATACCGACGTACACAATTATTTATCTGAAAATGTGCTGGTATCATGTAATATTCGAATAATACCCAAATTGATAACATTTTTGAAGATGCTTGTTCATAAGCATGTTCAAAAATACCCAAGCGTTTGCACTTTTAAGACAATGTATATTGTTTCGCACTATTAATAATGCAAATCTAGCTTTTATTAATATTTATAATGAATTTTCAATAAACAAATTATAAATGTATGCACAGAAAAACGAAATAAAATAAAATTGGTCCAACTGAAATAAAGGGCATTGTATGTCTACTTACTGATATTAGTGATGTTCACTATACAAATCATTAAACTCCTATTGATATTGTTTATATTAGCTGTCTTAAACTAAAATAAACAAAATAATACTTAATAAATACTTAATTTAATGTGAAAATCATTAATCGTAAATAAAACAAATTATTATAGTAAATTTAAATCAAATAATTTTAAAATATTTTGTTATACCTTACAAAACTTTTTATTTTAAAATAAAAAGAGACTCAACAATAAAAAATGATATGCGAACTTTATACTCACAGAGGTGTGACCAGGTGGGCTTAAACAATTTTCAAACAATCACGCAAGTCTTTTCTTTCTGTTTCAGTTTTGCCGTTTTATTACCTCGATTTAAAAAAAAAAAATAATTTGAAATAGTTAAAAATAAGGCATACTCAAAACATGGATATGTTTTATGTTTATGTTGTCAAGTCTGTATTTTATAAAGTTTTGTTGTGGTGATGTGTTCCACATATACCACAACGAACCCCACAGGGCTCTGTTCTGGGGTCAATATTATTTTTGATTTTTATCAATGACTTCCCCTAGCTGCTTAGTTGGCATTCCTATAAGTGGGCGACATAAATTTAGTAATTTAATCCAATAATGTTGGCTTGATGTTATCAGTGCTGCTGAATGCTGAATGTATGTTTTTTACGAAACTTTTCAAAGGTCTGGATATCTTTATTTTAAACACACTCTAAGCGCCTTTTTTAATAAATATGTTAATAAACGCACGTAAAATTCAAAAAAATAGTTAATTTATTAGAAATATATATTTTAACAAATGACATCTGTCCATATGACAGCAGAAGATTTGTTGTAGTTGTGTTTAAAATTCAAAAACCAATTGTAGCACAATCTACATCTTAGATTGAATGGAGTTATATATAATTTATATTAATTGGAAATCAAATACTTTATTTGTGGTAGCGACATTATAAAGTCTGTGAATGATTCATCAAAAAGATCTGTTGATATTGGTAGAATACCATACGCTTGTGACAAGAGGTATTACATCAACTTTTAACAAAAATAGAATTGAATATAAGATAAATATATCCAGAAAATCATCTAATTTCTAAAATACAACATAATAATATGATTTCCACATCTCCTAACGCATATCCATCTAATTTTTAATATGTTTACGCTATAAATTTCAGACTGCATCTAAACAAAATTAATCTATCCTCCAGACTGGAATTAAAACAAACAAACCTCTTCACCATATAGATAACAGTGTTTCTGTTTCGACACTGGAATAAAAGGAGCCATGAATACATCAAAAAGATTCCGAAGCACAGAACTAGTTCATCTAAATATAGACACGTATTTTGGTCAACGGCTCGAACAAGCGAATGATGAGTAAAAATAATCCGACGTTCGCCAAAACGCCAAAGCCATCTGAAACGAAGGAACCGCCCTCTGTGAAAATAAAGAAAAAAGAAAAGGAATGTAAGACAAAGTCGCCAGCGTTAATCCGTAGTATTTACGTCGAGTAGTTTGTAACTGGCAGCGGTTCAATCGGGAAAAAAGTGGCGATGCGTCATCTACAATAAGAATTTTTGCTTTGGGGTATTTCCCGAATGGATATCATCGGAGATAAAACAGAGATAAGTAAGGATAAGCTCTTAATTGGAAAAGTAAAAAAAAAGACGGAGCGTAACAAAAAGCAAATTCAAATTAAAAGTGTTGCCCATCTAAGTGGAGCATCACCCATCAAACTGATGTTAGCAAATACATACACAAATCAGCATGAATTAAGCAAATGATTAGCTCGTGTTTTTTCTAATCTTCGCTCATTTGACGTGTGCAATTTGTAAAACGGTTTGTTTATTTATGAATAATAACAATTCAGCTGTGTAATGTTTTGTTTTAATAATACATAAGTAATTGAATATAATAAGATATTTATTGCACAAATTGATAATTTTTGACTTGCACACTTAACAAGCGTATCTGATGGTACATGGAAAGTATTTGGCATAAGACTTAAAATGTTAAAAAATCATACAGATAAACTTCATTTTTGTACATATTTATTGACGTGTGTGATGGTTTTCATTAAAAAATGTCTCTTGAGGTGTACATTTACAATGCGTCTCGGGTGTACAAATACGTGGTATAACACAAAATAAGTAAAGAAAACATCTATTATCACTTAATTTTATAGATATTTATTGACATGAGTGACAGATTCTACTATATATATTATAAACAGGGAGCCTTTTAAGCATTTAAATTCAAAGCTTCTGGAAGTAATGCAATAGTGCGTAAGCTCTAAGTCCTTACTGTGTTTATGAACAAAACAGTAGGTTTATGATGGATATATGTCTTAAAACGTAAACAGCAAATTACTGATTTTAAACGTCTCTTCACGTGCTTCCAATATAACTTTTTTTGATCATGCACAATTAACAGAGTAAGAAAACTAGCAGCCTCAGCGTGATTCCTTTTCGTAGTTTAACTTAGACAATATAAAAATTAAAGATTGTCGATAATATACGTATTATCTTTATCTATAAATGAAAATTTTCATTATAATATTAATAATAATAATTGTGTAATATATTTTACAATTTTATTAACAGTTTAATGTTTTCGATAATTTTGGGGGGATATTCAATATTGCAGGCAATTGTTTAATAATATCAATCTCGTGATCAAGATTTTTTTTTTTGTAAAGGTAATGTTAGCCCTGTGTTATCAAAACAAACAGTCGATTACGAAATTGATATTATACAACAAATTGCCAATATAGTTCTTCCTATAACAATGTAACAATAATGGATATCCCCCCCCCAAATTATCGAAAACAAATAAAAGAGAAACTAAACTTGCATTGAAATCAGCATATTGCCCACAATAAATTAAATCATCGCAATATGTATCGCTGAATTATTTTGGCAGTATTAGTGAAGAAATTGCTAAAATTCTTTCTGAACATATCATTAAAGTAGCCTTTAAACTTAACACAAATGGTGCTAATAACCTTTTTAATGCTAATACTAAAACAAATCTGGAGTCTATAAGCTTGAATGTTTTGATTGCAGTGGTACATATATCGATCAAACTGATAGAAGGTTTAATATATATGTTAAATACCAAATAAAGCAATTCGATAACGAACGCCCTAAGTCTACGTTTGTAACCCACATATAATAAAATAATCGCACAACTGACGATTTTGCAAATATCTTACATTATGCCTACGTACTCAATTTTCTGTTTTCTGGTTTCTCGATTATTAATACGCAATTACGGCTTGCAATTGGCATACCTAGAATTAATAATTTAGTTCATATTAGTGTACCCCTTTTCTTGTATTTTGCATACTGGTTTTCCTAATTGGTGTATAATTAATGTTTTTGTTACGTTGTAATACCTGGATATGAGTATAAATAATGTATATTTTATATTTCATTTGTAATAGAGTGTTTGCTAACGTCCAAGCTGGTTGAAATTGCAGTCACACATTTAGTTTATTTAATTTAATGATATAACAAAGTAATAGCAGTTTTATTTTCTTAAACAATTTCCTCGAAAATTAATTAGAATAATTATCTAGAAAATATAAAATTTCTCAAAAGCCGAAAGCCTTTTATAACCCATAATTTAAGAAAGAAAAAATGCACCAAATTGAATGACATTTGTCACAATTGCATAACCACTATGTAGGTATATAGAATATACGTTTTTTATATTATCAATTACATTTCCTTACTTGCGAAATACTTGCAGAAGTAAAGAAAATGAACGTTATTATCCAGCATTGTCATTGTAATTTCTTTGATATGTTATCTTTCAGGGCAAAAAATAAGGTATAACAATCAAAAAGAACCAAGAACGTAGGGTAACGCCCTAAAGTGTGCTCTAAACTTGCTGCCTGTTACGAATTCTCTATAATTAAGCCTGAAAGGAAACGTAACTGTTCTTCCACATATTAGAGGTCGGGGTTGGTGGTGCTCCTCTTAAATGTACATGAATCCAATACATATATCATCACGAAGTGGTAGATAAATGGTCACATGTACGACACGTGCGTCTCTATAAGAACAGGGAAATAACCGAAATGAACCGCAGTTTCTTTTTTCCTCTCTTTGAAAATATAATACCTACAGACTACAGAAAACATATGTGCTTGGTGTGTATATGTACAGGATAAGAAGTTAACGGGTCTTCCAGTATTTTATTATAAAGCGAATATCACGTGTCTCTTATGTTATACTGCCGTGGTTGTTGTCCTTTGTTGTTGTAATTCGGTCTTTTATTTGTGAGAGAACGTGCAACTAACTAGGCACTAACACCCGACGAAACAGACCAGGAAGTGGAATCGTTCAGTTCTTCCTATAACGAATAAATTTGTATCATGTTACACAAGCACGGTTTCTGGGTACAATAAGTTTGTGTGTGTGTTAGTTTCCTCGTTCTCGTTGGTCTTATCTTTCCCTAAGATCAGTGAAGAGGAGAAGAAGAAGAAGACAGGATGTCAAGTAAAAATAGTGAAGCATAAATCTTTATTTACGACATAAGAAACATGTAACTGTATATTAAAATGAAAATTTATAAGATTTTATGTTATGCTTTAGTAAGACTACTAAATTCTTCATGGTTTATAGATTGTAGAGGATTGAAAGTATAAAAGTAAAATAATTAATATTATAAATACTGTATTAAGTCTTTTACATTGCTTAACTTATATTAAATACAAAATTACAAACACTGAAACTGTACTTGTCTGAAGAAAAAATACTTCATATACATTCTACAGATGTAAGTATTACTTGAATAAAATTTTTAATTCTGCTTCTTTTAAAACTTTTAATCACAATGTTATGTAAATTTTAAATAGAAGATTACCCAGGGTGATATTCGAACCCACTCCTTCCAATTGCTAGTCAAGTTATGACATTTACCTGAAATTTTGTTTCGCATCTCCTATCAAAAAAAAGTTCTAATAATTTGGATGCTTTCCTAGAAAACATATCTTGCCAGTGTCTTCTAAGCTTCACTAAAAATACTTTTTTATGATGCAATTAACGTTTTTCAATAACCTTTCTCTTATATCTCTACTCGGTTGGCTTGTCAGTAACATCTTAATACAATAATTTCCATTCATGTCCAGTCTTTCAAACAGTTTCTTATTTTCAGTTAGGATAACTCATAGATTATATAAACTCCCTTTTGAAATACTCCTGATGAAGCAGAAGCTATTTTAACAGTGCTATTTTCAAAGACAAATGATTAACTAAAGACAGACTTTTGAAAAATTTACATTTTTGGCGAAATCGAAGCCTTCCTATTCATTTTCTACGTGACAAGTATTAACAATTGGCTTTAGCTGGTGTTTTAACAACTAAATTATTGATAAGTTATGCCCCAATTGTTTTGGCACAAAATTTAGGGGTTAAAAATCGGTTCTAATGATAATATACCAAAATGGCTTTGTAAACAAAAAATTGTTTATTTGCTCAACATTAGTTAGTCGTTTTTTTATGTCAGTTGCATTACAATATCCTTTAAGTTAGCAATAAGAAAAAGCATTTATAATTTGGTTGGACGGATCCCTAAGCCTGAAATAGTTCACGTTTTTCAAAAGCAAAATATTTCGCCCAGAAGCATTTACTGCGTGCTATAGCCGAATGTGAAGAACGAATACCATGTCTAAATCCCCCAAAAAGTAGAAAACTAAAGATTTTTACCCGAGAAAGAGCAGAAAGATTGGTATGAAAGCAAAAGACAGAGTTTGGGATTCCGTAAACAAATAATTGCCGGAATTAGGAAGAAATGGTCCAAAATATCGAAAAAGACGAAAGTGTCCTAAATATACCTACTCTAAATCAATTACCATAGATTCCAAGATGCTGTCGTCAACTAAGGCGGATACATTTTGCGAATGAGAGGATCTTTGTTATGGACGATGAAAATTACTTCAAACTTGTCAACTCAAAAATCAAAGGAACGGTGGACAATATAGAAGAGTGGCCTAACAATGTAAAATATACAGAAAAAGCGAAATTCGCTGAATAAAGTTCTGGTTATGGGGGCTAACGCAAAGGTGCCGACTATCTGCCGTGAGGTAGAACGTAAGCTATTCGTTAAAACAAAACAAACAGCAGAAATTTTTGTTTTTCTTATTATGTTTTTGCATTAAATTGAATACAAAGGATTAATTAAGGCTTAGTTGGGCTTACTTTCTTATAATTCAAATTATTTACTCCTAAATTTCACTCTCAAAGTTGGCAAAATTTACAACATCATAACATAGTTTCAAAAATTTTACTTTAAAAACTAATTCCAGGCGAGCATGCATTGAGCCTTGGTTTATTTGTATTTTAAATTTCGTTTTGATATCTCGTAAATAAAAGCGGTACATACATAAGGGGGCTTTTATGTAGTTGTAGATTTTGAAAGTTTTATTAACAACTGCCTCACATAATTAGTTAACTTTGTACGTCAACATCACGTTGGAGACGATATAATGTTTTGTCCCGACTTAGCGTCCTGCCATTATGCATGAGCATCTCAAAATTAGCTTTTAATGTACCTCAAGCCACCTAATTGATTTTGATTGATTTTTGGGCACTTTTATCTAGCAAAGTGTATAATGGAGGGTGGCAAGTCGAAAATGAGGAATAACTACAGCCCAGAATTTTTAGAAAAATACTCGAAATAGAAGTTAATAAATTTTTATGACAGATAGGAAAGAGAATACTTGAACGTCAACAACAATCACAGAACGAATGTGGATTTACGACACAATTCACGATCTCAATTCTTGGATTAGTTCTTCGTCACGATTTTGTTCTGGAAAATATAAGCCGACGAACACGACGTGTTAATAATTTCTGCGGTCGTTAGGACTGTTTCTGTTCCAATGTTAGTTTAGCTCATTTTCCGTACGGTAATGATAGAGAGGTTTGCGTATCTCTTTTAAAGAGAAGAAGTATCGTATTTCAAGAAAAAATGAACAAGTACAGTTATTTATTACAGAACAACGTTCGTTATGCACATTTTGTGGTGTAGCTGAATTTTGTCCGTTAATACAGAGATTATATTGACTCTTATGTTTATTGTGATATTTTACGCGCAATATTAATAATGAAAATAATTACAAATTTGAAGAAATATACTTGAAGGTATAAAATGATAATTGGTTTGCAAATTGATGATGTTTGAATTTTAATTTATATTAAATGTATGTTTGCCCTCAAGAAAAGTACATTTATCTTTGCTTTCTTAAAGTAATAAACTCCATTATTATTTCTTGTTTACTACTCTTGGTTATAACGATTGTGTATATAAAATTTATTAATAGCTGAACAACTTTTTAAAAACCGAAAGATATTATAATTTAAAAAAGTCAGCTATTTGTATTAAATTAAAATTCAATTTTGTTACTGCTCTGATCATTTAGTGCTTTTATTTCCAGTCAAGTTACAGTATAAGAGGTATACCTTGTTTTTCTAAATATTTACATAAATCTTAATATTTTTAAGGCAAGGTGGTTTGGTTTAATTTATTGGCACTAAAGAAGACCTATGTTGTGGAAAGAGTATTGCAAGCAAAAAAAAAGGTAGCGTTTCCAACGCATGAATATACTTCAGTAGCGTATCTAACACCCTTACTGCCGATATGTTTCTCAGAATTTCTAAAATATATTTTCGAGTTTAACGTGCAAGGCCAACGATTGCAATAAATTTTGAACTGATTCCCTGGGCAAGAAGAATAACGTTAAAAATACATCCGCATGGTTTGAAATCGTACTATTTTTTATATACCGGATGACTAACGCTAAAAGAGTGTTACTAAATGCTTTACAGTATAAAAGGAAACATAAATTAATCAATTTCATTTAAGCTTCGACCTTTTCCAGACATGTAATATCATCCAGTAATTTTCAAATATCATATTATATTTTTTAAAGTGGATATTTGCCGATAATAGTTGATCCTTTAAAAGAAGAAAGTTTTGTAGCAGCCGCTGATATTTGTTTGGAAATGATAATTGACATTAATTAATTGGAATAATGGCAATCGTAAGAGCCCGGCGTCCTACGATTTTAGATGCGTATAGATTCATGAAAGGCTGAAAAACCTGCATTAGATATATGCCATTATTCTCATCTATGCTCATGTCATAATCATCCTCACATATGTATAACTAACTGATTTAATAGTAGTTTATACAACGAGTCAATAATGACAGTTATTATTCCCGAGAGCTGAATTTACTCCCGAGCCGCGTAAGCGGCGAGGAAGTAACTCAGCTCGAGGGAATAATAGTCATTATTGCGAGTTAGTATACACTACTTTATCGACGACTAACTGAAAATTACTAAAAAAAATCAAAATAAGTAAACGAAAATGTCAGATTACTATATCAATATGACGTTTCATGGTTAGGCAGTCAGTAAAATGGCCGGACTTGTCTATCGTTACTATGACAACGTTAGGAACGTTATGTTCTTATTGGCGGAATGCAGTGAATAATGGTAACGTTATGGCCCATTATTCACTGGTCGCATTTCATTATTCCCTACGGGTATTATGAGTGTTATTATTAGCCAATATTGATTAATATAATACATACTTTATTGTTTAGTCGTCGATAAATACCATATTATATAGTATTTAAACTAAAATAAAATACTGAAGTAACGTTCCATTAATCTTATTATATTATATATATGTATATGTATATATATGTCGCAAAAACATTACAAATAAAATCTGTGGAATGTTATTTCAAGTGCTTAATTTAAGTTCAATTTCTGGAACTCGGTCAAAATTGACGCCAAGTCGGGTGTTACGTCTATCAATTTCTATTTCAATTTTAAGTTAAGGAAATTGACGGATGTTTCACCAAAAATCATCTGCGGACTCGATTAACAAATTCCTAACATATAAGCTTTAACCTGTACTAATGTCTACTACAATATATGACAACCTATTAAATTATCTCAAAATATTCCAATGATTGAAATCATCCAATGCCTACTTTAATATTCTAATTAAGGCGAAAGGTGAAATCATTTTATTTCCCGTTTTTTCAAAAACTATACAATATATTATGAATTTCATTGATTGTATATATAGTTAAGTGTATTTAGAAAAGATACAACGTTTTACTTTTTTTTATATTTTATTCTATAAAAAAATATATTTAATAACAGATAAAAAGAAAATTCGAGAAAGGGCGACGTTGTAGAGTTAATTTTCATGTACTTTAGTGTTTTTATTGTTTTTCTACAGTGAATATTAACGTCCGAAACGAATATTTTCTTAATTTTTCCGTCCCCTTACACCCCTCGTCGCTAGCCGTCCCGAACGCGCGAGATCACGATGATCGGTCGTGACCACATGTCTTGATTCAAAACTGTCACAGATCTGATGCAGTACAAGTTATCAACTTAAAGTTTTCGCATTTGTGAGTTCAGTTCTGCTGTGATAAAACAGACAGGAATAACATGGATAAAAGGTACTCGACCAAGGGAAGAAACCATCTGCTCTGACAGCCTTTATTGGACTTATTCTACATTATAACCTATTTTCCTTCATTATTTATTTAATTAATTAATTCAAATTAATTCCATTAGTCATATTGTTCTATTTTAGTAACTCAAGACAGTTGTCACATATTTATTTCTTTTACTATTGTATATTTTAAAAATTACGAAACTATCCATCCACAAACATTTAGGTAGACATTTCCACACCTTTCTGTCTCATAATCACGCATAATGGAACAGAACCACAGTGGTTCGCTATAAAAAAATACATGAAAAAAAGCATGGGAGAAAATTACTATTTGCGTTTCGGGCGGTAATTTTCATCAGATTTTTTTTTCTTTTTTGGATTATATTTAAAAATATTTTCTTCATATGCGCCCTTTCTCGAAATTTTAAAAAAAAAACATTAAATACGGTAATTAAACAAAATATCTCAACTATTATAAAAAAAATAAAAAAAGTAAGACGTTGCATCTCTGTAGAAGAGCATTTTAAGTCATATACTACTTTAAAAAAGGAAATAGGTTTTGTAATTTGTTTATAAAAACGGGAATACTTTTCCGATACTTTTATCTCGCCTTAAAACAGTAAATTCTGCTTCAAGACCAGAATAATACTGTAAGTCCAAATTTTGCCCTTTCACGTTCTCTTTCCAACAATTTCTGTTACACCTTTACCGTATTCAATATTTCGCTTCATCCTAGCCTGTCATTTCTTAATCTTTTTCAATTCCACTTTTCTATAAATTTTAAATCATTTTCAACTTGTTCTAATCACTAGTTCGTTATAACTTTCATCGGCTCCTTTCCCTTCTTTGTATATGTTCGTAAGATTTAATTCTACGTATATAGTTATTGATGTTGATTCTGAAAATCAGCACTATCAATCTACTATTTCTTTCGGTGTACATTTATCAGCATGTTGCTTTTTTATATATTTTAGCTTGAAGTACTTGCAATGTGTGATATATCTACGCAGCCACAGATTTATTACATTATATTTATATATAATCTACTTCTCAAGAATTGATTAGATTTTTAATAAGATCGCTAGATCAGAAGTCAAAATTTTTGCCAATATTAAGTATATACATATTTCTAAAAAATGTAAATGCAGGTACTGAAAATCACCGGTTTATTTTTTTAAATAATAACAATAACAGATATATTTAAAAATCTCAAGTTATATATCTCATCCAGCACGTAATACATAAGCAGAAGACCTGCTTTTAATTCGAAATTTCTTTATATATTTGGTAAATATTAATTCCAAATAATAGCAGTAAATTTTATCAAAACCCAAGTTAACTAATTACATATCATCAAAATTAACACTTACAAATCACACTAAGTAAAAAACGAATTCTATTTATAAATTTCAACTAATTTAGAACAACAAAGCAAAGAAATACACTTCCTACTTCATTTACGTCCCCACAACCTTTACGCATATCGAAGCATAACTGTAATTTGCAGGTTAACAAAGGAATTATAGCAGTAACATTAGATTGGCCGATAATATAATGGAGATATCAACTTTGAGTCAATTAAAGCACGGTAATGGCTTTCTTTTGTGTTGAATTCATGCATCTATGGGCACTGTTAGTTGTAATATGTGGGGACGACATAATCCTAATATATCATACCGTTTTACTATGAATGAAATTTACTTTTTATTGTGCTTTCGTTCAACGTGTGTGAAATTTATTATTTATATACGCGAAAGCACATGTTGATTGCGCGCACACACACACATGTGAATACAAACATAATTCAATGTTAAATTTAGTAGTACATTGTTCAGTGTGTGTAACAACTTACCTAATAGCTGTCTGCATTTCTGAATATACATAAACCCTCTCATTTGTTATTAAGCACAAAACAATGCGCATGACCACAGGTTACTTTTTTTAAATTAAACGTTTTAAACACAACAGAAACTGTATATCCGTTTCCGGGTTGTAACTGGTAATTTATAAGTCGCTGATTTCAAATAAACATGCTTTGCCTTTTTTTTCTGAGTATATTTAAAAACAAAACTGAACACATTTTTTATAGCGATCTGTCAGCAATGGAAAAATAGCAGATTTTAGATGCAAGAGATTTTTGTTGATTTTAAATTTGGAGAAAACCTTTCGACGTCAACTTATGAAGAATTTAGTAATCTACCCCGCTGAAGAATCAAATTTAGAAAAAAATTATCGGGTTAAAGAAAATTAATATTAATATGTCAAAATATTAAAAACAAGTTTTCTCGAAAATCCTTCGGAGGAGATTTGCTTGCTTGTTTGTATTCACGTTATAAATTGAATAAAAAGCTACCCCGCTCTGCACTTATTTTTCGTTCAACTATTCTTTATTTTGTTTTAAATGAATATAAAATAAATTAAAATTAGGTAACCCACATTACAATGAATTGTTATTCTAGTAAAAATCTTTCCCGCGGTTACAAATGTGTAAATATTTGGTCATAAATGAATTTTTATTCGCTTAGATATTGAGTTATTATTTCAAATATTTATTATCTATTCCCTATGTGTAATAAGTACTTGGTCATCCTTGGCTTATTAAATTATGTTCTATGCAAC
Source organism: Amphimallon solstitiale (assembly GCA_963170755.1). Lineage (NCBI taxonomy): Eukaryota > Metazoa > Arthropoda > Insecta > Coleoptera > Scarabaeidae > Amphimallon > Amphimallon solstitiale. The sequence goes on from OY720680.1 coordinate 66,968,204, forward strand.
CAATATTACATTTCCGATCCACTATACAGGGTGTAATAAAATAAGTGTAAAACATTTCAGGGGGTGATTCCTTAGCGAAAAAGAGATAGGGTCTTTCATATAAAAAAACTTCAATGGAACATTCCTTGTTAAGATACAGCACCATAAAGGGGGTACATAAAATTTGTTTTACAATTTTTCTCACAAACACTAAAAATGTAATTTATTTCCAATGTAACTTTTTGTCTGATTATTTGTTTACCATTTAAAAATCTATTTCCAATACCTTGTTTGATTCGAAACAAACAATGTCTTGAATTTTTTGCCCAAAAGAAATCAGTTCGCAGCAAAAAATTACTTTACGAACAACTACAGAGATACATCGTCATAAATGCGAACTGGATTAGTATTGTTATTTTGTAGTTACTACCTGCATCAAAATACATATGTATAGGACACTTAACCAAGAATAATAAAAACACATTGTATTACAACCGTATTACCACACAAAAACATCTGATCAAATGGAGACCATGTAAGTAGCACCAATCCAGCGATTTGTTTATAATCTCATTCCCTTGTTAGACCAACACTATCTGACCAGCGAATTAAATAAAATTTATCTTCGTCAGAGTAAAAGCGGTTAATCCATAGAGTAGTGCAAGTCCTGTCAAACAACAATAGATTTGAAAATAAACTGATATTATTAAAAAGGGGAAAATCATTAGAATTCCCTAATGATTTTCCCCCAACAGCGACGATAAAATTTTGAAAAATGCACAATTTAAACAAATTTAAAGAACTCCACGACTTCAGTTTCAGAAGGAACACCAATTAATAAAAGATGAATAAGATCCAAGAAGAAAATTTAAGAATTTGCTCTACAATATCAAAATTGAAATGAAATCAAAAACCAAGTCGATAAAATCGCACAGACTTCATGTTACAAACTAAATGCAATCTAGAAACTCTATTTTTAAAGGAACACTTAGTATAGAGACCTGGTAAAACTTTATAAGTTGATGAACACATGAATGAATCAATTTATATCAGGAAAAATAAAGAAAATTATAATAATGAGCCCAACCCTTTTTAATTTAATATAGCAATATCTAGTGCTATATTTTCCATTTATATTTTCTATTTTCTTTTCTTTTTGACATGCTTATCTTCACCAATTAAAATCTTGTTCCCTGGTTTAATGTTTTTGAGATTTTTACTGGATAATCATAGAACAATTTCAGATTTCTGAAACATTAAAGAAGCGAAGTAAGTTTTGTTTTAATGTTATGTTTTCTCTTGTATTGTCAAACAGGCGGTATATAAGATAGAAATATAAAAAAATAAGAGATAGATATTTCTACGAGAACAATTCCAGCAAAGAACCCTAGGGACTAGGAATTAAAATTATTACTAAAAAACTAAGGAAAAAGATTAAGTTAGCGCCAGTTAAGGCCTCTAGAGGCGAATGGACAGAGACTGAGAGAGAAATGGCGGAGGTGCCGCTGGATTAATACTGTTATCTTGTATTTCATCCTTCGGGAAGTATTAATCCAGCGGCACCTCCGCCATTTCTCTCTCAGTCTCTGTCCATTCGCCTCTAGAGGCCTTAACGAGAAAGCCACAAAATACCACGAGAAGAAAAAGTGAGGGAATTTACAACAAAAAATATGAAAGCATTCACAACAACTGAACTTATATACAGGTAATACAAGAAGCAATACCGTGGTTAACAATGGTTTTTTTTTTTAAGAAACAGGAAGCAAGTGACTGGAAATATTGAACTGGTCTCTCCATGAAAAAATATTTCCAACCACATGAAAAAAGGCTGATGTAGCATAGATGCCGAAGCAACAAGGACAATATAGATCGATTAGCTTGCTACCCGTCTTGAAGAAGAGGTTTGAGAAGCACTATGACTAGCATATTGGTTAGTGAAGAAAAGCAGTCTCTCAGAGAATCCATATGAATTTAAAGCTACATAAAACTGTAAAAAGGGTTGATGATGTATATAACAATGATTGACGGGCCTAAGATTGACCTTTGAGGTACATCACTCTCAACTTGAATGTAGCATGACTGGTAATTTTCTGTTCTGATGTTTTGTTTACGATTTTAAGGTATAATTCAAACTATTTTTTTAGAAATGAAAGTTTCATAAATTGCCTTTAAAAAATTAAAAGCGCTGTAGTAGTTCTCCTATTTCGCCAAAAGCCATGTTGATTTTCATAAAGTAATCCAAAATTATTCGAATAATTTGTTAAATGTTTGTTCATAATGCTTTCATAAATCTTAGCGAAAACTAAAAGCAAGGTTATAGATCGCTAATTTCCAACAGAATTTCTTTCGACACATTTATCTGTTGGCGGAACTATAAATAGCTTTAAACTATAAGAAAATATTCCATTTTCAAAAGATAAATTAATCAAGTAAGTCGGAACTGAAACTGTTATTATCATGTCTCGTTGTTCTTGACAAAACTTAAATTCTTAACAGCATTCTCAACATCATTTTCAAGTACCGGCGAAATATAGAAAAAGTAAAATGAATTTTGGTACTTGCATGTACTTGTTGAATTTTTCAAAGTTATCCTCAGACTATCTTCGTTTTCTTTCGATTAAAGTGATATAAAAATATTCATTAAAGTTCCTATACAGGTGTTGTCTGTTACCATTAACTGAAGCATGGGCCTTGGTGCTGTTAGAGCTTTTGCGAATAATGGACAAAGCTGCTTTAGATTTATTAAAAGATGAGTGAATAAATGCTTCATTCATATTGTTTGTTACTAACAAATAATATATATATATATATATATATATATATATATATATATATATATATATATATATATAAATTGCGTTGTAAAATTTTCGGATAAACTTCTCAAGCTAAATTATGCTTTCATCAACATCTGCGACACATCCCTATATTAGTTTCGATAGTCAGCAACAACACTTTATACATTCTGGTCAAAATTATTCTAGACATGCCCAAAATGGTTGTAAAAATGTTTAAGTGTCAATAAACCAACACCGCATACACAATAATAAATGTATATTATTTGTTATTGATTTCATTGAAAATAAAACTAAAAATTAAGCAACTACTACATATATAAATAAGTCTTTTTTTTATCAATCAGCCTGTATAGATATAATCTAAATGTACCTGACATAGCTAATATCAACATATTATTAACAAATGAATAAATTGTCAGCAAAAAATTATCGCACGACGTTAGAAACGTAATGTGTTTAAAGTGCAAACAACTATTTGCATTTCCTTTTGCATTTTCTAGCGTAGGAAAAGTACAATTGCAACGAAACTATTATTCATTGTGTACGTACATACATCTTCCGGGAATCTTACGGGACTTGGTACGCAGCGCGCTGTTTATTCGCTTCAGAAGGTCCTATAATGGCAGTTACCAACGTTACATAACGATTTTGTTGTGGGTGTAACGTACTAACAAGTCACTGCCGCACGCCATGACGTCTTTTCCTAACGCTCCATCAGAAGTGTCCAGGCACAGGAACTGATTTACGATCTCTTCTTGTTACACTTGTTTTTGTCGACCGTATATATACACGTATTACCACGAAACTTTACTCTGGGGCACCTCATATTACCAAGGACGAACCACGGTCTAAAAATGTGACTAACCCTTAACTTGACGACTTCGGTAATGACTTAATAACCAAAGATAATCTCTGCTGACCTTAAGCTCTTCGCTGTACAAATCGTTTTATGGTCCGGATTATTTACAATTGCTCCTTCATGGTTGAAGAGGATATCACGGTTGTTAGGGAATTATCATCTCAGAAAGGTTTTACAAGAAATATTTCTAATAAATTATAATTTATTGCCTTGTAATTTTTGTGTATGATTTAAATGCCTTCATAAATAAATAATATAGACCGGAATTCCTCTATTTCAGTAAAAAGCACTGAATACAAGTTAAGTAACACCATAATTAGTGGTGTAATAATAACATGTTAATGGATAATATAAGTGCCAACTTAAAAGAAATTACAGAAAGTTTCTAGAAACCAGGATAAAATGGCTACTAAATGTTACTGAAATATCTGGTCATAATGTCTATAGATAAATAAAAAATCAATACGTCAAAAAAATAAAATATAGAAAGGTATATGCGATTTATAATAAAGACGTGTAAAAAATATCAATCAAGTCAGAATTTTTGTCTTTGAAAGGTTAGAAAGAGAAGACAGCTAAATGTTAAAAATATTCTGAACTCATCACTTTTATATTAAAAAAAATACATTCATTCAACAACAAAGTTGTGACAATCATTTTTTTCTAATTTTATTGTATATGTAATACAAATCCAAAAACTTATATTCCAATGACATCACAAAATACAAGCTACATATTTTTTCTGTGCTATATTTATTAAAGACAATCATACAAATCACAGCAGCTCTGGCAGTGAAATTTTAACATATTTGAATCGTGGTATTCGAGACAGATAACGGAAAAAAATTAAACACCCGATGATTCAATAGGAACGTCTTGAGTTGACCCAGTAATTACATGTTGATAATAGTATGAGTCATTTTGGAATATGTATGTATATAGATATACTTAAATAGCTGTTAAATATTTGTATATAAAATTTTTCATATATGTACTTAATTTCAAATGCAAGTTGATTGTTTTTGGAAATATTACATTTGAAAAAACCCGTGATTGTTCTATAGAAAGCGTTTTTCAAAAGGGGTGATATGTTTTGAAATTGACATACTAGCACAGACTAAACAAACCCAGATCGGCAACTATGTATTTAATAAAAAAATATCCAATATCTTCTATCCTTGTTACACATGAATGAACGTATACTAAGATGGCGCCAGCAGCATATTGGCGCGGAATTTGAAATGAGCTTGTTTTTAGAATATGGGTATTGAATATGTTATTAATGTAACAGGAAAATACACAAAACTATTGGACAAATCACACATACCTCCAACTTGTACGTTTAAAAATACAAATACTTAGATTTTATTATTGATATATGTTTATTGTACTTACACAATATAATACATCAAATCACTCTAACACAATATATTTCTACGAGTTTATATTACACCACAGTTCACTAATTTTCACGCTGTACTTATTTAATCATAAACTCGTGATCAATATCAACATATAATTAATATGATGCACAACAAGAAAGCATTGCAATAATATGTCAAATCTGAAATGTTGTTTGGAATGACATATAACCACAACATAATACAACATTTCAAATGACGCTAGCGCCATCTCATGTCCCGTTCAGTTAATATGAGAAGGATGGTAGAGGAATGAAATTTTTATTTGCTAAACAAAGAGGCATGATCTGGATAAAATTTGGGATTTAGTTACCAGTCGCGTTTGTTTAGTCTGTTATAGCAGTCAGATTTGAAATGTAAAATTTTTCTGTCGTTGTCAAACGTATTTAGTAAAATGTGCAACTTCCAATCCAATTTTTTTGTCAAAATAATCCTTCTTTTAATTAAAAAATCTTCCAATTTATGGTGGTCATAATCAACCTAGTGTGCTTGTCATTCCTCGACCTGTTGAAAATTTGAAGCGTTATTTATCTTTGCATAATGTTTGAGTTCCAATAAAACAAAGCAATGCTCGAAATGCTGAAAATATTGCTGCTGTTCAACCCAGTGTTCGAAGAAAACACTAATTTGTCCATTCCAAGACGTTCATAACAATTGCTGCAGCCTGGAACGTCTTCTCGGCGTATTTTACGTAAGGATTTGGGTTTACATTCTTACAAAATTATTCAGACGCAAAAATTGCAGTCTTTGGATCATCGCAAACGTTGTACATTTGCTGATTTCACGATGGAACAACTTGAAAATCACGGCGGCATTATCAATCCTTATTTTTTGCAAAATGAGAATGCAGATTCTATTACTCTCAAAGTTAAATAAAGTCTTTGAGTTGCCAACTGTCCAGCACATCCTAAGAATGTTCAAGCAAAATTAAATCACATTAGAGTGGAATATTTTTCTCCTAATCTGACTGCTATTTTACAAATCATCATAAAGAACCATAAAGATCATTGCAGAAAAAGGAACGCAACGAAAATTCTAGTCCATATGGAAGAGGCAACTCCAACAACTATGTCACTACTTGACGCAATTAGAAACTCAAATAAAATGTGGCAGCTCTATGTAAAACTACAAGAAGGCTTTACTAAATATGAACTGAAGCTAGAAACTGAAGACTGCGATGATGAAGATGACCTTCCACTGACTGAATTACAAAAGTTTTGAACCTCATATCAAATAGCAATGAAAACAGGTGGAGTTACTCTTGTAGATTATGTTAATGTTGGTGATGGTGTGCATACAATGGATTCCCCAACAGATATGATTAAATAACGGTTGCCATTGCTACAGTTGTTCTGTTATTGAAGTCCTAAGATGTTGTTTCGTCCAGAAAAACTGTTCCAAATCCAGTATACAGCTCCATAAATGTAGTATAAGAACTTGTAGACAAAGACAAATGGTTTCACAGTTTCTTTTTATTTATGTACATAAATCTAGTGTTTTTAACAATACATATATGTACTATAGATACATGTTAAATGTATGTGCATACCGTTATTCCATAATATGCATGTATGTGAAATGAAAAGCTTTACTTAAATGTATTTTGCCACTTAGTCCCGTGGAGATTCGAAAAAGGAAGTTCCAATGTATATCATAGTACAGGTAGAATAATGTTTACCTCATAGTTAGACAATCTTTTATACAATACAATTTTCAATTTATTTAATTAACTAGGAAAAATTATTTTTGAAAATTTACAGTATATCTCCCTATAGGTACTACCATTGAACTTTATTAAATGATTGAGCAACAGAATCTTCGGGATGTCAGCATCAAATCAACTTGATAAACACAAATCGGATACGATATCTCAGCTGTAGAAACAGCACTACACATACAAATCTATTTCAGGCGTATTATGAAAGACATATATGTCGCAAAAGAAGACCATTTCCCTTACATCAAAAGAAAGAGAGACATCAGACCGCGTACTAAACAACAGACGGTGTATGTGTGTGTGTTATTACATTCCGAGGACTTCCCGAGAGAACATCGAACTTTGCTGTTCACCGTTAAGTTTACCTCAGCGGACAATCTGGCTCTAGATCTTCGCAAGCGGAGAGTCCAAGAGCTGCCGCATCACCAACATCATTGTTCGAAGCGCGTGGTCGCGTGTCTTCGTCGTATGTTGCGCTAGCTATGTTAACAACGACACCAGCAGCCGCAGCATCAGCGCAGTGTTGCGATTGCTGTTACAGTTGTAACAGATCTGTTACGTTTCACTATGTTTTGTTACGTCCTTACGAAAGCATATAAATCTATTACGTTTTCGTTGATTTTTCAACGATTTTTTTTACTTTAATTTCAAATCTTCCCAATCAACAATATCACAATTTTAGAGAAGGATGAAAATATATATTTGGTAATGTAGGACAAGTATGCGTATAGTGGTTTTGATACTACGGCTGTGTCCAGGGCCGCCGCGTGGGTATTAGGCGCCCTTGTTCAAATTGAAATTTGGCGCCCCCGCCCCTTTATGGGGTTCTGTTGGACTCTTATAAAGTGCTGCAAATTATATGTGATATACTCTTTTATAGTATTCAAAATTTGACTTTCGAACTGAAAAGCTTTAGATTATTAAAACACGTTTGTCTTATTGTTTTTTATTATTTCATAAATTTTAAAAACAAAACAATGATAAAACATTTTTTAAGTAAAATATAAAAAATAGAAAATATATTCAAATATTGAGCTTTAGCAGCTACAAACGCTCGTATCAATTCCTTTATATTTAATTTATCCAAAATTTCGCTCTCTATGGATATAATTGACAAGTCCGATAATCTCTCCAGCGCCATGGTAGATCGCATGTAGTTTTTTATAATTTTAAGTTTTGGAAAACTTCGTTCTCCAGTAGCTACCGAAACTAGCAGGGTTACAGAAATCCGTAAAGCTATTGCAATATTTGGAAATGTATCGGTAAGATTGTTTTCATAAATATAATTTAAAACATCAATAGGTGACATATCCTCTTTGGTAAAACATCGCAAAGATTTTATTTCTTCGAACAAATTTACTCCATCAATGTCATTTTCATTAACATTTTTAGTATCCGTTAATTTTTGTTCTAATTCTTTACAATGTTTTAGAATTTCATTGTCACTCCAGTTTTTTAAATGAGGTATATAGTGTACCACCATGAAGTAATTGTAATCTTCTTTTAATTGACTGAAACTTTCAGTAATTGAAGAAATGGCAGTGTCTAATATTATATCGTAAAATTCAACCTTAAATTTTTGTCTTGGATTGTTGATTGGTTCGTCGGTTTGTTCATCTTTTAATAGTTTCTTTTTAAACCTGTTTCGACTTTGTGGAAAATCAGTATCCACCCCCAAATCATTAGCAACGATACTTGCATTTGCAATTGCATGTTTGCATACGTTTCATCTGATCTACGATTATTTAGTTCTGATATAAGATTTTGTAAAGTCACGATTTGTAAATCACATTTAGAATTTTGCATTATTTCATTTACCACATTTACTAAATTTAAAATATCGTGCCAGATGTTAATGGAACAAATGAATTTGAACGAGGAAACCTTCTGAATCAATTTTTTTTGAATTCTTGATTCCATGTCTCTTGTTTGATCTTCTTGAATATTTATTAACACTCTCAAAATTCCCTTCAAATCGTTTTTCAACGGTCTTAAAGCTTGAATTCTACTTTCCCATTTGGTGTTGGAGAGTGGCTTTAAAGTTACATTTTCAACATACTGTTGAAAATAGACCAACGTTTAACGGATGAAGAAAAGTAGTTGTAAAGCTGCATCATTTACAACTAAATTTAGAGAATGCGCAGAGCAGGGGATATAGAGTGCCCTCGAATTATTTTCAATAATTATTTGTTGCAATCCTTTGTGCTTTCCTCTCATATTAGCACCATTATCGTAAGATTGGCCTCGTAAATCTGAAAAATTTAGTTCCAACGATTTTAAATGTCCATTTATGAATTCAAACAGAACCTGTCCAGTAGTGTCGTCGACAGATTGAAATCCTAAAAAATTTTCTTCAATTTGGGCTTTATTGGTTTCCTCGTTTCCTCGACTTTTGGTTGTCACATTTTAAAAATGATTGTGTATTATCATTGCAAAAATAAGGCAAACTAAACAACGACGTTGAACCGCAACAGCTTCTCAGCACATAAAGAATAAATATATGCCGATACAAAACATTCCCAATTCCTGTTGTTACATGTTACAAATTCTTAGATTTTTAACACGTTCCGTGTGGTAGCGCGAATTCCACACGGAACGTGTTTTTATTGTTCGCATCGGCAATCAAATTTTGTTTTACACAAACGAAAACAGCCCGCAGAAACGAAAACAAAAGTAAAATAGAATTAAAATATAAAATTAAAATAAAAATAAAATCTCATTTTATTGCTTAGAAAATATAAAAAATTGCAAGCGAATAATTAACAACCTTTATTTAAGTAACATTAAATTAAAAAACTATAAGTACTATCTATAAATTTTGGCGCCCCCCCTGGCCCAGGCGCCCTTGTGCGGTGAACAATTTTGCCACCCCCACGCGGCGGCCCTGGCTGTGTCCTATATTTTTGGAACAGTATTCTTTTAGCAAAATCACTATACATATGTACACTTGTTCTACATTAGCAAATATATATTTTGATCCTTCGCTAAAATTGTGATTTTGCTGGTTGGGTACATCCAACTAATACCTACATCAAGAAAAATATTATTGGCTGTCAGATTTTGGACAAAAAATGGTTACCGTATTGCGGTTTTTTTAACTATTCAGCCTACTATTCAGGGACTTCATATAGTCTTGAAAATAGCTGCGCCATCTATTACGAAACAAGGTAAATCTATTACGTTTTTGCGCAGAATTCTATTACCAACTCACATGTCGCTGGGACAACACTGCATCAGCGAGTCAGTCGGCTGGCCCGGTCTATCGGTTCGGCTAGCCAAAGCGAAGTCGCTCGCCCTAGCAAAGCGCCAATGTAGAGTTGCGAACTCTCAAGAAACAATCAACGACCTCGAGATCGATGAACCCACGGTCGTTGGTTCTCTGTCGCTGGTCTGTTACAAACGTATGTATACATATACATGCACACTTCACGATGGCAGTATGCCTCCTCCTATATACGTACAGTGATTCAAAACTCAAATGACATAAAATAGAACAAACAGGTCAATTGGGAAAAGATTTGGAGTTGTAGAAATAAATCAGAGGTGTTTTATGAAGATAAGACCGCAAAAAGGATACCAAAAATCTCGACTATATTTTTAATGAATATAGTACCTATTCGTTAAGAGCTGGAATTTGAAGAACACATTAATTATGTCAGGATTTTTTATGTAGCAATGCGCGCTATTGTTCATTTAAGTTGAACTTTTTCTTTAAATTATATTTAAGTAGTTTTTAAACAATGGTTCAATCGCTCTCGCAACCGATTAAATTAAAATGGCGTCAAATTTGAGATGTAGCAAAATTTTACCTGTCAAGTAATATAACCTACAATAATTATTTACGAACCAAGTGCGAGAAGACTATGTTCCCCATGAGGGCATTTTGAAAGCACGAGCGATCGAAGGAAGCGAGTGCTTTTACTTGCGCGAATGCGTAGAAGATGTCTTCATGTAAGTGGTTTGTACAATATTTTTTGTACAAGCATTAAATTAAGAACATTATTGATTAAGTGATTAGTATCATACCTAACCTAAAATAGATTACCTAAGTAATTTAAGCATTTCATGTTCGTAACTATTACTCACATTTTCATTAAGCTAAAGTTATTATATTCTCGCATATGACGTTTTTTTTCCTTATATATATTTATAGTGGATTTTCCGCTTTTGGGGTTTGATTACAATTAACTGTCAATGTGAATGATGCTTGAGAAATTGTGGAACAGATGAAGCCAACAAATTTGTAGGACGAATTTTCCTATTTCTCTAAATTTTAGTGAAAAAAAGTCGAGGGAAGTAGTATTTTATAGACTGAATTTTATTACTATTAAGTTCGACTTTTTTTTAATGTCCCAAAGAGTCGGTGTTTTTTGCAATTTTTACACTCGTGTCGACCGGGAAGTACTCCTTGCTGGTTTATTTATAATATTTAATTTGTTACTGGCTTTCATGTTATAATATTTATTAGCATAAGGTATATATCCTGAAATTGTTCCTGTCGTTGGGAATTTGTAGTGGCATTGAATCGTCGTCTTCAATTCGTATTTTAGCTGTGTGGGTTGCCAAAGCGACTCAACTTTACAACGTCTATCAGTAAGATGTCAATTTAAATTGTATGGAAAACTGTAGCGAAATACGAGGGCGTATTTTTATGTTATCTACCTAGCCATGAAACAAAAGAGTAACGATGTCAAACAAATTATTGAAAAATTGCTGTCACTGTTAGAAGTACATGTGCTAAGTTGTGATTAGTTTATGCTGTGTATAGAGATTTGAGACGGTCCATTTCTAGATAAAATGAGTGAAACTAAAGTTGAACATCGCAGCGTAATAAAGTTCCTGACAAAGGAAGGCAATGGTCCAAAAGCAATTCATGAAGGACTGGTTGCTGTATATGGGGAAGATACACCATCTTATTTCCAAGTAAAATATTGGTCTAAACTCTTTCGATGGGGCCGAGAGTCAATCAATGATGACCCAAAGTCGGGACGACCCGTTGAAGCTTGAACTGAAAACATTCTGCGAAAAGTCGAAAATTTGGTTCTGAAAGATCGGCGTGTAAAGATCTCTGTCATTGCCAATGAAGTCTGTATATCCGAAACAAGTGTTCTCAAAATTTTGCATGACAATTTGGGTATGAAGAAGGTGTCTGCACGGTGGATACCCAGATTGCTTACACCTGAACAAAAACTGTGCAGAAAAGAAGTTTCTCAAGAAAATTTGGTCAAGTTGGAGAGGGACAAAACATTTTTATCTCGAATTATTACCGGGGATGAGACTTGGGTATATTACTGGGACCCTCCTACTAAACAAGAATCCATGCAGTGGGTTCATAAGGGCTCTCCACCACCAAAAAGGCCAAGACACAATTTTCTGGAAAAAAGACTGATGGCAACTATTTTCTGGGATGCTGAAGGAGTTCTGCTTATTGAATATATGCCGAGAGGGTCTACCATAAATGGAGACGCCTACGGAAACACAATTAAAAATTTAAAAACTGCTCTGGAGGAAAAACGCCCGCATTCTTATCCACAAAAAAACTTGTTGCTGCACGACAATTGTCGGGTTCATAAGGCAAACATAGTTCAGCAGATAATCAATGACTGTTGGTTTATAGAGTTAAGGCATCCGCCTTATAGCTCCGACCTAGCCCCGTCAGACTACTTCTTATTCAAGAATTTAAAAAAGCATCTCAGAGGAAAGCGTTTTGCTTCTGATGAAGAACTCAAAGAAGCTGTTGAAGAATATTTTGCGGGGTTGCCGAAGCAATTTTTTTCTGAGGGTATGGGGCAACTGGAAAAAAGATGGAATAAGTGTATTAGTGTTGAAGGGAGTTATGTAGAAAAATAAATTCTTTTTGTTCTCTTATGTCCTTTTTTTCATGGCTAGGTAGATAACATAAAAATACGCCCTCGTAGCTTATCAGATTCAAATTATCGAATTGTATTTTATGTCTTAAGAAAGAATATAAGAATGTTTATAGATCTGAAAGCTAGCAGCAATATACGTTCCAACATGAAATTATTTACAGTTAAATTCCGTTTTTTGCTATTTCCCTTGCCTCAGAGCAAAGACTTTGTATTTTTGGCGTTCTCGCCCCACTTCCCCGCGTGCAGAAACGTAACTATAAAAAAAAAGGAAAAAACACCAAAAACTTGCTTGGGGAAATGGTGGAAGGAGAAAGGAAAAGCTACAAAAAAGCAAAAACTTAACTATAAAAGTTGCTGTACGTGCATAGTATAAAAACTACGTGACATAATTAAAAGGAAATAAAGATGTATTATTAATTATGTAATAAAGATAATGAATAAATTAATTCAGTATATATTTAAAGGACTGCTTGTGCACATAATGATAAATTGCATTAAGAATTCCACACATTATTAGACCAAGAATTATTGAATTTTTTTAAAGTAGACTATATATACCTATACCTATAGTTGGTATATAATCATCTGTAGTCTCGGCATGTTAATCTATTTTTATGGAGACAAGCAAAGTTTCTTTAGATACTATATTATAGAAACTTAACCTCATTTCTGATAACAAGACAAACAGCCTTGGAAATAGTTATCTGTATAGTTTTTATTTATTTCAGTACAGTTATCGCATCATAAGACCCGTGGTGACATACGGAAGCGAGACGTGGACAACCACCAAGCACTCAGACGAGCTACTAGCAAGATGGGAACGGCGAATCCTAAGGAAAATATATGGGCCGGTGATGGAGGATGGAGAATGGAGAATCCGATACAACTTTGAATTGAAGCGGTAGTACAGACAACCAGATATTGTCGAATTTATTAAATTACAAAGATTGAAATGGGCGGGGCACCTAGAAAGAATGGGTGAGGACCGAATCCCAAAGAAGGTATATAACGGTCAGATGGAGGGCGCCAGGGGATGAGGCCGACCAAGACAGAGATGGGTGGACAACATTGAGGAGGACGTTAAACAATTACTGAAAATGTGCAATTGGAAGGCAACAGCAAGGCAGCGAGATGTCTGGAGGCAGAAAATATGGGAGGCCCAGGTCCGAATGGGACTGCAGTGCCACGAAGAAGAAGAAGTTATCGCTGTACTAAGTAGATATTTTACTCAAATAATTGTATTTAAAATTTAATACCACAATAAATATTTAATGTAATTATAATTATATAATAACATTAGATAAATGTTAGTTAATTAAATCATTTCCTATATTAAAATCAATCGACACAACAAAAGTATTACAAATGATGTTTCACCATCAAACATAACCATAAATAAACAAATTGTCAAAGCATAGGATTTGACATCAACTCTCGCTGGAAACTAAACACAATGTATAGTCGGAATTTTTATATAACAATTACGTGTATTGTCAGATAAAAAATGTCAAACAAAAATTTGAAGCAGTTCTACATAACAATCCAGAAATTCGTACTGTACGCCGAATTGTTGACTTGTTCAGTACTGGTAAAGACGTGTCTTTCCGAACCGGGGATAAATGTGCAGCAAGCGCGAGAAAACTTTATGTACTTGAAATATGCCCCAGTTACAACGGTAGACGTTGAAAAGTAGTTTTCAATTTTGTATAAATTTATCCCTAATTATTATATCTATGTTTCAAAATAGTATTATTTCATTTTCTAACTGCAATATTTCAGCTGTGAATCACTGTACATACCAGCATGTGTCTGTAGTAAACGTGTGACTTGAGCTTGCAATACACAGCCGTAACATAGCAGATCATTCCTCCCAACCGCACACTCTGAACGTAAACGATATGATGCTCAAACTATCACTCAAACATACACATTCAATCGTATCACTGCCGTATCTTATTGAAGAGATACCGTAAAGCATCACTTCACTTGCAGCACGAACGTTCTTTCGTTCTTCTCGAACGTTCGTACAAATAAGGACATATGGAACTTTGTGGAGGTGTCGTTTTGCTGGGTCGATGATTGTGCTTATTTAAGCGCACGAGTGGTATTTGAGCGAGCTTGACAAAAAGGCTATAAAACAAAATGCGATTATATCTGGAGTGTTGTAAAGGATTTTATTACGTGTTAAAATGATGAAATATTGTTACTTCGTATGGAGACGAGATAAGCAATGAGATTTATTAGGTATGTGCGAGTTTGTGCAATAAGATGATACAAGGAAGAGGTATTGTAACTATTTTATGAATAAAATAAAATAAAATTTTATGAATCTTAATTCTTTCGAAGTATCTTTGTTGTGTAAGATCTAATCAAGTTCATCCCTTCTAATGGCGTCAAAGTGAAATAATGAAGCCTTACAAAAATTACACTAGATGGCGACAGTAGTCTTGACAAACTCACTTAAGCTGTAGTAACAAGATGACATGCACCAAAATAAATGGTTATTCACTATGGAAGGTAATCAAGAAAATATAAGGACCTGAAATACAAATTCCACCAATTAAAAAATCGAATGGTAAGTATATAAGCAAAAACAAATAAAGAAAATGCTGATACATTTCCTGAATATTTATCTAATGCTTGTAAGCCTTTTTCTAGCCAAAAAATTATAGGACCAGAAATGGTAAGTAAGGAAAGCTTTGGCGCTTCACACCAGATGACATTAGTTATTAACCACATCACCTAACAAGCTTTAAAGAACGTAATCAACCCAAAGAAAGCGCCTTAATTGCAAGCAAAGTCTTATAAGAATTGCCAGACAAAGCTTTTAAAGCCATCAATTTAATGTAATGATGAGAACTGGATATTTTCCAAGTCTATGGAAAACTACGCAAAAGATTCTGTTTCCAAGCATGAAAAACCGGGGGAGCAAGTTACTTCCTCCAAAGTGATTACGCCTCCGCCAATTGTGTCTAAACTATTTAAAAAAATACTGAAAATTATCCTTGACTACTAAAAAATAATTCCTGCTGACCAATTCGGATTTAAAAAACTATCATGGAAAGATAGAACAATAGAGGTGGTCAATCAAATAAATCAGAACCTGGATAGTAATAAATAATCCATAGCTGCAATTTTAGATTTTACATAATCATTTGATAAAGTCTGGCGCGAGAGACTGTTATATTCCCATATTGTCTGGGATTCCCCAAGGTGAATGCCACGGTCCCACTTTATATTTAACAACGTAAAAAAATCTTCGATTTCAGTTTACAGTTTGACAGATGCAGATGTCCACGTTTTGAGGTCCCCTGATACCAAAAAAGTGGTTTTTAAAAAATGTCTCTCTCTCTCTCTCTCTCTCTCTCTCTCTCTCTCTCTCTCTCTCTCTCTCTCCCTCTCTGTCTGTCTGTGTCTCTGCGTGTGTGACCACGATAGCGGTCAAACCGCTGTAGATATCAATTCCAAATTTTGTATTTACCTGTATAATCTGCCTCTTGAGAACTGATTAGATTTTGAGCAAAATCGGCACACCGGAAGTAGTAGTTTACTTCAGTGAAAAAATCGAAATTTGCAAATATTTCGTCAATTACTAAGTTTAAACAAATTTATAAAGAATTCATATGTACTTAGAATTAAGTTTGAAACAAATTGTCTTAAAAAAGTTTTTCGAAATTCCAACCGGAAGTAGGTCTTTTACTCTTATCGAAAATCAGTTTTTTGCGAATATCTCGCAAGTCATGCTTTTAAGACAAATACGTTACGAATATAAAAGTATTTAAAACATCATTTTCAATATCTTTTATATAAAAAAAATTTCAAAATTCAGACCGGAAGTACCACTTTTACTCTTATCGAATAGCGATTTTTTGCAAATATGTCGTAAGTTATGCATTCTATATATATTTATCAAGAGTACAAAAGTATTTAGAGTTAGATATGGAATATTTTTTGTATAAATGAAATTTCAAAATTCGGACCGGAAGTAACACTTGTATAAGAAAGTCGTGTGGTGGCCACACCTCATTTTTTCTGTGGTGTTCCCTATTCATTAGCTTGTGCAGAGAGGCAAACATTGTTGCTTGAACTGCACAGTAGCGCAATGATAACTTATTTTTGCCGTATTGAAGGTATTAAATGTAAATTGCATCTTTCAATATGTCATTACATTATGTATAATGTTTTATAAATCTCATTTTCTTGACGAGTTTTATTAATCACGATCGAAATATAGCGGAGCGGGTGTTTAGTAAAACGAGTGACTAACGGGTCTCATACTATACTTTTTCTACGATAACAAATAATCGAAATAATAAAAAATTGCTTGTCTATTGTCACGCCATGTCGGATTATTTTGACAGATTAGCATAACTTAATATGTAGTTAAAAGTTTAGAGTGTTTGGCGCTGTCTACCAAATACTGGCGGTATTAAAACAGATGAAACCGATAAGTTTATATCTACTTTAATAGTTTTACTTTCTTATACGTAGTATAAGGAAGTATTGTGATGACGAAAATTTTCGACCTCGAAATTTGCAACGTATTTATTGCAAAAAACAATCAAGTTGATTGTCACTTGTCATCAATCTGTCAAAATAACACGCGGTGGCAATTTTGTATTATTTTGTTTATTTGCTATCGTAGAAAAGGTATCGTTTTAAACTCGTTAGTCACTCATTTTACTAAACACTCGCTCCGCTACGCTTCGCTCAAGATTAATAAAACTCGTGACTAAAATGAGATTTATAAAACTTGATACATAATATACTCTTAATTGAAATAGATTTTAATATATAGAAACCACACTTTACATCCATCTTCAAA
Source organism: Amphimallon solstitiale (assembly GCA_963170755.1). NCBI lineage: Eukaryota > Metazoa > Arthropoda > Insecta > Coleoptera > Scarabaeidae > Amphimallon > Amphimallon solstitiale. The sequence continues at coordinate 66,985,673 of OY720680.1, forward strand.
ATAATTTTTTTTGTTTTAATATCCATACAATACCATAATTAAAATAACCATAATTATACTTTCATTAATTTCTGTTTCTGCTTATATTATTCATGAATATTTATAACCCGCTATCGAATACAGTGTGACACATTTTCTTGAACAAGAAAAAACGGAAATACTAGAACTAAGCATTAATGTGTAACAAAAAAAAATGAAATCAGTCCAATTACTCAATACGGACCGATCCACTTAGCACTCGCGAAAAAATGAAAGAAAACAATTAGCGAAAGGGATTACGGCAAGTCTCCTGCGCGCTGGCTAATGTAATTTAAAAGTGTTGGAGATGTATTATATACAATGCTCACTCTCTAAAAGCGACAGGCAATGTAAAGCAAAGCGGGAGAACCAGCAAGTAAGCAGTGAGTAGTGTATGTATGTAGTAAAATAGTTATAGTGGCAAATAGTAGTAGGTGAGTGACCTGCATGCAGGACAGTGGCACTAAAGGTTCTCTCTAGCCTAGGCACTCTGTTCTACACACGCTTTTTATTATGTAAGGTCTCACTTTGTCCTGACTGTTGTTGATGCGCTGGACACATCATCATCTATTTACATACGCCTCACAATAAATACGGGTGTACATATGTCTCTGTGTGGTGTATAGCGGACTTGCAGTGCGTAGAACTCCGTGCCAATGCACTCACACATGCCTTGATGATATCGATGCCGTCAGTTTTGATCGCGAGTGATATGGCAGAAAAATAAATAATACTTATGTTATAATTTGTAAACATCGTACGATAGATTATGTCAGCAATCTCAGTGCCGTCAATTCGCACTCTTTCCAGAAAGTAGCGCTGCATGTGTCTCAGTTTTAGTTTATAAGTATAAACAGTCAACAATACGCAATTTGTTCTCGTTATAATATGTTCTATTTGCATTCAGTTCATTGACCAAAAATTGAACTGGATTTTCCTCCACAGAAAATGTGACAATTAAAAAATATATATGAAATATATGAATAATTATATACATAATGGGAACAAGTATCCAACCCTGCGGAACTCCAATATTAATATTATACAACTTTCCCGGTTTGATCTACCTTTGCTGTATATTATTTTGATATTAGTAATTTCTTTGACACAAATCGAAATCTCTTCTCATTTGGTTCATAATAAACCAAAAAGACAGCACAAAATAAGGTGTGGGCACCACATAATTAATTTTTTATACAAGAATTTGTTTACAAAAGTTGTTCTAAATTAAGTTTTGAACACTTTCATCCATTAATAAATCTCTGCAGAATGCATAATTCGCATGATATTTGCAAAAAAAAACTGCTTAGATTTCTACAGAATGCATAGTTTGATGAGCAAAAGTATTACTTCCGAATTCCGAAAATTCGTATATTGAGAAAATGCTAAAATTCAAGTTCTAAATGTTAAAGTGTTCTTTTAGTAAAGCCGTATGTATTGTATAATTTGCTAGATATTGGCAAGAAACTGCTTTTTGATAACACTAAAAGTGCGACGGTCCGAATTTTGAAAATACTTTTCTATAAAAGTTGTTCCAAATAAAGTTTCACATATGTATTTTCATGTTCTTAATAAATCCGTGTTAATCTTATAATGAGTGAGATATTTGCCAATAAGAGTAAAAGACGTACTTCCTTTCTCATTTAATTTCTCTAAAATACACTTTTGAGTACTTTTCTGTTCTTTAGATATTTGTCCAAACTTTGTAACTGACGAGAACAGAAATAAACTGTTACTTCCGGTCTACCGATTTAACTGAAAAATCTAATCAGTTCTCCTATGGAACCGCCTTCTTTGGCATCAGAGGTAATTAAAACGAGAACATCTGCCAAAATCTCGAGGTCCAAAATTTTAATCAAAATACTTCCTTATATGTACTACATATAAGAAAGTAAAAACTGCAGCACAGATCTTTTCTTCTACAATGTAGATCAATTTTCAAGCAAAATGTTACAAACAACTTATGAAAGCGAGTTAATAATTAAATATACGCAATCTGCTTTTAGTTTCAACATAAAACCTTGATACATATGGATAATAAGTCAAAGAATTACTATTATACATTCAGCTTCTAATTACCAATTTACTAAATATAACATCATTTCGCCTATATAATTTGTTATGCAATATATATATTGATAATTAAAGTAATGGTAGGTATAAACTGTAAAACTCAGAAAGCAAAGTTTAAGGTGACTGTGTCAACCACAATATATCTAATATGATCAGAAAGTACAAACTAAGTACTATACTAATGGGTTAAACAAGGGAATGAAAATTAAGAAGAGTAATCGTATGAAATAATCGATTTGTTCCCACACAAAACCACAAAAAAATTATAACCAAATCAGAAATTTAATTTTCCTCAAGCAATCTTTACTGGTTTGTGATTTATGTTGGTTATGAATAAAATTATCCATGTCCAAGGTTACGAGCGAAGAAAGGTAGCCGTTAGTAAATAGTAAATGTCATTTTTAAAAATTACCAAATTGTAGAATTGATGCATCAATTCCAGAGTTTGATGTTTAATATACTAGCCGTTAATCGCTTTGGAACAAGTTATAAGAATAGCTACGCTTTGAAAATGAGAAATTGTCTGCAAAATTTCTCATTTTTTCAATTTTTGATAAGGTTGAACAAGTTTTACAAAAAAAATTGAAGAATGGCACAATTGTTTTCTAATATTACTATGTGCTGAAAACACGTAACATAGAACATTTACGCGTAATTTTCATTTCTGGTCCACGCATGGGTTCTTATGCTGAAGTTAGCTTGCTAAGAACTACTAATGCCATCTAGTCGTACAACTGCTGTACAAAATTTCTCCAAGGCTCACTACTTCACGTCGGAGCCATTTGACGGAAAAGCTGTTTTAATTCGTCAATAGTAGGAAAATAGGTGACGGTTCTGATCACTGAAAGGACAGATTTTTATAAAATCAGCCGTCGCGAAGATTCGAGTCTGCTATAATGTGAAACTGTCGATATAAGACCATTAGGATGTTGTTCAAATACTGGTTTAAATCAATAATATTATGCAGAATTATAATAGGTTCTATTTTTGATGCTAATTACTGTTTTTGATCAATAGAATTCATGTTATGTTTGATATTTTATTTTTCAGATACATAGGTGTATTGAACTAGGGAATAAGAGAAGAAACGAGGACAGCGTACGAGAAGTAGCAGAAGACAAAGCATTAGAATTAAATGGTTAGGATGCATACTGCGAGTAGATCAACTTTAACGATTATGATTTAAGAATTCTATAAGTTGAAAAAGTGACCAATAAAGATAAAAATATAAAAAACTTCATCAAAAAAAAATTATTCAATAGTGCTTTACCAAAGTTAATTGATTTGCTTTTCCAAAGTTCCTGGACTTTTTCAAATGCTACTTATGAAGAGCAGCTTTTAGAATTTATTGTAAATAACGATAAACCTCAGATTTTGCGTCCTATTTTATTGGTGATCACATTCATTCTTACCCTGCTTAATATCATCTTGGTCTTAATTCCTAGAACAAGACTTATGCTAGGGTTTCTTAATATAGTTACAATTACAAAAACGCAGAAAGGATAATGCTAATATAAATTTCTTTTTCAGGGATAAGCAAATCATCCGTGATCCAAATAATAGATGGTGTGGGGTCTATTCCCCCATGATAAGAATTTTCATGAAAATATTTCAAGTAAAATTGTCTTAATAAGATTATATATTACATTAATTACACTATAATTATAGTTTAACAGTTTCAATTTCTATATTAAGTAAAAAGAGATTGTTAATGCTTTTTTTTTTATTGACGTTCACCTTAAATTTTAATTAATCGTGCTTATATGAAAAAAAAGAAACGAAATAAGAACTAGTTAATTATCCAAACGAGAAGCGAAACCAAGACTTTATTATGTATTAATAAATAGCATCAGCGTCGTCAAGAATAGAACAGCAACAACAACAAACAAACAACAAACGAGACCATCAGCGACCGAAGGAAAAAGAAAGAAAGAAAGAAAAATGAGCCGGTTTCTCTATCTGTAGCCGCTGTACGTCGAAGTTTTCGTTCTACTGTCCTGTTCTCATGTTCTGGTGAGCCAAAAACCGGCACCAACAACACTTATTCTTTATGCTTCCTCTGCCATTCGCTCTTTTACGCGATCACCTGAGCAAAACGACCCAAGAAAGAGCAATAACACCGACTTTACCGCAAGTTACTAAAGCATGAGTTCACCATGTACAACATACTCAACGTGCATGTACAAAAATACCAAATCCATTTACTTTCAGCCTTCGAAAGAATTGACTTTGATATTCTATTTCTGCTTCTTTCTCGTTCTGATTACAAAATTAAAGGAGCACGTTTCCTTTTCTATTTTAAATCGCGCATAGAGAACAAGGTGAGAACGCGATCGCGTTCTTCATCTTGCGGTACATAACGTATCTACGCGAGCATGCAGAAGGACAGACGAATAGATAGGTGAGATAAATAGATGAGGATGATGGTGATGGTAGGAAAAATGTGTTGCCTTGTCTTCGGGTTACTGTACTGATTTGACCGAGACTGGATTTTACGTTTTGTTGTGTATAATTGCCCTCATCGCTGGTGATGGTCGATTTTGCGGATACGTCTTGGAGAGGATTAAGAACTGCTATGGTGCTCGGCGGTGTTAGAGTTTCGGTCCATTTCGAAGGAATTGGTGCATGAAGATCGACCAAATATACTACACGTGAAAGGTGAACTATCCAAATCGAGACGGAGAAAAAGTTTGTTGTATTTGGATGAGTTTTTTTAGCAAGATTTTGCGAATTCTCTATTAACGATGTACGGTGAATGTTATCGGAATTTTTGCAAATTACTTTTCGAAGAATTCCACATAGTTTGACGTCTTTATATATTGCTAAGACCCGCAGAAACTCTTAAAGGAAGCCTTTTGTCATATACACTGTGTTCAAAAAGTCTGGAAACATCCAGACGTAGGATTTTAATAGAAATTTATTTAATTCGTACGTATTTCAAAATTCCACTAATTGATTGATTGTATTTAACACCATTTATGAATTTGGTAGTTTTACGTTTTAAATACATCTCCTACATTTCTAATGTAACACCAACAAATGATGGTAATAATAATTCAGTATCTGGATGGTATATCGTTACATTCATTACTAAAGTTTCAATATTCATATATTTTCTAACTACTCTAAAAGTGTAAGTAATCTAACTTAACTTTCAATTCAGATATTCTATGTTATGAATAGGGGGCGGACACGAGCGGTTGATGACTCATCGCCCATGAGCGCACTATTGAAATGTTGTATTTTTAAAGAGGTTTTAATTTTATTTATATAATTGGATAACAATACAAAATACCTTATTATTTTTCCATTTTCTCTTCTGTGGAATTTGTTCTCTTTGAATGAAGTACATCCTTGTAGATAGAAAACGTCCTTTCTACATAGCAACTGGTTATAGGTGCGTACTGGAAATATTCTTTTATTTCAGCGTATTTAGCATACACAATTGCCGCAATGTTATTAAATCTGGATTTCTATTAAAAACTGCGTCTAACTTTAGCCAAAGGCCACATCCGAAGTTACTTGGAATTATTAATAGCCACATCTAATGTGGTTAATCCATTTTTTAATTTGAGTTTCGATTTTCAAAATATGTGATTAGTTTAGGCAAATTTCCAAAGTGTTCCTGAAGGAATAACAACTGATTTTTTTAATTTGGGATTTGTGTTATTCCTTGCACTCAGAAATACTTCGAGCATCGTCATTTAAACATGTAACGAAATTTTGTAAACTATCGCAATTCTCTGCATAAATACTATTTCTGTGTATGTTTTAGCAAAGCCAAGTGACGAACGTGCGATATTTTGGCATTCTGTAACGATGTTTTACAGACTTTGTAACAAATTTCGGAATCACTGACAATTCATTTTCATATCAGAAAAAGTAACATAAACAACGTTCTAGATCTAAATAAATGATAACTAAAAATGTACACGTATGTTATTGAAACTAAATAACAGTAAGTATATACATATTTACATTATTTCTCTTGCGAAATATAGATAAGGTAAATATAATAAATTTTAAAAACCCTTCACGCTCCTATCTACGCCGATGTAGAAATGATTTTATCCATAAATTCCTTATTTTATGGGCATTTTTGAAGTGAAAACTTCTATGGGCGCGTTGATGCATTGATTGTTGCGCACTGACCGAGACTGAGCCGTAACGCTCGGAATGTAACGCTCGTTCGGGTAAAGTCGGCTCGAGTCGAGTCGACTAAGGGAGCGAGAGAGATATAATAACGCGTCTCTGCCGGTGTCTGCTATACTCGCTCGGCAACCGTTTCACGCTCGGCTTTGTATTATAACACTAACTAGCGGTATTTAATTTCAATTAAATTGAAAATTAGAATAAATATGTACGCGAAATATTGTATTTTTATTTTCTGAAAAATTCTTGTCCGCGTGCAGATGCGATCCCGAGCCGCCCGGGTATGAAGCCGGCATGTTACCATTAGACCAGTGCGTACGTATGAATTTTTGAAGTGAAAACTTGATCAGACCGAGCGAAATGTACTAGAATAATGTATATACAATAATAATAAATATATATCTTTTAAATGTAATATAGAACGAAAATGGAAAATGGAAATGTAAATCAATATAGAACGAAAAAAAAAGTTGTATTTCCTATTATTAACCTCGCCTTGATGAAGTTTTCACTTCTGCCGTGTGGTCTTACGCACACCCATTTTTTTTTACTCATTCTCGGGCATTTCTCGGGCGTAAACAGATGTTGCAGTTCACCATATGAATAAGTGCTATTCAGTAACTGGGTGTTGTTTATATTATTTCTTTGCTACATTGTAACTTCGTCGTAGTTTAAACCGGTCATGCCCGCCCCCTAGTTATGAATATTGATTTGTTTTTTAACAAGCAGTGTTCTAGATTACATAAGTTCTTAACAAACGCGTCATGAACATTTTGTCCATAAGTTTATAAACTAATATCATCTGTGTAAAATATTATCATGCTGGCATTGGTTTCGCATGAGTTGCCGATACCATTGATGCAAATTACGAATAATACAGAATCCAGAATACTACCTTGGGGTAATCCATACTTATTTATAGCTAATTCCCGCAAAATGAACTTGTAGGAACTTTATCATCGAATTGCACATTGTAAAAATTTTAATAGCAATTATTTTGAACATACACTATAATAAATGCATCTTAGAATTTGTATATCTGTGTTTTCAAATTTCTTATTATTAATATTACATCATATCTCCATCGAAATTATCCAATCGCGAAATAAAAAATAATATTTATACATTAACTCAAATTTTAATCTACAACAACAGTGTTCCTTTCCTTATAATCACGCTATATATTATTGGATAATAAATGTAAATTTCTAAGACATAGAAGTATTAATATCTTATAGGTTATCATGAACTTACTAGTTTTATTGGAATCAGCGAAAACATGAATGAAATAGGAGTAGAGGCTTACCTGAAATACAAAAAAAAACTTGTTAGAAATCATATTACTATATAGACATACTTAATATAACATATAGGTTCTACATATAGTGTGTTAAACATGTTATACTACTGGCGGTCCCTAGGGATTGTTGGGGGAATTATCTGGCTCGTCAGGTTGGTACCATTGGGCCAAAATATATTGAATATGGTCTGAGTGGTTTATATACAAATAGTATACAATTAAGGGGGCTTACGCAGAAGTTCCGACTAACTGCCGTGAGGTAGGACGTAAGAGGGTGGCGCCACATGTGCTAATGTAAATTCCGCCGATGTAAGGTATTCGTTAAAATAAAACAAACAGCAGAAATTTTTGTTTTTCTTATTATGTTTTTGGATTAAATTGAATACAAAAGATTAATTAAGGCGTTGTTGGGAGTACTATCTTATAATTCAAATTATTTACTTCTACATTTCACTCTCAAAGTTCTCAAAATTTACAACACCATAACACAGTTTCAGAAACTTTATTTTAAAAACTAATTCCAGTCGAGCATGCATTGAGCCTTTGTTTATTTGTGTTTTAAATTTCGTTTTGATATTTCGTAAATAAAAGCAGCACTATTGTTTTAACGAAACCTTGTAAAGTCCAGAATTTATATTAGTGTCATGGCGCCATCCCCTTACGTCCTACCTCACGGCAATTAGTCGACACCTATGCGTAAGCCCCCCATCAAGAGTACATGGTGACCAGACTGCAATTTCTTGTTTTTATTGCTATAAACATTTAGAAATTCGTACTTCATAGGTACAATGTAACCTCCTAAGAAGTATTTGTCTTAATAAAATAATCCTACACTCCCTTCTAAATAGAAAGCAATGTAATGTAAAGAAACCAAGAAAATAAAACCAATTAGAGTAAATAAAATTTGCATTCTTCATCAAATTAATAAACTGCGAATGGATTGAATAGTACGATACTACAATTCAATAAACTGTGTTTTTTTTTACCAATTTCAATAGTATAAGAGAACTTCTATTAATTTTTGAATCATTACAATTTTTGTTGCATTTAAGATTTTGATATACCGTATGTGTCAATTTTCATTAGGTATAGGGATTCAATGTTTACGTGCGATTTATACGTATACAAGTAATACGTGGCAACGTGGCACCCCTACTGTACGTCACCAATCCCGGCAATAATCGACATCACAACGATTTTCTCCGATCTTCCCACATCTCCCGACCAGATTTTACATTCAGTGTTTAACTGCGAACACGTTGCGATCTAGTCTGCAATAAAAGCCGTCTTATTACTGGAACGGGACACATCACATGGCCGCCGCGATCTCCTGATCTAGTAGTTTATTATTATTTTCAGAATCCTTTTTTATTTACCTTATTTTTAATTTTATTAGAATTACGCTTTTGTTTGTGTCATGCAGCGTGAACGCAGCTTAATAATTCTCTGCATTTACTGAAAGGAAAAAGAAAAACAAATCCTTGCAACTCGTAAATATTATTTCTGAACGCATTACAAACACCCAAGCCGGTGGTCGAATAGGTACTGCTAAAATTGACACATGCTGTATACGTATTTAAAAGTGTACAAAAGTAACATTTGTAAAGGGCAGCATTAACATCTTAAATTAGACGTCGTCAAAACTGCTAACTAGTAAAATAATTTTATACTTTTTCGACTGAGAAATGATAGAATTTAAATACTGACATACAGCATGTTCATTATATTGTTGGATAAAGGACATTTTTAGTTAAAATGTTCATACAAAGATGTCTTTGAGAGAGGTTTTAAAGCAATTTAACTGGCTTATGCAATACTATATTGAATAAAACCAGAGCAATCCTCCGAGCAAAAATAATACAAAATATTTGGAAAGAGGCTTCAATTAAAATTCGATCACTTCAGTCTAATTATAAAAATATTTGCATACAAAGCAATATTCAATGAAAGGTCAAAGACTCAAAAAAGTCATATGATTCTCTACTATCCTCTAGTAGCTATCTGGATTTTCGTGTTTTCTAAAACTTCGAACAATATATTGCTTGAAAGACCTAAAATCTATATACAGAACTTTTGTCAAACATAATAATTTGGGAGAAAAAGAAAAAGTCTTGGTAATGGGTTCGATAGCGAAATACGTGGCTTCTTATATAATACTGGATTAAGATCTTGGATTGGCTAATACACTAATCCCTTGAAAAAATTTTAAAAATATTTGGAGACAATCATCATATAAGCTATATTCAGTGAAATTTCGAAGCTTCAACAAAAGTTATATGATACTCTACTTGGAGTGTCATATTTTCTAAAGTTTTGCTCAATACATTGGTTGAAAGACCTTAGGTGTATATACTAACACTTTGGCAAAGACATAACACTTATGCAGGAAAGAAAAAGTCTCTCTAATCGGTTCTGAAGGATTATATATATTGGACAAAGATCTTGAATGTCCAGGACAATACCTGCAGCAAATCATAAAAACATCTTAATATAAGTTGTATTCAATAAAATCTCAAATATTAAACAAAAGTTATATAATCTTCTACTATTCTATAGTAGTTGATTAGCCTGTCATGCTTTTTAACGTTTCTCAGTACATTGGCTGAAGACTTAAGATCTATATACAGAAATTTCGGCAAAACTTAATGCCTTATGCAGAAAGTCGTTAGAGTGGTTTCTAAAGAAAAATAATCTACTTTATATAATATTGGATCCAGGACAATATCTGCAGCGAAATTCCAAAGATATTTGGAAACAATTTTTATAAAGCCCAATTCAATGAAATCTCAAAGACTCAACAAAAGCTATGATATCCTACTATTCTGTATCAGCTATTTTGTATTTGCATCCCTCCTAAAACTTATCAATCTTCAAAATCTGTTAAAAGTTCATAAAAAAATCACAAATGCCTAAACCGTTTTAATTTCATTTTTATAGGCCGATGACAGTATTATATTAGGAAAAGTCAAACAACCGTCCTTGTAATCCGTAACTGTAAAAGTTAACTGGGATACTGCCTATCCCTTGGCACGCAACGTTTAGGAATTAAAATTTTCTAAACATAATTAATCCCAACTCTTCAAGCAACCATCCCATTATAAGTTTATAGACAAGTGCATACTTTCACTATTAAAATTTTAAACCATTAAGTATGGTAAATACATACTACTAGTAGTAATAATTCCTAATTTATCTCTTATAAAGACCTAGTAAGTACGCTATGCATAGAATGCATATACACAGATATACAATACAAACACACACATATAGAGAGAGAGAGAGAGAGAATGTAGCGGGTAATGTACGATGCCGATGCGGTTATTCATCTATCTGTGTTGGCTGGGCGCTTGTTCTTACTGTTGCTGCTGCTGCTGTTGGCTGAGTCGTGTTCGCAAGCCTTCGATACGTTACACTTGTTATGTGTAAATGAGGTTACTCACATTATGTGCGGATTTTGACCCCTTTCTCGGCTAGAGACCTCCCGTAACCCGTTTTATTTATCGTTCATTCGTTCGGGCGGTGAATAGCAGAGACCTCGGCCGTATTATAACCACCACCACTACTATTACACTGATCTGCTGTTGCATACATCATAATTCATTTTGTACTTCATTGACACACCATCTTACATCCACATTTTTAAATACCAAAAAGAGATAGATAAATAGGTATTTGTTGGCATTGCCCCAATAGTGGATATATGTCAATATAATTAAATTCAAAATATAAATACAGTTTAATTAATGTGTTATGGACCTATTTCCAGATTTAAGGAAAATATCATTTTGAATTCTTGCAAATTTTAATTTCGATTATTCAGGAAGTTGACATGTTCATAGTAGAATATATTTCTTATGTAAAAAGACAAACGTCACAATATTTGATATGACAAAAAATAAAACATCCTTAGAATTATTAAAGATTCAAATAATCTGCACTTTCGGAATATTGGGGGGACGTTAATTACTTCCATCATCCACTTTCTTCCAAAGCCTGACATTTTTTTTTTAAATATTTAAACAATTATTTTTTAAATTATCAAAAAAAGTGAAAGAAGCGTGGGCCTTTTTCCGAAAATATTTGTACCAAAAAAAAAAAATTGAAAATTAACGACACTACTATAATTTAAAAAAATTTCTAACTACGATTTTGAAAGAGTGGAAAAATATTTTTACAATTAAACCTGTGATTTGGAAAATAAAATAACTACTCCAAGAGCAACTGTTGGCGAAATTTTAAAGTGAAATATGGTGCAGTTTCGGCTAGCTGGCGGAGTTTCGCCATACCAGATTTATCGGTTCTGGGAATTCTAAGGGAGACACTTATTTATTGCAAAAGAACTTCTCAAAAAACATTGAAATGAATTTCAAAACTTTACTAGTTTGCCGCAAGAAGAATTTATTAAAGCATTAGAACTTACTTAACATACATTTATTATTTTTTTATAGATAATAATGTATTTTATAAAAAAAAATCTTGATTATGCTATGACATCTCCAATTTCACTGCACGGTTAGTATTAGAAGATTTAGAAAAGGCTATTCTTTCCAAAACTGAAGTCACACCAGTTTTTTACAAACGTTATATGAGTACAACGAGATTATTTTGACCTGTCCTGGGTTGGCAACAAAAAAGTCCCAGTATTATCAAAAACTAGGAAATATTTACTTCCGTGAGTTGTCCATACTAAATTTACATGTCAAATGTCAAAACCATAATGTATGGAAGTGTCTTGTACTTTCGTATTTTCATTGTTTTATTGTCGCTTTTCTGTCTATTTCAAGAGAATATACCTGGTATATCCATGCCTTTTACGATACAACAGGATACGTTTACTGTAATGTCGCACTTTCGCAGTCGAACATTGCAAACCAAAACCTAACAACCAAAATAATTAAACTTGTTCGCCAATTACACTGTGTTCCCATATTAAAATCAGTGTGGCCAACCTATTACAGTTCAATATGATCACGTTCTATTTCATATTAAATTTTAAATTACTTTAAAATTAGTTTTTCTCACTGCTGAAAATACTAATTATAATTTTCTGCTCTTAGCACTGATAATTATTTAATTAGGTAAATTTTAAGCAATCGGGAGGCCCTGCATTCGAATGTTTAAAAAATTAAAAAGTTACCTAATTAAATAATTATCAGTGCTAAAACCTGGAAATTATAATTAGGACTTATCATGCAAAACTTCAATTTACATTAAAAAAAAACATTAAAACAAACTTTTTATATTAAATATTAATTCGAGAAAATAATAAAATTTTAACCAAGTTATATCAAAAACAACTTCTTCATGTAGATATTTAAAATATAATTCATACTAATCCATGTCAATCAAGGAAAGTGTTAACAAACAGACAGAACAATCAAATTAACAAGTTCTATGTGATGAAACCAATATTCTATGTAAAGAACGAAATAACAAAACTAGAAATTTTCTAGAACCTATACAAAGAAAGAAACATGATAATGCAGTAAATGACCGAACTGATTCAAAATGTGGCAATAGCCTTATCATTCGATAATTTAATAGGATATGTTCGGTCTGATACATTTCCATAATTGCTAGGTTGTCTAGGATACACTAATATGAGTTTTTATTTACAACCATACACGTAATGGTGACATTTCTGACTTTTGGGAAAGTTTGGAAGTGCCACATTTTTAACGTCCACTTCCGGCTCAATCAAATGTTTATTTACTCTTAATTTTTTGTAATACATATATTAAAAAGCCTTTCGACAACATTCTAACAAAATCTCATTTATTAAACTTATTTAATATTAATTGTACACCTTGCTGATGAAATAGTGATTTCTTTTCCTTTTCCATTCGAGCTAATATATCTGGATTGCTACGGGAGGACTGTTTCCCTCAGTTCCGGTGGAGTGCAGACCTTGAAGTCTTTACTACTCAACATAATTTCTTTTATAATTTTTTCACCGGAAAAACTGACCTTTTTATTTGACGTTTATGCTATAACATCAGAAAATTGTCAACTCGATGTGTCAAATCAAAACCTTTACCGGAATTTTTATCAGAAATAATTATTAATCTTATGGTTGTAAATAATAGTATATTAAAATACAAGTTTCATAAGACACGATTTTTGCGCACGCGTTCAAGTTTAGAAAACGAGCCGCTAGGCGAGTTTTCTAAAGAACAAGTGCGCAAAATGTCTTATGAAACGTGTATTTTATACTATTTTTTCTATTTCGGTTATTAAAAGTTCAAAAAAGTTTAAAATAAGAGACATGTTTTGTTCGAATATTTTAGAAATTTTGCTTTTTTGAAGTTGGTTACTCTGATTTTTAAGTAGAACGTTTTAAATATTTGAATATCGGTGATGCTATATGTAATTGTGTTTAAAATTCAGACTGATTTATACAATAAATTATTTCAAATTATCAACAAAAAGGACGAAATAAATAACTGTAGGCCCCCAGAGATTCGCAAAATAGCAGAAGACAATTTACAAAATCTTTCGTCCACAAACTCTCTACATATTTATCAAAACAAACTTTTATAACAGTTGTACTATTCAACATGGTAAGTAAATGTCAATAGAAGCATCCGAAAACTTATCATCCAACTCTGCTTAACAATTTATATTGCTAATTAGTAAGTGAAATGTTAGAATGTGTGCTTTTTATTCTTTGTACAATTTTATTGCACATTTTTGTTACTTTAAAGGCTTATATTTTGACATTTAAATACGATTTGGTTCCATTTTTTTTTTGTTACCAACTTCAAAAAAATAAAATTAGCGTGCGATAAAGTAATACTTTATGCAACCAAAACGGGTGTCGTAAAGTGAACTTTATAGCACCGGAATAGAAAAAATAATATTCAAACCTCGGTGAAAAGTTTTATTCCTGTCTCTACTTAACTACTTAATCTCTCGACAGTAATGAAACACTTTCCACCTCGGTAAATAATATACTATTTCTGTACCATATATTTGTCCAAGAAAAATATTTGTCCAATATACGTTATAGGTTTAGTAATGGTTGTTAACATTTTAATGTTTTAATTGTTTCATGTTGATTAATTGACATTAATTAATTAATTATCGAAAAGTTTTAATTTTGTGTTTGTTTGAGTTTATTGTACAGCTGCTAAAAACCACGAAAAGGCATTGTATATAAATTTGTTGGATGTTTTTAAAAAGTCTTTTTATTATAATTCTCACATACATATTTACTTCCGCACATGTAATTCAATGTTTTTTATTACATTTTCCTGAGAATTCCTGCGAGTTTTTACACAGTTAACAGTTTAACTATATAAATCTACTGTTAGTTTGCTAGACATTATGTACGAGTGCGTCATTTCTACAAGTTGACGCTCGCTAATTTGCAATCCTTTTTTTTCTTCTACATGGAAGTTATAAATGCCCCGTTTATGTAGTTCAAGTGCTTGACGGTTCATGCTAGGTCGTATCTACACGATGAGGTTCTTAAAATTTTCTTATGACTAATAATAAAATTTTATCGAGGCGGACAGAGTATATAACTAGTAGTAGTAGATGGAAGACGTTGACCTTTCTTTTATTGCTAGTCAGCAAGTTACCATGAATAGTAATACGAAAATGTTCTATGAATACAATGTTGTGAGTCGTCATAATCGATATATCCTTCCTTAACTTGTTCTACCGTATAGTCAGTCTACTATGAATATGAAAATTGTAATTATAATGGATCACGAATAAGAATATAGATAGAAAAATAGAAAGAACGGAAGTGCTTAACTCAACGAATGAATCAGAAGCAATGGTACCTATACGATAATGAAAATACATCAAAAGGCAGATAATGCAAATATACAATTAGTGTGCATTATGAGGTACGGACGTCTAAGAATGGTGTAGGAGAATAAGCTGCTCTGTGGAAACGTATCATATAGAAATAAGAAAGTAATACTGAGAAGTGAGAAGACAAAGTGGATGTTTAATGAGGTAAGGACAAATAGGTTGCTGCTGCAAGTATGCAAATGGAAGATACCATATACAAAGAAAATAAATATCTAGGAATATGAATGCTTAGTATGTTATGTGGTGCAAATATCTAAAAGTAAGTTGGACCCAAATAAGTTACTGATAGATATGTGGTCAGCTATCTAAGGAAAAATATCGATTTCCACTGAAAGTATGGAGATGAAACTAGCCATAGTAAAATAAGAATAGATTTAGAAAAAACACAAATCCTTTTCTCTTACGTGGTACAGACATCTAAAGAGGATGGAGTAGAATAAATCGCCACTGGAAGAAGTACTGGAACGGAATCCATTTTGAAAAAAGTGGATTATGACTGTGTGGTCGTATGGCAGTCATACAGCAAGAATGGGGGAGATACAGTTATTGGCGCAAGTTTGGAAATGAAAGAGAGGAATGCAAATATTAAAAATGCTATGCGTGAAATGTGCCTAACGGATCAAGATTGGGAAGAAATAAAATTCTGCTTTTAGAAATGGCGAAATAGCAATATACCCGTTGTATACAGCATGCGTTTATTGGCGCAATTTATTTTCCAAACAGATTCAAAGCCACTAGGAAGACACTAATATCTACCGGAACTAGAAACAGAATGAACTCATACCAGTCGACTTATCAAACATTTGTCAAGAACAACGCTGTACATAAATATTAATGGTAATAATAATACGTCTGGTATTTAACTTGATAAAGTGGCTTTTGCGTAGTTTGCTCCATATGGATAAAACACCAATAATTGTGTTTGCTCATAGTTTATTTTTGCAATACTATTGAGACGGGAATAATATATTATGGACCAGCAAAGGATCAGCTCCATCCGAATGAAGACGATTTGACTATAAGGTAATGTCATCAGCGGATATCGAGACATATTGGTCTAAATCATTGCAACGGTCTAAAGACGCTCCCATGAGGTGGTATACAAGTAGTCACAGAAAGGACGATGCTGTCCGAAATAATCAACGAGTTGTGTTCTGCTTGTTAAATAATTTGTAATTAATTTATTGCAAATTCCTCACAAATCAAACCATAGCTATCAAGTCTAACCTAAAGAATTTCACGTCTAACGTAATCAAATATTGTTGATAAGTGTTTAAAAGGTGCTAGTACATTTCAGGCTTTATCTAACTTCTTGTATATTATATATAATACATAATATCAAAATAATTTTTGTTTGAGTAAATATAAAAATTAATAAAAAATAAAATAAATAAAAAATATAATACAGTATACCTAACTATATGCATGCCAGTATTATTATATCACTTATGTTGGTCATTGCATTGCATTTTTTCCTCTCTCATTGAAAGCGCGTGTCGAAATCCATGAAGTAAATATTATTTCGTTATTCCAGTACAAAACTTGATCGCTTTTGCAATAATATCACAACGCTGACTGATCTTGCGCCACCGTTGGCTAATTTTAATGATATAATATGTAAAAGGAAGAAAAATTTCGAACAGCAGGTCGCCGGGCGGCAAATAGAAAGAGAAATTTCACATTATTGCCCCGAAGGTTCTGGCGTCCGTGATGTAGAGATTTCATTTTTCTACTAACACACAAACCGTACGCTTTACGTTAGAAATATGGAGTTGAACGTTTATGGTAATTAATCATACGAACCTTATAATAATAACTATACCATAATGGAGTTACATTCATATTAGCTTAGAAGTAGGCACATTATACATATATATACTTTTTTGATCGGGCAAGATTACATTATTTCCTTATTTTAGAACAGATATAAATTCCATTTCGATTTTGTCTTTAACGATAAACCGGCATAATTGTAAGAGTTAATAAATATCAGATTGCAAAGGAATAATTTCGGAACATCGCAATTTTTAGTCGACAGTTCTACCTTCTTTCTAAGTCTTATCACTAATAAAATCTGTGTATTTTAATGGAGTAAATAAAATACGTATCACTTTGTTATATCACTATATTAAACTAAATATGTGATTTTGGTCATTATACACCAAATAGGGAATGCAGGATACACAAAACAAGAAAAAGGCGTACACTAATATAAAAAATAAATTCCAAGTATAGTAGTTCATATTCCTGTGCTCCTTTTTCTTGTAATCTATGTCCTGGTTTCCCCAATTAATATATAAATAATGTACATTTTGTGTTTCATTTCTAATACAGTGCTTGTTAATGGCCCATTCAGTTCATTATGAAATATTACAAACTAACTGCTTACAATTAGTTTTGTAATTATAGTGCCTCCAAATAATTATTTTTTCGAGTAAAAACTATAGTTTTGATATGAATAATATATTTTATTTCGTGTAAAAACAATAAGATTTAAAGTCAATAAAATCTATATTGCAAAACTTTTGTCAAATGTCGATGGCTTTATGTTGAGATGAACACAAGTTAACTCAAGTTTTATAGACAAACTCTTTCAATGTTCGATGTGTTCTTCTACACATTATATTCTTGCAGAGAAATTACTCGTCACTAAGTTTTAATGAATCATATTCCACCTTGAAATGGCACTCGCGGTATCGATGTACTCCAAACAATTCTAAAAGCTTATACTACTCTTCGATAGATGGCAATACCCTTCTAAAAATCGATGTATTTTCATTAAATAATCATTTGTCATCTGCCCTTCGTCATTGTAGATTTAATGAATTCTTTGTATGGGATAATTTTGGAGTACATACACAATAATGGGATACCAGAATCGCAGTGCATTTTAAATGTATATAGCAACTTATCCTGATAAATACGAAATAAAACTATATATTGCCTTATGTAGTGCCATCATATTTTACTTGCTGGGTGCAGAAAAGCAATTGTTCCAAACAAGAATATATGAAGGAAATGAGAGGGAAGTACTACCATACCATCAATATCCGAATTGAAAAATCTTGAGCGAAACTCAACTATGTTGGCTCATAGGGAAGTATTTACGTCGCTGTCATATAAAACACCCAATCTGCACGAAAGAAATCATACACACAATTCTACCAAGCTTTTTGATATAATTGAATTCTACAATAAAGCAAAAGCTGAAGTTAAAACATTTTCATTATCTAAGGAAGAAATCTTTATATAGCAATTGCCATTAAAGTATACAAAAATACTATTTACTATCACTAGGTTTAATTAAAATCTTGAAGCTTTTAGCTGTTCGTCCCTTGTTGTAAGGCACACATATATACTGGCATAAACAAGTTTCTTTATACTAGACAAAGAGCATTTTCCAAGTACATCTTCTCTCAAAAAGGCAGCATTGCTTATGATTGCTTGTTTTTCTTAGTTGATGTGGCAAAATTGGTATTCCACCCAACTTTGCCAGTCAACTAAGAGAAACTAGAAGTCTTCATGAAAAAAGTGATTCATTGAAACAAGGCGAAATTACATAAAATTTGGGTTCAAATTAACTCCATTCTCATAATTTGGCTCCGTTGGGTTTCTTCGTATTCGGAAAGTTAGAAATTTAACAGCGACTTCAAAGAAAGTAGACTTCGAAGAAAGCTGTTTTTCTCATACAATAGAAAAAACTTTCTTTTTCTACTTCTCCCAATTTGTTTATAGAATTAGCTATTAAGCATTTGAGTGCTCGTGTATATTAATTAAAGAACAGAAATCATTGCGCATATGTAAAAAAATACCAAGTGCTAATCTTAACATTTTGAAATCTGTTGCAATTCGTTGCCAAAATTGTCTTTAGAAAAACTTAAATTTTAAATTGGCCACAGTTGCGTAGCAATTCGAAATCTTTCAACGCATTTCTAACGCTTCATCAGTCACACACAAAAAGAAACAATTTATCAGTGCAAATTATCTTCTTCGAAACACATCTCATGTATCATCAAACAGTTTGTGTATATTATTTCAGACATATAAAATATCGGAAAATAAACAAAATCTCGCCCATTATGTAATCATTATACAAGTGGAATTTCGTATTGCATATTTCATTACTTACACAGATACATACTTCGCGCTTAAATCATTGCCCGGCCGCATTTGGTGCTGTTGAACGGACTCGACTGACTATAGGTCAATCAACCGAGCAGCGTTAGCGCACACATTACACTATGAACAAGTTATTTATGTTGTAAGTAAAATGTGTGTAGGATTATTATTACACGGACAATTTTCCATCCTTTCTTGGTCTGCAAACCGTAAAATCCTTCGCTACTAAAAGAGAGATGCTGTTATATATGTCACAATAAGTGTACGCCAAGTTGTTATGACCTTGTGTGTTCGTTGTACTATGTATACGAGTCATCTAAAAAGGTTCAGTTTTTTTTTGTTTGGGAAAATTTTGACATGCGACATTTCTATTATTATTACACTCAACATTCTTTATTATTAGCGGACGAATTTTAGATGAAAGGCGGGTAAAATATGCGAGGGCAGATTAATTTTGGAACTAAACATATGCCAACGTAACTGAACAAAAAGTCTGTTGAGAAAATGTTTATAAAAAACGAGACAAGAATCGGGCAATAATGATTGATTCGATTTCTGAGAGGAATCCAGAGGCCATGACGATAAATGATTGAGCAAGGCGCATTTCTCGCCTAGTACATGGGACAATTATATTCATAACTAGGGGGCGGACACGAGCGGTCGATGACTCATCGCCCATGGGCGCACTATTGAAATTTTCTAATTTTAAAGAGGTTTTAATTTTATTTATATAATTGGACAACAAGTGGCTGGTGATCTATAAATTACAAAATACATTATTATTTGTTCATTTTGTTGTTCAAGTCGAGTAAAGGAGTATTAATATTTACTAGCATTACTTTCTCAAGGTTCTCTTCTGTAAGACTTGTTCTCTTTGAATTAAGTACGTCCTTGTAGATAGAAAACGTCCTTTCTACATCGCAACTGGTTATAGGTGCGTACTGGAAATATTCTTTTATTTCAGCGTATTTTAAAGTTTGATTTTGTGCCATTGTCCCCATACACAATTGCCGCACAGATTCTGTGGAGAGCATGTGCTACACAAGTAATATAATATATATAATAACTAATACTTGTACCAAAATTTGATATATTTTCCTTAGTATTTCAGGAACAGGTTCTCAAGATATTACTATTTATGTAATATGCGTTTGTTACTTTTTAGGTTATAGGGACATTATTATAATTATATGCAGTAGTTAAATTAATAAATAAAAAAGGGTGTTTAGTGTCCTTATATGTAACTTAAGTGAAAGGCGTGCTTTTTTTTGAATAAATGATAGAATTTAAAAGTAATCACATTCGTTCTTTTATTCAGACTTCGTAAATTAACATGAATTGATACACAAAAATCTTAAATTAAAGCAATAATTTTCTGGCTATAAAACTATCAATAATATCTATTAAGGACAGCAAAACATTTAACTATACAAAAAAATATACAAACGAAAATATAAAAAAGAAATACAGATATTTGAGTCCATTTTTCAATAGCTTAAAAAACACAAACAATCTCTTAAGAAAAATTTATAGTTTTAGTTTTTATTATGGGGGCACCTTCATAAATACAGTCTTATTTTATTTTATGTAGTTTTAAATCTATAATCGCGCTAATACTGCAAATTATAATGTTTTATATTATCATTCTTCATATGCCAATCTATATACCCTCTTAGTGTGTGGTTATGCATCGGTAATCTAGTTCTTGTAATATCTATTGTTGGAAAGATTGGCGTGCTGTTATTCTTCCTACTACTTTAAGATAAATCAAAATTTATATTGTGTTGAAGATGATGTCATATCGTGCATTACAGTGTTTCATTGCCTCTATGTTCTGTTATAAATAAAAAAAAGACCTTTTTAGAAAGGGCGAGTAATATAAGTACATCCCTATTGAGTAAAATCAGCGATAGAATGAGCAATTAATTCTAATCGTTTGCTTGTTTTTTGCTTCAACTACGAATAGCATAGATAATAATCTGGTGTCTAACTATGTATAACACTTGACTTTGATTTTATAGGCACGTTGTATAATTTAAAGTAATCTGATAATCATTTTCCGAAGTAATTAATATCAATTTTTGCTAGTCGAATAGTAGTACTACATAGAATATATGCAAAATATTGTACATTTAAAATAAACACAAAATTAAGATACATTTTGCAATTATTAATCTATACATGCAAAGGTAAATTAAAGGTTCTTACTCAAAATTAACTACAAGCTTTAATAACAATTTATAAATAACAAAGGTTTGACATAAGACTAAAAGTATTTCTAGAATGAATTTAATTTTAGCGCTGTACCTACACTAACAAGCTATGAAGTACAATTACTACAAGTTAACAATTTAATATCATAAATAACACCCGAATAAAATGATTATAATGTATGTATTATACATTTTTGCCTATAAACAACTAATAAAATATCAATTAATTTGAATAGTAAACAAAGTATTAATAAAAAAATAAATGAACTGAATCGGTACAAAAATAAACGACATGTGCGCCACACCGTGGAGTTCAAGCGAACATCGCTTCTGTAAATTGCGCCGAACGTCGCTAGATGGCGAAACTGAAACCGATCGCGTAATAAATTTAATTCCACGATCCAGGCCGGGTTTTCAATGCCAAGGTCGCCGAACACGTGTGCCATCAACATTCTACAGAGAAAAATCACGACTCCCAGAGCAAGCGCGCATACATATCAATTAAATCGCCTGATTTATGGTGATTTAAAAATGAAAAAGATAAGTTTCGTTTTCCATTAATGAATGCTGTCTTCAATTGATAAATACATACATATATGTATAAATGAAACATTATGTAGAAAGTTTAATTGTTATGTTAAGACTTTTACTAGCGTATAAATTACGTTTGTTACGTGTTGTTGTTGGATTGTTTGCCTATAATACATTCAAAATTATTTCTACTATTTTGTTTTATTTACTTTTTTTTTAAATTTTAAACGTATACAATTGTAAAAAGAAAGTGTGGCTATGTTTTACATATTATTAAAATGTTATTTATTATAGATTACTTTCCGAATTTTCATTTTCGTTAAAAAATGTAATCTGATGAAATTAGATCGTCGTGTCAGTAACTACTATTTCCTAAATTAATTATTAATAATTACGTATATTTGAAATAACGCAAAAGGTACATTTTTGGTACCTATGGTCACCTAAAACAATTTGTCATGGAGTTGCCAAGAGATGGAAACTGTTTTAAATGGCTTAGTGAACACAGTTCATAGCTTAACATGATAGGACTTAAATCCATTCTTTTTTGGAATCAACATTATAAAGTAAAATTAATTCTTAATATAGAACGTTGGTAAACGTAACTGAGAAATTGTATTTTAACATGTGATTTAATACTTATTCAGAAGCCAATCAAAAGAATTTAAGTACTATTGCTATTATGTGTCATCAAAAATGTTGAAAGTATCCATTTCCTTGATAAACCAGTGATTCGTGAAAATCTTAATAAACCCCATTAAAAATGTGTTTAATTTGAAGCAACAGTGTTAAACATTAAAAACGATATTTAAGACAGGTCATATTAAATGTTATGTATATGAGATCCAAAAAATTCAACAAATTATAATATATTAACGAAGAGCATTAAGATAACATTAAATGTATGTAAACAATATTTGATAAACAGGATTAATTAATGTACAAACATATTGTTGAATAAAACTTTCCTTATCAAACATTATTTAATGTACATATATAAATAACATTTAGAAGGTCAATGACATTTTTGTAAGATACCTAGAAATGAATCTTAAGTAATTGATTCTTTGCATGTGCAAAATATATTCGGTGTAGATACGTAATAGGAACATATTTAATTCTAGACTTCTAAATGTTTAACGAATATAACAAATGCATATTGTCTCTAACATATTTATAATTTAATTAATAAAACTACTGATTATCAGCACCAAATTATATTTTATTTCAAGTTACATAATATTAGAGATACATAATACTAATAATAGGGTGACATGTAGGAGTAAATAATTTTAATTGTAAGAAAATATGTACTCCCAACAAATCCTTAATTAATTCTTTGTATTCAATTTAATGCAAAAAAATTATAAGAAAAACAAAAATCTCTGCTAGTTGTTTCACTTGAACGAATACCTTACAACGGCAGAATTTGCACTAAGGTATATCCCCCCCCCCCCCTTTACGTCCTACCACACAACACTTAGTCGGCACCTCTAAGCCCTCTTAAATAAAGAATGCACAGTGTTGGTATGTATACCGAATTAGAAAACAACCTGTATATACCTGAAAGGTATGCCTAATCAGGAAAATAATCGTAATTTTTTTAAGATCGCTTTTACACACAATCTAAACATTTGAATGTAATATTCAAAGCGACAATAACTACTTCAAATAGTACATATTACAAGCTACATTACAGAAACTAACCTGGGGATGAATCTTGATATCCTCTATTAACTTGGTACATATTGGATATATTCAAGTCAATTAGGTACCCTTACGATGTCAACGGAGAAATATGGAAGGAAATAAACGAATGATTCACACAAATTTCCCGGCTACTCAACCCTCAAAACTAACGATTGTAATTTTTCCGGGTATGTGGAAAATTTCAACGCTGCACTAATAAAGGACGGCGATATCTAAATACGGGCGTCGAATTATCGGTAGCGTCCTAGACCACCGCGCGCATCACACTACTTGTTTCACCTGTAGGGGACACCCTTGAATAAATGGCGCCAAACTACCCCCTACTCTTGACTTGTTAAACATAATACCACGTTCCTTAAACACGTGCAGACTAATAATTTATTCTTAATAAAGACGTAATTTTTCGACGAATTATTTATGCATATTAATTCGAGAAAGTAAAACGAAAAAATCACGCAAATATTTGTTATAATTTGGCTCTTCTGGCAGGCCAAGCTTACCGGCAGGATATCGCGAGTTACACTGAATTTTTTTCGGCTCCCAATAATCTGCCTTATTTTTACGTCAACAGACTGTTTGTTGCTATCTCCAGATTAGTGTTGTATAAATTTCGTACGAAAACATGTACTTACAGAGATATACGTAATGAAGTCTATAAAAAATTCGCACTAAATTTTTTGTTAGGTCTCTGACATCTGATAAGGTGTAATTGCAATATTTCGGGCGTGATTATCTTGAAGTTCAACGAACTTTGAAGTGTCACCTCCCCACTAGGTTATCGAAATTTTGTGTTTAATGATCCAACTCGTAGCGTTCTAATTTTGTACGTACGCATCGTCGTTTTGTTCTCCTTTTTTTTCACGTATACTTTCTGTGTCTGGAGAAACGAGGACAGTCAATGTGTTATCAGGAAAAACATACTAGAAAAGAGTCGGTTTATTTTTTGGAGATTATGCCAGTAAGATAAGAAACGTTTTATTTAATTTTAGTACATTGTGCATGCCAAGGTACTACTAATGACACTTACATGTAATTTTGTTTACGATTTTGTTGTTGTGGTAATGTCTGCTGATAATTTTTGATTTACGATGACTTTGTATTGAGGTAGACGAAAATACAAAAACAAATAAAATGTATAAGTACTCTAATTACTGATGTAATTAATCTGTCGAACTAATGGCAAATATGATGTCTTTTGTTCTAAATATTTTGGCATGGAGTACACAGTTCAAATTGCCAGACAATGATTATTGTTTTCAATGTAAATTCTTAATTTACCTTGAAATTCGCATATATTATGCACATTAGATTTTGGACATAGATTTGTTTATTTGATTACCGTTGACAATGACTATACAAATATAAAAACAGATCGATATAATAGTCCTACGTTAGGCGTCATAATTATGATGCTCACACTATGTATTTAATCACACAATATATTTCAAATTACTAATTGAAACTGGGTTTTTAAGATTTTAAACGTTTATTTAAATTGATTTGTCAATAATTGATTAACACAATATATTTAAAATAACAAACTGAAATTGAATTATTAAGATGTTGAATGTTTATCTAAATCAATTTTATTAATGATTCATTTAATAGCCTCACGTTGCACAGTTGTCTGAAACGTCCAAAAAGTTGGTCAAAACTTAAAAAAACATTTTTTTTTTCAAATAGTTTCTTGTGTGGTAGTCGGTAAACGAGGTACCTGCGCGTCTATTTCTCGAATAGCAGATAGATGGCGCGCTTACGGGACGTGTAGTTGTGTGTGAAAGTCGCGATTGTCAAAACTTGCTACGTGCAACGTTCAACAATAAACGAGAAAAACAACATTTGAAGTGCACACAAAAATTCGTGAACGTGCAAATATCTTCAACAAGAAGATGGAGGATGCGCCTGATGATTGGTATAATGTTTTGACACTTAACTTTTTTTAAACAATTTTTTATAATTTGTTATTAAAAATTTTCCGAAATTGTCAAAAAAGTTATGTTTCCGCGAGACTCCGCGTTGTTCGCTGATTCATTTCCCAGATGAATGTCTAACTAACTAGAAAATCGAAAATTCAGGTGCGACTTTCTGCGATTCTCCTCGCAATTGATTTATTTGTATTAGGTTGCGCGGCCCTATACATGTGACGCGTCACATGTATATGTCACATCATAATTACATATTTTTAATTAATCTTGAAGAGCTTTAATATGCGCACCATCCGAACCAAATAGTAACTTAGAAGAAGTCACTTTGAATTATTTAAAGTGCAATTACCAAGAAATAATCATAATTATTATCATTATTTTCATTATTATCATTATTATTATTATTATCATTATTACTATTGTTATCATAATTGTTATTGTCTTTATCGTAAGTATAATTATAAAAAGTATAATGAGAAACAACACAAAATTTATTATGCCAAATTTTATATTATTTTATCGTATTTTTGAACATAAAACTGGCAAATTAAAACTCCCCATTTTGCAATTTACCATTTTTACCTCAAATCTACAATCAGAAAGTAAAAAAACTAAAGCATTCTGATTTTCAGCCAAATCCGAACCTTTTTCGAGTTTTGACCAGCTTTTCGGGCGTTTCAGACCACTGTGCGTTGGGCGCAATAAATATGTAATGATATGGTGCTCATACAGTAAATTTGAAATTATAAGTTGAAATTAGGTTTTTAAAATTTTGTATGTTATTTTCATTAATTTATCTGATTATGCCATAAACATGAAAATATAAACTGCATAAAATTATCGTTTTGTCTAGCTTTTGGCACAAGATGACGTATAAAAGCACCATCCAGCAACCTTTCTTATTTTTACAAAAATGCTTTTTCTTAATGTAACACTTTAATACATATTTCATTTGGAATTACTTATTTTACTGAAGTTATGCTACCTCCTTCGGTAAGTATATTTCATTAGAATATATAAATTCATAAAACTTTCTTTGTTTTGTAATATAAATACCATAATATACACCATCTGCACATGGTTTTGAAAGGGAAATTAGATAAATATATATACACAGAAACACTGTTGTGCATTAACTTAAACGAGTTAAAACACGTGACTGTCAACGTTTAAATGCCTCATTTCAAATGACGTCAAAGAAAAATAGTATGAACCATCCTTCTTGCCAAACTATATATAAAAAATATATAAATTCATAAAACTTTCTTTGTTTTGTAATATAAATACCATAATATACACCATCTGCACATGGTTTTGAAAGGGAAATTAGATAAATATATATACACAGAAACACTGTTGTGCATTAACTTAAACGAGTTAAAACACGTGACTGTCAACGTTTAAATTCCTCATTTCAAATGACGTCAAAGAAAAATAGTATGAACCATCCTTCTTGCCAAACTAAATATATTTTCCTACATTATCCTTGAGGGATTATGCAGAAAAATACTAAAAACTAGCATAATTTCGATATGAACGATTATCTATTTGTTTAGCATTTAGTAATTATTATTTAGTTTCCACTCTTACATAAACAAACTTACTCTTATGCATGTGTTAAAGGTTCACGCCAATAACTTATATCGAAAATAGAAGATTGACGTCAATAGGCTGGAGTATATTCCAGATAAACACGCTCCTCGTTAGATGGACAACTGATAGCATCTTTTTCGGGAAATATCACGTGTAAGAAATGCACCTATTTATTTATGTAGTGAGACAGGAAGCACATGGCAGTGACACTCGTTGTTTTACTGTTACTATATTAAAACCGCCAGAAATAATTTGTTACGATTATGTACTTATACATAATCTGATAATGAAAAAAATAAATTATATTAGCGTTAATAAACAAAATGTCCTTCTAGTTAAATTACCATGCATTAAAAGTGAACGTTCAAAAGTCGGCCTATTTAATAATTCTCCCAGATTGAAATAAATCTGTTCCACTTAATTATTGTGGGCTTAATCCTCAGTTAGATCCCCTTCTAACGGCGTAGAAATGAAGTAACAAAACCATCCCTGCACATACAATAAGTCTAGATGATTTCAGTAGTAATACGTGCTTGAATAATATAGGGCCTCAGTGTTTTTTATTCATTTTTGTTGGCTTCAGCTTTTTTCCTAGCTAACATACATATATCGAGTTCATATGATAAATTTTGTTATTGGATAGATAATAACTTTGAGAGCAAAATATAAAATTGTGAAACAGTAGGAATGTGAAATAGAACATACATATGCGTATATATTCTTAGGTAATTTGCATGAGTTTTATGCAAGATTATAAGCAAATAATTTTATTATAAATGCACGCTTATTTAAAGCCAATAAGCCGTGGAAAATAGTAGCTTTTATCTAATCGGCCAATTATCGTATTAATAAATGACGGCTTTTTAAGAATAAATTATTGCTAATAATTTTCACTGAGTAGGTAAGGCTGCAAACATTTATTTATAGTAAATGTAGAAATTATGCATATTAACTGTCAATTTGAGCATGGGTGTGCATTTTTACATGATCAAACGCGAAATAAAAACAGTTTTAAGTCGATGCGACATTAATCCTATTTAATTCATAATACGAAATGATTGAGCTACAATAAATGTATACGGGGTGTTTTCAGAAGGAATGTTACATAAATACTTTAATATGTAGTATAGTTCATGTTGAGCAAAAAATTAATTTAGAAAAGTCTTTGATGTTAAGTCACATTTCAGGAAGTCAGATATATGTATGTTTAGGTATTATATTTTTGGGGAGGTCATTAAGAGACATATACATCACAAATAATATTGGCCCCAGTATTTGATCCTTGCAGTACCCCACTAGGAGTTCTACATAAAACATTTTTACATTTAAATCCACTCTTTGTCACGTTTCTATTAAATGAGATGCAAGTGGTCATGTGTATGCATGCCACCATCACGATAATGGTATAGTTTATTTAATAAAAGTTGGTGATTTACTATGTCAATCAATTATTTAGGTCCCAACATGTCATTCAGATCGTTCTTTCTTATCATAGGCGTCTATAATAGACTTAATCACCTCCAGAATTCCAGTGACTGTGGATTTGTTTTTCCTATATCTATGGTGTTTACTAAACCTACTAAAAACTTTGACAGAAATGTAGCTATTTCTTTCAAAGTTTTTAGTAGAGGATCTACTTTCAACTGTTCAAAAAGGTTAAAAATTGCAGACAAAATTTGACGGGACTGTAATTGCTACAATCATTCGGATCCCCCTTTTTATAAAGCGCGATAACTCTTCCTACGTTTAGTTGTTTTGGGGAGATACCTCCACGGACACACTTATAGAAAACAGATCATATATCATTTTTTATTTCTTTAATGATACTTGTTGAACTCCGTCTGGGACATTCGTGGGATGGATTGAGTAGCTCCACGGGTGTAACTGCCGGTCCCAAGCGTTAAAAGAACAAACGCTCGAAGAACCACTCATAGCCTCGTAAGAACGGATAATTCGTCACATGTAGTAAATAATAAAATCATCGAGCAGGTAATGTCCTTCAAGTATCTTGGTGTAGAAACATCAAGTGAACGAAACAACTACGGGGAAAGCAAACAACAGATTATGAAGGCAGCAAGAATACCGGATGCTTGAGGGATGTAACATGCAGGAACAAATATCTCATGACGGAAAGTAAACCAAAAATATACAAAACCATGATAAGACCGATGACATATGCTGCATGACATGGAAAGTGCAACACCAAGAATGGGTGCGAATTTTTTGACCAAACTTGGTAGAAACGTATAACTAGTCAAAAGCAATAATTGATTAAAATTTTGTTGCGATAGATCAAGTGGTCATGACACATCTGACACTTCATTCAGTTTTCGCTGACATTAATGTGTGGTGTATTAATTGTTTGTTTGAAATTAATTTCAACGGTTTTGTCTTATTATACCTTTGTTTAACGTGTTTAAAGAGTTTTATTATGCCTAGAGTGCGGCAACGTGGAAATTATCGCCAATTAAGCGAATTCGACAGAGGTCGAATTGTTGGTTTGCGAGAAGGTGGTTTTTCATACAGGGAAATTGCAAATCGCCTTAACCGGAACCAATCCACCATCATACGCTGTTATCAATCATGGACTAGGGAAGGTCAGGAAAGACGCCAAAGAGGAACCGGAGGCCGAAGAAGAACTAATGAGATACAGGACCGCCGCCTTCGCTTAATGGCACTAAGAGACAGGTTTTCCAGTACCAGATCAATTGCTGACGTGTGGTTAGGTAATATTGGTCGTCCTGTAACCCTTCGAATCGTTTATCGTCGAATTAGGGGTTTCGGCTTACAATCATATCGTCCACATCTTGTGTTACCACTTACGGCTCAACACAGACAGCAACGTTTGGAGTGGTGTAGATTGCGACTGCACTGGAACGTGGAGTGGCACAGGGTGGTATTCAGTGATGAATCTCGATTTTGTCTAGGGATGCATGATGGCCGTATGAGGGTCAGACGAAGATGTGGGGAACGTCGTAATATTCAGTTTTCCGTTGAAAGGCATGTGCATCGAGCAGTGGGTGTTATGGTATGGGGTGCTATAGCATATGGGAGTAGGTCTCAATTGGTGTTCATCCAAACCACCATGAACGCCCAGCGTTACATTGATGAGGTGGTAGAACCCCATATTCTACCATATCTTCAAACGCTCGAAGACCTACTTTTCCAGCAGGATAATGCCCCTCCCCAAGTAGCGAGAATTTCTATAAATCGCTTGGAAGAGGCTCATGTCAATATCTTGCCATGGCCACCCAAATCCCCCGACCTCTCGCCAATAGAACATGTGTGGGACATTATGGGACGAAAACTTATGAATTTAGCCAATCCCCCGCAGACACTAATAGCTCTCCGGCATGAATTACAGGTTGCTTGGGACACCATACCCCAAGAGGATATCGACCACCTAGTCGAATCAATGCCACGAAGAGTGAGGGAGTGTGACACTAATAGGGGCGGTTCAACACATTATTAATAAAAATTATGTTAAATTGTGTTAGTCTTTTGTTTTTTTTTCTTTGAAATTTTAATCAATTATTGCCTTTGACTAGTTATACGTTTCTACCAAGTTTGGTCAAAAAATCCGCACCCCTTCTTGGTGTTGCAGTTTTCATGTCATACAGTATATGCAGCAGAAACTAGAGCTGACACAAGCAGAACGAAGCAACTGATGCGAACTACTGAGATGAACGCACCTTGAGAACTATAACGGGAAAACCCTGGAAAGATAGAGTTAGGAATGAAGTGATAAGAGAGGAATGTGGGGTTGAAGATGTTGTCAGGTTCGTGAGAAAAAGGGAATGAAATGAGCACCTACAGAGAACCGGGGAGGACAGATTGATAAAAATAGCAAAAGACCAGAGACCTGCAGGAAAAAGAGAAATCGGTAGACCATTGAAACGATGGAGGGAGAGCTGGATTTCCACTTCGAATGAAACACCATAAAGGAAGAATGCGTGAAGAAAAACAGGTTACGACCTAAATAAAAGAAGAAGAAGAAGAAGAACAAGAATAAGAAGAAGAAAAGGAAGAAGAAGAAGAAGAAGAAGAAGAAGAAGAAGAAGAAGAAGAAGAAGAAGAAGAAGAAGAAGAAGAAGAAGATGAAGAAGAAGAAGAAGAAGAAGAAGAAGAAGAAGAAGAAGAAGAAGAAGAAGAAGAAGAAGAAAAAGATGAAGGAAGAAGAAGAAGAAGAAAAAGAAGACACACTTCTTATAACATTTAACACTTCTACTTCCATAATAGGTTTAAAATAGAACGAATTTTTGTTATGCAGACTCATATTTTCTATGTATTTCTGCATTTGTATTTCGTGCTTATTATTAACTTCGATTGCGGATTGCACCTGTTTTTTCTCTATTAGCAGTTTCATTAGTTTCCTTATTGATGACCTTCCATGTAGCTTTTTGTTTGTTATATGCTTCGTTATATATATTTTTTTTATTTGCGTTTTGCTTTGTTTTACTTTTTAGTTACCTGAGCAATGGTTCCCAAAACGTCTAAATGTTAGACAGTTGTCTTAATGCGGGAGTATTCGAATAATCCACTCTGTCATAACAAGTTGATTTATATTTTCCTGGTTATAGGAAAACAGTTATTGAAGTAATAAAAAAATACTTCATGAACTTTTTCAAAAGCTTATTCCAATGTAATTTCATTGAAACAAAAAACAGACTAGTTGGAAATTCGTTTATTTGCCATGTGTATAAATATCATGCGGACCCGCAAATGTATCACCGAAATCACCCAACATGACAATCTGAGTTCTATTATATATTATGTATTGTTGTTACTAAATTCTTAAAAACCGAGCGTTTTTAGCAAATTAGCCCTTTTTTCCAAGGTTGAAAATTGACTATTCCAGAAGTTATTATCCTTAAATACAAGTAACTCACCATTACATAAGTTTTCATGGCCGTAGAAGGGTTCAATTTCAGACCAGCTCGCCACTGTCATCTATGGCGCTGTTTCTAACCCCAGCTTGACTCAGTAGAAACAGTAGGTATTCACTACAACCGTGATATGCTGTACCGGAGACGTAGGGGAGTAGGTCAGTGGTATAAATACATAATAGGATCCAGAACGGACCTTTGTGGTACTATTTGCTTCAGAATGATCGACAATAATTTCCGTTTTTTTTCGTAGCTAGCAACTAGTTGAGATCTATCATAAAAATATGACCATATTGTACCTCTAAAACCCTAAAACCAAGCAGCCCTAATTTCATAATAAAAATTATGTCGTTGACATTATTTTTTGCAGCTAGCGAAGTACTATGCCAATACTATTTATTCGCAATTCAAGCTATAAGTACGCCTGAAGAAAACTCGAGAAATAAATGAGATTACCCTTTTAAATGCATCTGGGACGGCGTTATTGTACAGACAGGAGTTACGCCATCAATTTTCTCTTTACGACAGAAGATGACATTGAGGTGCTTGTGCAATTTTCTCAATAAGATCATGTATATACAGCACCTATGAATATTATTCCATACTTTATCCGCAGGCGTTATTAACAGAAAACGAGTTTTCTCATAAAACTCCTTATAAACTTCAATCAGAATATGCATATCCCAATTTACTTTCATGATCAGACCTAATTATACTGAACGATAGCAATCGTCTATTCAAGACACATCGAAATTCCAACATTCTTTTTATCGTTGTTGTTGACGTCACACCAAACGGAAACAAAAGAAACATAACGAGATCAAAGCAATCTAGATCCAACGATGTCGAAAGTAAAGAAACAATACATTGTTGTATATAAAATCGACTGAAATAAATAATGTAGTTGTCGATTCGTGGAATGCATTTAATACATACATATGGATATATAAATACATAATATACATAATTATTTTATTTATATATGTATATAAGTTTATATCATGTACCTATACATATACGAATAATTTACATATGTAGTTGGGAGTCTTGACCGCCTTCTCGGTTGTCGACCCTGCTATATCTGGGCCGCACTCTCAATAATTATTACATCATTAGCGAGTAAATTCCAGGGCCGTACCGATCGCCAACACGAAAAAATTCTTTCATCCTGCATTTTCTATTAATATTTTCAACTTCGAGCTTTAAATGGCAAAGTTGATCTTAGTAATGATCGTTACTAATGATATTTACCTCGTGAGTAATCTGTTATGGTGTGTAATTTATTTGCGAATAAACAAAGAAAAGAAACAATAAAAGGTTGACGGTGTTAATGTATGAAGAAAAGATTAGTAGCATAGACAGGCAGTCGCGTTTTGTTGATATTTGGAAGAAAGATTATTACAAATTGAAATGAATATTTTACTTTTGATATACAGGCTGTTTATTAAACGTAAAAAAATCATAAGTGGTTATATTACGTTTTTTTTACCTAGATACTTATCGGAAAGTCGTTTTGTTTCAAAAATACAGATATGAGTACCACCAGTTAGAATACAAAAATTCAATGTTATTCTCATTCAATTTTTTCAAAAACACTCATCATTTATCAAATATCTCAATTCTTTTTTATTCTGGAATAGCATAAATAAACCTTCACCTTGATCTCATCAGTAAGTTTTTCTGGTAAAAAAAAAACGGACGAATTAGTCAGAAACCCGCAATTCCAACTCAAAAAAAAGATGTGGAGA
This sequence comes from Amphimallon solstitiale, assembly GCA_963170755.1. NCBI lineage: Eukaryota > Metazoa > Arthropoda > Insecta > Coleoptera > Scarabaeidae > Amphimallon > Amphimallon solstitiale. The sequence continues at coordinate 67,019,765 of OY720680.1, forward strand.
AAATGATTAGAATACAAAAGTTCAATGTTCTTCTCATTCAATTTTTTCAAAAACACTCACCATTTATCAAATATCTCAAATCTTCTTTATTCTGGAATAGCATAAATAAACCTTCACCTTCACCTCATCAGTAAGTCTTTCTGGTAGAAAAACCGGTCAAATTAGTCAGAAACCCGCAATTCCAACTCAAAACTTTTTTTTTTGAGAAAATGATATTCTTTTACAGAATGTGAGTTGTCACACCATATAGTTTTTTGATAGTTTTAACAACATTTATTGAGATGCCATTATTGGTAAAAAGCAGCAACGCCAGAGATGTTAGGGATTTGAACCAATGTATGTGGAAGCTACTAACAAAATGCAATACGAAGAGGAAAGTCAGTAGGATTTGGTGCTTGAATGCGCTGAATTTAGTATAGATATAAGCACGCGAAACTACTTGCATTCCAAGTTCACGTTGATGGTTAGATTATTTAAACAGGATGGGGGAAATAAATAAATAAACAAATGAATATCCACATTCATTGGTTTGATGAAAAAGCAGCAACTGGATTGTGGCTTTAGGAATCCCTTTCTGTTTCATTAATAATATATAATTCATCTTTGAAATAAAATCTTAATTGTCCACAACCCAATAATTTATTTATTTTTTATCAGAACTGGATGTTAAAAATATCAGTTTGTTGTCTTTCAATTTCTGGTCCAATCAGCTAAATCAACTAGGAATGAACTGAGTATCCATATACAAGGTTTCCTGAAAATTGTTTGTAGGATGTAAGGGGGCAACTTAAATGGTGTTATTTCTGCCACTCCTATAAAAAGAACCAGCATCTTTTTAAAATGCCTCTTCGCGAAATATGACTGCAAAATTCAGTATTTGTTCCTTGTTTGCCTAAGCTCAGATTTTTGAAATGTTCGATTTAAGATGTCATAATGAAAGGAAATCTAGGTTACGCTCTTTGCCTTCAATGGCACCTCTTCTTCCATTCCACTGGTTAGGGTTATAATCATCTAATCATTGCCAAACTGGAGATGTCTACGACTTGTTGCCTCATCTTGTTAAAATGTAAAAACGATATATTCCGCTTGCATCAGTTTGATTTCCAAATCGACAAGTATTCAAGTAAAATACAAATAATAATGTGTATAGTTGAATGACAAATTAATTAAAAATGTTTCATAAGTTGGTAATTGTAATTTATTTTTTTCTGGCTAGTGATTCAGTACACCATTTCATTTAGACTAGGAACAAAAAAAAATTAAAACATTCTTTAGTTCCTGATATATTGAATCGTACATGTTTTCATTGTTACCCTGTATATATATATATACAGTATGTCCACGGATCGAGTTCCAAAGAGGAAAAACTTTTTTATTTTGCATTTTACAAGAAAAATGTATTCTTGATAAAAGTTTTTGCATGTCTTGAAACGGCCAAGTCAGTTTTAACCTTTTCAAAATTTCTTTTAGTTTAAGATAAAAATCGAAAAATTGGTCGTTTTATTTGAACATTTTTTCATAAACTCAAAAACAAAAATGATATATAATAACTATTTTACTCAATCCATTCACCGCCCTTTTCAACGCACAATTCTAGCCGTCGGCGCAATTCTCTATAACTTCTTCGAATTTCTTCGAGAGTTAAAGACGTCACAGCGTCTCTAATCCTCTCCTTTAAATCTTCTACGTTCGGAGGAAGATTATTTGCATAAACTATTTGCTTCAAACGACCCCAAAGATAAAAATCAGCCGTTGTTAAATCAGGGCTCCTTGGTGGCCATATCACGGGACCATTTCGACCTATCCAATTCTGTCCAAATTGCTGATTTAACCATTCAACAACAATCCTAGCATAATGAGCCGGACAACTATCTTGTTGGAAATAACACCTTGCGAGGTAATTAATCGGTAGATCGTCCAAACGTTCATCAACAAAATTTTGCAGCATATCCAAGTACGTATGCTGATTGACAGTATTATCAAAAAATATGGTCCAATGATACCATGGTAAGAAATTGCACACCACACATTAACTTTTGCCGAATATTGTCGATTGTGAGGCATGCGAAAATTCGGATTGTAATCGCTCCAATATCTCACATGTTGAGATGCAACAGTACCATTAGTAGAAAACGTGGCCTCATCAGAAAAAATAATATTTCGGTAAAAGTATTGATTATCCATAATTTGAGCGCCCATCCACAGACAAAAATACAAACGTTTCGCAGGATCTCCGGGTTCTAATGCATGATTAAAAATGGGCTTGTAGGGATGGAACTTCCTTTGTTTCAAAATCTTTTGAATGAGCGATTTACTAATTCCCAGATGGACTGATCTGCGCCGCAAAGAAAGTTTGGGATAGTTCCGTACTGAATCCATTACAAGAAGAGTGGCGGCGTCGTCATCATCGCGTGCTATATTTTTTTTCTTTACATCCAGTATGGAACCAGGGTATAGGAATTTTTTGACCAATGCTCGTGCACCTCTATTTGAGATGTAAATATCCGGAAACTTTTGATTAAATTCTTCGACAACTAGACGGATCGCTTTATTACCTTTGCCATAGCACTGAATTAGGTAAATTCGTTGGTCTTTTGACAACATTTTCAACTATTATGGTTGATTTTTCTAACTGACAGTTAATTAGATAATTAAATATGGATAATTAGCATGACAACGCAACTTAATTTCTGGGACTTTAAAAAATTTTCAAATAAAACGACCAATTTTTCGATTTTTATCTTAAACTAAAAGAAATTTTGAAAAGGTTAAAACTGACTTGGCCGTTTCGAGACATGCAAAAACTTTTATCAAGAATACATTTTTCTTGTAAAATGCAAAATAAAAAAGTTTTTCCTCTTTGGAACTCGATCCGTGGACATACTGTATATATATCTTTGCGAACACTCAGTACAACCACTGAGACGCACCATTAAATACTCATCATATTTAGAGCAAAAATGATCTTTTAACTTTTGAATCACCGTCGCTAATTGCGGAATATCTCAAGTACGTCATCGTCTACGTACAAAAATCTCGAAGACGCCAAAACTTCATAGGTAAGTGGCGACACGAGCGGAGATTTGTCGAACTTACAACTTCTATTACTGTCTCAGGTCAACGACCATACTAGTTCGAAAGTGGGACACTAGTGATTCGCAAGGCCTTGGGCTAAGAAACCCACTACATTTACAATCAGAGACACACACATTATGCACATTATATGCATGCAAGTCCGTGTGTGTGTGTATTTAAAAAAGTACTTACGCGAATTCATTTGTGTGTGCATTTATCTGACTTCTCGTATTCTGGCGCCACTAGCAAAAACGTTACCGTAAACTGGTTGGACAAACGCCTTACTGACTGATTATTTATGTATTACTACCGATTTACTATCGGGTAATGATCAGAAATAGTATAGGTATGTTGTAGTTGAAATAGTCACATTGTTTAAGTTCTCTTTTCATTTCTTTTCATATTACAAAAAGTCTAAATATAGACAAGATTTAATTCCAAGTTCGCTATCATAATAAACTTCATTATACCAAAGTGAGAAAAAAAAACAATATAGCAGTAACACAACATAATTGAACAAGAGGAAAATTAGTAGAAATATTGTATGTGTAATAGCTAGGGAATGCAGAATAAATCAATAATTCAGCTGTAAAGGCAATACATCACAGATATTCATATATATACTTAAGTGAAGTGAAAACGAAAGTTTACAAAACATTTCATCCGGCATTAACATGTATATGCAGGTCGCTCTATTTTATATGTGTATACCGGCTGATTCAACGATTATTCACAAACTAAATATGCTCCTTAGTACTTGCTAAATATAAATTTCATTTTAACGTAGGAATATTTTTCTTAAAGAAAATTAATGGCTATAGTTAATAGTTTTAAAGTTATTTATACTTAAAATCAGAAATTGACATTGATAATATTTTAATTGCCTATAATTCAAAAGTGCCATGAATAATGTGTCAAGCGATACGTATACGCAGAACTTGTTCTAATATATACTAGGTGTTCGCGAAGGTACGGCAAAATGAAGATATTTTAAACAAAAAATTTGTCTTTATTTTAAATGGAAACTTAATATTTTTTTACAGCATTAAATTAAGCTCGTCGACAGATTGTATGCATAAGTATTTCGATTCAAGCCTAGTTTAAAATTTTATTCAAGAGGCAGTAATCTTTACAGCAGCCATGGAAAAACATTGTAGTCACGAAAACACATTGCTAGGATATATTGTTCTTCTGTCAAACTACCTCTAAAGTAATAATATTGACAACAAGACGTCTTATTTTTGTGGCTTTTGCTTTTCTTTGTAGTTCGTGTTATTTTCATCAGTTTTTGCCTTTTGTTGTTACACTATATTTATTGTATATCGCTATAATGAACTTTCCCAAATTACTTAATTGGTTCATATTTTGAAACCGAGAAAAACTGTTTGCTTGCTCTATGTATATACCGACTGTAATACCTGAATGGACGTCTCCCGTAAAAGAGAGTTTTGAAAAACTTAAACGCAAGTTTTATGCTAACCGAAAAGTATACTACGTTAGAAGGTCTGCGATAAATCGCACGTTAAAAATATAAGCACATAATTTTTTTGAAAAAGCAGTACCTGCATGAGTTTTTAACTTCTTTTTGAAACATAAGTAAATCTTAACACATTTTTCTCAAAGCTAAAAGTATAGTGTCTTGGCTACTCTAGAATCTAAAGGAATCCCGTGTGGTGTTCTCTATTATTCGATCTATCAAAAGCGTTTGTTAGTATTAATCACCAATGTTTGCTTCAAAAGCTGGAACTTTACGGTATAAAAGTATTGCTCTTGCTTGGTTGAGTAGTTATTTATCAAACAAGCAGCAAAGACACTGTCACTAGAGATGGTAACACAGTACATTCTAAGACAAACTATAAACAAAGGAGTACCACAAGGCAGCATCCTAGGACCATTGCTGTTCTGAATTTATTTTAATGACATTTACTCCCTACACGATACAACACTTTTTGTGGACGCTAATATTTTTAATCACCTAGAAGCTATAGCTAATTTAGACATGAAGGGAAACGAAGAGTGTTTCATTAAGAACAATTACACGTAAATCATGATAAAACAAATGTAATACACTTCAGATCTGCAGAACTTAGTTAGACACGTAGAGTTCAACAAGTGTTAATATCCGACAAAAGTTAGCGCTGGCTTGCACGGTGTCTTTGTCGATGGATACCACAAATGGGAACAACACATAGATATATTATGCAGAAAACTATGCAGTTTCTGCTACTCTATCCATCTAATGAGAGACTTTGTCAGTAAATGTGTACTTCGTGCCGTCTACTACAGCGGTTGCCTGTCATATATTAGATTGGGCATCGTGGTATGTGGTGATAGTGAAGATCTGCTAATAAGTTATACAAAAGCGAGGTAGGCGGCATAAAGTGACTATCGCGCGAAAATGTCTGAAGTAACGAAAATTGAGTACCGCGCGGTCACTAAATTTTTAACAAAAGAAGGGCAAACACATTATCACATTAAACAACGTTTAGACGGCGTTTACGATGATTTATCTCCTTCGTATTCAACTGTAAAAAAGTGGGCAAAATGTTTCCATTTGGGACAAGAATCCCTGGAAGATGCTGATCGGTCGGGTCGACCAATTGATGTGACAATTTCAATTATTGGACATTTAGTGCTAGAAGATCGCCGTTTCAAAGTGAAGGAATTAGCAGTGATAACAAACATTTCCGAAATAAGTGTTCGCCGAATTCTCTATGACCATTTGGGTATGAATAAAATTAGTGCTAGATGGGTACTGCGACTTCTTTCTGCTCTCCAACGTGAACGTCGAGTCGAATGTGCGCAGTCGTTTTTAAACATGTATGGAAAGGACCCAAAACCGATTTTGAAGTCCATTGTCACAGGGGATGAAAGAATGGTTCTGTTTTACGATCCTCTATCGAAAAGGGAGTCCATGGAATGGCGGCGACCTGATGAACCTCGTCCCAGAAAGTCGAAAGTCGTTCAATTAACTAAAAAGGTGACGGCCACAATATTCTGGGATTGTGAGGGCATTTTGCTAATTGACCTTAAAGAGCGCAATACAAGTGTGAACGGAATATATTGCATAAATTAAGGCATAGTATTCGTGCAAAACGTCGTGGAAAATTGACAAAAGGTGCAATTTTTGCACGATAATGGTCCCGTCCACACTGCTGCCATTTCACAAGCTGCCATCCGCGAATGCTGCTTTCAAGAATTGGAACATCCACTCCTTGTGATTTTTTTTGTTTTCTAATTTAAAAAAAGAACGACAGTGAGTTGCAAGCAGCTGTATTAGAACATTTTGACGGAAAACTTCAGATTATTTTTATAAGGGTATCGAATTATTAAAATAAAAATTCTTATATTGCTCCAAGTTTCTTTTTTGTATATCAGGCCGAGAATTTATGGCTCCTATCTCGTACTATGTACGAACTTAACTTCAATCAGTCATATAGAGACCACATCAAATATCATACCATTCTTCTTCAAAAACAGAGTTTGATAAAAATGTCTCCAGACATGAATATGATAGCAGAGGCAATGGATATGGCTACTGCTATCCAATACATAGACTTATTCTGAGTGAGAGTGGTTTGGCATAAGCAAGATTAAAATTCTCTAACAACTTGGCAAATAATATTACAAATGTTAATAATCTACCTGTTATTATGTGCAACCGAATCATACAGCTTTATTGCTTACGTTGACGTTTGCTCTGTGTTTTCTTTTGTGATCATATGGCAATAAATCATGCCAATTATTATTATTATTATTAACTACTAAAACGAAACATATGTACTTAACGATAAGAAAGATGACCGTTATCCTTTAAACAAGGACGACATCTTAGAAGGTCTTAATTTGAAAGACTACAGTGCATAGAAGCTTTTCTCCAATCGAGAACGGGTGCCATTGTCAGTCACACATAACTGTTTCGAAATAATAACGGTCATTAAATCTAAACAGATTGAAAGAAAAAATCTCCATCTCTTCCTGTCGTCTTCCCGGTCGACGTCACGTCGTGAATAACATTAATGACTTTACTCCGGTGTGCATTTCTTTCTTCAATTATGTAATGAGGCCGTTGTGGTGCATCAACACACTCAACGCCTTCCTGACTTGAACAGTTACTAAATCTGAACGAGACGAACAATATAACAAAACGGCAAATAATACGTAAAAAAAGACGACTGCAACTAACTCTAGCACAACGAAGGCACGGGATAGAACAAGACGAAGAACCTAGGCACACGAGTGGCATGTGTGTTTATGTGTATAAGTGTGTGTGTGTGTGGAGGAGAGAAGGAAAATATTTAGCAAAGCATCAAGTGCACTAAACTTAGGCAGGTTATAGGAGTCTAATGCACTTTGGATAGACGGGTTTACGTATAGTACGATGCACTTCCGTTCTGCGAACGAGAGGGGGCGCTGCGATCACCGTCGCCACTGTTGCATTAACTTTACGGTAGTTGTTGTGTGGGAAGACGGAGCGCGCTAATGCAAGTGAATGAATGAAATTTTATGGTTGGCGTCATTTTGCGCCTTTTTAAAAAATGCCAAAGAAACACAAGTGCGATGAAAGGAAGGTAATAAAGGAAAGGAAATATATATTGGTGACGCTGTAGGTTGTGTATTGAGGTTATGTTGCTAGGAATAAGAGCGACGACCATATATTCGTAGTAGTTTTTAAATTTGAAGAACTTTTATTCCGATGTTAAAAAGTTAAAATCCTGATTTATTAATTTAATCAAACTAATATTTTACAGAGAACAAACATTAATGCAAACAACACGAACGCCCGGATTTTCCAAATCTGATTTTAAATACTCGCTAAACTAATCATTGATCAATTTTAAGCGATGTCTGTCCTTCAATACAAAGAAATACAGAAGTTAACTAAACAGTATTTAAGGATTTAATATAGAAAGCTAGCAACATAATATGTATATACATGGTTATTTTTTTCAATCAGGACATAGGCTAACTTTTTTATTTGAAAAGATAGACCTATGGTTCCTGAAGCAAAGTTTTAGGAATTAGTCCAAATAAGAAAATCGAGTGGAAAAAATAAATGCGTTATTACCAAATTGGGCGCTATTTCAGGAAAACTTATTTTCCTAAATTGCAACACCGCATTTTTTTTAACAATTTCTAATACATCTTGATATTCTAGACAAAACAAAGAGGATGCAAGTTTTTGATTAGAGTGGCGGTTTACGAGATAATAGTGCCTAAACATTAATACATTTTCCAACATTAAAAGAATAGAAATAGTAACAAAAATTAATTACCTAACGTTTATTTTTTAAAGAAATGTTCGAACTGATTTCCTAGTTAAGTTCTGCAGCAACAAATACGTTCATCAAAATTTCTATTAACATTATGTAATATTTGAGGGGTTATGTTTTGAATTTCCCGTTGTATGGCTAGTTTTAATACACACTGGATAAAATAGTACCTTTCCAACAGCAAAAATTATGTTATTGGAAAACCGATAATTTTTAGGAAAATTACATTTAGGGCAATATTTCGTAAATTGTAAAGAAGAGCTACATTTTCAATTTTCAGCACGTTAAAAGTAATAGTAGAATATTAATTCTTAAATTACCCTCAAATTAAAATAAATATTACAACTCATTTGATTATTTTACCTTCACATTAGATACAGGTTGTCTTTTTATTGATTTTTATGTAATTCAAGATTACATGAAATTATAAGATACATTTTTCTGCATACTGTAATATTTACCATATTTTACGTTCTTAAGATTATTAACGGTAATGTAAAATACTTTGGAATTAATTTAATTAAAAACAGGTACCTCAACTGTTTCGACTAGTTAAGTAAAATTACCCATGATTTGTCTTCAGGGCTCTCTTAAATTATCTAATTCACAAAAATACCTTTAAGGAAACCCCAAAGATAAAAGCGAAGCAGATCAGAAGTCTGATGTACAAATTATCATTATTCGGATTAATAATATCATGTAGTCAATGCTTTCGTTGGAAAATATTTAGGTGTAATGCATATGATATGTGAAAATGTGTTAATTAAAAATAAATTACTGGGAACTTCGGGTGTTGTACAGCCGCAGACACGTGTTTCAGATCTTTAGTTCTCATCAGTACGGTATAGCTATGAAAATATGTGTTGTTTGAATAATATGTGTAAATATTTATACCTTGTCTCTGAATATGAAAGAGTCAGTCAAACATCGCGCCAAAATGGTACATATTTTTAAGAGATTTCATTGGTTCTTGCCTAGGCAAATTTAATATGGAAAAATAAGTACAGGATTTCTGCCATAATTTATAACACAACCAAGCCTTATTCTATGAACATTCTTTTACATTACTGTTTTGGTTTATTATATTTTACTGTATTATTAAAATAAATCTGTACGTTTAAGTACATCACGAACATTAGTGGTCAGATAGGTCCAAGCAAACTGTTAAATTCACCACCCAAACAGCGTCAGTGATTCAATATGTACAAAATGTTAACGCTACAAACACCACAAAAGGGTACAAGAGTAATTATAATGAACATATCCAACCCAGCAAGTAAAGATATAGGTATTCCATTTACAATATATTATAAATATCTATTACCATGATGTATTTAATTTAATTATTTTTGAAGAACTATAGAAGAAGCTATATGTTCCGGATTTTGGCGCAGGATATTTGAATCGCTCTTTCTTATTCTGAGACTGTGTATAATATATATGTATTTGCTGCACACGATATTTGTTAAATATATTTTACAGTTTAGTAATAGTTCGTTAACATTAAATTTTATAATTAAAGAAGAAGTCGAGAGGGGGTTGGATATTCATGCTTCTGTTTTCTTTTTTATAGCAATGTAAACTTATGTGTTTTTTTAGATCATCTTAGAAAATAATAAAATAAAATATGTCTAACAACAGTTAGTAATTTGTGTTTCTGCTCTTCTGTAAACACATTAGTTATTGCAATGGTTTGTATAACCTAATTTAAAGTCCAAAATTAAACGCTTACTACACACTTTGAATTTCTATAGTGTTTGTGATGATATACAGTGTGCATAAAAAATAATGCAAACACTGTACAGCGATATTCAGGCAAAATATCTGAACTTATGTAAAAACAATTATACGTACTAGAAATGAAGGATTTAATATCAATTTGCATATGTTTAAGATTGATTTTACAATATTTTAATGTCACACTATTTTATTATATTATTATTTTAATCAGTATTAAATATTGACAATCTTGAATTTACCTTTTCTCTTCGTATTTTCAATTCAATATGAGTGTTCCGCAAGGTTCAGTTATTCTATTAATTGAGTTAGCAGACGGTTCTTGGTGGAAGATTTTATCAATAACTACTATTTTAAATAAAATAAAGTTCAGTTATGTTACAGGTAAATCTCTTTCTAGATTTAGCATAAATGATTTCCCCTAGTGATTTTTTATAATTATTACAACAACTTTACGAATGACTTGAAAATTGGTACAGAAAACAATTCATTATATTTAAAATTAACAATATTGAAGTAATTTCACTACATGCAGATATACTGTAGTCGTCAAATTTTAATTTCGGTTTACACTTCTATCGCATGCAGAATATGACCTTATAATATGCAGCGATGCCTGCTTGCTAACAGTGGTGGGAGAGCAACGCAGTGTCGATGTCGGAGGACCCTCACGTCTTGGCAGCCTCGCTTATGTTTATCTTTAGTTTATTTCGTCGCGGTCTTTTCCTCTTTCTACTTTCGTATCAGAAATTAAAATATGTCGACTACGGTATATGTACATAAAATGGTGATACTTTCTACCTAACACCAGTTAATATGGGTGTTCCGCATGGTTCTATTGGATCCTAATACTTTTGTTTCATATTTCTACTTCTGTGCCTGGATCTAACGCGCACCTTATGCCAATGTTTATTTTCTCATTACTGTCTTTAAAATTATTACTAAATCAATCCAGCAATTATATCTAATTACTTTATGGACATTTGGCCCGACATTCTCAAGAATCATTACAGGCACTGTTAAACCCATTACCCTTTTTTGGCTCCAAGTATTGACTAACATATTTCCTCAGGAGATAAAACTCTTCAGGACGTACTATTATATAGCTGTTGAAATCATGTAAACCAATTTGATTTTCTTTGGAAATCTAATTGGTTATTATTTCATAAATAGCTACTAGATTATTATTCAACTAATGTATCCAGTTTATGCATTTTACTAAATTTGGTGTGAGTGAAAGCATCTCCGATCTCGCCATGGAGAGAGCAACTATATGTTAGAATGAGAATGACAGTCCTGTTTTCAATTACAGAGTTGAATTTTAATGGGTAAAACATATAGTTGAAGAACGTTTTCCCCTAGATAGTGAAACCAAATGGTGTAGTGTTTTTCCAAAAAATAATACATATTCCTATTTTTATGATGTTATGATTTTATTAATTTTCGGTTGGACCGAGTTATGTGGCATTTAAAAATGCAAAAGTTGCTGATAATATCATTCTGTAATGGTATACGAGTCTTCATTTTCTCTGTCAAAAGTTATTATAAAATACTAAGGTTTTGCACTACCTTGGCTCATGTAATCTGTGACCCTTTTCATATTACGTTCTAGTGTTGGTATTGAAGAAAAAAATGTGTTTTTATTAATTTGTCTTGTACTGAATAATTTCCTGAAATAAGCTTGAAAAAGTAATGAAGCAAAATATTAAATTAAAAAATTACTTTATTACCTTTTCTCGCAAAAGCACACTGAACTCAATAATTAAGAAAGGGGAGTTATTTGCTTAAATTAGGCGTGCTATCTACATAAGGAGTTGACCTGAAAAACGAAGCTAATTTACAATGCAGGTAATCCACCCGAGAAGGGTTCAAGAACCTTGGAAACACGATCTAAATCTTTCCTCCGGTGTAATGTATACAATATAAGACGTTTATGGGGGCACACTTCAGCGATTCGATATGAAAAGAAGCGCCCGAGATATGGTCTGAGACGGCAGTAGAGGAAAATAGCATCGTTTCGAACGCCCCCGCGCAAAGTAAGAGATATGGCAGTTTCAGAGGGTAGTGAACGTAGCAGAAGCAGAAGAAAAAGAAGCGAGAAGGCAAATAATGAAAAATCAGGAGAAAAAAAAAGAGGGCTCATGCTCATGTTGATACTATTTTATGATGATAGGACGAGGTCACAGGTTCGTTAACCTGAAAGCACAGGCGAGGTCAACACATCTACCATAACTAGGTCAGCAGCCTCGCTTATTGCCCGCTACACATAGCACATTGAGACGTTATGCAATTCCATACACAATTATAAATGACTTATTTGAAACCTTGGACGCCGATATTTTATAGTTTGTGATAAAATAGCTTTCTTCGAACAATCTGTTCGCCTGTATTTGCCTGTCTTATTATAAACATATGTTTTCGCATGTATGCTATCCAAGACGTATCTTGTGAGTGAGAGTATAGCGTAAGTTCGTTTCGTAGTTTTCCTTTGCGTGTATAGGTACATAATTGAAAGTTAATTTATTCAAATTGACAGATTGATATTTACGATCGAGCGAGTACGATTAGGTTTTTTCTGTCTGTTAGATATGAGACTGACTATTTAATGCATAAATAATTGTATCATTAATCAATAAAGTAAACACTGCCGCTTTTTATACGCTAGTTCTTTCCTTTTTGTGAGCATAATTAGTACGTTTATACAGCGGTCGCCAAAAGAAACAAACATATACATAATATGTACTACATATGGGATGAGACATTTAATTTGTCTCCACCACCAGTATCCTTGTTATTTTTAATATCTTGAAAGAAAACACTGTTATAAAAAGTTAAAATAAAGAATAGCTTGGTTTTTATTATAATTTTGCACAGCAAAATAATAACTGAATGATGAGGGAGATACTTCTTGAACTCCGTTATACTATAAAGAACACTAATTGACAGTCTCAAATATTTTTATTGTACACAACAATATTGTTTCGCCATACAATGGCTTCATCAGGTGAAGACTGAGACCTACAATATTACAAACAGACATTCCCGGCGGTTTATATACGAAAAGTGGCAAAGTATTTTAACAATTTTATTATCAAAAGTTGTGTAGGTTCATTAGGGACACGTTTGAAATTATTTTGAAATATACAGAGTGATTCAATAAAAAGTTACGCACCAAAATTATGACACCTTGTATATTTTGGCATATTTTGATACTATAGGTTAAATCATAGGTTCCCAAAGTGGGCGATAACGCCCCCTTGTGGGCGCTGCAGGTCTAAAGGGGGGCGGTAAGAGACCCAGAAAAAAAATGGGGGCGTTGTGTAAAGGCTTAGGGGGCGATTTGTAATTTCATCTAGAATCTAGGAGGACTCTTAGACACCGACTGAGCTCTCGACTCTCGACTAGGGATGGGCGATAAACATCGATGTTCATTGAACATCGATATTTTAGGATCGATGTTTGCAATTTAGATTTATCGATAAACTATCGATGTTAGAAGAAATATAGTGAACATCGAACTTTTAAGCTTGACAAAATGTATTTGCACTAATCACAAAATAAAACAGCGTCCTCTGTTGACAAATAAAAATGTTTCCAAATTAACAGCTCACATACAGGCTACGAGGATGTAAAATTGTCTACGAATAAAAGAAGTATTTAAATTACACAGTGCTATATCATATAAATTCGAATATTTCATTTTAGGCTCTTTTAAATATTACTCAGTATAAATATTTAAATAATATATAATTAAATACATAAATTTATAGTACTTTTAATGTGCAGAATAAAAGTTAAATTATGTATGCATGCAGAATAAGTGAAGGAGGTAAACGTATTTTCATAGAAAAAGAAGGGAGATAGACATTACCGATGTATACTTCTTCGGGAAATTCCCTAGTGCGTACAATCATACACGACGATACACGTATTAAATGCAAGATGACACATCAGAAATATAAAACCATATCCATATGTATCTCGGTATTTGCCAGCGTAGTCAAAAAAAAATGCAAGACTATAAAATCCCAAATAAAAATCGTTCTCTTAAAAAGCTTTGATACACGTAAATGTATATATTTTTTAAGTATCAGACGATTTAAGTCATGTGGTTGTTTCATGCGTAATTGCATAATATTGTTTTTTTATATAGTTTTTTTTGAGTAGTTTCTAAAGTTAACTACATATTATAAATGTATATATTTCTTTTATTATTTTTTTTGAATAGTGATATCTTTTATATCATTTTGTTAAGGACGTAAATTAATTAAGTTATAATAAAGTTTTTGTTAAACTGCCCAAAAATAAATCTATAAATATAATTATCGATGTTTAAAAACATCGATGTTTGGTAGTCGATATTTTGCAACCATCGATGTTGATCAACGATGTTAACATCGATGTTTGATATCGATGTTTACCCACCGATGTCCCATCCCTACTCTCGACTACAGCTTGTGAACATCAACTAATATTAATTAAGAGATTGCTCAAACCAACTCGGTTCGATATTTCTCTCCGAGTAGTTCATATATCTGTCCTGTTTTATTGAATAAATAAAATAAAAAACATATCAATCGGTCGCTCCGTTTCGAAACGAAAAGAGACACAAACAAACAAATAAAAAGGCAACTGTATCAATCGGCTGGTTCATAGAATACTTGTTCTTACTTGTTGAGTACGATTGAGCGTCGAATGAGATAAACGAGTTTATGCATGTTTGTCTTATTCCTGTCGGTGCGTGCTGCTTATGCAATCCTATATAAACAACGTAATATTTATTTTATTTTCATTTGCGGTTTCGCGCGTAATAGATAAGCAGTACTTAAGTTCAACACTTATACTTACGTATTTCTCAAAACAAAACAATGTCGGAAGTAAAAAAGAAGAGACGGCAATACTGTGCGGAATATATTAAATTCGGATTCATTGAAAATCCTACAAACCCATCGTCGCCTTTCTGCCTTCTATGCCTAAAAACATTTTCGAATGAAGCAATGAAGCCTTCAAGACTTCAAGATCATTTGAATAAAATGCATCCAGATAAGAAAGACAAGAATGTAGCATATTTTCAAGACCTAGAGAAGAAGCATAATACTCGGCCAAGTGTAGCAAAACTCTTTTCGGCGGCTGCTAAGCAAGATGACGACGGACTTCGAGCTTCGTACAACATCTCTTTGTTAATTGCTCAAAAAGGCAAACCACACAACATCGGAGAAGTGTTAATTTTGCCAGCAATAAAGGAAGTAATAACTACTGTGCTTCATAAACCGGCCGCAGATATTATCGGAAAAATTCCTTTGAGTAATAATTCTGTGCAAAGACGAATTGATGAAATGGCCGGAAACATAGAAGAATCATTGTGCAATCATCTGAGGACTAGTCAATTCTCAATTCAGCTCGATGAGTCCACTTTACCAACTAATGAAGCATTGTTGCTGTCTTACGTGAGGTTTATTAAAGATGAGAAAATATGTGAAGAACTATTGTTTGCTAGAAATTTAGAGACCGATACAAAAGGCGAAACCATATTCAATACATTGGAAAAGTTTTGTGATGAGAAAGAGATTCCCTTGAAAAATATTATATCAGTTGCTACGGATGGCGCTCCGGCTATGACAGGGTGCCATAAAGGCTTCATAGCGTACGTAAAAAATAAAATTCCAGATGTCCTTGCTGTACATTGCGTTATTCATAGACAACATTTGGTTGCTAGAAATTTAAGTGAACGACTATTTCAATCACTGCAATATGTCATCAAAGCAGTCAATAAAATCCGTAACTGCTCTTTGAATGATAGATTATTTCATCAGCTTTGTGTTACTAATGACGAAGATTTCAACCGTTTGTTGTTTCATACCGAAGTTCGTTGGCTATCAAGAGGCAATTGTCTGACTCGATTTTACAACCTGTTTGACTCTGTGATAGAGTTTTTGGAAACTAAAGATACAGAATTGCGCAACAAGCTCATTACATCAAAAAATGATATAGCTTACATGACAGACCTGTATAAATTGTTCAACAACATGAATCTCCAACTGCAAGGCGATGAACTAAATTTAATTAAAACAAAAAATGTCGTTGCTGCTTTCGCAGCCAAACTGCTTCTACACAAAAAGAATATGGGCAGACGTGAGTTTCATAATTTTCCGAATTTATCAGTATCCTGCAGTAACGACGACTTGTTTGCCTACTGCCAACATTTGGAAAAGCTCCACATTGACTTCACCGAACGATACCAGGATATTTTGAACTTGGAAATACCAGACTGGGTGTTGGATCCGTTTTCAAATGTCAACACAGCAATATCACCACATCTGGAAGAAGAACTTATAGAATTGACAACGAACGAGGAAATAAAAATCAAGTTCAAAAATGGCTACCAAGAATTTTGGCTACAAAAACCGATCCCGCAATTGTACCCTGGATTGTGGTCAATCATTCAACGATTCTTGATAGCATTCCCATCGTCATATTTGTGTGAACGTGGATTTAGTGCTGTAGCAACGCTGCTTACTAAAAAGAGAAATCGTTTGCATGTTACCGAACGTGGTGACTTGCGGCTGTTCT
The DNA here is from genome assembly GCA_963170755.1 of Amphimallon solstitiale. Taxonomy (NCBI): domain Eukaryota; kingdom Metazoa; phylum Arthropoda; class Insecta; order Coleoptera; family Scarabaeidae; genus Amphimallon; species Amphimallon solstitiale. Next base: position 67,036,420 of record OY720680.1, read on the forward strand.
TGAGTAAATTGGAACCTGATATCAACAAACTTATTAAACAGCATCAGATTCATCCTTCACATTAGTTTTTATATTAGAATCGATTATGTTTGTTTTATTTTGAATTTTGAATAAAAGATACTTTGTCTGAATACTATAAAGTTGCGTTTCAATAATCATTCTCATTGGCAGGTGTAGCCCGTAAAAGTTAACTTGAGACCTGAGCGCCGTTGTGTACTACCTACTACGCTCAGGTCTCAAGTTAACTCATTCATTCTAAACGAGACTTTTACTATAACCCATAGTAAAAGTCTCGTTTAGAATGAATGTTTAATCTCCGCTAATATAGCTCACAATAATTAATTTAATTTGAAGTTATAGTGGTTTTTGAGTAGGTGAAAAAATGGGGGTGCTAAAAAATAATTTATTCTCAAAGTGGGCAGTAGGCAAAATAAGTTTGGGAACCACTGGGTTAAATGAAGGCCACTTACTGTTATATTCCTTATACCTAACTCAACCTAAGATATTTTACTATTTTTGAAAATGTAGATCAAAATTTAAGAGACATTTCTGTCTTACATATTTGAGCGAATTATTTAAAATTGCATTTATTGTTTACTCGAAGCATCAAACTTTAAGATAATTATACAGGGTTTTTGAAAACAAAATTTTTATTTTGGCTAACATTAAAGACAATCAGGCCAGCTAGTTATAATAATAATATTAAATTAATTTGATCTACATTTTCAAAAATAGTAAAATATCTCGAAAATAGGTTGAGTTAGGTATAGAGAATATAACAGTAAATGGCTTTCATTTTGCCTATAGTATGAAAATATGCCATAATAAACAAGGTGTTCCATTTAAATTTGAATTACTCTGTATACATCAAAATAATTTTAAAACATGCCCCTAATGAACCTACACAACTCTTGATAATAAAATTGTTAAAATACTTTTTCACTTTTCGTTTTGGTTATAATTTCAATGAGAGAAGCATTGATTTACATTGATCTGGTCGTTTAAAATTAACCCTAACTAGGGTATATATTAATTTCTAATACTTGCAACGAAATTGCTACCAACGCTGTACGAAAGGTAAGCAAAGAGGTAAAATCTGAAATTTGAAATCTTTTCCATTTTAATTCAAAAATAAACCCAAAGAAAACGATGGAAATTCTACTAAAAAAAAAACAATTGAATTTACCCAAGAAAGGATTTAGATAATTACTTAGCTACAATAAGAAAATCCAAATACTGACCTACTTCGTAAAATCTGGGAGAACTAGAAAAATTTTGTATTAATAATACACAAGTGCCAAAAGATTATGATGAGCCTTTTATAGTATCCTATCAAGTATTATACGAAAAAGCTCCTTCCTTCCAATTCTTCATGTCATCCAAAACATTGTTGGAATTATCGATTAATGCTCATCACGTTCACGCTGATACTACCTATAAAATGCTTCCCAATTTTAGATTAGTAATAACAGACAGAACCTGGCAGATTCACATTTTTGGAGTGACAGCTTGTACCAAGGAGCAAATTATAGACTTCATACGTTTACTCAATGTCCTAAAAAAAGTGTTGAGAAAATATTTTGCGAAACGACTGATCTAACTGTCCTTGTGTGTGATGCTGCTACAAGCATTAAAAATGATTCTAAACATGTATTTGATGAAAAGGCAGACATAAGAATGTGCTGGGCACATATGAAAAAAAAAGTGCCACAAGAAAGCAAAACAGCTTATAAGACCAAAAGAAAATATAACAAAAATATTAAAAGGTATTGATTTTCTGCAACTTAGCAACAACGAAGAAGGTTTCGTTAATCTGTTTCCAAGTGAGATGAGGAACATCTGATTCGAAGGTGCTGACAAGTTTAGTCCAAGTACAAACAATGCTATAACTTTAGAGGCTTTCAATCGTGAAATAAAAGATGAGAAAACCTTAAGAGAAAGACATCCACTATATAGGTTTGTACTCGTTTTAAAGGAATATATACCTACGAAGTTGGTCAACTGTTTATACAGCAAGCACAAAGGAATTCCATTTTGAGCAAGTTGTAAATTTGGAATTATTTGAAGACGGGGGTAGTCGGATTTATATAATTCCTTGGATAAATGCTACAGAAATCGACAGCAACGATTTGGAGAAATAAAATGGATAAATGTTCAGAGTTTTGAAGAGTAAAGATTTAAGGTGTGGATTACAAATATTTCAGAACTTTATAATAAATGGATGCAAGGAAATCCAATTGTACAGAATTTTTCAAACAAAAAGTTCAGGAGGAACATCTTTCTGAAGCAAAAACAATGGCAATTGGGTTTTAGGGAAGGAAAAATTGGAGAAGTTACACTGAAAATTGGAAAATTCGGGAAAAACTGAATGTGCTTTGTTCTATAGGATTTTTTTATGAACTCAAGACCATAACTCATAATTCGAACGATGGATATGCGTAATTCTTTTGTTGATTTGTTCGTTATGGTCTTGGAAAAGTTTTCAGGAAAAAATTTGGGACAATTACAAAAGAAAATCGAAACATTTGGGCTAACTACAAAAATCATAATTTTTGTATGCACTCTCGATCGTAACTGACGATAGGAACGACATATTTGGTTGATTCCTTTTTTGTTTTGTTCGTTATGCTCCCGGGATGGAAATAATTGAATGTTTTCAATTGAAACAAAAATCTGAAGATATGGAGAAAAATCTGGAAAACGCATTCCAGCCTAAATTAAAATAAAATTACAATTGTTTTTCTTTTGTGTTGTTTCGCGATCTGTCCAACAAATGTACATATTTTATTATGTAAACGATTGGCTTGATTCACAATTTGACAATCAGCTGTCAAACGACATTTGCGCACGTAGCGAAATAAATTGGAATCGTAATAAAATAACTAAATTTTTATTTCTATTTCACTAAACCAACATATATTCTTTTATCGAGACTATTGTTCATAGTTATGCTAGGCTCCGATAGGTGGCGCTGTAATCAAGTTATTAACAAATTCTATATTTGTGGACTAAAATGATTCATATTCACAATATATGTTGGTTTAGTGGTAGAAAAGAAAATCACAAAATCTGGACCCGCCACCTACCGGAAAGGGTAGAACAACATCTGTCGGGCCAGCTAGTTATTAATAATAATTTCACAGCTTTCTAGAGGGTCGATTTACGTAAGTTTGTTTTCTATTTGTGTGCTTGGTGTCTTTTTAATAATAATTTTCACGGGGCGTTTAGTATTTTTAGTGAGCATTTGATTAAAATATTGGGAATATATACTTTGCTTTTGATTTTAATACTTAATAGATTTCGTAAGACCATAAAGCAACGATAGCAATTACAATGCACTTCTTTTAGAACTGGCTGTGTGCATATTTCTTACTGACGCAGAGAACCACATTCATATAGGTACATACCGATCGGTGTGCGTTTATCTTTTCCACTTATCGAGTACGCCGCTTAAAACTGACAAAAATCACTACGAATTTCCCAATACGATCATTTTATACCTATAGGTGAGTCACTCATTGGTTATTCATGTTTCAAGCTTGCTACCTCAATGTTATTTTTGTAATTAATATTGACAGTTGACATTATACGGCTTCGTGTAGTTGTTTGTATCGACAATGCCATAGCAAAGTTAGAATGTGTACACGAACACATGTATGTGCATAGGTACACGCGAGAATAATAGAAGGAACACATGTAAGTCTCTGTACATGCATCTATACATGCTGTAGCACGGTAAACTTACAACATCTAGCATCGTACCGCGCTGTTGCTGTGCACGACGTTATGCATTTTGTAATAGGTAGTGTTAAATAAGTTCGGAGAAAGTAATTGTAAAGCTGCATTTTTAATATTTCAATGCAAAGTATTTACAAATACAGATACGTACTCGTAGTTTATAGAATTATCGAAAACCTACCGGGTTGCAACAGGATCTGCGAATGCCGGTGCCAATAATACATTCTTTTACACCACACTGCGGAATTTTTCAAAGATCCTTAGCGCCTTTCCACACCATCTTCCAGGATTTGTCGATGAATTTCCGCGGTTTTCTTTCAATATGATATAGCTATCTGGTGCACACAATAATAAATTAATTTACGATAATAGTTTGATACAATTAATCACCAACTTATATCTCAATTGAAATATTATGGCTTTGATACAATTAGCTTAAATTGTTGTAACTGACCTCACAGAATCAGAATATCTTGCCCTGCATAAAGACGTCCCACAAGGCAGTGTTTTGGGGACATTATTGTATATCCTGTATACATGTGATTTCCAAAGGCAGCTTAATAACTGTTCTGTGCAGATGGTACTCAAATTTACAAAATTTTTACATCAGTTAACGCTATGGAGAAGTCTCGCTTAACTAATGAAGATGTGGAAAGAAGACTATTATCATTACCTAAAAAACATAACTTGCACATTAATCCATCCAAATCTTCATTGATAGTTTTTAGTAATAAAAGGTCTATTGCATTCTCAGAAATTCTTACTATTAGATTTGACGACTTATTACTAAATTCTATCATTTCTGCAAAGAAATTAGAACTGAATTTTTATACTACTTTAAGTTTTAAACCTCCTATTAATCAGGACATATTCCTCTTAAGAAATGCTTTACATTTTAAGGAAATTTCTGACTGACATTCATCGCATTTTTAGTTTCTTACTTGATTTGTTTTTCATGTTATGACGTCACCGACTTTTTTTTAAATGACAAAGAAATTAGAACTGAATTTTTATACTACTTTAAGTTTTAAACCTCCTATTAATCAGGACATATTCCTCTTAAGAAATGCTTTACATTTTAAGGAAATTTCTGACTGACATTCATCGCATTTTTAGTTTCTTACTTGATTTGTTTTTCATGTTATGACGTCACCGACTTTTTTTTAAATGACAACCTCTATTTTTTCTAATTGATTTCGATAGTACTTTCAATTCCCTATCCAACGGTATAAAATTTTTAAAATGTTATATTTGAAAAATTTTGAGAAAAAGAGTCTTAAAGTTCCAATATTAAAAATTCATTAAACGAATTTAGTCACATAAATTTGATGGAAAAGATATTAAAAACCGAATTGTAAATTTACTATCTACTCCATTCAAAGTTAATATTCACATTAAAACTAGATACATTAACCAGGAAAAAAAATCTAACGATAACATCACACAAAAATAAGCACGGAAATAACACTTTTTAAATTACATTTCCATTAAGTGTTCAAAATTACGACCCTGTACCATCCGACAATACCCAAGATGATTATAAAACTCATTTATCACATTCTGAATAGTTTGAGCTGATATTAATCCAATTTCGTGTCGAATTCTGGGCCAAAATTAAGTTATTCTAATTTAGAAAAGAGAAATAACACTTACTTTAATGTGTCACTGACAAATTATTTTATTCTGACAGCCGCAACTAATTGTTTTTTGTTTTAGGCACCGGTTTTTAAATTTATTTTGCCAATATAATGAATTTTTAATATTTGAACTTCAAGACTCCTTTTCTCATTTTTTTTCAAATAGTCGGGTCCGCTTATAACGAGTACAACTTATAACGAACGTCCGGTTTTAACGAGTGATTTTCAGTGTTACGGAAAATTGTTCCTTAAAGTTAATACAATTTGAGTTCGGATACAACAAGCTCGGATATAACGAGCACTTTTAGTACGAGCAAATTTTCTGTTTGCCGCTGCGATTATAACGAGGAGTCGACACATTCTTCGGCTGTTAACGCAGGCCCGATGTAAACAAACTTGTCATAACTCGTCTACTGGCATGCCGTGCATATACATAATTTTTATTCAGTAGTTTTTATACCTTGTTACTAGTAACATTATCATCATGCCGAGAAATAGAAAATCCCTTACATTAGAACAAAAAATTAAAATTATCGATGACATCAACAGTGGAACATCTAATGCTAACATTTGTAGAAAGTATAGCTTGTCAACTTCGACTGTTTCCACAATTTGGAAAAACAAGAATAAAATTAAAGGGACATTAAATTCGAATATTTCTAAGTTAAAACGAATTCGAAAACCAGTTAACAAGGAAGTTGATCAAGCATTATTGCAGTGGTTTAAGCAAAAAAAGGACTCAAAATGTGCCAATAAGTGGACCAATACTACAGGAAAAAGCAGAAGAATTTTCCAAAACAATGTTCCCCAATAATGAAACATCTTGTTCAAAAAGCTGGATAGACCGTTTTAAGAAGAGGTATATTTCATCTAGTAAAATCCATGGAGAAGGCGCAAGTGTTTCTGCTGAAACAACAAAGGACTGGTTAGACAATGTTTGGCCCACAATAAGGAGAGGTTATTCCGACAGCGATATTTTTAACGGGGATGAAACTGGTCTCTTTTATAAAATTGTCCCAAACCAAACACTGAAGTTCCGAAAAGAAAAGTGTCAAGTAGGCAAAAAAAGCAAAGAAAGAATCACCGTTTTTGTCTGTGCCAACATGAAGAGAACCGAAAAGAGAAAGTTGCTGGTCATTGGAAAATCTAAAGCACTACGTTGTTTTAGGACTTGCAAAGTGTTACCGGTTAATTACACCGCTAATAAGAAAGCAAGGGTAACATCAGAGATTTTCGAAAAGGAAATAAAAAACTGGGATTATGAACTACAAAAACAGAACAGAAACATAGTGTTAATGATCGACAATTGTCCAGCCCATCCTGCAATTGAAAACCTACGTGCCATAAAGTTAGTTTTTCTTCCACCCAACACAACGGCAGCCCTACAACCCATGGATCAAGGTATTATCGCCTGTGTCAAACAACATTATAAGAAAATGATTTTATGCAGGATGATTTCTTGTTTGGATGAAGCTAAGGATTTTAACTTTACTTTGTTGGATGGTATATTAGCTATAAACACAGCATGGAATCGGTTTCACAAAAAACTATTGTTAATTGTTATGCTGGATTTTATTCGGAATTTGATGATGATGATGAGATTCCTTTGGCTCAGTGGATATTAAAGCATACAGATCCAGAAGCTGTAGATGAAGAAGACTCCCTTAGTTTAAATGACTGGGCTATCACAAATGATCTTGTGAAAGGGCCTGTAAACGCTGACATAATTAATGCATTTCAAGAAGTCGACGATTAATTGGTAACTTGCGAGTACCCATCAGAAATTGAAATTGCAGCAGCAGTTACAAAAACGCAAATTAATGAAAAGTCGGAATCAGAAGAAGAAGAGGAAGAGCCAGAAAGCATCTTTGAACCACCATATATTATAATATAATTATATATATATAATTATAATATATTTATAATATATTATAAATTTGACATATATGTTATACCGTGCCTTCAAAAACTTACCTCATTAAAGTAGGCTGCCTTTTAAGTAATTAAGTAATCAGTGCTGGTGTACATGCTAAGCTTTTGAAAACTTCAAATTCTGACAGTCGTCATACTTCAAATTATAGACGCATACATGTCATAACATGGTCATAACCAAACTATCAAAATTATGCGTTTGTGTCTGATTACGTGCGCTGTCAAACCATTAGGATGGCAGTCTCGAACAGTAAAGATATTCGCGATTTACCTAATAACTCACAATTCAATAATTATTTGATTGATAATGTTACTATGACGTTAACATTCGAAAACGATTTTTTCGATATTAATATAACAACCTGATTTTGACAAGAACAGAATCTAAATTCAACCGAAATATTTCTGTCCATAGTCCATAAAAAGACGCCTTTCCCAGTTTCTTGTTTAATCACTATCTTTCAGGTTTTTCTTGGCGTTCCCTAGTAACATTTTCCTGTATTTCAGCTTCATCCAATTATCTTTGTTCATCTATTATCTGCTACACGACACAAAAACTAATTTAGTATTATTTTCTCCTTTATAGATTCGAACTAGTAGATTTTGTATGTATTATTCGTCTTCTTAATCTGTTCCTCTACATTTGGTTATAAATTTTCTATTATATTTATTCGTGTTTTGGGTTTTTCTGATAGAGTTCACGTTTCGAAAGTGTACATTAAATACGGCCAACTATACTTTTAAGAACTTCTGATTTTATTGTTTTTTTGTTTTGGAATTTTTCTTTTAATCTTCATCATGTACATCGATTTCCCTATTGTTATCAACTTGTCATTTATTTCTTCATCTGCCTTCCCATAGTTCTGAAACATACACCCTCTTGATATTTGAAACTTGTAACGCGTTCCAATTGGTTGCCCTATATTTTTCATTTTTTTTGTCTTAACATTTCTTGTGCATCCGATATCTACAACTGTTTAACAGTACTAGGTTCAAATTACATACATGTATTTTACACTATTTTATTATTCGTATCTCACTCTATTGTTTTTCTAATTTTTTTCGATCCAAAAGCTATTGTTTTGCAAAGTAAATAATTAAAATTTCTGATCTCACCCCCCCCCCCCCATCTCTAGAATGTGTGAACAACAAAATAACTTTTTAAAGACATCTCCAAAACTTCCCGACAAGTGTGTCTAGTTTTCGAAAATTCAATCATCTCAAGAGATTAACCGATTTCGTGTTTGAACTTTCGACCTCTCTCCACATTTCCTGCCTTCACATGTTACACAAAACCTATAAAGGACCATCGCGTTGTTACGCAAGACAATAATTCATTTCAAATCGAAAGGAAAAAATCCACAATATACATAATTAAAAAATACAGAAAAAAAAGAAACAGGCGTTACGCAAGCCATGAAAGTGAAAACCGGTCCCCCAATCGTTTGCTCACCAAAAGACATGGCATCGAAAGCAGACATACATTTCAGTGAAGATGAAAGTGATTACACTACGAAAGAAATGAGGCTTAAAATAGTGAAAGTGGAATGAATGCGTGACAGCAAGAAAGAGAGGGACCCCGTGAATGTCTGACACGAAAGTGAATCTCTCACGGTATCGCTGGGGAACTGAGCAACGAACGCAACCAAGTGAACCGAGTTGATGACCGGAGTCAGCCCACTTTATATTTCATTACTGTTCAACTATTTTCACCGTTTTAACACTACTTGATGTGGGTCTAGATTTCGACATGTTTTATGAATTTTTCTAATGAGCTCTCTTCTCATTTAATTTGATTTGAAATTGTGTTGTTTAGATTTTACTATGTTCTAGAAATTCTCTTTATATTTTATGACAATAAACATTGATATTCTTTTAAATGATAACGTTTATTTAAATGTATAGAAAAATAATTAAAACATTTTATTACAATCAGATAATTATTTACAAATAGTCTTGAGGAAATAAATGTTAAAAAATTAAATATAAAATTATTATATAAAATAAAGATCTGAATATATTCCGCCAAATACCTATGTACAATATACAATACGTCATTACAGAATGGGAATGGACTAAATAAATATATTGCGACAAACGAAAATTACATAGTAAAAGTATGTGTTCAAACAAACCATAATAATTTATAAAATCCCGTTTAAAATTTAAGAAATGTATGATTCACTAGAAAAGCTATCCTAGATTGGATTCAAATATGTATAAACAACTCGAAAAAAAAATTAGTTACATGATATTTAAAGGAAATATTAAATCCTTCTGCTACAACTAGATTTCTCTTGATTCGGAGTACCTATTTGCATCAATTACTTCGTATTGTTTCAATTATTGGTAGTTTATTGAGGTAGCTGAAGTTGCACATTACGGGTAATTTATTTGTACCTACTGACTAGGTATACAATGTATGTGAATGACTTTACATAAAAAACAATTCACTTAAATATTATCTTGTGTGTTACTGGGGATTAAATTATATTATGCAAAATACAATTTCTAGTAGTCAACAAAATTCTATTGTCATCGTTCTTCGAATTTCGGAATTCTATTTATCTACTAATAATAATAAATAGGATTATATAATTTTTTAAACGGACAAATGTCTACATACATACAAACATATTATTATTCAATTATGAGCATTAAATAGAGGCTATAAACTGTCGGAAAACACAGACAGTGCAAGTATAGTAGCGATCTGTTCTAAAAATAGAAACACTAATCACCTGGTATTATATTCTCTCTCTCTCCTTTATTCACGCGCAACAAACGGCGAAAGATAGAGAGAAGGAGAGTGTGATTCAAATATGGGGTTGTTCAATTTCAGTTTATCGCTCGCATAATATTGAATGTGTAATATCCAAAACTGGGGGGTTCAAGTAACGTTCATTCACCTTGAAAGCGGGCAATGTGGGACAAACGGCTGAAGTCTCTGCGCGAGGCGTCGAACGTTGACATCAATTGCCAAAGCGATACCAACGGGAAAATTCAGGTCAAGCGACGCCCCGCACAGAGACTAGTTCGTTACCCTTTCGTTCTCGGCTAGTCTCTGAGCGAGGTACGTTTTCGTTTTGAACACTGTCGCGAATGCCTAACAATCGAGGTCAAATCGCACCCCGATCGCAGGCTAGGGCATTGGCTTCGCGTGTTTTTGAGGTCACACAACATATATACAGTGATTCGACTTCACTATTTCTATTTCTGTCGTTCCTGTCGGCGTAAATGTAGCAGCATATCGCGCATATCTTGTCGTTTCACTTGCATTGCCGAACTCGTTTTCCAGAATGTTCTGACATCAATGTTATTCTTATCTAATAACTTGCGCGCGTCACACGAGCAACTTTATAACATACATACACATCTCGTTTCTTTCGTTTTCAGCTATTATCTGTCTTTGTTCCATCACGACTTTAATTTAAATGTTCTCTTATTTTTACTATTTAAAAAAACTTCCGCTAACTCTTTCTAAGTTTCATTTTGTTTCTTTTATACTTATCTATATGACTCATTGAAATAAATATATTTAGAAAACGAAACGATAAATGTACCCAAGATAATTTCTCAGAATATGGCCTAAAATATATGATAATAGGTGAAATGTGCCGTTTTATTGGTTGATATTTAGTTCACAAACCTCATTTGTTTGTATCAGTTGAAGTTTTTCTAAACACTCATATCAATGAGAGTCAGTCTAAATTGCTCTTAAAGGACGAGTCTCTTAGCTGTGGGATAGTAAACAAGCACGGATGGAGAAACATCGGTCGCCAACAAATTGGAGGTTTTTGGATTTTAGTTCGCTTTTTGGTAGACCCAGAATTTCCAACATCCACTTATAAGAAAATATAAAATATAAAAAATATAACAAAATAAGCGATATCATAGTTGGATCTATTGATGTTTCGTGTACTACATTCGCCTCGTCGTATTTGAGTGATAAACCACCATCTAAGCACACTCAGTAATGTTGCTCCTACAATAAATATTGAAATACAAAAAAAAAAACAAATTGTTGCAGTAAGTTTAAATTTTAATTACTTGGAATTATAAAATGTGTCCTTTATGTAATTTTTAATATGTATGAAGGATAGAGGGCAAACTGAGAAATACAAACATAAAACAGAAGCGAATGAAGACTAATGCCGCCTATACACATCGCCGAACATTCGGCAAATTATGCCGAACAGCGATGTGTAGACAGTTTATTCGGAAAATATTTGGTATTCGCCAATATTCGCGCCGAAGATGAATGCCGATCCGTCCGGAGTCGGTTTTTGTTTCCACATCAAAGAACATTCGTATCCGAACACAAATAACCTGAGTACACATCGCCGAATGTATTCGACGAAGATTCGTACGAATGTTTCGTCAAATAATTCATGCGCAAATATGATATCTACACATCGTATTCGCAATATTCGCGTTGAAAAGAAGATAGAATGATGGAAGGTAAACAAGTTGCTGCTGCATTATACTATATGAGTACTTGCAATTATTATTTAAATATTTATGGTAACAGATTGCGGAAACCTAGGCAAAATAGAAGATGGTGGATGATAGCAATGCATAGAAATAGAACACAGTGAGTACACATTCCGAAATAAATATCCGTTTAATGCATTATTACTTATTTCTAGGGAAAGTATGGAAAATATGTTTAGTGAATTAGTACGTGAACCATCCGGAGAGTTCCAAAATTTCTGCAGAATGTCTTCCACTGATTTCGAATATTTGCTTCAAAAGGTAGCACCATTAATTTCTAAAGAGGATACTAATTGGAGAGAAAGCATACCAGCTAAAGTACGATTGGCAGTTACCCTTCGTTTCCTGGCAACAGGTGATAGTTACCGAAGTCTTCACTTTTTATTCAAAATTTCAAGTCAAATAATATCAAGAATTATACCAGAAGTATGCAAGGCTATAAACAAAACATTGAAAAATCAAATTCAGGTAAACAAAGTTTAAGGTTTTATTATTAATATTAATAGTAAAAATTAACAGAAAATGTCTTTAAATTGTATCACAATCTGCAGATGCATAAGATTGATTAATAATGTTAGTTGATTCAAACGTTGTCACATTTGGAAAATCTTGCGTGATGGCAGACTGTCCTTCAGGAAGAACTGTGCTAGGTGTTGGACTTAGAATTTGTATTTCCACCGGGGAAAATGTGCCACTCGGAGATGCTTGAGAAGATGATGAATAACCACTATAACACTGAAGAGGGTACTTCTTTTTCCTTTTCAGAAACAATCCATCAATTTCATACATTAGTTGTTCTCTGTCCGATTCTTGTACTTTCCGTAACTTTTTTGCTATTAATTTGCCATACAAGTCGCATTCATCATCACACTCTTTTTTTGACATATCTTTTAAAATGGAAAATGCTTGGTCCATTTGCCGTTTTGCTTCTTGTAGTTCCTGTGGCTGTTTGTTGCGGCGAGCGGAATATGAGGATGGAGTGCGTTGTGGTATAGGTGGTGATGTTCGGGAAACATCACTGTTACTTCCTGATGCTTTTGTTACATTTCTACTAATTTCTTGGTCAATCTCTCCTTCATCAGGCAGATCCTAAAAAAATACATACCTATGTACAATACAGTAATCAATTTTTTTCTATTGTTTCAGTTGCCTTCCACTGCAAACGAGTGGCTAGCCAAGGAAGAAGGATTTACAAATAACTTTCCACACTGCATTGGAGCCCTTGATGGAAAGCATATAATTCTGCAATGCCCTGCACACAGTGGTTCTGAATACTACAACTACAAAAGATCTTTTAGCATTGTACTGCTAGCATTAGTCGACAGCAATTATTGCTTCATGTTTGCTGATATTGGTAGCCAGGGAAGAATTAGCGATGGTGGTATTTTGAGAAACAGTCTACTATGGCATAAAATTTGCTCAAACACTCTTAACTTACCACCTCCAACTTCCATTTCAGGCATAAACACAAACCTTCCATTTGTATTTGTGGCTGATGGTGCATTTGCTCTTCATACAAACATTATGAAGCCATTCCCTGGAAATCATGGCATTGGCACACCAAAGCGAATTTTTAATCAACGATTATCAAGTGCTCGTGTTGTTGTGGAAAATGTTTTTGGAATCATGTCGTCGGTTTTTCGAATTTTTAGAAAACCTCTTGCGTTGGATGCAGAAAAAGCTTCAATTATTACCATGTCATGTATTTTATTACATAATTTTTTAAGAAAAAGTGAAACCTCTAAGAAAATATATACACCTGCGGGTGCAACAGACAATTATGTAAATGGGGAATTAGTCCAAAGAGGTACCTGGAGAAACGAACAATCAATATGTGATGCAATTAGGCCAATATTACAAATACCACGAAGAGCCACAACAGATGCTTTGCAAATAAGGTTGGCCTACACTAATTATTTCTTTAATAATAATAATACTATATAAAATAAATGTAAAACGAAATTATATATGCATTGAAAATATTGAAAAATTATAATTTCAAAATAAATAACAATTTTATTAAATGTGTTTTGTCTTGTACTTACCACAGATTCACTATTGTATGTGGAATTGCATTCATATATGGACCCTAAAAAGGCCTCCATAAATTCATATGCAAACCACGACGGTTTGTATATTTCGTCCAAACTGGCTCCCGATTTAATAGATGCCTTTTGTTTCTTCATATGGTGGCGAAAAGCTGCCATCAATGAATCTTTCTTCTTTTTTATTTCTCCTACTTGAAATTCCACACTCAGGGCACGTTTAATTCTAACCCACGCATCGTTTACCTTTATTTTATTTTTATGCCCAGGATGTTTTGGATCATATATGATCGGTTCCCTTTGGTACAATTCCAAAAATTCGAGGATCAAGTCGTTATTCCACTCCGCCATATTTCATTACAATATCCAGAATACACACCAGAATAATACCTTTTTTAATTTGATACATTTAAATTATAGGTTATGTTTACGAATTTATCTATTTACTTATATAGGTATATATTCATCTCACTTCAGTATACGATGTGTAGTCAGGTTATTTATGTTCGGATACGAATGTTCTTTGATGTGGAAACAAAAACCGACTCCGGACGGATCGGCATTCGTGTTCGGCGCGAATATTGGCAAATATCAAGTATTTGCCGAATAAACTGTCTACACATCGCTGTTCGGCATAATTTGCCGAATGTTCGGCGATGTGTAGACGCGGAATCATATGTGCGCACGAATTATTTGACGAAACATTCGTACGAATCTTCGGCGAATACATTCGGCGATGTGTATAGGCGGCATAATAGTAGAAATGTCACACAAAAACCTCAACAACTTCAAATCTGTACTATATATTTCTAATTTGGTATTAAATTCCGAATTTTTCAATTAAAATTAAAATGTTTTTGTTAAAGCCCCCCCCCCCATTAGCTATCCTTCTAGAATAGATATGTTTCCAGAATGTAACTACTATGTCGCTTTTTAAATTCAAAGTAAAACAAGCACAAGATCGGTCCCAAGACAATACCTTGTGGAACTCTTAGATAAACTTCTTTAACATTTATTTATTATTGCATTTTTGAGAGAATTATTTCCAAGCACCTTCGATATTGCATTCATCAAATACTGGACTGCTGATGAAAGCTGACTATAGATTACGGAAAATCGTTCTAAAGTTCAACAACAGACAATGGGCGTGAATTATGTATGTGTTTTCATGTAAAGCACTCAAGTTTTCAAGACTTCAGTTTTAATTTGACAGTTTCTGATACTGCCTCATACGAAAAACTACAGAATTCTATACATTTGGAGACATTTGAATACTTGAATATATGGGATACCTCTGTATTACTCCCCTTAAAGTGCAAACAAACAGCGAAGTAAGACGAACGAATTTGCATGAACATGTTTGGCGTTCGATGAAAAAATTGCTTTGTTATCCATATATAAAGAATAGTTTCTCAGTTATTCGCTTGTTTTCCCGGGTATTGCAAAAAATAACTTGCTCATTTCTGTATTAAAAAAATTACGTCAAATTCAGGATTTAATTTTTGCAAGTGCATTATTGTATATTATTATTAGCCACTTTGAGGCGATTGAAAATCTTTCAAAGCAGATAGGAAACGGTGCTTCTGTTCTGACTTCCTCGTTCAAAACGAAAATCGATCTAACGGATGTTCGTAATTGATTACGCCATTGTATTTCAGCAAACTTTACGTTTCACTATAGTCTATCGCTGCTTGAATTCAACATGATTTTCAAATATGATTCTAAAATTTAATAAGCGCTGTTTAAAGTGTTTACAACAAAGCTTTTGAACACTGCTGACATAATCTAATCAACTTTTACAAAACATTAATTTAAAGTGACAGTTTATTAATGTAATGCAATGTTAGAGTTGCCTGTAAGCATAAACCTATGCTTATAGAATAATAATATTTATTTTGCAAATCAAATATTTAGACACGACTCTTGCGGTAACAAAAATGTAGGAAGACGTTTCCAACTTGTCGATTTAATAACATAACAACTTCTAAATCACAATGCCTAAATCAATTATCCATAAGTTGAAATAGAATAAAGATAAATTTAAATAAAATCAGCCTTGTTTGGTAGAATACCGAAGAGGCCAAAAGAATTTTTCCCTAATTACATTTTCTGTATCGTCCAGTGTTCTTTCGCTTTCGTTCGCTATATGTGCACTCACATTCAGTTGCATTCTCGAGAAAAAGATATCTACGTGTTGATTTTTAAACCGTCTAGATAACAAATATAAAATATACAAACAATCAGTCCCAAGACACTGCCTAATGGAACACTTACATTGACAAAATAAGCATCAAATATTTAAATTATATTTTCTCCAAACAAAGTCGACCTTTTTCTTTACTGATTTTTTAAGCTGGCCAACTTTATCATATTAACAAGGATTATTTAATTGAGTTGTATTCGTTATATTATTCATTGATGGTAAAAACTAATATTCTCGGTACAAAATCACGTAATGAAGTCAATCCTCCTTTGCCAAAACTCACCACAAAAAATGATAACGATGTCAATTTCCTTTCATAATTTTCTTTCAAAACCTTAAGAGAGACGTCAAATACATATATGAAAAAGTGATAATCGACACAACCTATGATAACAATGTTCAAGTTGGGTTTTCTTTTTGTTTCCTAATCGGAATCCTTTCGACATAAACAAGGCAAGCTACCATATATAGGAGCGTGCTGGTACTGTAAACTACGAGCAAACGTGTTGTATGTATGTACGACAAGCAGAAAGTGAAACTCAAACGACATAAGAGAACCTTTTCGCACTACTGACACAGTGCGACCAACTTTCTCCTGTTTGCATGCCAGCCAGCTCCACGGGGCCATCAATCCCCTGTATATCACATCTTGTGTGACTGCTGAATCTTGAGGTTATATCAATTAGAAGAGCATTAAATTGCATTGTTTAGACGTTTAGGTGTATTTGGAAATATGGAGAGTGTGAAAGTGAAAAGCTTATCTAACGAATCTAATGAAATGTAATATAATATATACAGGGATAATGACGATAGGAGACAGAGGTCAGAGTAATCCATAAAAATTTGAAATCACATCAGACTCTAATAGTAAAATTTCTTGAAATTTCATTTTAGCCCTATAATTTGCAAATTTATAATTAACTGAACAAAGTATTATATAATAAATGGCTTAAATTTTGAAACAGATGAATTGTCCATATAGCCCTTTGATATATCCTTAAAATAAATGTAATAAATCATAGTTGTATAAATTAATAACAATAATGACCAGAATAAATTACAAAAGATGTTGAAATGCTTCTTCCATTTTCTTCAAATGCCACGAAATATTATTTTACAGTCCAAGACTATTTTTGTTTTTTTATTTTTTTCTAGAATCTATCTTTTTAAAGCTATAAAGAGAAATCACACGAATTCCAAACACTTTTCTTAACATGATTATTGTTTTACAGTGTGCTGGAGCACCATCTTGTTGAAAGGAACCCAACGCTAACTAGTCATTACGAAGCTGAATAAAGAAAGGCTAAGACAGGGTATCTCTTGTCGATATCTTTCTGCAGTAAAATTATTTAAAAAAATTGACACCAATAATCCTGTTCTATTTATAGCGCACCAAATACTAACTTTCTGCGGACGTAGAGGAGTTACAACACAAAAGTATTGGGGTTTGTGATTTTCGTGTTTTGTGAATGATATCAGTGAAATTATATGAAAAAAAATTATACTACTCGTCCCGGATTTTTTGCAAATAATAGTCGTAAAAATTTAATAACATCCCAAAACTGAAACAATTCCTTTGAGTATATTCTTAAAAGTATCAAAAAAGTTGGGAAATGCATCTCGAAATTCTTCTAAACAATCTTGAATATAAGATATGTCCTCGGTCTATAAATTTCTTGAACAAAATATGCTTCCACCAGAAATGCTTGGTTGAGGTTAGTAAATACAATTAAAATTCAAAAACACCACACTACTTTTGATATTACATTTTGACCATTATTGACAGACAAGACTTGACATGTAACATTTAACATAAATCAGACCAAAAGTTTCTATGTCCATAACCTACTTGATCCCGGATTTTTCTGAACATCAATTATAAATGTAATATATGTATACTCAGACAAACTTTATACAAAAGCTTCTTTACAAACACTCTTTATTTCTTTATTACCTCCATTGATCTCTAGTGTCTGTTAGTATTCTCTACGTGCAAAATAAAACAATACAAACTATTTAATCAACTAATTTAATGAAAAATCAATGATCATAATGTATATTAATTAATAACAAGATAGATGGATTGTTTTATTTAACTGACATCCATCATAACACGATGCTCATACCACATACAAAATACTTTAATAGTATATTATGCAATGAACATTTAATGATGGCTATTAAGACACGAGAATGAATATTACGATACAAGCCGAAGGCGAGTATCGTAATGAATACGAGTGCCTTAATAGCTATTAAATGCGAGTTGCATACGCTATTTTTTCTACGACCCCATAATAAAACATTATTTTTTGAACATTCCATATCATAAATTGAGCGTAAAATTTTCCGTACGTTTTTGCGAATTTAACTGGTGATAAATTGTTCGTGTCTACTAAGGCCTGTTCCATAATTTCTGGTGGAATCAAATTTTACATTTCACTGTCATTATCCTCATTATTTTCAAAAAAGCACAAATTTTAACTATACTTACTAGTAAATTGCAGAGAACTGTCAAATTTAATTAATTTTTATATCTGTCAGATATGAAGTGGCCATATTGAATATTGGAATGTCGCATTCCTATTGGATATAAACTTGTATCTTAATGAAAATCTGTATCTTAATGGACATCATTAAAGTACAGGTTTAGCATATCTAATAATACAATTAGTATTAGTATGGAAGCAGAAAAAAAAATTCGCATCAAGGGGTGATGAATCAATGCTGCAAATAGGCAATATTTAACTCTGATGGGGATTGGACCCACACTTCTTGTTGCCAGATTGTTTCTATTATACAAACACAGTCCTTTTACAGCCTTCTGATCATCACTTTTAAAATAGTTACAAGGAAAAGGAGTTCCATACAGATATGGTGAACATAACATAGCATCTTTAACGTACCTCAAAGCTCAAAATTTGGCCCTTTATTGTTTTTCATTTCGATTCATTAATATATAATTATTATTGTTTACTTATGTTTTGCTTTGATGTGTGCAAATTATCTTATTTTGCAAAATATTTTAGTTTAAATAATCGTGAAACTTCTACATAATATTCAAATTATATTTCATTACAAAAGAATTTTTTTAAGACAGTTTATTAGTCCAGATATAAATGAAGGAATCAGAAACAGTAATATTTTTTTTCCAAAATTCCACTACTATAAAAATAATCAGCTCAAAAAACTGCTAATTCACGACCATGGTTTATAATGGATAGCATGGATTGAATAAATATTTGTTCACCTTTAAATACATGAAAATATGGCCATCTTGTAGTATATATTTAAACCAACAGATGCCTCCCCAAGATGCGTTTTTAGTTTTTCTCAAGGAGGACTAGCTTTTGCTATTCTACTTGTTTTTACTAATATCGTAGTAGCTACTGGCTAGGACGCTTATGCACTCTTCAGGCCTCAGCTGTTGATGATATATCTGTAGAACAAACACTGTTGTAGTCTCAGTCTCCTTACCGACCTAGCATTATATTCCATGGGCCTCCAAGCACGTTTGTATTTACTAATCACTACAACTGCTAACTATCTATTTTAGACAGCATTGGTTATTGACTCTAACGATTGCAATAATCGAGATTTTCGATTTCTGGTCTACATTGCCGATAGAATTTTCCCTAAAAAATATTCTTCTTGAACTGCTCAACTCCATGCACTTACCAAACGTACTGAAAGGGTAAAATCAAACGTCTAACTGCTTTGCATTGTAAGGTATATTTTCAGATCAACTCTGCAAATCAATAAAGTTCTATGCAAATTAATTTATCTTTAAACTTTAAATATATTTCCAACTTAATTATTATTATTATTAGAAATCAGTAAGTACGTAATACTAAAATTTTTGGTGACCTAATGACGTTCAAAATCACGATCTTAAACCCTAAATAAATAAAAAAAAAGTGTTTCGTTATATGTATTTGTTTGTTCCATTTATACGTATTATTAAGGCATCGCAATGATGTAAACAAGAACTAAAGAAAGTTGTAAACAAACAATTAAACATTCAGTCAAAACCTCAAAAAATTCTAATAATTCAAATGGCCACAGTTAGGTGTAATAAAAAAAAGGCAGTCAAGAAAGTGAAATTACTTTCACTCTCGTCTAGAAGAGAAATCTATCGTCTTCGAGAGAAAGTGATAAGTTCTAATTACATTGCATTAGCGTCGTAAAGCAATTCTGTGTCAACTCAGAGTTCATTGTTAATTTTTTCGAATTTATAGTGATCATTCGAATTGTATTAAATAGGATATTTCGCGGTTAATTTATGTGAGTGATAAGGGGTTATTCACATTTTCCAAGAACGTCGAACAACGCATTTCCTTGACCGCAAAATGCATGAAACGATAATTTTTTTTCAAGCATTTTTCCCGACATTTTCTTTTTACCATTTCGTATCGTTGAAGCGGCACCATTTGCGCTAATTCAAAACCTCGAACCACTAGTAGTAATATATTTATCTGTACATACATGTACTATGCACAATACACTAACACTAACTTGGAAAGGTAACCTATTTAGCCACCGTTGGAGCGTTGAACTTTCGAGGTTAGCGTATGGATACATTAAAAAGTTCAGAAAGTGTGTAAGGGAACGGGTATGTGGCGACGTTGGAGGGGGGCCAGCAATGATCGGTCGTCATTGGTTAGAACACGGGACATGTGCTGTTTTTCGCACAACCTCTATTTAATTTCATCTTGCCCCAGATTCATGCCTCACGGAGGTGAACGAACTAGCCTCGCTCGTTCGTCCACTTGACCTCTTTCCGCGGATCGGGCGTTAGCTATTTAACGCGTAAAGGTTGGCAATGACGCACGCCCCGCACAGAGACTACAATAAAGTTGACACGGATCTTTCCTGCTGCGAGCGCGAGCGAGACGGTGATGTTGGTGTGCGAGAAAGACGGGTGATTCGCAAGTAAGGACGTTGCGAGGTGCAATGAACTAGTCTCGCGCCGGGTGACGCGTGCCCCAGTTAAATACTCCGTGTATTTGTTAACACTGAAAAGTGAAAACCTTAGGTAATTATGCCGGGTCCCGTGTCGAGAGTAGAATCCGAACGTCTAGTAGGCTGTGCTCGTGTTCGTCGACTTTATACAATCGAAGCGGAACAAGAGAATAGAGCGTAACTGTCATTATTATTATGATTATTGTTCTTGCTATTTGTTTATGAAATATTTATAGAAGTTTAAAAAACGAAATGTCTGCAAGTCTCTAAAAATATACTTTCACTAAATGGATAGTTGAATGACGTGAAGAGAGTATATTGTTACTAGGTGTATTTTAATTTATTTAAATAGCCAAAGAATTTTTAATATTACAAAATTCCAATACTAAAAACTCATGCGTATTATCCATGTTACTATAAACTGGTGTGGTTGTCACACAACTTTCTTAATACGTAATGTAATCCTGTGAATATTCTTAACTTCCCACTTTAAGAATTTTGAAAAATAATCCCAATAAAAATTGCTTCAAATCGACTATTTGATTTAACTGAATAATCTTGAGACGAAGATTATACTCGTAAATACATAGTTTACTACCGCAGCTTTAGCCGTTTGTCCGCTATTGTGGTAACACTCAGTTCACTTTAAAACATAGACATTTAATAATACTGTATCTATGTATGTACAATTGAAAAAGATACAAATGTGTATACAGGGTGTTCCTAAATATCATGTACATAAGGAAGGGGGTAACTATTTGGTTTAT
Source organism: Amphimallon solstitiale (assembly GCA_963170755.1). Classification (NCBI taxonomy): domain Eukaryota; kingdom Metazoa; phylum Arthropoda; class Insecta; order Coleoptera; family Scarabaeidae; genus Amphimallon; species Amphimallon solstitiale. Next base: position 67,058,198 of record OY720680.1, read on the forward strand.
TTTGTGCCTAAAATTTCATATAAACATAGGTCTGCAAACGCTTCGTTACCAATATGCAGGGTGTTGAAATTTCAAGAATTTTTCACTTTTTACTGTATAGCTCCTGCAGTTTTTGAGATATTTTGTTCAAATTTGGAAGGTAGGTTACGCTATAAGGCCTGCATCATTAGCCATGCCAAATGATTATGTAAATCTACAGGGTAATAATTTTTTCGGGGTCATGCCCTCTTTTCTCACCCTGAACTTTTTTGCGATGCGCCACTGCTAGATTCTAAAATACGCAATAAATTTTCTGCCTTGTTTAGAAACTTTTTGATCTCTTATATTTTTTTCTTATCTCTGACCGTTATCGAGAAAAAAAATAGAAAACAATTTTCTGTAATTCGCCAGAGAAAATTAAATTTTTTAAAATGGTCTAGCAGGCTCTGGCTTTATTCAGATAATCACTTGAGTTTATTAATTTGACAATTGACATTAGAAATCGTAAAAAAACTGCAGGAGTTATACAGTAAAAAGTGAAAAATTCTTGAAATTTCAACACCCTGCATATTGGTAACGAAGCGTTTGCAGACCTATGTTTATATGAAATTTTAGGCACAAAAGAAACCAAATAGTTACCCCCCTTCCTTATGTACATGATATTTAGGAACACCCTGTATATAACAACATACCACAAATAGTAAAATTGAAAAAGAAAATCTAACATTAAACAATTTGTCATACGAATAACATAAAAACAAAAACATTCACAGAGAACTGTCAAGTTAGTCTTGAAAAGGTTTCTTATAAATGAAATTAAAAAATGAGGTGTGGCCACCACACGACTTTCTTATACGTATGAGCATTTCAAACTATACAATTTTTAGAATTTTTTTATACAAAAATTATTCAAAATCCTATTCTAAGTACTTTCATTCTCTTAATAAATCGCTATAGAATGCATCCTTTGCAAGATATTCGAAAAAAAGTGCTACTCGCTAAGAGTAAAAGTGCTACTTCCGGTCCGAATTTTGAAATTTCATGTATACAAAAAATATTGCAAATTCAACTCTAAATACTTTTGTACTCTTAATAAATATATATAGAATGCATAATTTACGACATATTTGCAAAAAACCGCTATTCGGTAAGAGTAAAAGTGGTACTTCCGGTCCGAATTTTGAAATTTTTTTTATACAAAAGATATTTAAAATTTTCATGTAAATAGTTTTATACTCGTAATGTACCTGCCTAGAAAGCATGACTTGCGAGATATTCGCAAAAAACCGATTTTCGATAAGAGTAAAAGACCTACTTCCGGTAGGAATTTCGAAAAACTTTTTAAATAAAATTGTTCTCAATTTTAATTTTAAGTACATATGAATTCTTTATAAATTTGTATAAACTCAGTATTTGACGAAATATTGGCAAAATTCGATTTTTATACTGAAGTAAACTGCTACTTCCGGTCTACCGATTTTACTGAAAAACTAATCAGATCTCAAGAGGGAGATTATACACGTAAATACAAAATTTGGAATTGATATCTCCAGTGGTTTGACCGCTATCGTGGTCACAGACAGACAGACAGACACACAGACAGACAGACAGACACAGACATTTTTTTAAAAACCACTTTTTTGGTATCAGGGGACCTCAAAACGTGGACATCTGCAAAAATCTCGAGGTCGAAAATTTTCATCATCACAATACTTCCTTATACTACGTATAAGAAAGTAAAAAGAACTAGCATTCTGAACATTCAGAACTGCTAACATTTCCGATATTGTAGGGTAGATTATTAAAAATGTTGACAAGAGAAAGTGTGATCTTTCAATCGAATGTCTGTCGATCTTGTTTAGTAAATATGTGATAAGGGATCATAATGCTGAATATTTGTTGTAACACGCATTGCTGCCTTGTACAATAGCAGAAAATAAATTCCGGCGAACAACATATTTACTATATTTAATTATTTTTCTATTTGGGAAGGCACGTGATACCAAAACAGTGTCCACAGCAATTATGAATTTTTGATAACATAAAATACAACCCTTTCATCAAAAGCGTGTATTTAACAAAAACATACCGAAGTATATTCGAGTTAAAACAACTTAAGAAAAGCAGAAAGTTTGGTTCTTATTTGCGTCAGTGACATAACAAATATGTCCACAGCTGAATAGCTCGTATATGTTAAGAGGAGTATTAAGTTCAAAATTTGCTTGGCTTGCAGGTAATCTCGAATTTTCTCCTGGTATATTAAAATTCAATTTTTCTATCAACATTGGACAATTAATCTTGAACAAAATTGCTAATTCAAGCAACTGTCTTCTAAACTGCAAGCTTTGAAGGTTATATCTCAAAAGACCAATACAACGCTCAGTGCAGTGGTAAGATATTATATATGAGATTCCATATAATATTACCATATTCAAGTAAATAATTCTTGAAGAAATGCTCGCAGAAATATCAGCTCTAAACTTAAGAACCTAGGGCTTTGTGCCGTCTGTAAAAGAAGAGGAAATATGAGTATCCCACATACTCTCTCTCCCTAGAGCTTTTACTAGACCAATTATTACATCTTCTTACCGGGCTTCACTTTTTGTAAAATACTTTATTAAATAATAAGCATTTATAGTAACAAAATCTACAAATTTTGTTTATAATCATAAAAATTGTAATTTATTTCATAACTAATCACCAACGACATCCATCCACAACAAAAACTGAGGACACGTACACCAAGAAAAATAAGTAACCGTACACTCGCGAAGATATAAGTGGTATGGGCATGACATATACTAATACATAATAAACACGCCCATACCACCTTATATCTCCGCGAAGCGTACGGTTACTTATTTCTCCTAGTGTACATATAATCCACAAGAAAACGGCTTAAGTCATAAAATTCTAAGTTTCTCATCAAATAAATTTTACCATATACGCTGCAGTTGACATTAAATAAATCAATATTTCCATAATTTCGGCCGACGCTGTATGCGCGAAATCCATACATAATTGAGAATCCTGCTTGCCAACGTAAAACGAACCCGAGGACAAAGTATTAAGGTAATAACCTTTGTAAATAGCCCTGAATAATAATAGACTAAAAACTATTATCGCAAAGGTAAATATTATTAATATATGCATGTCCTTCAAAAGAAGCCGCACTTTTCTGGATTTATACGTATGTGCGTTTCTTTTTGTCTTTGTCTAGATGATTCAGTACGAAGAAATCAGCAACTTTATCAGTTCTCTTCATAATTGTAAACAAAAATGCTTAAGATAATTTTTAAAATGTATACAAAAAAATGAATATCGTACATTTTACGTATGTGTGTCTTTTTACTTTCTTATATGTAGTATAAGGAAGTATTGTAATGATGAACATTTTTGACCTCGAGATTTTTGCAGATGTTTCCGTTTTGAAGTCCCTTGATACCAAAGTAAGAAGAAGAAAAAAACCAAGTATCTAACCATTAAATTATTTAATAAATTACCAATATCATATGGTAAATTCAAAGTTACAACTAAGGAATTGTTAATTGAAAGAAGTTACTACACAGTAAATGTATTTTTAAATGATACATTGTTATGATGGTGTTTGTGTTATTTTTTTCTTTTAATGTGTGCTTATCATAACTTGTACATATGTGTTATGGTGTTAATATTATTGCCTTAGCCGATGACAAACCCCATTTTACATATAATATGAAAATATTTACAGGCAACAACCCGTTGATTCCTTCAAACTGAACAATACACCATTTGAAGTTGATAGATGTCTGGTACTGGAGGAAATGTAACCACTGACAATTAGTTCACTGAATGAATAATATCTAATGAAAATAAACAAGTATAGCAACCTAGCAAAACGTATGAAATAAGCTTAATAAAATAATAATCAAAATAAAAAATAAGGATTAAATTTACGGCCATCTATACATAGTTCACCACTTACGAAGCGTATGGCACTAAATCGCTTTATTTTATCTATAGAAATGTCTGTACTTTCATAGCCGTCTTGAGTTTACTGATAAGTACACCAAAGGCAGCGTTTTCTAAATCTATACAGCCCAGAAACTTTCCATTCACTTCTACTTTCAATAAACAACATCCTAAATGCAAAACCTGACCTAGATGCACAACAAAACAATTAAGAAAATATATTTTCACACCAATTGACCTATGCAATTTTGGCAATTAACAAACGACAACTTAGATTGATGATTAGTAAATAGAAAATGGGACGAAACACATAACTTGCATTTATTTCGGCCGGGCCTATATATAAAAAATCTTGACATAGATGGCGGGAACGCAAGCGCGAATTCTCAACAAGGGGCTTCAGCCCAACACAATAGGAGTTGCGAGCATATTTTGGCACTCATCCCCATGTAAATTGCGACAGTGTGAAGGTCCTTCGATCGGATATGCATCGAAGGAGGCCATTGTTCTGGCGCTATTTAGAGCTAATCGCTAAAGATAACTCTCAAAGAATGTCGGCTAAAGGGTAGGTTAGTTTTACGTGATGCAATTATATGAGTAGAAGCTAGGATAAGTGTTATAAATAAATAGTTGATCCATATCTAATAGAGAGTATTGCCGTGAAGAATTGCAAAAAACAGTTAAAAAAAATTACTAACTTTTATTAAAGTGAGAAGAAAAAATATGTATTTAAATGAAGAAAAAGTAACACAAACTAAATCTACATAGTTAAATCGAAAAATACAAAATTTAACCTCTTCTTATATTACTAGAGCTGTCGCAATAATCTGATGCTTCTTCAAAGGATTAAAGGATTAGATGTGGCTTATACCTGTTAAAGCACTAATGAAAACTAATCCAAACATACTGATAACTAGACTTAGATGTATGGAGCATAAAAAAGGTCCCCACTAAAATCTATACAGTATGTTCCATACTACATTCGCAACATGGCAGGAGATCTCATTTATTATACAATAGGTAAAATTAATATAAATAAAAGGAATTATCGCGGATACATGAAATACAAAAAAGAGAAAAATATTGGGTAAATTCCGCTGTAGAGCAACCGTAGACACGTGTTTCTGACTCATGACGACCAATGAGTCAGAAACACGTGTCTACGGTTGCTCTACAGCGGACTTTACCCAATATTTTTCTCTTTTTTGTATATAAAATTAATATATATATATACAGGCTGTCCAGAAACTCTCCTGACAAACGAAGACCGGAGATTCCTCAGATAATTTTATGACAATTTAACCCAATTCACCCTAGTCCGAAAATGCTTCCTAAGGTCATAAGCGTCCGTTTTGGGTAGGTAAACGGTTATTTTAACGCATAACTTTTTTGTCTTTAACTTTTAAGCATTTGTGACACTAGATTATTAAATTTTCAGGTATTCTAGTACTAAAAGGTACTCTTACTTTAAGTCGGTAGGATACACCGTTTTCTAGAAAAATCGATTTGAAAATTTTTCGTTTTTTCGTCATTAAAATTCAATTTATTATTTATTGCACTAGTTCGCTCTGAACTGCCAACAGAAATAAAACCTACGTTTTTAATTGTTAAATTGTTGTCAGTTCGCGAAGTTGAAATGACGAAAGATGAAATGACGAAAAAACGAAAAATTTTCAAATCGATTTTTCTAGAAAACGGTGTATCCTACCGAGTTAAAGTAAGAGTACCTTTTAGTACTAGAATACCTGAAAATTTAATAATCTAGTGTCACAAATGCTTAAAAGTTAAAGACAAAAAAGTTATGCGTTAAAATAACCGTTTACCTACCCAAAACGGACGCCTATGACCGGTACTAGAAATTCGCAATTGATGGAATCGATTCATCTCTAGAGGATAAATAAGCATACCAGTTTTTGTTTTTCTAAATAGAAGCGTTCGGGAGATATTAAAAAAAAACTAATTACAAGGCGCCATCTTCAAAGAGCTCTAGCTCCCTTAGGAAGCACTTTCGGACTAGAGTGAATTGGGTTAAATTGTCTTAAAATTATCTGAGGAATCTCCGGTCTTCGTTTGTCAGGAGAGTTTCTGGACACCCTGTATAATATAAGCTACTCGATATTTTTAGCAATTTTTTAATTTACAAAATTCTCGGCACTATAGAAACAAATTCTAATTTTTGTAACATTTTTTTTGTATGTTAATTGAATATTTTTCAGCTTTCTTTGTGGTGCAATCAGCTTCAATTCATTCTCATGACACCATTCGAGCTCTGAAAAGTTGAAGGTTCTTTTCTCATCATTATAATAATAATTTTTATATTATGTTGTGGAAATCACAAATAAAAAATAAATTATATAATTAAATTAAAAACAAATTAAAATTTTTAAAGATTATTATTCAAATTCTTGCCCAAGAAATGTTATAATACATACATACATTTCAATACGTATGTAGGTACCATATGTCACTCAATATGTCATCATTTGCTTGAAAAATATACAAAAAAGAAATGATAAATCAGCATAATTTTGTCTAATGTCTCTAAAGATTTCATAATGCAGAATTTTTGCAACGCGTTATATCATTTAACTATTACAATGGCCAATAATTCAATATGTACTTATTTAGGTTACTAATAAGGCTTAGTCCAGAGCCTAATAATTGTTTGTATCGAAAAGCAAGCAAAAGTGCATTTTACTTTCGCCACTCAATTACATAGTTCGTAAATAACATCAATATATAAATATTCTTTGGTATTTTTATTTACGAGATCTTATAAAATCATATTTCCTTTTTAAAAAAGTTGTAAAATTAATATCTTATGTTGTACCTGGCAGATTAATAAAAAAAAATAGAATTTGTTTTTCCTTTTACTCATAATGGTTGCATTTCAGTTAATTTTCAGATGAACCGCTCTCCCCACTACATCACGCTTACTGGATATGGGATCTAATTTTGAGAATAGTTCAAGCATACTTTCTTAAAATTTAGAGTTATGTACTTGAAACACTCAATAGCCTGCTGACAACTCGATTCGGATTTTATTTCCTAATGAACGAATTGCTGCTTACATTTTTATGACGATTAGTAGAGAGACAATTTGCACCATTTTATGATCTTTTAGGTAAAGGCATAACTTCAAATTCTTGTTCATGTACAGCTATTCCTTACACAGTTATATTTTAATAGGGTAATATCACATTATTCATTATAAAAATATAGGTGGGTATTTACTAATGACAGAGGTTAATCAAATATTTGCAAATCGAAATCAAAGCTTTTAAACACCAAAAATTAAGAATTTGTCAAAAAAGTAAAATAGGCATTAAAAAAATACCAAAAATACATGCAAATATGAATTTTAATTTACTTCAGTGCAAAAAATTTGATTAACTTCTAGGTTCGTCTTAAAGCTATAATAAAATGACACAGTGTTATTTTATAAATAGTAATTTATTGGTATTATGTTAGCTTGTGGTCGTATCGCTTTGAATTAAATCAGAGATAAATCCTCTTGGGTATGGAAGTTTTGACTGGGAAAATATGGGTAAATAAACCCCATACTTTCATTATAATTATTTAGTATTTCATTCATTGTTATTGAATTCTCTTATTCTTCGAGGCCCAAACATACATGTGCTTTATATTATAATATTTATTATTTATTCAACACATATTTTGTACACACTAAATCAACTAGATCAAACAAATAGCAATACAAGGTCCTCGAAAATTTGAACATGCCAAACTAATAATACATATGAATAAAAAAATTGTAAATATTTATTAACTGCGAAAGGATGGTTATATTTTCATTCAAGGATAATAAACATTAAATTCATGAAGAAAATTAAACAATTACTTTCAAGTAATAATAGTGATATTGAAAAAAAAAATAACCTAAACATGAAGCTAATGATGTAATATTTTAGAATTATAATCACTTTTATACCAATTTAAATATAAATAATTTAAGAAGAAGAAAGCCTAGGTATATGTTTTTGTCAGAGTCATTTTGATTTCAAATAGAACAACTCACCGGCTAATACTCTACCGAGAAGATGTTCGCTATCGTGTTGTTGTTGTTGTTGCTGAGACGATGCATTCGTCTGCAGTATCTGGTCACTTTCAATTTCAACGTCTTCATTTACACCTGCGGTCACGCAAGCCGTTTCTTTGTAATCGTTAACTGTCATTTTCTTTAGAAGATTTTACAGTTTCTTTGCACAACAATAATTTAAATTTACCGAGATAAATATCCAACACAGTCTTTTATTTTATTTTCTTTCTTCCTTATCCGACGCACGCGAACATACACATCTGAATTTATGTGACAGAGAGAGAGTTGAGAACGTGCGGCGTCCGTTTGTGAATTGGTGAATGTGTGAGGTTATGTTACCCTCCTGCTCGCGCGAATATTTCACTTGGCGCACTGAAACACCACGGCTACGAACGAAGCGAGAGTTGTTTGGAACGTTAAGCTTGTTAGTGCGCGTATAAAACATGGAGTGTACTCAGCCGAATGAATACTCCATACTACTGACTGACCCACTGACTTAGTTCCTGAACGGCAAGGGTTCAACGCACTCTGCAACGCTAGTATATTATAATAGTAGGGAACCATTAATTTTAAATCGCGCGCATCACAGTTACCTGTGGTAACAAATAATCAGCGCGCTACGATTGGCTACTGTCATCATACGTCAAAATCGTCATTTTCAAATGACAACCGTCTTTTTAAATCAATCGACTTTTACGTTAAACTCGATTGACTTTCGCTATTAATAGTTTTCACGTAATAGTAATGCACAACGTGCAATATTAATCGACAAAGAGCATTTTATCGCTACAGACAATGATGATCGATCGAATTATATTATGCAGGCGTAACGGTTATAAACGTCATTATCGTCCTGATTTGTTTTCATTTGTTTCCTTGAGAAAGATTCGCATGCTATGTTGACGTTGAATTATTTACACTTTCACTTTTCTATTCGCTGGTATTTAGACATGTGTGTATGAAATGTCATTGCATAGTTAGATATTGTGTTATTGTTCTGTATAAATATTGCACTTTGTAAGATAATATATATATACATACAGTATGAGCAGTTAGACATGTAATATTGTAATAAATATTGAGGCCGTCACATAAGGAGGGCGCGTACAAACTGATATACCGGGTGTCCACACGAAAACTTTATATTGAATTATTTCTGGTGTTTTTGAAGACAAAAACTTGAAATTTTGGGTGGTTGTTCAGGATATAGGGGGACAATGAATAGTGTATTTCATACCGCCCCATCGGGTCATCCGCCGCCGCCGGCCACCCCCACTCCAATATTTTAAATGACACCCTGTATTTTTTTTGGTGGTTTTGAAAGAACACAATTTTCTTGATATTCCTATGTGAAAAAACTAGTAACACACATTATGACATTTATGAGATATTTAAATTTAAAAGTTTCAGATATCAGAAATTATTAACTCCGAAAAATCATAAGTTAGTCATGGAAATAGTTTGCTTTAAATTAGAATTGTCAAAATTGTGACTTTTGTATTTCATTAATATTAATACTTGTAAAATTGTTCTTAAAGTTTCGGCTTTTTCGCTGAAATGGTTTATACTCTTGAAGAGAGAACTGAAATAGTGATTTTGTATGGGATTGCAAACAAAAATTATTCCCAAGCGGCGACTTTATTCAATGAAAACCATCCAAACAGAAACGTATCTGTTGCTTATGTCAGAACGCTAATAGAAAAATTTTTGCAAACTGGATCTGTAAATAATAAAAAACGGAATACGAATAATTGTGGTGTACTAAATGAAGCTATGCAACTAGCAGTTCTTGGGCATATTAATTTAGACCCAGAGCTTTCGTTGAGAAAATTATCCGAAGTTTCGGGAGTGCCAAAATCAACCTGCCATAAGATATTAAAATTAAACAAAATGCACCCTTATAAAATTCAACTTCACCAAGAGTTGGGTGACGGTAATTTCGACAGAAGAGTCGAATTTTGTGAAATAATGACAGATATGATTCGGCAAAATGGAAATGTTTTGCGAAGTATTTGCTTTAGTGATGAAAGTTGCTTTTACTCAAATGGTCTTGTGAATAGACACAACTGTCGATATTGGAGCGACGTAAAACCCCATTTTTTCCGAGAAGGCAACACACAATATCTCCAAAAAATTAATGTATGGGCTAGAATTCTTAATAACCAAGTAATTGGCCCGATATTCTTCCAGGAAAATTTAAATGGACCTAAGTACTTACAATTTTTGGAAGAGCTAATACATCCTCTTATCATACAGTGTCTAGAAGAAAACTTGAATGAAATAGAGGAGGAGCAATTATATTTTCAACAAGATGGAGCTGGGCCACATTACTGTTTAGACGTTAGGAATTATTTGGATAATATTTTCCCAGGACATTGGATTGGACGTAGGGGCTCTATTGAATGGCCAGCTCGCTCCCCCGATTTAACTCTCCTAGATTTCTTTTTGTGGGGACATTTGAAGTCTGTTGTTTATAAGACACCGCCACAATCAATAGCTGATTTACGTAATAGAATAACAGAGGAATGTCGAAATTTAACGCCACAAGTGTTCGAAAATGTTAGAAATGCTTTTGAAAATAGACTTTATTTATGTTTAAATGTAAACGGTGAACAATTTGAGCATTTAATTTAACTAAAATGTTGTGAATAAATCTTGTTTTAAGTATTTCCATGACTAACTTATGATTTTTCGGAGTTAATAATTTCTGATATCTGAAACTTTTAAATTTAAATATCTCATAAATGTCATAATGTGTGTTACTAGTTTTTTCACATAGGAATATCAAGAAAATTGTGTTCTTTCAAAACCACCAAAAAAAATACAGGGTGTCATTTAAAATATTGGAGTGGGGGTGGCCGGCGGCGGCGGGTGACCCGATGGGGCGGTATGAAATACACTATTCATTGTCCCCCTATATCCTGAACAACCACCCAAAATTTCAAGTTTTTGTCTTCAAAAACACCAGAAATAATTCAATATAAAGTTTTCGTGTGGACACCCGGTATAAATTTTACAGGAATCAGAAAGAACATTTTAGAAATTAGAATTTTTATGGAGATGGCCTGCTTCTGTGAATAAAATAAGTTTGAAAGAACACATTTTAAAAGCAATTGCAATAAGTCTAACACAAGAACTGATGTATTCCTTCTGATATTGTTAGAAACTTGAAACTATCATTTTAATTAGATTGGAAGAAAAGGCGTATGTACAACTCACAATGCTTTAATTAGAATCATTAGTAACAAACATACCAAATTAATCAGAACCAGTGGCGGCTGATGAGTATGTTTTTGGTGGAGGAATTACATAGACAAGACTCATTCGTTTATTATCGGCGATATACTCCCAGATACCTAGCATATCACCGATAATAAACGAATAAATCTTGTCTATGTAATTGCCCCACCAATACGTACTCACCAGTCGCCACTGATTATAACTGTAGAATTAAAGAACATTAATTATTTCCGTGGCGTTTTCTTGTAATCAGTTGTTCCCAAACATGTTGTAGGGTCATTTCGTCATTCGATTCTTCATTTTGGGTTCCTGCGAATTACTTTGCAATAATAATGAAAAATAGTAATGTCTTTATTCTAGAGAGATTATAGTGTCTCTTCCATGGACATGGACAATAGATTGTCGTAGCTCTTTTAATGGGCAGTTTTGTGGTGTATAGTGGCAATGCATCAGGAGCATTATCAGAACATCTTCAGAATTACGACCTTCATGAGTTATTTTCAGGGCTGAAAGCTCTTCCCATTACTTGCTTTATAGAGCAATGTCTTGGGTTTGGATTTTTCTACGCGAATCCATTTTACTGTTTTCCAATTTAAACTATTCTATTCAGTGCTTCGACTTTTAGTCACCTTTGTTTCTTGAGAGGTATGGTCCAGTACTCTAACTTTACATGGTTGTTTCTCAGCTGCCAAATTATTTTTGCATATCCCGATACATGCTCGATCGTGGCAAGCATTCATATGCATGTGGGTATGCCCAGACCTCAGAAATTTGAGGTCAATAATTTAGATGTGGTAATTGGTTTGGACTACCTGTATACGATAATGGCATTTCTATGTTGTCCTTGGTAGCAGTCGGAATGAACTTCGGTAACTCTTCAAAAGAAACAGGTTTACGCAGTTTGAAATTTCGTTAGCGCTCCACTTTCCTTCAAACTTTGGCCAAATACACAATATCCTTGTTTATGGCTTGCATCAAAAACGGTAAAATTAATAGTGGCTAGTTTCCGCTAGTAAAAATAGGTTTAGCGTGAAATAAGGGGCTGTAGAGAACTGCTTGATGATCAAAGGTGGCTCAATATTTTCTTTTTCTTCCTAAACATCATCATTTACCTTTTAATTATTTGCGGCTATTTTCCTCTTCATCTGAAAATTATATTGATCAATTTTTTTCTGATTTTTGATCTTTGTGCAGAACATGGAATGCAATATCCAAAGGAAATTGTATTTTTATGATCCTTGTAGAGGTTATATATTCTTCTTCTGTTAACAATGGCTTCAAGAAATTCCCTTGTCGTATCCACCAGTGCGCAGGTACTGATCAAAAGAATCGATGTGGTCAAATTGCATTTTTTCTTCTGCTAACTTAATTCTAGACTCGTGCTTTCCTTTTCTCTCAGGTGATGGGACACAGGTTCTGATTCTTCTTTCTCTTTCAAAAGCATTTCGTACGAATTTTTTTGATATATCGAGAGTTTGAAGAAAATGTACTTAAAAACTTAGTAATTAATCCCATCGACTGTAAGAGAACAAGATTGGGAAAATTTTCTTAGTGACTTTTTTTTTATATTTCTAACAGATTCATTTCATTCCTTTGTCTATCTATATTGCCTATTTCCCAAAAGTTTTTGCTTAGTATTTCCTTAAAAACATCTGGTATTTTTCATTACATTTTAATGAACATGGGCTGATTTCTGTAAATTTCTAGAACGGTTACATTTTGTCTGCATTCATTTGAGTTCCGTAATAATCAGGTTCTACCGACGTTAAATCATAGAGGAGTCGATGAGGTAATTTTTGATTGGTCGAAAACTTTGCCGCCAAATTTAATCAATTTAAATTTAAAAATTGCAAATAAGGTTTAATAGTAAGCCCTTGTAATATGATACAATTACTTTCTGATTTAAATACACTTCTGGAAACGTGCCTCAGTGCCTTTTTGTCTGAGTGTCTATCAGTTGGCGACCATGATAGCGGACCAGCGGTTAAAATGACCAACACCAAGTCTCATATTTAAAGCATTAATATTCGTCCTGAGATCTATTAGGTTTTCAATCATATCGATAGCCCTGAAGTAGAAGTTTATTTCAAATGTAAAATGACATTTTTCCAATATCATATGTCAATTAACTAAGGGTGGACAAATTTCTAAGGAATACAAAAGTAAATTTAAAGAAATTTTTATGAAAAAAGTTTTTTGAAGTAGGTCTTCTATTGTTATCGAAAAGCTACATATATCTCACAAATTATACATTTTGCACAGATGTACTAAAAAAAGAAAATATTTAGATCTGATTTTGTAATAATTTATGCAAAATAGTAATTTTCGAAATTTCTAGCGGAAGTAACACTTCTTTTATCCGAAAGTAGTTTTTTGAATATACATATTTCGCAAATTATGCATTCTATATAGATTTATTAATAGTATAATAGTATTTGGACTTTAATTTAGAATCATTTAAAAAATTCGGAAAAAAGTAGTGTGGTGTCCACGTCTCGTTTTTTAGAAACAAAACGTGAAAAAACAAATTAAGAAGCTAATTTAATAATAGTAATAAATATAGAATTTGCAGGAAATATACAAATTTAAAAAAAATTATGATAAAGTTATACTTTAGCACAGTAATTAGAGCAATAAACTTACATACATGTTTGGAATTGGCACTGCAATGACCAAATGTCAATTTTTACAATCGCAAGGAACTTGATGTATTGTGAAATGCACCCAAACTTCGAAATTGTGTACTCCGCAGTCCCATCAAGGCAGAGAAGAATATTCAAACAAATTTCATTATACAGTGCGTTCACGATGAAAGGAACAGATTCGTTTAAAATTCAGGTAATTATTTTACAAAAAAACGCTCGGACAGGTCGTAGTTGTGAATTTTTTGACATAAGAAAATTATATACAGGGTGTCTAAAGAAGAACATATGCAGCAATCATTGTTTTTTTTAATGGAACATCTTTATATTATGCCATTTTTGAATTGTATGGTTAATTCTCAAAACTTTTTGTGTAACATACCATATCCTCAAAATCAGCGGTTTTCGGAATAATTACGTTTGAAATGTGATAAATTAAAATACACACATGTAATGAAATAAAATGTTTAAATTGAACAAAGACACCTTGAACATTTTTTTTAAAAGCCAACAAAAACAACCTTGTATTGCAAATTTTATCTTCAACAAAAAACTCTTCTTCAAATTAATCGATTTTGATTCCTTGACCACTAGACCATTTTCATGTTTCTTTTCTTTTGTGACAATAAAAATCACACCATCACCGGCGTTTAGTTTGTCAGTGTCATTTTGTTAGTTTTACGTTTCATTTTAAAAATGCATTTATCTGAGAAAGAACGTATTGATGTACTTATTATGATTGGTTTTGAAGATAGAGTGCGTACTCAAAAAGAATTGTGTAATTTATTTAATGCAATTCATCCTAATCGACCTCCAATTACTAGATCTACTGTCAGCAAAATTGAATTGAAATTTGTTGAGCACGCCACGTTAGAGATTTACGTAAAGGAAGACCAGCAAAAATATCAGAAAATTCTCAATTAGATGTTTTAGTAGAAACGGTAAATAATCCCCATGTAAACGTTAGGACAATCTCCGGAAATTGTAATATGTCAACGGGATATGTGTCACAATTACTGCGAAAAAATACATATATAATAATAATAGTAGAAGACGATTTCGATCGAAGAACGCAGTTTTGTGAGCAGATAATCGAAATTAATAATCAAAACTTAGACTTCATGAAAAAGATTCTTTTTTCTGATGAGGCTACTTTTACTTTAAATGGACACGTGAACAGACAAAACTGCAGGTACTGGGCAACTGAAAATCCTCGTTGGACACAAGACTATCACACACAGCATCTTGAAAAAATAAATGTCTGGGCAGCTATTGTCGAAAATCTAATTCTTGGACCTTTTTTTTTTTTTGAAGAAACTTTAAATGGTTTCAACACGATGGCGGACCTGCTCATTTTGCAATTGTAGTTCGACAATTTCTTGACTAAACTTTCCCTAATAAATGAATTGGACGCAGAGGTCCTATTGAGTGGCCACAAGATCACCGGATTTAACCCCATTACATTTTTTCTTATGGGATTATTTGAAATCTAAAGTTTATGTGAATAGACCAAATAATCTTGATGACCTGAAAAATAGAATACGGCAGGAAATAAGATTTATTCCACCAGAGCTAATTGAAAACGTTCAACAGGAAACAATCCGTCGACTACAAAAGTGTATTCAAGTAAACGGACAACATATTAAACATTTATAAAGCAAATGTTAATATTTCTTTTGTATGTTTTATTATTTAGGGTTTATGTATTTTATTTTTAATTTATCACATTTCAAACGTCATTATTTCGAAAATCGCTGATTATGGGGATATGATATGTTTACACAAAACGTATTGCGAATTTACCATACAATTAAAAATGGAATAATATACAGATTGTTCCATTTAAAAAAAACAATGATTGCTGCATAGGTTCTTCTTTAGACACCCTGTATATAATTTTCTTATGTCTAAAAATACTAATCGACCAGCACGAGTGTTTTTCTGCAAAATAATTATCTGAATTTTAAACGAATTTGTTCCTTTCATCATGAACGCATGCACTGTACAACAGTCTTAAATTCGTTGGGACTTTTAAACCCCGTCTATCTACAAAGGATTAAGAAGATATGAGCATCTACAGCTAACAAATAAGATTACTTGCCAATTATTCATTACGGTATAGAAAATGTTCTATCAAATATGCATATAGACTATTTATTATTTATGCTTTACATAATAAATTATTAATCCAATTTGAAAGTATATTATGGGAAGTTACAAAATGTCTTAACAAACTCAAAGTCATATTGCAACAGCACCATATTATTGCTACCATTAACGAAATGGTTCTCTTCAATAGCTGTATTAAAATGCACAGTATAGGAAGGAGAACCTAATGACTAATGGCAGTAAAATTGGAGATCATTCTATAAATACAAAGCATCATAAATATGTACAAAACTCGCAGAGTATTTTTGGAATTAAAGTGTGAATTTATTGCTTGCAACATTCCCTTCTTCAAAAAAAAGTAATTTTAAAAAACACCTTCGTATTTCGCGAAATCAATACGCGCGCTTGCTGTTTGGCAAATTTATACAGTTCTCTCGTTCCATTCTCACTTTTAATTATCGCCGTCGGTGTAGGTACGTGTTTCGGAACACTACGTCGAATTTCGAGACTATTCGTAACGATCACCGGGGTCGACGACCAATGATTAGGACGCCTTCCACAAAACTGATCATGATGACGTAAATAGACTCCCGAATGCCGTTCTACTAAGCTCAGGTTGTATAGTAGAGATAATGAATTCCTAGATTTTTACATTTCTTTAAATGGCCACTATGCTCCAGTAATTATAATTAGTGCTGATTTTAAACAAAATTGTTTATAAGTAATTGTAATTTTTCTTCGAGAAGTAAAATTTAAACAATTTAATGTGTATGACGCAATATTTATATTAAAAATGCCATCAGAGTATACTTTAAAAAAATTGGACGTAAAATTCAAACCCAAAGAAACTCTTTATGTGGATCGAAATAAAAATATTTATGATATACACACAGAGTTAGTTTAAATAGCGTCATTAAAGAAAGGGAGTGAATGAAAAATATGAGTAATGCCCGTATAAAAAACAAGAAGAATGAGTGTGCTTAAAACCACACGGCAGAAGTGAAAACTTCATCAAGGCGAGGTTAATAATACGAAATACACGCGTATAATATTCAGTAACGTATTAAGTAAAACGTATTCGCACATTTATTACATTTACACATGTACACACGCGTATAATATTCAGTAACGTATTAAATAAAACGTAAACCTCAACCATCCCCGTATCTAAAATTTCATATTCATACGTCAATTTTCAAAAAATTCTTCCGCCATTTTGTTTTTTTTTGACATTTTGACTTTGGATTCGTGATCGGCGATCTAAGACACCCCCGTATCTAAAATTTCACATTCATACGTCAAATTTCAAAAAACTCGTCCGCCATTTTATTTTTTTGACATTTTGACTTTATATTCGTAATCGGCGACCTAAGACACCCCCGTATCTAAAATTTCACATTCATCCAGAAATTTTCAAAAAATTCTTCCGTCATTTTGTTTTTTTGACATCTTGACTTTGGAATTGTGATCGGCGACCCCCAAAACCCCCGTATCTAAAATTTCACATCCATACGTCAATTTTCAAAAAACTCGTCCGCCTTTTGTTTTTTTTTTGACATTTTGACTTTGGAACCGTGATCGGCGACCTAAGACACCCCCGTATCTAAAATTTCACATTCATACGTCAATTTTCCAAAAAATCTTCCGCCATTTTGTTTTTTTATGACATTTTGACTTTGGAATCGTTATCGGGGACCCCCAAAAACCCCCGTATCTAAAATTTCACATCCATACGTCAATTTTCAAAAAAACTCGTCCGCCATTTTGTTTTTTTTGACATTTCGACTTTGGATTTGTGATCGGCGACCTAAGACACCCCAGTATCTAAAATTTCACTTTCATACGTCAATTTTCAATAATACGAAATACACGCCTATAATATTCAGTAACGTATTAAATAAAACATATTCGCACATTTATTACATTTACGCGAGCGGCCATTTCGTTTGGTCGGTTCGGACGTATGTGTATGTATAAATAGACGATATAAATACTCGCTTACGGTCCCGCGCTTGGTCTGTTGGTAACGTGTCGTCTTCATACCCGTGCGGCTCGGGATCGAATCTGTTCTCGAACATGAATTTATTTACTCATTTAAATTTCAATTTAATTGAAATTAAATACCTCTACACTCTACATATATGATATATTTATTTATCTTGTTCCCTTAGCCGACTTTACCCGAACGAGCGTTACATATCCGAGCATTGCAGTCAGTCTTGTTCAGTGCCTACAATCAGCGCAACGCGCCTAAAGAAGTTTACACTTCAAAAATCGCGGTCCAATGTGCACGCAATGACGAGAAATTGATTTTTCTTTCCTCGAGTCCGAGCCTGTCGCAGTTAATATACAAACATAATAATTTTCATATAGAGGAATTAAGTTTCAAAATAATAGACTTCCATTTAACGGGAAAAAACATGGTAATGCACCGCGGTTGTCGACCTTTTCCACATAAAGGCCTGCTATTCACGCAAAAAAAAACATAGCCATAGAAAATCTTTTCAATTGCCATTCATTCTCAAAGGTTGTAACTATTTGCATTTTATCGTTTTTTTGGAAGAAATTTAAACTGGAATTTCTAGTGGTATTTACGTTAATGCGTATAGGATAAACAAAGTTATGGACCGACTTTAACTACATTTTGGCCCTAAAAATTTAGACATTTTTGATGAGTTACAAATAAATTTCTTTTTTGATTTTCAGTTAGACATTTATACGTATTCTTCAGATCCGCATAGCCTGGTACTTATTTAGCGGTAACTCTGTATAGGGGTACGGAAGTGAATAAAGGTATAGACAAAATTTATAAGATTTAACTGATGTCGAAGTTCAAGCGAATTCATAATGAATTTCTGCTGTAGTAGGCGTACCCTCGGGAAACGTAAATACCCTCCTCTCTGAAGTACAAATATATTAAGAACTGAGTATTAAAACCTTGTTTCGGCGTTTGGCATTTTTGTTTATCAGTCATAATTCCAACCGGTGTCGGGGTTTTTGCAAATAATTTTTTTGTAAATGTCATGCTCATAAACAAATTGTCGGTGGTTTTATTTCTGCAATGCCCTAAATACGGACTATTAGGATTATTAGAATAATCCTACTGTATTTTTATTGTATTTTTTATGTGTATATTTACGAACATCGAACATACGAATAGTACGTGCCAGGACTGTAATGTAAGTTCCTTATCTAAAAATTTCAACAAAAAATCACATTTTTGATTTCTTCGTTATTACGATAATACATACATAGGTTTGTTTCTGGTAGCACTTCACATTCCTACTAGTTAGTCTTTTTATTGCCCGGACACCCTGTATACTAACTTTATGTACTTTATGTTAACTTTAAGATATTTTACAAAAAATGTCTTTGAAATTATTACTTTTAATCTCTACAATTTAACAATTTCTCCATTAGTTAAATGAAAACACAGTAGTAGTGGATTTGATAGATACATATTTTAGCCACCGCGCATGTATAAGTGCATTTAGTGACATTTTATATTTATAATGTCCTTAAAAATGTAACACAGCATTTACTACCATATAAAACTTAGCAATTATTTTTTTTTCAATTTCTAGACACTATGAATTTTGGTACTGAGCACCGGTGAATGCATATTTCAGTTAAACAGTGCATATCATTTCCCAACAAGTACCGCGTTGCAAAATTTCTCAAAATAAATCAAGCTTTTACATTCTATCTATCTATTGGCCTCCGCCAATCCAATCAGTAAATACCGTTCAAAATGGAAATACATTTATAATTATTCCATTAATTAGAATAATAATAATATAATTAAATACTCTCGACGACCTTCTTCGGTATTATGCATCGTTACGGTAATGGTCCAGTCTATTAAAACGGAAGTCCCTTGCTGTTATATTGCCCCGGTGCTGTGTCGCAAAGTTTAAATCCGTTACAAGGTTCTCGATGCATTTCATTTTGTTTGTAAAATATGTTTTACCGTAAACTGTTTGTTGCAACCTGTTTCGGGTGGTGACAATGACACTTTTTTCCTCTGTAACGGTTGTCGGGATAAATTTTCTCCTTTTCTTGGTTAGTTATAACGTCGCATTACACAAATAAGTTAGCGCATGTCAGCAATAACAGTATCTGTAAAATTAATAAAGATGTATTCCATACTGACGCATCGAAATTAGAATTGAAGACATTGGGCACAAAGGAGGCAGCTTAACTTTTTCAAAATTCTGATGTTTTTATGCTAAACAATAAAAACAAAAAATAAGGTCTGGCCACCACACAACTTTCTTATACGTATGAGCGTTTCAAATTATACACAAGTTGATCTGAATGGTCTTAAATACTTATATCTTAGAAAAATAAACCTGTAAGAGTGTTACTTCAAGCTCAAATTTTAAGAATTTTTTTTATACAAAAAATATTGTAAATACTTCCATTCTCTTAATAAATCTCTATGGAATGCATACTTTGCGAGATATTTGAAAAAAGGCTACTCGCTAAGAGTAGAAGTGTTACTTCCGGTCCGAATTTGGAATTTTAATTTATACAAAAACTATTGAAAATGAAGTTCTAAATACTTTTATACTCGTAACGTACCTGTCTAAAAAGCATGGCTTGCGAAATATTCGCAAAAAACTGCTTTTCGATAAAAGTAAAAGACCTATTTCCGGTAGGAATCTCGAAAAACCTTTCTAATAAAATTCTGCTCAAATTTAATTTTGAGTACATATGAATTCTTTATAAAATTGTTTAAACTTAGTACGTGACGAAATATTGGCCAAATTCAATTTTTCCACTGAAGTAAACTACTACTTCTGGTCTGACGATTTTACTGAAAATCTAATCAAATCCCAAGAGGGAGATTATATTCGTAAATACAAAATTTGGAATTGATACCTGTAGCGGTTTGACCGCTATCGTGATCACACACACACACACAGAGAGAGAGACATACACTTTTTCGGTATCAGGGGACTTCAAAACGTGGACATCTGTAAAAATTAGGTGTAGTCACCACACAACTTTCTAATACGTACATGCGTTTCAATTTATACAAAAGTTGTTCTAAATTAAGTTTAAATACTTCTATATTAAGAAATAAACCTGTGAGTAAATGTGTTACTTTATATTAGAATTTTGAGATTTTTTTATACAAAAATTATTCAAAATCTTTTTGTAAGTTCTTCTACTCTCTTCATATATCTCTATAGAATGCATACTACGCGAGATATTTAGAAAAAAGGGACACTCGCTAAGAGTCAAAGTGTTACTTTTTTTTTTTATTGAAATACAGTTATCTGAAAATGTTCTACACTTTTTGTATGTTTAGAAAGATTATCTGAAGACTACGAGCCTAGGAATCGAAGATGTTACAAACATTTAATAGTTATTTTTTACTCATCGCCCTTAAATTGACATTTTGATTTGTACAATATTTTTTGAACAAACATTAAATTAAATATATTGTTGATTAACGTGATTAGCAGCATACCTAACCTAAAATAGATTACCTAATTAATTTAAGCATTTCACGTAGATACCTATTAGTCACCTTGTAAGATTGAGAAAGAATAGGTAGGGAGACGACGTCACGTGATCAAACTGGGTATAGGTCCGCCATATTGATACTACACTTATGTCAAACAGGTAGTGTTGGTAAAAAGTGGAGTGTTTGTTAAGTGCATCGTGTATTAGAGTTATATAATAAGTTCAATATTAAAAGACATTATGGTTTCTTGTGCTCTACGTAGCTGCAACAGCAGAGACGGCGTTGATAAGAAGAATTCGTATGGAATAACATTTCATAGGTTAGTGTAGGTCTGAGAAATGTGGGATGACAGATTATAATTTTTAGTAGTCCGGACTAGGTGAGGCAGCCATATTGGACCCACACTTAGCCCCTCCCAATGCTCCCGTTTTGAGAGTACAGCAAAAATGCTTTACAGCGTCTCCTCAATGGCTTGTAACGACCAGCTAATGTCTTGCTGCCGTCATGACGCCTTACGTCGTGGATCACGACGACTACCGTCATGACGCCTTACGTCGTGGATCACGACGACTATTTCCGCGATTTCTGTCCGTGTGTCTTCTGTGAGATTGACAGATACGCGCATAATAGGTACACAGCCCAGTGTGCAAAAAAACGCGCAAATCTGGCATTCTTATCTCCTAGAAACCCCTCCCTCTGACTTTCTCATCACTCATCAACAACTGTGTTATGCACATGTCCTGTAACTATCTGATTTAATTAGTGTTTAGTGTAGATACTGTGGGGCGATTTCTGATGCTCTTATCGGATTTACTCAGCAGAGCTTTTACGGTAGGTTCCTTAACATTTATTTTTCAAACTTTTGCTTGTTCGGTATCTTTCACATATGAAAATAAGGAAAGGTCACACAGTTTATTTACAACAAATATATACATATAAAATTGATGTTTTACTCTCGCCAAAGGCATTTAAACATGAAACGTGACTCTGATAAGTTCATTTTAACGTATAAATCATGTCGAATATGTAGAGTACTTATTTATCGTTCATTCATGATCTACAAACATACAAAAGATTTATTAGAGGTTGTTTTAATAAAGTAACTGCCAATATGATCGCAAAATCGTCGTCGACTGGTGACAGCCACTTACCTCCTTTGTGGTGTAAATAACTGCTCATCTAGGAAATTTCATGTTGTATTTCATTCTTATATTTAAATCATGACAAAATAGGTCCAATTAGCACCTATGTGTATATACGTAATTATATACATCTATTTTCTCTGAATATATTTTTTCCACTTACTTGTCAAACAGCACACCAATAACTTCCCCCCCATAACAACAACAAAAACCGGCGGCATTACAGTTAATCATGTAATTTATGTGGAACGGACATTTAAGCGAAATTTACAAAAAAGAAAATCGAATAAATTAGGAAACAGGTACGCCAAATAAATACAGAACAAACAATGCATAGTCACACCACCATATTACATGTACTTTTTTTGTTATGCTGCGTGAACAGCTTTTTGCTCTGCTTATTCTGATCTATCAACATTGTTTACATTACAATATAATAGCCGGTGAAAAAAGAAACGTATGATAAACAAAGTATTCGACTGGTTAACGGTAAAAACTGTTTAATATTTATACGATGCGGTTGTTACAGGATTGCGCAGCGCTTCGCCTTCTTTATATTTAGCCCTTTCTGTGTGGAAAACGTACAAAATGCATACTCTCTCAAGAAAAATACTTATTTACATACGTTGATAATACTTATTTTTTATAGCTTCTTTTTTGGAAATCGAAAATGTCCAACAGCACTAGATTACAAAAATATATTTTGTTTTATACAGAGTGCTTCAGGAGGCAGTATCAGATAAAAATTGTGTCTTTTAATGTATTCATAATATATATTATAATAATATAGGTCTAATTATCTTCTTTGATAATTTGATTCGCTTCAGTAATTCTGCACACGATGAAAAAAGGTTTGAAAATAACATACTACAAATTTTGTACTTTCGTTGCTCTGTGAAACAAGTTAGTGAAGTTATACACCGTGTCCGTAAGTGATTGAAGTTGGCGTTTGTATTGACAATAAGTTATTTAATATGTCACATTTGATATTACATTCCAGATTATGTTTAAAATATGCATTTCAGATTTTATTAACGATTTTGCAATGGTGTTTACGTTCGAGCAAAACGCTTTTATTTTAATGGTCCATTTTCGGAGTGCCATGCATAATCCTGATGGAAGCTGGACTTACTCTTTGGAATCGTGCATTGAACAATTTAATGAAGCGTTTCTCGGTGCAAATAGTCATTATGATGTTTTTGTCCAACATAAGCGAAGAGTGTTGGATCGCTTTGCAACAAAAAAATATTATTTGTAATAGCAAATCAACAGGAAGTCCTTCACTTCTTACACAAGCAGTTGTTGATGATCTCCATCAACAGATGGTAGTTATTCCAAAGAAGTTTTTACGAAAGTTATTAACACAGGCAGGTATGCTAGTAAATAATATAAAAAAAGCATTTTGAAGTTAGTTTATGTTCTTTCTAGGAATAAGTAAAACGACTTGCTCAAAAGCATAAAAGAAGAGCCTCCATATGCATCCATTCAAGGTTTATGTAATCCATCTGTTATATCCTATTGATTTTGAATCAAGAATATCTTATTTTAACTGGTTTAATGATAATATAAATAATAATGATGCATTAGATCTAACCTTCTTCACTGATGAAACTTGGTTTCATTTATCGGGGTACGTAAATTATGAAAATTATAAAGCATGGGTAACCGAAAACTCTCACACCTTTGTCGAAACTGACCTATACACCCTATAAAAATTGGCATTTGGGTAGCAATATCACGTCGTCGAATAGTAGGACATTTTTCCATGATACTATCAATGCTGAACGATATCAAGTCATACTGCAACAAAAAGATAATGCTCCTCCTGCGCAAAGTATTTTAAAAATCGCTAAGGGAATTTTACGAAGATTGCATTATTAGTCATGGTCGCCAGCTTTGACCCCTCCAGATTAGTTTTTATTTGGGGTGATCAAAGACAACATCTACAGGAACAGATTGCATAATTTAGAAGAATTAATGCAAGCAATTGGGAATGAGATTCGGGCCATTACACCATTGTTTTTGAAAACATGAAGGGAAAAGTTAATTTATGTCTGCAGCATCATGGACACAATTTTCAACATTTTTCGTAATTTTTTTAAATTTGTTATTCACTTAATAAAGAATGTTTATATTTTCGTCATTACAATATAATTTTATAATATAATAAGCCTAGTTTTACAATCATGTTGTTAAATAATTGTAATTAGTAAGGTAAGCATATTATGTTTAATTTTAAGCAATGATTTTTATAACCACGTTGGAGTAATTCCCGCATGGGACGCTAATGTCAATCGTTGCAGTCAAAATCATCTATAGTCTTACCAACTTAACCAATGTTTGACACATGCTATCAACTTCAATAATTTACGGACACGCCGCGTATCAGATTTGTGTAGAGAGAATTTGTTATAGTTATTTGACAGCTCCCGACTTTTCTAACAGACATGCGCCAGTCAAAATTTAATATCAGCACAGACTAAACAATCCAGACCGGCAACATAATCCTAGATTTTATCCAGAGTACTCATCCTTGTTTAGCAAACGTAAATTTCAATACTCTACCATCTTTGTCAGATTCAGTGAACTTAGAGATGAGATGGCGCTAGCGTCAATTGAATTGTTTGTTATGCTATGTTATATGTCATTCAAAACTACATTTCAAATTTGACACGTTTGACATATTTTTGCAATCCTTTGTCGTACATCATAATAATTATATGTTGATACAAATATGGTGTCCACGTGTTTAGTGTGCGGGTTTGGGTAGGATGAAGTTAACAAAATGCACAGGTTTCCTGCAAATCTCGACAAGTGAGTATAAATATTGTACAGTTGTGCATTAAATATGTATATTACAAAATTTCTTAGTCGTCATATTAGTCCTTTTTGCATATTATTTTTTAAAAAAAATTCAGGTCAAGAATATGGCAAAAGGCAATAGCGATGGTTTTTACAGGAGAAAACCTCCAGAATTATAGGATTTGTAGTCGTTATTCTACACCTGAGTCATATAAAACCAAACTGTTTGTTTTGAAAGGAGATGCTGTTCCTACATTATTTCCCGCAATTCGATATACGCCACAGATAGCAATAAACTTAACAGAAACAGCAACTTTGATAGACAAACAAACAAAAAAATAATGCTGTTCAGTTTACTTTCCTTTGTGACGGTCACGGTTTTGTGAAGGAAACTATTGTTAAAGGAGTGTGCAAAATAGGTATTCCTTGGTATTGCAAGCGGGAAAATGAACAGAGGAGGCAGCTTAGATCTGATGTTGGTGCTACACAAAGAGAAATAGCTAAACTAAGAAATGTATACATTTCTTATAAACATTATTTTGTAAAGTTAATAAGATAAGATTGGCATTTCCTTTATTTAAGAAGCGCATTTTTGACATGCTCTTTGCCATGCAGGTTTGATACATTTCGATTTGGATATTAGTATTATTATTACTATTTTGTTGTTGATTTTATTTTTGGCAATCTGTATAATATCAATTTCATATACTATAGACTTGTAATATTAATTTTCTACACCTGCATATTTTTCTGTTATATATTTCACTTACTGTTAGTTTAAGAGACAAATCTAAAATCAGCATTTTAGTAATGAACTATTGCTGAATTTGTTCCTTTTGGTACATATTAGTTTTGTTTTTAATTGTCATATTACACAAGATTTGCATTATTATTGTCTTCTCATTACTGGTTGTGTAATTTAATTTTATTATGTTTTATGTATAAGTATATGTATCAATAAATATACATTATGAACTTATGATAATTTATTTTTGTATATTTCCAATACAAATTTATATACAAGTATGATTACATCAAATGCGTGACAAAAACGAACAAGATGCATACCTGGCTGGCCTTATATCCATAAGCTATATACAAAGACGTAGAAACCCTCAGCCAAATCAGAAATCACATTGTGCCGCATATACTTACAAGGTGCGGTGTTTTGGCATGGAAAAGTCTGTTTGTGTCAAAGCATTTGCCAGCATTCATGCAGTTACATTGCCTCGTCTAAAAAGAATTCAGTTATCACTAGTAGAAAAGGGTTGTCCACCTAGAGATAAACGGGGAAAACATCAATGCCGTTCCAGAAGCTATAGTAAAGAAGCTGCAGTCGTCATAATAGACCATATACATACATTTTCTCCCATGCAATCACACTACTCATTGAGACAGAATCCAAATCAGCTTTACCTACCTTCAGAGCTAACAATAAAAGATATGCACAAGGCTTTTTTGCAAGAATACCACATTAACGTTCCTTACAAAATGTATTGGAAAATTTTTAAAACAAAATTGAATGTTAAATTTGGCTTTCCACGTTCAGACACTTGTGCGGAATGCGATCAGTTTGAACACACCTTAAGCCAGGTGGGTATTTCTGAAGCTCATGCAGCTACTTGCAGAAGAGAAAAAGAACTTCATCTAAGAAAAGCGAATGCTTTCTACGCCAAAAAACGCAGCTTCAATGAACAAGCAAGGGCAGGCGAAATTTCCTGCATAACATTTGATTTTATGCAGAATTTGCCACTGCCACATATACCGCCCAATCCAGTTTTCTTTGCAAGGCAGATATGGTACTATGTTTTTAGTATCCATGATTTAGGAAGTAATGAAGCAACAATGTATACTTACACAGAAGATCAAGCTAAAAAGGGATCAATCGATGTGACGTCGATGTTACTGAACTACTTTAATACCAACGATTTGTGTAGAAATTTGGTTTTGATTAGTGATGGCTGCCCGGGACAAAATAAGAACTATACAATGCTACATTTTCTTTGGGTATTAGTTCATGTGTTAAAAATGTTTGATTCCATAACATACTTGTTTCCTGCAAGAGGACATTCCTCTGCCTAATGATCAGGATTGATCTCTTATCTCAAGAAAGAAGCGAAAAACTGAAAGAGTGGAGGTTCCAGAGGGGTGGGAGAACATCATTTTACAAGCAAGATCCAAACCATCTCCCTTTAGACTTGTCAAAGTAGATCACTCAATGATTTATGATATTAAAAGTGCAACTGACAAGTTTTTTTTTAAAAATCCAAAACCTGCTATAAAAATAAAAACTGTGAAAATGCTGAAAATCGAAAATGCTAACAAATGCATTTTTCTCAAAGATAGTTATAGTGGTGGATGGCGTTCGTCACTAGTAGCATCAAGAGTAACCATGAAAAACGAAATAAGCAGTTGGTTCTTATTTTTGTAGTGTTTGTATTAAGGGCACTATTTATTAAAAAAAAACCTCATATGTTAATGGAATTTTTTTAGTGTTTGTATTATGGACACTTATTATTTTTTATGTAGAAGTCTATCTAATTTTTTTTGTGTTTATACTAAGGACACTTTTTAATTATTTTCTTCTAAAAACCTCACATATTCTTGTGTTTTTGTGTTTCTTTCACATACTCTTGATAAAATAGTTACGAGGGATTGTGGACGAAATGTCTAGTGAAGACCTTTAATAAAAAATGAGAACGTCGGAGAGTTTTTTTCATTTTCCCAAAAAAGTTAATTTTGGACTAATGAGGTTTTTCCGAGAAACGCCTCAATTGATGACATCTAGACACAACTAACACTACCAACCACAACAAAATTAAAGGAATTCAATGTGAAATATGTAATCACGCATGTGCGAACTTTTAGTCAGAGTTAAAACACTTAATTCTCGTGATAGTTTGAAAATCGTTTACAACTAAAAATTTGTATTACTCAGAACATCAAACTAATAGTTGGAAACTAATCGAATTTGTAATTCTACTCTCCGAACAAATCCATAGGCAGTTCACTTTCTATAATATTGAAAATATTATTCTAAAATGAAACAGTGTATATATCTTTCGCTAATTGAAAATTCCATTTACCACAGTTTCTATTGATATTTTATTTGAAACATTTAGATACAATTCACCTTTTGTTAAAATTTAAACAATTTCTATACCTAGTTCACTTTTATCACCAGAAAATTGGAAACTTTGTACATCCCTAAGTTTGTTAGACACTCCTCTCATATCTTTAATAGTTGAAGTACAGAGTTCAGATTTTTCAACACCACTTTCACTATTTAAATCACAGTCTTTATTACCAATTAGTTCACTGACTATTTTTGCAGGGTTGGGATTTTCGATAAAGACATTGTCATCAATATACGCAAATTTTCCCAGGTCTAAACCATGTGCAGGAGAAAAACGGAACTAGCGGAATTTCGTCCTCTTCATCAAAATCTCCTTCTTGTTGGACCATTTCCATGAATCCTATTTTTGCAAAACATTTTAGAATTGTAGATTGCAAAATTTTTTTCAAAGCTTCTGATATCTAAATTAAAGCGCAGGTTAAATTAATGCTTTCTTATGTATCTTCAAAAGAACTTTTACTATTTGTCGATGTCAGGGGTCTTTAGATAAGACGTTTTCTGTATTGCTTCTTAAAGTTATAGATAATTACCTGACCTAATGAGACGTGGTGTTTGGTGGCAGAAAAATAATCTTCACATTTTCAAGTTTCAATTGGGAATGAGAAGTTGTGTTATTCAGAAATAATATTACTATTCTTCTTCGCTCTCTCATTTTTTCGTCAAATTTTTCTTGTCACGAAGTTAGATCTCTGAGCTTTCTATCAAACACCCATCACAGCCGGCAGTTTGTGAACCTCTTTAAAACAAAGAGGGTTTCTGCTTGGTTACTCTTTCTTTTGCAGTTCTTTTACCAGAGCATTTATCGCCCTTTAAAGCGAATGTTTTCGTTCGGCATTGTACGGTAAAAAGGTCGGTTTCATCAGCGTATATAAATATCTTTTGATGAATACACTTGCAGTAATATTGAAACCTTATCATTCAAGCGTCGACAGTCTCCGAGAAAACATACAGCAACCTCTTTGCAAATTGTTTTGAAGCTAACACAATGTCTTTAACAAAAAAATTTCAAGCCACACATTTGAAAGTTTAAAATTCATAATGTTTAAAAATTCAACTGTTTCCAAAGCTTTTTCTCTTACTAAAGGTCAAGATATTGCGATGTTTTTATTTCTAGCTTTACAAAATCAATTGGAAAGTAGTTGGTCAATCGTCGAACCTTCAGTTTCTGGAAATGTTCTCTTCTGCTCTGTATTTGAACCTTCTGAGTCTCTTTAAGCAGGATTTGTTTTTTTATAATTTCGTTAACTTGTGTCCCTCCAACACCATACTTTTCAGAAAACTTCCTGGCACTGATCCTAAACATTTCACTTTCCACAATAATATCAATGTTCTCTTTAAGAAGGCCTGGTAATTATACATATCAACATATGTAACAACATCACAATTGAATATAATCCAAATATGTGAAGCGAAAGTAAATACATAATCTATCGATGCAAATGCAGCCTGTGCAAAGAGGAATAGGAAAATCCCCCTAGTACGTTATGTTATTCGTCCTACTTAACAATGAGTGCGATGTGTAAGCTACTGCGGCATATTTAACATGTACTGCATGCTACTTTATAACATATTTATATGTAATAAACTGTGATGATGTGTTGCAAACAGAAATAAAAGAATTTTACCTCATTCACTTTATGTGTGAAACATAATAACCATAACATCATAATAAAAAATGACGATTTTTTAAAATTGAATTGCAACTATATATTTATAATAGTTTTACTGATTAATACATTAATATTATTACATACTATATACATATTACCGGAAATTTGCTTTCAATGATTTGTTAGATTGCATGTCGTTGGTGCCAAACAATTTCTGACCGCTAAGGTAAAATTGCAAGTATTTTTCCAAAAAAAAAAAATTCATTGACATAATCTTGACCGCATTTGAGGGGTACCACTATTGGGATCATTGATACGTGTTTTTCTACATCCACTTTTAGAAATTCTTGAAAAGTGGTAGTCGTTAAACGTGACCGCTATTAAAAGGTGGTCGTAAAAAGAGGTTTTACTGTAGTTTTACCAAGCAATAAAAAAATATATTAGAAACAATTTAGCAATATAATTGCGTAAGAATTTCAAAATGATAATTACGAAATTGCGTAGAAATAGCAGATCTAACAACAAGACGAAATTGCAAATATTAAAATATCGTGTCTATATTAAACGAATTCGCGTGTGTAAAATTCCTTCATTAAGGATACGCTCCTAGTAGTAATTGTGCGATAATGGTTCATATTACATAGTTAACTTTATGACATGCCATAACGTAATATGTTATTGAAGAAAAGTACTTAATCTCTGTTGTACTGACTGCCCACAGCAGCAGAAACGGCAACATAAAAACCATTAAAGCAAATCGATTTTTACATAAAACATATTTTCTCCAATGAACATTGCGCCTACTAATAAATATACCATATAAAACACAACAACAAACAAACAAACAGGCGTATTGACCAATCGTTTTTGTTCCTTGCAGCGAGCACAGAAGGTAAGTGAATGGTCGAGCATTCTTGTCAGAAATTACTGGAACATAGAAATTGATAATGCAACCGTTTTAAATGTGTTATGGTAAATTCGAAAAAGCATTGCAAACAAGAAAGGCAACCGTCGAACGATGCTCGACAGGTATGGGGGGCTACGCCGCAAGTAATCGCGAATTATTATGTAATTTGCTTCGTTCTAACTGTTACTGTTATTGTGTCACAACAATGTACCTATCCAACTTGTAACTATAACAAGCTGGTAAACTGCAGAGTATGCGGAGTGAATTGCAAAAGATTTTTACTTCGGTTCGATTTCTACATTTTCTAGATTTTTTTCCTTTTAATATTATTTATTGCTTTAATTTTAAATGTACGTATATTTAGCGTGTGAACCTGAAATGATTTCGCAATGATATTTATGTACAGAGATTTGCTTTGTTCAAGAAATTTAAAGCAAAGCAATATGCGATAAGAAAGAAATCAATTGACTTTAAACTTATTCTTTTTCTATTATTGTTATTATTTTTATAAATAACCTTGCTGGTCAATGGAGCAATCCAAACCACATGATCCAATATGGTGTCTGTGGGTAAACAATGAGTGAACGTTAATCTTATATGCCATCGTTATTAGTTACGTTTATAAACATGATATTGCAGAGTGATTACTTGTAGAAATTCTTATCAGAAGATCCAGAAGTTGGAGTAATGTCTTGTTGAAATCATTATTCGTTACGGAATGCATTTTTTGGCAGGCACCAGATACAGTAGCGCAGCGAGAAAGTAGTTTTAGGGAATAAGACCCCCCAGGCCGCCAGACACAAGCACAGACAATTTTCAAATTACGTATTATGTTAATCTGTGTTGCTATAGTTAGTGCAATTGAATGAATCAGGTACATTTTGCACCCTTCCGTATTCTATTACGTACTGATTGGTTTTCTTTTTACTGTTACCAATCAGCACGTTAAAAATATATTTGAAAACAAAATGTTTCCACATTTTAATTAAATAAAAAAATTTTAATGATTGACGAAACGAATTTTAAGTTATATGTTTTATGACCTTTGAAAAAGATGTTAAATACATCGAAACGTTAGTAAAATGAGTTAGTTTTAATTAAAAGGAAAACCACAAAACCAAGAACGAAAATAAGTTTAAATAAAAATAGTAGTAAAGAAAGAAATACACACAATTATGAATATATAGTGTAATCGTTTTGGCAATTGACACGGCCAAAATATGAACTAAAGGCGAAGATTCAATGCCACAACAAATTCCCATCATGCGGAACAATTTCAGAACAATAAAATTAAACTAATTAATTCAATATTATAGAAAACATAGCTTCCGCTAGCAATACAAGGAAGCCAATTACAAATCTTGTAAATATATATTACTTTTCTCTACCCATATTTTATTTAATACTTGGCTATTCTTTATATTAGGCAAGCATTGTTGACAAATTTATATTCAGTGACAATTATAACGAACGTCAAGAGGTGTATGAATACAGTCCTGAAATGGCTTTTGTAGGTTATATTTATTACGTGGCAGGTAATAGTAGTTTATACAACATACAACAAGTCACTAATGACAGTTATTATTCCTGAGAGCCGAATTTACGAACCGAGCCGCGAAGCGGCGAGGGAGTAACTCGGCTCGAGGGAATAATAGTCATTATTGCGAGTTAGTCTACACTATTTTATCTACGACTAACTGAAGATTACTAAAAAGATCAAAATAATTAAACGAAAATGTCAGATTACTATATCAATATGACGTTTGACAGATAGTAAAATGGCCGGACTTGTCTATCGTTACTACGACAACGTTGGGAACGTTATGTTCTTATGGGCGGAATGCAGGGAATAATGGTAACGTTATGTCTTATTATTCTCAGGCCACATTTCATTATTCCCTCTGGGTATTATGAGTCCTATTATTAACCAATAGTGATTAATATAATACCTACTTAATTGTTTAGTCGTCGATAAAAATGTAAAACATCTCAAATTTAACGCCATATTAATTTATTGGCGCATGTCGGTCGACAAAGCGATATGTATACAGCAAATGTTAAGCAAATAAATATCGGAATTTATTACGCCGTATTTAATAAGTGAGAGTACGTGTGTATAGGTACAATTTATTTTATCGACGACTAAACAATAAAGTAGGTATTATATTAATCACTATTGGTTAATAATAACACTCATAATACCCGGAGGGAATAATGAAATGCGACCGGGGAATAATGAGACATAACGTTACCATTATTCCCTGCATTCCGCCAATAAGAACATAACGTTCCTAACGTTGTCGTAGTAACGACAGACAAGTGCGGCCATTTTACTAACTGTCTAACCGTCAAACGTCGTATTGATACAGTAATCTGACCTTTTCGTTTAATTATTTTGATTTTTTTTAGTAATCTTCAGTTAGTCGTAGATAAAGTAGTGTATACTAACTCGCAATAATGACTATAATTCCCTCGAGCCGAGTTACTCCCTCGCTGCTTCGCGGCTCGGTTCGTAAATTCGGCTCACGGGAATAATAACTGTCATTGACTCGTTGTATGAACTACTATATGTTATTTATAAACATAACTAATGCAACACTTGTTTCATACTTCTCAATATAAAAACCAGACTTTGGGAAATGGTAACAATTTCCAAACTTTTGCTACGTTTCGTGACGTGCACTGCCAAGTAGGTAATACCAATCTTACATATCTAGAATATTATAGAGTTTTAAGTTGAAAATGGGACATGTATACAGAAATTGAATGTCTTTCTACTAAAACCGTCTTATAATTGATTAGTTTAGTCATCATTCCATTTGTCTTAATCAGTTTTATAATTGGCTTTGTTCGATACAGTTTATTTCCGAAACGTTTTTTCTATCTGATCAAGTCATTATATTCCATTGGCAAACGTTCACCCCGACAAAATAAATTTTCCTTTTTAATTACAGAAACGAGCAAACCGCACGCTGATAATTGTGCATCACGTATGCGTGTGTGTATGTGTTAGAACATATAATAAAATGGAGATCGGTTCAGTGATCTAAATGTGTGTCAGCAGTTTGTTGTGTGTATTTCATGTTACTTTTATTATAAAAATGTTGCGACCTCAATTTTTGAGGTCAACACGTTTCGGTCAACGAACTCGTTCGCATTCGCTGCCCAGCTCTGTCGCTAACTGAACGGTCTGAAGCGCTAATCTACGCACTCTAGCACCACTCATCGATATGATCGCACGCGTGAACGACTGTATTAAGTCTGACTATCGGCAGATAACACGAACGTATAACAGTTTCATATATGACCATGTTGTGTAGTGTGAACAAATAAATGCGTTCACCAATCACAACCTCTTTTCCATCACTGAACTCCTCAACGTATCGCCGCGTTTTTATTGTACCAAGGTCTAGACAATTATTAATTTCATCAATTTCATTCGCTTGAATATGTAGATATTTATGGCATATACATTAATATAAGTATGTATATGAATTATTGTTTGTTTAACGCATAAATTAATGTCGAATGTACAATTTATATATACATAAATATATGATTTATTTATTACCTATAAAATATAATCTTTCAATCAATGAATGAAAAAACAATAAATCTTTGTGTTTTCGCCCAGCAGATTGAGATGAAGATGGAACAATACCTGAATATTTAGCAATTAAATTTAAATTAAGAATTTAGGTCTTGAGACATGTTTTTCTTTCAACTTTTTTCTGTCGTTGTGCTCTCCAGTTTCCACTTAAGATCTCCTGCTTCTATCCGCCTCGTCCTCGGTTATCCTCTTTTCCTGCACTCACAAGGGGTTCTCCAAGCAATATTCTTATAATTTCTTCTCTTGTCTATTCGTTCCAGGTGTCTCAACCAATGTAATCTTCTGCTATTAACAAATTCACCTACAGACTTTTCTCCAAAATGTTGGAACAGTTCTAAATTCGTTCTTTTTTCCCAGCCATATTCAGTTTTCTTGCCGCCGAAGATCCGCTTGGTTTATTCCTTTCCTAAAACTCCATCCCCTCTTCATACTTATGGTTTAGAATCCAAGTCCCATGTCCATAAGAAAAAGATGGTCTTAATATTGTTTCGTGTATTTTTAATTTTGTATTTCGAGATACTTCTTTAGATTTCACAATTTTCTTCAAACCTCCTGCACAATTATACCCTTTCGCTATACGTAACTCGATTTCTTTGTCTTCACTGCATTCATTAGTTATCAGTGCACCCAAATACATATATTTCTCCACCTCTTCAAATTTCCATTGAGAGTTTATTAAATTAAATTCCTAACCCATATATTTTGTTTGTTCTTTAAGTTGTACTGTGATGTTTTCCGATTCATTTTTGTGCCATGCCAACAGCAGTATATCATCGGCATAGGCAAAACATGTATGTATTTTATAGAATAACGTTCCTTCTCTATTTATTTCACTTTTTCATATTACGTTTTCTAACACCAGATTAAACAAAGTTGTCGACAGCCGACCTCCTTGTTTTATTCCTTAGCGTATCTCAAATTCTCTGCACGTGTTGTCATTAATCTTGACACCCATACTTGTATTTTGTATTGATGATTTTATTAATCTTATTAATTTATTTACCTCTAGCACACTTTCTCAACTCGTATTTTTTATTCTGCGTCAAACTGTTGACGATGACTTAGTGGAAGTTATTTAGAAATGCAGCCTGCCTTGCCATCCGAAAAGGATTTTGCCATAAGTGATTGACCATGGTTGCATCTCGTTCAGATGCAGAAATTTTTGTACGCTCCGATCCTTCTTTTCTATTAATGCTCGCGTCTTTTTCCCACCTTTTTTTTAACCCTCCGCACAGTGGTTTTGGCAATGTTATAATATTCAGCTACAGCCCTTACTGACCAACCATATTCCAATTTTGAAAGGATTAGGACTTTGTCGCTTTCTTGAAACTTTGACATTCTATCCGCCGCTATATAGTCAAAAAGTGACACTGACAAGAGCGATTTACAACTAAGGACATTGGTTGGCTGTTTATTGAAATCAACTGTACTTGACTTAGGAAGAAAAAATTGTATGTTGATCATAGCAACATGAAAAAAAAATGTCATAAAAATCTGAAGTGGTGGATAATACTTCATTCTTTTTCTGGGTGAATTGACCTAGAATGATCCTGGCTTTCTTTACGCCACTCTTGGTAAAGATCGTATGCACGTTCGTACTGACTTTTTGATTTCTCCGGTAGCAAACTAGCAGTTGCTTCTTCACTTGCATTGCCGTTTAGGTTCATTTTTACAAGAACGGCACTTTATTTTTGCCATAAAATACAAAATTACTTGTTATTTTGACAGATTGATGACACCTGTCAAAAACATAAAAACGTTATTGAGTTTCAATTGATTTTTCCTACCGTATTAAAAACCTAGATACATTTTGTCACGAGGTAAACTTAGCTGACGTGCCAAAAGCGGACAACGTCACAGCTTCTCGAGATGTATTTAAAAGATCACTTAACGTCATGGGAACATAACGATAAATAGCATTTTAAAGTAGAGCGTAGAAAAAGTATCATACAAAATGTAAATTTTTAGATACCCTGCTCTAACTTAAAACGGCAGTATTCCCTTACACAACTGCATTAATTTACAAAAAAAAACAAAGACAGAAACTGTTCCGTTATTAAATTTATAAATTCCAATCTAAAAAAGGAATTGTCCTCTTCCACAATTCTTTTATAGTTCATTTCTGCTAAAGAGTAGGTCTTTGATCTGTTGTTCTCGATAGCGGAGACAAAGATATCAACATAAAATACATACGTATTTGTGTATATGTTTATATAAAACGAGAGTGACCACCGAACTCGAAGTAGGGTTAAAAATAATTTCGATTTCATTGGGAAATATTTGAGAAGGCTTGTCCATGAGAAAGTAAAACCGTCATCGTTCGTAACTCGACTTGCCTGCCTGGTTGAACTGTGTTGTTCACTATTCGTTTTCGTTCGTTTGCTTGAGAGACCTGTTTAAAGTTGGTTGAACCCTCGTGCATGTATCTAGGTCGATGTATAAAGCCACAACTCGACGAACGGCACAGCTCCCGTCTTAACGTGCGAGAACGACGAGGACAGGGTGATAGCGTTCGGTCAGTGATACCGCGAAGATCCGAATTCTACCGATCGGATGCTCGGAATAGAGAAAACACGAATCGGCACAAGAAACCGCGCACGGGTAAGAGTGAGACGCAAAAAGTGACAGTGAAAATAACCAATTAATGAGGACCAATTTGGAAACACGTGCACATTATTAAAAAGATATATTTATGTTATGTATTTACTGTTTGCAATATATATATATATATAGTAGTGATAGTGGAATAGAAATTACGTAATGATTTTTTTAAAAATAATACATACCTACCTAGTTATTAATAAAATGGTTATAAGTACCTATTAAGTTTGTTTTTGCTTGTCTGGTTGTTCACTTTCATTTCGTGAAATGTACAATGGAACCCTAAGCATTAGCGTAACAACATTTCGCAAGACGATTTCCCAAGGAAACTTTAACTTTCGTCCTATTTATAATATAGATTTCATCACGTTATTTAACAAAGACCGTTTACAAAAAGCACTTGAAGGATGTTCTTAAAAGATCAATTCTTATAATTATTGGTCGAATTTTAGGTCAAATTTTTGTGAGAGGCATGTGCATTGTAATAACCGCTATATTGTTACGTAACCTTATACGTTCCACTTCTTTAGAGGGAATATGTTTTTTCTCAGCTTACAGCAAAAAAATAAATATATCCGTAAATATAAACCAAAGTTTGACGAATGCTACAAACGCGAGTAATCCAGAAATATAATTTTGTTAGCTCTGTCAAGTTATCCCCCTCCAGTTATAATTTATATATGTAATATAAAATGCGTGTCAATTGTGCTCCATTTGTGCTCAATTGTATCGTTATTAGTTTCATTAATTTATGCTTTTTTGTGTTGAGCGATTTTTGAAAAAATTGAAGGACTCCCCTCACCTAGCCAATTGTGGTCCATTGTCCCGTATAGCATTTTTCCCCCTCACTTTCGAAACTATACCTAACAAAAATTCCGAAAATCTACTGTCGCCCTCTCCTTTATTATAATGCATATAGTATAAATTGTGTGTTAATTGTGCTCCGTTTGTGCTCAATTATGCCATTATTAGCTTCGTCAGCGGTCTTCTGTTTTCAAAGATTTTTAAAAAAATCAAACTTTTAGGTACTTTTTCCCCAGTCCAAATCGATAATTTTTGAAATTAAATCTGAATTACCAAAACAAAAAAAAACCAACAACAGAATTATGTGTAATAATAATAATAATAATAATAATAACAATAATAATAATAATAAAGAAAGAATACTCTAATTTGAAATTCTGACGGTTTTCAAAAACATAAAAAAAACAGAGTTATTAAAATTTAAACTCACCAACTTCACAATATCTATCAATTCTACAAAATTACTGAATCAATTCACTAACAAGCATCAACAACTTGCCCACGTAATAACTTTTTCCTCATAGAAATACGGAAAGATGAGTCAGAAAAGACATCAGCAGGTACCCCGTTGTATTTACAATAAATTTGATATGAAAATAATCTTTGATTTAATGCGGATTTATGCAGTGGTGGAGAAATCCTACCCCTAAACCTTGTGGTAAGGTTACGGACAAGCAACAGGAACAATCGCAGCACAAAAGAAAAAAAATAGAAATGTTAAAGCTAGACAAAAGCTTGTTAAATGCTAATCACATATGCATGCTCTTACAAAAAGAAAATGTATATAATATTAATATAATAATAGTTTAAAATAAATTCAGCAAACAGACGATTAATACAAGTAAATTTTAATTAACAGAGCAGCAGTAAGTAAGAAATAAACCTAATACAATTTTACTGCTAAATTTTTACAAAAGTATTAGTAGGTCAGTTTCTGTTCTTAACAATGATAGAATAAATCCAAAGTAAAATGAACTTCAAAACTCTTACAAAAACTGATAGGAACTGAATGAAAGCCTTACTGTTAATTAGAGTGAAAACACTTGGAGAATATCACATACGTCATAATGCGCAATGAAGGTACTAAAGTTGGGCGAGTTCATTACATCCCATCCGATCCAGTATAGGGGTGTTCGTATAACAGTAGCGTGGGCTTACGATTACGTTATATTGGTGTTTTCTTGTTGCTTCTTTGAATTTAGTAAAATATTGTTCTTTAAATAATTGTTTTTATAAAGACACTTGAAAATATTTCTATTTTTAAACAAACCGATCGTAAAAACATAATTTCCACAAAAACCAATAAGTATATCATAAAATTATCACATTTTTCTACTGCTGTCATTGAATGACATTCACCAACGATCTTTTCTTTAATTTCTGTAAACAGTAGAGTCCAAATGAAACTAATAACGGCACAATTGAGTAGAAATGGAGTACAATTGAGACACATTTTATACTATATATTTTATAACAAAAGTGAGCTTTCCTCAATTCCGGAATTTTTTTTAGGTATAACTTCGAAAGTTAGTGGTTGGGGGGAAAATGCTGTACGGCACAATTGAGTACAATTGGCGTGCTGTGCGAAGGCACCTAGTTTTGAAAAGAAATTTAACTTTTTAGGGGGGGGGGCAATGGTCGATTTTTTTAAAAATCTCTCTGAACACATCAGAAGAGCACAAATGAAACCAATAACGGTACAATTAACGCGCACTTTAGACTATATACATTATAACTGGAGGGGGCCAATTTGCCACAGCTAATTTTGTATATATATAATATCTTCAGATTTGGTGGTAATTTCTTCAGTGGCTGTTAACCATTCCACTGGAAGCAAACGCATCATACTAGATATACCAATTTAAATATCAGATTCTTGTTCAATATAATTCAAAACCTTGCTATAAAATTTTGCAGGAGAACTGCTGATTTGTTCAAATTTATCAATTTGGAAAAAAATTGGCAAGAGTTCGAAGTCCTGCAATATCAGCTTACTAGTATACAAATCAGATTACCAGTATGTAGTCAGTCATCGTGATTGTATATTTATGAAAATTATCAATTCCACTTAAGAAAAACTCAAAGTTTAAATTACGAAAACTTCAAGTATGAGTTAGGGAATGCCATGCTACATTAAAATATAATAATAATAAAATAAAAGAATAATAATTTATTATATAAAGGTGTGATTATACGAGGGCGTATTTTTATATTATCTACCTAGCCATGAAAAAAGCACATAAGAGAACAAAAAAAATATTTTTCTACATAACTCCCTTCAACACTAATACACTTATTCCATCTTTTTTCCAGTTGCCCCATACCCTCAGAAAAAAATTGCAAAATATTCTTCAACAGCTTCTTTGAGTTCTTTATCAGAAGCAAACCGCTTTCCTCTGATATGCTTTTTTAAATTTTAGAATAAGAAGAACGGAGCTAGGTCGGGGCTATAAGGTGGATGCCTTAACTCTATAAACCCACAGTCATTGATTATCTGCTGAACTTTGTTTGCCTTATGAACCCGACAATTGTCGTGCAGCAACAAGTTTCTTTGTGGATAAGAATGCGGGCGTTTTTCATCCAGAGCAGTTTTTAAATTTTTAATTGTGTTTCCGTAAGCCTCTCCATTTATGGTAGACCCTCTTGGCATATATTCAATAAGCAAAACTCCTTCAGCATCCCAGAAAACAGTTGCCATCAGTTTTTTTTCCAGAAAATTGTGTCTTGGCCCTTTTTTGTGGCGGAGAGTCCGTATGAATCCACTGCATGGATTCTTCTTTCGTAGGAGGGTCCCAGTAATATACCCAAGTCTCATCCCCGGTAATAATTCGAGATAAAAATGTTTTGTCCCTCTCCAACTTGACCAAACTTTCTTGA
This sequence comes from Amphimallon solstitiale, assembly GCA_963170755.1. Taxonomy (NCBI): domain Eukaryota; kingdom Metazoa; phylum Arthropoda; class Insecta; order Coleoptera; family Scarabaeidae; genus Amphimallon; species Amphimallon solstitiale. The sequence continues at coordinate 67,099,144 of OY720680.1, forward strand.
GAAACTTCTTTTCTGCACAGTTTTTGTTCAGGTGTAAGCAATCGGGCTATCCACCGTGCAGACACCTTCTTCATACCCAAATCGTCATGCAAAATTTTGAGAACACTTGTTTCGGATATACAGACTTCATTGGCAATGACTTTCGACTTTTCGCATAATGTTTTCAGTTCGAACTTCAACGGGTCGTCCGGACTTTGGGTCGTCATTGATTGACTCTCGGCCCCATCGAAAGAGTTTAGACCAATATTTTTCTTTGAAATAAGATGGTGTATCTTCCCCATATACAGCAACCGTTCTTTCATGAATTGCTTTTGGACCATTGCCTTCCTTTGTCAGGAACTTTATTACGCTGCGATGTTCAACTTTAGTTTCACTCATTTTATCGTGAAATGGACCGTCTCAAATCTCTATACACAGCATAAACTAAACACAACTTAGCACATGTACTTCTAACAGTGACAGCAATTTTTCAATAAGGTAGATAACATAAAAATATGCCCTCGTAACTTGTGAGAATAAAATTATGCCGGTATTAGAATGAGACACGACTTACTTTGAAAGTTGAATTGTAAAAAATTGATCATAAATTTTTTAATATCTTTTCTATATAGAAAGATAAACAGAGGTGATTACTAATAATTGTATATATTATTAAAACTGCAAAAGAGAGCATTCATTTGAAAGTAGTTAGTGGACAACAAATTAATTTTACTGTTTTAAAAATCATACATTACCAATAATTTAATATTTATATATTATATGCTTAAATAGGAAATGTCTACCAAGAAACCAGGAAAACAAGGCAGTGGAAGGACACTAGAATGGTTTAGTATAGAGATGAAGATCAGCTTCTGCTAGGAGACACAAAGGACAAATTAAGAAGATTTCCAACAACTGCTAAATGAAGATGAAGAAACGAACGAACAAACAACAACCCCAATAAAACTATACCAACAAGAATTCAGCAAATAGGAAGCAATAGAAGAACCAAGAGGACAGGATCTAAGCGATATAATTAGGGAACTTAAGAATAACAAAAGGGGACAAAACATTTGTCAAAATTACAGGGGATACTATTACTTGAAATTGCTTACCAGACCAAAGAGATACGCGAATGGTATAATATGAGAATATTAAGGGGATTTCAGCGTTGGAAGATCAACAACAGACCAAATATTCCATTAAAGATGTTGCAAAATAACAGTACGAGCAAAATCTAAGCGTACACATGCTGTTCATTTAATTTAAAGAAGCGGACCATTCAATTTCTCGAAGAGAAATGTATGCAACTTCAGCAGAATTACAAATACCATATAGACTGATAAAGTTAATAAGAATGACACTATCAGACTTGAGCAGTTAGTGGATGGAAGGTTCTCGGAACAAATTACAACCAGACGAGGCCTAAGATAAGTATGCCCGTTTTCGACTGCCCTATTTAATCCGGTCCAGGAGGGAATGCAAAATCCAAGGAAACGGCATAATTTTCCAAAAAAAAAAATACGTCAATATAGTCGTTATGTCAAGATCGCAGATGAATTTAATTACAGTTCTTGTATATTCGACCATGAATTTTAATATATTTACTAATTACCTGGCTGAGATTTAGCATTACTGACTAGTGTTGTTTTACGCGATGAATATCCATGGATTTTTTTGGAAATGAAATTCTTAAGGTAATACTACACATATTATTTTAATTAAGATACTGAACAAAACACAAAAACACTAAAACACCTTACCACACTAAAACACAAAAATGGCTAAATACGTATTTCAACAACTAAGCGTACAGAACAACACTGTGCGTACAGTGTTGTTCTGTACGCTACGGTGTGTAGACAGCGCGATTTTTAATCAGTGCTACTGATGATGACAACTTAGTTGTTGAAATACGTATTTAGTCATTTTTGTGCTTTAGTGTGGTAAGGTGTTTTAGTGTTTTTGTGTAGTTTCAAGCCACATACTCCAAGTTTAGTTTCTTAAGATACTGAAGATACCAAATAAGGTAGAAACATACATCTCTATGGGTACTATACCTCTTAATTAACATTTACATGTGGATTGAAGCATTATAATATCTTTGACACACAGTCAGTATTATTTGTGTGATGAGATTAGAAGTCGTCTAAGATAAATCTAGATCTTCTTATCAATTTACATGAATTTATGGGACTACATCTTGTTGTCAACATTTAAACAATCAATTTGCTTTTATTTATATGTCATGTATGTTATTATCAGTGGCGGCTGATGAGTACGTTTTGGCTGGGCACGTACGTAGACAAGACTTATTCGTTTATTATCGGTGATATACTCGGCATCTGAGAGTATGTCACCGATAATAAACGAGTCAGTCTTATCTATGTACGTGCCCAGCCAAAAAGAACTCACCAGCCGCCACTGGTTATTATTATATTGACATCCATCGAAAAGTAACTGTACTGTATGTAGTACAGTACAGTTACTTTTAAGTAAGATTTCAACATTTCCTGTGCAAACTGTAGCCTCTAAAAGTCATGGTAATGAAGAAAAAATTGTGCGAGAAATTTAATCAGCAAAAAGACGTAACAACAACAAAATCACAGGTTTTTTCACAACAATGACTTATTTAGCGCGAAAACGTTCTGGTATTATGCACGGCTAAGTAATTTTGCTTTTTTCTTTCTAAAATCAAAACAAACACTGACGCATTTTCACTCATTTATTAGCGCTCAGGTTCTTGCTCGAACGATACAGAAGAAGAGAGAAAAGGAAAGTGTTGCTCTAGAAAATCGGATGGTGTGGTAAATTCATTATGTTGTTTACGGTGAATGAGAGATTATATAGGTATGTGTGTATATAATATATACTTATATACGTATATGTATGTACAATATATGGACATGCCACCTCATGCAAGCAAAAGTAGCAATCACAGATCGAATAGCGACTACATTACATATCTGCTTCTTCTTTGGAGTCTAGTAGCTAATCTGGTATGTGTAAGTGCGTTTGTATTCCGGCAATTTGTTCGAATTCTTTCCCCGGGAGATTTCTTCCCCGAGAAAGTTATTCACCAAGCAATTATTCGCAGGAATATTGTTGCCAGATATTCGTTGTTTGTTTTAGTACATACGTGTATATTTTGGTAAAGAATAACACTTAGATATAATTATTGTTAGCAGTAATAAAATTGTATTTTAAATTACCCTAATAAGTTAATTCATTTCGAAAAAACTAAAACAATTAGTTTTGTATCGAATCTAGTATTAATTGAAATTCGATAAGATCTCATTAATATGTACAATTAACCTTATACAACTCGTTGTTACAACAGATAAACGTTTGAACTGGGATTTACATGTTGAACAAGTTTTAAATATAAAATTGAATAATGCGTTTTAAGGAGCTTGAAGAGAAAATGTGACATAAATACTTTGAGATTAGTGTAATTTTGTATCTACACATTCTCCGTAGGTTTGATTTACTTTTTTTAGGGGAATCAAATAAAAATGATAAAATATACTAATATCACAAAAGAAAGATATTATTTTAATCATTTTCAACTTGTGCATATACCAACCAGTTTATACATAATATACAGTGTGTAAATAAAGTAAGGAATAATATTCATATTTTGTTTATTATCGCTGTTTGGGAGAAAAGCTCGGACAGGTCATTTTTATTTTCTTCCTCCGGATTTTATGGATGTCAATTTTTTTTCTTTGGTTTACTACTCTGGGACCTATGACGTCATCGACTTCTTTTTCAAATAGAACCTCCTTATTTTTTTGCTAGAAATAAAAAGTACATTTTTTTCTGAATTCAGCAATACCGCATATGTGGTATTTAAAATTAGTAGTTTTAGAGATACGAAGGATCATTGGTATTAAAATGACAACAATAATTAAACTTGAAAATCAAAAGAGCAAATATTAATAATTTATTCTTGGGAAGATAAAAAAATTTTACATTAATAAATGTTCAAATTGCCACCCATTTGTTTCTTCGCAATGATAAAGTCGGAGTTGAAATTCTTCCAAAACATTATCTCTCATTTCTTGGTCGATATTTCTGCACTCTGACATGTCAATTGTCATTATTAGCACGCTTAATACTCTACAACTATTAATTTTACATACCACATTGATGAATTCAGAAAAAAATATACTTCTTATTTCTAGCACAAAAATAAGGAGGTTCCATTTGAAAAAGAAGTCGATGACTTCATAGGTCCCAGAGTAGTAAACCAAAGAAAAAAAATTGACATCCATAAAATCCGGAGGAAGAAAATAAAATTGACCTGTCCGAGCTTTTCTCCCAAACAGCGATAATAAACAAAATATGAATATTATTCCTTACTTTATTTACAGACTGTATATACAGAACAAGAATTTCAATAAGTCAAAAAGGGTTACACACAGATATATGGCATTATACATGAAATATATTTAGCATTTCATGTAGAATCTAAAAACCTGACAATATACAGGGTATTCTATTTAAAATTAGGAAGTTGGTGCCTACTTCCGGCATAGCCCGACGTGCCGCCATCTTGAAAATATTTTAGGCGAACGGCCCCCATCGACTTTAGTATAGTGTCAAAATTTCAGATCATTCCTAGCTATAGTTCTTCCACAATCGATCGATTCAGTTCCCGGTGAACCACCAATACAAAAAGTGAAATTATAAGAAGAGCGTATTTGTTAATTTAAACAAATTATTATATAATGCCATTTCAAGATTCGCTTGTTATAAAACATACAGATTCGGTTATATAGATGAATTATTCTTAAGCACTAGTGAAATTATACTACAATCTCAATTTCCAAATTTCCATGTATGTATTTCAGAACTTTAAATTAAGAAAAGGAATATTCCTTTTCTTAATTTAATATATCGACCCAGATTTTTTCTATTTTTTAGTTTTAATCCCTAACTTTATTTTTTCTTATGGAACGTCAAGTCGGCTTTAAAAGAATTGAAGATGTTTTTTTATCCTCTTTACAATGATATAGTGTATATTCTATCTATTTTTAAAAACAAGAAAAAAAAATAAAAAAAAATGCCATGATACAAGAGCAAACGACATAATAATATGATAGATGACAATAATAAAAGACGATAAAAAGAATAATAAAAATAATAATATTAAAAAAAAAACAATTATAAAATATGTTCAAATACTTGACTATTCTGTTCCAAAAATAATTGTGCCCTGCGTAGTATCGACGTAATCACACTATGTAGTTTTTTGAAAGAATTTTTGAACATTGGTGGTAATTGCAAAGAATGTACCTACAATTTCACAAGAATACATTTTTTGGCTCAATGCTATAGTTGAAGAGATAAGACGATGTAAAGCAAACATCTCAAAATATTAATGATTAATGAGTTATCCAAACTAAAACTATTTCCAAAAAGTATTTTTTATGATACAGCGTTTTTACGCCTAGCAAGCGAGAAAGCGCATAGTGGTTACTTGACAAATACATATTTTCTACTTAAACACTAATAATTAGACTTGAACTTAAAACGCTTCGCTTTCATGGCAATTTTTTGCCAGCTACGCCGGAAATCGCTCACGCAAATATAGTTTTTTTTTGCTTTGAAAAGTATCGAAAAAACAGATGTATCATACTTTTCCCGTATGATAGAAAACAAGATGAACAAATGATCGAGCAGCAATTGGGTACATATAGTTCTAAAAAAGTTAAATCTTTTAAATACTTTGGGAGCATCGTTAGTAAAAACAACGAAAGACTAGGCATCAAGAATGGAAAATCAATTATGACAAAGCATTTCATTCCACCAAGTATTATTTTCTGCTTTCCTGTTTTTCCACCAGCAGCGATTTTTTCTTCCGCCAAGAAAAACACATTCGATTCTTTCAAAGACGCTATGACGTTCCATAAGAAAAATTTAAGATAAGGTTAAAACTAAAAAATGGAAAGTGAAAAAAATCCAAGTCGATTTTTAGATTCTCTATAAAAAGTATTTCAAGAAAGTGCAAATAAAAATTACGTGTCTGCATGTCTACTAAAGCAAAAAAGAAATTACAAATAAATGGAAATTTGGAAATGAGAGAATATCGCCTCATTTCAGCAGTCCTTAGGAATAATTCATCTAATTTAACCAATCCTGTATCTTTCATAATAAGCGAGATCCACATGCTGGAAATGTTATCTTGGACACCTTGTATATAAATACAAGTTCACTTCAGTTAGATAAAATTGAAGTTGTATTTATAACAACGGTAACTTAAATGATTTAGAAAAATACATAATAAATCATGATGAAATTTTGACAATAATTGTATCTGATAAAAAAACCTTGTTTATTTATTATAACGGTTTTCTCGTTCTGGCTAAGTCATTGTGGAGGTCAACAAATGAGTATGCAACTTTTTTTTTGGCCAAAAGTAGTTATTTTTACTTCGCCTTTTATTGTAAGGTAATGCGAATATTAAAGTAGAAATTTGCACAGTTTTGTTTTTGTTTTGAAATTTGTCCTATATTTCGGAGAAATCCTCAAGTAAGAGAAACCGTTGATAATTGGAGATGTGGTAATAAGCTCACCAATATCTCATAAAGATACAATTTGGTAAATTGAAAAAATATATACTTATAACGAAGGTCATTCGTACTACATAGTTTTGATTTCTTAATTATTTCATCAACTTAAAAAAAAAAAATAGGTACCGTTTGTCAATAAAATATTCCACAGGTATGCTGTGGTTTTGAAATTTGTTTATAAGCAGATATTTGTATATTAATAATAATAATAATAATTAATATTGTTATCATGTAGAATAAAATGTTTCGAAAAGAGTACTGAAAGAACAAAGAGAATTGGGAACAGAAGCTACCAGATTTTTATCGACAATAATTAGAAAAATTTTCCGTAAAGTTGAAGATAAATATAATACATAATAACATATAATTTATTCCAACAGGTGGTATTACCTTAATACAATGAATGAATGAATTTGTTATACAAAACTTGTTCTGAATTATGTTTTAAATACTTTTATTCTCTTAATAAACCTGGAAGTAAAAATATAACTTCCAGAACGAATTTTTAATTTTTTTTCTACAAAAATTGTTTCTAATCCAGCTCTAAGTGCTTCTTGTTATAAATCTATTATAAAATTCGAGATATTCGCAAACAAAAAACTGCTATTATATAAGAGTAATGTCCAAAATTTTCAATTTTTTTTTATTCAAAAATTATTGCAAATCCAAAAACTGTTACTTCCGGGGTCCGAACTTTGTAATGCTTTTTTGTCACAAATGCATTTCTAAATGCTTTTCCAGTTGTTATAAAGTCTATTATAAAAAGCATAATTTGCGAGATATTTGTAAAAAAAAAACTGCTATTATACAAGAGTAATCTAGTAAAGGTGCTACTACCGGTTCACATTTTCAATTTCTTTATACAAAAATTATTCCAAATCGAACTCTAAATACTTCTATAATAATAAAGTTGGATACAATGCATAATTTGGGAGATATTTGCTCAAAACGGCTTTCCGTTAAAAGTAAAAGTGTTACTTCCGGGATCCGAACTTTGAACTTTTATACAAAAATTGTTACAAATCGAGCTCTAAATGCTTTTCCACTTGTTATAAGTCTATTATAACAAGCATAATGTGCGAGATATTTGCAAAAAAAAGTGCTATTACACAAGAGCAATAAAGGTGTTACTTCAGGTTCGAATTCTGCAATTCTTTTATAGAAAAATTATTATACTCTCGGTATAAACACCATCCATTAGAAACGATTGATCGTAGGCTGTTGATCACAATTTTATATCATATCGGTATGAATGTTGTGTAAGTTAGACTTTTTTGAGCAATATCTTGAAAACAAAACACAAATGGTTGATGTTAAGAATAATAATTCATTGCCTCTTCCATTGGTATCTGGTTTACCACAGGGAAGTCTTTGTGGGCCCATTCTGTATTATTTTTTATGCCGTTAATATAGTCAAATCTTTAAAATTTTGCATATTTAATGCATATGCTGACAAATCAGCTGAATTATTCGTTTCATCTTGTGATTATTTCCAGTAAGTCGGCGGTAATGTTATTTGGTAACAAGCAAAAAACAAAACAAATATTGCATCTTCAAATCAATTATATTTCGGTACCACTTGTGACCTCTGTCAACAATCCTGGCTATTGAATGGATGAGGAATTGATATTTGATAAACATCCAAAAATTAAATTATTTTTTTCTATAGGATTTTTGTATAAACTGAAGGTCATAAATCACGATTCGAACGATGGATAGGCCTAATTCTTTTTTGTTTTCCTCGTTATGGTCCTGGAAAAGTTTTCAGGAAAAGGACTTCGGGACAATTACAAAGAAAATTTCGAAAATTCGGACAAACTACAATAATTATAATTTTTTTCACACAATATATTTGTTTTGTCGAGACGATGGTTCATAGCTATGTTAGGATCCGAAAGGGGGCGCTGTAGTCATGTTATTAACAAATTCTATATTTATGGACCAAAATAATTCATATTCATAATATATATATATATTGAAATAGGTAACTAATATGAACGAATAGCGCTGTATATTTTTGAATAAAATTGAAGGATTATTAACTTTTTTACTTATTTTGCATGACTGTTAATTTAAAATATTTTAACTATAAAGAACAGTTGAATATACTTAAAGCATAGTTTATTGTTGTTATAATGTGTGGTATACATTGAAGTAAACATTTCTTGAAGGAGTGGTGGTGGATCAGGTTCTTTGTCGCATTAATTTTCATCAAATTCTGAAAATAGAGATTTAAAAGTTATTACTTATGTTAAAATGTGGATTATAATTTTGTAAAACTTGTCTAATTAACAATATTGTTAAGAAAAGTAATTTAGTGTTGAATGTTGAAATATGAATGGAATTAATTGGTAAATAAGTTCGCGGGTAAAGTTTAAAAAAAGCGGATCTGTCAAAATTTGACATTTACATAAAAAATGTTAGTAATGTATTTTGAAATGTAAAGTATTAGAAATTCATTATAAAAAATTAATAGAGATTTAAAATGAAAGCTTTACTGAAATTTGGTAAGCACTGAAACTAATCAATTAATTTGTAAAAAACTGTTTTGAATAAAGATTTTGAGGAAAGGAATTTCATTGGATGTAATTTAAAAACTAAGGATTGTCTAGGAGATAATAAACAAGTAAAAAAAAAGAGGAGAATTAAAAATTTTCAGAAGAAGTAGTGTGCAATTTTCGGGAAAACGAAGATTTATTCCGAAAATTGTATAATAAAAGCACGAAAATCGCGAAAAGTAGTGAATAAAGTGTTTATTTCAGAGTGGAAAATATATTAGACGACAGAATATAAGATATTTGGTAAAGGAGTAGAAAATATTTAAGATATTTTCTTGCAATCACAATTACCAAGATTATATACGTTACAAGAAGAAATTTATAAGAAAAGGAAATATATAAAAAAAGTACTTACAAATTTGTAATAGATAACGAAGTCCAAAGCGAAGTTTAAACTCTTCAATTGTACGTGAGGGTAAAGCTGAATTCCAAATATCAAAGGTCCAGTTAGTTTCATAAATACGAGAAGTACCAACCAGTAAGAAACACACGAGAAGTTCCAGAAATTAATTAAAATTACCAAAAGGTTCCGTTGACTCATGTAATTCCGAAGAGATCCAGTTCCAGTATTTAGTCGAAATGTTAAAAGGTACAGCTGTTTAAATTAATCGAGAAGAAAACCATTAATCTACGTGGACGCAACGAGATAGATCCTGTATATCACCCACGTGGAGTTCCAGAGCCCAGGTATTGTACGAGTATAATTAGCTCAGCCAGAATATTGTACGTGAGAAGATCCAGAGGTTCATCCTTGACGCATAGCGATCCCAGGAATGCTGTTCTTCTTATAAGGAAGTTTACATAATATTTCCCAAGCAAATTAACTAGAAGCTATAAAGAAAAATTGATAAAGTACATGGAAAATGCCAGAGATAGAAGAATAATTTTGTAAAGAGGTTGTATGATTTTATATAAAAGAAAACAATTAGAAATTTTATATTTTTCATCAAGTAAATGTCATGAATATGAATAAGATATACTAATAATCATAAAAAGTTATATATAAATAATCGTTGTAAAAGTTTTAAATCTCTATTTACACCAGAAATATCAGAAATGAAATTTATATTCATATATTATGAAATAGAATAATTTTGACACGTAAAGATACCACTGATAATTATTGAGCGTTTGATATTAGATAAATTTTGTTGAAATCAGATCTGTGTATATTAATGTATACTAAATTTACAGATTTACTTGTAATTGATTGTAATACATACCTTATCGAAGAGATAAGAGTTCTTTTCCATCCTTCATATGTCAACAATAAACAGAGTTTGGTTAGGCAGGTTACCAATTTGATGTAAATGTCGTAAGAGACTGTGTAATATTCTTCGAATTTTAATTGAAATAAATATTATAATTAAATGGATAATATTTAAAATTCTTCTTTTATTTGGTAAAGTAGGAATATAGTATTAGCAACTTCCATATAAAGCATAGAAATTTGAAAGGTCAATAACCTACAAGAGACAAAAGTATTACAGTGTTTATTGTTTTAAATATTGAAGAAAGAGCATACATACCCTATATTATATTATTCCAACTAGATAAATAATTTATTAGTATAAGTCAACACTTATTCAGGAGGGATATATTAACAAAATACTTAGGAGAATTTAAAAGGTTGTGAAATAGTTTTCATATTATAACGGAGATTACCATTGCTAACAAGTTTGTAAAAATAAATGTACTGTTAGTACTGCGTTATCAAAATAGAAACTAGTTTCAGTTGTTGAAATTCAAATGCAGTAGAGAAGTTAAATATTTTAGAAACTATTGAAAACAGTAAGGAAAGAATTGGTTGATCTCATTTATTTAAGAAATAAATTTATATAGAATATTTGCTTAATAAATATTATAACTGAGTTAGTTTTGGGCGTAATTAAAAAAAATAAAAATATTTGAGTTATTGAAAGAACATATTATTGGACACATAAACACTTAAATTTAAATCTATATACGGAGTAGAGCTAAAAAGTGTTGATAATATAAACTTATGTTTTTTATAAATATTTGAATGTCTAGGTGAGTGAGGTGTTGCATTTACATTACAAATACCAAGATTTATATTATTTTGGTTATAATAATAGTTATAGGTGTTTGTAATTGTATTACCCCCTCCCCAGTGCAATATATATATGTATTGGTTTAGTGCCAAAAAAGATCACTAGTAGAGTAGTAATAAATTTTATGATTAAATGATTTACCTATATGTACACAATATGTTCGCGTGGTCAACAAAATCGTTTTGGTATATGCTGTCGTCCGATAGATGGCGCAATTTCTTTGTAGAATACTACTCTCGCCGCCAACCGGAAAGGGCAGAACAACGTCTGTCGGGTCAGCTAGTGTTTAATAAAAACCGCATTCAATATGTTCACAACTTAATTAGCATATTAACCACATTCGTAAATACCACTGAATTTCTTACAAACTCGGAAGGTAGTTGGTTGAGTATATTTGAGCGTGGTTACACTTAATGTTAAATTTTGGAACTCTTTACCTGAATCAAAAAATATTTGCAAGTTTTCTTTCTTTTTTCTTTTTGTTTTTCGACACATGTTATTGATGCTGAAGTATAGGTAGGTATTGTTCCTTTTACTTTATCTCCAGCCAAAGTCTAAATCCCTGCCGTACATACGTCTGGTGTCAGTTTTAGACAAAAATATGTCATGTAAGTGTAATCCTTTTGCAAGCAGTAATTGAAAAAAATAAAATATGCTTATATTAGGTCCTTTTATTTATTATTTACACAAAGTGAGTCAAATAATTCTATGAATATAGTATCGGGTTCCAAATAGTATAATATTGACTTCAAGCAGGCATTTGATATTTTGAAGCGGGAACAAATAATAAAAGCAATGAGGGCGATAAAAATACACAAGAAAGCTGGTGAGATTGACAGAAATGATGATAAAACAGTCAAAAGCAGCAGTAATGACGGACGGAGGCGCAACTGAAAACTTCGAAATTAACCTAGGGGTAAGACAGGGTGACGGACTATCAACGAACCTTGTTTATTTTAGCACTGGATGCAGTGGACAAGGAATGCAATTTCCAGGGAACAATAATCAATAAGACGTTACAAGTAGTTTCGTATGCGGACGATCTCACTGTACTAGCTAGAGTCAGGAGAAGCTTGGAAGAAGCAATTCAAAAAAATTGATCAAGCAAATGGAGATAAGCAGAGGAAATAGAGATACAACAACCAATGAAGTAAAAACAGGAAATTACGATTTTGAAATAGTTGAATCCGAATAGTTGGCAATCCGACCAGTAGTAACTTATGGGGCAGAGACAATGAACCTGAAAAAGGTGAACAGGAATAACTGAGAAGGTTTGAGAGCAAAATTGTACGACAAATAATATATGGCGCGAAGAAAATGACAGATGGAGAATGCTAATGAACTTCGAAATAGAAAACATCTTGAAAGCAGAGGAGATCATAAAGAACATAAAAGTACAAAGACTCCGATGGTATAGCCACATAAGAAGGATGGAAAACAACAGGGAAGTAAAGAAAATCACTACATGGAGACCAAACGCAGACAGAAGAAGAGGGAGGTCGAAAGGCAGGTGGGAGAATCAGGTGATCTTCCCACCTGAGGGTCCAGGACCTAAATGTGTGGAGGAGAATGACTGAGGAGGCAAAGTGGAACAACACTTTATAGAGTAAGGCAAGAATGGAAAACGTGGAGTAACTCACCACAGGAAATGAATTGCTAGAACTCAAACGAGAAATGAACGGTCACAATTCCTAAGGGAATGTATAACCCTATATACGAGGGACAAGCTACAATTATTGAGAATAGAAAGATTGATACAAGTTTTTAGAATTTTTATTTTAAATATGTTCAAAGTAATTGCCATTTACAATAATGCACTTAATCATTCTCTCCTTAAAAGCGTTCAACCAGCTTCCGACTGGAACCTTCTCCCTCTCAAATGTTTTTTGAGCTCAAAAAATATCCAGAAGTCACACATCGCCAAATCCGGTGAGTAAGGAAGATGTTCTATAATTTTGATTTTGTTTTCCGCTAAATACTGAACAGTTGTCCCTGCTATATGGGACGACGCGTTATCATGATGTAACATGATCCCCTTTCTGGACACTTTACTAAACACAGTAGGCAAACAATTTTCAACATACCATTTAGCGGTAACTGTCTTCTAATTTAATTGCGGCCACCAAACCCGTACTTCTAAAAAATACTGCGTACATAACTTTTTTCATTGCTCGTTGTTTTTTCACCATCGTAGGGGTTTCCTCGTCTTCATGTATCCAGACTCGGCTTTCTTGGCGAGTGGGAACATCAAAAAACGGTATATACGTTACATCGCCAGTTACAATTTTAGAAATAATTTGATGGCCTCCAGCATTCAACATATCTAAAGTTGTTGGCAAATTCTAACACGTTCTACTTTTTGTAAAGCTGTCAGATGATGGGGTACAAACCGAGATACAATCTTTTTCAAATGTAAATGTTCGTGCAATATTGATCTCACTTGCGAGGATCCAATCTTCAGATTGACTCTATCATTGCATAGGTAATGCGGTTGTCCTCTTCCACCATCTTCTTCACCGCAGCAATGTTTTCGGGGTTAACAGCAGTTAAAAGAGGGTCAACTCCTTTTTTGTGTACCACCGACTTGTAACCTCGCTCAAATTCTTTATACCATCTATAAACAGTAGCCAATGATGGTGCGAGATCCCCAAATGCCGATTTTAAACTTTTCTCACACTCATACGCGCTCAAGTCTTTCTTGAAATCATAGTAAATCATTATCCGAAAGTTCTCTCGTGATAATTCCATTTTTCCGATAACAGAAGCTTATTCTATGGACTATTTCTCAGACACTATTCAACCAAATGTCACAAACTAAACTGCAATTGACAGCTAATAATGCACTATTTAATAAACAACAATTTGTTTTGCACTGGTAACTAGATTTTTCAATTCTCAATAATTGTAGCTTATCCCTCGTATAGGTCCTTTTATTGTTTATTATTACTATCAAGAATTGTGGCCATCTAATACGTCGTTCTAAAGAAATATATTTTTTAAAAACAGGTAATAAGTCGAAAATCTTAGATTTATTTTTTGACTAAGAATTATACGGGGAATTCAAAAATGTAATAATATACAGGTGTTCCATTTAAAAAACCATAAACTTATGGAACACTCTGTATAATACGAAATAATTTTTGAAGTGGTTTGTTTTAATAAGCGGCTATCGCAGGCAAAAAACTGCTTCCAACATTCTTTATGCATAACGGCACTAGCTGCCTTCCCCACGGAGATGACTCACCCTATCTTGTACGTACATATGTATATGTTTATGTGATTTTTTTCATTAAAATAGTCTAAAATTTGAAGTAATATCATTATAGAACAGGTAGTCATCAAGCAGTATTTAGTCGATACCAAAAATTAATTGCATCAAATAAATCATCACATTCATTCAATTAAGAAGTATCTTCTTAATAGTAAGATAACAACAACAACAAAATGAACGGAAGCTTGGAATGACTATTATTAACGCTGCGCGCGCGTTACGTCCCTAGGGTGTTTTCGTGGAAAATCATCCAGGCGAGAGCGAGAGAACGGACGAGCTTTTCGGGGTAAATACCCTCAGCGGTAGCGTGCACGTGGTAACAAGTCCCGCGATATTTGAAGGCCAAGAGCGCGCTCCATCGATTCGAGCCTGGAGGTTTTTGCGCAGGACATCCAGCCAGTCAGAGGTGCGCTCTCGACTTTCTAGATGTCGCTACGTGTCGCGTTATAGCCATCAGGCGGAAAATGTGCGAACTTCTAGCAGTGAAAGATGAATGAATTACGTGCGATCGGTAGAAAAGTGTAGCGGCACGCGTTCCCTCTCTTAACGGGGCTTTTGCTTTCACGTTTTACACAAATTTTATGCGAATGCCGGAGTAATGATTGCATTCGCATGTTGTAATCCTCTCGCACATTTTACGACTGTGCAATTGATTTTTTTTCGTTTGCGTAATCGTTGGTATTTATATAAGATTGCAATATATACATGTTTCATTAAATACAATCAGAATAAAAAGTTTCAATATTTACTTATTATTTACTAAAGAAGAAAATTATTAGAAACATAACTACTTACAGATATGATGTGTTCAGAAGTTTACTTCCTTAAGGCGAAAGGTGGTGGCCAAGTGTGCAAGAGAGATAAAAATATCGGAAAATTATTCCCGTTTTTATAAACAAATTACAAAATCTATTTCCTTTTTTAAAGTAGTAGGTATATGACTTAAAATGTTCTTCTAAAGAGATGCAATATCTTACTTTTTATAATTTTTTTATAATAGTTGAGATGTTTTGTTTAATTTTGGTATTTAATGTTTTTTTTTAAATTCTGAGAAAGAATCTGAAGAAAATATTTTTAAATCGATGAAAATTACCGCCCGAAACGCACATAGTAATTTTCTCTCATGCTTTTTTTTCATGTAGTTTTTTTACAGCGAACGGTCGGTTGTGGTTCTGTTCCATTATGCGTGATTATGAGACAGGGGGGTGTGGAAATTGGAAATGTCTACACGTAGATGTTTAGTGGATGGATCGTTTCATAATTTTTAAAATTATACAATAGTAAAAGAAGCATATATGGGACAACTGTTTTGAGTTACTAAAATAGAACAGTATGACTTGACACTAATGGAATTAATTTAAATTAATTAAGTAAATAAATAGTGAAGAAAAATAGGTTATATGATAGAAGTTCAAGAAGGCTATAGTCAGACCAATTACCGGTTTTAAAAATCCCTCCTTCGATTCGCACGCGGGTTCTCAAAACCAATAACTGTGGTATGTTTCATAAGAGTTTATTTTCAAAGCGTGTTGTATACTATATTTTTTAGATAGGTGGGTAATTTTTAAATTAAATGACAAAAACACCGTGATATAAGGATAAGGGCGTGTCAGAAATCTGACTTATTGTCATGACGTCATCTTCGAAGCAGCAACTACGGTTTGTTTTCATGTTTGGGTATTTATGTACGTGTGTTACTTATCGGTGTGTTTGAAGTGGTAATTTATCATATTGCGATAGACTCTTATTAGTTATTATCAGCAGTTTTTGGGTGCTCAAATTACAACCGGAAAATTAAGGGAACTAGTATACAATATTTTAGTTTCCTAAAAGATGTGGAATTGGCAAATAAATGGATAAGAGCCTGTCAGTCAAAAGATAAGTTCAATTTAAAATATAGGAGTGTTCAGTGCTATCAAATAATTTTAATCCAAATTTGTTGTATTACAATTCGACATGAAGGTTTCTTTCACATTCTTACAGTGCTCGAAATTTTAATTCTTTTTTTATTTTAGCATTCATTTATCCAATACACCACTAGTTTTGAATTTCGTCTAAAGCTGCATCTATTGAATTATGAACCAGAAAATATTCGCAAAGTAAAAAACAATGCCAGTCGACACTTTGTTTATCATCCTCATCGGTAAAGACTTTGACGAAAACTACATTTCGAATAAACAACATTGACAAAAGCTATCAACAGAAATTAGGGCTCCGCAGAACCTGTTAAACTTTGATGACAAGGCAATCAATTGTGTGATTCCCTTATATTCATGCTCCTGCATTTTCTGGGGTTTAAAATTTCGGGCAAGAGAGCTCTTTCAAAAAAAAATATTTTGGAATCATCTTCTTTTCCCATAAGTCCTGGTATGGAAAAGTTCTTTCGACATGTACATCTTTCGGGGTCCACACAACAAATTCACACAATTCTTTTTTTGTTACGTGAAGTGGTGATAATAATAGTGCTTTTTAAATAGGTTCGTTGCGAGTATAAAAGTATTTAGAACTTAATTTGAAATACCATTTGTATAAAAAAAATTACAAAATTCGAACCGGAAGGAACACTTGTACTCTTATCGAATAGCGATTTTTTACAAATATGTCGTAAATTATGCATTCTATATATTTATCAAGAGTACAAAAGCATTTAGAGCTAACTTTGGAATATTTTTTGTATAAGTGAAATTTCAAAATTTGGACCGGAACTAACACTTTTACTCTTAGCGAGTAGCAATTTCTTTCGAATATCTCGCAAAGTGTGCATTCTATAAAGATTTGTTAAGAGAATAGAAGTACTTATAATAGGATTATAAATAATTTATATATAAAAAAATTCTTAAAATTTGGCTTATTTTTCTAAGAAGATGAAACTATTTAAAACAATTTAGAACAATTTTGTATAATATGGAACGCTCATATGTATAAGAAGAAGGTGGCCACACCTCATTATTACATTTGGCACTAAATCGAAGCCATGCTGTTCCTGTCTGTCTCACAAATGCGAAAACTTTGCATTGATAACTTGTACTGCATCAGGTGCGTGACAGTTTTGAATCAAGACATGTGGTGACGACCGATCATCGTGATCTCGCGAGTTCAGTATGGACAGTGGTGAGAGGTGTAAAGGGACGAAAAAATTATAAAAATATGCGTTTCAGATGTTAATATTCTTCGTAGAAAACCAATAAAAACACTAAAGTACGTAAAAAGTAACTCTACAACGTCGCCCTTTCTCGAATTTTCTTTTTGTCTGTTTTTTTGGAAGTTAATAAATATATTTTTCTATAGAATAAAATATAAAAAAAGTAAAACGTTGTATGATTTCTAAATACATTGAACTATATAATATACAATCAATGAAATTGATAATATATTGTATAGTTTTTGAAAAAAACGGGAATTAAAATCAGCGCCATCTCTCGATTCCGAAACACATTAATGCATTTCACCTTTCGCCTTAAGGTATTTTTAGCTATACAGAGTTGTTCCGTTTTTTTCGAATAATTTGCAAACTTTTTTTTAATATGAAATACATATTTAATATTCCATTTCTACTGTATATGAAATTGTGTTTACAATGATGATTATTACTGATTTTATATTTTTCTGGAAAAGTGTTTTATTTCTGTTCAAAATTTTCCAAGATATTAATATCATTAAGAAAACTTAAGAAAATTATATATGATACAATAACATTAGACGGGCATGGCCAATCAAAATTACTTATTTGACCTCAAATCATATGACATAAGCCTCTAACAAACTGATTATTTATTGTTATGTTTAAAGCTTTGAAATATTTATATTGTAATAACTGGGTGATGTGTTGAAAGGTAAAATCATTCCTCCTTTTTGAAAACTTTGCAGCTTACAAACTTAAAGTAATAAACAATCCCATAACTGTGTAGATATATATGTTATCTATTACATAGGTGGTATCTATATCATAGAAAATTTATATTCTTTGGTTTTTAAGACATTTCTTGAAATTGCAAGATCTAGTAAGTCATATAAGAATATGCTGTCATATGCCGAAATTATATGGTTTGCATCTTCAATCATTTCATCAGCTAAAAATCCAATAACTCAAAACAATGATATATAGGATGAGGGTTTGTGCAATCAATAAGTGAGACATAGGATATAAATTGACTACGTACTTCCTAAATTCGCAACGGAATACTTAATTGATCAATCGACTGAAACTGGGAATGAAAATGTTGTTCATGACATGAGAATGACGTGGAGAACATTGGTAACACGCCGCACCGGCCAGTGTTTTTATTTATTACTTATTTATATCGTGTAATTAATTAAACAAGTATTACTGTCATTATTGTGAATGCGTTTTGTTCTAGTCTATATGCATTTTATGTAAACACTTTACTTTTGAGATATATTTATCTTAGGTTCTCCTTAGAGCTGCACAGAGACAGTAGATATGTATTATCTATTACCTTTATATTGAAATACTGAATATTCGCAAACATAGCTATTAATTAATGTATGCACTTTCTAGATACAGTAAGAATCTTAATAAATTTATTAATTGATAGTGTATTGCTTAATTTTACCTAACCAATCAACTAACAATTTTTCAATCAAAAGAGGAAAAGAGAATATATCTGAGTAAGCGAGTTAGGGCCTATGTTATACCGGGATATCAACAATTAAATTGGTCAATGGTGGTCATGGATTTTAAAATTATTGTCGTAGCGTGCATCGTACATTTAGGTATGTCATAATTTTTTGAATGTCAAAATCTGTCAAGTTATTGTGTTGAAGTTTTCTAATCCTGCACGGTTTTTGAATCATGGTTCTCACCACAGAGCACAACATTTACATGATTGAAGCCTATTTTCGAACGGGTGTGCTAGTTAATGGAACTTGGGAATACAGTCAACGTTTGTGTTTGGACAATTTTCGAGAGCACTTCCCAGTCGTAGCAGTATTACCGGACAATTTTTATGCATGCCTTACAAATTGTGTTGAAGTGTTTCGCGAAACTGGTACTGTGACGCATAAAAAAGGTGCTGGTAGACCAAGAGTTCGTACAGAAGAAGTTATTAATGACGTTCGTCAACGTATGGAAGAAGAGCCTACAAAACCTTTAAAACGTCTCTCTCAAGAAATTCGGCTTTCTTATGGAACATGCCAAACGATTGTAAAGAAGGACTTGAATATGCATCCATATAAGATGCAATCATATCAAGCTCTTCTGCCTGCAGACCACCCCAGACGCCTTGCGTACTGCCATTGGTTCGTTAATAATTTAATGAATGACGATCTGCTGAACTTAACTTTTTTTTCTGACGAAGCTTGGTTCCACCTTTCGGGATACATCAATTCTCAGAATATGCGAATGTGGAGCACTGATAACTCGCATATTTTTATTGAAACGCCACTACATGCTCAAATTGGTGTTTGGATGGCAGTTTCTCGCAGAAGAATAATTGGGCCAATTTTTTTCAATTTCACCGTCAACGCAGAAAAGTACAGAAATATTTTTTTGACTGAATTTGTGCAACAGTTAGACGATCATGAACTTCAATACGGTTATTTACAGCAAGACGGTGCAACAGCACTTACTACATGAGAAAATCTTGCTTTTCTCCGCGAGTTTTTTGATGACCGGCTGATAAGTTTGCATACGGAAGTTGAGTTTCCTCCGAGATCACCTTGTTTGACAATTATGGACTATTTTATCTTTCCTTATTTAAAAAATAAGATTTTCGCAAATCCGATACATAATTTGCAAGAACTGCAACAAAGAATTGTTCAGCAATGTGCAACCATAACGCCAGAAATGCTGCAAAACGCTTTTCACAGCATGAGGAGGCGCGTAAAGTTGTGCATTGAACAAAACGGGGGACATTTCCAACAATTAAAGTAATTTAGTTTTTCTGGTTAATAAAAACGTTATTTATTTCATAACTTGTAGTTCTTTATTATTTTACAGCTGAACTAAGTAGGTAACACATTTGTAGGTTATTGATAATATCAGTGTAGCTTGACAATGATTGAATTATTTCAAAAGGATGATTTAAACTAAGACAAGCGTTTTACATTCCATGACCAACATTGACCAATTTAATTTTTGATATCATAGTACTAATGTATAATAAGAACGTAAAACAAATTTGGAACACATTAAATTATCAATTTTATGGACGGTAGTCTTTTCCACTATTAATACTGTCCAGTTTATTATAATCCCAATAAAATTTTGCATGACATCTGTCAAACCTTATATATATTATATATACATTGTATTTAAAATATATTTTCCGCACCAATGTGAGCGTTACTTTTCTTTTTGCACCCAACGTAGTGAATTATATAAAAGTCACAGCAATATGTCGCATAAATATTAGAATTAAAATTAGTAGAACGTTACTTCAAGTAATTTATTTTGATTTAAATATTATATAATAATTATTTAAATCAGTTATTCATACAACTATCTTAATATTCCTACACTTTCGGTTTTATTCGTCCTAAATTCGTTCACCTGAATCCCCAATAATTTGTGTGTATGTGTATGTTCGTGTGTTTATATGCGTAATATATGAGTCAGTCAGTGAGTTACCAGGGGAGCGGAAAAGACTGTGCACTGGGGTGGCCGAGAAACGCAATAAGAGAGGGGTGCGTAAAGCGTATAAGCTTCGAGTTTTAGTGTGGGTGCCTTGCACTAGGCTCGGACTTTTTCGGCAATATTTTCCGTAATACATGCATAAAACGTGTGTATCTGTGAGCGCACGAGTCGTCGGTAAGCGTCGGGGTGCCGGTGCAACCAGTCTGGATGCCTGCACTAAGGGTGTTGTCATGGAGACCGGTTAGTCGGTCTGGACCCCAAAATGCACCCACGTACAATCGATATTGCGTGCGAGTACCCCCGTGTGCCAGCTTGTTCGTGGGTTTGAGGGGATTGTGTTTTGACAAGGGTTCCTCCAGGCAACGGCCTCTACCACCACTGTCGAAATACGCGCGTACATATTATAAAGATAGATACAAGAAAAAAAGAAGAAGAAAAGAAGGTGATTGAACCAATCGATGTAGGCGGGCAGTATATTGCTATCGAATGATAAAAACAGAAGCGTTCTTAGACCTTACAAAAGCGCTTTTACTTTCTTATACGTAGTATAAGGAAGTATTGTGATGATGAAAATTTTCGACCTCGAGATTTTTGCAGATGTCCACGTTTTGAGGTCCCCTGATACCAAAAAAGTGGTTTTTAAAAAATGTCTGTGTGTCTGTGTGTGTGTGTGTCTGTGTGTGTGTGTGTCTCTCTCTCTGTGTGTGTGTGTGTGTGTGTGACCACGATAGCGGTCAAACCGCTGTAGATATCAATTCCAACTTTTGTATTTACGAATATAATCTCCCTCTTGAGAACTGATTAGATTTTGAGCAAAATCGCCAGACCGGAAGTAGTAGTTTACTTCAGTGAAAAAATCGAATTTTGCAAATATGTCGTCAATTACTAAGTTTAAACAAATTTATAAAGGATTCAAATGTACTCAAAATTAAATTTGAGAAAAATTGTATTAATAAAGTTTTTCGAAATTCCTACCGGAAGTAGGTCTTTTATTCTTATCGAAAATCAGTTTTTTGCGAATATCTCGCAAGTCATGCTTTCTAGGCAGGTACATTACGAGTATAAAAGTATTTAGAATGTACTTTTAAATATCTTTTGTATAAAAAAAATTTCAAAATTCAGACCGGAAGTACCATTTTTACTCTTATCGAATAGCGATTTTTTGCAAATATGTCGTAAATTATGCATTCTATATATATTTATGAAGAGTACAAAAGTATTTAGAGTTGGATTTGGAATATTTTTTGTATAAATGAAATTTCAAAATTCGGACCGGAAGTAACACTTTCATACGTATAAGAAAGTCGTGTGGTGGCCACACCTCATTTTTTACTTTCTTATACGTAGTATAAGGAAGTATTGTGATGATGAAAATTTTCGACCTCGAGATTTTTGCAGATGTCCACGTTTTGAAGTCCCCTGATACCGAAAAAGTGGTTTTTAAAAAATGTCTGTGTGTCTGTCTGTCTCTCTCTCTCTCTCTCTCTCTCTGTGTGTGTGTGTGTGTGTGTGTGTGTGTGTGTGACCACGATAGCGGTCAAACCGTTGTAGATATGAATTTCAAATTTTGTATTTACGTGTATAATCTCCCTCTTGAGATCTGATTAGTTTTTCAGTAAAATCGGTAGACCGGAAGTAGCAGTTTACTTCAGCGAAAAAATCGAATTTTGCCAATATTTCGTCAACTACTAAGTTTAAACAAATTTATAAAGAATTCATATATACTTAAAATTAAAATTGAGAATAATTTTATTTAAAAAGTTTTTCGAAATTTCTACCGGAAGTAGGTCTTTTACTCTTATCGAAAATCAGTTTTTTGCAAATATTTCGCAAGTCATGCCTTTTAGACAACTACGTTACGAGTACAAAAGTATTTAAAACATAATTTTCAATATCTTTTGTATAAAAAAAATTTCAAAATTCAGACCGGAAGTGCCACTTTTACTCTTATCGAATAACGATTTTTTGCAAATATGTCGTAAGTTATGCATTCTATATATATTTATCAAGAGTATAAAAGTATTTAAAGCTGGATTTGCAATATTTTTTGTATAAATGAAATTTCAAAATTCGGACCGGAAGTAGCAGTTTTACTCTTAGCGAGAAGCACTTTTTTGATATCTGGCAAAGTATGCATTCTATAGAGATTTATTAAGAGAATAGAAGTACTTAGAATAGGATTTTGAATAATTTTTGTAAAAGAAATTCTTAAAATTCTATAATTTGAAACGCTCATACGTATAAGAAAGTCGTGTGGTGGCCACACCTCATTTTTTACTTTCTTATACGTAGTATAAGGAAGTATTGTGATGATGAAAATTTTCGACCTCGAGATTTTTGCAGATGTCCACGTTTTGAGGTCCCCTGATACCAAAAAAGTGGTTTTTAAAAAAATGTCTGTGTGTGTGTGTGTCTGTCTGTGTGTCTGTCTGTCTGTGTGTCTGTCTGTGACCACGATAGCGGTCAAACCGCTGGAGATATCAATTCCAAATTTTGTATTTACGTGTATAATCTCCCTCTTGAGATCTGATTAGTTTTTCAGTAAAATCGGTAGACCGGAAGTAGCAGTTTACTTCAGCGAAAAGATCGAATTTTGCGAATATTTCGTCAACTACTAAGTTTAAACAAATTTATAAAGAATTCATATATACTTAAAATTAAAATTGAGAATAATTTTATTTAAAAAGTTTTTCAAATTCCTACCGGAAGTAGGTCTTTTACTCTTATCGAAAATCAGTTTTTTGCGAATATCTCGCAAGTCATGCTTTTTAGAGAAGTATGTTCCGAGTATAAAAGTATTTAGAACATAATTTTCAATATCTTTTGTATAAAAAAAATTTCAAAATTCAGACCGGAAGTACCACTTTTACTCTTATCGAATAGCGATTTTTTGCAAATATATCGTAAATTATGCATTCTATATATATTTATCAAGAGTACAAAAGTATTTAGAACTGGATTTTCAATATTTTTTGTATATATGAAATTTCAAAATTCGGACCGGAAGTAGCACTTTTACTCTTAGCGAGTAGCACTTTTTTGATAATATCTTGCAAAGTATGCATTCTATAGCGATTTATTAAGAGAATGAAAGTACTTAGAATAGGATTTTGAATAAGTTTTGTATACAAAAAATCTTAAAATTGTATAGTTTCAAACGCTCATACGTATAAGAAAGTCGTGTGGTGGCCACACCTCATTTTTTTATTTAGGTATCTACACATCTACACTTTTCCCTGTAATTTCGGTAGACAAGCTTTTTATAATATTTGAGAATTCCCAGAAACATTTAATTTAATGCATTATCCCGCATGGGTCAGTACTAGGACCGGTAGTGTTTACCATTTATATTTTTTAATAAATATCATAATAATTCTGTATTAGTCAAGTTGATCAATAGTGGATTAATTATTTGATGATCAGACATGGTATATTCTTCTTCTGGAACATACATTTTGATTATAAAAATATTGAATAAATAATTAAATGTTGCTATATTTTAAATTTAGATTTGTTATTTTTAAGGTTAATTTATCCTTCATTATTTGTGAAGACCATTGTATGTTAATTTGAAATTAGAATCTTATACTGAGTTTACAATTTCGCATTATATTTATGATGATATAACGCCTTTTTATGGTGATACCTTTTAGGTAATCTTTTCTTCTTACTTACATATGTAAATTTCTATGTTATATCTGTACTTCCTTAATTAATAGTTGTCTTACTGCTCAGAGTTGTTTCTTAAATTTATTATACTAATTCGTACGTTCTTCATTCTCCAATTCCTTTGTTTCCTCCTTACTTTAAACATGTAATTTGACTTGTATTTACGTCCGTGCGCATTGGCATTGGCGCGCATGCTTCGCTCTCGTGCTTTGGTCAGATAGCGGTTAAACATCACTTTGTCTTACCGTTAATCCTTTGACTACTCGTATATTTGCTTTTAGTCTGATGCCAATACCTTTTAAATAGAATAAGTAGCGAGAGGTTACCATTTATGGTGTTTGACTGATCTTGCTGGAAGAAGGGTTCTGTTTTAATTAATCTTTATAGGTACAATATTCATAACATAATTTCTAATTGTCGTTCCTTTCTTAGTGTTTTGTTTTGTTCCCTGTTGCCTGATTATCAATACGAGGCGGGATAATTAACGATTATTTGGTGCATTTATGGTACCACGTGGCCACGTCATTGTCCAGCAATTCTGTTCCATTGAGCACCTGCCGAATAGAATTCCTGTTGGACTTTTAAAGAATGCTCGGCATTTCGTATCCATTACCGTGCACGAAAGCTTTCGTACCCCGTACCCTTTTTTGGATACCACATTACCTGAGCACCGGTTGTATTATCTGTGTTCTAATCTTTATTAAACAAAAGCTCAGATTATTTTTCACTATCAATTTTAAATAGTTAACATACAGAGGCAATCTTTATTATTTGAACTTTTTTAAATAAATCATCAGTTTTATTTGATTATATACAGGGATTCTTAAAATGTGCACATATTCTATCATAAATTAGTTCCATTTAAATGTTCATACGCTGAAGTAATCAATTTACTTATTCTTATCTGGAATTAATTTCTTTTGTTCTCCTATTTTAAATTTCGAATAAACCTTGCTTTTGTTGGATTTCTGATTTGTGGTTGAACACCCTTAGAATTTCCTTACCTTCTTCTCGGGTGAGAAAACATCAGGGAGCTCGTCAATTAACTGAATGAAAGGTGGTGCTATTTTCGATAGTCGTCCTAAGGAATATCCTCGAAAGACCCCTTCTCCGCAACGGGCTTAGCGGCAACGTGCTATCCTGTATTTTAGATCGACAAGATTGTTCCGACCTGGATGCGAAAGGACCAGCACGTGAGGCGCTGCTGTTGGACGATCTTCAAAGGATTTGTCTACCTCCACAGAAAAACTAAAACGACGAAGAATTCAAGATTTCAAGAATATCGCAGCAACTAAGGAAATTAGATTTGCTACTAAACGGTCTTAATGGGAGTGTAAAAAGAGCATCTGCAGCCTGAAGCAACATTTATATTATATCTTTTTTAATTATATTGCTTATTTTATGCACAAATGTTTTATTTTATTTTATGTTATGCACCTTTATATCTTTTGTAAACACGTTTTATTGTAAACATGTTCTTATTGAAACTTTATTTTTTGTACATACATATACGGTTTTGTATGGGATCTGCGTGTTTATATTATGTATGTACTATGTGTAACATTGTAAAAACGAATACCATATACCGGCGCACACCGGGTTATTTAAATAAACGTGTATTTGAACGCAATTTGTGTTTTATTTCACAAGACGGTTCTTTCAAAATAGAAACTTTCCTTAACATCTCTTACTTACCTACACATTTTATGGCAAACCTATTGTATAAGTAAAAATTCAGCGTTTAAAGATTCCATCCCATTTTGATCGATTTACATGTTATAAAGGCAAAAACCCTCAGATGTAATATTCATTAGAGTTCCATCGCCAACCACGGGTTATATTCAGCAGCGGGGGAAGAATAAGTAAAAGTGTAAATAAACGAGAACCGAAAATTGAGAACGTCGAAAACGAGAGTGCCGGAAATTTTCTTCTTCTCGGAATCAAGGTCCCTCCCCGAAATTTTAATATATATCCGTATACAAGTCGTCACCCTCGTTTTAACAGCCCTTAATTTCCCTTTTTCATTTTCCGCCGTTCCAGCAACCTCTCCCCTATATACACGATAACGGTGAAAATTTAAAACTGAACTATAGTAAAGGGAGACCCTTTACCCTCTTCCGACTCAGAAGGAAAAACGAAACGGAGAGAACGATAAAATTTATATAGTGACGGGGGCATTGATTTTCTTTTGTGTACCGTCAGCGTAATTAATGAGTATAAGTGGTCACCACAGGAGATGGCAGACATCGTTGAAGCAGTGAATATAACACAAGACAATGTAACGAATTAAACTATTGTTGTGTAACTGCGTTCAATAAAATATTTATTTATTTAATAGAATAGTTACCGACATTAGTTTTGTTATTATTATTAATGTCGTAATTATATATAAACAACAAAAAATGAATTATCGCAGATACATGAAATACAAAAAGAAGGATAATGGGCAAATTCCGCTACACCGTGCTGAGGATGACTAACGAGTCTGAAACGCGTGTCTACGGTTGCTCTACAGTGGAATTTGCCCATTATCCTTCTTTATATTCTTTATATCTTAAAAGCTCTTCAAAAGCTGTTCAGTAACTGTTCAAATCACTTCTGGGCGTGTGCGCGTCACAGAAGCAAAGTATGGGTGAGGGGTACCCCCCTTGGTAGGGGTAAAAAGTAAAATTTAGACCCCTATGTTTAATCATATGGGATTTTGGTCCAGAACTGTCATAGCTTATATACTGATGACGAATTGGAAAAAACCATCAATTATCAATCCTTAGTGAAACTTTTTTTATATTGTGTAATAGCCAATTGGTAAATTATTAATGCAAAATAAAAAAAATAGTATTATGTTGATCTTTATTTGCAGTTTTTTTAATTTTGTTTAACATTGTCGCCTGACACTGTTTACCCTTGCAAATGCAAGATAAATGAATAAATCAGTCCTTTCGCCATCATAAAATCCACGGTTTAAGGTCAAATAATCGGACAAAATTGAATTAACTAGTTTTAGCGACAATCTTCACAGAAAAACAAAGACCGCGACGACATCTGAGAGTTCATGGACAACTCGATTGTTGTTCAACGCACAAAACATGTCCCTGAACTACATTGTAACAAAATGTAAATGTACTCTTGTAATTCACTTTGTTGATTTCGAGAAAAAATAAACCAGAAATAATAGTAAGCATAACAGCAGCGGCAAGAACAACAACAAAACAAAAAAGTACAGTAACACAATTACACACATCGTGTACGTAGGATAAACTAACACGCACGTCATACAAATACGGACGTGCATTTGTTTGTGTATTTTATGGATACGTCAGATACGTGCTATGCACCTAATAAAAGTGAGGTTATCTTATTTGAAGAAGACACTGGTGGAGATAAAGGCGAAACTAAGAACGTGAAAAGCAAGAAAGAAAAGTAATGTCTAATACCACCTAGTTAGTGTATGTAGAACATGCGTGCGCTACACAAAGAAAATTGTTATCTCAGCACTATGTCACAGAAAAATATTTTAATGGCGGTCAATAAACGAACACGTGCGTACAAGTTCTTTACTAAAACTACCTCTTGCAATGCATGTTTGAATATATTAAGCAATTTAAAAAAAATGTTTTTCGATTTGTGCAATAAATAAAATACTTGTTATAATGAACTTATAATTAAGTAAACATTTATATGTTTAATTATTCGAGGAGTCTTTAATTACAAATTAGGAACATATAATGCTTAGGAATAGGTTATTATTTAGAAAAAGTGAGTAATTCAAACATCAAGAAAATCTAAAAAATTATCAAAAATGAAGAAATTGCAACATGGTAAAGCAAGCAGACAAAATAAATAAGTGGATATACCTAAAGAAAAAGTTCTGAATAGTAAGATGTGTAAATTTAGCCCCCCGATTTTTCAGTTGTTTCAAGTTGTTCTAGGTTTGTTCTTAATTGTTTTACAGTATTTAGAAAAAAAATCTAAATTGGCCGAGATAATCGAAAAAAACTATAAGCTATCTAAAATTGGATCTCCCGAATACTTCTTTTATTTTGCTCATTGTCAACAATTTGTTTGATGGTTTTCTAACCCATTACTCTAACATCATGCGTACCTCAGGGATTCATTCTCGTTTTTTTTTTTGATTTTTGAAGTGTAAACTTCTTTGGGCGCGTTGCGCTGATTGTGGGCACTGAACAAGACTAAGCCGTCACGCTCGGCTATGTAACGCTCGTTCGGGTAAAGTCGGCTC
This sequence comes from Amphimallon solstitiale, assembly GCA_963170755.1. Taxonomy (NCBI): domain Eukaryota; kingdom Metazoa; phylum Arthropoda; class Insecta; order Coleoptera; family Scarabaeidae; genus Amphimallon; species Amphimallon solstitiale. The sequence continues at coordinate 67,128,106 of OY720680.1, forward strand.
GAGTCGACTAAGGGAACGAGAGAAATATATCATATAGAGGTATTTAATTTCAATTAAATTGAAATTTAAATGAATAAATAAATTCATGTCCCCGAGCAGTTCGATCCCGAGCCGCACGGGTGGGAAGCCGGCACGTTAGCATCCGACCAGCGCGGGACTCGTAAGCGAGTATTCATATTGTCTATTTATATATATATATATATAAAGAAAAGAAATATTGCGGATTATAGAATAATAAAGTATAGAATTTCATGGGGTAACTCCGCTCAAAATGCAACTGCGGATTGTATATATATATATATATAAAATATATTACAATTCTTTGCCAATTATACAAATGTATTGAAAAAATGAAAATCTTCTTGGTAGTAGTGGCATAAAATGAATTAAAAGTAATAACAATATGACAGCTGGTTGTCAATTAGAAAACAATGACAAATATGAAATGTAAATCAAAATGTATAAATGAAAATGTAATCAATAAGCATAGGACAGTCGAGATTATTTCTATAATCACATTAAAAGGCTTGGGGTCTACCACAAACTGTTCAGTCAATCCAAATATACAAATAACAACGACGCAACTATGTAAAGAAAAATTAAGAGTAGAACTGTTGATAATATAACAATATAGAATGTAAAATAGTCAAGTATAAATGTAAATGAAAGCAAATAAGCATAGGACAATCGATAATTACTCATGTAATCCTATCAAAATGGGCTAGGTTCACCTAAACATGTACAATTTTGACTGAAATACACAAACAATTAACGATGCAACTATGTATGTGTTAAGATGTATTTGTAGCTACAGACATATATGTTTCTACCTAGTTTGGTTTCGTCAGTGCAGCATAACAAAGAAAGTGTATATGTCTGTAGCTACAAATACATCTTAACACATACATAGTTGCATCGTTAATTGTTTGTGTATTTCAGTCAAAATTGTACATGTTTAGGTGAACCTAGCCCATTTTGATAGGATTACATGAGTAATTATCGATTGTCCTATGCTTATTTGCTTTCATTTACATTTATACTTGACTATTTTACATTCTATATTGTTATATTATCAACAGTTCTACTCTTAATTTTTCTTTACATAGTTGCGTCGTTGTTATTTGTATATTTGGATTGACTGAACAGTTTGTGGTAGACCCCAAGCCTTTTAATGTGATTATAGAAATAATCTCGACTGTCCTATGCTTATTGATTACATTTTCATTTATACATTTTGATTTACATTTCATATTTGTCATTGTTTTCTAATTGACAACCAGTTGTCATATTGTTATTACTTTTAATTCATTTTATGCCACTACTACCAAGAAGATTTTCATTTTTTCAATACATATATATATATATATATACACGCGGCAACGGCCGCGAAATTGTATTTCGCGGACTGTGTTGCGTTCGCTAATTGGTAACTTCTCGGCCGGTTAACCAAAAAATTTGTTGTGTGTGTATGAGACATTATCTTTATAATAATATAATATAATATTTCGCGCTCAAGTAAGTTTTATCATGTTTATTAAAATGATATGGATGACTCGGAAACTGATCAGTATATTCCGGGTGTTAAATAACGTCCACATGCATTTACTATAATTTGTATACCAATGCAAAACAGAAACGTTCAGAATAGAGCATTGCTTTAATTGCTTATTATATACGAATTTATAAGCATTTAATTCTTTTCTGTTACACAGAATGGATGAAGAAAATCAAATCGATGACAAATTAAAACGAAAAAGGAAATTGTATAATGCGCGCGTGAAGAAATATCGTCAAAAGAAACACACTAAATCTCAGCAACTGAATTCGTCGATGCAGGATGACCCTAATGTAATATATAGGGTAAATTATCTGCGTCAAAAATAGATAAAAATTTCGTCATGTCATACAGTGACCTTCAAGTTTCCTATGATTGTAAGCTACCCTTTAATAACCACATAGCATCTCTCACATTTCAAGTTCTAAAAAGTTTTGGCCTGCTATTACTATTTAAGGTATATTAAGTAAGCCTCCTTTTTTAAAAATCGAAATTTTCACGGCTTGTCTGTGTTTGTTCTAAATTGTTCCAAAGTATTTCAAAAAAAAAAAAAAAAATCGAAATTGATCGGAAAAAATGGGGGAAGGGAACACAAATCTGAAAGTTTCAAGTCAAGCGTCCCCTTTTTGCAAAAACTGAAATTTTGACAATTGTTTTCGATTTTCTTCCTTGAAATACTAAGAAACAGTTTACAGTAAACCCTAAACAATCCTCAGAATTCGATTTTCACGAAAATAAAGAGACTGGGAAAAACTCGGTTTTTTTCCGATCGTCTCGACCAATTTTGATTTTTTTTCGAAATTCTTTGGACCAATGTTTAGAACAACTACAACTTCAGAATTTCTTTTCGAAAAAAAGGGTGCTGGGTGACAAAGTAGTTTTTATTATTATATTGTCCAGTTTTGATTTTTTTTTTTAATAATTCAAACCAATAACTTGACACCTAGAACAACCGGAAGCAATATGAAACAACTGAAAAATGGGTGACAACTTCATACATTCTATTATTTATCATGCTGTTAGCAACGTCTGGACAAAATTTGGGAACTGTAAATTATTATGCAAGAAAACAAGAATATCACAAGCTTAAAAGAAAGAAACGAGCAAGATAAGATGACTTAACGCTGTCTGTCATCATGGAGATTCCTTTGACTGTAAGCTATCCTTCAATAATATGGTATCTATCACCTTTCAAATTCTAAAACGTATTGAGCTGGTATTAATATTTACTGTGCACGATGTTGGCCCTCTTTTTTTTTGGAAATCGAAACTTTGTCTGTTGTTTTATATTTCTTTGAAATTGTTTTAAAGTATTTCAAAGAAAAAATCGAAAACAATCGACAAAATTTGAATTTTTGACTTCAAACATTCGGATTTCGTTTTTGCCCATTTTATCGGCCCGTGCCTTTTACGCACGGAAAGAATTTTTGATGAACCCATAAATTGCCTTCAATTTATATTTTGGTCACTTTCCAGCACTAGTGATTTTTAATTTTTTAATTATTTAATTCTAAAGAATACAGACTAAAAAGTGAATTTTAAAAAGATTTTATAAACAAGATTTTCGAAATTCCTGGAAATAGGTCCATCAAAATTCAGACCGAAATACGTCTCATATCAAAGACCAGTTTTTTGCAAATATTTCACAAATTATGTATTCTATAGAGATTAACCAAAAGAATAAAAGTTCCCTGAACTGGATTTGGGATAATTTCTGTATACAATATTTTGAAAATTTGGGCACCGAATCTAAAACTAAATTTGAAAAAACTTTTATATACTCATTTCGGAACCCACATACGTATAAGAAAGTCGTGTGGCTCCTACACCTCTTTTTTTTTAATTGTAGTAAGGCATTTTTCAATTCTTGATGCCATAAGTCACAGATTGTTACGATGTGCTCAATAGACGCCATTTTCTTTCAACTATAGTTTCAATTTATGATCCAATTAAATTGAAACGTGTGAACAAAAAATCGGTTCAATTTTAGTTGATAAACGAAAGTTGAAGGCCTTAACATACATTTACATGACAAAAAGCTTTCTTCCGTATAAAAATGAAAGAGTTGACAAATTTTAAATAGATGACTCAATTACGTATTAGATTTAAATTTGTGTTTTGCTCAACATATTTCTATATTCTAACTAGCACTTGCTACAGTTATGTTTATTCATTTTAATATTCTGCAAGTAATCTTATATAGGAACTTTGCACCAAATATAAATTTTCATTTTAAACTCACATGAATAGCACAATATTAACTGAAAATATTTGTAATTGAGATGCAGAAAAAGTCACTTCCAATTATTATATGACAAATAATTTTATATTTAATCAGAAATGTTTTGATGTTAACAATAGATTGAGACTATACATACTATCTAAATTTTTACTGGATTTCCACATATATTTTCAATATGACAGGCAAGTAAATTAAGAAATTCATAAAACGCTATAATAACAGTAACTGAAGTGTCAACAAACTTCTATTGTTAAAAATGCACATAGAAATAATAAATTAATTTAAATAACTTTCAAAGATCACTATAATTCTATACGCTAAAATTTGTTTTACTTTCTTATAAGTAGTATAAAGCCTGTTTTACATTTGTCAACTAATTCATGAATTCATTCATGAATTAGTTCATGAACAAAAATTGACGAGTGTAATACAAAAATCGACGTCAATTCCAGTTCATGAATTAATTGGTGAACTAATACATACATGAATTAGAGCAGGTTCTAAAATTCATCAGTTTTCTAGTAACTAGTGATTTTTAAATTTTTATGTTAGATACCAACCAGCACTCACTATTTATTTACTTCCGAAGAGATTTAAAATCTACTGTTACGGCTGGTTACGGTTGGTCATCGTGATATTCATGAACAAATTCATGAATTTATTGTTAAGTGTAAATTGATTCAAGATCATCAATTTATTTGTACAGGGTGAGTCATTAGTAGCCGCTTCTTCGATTGCTCTTTTGTGTTTTAAATAAAAGAAAAAATAATTAGTGGAAGATCCATGGTTGCTTGTGGCGCATATTCTAAAAATACTTTAAGCTCTGGCGCACTTCCGGTTTCACCGGAAATGCACGAAACTTAATTTTTTAAATGACTCACCCTATATATTTTTGGAGTTTCTTCTACTGCTTTAAATTATCTATTTGACTGTTTTTTCTTTTTCAAAATTGAGCCAATAGTTTTTGAGTTATTAATTTTTTTGAAAATATTTGACCGAAACACGTGTGCAGAAAAATAGTATATTAAAATACAAGTTTCATAAGACACGATTTTTGCGCACGCGTTCAAAAACGAGCCGCTAGGCGAGTTTTCTAAAGAACAAGTGCACAAAATGTCTTATGAAACGTGTATTTTATATTATTTTTTCTATTTCGGTTATTAAAAGTCCAAAAAAGCTTAAAATAAGAGACATGTTTTGTTCGAATATTTTAGAAATTTTGCTTTTTTGAAGTTGGTTACTCTGATTTTTAAGTAGAACGTTTTAAATATTTGAATATCGGTGGTGCTATAAGTAATTGTGTTTAAAATTCAGACTGATTTATACAATAAATTATTTCAAATTATCAACAAAAAGGACGAAATAAATAACTGTACGCCCCCAGAGATTCGCAAAATAGCAGAAGACAATTTACAAAATCTTTCGTCCACAAACTCTACATATTTATCAAAACAAACTTTTATAACAGTTGTACTATTCAACATGGTAAGTAAATGTCAATAATAGCATCCGAAAACTTATCATCCAACTCTGCTTAACAATTTATATTGCTAATTAGTAAGTGAAATGTTAGCATGTGTGCTTTTTATTCTTTGTATAATTTTATTGCACATTTTTGTTACTTTAAAGGCTTATATTTTGACATTTAAATACGATTTGGTTCCATTTTTTTGTTACCAACTTCAAGAAACTAAAATTAGCGTGCGATAAAGTAATACTTTATGCAACCAAAACGGGTGTCGTAAAGTGAACTTTATAGCACCGGAATAGAAAAAATCATTTTCACATTGTTTTTAAAAGCAAAAACATTAACTTTGGTGGTGCCTGTAGCTACGAAAATTCTGCATCATTTGGTAAAGTTGCACTCGACAATACCTCAATAAATTTTGTTTTTTCAAAGCCTACTTCCTGAAATTTTCACATACCAAAAACTTATTCTTTTTAAATGGAACACCCAGTATTTTATTGACGAATTTTGTTCCTTTTTTTATTCTCTTTCATTTTTGTTAACAATGTCCTATACCTATCTTTTGTAATTTCTGAGATAATCACTATAGGAGCAATTAGCGGTCAATTAAAGAACTACGAGCGCTGTTGTTCTATGCACCAAAATATTCGTTGAACCAATGGAAGGCAGGGATGCCGCCCGACTTCCTTAGTCAACTGTCAAACAAAGTAAATGTTATATCCAACTATCCCAAAAATGCTAATTTTATAGAATGAAGAGCATCGCATTTCAATTTTTTAATTCCGGCAATGTCCAGTTGCAGTATTTCATTTTTAACACTGTTGGTTAACATCGAAATAAAATAAAGGTTTTGTTTACTGACATATTTGAAGATGTCTTCAAAAAGTTTTGAAAATCCGTTCGTAGATAGCGAAGATACTCTCCTCCATTAACATTTTCATCAAAGAAATAAGGTCCAATTATGTAACTACCCACTATTCCTCCCCACAGTTTTAATGACCAACGATTTTAAAAGTTTACAGGTGTGATAAAGTGGGGAATTGTATGTGTTATAATACCGGAATTGTGACGATGAACGTATTCACTTGAATAGAAGGTTTCGTTGGTAAACAACAAAAAATTGAGAAAGCCAGGATAATTTATCTGTTGCCAATTGATAAAAATGTAAGTGATTCTGAAAATTTCTTTCATCTAACCCTGTGTATGAATATGCTACGGGTGAATTTCGTATTTCCTAATTATTCTGGATTCTCAAATTTGACTTACATCTAACTGCCGACTAATTTTCGTAGTACTAGTATGGGGGTGTTCAACTACACTCGCAAGTACCATAAACGTCTTATCCTCACCAGTTATTGCTTTTTCCGCTCTTTCTTTCATATTCAATGCTTTCTGTTCAGTCAAACAGTCCACTTTATATTTTTGAAGGTTTCTGGCTTCGGTTGACTTCTACCTGAGATCGCTGTGCATAAAATCTGGATGCTAGCAAAGAGTTTCTTTCAGATTCACCCAAAATGTCAATCATATCTATTAACTCTTCATAAGAATAATTCATTTGGATGATAACTAATAGCGATGCTTTTATAAGTTTGACATAAATGTATACCGACTTTCTTTAACAGTTGACTCAGGCGGTCAGCCGCATTCCAGCCTTTATTGGACCAATATTTGGGTGCAGAGAACAGCGCCCGTAGTTCTTTAATTGATCGCTAATTGCTCGTATAGTGGTTATCTCAAAAATTAGAAAAGATAGGTATAGGACATTGTTAACAAAAATTAAAGAGAATAAAAAAAGGAACAATATGTCTCAATAAAATACTGGGTGGTCCATTTAAACAAAATAAGTTTTTGGCATGTGAAAATTTCAGGAAGTCTTGTCGAGTGCAACTTTACCAAATGATGCAGGATTTCCTTGGCTACAAGCACCACCAAAGTCAATGTTTTTACTTTTAAAAACAATGTGAAAATGATTTTTTTCTGAACACGTGTTTTGGTCAAATATTTTCAAAAAAAATTAATAACTCAAAAACTATTGGCTCAATTTTGAAAAAGAAAAAACAGTTGAACAGGCAATTTAAAGTGGTACAAGAAAATCCAAAAATATATAGGGTGAGTCATTTAAAAAAAATAAGTTCCGTGCATTTCCGGTGAAACCGGAAGTGCGCCAGAGCTTAAAGTATTTTTACAATATGCGCCACAAGCAACCATGGATCCTCCACTAATTGCTTTTTCTTTTATTTAAAACACGAAAGGGCAATCGAAGAAGCGGCTACTAATGATTCACACTGTATATACTCGTAAATTCATGGATTAATTCATGAATATTCATGAATTAATAGACAAATGTAAAACAAGCTTAAGGAAGTGTTGTGATGATGAAAATTTTGGACCTCGAGAAGTGGTTTTTAAGAAATATCTCTCTCTCTCTCAGTATGTGTGGTCTCTCTCTCTCTCTGTGTGTGTATATGACCACGATGGCCGTCAAGCTATTAATTCCAAATTTTATATTTACGAGTATAACCCCCTCTCTTGAGATCTGATTAGATTTTCAATAAAATTGGTTGACCGGATGTACTAGTTTACTTCAGTAAAAAAATCGAATTTCAACACTATTTCGTCAACTACTAAGTTTAAACAAATTTATAAAAAAATCAAATGTAGGTAATCGGAAGTGAATTTGAGAAAATTTTTATTAAAAATTTTTTTCGAAATTTCTACCGAAAGTAGGTCTTTTACGCTTATCGAAAATCAGTTTCTTCAAATATCTCGCAAGTCATGCTTTCTAGCCAGATACATCATAAGTATGGAAATATTTAAAGCTTGATTTTCAGTATTTTTTGTATGAAAAGAAAATTAAAATTCGGAGCGGAAGTAAGACTTACTCTTATTGAATAGCGATAACTTGCAAATTTCTCGAAAATTATGCATTCTATATAGATTTATCAAGAGCACAAAAATATTTAGAGCAGAATTTGGAATTATTTTTGTATAAAAGAAATTTGAAAATTCGGACACGAACAGGTTTATTTTCAAAACATAATTTGGAACAACTTATAATTATGAATAATTTGAAACGCACGTACGTATAAGAAAGGCGCGTGGTAGCCACACCTAATTTTTTACATAAATTTCAATTGGTAGGAATTTCGCGCCATGAATAAAGTAAACCGACTGCTATACAAATTTACTTATACAGTGTTAGTAAAAAGTCCCGGAACGGTCGAATAACTTTGTTATTTGAAAATTATGATTTCTGAAATTTGGTATGGGGGTATAGTTAATATAAATGCATTTTATATGCAATACAGTTAATATTTTTTTCACTTCCGGTTTAATCGGCAATACGTCCAACTTTTTTTTTTAAATGGAACGTCCAGATTTTTTTAACACTTTTGAATGCAAAATAAAAAACTACGTTCAGGAAGTATTAAGATGTTTATTTTTATTCACAAGAAAACAGTTAAAAAATTAAAAAAGTGTCCTAATACAGAAAAATCAAGGTACCTTTGAAAAAAGTTGTTGTTTAGTGTTTGCATTCTTTTTGCCGTCACATTTGACAATTTCAAAAGCGTTTTAACTTTTGCATCGCTATAAATTTACTTATTTTAGACAATGACACATTTGAAAATGGCAGTAAAACTTACTGAATCAGAATGAATTGAGATATTAATGATGCGTGGGTACGGTGATCGTCAACGTTCTTTTGAAGAGGTTCGTATTTTGTTTAATACTGTTTATCCGGATCATCACATTAGTATAAGTACGGTATGCCGAACAATTCAAAAGTTTGAAGTCTTTCGTCAGGTGAAGGATTTACCTAGAAGGGGACGTCCATTAACAGCAACAGATGAAGAAACTAGTTTGAATGTGTTACTTACAGTGGAAGAAAATCATCACGTGTCCACAACAGAATTAGGTCAAATTCATGAGATCTCTCAAAAATCTGCTCATAATATTCTTAAATCAGCAAGAATGAAAGCCTATAAAATGTATCCCGTCAATGAGTTAACTGAAGATGATCCAGATCGTAGACTACAATTTCGCGAAACAATGACGGAATTGATCGAGCAGCCTAATGTTTTAGATCACATCATTTTTTCAGATGAGGCAACGTTTTGTCTCAGCGGCACTGTGAACAGACATAATTGTCGCTACTGGTCAATTGAAAATCCGCATTGGATTGAAGAAGTCCATACACAGCGTCCTCAAAAGGTGAATGTCTGGGCTGGTCTTGTTGGAAACAACATCATAGGACCATTTTTTATAAGAGGAAATTTAACTGGCAACGTCTACTTAAATTTATTGCGAAATGAGGTTGTTCCAGCACTTGCGGCCCTCTTTCCAAATGAAAACATAGGTGATCACCCTAATGCACATTTTTGGTTTCAACTAGATGGAGCTCCCCCCCATTTTGCCCATAATGTCCGCGATTATTTGAATGAAAATTTTCCGGGACGTTGGATCGGACGTAGAGGAGCAAACGAATGGCCAGCACGTTCGCCAGATTTCTCGCCATTAGATTTTTTCTTTTGGGGTCACTTGAAATGTCAAGTGTACAAAAATCGTCCCCATAATCTTGAACAATTGGAAGAGAGAATAGTTTAAGAAGCCAATCGCATCACTCCAGAACAAATACAAAATTCAATAAGAAATTTTACTGACCGTTTACATTTTTGTCAAATTGTAAATGGCGAGCATTTTGAACAATTATTGTAATCGCAACCTGAATAGACAGGTATCTTGTTTTTCTGTATTAGGACACTTTTTTAATTTTTTAACTGTTTTCTTGTGAATAAAAATAAACATCTTAATACTTCCTGAACGTAGTTTTTATTTTGCATTCAAAAGTGTTAAAAAAATCTGGGCGTTCCATTTAAAAAAAAAAAGTTGGACGTATTGCCGATTAAACCGGAAGTGAAAAAAATATTAACTGTATTGCATAATAATGCATTTATATTAACTATACCCCCATACCAAATTTCAGAAATCATAATTTTCAAATAACAAAGTTATTCGACCGTTCCGGGACTTTTTACTAACCCTGTATATACATAATATTATAATCAACACAAACAATGAAAAGCAATTCAGATTTCCCAAAATAACAAACTAAATACTATAAATCAACCGTTGCTGCATATTCGAAGAAAAGTGAGCTGTCCAAACCAGGCGTTGTACGTATCGAATGCAGTGTAGTGGGTGGGTGTCTGTATGTTAGTTATGCAAGTGAAACAAATAATGTCTATGTAGATCCCAGTGCCCTACAGTTTACTCCTCTGGAGATACTGGAATACAAAACCTTGCACTTGAGCTGTACTGCATGCTTGCCAGCTGACTATCGCACTTGCTCTGAAATAAGTCCGTAGTTTTGTATGTATGTTACTACTATGCGAGTATGCTACCGTGTATGGATTGATTACTTGCCAGTAACTACCACTTTAGACGGTAGCGACGAAATCGAATTTCAGTGACTCATACTTGAATCGAATTATACCAATCGACGTCTAGCGGGAATGTTGAGGGTTGTGTGAACACATTTTATATACGATATTAAGGAACTAACCCAAGAAAATATATTGGAAAAATATCTATGTAAAGATTTTACAAGATCCTAGAACATTGATTTCAAATAATTGCTCTAATGTATATAGCATATATGATTGTCGTATATATTTTTTATATACATATATGTAATTTGTTTTAGTTTTGATAGGGTAAGAGCCAAATTGTTTTTTTTTTCTGAATAAGATAAAATTATTGGAAAAATATTTGTTTTTGCTGATACTGTTTTGAATAAAACTAGTAATACGTCTCAGCGTGTTCAACTACGAGGCAGGGACCATAAATTCTCGGCCTGACAGGCTTATACAGGTTCAAACTCCGTCACGTCATGCATGCACATATGTGAGGTGTACACTATAAATATGACGGTTCGAAGTCTAGTAGTTTTTAGTAACCAGCTAATCAACGTGGCTACCGCACGAAAATATCTGAAGTAACGAAAATTGAGTACCGCGCGGTCAATAAATTTTTAACAGAAAAAGGGCATACACCTTATCAGATTAAACAACGTTTAGACGTTTGAAAGTGAAGGAATTAGCAGTGATAACAAACATTTCCGAAACTAGTGTTCGCTGAATTCTGCATGACCATTTGGGTATGAATAAAATTAGTGCTAGATGGGTACCGCGACTTCTTTCTGCTCTCCAACGTGAACGTCGAGTCGAATGTGCACAGTCGTTTTTAAACATTTGTGGAGACGACCCAAAACCGATTTTGGAGTCCACTGTCACAGGAAATGAAACAATGGTTCTGTTTTACGATCCTATATCGAAAAGGTCCCAGAAAGGCGAAAGTCGTTCAATCAACGAAAAAGGTGATGGCCACAATTTTCTGGGATTGTGAGGGCATTTTGCTAATTGACTTTAAAGAGTGCAATAAATATTATGCGTCTTTATTGCATAAATTAAGGGACAGTATTTGTGCAAAACATCGTGGAAAATTGACAAAAGGTGTGCGATTATTGCACGACAATGCTCCCGTCCATACTGCCGCCATTTCACAAGTTGCCATCCGCGAAATCGGCTTTCAAAAACATCCACCGTATAGACAGGATATATGGCTCCTTGTGATTTTTGTTTTTGTTATCTATTTTAAAAAAGACCTTAGCGAACGTAGTTTTCAGGACGACAGTGAGTTGCAAGCAGCTGTTATAGAACATTTTGACGGAAAAACTCCAGATTATTTTTAGAAGGGTATCGCATTATTAATTAATCGTTGTAATAAATGTATAGAAGTTAGGCGAGATTACATTGAAAAATAAAGATTCTTATATTGTTCCAAGTTTCTTTTTTCTGTATCAGGCCAAGAATTTATGGCGCCTATCTCGTACGTATGATGGTTTTAAGGCCATATGCACTTTATTTTTATTTTTTTTCGCTGACAGTTTATAAATGAAATGCTGTAGTAAGAATATGAATCACTTTATTTAAATTACACTTAAACTTACACCTAATTTTATATTGCATTGAAATGATTCTAGTTCTCAGCAGATTCACAGTTAAAATTAATATGTAATTCATTACCTCAAAAAAAAGTCATATGATAGCGGTTACTCTGACGGAGTGATGACGTAAACTGTTTTCCTAGAATTTCTTACATTTCATATTTAATTTTCACTAGAAATGGAATTTCCAAATTGCTGATCTTTAAAGAAATGGCATACTTTGAAAAGGTAATACAAGAAATTTTGAACGTTACTTTATGTTTCTTTAAAATGTTTCAAAGTATTTCAAAGAAACAATCATTAGTATCAACTAGGTATAAATAATTCGAAATATATGTGAATTCCATTAAATCACGTAGGCATTGTTATTATTTCTTCCAAATTTATTTCAAACCTCAACAATTGGAATCGAATTATTTTTACAAGAATCTAATTACTCTGTCATGCGATCCAGCACTTTTATTTTCCCTTTTGTACAAGGGAAACATCAAGATTAATTCGGAAATAGAAGACCTTGACTTGAAGTGTAACTCTCAGACTTGGCCTTCTGCAGAGCTATGCCATACAATGAAGATGTATCATTGTGGTATTCGAGTTTGTATATATTTATAGCACTTATAAAGTTATTAATATTATTGTACTTACGAATGTGTATACGAAGTGAAACAACAAAGTTACAGTGATGATATATGACATACCTGAAATAAAAAGAGAAAATTAATAACCAAGAAAGTAAATTAAAAAAAATCTTTTAGTACATATGCAATTCAATGCTTAAAATTTTACACGTTACACAATTTTTCAAAAGTTGTATAATTTTTGACAAAACATCGCAATATCTCATAAACAGTTGAAAATTATAATAATAATAATAATAATAATAATAATAATAATAATAATAATAAATGTCTTTATTGAAACAAAAGAAAGATTATAGTGTGTGAGGGTAAATCATTTTTAAATTTGCATACCTATGCATTTCTTATATAATGTGCAATATGAGCTTTGTACCTAAATGTGTTATCAATAGTCAAACCCAGATTATATTATATATTATATTAATAATAGCAACAGATTACCCGCCACTCACTAGGAGGAAAAAAATAATATATTTGGATGTCATCCGCATAAACATGGACATTGTTGTGCTTCACGGATTTCACCATGCATAACCATGAATAACTGGAAAATAGTAGGACCTATCGACAAATTAGACCAAATTTTGTTATTACAAAAAAGTGGAATCAGTAGTATCTATAACCTTGTATATATTCTTGCCGCCCACGCATTCTTAAATTTGCAAAAATTCCATGACCAAAACAAAAAAAAACTGCCTTACTGTTTACATGCCGGTCGGTGTCGTTTGGGGCAGATTGGGAAAAATACGTGGGGCAGTTTAAAACACCAAAAAGAATACTTCAATGATCGTTCGCATTCCTAAGTCAGTAGCAAAGTAGGAAAACCAACTATGTACTTCTTTTCATTTCCCCCCAGTTTAATATTATAACCGACATAACTGTAGTTGCTGCGATAATGTTACGAAATTTATTGAATCGCTGGTCCAATCTATTATAGATACAGTTTTAATTAAAATTACTCTGCAAAAGAGACAGTTTCTCAACCCAAAAGACATAAAACCGTTTCAAAGCCTTTCAATAAAGCCAACAAAGAAGTTTCTCAAGCAAGGTCGGTCAAGAATTTGCACTAGTACACCTAAAAAAATAAAATTGAGCTAGAAACATAAAGAAGAGTGGACAAAAAACTATAGACAGTAAAGCAAAAAATGTTGACAGAATATAAGAATATAGCTTGCAGCTAGAAGAAACTGACAAAAGAAAATAAAAACCTAAAAACGTATGCAGTCTCATTCAAGGAAGTAAAGCTCTATTGTAAAGCCGAAGCCTCCAAAAAGAAAAGTAAGCTCTTCATTTAGTAGTGATTCAGAAGCATCTTACGAAGTGAAAACATGAGGTGTGGCCACCACACGATTTTCTTATACGTATGAGCGTTTCAAATTATAGAATTTTAAGAATTTTTTTTTACAAAAATTATTCAAAATCCTATTCTAAGTACTTCTATTCTCTTAATAAGTCTCTATGGAATGCATACTTTGCAAATATTATCAAAAAAGTGCTACCTCCGGTCGGAATTTTGAAATTTCATATATACAAAAAATATTGCAAATTCAGTTCTAAATACTTTTGAACTCTTGATAAATATATATAGAATACATAACTTACGACATATTTGCAAGAAATCGCTATTCGATAAGAGTAAAAGTGGTTCTTCCGGTCTGAATTTTTATATTTTTTTTATACAAAAGATATTGAAAATTATGTTTTAAATACTTTTATACCCGTAAGGTACTTGTCTAAAAAGCATGACTTGCAAAATATTCGCAATAAACTGATTTTCGATAAGAGTAAAAGACCTACATCCGGTAGGAATTTCAAAAAACTTTTTAAATAAAATTATTCTCAATTCTTTATAAATTTGTTTAAACCTAGTAGTTGACGAAATATTGGCAAAATTCGATTTTTTCGCTGAAGTAAACTGCTACTTCCGGTCTACCGATTTTACTGAAAAACTAATCAGATCTCAAGAGGGAGATTATATACGTAAATACAAAATTTGGAATTGATATCTACAGCTGTTTGACCGCTATCGTGGTCACACACACACACATAGACATTTTTTAAAAACCACGTTTTCGGTATCAGAGGACTTCAAAACGTGGACATTTGCAAAAATCTCGAGGTCGAAAATTTTCGTCATCACAATACTTCCTTATACTACGTATAAGAAAGTAAAAATATTCATCGGATGCAGATATAGAAATGATTGAAAATTATGAACTGAATGAACTACTTGATTACACAAACATTGATGTAGGTGACTTTATTCTTGTTAAGTTCGACACGAAAAAAACGATCCATTACTACGTAGGATGCGTCCAGGATGAAACAGATCCAAATGAATCAATTTTGAAATTTATGGAAGAAAAGAGAATTGTGGATTTTTTACCCAATTCAAGACGACAATGGATCCGCTATTAAGGGATACTGTAAATCATTTTGTTCATTATTAAAAAAAATAGTTTTTATTCTGCTCACCAAAATTTATATTTTTTATAGATATGATAATAAATATTCAAAATGAAGCATTTGTAAAACATTGTTCAATATGTACACACATACAGTCGCGAGCAATAAATTCTGGTTGTCAGTGCTATACAAAATTCATATTTTGGCAAACTATAAATATCAGCTGATTGTATCTTTTTTTGTCAATAATAACCAACAAGGTGTCAAATATAAGTTTTATGTTGTTGTCCAGAAATTTTCTAGTCATCATGGCACCAATTTCTTAATTTAGGGCTGTGTTCCCAGTTTGAAAGAACTCCGATTTTAAGTGGGCGCGGCCTGTATTTCTCCGATTTTTGTACACCGACATACGTTTTGGACGGTTATGCTAATCGCAGGTGGTGTGAAGAAGATGGAATATTCATGTTAAGTTGCAGCAGTAAGGCATTCTGATTTATGCGTCTCCCGTACGTTTAATTTGTTAAAACGGTACTAGATTGTAAAACCCTTATGTAAATGTCTCTGTTAGTCGAGGCGCGCACCGAAATGGTACGTACGTGGCGTGGAAGTGGCGTGGTGACAACGTGGCATGTGGCAAATTTTTAACTAGTGAAATCAGTTGCCACAGCGCCATAACGATGCGCGCTGTCGCATCTGATTTCACTCGTTTAAAAATTGCCACATGCCACGTTGTCACCACTTCCACGCCATCGCCACACCACTTTGGTGCGCGCCTTGACTTAGTTCTCAGAACCGATGAATCCCCTATGGCGAAACTTCGCCTGCTAACCGAAACTGTACCATGTTTCACTTTAAAATTTCCCCAACAATTAGTCTTGCAGTATTCATTCATTACAGGTTTAATTGTGAAAATATTTTGTCGACTCTTTCGAGGACTTAGTTAGAAATAATTAAAATAAATTATGATAGTGTCGTTAATTTTCTGATACTTTGATAATTTCATTTTTTATTTTTTTTTCTACATATATTTTCGGAAAAAGGACCACACTATCACATTTCCTTCATTCTTTTAATAATGTAAAAAATAATTGTTTAAATATTTTAAAAAATAAAGTCAGGGTTTGGAAGAAACTGATTGAGGTAAAGTTAGAACCACTTCCCTAGTATAAACAGAACTATCTGAAACTACGGTAGCAGGTCGGTTATGGATGGTAAAGAGTCTGGTAAATTTAATTGTTCGGCGGTGGAGAGAAAGAGACCTTCCAGTCTTCCCCCTTTGGCCAAGTTAGAGTATATAGACCAAGGAGTCGGCGGTATGGTGCAAAATATACACAAAAAGTTAAAACCAGCCGCCGATCTTCAGTAAATATAGAACATGGATTTCTGCAAAAAAGTCCAGAGTTATTACTGCATTTAGAAAAACATTTCATAAGTGATGCTTATATTAGGGTTTTGGAAGATGTGATGTTGCCCTCAGTGATGTAATTTTATATCCAGAAGGCGACTTTATATTTCAACAGGACAACTGTTCAGTCCATACTGCTCATCAGGTAACAGAATGGTTCCAAAACCACAATATAAATGTGCTTGAGTGGCCGAGTTTAAGTCCTGATTTGAACTTGAAAGTTGGTCAAAAGTATACAAAACCAAGGTTTAGATTTTCAAAACAGGGAGGAATTTTTGATCGCTATACGTATAGCCTGAAATGATCTTCCACAAGGCTATTTCAGAAATTTATGCTTCTCTTGCAGCGGCTTAAATAAAATTATTCAAGTAATCGGCGAAATGATCCAAGTACTAAGATCTTGTTTAAGTATTTATTTTTTAGACTATAAACTGTGTTGCATTTATTATTTGATGGTCTGTATTGTATTATTATACCAATATTTGTCATATTTGACAAGAATCTGACAAATGGAAAATAGTGACAACGTTTGAAAAAATTAATACCAAAACCAGATATACACTATAGCGCTATCAACTGCATTAAAAATGACAATGACGACCAGAATTTATTGCTCGTTACTGTATGTTGGTGCTTCCGGCTGATACTTCTCAAGCAATGCTGATGTTCTTCAATATAATACTCGTAGTATTAATCATGTCGGACAAAAGGCTTCTATTCTTTACAAGAATTTGAGTCTGAATGTTTTAATTTAAAATAGTGTTTATGGTATTTGCTTTAGAATTCTAATTCAATTTTATAGAATAAAGAGTGAAATATGAAAAGCTTCATTAAATGATTAATTAATTATTATTATTAAAATGTATCTTAATATATACGGGCTTTGTGGTATGGAACTTTGACATTAATCTCTGAGTTTTATCACGTTTACTGGAAATATCAAAATGAATAATCATTCTGGCGCAGCACTACCTGTGCCAGAATGAAATAATAAGATAATCAGCAGGTTCGCATATACAGAATAATAGGATACCCGCGTGCAGTTATTAATGTACACCCCTATAGTGGTGTCGATGACTGCAATGGAACCACAGCCAAAATAATAGACGTTACAAAACTATTAGAAACAATGAATATAAGTGAACGTTCCCGAGAACTAGTCTGTCTGCCTAGACGCGTAGGGGTGAGGTGAAGTTAAATTCAGCTCTATGTAGTACGAGCTGACAAAGACAAAAATGAGGCATTCATGTGCATGTATGTGTAACGGCGGTGTTAAATAAAGAGAGAAAATGGTTTAAAGTACCTACATGCATACATATCCCATACAAATACACGCATGCAGCAACCCCACCCTATTTTAAAACAAATGCAAGTGGAATGCACGAGTAGTGCGGAGCGTTGAGCCAGAGAGGTGGAGAGGGGGCGGAGCTAAACGAGGTCAGGGACCTGTCGGCTACCCCTACCACGGTCGTCTACCCCACTCTGCACCCGGTCTGGAACTCATGCCCTTATTAACCCTCTATTCTAACTGAATGGCTGGATCGTTGCGCCCAATTCACCTACACTACCACTATAAAATTTGGAAACATAACTCTTGGGAATTTTTATTATATTTTTCTGTTTAAAAAATGTATGGGAGTTGTATTTGCGACGTCGGTTAAATTAAAGAAAATGTGAGGGTAGAAAAAAGAAAGTGACAGGGAATTTTTCGGGAAAAGGAAATTATTTATTCTGTTATATCAGTAGAACGTATTTCACACAATCGTCCGACACCTCCTATTTTTTCGAAAGTCTGGATTTTTCTGTTACATCATTTTTCCTAGAAAATTAAATAATCATTCGATAACAAAGTCAAATAATCATTACATCAAAATTTCGGTCCAAATAAACTTATTCAGATTATTGCCCCATCTTCGGATTGTAGAAGTTCAACTCTATTCTTGATCCAGCCTATTACCGCTTTTATTCGGTTGCCAACGTGGTTATAATCAAGTCAAAGATTAGAAAGTAAAGTTGCGACACTAGAAAAAAGTACTACATTTCTAGAGTAGCATAGAAAAGAAAACATTCCAATTTAAATGGACTAAACATAAAAAAATCTGTATACAGAACCTAGTCAGCAAATGCCTTTTGTTGTATACTGTTTTTATTGTTTATTACTATTATTGATTTTCTAAAGGGCATGATAACTAAGTACAAAAACAAATTACCGACAATCTTATTTCTTATCTTTTCGTCTATGAATAACAATATATTAATTTATACTGTAGTTGTAAAAAATTGGTGCATGCAAGAATGTGGAAGATAATGCTTTATTAATAAGAGTCCATTAGAATTGTATACAAAGGATATGGAGAAAACATTTTGCAGCAGATATGTTCATGAATGGTGAAAGGAAGCATCTGTTGCCACTAGTTTTTCAGACAAAGTACATTCTACAGTAGAAACAATATGTAAAAATTATTCAAGTAACGATAAAAATTTAAATAACGAACATTTTTTTAGCTGAACAAACTCCATCATGTTAAGGAAATCTTGTCGAGAAGAAGAATGAAACAGACAATGCAGGTGACAAGAAGATAAAAGTTATTTCTATATACACGTAAAATATTTTAAGTTATATGTTTCTAGTTCCTCCAATTAAAACTGATATAGAACATGAATTATGTTCACGAAAAGGAAAATACAAGCACAATATACTCCATCTGATCATAAAAAAATAAGAAACCGAGAAAGTAGTTTTGAAGTCCAGATATTCTAACATTAAGATTAACATGGCAGCCGTACATAGAAAAATTGGTCAAGGTGTTTGACGTCTTCTTTTATCAGAATAAAATGTTATATTCTTATACGTAATTATTGGACACATTAATTTTTCCCCCATTGTAGTATATTACAGAGCCATGCATTTATTTCAAATGCAGTGGAATAAATTTAAAATCTGATCTGTTTAAAATTCCCGCGCTAGTACATTCCAGTTTAAATGCTCAAGGTCAGTGAGTAACAGATCAAAGGATCCGACGCATCGTGTATTTATTGTCTACTCTTTGATCAAATTCGACAAAGTACGGATGGCCGTAATGTCTGATTTAGCACTAGAGCAATTCCATTTTGATCACCCCTTCTAAATATCTTCACTATACCTACACCCTAAAGTTGCGCATTCTACGCACATGTTTTTTACTCGGGTAGGCACTATAACAGTGGTCCAGAAAAGTTAATGCATATGGTTTGAAATATAACCGCTAGGCTTACCACCTGCAAAGCATGTCGTAGCTGGGCGTTATTTATTTTTCAAGATAATTTAAGGAATACCGCTATATTATTTTTTTTTACTATTAAAAAATAATTAAATAAGGTATAAGGTAGAAGGTTCCAGCCTGTTCAGAAATCTGCCTCTGCATAGTCGGCAGACATCATATCACTATTCGACAAAAATTACTTTATAACTGGCCCTAACGAGGATGTTCCAGAAGAATGGAGTAAACAAGGAAGCTATTCTTATCTAAATTCGCGCAATTTTCCATTAAATTACGGGTGTAGATTTATAGAACGGTTGCAACGCCAAACTTGAACCACCATTATTGCATCTGGTCTTTTGTTTAAAAACCCAATAATGTAACGTGACATGCGTCTGTCAAAATTCTTCCCTTTCCCAAATTACCGATGACCATCATTCCTTAGAAATCTCTAAAGATAGTATCCATAATCTTTCAGGTTAATAATAATAAATCACTGCTCCAAATTAAGATATAAATAATTTTATTCTTTTAGTAAATCTGCAGTAAAAGTGTTACGTCCGGCAAATTTTGAAATGATGATTCATCAGTCGTAATGCCTGAACGTCCGCTTCAACCAGAGATCGGTTTGAAGTAGGCGGACAACTGCTTTTCAAGCAAATATAATAAAGGAGATCTCTTTAAGGGTCCAAGTGCTCTATCTTAAGGTGTAAGGAAAAAGATAGAAAAAAGAACTTGTCAGCTAACCTAATTCATCTGTAATTTATGGCTCCGTTGTGGCCTCACATGTTGTTTCATACTCGCAAAACAAGCCTCAGAAATTCGACAAACTATATCCAACTCAAACACACAATTAACTGAAGCTGATTTTTCTGCAGGATCAGCTGCCGTGTTCGAATTTTGAGTTTGCGAATAAATTCCAGATTGCAAAAAGGCCGAAAAATCGGTGTTTTGTGTATGTACATTTCAAAGATTCATTTTCTTTTATTTCGATTTCGCGATTTTCGCAGATGTCCTCGTTTTGCAGTCCCCTGATACTGAAAAAGTGGTTTTTGAATAATGGCGCGCTCTCTCTCTTTCACTCTCTCTCTCTCTGTGTGTGTATGACCTAGATAGCAGCCAAACGGCTAAACTT
The DNA here is from genome assembly GCA_963170755.1 of Amphimallon solstitiale. Classification (NCBI taxonomy): domain Eukaryota; kingdom Metazoa; phylum Arthropoda; class Insecta; order Coleoptera; family Scarabaeidae; genus Amphimallon; species Amphimallon solstitiale. The sequence continues at coordinate 67,149,200 of OY720680.1, forward strand.
ATCAATAGAAAATATAATCTCCTTCTCGAGAACTGATTAGATTTTCAGTGAAATCGAGTCTACTTCAGTTGAGAAATCAAAATTTACCAATATCTCTTCAACTACTAAGTTTCGACTCATACTAACTGTGTACGTTCACACTCATACCCACTTACACTGTATGTGTACAGTTTATAAAGAAGTAATATAAATATTATAAAGAAAATACCGACTTTGCCAGTGTCCGCTTTCGATAAAATAATATTCGAGTAACGATTAGCTTTTAAGACTGCGTCATGCACCAATCTCATATTAAATATTTTACAAACTGCATAGAAACTGTCAGAAAAAGGGGCGGAGCTACCCCTCGCCACCATGTGCGACCGTACCACATACTACAATTAATTTCAGGGTATTTTGCCAAATATCAATTGTTTTCCATTTAGTGACCGTATTTCTAGGAAATAAAAAAAATAAAATCCAGGTAGTGTTACGAAATTTTTAATAAAGGCTTGTCTTTTGGCATTTTTTAAATTTTTATTTTTATTTATTTGCCCTTTGGACAATTTCAAAAAAATAACGATTTATCCCTTGAAAGGTATTTTTTTCTGAAATTTGCGTGTCAATTTGGTAAGGTTTACATAAAAAATGAGATTAGGAAATGGGAAAAACGATTTTGAAGCCGGGCGTGTAGCTTTAAGTCCAGTCCTGCAATATACCCCTCACCGCCGATCGCTAGTGATCATATGATGCAAGGCAAACGTCAGTGTCTCATTTTGTCTTGTTGAAAATTCAAGAAACTGTCTCTTTCTAATGTTTTTCACCACTACTTCGGATTTATTTAGAGTGCGAATCTCCATCCGTTAGTATTATTCGGTCAATGGTATCTTCTTCAACTTTATTACTAACACAAGTAATATAAACATAAATTGATGCATCATATATTGGAGAATACTTTCAGGGTATCTGTATCTGTAATATTACTACCTGAAGGTAACTTAATGGTCGCTGTTCTGCAATGACGTAATGGCCCTTTTGATCTCTCATCAACACATACTCACCATGTTTGTTCTCTTTATACTTTGTGGCGAGCCATCTCTTTGCATACCAGCGCTATTTTTAATAAATACAAGCATGTCGGATTCTCTCTGCAATCATTCCAATAATGAGACCACAAACTGACCTTGTTTGCTCTGTTCTTTATCGTCCTCTCCGAGCTGTAATAGACACTTGGTTATTCTCTTTGTTCTATTCTCATCTCTGCGTCAAGTCCTTCCAGTTCTCGTATATGTATATGTACATATACAATACACTTGTATTCCACACACACAGCTGAAGAATGGTATATTAACCTCTTCAATAAACACAGAAGGCCGCATTCATAATTATTTTTAGAAAATTTTCGTATTGCTTCGTTTAGATTTTCTTGCAATTTTTCCGAATTTTTGTAAATCGTGGGATAATTAAAGATTACTAATTGAAATTGACAAATCTAAAATGAAAACTTTGTTGCTATAGCGGGTGTCTCATTAAAATGTTCTGACATTTTAAACTACGCGCCATTTGTTTTTGTGGCAAACATAGAGTACTGATCTTTGACAACTGGTATCAGAAAATATTGACGTTTAGTCATGGAGAATTACACGTTCGCGCAACGAATAGAAAAAATTGTGAAAAGACGATTCGAAAATATTCGAAATGTTTGCATGTCTTTTAATCATCATAACCATAACCATCACCATCTCGTAACAGTGTGGTGAATTTAATCAGAAAATTTCAGTTCTGACTGCGAAACGTTGTGGCCGTCCTCGTACCGGTCGGCTGAATGAAAACATAGCCGCAGTGAGTGCGACTGTTGACGAAAGTTCTTCAAACTTGATTCGTCATCTTGCTCAGCAATTGAACATTTCAAGGTGTTATGGGCACCAAATGTTTAAGGAAATATCTGCGTACAAGGTCCAAATACACAAGAACTGCAGCAGACCATTAACAGCGCCGTACATTCATCAACTGGATATCGGAGCATCAACAAATGGATAGTGATTTTTGGAAGAAAATCGTCTTCAGCGATAAGGAACATTTTGAACTTAATGGCTATGTAAATAAACAAAACTGTCTAATTTGGGGGACCGAAAATCCACAGGTGATTCAACAGCTTCCCGTGCATCCACCACGAGTCACTGTTTGGTGCGGATTTTGGTTTGGAGGAGTGATTGGGCCGTACTTTTTCGATAATGCTGCTGGAAATTAATTGAACGACATGGACTTGGAAGACATATCCATTCAACAATATAGTGCAACCTGTCACACGGCTGACGAAACAATACAGTTACTGCAGTCGAAATTTCATGGTCGTGTTATGGCGCGTCGCGGCGATGCATATTGGCCACCAAGTTCGTACGATTTGACACCATTTAATTTCTATCTTTGGAGTTTTCTGAAAGGAAAAGTATATGCCAATGATCCACAGACTATTCCAGAGTAAACGTGTGCAAACAGGGACAAGGTGGCCAATTATCGGATATTGTGTTTCACCCATAACCTCCATGTTTGTATTTTATAGTAAAATAAAAATATTCGTACTTTTCAAATAAATAATACGTTTTATTAATACATTAAAATGTCAGGTCATTTTGAGACACCTTTTACAATAAAATTTTAATAACCACAGATGACAACTTAATTTGGATTAACTGCAGAATAGTTTTCATTTGACAAGCGTGTTCAAACAAGAAAAACGTTGAAAGTATATGAAGACTCTAAAGAAAGCAAACCGAATGACTGATTAATGCAGAAAAAAATGAAGTGTGGGCACCACACGACTTTCTATATTTGTGGTGTAAATTTTTTATATGAAAGCTTTCATAAATTAAGATCCAAATAAAGACTGCCTCTAATTGATTTTTACTCTTCGGCCATTTTGCATTTTAGCGAATTTTATGTTGTACAAATTTTGCTCCTGTCTGAATTCAAAATAAGTGTCAAATTTGACAATATAATCTCATAGGTGCAGTTTCAAGAGTTTTTTAGCAATGATTTTCGAAATTATCGATGTAATTGCTTCGCCGTGCCATATTGCTACTGAAAATTGATGCTATGGTTTTTCACCAAGTCACAGTCATTATTTCCCACATACCAGATGAAAAGGAATATGTAGGTTATGCTGGTCATAAATCAACTCACTTTAGTAGCCACCTTAGGAGTTCCACAGGTTAGTAATTTGGGTCCTTTATTATTTTCGATATTTATTAATGACACATGTTATGGGTTGAACTGTCGTGGGCTGTAATTTGCGGATGAAGTCAAGTTTTTCCCGAATACTCTTACTATTACGGATTGCGAGCTTAGTGTACAGCGAATTATTTTCTATGAATATCCTTCTTCGATAGTATCCTCTCTAGGTTAATTACACCTTTGTACAGCCGTCATGGATTTAGGTGCATTTCTTAATTCTGAATTAACCAGACTACCAATAGTATTACTTTATTTGGATTGAAAACCGTAGGTTTTGTTGTCAGAAACATTTGACATTTACATTTACCAAGGTCATAACTTCCTTGTATTATTTCTTTGTTCGCCTCCACCTCCAGTATGCTTCCATTATTTAGTCACGCGTATATATAAAATTTATGCAGAAGTGATTGAGAAAGTTCGAAGGCGTTTTCCAAAATATCTATATTTCCAGAAGACTAGTTTATATATAACTTCGGAAATTTGGTATTAACTCCTAGGGGTTGGGCAAGCATAGAACATAATAATATATCAACTTCTAATTGCCATGATAACGCTGATGTTCTTGCTCAATATGCTTTTTTTCTTTCTCAGAATGTTACAGTAGTAATTATTTTATATTTTTTGATAACCTATAAGAAACGATATAATAAACAGCTGCCCAATAGAAAAAAATTGATTATTTGAAAATATCTCCAAAACAATGGAATTGGTCCGTCAAGACTTTGCATTTGCAGTCCAGGACACAGAGAAAATATTTAATTCAAATATAAAAATGAGGTGTGGCCACCGCACGACTTTCTTATACGTATGAGCGTTTCAAACTATACAATTTTAAGAATTTTTTTATACAAAACTTATTCAAAATCCTATTCTAAGTACTTTCATTCTCTTAATAAATCGCTATAGAATGCATACTTTGCAAGATATTCGAAAAAAAGTGCTACTCGCTAAGAGTAAAAGTGCCACTTCAGGTCCGAATTTTGAAATTTCATGTACACAAAAAATATTGCAAATTCAACTCTAAATACTTTTGTACTCTTAATAAATATATATAGAATGCAAGATTTACGACATATCTGCAAAAAATCGCTATTCGGTAAGAGTAAAAGTGGTACTTCCGGTCCGAATTTTGAAATTTTTTTTATACAAAAGATATTTAGAATTATCATTTAAACACTTTTATACTCGTAATGTACCTGCCTAGAAAGCATGACTTGCGAGATATTCGCAAAAAACTGATTTTCGATAAGAGTAAAAGACCTACTTCCGGTAGGAATTTCAAAAAACTTTTTTAAGACAATTTGTCTCAAATTTAATTCTGAGTACATTTGAATTCTTTATAAATTTGTTTAAACTTAGTAATTGACGAAATATTTGTAAAATTCGATTTTTTCACTGAAGTAAACTACTACTTCCGGTCTGCCGATTTTTCTCAAAATCTAATCAGTTCTCAAGAGGGAGATTATACACGTAAATACAAAATTTGGAATTGATATCTACAGCGGTTTGACCGCTATCGTGGTCACACACAGACACACAGACACACACACAGACATTTTTTAAAAACCATTTTTTTGGTATCAGGGGACCTCAAAACGTGGACATCTGCAAAAATCTCGAGGTCGAAAATTTTCATCATCACAATACTTCCTTATACTACGTATAAGAAAGTAAAAGAAGCGGTTCCAAGTTAGAATCTTGCGGAATACCTGAAGAAGTACACACCTAACATTTTCTTTTATATAAGTAAGAGTCTGGAAGTCCACCATAGAAATGAAAAATTGAAAAGCTTTTGCTACCAAAGTATGGAATGATTGAGAATATCAAATGTTTTGGCAAATTTGGTGTGCACTACATCCACATGTTTTTTTTTTTATTAAAATCGTTTGTTATGAACTAAGAAACCCATTTTAAGATATGAAATGTAATACCGACTGACTCTAAGAGAGTAAAACAAAAATGTTGTTTAATAACACTGAGTTACTGATAAGCCTTATTAATCTAATTGATATGATAGTTCTGATAGTCAATAATCAGGTTTGTATATAGAACATTTTTTAACTTGTACTTTATTTTAAGAATTCGACAAATTTGAAGAAGAGGCTTGCAGTTTGGAGAAGCTAATACCTAAGACGTTCATCTGAATATTTTCATCTCAACAATGTTAATATATGTAGGTACAATAGAACAAAATTATGATAACGGATATCCTACAAAGTAAGTTTAAAATATTTCCATGCCCATTATTCAAACACCTTCAAATAATTAGGCGAAGATCACATATGTAATCCTCATTTGGAATAAGCATAAACATCATTAAAACGTCATTATATTACCAATGCGCTTGGCAGTCAGTCACACTGCGTTAATAATTCGGTTTTATTGCCGAGATGGTCTGCTATTTAAAAGTAAACTTTAGTTTAAATTAGGAATAGAATTACAGAGTTGCAGTTCATAGCACTACTGAACGAGAGCAAACTCGTGTTTTAACGATGACCACGAAGCCATTTTAAACACCGGCATCGTAAAACAGGAAATAACCAACAATCAAATGTTACGGCTTTTACCAACCAAGGGATTTAAGAGTTTACATATATCATTTTTCCTTTTTTATACATTAATACAAATTAACCCCTTTGAAATATATTTCTTAAATGTTCACGTAATGGATAATAGGCGTACATGTCTCAATACGAGCCACCATAACCCATAGAGAAAAGTCTCAGCATAAAACTAAGTATAGGCGTTAAAAACACATCGCGAGAAGTATGCTCTATAAATGCTGATCCAAAGCCGTAGATTAATTATTTAATGCACAAAACTAACTTGATGATGATGCGAAAATCAATATGTATAATAATCCTGTTTACACACAGAAATTATATCGATGTATAATAGACTTGAGAAAACTAAATAATACAACACCCACTTTATGTATTTGGTCTGTTATTACAGTCAATTATGTGTCGACTTTAGAGTCTATGATCAAACAGCCTTAAGGGTCCTATACATATAGTGGATATGTGAATAGTTGAAAAATAGGAGATTTTGATGCAAGATATTTTTGTTGATTTTAAATTTGGAGAAAACCTTTCAACGTCAACTTATGAAGAATTTAGTAATCTACCCCGCTGAATAATCAAATTTAGAAAGAAATGATCTGATTAAAGAAAATTAATTAATAGGTATGTCAAAATATTAAAAACCAGTTTTCTCAAAAATCCTTTGTAGCAGACTTGTTTGCTTTAGTTCACGTTATAAATTGAATAAAAAGCTACCCCGCTCTGCACTTATTTTTCGATCAACGTTTCTTTACTTTGTTTTAAATGAATATAAAATAAATTAAAATTAGGCAACCCACATTACAATGAATTGTTATTCTAATAAAAATCTTAAATATTTGGTCATAAATGAATTTTTATTCGCTTAGATATTGAGTTATTATTTCAAATATTTATTATATATTCCCTATGTGTAATAAGTACTCGGACATTCTTGGCTGATCAAATTATGTGCTATGCAACCAATATTACATTTCCGATCCACTATATAGGACCCTTAAGGTTGCTCTCAATAGCAAAATGGTAAAAAGCACATGGATGGATAGCAAGCTATCTTAAAACTAATAAATAATACCAAGCGTTACGGCACACTTATAATGTGTTATAAAATATGTATGTATGTACATAATTGAAATTATTGTATAATTCATGAAATTCTAATTCAAAACCGCCTATCGTCGACAATTAATACTTTTGCATAATATATCTAAAATAATATTAATATTCGCAAAAGTGGTCCCGCCATGTCATGACATTTTTTTTGGAAAAATGCTTGCAATTTCACCTCTCATTAGCAGTCATAAATTGTTTTGTCAACAACGACATGCAACGCAAATCCAAAAATGACTAAAAGCAAATTTCCGTCGTAGTATGACTGTTTTGGGTTTGTAGTTCGTTATTTTCGTCCATCAGAGTATGATAGACATTGAGAATTATCTGTTCTGCATCTTCTGATATATGCTTTCTCTGTCGTGCTCCAACAGTATTATCATTATCCACATCATCATCACTAACACTTTGAGCAAAAGGTCGCCACATGTTCGTGAAGTAAAGAGAGAAAAATCAAATATGTATACAGCAGTAAAGATTAACAATAAATGATAAATAGACTCAATATTAGATGTAATATATACCAACTCTCCTAACTATATTTACTTACATTTTCTTTAATAAATATAAGCACTTATTTCATCTAAATTGCAGTAATTAAAATTTACTTAAATTATCATTACGGACCTTAGATAATCGTATTGAGCGGCCAGGTAGTTATTGCCACAGGTGGTGCAATAAAAGCATTAGAGCCGTTCAAAGTTATATCCTTATAATTTGAAATAAACTATACGTATACAAATTCAATATACAGCGTTAGTAAAAAGTCCCGGAACGGTCGAATAACTTTATTATTTGAAAATTATGATTTCTGAAATTTGGTATGGGGGTATAGTTAATATAAATGCATTTTATGCAATACAGTTAATATTTTTTTCACTTCCGGTTTAATCGGCAATACGTCCAACTTTTTTTTTTTAAATGGAACGCCCAGATTTTTTTAACACTTTTGAATGCAAAATAAAAAACTACGTTCAGGAAGTATTAAGATGTTTATTTCTATTCACAAGAAAACAGTTAAAAAATTAAAAAAGTGTCCTAATACAGAAAAATCAAGGTACCTTTGAAAAAAGTTGTTGTTTAGTGTTTGCATTCTTTTTGCCGTCACATTTGACAATTTTAAAAGCGTTTTAACTTTTGCATCGCTATAAATTTACTTATTTTAGACATTGACACATTTGAAAATGCCAGTAAAACTTACTGAATCAGAACGAATTGAGATATTAATGATGCGTGGGTACGGTGATCGTCAACGTTCTTTTGAAGAGGTTCGTATTTTGTTTAATACTGTTTATCCGGATCGTCACATTAGTAAAAGTACGGTATGCCGAACAATTCAAAAGTTTGAAGTCTTTCGTCAGGTGAAGGATTTACCTAGAAGGGGACGTCCATTAACAGCAACAGATGAAGAAACTAGTTTGAATGTGTTACTTACAGTGGAAGAAAATCATCACGTGTCCACAACAGAATTAGGTCAAATTCATGAGATCTCTCAAAAATCTGCTCATAATATTCTTAAATCAGCAAGAATGAAAGCCTATAAAATATATCCCGTCCATGAGTTAACTGAAGATGATCCAGATCGTAGACTACAATTTTGCGAAACAATGACGGAATTGATCGAGCAGCAGCCTAATGTTTTAGATCACATCATTTTTTCAGATGAGGCAACGTTTTGTCTCAACGGCACTGTGAACAGACATAATTGTCGCTACTGGTCAATTGAAAATCCGCATTGGATTGAAGAAGTCCATACACAGCGTCCTCAAAAGGTGAATGTCTGGGCTGGTCTTGTTGGAAACAACATCATAGGACCATTTTTTATAAGAGGAAATTTAACTGGCAACGTCTACTTAAATTTATTGCGAAATGAGGTTGTTCCAGCACTTGCGGCCCTCTTTCCAAATGCAAACATAGGTGATCACCCTAATGCACATTTTTGGTTTCAACTAGATGGAGCTCCCCCCCATTTTGCCCATAATGTCCGCAATTATTTGAATGAAAATTTTCCGGGACGTTGGATCGGACGTAGAGGAGCAATCGAATGGCCAGCACGTTCGCCAGATCTCTCGCCATTAGATTTTTTCTTTTGGGGTCACTTGAAATGTCAAGTGTACAAAAATCGTCTCCATAATCTTGAACAATTGGAAGAGAGAATAGTTCAAGAAGCCAATCGCATCACTCCAGAACAAATACAAAATTCAATAAGAAATTTTACTGACCGTTTACATTTTTGTCAAATTGTAAATGGAGAGCATTTTGAACAATTATTGTAATCGCAACCTGAATAGACAGGTATCTTGATTTTTCTGTATTAGGACACTTTTTTAATTTTTTAACTGTTTTCTTGTGAATAAAAATAAACATCTTAATACTTCCTGAACGTAGTTTTTTATTTTGCATTCAAAAGTGTTAAAAAAATCTGGGCGTTCCATTTAAAAAAAAAAAGTTGGACGTATTGCCGATTAAACCGGAAGTGAAAAAAATATTAACTGTATTGCATAAAATGCATTTATATTAACTATACCCCCATACCAAATTTCAGAAATCATAATTTTCAAATAACAAAGTTATTCGACCGTTCCGGGACTTTTTACTAAACTAACCCTGTATGTTACTTTATTTTAATAATTGGAGAATACAATAGCTGTAATAGGTAATTTAAATATTTTTGAAGGCAGTAGGACATTTATCGTTAATGGGCAGAACCTAATAAAGTTCACTACTATTATGTGTTATAATTGATACCCGAGTTAGCATTATAGAGGGCGCTATTATATCCAATACATTATATAAATTATTAATTTATGTGTGATTTAATAAAAGAATTATTATCATACTAATTCTTATTAAACATAACAATATGTATCTTAATAAAAAAATCATACAAAACAAAATTTTTATGACAATAACGCGTAATATTTTCAAAAATTTCTAGCTCCTGTAGGTCTTATATGTTCAAAATTTCTATTTGTCAAATTACTTCTTGAGGAATTTCAGAAGGACCTTTCACATTATCGATTTGCAAAACCATTTCTAATTATTGGAAACTCTTGTCAAACAATTTCATACGCCCACCGCGTCCATCGGAAAAGTCAAAGAGAAACCAGAAGACGATGTCTTTTCCATTAACTAACTCTCTCCCTTTATAATTGCATTCGTGTATTAAGTGTATGAGTAGTCAAAAGGGGGGTCGAAGAACCCTTATAAAGTCTCTCAGACAGTCGGGACACAGCTGAAAAGGGCGACCCAATATACTCGTCGTATGTTGTAAATCTTCGACTTCTACTTTACTCTCTTCTCTCGTTGTGTGAATGCATTTTATGTGCCGTGCCGTTCGGTTTTGCAAATTCAAAAGAGGGCAAATAGACGAGACCGAAAGCGAATAATCCGACCTTCTCTGTACTTCCTGTCTGCACTCATTTATGTACGTGTGTAGGAGTCTCCTTCGCTTTATTCTACCCCCCCCCCCGCTCCATACCGGCCGGTGAAGGACCTTGGTTGACTCGCACGACCCCGAGACCGCTGCGCGTCGCAAACGTGTTGCCGCATTAAAATCGAGCGTGGAGGAAGACGGAACAAGCCAGGAAGAAAATGAGAGAAGTGGAACTGAATATGAAGTCGAAGAGAAATGGGAGACAAGCAAAAAAAATCCGGGATAAGCGCGTCCTAATAAGAGTGGGAGTTTCGGATCGCAGATTGGGGCGATTGAGGTTATTTTATTTGACGTGCTTTCTCGTTTCTTCTTCTATGGTCAATTGTTTGAAATAAATTTTGATCTTAAGGTCTCAAGTGGTTAGAGATGACACGAAAATTAAGCGAAATCCTATTTTTCGTTGTAATTTTTTTATTTTAGACATACACCTCACAAAGTCTCTTTTTGAAATTACGGTTTAGTTTTAAGAGATTGTTTCAAATTTAAGTATAACAAGATCTTACTTTAAATAAAACGTAAATTTTAAAAATAAATTATGAATTATTTGAGGAAATGTAATTAAATCAGAATTTTGATTTTATTTGCGTGTACTATCGACATTAATCAGCTAAGGCAGTTAACCCTCCATGGCCCCACGTGACTTCAAAGGAACATAACAGAAAAAAATATATACTGAAATAGTAGTTTTCCATCCTTTACGGACTATCGTAACTTTAAGGGGGCTTACGCAGAGGTGCCGATTAACTGCCGTGAGGTAGGACGTAAGGGGGTGGCGCCATATGCGCTAATGTAAATTCTGGACTTTACAAGGTTTCATTAAAACAATAGTACCGCTTTTATTTACGAAATATAAAAACGAAATTTAAAACACAAATAAACAAAGGCTCAATGCATGTTCGACTGGAATTAGTTTCCATCTAATAAACATTTCAAAAAGTAAATTGAAATGTAGCATTCACCCACCAGTAATGACGCTTAAGTTGCATGTACTTGCAAACTCAATGAAAATTAATAGTAAAATAAAGTGAGAAATAATAAACTTAAAATATTTGGTGATTTCTACATTGTGTCATTGTATGTGAATACTTGTGAAACCAATGACTTGCTTATTTTCGTTCTGATAGAGAAAAATAGGTATGTACCTTCAAAGTTACAAGGAGCCACAACGGACCAACAAAGATTTTATTCTTTATAGCATAAATATGAATCCAACAGTCTTCTATGGAAAATCTTCTAATACAAAAAATGTTCACATGTTTACTAAATTACCACCAGATAACCCAGAAGATTCTGATGATCCAGACTTGAGTGAAAGCGATGAAGACTCGAACGAAGAGGCTGTTATACTAGCGGAAGAATCAGACTCTTTTCTTGAAGAAGACGATGAAGAACTAAAAAATGCTTCCTCTCCAATACCTGAATCGGACTTAGAGGAAAACAATAACCAATCTGATTGGAATACAGAAGATGAACTTCCATTGGCGAATTTCTCCGACAAACCGAAGAAAAAAACGAAGAAACAAAAAAGAAGGGTAAAGTGTACGTCGACGAAGGCGAGACAAATTCGACCAATATATCCCTGGAAAGGTCAATTACCACTCAGTGCGGAAACAATTGGCACACCCTTTGGTCTTTAGACAGCTTTTTAATAAGGACATATTACAATACATTGTAGAACAGAGTAACCTATATTCTCTTCAAATAGATATTACTCGGCCTCTTTCGCTTTACATTGAGGAACTTGAAAGATTTATAGGAATAACATTCTATGTGTCTATTTATGGTTTGCCTCGAACCAGAATGTGTTGGCAAAAAGAAATTCGGGTCGCAAAAATTGCAGAAACAATATCTAGGAATAGATGGGAACAGATCAAATCAAAAATTCACTTCAACGATAATAATCTTTTGGCTGGAGGCAAAGATAAACTGTACAAAATTCGTCCATTTATCGATTATAGTCACTTTTACAGTATTAACGTCTTACATGTTTTTGATGTGAAATTTAATAAGAAATTCAAAAATGAAATAATATACAGGGTGTTCCATTTGAAAAAATTGACTTTTATACAAAAACGTGTCATGTAATTTTAATCCAGTTTCCTGCACATGCAGTTAGTAACTGTAAAAAATAAACAAGCTTCTATTAGGACCTCTTATTGTAAACAATACTGCAAAAAAATTTGTCCTTCTAATACGTCGTTTTCGAGAAATATAATTTTATACAAACATTGAATTTTTCAGAAAAATGGGAATAAGTCAAAAACTTTACACTTTAGGCCTATACTAATCTTATAACTTTTTGACTAAAAATTATACGGGGAATTCAAAAATGCAATAATATATAGGCTGTTCCATTTAAAAAACTATAACTATGGTTAGCCACCAAGTTATGGAATACTCTGTATAATACAAAATATTTTTAAAATGTGCTCCTAATGAACAGCTATCACAAGGAAAAAACCGCTTCGAAATATCTTTACTCATAAAGGCATAATCGGCCTTACCCGCTTAGATGACTCACCCTGTATATTTAATTTGTATAAATGTCATCTTGATAATATCCAAAATATGATCCAAAGAGAGCACCAAATACATTTTATTTTCAATTAGAACAATTCACCAAAAATATATATTTTCTGTAATAGTGATAACCATACATGAAGCACTACAATTATGGCGCCAAAATTATAGTGCTTTAATATACGAAATGAACATCAAATTCAAGTAACTTATTCATGATTATTTGAAAATTTTAAATACAATTTAAATTTCCCACAACATATGATACATTTAATTAGCACATTTTCTTCTTGATAATATGCTTTTAATAATATCCAAAAATGGTCAAACTATAACACTAAGTACAATTATTTACGTTTAGAACAGTTCACATCGACCAGAAAGTACATATTTTTTATAAAAATGATAACCGTAAATAAAACACTATAATTATGGCGCCCCACGTTGAGGCGCCATATATATGAATATATGAATTTTACATAAAAATTTAGAAAACTCTTGGTAAGTCTAATTATTTGACAAAAACGGAGCACCAACAATTATTTAAATCTGCAAGCACAAAGCGATTCAATAGGAAAATATAGAGAGATAGAAGATGAAGATATCGGGAAATTTAGTTTTAATAAACTTCATTTATGTTAAATAAAAGACTTGTCCAGCCATTTTTCTATATATTCTATGTGGTTTAAAATTGGGGAATTAATAGTTTACTGCTTATCCACTGCTAATTTTTCTGCTGGATAATATTTAATAAATAATTTTCTAACATTTGAACGCAAACTTGAACTAAAACAGACAGCAATTATCTTCAGAAACAAGGAAGTTGTATCGTTTGCTTTAATTATTTCAAAATGGAGAAAATTGACTCTGGTTGTTTTGTCAGCAGCTAAAGAGCTGCTGACAAAACAACCAGACCACCCTGATTAACGTTCTCTGAAACATGCGCATTTTTCCTGATTATCAGCCGAATATTTATCAGTAACAATCGTTTTTAAAAGATCTCATTAAATAAACACGTCCTAAAAATTCCACAAGCTAATTTTCAGCTCAAATTGTCAAATCCAATTGAGCAATTATAACAATACAAGGTCTACAATAACAAAACGGGGAACAAGTTCACCTCTGGAAATAATCCCTTGTTCTTCGATATATATATATAATCGGAGCGACAGAAACGAAGGGGAAGGATAGCTCGTGCCGTTAACCTTGGCCCAGCAGCATCAGTAAGCTCTCTCTCAATGCGAGAGGGTGTTTTCCATTCCCTATATATATAATACGAATTCCCTTGCCTTGTCAGTTTGCCCGTTCGCCAAAACATATACACGTACACATTGAGGCATTTATACAAGACATATATTATATACATATTCAACAGAAGCTCATAGAAATACATAATTGGTATATAATATAATATATACATATACATCTTATCAGGGGCGTAGCGTGACATTTTAATATGGGGTTGCAATTTTATCAATCAAGTTTATTTCGGTAATACTACTTCAAGAAATGGAAAAGAACCTGATCAGTATGTCAGCACTGTTATGAAATTGATAGCGGTTCGGGATATCATCAAACTAAAAGTATCAAATGCTGATAAAAATGATCAAACTACTAAGGAATTCAACATTATAAATGAGCCAAATTTATTTTAGAAATCATAACTTGTAACTTTCGAAATTTTGATTTAAAATACGACATAGCCTCTATATATGAAGCACAAAGAATGTTTGCCCAGTTTTTAAATTATTTAACATATTTTAGTGATGGTTATGCTGTAGAGTATAGAAACTGCAAGAACTTTTTGAGTCTGTGTCATCACAGTCAGGACTTCGAAGTCAATGCGGTGGCGGTCAACGCCGCATTGACTTCGAACTTCTTTAGGAAAATATTGTGGACAAAGTTTTCAGTTCTTGCACAATCAATATAGAAAACATTATCCATTCAACAACTCGCAAACAGATTTAAACAAGCTAAAACAGTTCCTAGAACTCGCAGCTACACCACTAGTTTGTGCATCTATGAAGATTTCTATAAGAACTAAAAGAGTTAGTATGAATGAGGACTTAAGTTTTCAATTTCACAAGAGAAAAAGTTTCTACCACAAAGTTTTCAGAACCTCTACATTACCAATTACATAGCATATTGCCGTGATCTTTATATTTTTAAGAATTATAAAATTTATTAAATAGTTAAGTTATAGAATAAGAACATTAAGTTTTCGTTTAGAACGTATATTCTAATATAATAAGCATAAGTTAAAAGAATTACAACAAGTAAAAATGGGTTGCCTAACCTTTAAGAGCCAATGTCATTAAGAAAATGTATATATAAAAATTATGATGAAAACATTAATTTAAATGGATAAAATTAGATTTTAGACTTGTACAATAATCTCAATTCATGAGAGAGTTTTATGATCATATTTAAAAGTGTAGTAAATACCTGATTCTTATAACTAAAAACATTAAAAGGATATATACGTATGTCTCTTTATCCGAGACGACACATTGATGAGGTTTATGTTTTAATAAATGCAGAAGTCAAAATACATTTTAGAAGTTTTGTATGCATAAACACAAGGGCTTCAAGAATAGCAGAGCAAATCATGTGTGGTTTTAAAAAACCTGCAAAGAAGAAATAACATTAAAATTGTTTGTAGCTGTATGTAAATCGACATACTAGAAGCAGAGAAAAACTGGATGGAACTTGAAATTAGTGCGCTGGATGCGAGTACTCTTTGTAATACAGTTTTCATGAAGAAAATTCCAGTTGTACATAACGTGTTCCCGATTGTATCCAACAAAGGTATCTACAAAAAGAAGATAAGAATAACTTTAATCAATGGGAAAAAGAAATATATAACTAACAATGAGAGAGGCAATACATTCGTATACAAGTATAATGAGGGATGGTATTAAGAAAAAAGAAGAACATACCCACAGAAAACGAAGAATAGCAAGTGTGCGTGAACTTTCAATTTGAGTAACGCCATTTGTATATACATTAACTGCCAAATGCGGGATATGTATTTATGTGATTGAGAAAACTTAAAGGAAGTAAAAAATGAACCAGACGATACCAACATAAATATTAGTTGAATAGTTGGCGATCTGAATAAGTAGCTATCTTTTGTTTTAAATTATATAAGGCCGCGAAAATGAATGGAGAGAGAGATGAATCGAGTCCTTTGAACTTGTTAGACGTACAAATTTTTGAGATCTTTTGAGATAGTAAAAAGAATGAGATTAGGGGTTTTATACACTACTACAAATTCATTATTAGTTTTCAATGTATTAAGCTTTTGTTTTTGAATTCAAGTTAAATTTTAGTTTTATTATTGTTAGTTAATTTTTGCATTTAATAATTTAATTTTTATGTTCTATTATAAGATTTTTCAAAATGGAGGACATGAATAAAATGGAATTTGACAAATTGTATGATGAACTTAAGTAAGTTTTTGAAATGAATATTCAATTTTAACTAATTGATGATGTAAGACGTACTCTAAAAGTACTATGTGAGAATACTTGCTTTGAGCATCATTAATTTAAATAAATATTGTCTTGTTAAATTGGATTAATTCTTTTTGTAATAGTGGGAAGATAGTTAATGGTGTTGAGGGCACTGCAAGTACTATGTGCAAATATTTGCTTTTAGTGAATCATTAGGCATCATTAATGATTATTTTAGTCAGTCTTAATCAAAATTTTCAAATAAATTAATACGAATAGACAGGGATGTTCTTGATGGGCAAGCGCCAAGCCGTTAAATGTACTATGTGCGAATATTTGCATTTAGCGATTGGTATGGGTCATTTTCAAGACATTCTCGTTGCGAAAGTTTAGATCATCAAAGGCACTATGTGCGAATGTATGTCTTTGTTGAAATAAAAATTAGCTTCGTATGGGAAAGATTATTTTTTTTGAATCAATAAATATTGTTATATTAAAAATAAAAATAGCAAGATAATATTTTTTCTCATATCAGTATAAAAAAATTATATTTTTTTTATGTTCTTTTATTGTAAAACAAAAATACTTGATATAGCCACATGATAACATTGTTTTGTTACTGTTTTTCTAAAAAAGGATTATAAACATTTTTCTGAAATTTAAACTTTATTTTTATTATTGACCTTATCCACATATAAACTAAATAAGAGACACACCAGAGTAAAAGAAGAAAGAACACTGCTAGAACTCACAGGAATAAATGAAATGCTGTTAGGGAATAGACTTATAGGTAAAGATATGACGATATTTAATGCATTATCAGCTATCATTAAAAATATTTATGCAATCTTTGTAGCGTTAAGGTTACAGCAATATGTTTATGACAGTTACTGTTTTTTAGAACTATTGTGTCAAAACACGATGAGAAAGGTGACACTAAAGCAAAATTGATGTTTCATTTAGTACCTGCTCCATCATTTCACTGGCCGTCTAGAGAAGACATTTATTACTTGTCTTTTAATAGCGTAATTGCCAAAATCAGGACTCCTGTTACCAAAAAATCAGGTCGAGTTACTAGTTCCCTTAAATAGAAAATAAATTTGTGAAACAGCAATATTTACAGGTTTTCAGCAAGCCCCGTCCCTCAAACTAACAAGGAAGAATTTGTGATACCATTTAATGTTTATCACCCATTTCATAAGTTTTTTTTAGGTTTATAATCGTAATAAATATGAGTTGAAAGTAGTATTTATTATTTTCCAAATATAACACACTTTATAGACAAATAGCATGTCCAGGTTTGTAATTTAAAATGAAAGTTTTTAATCCTAAAAAATAATATACAAGCAGCTAAAGTCCCATTAATTTTATTTCACATTCTATTAGATCATACAACAAAATATATTTAAAAAAATGAATTGAATTGGTTACTACACAGCCCACCTCATACCTAATTTTGAAAAAAACTTGTTTTCTTAGTTCGACATTGGGAAAGTACATATAGTTATACTTTTTTCTTACTATGGTACAAAGCAATACAATATAATATTAAAACTATATTTAACAGCGACTGCAATTGGTATCAAGGGAAAGAAGAAATTTGAATACATATAGGTATAAAAGGGATAAAATTGAAACAAGTGAACACATTAGAGTATTTAGTAGAGGTGGGCAAAACGGTTTATTTCTATGATTCGGCTCACTCGGTTCAGCCCCTCATTGTGAGCCGTATTCCGGAACCGGCTCATATGAACCGTGTGGATCCGTAATAGCATACCGTTCCAGGAACGTGTAGGACATGTAATACTCGGCGCCCCCGTCAGCTCAAACGAACCGGGATGATAATTTAGGCTGCGCGCACACCAATTATACAAAATGTTTGACAAATAATTTATTTGAAGCTATAATGCACACAAATTTGTCGAATTATCAGATTGTTGTACACAAATTAAGCAAATATATGTAAAACTAAATTATACATTCATTTGGTATTTATAATTATTGAAGAGAATGCCATTCGAACATAAAGTAATTAGAACTAGAGCATTTCATAATTTTCATTGCATTATTAAATGGCAATTATGATTATGATGCAGGTGTAATAAAAATATTTGTAAGAATTTTGTAACTCACAGGCAACTAATAAATTAAATATTTTATTTTATTATCCAAAGGAATATTTTTGAGAACTATATAAATAACAAATAAGTACTGTTATGCGTCTTTGACCGACATAGAACAGGCAAAAAAATTGAATTTGATAAATACCTAAATGAACCGATAATCAATAGGCATCAAGATGCACTAACATGGTGGCATTAAAGAAAAGATGTCTATCCCAGAATTTACGAAATAGTAAAAAAACGTTTATGTGTCTTGGCTACATCTGTTCCGCGCGAGCGCATTTTTAGTAAATCTGGGAACATTATTACAGACAGGAGACGTCGATTAACAACCGCGAAAATATCACAAATCATATTATTTAATTATAATTTGTAAATTATCAATGTAGAATTTAGATCTATACGTAAGTTATTTAGTTATTTTTACATTTTGATATTCACTTCAGTATATTCATTTTATATATTTATACAATATGCAGTTATCTTGTACAAAAATAAATATTTTAGTGCGCAGTGCGTACCCTACCTGTTATATAATATCAAGTGATCCGAGATCCGGTTCATTGAAATTTAGTGAACCGGCTCTCTCGGTTCCCTGCTGGGATTCGGTTCGTTCGTGAACGACCCACCTCTAGTATTTAGGCGCTTCACTGGAAGAGCGTGGGAACAACGATATTGAGATACACCAAAGAATCTAAAAGGCTAATAAGATGTATTACTAGTGTTGTAAAGTTTCATGAAATTTATTTTTTTGAAATATTTCAATAATTACAGGTTATGTTAATGTTAACCTCACTTCGATATTGTATAGCCAGTTGTTAAATGTTAATACTATATAAATTTAAGTAATAATAAAGGAAATATCTAGAAACAAACACTCAAAAACGCCTTATATAAAAAACAACAAACAACAAAAAATGCATTTCTTATAAACTATTAAAAAACAGTTAAACACAAACAATACAATAAATAATAAAACAATTCTCTAATAGATATTTATTAGGTAAATCTTATAAATTTTGTCTATAACTTTATTCACTTCCGTAGCCCTATATACGAGGTAGGCGCCATAGATTCTCGGCCTGACAGGCTTATACAGGTTCAGACATTATAAATATGACGGTTCGAAGCCTAGTAGTTTTTAGTAACCAGCCGACCAACGTGACTAGCGCACTAAGATATCTGAAATAACGAAAATTGAGTACCGCGCGGTCATTAAATTTTTAAGAAAAGAAGGGCATACACCTTATCACATTAAACAACGTTTAGACGGCGTTTGCGGTGATTCATCTCCTTCGTATTCAACTGTAAAAAAGTGGGCCAAATGTTTCCGTTTGGGACAAGAAACTCTAGAAGGTGCTGATCGGTCGGGTCGATCAATTGACGTGATAACACCTCAACAAATTTCAATTATTGATCATTTAGTGCTAGACGATCGCCGTTTGATACATTTCCGAACAAGTGTTCGCCGAATTCTCCACGACCATTTGGGTATAATTAAAATTAGTGCTAGATGGGTACCGCGACTTCTTTCTGCTCTCCAACGTGAACGTCGCGTCGTGTCGAATGTGCGCAGTGGTTTTTAAACATGTGTGGAGACGATCCAAAACTGATTTTGGTGTTCATTGTCACAGGGGATGAAACAATGGTTCTGTTTTACGATCCTCTATCGAAAAGGGAGTCCATGCAATGGCGGCGATCTGATGAAACTCGTCCAGAAAGGCGAAAGTCGTTCAATCAACGAAAAAGGTGTTGGCCAGAATATTCTGGGATTGTGAGGGCATTTTGCTAATTGACTTTAAAGAGCACAATACAAGTATGAACGGCACATATTTTGCGTCTTTATTGTATAAATTAAGGGACAGTATTCGTGCAAAACGTCGTGGAAAATTGACAAAAGGTTTATTGCATGACAATGCTCCCGTCCATACTGCCGCCATTTCACAAGCTGCCATCCGCGAATGCGGCTTTCAAGAATTGAAAAATCCAGCGCATAGTCCGGATATGGCTCCATGTGATTTTGTTTGTTTTCTAGTTTAAAAAAAGACCTTAGGGGACGTAGTTTTAAGGACGATAGTGAGTTGCAAGCAGCTGTTACAGTACCTTTTGACGCAAAAATTTCAGATTAATTTTACAAGGGTATCGAATTATTAATTAATCGTTGTAATAAATGTATAGAAGTTAGGGGAGATTACATTGAATAATAAAAATTCGTATATTGTTCCAAGTTTCTTTTTTGTATATCAGGCCGAGAATTTATGGCGCCTACATCGTATCTACTGCCGTTTATATAACGGTAGACTCGTCATATTAAAGTTGTTTGTGTATATATTGTGTGTCAAATTTATTTCACCGTAAATGACCGTAATAATACATATTTTGTTTATATTACGTATTCATTTACAGAGTAAATAAGAATATAAAAAATATTTTTATTTATAAAATCGCTTTGACACATCTACCCAACTGTATATATATATATATATATATATATATATATATCGGTGCTTATATACGCTGGTATACCAGCAATACTTTCCATCTGTTACTTGCTATATGTATATGTATATGTATATCAGTACAATTAAAGGAGTCAAGACCGAAAGCCCGTGGTAGTGTAGTGGATAACACACCTGACTAGTAATCAGGAGATTTCGGGTTCGATTCCTGGACCGCTGGGTAATTTTTAAAGATTAAAAATTACCTAATTAACAATTAAACTAATTTTAATTAATTTGAAATTAGTATTGACCTCTAAATCGTCCAAGAAATTTAATTATATATATGCACATGAATATGTGAATAAGGTCAAGAAAAATTTAGAATTATTTATATATATATATATATATATATATATATATATTTACCCGTCCCTGGACTTTTAGGGGACCGGGTAAAATTCAAGGTCTACAGTATAGAGTATGAATCAATGATCCTTCAGTCGATGCCGCCACCTCCTTCGGTCCTCCGACTCATTCCTGACTACCCCCGAACCGCTCTATCGCAATTGGCAACCACTCTTTTCTGTTTTCTTCAAGGTCTGCTGAATCAAGCAACGTCACGCAAATCATTTTCTATGGAAGTCCTAGAAAGGGAATTCTGTATATCCCACTATATATACATACATACACATAAAGATTCGAAGGGGAGGATGCCATAAAAAATGAAACAAAACTGGGGGAGCGAAGCTCTATCGGGGATGATCCGAAGGTTCTCCCTTAACTTGCGGAAGATGCAGAGATGAACGATAACGGTGGAGGAATTCTTGATGGGGCAACAAAACAAACAAGGTTGAATTCAGTCAAGATTTTGTAAACAGTAGTTTATATTTAGTTTGCACGATATTGCGATTTTTAGAAGACATCATCTAGAAAAATAAATTAAGTTTAGAGCCAGAAAAATATATACACAGTGGCTACTAAAAAAGTCTTATCACACATTTCATGAGTAAGGTGCAATTTTGTTTAAATGTGATTCCTTTGAGTGATACATTATTTAAGAGATTCTTTATACAAGTTACGGCAAGCTGTATTGATCATTTCACAATGTTTATAATATGTTATAAGATTGGCTAATCCATAAAAAAGGAAGACAAAGCTAAGAACAATTCTTATGAATACGTTACAATATTCACTGCTTGTTCAGCCAAATAATGGATAACCTGAATATTAGTTTTTATATCTATAATACGAGGGCGACCTGAAATGTTTCCGGAATCGCACGTTGAAGTGGATTCATTGGTCGGCAAGAGCAACCCTTTTTATAGCAAATGTTAAAATTTCAGACTTCTACTGCCAATAGTTGTTATTTAAGAGTGTGTTTTGTGTAGCAAGTAGGCGGTTTCGCAAAAATGGATAAAATCGAATTTCGTACAGTGATAAAACACTTCTGGATGGCTGGGAAAACGGCCACGGAAAGTCGAAGTATTTTGCTAGAGGTTCATGGCGGATCTACTCCGTCATTTTCGACCATCAGCGTCTGGGTGAGCAAGTTCAAACGTGGCCGCACAAGCACAAGTGATGAACCACGCAGTGGACGCCCAAAAACTGCTACCAACGATGAAATGGTCGACGAGATTCATGATGTCGTGTTAGAAATTTTGGGAATGAAAAAGCTTTCGGCGCGATGGGTACCGCGTTTGCTCACTCCAGAGCAAAAACAAAATCGGGTGATCGTTTTGGAGGGGTGTCTGACCAGGGTTCAACGCAATCCAAGAGATTTCTTCATGCGTTTCGTAACCGTGGATGAGACTTGGATCCACCACTACATACCGGAGACTATGGAACAATCGAAGCAGTGGAATTTTCCGGGCGAATCAGCTCCGAAGAAAGCAGAGACCGTTCCATCGGCCGGAAAGGTCATGGCGATCATTTCTTGGGAATCCAAGGTGTGATACTCATCGACTAACTGCAGAAGGGAAAGACGATAACGGTGCAATACTACAGCGATTTATCGACCCGATTCGATGCAGTATTGAAGGAGAAACGGCTTCGTTTGCAGCGGAAAAAGTGCTCTTTCACCACGACAATGCACCGGCTCATTCATCCCGCATCGTCTTGTCCAAATTGAGTCAGTTGGTTACGAATTAGTTTCTCATCCTCCATATTCACCGGACCTAGCCCCCAGCGACTTTTTCCTATTCCCAAACCTGAAAAAATCGCTGGCAGGAAAGAGATTTGCCTCAAATGAGGAAATCTTGGCCGCTACAGATGGCTATTTTGCAGACCTCGTAACATCTTATCTTTCCGACGGCTTGAAGAGACTGGAGCACCGTTTGAAAAAGTGTATTGATCTTCGAGGAGACTACATAAAAAAAAAAAAAAAACCACAGCAATACTGTGTTTTTCTTGTCGATTCCGGAAACATTTCAGTTGGCCGCGTATTTTAACATTTGTTTTGCCAGTAAACATAAATACACACAAATAGTAAAACATATACAATGTAAACCACAAAACATGTAGACTAAACAATCTAACTAAGGTAACTGTGCATGGAGTTCTGTCATACGTACTGCAGAACCTGTGCTCAATTATAAAATTCTTCAACAGTTTCTTAAAGTTAAATAGACCCCAGTCCCAGATATATGTTGGCAATTTATAAAATAGTTTACAGGCAGTTATGAGTGGGGATTTTTGATGAAACAAGTGATATGATCTGTCCACAGCTAAGTTATTTCTATTACGAATCCTGTAATTATGCTTCTCACGGATTAGAGAAAATCTATGCTTGTTATTACAAAATATGTTAAGAGTTTATAAATATAAATAGAGGTAAGGGGTACATATTCCCTTGGCACGAAAGGTGCTCCTACAGGACTCATGGTACAGCAAATTAAAAACAAGTCTGAACATATGCTTCTGCAGAACAAACGCTCTTTGTGTATCCCTTGCTTGGCCCTAGACAATAATATTATAGGAAATTACAGAGTAAGCATAATAAACGCTAGAAAGAATTCGGCGTTCAAAATGTTTCTTAAAGTGTGCAACATACCGTATGTGTCAATTTTCATTAGGTATAGGGATTCAATGTTTACGTGCGATTTATACGTATACAAATAATACGTGGCAACGTGTGTCACCCCTACCCTCCGTCACCAATCCCGGCAACAATCGACATTACAACGATTTTCTCCGATCTCCCCACCAGATTTTACATTCAATCTTTAGCTGCGAACACGTTGCGATCTAGTCTGCCATAAAAGCAGTCTTATTACTGGAACGGGAAACATCAAATGGCCGCCGCGATCTCCTGATCTACTAGTTTATTATTATTTTCAGAATCCTTTTTTATTTGCCTTATTTTAAATTTTATTAGAATTACGCTTTTGTTTCTGCATTTACCGAAAAGAAAAAGAAAAACAAATCCTTGCAACGCGTAAATATTATTTCTGAACGCATTACAAACACCCAAGTCAATGGTCCAACAGTTACTGCTATAACTTGAGCTTGTATCGGTCGCGCTCGCATTGGAAAGGAAAGTAGGGGTGCCATGTTGTCACTTATTGCATGAATTAATCGCCTATGGCTAATGAAAATTGACACATGCTGTATAATATGCCCTCCGAAGCTTATCGCACACGTAATCAACTTAGCTTTCCCATGACATATTTTCATCGAAAATTGTACTTAAGAATTTACAATTTCTAGAAACCTCAATAATTTAATGATTAAATGTTATGACCAAACCGGAGCGCGTTCTGTTTGTTGAAAAATTTAATAATAATCGTCTTATGATGATTGATTATTAATTTGTTGGCACAACACCAGTCCTCAAAATTCTGCAGAACTATATTGATTTTATTTTTGAGTTGTTCTAGATCCGGATGGGAAACCACTATTGCTGTATCATCAGCATACAGAAATATTTTGCCATAGTTAATGAAACTAGGTAGGTTATTTATAAATAATAAAAATATTAATGGACCTAGGACACTGCCCTGTGGAACTTCAACGTCTACATCATATTCCCCCGATCTGACATCACCCAGTCTAACAACGATTTTCCTGTCTTTTAAAAATGAGATAATCCATTTGTTTAATTCCCCGCTCAGTTTAAATATTTCTCAGTTCTTGATCCGTGAGGGTTAATAGGTTTCTGCATAACTATGCCGAAATTACACTTGAAAGCAAAAACTGTGTTTTGAACATTACCTCCTCCTACTTTGTAGGCTTTTCTCTACGATTATGTTCACTATAGATAGAATCAAGATCGGTCGGTAATTTTCTACGTTCCGTCTGAATATTGTGGATATTCATGATCTCACACATAACACCTCTAAATACCATGGTTAATTACTACACTACTGGATTTCGAATCCCAAAAGTATGGAGAAATCTCGCATCTAATAATAATATCAAAGCCTAAGATTTATAGAATTGCCCAAGATCATCATTTATTTAATGGTAAATTTGTAATACGTAACTCATAAATTCACTAACCTAAATTCTGTCCATAAACTGTCAGACCTATGTTATTTATTAGCGGGCCTCCTCAAAGGCACTGCATATACAATTTATACATGATAAAGCAATAAATCAGAGATTAAAGAAAGGTTCCTGGTAGAATAGCAATATTTTATTTCACTTCATCTTTTTTATTTTTCGTATTTTCATGCAATTTTGACTTTCAAGCTCCCAATACAACAACTAGAGTGCCAGAGTGATGTATTATATACAAATAGAGTTATAACAATCTGTAGAGTAAATGTGCCAATTCTCTTTTCGAAATAATTTCCTTTAACTGCTCACAACTCACAAGCGGAAAGAGAAAGAGAGGAAAATTGGACGCTCAGGTGACTGGGTAAGATTCAAGGTCTCGTTTGGAATGAATCAATGATCCTCCGTGCGCTTCTCCTACTCTTTTGCCACCCTAGGACCGCACGCATCAAGTCAAGGAAGTCGTATTTTCGCGAAACAGCGGCGCTCGCGGGCAACAATTGTTTACCCACACGTGTATACAAAACAAAGTAGCGTCAAAGCTTACACAAGCAGATGTTTCGTTCAGCATTCTTCTGAGATTTAGATTTTGAGCGGGTGATATTTAAAATTTAATATATATACTTAGGGAGGAAATTTATTTTTGTATTTAGGAATTTGTTAGGCCTGTCATTTCGTGAGGTATGTTGGTGAAAAATATGTTTTATTTATGTATTCATAAACATACATATTGCTGTGGTATTTCTATCATGAATGTATGTGCAGATATTATATTGTTAAACATATACTAATTTACATATTTTATGATAATATGGATGAAGTTTATCTGGGACAGTGATGGATATTATTTTGATTTGACAGATTAATGTTAGTAGTGTTAATGGTTTCCGTTAATAGTAAAATTAATTCTTAATTGAGATGTTTTCAAAAAAATATATATGAAATTGTCATACTGTTATGTAAAGATTAGACAAGGCAAAGTAAGGTCAAATTATAATTTATAGAGTATTTTTCATGGGCGATGAGACATCGGCCCCTCGTGTCCCGTGTAAATCATGATTAATATCAGTAACTATAGAAATTCTTTAAAGAAAAATGATTATTTTAAAATATATTACATAGTAGGTAAAACTATTACAAATACTTCAGAAGCGAAGAGATAATATTTTTGTTCTAAAAAAGGTTTATCTGTGCTTCAGAGAATTAAAAGCGCAATTGAAGCGAACCCCGATCCACTTCAATAACAACATCCTCGCAGTCGTCCTTCGCTACGTTATATACCGGGTGTATTATGAAAAACCTTTCGTGCTGTAACTTTTTTATTTTTTATCCGAATGTAATAAATTATACGTCGAACTAAATCGTTTTAAAAACAGTGTAACGTGATCCGCTTTGATTTTTTTTTGACACTTTGTTTTTGACAGACAGCAGCAAACTGTGTTTTTTTAAATTGTACTATATTTTTTTTTTTACTTATTCAAATATATTTTTTTTTCTTAATATGAAACTGTAAACAACGATACCCTTGTATGAAAAAAAAAACGAGAAATTGAAGGTTTTTCTTTTTAGTTCAGTTTATTCTGGTTTTTCGGAACACAGAGATTTCCTAAATGCATTTTAAATACTCTATTTCATTTTATTACCAGCAAATGTGTGTACCATTTAAAATCACTTACATTATGGGGTATAGCCCATAAAGTATTATAAACCAATGTTATCAGTGTTTCATCAGTAAGATAATCAACATCTCTCGTTAAATAACAATTGTGAGATTTACTGTGTAAATAGGTTTAAGTGTTTTTATTAAAATAAAGAAAATTGTGAAAACACTCCTAGTTTCAGTATAACTGACACCAAATAAAAGAAGTAGGCTTATACGGAAGTTACGTCCCGTGAGCGGTGGGTCAACAACAACATTTACAGTGTTTATTTTAAAAATTTAAAAATCAAGCAGTCATATTGAACGATAAAAGTGCATTCAATGATTTATTAAGCAGGATATTACAAGTATGTCATGAAATACCACCCAATCTTATATTAAACGCAGCAGTTGGAGTTAATAGAAGGTGTCAAATGTGTTTGGAACAAAATTTCGAACATTTGATTCATTAAAAGCTATGATAGCTTGATTTCTGTAAATTTCGTAGTTTGTTTTTAATAACAATAAATTTGTCACTCAATTTAATGGAGGTGTCTTCAGGAAATAAATCTTTATTAGAATAAGTACAAAAAAATATGTAGTACAATTTAAAAAAAAAAAGTGAACTACTGTCTGTCAAAAAAGAAATGTCAAAAAATTGTTTTTTTAATAACAGGTTACAGTGTTTTAAAAACGATTTAGTTTGACATATCATTCATTAAAATCAGATAAAATATAAGGAAGTTACAGCATCAAAGGTTTTTCATAATACACCCGGTATAAATCATAATTCTCGGGTTTAATTTCCAGGAGATGAAACTTTATAGTTCTTTCTAAGATTTTCATTAAATTAATTTTAAAATGTTCGCAATTGTCTGTTCAACTGTATTTAATTATTATTCTACCATTTATTATTGAAGGGTATGGTTTGGGTTACTGGGCCAATTTGCTTTTAAAGTTCTTTAATCACATCATATAACTTGATAACCTTTCATGTAGGCTTAATAATCAGTATATTTTCTGAAGATGTAGCTTTTAGTATAGAACTGTAAATTGGCACCATCTCATGACTACATAAACAACTTTTGTTTGTAGTATGAGGGATGTTACAGGATTTTAGTTAATTCTATTATATGTTTTAGAAGTTTGTTTACTTTTCCATTTCTCTATTACTTATGCATAATAATTCAATTTTCCCCTGATACCGAACAAGTGGTTTTTAAAAAAATTTCTGTCTCTCTCTCTCTCTCTGTGTGTGTGTGTGTGTGAGACCACTATAGCGGTCAAACCGCTGTAGATATCAATTCCATATTTTGTATTTACGTGTATAATATCCCTCTTGAGATCTGATGAGTTTTTCAGTAAAATCGGTGGACCGGAAGGAGCAGTTTACTTCAATGAAAAAATCGAATATTGCCAATATTTCGTCAACTACTAACTTTAAACAAATTTATAAAGAATTCATAAGTACTTAAAATTAAAATTGAGAAGAATTTTATTTAAAAAGTTTTTCGAAATACCTACCGGAAGTACGTCTTTTACTCCTATCGAAAATCGTTACGGGTACAAAAGTATTTCAAACATAATTTTCATAATCTTCTGTATAAAAAAAATTTGAAAATTCAGTCCGGAAGTGCTACTTTTACTCTATTCGAATAGCGATTTTTTGCAAATATGTTACGGGTATAAATGTATTTAAAACATAATTTTCATTATCTTTTGTATTAAAAGAATTTCAAAATTCAGACCGGAAGTACCACTTTTGCTCTATTCGAATAGCGATTTTTTTGCAAATATGTCGTAAATTATGCATTATATATATATTTATCAAGAGTACAAAAGTATTTACTGCTAGATTTACAATATTTTTTGTATAAATGAAATTTCAAAATTCGGATCGGAAGTAACACTTTTACTCTTAGGGAGTAGCACTTTTTTTCGAGTATCTTGCAAAGTATGCATTCTATAGCGATTTATTAAGAGAATAGAAGTACTTAGAATAGGATTTTAAATAAATTTTGTGTAAAAAAAAAAGAAAGGCGTGTGGTGGCCACACCTCATTTTTTTCAATTGCTATTAGTTAAGAGACAAGTTTAAAATCAGCATTTCAGTAATGAAATATTGATGAATTTGTTCCTTTTGGTAATATTGAATTTGATCCTTTTGATAATATTATTTGTTATATTACACAAGATTTGTATTATTATTGTCTTCTCATTACTGGTTATGTAATTTACTTTTATTATGTTTTGTAGTATGAGTATATGTATCAATAAAAACATTCTTCTGGAAGCATATCACAAATTAATACTTTTTGATGTTTCTATGTCTGTAACGAAACACCGTTTGAAATGATTCACCAAAATCAAAGTGGTAAAAAACATCGTAGAAAGTGTTTTATTTGTATCATACAGCTTCTTTCTGTACTAAAGTGCAAAGCTTAGCGACCTAATTTATACATTTCAACATATACAATATTTTCAGAACTCTTACATAAAACACATTTAATATGTATGTAACACGTGCTGTTTATCCAACTATACTCTTACACACCTGATGTGATGACAACCAATTTGGACAAGGGTTACGCAGAGAGGGAAAGGGTTAGATATTATATGTACTATTCGAAAGATCAAATGAAAGGCAGGTAGCGGCAACTGTTACGGCACACTCTCGGGTTTATAATCCACAGAAAGAGGGGTCGACAATATGCAATCCTAGATTAAAAACATACCCACCAGAGAGAAATGAATGGCAGAGTTGCAACTTTCAGTAGTATAACCGGATGGAGAGGAGCCTGTTACCATTCAAGCGAATTAACCCTTAACGCAGATGCAATTTTTGTTATATTGTACCCACATCTTTTCGGCGATTTGATATGTTGTACGTACGTTCTTACCTGGTGTAGCAGAGAGAAATGGAAGATCTCGTTTATCTTTTCTTTTACATTATTAGTATAATCTAAATATTAGGCAAAATATTATTTTCTGAAGCATGTTCGCGTTTTAGTTAATCTGGCAGATGCAGCATGACAAATTATTGGAAACTAACATTTATGAACTCCAACTAGAAACTTTGTCAATCGCCTTAAACGTCAATGTTTAAAAAATTAAATGCAAATAACTTGTTAATAAAAAATGTTTTGATATTTTTAGTCCCGGGAAACGATTCAAAATATTATTAGGTATTTAATGGTCTTAAATTAGTATTCTGAATGTGTGTCTAAGTAGGTACTGTTAATAAAATCTTTCGTTCCTGGAGGTGATTACTCAAGTTTAATTGAGGTAATTGCCAATATCTGAAGTGTAACTTGTGTATTGATACAGTTACTCGGGAAATATAAAAAATTTCATTTTATAAATAAGGGTTGTTTTGCCAGTGGCGGTAAAACTTGGGTTTCGGCCGAAGGTCGGCTTGGCTCCTAGGGCGTGGCTTGCTGGAGTAGTAGTGGTGGTGCCGGTATCCTCCCCCAAAAATCTTAACTATTTTGGTCGAGAATGTTTGTTAATAAACGACCATAAATAACCAAACTTTACTGTGTCGATTAGTGCAAGTTAAAAAAATATCTACTACTACTGCCAACATTTTGCAGAATTCTTTTTTGTTACGTATGTGGTGTAAATTTCAATCTAACTTTGCACAAAATTTCATTCGCTTTTCTTTATAAATAAGATCCATTTTGGCGGTGGCGGCAAAACTTGGGTCACCCGCTAATGAATATGTCCTACATAAAAACTATTCTACTATAAAAATCATAGTATAACCAAATAACCCATTCTGTGACGTATGCCGATCAAGTAAAACTCCCCTTAAATATGTTAGTTATATAACATGTTTGACGAAGAAATGTCTGCAGACTTAATTTATATTTTCAATATTGCTATATGCAGTAGAAAGTTGGTCTTTGACGAACGCTCTATTATAAAAATGGAAGCTTATGACATGTGTGAACAAGAAGTCATCTTTTAAGTTTGCACTGAATACACTGAAAATATATTTGCACATCACCTGAGACAAGTGTACAATATCTCATTTAATAAAAAATTAAATACAATACAAATTCATTCAAGAATGACGATTACCGATCAATAAATCAACAGAAAACATATTTATACGTAATATGATGGTCAGATTGCCCAAAATTTCCTACCACCTGTGATGATTATCTATACCTGTTGTCCCATGGTATTCTTCTGAATGGTCTGTACATGCATGCCTCTGCGTTAATGAATTCAATGGAAATTTCATGAACACTTAGTAAATTACTCACGCAGTTTTTCGTTTAAACGAAAAGAGACAATGTTAAGTTCATTGTCCGTTCATTGTTCCTCGAGTTTAACGACCCAGGAGGAGCATATAGTATAACAAGAGACATATTGTAATGGCCATTTTATACATCACCACACACACACACACGTTACGCGTACAAGAAGTATGTATGTGATGGAATACGTGCTCGTCAGTCACATATTCGTTTCTCAGATCTAGAAAAGTCGGTGAAGATGTAAACTATTTACTGCATTTACAAGAAAAAACAGAGATGCGATCAGAATTTGATATTAGCAATCGTTTATATTCACTGGTATTTTCAGTACATGTTCAAAACCCAAGACTCGTTAAATAGGGTAAATGCACCAGTACCTGATCGATACAATGTGCTTAAAATATTTATAAAGAAGGAAATAGAAATGTCCAGGTCATTAGATGAACACAAGAGATACATCATATATGTATATAAAATGCCAAAAAGATAATTAGGAAATAATAAACTGGTTAATAAAATTCCATTATTTTAATTTTTCTTTAGAAGCAATGTACAATTTTCGTTTCTTTTATAGTTGAAGGAAATTAATACTATCCCAGTGCCTGAAGGCGGTACCCGGAAGTAGATCATTTTATATACAATTAAAAAAATTTAAGCATAAGGGATAGAGATTTCGATTTTGTTGTCTTGAAGAGAATTTAACACAGCACTGGCGGACTGGTAGTATTTTCAATATATTTTTGTACTCATCGTTATTCACAGAAGTATCTGATAAAATATAAAATAAGATGAATAACAAAAATGTATCCTGATATACTGAAAGCTTCGTTGCTTCTCCAAAAACTTGATGCTTTCGGGTGTTCGACTGGTTTGCTCAAGCTCTTGTCTTCATATCTTTGTCATCGGCATGTTACGTATGCTACAACGGATTCCAATCTAGTCACTTTATATCGACTTCAGATGTTCCGCAGGGATCACACCTTGGTCTCTTGCTATTCAATATATTTATTAATGATCTCTTAAATTCTCTGGACTGCTCTGTCCTAGCATATGCGGATGAACTAAAGAAATTCATGGAAATTAGAAGTGATGATAACTGTCATTTACTTCAGGACTTATGTGCAGATAGTTTATGACCGGTATCTATCTCCAAACTAAAATTTTCTTAAATGTAGAAAAATGCGCAACAGTCACGTACACTGAAGTCTCTAACCTCCCCGTCTTCTTTGATTATCACGTGAATCAAATAACAATACCCAGGCATACGCATTTCAATTTTGATATTTTAACTTAAATCCCTACTTTTGAACCGACTTATAAATAATCCCTTTTTTCTATACAGTTCCCATAATTTTACCTGCTTTATTTTTGTATGGTAATTTTCTTTTAATTCGTTATTTATTTTATTAAATAAAAACTTTAAGACAACTCTCTTGTTTAGTTTTAATACTTTCTTTTACAGCATAGTATCCTGGATCTTCGATGAGTAACCATACCGACATCATGGAATTAACGTTCCCGTTAATTTCACTATACAACCTTTTATAAACAATTTTAACCACCTACATAATAACCAGTGTAACAATTTGGCGCCCGACGTGGGGCTTTCATTTCAGATCAAGTGTAACAAAACTTACGTGGTTTTGTCACTAAAATAAGTTTCAAATAATGACTATTACATCGTCTTTCTAGGGAGATATACAATCTCGTAAGAAAGCTGGTGATTACATAGTTAAATATTAAGATACTTCCAGGACTTGTCCTCATTTTGCTTTAAGACTTTTCTAGTTTTATTGTTACCTTTAATGGACGGTTTACCAACTCAGAGAAAAATGTAACATAAATAATGGTTTATTGTTTCTTGCATCGTGTTCTTATACTCCAAATTATTGTTTACAATCTCTTTAGTGTGTTTAAGTTTATACAAATAATATTACGTAGAAACAAACAAAAACTATTTTTTCACCGCAGAATAGTATTGTTAACTTCTTCCCGCTAACCGACCTAAAGCTGTAGTAGTTACTTACTGACTTGATTTAAGATTTTGGAACACTCGACGAACGTGAAGGTTTACACGTACCCAAGTGGGAAGCGCAGAGAAAAAACATTCTTCTTTCTTACTCTTCGTTATTTTTACATTTCGCAGCATTCGAGGGATGTTGATGTAAGTCGACGGATTGTCGTGGCACGTGCTTGTTGGGATGTGAGGGGGGTGGATCAGGCCACGTACATACAACACCGATACACCTTGCCGCTATGGTTGAAAACTGGGGTGTACGATGAACGACAGCAGCTGTCTATTACACCACATTGCGGTATCGGTTTCTCCGAAAAGGTGTTCCGTAATTTTGAATGTTGGAGGTAATATGATTATATTGGTATTAGGAAAATTAATTAAAACCAATACTGAGATTTGTTATGCAACTCTCGAAAACAGTCTAAGTCAGGCACTCCATGCCAGCTGTATCCTTTTCATATCGAAGATATTGATACACGGGCAGTAGTATAACAATAATCAAAATGAGACCAGATTAGTGAAGAGAATACTTCGAAAATTCTGTCCAACACTTTTACTTTCTTATACGTAGTATAAGGAAGTATTGTGATGATGAAAATTTTCGACCTCGAAATTTTTGCAGATGTCCACGTTTTGAAGTCCCCTGATACCGAAAAAGTGGTTTTTAAAAAATGTCTGTCTGTCTGTCTGTGACCACGATAGCGGTCAAACCGCTGTAGCTATCAATTCCAAATTATGTATTTACGTGTATAATCTCCCTCTTGAGATCTGATTAGTTTTTCAGTAAAATCGGTAGACCGGAAGTAGCAGTTTACTTCAGTGAAAAAATGTAATTTTGCCAATATTTCGTCAACTACTAAGTTTAAAGATATTTATAAAGAATTCATATGTACTTAAAATTAAGTTTGAGACAAATTGTCTTAAAAAAGTTTTTCGAAATTCCAACCGGAAGTAGGTCTTTTACTCTTATCAAAAGTCAGTTTTCTGCGAATATCTCGCAAGTCATGCTTTTTAGACAAGTACGTTACGAATATAAAAGTATTTAAAACATAATATTCAATATCTTTTGTATAAAAAAAATTCAAAATTCAGACCGGAAGTGCCACTTTTACTCTTATTGAATAGCGATTTTTTGCATATATGTCGTAAGTTAGGCATTTTATATATATTTATCAAGAGTACAAAAGACTTTAGAACTGGATTTGCAATATTTTTTGTATATTTGAAATTTCAAAATTCGGATCGGAAGTAGCACTTTTACCCTTAGGGAGTAGCACTTTTTTTCGAATATCTAGCAAAGTATGCATTCTATAGCGATTTATTAAGAGAATGAAAGTACTTAGAATAGGATTCTGAATAAGTTTTGTATAAAAAAATTCTTAAAATTGTATAGTTTGAAACGCTCATACGTATAAGAAAGTCGTGTGGTGGCCACACCTCATTTTTTTGTATGTACCCCTGTATCGGGTGACACAAGTTTTCCTGCCACCGCCAAAATTTAAAATGTGTCAGTGGCAGCAATAAAAAAACACTAACAATTTTTTTTATTTCACTTTATACTTTCTTATACATAGTATATATTATTATAGGAGTATAATCTCGATCTTGTGACCTGAACAGATTTTCAGTAAATACGGCAGACCGGAAGTAGTAGTTTACTTCAGTGAAAAAATCGAATTATGTCAATATTTCGTCAACTACTAAATTTAAACAAATTTATAAAAAGTTTTCGAAATTTCTAGCGGAAGTAGGTCTTTTACTCTTATCGAAAATCAGCTTTTTAAATATATCGCAAGCCATACTTTCTGGGCAGATATATTATGAGTATAAAACTATTTTTCTACTCCCAAACTTTAATTGTATTATTAGATATGTATGCCGAACCTGTACTTTAACGATGTCCATTATGATATAGATGTTCATTATGATACAAGTTTATATCCAATAGGAATGCGACATTCCAATATTCAAATAATATTCAATATGGCGACTGCATATCTGACATATACAAATTAAATAAATGTGACAGTTCTCTGCAATTTACAAGTAAGTACTTAAAATTTGTGCTTTTTTGAAAAAAAAACGGTAAAAATGAGGGATAATGACAGTGATATGTAAAATTTGAGTCCACCAGAAATTATGGAACAAGCCTTAGTAACCACGAACAATTTATTACCAGCTAAATTCGCAAAGGTGCATAGAAAATTTTAACCTCAATTTATGAAATGGAATGTTCAAAAAATAATGTTTTAATATGGGGGTCGTAGAAAAAATAGTGTATGTAACTCGCATTTAATGGCTATTAAGACACTCGTATTCATTACAATACTCGGCTTCGCCTCGTATTGTAATTTTCTTGCTCGTGTCTTAATAGCTACCATTAAATGCTCATTGCATAATATACTATTAGAGCTTGATTTTCAATACTCTTTGTACAAAAAAAAATTCAAAATTCGGACCGGAAATAAGTCTTTTATTCTTAACGAATAACGATTTTTTGCAAATACATATCTTGTAAATTATGCATTCTATGTATCAAGAATACAAAAGTATTTAGATTTGGAATAATTTCTGTATAAAAGAAATTTCAAAATTCGGACAGGAAGTAAGACTTTCTATAGATATTTCTAAAAGAATAGAAGCACTTAGAATGGATTTTTTGTGAAGATAAAGTAATTAAAATAATGAAACGCACATACGTATATTTTTTTCATTATTTAACATTAATTTTTACATAATTTATTTAAATTAAAATCAAAAATTTAGCTTAGGTTTCCTTAAATTTCTGCCTGCACAGCTGGTGCGTAGCTTCAAAATATTACAACATGCAATAAATCCCAGGCTGGAAGCTTGCGTATATAACCATTGTCGCCTAAATTTATGAACTCCAACTAGAAACTTTGTCAATCGCCTTAAATGTCAATGTTTAAAAAATTAAATGCAAAGAACTTGTTAATAACAAATGTTTTGATATTTTTAATCCAGGGAAACGATTCAAAATATTATTAGGTATTTAATGGTTTTAAATTACTATTCTGAATGTGTGTCTAAGTAGGTACTGTTAATCAAATTTTTCGTTCCTGGGGGTGATAATTTTAGTTTGATTGAGGTAAGTGCCAATATCTGAAGTGTAACTTGTGTATTTGATACAGTTACTCGGGAAATATAAAAAAAATCATTTTATAAATAAGGGTTATTTTGCCAGTGGCGGTAAAACTTGGGTTACGGCCGAAGGTCGGCTTGGTTCCTAGGGCTGGCTCGCTGGAGTAGTAGTGGGGGTCCCAAGCAACATTTTTAGTCGTAGGAACGTAACGGCGACCATCACAAGAACTTTAAAGTTTTCGCCACCAGTCGCCGGAACGTGGTGACTCCGGTCCTATTACGTGCCTGGGACCAAAATGGGGAATAATTATTCGGTAGTAGCTACGTTCCAGCGACGTCCCTGGAACTGCTTCCGCGACGTTTCCCGGACGTTACGGCTACGTAACAGCGACGTAGCAGGGTGCTTGCAGCAACTGTAATGGAACTTCTTAGGTTTCTGACACTCTCAGTCGCTCTCTGTCGCACACCTTCAGCAAAGCTTCAACTATATTCTTATCTCATTCCGTTGTCGAAGCTGGCTTGTAAACTGATGGTAGAATGTAATATAATACTACACGTTGATGGTGTGAGTAGTAACACACAATAATTAGAAATATTAAACACGCGTTGATCATTTTAAAGGATTTCTTGGGTATTAAAGTTATATGCGAATACAAGTTTTCTGACAAATATGATGATGGTACTTAGAAAAATGACAACGCGCCCTTAAAATATACGTTTTCTTAAAAAATTTTTTTTTTAAAAAATATACTACAATTTCGAAATTGTCCATCTAGGCATGTGTATCTGTTTTTAAATTATTCCTGAACATTCTAAACCAACAAATATTCATTGATTTGGTACTTTTAGTACAGCTCTCAAGAAAAATTAATTTTTAATCAGTATTGTGACGTCATTCAACGTTCATGAACAGCAATGGCGTCGCAATTCTGCTCGATAAATATGGCGTATTTTGCGCAAGAGAACTTACAAGTAGTAATTACTGAAATATGCGTCTTTAAAGTACATACTACTTGATAAAAGTAATCGTGTAGTAGCAGCCACTACAAATATTTCCTTTAAAGTTATAGTTGCTACAAAGTAGTACATGGGACCAATTGGTCCACACCCCTGTAACTTTAAAGTTGTGCAGGTTCGTTAAGACTACCATGAAGTAGCACACTACTGTAAGGTTCCCGGTGCCACTTCAAAGTTCCACGTAGAACTTAACCTAAAATTAACACATGATTGCGGTTAGTGGTAGTGAATTATTGTATAAATAGCTTTTTTCAAAGTTCTGGCTACGAAAGAAAAGAATGGAGAAATGGGAGAACGACAAAGTATTGTACTGGCCGCACAACTCAAATCATTCACATAGGGAGACTTTAAGATGCAATCCCGCCAATGCTCCAGAGGAGAGTAGGGTACATTATTCGTACATCTTCAAATTATCGAATATTAACAACTTTAAAGATGCCTTACAGATCGAAAAACAATTAATCGGTTTTAACATATGCAGTAGATCAATGATTAAACTGTCGATTAGTCTATGCATTAAAGACCATTCTCTAAACTGTTGCGAGAATGAAATTTTTGACGAATATACTATTATTTCGTCTTTATAATCATCATCAACGTCATATTTAGGAACAAATAACTCATCATAGCCCTAATAATTGTAGATTTTATCTTTAAAATTTTCAACAAATTTCACATCCTCTTACTTCTGGTTCTGCTTGACAGGCTTGTCCACTGTTAGTCGTTTGAACTGATGACACTGATGCTTTTGCAATAGTTATATTTTTCCTGTGGCCATAATGTAAGGAAATGTCGCCATTACACCTAAGAGCGTTCAGCTGAAGCCTCAGTGTTCGATAAAATATCGACGAATGTCTATAGGCTTTCTGTTGCGACGAATTTTGTTTTCAGACGCCATGAATTCGAACGCAGTTTCATTTCACAGACACGAGCGATACTTATTGGTGAGTGCCTTTGTTATTAAACTCGATGAAGTGAAACTTACCTCGTAGTAATTTTTTAAAAGTAACTGCAACTATGTAGTCGCTCTGAATTTATACGGAAAGTGAAAATTACCTGTAAGTAACATCTCGGAGTAGTAAGAACGTCGAAATTACTATAAATATTACTAAACAGTTCCGTAACTTTGTAGTAATTAATACATGTTCCGATAACGTAGCAAAAACTTTGAGCGTAACTTTCAAGGAATGCTAACTTTAAAGTCACACTTCAGTAATACAAGATGGTTATGGCCACTATCGTTTTCTACTTTAAAGTTCCAATAACTTTAAAGTAATCTTATTTAGTAGCCGTGTGGTTCCAAATACGTTAAGAGCGACTAAGAAGTTATGGGACCATAGAGGACCTACTAGTAGTAACAGTTATGTGACTGCTACTAATAAGATCTGAATTGGAGTAAATTTTACTGCTAAGTCAAATATTTAGTAGCAGTTACGTAACAGTTACCGAGTCCAAGTTCCGGTCTCAGTTCCCGTCACTTTGATGCTGCTTGGGGTGCCGGTATCCTCCCCCAAAAACCGTGACTATTTTGGTCGAGCATGTTTGTTAATAAACGACCATAAACAACTAAACTTTACTGTGTCGTTTAGTGCAGGTTCAAAAAATATCTTCTTTGGTTTTTGGCTGCCAACATTTTGTTTTCTTTTTGTTAAGTATGTAGTGTAAATTTCAATCCAACTTTGCACAAAATTTCATTATTTTTTCTTTATAAGTAAAATCCATTTTGGCGGAGGCGGTAAAACTTGGGTCACGCGGTAATGAATACGTCCTACATAAAAACTATTTAAAAATCATAGTATAACAACCAAATAATAATAAAACATAACTTAGCATTAAGGCAAACGAAACATATAAAGAACATAAAATAACTTATCAATTTGTTTAGTGCTCATACCCTCATATAATTAATTGCCTCTAAAGCAGCCTTATTTTTGATTTCTTTTGTAAACCACGCCTCAGAGGAAGCGGGTAAATATCTTTATATCTACATAGTTCATCATATTTTCGCTCTGATAACGAATAAAAAATCCAAACCACATATGAACTTTGTCATTTAAAATTAGACTAATAGAATATCATGTTTAAGCATATTGAATGCTTTCGATAAGTCTACTAATACGAGCATTTAATATAGATTATCATTCGTTAAATTTAAGACTTCATATAAAACATAGAATTTCTTTTAGTTACTCAATAAATACATTCAAAGATTCAAAATCCACTTCACAATCTAATCAGAACTTAACGCAAAATGTATTTGCCCAGTTTTCTTTCCAATATGCATTATTGTAAAATTATTTCATAGTTATTTTTGTCTATACCAAAAAATTAATAAATCAAAAAAGTACTAATTCAGTAATTGACATTTTAAAGGATAAAATAAGAAATTAATGCGTGTGCTGCCATCTGTGAGTTCGTAACGAAAGCTCTTATAACCGATTTCTGTATCTGAAATGCAATATTACGATAATTATGTAACAAACTTGCAGTAGTAACATGTAATCAATCGTCGTATCGAATATCATTACTCTATAATGTTTATTATTTATATTCTTAAAAGTCATTTTATTCATTTCTTAGATTATAATTTCCAGGATAAAATACTATTTCATAAAAGTAGGTATATTCATATTCATATTCTGTTCTTTCTGATTTAGTTATTACGAAAAGAAATATAAATTATATAAACACAAATTGTAGAGTTAATATTAATTTTAAAAACTCTTTTTGTGATATCAAGGGTCAGAAGAATTAAATATGCATCTTCTAATATAAAACAGTTTTTATATAGGCAACTTATTTTACGTTCCTAAATTGTAAGTTATCTAACATTAAATATACAATTTACTTATAAAATAACAACTTTCAATTTGATTTATCTAAAATTTATTCCATTTACTGGCAAATTAGGAATTTTTAAAATATGTAAAATATGCTAATAGCGTAATGCGAATGTATTTATGTGTTCATTGTAGGTACAAACGAGGTTCAGGGACGTATTCAAAAAAATAGTGCCCGGAATAATTATATTGTTTTCCATTCTTAATATTAAAAATACTGGAAGGATGTAACGTGTATGTATTATTAATTTACTGATGCGCATTGGTATCAGGGGTAGAAAAATCATATTTAAAAAAAAATCAATGATTTTCATTACATATTTTAAAATAAATAATATAATTTTTTTTCTTTTCTGAATTTAGGTCAGTACTTATAACATTGCCAAATATAAATAAGTGTCAAGCACTGCAAAACTGCGTATATACTCTATATTATCAAACTATCGTATAAACAAGAACTGACTGAACAAGATAACGTTGTGAGTTTCAAGGTATTTGTTCTTTCAAGTCCCAGGAACAAATTGGTTTCCGAAATATTTACGCTTAAGGGTCCTATATAGTGAATCGGAAATGTAATATTGGTTGCATAGCACATAATTTAATAAGCCAAGGATGTCCGAGTACTTATTACACATAGGGTATATATAATAAATATTTTGAAATAATAACTCAAAATCTGAGCGAATAAAAATTCATTTATGACCAAATATTTACACATTTGTAACCGCGGAAAAGATTTTTACTAAAATAACAATTCATTGTAATGTGGGTTGCCTAATTTTAATTTATTTTATATTCATTTAAAACAAAGTAAAGAATAGTTGAGTAGTAGCTTTTTATTCAATTTATAACGTGAACCCAAGCAAACACATCTCCTCCGAAGGATTTTTGAGAAAACTGGTTTTTAATATTTTGACATATTAATTAATTTTCTTTAATCCGATAATTTTTTTCTAAATTTTATTCTTCAGCGGGGTAGATTACTAAATTCTTCATAAGTTGAGGTTTAAAGGTTTTCTCCAAATTTAAAATCAACAAAAATATCTTGCATCTAAAATCTGCTATTTTTCCATTGTTGACAGATCCACTATATAGGACCCTTAAAGTTTAAAAAAATAAAAACCCATTTTATACGCCTATATTGTGCAGCTTACCACTGTGATCACGCTGGTGCTCATATTTCGTGCGAATTATATTTATCATACATTTTAAATGGGAAATCTTAAAAAAACAAATTATTTTCGAAGATTTCGATAATTCCAAATATCTTGTCAACTGTTAGGTATACGAGAAATTACAAAACTGTTTGTAATTTAATTTTGATAACGTTTGCATAAGGAAAATTACAAAATGTTGATTGGAAGTGTCACTTTTACACTTAGAGAGAAAACCTCCGATTCAAATTGAACAGTAATTGGGAAATCTAGAAATGGAAGATTAACCTTAAAACTTTTATA
Organism: Amphimallon solstitiale; assembly: GCA_963170755.1. Classification (NCBI taxonomy): domain Eukaryota; kingdom Metazoa; phylum Arthropoda; class Insecta; order Coleoptera; family Scarabaeidae; genus Amphimallon; species Amphimallon solstitiale. Next base: position 67,190,889 of record OY720680.1, read on the forward strand.
ATGACTGCATATTTTAATTTAAAAATTAAAGCCTATAAAATAATGAAAAGCATATTAATTAGTTTAAATAAAACCCAAATAATAAACGATTTAAAATATAATGAAATCTCCGTCAACAGTTTAAAGCACTTTGTATACAGGGTTTGTTTTAAATAGCGTCTTTAAAAAAAGGCGGTGAAAGTAAAATATGAATAATGTCCGTACAAAAAAATCAGGGTCCAATGTACAAGCAGTGACAAAAATATAATTTTTCTTTCCTCGCGTCCGAGCCTGTCGCAGTTAATATACAAACATGATAATTTTCATGTAGTTTAGCTGAGTTTTAAAATAATATACTTCTATTTTACGAGTAAAAAACATGGTAATGCCCGAGGTTGTCGACCTTTTCCACATAAAAAACATCGCCAGAGAAAATCCTTTCAATTGCCATTCATAACCAAGGTTGTAACTATTTGCATTTTATCGTTTTTTGGAAGATCCTTAAACTAGAATTACTACTAGTGGTATTTACGTAAATGCGTATAGAATAAACAAAGTTATGGGCCGACTTTAACTATATTTTGGCCCTAAAATTTTGAAAATTTTTGATGGGTTACAAATAAATATCTTTCTTGATTTCCACTTAGATATTTATACGTATTCTTCAGATTCGCATAGCCTGGTACCTATTTAGCGGTAACCCTGTATATACTGCAGGTGTTTTACAGAAATATGTAGATGCCTAAAAATAATAAAATACGACGCTGTGTGGATATATTAATACATGCAAAGGAAAACCATTATCGCTTACAACGGCGTTTGTGTGTATGGATAACATTCGCGTGTTCCACGTTCTGTAAAAGTCATTCGCATATAGAAGACGAAGAGTACAAGAGGCAAATGACCCGTGTCCAGGGTTGTTGGCTTCATAGCCACTCAACAATAGAACAACGTAAACAATTCAACAATAACTAACTACTGGCCGATATAGGCACGATCTAGATACTCCCAGATCGTCCATTACAGTTAATTATGAATTATTAATAGCATTAATATGTGTCCTGACAGTGATTATTATTTGCGGGCGCTTCATCATCGTTGTATATTCTGTTCAGGGAGGCACGATAATTTACTTTGTCAATCTATTCATCAGTGATCGATTAGAAACAATTTTCTAACTTGACAGATATGATTAGCCCGGAGAGATGTATACAAATGTCCTTTTGAATTTAATAAAACATGAACGACTCTTTTTACAAAACGCATTAGAGCAGCGTTTGATAAACTGTGCTCCGCGAAGCAATTAGTGCTCCGTAAAACAATTCCCAGTGCTCCGCGAAAAGGTATGACATGTTAAAAATTAAAAATATTTTTCACGAAAAAAATGGGATCAAAATATTTGATTATGTATCATTATGTAATTCTGCGCTCTGGGTGTGCAACAAAAAAAATCGAGTACAAATCATTTATTACCGACCAGGTGAAACATCGATTATATTAAAAGGTAGTCGGAATTCAATGTGTCACTTTCTTGTCCACCTGTCGACAAAACAAATTTACGTCAAAAGGCAACACCAGACAACAAGGAGCCAGATGAACTCACTGTTTTCGCGTTTGCAGAAATAATTAGAAGCTTCGACACCTTTCGAGAATTATCGGAAAATCTTTATTGCATATAAAACTGCTTGTCTACTCACTTCTCAAATCAAATACACCACAAGGAGGACGCTTTCTCTGCCTGGAAGCACGGCTTCCAAAAGGAGCCCGCGATACTTGGTTGAATTCTCAAATCAGTTGCATTTTCGTCGAGAACCTACAAATTGTAATGTTCTTTATATGTAATTTATTATTACTTTCTTATACGTAGTATAAGGAAGTAAAATGCAATTAAATGTTAAAAGTATGGTATGAAGGTCACAATAGCTAATTAGTGAGGATTCTTTTCACTGAACGCTAGCCTATGTGAGGGAATTTCAAGCATATTCGCATTTCTAGTGTAGTACGTGTGATGGTGGTTCAATTTTGGAATAGACTCAATATTCCGCCTAGCATACATCAACAACTGGTATATAAAAATACTTGGCAAAGTCATCACTTGCATATCCAAGAACAAATTCCTGCAACTCCCCCTAGGGGCAACACACGAACAGCGCGCTTTTGCAATCTAAATACCCTGCCAATGTCCACCGAAAGTCCCCACGCCAGCAGCCCATGCGTAATAAGGGAATAAAAGTGTGCGTGGTAAAACATTCGCAAAATTTCCAACTTTACTTGCGAGTTAAGGCTCATAATTAAATAACAAATGCTTCTCAATTTCTTGCATAGATCTTCAATGTGTTCCTTGAAATCACAGCGCGAATCGATAGTGATGCCCAAAACCCTGGTAGAATGAACCTGTACTACACTATCTTCGTTCATTCTAATATAATGAGACAAGTCCCGACAAGTGACTCTCAGTTTGAAATCAATACAAACAGTTTTCTTTATATTCATATGTAAGTTACTGTGTGTAAAGTAGTTTCCCAATGTCACCATCGTGTTAGTTAAAGCTGCACACTTAGTAGTTTACTTCAGTGAAAAAATCGAACGTTGCCAATATTTCGTCAATTACTAAGTTTAAACAAATTTATAAAGAATTCAAATGTACCCAAAATTTAATTTAAAAAAAAATTGTCTCAAAAAAGTTTTTCGAAACTCCTACCGACAATAGGTCGTTAAGTCTTATCGAAAAGTCAGTTTTTTGCAAATATCTCGCAAGTCATGCTTTCTAGGCAGCTACATCACGAGTATAAAAGTATTTAAAACATAATTTTTAATACTGTTTGTATAAAAAAAAAATCAAATTGAACCGAAAGAAACACTTTTACTCTTAGCGAGTAGCCTTTTTTTCGATTATCTTGCAAAGTGTTGCATTCTATAGAGATTTATTAAGAGAATAGAAGTACTTAGAATAGGATTTTGAATAATTTTTGTATAAAAAATTCATAAAGTTCTATAATTTGAAGCGCTCATACGTATAAGAAAGTCGTGTGGTGGCCACACCTTAATTTTTTTTAATTAATTTCGTGTAGCTTCTCACATTTTTCGTTTTGATGACACAAAATCTGTCTTGCGGAGGTTTTTTTAAATAATAAATTATTTACACGGGAAATACCATGGATTTTGATTCAGTGGATCGTTGCGTTGGCTGGAGACGGCATCCTTAAAAAACATCAAAACTTCTGCCAAGCCAAATGGAATAAACGTGGAAGCATCAAGGTCTAAGAAGTATGTACTCGTTTTCGATGTTTGAGGGGACACAGCACCCCAAATATATCCTTATTGGATACCATGATCAAATACACATACAATACAAAAAGTAATAACAATTTAATATTAACAACATTAAGTACAGAGCATATTGAAATCACAGAACGCAACCGCAAGCCGAATCTCATCTAATTAACTTTGCAAACAAAAGACATATTCATTAATTAGACAATGCCTAAACTCAATCTTAACCTAAAATTCGAGGGTGCTACGGAATCTCGTTGTTCAGTTACAAACAGTTCTAAATCTTATTCCGTTGTATAAATATGCAGGAATTTTGTATATGATAATTTTGTGAAAACACTCAACAGTAAATATTGCTTACGACCATGCATATCCAACCAACAAGTCTCACGAATTTTCTGCGAACTTTGATCATATTTCCTTAAGTTATGAATATACCAAAAACATGCATTGTGAACTCTCTGAATTCGGCATGATGTAAATTAGTCCAAGGTACCATGATATATTGAAGAACAGTATGTACACAGGAGCATGAGCCTTCCTGGCCAATGTATTTATGTTAGGCAAAATTTCCCATGCAACACGCAAGAAACGTATTCTCAGTATTGTGCAAAAAATTAATCCATTAAAAATCAAAACTGAAGCAAAAGGTTACACAAATTATCATATGCTCACGATAACAGCGCCCCGCCCAGCCTGGCCCAGCTCGAAGCAGAAATGACTTGAATTTGTAGCTGAACGCTCCTTGAAATCATTAGGTAATCAGTAGTGACATTGTACGTAAACACCGTACGAAAAGCTACGCTCATATAACGTTGTTTTATGCTAAAAGTACGTATTTTCTTCTACAAATCAGTTTATGTATTCAAAAACTGAATACAATATCTCCTTATTTGGTGTTAAAATTCACTACACTTGGGAAATGAAGAGTTCAATTTCCATTTTGACACTTTGCAAGACTTGACTCAAAGCATTTTTTAAGAATAACATATTGATCTAGCTTGTGAAGTAAAAAACATTGTGGTTCACTAGGTCAAACGCTTTGGGCATGTCGATAAAGATACCAGAACATTATTTACCAACATTTAAAGTTTCATATATTATCTATAAAAATTTACAGAGTCAATGCTCCTATTTCGCCAAAAGCCATGTTGATTTGCAAAAAGTAATTCAAAGTGATCCAGATAATTTATTCAATATTTTTTATAATAGTTCGATCAATCTTAGCAAAAACTGAAAGCAAACTTATAGGTCGACAATTTCCAATAAATTTCTACCAACACATTTATATATTGACCAAACTGAAATAAACCAAGTATCATAACTAAAACTATTTCATTTCATCATGTAGAATGAAGCATTTTTAAAGGCGAAGTGTTTGGATTCCTAACAGCATTCTCAACATGATTTTCAAGTACCGGCAGAATGTAGAAAGAGGAAAATGAATTTAGTATTTGCATGGAGTTGTTGATATTTTCAAAGTTAACATCTAAAAAATAAAAAAATACTATTTAAATATTCACACAGCTGCTGTTTATTACAATTACGTAAAATAGGGACCTTGATGCTGTTAGAGCTATATGGATTACAGATCATACTGGTCAGTGGCGGCCTGTGATTTTGTTGAATGGGAGGGCACCGGATGGGGGGGGGGGGAGTCTGAGTATTTAATATCAAAAATTAAGTACAGACAAAAAAATAAACTCAATATGTTATTTAATTATGAACGGATTATCATTAATAACTAATTCATTGATGTTTAATGTTGATGTCAGTCATTGTTTTTCAATGGAACACTTGAAAAACAATTACTGTTACACATACCCGTAGTATCAGGAAAGCAGAAAAGCGAGGAGGTATATCAAATGTATTAGGAGTAGATACTGCTGCGAATATAGAATTCTATATTCACGGTATAGTGTGGCTACTACTTTGAAGATGGCGCCACATTTATACTACGGAAGAAATTTCAAATGTATCAGGAATAAAATAATAGTATATTAAAATACAAGTTTCATAAGACACGATTTTTGCGCACGCGTTCAAGTTTAGAAAACTCGCCTAGCGGCTCGTTTTCTAAAGAACAAGTGCGCAAAATGTCTTATGAAACGTGTATTTTATACTATTTTTTCTATTTCGGTTATTAAAAGTTCAAAAAAGCTTAAAATAAGAGACATATTTTGTTCGAATATTTTCGAAACTTTGCTTTTTTGAAGTTGGTTACTCTGATTTTTAAGTAGAACGTTTTAAATATTTGAATATCGGTGGTGCTATATGTAATTGTGTTTAAAATTCAGACTGATTTATACAATAAATTATATCAAATTATCAACAAAGAAGACGAAATAAATAACTGTTCGCCCCCAGAGATTCGCAAAATAGCAGAAGACAATTTATAAAATCTTTCGTCCATAAACTCCCTACATATTTATCAAAACAAACTTGTATCAGAGTTGTACTATTCAACATGGTAAGTAAATGTCAATAGCAGCATCCGGAAACTTATCATCCAACTCTGCTTAACAATTTATATTGCTAATTAGTAAGTGAAATGTTAGCATGTGTGCTTTTTATTATTTGTACAATTTTATTGCACATTTTTGTTACTTTAAAGGCTTATATTTTGACATTTAAATACGATTTGGTTCCATTTTTTTTTGTTACCAACTTCAAAAAAATAAAATTAGCGTGCGATAAAGTAATACTTTATGCAACCAAAACGGGTGTCGTAAAGTGAACTTTATAGCACCGGAATAGAAAAAATATATTATCTGTTGGCTCCTCTGCTTTCCTCGATAATACGGACGAAATTTCATATGTGCAGTTTTGCTAATTGGTCATGCTTAATGACCATTATTATAATAATAAAGAGTTAATTATATATACGTTTTATCAGCGCTTCATTTAATTCCAATACAATTATAAATTATTATGACTATTTTCATAAATTACGCTTTCTTAAAAGAATGTGAATTTGAAAAATAATTATGCTCGACATTTAAAGTAATTTTAAATTATAAACTAAATCGCCAGAGATAATATGTCTTAATTCTGTGTAGACAGACATTTTTTAATCTGTCAAGATAAAAACGCAAGCGGACATCCTTTGTATTAGAAATTTCGTCCGTAGTACCAGGGCAGCAGAAAAGCGAGGAGGTTTATCAAATATATCAAGAGTAAAATTAAATATATTGGCCCCATCTGCACAATAGTAGTTGGACTATATCCTAAATATAGCTACTATTGTGAATATAGAATTCTATATCGTTTTACTCCTAATACATGTGACTATAGAATTCTATATTTACGATATAGTGTGGCTACTACTTTGAAGATGGCGCCACATTTATTTTGTTTTACTCCTAATACATTTGATATACCTCCTCGCTTTTCTGCTACCGTGATACTGCGGACGAAATTTCAAATGAATGTGCAGTGTTTCGGTTTCAGTTACTTGAAATATTCTTTCTTGACAGACTAAAAAAAAGTCTGTCCAGACAGAATTTAAGACATTATCTGCCGCCCGGATTCCGTTTATAATTTAAAATTACCTTAAACGCAGAGAATATCTTTTTCTAATTTAATTCTTTTAAGAGAGTGTAATTAACGAAAATACTCTCAGTTAATACTCTAACAATATATGTATAATTGTAATAAAAATAAAAATATTTTAAAGTTACTATAACCACCTGGTGTGATATCTCAGCATTTAACAGGTGAAATTTCGTCCCTAGTATCAGGTAAACTGAAAAACGAGGTGGTATATCAAATGTATCAGGGGTAAAATAAAATATATTATCTCCTCGCTCTTTTTCTTGCTAAATAAAGTTTGTCTAAACCTAATTAAGGAAGGCATTATAAGCCGCGATTCCGTTCATAATTAAAAATTACCTTAAGTGCAGAGAATAATTATTTCTCAACTTTAAATTGTTTTATGAAACTGTAATTTACGAAATTTATCTCGGTAATTAGTCTACATTTGAAATTTCGTCTGTAGTATCAGGGAAGCAGAAAAGCGAGGAGGTATATCAAATGTATCAGGAGTAAAATAAAATATATTATCTCCTGGCTCCTCTGCTTTCCTTGATAATACGGACGAAATTTCATATGTGCAGTTTTGCTAATTGGTCGTGCTTAATGACCATTATAATAATAATAAAGAGTTATATATATATACGTTTTATCAGTGCTTCATTTAATCCCAATACAATTATAAATTACTATGACTATTTTCATAAATTACTCTTTCTTAAAATAATGTGAATTTGGAAAATAATTATGCTCGACATTTAAAGTAATTTTAAATTATAAACTGAATCGCCAGTGATAATATGTCTTAATTCTGTGTAGACATTTTTTAATCTGTCTAGATAAAAATGCAAGCGAACATCATATTTGAAATTTCGTCCGTAGTATCAGGGCAGCAGAAAGGCGAGGAGGTATATCAAATATATCAGGAGTAAAATTAAATATATTAGCGCCATCTGCACAATAGTAGTTGGACTATATCCTAAATATAGCTACTATTTTGAATATAGAATTCTATATTCACGATATAGTGTGGCTACTACTTTGAAGATGACGCCACATTTATTTTGTTTTACTCCTAATACACTTGATATACCTCCTCGCTTTTCTGCAGCCCTGATACTACCGACGAAATTTCAAATGAAAGTGCGTTTCGGCTTCTTTCTTGACAGACTAAAAAAAGTCTGTCTAGACAAAATTTAGACATTATCTGCCGCCCCGATTCCGTTTATAATTAAAATTACCTTAAATGTAGAGAATATTTTTTTTTAATTTAATTCTTTTAAGAGAGTGTAATTTACGAAAATACTCCCAGTTAATACTTTAACAATATATGTATAATTGTAATAAAAATAAAAATATTTTAAAGTTACTATAACCACGTGGTATGATATCTCAGCATTTAACAGGTGAAATTTCGTCCCTAGTATCAGGTAAGCTGAAAACGAGGTGGTATATCAAATGTATCAGGGGTAAAATAAAATATATTATCTCCTCGCTCTTTTTCTTGCTAAATAAAGTCTGTCTAAACCTAATTAAGGTAGGCATTATCAGCCGCGATTCCGTTCATAATTAAAAATTACCTTAAGTGCAGAGAATTATTTCTCAAATTTAAATTCTTTTACGAAACTGTAATTTACGAAATTTATCTCGGTAATTAGTCTACATTTGAAATTTCGTCATCGTCATCAGGGTAGCAGAAAAGCGAGGAGGTATATCAAATATATCAGGAGTAAAATTAAATATATTGGCGCCATCTGCACAATAGTAGCTGGACTATATCCTAAATATAGCTACTATTGTGAATGTAGAATTCTATATTGTTTTACTCCTAATGCATGTGAATATAGAATTCTATATTCACGATATAGTGTGGCTACTAATTTGAAGATGTCGGCACATTTATTTTATTTTACTCTTAATACATTTGATATACCTCCTCGCTTTTCTGCTACCCTCATACTACGGACGAAATTTCAATTGAATGTGCAGTGGGCTTCAGTTACTTGAAATATTCTTTCTTGACAGACTAAAAAAAGTCTGTCTATACAAAATTTAGACATTATCTGCCTGAGTGTAATTAACGAAAATACTCTCAGTTAATACTTTAACAATATATGTATAATTGTAATAAAAATAAAAATATTTTAAAGTTACTATAACCACCTGATATGATATCAGCATTTAACAGTTGAAATTACGCCCCTAGTATATCAAATGTATCAGGGGTAAAATAAAATATATTATCTCCTCGCTCTTTTTCTTGCTAAATAAAATCTGTCTAAACATACTTAAGGAAGGCATTATCGGCCGCGATTCCGTTCATGATTAAAAATTACCTTAAATGCAGAGAATAATTATTTTTCAAATTTAAATTCTTTTACGAAACTGTAATTTACGAAATTTATCTCCGTAATTAGTCTACATTTGAAATTTCGTCCGTAGTATCCGGGAAGCAGAAAAGCGAGGAGGTATATCAAATGTATTAGGAGTAGATACTACTGTGAATATAGAATTCTATATTCACGATATAGTGTGGCTACTTTGAAGACGGAGCCACATTTATTTTGTTTTACTCCTAATACATTTGATCAGTGGCGGCCCGTGATTTTTTGGGACGGGAGGGCACCGGAGGTCTGAGTGTTTAATATCAAAAATTAAGTACAGACAAAAAATAAACTCAATATGCTATTTAATTAACTTGTTTGAAAATAAAATCAATCCACCATTGCTTACTATCAGCAAAATGATTAATAACTCATTCATTGAAGTTTGGTGTTGATGTCAGTAATTGTTTTTCAGTGGAACACAGTGCTAAGGCACATAGTCTGCTTTCCCGCATGGTATTTCTAGAAAATGTTTTTATTCTCTTCAAAGTAGAAAAACACCGTTCACTTGATTTTGTCTATTTTGCACGTCCCCAGAGATTCGCAAAATAGCAGAAGACAATTTACAAAATCTTTCGCCAACATAGTCTCGACATATTATCAATAACAAACTTTTATAACAGTTGTACTATTCAACCTTGGAAGTAAATTACAATAGTAGCATCAGAAAACTTATCATCCAACTCTGCTTAACAATTTATATTGTTAATTAGTAAATAAAATGTTAGCATGTGTGCTTTTTATTCTTTGAACAACTTCTTTTGCACATGTTACACCCACACAACCAGTCTGATAAACTGTAAGAGCTTCTATTGAATTTTCTCGTCACGGTTTTATTAGTTTTCAAATTGTGATCTTATAGTTTAATCAATAAATCTGGTCTAGGGAGACCTAGGTTTTTTAATTCTGTCTTAATGTTACTAACGCAATTCATAGTTGCATTTGCACCGATAGAAATTACAACATACACTCACCGCTGTATATTACATACTGGACCGCCACCCGGACCCGGCACCATAGAGTAGTGCCCCGCTGCCTACATATATACGCGCGCTACCCGCGCCAGTTTCATCGCTCGATTTCTAATACAGACGGGGCAGTCGCGCGAGATGCCCCGGAGCCTACGTCAGACTGCGATTTTTAAACGCGCTGAAAAGACGGACTGTTTCTTCCGAAAACATATTATTTGTCATCAAACAAATGAGAAAAATTACATACAAATTAGGTATTTATAATTAATTTATCTGTTAAAAGAAATTTGTCACGGGGGGCAGTGCCCCGTTGCCCTCCCTGCAGCAGCCGCCACTGATACTGGCCTTGATTTATTAGAATACTAGTGAATAAAGGCTTCATATCTTATTGTTTCTTACTTACAAACTCCTTATAATACTTTTCATAGTAAGTAATAGGGAAGATATGACTGAAAAATGAAAAGTGAACAAATCCAATTTTTGGCAATAACTCGAAAACAAGAGAAGATGATAGCCAGCTTTCATCTATCTCTTGTCATCAACATTCCTAATGAAAATGTAGAAATTTACCCAGCCTAAACAAATAAATAATTCCAATATATTCTTATATATTTGAACACGCACATTGTTCATTGTGCCTACAAACAATTCTTTAATTAACCTTGATTTCGCTGTACAAATATTTTACTTGGCGATAGGTAATAGTATTTCAGTAAAGATAATATACACATTGTTAAAACAATGGAATTCTTAAGGTCATTAAATTCAACAGCATGATGTTTTCTAATCGTATATAGATCATTTTAGTCGAATACAATTGTTACACACTTAAATAACAGTGAATGTATTGACTACCTACCATCTGTGTGCATGTGTTTATAGCAAGACAAATAGTGTGAACAAATCGTCATAATTAAATGCAATACAATTGTCATTAAGTATATTAAGTACTACTCAATACTGGTCATAATTTCATCTACAGATTATTGTTTATTCAGTTTCTATTTCTTAAAAAAACCTTTTTTTCGATATTTAATATATTTTATTAACCTATCAAATAGGCTTTGATAATTAACTGTTTTAATCTATCATTGTTTTTTCCTACTACGACAAGAAAATTGGTTCAAAAAATTGGAGCATAATTTCAAGAGGTACTTTGTCCCAATCATTCCTGGTCGAGGTAGAACACAACAATTTTTGAAACGATCTTATTTGTTTTTTTAAAATGTATGTCATTTTAAATATCAAAAGATAGATAAAATAATATTTTTCTAAATTCGTCCATATTTCGTCACTTTCTGGACATTTTTGCATCAAGAAAGAAGAATTTCCCTGACCCACGACAGTAAAAACCAGACCAGTACGATTTTATTGCAACGTCGTTTCATGTCATTTTTGAAAGAAATATCAATATGTGCCTGTAGCTTATGGATTACTAGCAGAGAGTAAAAATCACGTAAAAATATATTTTTTAGCACGTAAGTTATTCTAATTTCCAAATTTTGAAAAATGCACATTCCTTCTCATACCATATTGTTTTGCCTTCATGTAACTGGACCACTGATTATACTTAAGAAGATTGTTTAAATACACAGAGGATCATAGTAATTACAAATGTCCAAAACATGAAAAATTAAAATATTATTGCATAAGTAATTGCAATGCATTTGAACTCGTGGTGATATGTATGAAACAACAACAGCGAAAAAGTACCTAAGAAAATAGGCTAATAAATATTTATCTGGGTTGAATATACACATAATATGCTTTGGGAATCCCTGAATCAAAAACTCTAGAATGACCATTTATACTGCCTGGCGACGTTTGGTTAATTTTAATTTATGGCTGGCCTTGTATTTACTACTTTCAAGTCACTTCAATACCCGGAATTGTTATATTTAAAAGTGACAAGAAAGAGCAGCTTATAAAATGGAAAAAAGGGCAGTAATTGTTATGAAATTATCTGGAATTATTGGTATTCCTAATGTTTATTGTATTATTATAATAAAATACGTACACATTAAAAAGTTTTTTGCGAAATATTTACAGTATTCATAAAATATGAGGTTGTGTAAATAGCTTACCTCTATATTGATTAGCAGTTCGTTAATGACAGATAAATAAACAGGATTTGCACAGGTCGATTTAACAGCTCTTTTAGCGGACGGCACAATGAGCAGGTCGGCACGAACAGCTAATTATGCCAGATTTAAGCAAGTTAATTCGACAGTGTTTTTGTGGACGAGGGAATTAGCAGGTCGTCGCGGACAGCTAATTCAGATGGATTTGCGCAGGTCGATTTGACAACTCTAGTGGTGAGCCATAAAGCCGGCCAGAAGGCAGCATTTAAAGTTATATTTATTCAGAATCCAAGCTCTTTACATACCTCATACAAGCATGACTTTATCGCGTGAATAGTCCGTGACCCGATCATGTGATGAACACGACTCGGCTCCTTATTACAATAATAATCATAAGAAATAGATACACGTGGTAACATAACACATCTTAAGAATTTCATAATGATAGACATACAATGGTAGAAAATTGCTGAATTATTAAAACAAATTGACATCCAAATTTTAATAATAAGTACTTCGGCATTTTTATACTGGGACAAACAAAAGTTTGTCACAAAACGTGTATAGAGACTGGTGCTCGTACACTTGCTTAATAAATATATTAGTAAATCTTATTTTCTATGTAATTATGACAAAACAATAACAAGGAAATTATGTTTTCCAATAAACATGGCCGCTCGCCCTAGTTGTACACGAGGGCAATAATTTTATATATAATTTTACATGAAAATAGAAACTATTCTCTACATTTTTCTGTGCAGATTTTTTATCTCGAAACTTTATGCAACGGTATAATTTTTACATCATTACATTTGAGCTTTATAGAATAACAATTTGATTTGGTCTCACTACAAGATTGCCAGGCGTCGTTGCATGCAACTGCTTATGTTGAAAATAAGGTGCTTGTTAGATTTTCTAGAAGTAATTATACGAAATTACGCAATAACAGTTTTTAAGAATGGTAAATTCTCATAAGTGCACAATTCAAGTCACTGCGGTTCTTTTTATATTAGATGCCATTGAACAAACGAAAATTACAAGTGAACGTGAATTATAATAATGACTTTAGTACACAAACTTTGGCAAACTCTGTAGCATCCGAATGACGTGAAATTATCGGTATATAAATAAACGCATTTAAATCGAAATGAGTGTTAAGCCAGACCGACGGACAAATCTCAATCCTACCTACATCGATTCTCCATCAAAACGTGGAGCGGAAAAGATAACTGTCGCGATGTTAGAAACTGTGCCGAACCTGACCCTGACAATTTTATTTGGCTGAGTCGTTCCCACTACGCCAAACAAACATGTACATATGTTTACATGTACATAATTCATGCATGTGTATGTGACAATGCTAATTATGTTGTACAATAACTCACAGACAAAACCGTGCGCGAAAAGACAAAATGATCCTAAAATAACGGATTTTCTAATTTCAACGCTTGATTTTACAGATTGAATTATACAAGTTGAAATGGAAGTATCGCCATACTTTCATTTTTATTTAACTCCTAGTAGTAAGTTAGTTATCACAAGGGGTGTGTGAAGTTAGCCCCCCCCCCTCCCGCCCATTGTAAAGAAAAGGGTAGCTAATGACTTTACACTTTCGGAATTGCATTTTCTTAGCTATTTTTTTTAATCTACAAGATACGGTTTTAATTTTATAGAACCATATTTAGAAGAAATTTAGAATAACCTGGAACAACCGGTTTGAATTTTCGCTAAAGGGGGGGGTGGGGAAAAATGTTTTTTTTTCGATTATCTCAGCTGATTATGATTTTTTTCTTTGAAATACTTTAGAACAATTTAAAACGAACCTATAATAGAACAATCTGGAACTGCCGCCAGATTTCGATTTTCGAAAAATAAAGGGAGAAAACTTCACAAGTTCGGATTTCATTATTTTGCAATATCTTTTAATTGAAACAGTTAAACATATTATTGAAGAATGTCGTCTAGCTAAATTTGAATTTGGATATACAGATTTACATAATTTAACTTCAGAGGTTGTTACTTGGATCTTAAGAACTAAAGACCTTTAGTTTTGTGACGCTGTGATGTAGGTTTTTTATGCTGCAAGTTTTTTCCTAATACAACCTAGACCATATGGTGCAGCGTTTCAAAGGACGCCTGCAGTTATGGCCCTTCTAAATATATTTCTAATATGCAAGGTGTGTTAAATGCGGAACAAAACAAACAAAAGATATGTAATTTTCTTCGCACGTTCTTTGAAAACTGATTACTTCAGCCGATTATCATTTTTTTCTTTAAAATACTTTGAAACAATGAAGATCAAACCTAGAACAATCTGGAAAAACTGTCAAAATATCAATTTTCGCAAAAGGAGTCAACTTAATATTTTCGGATTTTGTTCTTCCCTATTTTCTCGGCTGATTTTGATTTTTTCTTAAAATACTTTGGAGAAATTTTGAACAAACTCAGAAAAATCGTCAGAATTTCGATTTTCAAGAAAAGGGGGCTGGGATTATTTCGACCAATTTTGATTTCCATATTCTTTGGAATAATGTATATAACAACTAGAACAACCTGGAACAACCTTCAGAATTTTACTTTTCGGAAAAGGGGCGGCTAGGTGAAAAAGTTAATTTTTTTTTTTTTGTAAATACTTTGTAACAACTTAGAAAAAGCCTAGAAAAACAGTCAGATTTTCGATTTTCGAAAAAAACGGGGTTTTACTTTGCACACCCTATCTGGAGATGTTATATTATAGCTGCTACGGAAAGAAAGACTTTGTTGGCTCAATTGCATATTTGTCGAATGCATCAACCTCTTAACTAAACAAATATGTTTAGTTAAGAGGTTTGCCTTTGAATCAAGCAAAATCTCAGTTGATTTTAACTTTTTACATGTTTGAAGCAAGAAAATAAAAATGAAACTCGGACATTTTTTCTCGGTTGTGATTAGCAAATATTTGTTTGCACATGCACAATTCGACAAATATGCAATTGACCCAACAAAGTTTTCTATTCGTGATGCTTAATGACACCAAGTAACATTAATTCAAAATGTGCATTTCAAGTTGTGTTTAGATCGTAATCAGTTCTATATGTGTATAATCTTTGTCTTACATTTCACCCGTAGTAGAATAAAGTTTTTGTTAAATCTTCTGTGTGCCACTGTACATACATGTAGTCGTGATCTAATAGTCGAAAATATCACCGGCTCCTCCAAATGAGAATATAGGTACACATCACGTATTGTTGTCGCTTATCGGAACGTCAAAAGCCCTCGGGTAAATTCGCGTTAATAACTGAACAACAAACGATGATAATAATGTTGTCTAACGCAATTAACGTGGTTATTTAGCGTCTTGTTCACGTACATGTGATATACATACGTTTCGCGGTAAATATGTGGGCAAAAGTAGCACTTTCGCTCGCTCTGCATTTCAAGGGTAATTCACCTATTCGTTCGGACAACTACCAATGTCAGGTCGTGGTAATGGCGCAGGTCAATGTTTAAATCAATTTAGTTTCTAATGGAATGTACAGTACCTGTCATGTAAATGGAAATGATTCTTCTTAACCTTGTTTTGCAATGAATATGCCATACAAAAATACTACGAAAATGACATAACATTTCTACTAATTATCGTAATGTGACAGTGATTTTAAATAATTTTTTTTTGGAAAATTTTTTAAAAAATTTTTACACATTCAAAAAATTTTCAACAATTCTCTGAGAATGGACTAACCCCATTGTCTCGTCTTTTAAACCTTCACATCGGAAATAGAAAAAAAAATAGTATAAAATCCACGTTCTATAAGACATTTTGTACAGTCGTTCTGTAGAAAACTCGCCGCAAGAAGCTCGTTTTCTAAACTGGTAAATATCCTAAAATGCATATTGATGTAATATTTCAATATACTCTATAATTATTTATCTATAATGTCCCCACGTTGGGCGCCAATATATGAAATAATCTCTGTGAAGATTAGTTTGAAATTTGTTTAATGAGCATAACCTTATGTTATGGCTTCTACAGCATGTTCTACTTTATTGTGGATTGGAAATTGTGTATAATTTCCTTCTTACCTTTCAAACATTGTCTCTCATACTTATTCTAATTGACTCTATGTTTTTCAGGTGTACAGCTCTTTCTTCAACATTATTCTCTTTTATAATGCAGGATAGGGAGTTATAATAAACGCAACACTTTAAAAATAATTAATTATTTATTATAAAAATAAAATGGAAATTTTATCATTAGAAATAAAATAATCATTTAGATTTTATTTTGGTACCTATTCACTTTAATACTGAAATTATTGATTCCATTTTTTTTTAAGTCTTTTTATCATTTTGTTTATCTAACTCATAAAATTAACTGATTTGTTTACATACACTCATAGTATATATACACTTCTTCTAATGGCAGTATATAATTGCATTCTTGATTTTGAGTGATTTATTTTTTCACAAGAAAAATAAAAATAAAAGTAGTGCCGTGTCATTTTCTGATGCGCGTATAGATAAATAAATGAGTTGTTTATGTTTTTCGTGTATTTTTTGCAGTGAGCACAACAGTAAAAAACGTATGTATAAACGTAGGTCATGAGTGTCATGGCGGACGTAGCCCTGATATGAGGCGATTATAACGTCTATGTCTTATCTAATAATAAAATGAAGCACTTATCATGTGGCTTAAAGTTATCTGATCATTTATTTGCAAATTACATGCTCTAAAATCTGTTTTGCAGCCGTTAAAATGCAAATAATCTGTTATATAACATTCTATATTTAATATTCTACGTTGTTTTACTTTTTTAAGGACAGAAAGCAGTCAAGAATTCCGTGCAATGGAATTTCAAAATAGCAATAACTCTAAATGTAAATTTGTGAGTTTTAAAATCAATCTAATTTATAATTTAATAGTTTTACATTTTATGAGTGACATTGTTTACAAACATTTGTACTTTAAGAAAAACGTATCTACTGCTGACCAATGTCTCTTTGTTATTCTCAACGCACAAATCAAATCAGTAGCTTAGAACTCGTTCCGAATTTTTATAGTTCTCTCCGAATTTAGAGCCATATATAATATTCATTCGTTTAGCTTAGGATTGTGACATATTTCTGGTTATTTTCTTATCTGTTGGATTATCCAGAATAAGTGACTTCTACTTGTAAATATGGGCGTCTATAAACATGGAAGTATTTGAAGATATACATACTATTCATTTTACTGCGTTAACTATCTGCAATTTCCGTATCCAACAACTTACATTTGGAAGTAATGCTTCTTAAAGTGAATTTGACTGATACGTGTGGTATCAAGTCGTTTTAAAAGAAATGTTAATATTTGATATGCTCAGAAATTGAAAATAAAGACATTGCAATGCGATTTTAAGGCGACATTAGCGATATTGAGACAGAAGTTGCTTCTGTAAAGCATTTCATTAATGTGCATGGCATCCGACACGATAACTAAAACCGGACTAAAAGGCACCAAAAAACAAAATAAGGCATTTAAAAAGGCATAACATTCTGACAAAAAAAAGTTTGATTTGAAAATGTATTTTTGATACAAATAAAATGTTATTAAATCAATTGTTTTTTGGATTGGTAGTTTTCTTGATATAAATTTGATTAGATATATAGATTTGGTGAAAATGAAATGTTATGTGTTTCTCTACGTAGGTGTTATTTTATCTACACGTTCTAGTCTATTTCGAGCATTCGTAACAGTTTTACAGTCCTGCACCCGATATAGTACTAGAAGGGCTACAATCAGCTCATTGCATTCTGCGATCAAATTGTCGCTTTTTTATGCTGTTACGATATATATACATGATGTAATTATCGTAATGGTGATGCAATTGTTATATTTTATATATTATACAGCAGGAAATTGGGCAAATCTCTATATCAGTTGTGTTATAATTAATTAACGAGTTTCAGTAAATAAAAGATGAATCTTTTCAATTATTGTTTGGTTAGCAATGGATAGTTGATCCTTTTGTGTTTGAAAATTCATTTAAATTGAATTTATATGAAAATTATTGTATATATTTTATACATTAATAACATAAAATTACTAAGCTTCCAGCATACCATGTTCTAGGCAGCTTGGCCTGAGAAACACCTAAAAGAAGTCAACCGCAATCAGCTTAGTTTTTACGTCATCGTAGAAAAATTAATGAAAAGCAGAATATAAAAACGTTTGAAACATGTCTACAGGAAGTCATGTTGATTTCAATTGGACAGCATTGCACCCCCCGAGTTTTTATTCTACGTTAATTTCATTTAACGTCGTCGCACGTGAATTTTTTTGTTTTATATTATATAATACTAGATATATACCTACATATTGTGTCTGCTGTATCTTTATGTTATTTTTCGTCATAGCTAGAAGCGATGGAGGAGACTGTGTCCGTTCTGCGCAAGCGTCAAATGAAAATGCTTATAATCTCTGATTTAACTTGAAAATATAAGCCAACCAAAGTATAATTTGTAGCACTTGCTCGGTTTTGACTGGGTCCTAGCATATTTCATTTTTTCCTTCTTTATACCTAATACGAGGGACACTATTTATGTATTGAGAATAGAAAGAATAAACAAATGAATTTGATGAAAAATACCTTTATTGCTTTTCAAAATAATCGCCTTTAAGATCTATACACTTTTGCATGCGATTGAACCACCCTTCAAAGCACTTTGTCCAGTCAGAAGATGGTAGCTCTAAAACATGCGTTTTGAAGGCCTCAACCGCTTCTTCGGGCGATGAAAATCGTTGTCCACGCAGTTTATCTTTAATTACTGGAAACAAGAAGAAGTCATTGGGTGCCAAGTCCGGGCTGTAAGGCGGATGACCCATCAATTCGATCTTTTGTGTGTCCAAATACTCGTTTGTTGCATGTGATGTGTGTGAGCTCGCATTGTCATGATGCAAAATGATTCGTCGTTTTGGGTTGGTTTCTCTCAATTTACCGGTCTTCGATTTTCGAGAGCCACAGTTGCCACAGGACCAGTTTTCGTGAAGAAAAACGCCACCATTTGCTTCCTAACGCTGCGAGAAAGAACAACTTTTGTTGGCTTTGCTTCACATTGAAACACTCAAACTGCCGACTGGCCTTTTCTTTCTGGCTCATAAGAATAAATCCACGACTCGTCACCTGTGATGATGTTGTATACCGCTTTGGATGCACCACAGTTGTATTTTGAAATCATTTTACGGCACCAATCGACACGAGCATTTTTTTGAGCATCTTTCAACAAATGTGGAATCCAACGCGCACACAGCTTCCGAACACACAAATGTTCGTGCAAAATCTTATGTATGCTGGTCATACTAATGCTTAAATATCTCTCGATTTCTTGATATGTCACATGACGGACGATCTTCTTCAATTAGTTTTCGCACAGCATCGATATTTTCCGGCACAACGACCGATTTTGGACGACCTTCTTTAACTTTGTCCGTGAGCGAACTACGTCCACGTTTGAATTCAATGTACCAGCGATATACAGTGGGTGTGGATGGCGCTTCATCACCAAAAGTTGATTGATGCATTGTTCTTGAGTTAGACCACGTCGAAAGTCATAATAAATCATAGCTCGAAAATTTTCGCGAGTTAATTCCATATTTTGGCTGAGATGAAATTTTAAACACTGAAAAAAACACAAATATTGCTCGCACGTCAAAACTTTCTGACTACCTATAATGTCAAAAATGTCAAACTTTACGATGACAATTTGAATTTTCACCTGGCAATATCAGTGTTGCCAATTCTCAATACATAAATAGTGTCCCTCGTATACAGTGTAAGTAATACAGTGAAACTTCCCTTAAATGGGCATTTTATCCGGTCCCGAATTTATAAGTAGGGAATTCCTAATATATTGCTTTCTCTTATACGGACACTCCCTTGAACGGGCGCGGACAGTTATTTAGCTGCTTTTTGACCGCAAAATTTCCACTAAACGGACGGATATGTATTTGAATACATTCATTACCGCATGATATCTGGCGAAGTTGTTAGCGCAAAACAAAAAAAAATGCCGAAGCTTTCATAAACAGGTTACCGGTAGTAATTAAAGGGTACAAACCCTGAGATATTTATAATTTGGGTTATTTTTTCGGGTACTACCAACAAAGAGGATGGCATTAAGAGGCGAACAATTTGTGGGCGGCCAGTTATCGAAAGAAAGATTAACTAAAATGCACTGTGTGAATATGACAGGGGAGAAAGAAAAACTGTTGGTTATCGGAGAATCAACACGTCCCTGCGCATTTAAAAATCTTAGTTTTGCTCTTCTTCCAGTCCAGTGGTATTCAAATGACAGGGCTTGGATGACTAATCCTATTATGACAAGAGTGGTTGCGTGAATTTGATCGGAAAATGATCGATCAAAACAGAAAAGTTTTATTATTTATGGACAATGCAGCTGCCCATCCGAAGGACGTACAGTTGCTAAATGTTAAACGGTTTTTCTTACCGTCAAATACGACAGCTTAATGCCAACAACTGGATCCAGGCATTATAAAAATGTTCTAAACTTGGTACCGACATTTCATACTAAAACACATTTTATCGCAGTTTGAGAGTTCTGATTCGGGACATAATTTATCCAATTCTATTAGCGTATTAGATGCGATTTATTTTATTAAAAAAGCATGGGATGATGTCTCATCTGATACAATTAAAAATTGTTTCAAAAAAGCAGGATTTCAAGAAGTAAATGAAAGTTGATCCTGAATATGAAATTCCTTTATCTAAAGTGGCTCAAATGTGTAGACTAATGGGAAAATTAGGAAGTATTGATGTACAGGAATTTAAAAATATTGACGCCAGTTTGTATACAGATCATATTTCCCCGATGATTTAAAAAACGAAAGTCAAAACAATGATGATGAAGAACATGAAATAGAAATTCCTAGAACTGATGGGTATGAGAAAAGAATATCGTATAAAGATGGCCTACTGGAAATAACAAAACTAAAACAATTTTGTTTTGAAAAAGATTATCTACCAGCGTTTGGTATGCTTAGTGAGCTATCATTTCATTTTGAGGCAAAATCAGCATGTAATACATTATATGTATTTATAAATAAGTATATAATTTTACACCGTGTGTCAAATGAAAGTTTAGCTTTGCTTCTGATAAACGGACACTTCTCTTAACCGGTCAGTATTGTCGGAACGAACAATGTCCGCCTATGGGAAGTTTCACGGTACTATAAATCAATTTTCTTTCCTCAATTTGTACTCATACAATACTTGTAATGTAGAATTTCTTTTTCTTTTCATAATTTTATTATTTTATACTTATTGTTTTCTTTCACTTCTCCTCCATTTTCAAATTTGTATTATTATTGTATAAGAAATATTTAATACCATATAATATGCATATTTGTTTAAATAGTGCCATATTGTTTTAGAAATTATTTCACCTCGAGTTCATCAAGTAAATTCTTCCTTAAAAGATGAGATGAATGTAATATCACAACTATGGGAAGACAAACGTGGAAATTTTGTTAACAGTAGATTGTATAAAAAACATTACAAAATATTAATAAAAAATATTTCCTATAAACAATAACTTTTGCATTACTTTTTAATGTATGTTCGGATCGCAATTTTGATGGTTAGATACGTACTTTGTTTATATTGAGCTGGAGCGACTAATAAAAATGTAAGGCCATATTCGTTTCAGTTATTCAAAAAGTGCGCAAGTTCAGATATAAAATTTAAACTAAATAAAATTTTCATATCGCTCTAGTAATTTACTAATTATAACTTCTAGATAGCAGCTTGTCCCCAAGACTTACCTACCTTACACCTAGACCTAGGTGACAAAGATATATTCAAATAGATATACCATAACCTTGCTGTCGTCAATGAAATTATTATTTTTAAAATCACTCGACCTTACCAGATTATTAATAGAAATTTCCAACACGGAGTGCATATTTTCCAAACACATGATGTTTTTCTAAATTTACACGGAGCAGGATAGAAAAATAATAGCACTCCTAACTCATTCAGCATGGACTTGCCAAAAATAAATGCTTTTGTTTATATGCTTGATATTAAATTATCAGAATAAAAGTGAAAGACTTTTATTAAGTCAGACAGGCAAAAATATATGTGTTGTTACATGATATCTTCATAAGTTTAATGATAATAATCTATATAAATTAAAATTAAATGCTCTTCCTTGGTAAGCGTATCACTTCAGAACGGCTGGACGGATTTGGATATTTTTTTTTAAATTTCGTAGTACTCCGAATAGGGTTTTTAGGAAAAGAACATTTGCCCGGAAAATTGGTACATTCGGGAAAAACTGAAAGAGCGTTTTTCTATAAGATTTTTGTATGAACTCAACACCATAACTCACGATTCGAATGATGGATATGCGCAATTCTTTTTTATTTTGTTCGTTATGCTCCTGGAAAAGTTCTCAGGGAAAAGAACTGATGCAATTACAAGGGAAAGTCGGAAAATTCAGACAAACTACAAAAATCATAATTTTTATATGCACTCTCGATTATAACTATAGACCGGACTCGAGAGGCCGATGACTCATCGCCCATGGGTGTACTATTGAAATGTTGTATTTTTAAAGAGGTTTTAATTTTATTTATACAGGGTGTTTGAAGAAGATGCGGTAATATTAAAGGGGTTGCTTGTCCAGGTCTTTTTATACAAAAAAGTTTATAATAAACAAGGTCCGCAAACGCTTCGTTACCGATCTACAGCGTGTTGAAGTTTAATTAAAAGAAACAGTAAAAATTTGATTTCTCCAAGACGGCATTAAAGATCATAATGAAATTTTAGGCGTGTTATCTTTCAAGAAAAAAATAGGACGCCGCTGATTTCTCTAATAATAAAAATATGTTTTTATTCTTTGTTCAATTGTGAAGAAAAAAGCTCTCTTAACTTTCTATCATACGACGTACCGTTTTTTAGTAAAAAAAAACACATTTTAGTGCATGTACATTTATTACAGAATTTTTTTTTTAAATAACAAGGGTTTTATTTAAGGGCAAAAACAAATATTTTACCATACCAACAATTTTAGCAAGCAAAAATTACAATAACTGTGCAAAGTGACCACCTCGTGCTCGGATGCAAGAATCCAATCTTCTCCTCATTGACTGGCGAACTCTCTCAAAAACAACAGGATCGGTTTCAATTGAGTTGCACCCAGCAATGGATTCGATTTCTTAAGTCTTCGACGTTTTCCAATGGAGTAGCGTACACCAATGACTTCAAAAAAAAAGATGTGGCAATATTAAAGGGGTTGATTGTCCAGGTCATTTTATACAAAAAAGTTTATAATAAACAAGGTCCGCAAACGCTTCGTTACCGATCTACAGCGTGTTGAAGTTTAATTAAAAGAAACAGTAAAAATTAGATTTCTCCAAGGCGGCATTAAAGATCATAATGAAATTTTAGGCGTGTTATTTTTCAAGAAAAAAATAGGACGCCGCTGATTTCTCTAAAAATAAAAATATGTTTCTATTCTTTGTTCAATTGTGAAGAAAAAAGCTCTCTTAACTTTTTATCGTACGACGTAAAGTTTTTTAGTAAAAAAAAAAACACATTTTAGTGCATGTACATTTATCATGCTTATAAAAATATTTTTAAACAGTCCTGTTTTATTCACTGACATATTGAATGACATATGATTAATAATTTTGTATGTGTCGAATTTGTTGAATTTCCTTATCATGAATCGCTATACAAATGCAGAGATGACCGACATGCACTACATTTATGGACTTGCTGATGGAAATGCATTAGAAGCTAGGCGGTTGTATACTGAAAGACTTCCTGGCCGTATTGCTCCTGATAGAAAAACTTTCGAAAGTATTCATCGGCATCTTTATGAAACAGGCACATTAAGACGAAATGGAGGAGCAGGAAGGCCAAGGACAGCAAGAACGGTAGAGCTGGAAGAGGATGTGCTAGACATGATTGAAGAAGATCGAGGTACTTCTACTCGAAAAATTGCTGACGCTTTGGATGTAAGTAATGGGACTATTTGGCACATTCTGAAGGAAAATTTGTTGTACCCATTCGATATACAACGCGTTCAAGCATTACTTCCTGCTGATTTTCCTCCTCGCATTGCATTCTGTCATTGGCTTTTGCAGAAAATGGTTCAAATCCCTCAATTCCTGATGTTGATTCTGTTCACCGATGAAGCGAATTTTTCAAGAAATGCAATACGCAATTTCCATAATAACCATGTATGGTGTGACGAAAATCCACATGCAATTGTTGAAAATCGTTTTCAACATCAGTTTTCTTTGAACGTTTGGCTTGGGGTTGTGTATGTATTTTTACCAAGGAGACTAACCGGAGAGGTGTATCGCAACTTTTTGGAAAACACGCTCCCTGGATTTCTGGAGGACGTACCATTAGCAATTAGAGATGCAATGTGGTATATGCACGATGGCGCACCAGCCCACTTTAGTCAAGTAACTCGTGATTTCTTAACACAAGCATACGGAAATCGCTGGATTTGCCGAGGTGGACCACACTTATGGCCTGCACGATCCCCGGACTTAAATCCCCTGGATTTTTTTCCTGTGGGGCCATTTGAAGTCATTGGTGTACGCTACTCCATTGGAAAACGTAGAAGACTTAAGAAATCGAATCATTGCTGGGTGCAACTCAATTGAAACCGATCCTGTTGTTTTTGAGAGAGTTTGCCAGTCGATGAGGAGAAGATTGGATTCTTGCATCCGAGCTCGAGGTGGTCACTTTGCACAGTTATTGTAATTTTTGCTTGCTAAAATTGTTGGTATGGTAAAATATTTGTTTTTGCACTTAAATAAAACCATTGTTATTTAAAAAAAAATTTCTGTACGTCGTATGATAGAAAGTTAAGAGAGCTTTTTTCTTCACAATTAAACAAAGAATAGAAACATATTTTTATTTTTTAGAGAAAACAGCGGCGTCCTATTTTTTTCTTGAAAAATAACACGCCTAAAATTTCATTATGATCTTTAATGCCGTCTTGGAGAAATCTAATTTTTACTGTTTCTTTTAATTAAACTTCAACACGCTGTAGATCGGTAACGAAGCGTTTGCGGACCTTGTTTATTATAAACTTTTTTATATAAAATGACCTGGACAATCAACCCCTTTAATATTGCCGCATCTTTTTTAAACACCCTGTATAACTGGATAACAAGTGGGTGGTGATCTATAATATACAAAATACGTTATTATTTGTTCATTTTGTAGTTCATGTCGAGTAAAGGAGAATATTTACTAGCAATACTTTCTCAAGGTCCTCTTCTGTAAGATTTGTTCTTTTTGAATGAAGTACATCCATGTAGATAGACCCTGTGCCATTATAAGCATTTGCATGAAATCGTTTTAAAATCGACAGCGAAATACATATGGGTAAATAATTATGAGTGACAGTGTACGTATAAATTTTACTTGCAGCACAATGTCAGGGGGTCAGGCACATATTTCACTGTCTACAGGAAATTCGAAAACCACAAAATAATTGGGAAGGTCACAGAGCATAACTCCCGACACAATATATTGTGCATTTTATTTCCTTCTTCACTTTTGAAAATGTTGATAATTATATATTATTGGAAATAAAATCGTGAATATTTTAAAATTGAATGTTACTTTATATTTAGAACCTCTCAGGCGAATGTGAACAACAATCACATTGTAGCATCATATTCTGCGAATTTCGTAATATTGTGACCAGTCAAAATCAAGGGCAAATAGTTTTTATACAACTCATCCATAACAGACTGTGTAAAACGACAATAAAAATACTAATTATTCAAATGCATTCGAAGGACGCTTCGAAAATTCTAAGAATTTGTGATCCAACTAATTTATGTTTTCGCGGGGAGACATACGCTGATAATTATTCTTCTTAACTCTATTATTAAATTGGAATCAATATATCCTAAATGTACTAACTTATTAAACAGAGAACGATACTGACAAGTTACTGGTTGATGTAAAAATGCAAGATATTAGAATAATAAATAATAAAAATAACCTATGGGTGAATATCTTCCAAAAAACATCTTGAACGCCATCTATATTAATATACTTGTGGTTTTCATTTCCGTTTGGTTTTTCATTGCGCCGATCGACAACAGTCTTCAGCTGGTCCAAGCCTTACTTGAGAGAAGTCAACTTATTATATTAAGCGATCATAAATCAAATACACAGTATACAAATGCAGAAGTTCCTCAAGGATCTATACTGGGCCCTACATGTTTTACTATTTCCATCAATATAAATAAAAATTAAATGCTGTTCGTTGATAAGAGCATCACTTGAGAATGACGGGACCGATTTGGTAATTCTTTTTTGAAAATATTCGTTTAGTCCGAATACAGTTTCTAGGAAAAGTTGTCCGGAAAATTGGAAAATCCGAAAAAACTGAAAGTGCGTTTTTCTATAGGATTTTTGTATGAACTTATCAATTAGATCAAAACTCACGATTCGAACGATGGATATAGGTAATTCTGTTTTGTTTTGTTCGTGATGGTTCTGGAAACGTTTTCAGGAAAAAAAAATTTCGGGACAATTACAAAGAAAAGTGTGAAAATTCGAACGAACTACAAAAATCATAACTTTTGTATGATCATAACTGACGATAAGAACAACATATTTGGTTGATTATTTTTTGTTTTGTTCGGTTTGTTCCCGGGATGGAAATAACTGAATTGAAAATATTCAATTGGAAAAACAATCTAGAAGATCTGGAGAAATATCTTTATGGTGCGTCTGTTTGTGATCGTGTAACTTTTGAACGACTTGACCGATTTGGGTCATATTCACACAATATATTTGTTTTGTCGAGACGATGGTTTATAGCTATGCTAGGATACGAGAGGTGGCGTTATAATCAAGTTATTAGCAAATTATAAATTTGTGGATCAAAATTACTCCTATTTGCAATATATGTTGGTTTAATGCCAAGAAAGAAAATCACAAAAATTGCACCCGGTAGGTGGTGCTGTAGCCGAGTTATTATAAGTAAATAAGCTTAATTATGTTGTTTTTAACCTTGGCGTTTAGATTCCACACGGTTATTGAGCCTATGGGTTCATACTAGATTCTTATGTGCCAGAGATTTGCCGGACCCATCGAACTGCCCAACTGCTCCACCGATATATAGACCACTTTGGGAATCGCGGCACTAAGCAAACGTCATTTACAAATAAAAGATTTATTAAATAACCTAATAGCTCAGCAGTATCTGTAGTAATATTTCATGTTAAAGGAATTTCGTGTCGGCTGACCAATATTTCTAATTTCTTAGTAAGAAGTAAGAACATCAAATACTTCTAATATCTACGACCCCAAAAACAATGACTGAACTGAATACCGCCTAGAATGCAAGTTCGAATCTCGAAAGGTGAACTTTTGATATTAAAATTTCGCTACAATTTCCGCACCGCAGAATTTAGTTGAATATTCTTTGATAAAGCAATGTTAATTATAAATATATATGAGTGAAGGTTTTGAGACTAGAATAGAATGACGACACTGTGAAATTTTGGAATGCATTAGAAGAAAAACACTACAGTAAATGTAACACACAGCAAGTAGAGGTCATTAACCTTAGAATTCTAAAGTCTGTTGCCAATTACTGTCGACGTGAATTATAGCTATTTCATATTATTTTTGGACAATCCACGAAAACAATGTTGATATTAGATTTTGTTCGTGATATATGGCACGATAAAAATATGCTCCTGAGCCATAAATTCTCGGCCTGATATGCAAAAAAAAAACTTGGAACAATATAAGAATGTTTATTTTTCTATGTAATCTCCCCTAACTTCTATACATTTATTACAACAATTAATTCGATACCCTTGTAAAAATAATCTGAAGTTTTTCCGTTAAAATGTTCTATAACAGCTGCTTGCAACCCACTGTCGTCGTTTAAACTATGTCTTTTTCAAATTAGAAAACAAAACAAAATCACAAGGAGCCATATCCGGACTATACGGTGGATGTTCCAATTCTTGAAAGCCGCACTTGCAGATGGCAGCTTGTGAAATGGCAGCAGTATAGACGGGAGCATTGTCGTGCAATAATCGCACACCTTTGGTCAATTTTCTACGACGTTTTGGACGAATACTGTCCCTTAATTTATGCAATAAAGACGGATAATATGTGCCGTTCACACTTGTATTGCGCTCTTTAAAGTCAATTAGCAAAATGGCCTTACAATCCCAGAATATTGTGGCCGTCACCTTTTTCGTTGATTGAACGACTTTTGCCTTTCTGGGACGAGGTTCATCAGGTCGCCGCCATTCCATGGACTCCCTTTTCGATCGAGGATCGTAAAACAGAACCATTGTTTCATTTCCTGTGACAATGAACTCCAAAATCGGTTTTGGGTGGTCTCCACACATGTTTAAAAACAACAGCGCACATTCGACTCGACGTTCACGTTGGAGAGCAGAAAGAAGTCGCGGTACCCATCTAGCACTAATTTTATTCATACCCAAATGGTTATGGAGAATTCGGCCAACACTTGTTTCAGAAATATTTGTTATCAGTGCCAATCCCTTTACTTTCGAACGGCGATCTTCTAGCACCAAACGGAAACATTTTGCCCACTTTTTTACAGTTGAATATGAAGGAGATGAATCACCGTAAACGCCGTCTAAACGTTGTTTAATGTGATAAGGTGTATGTTGTTTAAAATTTAATGACCGTGCCGTACTCAATTTTCGTTACTTCTGACATTTTCGTGCGCTAGTCACGTTGGTTGGCTGGTTACTAAAAACTACTAGACTTCGAACCGTCATATTTCTAGTGTACATCTCGCGTATGTGCATGCATGACGTGGCGGAGTTTGAACACGTTTGAATCTGTATAAGCCTGTCAGGCCGAGAATTTATAGCACCTACCTCGTAGGTAAAAATTATTATATATTTATACCACATGGTTCTTGCGTTATATTTATTTATTTTTAGAATATTTCTTGTTAGCATATGCAATAAAGTTGGTTGAGAAATACCTGATGTTCTCATATTCTATAAAATCACAAATTCTTCTTTAAAATGATTTTAAAATGTATAGTAATAGTATATTATGGTTTATTAATTCTGCCACTACCAAATAGCACTTCTTGTATATTTCACCCATTCAAGTGTGACAATAATTTAATATTAAAAGAAAAAGAAACTATTCATCAATGTTATCGTTTAAAAACTCACTCAACGAACAGTAGCGTTTTTTTTTTTGGCTCTTGTAACAAGATAACAAGGATTGGTTTTCATAAAGAGTACCGAAGACATGTCAAGAAATAGATTTTTTTCTAGAATTACTTGTCATTAACATTTTCTCATCTATAACAAAGGCCCAAGAACATATCCTTATGGTGCGCAAGATTACATTCATCTTAACAGTATATCATCGGAAAAATATTTCTGCTTAGACGGGTGCCCGATGATATACTGTTAACATTAATGTAATCCATCCGACCACTCAAATAAATTTTAAACCACTCCAGTACCTTCCTTATATTTCATAAGAAAAAAATTAATGACTAATATGTACTTCGTGATTCACCAAATATAACGCCTTATCGATACACGATTTTCTCACATCCATTTAATTGTATGTACAAGTCAAGAAAATATGCTATTAGACTGACATTTTTTTTTGAAAATGTTGATATTCCTTGGGAGATCTGGATGGATATTCAATGAATTCGGTAGACCGGAAGTAGTACTAAAGTAGTTTTCAGTAAAATAAATCTAATTTTACCAATATTTCGTCAAACTACCATTAATTTCTAAAGAGTACAAAAGTACTCAAAAGTGTATTGGAGAAAAATGTAAAAAAAAGATTTTTCGAAATTCCTGCCGGAAGTATATTTATATTCTTTCCATACAAATAAAAATGTCGCATACTGAAGCTGGCTGGCATTAATTAATTTTCTATTTATAAACGTAACACGCCCACCTCATCAACCAATATTATTCATTAATTGACGATAACCAAAGATCTGAATATTAAAAAAATCAAAGAGATACATTACTACCGTGACTTGTCAACATGGATTTTTGTTTTCTCGGCTGCCACAGTGTTTTTATTTGCATTTAAAACAAGTAACAACGATCAACGGAAAGCGACAAAGACATAAGCGTTTCTTTGGTGGGCAAAGCGTGTGCCGTTGTCTGCGTGGTCGTCTGACTAGATGAGATGTTGTTTGTAAAAATGACATTTTTTTACAAATAGGGAGTTAAAATTGAAAATAGGTGACAAAAAAGCTGAAAAGAAACTAAAAATCTTTCTCATATACTCATATTTATAATAATATAATATATGTATATAAATAGTTTTTACTTGGATAAGATTATAATACACTGAATTATTGTTGTTCCTAGTTACTGTCAAAGTTTCGGAGGAATCCCGTCCACGATCCAAGTTTCACATCGGGGTAAAATCGCTTATTGATAAAACATATTAGTAAGCATTCTGTAAATTTTACAGCAACAGCACCCAAATGACCAAAACATTTGTTTTTGCTAGTATTGCAAATTTAATGAAGCAACATTTTTACACACTGTTCTTTCATTGTAAACATAATAGTATATTAAAATACAAGTTTCATAAGACACGATTTTTGCGCACGCGTTCAAGTTTAGAAAACGAGCCGCTAGGCGAGTTTTCTAAAGAACAAGTGCGCAAAATGTCTTATGAAACGTGTATTTTATACTATTTTTTCTATTTCGGTTATTAAAAGTTCAAAAAAGCTTAAAATAAGAGACATGTTTTGTTCGAATATTTTAGAAATTTTGCTTTTTTGAAGTTGGTTACTCTGATTTTTAAGTAGAACGTTTTAAATATTTGAATATCGGTGGTGCTATATGTAATTGTGTTTAAAATTCAGACTGACTTATACAATAAATTATTTCAAATTATCAACAAAAAGGACGAAATAAATAACTGTACGCCCCCAGAGATTCGCAAAATAGCAGAAGACAATTTACAAAATCTTTCGTCCACAAACTCTCTACATATTTATCAAAACAAACTTTTATAACAGTTGTACTATTCAACATGGTAAGTAAATGTCAATAGTAGCATCCGAAAACTTATCATCCAACTCTGCTTAACAATTTATATTGCTAATTAGTAAGTGAAATGTTTGCATGTGTGCTTTTTATTCTTTGTACAATTTTATTGCACATTTTTGTTACTTTAAAGGCTTATATTTTGACATTTAAATACGATTTGGTTCCATTTTTTTTTGTTACCAACTTCAAAAAAATAAAATTAGCGTGCGATAAAGTAATACTTTATGCAACCAAAACGGGTGTCGTAAAGTGAACTTTATAGCACCGGAATAGAAAAATACGTTTTTGAGTGTTTATCACTCAAATACGACGAGACAAAAGTGGAACACAAATCATCAAAGGATTCGACTATACTGTCGCTTCTTGTTGAGCGTTTTTCTCTGTTTAAAACATACTATTACATACAAACAGAAATATAATTCATGAAGTTTTACATTAGGAAATTTGACATTTGCAAAAAAAATAGTAAGATTTTTACATTTAGGATAAAAATATCTGTCATTTTATTTAAAGCCGAGCATATTTCTTTCGATAACTTTTATACGGGACAAGCTGTATAAGATTACCATACATTATTTTAAAAATCATATTGATTGACAAAACTCTCATAAACAACCTTTTTATTACCACAAATAAAAGAAGTATGTATATTAAATGTCACATTTTTTGACATGAGTGTATATCATAATCATAAAGGAAAATTACTTTTCGAGTTTAGACTGTTAACAATAACTTTCAAAGATGATATATTTGTTACATTTGACAGCAATTATAAAGCTTTTCTTTAACTAAATTATAAACTTACCTAGATCTGGCATAGAACTTGAGGGTTCCTCATGCCCTCGTTCCGGTTTGTTGTCCTTAGTTTTCGGCGGACCTGGAGGGGGTGGCGGTCTCATAGTGGTCGCGGTTGTCGTCGTTGAAGCAGACGGCGAAGCACCGGGTGGTGATTGTGTCGATGACGAAACTAACGCACCGATACCGTTTGGTATCAGAAACTCTTTAGAATCTTCAGTTTTAAAAACTATAGTCGTCGTTGTTGATTGCATATCAAAGAAGGCCGTGAAATTTACAAAAAAAAGTATTTTATAACGTACAGAGAGGGAGAGAGAGAGAGTGGAAAGTTAATTTTATATCAGGAAACGTAACACTTTTGTATTATATTGCACTAATTTCGTAAATATACATATGTAAAATATGTTCTTATTATTTCGTAAATTTTTGTTTACGTAATAAGTAATTGTAATAGAACTTAAAACTAACAATCACAAGTCATCCAAAGGTAAACACGATTTGATTATTTACAGTACATGATTGTTAAATCAGTTTTGTTTATTTTTATTTCGTCGTTTTTTTAAAGGTTAGGTTCCTATTAATGTTGTTCGTAGCTACTGTCAAAGTTTTGGAGGAATCCCGTCGACGATCCAAGTTTCACATCGGGAGAAAATCGTGTCAACAACATGTAGAACAGAATAAACTTGCGTCACTGCTTGCGATCACAGGCCGAATGAAAGTGAAATTGAATGCAGTTTAGTTGGTTTAAAAAGGGGGTTGCGCGCTTGCGCCACCACCCCGTATGTTCAAGTTCCACTGTCTGTCTGGCACATGTACACCCCCATAGGGTCTCTCTTATTATTATTATTGTTATTTAGTTAGAACTCCGCCACATAAATTTAATTTATACGATGAAAATTTTCACGCGCTTCAGCGATGTGAACGGAAAAACATAACCTTACATTTTCATATTTTTAGTTATTAGTAACTTACTGCTTTTCATTTTCGCTTATGTTCGATCGGAGATGAAATAGATTTATCGCGTTTGAGAGAGGATCCCGCCGTCGTATTTGTTGTCAGTCGCGCGCCCGCTCTGACTCTGATTCCAACTAGCTTCGCTCGGTCCCGATCATGTCGCTTGGCCTTGTCCTTGAAAGCGGCTTCTGAACCCGGGGCACACACTGTGAGCGCGCTGGCACACAGCTTATCGATTTCGTATAGGCCTTACGCCACGCCGTGGTTTGCCTGCGTTTTGACGCATCAGTGTGTGCCGGCAAGAGTGTGCCGTCCTTGTCCGAAAAGAGAGTGTCACGGTCCACTAAACGCACATCACACGCACTACGCTCGTTGGTGATGATGGGATGTGGTGGTGCATCTTCATTCTCACCGTAGCCGATTGATAAATAGACTTCATGTACTTTCCATTTTCGGAGCGCTGTTGTATTATAGTTTTTACAGGAACAATTCTATTTTAAAAGTCGAAAGTTGATCACTTTCATCTTCGTTCTCGTGTGTTATTCGTTTGTATTACGGATTAATTACGGTATACTGCTGCAAATTTTTATAAACGGAAAATAGATGCATAATAATGATAAAAATAAAGAAAACATATTCTCTATCGACCAATTAATGGATAAATAAGACATATTGCTAAGTTGAGTTAGATTGGAGCACTTCACTATAAAACTATAAAAAGTTAATGGTAGTACATATTATTTATTTTTTAATTAGTTTTGAGAGAAGTGTCGGACGCATACGAGTTGCCCCAAAGTACCTGGATTAATCTTAGAAATAAAATTTTAGGGATTATCCGACCCTCTTAAATCGTATACGGATTTAAGAGGGATTACTAATTCCTAGAATCTGTGGCGCAACTCGTATACACCGGAAGTGCCAAATCACAAGTAAATGAACATGAGTATCCAGTTAATGAACAGAGATATACCAGTGAATAAACGTGGTATTTATTTTTGTTTTTAATGAATGTAACGCCTATCTCTAAGTATGGTAAATACAATTATTAAAAGTTAAATTTCAGAACCCAACCCACGTTATATCCGGGTTATCAGGGACGAGTTCTGAAATTTCTTTAACAACCTGGTACTTGGTATACCAAATTTGGTCTGGAATGCCTAGCCACTTCCACTGTTTCTTTATTTTTCCATTACATTCACTTTGTAGTCTTCATCTTCAACGTATTTTACCAAACCTGGGCAAATTTCTAGTCTGGTACTTCACAATAACGGCTCCTACGTTGATTG
Source organism: Amphimallon solstitiale (assembly GCA_963170755.1). Classification (NCBI taxonomy): domain Eukaryota; kingdom Metazoa; phylum Arthropoda; class Insecta; order Coleoptera; family Scarabaeidae; genus Amphimallon; species Amphimallon solstitiale. The sequence continues at coordinate 67,225,221 of OY720680.1, forward strand.
TTTCGTCTGGAAACTCTCAATTTTACGTCTGCTTCCTCTCCACCTTTCTCTGTTTTTGTTTTTCTAATAGTATTCTCAGTTTCATATAATGAGTCTAATGACTCTTCATTTTTCTCCAGATGGTAACTTCTTGTTTTTAGTTGTTTCTTGATCTTTCCTGGTCCCTCTGTTTTCTTTTCCTTATTTTTATTGTTTTTCTCTTCTTTCTCTACTTAAATCGTTTAATTCCAGTTTTTTTTATTTTGCCACGTCATGTTTAGTGATGGGGATACAACATTGTCTTTTTGCGATAAATCTTCTTTGTCCCTTTTGATTGATAACTGTTATAGTGAACGCGTGAAAGATTTTATCTACTAAATCTTAAGCTGTGCTACACTAAATTATGTATTGAAATTTGGCTTGAAAATCAAGGATGAAAATGCAGTAATATTTTGTATGGTTTAATTAAAAAATTGATGATTTTTAGTGATTGTCCTTGTGGATAGACAGATCCAATGTTGTAGACTTGGAAATGAATACCTTGGTTAGTTTCTGTTTAGTACATCGTTTGTGGTTAACGTTGGTTTTTCCTTGTTAATTTGTTTTTTCTCTTCCTGCATAGCTGTCAAGAATATAATCTCTCGTGTACGTTCAAATTTTATTTATATATACAAGGTGTGTATAAATTGGCGGACCCACTACACGTGGCGACATTCTTGCTCAAATTTTGAGTTAAAAGTCCTAATCCTAAAACGATGTATGAGGCTTCCTTTGTCTTCAGAATGAATTTGAAAGAAACATACATTTGGCAACATTGAACACGCATGTGCTAGTTATAATCATCGGAACATTTTTACACATCGTCATGTGAAAAAAGAAACAAACGAAATAAAATTGGTTTCTTAGATTACATATTTATTACGAAAATATTACAAAGTTTAAAAATTTTTTCTTGATAGAAATCAATGTAATTATTGCCTACATAATTGTTCGAATTGAAATCCATCAGTTTGTAGACATAGCTGCAATCTTTGTGGTATCGTTTGTACTATTCGCTCAAGTCCTTCTGGTGTGATTTCTAATACTGCGGCTTCAATTCGGGCTCTAACTTCGTCAGCGTCCTGTGGAGGTGTAGCGTAAACTTTACCTTTAATGAAACCCCAAACAAAAAAATCTAATGGATTGAGATCGGGGGATCTCGCAGGCCACAAAAGGGGACCGCCACGACCAATCCATCTGTTTGGGAAGTGTTCAGTCAACCAGTCTCTTATATTACGAGCAAAGTGCGCAGGAGCTCCATCATGCATGTAAATCATATTACGGCGTACGTTCAGCGGAATCTCATCAATAACTTGTTCTAAAACATTTAAATATTCACCGGCATCTAGGCGATTTGGTAAGTAAATTGGTCCGACTACCCTGTGGTTTATTATACCCAGCCAAACGTTAACAGAAAACCTTCTTTGGTGACCGTATTTGCGAAATTCATGTGGATTTTCATCTGCCCAATGATGAAAATTATGAGTATTAAACACACCATCTCTGGTAAACATGCACTCATCACTCCAAAGAATACGTCTTAAAAAGTCACCTTCTTCCTGAATTCTATTTAAGATTGTATTGCAATAATTGATTTGAAATAAGTTATCATTTCCGTAAAGAGGCTGAACTTTAGAAACATGGTATGGATGAAGCAAGTTTTCTCGTAGAACCAAATGAACAGTCTTATTACTGGGAATATTTAGTGTAGAAGCTAATTGACGGGTACTCGCAGAGGGATCTTCCTGTATTGTGGCTAGAACTTGCTCTTCTAGTTGCACGGTACGCCTTTGCCTTGGTCGACCTGCGTTCGCATTTCTTGGAATAAACGAACCTGTTTCACGAAGTCGTTGGTCCAGCCTTCGAAATACATTTTTACTTGGATGCCCCCGATTTGGAAAACGTACTCGATATTCCTGCCCTGCCATGCTAGCATTTCCACGACAGAAACCGTATATCATGTACATATCGGCATATTCGTTGAACGTAAAATTCATAATAAACAAACAGAACAACTAGTAAACACGAAAACCCGAAAACTGATTAAAACTATACAAATAAACTCGAAAAATAAGCAAGTCGAATGAAATAGGTAGATTACAAAGTGTCAAAATTTGACAGTAGTAATATATTTGACTAGAACAACATTAGGCTGCCTACTTATTGTTTTACAACGTTGTCAGATGTGTTTTTAGTCAAAATAAGTTAATAAACAAATATTAAAAACAAACTTTAAAATCAAAAAGAAAACTTTAACGAAAGGATAATAACAACAATTCTTCTTTCTTCTAAATTGTAGCTCCTTCTGTCAACAAATATCAAGTAATAATGCTTATTTCAAGACTGAATGTCCGAACTTTAGGAACCTCGTGCAAAGATATGGAGCATGGTACAACATTTTCGTATTAGGATTTTGGACTCCGAATTTAACGAAGAACATCGCCGCGTGTAGTGGGTCCGCCAATTTATACACACCTTGTATATATTTATATATTTATATCTGGAATACACGTTGTACTTTACCGGCACTGTTCCTAATTCCGATACGCTAGTGGCGCCATTGCTTATTGTACTGCCTACTACGCTACTGACATACGCAGCGATTTCAGATCGGCGCATAGCTGTCTACCAGCATTCTCGAAAGAAAGGCTTTTATGTATGCACAGTAAACGCCAAAGAAGATGGCGAGCGGTGGGAGTAAGTCCGCGCAGCATTAGCAATAGTGGGACAAATATAGCCTGACATTATGAGTTAGTTTTCAGTAAGTGGGCGTACGCGTTTTTAAAAACGACTACAGCGCATTTCCACCGCTTGCCATCTTATTTAGTGTTTCCTTGTATATATCTATTATAATATAATATAATATATTTGTAAACATAAGTTCAGTTTCAAATTTTTATGTATTAATTGGGATTTAATTAGGGGTTTTGTTGAGATTTAATCATTAGTTCGAATATCACTATAGTTTTAATGTATTTTGCGTTGGTGAAACGTTTTGATTAGTAAATTTCAATTTTGTTATTCATTCGTGCTATTGACAGGCGGATTTATTCCGTGCTGGTTTGAATTTTTGCCACTTAGTTTTACCTTAACTTAGAATTTTATTTGTATTTATCGAAAATACACCTTCTGTGTGTTTTCGATGTGACTTTGTGTAATTTGGGTCACGTTGTTATGTTTATTAGTTGTTTCAGTCCAATTTTAGTACATTACTGTGCATATACTAGGTGATTAACACTTCACCTGCTATCGACTCATTATTTAGATAAATTTGTATGAATTTTGTGCGACTTAAGAGATCTCGTACGCCTAATCATTCATTACGTCCAGTTGTCAAGAGTCATGCGGTTTTTAATTCTTAACGTTTACTTAGATTAGTTTTTTAATTTGCCGATAGTGTTCATTACTTCATGTGTTGTACTTTTAATTGTATAGTGCCAGTCGGCATTATACATTAAACACTTATAACAATAAACGAAGTTCTGTAATTCTTATTTTAACGGATTTGTCCTTTTTTGTAATTAGTACCCAACTGGGAATAAATATACTAGACTTGATTGTAAATGTCATTACTTGCCCTTTGTTTACACTGTAAATAAACTTGTTGACTGGTGAATGTTTGTTCTTCCTGTGAATTTCTCCTGCTTATTATGTCATGTGTACCTGCCGATAAGGTGCGCTACCAGGGGCTTATTAACTAAGGGAGGCGGTGTCTTATTAGCTCATCCTCTGACAGGTTTCATCAGAATTACGCTCGTCTCCACTGAGCAGAGCGGCAACTGAGACCTCCTTCTAGTCTACCAAAGATAAGGCGAGAGTTTACAGTAGGGCAATAAATACAGATATAGCGTAATGAGCAGGGGGTTGCGAAAAAGGTAATTTTTCCCTTACTTTTGATAAAGAATTGTTCCAAAAGTGTTGAGCACATAGATTAGTTGTGTGGCACCATTTGTTCGCCCCTATTCATTAGAAGAGACGTAACACTCGAAACGTTTTTCACAAAACGCAAGGCGGATTGCTCGTGGAAGAACAAAATATATTGTATTTAACATTTAAATTGAATTCAATAAATTCCATTTCATTACGAATATAAATGCATAATGATTACTTATCTATTCAAAATGCAACATACTTTATGGATAAATTTCATATTACTGTTACATCAGCATAAATATTCTTTGGACTGTGATAAAGTCAAGAAGGCTAAGTTATTAAACCACAAATATATTTGAAATAGCTTACTATGCAGTGTTACTATGTATGAAATTTATTAAGTAACAGATATTATTTACAATATTCCACATCATATTGATTTTATAAAATGAGGAGTTGTATTAAATACTGCTATCAGTATTTACAGTGCAAAATTTTGCATTTTTCTCTGTGATTGAAATTTATAACACATAATTATACTGTGTAATCCGTGTAAGTGTTTGATGAAAAAATTTATGGTTTCAATTTACGCTTTACTTTTCTTATATACACACTCGACCTTCATCATTGCATAAAATACATCATTTCGCTCAGTGTTTCCTCGATTAATTTTATGACTGCATATTTGAGATATGTAGGTAATCTAATGACCTAGGTTAACACAAACTTCTGTCGCTAATACATCATGTTTCTAGATACAAAAGAATTAAGATTAATAAATTGGTTATTATTTTAAATTATTTCGAATAGGATATTTTAAATAATAGAAATTAATAATTCTTTATAATAGAGAAACACAAACTATTTATACTTAATTTTACAATCTGAGAAAAGGATCACTATATTTTAATAGTTACAGAAGTACATAATATAAGATCATGTAATATGAAAGGAATGCATTAAAATTTTAGGTACAACAACAGAATAAAGATGCATCTATCAGATGAGTATGGTCATTAAGAATTTTGGAAGGCTTGAATACTTCAATCGCCTCTGAAATGTGTAATTTTTTTAAGAAATCGCGTAAGGTCCGAAGAATATGGCTGAGGTCTAGATATAATGGAGAGTAACATATAACAGAATAAAATGAAGTGAGAAATTTATCATATAACCACACTCAAGTTAAAATATAGGCAATTAGGAGACCGGGTAGAACCTGAGCTAGAAGTGACACAGAAACACATCAAATACACGGAATAGTATATAAAATCACTAATAGTATTAAAAAAAGACCCTATGCACTGCAATTTTCCTAGAAATTGCACAGGCGTTCGACAATGTCAGGCACATTAGATGCAAAATCAAAAGCATTTTCCCTAGCCTTGCTACCATATTTTAAAATCATATTTGTTGGAAAGATACTTTTAGATTAAGTATACCTCTACACACTCTGATCACCAACGAGTGAACTCATGAGTACCCCAGGGCAGTATTTTGGGTTCACTATAGTTTCTTATTTACACTATAGACCTGCCAACAACCCATAGCACAATAACTGCTACATTCGCGGATGAAACAACCTTAATATCCATAAACAACTATCCAATTATTTTATCACAACATCTTGATATTCTACAAAAATGGGTTGATAAATAAAGACTAAAAATCTAAAAAACTAAACCTGCACATCTATCACAAGGTACACAGTATGCTCACCAATAATCGTCGCAACACTCATATTTCAATTCATCCTGGTGTTAAGTACCCAGGATTGCACTTGGACCAAGGACTCACTTGATGGGGTGGAAATCTAAATTATCCAAAGTGCAAGTCATTGTAAACGCTTTTTTTCTACAATCTCGGCCAATTTTGATTTTTTCTTTTGAAATACTTTGGAGCAAATTAGAAATAACCTAGAACAATGTGAAACAGCTGCACATCTATCACAAGGTACACAGTATGCTCACCAATAATCGTCACAACACTCATATTTCAATTCATCCTGGTGTTAAGTACCCAGGATTTCACATGGACCAAGGACTCACTTGATGGGGTGGAAATCTAAATTATCCAAAGTACAAGTCATTGTAAATGTTTCTCTTTCTATAATCTCGGCCAATTTTGATTTTACTTTCTTATACGTAGTATAAGGAAGTATTGTGATGATGAAAATTTTCGACCTCGAGATTTTTGCAGATGTCCACGTTTTGAAGTCCCCTGATACCGAAAAAGTGGTTTTTAAAAAATGTCTGTGTGTCTGTGTGTCTGTGTGTCTGTCTCTCTCTGTGTGTGTGTGTGACCACGATAGCGGCCAAACCGCTGTAGATATCAATTCCAAATTTTGTATTTACGTGTATAATCGCCCTCTTGAGATCTGATTAGTTTTTCAGTAAAATCGGTATACCGGAATTAGCAGTTTACTTCAGCGAAAAAATCGAATTTTGCGAATATTTCGTCAACTACTAAGTTTAAACAAATTTATAAAGAATTCATATATACTTAAAATTAAAATTGAGAATAATTTTATTTAAAAAGTTTTTCGAAATTCCTACCGGAAGTAGGTCTTTTACTCTTATCGAAAATCAGTTTCTTGCGAATATTTCGCAAGTCATGCTTTTTAGACAAGTACGTTACGGGTATAAAAGTATTTAAAACATAATTTTCAATATCTTTTGTATAAAAAAAATTTCAAAATTCATACCGGAAGTACCACTTTTACTCTTATCGAATAGAGATTTTTTGCAAATATGTCGTAAGTTATGCATTCTATATATATTTATCAAGAGTACAAAAGTATTTAGAACTGGATTTGCAATATTTTTTGTATATATGAAATTTCAAAATTCGGACCGGAAGTAGCACTTTTAGCGAGGAGCACTTTTTTCGAATATCTTGCAAAGTATGCATTCTATAGGGATTTATTAAGCGAATGAAAATACCTAGAATAGGATTTTGAATAAGTTTTGTATAAAAAAATTCTTAAAATTGTATAGTTTGAAACGCTCATACGTATAAGAAAGTCGTGTGGTGGCCACACCTCATTTTTTTCGTTTGAAATACTTTGGAGCAAATTAGAAATAACCTAGAACAACGTCAAACAGCTGTCAATACTTCGTTTTTTGAAAAAATGGGAGGATAACTCCACATCTTCGAATGTCTGTTTGTTGCAATATCTTATGATCTATAAGAGATACCGTTTTGATGTATTGGAACAATATCTAGAACTAACTGAAACAACCGCCAAAATTTCAATTTTTGCAAAACAAAGGGCTGACTCTTTTGGGTTTCGTTTTTCCTCATTTTCTCGACTGATTTTTTTCTTTAAAATACTTGGAAACAATTTAGACCAAACCTACAATTTTTTTCGAGATCTTTTAGAACAGTACTTAGAACAACTAGAACAACTTGGAGCTTTCAGCATTTCAATTTTCGAATAAAAGGGGGTGGGGAAGAAAAGTAGTTTTTTGTTCAATAATCGCGGACAATTTTCACTTTTCTTTTGAAATACCTTGCAACAATTTAGAACAATCGACATATTTTCGATTTTCGAAAAAAAAGGGCCTTTGAAAAAAAATGTTTTTCATCAGAATATAATAAATTTTCGCCCAAATATTTAACCCCACTTTGTTAGAAATCCTTACGTGACTGAGAAAAATGGATGTCATATTTGAAATTAGCACACCAAACAATATAAAAATCGTCATTCCATTGCAAGCACATTTTCCTATGCCAAGATAATTCATTACTTTTAATACACTAATATATCTGCTTGGTCTATTATTCTCAAGTTCGTCTTTAACAAATTCACCGTTAACAAGTCTTATTAGACTAGACAAATTTTCTTTGTCTTGCCGGCATAAGACATATAAATCGTAAGAAAGAATGAATGCGAGGAAAATAAAACGAATTAGGAGCACTTGAAGAAGAGCAGAAGCAGCTTTAGTACACCACTCGACAACGATCCAGTCGGCCGTTATGGGTCAGCCGCCAGATTTAAAGAGTGAGAGTGGATGCGTAGCTACCAATACAGGGTCAAGGTCATTACATCGGTCTGATTTACCAGTTTTTCACTATGCATACGTACGTGCATCGTGTGTACAGTCTAAGGAGCTTGACGATGGCAACCAGAGCAAGAAGGCGCGTTGGAAACGATCCGTGCGTAGTTGAAGTCGTCGAACAGAGACGCATGATGTGTGGACCGTGCATCGGATCATCTTGCGACAGACCTTTTATTCTTTCTGTGTCACACGAGAAGATTCCCTCTTAACTGGACTACATTGAATTAAACAGAGGCTAGTCTGCTGCTCGGTGCGGTCGTCGTTCTCTGAAGAGGGAGATGCGGAGTTGTTGAATTAGTTGGAGGCCAAGTTTTGGTCTCTCGTCTGGTATGCATGGCATGAGAATGTGTGAGTGTAGTTGCGTGTATGTGCGTAGTTATTTCTATCAGAAAGACGTATGTAGACGCATAAGAATAAGACGGTGGTGTGATGTTTCTTAAGACAATGCCTCTTGAAGCAGGTGATGGAATACCATTATTTTAGCTGTATTAAATAAGTCAGATAAACATGTATAGTCAATCAATTCTTCATACTCGAAGCAATGCTGTGCCATCCTTTAAAGTAGTTACAAGGTGAGCAAGAACGGCGCAATTCAAAAGTTAAAAGTTCATCCTTCTTCGAAAGGCCGTTTAGTTGTAATTTAGACCATGACAAAGTTCAAAGCTATTGACCTTTACTTACAATTCTTTAAATTCTTTTTTTGTACTCACCGCTTGTAAAGTGACATTTGGCGCATGTGTCACTCGACCAGGAAAGAATATTTTCCGATCGAGGCGACTGTAAAAATTGAAAAAAACACTGGCTCTTTCGGACATTAAAAAAAAATCTAACTTGATAATAATAAAATGTAGTCTATAAAATACTTCTTCCCTCGACTTTTCTTCACTAAAAGTTGGGGAAATAGGAGTAATAATTAAAAATTGTTCCAATAAATTTGTGACGCTATCTATTTGACGACATCTTAAGCGACATTCAAGCGCCATCTATTTGACCACATCGACATTCATCTTGGCAGTTCATAAGAAATAGTAATTAAACAAAAATAAATGTACTAGAAATTTATAAATATAAGAATAAATACCTACCTCATGTTTGCCATGTGTAAGAATATAAAAACTTAATTTTAGGGAAAGGTGGGTAATAGTTATGTACATGAAATGCTTAAATTAACTAGGTATTCTATTTTAGGTTAGGTATGATACTAATGACATTAATCAATAATATTTTTTTAATTTAATGTTGGTACAAAAAATATTGTACAAACCACTTAAAAGTACTCGCTTCCTACGGTCGCTCGTGCTTTTAAAGTGCGCTCATGCGGGTAAATAGTCTTCCCGCACTTGGTTCGTAAATAACTACATATTTTGTACTTACCGCCTGTAAAGTGACATTTGGCGTATACATCGCTCGACCAGCAAGGAGTATTTCCCGGTCGAGGCGACTGTAAAAATTGAAAAAAACACCGGCTCTTTGGGACATTTAAAAAAAATCTAATTTGATAGTAATAACATTTAGTCTATAAAATACTACTTCCGTCGACTATTATTCACTAAAAGTTGGAGAAATAGGAGTAATAATTAAAAATTCTTCCAATAAATTTGTGGCGCCATCTATTCGACTATTTCTCAAGTAACATTGAAATTGACATTTAATTGTCATCAACCCAAAAGGGGACGAATTCACTATAAATATAAGAATAAAAACGTCTGAAGCAAGAATAAAATAACTTAAACTAAATTTAAATGTTAGTAATAGGTACGAACAAGAAATGCTCAAATTAATTAGGTAATCTATTTTAGTATAGTTATGATACTAATCACTTTAATCAATAAGACTTTTACTTTCTTATACGTAGTATAAGGAAGTATTGTGATGATGAAAATTTTCGACCTCGAGATTTTTGCAGATGTCCACGTTTTGAAGTCCACTGACACCGAAAAAGTGGTTTTTAAAAAATGTCTGTGTGCCTGTGTGCCTGTGTGTCTGTGTGTCTGTGTGTCTGTCTGTCTCTCTCTGTGTGTGTGACCCCGATAGCGGTCAAACCGCTGTGGATATCAATTCCAAATTTTGTATTTACGTGTCTAATCTCCCTCTTGAGATCTGATTAGTTTTTCAGTAAAATCGGTAGACCGGAAGTAGCAGTTTACTTCAGCGAAAAAATCGAATTTTGCCAATATTTCGTCAACTACTAAGTTTAAACAAATTTATAAAGAATTCATATATACTTAAAATTAAAATTGAGAAAAATTTTATTTAAAAAGTTTTTCGAAATTCCTACCGGAAGTAGGTCCTTTACTCTTATCGAAAATCAGTTTTTTGCGAATATTTCGCAAGCCATGCTTTTTAGACAGGTACGCTACGAATATAAAAGTATTTAGAACTTAATTTCCAATATCTTTTGTATAAAAAAAATTTCAAAATTCGGACCGGAAGTATCACTTTTACTCTTACCGAATAACGATTTTTTGCAAATATGTCGTAAATTATGCATTCTATGTATATTTATGAAGAGTACAAAAGTATTTAGAGTTGGATTTGGAATATTTTTTGTATAAATGAAATTTCAAAATTCGGACCGGAAGTAACACTTTCATACGTATAAGAAAGTCGTGTGGTGGCCACACCTCATTTTTTTAATTTATGCTCGTACAAAAAATATTGTACAAACCACTTGCATGAAGACGACTTCCACGCATTCGTGCAATTAAAAGTACTCGCTTCACTCATGCGCTCATGCGGGAAAATAGTCTACCCGCACTTGGTTCGTAAATAACTATTACGTTACCCCTAACTTTATTTGTTATACTTACTACTGAAAAAACACTCAATGTCTTACCGGATAACTATAGCTGGGATTTATAAATACAAAAGAATTTGAGAAAACACTCAAAAAAGCATAAAAATCAGCTTAAATAAGAATAAAAATTCAGAAAGCGTCAAAATAATTTTCAAAAAACAGAAAAATATGTTATAATTTTATTGGATTAAAAGGAATTCCACAAAAGAAAACAAAATGTAGTAAAATAAACAAGGATGAAAGACAAAAGACAAATTAATAAAAATACTTGTTTAACAAATGTTAAAAATTCATTCCAATAACTCAGTCAGTTTCATTTTTAAAACAGGCTATAAATAAATGTTTTTGTATGTTTTGTACCAAAAAAAACTTCTCTCTACATGCACTTGTAATTGATGCATATTTCAATTTTGGAACCAAGCATCCTTCGACTTTCAAGTTTTCCACAATTCCTCCGCATGAGATTTTAAAGATTTGTTCTAATACTTTAAAGCCTGTGTTTTTCATCAGCACATTCTCTAATTTAGCCAAAACATTTTCTTCTGTAGATCCCTGCACGCCTGATATTGCAGTCTGGAAATTGTGTACTTCTGCTACCGTTGTCATCAAAATCAGTCTTGCTGTTTCCAATTTTTGAATTGCTCCAATAACAGAATTGTAATTTGCTTTTAAGAAAGGCAAATTCTGTTCAATTTCTAGGTTTTTAAGAAGAACCTAACAATCTTGGATAGACTGGGATGCAGATTCAGAAAATTAAAGAACCACTTTCTTGTAACGGTTGAAATTGTCAGCACAGCTGAACCGTAATAAAAAAATTTCCCATTTTATTTTTATTTCGCTTCTTTCGTCTATGTAAACACTAACAACACAATTCTTACGAATGGTTCTCGGGGAATATATCGGAAGCAATACTTTTGCAAAAAGATTTAATTCGCTGTTTTTCAGCTTTGCCAAAGGTATATCATTTGATGAAATCATAACCTTACATCTGTCCAAGGAAAATGCATACTGCTCATCACGAGCAAAAGATATACTGATTCTCTTAATATTTACTGTTTAGCTGTTTTAGCTGTAAATTTTTTGAGATGCCCTTGGTGAATCGTTGTTTTCGTGTATTGTTCAAAATTGTATTTTTGGCGCAAACAAATGCAGAACTTTCTCTTTTCACAAATGCTCTTCAAAATATCTTATTATTTTCACATTTCAACTCCGGAAATCTTCTCATCTAATCTTCAATCACAAGTTTAATTTTGGACATGATTAAAACTCAAGGAACAGACGAGTAAACGGCTTTTTTTCCAATTGTTGAACTCTTAATGAACAGAGAGAATTTACAAACCGCTGTGCACGTGCACGGTTGAGACATGTTTTTATCGCACTGTCAAACTTTTCTTTACGCGTACGCGTTTATACGTTTGAAAAACAACAAAAGCCCAAAATTAGCTTAGAAAAAATGTAAAATTGTGACAAGCCGTATATAAGCGCGAAAATAAGTATAAAGATTTTAAATAATCATAAAAACTAAAAAAGGCAAAAAGAGCACATTTAAGTTTTGTTTAAATAAATAGTTTTGTCATGATTCGTATTTACATATTTGTAAATATTTTTAATCTGCCATCAATTTTTACGTATAGCCGAATAGCTGTAAATATAATCTCTGCTGTTAACTTCCCTCTGCACTTGGTCTTAAAAGCAGGTAAGTCTGTCGCCGCTTAACTCAAGTCAGGACGGTCGTGGGTTTGACGAAATCGGTTAAGATGTTGAACTATAATATTTATTCATTCAATGACCATAAAAATGGTATAGAACAAGTCACACAAATGTAAATGTAAATATAAAAAGTCAAACAATACAAATATAATACAAGCATAAGCACTAACCAATGCAATACAATATAATAATGTAAAAAATAAAAATAAATACAACAATCACAAACACACAATTTAGATATGCAAATCTAAGATCTGCCTGTCATTTTTAAGGACGCACACTTATAATACTTATGATAGATTCCTAATTATTACTGATCGAATAGCGTAACAAGAAAATGCAGGTGAAAATATCAGATAGACAAAAATAACAACGTTTAATCACCCCACCCCAAGTGTTAGTGTAAAAATGACTATTTTTGAGCATTTTTTCGGGTATTAACCGCATTTGCATATTGTGTCTAACATATACATATATTTTGTGAATATGTATATATGTTTCATTCATGAAGGTAATCTTATTTATACGTAAATATACAGGATGAGTCACCTCCTCGGCGAAGACCGATTATAACTTTATGAAGAAAGATATTTTGAAGCAGTTCTCTTCCTAAGACAGCCAAGCTTTAGGAGAACCTTCTAAATTTATTTTGTATTATACAAAGTATTCCATAACTTGCTGGCTGGCTATAGTTATACTTTTTTTTAAAGTGTAATACCCTCTTATATTATTACATTTTTGTATTCGCCGTATAATTCTTACTCAAAAAGTAATAATAGAATAAAGATACTATAGGACTAAAATCTAAAGTGTTTGATTTATTACCATTTTTCTGAAAAATTCAATGTTTCAAACCCATTATATATCTCAAAAACGACGCATCAGATGGTTACAATTTTTGGTAGTGTTGTTTATAATAAAGGTATTAATGCAAGCATGTTCCATTTTCAACTACTAATTGCTTGCGCAAAACACTGGATTAAAATTACATGACTTTTTTATCTAAAAGTATTTTTTTTCAACCCAGAATATCAGTTCATTTTACTTTCTTATACGTAGTATAAGGAAGTATTGTGATGATGAAAATTTTTGACCTCGAGATTTTTGCAGATGTCCACGTTTTGAAGTCCCCTGATACCGAAAAAGTGGTTTTAAAAAAATGTCTGTGAGTCTGTCTGGCTGTCTGTGTGTGACCACGATAGCGGTCAAACCGCTATAGCTATCAATTCCAAATTTTGCATTTAGCAGCATAATCTCCCTCTTGAGAACCGATTAGATTTTCAGTATAATCGGCAGACCGGAAGTAATAGTTTACTTGAGTGAAAAAATCAAATTTTGCCAATATTTCGTCAACTACTAAGTTTAAATAAATTTATAAAAAATTCATATGTACGTAAAATTGAAATTGTGAATAAATTTATTAGAAAAGTTTTTCGAAATTCCTACCGGAACTCTTATCGAAAATCAGTTTTTTGCAAATATTTTGCAAGCCATGCTTCTTAAATACGTTACGAGTATAAAAGTATTTAGAAATTAATTTTCAATACCTTTTGTATAAAAAAAAATCAAAATTCGGACCGGAACTAACACTTACTCTTACCGAATAACGATTTTTTGCACACATGTCGTAAATTATGTATTCTATATACAGTTATCTAGAGTACAAAAGTATTTAGAGTTGGATTTGGAATATTTTTTGTATAAATGAAATTTCAAAATTCTGACCGGAAGTAACACTTTTACTCTTAGCGAGTAATGCTTTCTTTCGAATATCTCGCAAAGTATGCATTCTATAGGAATTTATTAAGAGAATGGAAGTATTTATAATAGGATTTTGAATAATTTTTATATAAAAAAATTCTAAAAATTCTATAATTTGAAACTTTCATACTTATAAGAAAGTCGTGTGGTGGCCACACATCTTTTTTAAATTGAATTCTGTATAGTGGACCGTGATATTTGATGCGAAATTGACAATTGAATGGATTGCAGTTTTTTGCACATACAATTACTAATTTAAAAAAAACATGCTTATATTAAAACCTTTTATTATAAACAACAAACCAAAATTGCAAAAATTGTGGCTATCTAATACGTCGCTTTCGAGAAATATAATATGAAAACATCAAAAACTTTAAATTTTAGACCTATACTATCTTATTACTTTTTGTCTAAGAATATACGAGAAATACAAAAATAATAATATACAGGGTGGTCCATTTAATAAACTATAACTGTTGTCAACCACTAAGTTATGGAACACTCTGTATAAAACAAATTAATTTAAAAGGTGCTCCTAATGAGTGACTACCTTAGGAAAGCAACCCCTTCAAAATATCTTTTCTCATAAAGTCACAATCGGCCTTTTCCTTGCAGATCACTCACCATGTATATCATTCCATTACCTTTAACCAATGAACTTACTTATTTACAAGTATATCAAGTATGAAGACTATAAAGCAGAGTTAATTTTGAAACTCACGGTTAACAAGAAAATCACGTATAATGACCTATTCTAAATGTAAATTAATATTTTTTACGTACTTGTTTCGAAAAGAAGTGTATATTTTCTTGATATATAATTTGAAATGGCAACGAAATACTTACACTCAGTTTAAGGACAAATTTTATTACCTAAAAAATTAACTGGTTCACGAAGTAGTAGGAAACATTTCATAATGTAGAACTTATATTTGTGTTATTATTTTCAGAGATTGAATTATTCTTAAACCAAACCTTCACTAAAATGTTTGACTCTCCTGTCACCAAGTTACACATCCGTTAAGATCCGTTTAACCTTTGAAGCACGTAATTTAAATAATCTTGATATATCCATCAAATTTGATATGGTTGGTCTGAGTTTATCATAAAATGATATCTCTAGAATCTTTAAAAAAACAGCTTATTTTAAATTTTGTAAGTGGTCACTTGTGCTACCACAGTGTAATAAATGTTGATAATCTTTGAAAAAAACTATGACAATATATAAATAATATTTCGTAATAATTCTAACGAAAACCTTATGTTCTCGAGTAATAAAACACATTAGAAACTACTTGTGATATTGTAAGAAACAATATTTGAACGCGTTCACGCTAATCCCTTTACACTATGTGCAAGTCCATGTGGGTTTTTAGCAACTTCCGGAAATTTCATTTGGTGGAAGACGTTTAACTTGACCCTGTGTGCGTCAAGTGGCACATAAGGTTGAAAACGGGGGGGGGGGGGAAACGGGAAATAGTCGGTGCTCCATGAGAAGCTCGTTTTGATAACCCTCTGGCTACAGATAACTCATTCAAACTAAGTATTACCTCGCAATTTTCAAACTCATATCGCACTTGTATTTTTTTTTCCTGAAAATCATATATGCATTTAAAACACCTGGATCCAGAAAGTTCTAAAACAAGTGACGGTACCATTTTTAGCCTTTCAATCAATGGCTTAATATGACTTCAACATTGATATACTTTGGAAATCTATCATGCCTTGTTGACAATTAACTTCGTTATATTTCCACGTTTTTCTTTTCCTCACTGTTGGTTGATGAGTTGGCTTTTGTCCTTCTATTTGGTGCAACTCATCTTGCCTTGATAACTCGTCTAATTATAGTCGCCGCGATTCAGACCTTTAGCGTATTTGACATCTTTTGGAATTTTTTTTTTTTGGTTGGAACGTAGTTTGTTCCACAGGCAAAAATCTGGTTTCCTTGCAACAAAACTACCAAAGCCGTCATCATTTGTTAAAATATACATTCATCTAAACCACCTTCAATTTGATCATTATGCTTCTCCATGTAGATTTCTAAATTGTTTAAATGTCCCTCTTTATTAACGTAAGCCCAAATTTTGAAATCTTGCTTCACGGATTTCATTGGCAAATATTGTTTTGCAGCCAATTGGACCTTTAAATTTGATCATGCTCTGGTCGACTGCTACTCCTTTTGAAGGATGATAATAGTTTTGAAATGCTACCTTTATCACAAGAAGAGGGTCTAATTCTATAGAGATTGTCAAAATTATCTTTTTGGTGTAAATTTTACACCTATTTTTGAGGCAATATAGGGGTCTCATAATTCTGGACGCACAGATCAGAAATCTTGATGCGACGGGAATTTTTTACGTCCCTTAGTAAGTTTATGGCGATGAAAATTTTTATTTCCTGTGGAGTTCTAGGGAAGAAATAGCACGTTTCTGAAGAGCGTATAAATTTAGCTAGCTTAATAGTATCACCAAAGAAGAATAGAAAAAATTTACACGTCATGTAATATCAGAGACTTCAGAACTTGGGCCAGCAGGCTGCGCAAAATAAAGTAGGTGTCAAGTTATCTTCATCATCTCTAAAATCGGCCTCAATTCCATTATTATCTTCCTGAGCATCATTATCGCTACAAATTGTTGCTGGCTCAAATTCGTCATTATTTTTCAATTGATTTCCCGTATGATCTGTCTTCATCTTCGCTACAGCCTGACTCGTGATCGGTTGGCATCTCTTCAAAAACGACGAATACATCATCAGATGTCATATCTTCTAAAGCGATTTTTCATTTATCCTAAACAAAAAAAAAAAAAAATTACAACACTACAACAAAACGATCACCGAAACCATGTCCGGTATGCAACAGAAAATGGACCTTTATTGATAACTGAAGCACGTATCTGCCAAGAAAAGCCTTTCAACACGTGTATAGAGAAAAATGAAGATGTTGTACTGATTTTTACGAAAATAAATGTGAATTTCGACAATTTCGTAAAATTTATGCATTTCTCAATACAACAATTTAATACCGACCATATTTGGCACCATAGCGCATCACTGGAAGTTGTGGTGTCACAGCGAAACAACTATGCAAGTGGATATAGATTTCTGATGATGGTTTCATATGGTTACCACAGTGTTTGAAATAGTTAACAAAATTTGCTTCTGAACATCTAATTCACACAACGTTCTATAAACTTGTATACTACCATATTAAATTTATCTTTAATTTTTTTTTTATTGCAAACTAGAAATGAAACTGTTGACATTTTGTTTTATTTTGCATTGAATATGATTCGGTTACAAAAAATTTTGTTATATTTTATACATATAAAACGACACCCCTCGTATATATGAACCCATACATAAAATACATATTTACTATCGCTTTAAAAACTAGGTTATGCTTAGCTAATAACAACAGTTTTATTTATTACATAACCTCATACTTCTTTCTCCGCAAATTACCTATTACAACAAACTTGTTGATGCGCTCCGAAATAACAATGTATTTTGTTGGTGGTCTAAATTTAGCGTCAAATTAATAAATGCTTGCTTGTGTACACCAGCTGTGTTTTTTTATATCGGTCGCAATCCGAAAATAGTTCAATGTGAACTTGACCCACCGAAACTTCTAATCCTGAACTCACGTAATTCATGCTATAAACGAATCTGGTTCAATGAAGTTCTACTTTTAGCGATGTGTCAAAACGGCGCTCTTTATAATCGCCTCTCTCCCAGTGAAAAGTCAAAAGAATGAAAAGGCAGTTTTATGCATTCTAAAATAATCGTTGTATACAGGGTTGTTTATTTTCATTTAGTGCATCTTTTAAAAATGGCATGTTCATCCAAATGGTCTAATTTAAGTTTGTTTACTTAGAGTTTAGACAAAAAGAAAGTGTAAATATTGCCAATTTATATGGTCACATAAGGGAATTTCAAAATAAGCTTTACAACTCTGCACTAGAAAAATATGATTTTTCATTTTTTTCCAAGCTGTAAGAAGCACTTTGAAGAAATGAATGAGTTTGGGAAAGTTTTCACATCAACTCATATAAAATACATTGACACAATTGCAGAAGAATTCCAAGATCGATTTAGCTACTTTAAGAAATTCGAAGGAGAAGTTTTAGTTTTTACTAAGCCATTTAATATTTCGGTTGAGAACGTAAACAGAGCAGGCTTTCAACTGGAACTTTGTGATTTTCAGTCAGATTCTTTTTACCTAGGAAGAACCGTAATAGCATTGGTCTGTTTTTAAGTTACTTCCAGGAGAACGTTATGCCAACTTGCGAAACTTAGGCCTTATAATGTCAAAATCAAAATATAGGTGTGTCCGTCTGATAAGTCACCTACTCAGTTGCTTCGTTCGACAACAACAAATATTAATGTTAATATTGATACACTGGCTAGTAAAAAACAAGATACTCAAACTTTTCACTATTTCTTTTGGTATATATGTTGGTATTTTTTGGAATAAATGAAAATAATTATACAAACAAACTCGTTTTTATGTACCTATTACAAATCACTGATAAAGTAGCATACGAAGTATTCAACTTCAATTTTACTTCCAGCAACCTTCGGGACTTTTGAAGTTGGACAGCCCTGCTCTAAGGCATTTGACCAGGAGAATCATGATGTCCTTCTTTTAAAATTACATCGATTTGGTTTTTCTCATAAGTTGACTGGGTTGTTCTAGTCATATCTCTGTAACTGAAAATAGTTTGTATGTTACACTAGTTCTTATTCACAATCGTTTATGCTGACTTCTGGAGTTCCATAGGGTAGTAACCCTGACCCGTTTCTTTTTTTTTAATGACTTACCTAAAGTGTGCAATTTTTCGAAATGCTTACTCTTTGCCGATGAAGGTAAAGTCTATGCTGAAGTAAATTGCTATCTGAATTATATTGCAGGATGACTTAAATAATCATTGCGCGTGGATCAAAACAATAAGCTCGAGCTAAATGTTCTCAAGTGTATAGTAGTAAGCTTTTCTAAGACGAACTGTCCATTAACTATGACTATCAAGTTAATGACTTGTTTTTAATGCGTACAGATTTGGTGAGAGATATATTGAGAGTTGTTTTCCATTCATCGTTCAGATTTATTCCGCACATTAAGATAAATATGAATGAAGCATATATGACCCTTGGTTTTATAAGGCGTAAATCCTATGCCTTATACAACGTGAAGTCAATTATTATCTTACACAAAGCAGTAGTGCGCTCCAAACTGAAATATGTTTCTCCTATACGGTCTTCTGAAGCAAAGAAGAATGCAAAGTTAATTGAGAAAGTGAACAACAAATTTGTAAACGGGTTTGTATTTCAGAAGACACAAATGCAATCCTACTTTTGAGTCCTACAATAATATACGGCATGAATTTGGTTTACTACAATACTCTATGAGTTCAGTGGTTCCCAACCGGTGGTTCGCGAACCCCTGGGTGTCGCGAAGTGTACAAAGGGGGTTCGCGAAAATAATAGCGTAATGGCGGGATTTTAAATGGTCAAAGAAAAATAAAAGCAAAGAAAAAACAAAAACACACAAAAAAATAAAAAAACACACCAAATGCAATGCAGATTGCACGCTGTTGTTTGGAACGTATGCATACTGCCTATATCTTATGGTTGCCAACAGTTAGTTAAGCTATTTTACGGCCTTTAAATTCAAACTCAATGCCGTAAAAATCAAATGATGCGTCTACATGCACCGTTAAATATCAGCACTAGATAAATACATGTCTGGAATACTTAGAAAACGTTCAAACGTCTGGAATACTTAGAAAACGGTCGTAAAAATGACAGTGGCAACGGTCAATGTAAACTTAGATTTTAGTTGCACGCAGACTTTAGAATTAGATGCTTGTTCACAGCTGGGAACTGGGAGAGTAGTGTTGCATTTACCGACGTTCGTACATAGGCTTATAAACCTTGAGTGATTTAGTTCGCAATTAGTAGAATAGCTACTGTGACATTGTTTGTTTATTAAAGTTCTTCTCGTGTACATAACTTTTAATAATTATTATACCCCAATTTTATTATGGATCGATGGTTAAAAACGGATCGTTTAGAAACAACACATGATGATACTGAAAGTTATATTGAGCTACCGTTTCACCAGAGTAAAAACCAAGAAAATGGTGAATATGGTGTGAAAAAAGGGAAAAAGCGAAAATATGACAGCGACTATTTACAACTAGGTTTTTATTTTACTGGGGAAGAGTCTGAACCTAAACCGCTTTGTGTTATATGCAACGAAATTCTTGCTAATAGTAGTTTAAAACCATCACTTCTTCGTAGACACCTTGAAACAAAACATCCGACGCACAAGGATAAACCTCTTGAGCATTTTAAAAGAAAATTATCAGATAATAAAAAGTGTAACCTCTCTTCTTTCCCGTCTTCAAACGAAGATAGTAAAATGGCTCTTGAGGCATCATTTCGAGTAAGTTATAGAATTGCAAGATCTGGGCAGGCACATACAATGGCAGAAAATTTAATTGGACCATGTGCAAATGATATCGCGAAATGTATGCTTGGTGAAAAGGCAGTAAAGAAAATTGACCTGGTTCCCTTATCTAACAATACGGTGTCGCGTAGAATTAATGATTTGGCAAATAATGTGGAGAACGAACTTTTGAAGAGAATAAAATTGAATTATTTTGCTATCCAACTTGACGAGTCGACCGATGTAGCAAACGCCACAATCTTGCTTGTCTACGTTATATATTTTCACGAATATCGTTCAAGAAGATGTACTATTTGCAAAACCATTGAAAACCTATACAACTGGAGAAGCAATTTTCGATATGATCAAGGGTTATTTTCAAAAAAATGGAATAAACTGGTCTTATTGTGTGGGTGTGTGTACAGATGGTGCAAAATCAATGACAGGAAAATTTTCTGGTTTTGTGGCACGGGTGAAGAAGATCAACGAGAAAATTGAATGGACTCATTGCTGTATTCATAGACAAGCGTTGGTATGTAAGCGTATTCCTGAAGAGTTATCTACTACTTTAAGTGAAGCCGTAAAAATTGTAAACTTTATAAAATCGCGTGCTACAAATAGCCGTCTATTCCGTGCGCTTTGTGAAGATTTTGGAAGTCTCCACGATTCTTTACTACTTCACACAGAAGTTAGATGGCTTTCCCGTGGCAAAGTTTTGACACGCTTGTTTGAATTGAAGTCTGAAGTTCAAGCATTTTTTATTGATCATCCGTTTTATTTCTCCTTTTGTGTATCCGATGTTCTTTGGCTGCAAAGGCTTGCATACTTAGCTGGCATCTTTTGTAAATTAAATGAATTAAATATGTCATTACAAGGCGCAGGTGTCACCATTTTCAGTGTTCATGATAGAATTGAGGCTATGCTAAAAAAGATCCAATGTCTCCAGATGAATGAGTATGAATGTTTCAGTTCTCTCTGCACTTTTTTATCAGAAAATTCAATGAAACTTGACGGAAACATTAAAAGGAGTATATGTGAACATCTGAAACATCTTCAATTAACTTTTGATGACTATTTTTCCAATAGATGCAATATATCCATCTCAAACAACTGGATACGTAGTCAATTTCAAGTAAATGTAAGTTTAGAAACTTCTCTAACTTTTTAGAAAAAGGAAAGCTCATAGAGCTATCCTGTGACAGTTCTCTGCAAGCTATTTTTAAAGATCACTCCTTATTTGACTTCTTGCTCAGTATAAAAAATGAATATCCTGTTCTGTCAAAAAAAGCCATAGACGTTCTATTACCATTCTGCACAACATATCTGTGCGAGAAAGGATTTTCAACATATACTTATCTGAAAGATAAATATAGAAACAGGTTAAATGCAGAACCTGATATAAGACTGAAATTGTCAGATATTGAGCCAAACTTTCAATTGCTTTGTTCCATGAAACAGCCAAAAATATCCCATTAAGAGCTTTTTCAAAGGGAACATGTGCTGAAATAAGAACCAGTTTGTTAAATTTATTTTGTATTCAATTTTTATAGCTTATTTTAGTCTTATTAATATTAATCATTTTAGTCTTATTAATGTTTGTGCAATATGTAAAATAAATGTTCTACAAAATTTTATTGTTTTTTTGCCTATCATTAACGACTACATAGGGGGTTCGCCAAATTCTGTTGGATTTTACTTTTGGTTCGCGAGGAGAAAAAGGTTGGGAAACACTGCTCTATGTCATATACAAGGTTTAGTAACTCTATTTGGACTACATATTCAATACGTAAGACCGCCCCCGCTGATGTTTGTAGTCACAAAAGCTTTATCACTGATAAATAAAATGTCTCGGTTGTTCAATACCCACCATCGAACAGTCGAAGTGCTTCATGCCTCCAGGAAAGTATTTTTATGACTGCTATATATCTATCATCTGCTACCATGGTTGACTACCTAAATTTAAGAGTATGAACTTGATATTTGATGTATACCTTTATGATGAATTATTTAAATACGAGCAGGTAATGTAATTAACATTTCATTTATAATTATTTTTAAATTCATAGTAAGTAGGAAAATTTTCCTGTATGAATTTATTATTCAAGTAAGTAACACCTGCCATATTATTATACCAAAAACTGAGGATGTAATTTAAAGAAAACACAAGTAGGGATGATGGTATAAATGTTCTTGATACATTTGCCCTTCAAAACCCGGAATCTAAAAGAGTTTTCGATGCCGTTGAAACAGGTTTTTTATCATCATTGTACTAGATATTAAGTAAATAGGAAATTCTGTGACACACGGTATACAATCAATGAAACCAATAAATTTTATGAAAAATGTATCAACGTCAACTGAATCCGGAATAATATCTCGGAGAATTTTATATTTCATTGTTTTTTAAGTTATGTGGTGTTCACTATTAGACACATATTTTATTTTCCTTATTCATTTGTTCTGTGACTATTATTATATGTTACGGCATAAATTAGTCTACACATGTATGTATACATGTTCTATATGGATAGACATATATGTATGTATCAATATGTATTATTAAGTTATGTACTTAGAAATGAGCGAGTAACGAGTCTCACCTTCATTTTAGTTTAAATAATATTGGCCGTGACTTCAGTTATTATATGCCGAAATTACACTTGTGCTAAGGCAAGGGCGTATGACGCAAATAACCATAGATCTTTAGGAAAATGTGTAGATAGCGGCTTGAACAGGATTACTTTTTTCTCTTGTTTATGAGCACTAAAATTCTAATAACGTTGAGTGTATTATTATAATATTAATAAATATTTTTTTTTTAAATGAATTTTGTTATTTTAAATTATTGCAAAAAAAGGAAATAGCATTGGTCCCTTTAATGCTTGTGATTTTTCAGTCGAAGAAAATTACGAATTTTTATTTAACAAAGTTAATTTTAAATACAGGGAGTCTTAAATGTAAGGTATGCTGTCGCTGTTTCCAAGAACAATATTTCAAAGCGAGACTGGATGAAATTATTTTTGAAAAGGTCACCCAGTTAACATAGAATGGAATATGGACTGTACAAGGTGTAGTTATGTTTTTGCAGTAATGAAGTAGGAATTCCACTTCTCTTTTATACCATTTACAAAGTTCAGAATCTCTGGACCGTATAGACTGAAAATGGACCAAATGAAGCACGTTACAATAGAAGTAAACATGTTTGGATTGATTCGGCAATATTTAATGAGTGGTTCACTTCTTTTATCCTACCTGTCATTAGACAAGAAGAGAGGAAATAGGTTATTTCTAGATATAGTCTGACTTCTCATTTCAGTGTCGATCTTATTCAAATGTGTAAGGAAAATAACATTCACTCTGTGTGTTTCCCATCAAATTTCTCCCATTGATGTTGCCTACTTTAGACCTCACAAAGAATTAAAGAAAGGAAAATTGGAAACAATCAGATGCTGGCAAGGGAATTTGGACATTGCCAGAAAGTCAATTCCCAACTATGCGGAAAAGAGTGCGAGAAGTATTGAAGCCAACTTTATCTAGTCTGGGATATATTTTAATGCTCGTCAAACACGTTGTTGTATATTTAATTTAGATTCTTAATTTAATGCTCGTAAAATAAATAATATTCGAAATTTTAAAGAAATCTACTTAAAATCTATTAATGGGTTCAATAATTATAACTCAATGCTTTGATCGTTTTATCTACTACTTCATATGAATCTATAGTCTTCATAGGCAAATCAGATACCAACTAATGTCACGCGTATACTAACTAACACGTGATTTATAAAAGTGTTTCTATTGGTCCAATCATTTTAACATTTATTATAACATAACTGTCTATTTCTATAGTTGAAATAAATGGTATTTCATATTAATAAGCATGATTCTAAACTCTATTCTCACGTGGGTTTATATTCGAATAACTACAATATCCTAATATGCTGTTTTCGATCTAAAGCAAAATGAATTAGATAAGTTTGGTTTGTTTAGTACAATAACCTAGATAGTTCAGTGACAAGTCAAACAGTGTATACGAAAAACATAATCATGTATTTGTGAATCTCACAAGGATACATCTCAATAAATCAAAGGTAAGTAATTCCAAATCTATTACCAAATATAATACGTATGTTAAAAAATTGACTCTGTAAGTGTATTTGAACGAAATCTAAACAGATAAATGAAATTCAGTAATAATAAATATAGGTTGAAATTGAATTTTAATATAATAGTATTTTGACATATAAACAATACTAATGGAAGTAACTTTTAAAACTGTGTTTGTTCCATGATGAATTTATAATCAAATGTCTTTATAAAAACTAATTATAGCTATTTTCAATTAGAATAATAATAATTTTCTAAAATAGATCAATGATTATCTGATCCATTGCTTGCAAGACTTATTGTTAATTCAAATAAATTATACAAAATATAACCTTATAATTTTCTTTCTTCAGAGCTCATTTGCTTCGTAATTCTTAGTGTGATCCAGAAAACTGATTCTTATCTTCAATCCTCGGCAATTATTATAAATAAATCCTCCCAAAATTGATGTAGAGCTGCTTTCTGCTATACATAAAATTGGATCATCTTATTCTGGTTCCATACACAAATTAATATCTTTCTGCTCCAAATTAATTATTCGGTAAGTCCATTCTCCATTTAAATTAGTACAATGTTTGTTATTAATTGTATTCTCTTCTTTTCCATGTATTATGTAGCTATAATCTTCATCCGAAGTCCTCTATTCCTTGGCTGAATTTTCGGTAACAATATTCTTCAACTTTTAGTAAGTCACTTAATTTCACCTTTCTATTATAACTATTTTACAATTCTGTATACTTTTATATTGTATTTAAACACTAAAATAATGTTTTAGTAGAGAAAAATAAATTACTTTCCCTCTTTCAATGAAATTAAAAATTCTCTCCTATTTGTTTTTTCAACAAAAATCTCCTAGGTTTTTCTCCAAATTGGTAACTAAGTTTTTACATCAAGTTAGTTTATCATTATAATACATAGTTATTTAACAAGTCAAATATACTTTGATATATCTTTCTCTTTCTAAAACACATATTTTAAATATGACTATTCTCTACTTTCACAATTACATATCAAATAAATAAGACACTTATTTATAAATTTTCTCATTTACAGTAAATACATACAACTTTAATCATGAATGTCATGAATTTAATACGAATAGAAACCTTTTATAATTCCAAATAAGTTGTTAATAACAACATTAATAACAGCTTATTTTATGATCAATAAACAGAAAATCATCAATCGGTTATATAATCAAGATAGATTTGGAAATTAAAATTTTGTTAGAGGACCATTCCCGGCACAGCTTGAGCAAATAATAGTAAGAAGTATTTAGACTCTTAAAAAAGTTCATCCAAGTAAAATTTTAACTTCAAAACAAGTTCTAAAAAAGCAAACCTAAGGAGACAAAAAAAGGAAGAATCATGATCCTGTTAAGATAAAGTAAATTTCAACCTCACAGTGTGACCTACGTTGCAGTGCAATCGAAACAAAATGTTGTTGTCTAAAGCAAGAAACATTTAAATAATAGGCCTTCATTGAAAAATGTGGGAAAAGAATGTGTATATGCTAAAGACAAACGTATTTATAATACAAAATCCTTAACTATCACCAGACAATCATTGATGGGTGATTGTTATATTTATATAAAATATACCCTTTTAAGAGAAACTTAATTGCTTATTAGAATTGCTTCAGTAATTTTACAGCTTTAATATTTCTCAAATCGACAACAAGCGTTTTTTTCAGAAAATATCGAGAAAGCGTATGAGCTTAATCTAAACAATTAGTGGATGGAATTTACATTTTCAGTGAAAAATAAGTATTGTTCATTTCACCAATTGCATTTTACCTTAAATTTTGTACGTACCTACTTTGATTCTCGTATTATTTTCACAGTATGACGAATCATATTTGAATATACTTATTACTATACAGCATTTCGATACCAATTCATAAGCTAAATATGAAGAAAATTTGACGGAAGATGTTTTTAGTGATGTGTTTTTAATTTATACATGCTCTTACCGTTCTCTTTTAATTTAAGTTTGCATGTGATATAACATGAATTGAGGAAGAATAGCAAACTCAAGAAAATCAACGTTATTTTTTTTCCAAATTAGCTTTAGAAATAGAGAGGCAATGTTTTGAAAATTATTTATTCATTATGTTGAAATAAAACGATTTAATTCTTGAAAATTTCGATTAAGTTATTTATGAATCAATACAGTCATCGTACTGTCGATAAAATAAAAAATAGCTTTAGTCAGCAGCTTAAATTAGCCTCAATTTACACGCAAATTCACATTGTATTCAATAGTGACCCTGATACAGTGTTTTATTTTATACTGGTTACGTACATTACCCAAATTAAAGCAGACTTCTGCGTAGTTAATACATTTTGCAAGTCGATTAATCGCGCTAGTATGTAGTGTGAATATTTAATAAGAAGACATTAATAGGCAAACCGTTTTAAAGGTCACAATCGCTTTTCATGAAACGTTTAATTTTAGGTGATTTTGAATTTTATTTATCAGCAACTGAGATTTCATTAAAAGTAAAAAGTGAATTTGATGCAGCTGATCAAATTTATGTACTCTACCATAAAGATTTAATTAGAACTTGACGTCATTGATTATATAAAGATCGGCCATTTTATTCTAATAGCTTAGTTAGCTATTGCTCAATTTTCAATTTGTGCGTTATTGGTTTTTTAATTATTTGAATTAGTTCTAAACTATTTATTGTTTTGTTATTTTGTTCTTTGCTTAAAATGTTTGATTCATCAAATTTAAAGTTATATTTTGTATTACTGATATGTTTTTCTAAAGAAGTAACACTTCTAGCATATTTATGGCCATTTAATTTAACCTATATAGATTTAAAATAAGTAATAAAAGTTCTAATTGTTATCTATGACATAACTCGTCACATTGATGATGAAAACTGTCATAAGTGTCTTACACGAAGTTCATGAAGTTTTGGTTTTGACAAGAAGGGCTAACCTGAAGACGGCAGACGTAATGTCCACCGAAACGTTGGTTGTTTAGAATCCAAACGTGAAATTAACATTATTTGTTGTATCTGTTACATGTATACTCTGTCTCAGAATAAAAAGGAGTGATTCATATATCTCGTCAAAACCCTTGCTTAAAATGTAATTGATAAACTGTCCAGAATGTAATAATTTGTCAACTATTTTAAATTTTATTATTTGTTCGGAAATGAGTAAATTTATGCTAATAAAATGATTGTACTAAAGTAACTATTTGGATTAATATGTAAAATCTACTTGAAATTAAGAGTGAGTGCAATGTTCAACTTAATATATTTAGGTAAATTCGAGCATATTTCACGGAATTTGCTGTTCAAATACAAAAGTAATTGCATGTATAACTTATAAGGTACAATTCAAGGTCGATAGAAATGAGGAAGAGAGCTTACTCTTCTTAATGATCATGAATTACTAACTTCCTATGTTAAACTACAATTCCAAAGTAGATTTATTTTAGCAACTTCACCTTTTATTTGGACCCAAATCATTACAAATGGATTGAGCTCGCAATGATATGGAGGTAAGCTCAGTAGAGTTTTATGTACAGTTGCCATTTCTTACATAGGCAATGTTTGTTGAAACAATTCTTCAAACATGCTACCGTTCTTTTCATGAAGCAATAGTGCATCCTTCACATATCCTAAGGCAGATTGTTTATGTAGTATTATTAATCGCCATCCTCTACCAGTAGGGCTTTATAATTCTGTCGATAAACTTACAACAAAAGCTTGTCGTGTACTCAATATTGTGTCAATTCAAATTTTTTCCTTTGTATATCTTTCATTCAACCACGTTTCATCTAATTAAATATTGGACGATCATCATCATCTGTACTGTTTTATTGTTCTCAGATATTTTCTTTTCCACCTGATAATTTCATCTATTTCTATTCGTAAAAGTTTCTTATTACGTTTAATATATCTGAAATATAACATGAACATGCATTTTTGATATGGACTCATCTATAATTGGTTTTGTCATGATGTTGGAAGTTCGATTTTAAAAAAGAAACTGTGCAGTGTCGTACAGTATTTTTGACAGACTCATCAAATTAAAAGTTTCAAATGCTTACTCACTCGTTCTTTAGGTCTTAATTAGTTGTTAAGCCTTCTGATCACATATTCGTGTCTACTTAAAATTACGATTTTTTTTAATAACACAATAAAATATAATAAACCAAAGCAAAAATGTAAGAGAATAGGTTATGACTTGGTTATAAACATAAAATGTCAAATCGGGCGGACTTATTTTTGCATGTTAAATTTGCCCTCGCAAGTACCAATGACATTTCTTAAAAATATATACAAATATCGCGCGATATTTGAATCACTCCTTCTTATTCTGAGACAAGGTATAGGATATAAGAGAGTAGAGGGCAACCGCGGGTTGTAAGCCACCACAATTCATCCGTGATTACAAGGATTTGAGAAACGAGAAATGACATCCTTACTTTTTAGTTCTGTACAGGGGTAGTGCACTTCATTTACTACACCTTATCAGTGTTTTGCTTAAATGAGAGTATCTTAGAGGGCAGTACTTTATACAGGATTGAAAACATAACTCTCAATATAGTTGGCTGCGTTGGTGAATTTTGTTAGAGTTGTTGTTGTCATGAACAGGCGTTACCGTCCACCTCACAAGCAAATTCCAGTGAAAGACCAGAAATTCAGTATGTGTCATGTATTTGTAAGTGTTATTTATAGTATTAAAAAATGTAACAGTTTCTTAATCATATTAAATATACTGCAGTTATAAGGTATAATGTTATTTGTTGTATATGATTTACTAAATATATAATACTTATAGATTTAAATACATTTGTTTTAATCTGTTTCATCAGTGGCACTTAGATACGGAAAAGATTTTACGATACTTCACTATCATTACGTATTCAAATTTGTTTTTCATGTAAAATTAGTATAAAATATTTTGACGTTTAATGGAGCAGATACATGTTAATGTTTCAGCAAATATAACGCCAAAAAATATCGATGCTAATTTTCACATGAATTTCATACTTTAATAATTTGCAATCAAGAAATTTCAAAGTTCTCGCTCGTTAGAGAGTTATCATTCTCTACAGATTCCTACGATGAATTCAACCAAGTACCCGTAAGGGAATTATGGATGGTCCTGAAATTTCGATCACTTTTTAGTGAGAGGGTAAGCCAACTATAACCTCTCTTTTATCTATGGTTCTGTACACGGCAGCCGACATTGTAAATTGCTTCTCCTGATTAATATATAACATCTTCTTATTACATGGTTAAATGTTTCTTTTAACTGTTGGCGTAATCTACCCTGTTGGTGTGTCAGTATTCTTAATGATGTGATTGCAGTATATGGTTTTGATTCTTGAAACTGAATAATTTTCATGAATACCTCTTCCCAAATATATTGCCTTTTCCTCAATCAAGTGTCCGATGTTTTATTGCTTGAAATTTAGCTTACAACTACTCCTTTAACAAGATATGTAAATAGACCCAAAAGAGATATAACATAGGAATGGAAAAAATAAAAGATTTAGATATTTTATATGAAAGTTATTACAAGTTAATATATTTCAGCAACCGACATACGCCAATAAATTAAATGGCGTCAAATTAAAGGTGCTCCAAAATTTTACCTGTCCAGTAATATTACCTATAAAACTCAAAACTCATAAATTGACTGTCATAATAATAAGAATAATATTTATACACTTTTTTCCATTTGCCTCAATTACACATTATCAGTAGTGAAAGTATGGTAGATTATAAATCTCATCTGTTTGTTAAATACCTAAAATATATCTATATATCTACTAACTCTTTGATATTATTACAATATGTGAATTAAAATTGTAAATTATTTCGATTTCTGAGCAAACTTCCACTGTATACCTCCTTATTTGAAGCCTTCATAATTGATTTTTTGACTGTAAACCAATTGAAATGATCAGTTAATTTCGCCGAACGTCGCACTTTAATTCAACGTTAAAATTCTATTAATAGTGTACGAATAGCGGTTGGCAATGAAAAAATCCTTAATGCTCACACATTATGCGATCGACCAATGCCAACAGACGGAATTATAAATGCGCCTAGGTCAACGTTAATTTATTTTAATTTGGCAGTCAATTAGTCTGAGTGCAGTGTTAGTTCTATGTTTTATTAAGACCGTTGATTTTTGCATATTGTTCTGCTGATAATTTCATACAATGATGACTAATTCAAGATTAAGTATAGTAAATATAAATTATGGTGGCTCGCCACTCGGGCAATAATAGTCTTCTCAACCGTAGTATGTATACTATTTTTTGTACCAGTAGTCTAATTGGATCTTGAAACCTTAATAATTATGAATAATTTTCTCATATATGTAAGAATGCCCTTCTAATAAATCAAACTTCATATAAACAAATAAGTAGGCTATATTTTGATATTGACAAATAAATTTGGACATAAATGGTGAAACTAGAAGACAAATATTTATTAGATTATTTTTCATTCCATTTATAATGTCTGAAGAGTTTAGATGTACACCACCTGAAATGCGCGAGATTGCAGAACAGGCAGTTGAGTACTTGTTTCCGCAAAAATCTAAACACTTATACGTGAAAACATACACAGAATTTAAAAAATGGTGTAATTCCAAAAATACAGTACTGATTCCTGAAAACGTACTTCTGGCTTATTTTCAAGAATATTCAAAAAATAAAAAAGCCTCGACTTTATGTGCGCATTATTCAATGTTGAAAGCTAGACTTGGCATAAAAGAGGATATTAACATATAAAAATATTTTAAATTAGTAGCCTTTTTATAAAGAAAAAATGAAAATTAGAAGTCCAAAAAATCATTAGTATTTACTCAAGAGGAAATTATAAAATTCCTTACTGAGGCACCCGACGCATGTTACATTGCAGCTAAGGTAGTGTGTTTATATATTAATACTTTGAAATTATTGACAATTTATAACCCTGTAGACTGCTCTTCTAATTGGTGTTTCTGGTGCATGCCGAAGTGATGAGCTGTGTAATTTATTAATTTCTGATGTCATCATGAAAGATAATTTAATTATTATTCACATCCGCAATAGCAAAAATGGTTCGTCTCGAAAGTTTGTAATAATGTAGCCACTTTGGATCAAAATAATTAAAAACTATTTAAAAAGTAGCAAATTCCAGATATATCAAAATTAGTGTACGTAATGGTAAATGTACTAGACAAAACATTGGACATAACACAATAGGACAGATGCCAAAAAATTGTCGTTTACAAAATCCACAGTTATATACTGGTCATAGTTTCCGTAGCAGCTCGGCTACACTTTTAGCTGTCAAGGGTGGTAATATCCTTCAGTTAAAACAACATGGTGGTTGGAAATCTTCTAGTGTAGCTGAAGGTTATATAGAAGATTCCCTAGAAAAATAAAAAAAAATAGCATGTATGTTACAAGGTCTCTACATCTACTTACGCAACCACACCTGCAATGATATGAATCAAATTTCATCAACATCAGCAGTATAATCAGGATCTATTTTGACTGAAGATATCGTAAATACTTATGGAATTATGGTTTTTCAAATAGAATTGAACCATCAATAAATTTGACATGCCATAATTGCACTATCAATTTTTATAAATAAATTAAATAATCCTTTACATCTGTAATAGCTACGTGTTTCCATATTATACTATCATACATATTTTGCTATTGTTAACCTAAAATACAGTTATTTATTTTACCTCATAGGTAGAGCATTTATAAGTTTTAGATTTTAGGTATGATTTATAGTATAAATCGACGATGTTCTGCGGATATACGAATGTTGACATCTTACTGCGATTGCATGGTTGCGGCATTCGCTTTATTTGTTGTCATTATTCCCCTAGGTCAATAATATGCTCATTATTTACCTGTTATTAGTTCAGGTGGAATAATGACATTTCATGGCGTTTTATTATGTGTAAAAATGCTATGATATTTTACTACTGGTAAAAAAAATATTTTATTTAGTTCAACATTGCATTGCAATAAAAAATAACTGAAAGCGATCGTGATCTAATTCCTTTAAAAACTTCTTTAGTGTATTTTCTTTCCAACGGTATGCAATATGCCATAAAAACTTTGATTACAATTACACTATTTTGTCTGTCGCGACACATAGGCTGATTGATATTCGTTCTTTGAGATGTCAACTTATTTTTGGGTAAATAAGACGCGCGAAACAGGTAGACTCAGTTATCTCCCTCCTGGGTAATTTTGGGATTTTGCAAAATAAAAATTAAAGAGTCGAAAAGAACAAACCAGTGGGACTAATATTGAGTTATTGGACCTTAAAAGACGGCAAATTATAAAATATCCCTGTATGTAAAAAAGAAAATTGTTCTTTCCATTCTTCCATAATGCGTTTAAAAATAAAGAAGCTGATTTTATACATTGGTAAATAATAATAATACATATTTTAGTATCTGCCAAGTGTTATACGCAATTATAGATTATGGTAGCCCCTGTGGTGCGACTTATGTTGATGTCACTTCGCATTCGCAAGAATGTGTGAAAAGCCAAAACTCATAGACAAATGATGTACCAAAGTCGGTACCTCTGGACTATGAAGCGATCATACAAGACTTATTTACTGCATTTCTCTCAAATTATATATTCCCACGTTCATTTATTTCCGTATTAATAAACGTCTTTGTTTCTGTTCGTATATTCAAAATTATTTGTTTCTTTTCGAAGCATGTATCTTGTACATATGTATGTAAATATATATATAA
Organism: Amphimallon solstitiale; assembly: GCA_963170755.1. NCBI lineage: Eukaryota > Metazoa > Arthropoda > Insecta > Coleoptera > Scarabaeidae > Amphimallon > Amphimallon solstitiale. The sequence continues at coordinate 67,258,754 of OY720680.1, forward strand.
ATATATTCATTTGGCTTGTGGTACGTGATACGTATTTAACCTTCTGAAACTTGTCTATAAAAAGTTCGTTTCCGACATTGTTGGAACAGTTAACCTTGTCGCCTGCATTTTACATTTCAGTAATCGTTTGATATGTTTATGCATATTTATTTATATATTTATATGTAGCGTGCATAAAAATCTTGTGTATATAAAAAATATATTTATGTATATGCCTCTTTGTTATTAAAGTTCCTTTGTAATGTTTGTTAGCCATCAGTTATTGATAAGGAAAGTTTACCTTGGTATTTTAATCGTCATTTTATATCTGCTATGCGAAAAGATTTAGGGAAATACAAGTGAAACTTGATGAACCTTTTGCGCCCAATGAACATTCCTAAGAGCAAGAAAACTATGGACAAAATATGGAATATATATATTTCAGGGTCTCTGTACTATAAGCGATTATTATTTCAAAGATTTTTGAAAACGCTGGTAATATAGATATTGGTCTATAATTTTCAGTTTTGTGATTTTCAGCTCTTTCGGCAAAGTTTCTTCAACAAGGCAGCTGTTATTATAAGAGTTAACGGATTAGTAACACTCTGCCGTATTGCTTTCAGAAGTTTTGTGGATAACCCATAACAGTCCTGAGTAGATTTACTTTTGATTTCACCAATGAAATTTTTATGATTTTACTGAAAGTTACTGGATTGAGATAACATAAACTTGTACTCATCTTATTCAACTCTGGTAATAGTTGAATAGGATCTGTTAATATTTGGGAATATTTATTATGATTTTTAAAGCACTGATTCGTGTGATCAAGTAATATTTTTGTATTGTACTTTTGTTTGGTTTTTCCAGATAATTGGTTGACTATTTTCCAAATCATTTTCTGTTTGGTTTATGACTTCTCAATTTTGTTCTTATAAATATTTTTAATTTCATTTTCCAAAGTTGTTTGTTATATATTTTTAAGCTTTGCAATCAATTCTTAGTGCCTTGCGCTAGTGCATCCACATTATTTTTAAGATTCTGGGTAAATTCAGATAAATATTGAATTTTCTTATAATTAGTTCTTCTTTTTAGAGAAGCATTCCTCATAATATTGTTGTAAGATCTCAAAGAAGATAGTGCACATTTCACTACATGTCGTATTATGTAATGCATCTAGCCATTGGAAAGTATTAATTTTGCGAATGAGTTCCTTTATATTGCTGTTACTAAATGTTTTGGTGCATGTAATTTCCTCTTTTTCAGTATTTTTTTCTGTATCGCTATATAACAACTATCTGCGACAAATGATCACCTATATGTAGGTTTATTATATCTATATGGTATTCACTGACACCAATATCCGTAAAGATATTATCTATACAAGTCTCTTTCATTTATAGGCGTTATCCTAGTGGGCTGCATTGTCATCGGTTCCAAATTAAACGACCGAAATAATCCAGTAAATTGTATGTATTGCTTGTTTTATCTAAAGGAATACTTTTAGTTTGGCCATTTTAGCTCAATATATGACCAAAACTTTTATACTTATAGCCAAATTTCTCGACACATAATAAATACAAAGCAGATAATGGGAGTAATTTTGAAAATCTTCTAAGCCGTAGAAGAATAAAAAGTAAAATTGTTATTATAATTAAGGTAACCCTTATTTTGATTTAATTGTTGCTTCAGTAGCAAAACTCAAGCACATCGTGATAGATTTGTTACCATAACTTCTTTGCACCTCAGAGTTTCATATTTTCTTTCAAAAATAGAAAATCATTTTACGTCTTTCGGTAGTATAAAAATTCCATATTGTATTTATGTATATTTGTATTATATACAATGGATATTGTAATAAAACACTTTTTAAATAAAACATTGGAAATGAATAGGTGCATGTTATGGGGTGGGTAATTGGAAAAGTTAAACATTTCCGAATTAAAATTAAAAGTGTTAGAATTGAAAGTGCAGCTCGACATTGTGTTATCGGTTTACGTGGTGAGTGCATAGCAGTGGCGTTCAAAAGGGAAAATCAATATATCCGTCTGTGTCTAGGTCTGAACCTAGTCTGTCGGCCATTGAACATGCAAATACTTCCCTATGGACTGACTCGGCGTTGGATAGCGAGAGTTCGTTTGCCTGACAGGGCATTAACTTACATGCATGCATCCAATTACTCCGTTCCAGAAACACAATGTAACTAAATTTTACTACCCCGCAAAACAATGGTAGTCCGACATAAGAACATTCCGAATTTAATGAATATGTACAGAATTATTTGTATAAATACAAGAGGAATGATAAACTATTTTTGGTGTGGTAGCTGTAATGTATATATTATTATAAGGTTATAAAGTGTAGATTCCCCTACGTTCGCTGCGCCAAAAATGTTAAATAAACGTTTATATTAACGAAATTAAAAATAATTATTTCTTAAGTATGAAAAGATTAAATAAATAAAAACAAATAAAATAATAAATATTTGAAAAGCGATAAAATTCCTATGTTACATAAATTAACTTGAGAGAACTAAAGATTGTATCTAACGATTTAAAAACACACAATTTCTTTATTCAGTTATTTCTTTATCGTCCGGGAGTTATTTCAAAACTAACTCTCTTTTAAAACATTCACAATGATTATATATTTTAATAATATATGAAATTACAATTATAATGAATTAATTTTTCGAAATGTTTTTATATGACAATACATATGGATGTGATTTCTTTGCAATTTACATTGGAATAAGCTTTTCGATATGTCAGAGTTTTGATGTGGTCGTAGCTGCTTGGATTTTCTGGTGCCCAATTTTTTTTTTTTGATTCCTGAATTTTTTCGTGAAACTATAAAATTAATCTAAAATGTCAATCATCCTGGCGTAGACTTACTTGAAAACTAATAACAAAATAACAAATAGTAAAGCAAATTGCTATTTGTTGATCTTGCTAGAAGACTCTCGATTTATCAGGAACAACACCCAACTTCACCACATGACAGACAATGCTAACCTATAATATGTATTAAATGAAAGATAAATGCAGCAATGTGTAAATTAAAAATGAAATTGAAATGTTTCCATGCTGGTTGTTGTCCCCGATAAATCGCGGATCTTCTGACAGAAGCTACAAATGGAAGCCTGTTTTGCTAATTGTTATTTTGCTGTTAATAGAGTTGTTGTTCAGCGGTGAACTAAAATTTAGTTCGAAAACTCATTGATGATTGATTATTATTAGTAACATAAGACATGCAAAAATTCGAAAATGACTACCAGCCTACTTAAGCTTTATGATGACAGTATGCATGACAATAAAGTATATTTGCAAGACACAATCAATATGAAAAAAATTGTCAAATGTGTAAGAGCAGGTATTCCCTATGAGTCAAAATTCACTATCAAATTGTTAGTCACACGGATTATAGGTTTTGCTGTAATTTTCCTCACTTATTTGTCGAGTGCGTAGATGCACCAACCTAAGACGTACCACGGGCAAGTATTCCATGTATATAACTAGTATTTAGATATTGGGAAGTGTTGGAACACAAATTATTTTTACCATTATTAATAATTAAAATATGTATTTTGTATTCAATGCCAGTAGCAAAAGAGAAAATACATATCTACAATCGAATTTACATAGCTCATCATATAAAATTATGTCATCTTATTATATATAACTTGGCGTAAAATCGCATGCTTTGACATACGACTCTGACAAATTGGTTACTTATGGTTATGCTTGAAAGTGTGACATTATTTAGAATATTTATGTTATGATAACTAGATTGAATGTTATGTGAGAAACTTATTACTTCTTTCACATTCTCTTTTCCATAAGATTGACGCTATACATTCTATTTGCATAAGCGTTTAATGCAATTTCACCGATAATTTTAAGTATGACAGCCAAATAAATTACGAACTAATAAAACGCCATAAAGTCCCATTTATTTATTTGAATTTTCAATATTTTTTTTATAAACAAAATGAGGTGTGGCCACCACACGACTTTTTTATACGTATGAGCGTTTCAAACTATACAATTTCAAGAATTTTTTTATACAAAATTTATTCAAAATCCTATTCTAAGTACTTTCATTCTCTTAATAGATATATCGCTATAGAATGCATACTTTGCAAGATATTATCAAGAAAGTGCTACTCGCTAAGAGTAAAAGTGCTACTTCCGGTCCGAATTTTGTAATTTTATCTATACAAAAAATATTGCAAATCCAACTCTAAATACTTTTGTACTCTTAATAAACATATATAGAATGCATAATTTACGACATATTTGCAAAAAATCGCTCTTCGGTAAGAGTAAAAGTGGTACTTCCGGTCCGAATTTTGAAATTTTTTTTATACAAAAGATATTTAAAATTATGATTTAAATACTTTTATACTCTGAATGTACCTGCCTAGAAAGTATGACTTGCAAGATATTCGCAAAAAACCGATTTTCGATAAGAGTAAAAGACCTACTTCCGGTAGGAATTTCGAAAAACTTTATTAAGACATTTTTTCTCAAATTAAATTTGAGTATATTTGAATTCTATATAAATTTGTTTAAACTTAGTAGTTGACGAAATATTCGCAAAATTCGATTTTTTCGCTGAAGTAAACTGCTACTTCCGGTCTACCGATTTCACTGAAAAACTAATCAGATCTCAAGAGGGAGATTATACACGTAAATACAAAAGTTGGAATTGATATCTACAGCGGTTTGGCCGCTATCGTGGTCACACACACAGAGACACACAGACATTTTTTAAAAACCACTTTTTCGGTACCCACGTTTTGAAGGGGACTTCAAAACGTGGACATCTGCAAAAATCTCGAGGTCGAAAATTTTCATCATCACAATACTTCCTTATACTACGTATAAGAAAGTAAAATTAATCCAATTTAACAAGACAATATTTATTTAAATTAATGATGCTCAACGCCTTTCTAAAAGCAAATATTCTCACATAGTGCTTTTACAGTATTGGAATTTCGAAAAACTTTTTTAAGATAATTTGTCTCAAATTTAATTTTGAGTATATTTGAATTCTTTGTAAATTTGTTTAAACTTAGTAATTGACGAAATATTTATTTACTGAAGTATACTACTACTTCCGGTCTACCGATTTTACTGCAAAACTAATCAGATCTCAAGAGGGAGATTATACACGTAAATACAATCTCCAACGGTTTGACCGCTATCGTGGTCACAGACACACAGACATTTTTTAAAAACACTTTTTCGGTATCAGGGGACTTCAAAACGTGGACATCTGCAAAAGTCTCGAGGTCGAAAATTTCACAAATCACAATACTTCCTTATACTACGTATAAGAAAGTAAAAATTCATCATTCGTACCGCTAGCAGCACTTTTACAGACAGGTGTATTTTTTTAAAAATTCATTTAGTTTAGAAATTTAAAATGTTATAGAGTACAAATTTGCTATATTCTACATACGCCTTGTTGACATCATTGAAATCAAAACAAAATGTTATATAACATATTACTCCTTCATTAATTAGTTTTCAATATTTTGTAAATACGAATAGGTGGACCTCCATAGACAGATTGCCTATGCATATAGGGGCTAACAGAGAAATTCTTTAAATTAGATTTTTTTAAATTAATTTTTTTAGTAATTATTTACAAATTTAATTTTAAAGGCACTTAAAATAATACCCACACATCCTTACACATTATTTAATTGCATTTCTACACGTAGAATTTGTATTAATTGTAGTTCAATATTATGTATTTATGTATTTGCTTATGTCCATGTTTGAAGATGCTTATAAATCATACATAGAATTCATCTCATGTTAATTTAGTGCAATGCAGATATATTTGTGTGTCCACACATAATTTCTATTATAGTTTATTTTTAGGAGTGTCACCAGAAACACTAAAATGGTTCCGTACAACTGAGATAAGAATACGAACAATTTCTTCACTTACCCAGATCGAACACTTCTTATTATTAACGTAATCTTCTCCTGTGAAAATCTCAAAAAGACGTTTGAGACTACGGATACATAACAACAGAAAAATATGGTTTATGAATCGAGTTAATAATATAAAAATATACAATTCAAATAAACAATGGCTCTGATATGTAAATTGTATTAATATTAAGATACATGAAGACTATATTGTATGTAGATATTTATGAAAATAATGTTTACTTACTGTAGTGAATATTTTCATTTAGTTCTTTTCTTATTTTTCGACTTATTTTACATTTTATAAGCGTTTGTTTATGTTAACATTCATAAGTAGATCTAAACCACCTTTATGAATAATGTCATAATCAAGTACCACATAGTTACATGTTGGTAACTTACATGCATACCTTATTCTCGTAAGCAATGAATTTCACAAACAATCTGCATCTGAGAGCACGAGCCATGAGCAACATTTTACAACGTAATATTTTATCGTATAATAAAGAGTAGATGTATGATAAATAACTGCATAACCCACGCCTGGCATATACATATATATATAGAGATAGGTATAGGGAATGTAATAGTGGATCGAAAGACAATTTTTTTCTGCTTCAGAAAAGGCGAAAATATACAGGGTGTTTCATTTGAAAAAATTGAGTTTTTTGCATTTGAAATGTGTATAATTGTAAATTAATTAGAGAACACCCTGTGTAATATTATTGCAAAACCTGGTGATATTCGAATAGGACAATACTTTGACTATCTCAGGAACAAATTTCAATTGTTTATCTTTTTTCATGTCTCAGATAAAGAACTTTTAAAAGTTACGTTCAAGTGCCCTAAAAATGGAAAACAGTTGAATAACTCCGAAACGGTTGACTTTGACATAATCCAACCCGGTATCTCTGTTCTTCTATTTAAATAAGCAATTCAAATCTCGAATAAAATACAGGGTGTCACATTTAAAATAACAAAGATGGCGCCTACTTCCGGTGCAACCGGAAGTTGCACGAGTTTAAAAATATTTTAACTTGAAAGATTGCGGTCAATTATGTGAGAAGGCAAAACTTCTGGAAAAAATTCGCGTTGTAGGCACAAAAACTTCTAATGTGCTAGTTACATGAAACACGGTGTATACATATATTCTACTGTTCTACCTTGCTAGAATTGATAAAAATCTATCAAATACGATACTGAGGTTTAAATATGTATCTTCTTTAAATACTTAACAAAATTATTTAAATCTCCGGCTTTTACTTTTATAATCAATTGAATTATACTCAGTCGGTTTTTAAAAATTTTAAAAATGAGCATGAATGAATATAAAAACTTTTAATCTCAGAAATTTGGGTTCTTAAATGTAAAAGTTACTTTAATCTTTCTTTAATGGAAATTTAATACATGTGAAACGTTCTTTTAGGTATATGATATGTTTATTAGGCAATGTGAATAGGACTTAAATAAAAATGTGAAATGTCATCAAAATTCTGTTAAATTATAATAAATATGAGTTATAGGTTATATTTTTATTTTATTGAATCGTCAATAATAATAATATCATATTACTTTAGAAAATAGATATTTAAGTGATTATTTTAAATTGTTATATCATATAATCTTTAAATTAATGAAAGTCAAATAATTTTCATGTCAAAAAATTCAATCATTTGTCAAATTTGTAATTGTAATGTATTCGTAAACAACGTAACCATTATATTTTAAATATAAAAGTTCAATTTAAATTATAATTGAATTGTGAACTCTACTTTTATATTAAGAAATGTTAGGTGCCACATTTGATACAAACAAAACAGAATAATTTTGAGGTCCCCTGGTACCGAAAAAGTGGTTTTTAAAAAAGTTCTGTGTGTCTGTGTGTCTGTCTGTCTGTTTGTCTGTCTGTCTGTGACCACGATAGCGGTCAAACCGCTGGAGATATCAATTCCAAATTTTGTATTTACATGTATAATCTCCCTCTTGAGATCTGATTAGTCTTTCAGTAAAATCGGTAGAGCGGAAGTAGCAGTTTACTTCAGCGAAAAAATCGAATTTTGCCAATATTTCGTCAACTACTAAGTTTAAACAAATTTATAAAGAATTCATATGTACTTAAAATTAAAATTGAGAATAATTTTAATTTTTTACCGGAAGTAGGTCTTTTACTCTTATCGAAAAGTTTTTTGAAAATATTTCGCAAGTCATGCTTTTTAGACAAGTATGTTACGAGTATAAAAGTATTTAAAACATAATTTTCAATATCTTTTGTATAAAAGAAATTTCAAAATTCGATAGGGATTTTTTGCAAATATGTCGTAAGTTATGCATTCTATATATATTTATCAAGAGTACAAAAATATTTAGAACTAGATTTGCAATATTTTTTGTATATATGAAATTTCAAAATTCGGATCGGAAGTAGCACTTTTACTCTTAGCGAGTAGCACTTTTTTGATAATATCTTGCAAAGTATGCATTCTATGGAGACTTATTAAGAGAATAGAAGTAGGGGAAACCGAGGCAAGTTGCAACAGGGGAAGATTGCAACAGCGCATATAAAATTTATACTCGAAGCGATACAAGTACTGCCATCTGCACAACAAACGTCTAACTTTGTAACTTTCAACACCTTTAAGCCTTTCCAGCGTATTAGTTGCAGTGTAGGCGTGGGAGCTGTTTGTCTTTTGAAGCGACTAGAAGTAATTTCACATTAATCTCACATTATATCAATTCACAGGGGTTACAATTCTTCCAGTGCATTTAGTTTATGAAAACATTGAAGACTGGCTATCTGTGTCCACATATAAATAGAAAAATACGCAGTAGATTTACCAAGGTAAGAGATTTTGTGGTTATAAAACTAAAAAGCATGGTGGGGCACGTTGAAACAAAGTGTTGCAACGTACCCCTTACAAAGTTTTTGACGGTTTTTAACAATTTTAAATCTTTCCTTCTTCCTGTAGATGCGACATTATAAAAAAAAGACCAACAGAGGGCAAACTCCTGAAGATATAATTGAAAGAGCTGTAAAAGCAGTTGTGGACCACGAGGGTGATAAAAACTTTACGGTTAGAAAAGTTGCTAGCGATTTCAGTTTGCACTACTCAACGCTCTCAAGGTACGTGAAAAAATTTAGAGATGCCACATCAGCGGGAAATCAGCAAATTCATTATGGCTATTCAAAGCCAAAACAAGTGTTCACATCCGAACAAGAAAAGAAATTAGCGACTTATATTAGGCGATCAAGCGAGATTATGTTTGGTCTTACTCCCCTAGACGTTCGGAAAATTGCATTTCAATGTGCTGTTTTCCATCAAATATCGACACCAGACTCTTGGCTTGAAAATAAAAAGGCAGGAGCAGATTGGTTTTCTAACTTTCTGCAGCGGAATAATCAGCTATCAATACGGCAGCCCGAGGCGACAAGTCTAGCCAGATGCACCAGTTTCAACAAGGAAAACGTTTCTAAATTTTTTGAGAAACTTTCTGACGTCTATGAACGATTCACTTTAGAGCCCCACCGGATTTGGAATATGGACGAGACCGGTGTGAATACAGTCTTACGTCCTAACAAAATAGTAGCGAAGAAAGGCACAAAACAGGTTGGAACTGTTACGTCAGCAGAAAGAGGTGAACAAGTTACAGAAGCTGCAGCAGTAAGTGCTCAAGGGTCTACCATACCACCAATGATTCTGTTTCCGCGAAAAACATATCGTGAACACTTTATAAGAGATGGACAGCCAGGATGTATTGGAGCGGTGAATGGGTCCGGATGGATGAACGAAGAAACTTTCGTTATGTTCATCAACCACTTTATAAAATACAGTCAGCCATCTCTAGAGAAACCAGTGATGCTCCTGCTAGATAACCATTCTTCACACCTCAGTATTAGAGCGATAGACATATGTAAAAAGAACGGCGGTGATGCTTTCATTCCCACCACACTGTTCACACCGGTTACAACCCCTAGATTTATCCGTTTTTGGACCTTTCAAAAGACTTTGCAGTTCTGGAATAAATAGCTGGTTAAAAAATAATCCCGGAAAGATGTTAACCATATATGATCTACCAAAAATTATTAATGAGGCACATCTAAGAGCAATGACGCCAGCTAATATAGTGTCCGGATTCACTTCCGCTGGGATTTCACCATTGAATCCCGATATATTTAGTGACAGTGATTTTGCATCAGCATTCGTGACAGATCGACCAAATCCTTTTGTGCTGAAAATCGGGAAGCAACAGACAATATGATAAATGAAGACTTACTAGATGTCCAGGTGAACCCATCTACCAGTCAACAAGACCAGGAGACAAATAATGAACATTATTCTCCTAATATTATTCGCTCTAATGTTGTTGATGATCCACTAGAGGGCACATCCAAGCAGCAATTCTCCCCTGAGCTCTACGACCCTTCCCTAAGGCTCTACCTAGAAAAGCGAGCAGCAGCGGAAGACGAAGAAGAAACACTGCCATTTTAACTGACACGCCGGAAAAAAGTCTCTTAGAAACAGAGAAATACAAAGCTGATGAGAAAAAGCGGAAAGTTGTCACAAAGAATTTGGTTCCCAAGAAGCAATCAACTCGCAAGAAGCAGAAGAAGAGAGAAAGTTCATCTGATGAAGAAGATGAAACATTTTGTCTTGTGGGCCAAAGAAAATACCACAAAAATGAAGAATGGGTACAATGTAGACAATGTAAAATGTGGGCACACTGGGGATGTGCAAAGGAGGATCCGTTATACGTATGTACAAACTGTAATAGTGACGATAGTGCGTCAGAATAACTTGTTGCAATTTGCCCCAAGGATGGGGTAGATTACAACAGCGTTACCTACTTTGTTTCTTTTGTTATAATTCATGAAGATAAGTTGTTTTTGTTTTTAGATTTCTTATGTATGTTCCTTAAAGTTCAATAAACGTATCCTGACTGAAAGTTGATTTACCTATTACATTTAGATACTCGAAAAAAATATATAATTGAAATGTGTTGCAACCTGCCCCGGTCTCCCCTACTTAGAATAAGATTTTGAATAATTTTTGTATAAAATTTTTTTTAAAATTCTATAATTTGAAACGCTCATTCGTATAAGAAAGACCTGTGGTGGCCACACCTCATTTTTTTACTGTGACTTTAAGATGTATACTATTTTGTTAATTTTCTACTCTTTCATTTAATTTGAGATTACAATATGAAATCTTCTAGTAATTAACATTTTTTTTTACATATCTATAATATTTAAATAAGTTATTCCGTTTTATATGAGATAAATATTATTTCTACCGCAATACCATACAATCTCATTTGAGAACTGCTAATTTTAGATTATACCTTAAATGTGATTTCACACACATGTCAACAAAGAAAGTCGGGTGGTGCCCACACCTATTTTTGCTGATCGGAATGTTAATAAATGTACAAAAACGTATTTCACGACATTTATTGTATTCGATAGGTCCAGTGCATATTTAGTAAAGAGATTATATATAAAATATATAAATTTAACAACTTTTTTTATTGAGGAATCAATTAACATTGTATCTGGTGTTGCTACTACTATGCAGGTTACCATTACTAGTAGTGCTGGTTATAATTCCATATGTGTCCCATCTTTGTCTGAGCATGAGATGTTAATATAATAAACAAGTTAAAAGGCACAGGTAGTTCGAGCCCAGATCATGTACCTTGCAACTTGCTGCATCGAGTTGCTATTGCATGTATTCATCCTTTAACGCAAATTATTAATATATCGGTTGAGGCCCACACTTAAAACGTCGATCATTATTCCAATTCATAAGAGAGACTCTACACATGAAGCGTCTAATTATCGCCCAATAGCACTGACCTCCAGCTTCTCAAAACTATTTGAGTATGCAATGTTGACTAGGTTGTTTAATGACAAACAGAGAGTTTGGTTTCAGGGAGAGCTTTTCAACTGTAGCTGCCGTGACTGCCTTTATTAAAGAGATAATTGAAGGTTATTTTGTGACCTTACACATGCTTTCAATACCGTAAACTATCGGCTTCTGCTTGACAAGCTGTGTAACTACGGTATTAGAGGCGTAGTATCCGAGTGGTTTACTTCGTATTTGTCTGAGCGAACACAGTGCGTTAGGATATCCCACAGGAGAAGCAACATGGCTAGACATTTATATTTCTCGGTTTTGCCTGTGGGCCTCGGTGTACCACAGGGAACAGTTATCGGCCCAGTTTCGTTTTTTACTTTTTATTAATGACCTTGTATCATACGTTGATGCTCCATTGTACATTTATGCTGACGATACTGCTGCGTTGGTTTCGGATTCTGACCATGTAAGCGTGCCTGATAGTCAGTGAAGTTCTTGGGCGACTCTATTATTGGTTTCAGAGTAATACATTATTTCTGAATCTATCAAAGACACATTTTGTGCTTTCCTTGATACTAGTATTAGTCATCAGTGTAGTGTTAGTTTTCTTGGCGTGACGCATGATGAGTGCTTAGATTTGAGGATTTATTGTGATAAGTTTTCTCCAGTATTAATTCCTCATGTTATCAGATTAGAGTACAGAGGCATTCATTATATACTGAAGACCTAGTCAGCTTCTATTACGGGCAGGCTTTCTCGCCAATGGCATATGAAATCATCCTTTGGGATCATCTCTATATGCCAATCAAGTATTTCTTGCGCAGAAGCGCGTAATTCGTTCTGTTGTCGGTATTCGTTCAACTACATCTTGCAGACCATATTTCAAGCAATAGAACATTTTGCCTTTGATGCATACAATACTAGGCAAAGGAACGATTTCAGGTTGCCGAATAATAGATTAAATATTGGGCCTCTTTAACAGGTTACCAGATAAATTGCAAGTTTTGGAAAATGCGCAAGAGTTCGAACGGAAATTACGCCAGCTTCTGCAAATTAATTGCATCTATGCGGTGCAAGAATGTATCGCTGTTCCTGAGCAGTAACACTTTTGGTTATGTTGACATATGGGGTTAAAGTTTAACTATGTATATGTTATATATGTTGTTTACCTTTTTATTTCTTTGATTGTATGTATTTATTTATTTGTGTATTTTGTCATTTACATGTTATTTCAATATATATGTTATTGCTTATTTTTATTCTGACATTATGTATTGGCGTGTCACAAAATATGTTTATTTATATGTGATTAATTAATAAACTAAGCTATATTATTTTGTCTTAATAATTCCAATTTGATTTTTTTATACTTATACATTTAATTACTGAAAGTGTACAGTAAATTTATGCATCTTGAAAGTATTGTGAACTATCCATCTGTCACGGAATCTACAAGCACATATTTGATAGAAATAAAATAGTTTTACTGCATTCCTATAATATATAAAATATGGTGGCATAAACTTGGAACAATCTATCTATCGTTTGCAGACGTCTCTAGTACGTTTGGCCATTCACCCGAGCACTCGGCCAAGGACGCGTCTTCTCTCCTCACCCCAATTCCCCTTCCGCCCCTTCACCGCTCTCGCTTCCCTCACCGCCCCGAATGCGGGCGTCCGTTAAGCGTCACGACGCTACTGCGTTTCCCTTTCCCTAAAGCACCGAAAGGCTGACAAGCAGCAATAACACCAACGACGCGCGGCATCGTAGAACGAACGACGCCCGCTTCCATTTCGTTTTCATCCGTTTCCTTTTCTAACCAATGCTGCCACGAATGCCTCAAATGTAGTCCAACATCCTCATCATTACCCGTCACCGAAATGAACACTGTATATATACTAGAGCTATTTTTATTTTACCGGATTGTTACGTAACGGCCTTATCTACAAATATAGCTATGAGTTATTTCTAAATATAAACGTGGACAGGCATAGAATACACGTTTTATTTAAACAAATGTATGCAAGTATGTCCAATTATACGTGGTGGGCTCCGATAAACAGGATCGGTCAGGTTTATTTCCGATTCTGTCTCCTTTCGTGTATGTACATATTTGTTTCTATGAGTTTACAGATATAATTTAGGTGTCAGATAGAAAAAGTGTATTCTAAATTGTGTTTGGATTAAATACTTCTGGCGAACGTTTCAATAAATTCTATGAATTTGTTTTGTATGATGGTTTATATTATTTTTACTTTCTTATACGTAGTATAAGGAAGTATTGTGATGATGAAAATGTTCGATCTCGAGATTTTTGCAGATGTTCACGTTTTGAAGTCCCATGATACCGAAAAATTGGTTTTTAAAAAAATGTCTGTGTGTCTGTCTGTGACCACGATAGCGGTCAAACCGCTGGAGATATCAATTACAAATTTTGTATTTACGTGTATAATCTCCCTCTTGAGATCTGATTAGTTTTTCAGTAAAATCGGTAGACCGGAAGTAGCAGTTTACTTCATTGAAAAAATCGAATTTTGCCAATATTTCGTCAACTACTAAGTTTAAACAAATTTATAAAGAATTCATATTGCTGTGTGCTGTACCAGCAATATAATTATAAAAATAATGATAATTTTTTATTTGATATATTCACTTCTTTCTTAACAGCACGTACTTTGTAAGTACGCGTGAGTTCTGGCAGTGTATTCAGCTTTCTTTTCTCCTGGTAAATCTCTTGCTTATTTTTGTTTAGGGATAAGGTTATAATTTGTATTAAAGAAAAATTTAAGTCTATATAAAATCATACTTGTATTTTTTATTCAAACATAATAATAGATAGCATAGCTATACTATATTCACCACAAAAATTATAAAAAAACACATAATTGCAAGAAACCATTTATACCGTATTCTCGGTTGTAATGTTTTGTAGAATAAATATATCGATAATGCTTAATCAAAAAAAATATTATCCTGTTTTAAAAAAAAACAAAGAAACTCAATTGAACGTCGGTAATCTGTTAATATTGTGCTAATTCTATTTTACCAGAAACATTATATTTGTACCTAATGCCCTGATAATTCTAGAACTTCGCAATGGTCAATGTTCGGAGATAAGCTTAAATTGATCACTGGCAACAACCATTCGCACGTTTTGCAGCCATCGTCTCAATACCCGCCACACAGAAACATTTCCCTTTTCTAAATGTATATTTTATTTTTAAGTTTAAAATCAAAAATGAATTGCGAGAATTAATGATACCTGATAAAGGTATTTGAAAATAGACATTCTCACGTTGTATTTTCTTAATACCCAACACCATTAATAATCCTTTCTGTGTTATATAAAAAGAAACTAACGAATTATTATTTACAGGACAATATCTATTTTATCCTTACTGCTCAACGTTATACTGGAATAAATATTTTCACATAGTATACCTATAAACGTATTGTAGCATTGATATTTCTTTATAATTGAAAAACTCACTTTGTTTCTTTAAACATTTCTTCAAATTCTGCCTTAGGCATCTCCATTTTAAAATACCAAAAAAATTATCAAAAGAAAAATTATTATTATAAATGAAATTGAAATAAAAATGAAATTAATATACTAATACAAAATGAATAAATATATATCAAATCGTAGTGTATTTGACCCTACGTTTAGCTTTTTGAAAAGTCTTTATCTTTCGAAGTCGAAATCAGAATCTCCTCTTGTTCATTCCTGTTCTTTGAATTTATACCCGAAAAAAAAATATGTAACGCTCGTTACGCCATCCATCGAAATAAAATTTAGGTTGCCATTGATACATCTTCAGTGAGATCTCTGCCCTCAAGTTGCCGTCGTGACACTAACACACGCGCATATATTGTCTTTGACAGTTCACTTCACTAAATGTCAACACTTGAAATTGTTTGCTTACTCAAAAGTCTTTCACTAAATTATTCGGTATCTTCAACGGTAGGTATATTTTTCTTAATACAAACCCTCCTTGTATTTGTTTATAAACTTGTTTCTCCCATTCGCTAACATAATCTTCAATTTTCTTTTAGAGGTGTTTGGACCTGGTACACTCGAAAACACATTGCAGACGACAAGAATTCTTCTTCCCATATCACTTATATTACAACGATTATTGAGTTCCACCACATCAATTCCATTTCTACCTAGGACTTTTCCTACAGTATTACATTTATCTGCAAGAAACTATAAACAAATTTTATACTATATTTCTTTTTGTAGGTCTCCAAACCATACAAGTCTTTACAGTCTATGAAACTTCTGTGTTACACATACAAGTTCATGAATGTATATATTTTATTTACTCAGCTGTCGTTTATATAAAAACATTATTGCTGATCGTATCGTGTCAGAATGTATACTTATATCCTTTTCTGTCTATAGTTATAAGTTAAGGTACATTTTATCCTTTAAGCATGATTTATTTAAAATCTCTTTTATTCAATTTATCACATTCTGTACGTTTTAAATGAATTATTTATACTGTAATATTTTCTTCTCCTGTAAGACGAATGTGAACTCACTCATACAGTTTTATTGTGTTTAAATGACTCACTCTCTTTTATTAGCTTTAAGTACTTTTTATTTACTTTGTACTTATATAATATTTAATTTTAAATACTTATTTAAGCTATAATTATAACAATTTTAAAAATATCATATTGAATAACTCTTCTACATTTAAATATATGCAACCCATCATACACTTGTGTTATTAGCATTGCACAATGTTGAAATTTTTCAAATGTAATCAAATTTTTGATATTACTATTTCTTTTATTCTTAATACTTAAATTAATTCTTAATACTATTTTTATTTTTAATATGCAAGAGACCACGGCAATACGTACTTAAAATTAAAATTGAGAATAATTTTATTTAAAAAGTTTTTCGAAATTCCTACCGGAGTAGGTCTTTTACTCTTACCGAAAATCAGTTTTTGCGAATATTTCGCAAGTTATGCTTTTTAGGCAAGTACGTTACAAGTATAAAAGTATTTAAAACATAATTTTCAATATCCTTTGTATAAAAAAAATTTCAAAATTCAGACCGGACACACGTTTTACTTCGCATGTTCTTACTTGCCACGACACTAATGCATTGCACAATGTTTCGTATTATTGTATTACTGTTATTACTATGCCCAATTTCGAATTACATTATTAATTTAAATCCTGCCCTGGAATGTAAACCTGATTATGGGGAAAAATTGTCCCATCCATAACCACCGGTTAATGTTCAGTTAAAAAATAGTATAGAAAAACTTGGTGTTAGATTGGAGCAACTGTACATTGGCGATGGGACAAGACTCTATTGGAAATTATTACCAGACAAAACAAGAAGAAAAATACCGCTGCTGGTAGAAAAAAAGAAAATGGGTGTGCTTAAAACCACACAGCAGAAGTGTTAACTTCATCACGGCGAGGTTAATAATACGAAATATAAATATAATATTCAGTAACGTATTAAATAAAACGTATTCGCACATTTATTACATTTACATATGTACACACGCGTATAATATTCAGTAACGTATTATACGACTGATGCGTCATGCTCTCCCATGTAACGGTCGGTTGGACGTATGTATATATATAAATAGACGATATGAATACTCGCTTACGATCCCCGCGCTTGGTCTAATGGTTAAGTGCCGGCCTCTCACCCAGGCGGCTCCGGTTCACATCTGCTCTGGGACATGAATGTATTTATTCATTTAAATTTCAATTTAATTGAAATTAAATACCTCTATATGATATATTTACCATCTTGTTCCCTTAGTCGACTCGAGCCGACATTACCCCAACGAGCGTTACATATCCGAGCGTGACGGGGCAGTCTTGTTCAGTGCCTACAATCAGCGCAACGCGCCCAAAGAAGTTTTAACTTCAAAAAGAGAAAAGCGGAAAATAATACTTGGTGGAATGAAATGCTTTGTTATAGTTGATTTTCATTTTTGATACCTTTTCTTTCGTTGTTTTTACTAATAATTGTCCCAAATTATTTAAAAGATTTAACTTTTTCAAAACTACTACCCAATTGCTGCTGGATCGTTTGTTCTTCTTGTTTTCTGTCTAGGAAAAATGTGTTACATCTGTTTCTTTGATGCTTTTCAAAGCAAAAAAAAACGGTATTTACGTGAGCAACTTCCTGCGTAGCTTAATTGGCAAAAAAATCAATGAGAATATGTGTTTGTCAAGTAACTAACTACTAAGCGCTTTCTAGAAAGGATTTTTAAATAATGCCTACAATTTTACAAAAATTCATTTTTTGGTTCAATGAGAAATCCGCATAAGCATGAAACCTTCACAATTTCAGCTTACGGGATTTACTTGTATTTTCATATGCAAGCCTTTTTTCGGTCCTCAAAATTATTAAAATGTTGCACAAAAGTATAAAATTTTTGACACAGAAGAAGCGTATGTCTTTTACTTTATATTTATCGACTTAGCTCGGTTTTTTAAATAGTGCCCTTTTGCACCATACAATTTTCTGACGAAATGTTGTTTTGAAATCTACAGGGCTGAAGCTACAATTCTATGTAATTCAAACATTTTTAACTTACAGTCCCACAAAATGTGTTTCTTAAAAGTTTTTAGCGCTTCGAGCACTCTACTACATCCATCAACAATTAAGAAAAGGAACGATGCTAAGCGGAAAAACATGCGACATCGTAATAATGACGAAGAAATAAAAGGAATGCAAAAAAAAGCGTGTTTGTATACAGCTCGTTCGACATTGGCGTTATTGGAAAATATCAAACTAAAAATAGCGTGACCCACAGAAGGCCGAACATTAAAATATGAGTTGAGTACACAGCTAATACAAATGTTTCCGTTTTGCTTGAAACATTTTATGTACGTACGTCATTTGTTTTTACAAAGTCGATTAAAGTTGTCCAGTTTTATACTCATTACATATGCATAATATATAGGGTATACCAAAAGTTCTGTTTGCACAAAAAGTATAATTTTCGAAAAGAGCAAAGGTGTTTGCCATTACCGATATTAAGATATCTTCATTTAGACGCCTAATTTCAACTGCAACAGGTAACCCAACAGGAAAAAATGAGGTGTGGCCACCACACGACTTTCTTATACGTATGAAAGTGCTATTTCCGGTCCTAATTTTGAAATTTCACTTATACAAAAAATATTGCAAATCCAATTCTAAATACTTTTGTACTCTTAGTAAATATATGTAGAATGCATAATTTACGACATATTTGCAAAAAATCGTTATTCGGTAAGAGTAAAAGTGATACTTCCGGTCCGAATTTTGAATTTTTTTTTATACAAAAGATATTGGAAATTAAGTTCTAAATACTTTTATATTCGTAGCGTACCTGTCTAAAAAGCATGATTTGCAAAATATTGGCAAAAAACTGATTTTCGATAAGAGTAAAAGACCTACTTCCGGTAGTAATTTCGAAAAACTTTTTAAATAAAATGTTTCTCAATTTTAATTTTAAGCACATATGAATTCTTTATAAATTTGTTTAAACTTAGCAGTTGACGAAATATTTGCAAAATTCGATTTTTTCACTGAAGTAAAGTACTACTTCCGGTCTACCGATTTTACTGAAAAACTAATCAGATCTCAAGGGGAAGATAAATACAAAATTTGGAATTGATATCTACAGCGGTTTGACCGCTATCGTGGTCGCACACACACAGACACACACACAGACAGACACACAGACATTTTTTAAAAACCACTTTTTTGGTATCAGGGGACTTCAAAACGTGGACATCTGCAAAAATCTCGAGGTCGAAAATTTTCGTCATCACAATACTTCCTTATACTACGTATAAGAAAGTAAAAGTTGGGGGCTGCCAGACGAAATTTCCAAATCTCTCGAAATCATACGTGTACTAAATCTCTCTCTCTCTCTCTCTCTCTCTCTCTCTCTCTCTCTCTCTCGCTCGCTCGCTCTCTCTCTCAAGAAGTTCTGAAGCTTCATTGTTGCGATCGCGTTGTGTTAGATGTGACCCCATCCTCTTGGAACCACATCTCTGGAATATTTTTTAACGTAGGCTGTAGAAAATTTTGGAGCAGTTATACCACGTAGAACTATGCATTTCATGGGAGGAAATTATATTTCATGAATTAATCCTGGATTTTCCATTCACCAACATTTACAGTTCTGTTTAGTAACGAATTTATTTACCTGGAAGAGACTTCATTAGAACTAACTGATTAGTTAGAAGAAGAAGAAAA
Organism: Amphimallon solstitiale; assembly: GCA_963170755.1. Classification (NCBI taxonomy): domain Eukaryota; kingdom Metazoa; phylum Arthropoda; class Insecta; order Coleoptera; family Scarabaeidae; genus Amphimallon; species Amphimallon solstitiale. Next base: position 67,278,775 of record OY720680.1, read on the forward strand.
TTTGTTTTATCTCTATAAATTTTTTGGAGTTGGAATGGTCCAGAATGGTAATCTGCAGGTTGCAAGAGATGAACAATCTAAACATTATGGTCAAAAGTACCTAAATGCCTCGGAATACTGTGAATACTTGAATGGGGTAACTTTATTAGCCGCACAATAATTCAGGGTCGGCAAAAAAATCGATTTTAAAAAATAAAAATAATTTTGTTTGATTATTAACCCAGAATTAATCTTAGAATCAATCTACCTGAAATTTATCCAGGAATGTCTGGCTACGGTGTAAATACGGACATGTTTGTAATACCTCTTTATTATTTAGCGCAATTATTGTTGTTTTAGGTGTTCTTTTAAATAATTTTCTAATTCGTGGTGACTATTTATTGCTGCGAAAGATTATGGCGGGTCCAGCATTAAAGAAATCATTTATCAAAGCTGACACAATGTACAAACAGAATGTTTCATAGTACCTTGTAATTTAAGATGTATAAGTGCAATGAGTACAATTTCTTTCAAGCCTCTATTACATTTATGAATATTGGAATACATATAGAGTCAAACTTTCAAAGTAATAACAATAACAACATACTGTAAATTTTTCTTTTCCATTCTCAATTTGTATTTTATACGTACTCGTACAACATTTAAATCAGTTATTACACACAATTGGAAATTCTTAAAACTATTAACTTAAGAGGGGCCTTTACCTACAAATAGAAACGTATGCAACTTATATTACTCGCGGGACGAGTCGACGCAAGGGGGTGTGAGTGGGTGAAGCTACACGTTATGAGGTTCCGATCCGAACGCTTCGGTTTTATTCATAGATAAAGGAATACTATAGATGGGAAACATATGTATAAAGAATGAAAAACTTACGGAACTGCCCTCTTGCGGGTCTAGTCACGTATTACTTTCATATACTTATTCATATTTTGAAATATTTAATTATTATTTTTGGATGTGAACAAATTAAATGGGTTCATTTTCACTTCGCTTTAATGCACATCTTAAAGTCGGATGAAAATTAATACATTCAATTTGTTTAGAATAAAAGAATACTCTCTTTTTAATTTATTTTCAGCCATCACAATAGTACAACATTATTTCTCATTATAATGTACAATTGTAATGATAAATAGATCTAGAAAAAAATAATAAAAAAGAAATTCTTATAAAAAAACAATTTCAGAAATGATGAAGTTACTTTATTACAAATAATTGATCGATATACAAATACATACATGTGTATAACAAATAATAATATATAATAAATTATGTACATAATCAAGTATTCTTAATTTTTATGAAGAACTTCTTGTGTTTAATATATTATTTAGACTTATATGATTTTTTAGCCCAAGTACCATCAACAACTACAGTTAGAAGTGGAAACCCATCACTATCTAGCTCTCCTTTAGATATAGCTTCAGCCTTCTCTGCTTCTGCAGCTTCCGCCATTTCTTCCACGGCATTTTCTTTTATTACTTCATGAACGTGCTTTTGTATATCATAATACGTTCGCGAAGACATGGTAGGCATATTCATAATTGAAAAACGCTCTTCCATTTGAGTAAAACTTTGTCCCGTGCACAAGTTTCCAAAAACCTACAATGCACATTTTGAAGACAAGCGTTTGCGGTAGCTATTTAGCCATACTCAAAATATTTTAAGCATCTCCTTGAAAATGTTGACTTTTACACTAATATAGACATAAATAGCTTAGATTACTATAACAAAATCATTAGTTTATAGTTTTCCCGGGGGACACCTAACATTATTTTGAGTCTAATTTCTATGTACATTAAAACATATAAAGAGCAAATACTACAATAACACATAGACACCGTAATCATAACGACTTCCAGGTGATTACAAATTTTTAAATGTCTTACCACAGCTTCATTTATGCCCATATCTTTTGAGCTATCACGTTCAATGTTAGAAAAAAGTTTTTCAATTGCACCACATATGCTACATTTAAATACAAATTTACAATTTAATCCATTTCTCAATTCTTTTAAAAAAGTCATGTGAGTTGAATTGCATCCATATGACGATTCATGGCCGCCAAAACTTTTTAACTGCTGAATTATCGTTGCTGGTTTCTTTTTTTACAAGAAAATTACCTTCCTCGGGTTCATTTTCAGGTGGAAGCTTGTAACTGTAATAATTTGTAAATTTGTAAATAATGCCCAAAGTCTACAGTTTCGATTGTAATACGTACTTCCCATTACCTTGTGAGTTGCTTAAATAGATGTGTTCAGAGTTTCCAACATTAACCCCTTCAGGGGATGACAAATCAATGGAAGTTGCATCAGACCTAACAGCAAAAGCGTATGTATTAAAAGCGGACTGTAAGAAAGGCAATCCAAAATGAAAATTTTAATATACACATAAAATGAATCGTCAAATATTTAAATTCTGAAATCTACTCGCATATTGGTATTATGTACTTAGTTAAATTAAATCGAATTAACAAATATCAAAATAATGTAAATAAAATTGTAGACTAAAAATTACTTACCTCGTATTTTGATTTTTCATACGATTTGCATGCTTACTTCTTTGTATGATTGATCTTTTATGATAATCCAATTTTCGCTTGCCCATAACTTATATTATTGTAGCGTGAATCGTTCGTTAATTTAAAAAAAAACAGAATACGCAGTTATAGGAGTAACTATTTAATATCACTAATTAATGTTATTTACGTATATTTATATCCAATTCATTAAATAGACACATACATTTATTTCTACAATTTCTCTATACTGTCAGTCATGTCAATTTTAGTTTTATTGACAAACCTTGTCTCCATGACACCCATTCGTATTTCGTGACATTACACTCGAATATTATATGACATTTCTTTTTAATTACAAACTGTCACTCTGACTTGGAATAGCCGACCGATTCCGATAGATTTTTGTCTTCCCTAGGACTGGTAGAGATACCGTATAGTGGGGATAGACGACGCAAAAGCTTCGAAAAACGACGTGTAAAATGTGTGTGACAATGTTTACTGTTTAATGTTTTTTATCTTCAAAAATAATTACAGAAAGTTTTTTTTTTTTTTTATGTCGTACATCAAATGTGCAGCTGGCGCGGGGAGGTCGTTTTTTTCTTTTTTTGTATCAGCCTTAGTTACGTAGTAGACATTCATCAAATTCATGCATTTTTGGGGTTATTTCTGAGACACATAACTTTTTTAAGAAAATAAATTAGTACAAAAACGGACCTTGCCATTATAAATTGATGCCTTTTGCATCACTAACCCAAATTTGAGATTCTAAAATTACAAAATGAGTTTAAAAAACGCGAAACGGCGATGTCTTAATTTTCGACAGGTAAACGCCCCTCTTAATTGCTATTTGTAAACATAACTTTATCTAATTTGTGGGGGTACAAGTTTAACAATTGAACATAACTACATGGGGAAAACCCTTTTCAGAGACTAAACATATTTAATAATGGGGACAAATTCAAGTTTAATTTGTCATTTAATATTATTTCTAAATTTTTGGATTTGTTAATTTCTAGTGTCTCTAAATGATTTAGATTTTTTACCTTTATTTTCTACATGGAGAATATCAAATTGTGAATTGAATTCATGCTCATTCTCCATCAAATGGTTAGTTTAGGTTGAATAACTTTTATGATTAATATAGGAATAGTAATGATCTGTGATACGTTTTTTAAAAGTTCTTCAAGTCTGGCCAATATATGTTTTAGTACATGATCCGCAAGATAGCTTATAGACTCCTAATTTATTGTCTTTAATAAATTTTTTCTACAAACACCGTTAAAAGTTGACATTTTGACACGGCTAACTTCACTTAAAAATGCGATTTTATAGCGTAGTGTGTTAGAAAGGCCTCTTTAAAAGTAAATGACAGTTTGTCAAAAATGACAACAGAAAATGCCGTACATATCAAGTGGTTTTTATTACAATGAAAATTACATATTCTTTGGATAATTAATATTAAATGTACAGTTTGTGCAATTGGAGATATTTATTCCATGTGTTGCTGTACTTGCAGAATTATTATTTGCAGACAAATAGTTCATAGGAACTAAAATATCGTGATTTAAATTATCATTTGCAATAGAATTATTAGATAGATCTGGGAAGATGGAGTGAGCAATTTTGTTTTTATTTTCTAGAGAATCCTCTAGGTAACCTTCAGCAACGGTGGAACTCTTCCAGCCTCCATGTCGCTTAATTGAGCATAAGCTTGCACCAGAATCTGCTAGCAAAGTAGCAGATGAACGTCGGAAGCAATGTCCCGTATAAGATTCTGGATTCGGCAATTTCTGCGATAATTGCAGGCATCTTGCCAAACGAATTTATTCCAACCGCTTGACTTGTACATTTATTATTAGCGTATTTAATAAATAAACGTCGATGTTTTATATTAGATGCTATTGTATTTGCGATACAAGTTTATATATGAGCCAATAACGGTAAATATTCTTTGAGTATTGGTTTTAGTATCTGGTATAGTAACTACTAACACATTTCCTTTATCTTCAATGTCATCCTCAGTCATACGGCATAACTCTTCCCGGCGACAAGCGCCAAATATACCCATAACAACAGCTACTTTGAACATCATATATTTTTCATCTGATGCTTCAGAAATATTTCTATCAACTTCTTGTCGTCAATATTTTTGATTTTCTTGGTCGGTAACCTTCTCCTTTCCGTTTCAAAAATGCAATAAGTTTATAATATTTACTAATATCAAGGTTGTCTTTTATATTTAGCAAAAGTTTTATCATCGAAAAATGTGACCAAAGAGTAGAAGATTTCCAAATTTTAGACCTTTCTTTAAAATATGCTATTAGAACATTTTCGCAAAATTTACCTATCACATTATTGCATCTGCACCATTCCATAAACCTTTTGTACGCAATTTCATATTGTTGCCTAGATTTTGTGGGCAACAAATCTAATGTCGCTTTATCAGCGGCTTCAATTATTGCACTCGGTATTACTTCATTTTCTTTATTAATACACGAACTCATCTTTTGTACAAATTGTGACAAATTAATTTGACGTAATTTAACGGTTGTGTCCAGTTGTGTCAAAACGTATTCATGAGCTGTCCGATTTGATCAGTGGAGTTTCATTATATTTTATAATAAAAATTGTGTTTGTAGAAAAAATATTCTACGATACACGTATTAAAAATGCTATTTTATTTCACTTTTACTCGTGAAATAAAATCGCACTTTTAACACTTGTATCGTAAATAACTATTTTTTAAATTATTTTTGATATACTTAGATAAATTATTATTTGTTTTGTAACTTTTAAAAAACGTATCACAGATCATTACTATTCCTATATTAATCATAAGAGTGATTCAACCTACGCTAACCATTTAATAGAGAATGACATGAATTCAATTCACAATTTGATATCTTCCATGTAGAAAATAAAAATAAAAACTAAATCACTTGGAGTCACTACAAACTAACAAATTCAAAAATTCAGAAATAACATTAAATGACAAATTAGACCTTAATTCGTCTCCATTATTAAATATGTTTAGTCTCTGAAAAGGGTTTCTCCATGTAGCTATGTTCAATTGTTAAACTTGTATCCCCAGAAATTAGATATGGTTATGTTTACAAACAGCAATTAATAGTTTTAAGAATTTCCAATGTTGTGTGTAATGATATAAATGTTGTATATTGTAGGTAATATTTTCATTTCAAAATATCACCTGAAAAAGCTGTGTGTTTTATTTTAATTTTGATATAGTCATTCATGTCATTTCCGGTTGAATGTCAATCACTGTCTGGGAGATTACCTGCTTAAGTGCTTGCAGTATTGTGGAGTGTACACTTGCGTCTTTAAATGTCCCCAAAGAGAAAAATCACAAGGTGATAAATCGGGTGAAATGCGGGACCAGGCGATGTCTCTACGCAAAGAGAGATGACGTCCAGGAAAAGACCTCTGTTGGCGCATCACCCTGTATATTTAGTTTATATTCAATTTATGTTTAAGTTAAGATTGTATGCAACTAAAAATAACGTCATTATAAAGCCGTATATAAATGTGCATTTATAATCTCATTATGCTTTATGACGATTCAGACTGTCAGGGAAAACCTAATGATATTTGTTAAGCAAAGGATAAATTACTTTATTACAACATTAACGTTACTTTTGACAACGGTAGGTTTAGAGTAATTGTATAGTTCCTAGGAATAATATTGTAAATATTTCCTTTAATATCGTTTCCTAATAGATTTTAGCCTTGGAGCGTTAATCCTACTATTAAGCTCCCATTTAATATCGATGCTGTCTATTGTTAGGCATCACGAGGTACCGTTAAGTAATGCGTTTGTAAATTTTAGATATTTACCTAATTACCTTTATTGCCAGATTATAATTCTAAGAAACTCATCATCTGTGAAAGTCTCGTAATAACTATTTGCATATCCCATTTCGGGAACTTTCCCTCTTTAATTAATAGCCAGTATTCTTGTCGTGAATAGTGGGGGCGCTTTTGTAATTACACCTTCCTTTTAAGATGGTAAGAATACGAAAGTCAGTTCTATCACAGAGTTCAGGGCGAAAGAAATAAGTGATATAATAGCAAGATAGTTCTCAACATTTACATTATTTTTATACTATTTGTGTTAAACTTCAAGTTTTGATAAAGGTGTTATATTAAAGTGCTTGCATATAGATACGACTTTTATTTTAAATAGTGAAGGTTAGCAAAGTGTGGTCTTACAAACCAACACGGGTGGCGAAACAATCCACGCTCATACTTTCTAGCTCAAAGTGGCAAACAATCCTTCAAACCAGGAGGATTTAACAACCTCTATCAAAATTGCTAGAGAACGCCGCGAAGGGTGAGCTGTGGCCCCGTTTTATTGGAACTAGACTTCTCTCTCTTTGTGGTCCCCAACAAACTGGTTTAACTTTGGTCGGAGGAAGATCTCGATCATGTGGCAGTAGCGATTCGAAGCAACCGTTACCGTTTGCCCATCTTCTTCGAAAAAATGCTGACCCCACATACCAAATGCAGCAACGGCACACCAAATTGTCACACGAGGGTAAAGTGGCCGTTGGTGAAGTTCCTGAGGGTTTCTGCTGCTCAGTAGCAGCAATTTTGTTTATTTACAGTACCTGACAAGTGGATATGGGCTTCATCAGACGAAATGTAACCAGCGCCCGGGGGAATGTTCCGAAGAATACTAGCACAAACAGCTTTGTGAGTTTCAAAATCTCTCTCATTTAATTCTCGAGTAACCATCATGTTGAATGGGTGCATGTATAGATCTCTATGCCGGATTCTTTTTACACTCCTATCAGACAATCTCAGGGCAGCTGCCTGTTTACGTGCTGAACGCCTTGGAGATTGCTATACGGATTCTCTCCCAAGCGCCACATTTTCCTGCATTGTTATGGTCCGAGGTCGGCCAAGCGATTTTCTTTTCAATGCAGAACCACTTGCCCTAACAAGATAATGTGTGCCAAGTTTGAACTGAATGTTCGCTTAGTAATCACAGAACCAATATTACGAAAATACCCTCCACGACAAACACACGATGCTCACCACGTCATTGTGTCTACTGAAAATGACACTTCTACCGATTTTTCGGTAGATCTTCCGAATATTACCGACCTTTCTACCGATCTAGTAAGAGTCAGGGTCCTATTTTTAATACACACAGTGATGTAATCCTGACTCTTACTAGATCGGTAGAAAGGTCGACAATATTCGGTAGATCTACCGAAAAATCGGTAGGGTTACCATCACTGCGTGTACCGCTACAGATCGATACCCCTTTCACTGTCGTATCCCCACCACAACTCACACAGCAACCTGTCTAAATACGGGATGTCTTTTTGCCGCACCCTGTATATGGAATTAGTGAGAAACGTGCGAACTTTTAACAGTCGTTTGAATTTACATCTAAATTGTCAAAATTAAAAGTTTGACGTAACCTGAATTAAATGTTGACTACAATATGCTAATATACTAAATACATAATTTAAATTAATTTACCTTTTACACATTTACAATAATTAAAGTTAAAATTGAAACATTTTGTATTTCTTATTAAGACATGTCGAATCACCTAACACCCCATGTTTACTTTCCTTAAGTTTAGAGTAGAATGTATAAAACGACATTCTCCTGCAAAATGTTTAGGCTTTGTCGGGGATATTCTTGTTCCAACTTACGTAACTATGACACCCAATAACACATTTTCGGTATCAGTCAGAGCTTAAAAATAAATTTAAAATACACATACACACGTACTGACTCAAGAGCATATGCACAAAAAAAAGTGTCGAAAATATTTTCGCGTCGCGCAAAATTTCAATGTCACCGATAAGACACTCGGTCATTGCCTTCTGTCGTTTTCGAGGCTAATCTACGAAAGATAACTCTTTTTTTTTTTGTAAATAAACTAATCTTTTTTTTTCGTTCGGACCAGGTCGCTCCAAATTCTTGAGAGATATGCGCAGCAGTTTCTGTTTTATACATTTAATCCTTATCACGTTCCAGCATATAAATACCACGAGATAAAAAGAAGTTACCTAATTCGATTTATGTAAATATCAGTGTTGAAATCGAATGACAATTTCCGATGAAAAGGAAATTGTCATTATAAAAAGAATTATTTAGGATTGGTGGTGTAGTTTAAAAAAAGGGCATGATATGACTCAATTGTTACTACACAGAATTGGTTAGGAATAAAGGTTAAGACAGAGACCTTTTTCCAATATTTAAAAATGATAACTAAGAATGTATAAATTAAAAAGAAATTATATTAAAACTAGATCAAGAAAAGTTGCGGTGTGAGGCAATAGTAGTAATAAATAGGGAGCGGACACGAGCGGCCGATGACTCATCGCCCATGGGCGCACTATTGACATTTTTTAATTTTAAAGAGGTTTCAATTTTATTTATATAATTGGATAACAAGTGGCTGGTGATCTATAAAATACAAAATACATTATTATTTGTTCATTTTGTTGTTCAAGTCGAGTAAAGGAGTATTAATATTTACTAGCAATACTCAATATTCTCTTCTGTAAGACTTGTTCTCTTTGAATTAAGCACATCCTTGTAGATAGAAAACGTCCTTTCTACATCGCAACTGGTTATAGGTGCGTACTGGAAATATTCTTTTATTTCAGTGTATTTTAAAGTTTGATTTTGTGTCATTGTCCCCATACACAATTGCCGCAATGTTATTAAATCTGGATTTCTATTAAAAACTGTGTCTAACTTTTGCCGAAGGCCACATCCGAAGTCACTTGGAATACTTTTGAAATTATTAATAGCGACATCTAATGTGGTTAATACATCTTTTAGTTTGAGAATTCGATTTGCAAAATATGTGATTAGTTTAGGCAAATTTCCAAAGTGTTCCTGAAGGAATAACAACTGATTTTTAAATTTAGGATTTGTGTTAGTTCCTTGCACTCAAAAATACTTCCAGAAACGTCATTTAAACATGTAACGAAATTTTGTAAACTATCGAAATTCTCTGCATAAAAACTATTAGCTTCCAGCCATGTTCCCCATCTAGTTATTACTAGCGAGGGTGGCAGTGAGAAAGATGGAAGTTTTTCCCTGTAAAGGGCCACTCTCGATGGTGCTTTTCTGAAAACTTCTTTTAAAAGCGGATACAAGTCTATCAACTTCCGGATAGTTGTCTCTGATATATTCACAGATTCTGTGGAGAGCATGTGCTACACAAGTAATATGCAGCATATAAGGATATGTTTCCTTTAATACTCTGCCTGTTTTTAACATATATGCGGCACTGTCACTAACAAATAAAAGTATTGTTTTCCTGTACCTGTCGTCCGAATGAAGCATGTTGTTTCTCGTCAATGGTTTTAGTAATTGTTTCCCCATCAACTGTATTTATAACTTTAGATGCTATTACATATGCGTTATATGGAATAGTTGGATGTAGTACACCAGCTACAACATTTACCACATAGCGTCCTAATATATCGACAGTTTCATCGACACTTAACTATAGGTACTGATTTGAAAGATGTCTTCTAATGCATTCCACTATTTTCGTGATGCACTTAGGAACATACATTTGTAAGGTGGATTCATTAGGAACATTTCGACCAGTATATTTTTGAAGAAATGTTTTGAAAGTGGGATTGCCAAGTTTCTTTAATGGGATATTAGCCGCCATTAAAGCTTCACACAGTTCTTCGTTAAAATTGTCGTCTTTCAACGGGTCCAATTTCCGTGTATGTTTTAGCGATGCTAAGTGACGTTGCACGTGCGATTTTTGGGCATTCTATAACGATATTTTACAGACTTTGCGATAAATATCGGAATCACTGACAATGGACATACGATCAGTATGACCCTCAATCCAACTCGCCATTGTTTCACGATGTATTTCTCGACGTTCGTCCATATCATATCTGAAAAGTAACATAAACAATGTTCTGGATCTGAATAAATAACTAAAAAAGGACGCGTATGTTATTGAATCTAAACGAAATCCAGTGCACACTTACGTCTAGATAATTGGGAGAAGTCGATTCAATGAAACGGGATTAAACAGGAACTATTACATAAATTACGAAGTATGTAATTAACAGTCAAAACAATGAAAAAACGAAACTAACGTAAGTATGAATAGGTATACACATATATAACTTTATTTATCATGCCAAACAAAAGGAAAATATAATAAATTTTAAAAACCTCTGATGCCCCTATACCTACGCCGATGAAAATAGGATATTTACGAGATATGTGGACCTTTTTGTGTCGTTTTTACGTCAACATGTGAGTCAATAACAGATGTTGCAGTTCACCATATGAATAATGCGTGAATAATAATGCTATTCAGTAAATGTGTGTTGTTTACATTATGTCTTTGCTCCATTGTAACTCAGTCGTAGTTTAAACCGGAGACGTACGCCTCCTAGTAATAAATATATGAGGAGCAGACTTGCAAAACGTGTTTTGTCAACGCTTTCATGTTTTGAGTTATAGATAGCGTCGAATTCCATAGCCTTATTTTTATTGTGCAACTTTGGACATTCCAATCTCGTTATATCATGTACGAGGGATATTTGAAATGTTTCCGGTTTTTACCGACATAATTCTAGAAAAATAATGATTTCGCCGTCCGATAGATGGCCTCGATAATGTAAACTGTAAAAATTGCAAGTCATACTGATCACTAGTTTGTCTATGGCACGCTTCTAAAGTTGTCAGTCCATATTATCGTTCGATAGTGGAGAAACTTGAGTATCGTGCAGTGATAAAGTTCCGTAATTTGAAAGGGAAAAAGACACAGGAAGTAAATGATGAGTTAGAGTCTGCTTCTTCTTCCTGTTGTTGTTGTGGTTTTTAAGTCGGGCCATTAGCCTTTTACTGCTTTTCTGAATGTGGCTATTCTCGATGTGATTGCGGTGGGTTATGTTCTCTTACAGAGCCATCATTACTAAAGTGTCAGTCTGGGCCGCTTGTACGGCAGATAGTCCTGCAAATCGTAGACCATTTGGGGAATGAGCACAATATTTTGATTGTCATCTCGTAAAATTTCCTCGTCAGGTCTTTAATGTATTGTTGGATGGTCCTCAAAGCACTCTGGTTCGTTAGGAATGCCCAAAAATCACAGAAAAACAAAGACTCCGTTTCTCTGTGATTTTAGGCACTCCTAGCAATCCAGAATGCTTTGCGGACCATCCTGAATGTGATGTTTTGGAAGGTATTATGCACGTCGGAGCGGCCTGGATCCAGATTTGGGCGCCGTATGTGATTATTGACCTTAATATTTGATTGTGTATTCTCAATTTCATGTTTGAGTTGAGAGTGCTGGTTGAGCCGAAAAGAGACCACAGGCTGCCCCTGCCCATCCGTGCCTTCTCGTTTGTAATTTTATGGTGGTGGCTGTATGTGAGTCTTCTGTCCCAATTTATTCCCAGGTATTTGACGTGCTGCATCTAGTATATCTCCGTGTGGTTTATGTAGATGTTTCCACGAATCGGCTTGATTTCTCTACGGAATATTATCACTTGCGATATGTCGCCGTTGATTCCTATGCGCCATGTGGGATACCAGGCTGCTAACTTGTGGATGGCTGTTTGAAGTATTTTTATGGCTGCAATGGATCTTATTGATGATGCTAGGATTGCGGTGTCGTCGGCATATGTCGCTAGGAGTGTGTTAGGGATTTTGGGGATATCGGAAGTGAATATTGCATAGAGATGTGGAGAGAGGGCTGAACCCTAAGGGACTCCGGCAGTGGAAATTCTTAGGGTAGAAGAGGAATTTTGAATTTTAACTGAGAAAGTTCTTCGATGCATATATGACTATATGATTTTGATGAGGAGAGTACGATATTTTTTGCATATAATTTGTATATAAAAGCCTGGTCCCACACCCTGTCAAAAGCCTTGGAAATATCCAGGAATTGTTGTTCTGTGGTTCTTGTAGAATCCGTCATGAATGTGCTCAGTCACCCTGGCGAGCTCTGTGATGGTGGCGTAGTGTTTTCTGAAACCATGTTGCTCGTCAGGGATTATGTGGTGTTGCGTTGAGTGCTGGGTCAATCTGGACAGAAGTCTGTATACGGTGAAGCCTCCCCTTCATTTACAACGATAAACCATTGGGTGGTCGAGTACAAACCTGGTCCTACGAGCATTTTAGACGAGAAACGTTTTCCGGGCGTCCGAAAACTGCTACAACTGACGAAATGGTCGATTTAGTGCATCAAACTGTGACGGAAGATCATCCATTAACTGCTATAGATATAGCTAAGGCTTATGGGATATCATCTGAGCGGGTGCACAAGATTTTACATCATACAAGATTTAGATATGAGACAATTTTCGGCGTGATGGGTGTCGCGTTTATTGAGATCGACCAAATGTGCATACGGACGGACATGTAACCCGAGTGTCTTAGCTTGTAACAAAAAAATTCCCGCGTAATTTTTAAGTCGATTGATAACCGTCAATGATGGGTACACCACTATACGCTCGAGACCAAACAGCAGTCAATGTAGTGGATTGCGTTGGGAGAACCAGCTCCGAAGAATGGAAAAGGGAAAATGAGTAAGACAGTTTTTTGGGATAGCCGAGGAATAATTCTTGTCCACAACCTTGCAAAGGGTTCAGCAATCAACGGACAGTATTATGCTGCATTGCTACATAAATTGATGGCCACAATTATGAAAAAACGTCCACATTTGGCAAACAAATCAGAAAAGTCTGTTTCATCACGACAACGCTCGGATTCACACGTGCATGGTTGCAATGTCAAAATTGAACGAATTGAAATTTAAATGGCTTCCGCATCCAAAGGCTGAGATTGATTAAGTTTATCATAATGGCGTTCATTAGCATTGATGAAGGTATCGCACAATTTTTAGCAAAAGCATCTGGCGATGGTTGGCCTTGAAAGAGTGAATTATACCCTGATCTATGAGCTGTAGCTTGGAGCTGCTGTTTGGTGGTCAGAACACAAGTTTGATGGCCTTTAGTGCCGCAACATTAAGATGTGCTGGACAATTATTGACCAATAATAAAACTTTTCAATTTCATGAAGTTCATCAGTATCACCATCACTACCCTGTGTTATAGAATATAAAAGACAGGCACTATTGGAACCCAAAATTAAAAGATGAAGTTTTCCTACGCCTTTATAATAAACTTAATGGAAAACAGTTAATTGGGGGAATGGATGTGAAGCTATTCTAGGCTAAAATTAAATCAATTAAAGATGTCTATAGGAAGTAAATTCACAAAATTGAAAAAAAGGCATGAAAAGTGGCTGTGTTACTGAAGTTTATTCACCATGATTCAATGAAGTAAATTATTTGGCAGAGGTTTTAGGCTACAAGAAGCAGCAAATCAAATGTATTAACCAGACCAATTTTCTCCAATTGTCAAGGCAGAGGCTGTTTTTCTGTAACTATGTAGCATATGCTTGTTTGAGTTCCTCAGCAGCACGTTTGTAATTATTGCTGCCTAGATTATTAATAAGCTGCATAACGTCGGAATACTTTTCAAATAATCTTTCTTGATTATAACTACTATTCTTAATAAGTTAACTTATGCTAATAAAAATAGTCTAACCTCCCACTATAGTTAATAACATCACAAACTCGGCATCTTTTTGAAGTAGAATACACTAAAATTTTAACTGCCAAATATCAAATTGGAACAAACATAGCAGATATATTCGAACCTCGAAAGAATGTGGTGTTATTTCAACTCGCCCTGATCAGGATTAACCATTTTTTACTTTCTTAAAATCCTATATTTACGAGTATAATCTCCCTATTGAGATCTGATTAGATTTTCAAATCTAATCAGGCAGACCGGAAGTAGTAGTCTACTTCAGTGAAAAAATCGAATTTTGCCGATATTTCGCAAACTACTAAGTTTAAACAAATTTATAAAGAATTCATATGTACTCAAAATTGAATTTGAGAAGAATTTTATTACGAAAGTTTTTCGAAATTGATACCGGAAGTAGGTCTTTTACTCTTATCAAAAATCAGTTTTTTGCAAATATTTCGCAAGAGATGCTTTTTAGACAGGTACGTTTTGAATATAAAAGTATTCAGAAATTAATTTTCAATATCTTTTGTATTAGAAAAATTCAAAATTAGGACCGGAAATATCACTTTTACTTTTAACGAATACCGATTTTTTGCCAATATGTCTTACATTGTGCATTCTATAAATATTTTTCAACAGTACAAAAGTATTTAGAGCTGGATTTGAAATATTTTTTGCATAAATGAAATTTCAAAATTCAGTAGCACAGAGTAGCACTTTTTTTCGAATATCTCGCAAAGTATGCATTCTGTAGAGATTTATTAAGAGAATAGAAGTATTTATAATAGGATTTTGAATAATTTTTATATAAAAGAAATTTAAAACTCTATAATTTGAAACGCTCATACGTATAAGAAAGTCGTGTGGTGTGCACACCTCATTTTTTTTATTTAAATTTAAGTAGATATTACATATTTGATAGTTCAACATATTATTTCGATTACTTATTTGACAATTTGAAATTATACGGCGTCGTAAAGAAAACCAGGCGGAAAAAACGAAACGATTTCTTCCCTCTCAAAGGAACTAATAAAACATACCCTTGAGTGCGACATTAATATTAATGTCCCGAAATGAGATAGGGTGAATTTTCATCCCTCCAATTTAAATTGTATCGTTATTGTTAGGAGAAAGAAAGGGCTCGAGTGTAAATGCAATTAATAATTCCTGTGCCTCCTTTTTAAAACGTTAACCTTAGTATGCTGATTAATTTTATTAAAAAGACGGTCGGCAATAATTTAATGGTAATTTTCAATGTTGTAATTTTGTAGTATAACAAAATATGGATATTGATTTTACATTGTGTAGTCCTCTAGAAAAGACTGAAGGTATACAGAATTTAGAAATGTCACTTTTCCTATGGGGCTATCTAGGTTTATAAATAAAAATCAAATGCTGGGCATCGCTTGAGAACGGCTGGACCGCTTTTCTTAAAAATTGGAAAATCCGCGAAAAACTGAATGTGCGTTTTTCTATAGGATTTTTGTATGAACTCAAAACCGTAACTCACGATTCGAACGATGGATGTGCGTAATTCCTTTTTATTTTGTTCGTTATGGTCCTGAAAAAGTTTACAGGAAAGAAATTGGGACAATTACAGACGAAAGTCGGAAAATTCGAACAAACTATAAAATCATAATTTTTGTATGAACTCTCGATCATAACTGATGATAAGAACGACATATTTAGTTCATTCTTGATTGTTTGTACGTTATGTTCACGGGATGGAAATAACTCAATTGTAAGTTTTCATTTGAAAATAATCTGGAATGAGAAATATCTTGATATATGTATATAACACAGACCAACACACATTTTGGTGCTTGCAATTTTTGAACTGTTTCTAGTTAATTTTTGGGTGTAGAATCCAAAACAAACTGTCAGGTTCAGCCTATCAGATCTACTTTTTGAGTAACACCATATTGACCTCTTCTAGAAAAAAAATCATCTATTTATGTATATTTCAGGTTATAAGTATTAGCATTTGAGACAAAAGCTCATTAAAAAACAAAGAATACAAAGTAAGATATGTAAATCATAAAGTAGATAAATATACATTCATGACTTATCACTTAAAAATGGTCTTTTATGCGATTTTCTATCATGAAATTTAGTAGGACAGTCTCGCTGCAGACTCCAACAGTAATTGACCATCATGTGGATATTCCACCTTCCTTAATATCGTTCTTCCATCGTCTTGATATCTTGATGAAATCTTTCCCCTTCCTCCTCACTGTAATCACCTAGGTTTTGTGGGATCGATCTACGTGAATGTGGAGGTAGTGATGTTTTATGCTCATGTTGCAATCGAGAATATTAAATTTAGAAAGATTATTTTCCACTAAATCTGTGCAATTCTCTTCTTTATGGTTGCTAAGAAAATGTTGTACTACTTCGACAAATAAGCGCCAAGCCTTAGATTCAATCTGGTTAAGTAGGTATTACTATACAATGTAGCAGTAATTCTTGGAGAGTAAGTGCTCTCACACTATTAAATCACGCAAGTCTACATATACGAAAAAATTTTTCGTATATGAATAAATGTATGAATACACATCTACCCTAAGCCGGCATTGCAAACAAACAACGTGCAGACAGCTGTTTCGACGTTACATTGGTCTCATCAGTGCACGAACGTGTTTGATCACAATCCCTCGAAAGCTTAGAAAACCTGATATTGTCAACTTACGTACCAAACGCCATGAGAGATTCTCTGCGGCATCTGTTACCCAAGTGCGACATCGCAAGGTAAGGTCGAGACAGCTGTCTGCACGTTGTTTGTTCGCAATGCCGGCTTAGGGTAGATGTGCATTCATACATTTATTCATATACGAAATTTTTTTTCGTATATGTATACTTGCGCGATATTAAGTAGGTATCTAAAGTACAGGCCATCTCTATATAACGCCTTCACAAATTGCGTCATAAGTTCCAAGTGATATGTAAAGGTGGAAATATGATTTTATCTCTCGCAACCAAAAGTTGTTGACTACGTTTTCTTTTCCTGGAACCATGACGTTCCTAATGGGCCAATATTTGTTAACCCAGTGCTGACCCTTAGCTCTATTATTTATTATACATATATTTATTATACATTATACAGGGTGTCCCAGATAGTGTGCTCACCATTGGGATCTCGTAAACGGTAAGAGATAGAGAGTTGGTTAAATGAGACAAAATGTACGTGACACCTGGGTTTACTTTTTTAAATAAAAAAACTTTTAAAAAAATGAACGATACGTGCGCTATAGGGGAAAAACTAAAAATCGGCAATTTTAATTTCGTCGTTTAACTTATTTCATGTAAAAGATACCGAAATACTATTTTGACATTATGAAGGTACTTTTTTACGCAGAATTCAAATTTGGTATTGCAACCTCTGAAGCTTTTATACGTTTCGAGATTTTTATACAAACTTTCTTATTTTAAATACAAATCGTAGGCGGCTTTGACTGTATCAAAAAGAGCATAATTTGCTGATTTCAATGATGTATAACACTTTGGGTTTATTTGTAGAAATAGTAGTAAATAAGTTACAAGAATAATTAGCATATTTTTTTGGTTTATACTTACCTATTCCTGGAAACAAAATACAAAAATGACTGAAAAGTAAATAAAACACTAACTTCACATACCTAACTATTTATTTACTACTAGTAAATAGATAAATTACATTAAATGCTCAAAAAGTCCTCCATTGTTATTGATACATAACTGAGCTCTTCTTAGTGTGGAATTAATCACTTTTTCTAAAATACGTCCATTTATCCGATGAAACTCTCTTAAAACACAAGCTTGCAGTTCCTCCACATTATTAAATTGTGTTTTATACACCTTATTTTTTATGTAACCCCAAAGGAAAAAATCCATTGCGGTTAAGTCTGGGGAACGTGCAGGCCATGAAATGGGTCCTCGATTACCAATCCACCGATTACCAAATCTATTATTTAGGTAATTCGTAATAATGTGAGCATTATGTGCTGGTGCCCCATCCTGTTGGAAATACATATTCGCAGTTAGATTAAGCGGAATATCGTCTAGAAGATCTTCTATTTCACCTTGAAGTAAGTTCAAATAGCGTTCACTCGTTAAATTGTTATTGAAGATAATAGGTCCAACTATTCTTCTGCCGATAATACCGCACCACACATTGAACCCAAAACGTTCTTGATGTCGAGCTTCATGTAGAGCATGGGGATTTTCTGTCCCCCAATAGTGAATATTATTTCTGTTAAATAACCCATTGTTCGTAAATCGAGATTCATTTGACCACAACACATTAAACAGAAATGTAACATTGTTGTTATTCTGATTAATGTACCAATGACAGAAACGAGTCCGCCTCTCTGCGTCTCCTGGTTGGAGTCCTTGGCTAATGTGGACTTTGTAAGGATGATATCGATGCTTTTTTAATATTCTATGGGCTGATGTTCTAGGGATTCCGGTGTTGTTTTCTATTTCTCTTGTGGAAACTTTTGGATTTTCACGCACCTGATTTAATACAATAACTTGGGTTTCCTCATCTAATCTTTTTCTATATCTTTTCGGTTTACTAAAGGCACCGTATGTTTTTAGATTTACTTCTAATCTTCGAAATAAAGTTTCGTGTGGTTGCCGTCGATCTGGGTACAACTCCAAATAATGATTAGCTGCATTCCTTGAATTTTTGTGAGCCAATATGTAACTTTGAAGCATATCATATTTCTCTTCATTATTAAATTTCTCCATAACGTGAACAACAATAAACAAGTAATAAAACGAACCAAAACAACAAATGCGGTGATTTTTAAATAAACGAACAAAATAGCAGACTAAATAACACAAAAATAAACCGATACGTAACTTGCTTATAAATAAATTTGACAGATACTACTTATTGTCTTAATAATTCAATGCTGCCTCTGATGTATAGCCTATGCATTCATAAGGATACGAAAAATTGCACAAATATCATTATAACTTTGTTATTTCTACAAATAAACCCAAAGTGTTATACATCATTGAAATCAGCAAATTATGCTCTTTTTGATACAGTCAAAGCCGCCTACGATTTGTATTTAAAATAAGAAAGTTTGTATAAAAATCTCGAAACATATAAAAGCTTCAGAGGTTGCAATACCAAATTTGAATTCTGCGTAAAAAAGTACCTTCATAATGTCAAAATAGTATTTCGGTATCTTTTACATGAAATAAGTTAAACGACGAAATTAAAATTGCCGATTTTTAGTTTTTCCCCTATAGCGCACGTATCGTTCATTTTTTTTAAAGTTTTTTTGCTTAAAAAAATAAACCCAGGTGTCACGTACATTTTGTCTCATTTAACCAACTCTCTATCTCTTACCGTTCACGAGATCCCAATGGTGAGCACACTATCTGGGACAGCCTGTATATATTTATATATAATATACAATATCGCACCACCTACCGGCAAGGGCAGAACAACGTCTGCCGGGCCACCTAGTATAATATAAAACTCGATATGTTTAAATGTAGCCTGACCTGTAACCATTATTACTAATGAGGCATTATTATTATTATTATTAGTAATAATAATAGGGACGACAACACTGAAATTTGTACACACTATTTCCAAACAGCGGGCTGGAAGTAACACTTTTAATTGTGAGAGCAGAGATTTATTAAAAGGATAAAAAACTCAATTTAGAACAAAGACCGGACCGCATATATATATACGTATGAGAAAGTGAGTTTTTTGGGAAGCAAAAATATATATTTTGAAAATCGCATAATTTAAATGATGCCTCTCTCTTACTCCTGAAAGACTGAACTCAATATCATTCAGTTCGGGTGGACAGTAAAGGAATCTTCATTTTCATTTTGAAAAACATAAGGACTCTTAATGTCATCCTGCCCTAAACCACCCCAAAAGATCACTTTTGCAGAATATAAAAATCTCTTGTAAATGACTTGAAGATTACTTTCGCTCCAATAACGAACATTTTGCTTGTTGTTACGATCTAAAACTTTTCCCTGTATATCATTGCATTTTTCATAATCCTTTTAGTTATCTTTGCAACACTTTTGGACGGTTTCCAATTTAATTTATTTTTAAATTGTGGGTTGGGTCTTCGTTTTCGGACCACACTGTATACCGTGGGTGTGAAACTGGTTGCTGTATTTGCTTTATCTAAAATTTTTACTTTTTCTTAAAATTCAATCTTTTGGGATAAAATGCAAAAGGAAAAGATCTCTTACCACAAAAAATATATATTTTTGGGGTTAATTAATTATTTTTTTTAGTATTTTACAATGCATTAGTTGTTATATTCAAAAATTCAAAACATCTACTTATTGGGGAATATATATACATATTTGAACAATTTACTAAACAAAACCGACACTGTAACAGCACAGAATTGTTTTTGTCAAGTTTCAACATTGAAGTGAATAAAAATCACTGCAAGAAATAATAAGTCGTAAAATTTAATAATAATAATAATAACAATAACATATATTTATTCCAGAAAAAAATATAATTCATTCTCG
The DNA here is from genome assembly GCA_963170755.1 of Amphimallon solstitiale. Lineage (NCBI taxonomy): Eukaryota > Metazoa > Arthropoda > Insecta > Coleoptera > Scarabaeidae > Amphimallon > Amphimallon solstitiale. The sequence continues at coordinate 67,299,379 of OY720680.1, forward strand.
CAACTATCATTAAAGTAATTACATAGTAAAGCCCATACCTTAATAAAACATTAAAAAAAAATATTATGAAAGCCAAAGGAATAACAACCGCAAAATATTTTTTTCTAATAAATCAATATTATAGTGCTATAAATTATAAATAAAGACAAAATTTAAAACATATTTGCTTGAACATGCCTGGTTTATTTTCTTTTATTAAATAATCACACTTATGTATTAAAAAATTGAATACAATCTCGGTTTGCTTGGTGTTCCAACTTCCTACAGTCGACCAGGCATACCTTCCATATCGCTGATCTTAGGACACGGCGAAACTGCGAGTAGATGGTTTGAATTGTGTATTGCCTATTTGTGATCATTCTCATTAGTTTCAAAGTTATTTTTTGAAGACCAGGGTAACTTTGAAAATAAAGTAAATACGCGGTCGTATTCAAAATAAGAATATCTGGGGTCTCACGGTTCAGAATAGTACTTTATAAACATGTTACGCTTTACATCATTTAAATAAACGGAAAAAAAGTTTTGTATTTAACTATTTCCTAATATAATTACAGATTTGAACCATGAGTCACTAGAACAAATATGGGTTATTTGGTACATGTAGTGTCAATTTTTTCAAGTGTCCTAATTTTTGCGATTTCTTGTGTCGAAATTGACTATTTTGTGGCAAACGTCGATCAAGTAGTCCCCCACCCCTTTAATATAAACAAATTCGAATTTGTGGAGTGATAGAGACGCCGGTGCATTTTATTCTATATGCATGGGATATCGACCTGATATACCTGCGTGTAAAGCGAAAGAGAGGGCACAGCACACAGAGAGAGTGCAAGTGAACATAACGGATAGTGCGAAGTGGTATGGGGCCAGACGCCGTCCGATGACTTCGACGTTTAGGCCGTACACCACCGTCGCATTGATCTGCACTCGAGACAGCCGGGTAGCCGTACCGCTCCTCCACCAAAGTGCAGGTCGACGTCCCTGACTGCGGAACGTTGCCATTCCAGCTTGTTTCCTATCTTTTTCCACCGCATATGCTTCGCAGTGGCGGGAACTTTGTCTTCTGTACTATCCAAGAGTGCCCCCTTGTCGGTTTGTTCTTCATCCCCACTTTTCCTTCTTTACATCGCGTCCTTATGTGTCGTTGCCTGTGTGTATTAAGTGCATGCAAGCAGGAATAATATGCCGCGTATTTTGCCATCGCGACAGAACAGGAATAAAAAAGGAGGTTAAGTGTTGTTGTGGCGAAGAGAACGCAGCTTATCTCTTCTATCGGAACGCTGTCATTGATAAACATCTCAAGAAATGGTTGGCTTTGACTAGTTGTTGTAGTAATATCGGCAAATCACAGTTGATCATTAGCGCCTGTTTGATCTATTTCAATATTTCGTTTCAGCGTGTGCGAAATGTGAACGAAAAGACTAGAATATACAGGGTGATTCTTAATATATGCGACAAACTTTAGGAGCTAATTCCTGGGGTTATTTTGATCATAAAAGTTCATAAGAACATATGTCCAAAACCGCTTATCTCAGAAGTTATACAATGTTTAATAGAAAGTTAAAATAATAAATGGTTTTATTATAAATTAACAAAATAATTAGTAAAACAAAATTAACTTGTAGTAACTGTTGAAATTGACCGCCCCCAACTGTACTACAAGCTGCTATCCTCCGTCGTATTGACTGGCGAGTTCGTTCGAAAATACCAGGGGTATTTCGAATTGTTTCAAAAGCTGCTATAATACGATTTCTTAGTTCATCGACATTTTCCTTTGTATAACTTCTGAACTTAATTTTGTTTTACTGATTATTTTGTTAATTTAATAAAACCATTTATTATTTTAACTTTCTATTAAACATTGTATAACTTCTAAACTAAGCGGTTTTCGACATATGTTCTTATGAACTTTTATGATCAAAATAACCCCAGGAATCAGCTCATAAAGTTTGTTGCATATATTAAGAATCACCCTGTATATCAAATTCGATTATTAATTATAAATAATAATAAACGAATCAGTCTTGTCTATGTACGTGCTCCACCAAAACGTACTCACCAGCCGCCACTGGCTGAAACCCAGAAATATTTTGGAAAAGAAAATATGACATATTGCTGTGGTCCTAGCTACTTGCTATGCATTGCGAATTGATACTTTCTTAGATACATAAAACACAATGCACTAGGCCGCACAGATATTACTGCGTGTGGTGAGTTATGCAATGGTTTACATATAACTACTTCCTTGTCTACGAAAGCGTAGTTAATACATACATCCTTTTCACATATTTATTTTACATCTACAATTTACAACTTAACTATAAATTGAAAGCGTATGATGACAGTTTAACTGTACAATTGAACTGTAAATTTATAGTTAAACAGTCACTTATAACAATAATAATAATAATAAATTCATTTCCATCAATATTACACGCAAAACCAAACAAAAAAGACACTTACAATAAAGAAACTTACAATGTAATGTAAATAAATAAAAAGTTGATGGAAAAGAAATGCAATTCAAGCTATGCTTGTGTTGTACCATTGCATCCCTCACCAAATGAGCAAAGCACACACAATACATCATTTTGGAATCTTTCATTTAATTTTAGGGGTGCTGTGTCAATTAAAAAAAAATTAAAATGTATTTTAAGACACAAGGGTATTTTCCAAAATATATCAAGAACATTCTGCAATAACTATCATGCAATCACAATTAAATTTTTGTCACTCCAGTTTTTTAAATGAGGAAGTAATTGTAATGTTCTTTTAATTGACTCAATCTTTCAGTAATTGAAGAAATAGCAGTGTCTAATATTATATTGCAAAATTCAACCTTAAATTTTTGTCTTGGATTGTTGATTGGGTCGTTGGTTTGTTCATCTTGGAATAGTTTCTTTTTAAACCTGTTTCGACTTTGTGGGAAAATCAGTATCCACCCCCAAATCATCAGTAACGATACTTGCATTGGCAATTGCTTGTTCATACGTTTCATTTGCTCTACGATTATTTAGTTCTGATATAAGATTTTGAAAATTGTCAGTCACGATTTGTAAATCACATTTAGAGTTTTGCATTATTTCATTTACCATATTTACTAAATTTAAAGTATCGTGCCAGATGTTAATGGAACAAATGAATTTAAACGAGGAAACCTTCTGAATCAATTTTTTTGCTTGAGTTCTTGATTCCATGCCTCTTGTTTGATCTTCTTGAATATTTATTAATGCTCTCAAAATTCCCTTGAAATCGGTTTTCAACTGTCTTAACGCTTGAATCTTTCCCATCTGGTGTTAGGTTGGGTTGTTAGATTTTCAACATACTGTTGCAAAATAGACCAACGTTTAACGGATGAAGAAAAGTAGTAGCTCCTGCACTACTATGAAGAAATTAACTGTTTCGAAGGAAATTTTAGCTGCATCATTTTCAACTAAATTTAGAGAATGCCACAGCAGGGGATATAGAGTACCCTCGAATTATTTTCAATAATTTTTTGTTGCAATCCTTTGTGTTTTACTCTCATATTAGCACCATTATCGTAAGAATGCCCTCGTAAATCTGATAAATTTAGTTCCAACGATTTTAAATGTCCATTTATGAATTCAAACAGACCCTGCCCAGTAGTGTCGTCGACAGATTCTTCTTCTTCTTCTTCGTACGACTAGGATTTCTCCTGTTTGTCTACCTCTTATTCGGTTTCGGTTGTTGTTGATTGTATATTGTCTTGCCATCTCTTTTTTGTTTTTAGAGATGTTTGCTAGTTGGTCTGGTCGCATCCTATCTACGTGTTCGTTCAATTTTTTCTTTCTCGTTTTCACCCATTTGTTGACGTCTTGTATGTTACATTGCTCTAGTATGCTACTGTTTATTTGTCTATCTCTTAGTGTCACTCCTGTTATCGATCTTAATACTTTCATTTCCACGTTGTTTATTTTCTGTTTTGTTCCCTTTGTGTATGCCCTTGTCTCTATTGCGTATGTTAAAATTGGTCTCACTGTTGTTTTGTATACTTTCAGTAATAAATAAAATAATTTCATTCTAAATTTGATCTCATAAGCAATGAGCAATGTTCTTCTTTTGGGATGTTGGAAGTTTGTGGAGATGTTCAGCGGTTATTTGATCAATTTTGCTATGGTTTCAACCAACATCAAAAAATTTCCATTATCACTATTATAAAACTCTTTCGAAGAACCTCTAAATGCAAGGCATTGCCGGGCTAAATATTGAATTAAATAAATAAACCGCTCAATAACCGATTGCCATTAATCCTTTTCTGCATAATAAACTCTTTGTTGAGCTACATCAATGGTACATAACTTATTCAAAGACATTTTGAGTTCACTGCATTTTGAACTATGTTTAAGGTGAGATGCACTGCTTTCATGTGTTTTCAAAATGTGTGTTAATGTGCCCAATCATTACATCCATCCTTAATAAGCTGTGAATGCTTGGGAAGCAAAACACTGCGTTTGGAGGATTTGAATATACTAAATAATTTCTAAATACTTTTTCTCCATTCGGTTATATTCTATAATAGAACGATTATGAAAACTTTCTGCCATAATTATCTCTCGGAAAATGTTTGGTTATCAAGCGGGGAGGGCCATTTTCAATTAAATAATCTCTAATTTTTATAGAAATTGTATCAGGCTAGGTAGCTGGATCGTTTAATTCAAAGTCAAAATCTTCGTTTTGAGATATTACGTTATTACCAGGCGAATTTTCTACGTGTACATCTAAGTTTTCTATTGGTACAATCGTGGCTTCTTCTTTATCATATTCTGATGAATTTACATTTTGAGATAAATTTTCATTATGAAATTCCAAACCAGATGTTGATGTTAATGGCCGCCACCGTAGCGGATTACGGAATACTGATTATCACATTTTGAATGGCGACTTTTGGTTGTCACATTTAAAAAATGTATGTATTATCATTGCAAAAAAAAAGGTAAACTAAAAAACGACGTTGAGTCGCAACAGCTTCTCAGCATATAAAGAATAAATATATGCCGATACAAAACATTCCCAATTCCTGTTTTTACATACCTATTACAAATTCTTAGGTTTTTAACACGTTCCGTGTGGTAGCGCGAACTCCACACGGAACGTGTTCTTATTGTTCGTATCGCCAATCAAATTTTGTTTTACACAAACGAAAACAACCCGCAGAAACGTAAACAAAAGTAAAACAAAATTAAAATATAAGATTAAAATAAAAATAAAATCCCATTTTATTGCTTAGAAAATATAAAACATGCAAAATTGCAAGCGTATAATTAACAACTTTTATTTAAGTAACATTAAATTAAAAAACTATAAGTACCATAAATTTTGGCGCCCTTGTGCGGTGAACAATTTTGCTACACGCACGCGGCGGCCCTGAATCCATAGACCTAAAGCTATGGTCGTGGCAAATAGTTTGATAAGCAAAAGTATCTTCTACTGCAGCTAATTCTCTTTCCTTATCACACATTTTCTTCTGTTTAGTGGAAATATTATATTGCATACTGACACTTATACGTACCTAGGCAGCTAAACATTCTCTTTTTGGTGCATTAAGCAAGAAATTGTCAATTTGCCCTTTATTTCGTATATTATTTTTTGGTTTATAATCTTCCCTTTGACTCTTTAAAAATGCTAACAATTTGTTATATTTTCCAATATTTACATTGTGTATTAAGTTCAAAATAATTATATTTTACTACATTTGAAGAAAAAAATTATTAATCAATTTTCTATCGCTAAAGTAAGAAGAGTAACATTTTAATATTTTTATTTATTGATATTTTTTAATAAAGGCACACAAATATATTATTTTACTTTAATTTAGACATTATAAATATTATATATTGTCGTGAATTCTTTAACTGTAAGATAACTCAGATTCATGGTTGTTGTTGTTGTCTGAAACATATAAAAGAGAAAGTCTTAAATTAAGTTTTACACGTTAATTTGAATACTTCCTATAGCTAGGTTATGTTGACATCATTAGTACATATGTTGAGTGAATATTTGTTTTCTTTGCCTGTGCATTATCCATATAGAACCTTGTTATCTATATTAATTTGTTCTGGATTTCATTGGTAATCTTTATATTGGTATACTGATTTCCTAAAAAATAAAAAAAAACACATAAATTAATATTCTTTGTTTACGTCAAAATTATTTAAATGTTAAGAGTCCTCTAGTTTGAGTAGCGAGAAACTGCAAGTATGCAGAAAGGCGTATATAAATCTTAGTACATCTCAAAATGGGGGGTACAAGCTGATTACAAGTGGATCAAGTCTATACGAATAGATGTCCCCTCGGTAGTCATATGTAGATCTAAAACCACAGAATAATTAAAAGAAAAAAAATCAAAAACGGTTTGGGATGGTATTTAAAGAGAAATAAATATAAGGTCAGCCAATGACGTATAGAGTGTAAATATAATTTCCCCTAAATCATTTTGAAATCACTTTATTATTAATAAATTAATTTAGTCATGTTATGAACCAACAGGCATGATATCCTACTTTGTACATGACAGTACCTATTCTGTATTAATATCGATATAGAATGGTCAATAACATTGATTTCTTATGTATTAACATACGTTTCATATTTATTAAAATCAAAATACTTTTTATGAATTGATCAATTTATGGATATGACAGTGATTTAAATGCTGTTAGTGAATATCGTTAAATATCAGAGATAAAGGAACAATTTGGAAATGTGAAGATTATGTGTTCGTATTGTAGGGTATGTCTTGTAGAGTATGCCTTGAAAATTATGAAAACAAAGGAAGTGTGGGATGCCATGAAAGAAGGGTGGAAACATCATTTTGATGTAGAAGAAAATTCTAAATTTCATCATAAATTAATAAACAGATGTATGTACCTTGGTAAATAATAGTCCAGAAATATTAGTGCGTAATTCGAAAGCGAAAATAAATTGTTTTCGTTGTGTGAAAGAATATATGCAGTACTACTAGTGAAAACTTCATCGGACACATCGAACATCATTAGATTTGGAGTAGAAGTTTGCTTTCCAGTATCCAAAGAAGAACAGGATATTCAATAACCACATCTATAAATATTCATCAGGATTTGGAACTAATTTTAAACCAAGCTACAAGGTAAAAAAATATAAAAATATACATGTATAGATTCTTAAACGATCAAAAATAAGCTTATAAGAAGTACTTCATATTGATAGATATTTAGAGGCATACTTACACTCGTGAAAAATGCGAGGAAACAGATATATCTTCTCTTCAATAAAGTTCAAAATTAAAATTTAATCTTTTTAGAAAATTGTTGACCGTTATATGTTTTTTTGAAGCCATGTTATATTTTTTTAAAATTTCACTTTAACAAATAATGTATGTATTTACGTAGAATAAAATTTCTTAATACCTTAACAGTATATCTTACTGATCTTAAATAAGTTAAGTAAATATGATTTTTGATATGAAAACTTGTCGAATTAATTAAAATTCTTCAATAAGTATAACACTTTAACGTATTAAGAAATTAGAGGTCTATTTTAATAATGTTACCAATATGTAACAATTAAGTCTGGAAGCTTCAAGACAAGAATGTTTTTCAATGTAAAATATGAATAGTGATTTTTGTATTTGCAAGTTGTTCCCACCTTTGACATTCAGTATCAAAATAAATAATCTATAATTTTTGAATTAAAAACCTGAAGTTTATTCTTTTAAATACTTAGAAACTTTGAAAATAAATGTAATAGAGCAAATAATATAGATGACGAATGCACACTATCACCCGGAGGATACCTATTAAAAATAGTTGAACCCACACCCTCATTGAGATTGTATTAGTAAATGTGCTAAAATAATTTATTACATAAAATAGCATAATATTAATGAATATACCTCAGCATGTTTATTGAGAATTTACGTTTATTATTTATTTTGTTATGCCTCTCTAGATTAAAGAAGGATGGGGGGAAGGGCGCAATGCTATACAAGTAGGGGGCGGCAAAGGTGCTTGTGCCACCGCTGACTATAACCGATGCGACGCCTCTGAACACCACAGGTAACAGTTCCAAAATTATACAATACGGTCACAAGTAATAACTAATAATATAATAAAGCAAAATCAAATTTTTGTAAGAATCCCAACGGTCTGTGTATCTTTAGAGATAGCATACCTAATTGATCTTGAAAAATTATTATTTGCTGTGACACTTTTACTAACACATTTAGACGAACATATTATTCACATTATCAGGTCCTATAGTCAAAACACATAAAATCATTGACTATCTGTCTGCTTGAACAGTAAATAACCTAATTCACGAGCTATCTGTTTTTTTACTTTCGTGTCTACAACATGTGACGTAGCTGTTGCCTTACATTAAATATATAATGTGTATATAGATATATATATATACATATATCGAACACGAACATTCGCCGAAATCATTAAAATATAATGTAACACAAGTTGAAGGTCGGTCATCACCTAAATTGTTCGAAATTAACAGCTTTCGTGAACTTCTCCTATATTTTTTAATAAACAATAATGCCAAATGTATGTAGGTATATGGTACTTACGTCAATAAGTTATTGTTAACGAGGGTATTGGCCATATAATCCAAATAAGCGATTTCGTTTATTATTCATAAGATACTGGTGATATTTGAAAAAGAAAACGGGAATTTTGTGTTGATTTTTATATTTGATTGAGATATACGGGGTGCTATCAAAAATATATCGAGAACACAGATGTGGATGAAATTTTTTTAATTGTTTATGTTTGCATGCTGTATTGCAGCGTCGATTTTCTCACGGAGCATCTTAGATTAAATGTAATAATTAATCCGAAGTTAGAAGAGTATAACGTCAATAAAATGTGTGGGATTTTAACATTCACCTACCTGGACACTTCTGGCTAATAACATACGAAGCTGGTGCCCTCCTTGCAGCCTCTCGGAAGGAAACCAAAGGTGTTAATCTAGTGGTACACTGAACGTACCAGCTCAGATATGTAGAGCATGGAATATTATATAATAATTAGATGTCACCAGTTTAACAAGTGGCCACTTACTGATTCGTCACTATATTAATTAAACTGGAACTTTAGCATTCACTTGCTGACATTGAAAGAGGAGCTTTTATTTTAAAAGTGACCATTACTGAGCTGTTGTCGTTTTCTTATATAATTTTGCCAACTTTATGTTTTTTATTTTAATATGGTCTTTCTCTGCTCAAGGAATGTCAAAAAAATTACTTATCAGCCCAAAGAGTTTACCAGCAGCGTTATCTTGAGAGAAGATGTCCCAAAACAGATGCCTTTGGAAGAGTAATGGATGCTTTCATTATTACTGGTAGTATCAATTAAGATTTCTTATGGCAACAATAAATAATAATTTACACCCATGAAAGAAGTCGTTTGCGGGATATTAGCCAAACCATCGTTGCAATGACCTTAAAATGAAATAAATATCATCCGTAATGAATACATTTAAATATTGCGGATGAAGCTGGTTTCCATAGAAACGGAACAGTTAACAAAAAAATGCATTATTATTGAAATGAAAACATTACTCACTAGTAAGTAGAACATCAGCATAGATGGAGCATAAATGTATGGGGAGGCATTTTTGGTGACTGGGTCATTTATTTGAAGGCACTATTAACGGAGAAGCTTATGAGTAATTTCTAGCAAGCATTTAGTGGAATAATTAGATGTTCCACTAAATTTACGAAGAGATATAGATGCAACAAGACGGCGAATCCCCACAATCTATGCTACAGACACGAAATACTTTAATGAAAAATTTCCAGCGAAGTGGCTATCCCATGGAGGCCCTATTGACTAGCCTGTCGGGTCTTCGGACATCACAAAAATAGTTTCCTTTTATAGGGATCCGTAAAAGAGGAATATACTGTATACCTGTAACCACAAAAAAGTTATAAGGGAACATATTCGACAAATATTTAGAAATATAAGTACTCCACGCCTTATTAATATCGATTTATCATTTCAGAAACTTTAAAAAGTGCATTTGAACACTTTTAATTTTTACCTATTTTAATGTTCACATTTATTGTTATTTTATAATTTCTGTTCCATTCATGTAGCAGTTCTTGTTTCTATACCTATTAGAATCAAATTAATAATTTTTTTTGTTTGGATTTAAAATTTGTTTATTGTGCCATATTCTACATATTCTTTGAAATATATTGCTGTATTGTAAATAAGATTCTTTTGTCATTACCCCAGTCAATGCCACCTTTACTTTACAAAGCCATGAAGTAGCAAACTTGGCAACGATGCAAGTAGTGCTATGCATTCAAAGCAAGTAATGTATTGCCGTGCGTTTTTATTCGTAAAAGCTGAATTTCTGTGTTATTTGTGCAAGTTATTGCCTTTCAGAAGTTGTGTTTCGGTATTCACTGTTTCCCTACGCTTCCAAAAGTATGTTACACTTATAATTAGTGTAAAATGTTACTTAAATCATACTAGTTCAATTATAACCTCACTCTATAATTCACGAAAATATTTAAGAAATGTAGATATTTTATTTGTCTTGCAAAAGAAAACAAGTTGAATGTAAATATTATGATGGAACAACACTTTGAGGATGACTTCTGCGTTAATATTGATGAATTTCGTTCAATACTAAGTGATAATTACTTGGATATTTGTGAGCTTGACGAAGGAACTACACTTTATGTATGTGGCGATGCCAGTTCGTCAGTTTGCGAGTTTATAAATTGTTCTTTTTGTCAACATTTAATAATGGAATCAAAAGGGAATGAAGCTGACAACATTTACTTCGACGAGTTACAAAGGGGTGGTCTGTGTTTACCCACGGAAACTGTAATAACTATTTTTTTCCATATGCATGCATTGCTGGAGTTTATAATTCATAATTTAAATTTGGAAGCGACCTTTCTGAAATCGGTTAGACAAAAATGTTTATTAATGACACTTACTGAATTAAGTTTAGAGATAAATCTTTTTTTTGAGGTTGAACAAGAATGTATTTGTGGATTAAAATTTAGAACACTTGCTTCTAAATTTTATTCAATTTTTGCCAACATTTTATTAAATAATTACACCAAATGTAAAAGTGAAACTCGTAAACTAGCTGATAAGCCCAAATCTGGGGAAAAAAATAAAAGTAAGAAACGAAAACTTGAGACTTTTAAATGAAATATTTTCTTTTGGTAATTAAAATAAAGAGTTTCGCAATTCAATAACACTCCTAATTGTTTTGTTTAGGTAATGTTTATATTGAAATAGAATTTTAATATTTTTTGCTGTATTTAATCAACAATACCATACATAAACGAAAATTACGTGAAAAAACTGTAAAAATGGTAAGTATATTCGAAATCGTCGGGTACGGAGTGAATGCGGACTAGCACTACTTCGAACGTCTAGTGCGGCGTTGCCAAATGTAACATCATGGCTTTGTAAAGTAAAGGTGGCATTGCCCCAGTACATAGATAATCATATATCTAAGATCATTTTGAGAAAAATTCATTATAAAATCAGGCTTCACAACTGAAAAGCAACATATTAAATTTCATCCATTCATTTGTCAATTGCGCGCCAAATATCATGTTCAGTATACCGTATTCAAATAAAAAACATAAAGTTGGCAAAATTGTATCAGACGACAATAGCTCAGTAATGGTCACTCACTTTTAAAATAAAACGTTTTAAATGTTTTTGGTCCAAAATTTATTAAGCAATTAAAATATGAACCGATATACAGGATGTTTCATGTAAAAAAAACACTTTTGGACAAAAATATGTAATGTAACTTAAATCCAGTTCTTTACAAAGTCATTTAGTAATCGTAAAAAAAATAAGTTTGTATTAGGCCCATTTATTGTGAATAACTCTACCAAAAATTGTGTCCATCTAATACGTCATTTTCGAGAAATAATAATTTTATATAAACATTGAATTTTTCAGAAAATTGGTAAAAAGTCAAAAACCTTTAACTTTAGGTCTATATTATCTCATAACTTTTTAACTAAGAATTATACGGGGAATACAAAAATGAGTGTTCCATTTAAAAAACTATAATTGTGGTCAGCCACCAAGTTATGGAATACTCTGTATAATACAAAGTAATTTTAAATAAGTGACTATTATTAGAAAAAAACCGCTTCTATATACAGCAGGGTGTATTTGAAATAAGGGGACAGAATATGATTAATGGAAAGATGTAATTTTATTAGACTTAAATCCAAAATATTTTGCGCAATTTCAAATTTTAAAAATTACAAAGATATTTTTAAAATATTCGTTGCGCCACTGCACTTTAATACGACTGTAGGCTATGGAAGGGTGGGTTAGTAAGTAGGAGTGTGAAGGCGTGCGAGGTCAGTCTCGTTCGATTGTTACGTGTGAATGTTTCGACTATTGTTTACACAACACACGAACTGAAATAAATTATTTTTTTTTTTAATTTACTTGCGTCCAATTAAAATAAAAGTTTCTCATAAGTAGAGTTGGGCAAATTTTACAACACAAATTTGGTTTTGTGAGAAATAAGAAGTAAAAAGTCGTTGAATTTAATCATAATAACAGTAATAGCGGAAGAAAACGTAATATCTAAATAATCCATCTCAATAAAAAAAATTCTCGTTGTTGAAAAATAAGATATTTTAACAGCTGATATTTCATATTAAGGTTGTTGAACTCTTAACATGAACATCTGTTTAGAAATAGTAAACAATGCTATCATTGGGGTTTCTATAACGTCTACAGCTGTTATTGCGTATATCTATGCGTGTTTATTTACTTCGATGGAAATTATTACGTCTCCTCAACCTGTGTGGAACCGTCGACGTCTGGCGCGATACCTACAACATATAGACATATGCTAAATCCATAGCCGGCACATTAAACACTTTTCGGGGGTTTTTTAATTTTGGCGTTCGTGTCGTAATTGACTCACAATTTTTGGGATTTATATTCTACATTATTGCACCTTTCCATTTATCATACTCTGTCCCCTTATTTCAAATACACCCTGTATATTTTCTCATAAAGTCACAATCTGCCTTCTCTGCGGAGATGACTCACCCTGTATATTATTATGATTAATATTTCTATGTCTTTTATAAAAACAGCTCAACCCAGCTCAACCCAGCCCAACCAAAACAAGAATGTTGAAATTTGTTAGTCACTAGTGTTAGTGCGAATGTTCTTACTGAATATGAATGCACTACATTATCTACCGGACAAACTCTTTCGATAGGTCATGAAAATTGCATCGAAGGGAAAGTTTATATAGAGGGAGAAATCAATCAATAACTTCCTATAATAGAATTATTGAACCTCTTTTGTCTTAACGATATGTACTAAAAAGATATTAAATTTCAAATGTATCTAATTTCGTAACATTAGCATTTCCTGGTACACGTAAATTACTAACTCTGATAAAATCAGTTATATACAAAAATAACTAATTTTACCAGAAAAAAGCAATCCATGGGAAATAATAATACGTACCCATATGAACTTTATGACTCATAGGAAATGAAGGGATACATATACATTAAAATATGAATAATATGTTGGTAGCAGTCGGTCAAGAAAGTGCGCAGGGTCGTACGTATCGAGGTCAACCACCTGCCCTCTACCGTCGGTCCTATAAGGTCGGGGTCATGACTTGTCAGTGCACAACAACCCCCAAACCGAGCTCCTTCGGTCACTTACCTACCCTTCGCATGACGCAGACGGCGGTAGTTTGGAAATTACCAACGTTAACAACACACAAAGGAGTTTCCTATTTCCGATCATGTAAACATTTTTACTTTGATGTAGAAGTACAAAAGAAATAGGCGAGTTAAACGTTTTATTACTGTAAATTGGATCGAGAACTATTTTTATTTCTCAATTTATAGTAGAGGATTTTGATTTTCAATTATTTGTTTTCGACTTTATCGACATTAATAAAAACCAAGCAGTTTTAGTTAGGATATTGCATACATACTGTTAGATAGGTAGCTATAACGTCGGACGCTTTTATCACTGTGGTAATTCATTTTAGTTGTTTACTCAAATAAAATTAAACAAAAAATAGTAATTACTGTGACTTACATATATACCTTTATACGTAAAACGTATATGCATATATGCATGTGTTTGAGATACACACATACATTAAGTGCTATTGTCGACAATCGAACGCACAGACACCGGTGTTTCGACCTATGAGGTCTCATCAGTGTGCGTTGAGATTCTCGACAATAGCTTCAAGACTTAAATCGCTGCTTATGTTATTTTAGCGTGTTAAATGCAGTGAGAGTATCACAGCGACATCTAACACCCAAAAGATGACACAGAACAAAGCGAAAATAGTAGCTATGAACAGATTACAAGAAATTTATTTTTTACAGATAAAAGCGATTCTCTATAGATACCTCTGACGGACTTCAGCACTATTTTCCCAATCCGTTTAGAGCATGGCAGTAGTAAGATCAAGATCGTCTGAATTTCTTCAGAATTTAGTTATCCATTAATATATATGCCTGTGATAAATATATACTCATATTCATCGGGCTATATCTATCTCTACTGAATTGATTAAGTTTTACTAAACTTAATCAGTTTTCTCCTAATGGAGATCTTCGGTACAACTTCAATAAAATAACTCAAGACACTAACTTTTATGTTATCCGAAGAAACTAACTTGGGGTATGTGGCTTGATACTAAAAAAAAACAAAAAACACTAAAACACCTTTACTCACATTAAAGCACAAAAAACCAAATACGCATTTAATAATATAATAATAATAATAATAATATCTTTATTGCGAAAGTACAAAGTACAAAAGTGACATTCTAAATAAGATATGATTCAATTTAACCTTCGCAAGTCACAGGGCGAGGTTCAGTCGAAGACTGCTCTACCACCTAAACCCTGGCTGCAGCATAAATCCTCACAAGAGATTATGCCTAAAATAAAGTGATAGTTTGTCACTGCAGTAAACCTAAAATACAACAAACCTAGTTACAGATGCATAATATACACAAATAACCCAGAGATACTTATGCTTAGCTTAGAGAAAAAAAAAGTATTATCTAGACACATTATTCAGCCAACAGTCACAGTCAATCTCCTCCTAAGCCCACGCTTGAAACCAGCCAAGGACAACCCTTTGAGTTCAATAGGTAACGCATTGTATTTGGAAAAGATAACATACGAAAATGCCCTCTTGAATAGTGAGGTACGATGTGGTGGTGGCGAAATGAGGCCCCTGAACCGGGTTGTGATGCTGTGAACATCACATCGATATTTAATTTTTCTGTGTAAGTAAGGAGGCGTTTTAAAAAGAATAATTTTCTGAAATAAACATAGGGTCTGCAACTCCCTCCTACTATACATGTTCAACCATCCCAAGCGGCCAAGTCCGTGAGAAACGCGATCAAACTTTCTCAGACCGAAAATAAACCTCAAGCAACAATTCTGAATTTTTTGAATCCTGTATTCCGTATACTTATCGATACATGAGTGATAAAGAGGCGCACAGTAGGTAAACTGGGATAGGACAAAAGTTTCGCATAAAATTGTTTTAGCTTTAATGCTTAAGATTGACCTATGCGGAAATAACTTTCTTAAATTTGCATATGCATTTCTTATATAATTACTAATCTGATGTCTATACCTAAAACTATTATCTAAGATCAGGCCCAAGCTCCTCGCAGAACCCACCACAGGCAGAGTTGAATTGCTTAGTTCAATATTAATGAACTGTTTAATCCGATCGCAAGCGGCAGGACCACCGAACATCAGAACCCGAGACTTGCTGGGATTAATCACAAGCCCTCTCTCCGATGCAAACCTCGACACAGATTCAAGATCACTATTAATTTTCCTCTCAGCTGATTCCCAGTCAGAAGGGTCAAAGGACAGATATAGCTGTGTATCATCGGCGTATATATGGGTCTTGCAAAAGCTGATACTCTCAATCAAGTCTCGTGTATACAACGAAAAAAGAAGTGGTCCGATTATGGAACCCTGAGGAACACCACGATGTATTGGTAAGGCAGACGATTCCCTCGAATCAAACACAACACTCTGCCGCCGATGCTCCAGAAAACTCCCCACAAGACGACAAGCACGGCTACTGAAACCAACGGAAGTAAGTAAAGAAAGTAATATAGAGTGGTCGACCATGTCGAATGCTTTGCTAAAGTCAAGCAATACTAGGGTAGTTACGAGGCCACTATCCCCAGCAGTCAGTATGTCATCTGTAATTCCGAGAAGTGCTGTCTCACAACTATAACCCCTCCTGAACCCAGATTGGGTATCAGGTAGAATACTGTACTCCTGCACATACGTTGTGATTTGGTGATGCATGATTTTTTCCAGAATTTTAGACATGACAGGAAGCAAACTTATTGGTCTGAGATCCTTAAATTCTTTAGGCTGATTGATCTTCGGAAGAGGAAGAACAAGTGCACACTTCCATTCCTGAGGGAATACCGCCTCCAGTAAGCAGACATTGATGAGATGCGCCAAGTAGGGAATAATAGCGGGACAGCACAGCCTGATCATTTGCAATGAAACACCATCCGCGCCAGTAGAATTGGAGGTGATGCTACTGATGACCCCAAGCACCTCGTGCTCCTCCACATGATGAAAGGAAAAAACACTCGGGAGATTGAGAGAATGAACAGGGACCGAGCTATTCGACACAACCGCAGCCGTGCAATTCACAAAATGGTTGTTCATCCTGTCGACGTCGGACAGATGCACAGGGATAGCAGATCTATCCTTAACATTCAAGGACAGGAGCTGCACCTGCCTAAATAGGTCATTTTTGGGTTTAGTTCTACTGATGTAATCGAAGTACGCCTTCTTCTCGTAACCTATACTCACATTGGTATAGTTGCGTAGAGTCTTATAATAGTCCCAATGTGCTGCGAGTTTGGTCCTCCGAAACTTAGCCTTTGCCTTGTCTCGCAAGTTCATTAGTAACCTTATGTTCTCGGTCAGCCATGGAGCTGGAGGTTTAGTGATCCTTCGAGTTGTAATAGGTGCATGTCTATCAAAAAGGGATAAGATGCAATTATTGAGAAAGCTCAATTTATCATCAATTCCAGCCATCCTGAATATGAAGTGAAAAGGTATGCAGTTAAGGTCTCGATTGAAATCATTGATGTTGATGTTGTTATAATCGCGGAACGTAATCAGTCTGGGCACAGAGGACGGCCTAATAATCGAGAGCTCACAATAGACAATGTCATGATCAGAACTTTCCCAATTAATCACATCAGCCGGGTCTCGATTGAAATCATTGATGTTGATGTTGTTATAATCGCGGAACGTAATCAGTCTGGGCACAGAGGACGGCCTAATAATCGAGAGCTCACAATAGGCAATGTCATGATCAGAACTTTCCCAATTAATCACATCAGCCGTGCGCATCCCGGACAAATCACTCACATAAATATGGTCAATCAGGCTGAATGAGTGACGAGTAACACGAGTAGGCTTATTTATTACTTGAGTCAAATTAAAAGATTCTGCAATATCACATAAATGAATCGATGCTGGATCCTCGAGTTTTAATAAATCTATGTTGAGGTCCCCACAAAGAAGTACATTATCCGAATAAACATAACAATTAGCAATCGAATCTTCTAATTCTGAAAGAAAAGTGTTATGATCCAGGTGAGGAGGCTTATAGCAGACACCCACGCACATTTGAAGATTATTGAAAAGATTATTGAAAATTTCGACAATTGTGTTAGTTTCTTAAACATGACTGTTCGGTGAAAGAAGTGCAACAAGTCCCATGGTTTATTGAAGATGACAACATAGTTGTCGAAATACGTATTTGGTTTTTTGTGCTTTTGTGTGGTAAAGGTGTTTTAGTGTTTTTTTGTTTGTGTTATCCGAAACTGACTCATCATTGGATGCTCATACCTATGCGAATCTGGCTGTTGATTACATTCACGAACTTCAATATATCACAGGCTTATAAGAGTTATGTTACCCACACCGTATACATACTACATATAAGGATAATCCAAACAAAATATGGTCGTTCGTCCATAACAAGCAGCTTACCACACGCATATCTGGAAGAATATTTTACAATGATATATGGATAGATAAATCTAAGGCTATCGTGGATGCCTTTGCTTCCACCTTTGCTACTTCTTATAATCCTCCTCCTAAATGTTTTCTCAGCTTCCCTCTTTTGATGTTCATTATATCTGCGAGGAGTCTCTTATTGAAATTATGGCTCAATTCGGTTTGGATTGAGATGGTTAAAAACTTGAAATCTTATTATATTATTTACAAACCCATCCAAGAAATTTATGTTGGAAGAGTCTACATTTTTATCGCCAATATTTTGCACATAAAATATATTTGTGCTTAAACAATCCTCCAGGCATGAAGAGATGTTGAGGGGAGGATGTGTTAAAGCAGATGAAACTGTACAAAACCTCTTCTAGAATTCTCAAAAAGTTGGACAAAATGGCGTTGAGTTGATAATAAGATATCTGTGACTTGCCATTCTTCTTGAAAACGAGAATAATTCTGGTACGTTTCCATCGATCCGGGAAAATTGAAGATTTTATTGCTAAATTAATTACCGAGCATAACGGCCTTGCAAGATACTTTTATTATTGAGAATCAGGATTCTATTATTTAATTTAGCATTTGGAGGAGGGTATAAAATTTATTTTTATTGAAGTAAAACAAATTGTTAAGTGATACCATTAAAGATAAATCAATTACCATGCTTTAGAAACAAATCCAACCCAAGTGAGATAAGAATAAAGAATTATTAATGATCAGTATATTATTAGCTACCCAATAGAACAGCATAAATATATACAAAAAATGAGGTGTGGCCACCACACGACTTTCTTATAAGTATGAGCGTTTCAAACTATACAATTTTAAGAATTTTTTTATACAAAACTTATTCAAAATCATATTATAAGTACTTTTGTTCTCTTAATAAATCGCAATAGAATGCATACTTCGCAAGATATTCAAAAAAAGTGCTACTCGCTAAGAGTAAAAGTGCTACTTCCGGTCCGAATTTTGAAATGTCATATATACAAAAACTATTGCAAATCCAACTCGAAATACTTTTGTACTCTTAATAAATATATATAGAATGCATAATTTACCACATATTTGCAAAAAATCGCTATTCGGTAAGAGTAAAAGTGGTATGTACTTTCGGTCCGAATTTTGAAATTTTTTTTATACAAAAGATATTTAAAATTATAATTTAAATACTTTTATACTCGTAATGTACCTGCCTAGAAAGCGTGACTTGCGAGATATTCGCAAAAAACTGATTTTCGATAAGAGTAAAAGACCTACTTCCGGTTGGAATTTCAAAAAACTTTTTTAGGACAATTGTCTCAAATTTAATTTTCAGTACATTTGAATTCTTTATAAATTTGTATAAACTCAGTAATTGACGAAATATTTGCAAAATTCAATTTCTTCACTGTAAGCGATGTGCAACGGTCGCGTGTAGACGTGTATGCATCCTACTCCAGTGTAACTCTCATATATTTATTGTTTTCGGAATGAGTGAGTACAAGTTACGAAATAAAAATGCATCTGTATCTGATGAGGACACTACTTTACAAAAAGCTCTTGATCGTGTTCTTACATCTGATGGGTTTATTGAAAAACTCTGTGAAAGGATCAGCGAAAAAGTGTCCTTGAAGCTCCGGGCAGATTTAAAATCGGCCCAAGAAGAAATAGTTGTTGTAAAAAAACAGCTGTGTGAAGCGAATATCAGGATAGAATCATTGGAGCAATATTCAAGAAGGGGTAATCTAAGAATATATGGTTTAGCTGAATCTCGTTCCGGAAACACGGATGAGGAGGTAATTAAAATGTGCCGTGAAAAACTCAAGGTGGAATTGCTGCCGGGTGATATCAGTTGTTCTCACCGTCTAAGAGCGAGGGAGAGCGGCGTCCGCCCTGTTATGGTGTGCTTTACAAGTCGCAACGCTAAGAAGAAGGTATTTACAAATAAAAGTAAATTAAAAGGGTCTAAAATTATTATAAGAGAGGATGTCACGCCACAGAAGTTAATGTTACTGAAACAGGCAAATGGGGTACTTGGCTTGAAAGCGGTGTGGACGAGCGACGGATCCATCTATACGAAGTCCGGTGGCAGCATCAAAGAAATCAAATCATCCGATGATATCCTTGAACTGCAACGGAGAAATGCGGTACAGTCTAATTGAAAAGTAAACTATTTGTTTATTCTTCCGCTATCTCTTTGCGGATTGTTACGAATTGTTTATATATATTTTGCAGATTTTGCAGATTGTTACAAATTGTTTTTATACATTTCTTTGTAGATTGTTACTAATTGTTTATATACATTAATTTGTTTTATTTGTTGGGAGTAGATTTAAATTTAATTTTCAAATTGCCATATAGTTGAGAGAAATTGTTTTTTATACATTTCTTTGTAGATTGTTACTAATTGTTTATATACATTTCTTTGTTTTATTTGTTGGGAGTAAATTTAAATTTAATTTTCAAATTGCCATATAGTTGAGAGAAATAAGTAAAGGGAAGAAATATTATTGGTATAAATATTAATTTTGTTAACACACCTGGATACTTATTTCCTGTTATATTATTTGTTACTTTTGCTGTCGGTTACAACTATTATTTTTCTTTTTATATATATATTTATTTATACATATATTCTCAGTTTGTTATTTTGTCGTGTTATGCTTTAGCCATGGAACATATTAACTGTGCGTATACTTGATGCCATGGGTGATTTTACAGATCCTTTGTTATCAAATAGTTTTACTCTGGCACACCTGAATGTCCGCTCGTTAATGCCTAAATTTGGTGACGTAAGGCAACTGATAGCAGATCTTGGGGCTGATGTTATGTGCTTATCTGAAACTTGGCTTAGCTGTGACATTGCGGATGAAGTGATTCATATTGATGGTTACAATTTATTTCGTAGAGAGAGACCGACTCGAGGTGGTGGTGTGGCTATTTATATTAGAGATTGTTTGTCATGTAATTTAATGACGTTCACCTCCAACATCGAGCAGATTTGGGTTACCTTTACTTACAAATCACAAAAGTTTGCTTTGGGATGTCTTTACAATCCTCCGGGCTCTAAGACAATTGATTTTTTAAAAGAATTGGAGCTGCAGCTCACTGAATGTCATCTCTCTGTGGACGTTATCTGCTGTCTTGGTGATGTTAACATTGACATGCTCAATCTCACAAATAATTCCAATACTTCTATCCGGGATATCTTTTATGCCTTTGATATGCAACAAATTATACAAGACCCCACACGTGTAACTGCCACCTCTGCTACGGCTGTCGATGTTATAGCAGTGTCTGCCTCTGTCGAAATAGTGGAATCTGGTGTTTTATTGTCTGAGTTATCGGATCATGATGTGGTTTTTGTGAAGCTTCCCAATTGGTGTACTGGCAAGAGTCACGATCTGTTGTACTCATATCGTGATTTTTCTTCTTTCGATTACAGTGATTTCTCCTTTGATTTACACAGCATACCCTTTCATTACATGTTCACTATGGATGTGAATAGTAAAATTTATTATTTTAATAATCAAGTTGTAGAATTATTTAACAAACATGCACCGTTTAAGACTGCTCGGATTACTAGGCCCAGACAGCCCTGGCTCACGGATAATATACGACTCCTACAGAAACTGAGAAATGAAGCCAAGGCTAGATTTAGGCGGACGGGGTTGATGGGGCATTGGGATTATTATAAATCTTTAAGAAATTTCACCACTTTGGCTATAAAAAATGAAAAAAGAGCTTATTTTAATTATGTATTTTAACACAAGACCCGTAAGCAGTTGTGGTCAGAGTTACGGCGTTTTGATATCACTAAACGTAAAACAAAACAAGTTCCTCCTGAACTACGAAATCCTACTGAAATAAACAATTTTTTTGTTAACAGCATCCCTCAGGGTACTGCCGATGTTTCCACAACAGTTGAGACCTATAATAGATCTAGACTTCTGTCTGACTGTGTCTCCTTCTCCTTTCGCCTGGTCGATCAGTCAACGGTATCGAAATTTATTTCCTGCATCGGGAGTAGGGCTGTTGGTGCGGATAATGTCAGTATTAACATGCTCAACTATACTTTACCTCACACATTACCATACATCACTCATTTAATTAATAGCTGCCTGGTTGAGGGTGTTTTTCCTGATCTTTGGAAAAAAGCTGTGATTCTGCCCCTGCCAAAGGTGGCGCGACCTACCGCATACAGTGATTTGCGTCCTATTAGTATACTTGCAACCCTAAGTAAAGTTCTTGAAAAAATTATGCATTCCCAAATTAGTGAATATCTTGATGAGTATTCCGTTCTTCCTCCGTGCCAGTCTGGGTTTCGACGTGGCCACAGTTGTACGACCACTTTGCTCAAGGTGACAGATGACATAATTGGTGCTGGTGATAGGGGTATGTGTACGATGATGGTTTTGTTGGACTTCAGCAAAGCCTTCGATACAGTTGATCATCGAATTTTATTATCTATGTTGCGTCACATTGGTTTTGACGAGGGTGCTCTTGCCTTGCTGCGGTCTTATCTGACGGGCAGGGTACAGTGCGTATCCATTGATGGGAGTGAGTCTGAGTGTCTTGCGATTTCTAGAGGTGTGCCGCAGGGTTCAATTTTGGGTCCACTTTTATTTTGCATTTATACATCGTTTCTTCCAAAGGTGGTCAATAGATCTGTAATTGAAATGTATGCTGATGACACTCAGATTTATACTTCGTTCTATCCTGGTGAGTGGGCGGATGCTGTTCGGGGGGTTCAGTCTGACATTGATGGGATCGTTCGTTTTTCGGAGCAGCATGGTCTTGTGCTGAATCCCGCTAAGACAGTGTCAATCTTGTTCGGCAATCCTAGGTGGTGTGAGGTCCTGACTGGTCAAATTAAATTGAAATCTAAGGACACTGCCATTCGGATTGTTGATAGAGTTAGGTACTTAGGTATGGAATATGACAATACCTTTCGATTTAAAGCTCACATTTCGAATTTAATAAGAACTGCATATTGTAATTTAAAATTGTTGTATCCTTATAGAAACAGTTTTGGTCGTCGCTTGAAAACTTTACTATGTCAAAGTCTGGTTCTTTCGCTATTTACGTTTTCTGCATCACTATATGACCCTTGCTTAGACTCGTCTGATGTAGCGAGAATACAAAGAGTTCAGAACGCCTGCCTTCGCTTTGTCTTTTGCCTTAGAAAATATGACCATGTAACACATAGATTGAAGGATATCCGTTGGCTGAATATGAAGAACCGAAGACTATTGCAATCTTTTTGTTTGTTTCACAAAATCATTAGCTTAAAATCACCACCTTACCTCTACGATAGAATCACTTTCAGGACCGATGTTCATAACATCAACCGTAACGTACATCTTATAACCCCTCCTTGTCACAGGACAGCATTCTATGAGAGGGGTTTCACATTCAATATTTACAAATTATACAATTCGTTGCCTTGTGTCATGCGGGATGTGCCTTTGAGTGGATTTAAACGCATGGTTTTTGGTATACTGTGGAATAAACAGCTTGGCGGATAGTAGAACTCTTACCGATGTTTCCTTAAGTTGTCTACATGTCTATATTAATTACATGTCTTACTTTATTTTACAATCCTTTACTTACATATTACTTACATATTACTTATATATTAATCATATGTCTTACTTTATTTTACATTCCTTTACTTACTTACATACATATTACTTTCATATTACCTCTGCATATAATCTACAAGTTTTATTTAGTTTAGTTCGTAATATTTTATCATTAAGCATTCATTCTTTTGTAATTTGTTTTTTTTCTGTAACATTGAAGGTTTTAGGTTGAAAATCAGGGGACAGCCTCATTGGTTGTCCAGCTGAACCTCGCCTTCTGGTTTCCGGAGCATTAGCATTATTATCTGTTTCTTTTTGTTTCTTTCATGTTGGTTTACATACTTGTATATATTGCAACAATACCTTATATTAATAAAAGATACAATTACATTCAGGTAAATTCTATTATCTTTATTTTTATTATATATATAAATCCTGTATTAATTCTCGTCAATAAAAAAAAAGAAATCTTTTATATAATATTTATATCTATTTTCAAATTCTCTCAGGTATATTATTTATTTATGCCCTCACTAACTCAGTTCTTGTTTTTAAAATTTAAACTAATTATCTTTATATGTAACTAACTTCACTTAATACCTCAAATTCAAACAGTTGCCTATATGTAATTTCTTCAATACCCGTACATATTATAATATCTTTACGTTTTATAATTCTTTATTTTATCAATCAAATTTTACTTAACAGTTATTCTCAAGTGAATTATTATATGTGTTCCTAATTTATCTTCAATTTATACTTACTATGAATTCAACATCAAGGTATGTATTAGCATACTATTCAAATAAATAAACAAATCTCTGACAGTTGTTTTTTTTTATTCATAGGTTAAAGTTCTTAGCGTCATATCTGTTTCATCTATATACTTCAAGATTCTTCTCCACATACCAAATAAAAACAAATATATCAAAACTAATTTGTTTAATAAACTAGGCAAATATTAAATCAGATGGTAGTTCCCAACACAACCAATGATAAAATGCAACAAATAAACACACATGGAAGTATCAAGCTTGTTTAAAAAAACCCCTATAAAAATTTATAAGTGCATGAAAATATACCTTTCGTGAATCGAAATGTAAGCAAGTAAGTATATTTATTATACTATTATAAAAAATACTGTATAGTTCTTATTTGAATTTTAATTTCCCATACAATTTACTTAGTTTTGGGTTTGCCAATCAGATTCTTTGATTTTATAAAATTATTAAATTCAGTCACAAATTAATGTTGTGAAAGAAAAATACAAAATATCTTTTCTTAATTATCTACAATGTTATTAGGTACGTTTTTTTTTTAAAATTGTCTAAATTCTGTTATACTTTTACTATCTTTGAAACTGTTAATCTCAGATAATTCCAAATAATTATACGACCTGTCACAAATATTGAACTGGTATTCTTTCTTGTAATCCAAACGATTTCCTTTTTTAGTTCGAAGATGACATGTACTGGTTCCAAAGATGTAGATCCTTTCCTTTGCCTAATTGACTGAAATACTCGGGATATGGACTGTGATGACTGCTATCCTGTTATACCTTCAAATCTGCTATCATCTGGAATCTTGAACCGTCGACCGCTTGTGTACTAATTCTTGATACTTGTCTTTCCACGAATTATATCTCCACCGGACTGGAATACCTGTGATCGCCTGCTATGTTAAAGTTCTCGAATTCTTCTATTTCTGGATTGATATACTTGTACAAATACTGGAACTCGAACAACTCTCCAATGCCGTAAGTTTATTTTTAAATTATAATTATATGATTATTCGCTTCCTTCTCAAATTTAAATTCTCTTCATTTATTTCGTTATTAATAAATTAAATCCTTTCTTCTTGTATTTTTTTAAAGTCTAGTTATATGATAATAAATGGTACTATTCCTGAGAATATTTAAATCACCTAAAAAATATCTGTTTTCTTTTCCACTCTATTTTTATCACTTCTTCTACACTTTTATGCAATAATTGATTACTTTATTCTGTGTTTTTCGGAGAAAAACTTCGTTTTCCCGAAAACACATCTACTGCTTTCTAAAATTATTTTAGAATCTCCTTTATTTATCCCTCATATCCCTGGCAATAAATCCTTAATTTTTTTATATCCAATCATCTTTGTACACACATTGTGATAATCCAAAACATATTTTATTTGAACTTGAATATTTAAAATACCTTTTTGTAATTCCAAAAATTTATCAATTTAATTCATTACTTTATTTTTTTCAAACTTTAACACACTTCAGCAAACCAAATACTCAATACTATACCGTCGTTATTTTAAATGTCAAAATCTGACACTTCTCATATTTGAATTTAAGCGCGCAACTATACATCATTTTTTTAACCTTTATGATTCAAAATCCATACTAATTATCTCTATTTTTCAATAGTATTAATTAAACAAGCTTTTACAAAATAATATTACATATAAAAATACATCAAGTAATATTTAAAATTCTATTTTCAGTAATGGGTAAAATTAATGCAACAAAGAAACCTGATAGGCAACCAACCACTCGATGCAAGAAAAACTTCAACATACCCCGATATGCAACCAACTTTACACGATGCCCAATAACATAGGAATATATCTATTTAATATTCTCACAATTATTTTAAGTATAAATCAAATATTCCCACAGCTATTTACTTTATTATAGTTCGGTCTAATAAATTTTATCAACTTTCATTTTTTAAATACTCACTTCAAAAACATATACAGTATATTCTATTAACACTAGTACTTCCCACATATCATTACTAATTCATGTTGGTGAACTACCACAATATATTGTTGATGCATACGGAAATAAAGACATTTATTTATTTATTTATTTATTTTAAGTAAACTACTACTTCCGGTCTACCGATTTCACTGAAAAACTAATCATATCTCAAGAGGGAGATTATACATGTAAATACAAATTTTGGAATAGATATCTACAGCGGTTTGACCGCTATCGTGGTTACAGACACACAGACATTTTTTAAAAACCACTTTTTTGGTATCAGGGGACTTCAAAACGTGGACATCCGCAAAAATCTCGAGGTCGAAAGTTTTCGTCATCACAATACTTTCTTATACTACGTATAAGAAAGTGAAAATGGAATATGCAGAAATTCCTTGCAACCGTAAACTTATGTTTCAGACTCGTTGGCTATCACCAATAGAGTATAGCCACGAAATAAAGTGTAATATTCTTGAAGAAGCAAAAAACGTAAAACCATCAGGATGAAAGACACTTCAGTAAAATTGCCCTTTATATCTTAATATATTTAAAAAGCATAATTTTCTTTATAGAGATAAAATATGTAGAATTGTTGAGATTTAACAAAATTAGATTAACTGATTAAAATAAGTGATGACAAATTTGATTTTTTTGGATAAATATATTAAATATACATAACATTAAAAAATGTCAAAGAAATGAAATATATTAATTATGATTTCATATGATTTTTAATTGTAAGTAATGTTGAGGGTAAAAATGAAAATAGTTAATTTTTTTTTTAATGTGTAGGTAATAATTATTGCGGAAACATTTATTATTGACGTGAAATATTGTAAACCGTTTTATGTCAATACTGAAAAATATAAAAAGGACATTAATTTTATTACCGTCATTCACACTAATGAATTCCTGTTTTCTAATTTGGATGAGTTCTACTATATTTAGTGATTTAATTTATTATTGAATGTTTAATTTTTTTTTTTATTATCACTCATGAAATTATGTCTTAAATTTTGAGAGTGCTTCTTTTAAAGCAGTAGAATTTTTAATAGTAATTTTTAGAAAGGTTTTATAAAAAAAATTTTTCGAAATTCCTACTGGAAGTAAATCTTTTCGTTTTTTTTTTTGTAAATATTTCGCAAATTGTGCATTCTATACAGATTTATCTAGAACACAAAATTCTTTAGAACTCTAGTTGAAACAATTTTTTTTATAAGAAGTTTCAAAATTCGGACCAGAAGTAACACTTTTAGTTTTATGGAATAACAGTTTCTTGCAAATATTTCTCAAATTATGCATTCTATAGAGATTTACTAAGAGAGTAAAAGTACTTTCAACTGGATTTGGTATAATTCTTGTAAAAAAAAATTCAAAATTTGGACAGGAAGCAACACTTTTACTGGGCTTTATTTTATTAAGAAAATACAGAATTTTAAAATTAATTTAGAACAACTTTTGTATTCACATTTCAAAACGTACATTAGTATAAGAAATTTTTTAATGACGTTCTAGGTTTAATAAATTTAGTGCTAATAAATTTTAAATTATTATAATTTTTGTAAATTACTCTCACATCTAAACCATTTTTGTTAATTCTCCTGACAGTTTCGGAACATAACGATTCGATAAATATTTAATTTGATTGTTGTTACTATTATATTGGTGTTCGTTATAATTTGTATGAATTTACCTGTATATTTAATAACAGCAGCAGTATTAATAAAATATATATACCTGACAATCGATTTTTATGAGTTACATTGAAAACCGTAATATACTCGCTTTCAAACAAGACAAGAAGACACTCAAGAATAGCAGAGAAATACAGTCTAGACAAGGGTGTGTTTAAATATAGATAGCTTAATTATAGTCCCGCATTAAAAATAGCCTACTTTGTTGCAACCCTTCATACTTATATTTTCTAATTTGAAATTTTACTTGCTTATACGTGTATAAAAATACATTTACGTAGTTTCTCCAATTATAATTATAGGATAATTAAAAAACGCTAATATAAAAAAAATGTTACACTTTCTTTCACATTTAATATGTGTATGTATTTTATCACACATCAGATATATACAACTAGATTTGAGATGTTATAACCTAACCTTAAAGAATATAAGTTTTAATGAATTATTGTTTTAAAATCAATTGCATGTATGTAGCGAGAAGTACCCTATTCGAGTTTATTAATTTAAGGGGTTATAATGTAGAATCTTAATAAAGTACTCAGATAATCAAGTGAGTTTGACTTTTGTAGGTTACAAAACTAAATACTCGTAAGTAGTGAGTTAATAATATTGCTTCATTAAATACTATGTCATACTTATAGTATGTTGCATTTAAATGTTTAATAGCATACTATATGCCTTCATATGGGATAGGATAATAATTAACAAAAGCTGCCTTATGAGTAGAGTCCGGATTTTAGGTAAAATGACTTTTCTTTTAAATTTAAGGCCTATGAACGAAAGTCACCCCTAAATACATTTTGGACAAACAAAGTTCTGAAATCCTAAAGTGCGCTTATATGTCCTAAAATTGAAGTAGCGTCATAATTTATCCTATTTTTAAGGTTTTATCTCCAGTTCTAATATTAATATCAAAACACAAAAACAATATTAAAACGAATAAAACACTAGGTTATATTGTTTCACTTAGGACAGATTTATTATTCTCTGACACGTGTTTCGACCTTTCGGTCATTAACGAAGAATTTACAGGCTTAAACTAAACTAAGAAAGTTACCAATACCTATTTATATGTATGGGCTAGTGTCTAAAGTACAGCGTCAATAATGCGGGTGCTTATGAAATCTAGTTGTGTGTTTGTGACATGTTTATTAGCTGTTGTAGCTTTTTTAATTTCAAGCATTTCTAATAAATCTAATTTTCTTCCTTTATAACTATTATGTGATAATGTATAATTATTAGTATCAAATACATGTATAAGGTCTATGCAATGTTCAGCAAAGCCTGTATTTTTGTTATTGTTTAAAATGGATTTTTTATGTTCATTAATGCGATCTTGTACGGGTCTGCTTGTTTGACCAATGTAGATTGCGTCACAATCACTGCAACCTACCTCATAAACACCTGATTTGTCACACAATTTTGTTTTTTCTTTATTATTGAGTACGATTTTTCCTAAATTTACTTTGTTTACTTGGATAATATTTAAACCTAGTTTTTTTAATTCGTTAGAAACTCTGCTGCTAAGTCCTGGTATATAGTTAAGAGAATGATACCGCTTATAATTTGGATGTTGTTTGTTCAATGTAAAAAAAAATATCAGGATCTTTTACTTTCTTATACGTAGTATAAGGAAGTATTGTGATGATGAAAATTTTCGACCTCGAGATTTTTGCAATGTCCACGTTTTAAGTCCCCTGATACCAAAAAAGTGGTTTTTAAAAAATGTCTGTGTGCCTAGCTGTGTGTGTGTGTGCCTGGCTGTGTGTGTGATCTCAAGAGGGAGATTATACACGTAAATACAAAATTTGGAATAGATATCTACAGCGGTTTGACCGCTATCGTGGTGAGAGAGAGAGAGAGAGAGAGAGAGAGAGAGAGAGAGAGAGAGAGAGAGAGAGAGAGAGAGAGACATTTTTTAAAAACCACTTTTTTGGTATCAGGGGACTTCAAAACGTGGACATCTGCAAAAATCTCGAGGACGAAAATTTTCATCATCACAATACTTCCTTATACTAGGTATAAGAAAGTAAAAAATCAATTTACTGCTCTGTTTTTAAAGTTCTATGCAACTCCTACTCGCTTGAACTACAAGAGAGAGAGAAGCGTTTTAATACAGATGAATTGTACATACTATTTGGCCACATGTTTATGAAAAAACACTTCAAATAATATCTAAACAAAGATAATATTCATACAGGTCCAGGTATAAGAAACAGTATAGCGATGTGTTGAGCTTAACATTTTTGTATATTAATTATTAATATACCATACATTCAACAAGAACGAACACGTTTTTTTAAAATATGGATATTTATAAAGAATATTAAAAATAAAAATTTCTTTTAATTCTAGAACTTAAAATTATTAGTCATTTCAAAAAAACGTATGCCCTTTTTTAGGATTCATCTACATACATACATTGACGACAGAAAACTAAAATTAAATATATTTACTATGTACATAATAAAATTGTTCTGATGATAGTCAACATTTAGGACCGAAACATGAATAGCCAAAAATAAAGAGTTAGATACATCTAAAACCCTGTATCTATCATAATATATTATTAAGTTTCATAGGTCCAGGATTCATTATGATTTGAGAATGTGTATGGTCGCTTAGGAATGACGAAAATTTACAATTTTGTGGTTATTCTATAAATCACCAATTATGAAAGCAGTTTCTCAAGACGAACTTGTAAATACTTTACTTCTTACTTCAGCTTTGATTATGTATACTATAGATATACAACTGAAGGTTAATCCGGGCAATAGCCACCAGAGGGGTTCGGCAGTGGGATGCAGTGGCGTAACCATCGTAAGAAAAGAAAAGAAAAATTGGATCATTAAGTACTTGTCAATTTTAAGTCTTGACAAATTGTATTATTACACACTCTGATGGAAAGAGAGAGAAACACTACCAGTACTGACAAATGCAAAAGAAAACCGGGTTCGAAAAATGGACGATCATGGCATATCTTTCAAGTGACCCCCCCCCATGGTTGAGGTCTAGTTACGCCTATGGTAGGATGTGCCCATTCATTAATTTTTCCCGCTAATATATTGTAGTAAAAGTTGAAGATACCGAATACAGTCGGCTTTCATCAGCGTATAGAGTACACCATTGTATGACCACATCCCTTCTCCCTGCTGTTTACAGTTTTCTGTAGGTTCTATAACTATAGTATTAATAAGCAAAACTATTAGGTATTTAATAATTTTTAATAAAAGCATCATCGCTTAATTACCTACTAAAACGACAATCTTTTTTTAATAATATTTACAGGTATGTATGTACGTCAAGTATGTTCAACATAATTATGTGTACAACAACCATACTTATATACATATGGATGTGTGTGTAAAAATACATACATATATGTGTTTCAAATTCAATGTCGTGTTAGCAGATAGTGTAAAGTACTAACGTGACAGAATTATGTGTGTATATATCAGATTACGACTTTTTAATAGCACACTGACCTTGGCCTTGTAACGCCATGTTTATTATCTAAGGAGATAAAATTACTTGGAATATTTGGCCATCAAATAAACACATACGTACATTCACCAACATAAAGATCGTGTTATGTATGTTGCATTACCTACTATGTACTTTATTAATATACTTTTGTACGTGCTTATTATGTACAGAGTTCTTTTACTCAGTGGCGTAGCTGTCTTATGGCAAAGTGGTTCAGCCAAAGCCTAGCTTTTTTCTTCAGTAGAGTCGATTTATTTTACAGTTTTAGATGAGATTATTTTAAAATGCATCACTCAAATCCAAAATAATTTGGTTAACAATGTCTTCCTCGTGGCGATGTTGGTTGTTGTCTTCAGAACCGATATATATACATAATGCGAAACAAAAGTAAAGCATAAATTCATTTATAGCTTACATAGAAGATTTACAAAGAAATCCTTCAAGGGGTATAGCGATTTTGTAAAAAAATCATTTATAGATTTACTTTTGCGATTCCATTTTCATGGCCAACTGAGTTAAACTTTTTTTAAAATGACTATACAGCGGACGTGCCAGGTTTAAATTACGACGGAGTTACAACGGAGCAACGACATAATGTAAACAACACGCAGTTACTGAATAGCACTAATTCATATGGTGAACTGCAACATCTGTTTTGACGCGAAAACAACCACAAAAAAAGTCCACTAAATCCTCCTAAATTTCTTTCTTCGTCGGCTTAGGTAGAAGGGTGATGAGTTTTTAAAATTTAATATACGAGGACGTATTTTTATGTTATCTACCTAGCCATGAAAAAGAGCACATAAGAGAACAACAAAAATTATTTCTCTACATAACTCCCTTCAACACTGATACACTTATTCCATCTCTTTTCCAGTTGCCCCATACCCTCAGAAAAAAATTGCTTCGGTAACCCAGCAAAATATTCTTCAGCAGCTTCTTTGCGTTCTTCATCAGAAGCAAAACGCATTCCTCTGGGACGCGTTTTTAAATTTTTGAATAAGAAGAAGTCTGACGGAGCTAGGTCGGAGCTATAAGGTGGATGCCTTAACTCTATAAACCCACAGTCATTGATTATCTGCTGAACTTTGTTTGCCTTATGAAGTTTCTTTTGTGGATAAGAATGCGGGCGTTTTCCCTCCAGAGCAGTTTTTAAATTTTTAATTGTGTTTCCGTAGGCCTCTCCATTTATGGTAGACCCTCTCGGCATATATTCAATAAGTAAAACTCCTTCAGCATCCCAGAAAACAGTTGCCATCGTTTTTTTCCAGAAAATTGTGTCTTGGCCTTTTTTGGTGATGGAGAGCCCTTATGAACCCACTGCATGGATTCTTGTTTAGTAGGAGGGTCCCAGTAATATACCCAAGTCTCATCCCCGGTAATAATTCGAGATAAAAATGTTTTGTCCCTCTCCAACTTGACCAAATTTTCTTGAGAAACTTCTTTTCTGCACAGTTTTTGTTCAGGTGTAAGCAATCTGGGTATCTACCGTGCAGACACCTTCTTCATACCCAAATCGTCATGCAAAATTTTGGACAATTGTTTCGGATATACAGACTTCATTGGCAATGACAAAGATCTTTTCACGCCGATCTTTCAGTGCCAAATTTTCGACTTTTCGCACAATGTCTTCAGTTCGAGCTTCAACGGGTCGTCCGGACTTTGGGTCATCATTGATTGAGTCTCGGCCCCATCGAAAGAGTTTAGACCAATATTTTACTTGGAAATAAGATGGTGTATCTTCCTCATATACAGCAACCATTCTTTCATGAATTGCTTTTGGACCATTGCCTTCCTTTGTAAGGAACTTTATTACGCTGCGATGTTCAATTAGTTTCACTCATTTTATCGAAAAATGGACCGTCTCAAATCTCTATACACAGCATAAACTAAACACAACTTAGCACATGTACTTCTAACAGTGACAGCAATTTTTCAATAATTTGTTTGATATCGTCACTCTTTTGTTTCATGGCTAGGTAGATAACATAAAAATACGCCCTCGTATTTACCTTTTATTTCGTAAGATAAATAAAGTTATATGTGTATGTACCTATTCATAGTTACTTTAGTTTCATTTTTTCATTGTTTTGACTGCTAATTACGTACTTCGTTCCTGTTTAATACCGGTTCATTGAATCTACTTCTCCCATTTATATCGACGTAAGTGTGCATTGGATTTCGTTAAGTTTCAATAACATACGCATACATTTTTAGTTATTATTTATTTAGATCTAGAACATTGTTTATGTTACTTTTTCATATATGATATGGAAGAACGTCGAGAATGGCATAGTGAAACATTGGTGAGTTGGATTGAGGGTCATACTGATTGTATGTCCACTGTCAGTGATTCCGATATTTATTGCAAACTCTGTAAAATATCGTTACAGAATACCCAAAAAGTGCACATACAACGTCACTTATCATCGCTAAAACATAGACAGACATTGGACCCGTTGAAAGCTGGTAATTTTAACGAAGAACTCTGTGAAGCTTTAATCCAGCTTACGCAAATATCATGTTCTAAGTGCTTCACGAAAGCAGTAGAATGCATTAGAACGCATCTTTCAAATGGATAGGTGCCGACAAAACTGTCGATATATTAGGAAGCTGTGTGGTAAATGTTGTAGCTGGTGTACTACATTCAACTATTCCATATAACAGTTGGTGCGGAAACAGTTGCTAAAACCATTGACGAGAATTTGCACAAAATGCTTCACTCAGGCGGCAGGTACAAAGAAAAAATACTTTTGTTAGTGACAGTGTCGCATATATGTTAAAAACAGGCAGACTTTTAAAGCAAACATATCCTTGTATGCTGCATATTACTTGTGTAGCACATTCTCTGCACGGAATCTGTGAATATATCAGAGACACCTACCCGGAAGTTGATAGACTTGTATCCGCTTTAAAGAAGTTTTCAGAAAAGCACCACTGAGAGTAGCTCTTTACAAGGAAAAACGTTCATCTTTTTCACTACCTCCCTTGCCAGTAATAACTAGATGGGAGCTACTAGTTTTTACGCAGAAAATTTCCATAGCTTGCAAAATTTCGTTATATGTTTAAATGACGATGCTCGAAGTATTTTTGAGTGCAAGGAACTAACACAAATCCCAAATTTAAAAAATCAGTTGTTATTCCTTCAAGAACACATACTTTGAAAATCGAAATCTTTAATTGAAAGACGGATTAACCACATTAGATGTGGCTATTAATAATTTCAAAAGTATTCCAAGTGACTTCGGATGTGGCCTTCGGCAAAAGTTAGACGCAGTTTTTAATAGAAATCCGGATTTAATAACAATGCGGCAATTGTGTATAGGGACAATGAAACAAAATCTAACTGCTAAATACGCAGAAATAAAAGAATATTTCCATTACGCACATATAACCAGTTGCAATGTAGAAACGACGTTTTCTATCTACAAGGATATACTTCATTCAAAGAGAACAAATCTTACAGAAGAGAAAATGAACAAATAATAAGGTATTTTGTATTTTATAGATCACCAGCCACTTGTTATCCACTTATATAAATAAAATTAAAAGCTCTTTAAAAATACAACATTTCAATAGTGCGCCCATGGGCGATGAGTCATCAACCTTTCGTGTCCGTTTCCTATAAATGACATACCAAAATTTTTGTGGCAAATTCGACCAGATCAAAATTCTCTTTCTATGAACATATCGCGCTATGGGGGTTTTGTAATGAAATTTGACGAATATTTAGCGCCATCGTGATTAGTCATGAGTAAGGCTCGGATTATATGCAAAATGCATATTTGTTGTTAAGAGGTATATCAACTAAATTGTATGTTTTCTATGCATATCTAATGTCTTTTGATTAAAATAAGCCTATTAAAAAATGCATAATTTGCATATTTCGGCAACTTCGTGCACAAATTTCACCGAAAGATGATTAGGTAATAGTGGAGTAAATTCAGCCCGGATTTATGCCGGTTTTTGAAATGAAGTTATACCCAAATGGACTTTCACCAACTTGCTCAGCAGAATTTTAGTCAGCCGATTATTGCAAAATAATTGTATTTATCCCGGTGAATTACTTCAAAAAATGTGTTTTTCAGAACATAAATCATAAAAAAGAATTTTTTGAAAGCGGATTCAGTTGTATATAGAATCATTTCCGAGTTTACCGTTACCTCCATAACCAGTAATTACTAGGTGGAGTACGTGGCTAAATGCCGCAACTTTCTATTCCAAAAATTATGAAAAAATTAAAAGTTTAATTTTAGAATTCTCTGACGAATCTACTGCTATTAAAGAGGCTAAAAAATGCTTCAAAAATAATGTAATACTAAATCAATTAGCGTTTATTACAAATAATTTTTCTGTAGTGCCGAAACAATTTTAAAATTGACACAAAAGAGCTACTTTTGACTAAATCAGAAAATTTAATAAACAAGTGCCATACAGAATTATCAGCTGTTAAAGTAACTGGGTAACTAATTTTTAAAAAGCTTAACTCTCTATTGGATAAAAATGAAGGATTCAAAATTCTGTGCCTAAAATTTTGGAAGGGAATTTGTTGATGAACTTGTACTAGATCCATATATTTATTGTACGCAATTTAAAATATGCGCCTATTACTTATGTCAATGTTGAACGATCCTGTTCGGCGTTTAAACATTTACTAGACGATCGACAACATTCGTTTAAAATAGAAAATTTAGAGTAACACCTAATTGGCAATTTTTTTATAATAATAATAAATAACAAATCTTAAGTAGCACAATAGATATGTATACAGGTTTGGCCTACGATTATCTTGCATGCGGCTTTCCGTACAAAACACGAAAGAAGTTGCCAAACCGTACCTACCTAACAGGTATACATACGCGAGCCGACGAGTAGACATTCAGCGAAACCATATTAAATTCTTATAATATTAACTTTTCTAAGAATATTACGAATGGGAATACCTAGTACCTAAAAATGAAGATAACAACCCCTGCAACATGCACACATGCATTATATTGGAATCTTATGATCGTAATGATCGGATCGGCCCGTCGTCTAGCATCGAACAGTACATGCTCCCTGCCCACATGTGTATAAATACTGGCAACAACGAACGTTTCAATACATGGACTTTAGCTCGCATGAAATACGTGCATATACATATGCGCATATTTTACGGATTTTTCGTGCATATAATCTGTGCCTTAGTCATGAGATTTCTTTTCCGACTTATATGGAGAATTTATAGATAAATTCCCCAAGGGGTATAGCCATTTTGTAAAAGAAAGTCATTATGGGTTTTAATGATATACCAAATTTCAATTTTCTTTTTATCACATAAATTGCTTATTGATTATATAAGAAAATTAATAATTAATAACAGTTTCTAAACATTAATTCAATAAGTGCTCGAAATGATCACCATTCTTCTTTTGGCAGTGGGTAAGGCGATACAGGAATTCCTGTCGGACATTATGCAAGACACTAGGTGTTATTTGCCTAACTTTTCCTCTAACACATTCTTTCAGGTCTTCTAAATTTTGAGGATGATTCCGATAAATGTTGCAAATTAAATACCCCCACAAAAAGTGGTCCAACGAGGTGATCTAGGAGACCAGTCTTTACCTCAGCGCCTGTTTGGAAACATTTCATGTAGGTATGCGCGGGAAAGCGCCGTTTTGTGGAAACCAGATCACATTATTGGGTAAACCTGGTTCTAAGTTATTAGAACATAATCAACAATGTGATCACCGATAATTCTTGCCCAAACATTGACTTTCTGTGAGTGTTAGAACGATTTTCTTGCTTCCAATGTGGATAATTTCTTCTAAATATAACTTCATGTGAGCAAAAAAGATTTTTTCAAATTCTGGATGATCGTGGCAAATGTTCATTCTACTTTCGCAGAAGCCCGTCTGTCGATCAAGATCATCTTCCGACAATTACAAAGTATATTATTTTGAAACTTAAATTCCTCTATATGAAAATTATTATGTTTGTATATTAACTGCGACAGGCTCGGACTCGAGGAAAGAAAAATCAATTTCTCGTCATTGCGTGCACATTGGACCACGATTTTTTTTGTACGGGCATTACTCATATTTTTCTTTCGTTCCCTTTTTTAATGACGCTATTTAAAACTAACCCTGTATATTTATATATATTATTGATAAACGATATCCAACAATATCAAGTTAAAAGAGTTTCTTTATACCGCAAACACTTTCTTCTTTGATCTTCAATAACAAAAATTCAATAAAGGAAATATCTAACCAAACGTGAAGCGAATAAGTCGGTCAAATTGCGTTTCACAAATCGAGGTTACTAGTTATCTTCTTTCACTTTCACTCGTAGTGGAATTAAATTTTACTCTCATTCTCGAGCACCAAGTAGGTAAGATGCCTATTACCATCGAAATCCAGTCATCTAGTCGACTGTTTACTTTCACTTTCAAAAAACTTTCTTTTTGTCGTCTCTCCTTGTATCGACTCATCGACTTTTAAGAATTCATGAATAACCTGGTTCCATCTAAGGAGCACGTCCCACTTCGCGGCACAGAAGGTATAAAAAAAACCTATGAAGAAGAGAAAAAAACATTAAATTCAAGAAGGATGACAAGGAACAAGTTTAAGCGTTAGAAATAAACTCGGGCAAAGACAAAAGCACAGCAACGGCCAAGGTTACCCCGTTGTGATGTTCTGTTTAAATATAGCACCTCTCATACTTTTCTATAAATACGCCTACGTTGTCTGATTCCCTCTTATTTTCTAACTCAAATAGATAAAGAAGGCCATGGTACTAACGAACTTGTGTGAGTGGTATTAAACTGAAGTAAACCGAAAGATACATTATTGTGATGGAAAACAAGAATTATAAAATATTTGAAAATGATTAATATCAATATATAAATTCAAATTAAGAAACATTATTGGTAAAAATTAAGATACGTTTGTTAAATAAAATTATTGAGGCCGAACATTTATATTTAAAGATATTAAAAGTTAAAAAATTGAGATAACTTCTTTCATCAGAAATGTCCTTGCAGTGTGAAACTTTTTTACGGGTTTGTTTATTAAGAAAATCAGGGAGGAACGTTTTTTATAAGTGTTTGTTGGAGATTTAGTTGTGATGTTAGTTTAGTACAGGCTTAATTGGGAAGTTCAGGTTAGTTGGGATAGTATAAACCTTGTACTATTCCGTAATTATTTAAGTGTGTTAGTTTTTTGGTCAGAAATTTCTTTGTTTTGAAATTTGAATTGGAGGTTTAGTAGGAAAAAGCAGGGAGAAAATCTTTTTATGGTTCTTTTTATTAAGAAAACCAGGGAGACACATTTTTGATGAATTTGTTTATTAGAAAAAAAAAGGAAGTAACATTTTTTATGAGTTTGTTTATTAGGAAAATCAGGGAGATACATTTCTTATGAGTGCTTGTTGGAGATTTAGTTGTGATGATAGTTTAGGACAGGTTTAGTTGGGGAGTTCAATTTAGTTAGAATGGTACATGGAAATTGGAGTTTTGCATAATTATTTAGGTGTGTTAATTCTTGGTCAGAAAGTTTCTAATTTTGAAATTTAAGTTGGGAGTTTTTTATGGGTTTGTTTATTTGGAAAACCAAGGAGAAACGTTTCATATGAGTATTTGTTGGAGATTTAGTTATGATGATACCTTTAGACAGGTTTAACTGAGGAGTCTAGTTTAGTTAAGGTGGTACAAGAGAATTGGAGTTTTGCATAATTATTTAGGTGTGTTAATTCTTGGTCAGAAATTTCCTTGGTTTGAAATTTAAATTGGGGGCTTATTAAGAAAAAGCAGCCAGAGTCTTCAGAAATTCAGTTTTAAGTACTTTTATATTGTATATAATTTGTCTCAACTTAATAGTTGACGAGATATTACTAAATTTTAATTTCTGAACTGAAGTAAACTACTACTTCCGGTCTACCGATTTTCCTGGAAGTCTAATCGGATCTCAAGGGAGACAATACTCGTGAATATACATATAGTTTGATATTGATAGCTGTACCCGTTTGGCCGCTATCCTGGTCAGAGAGAGAGTGAGAGAGAGATGTTTGCAAAAATCACTTTTTCGGTATCAGGGGATCTCGAAATCGAATATTTTCGTCATCGCAATACCTCATTATACAAGAAAGTAAAAACACTACAAAATAACAGTAGGAATTAAGCACGTTGCTTGGTGAACTAAATCTAAACTGATTTTGAAATTTAGACAAAAATTAGCAGGGTTATGTGACATTGGTGTTTTAAATATTATTCGCTCTGACTTTGGCAGTTTTACCATATATATGTACGAGGGGGTACCCAAAAGTAACCGGAATAGCATTGCCATGGGTGGAGCTTTTGTAGTACTGGTTTCTGCCGCTAGGGCCTGCCTAGCGCAACTCGTCCCCAGTTCAGTGCCGCGCAGGCCGTTGACCTGGCACGTTCTGTTCGTCAGCAGTGACCGTTTTTGCTAGTGCTGTTTTACTGCTGCTTCGTTTTTTTATGATGGCAAATTTAAGTGAACAACGTGCCGTTGTGAAATTTTGTTTTCTACTCGGTAAAAACGCTGCTGAAACTGCTTTAATGTTGAAAACTGCTTACAAAGATGATGCTATGGGGAAAACTCAAGTGTACGAGTGGTTTTC
This sequence comes from Amphimallon solstitiale, assembly GCA_963170755.1. NCBI lineage: Eukaryota > Metazoa > Arthropoda > Insecta > Coleoptera > Scarabaeidae > Amphimallon > Amphimallon solstitiale. Next base: position 67,339,594 of record OY720680.1, read on the forward strand.
TCGATTTAAAAATGGCGACATGTCGATTGATGACAAACCTCGCTCTGGACGTCCATCAACTGCCCGAATCGATGAAAATGTTGAAAGAATTCGAGAGCTTGTGCGCACAGACCGTCGACAGACAATTGATCAACTGTCTGAAATCAGTGGAATATCTTGGAGCTCGGTTCAGCGAATTTTAACAGAAGATTTAGGAATGAAACGCGTTGCTGCCAAATTTGTTCCTCGGGGTCTGACTGACAATCAAAAAGAACGTCGAGTGGAGACATGTCGTGAACTGAAAGAACAGCTTGAAACTGATCCAGATTTTCTTTCAAAGGTAATTACTGGTGATGAATCGTGGTGCTATGGTTACGACCTAGAGTCAAAACAACAATCAAGCCAGTGGAAAACACCATCGTCACCCCGTCCAAAAAAATGTCGCCAAGTCAAGTCAAACATCAAAACAATGTTGATTTGTTTCTTTGATGTGAAAGGAGTTGTTCACATGGAGTTTGTTCCCCCAGGTCAGACTGTCCATCAAACCTTTTATTTGGAAGTGTTAAGAAGATTTCGCAACAGTGTTCGTCAAAAAAGACCCGATTTGTGGCAAACAGGTGACTGGTTCTTCCACCATGACAACGCACCTGCACACTCAGCCATCACTATTAACCAGTTTTTGGCTAAAAATAACATGGTTCCGCGGCCCCACGCACCTTACTCGCCTTACCTGGCTCCGTGCGACTTTTTCTTGTTTCCACGCATGAAAAGGGGCATGAAAGGACGGCGATTTGAAAACATTGAAGACATCAAGAAAAGAACAAGACAGGAGCTTGCAGCCATCTCTAAAGATGAGTTCAAACAATGTTTCGAACAGTGGAAGCACCGCTGGGACAAATGTATTACTTGTAATGGAGAGTATTTTGAAGGGGATAAGGATGTTTTGTAAATATTTGTAAATATATAGCATTTAAAAAATAATTCCGGTTACTTTTGGGTACCCCCTCGTATATACCAATTTACAGACAGCTGCAAATGTCAATTCTGCAGAAAGTAATGCCAATAGTAAACATTTAAAAAGAAATAATATTGGCTGTTTTTCATATAAAAAAAAAACTCAGTTGTGTCGAGTAAATAGTATTTTCAGTCTGCGATTATTCCAGTAATTTGCCACTAGTATCGATACACATCATCAACTGATGAACAGAGATGTATTTATTACGGCACAGTTGTATAATTTTCATTGTGGAATTTCGCTCGCACTGTCATTGACCTAACCTCAAAGGTCTTTCACATCGCCGCGGAGCTCTTTTCAACGTTCCTCTCTTCATAAACGAGACGGCGACCGATGGCAACTACGTTGTGTGGATTAACATTTGTTGGTGTCATTTCTTGACTGCCGCGGCGGCAAACATTGGCCAACCGTACAGCACAGGCACACACTAACACACATTATACATGTACATGAACTTGCGGCGGTGGTAAAAAGGCATGATAATGAAGTTTATGACGGAAAGACACATGGATATAAATTACTTTGGGCATATGCATCACAACATTCCACGCCCATATCGTTACGAGGAGTATTTTATTTTGCGGGGTCATCTTACGGTTGCGGCATGACAAATTTCTGTAATTATTTTAGGACTTGCAGGCATGAACCTCCAGGTATTGATTTTGCATAATATTATGTTGTAGAAGGATCTTCACTTATTTTGATCTACTAGAACTGTCTTCAAACAGAGACACTGTTTAAGTACAGTGGCGGCTGCTGCAGGGAGGGCAACGGGGCACTGCCCCCCCCCCCCCCGTGACAAATTTCTTTTAACAGATAAATTAATTATAAATACCTAATTTGTATGTAATTTTTCTGATTTGTTTGATGACAAATAATATGTTTTCGGAAGTAACAGTCCGTCTTTTCAGCGCGTTTAAAAATCGCAGCCTGACGTAGGCTCCGGGGCATCTCGCGCGACTGCCCCGTCTGTATTAGAAATCGAGCGATGAAACTGGCGCGGGTAGCGCGCGTATATATGTAGGCGGCGGGGCACTACTCTATGGTGCCGGGTCCGGGTGGCGGTCCAGTATGTAATATACAGCGGTGAGTGTATGTTGTAATTTCTATCGGTGCAAATGCAACTATGAATTGCGTTAGTAACATTAAGACAGAATTAAAAAATCTGGGTCACCCTAGACCAGATTTATTGATTAAACTAGAAGATCACAATTTGAAAACTAATAAAACCGTGACGAGAAAATTCAACAGAAGCTCTTACAGTTTATCAGACTGGTTGTGTGGGTGTAATATGCAAAATGCTTTTTTCTATTTCGGTGCTATAAAGTTCACTTTACGACATCCGTTTTGGTTGCAAAAGTAAAATGTAAATGTCAAAATGTAAGCCTTTAATGTAACAAACATATGCAATAGAAGTTGTACAAAGAATAAAAAGCACACATGCTAACATTTTATTTACTAATTAACAATATAAATTGTTAAGCAGAGTTGGATGATAAGTTTTCTGATGCTACTATTGTAATTTACTTCCAAGGTTGAATAGTACAACTGTTATAAAAGTTTGTTTTGATAATATGTCGAGACTATGTTGGCGAAAGATTTTGTAAATTGTCTTCTGCTATTTTGCGAATCTCTGGGGGCGTGCAAAATAGAAAAAATCAAGTGAACGGTGTTTTTCTACTTTGAAGAGAATAAAAACATTTTCAAGAAATACCATGCGGGAAAGCAGACTACTGTGCCTTAGCAATGTGTTCCATTGAAAAACAATTACTGACATCAACACCAAACTTCAATGAATGAGTTATTAATCATTCTGCTGATCGTAAGGAACGGCAGATGGATTTTATTTTCAAACAAGTTAATTAAATAGCATATTGAGTTTATTTTTTGTCTGTACTTAATTTTTGATATTAAACACTCAGACCCCGGTGCCCTCCCGTCCCAAAAAATCACGGGCCGCCACTGTTTAAGTATCAAAATCGGGTAGAATGGTAAGTATACATTTTAATGAAACTTATTCGCTAGTTTGAAATCTTCTTTTTGCACTTTATATTACTATTATTGTGTAAATGGAATTCTTGTAATAAATTTGTTGTAAATGAATATGAGCAGACGGTTATTACAATAAAAGCCTAAGACCTTTTTTATACCTACGAGCAACAGTTTCACACAAACATCTAGATATCTTTTTAAAATTCGTTTTCTTCAGCGTTAAAATATCTAATATGATTTTGCTGCTTTGCACTGAGTAATTAATTATGTAAATTTAAGTAGAAAAAATTTACCCAGTGTGAGACTCGAACCCAATCCACCCAATTCTAGTCAGGTTTGCTACCACCACGCAATTAATGCCGTGAGTTCGGGTCCAGGTAGCGTAATGGTTGCGCACCTAACTAGCAATTGGGAGGATTGGGTTCGCGTCTCACCCTACGTAAATTTTTATAATTAAATGTACTTAATTAATTACTCAGTGTAGAGCAGAAAAATCATATTAGATATCTAGATATCTTAGTTAAATTCTTATATATTAAATATTTTTGTTAATCATCCAAGCAGTCTGAAGAGAAATGTCCTGTGTTTGGTTGTCCATAGCATCCTCTTATATGGGGCTCCAATATGGTACAGAGCGATGAATATTTAAAAAAACGTGAATACAATAACCAAATTCCAAAGAAAAATGATGCTGCGTGTACTATCGGCATATAGACTGTTTCAGCTGTTGCACTGCAGGTCCTCACTGGTACAGTGCCCATACAAATGTTAGTTCCTGAGAGATGGTATATATACAAGCGCAGAGATGAAGGTAGAGACATAGTGAAGAAACTCGCAAGGCGAATAAGCATGAGCAACTGGCAACAAGAATGGTATGATAATGTTGATACGGCTCAGTGGACCAACAGACTCATCCCACACATAGAGGAATGGGTCAGTTGCAAACATCGTAGTATTGATTATTATCTTACACAGGCTTTTACAGGACATGGGTCATTTAGTACCTATATTAAGTGGATAGGGAAGCGAGTAACAGATGACTGTATATACTGTCATACAAATGTGGATACAGCGGAGCATACACTGTTCGAGTGGGGAAGATCGAGTGAGGTGCGGCATGGCAACATGGGATGAACTCGGGACCATATTAACACCGGACACAATAGCTATAGAAATTATGGAGAGCAGGAAAAGGTGGAAAATAATACAGGAAATGATTAGGAAAATAATGCATCAAAAAGAGATGGAGCAGAAAGAGAGCGGGCAGACAACAGAGGAAACTAGATAGACTAGTAGCTGGATACACCTGATGCATGTCACTAAATGATGATCCCGGGTGTATTAAAAGGGCTTAGGGGGCGGTTTTAGTGGGTTAAAGTCCCACACTACCACCGTCAGAAATACAACACCTGGTGTGCATGATGCATTTCTACCCCCCCCCCCCCCAAAAAGATACAACTTTTGGACCTCGATGGGTAGGAAGAGGAGGTCGAATTTCTTGGGCGGCCCGATCACCAGACCTCACCCCCTGTGGCTACTTCCTGTGGGGATACGTCAAAACTAAAGTTTATTCAACACCGCCCACAACTCCTGTAGATTTGCAGAACAGAATCCGAGAAGCATTTGCATCAATAATTGCTAACATGATGCGAAACGTAATTGATGATTTTAGGATTCGTTTAGAGAGTTGTATTGAAGCGGATGATTTTTGTTTTAGTGTTCTCGTTTTTTGGTCGTTCTTTGTTGTCAACTTTTGTTATTAAATTGACTACTTTCAGACCTGAAATTCAAAGTTTTAACGCTCTTGTTGCCCCGAAAACTCTACTTAACCTTTATTGGCAGTAGTTTAGTGGAGTATCTATGGGTGTTCTGTGAGTTTAATTGTTTGCACACTGTTAAGGACGTTTATTATTATTATTTTTCTTTTATTCCTTTTTTTATAAAGTAATATTCTCTGTTCTATGTACAATTAATTAGAATTATGTATATATCTCTGTATAAGTGCTTTCAGTCATTTTATACTTAATAATCGTAAAATGTATATTTAAAATTAAATCTGGAAAGACCAAGAGGGACATCAGTCTCCTAATGTAATCTCTTTCTTAGAAACTCCTCTATTGTCCGTTCTACAAAATCGGTAAAATGCTTTGTCTAAATTACCATTTATTTTCTTTCTTTTGTTAACATCATGTCGTTGTAGTACTTAAAAATTCATACATATTTGCCGGATTTAAGAATTATAGATATTATGTAATTGAAGAAACCCGTAAACGCAGAGCAGGGCTCATATATTTATATTAGATAATTGTATTGCTATTTGCTCCTTCCGAGAACCTTTAATGAAACTTACAACCCATTAATGTGCGATTTTTCCAGACAACAATAGAGGAGGTAAGGTTTTGTAAACTTACCACCCCACTCTAAATACTAAATTTTTTTGTTACAGAAAATTGAAAACAGTTTACCAACGTAACTCAACTTGTTAGCAGTTAGCTATCATGTACGGTTCAAGTTGCCCAATGCAAGAAGCCTACATTTATTCGCATTGTTATTTGATTTAATTGTAAATAAAGTTGTATATAACAGTGTATTGTTATTTCATTTGTGAATAACCACTTATAACGTAAATTCAGTGAGGAGTTATTTCTTACTACATCTAAAACAAGAAGAACCAAGTGAAAGAAAAACGATACAAGTCTTTTAAAACAGGAAGACTCACCACACACTGTAAAGACATTAACAATAAGATTCACTGAAAACTGGAAAGTCTGAAACCAGTATCTTGCATTTAATGAAGTATGCTACCTTTAACTCGGCTGAATATACAATAACAGGAAATAAAAGCTAGTTGAATTCACGTTTTAAAGACTATGGTTGTTTCAGTACAGCAAAACGGTTCTTCACTTAATAAATTGTCTATATTCCAAATTTTATAAAAATTCGTTCAATAATAATGGAGATATATGACCCGAAAGTCTTAGCTGGGACACCCGGTATAAAACGACAAAAAGAAGAAATGTGTCCATTTGTTTGCGAAAAAAGTAACAAGGTAAAAAAAACATGAGCCTTTCCTGTTTTTTTTACAACTGTACTTTCAGAATTTAGATCCCTTTTTGACTACCAGAAAAGTTTTCGTTACACACGATAGACAAATCACAAAATCGCCTTTTTCTTCCTCTTCCATTCCCCATTTGCTACATCAAATATACACAGAATTCCAATATGCCAGCATTATTAACACTATACATATATCAAGTTAAACCAAGACGTACACTGTGGAGTGTAGACGGTGGAAAAGTGGGCAGGCCGCATAAATAAAAACTTTTTTCGAATTGAATTAATAATCGATCTGACATATTTTAACGCACCACGAAGATGAAGAGTGCGGGTCGGCCCGGAGGCAACCAGCAACGCTACGCGCTAAAAAAAAACACCAAGTGCGTTGACTCACAGTCAAGTTGCGTTCAAGTTCAAGGTCAGGACGTGTTATTTTAGCGAATGTACTACACACGTTCCGCCTATCTCTCGCTTACACTTCTGACTCGTACAGAAACTTTCATTCGATTCGGTTAAGAAATGAAGCAGCGGTGCGAAGTTTTTCGAATTTTCAACGGCTTCCATATATCATCATAAAATGAAATTTCACGTTTTAATGTAAAAAAATGTAAAACTAATTTTTGACCAACACCGTAGCGACATCTGACAGGAAATGATAATATGACAAAGCAACAACACTATCAATCTGTTTATTAGATGTAACAAAAAGATATACAGATTTAACAAATGCATTAGAAACTATTAATCGTGACATGTAGTTGAATGAATTACAACATTATTAAATAAGAGAAAAAACACTAAAGCTTCTAAAGTCGTACCTGACAAATATACCTAACAGAGTGCTTCGCTTCGAACAGTTTTCAAATTATGCTGTATAGTACGTGTATAATTGGTTGTCGGATTTACGTTGTTATTTTAAGAATTCGTTTTAGCTAAATTTTTAATTTATTGTTAATATTTTGCAATATTCAAAAATTTCGTATTGTTCAATTAGGGCCTCAACGGTGAATCATCAGAATTTATATATACAGGCTGTCCAGAAACTCTCCTGACAAACGAAGACCGGAGATTCCTCAGATAATTTTAAGACAATTTAACCCAATTCACCCTAGTCCGAAAATGCTTCCTAAGGGAGCTAGAGCTCTTTGAAGATGGCGCCTTATAATTATTTTTTTTTAATATCTCCCGAACGCTTCTATTTAGAAAAACAAAAACTGGTATGCTTATTTATCCTCCAGAGATGAATCGATTCCATCAATTGCGAATTTCTAGTACCGGTCATAGGCGTCCGTTTTGGGTAGGTAAACGGTTATTTTAACGCATAACTTTTTTGTCTTTAACTTTTAAGCATTTGTGACACTAGATTATTAAATTTTCAGGTATTCTAGTACTAAAAGGTACTCTTACTTTAGGTCGGTAGGATACACCGTTATCTAGAAAAATCGATTTGAAAATTTTTCGTTTTTTCGTCATTAAAATTCAATTTATTATGTACCTACTTATTTTTAGCGACGAAATTGGCTTGGACTATCAAGGCATGGATGAAAATTAATTTAATAAATCGTCTTTTGTTTCAATAAATGCAGCACACAATTCGTAAAAAAAGTTTGGGAAAAGAAGCAAAAATCAATTTGAAACAAAATTTTAGCTGAAGGTTTTCAAAAACAAAGTATTTATTACAATGGAAACAAACTAACAAAAAAAGAACAAGTATCAAAGGTAGATAGTTACAAAAGATGCTCCATGTGATGACCATTAGTCTCTATGCATAAATTTACCCTTTTTCTTAGAGAACGCCGAATTCTTGCCAAAATTCCAAAGTTATTTCTAAATTCGTTGCAAGCATCTTGTATCCTTAGCCAGAGTTGTGCACGATTTTGTATCGGAACGGAATAAACAAATACTTTTATGTATCCCCAAACATAATAATCGCAAGGATTCAAATCCGGCGACCTTGCTGGCCAAGCAACTGGACCGCCTCTTCCAATCCAATGGTCTTCGTAGTTATTATCTAGAAAGTCTCGTACATTCCTGTTAAAGTGGGCCGGACAGCCGTCCTGTAGAAACCATAAGTTTTGCCGAATATTTAAACGCACCTCATCTAACAAATCAGGTAAAATATTTTGCAGGAAATGTAAGTAATCAACACCATTTAAACGAGCAGGTAATTCCACAGGTCCAAGTAGATAATCGTCAACTACTCCAATCCAGACGTTTATGCTAAACCTATGCTGATGCTTAAATTCTTGAACAACGTGGGGATTGTCACCAACGTACGAATAATAGTGTGCATTATGTACATTAAAAATTCTATTTTTTGAGAATGAAGCTTCGTCACCAAACAAAATGAACCTGAAAAAATCTTCATCTTGATTTATCTGATTTTGTAACCATCTAGCGAATTCTACACGAGCAGGAAAATCTCCTTCTAGCAGTGCTTGCAGCTTTGTAAAATGAAAAGGATATAAATTTTCTTTGTGTAAGATATTTCCTACGGAAGATTTTGAAATTGTGGGGTACATGGCAGATAGTCTTCGAACGCTAATTTCTGGATTTTCCTCAACTTCCATTAAAATAACATCTTCATGTTCTGCTGTTACATCATTATGTCTCCCTGTTTCATTTTTTTTGGGGACCACTGAACCTGTTTCTCTTAATCGTTGATGAAGAGCTGTAAATGTTGAGTGAGTGGGATGCTGACGATTGGGACATTTTTCAGCGTATCTACGTTGCGCTGCTCGAGCGTTACACCTCATTTCGCCATTAACTAAATGCATATCGGCGTATTCTTCATTAGTAAAAACAATTTTTTTTAAATTGAAATCGTTGTGTTTGAATGCTACAAAGTAAAAAATTAAAAGATAAACTTCGCGAACTGACAACAATTTGACAATTAAAAACGTAGGTTTTATTTCTGTTGGCAGTTCAGAGCGAACTAGTGCAAAAAATAATAAATTGAATTTTAATGACGAAAAAACGAAAAATTTTCAAATCGATTTTTCTAGAAAACGGTGTATCCTACCGACTTAAAGTAAGAGTACCTTTTAGTACTAGAATACCTGAAAATGTAATAATCTAGTGTCACAAATGCCTAAAAGTTAAAGAAAAAAAGTTATGCGTTAAAATAACCGTTAACCTACCCAAAACGGACGCCTATGACCGGTACTAGAAATTCGCAATTAATGGAATCGATTCATCTCTGGAGGATAAATAAGCATACCAGTTTTTGTTTTTCTAAATAGAAGCGATCGGGAGATATTAAAAAAAACTAATTACAAGGCGCCCTCTTCAAAGAGCTCTAGCTCCCTTAGGAAGCATTTTCGGACTAGGGTGAATTGGGTTAAATTGCCTTAAAATTATCTGAGGAATTTCCGGTCTTCGTTTGTCAGGAGAGTTTCTGGACATCCTGTATATATTTAAACAGTCTAGCGTCATATCTGTGTAGCTAATGTCGTTATTCTGAATTATTTGTTTTTAAAAGACGAAATAAATTTGTTTCCCCTAGACAGATTACTTCAGCAATTTCCTTATAATTCCTATTAACGATGATTAAGACCGCGTTTAGCTGTATAGTCTCTATGTAGAGTAATTAATTTTTCTTCTGTTACGACTTTTTGTCGGAGTTAAATGTACATGAGGTCTGGTAGATAAATAGCGCTTAAGGAGCGGTATGTTGTTTGTGGTACTGTTTCCATTGCAGGTTAATATTTAGATTTTGAAATATTAAACTTTAAATGTGGTTGATGTGGTCTCGCGTTATATATAAGTTTTTTTTTTTGGCAATATTGCTCTATTATTTTTTACTATATTAAAGGATCAAGTGCCAACTGGATGCACCTTATTTAACTAATGCCGGCTAGACGGACAAATTAATAAGTGCTTGCTTGGTTGAGGCACAAAATAATTTGAACATATGTACAGTGTTGGCTGTTCTTTTGGTGGAAGAGCTATAATTGGCAGATAATTTTATTTCTGAAGCTGCTGGTACAACACTACCCTATTTCAATGATTATTTATGCTACACAAGCTAACTGATTAATATAATATTATTCATTATTGTTGAATAGTTGAGCTACGTGCTTCGAATTTAACTGTAAAGGCAGACGTTAAAGTTTGACCGTATAAATTGGTTAAAGCCTGCCCGGCGCCTCCACCACAATGAATCGGGCAGGCTTTAACCTTAGGGTCACAGGCCGCTAAACCTGCACGAGGGTGTTGTTCTGGGGGAACACTCGCTATATTACAATAAAATTGCAAAAGGTACATACCTTCTATACTTCACCGCAAGACCTGGAGTGATTTGCACCTTACCTGTGTCCGGTACGCTGCGTTCACTCTCAAAGGAGACAGGGCGTCTCAATGAAATACTACTTGTTATTGTTAACACATATTGCTGTGACCCTCACATTTTTGAAAATAATAGTCTTAAGAATTAATCTTATAGTTATTAAATAAGAACAAGAATTTATTTTTAAAATTTATTCAAAGTTAGGTTAAAAGTTTAGAATATATACACATAAGTAGAATAGGTTGACAACATTTAAGGACAAATTCCTTTGTTAAAGGCTATAGATAAGAATAAGCATATAAATTATTGGTACACTTTCATTAGGTAAATGTAAATATTAAATATAATACAAATGCTAAATAAATCAATAGGCTTTAATATGTCAAAAAGACACATTAAATGTCATAATACGAGTGAAAATAAAACAGATGTGCTCGAGAAGATGACACAATCTTGAATATAGAAATAAATTTGAATATGAATGGTACTAATTCATAAAAATGATCCTAGTAATAAAACTAAATATATCGTGAATACGTATGTACACATTTTATAAAAAAGGATATGGACTATGACATTTCTCTTAAGAAATGTTAAATCGTAAATAAAAACATCTTTTGTAAATAGTAATATAAGTTTAAAAGGCATTCTTTAATTCTTGCATGTGTTGCCTAAGTGTTTTGAAGGCACTGGATATGGTCATGTGCACCTGCAAGAGAAATATATACAACTCTAATGAAACAAGCCCACAGAGAAGCAGACATCCGGGAGACGACAAAAGAATATTCGGCGCGACTGGTAAACAGTCGTAAAGTAATAAATCATCTATTTATATATGTACTGCGAAGAGACAGAATGTCTCTTGTATATTCTACAAACATCGAGAAGAACACTAGCGTTTATCTGGTGTTTTCCAGATGTTTCGTACGCGTATATAAAAGGCAGTTGAACCGTTGGATGAGTAATTCGGGAATAAGAAAGTCCTTAAGTACTCGTCGCGCAGAACAAACTAAAGTAAAAATAAATATAAGAAATAAATAAATAGTTCCTTGCGTGATACGGTGTTATATAAATAGAAGTGATATAAATACGGTAGTGTTACATAAATATTAGTAATAGAAATAAATACCTAACTTTAATTTAAATCGTAGTAGTTTAAGTGCGATACATTAGTTTTATATTTTTATATTGTAATTAATTTTACGTGTGTGAATATACAGACTGTTTTAAATAAATAAATTGAGTTGTTTATTGCGAACCCGAAAACGTTACACAACATTAATATTTGTTTATAGCGTTCTACAAATAGATACATCTTACCTGAAGAAATAACGTGATTTGGGGACAGGGAGAAAGTGACGAAGTCGGCAGTTCTTCACAGCATGGATTTGGCAAAGAAGATCCAGGTTGTAGATATAATGTCTTTCCCTTGCTTCCAGACCGACGGGCTAATAAAAGGAGAATCAGAATACAGTTAACAAACGACAAGAGGAAATATTTGACAAACAGTGAAAAAAGCAATACATTTATATGTAGATAAAATGAATGTTTGAATAAAAGAGGAAGAGAAGAAACGATACACTTACCTATGATGGGAAGCAACCAATTTGTAAACTTCAATAACAAACAATTTAGAAGCGTCGCCATTGTTGCGCAACTATCAATGTGGTTCATGTGTATTGGAGTGGGAGTGACAACTTAAAAGGACGAAGAAAAATTTTACTACGAACATATTTGAAAGACGCCAACTTAAAATTTGAATAAGAGGGCTCTAAAGCGGCGATTGTCTTTTGTTTGAATATATAAGGGGCAAAACATGATAGAACGTGCAGAGTTTTCGACCGCAATTTGAACTGTAAAGACGCGAAGTTTTGAAAGCGAAACTCCTAGACAATAAAATAAACTGAGGGTAGGGCATATAAGCATTGCTTATTAACTCACAATTTAGTAGTTTATATTCAAAATTATAATTTAAGTTTTTAGTTCAGATTTTTTTTTGAAAAAATTCATTAAGTTAATTTTCTTTTTATCATTGTAATAATAAAAATGGAAGACATCAATAAGATAGAATTTGATCAATTGTATGATCGAATAAAGTAAGTCATGATATAGAAATATATCAAATGAATATTCACCTGATTTAATATATCGTGTTTAGTCATTACAAATTATAAATATATTTAATGGTGTAACATGCCACAAAGGTACTATGTGCGAATATTTGCCTTCATTTAATTAAAATTTGTACAAATTAATACGAATATATGAGAATGTTTTTGCAAATACTAAATAGCTATAAGTACAATGTGAGAATATTTGCGGCTAGTAGTTAGTATGAACCCATTTCAAAGCATTTAAGTAGGAAAATTCTAGGTTACTAAAGCACAATGTGAGAATGTGTGTTTTAGTAAAATAGTGACGGCATCGTATTAATAAAATTTAACAAGAATCAAAAATATTTTTAAAGTTAAAAGAACATAGTGAATATTCATTTAAACAACATCATTTACAAATATTCCACACACATTACTGAGTAAAGATATTTTCAATTTAAAACAAAAGTTTACAAAATTTTGATATTGTTAGCAACTATTAGCAACTACGATCGGTTAGGATATTGTACAACTGATGAAGGCACACATTTTAAACAATTTCTTTAAATTATTTTTATGTTCACATTGTGGGATAATAAATTATCCCACAATGAGTAAAATTACATTTATTTTTAGTATTTATACCGCAACAAAACTTTTAGCACGCAAATTCCTATGTTCCACGTATAATCGTAAATAAATTTCTTGTTAACGGTGCGGTCTTCGATGCCTAACTCTAACGGGGGTTCATAGATGGAGCTGTGATTGCATATGGATTTTTTGCAGTTTTTATTATAATCCTTGATCAATAGAGAAACAAACAGAGAAATATTTATAATAAAGATAGTAATACAACAAAAATTAATACAGAAAGTGTTCCTAAATTCGAATTAAAACACTCATCTAATGGATTTTTTCGGTACCATTTTAGGCCAAACCAAAAATCAAAATTCATTTTTTTTTCGGATTCGACATCAGCATAGTGCCTTTTATAAACTGGGGTAATTTCGTTCTGTTTCTTCCAAATTTACTAATTTTATGATTTTTTTTGAAAAAACTAAGGGCACTAAGATTTTCAAAATAACTCAACCTGATGAGTGTGTTTTAACATTTACTGTGTGAAAATTTCATTGTTCTTGATTTACAACTTTTTGTTAAAATGGTACCGATATTCCTTGTGGACATATAACACGGGCGAACCCCAGCCTTAACAGATTTGGATCATTATTTATTTTTTCCATCCAAAATTGGCCAAATTATATTCTTGAGAAGAAGTCGGTTGGTAACAAGTAGTGAACATTTTTAATCTTATAAGATATGTACTTTTCGGTCTTCAACGCTTTATGGCAACTGCTTCTTGAAATTTGGAACTGATCCGCAAGCATATTTAAGCTTGTGAAGCCCTCGTTTTCAACCATCAAACAAATGTTCATTTCGGTTTCTTGTGTAACGGCCGCTTGATTTCTAATTCATGTGGTCACAATTTACGCAGCCTATGCTCTGGAATTCATTGTAAATTCGCGACACTCTCGAAATACTTAAAACTGGCCGATCAGGATATGCTGCAGTAAAGTTGTCGACAATTTCCACTCATTCTGCAACTGTGTACATAGACACTAGCGAAATGACAAGCGATGTCATGTAGCATAAAATCTTTAAATGTTTACGGTACTTTGTTAACATGGGGTAGAGTTTTTAGCACGCAAATCCCCATGTTCCGCGTTAAAAAAATGCATGGTTTAAAGAAGTACTATGATGATAAAAAGCTTGGAACCGGAGATTTTGCAGATGTCCACGTTGTGATGTTCCCTAGTACCAAAAAATTGGTTATTGAAAAATGTTTAGGTAATTGAGTTTATATTCATAAATTGTCAATTAATGATGACTAAGATGCTCTTATAAAATGTTTTTGTAAACTTGAAGTGTTCAGCATTTCATATAATTCTTAAATAAATAAAACAACAACTCTTACTTATAGGATAGGCAACAGAAACAGTGTGATATGAATTACAACTCGTATTACTTCAACTAGCATTCGTTAGTAGTGAAACAAAACTCTTCACTCGTATTCAAAAAAATCTGTCTTGAAATAACTACAAAATTATCCAAATACACCAAAATTAATTGCAATATTAACAAATGAAATATTTTAAGAAAACTGTATACAAATATTAACAACATTTTTTTTTATAATGTAAAGGCAAGATGAATTTAATCAGGATAAGGATAGCCATCTACGCTGGTGGCCATGTGATATAAAGAACTCACTGGTAATTTTTAATTGTGCGAGGCTAGGTGGTGAACCAGTTAAACATGTACATGTAGTTAACAGACTTTTATTGTGCCCTTTTAACAACATATTGTTGTATACTAACTTACTTGCTTACTTGCAAAATATTGCCCTCTTTTACTATCACATTTCTCATCGCTGGAGGGAAAAAATAAAGAACGTTGCTGTTGTATATTTTTTTTCATTCTTACATAGTAAAATATTTCCCTCATTAACTATCATAATAATCTTGTCGTTACATCAAGAAAAACTGTTACTCAATTTTTCCATATACATATATTGGTAAAATTGAGTAAAATGTGCGTTGTTAATTTTGCCAGATATAGGAGCGGACATGTGAGGATTACAAATTGTTTATATATTGACAATACTTCTTTTGTAGTATGTACGAGAGTTATAGTAAAATTTTGTATTGAATTTTTTTAAATATAATACTTTCAATATATTAAAACTTAACAAACTATTTCTGTAAATATTTTGAAAGTCTGACATGATTTGATGAAATTTTGAAACTTGTTTCAGAGTAAGCGTGCTGAAAATATTCGTTTTTTATCCTTAAGAGATATAATTCTCTTTGTAAAACGACTACATGGAGAGGTTTTTGCAAGTTAACTCGACGACATCGAAGACTCATGGTAACTTTATCATCACCACTTACAGAACTAATGGATTCCTTTGCAGTTGAAGAGGCGGGCATCCACCTATGTGAGTGTATTTATTATTGCTCGACGGCCAGCGGAGAAAACCAGAAAATGCACAGAATCTAATCAAGTTCTAATGCTGAAATCGCCAAGGTGCGAGTATATTGTACCTGGCACGTTGTCCTTGACCGTGAGCGGTCAGTGACGACTACTACTACCACCTCCAGAAGGCGTTAGAAAAAGAACGATAATATTCGCCATCGTCGACATCTCGAGGATTACAGTGTCGCATCAGTGAGTATTTCTAAGACAAATATATATGTACAAGAACCAGTTTCTAATTTTACTGGATAAACTGGAAAATAAACAGACAATTATGGGTAAATACTGGAAAGAATATTGATAAATTTTCTGTTTTTGTCTAGTTTTTATTATTCAGTTTTTCTTTGTTAGTTTCGTTTTTTAGTCACGTCAATTTTTGAAAGCAAATAAATTTAGAGAATAAAAAAAAATAGGAGGTATCATAATTAATTTATTCTTTTGCATTGCATCCAATACCTTTTTGATATTGATCCCCATGTAGTTTTACTTCAAGAAAATAGAATCTTCTTTTATAATAAAAAAATTTAAAGTATCTGACAATTTTTCGCGCAATTTATTTCAAAGTTTGGATGTAAATCTTGTATAAACTAAACTTACAACCTTAAAACATATTCATGTTTTAAGTTTAGCGTTTTTACGCCTGCGCCATACTATAATCACATTGAAAATACAAATGCGGTGATGTTAATTAAAAGCATAATGAGAGTGGAAATATGTATTTTGCAAGTTTTAATTTTATTTAGAAAATTAATCTCAATTTTGATCATTTTTATCTATATACGATATTTTATACATTGGTATGTAATTTTAGAACACTCAGTATATGCCTTCTATGCAATGAGTTCACATCAACATGTTGCATAGTACATTACTGATTAGAAGATTGTTATCTTACCCACATTAATTATATAGTTCGCTTATGTATGTGGGGTTGCCTGTCTGATCGGCGCATCCTGATACATTACATGCAATTTCTATTTACTCAATTTATTTGTTTAATACTAAATAATCTAAATAGAAATTAACTGAAATAATTGCACATTGTACTATATCATTTATTTTAATTTTTACATGCAATATTGAAATTATTTGCAACTTGTTTGTAAATAATTATTTGAACTTGCAGATCAGATACACGGAATTCCCCATATGAACAATTAATCATCAACCAGACGACCAGGTCGGTTTCTAAAAGCTTTACGCGTACTATGTAGTACTGCTATTATTATAGGGATTCTCAGTAGCAACGCAGGGGCAGGTTGCATGTGATGCTTCTCGATGGGAGCGTAATTAGTGTCACCCATCTTGTTGCTGCACGTATGCAAGGTATGGGTATAATAAGACCTACTACCAGGCCTGCTGAAAAGTAGTTTTCGTGTGGAGTGGTCTTGCGTAAAGAGTTTATATAATTTCATATTTCCTTAGAACAATCCATCACGTTTTTGTTAATTGAGTGTAATTATAGATCGCATTTACTTACTTCATTTAATGATTTTGATTAGTGTTTATTTTATTTGTAAAATGTCTAACCTGTCAGCCATATTTCTTTAGTGCAATGTCATGTCTAGGAATTCATTACGTAAGGTTTGTCACAAATTACAAAATTCGTACACATTTTTCCGGTCTATGACGGAAGTTTAATTTTGTTAAACCCTTTTTATTAAAAATTATTAAAATCAACATATATTTAAGAAGTGTTTTATATTCACTGCAGAGGAAGACCGAAGCTGTATTATTGGTGGAGGTGCATCCTATTTTGCTAGCAAGTTTTTAGAGAATCCAGTAAAGAGGGCATTCCATATAAAGATATATAAATAAAGTGATATATTGAAAATAGTAAAGTATATTTATTATTTTCTGTGCTTGTTCTGTTCTAAATCGGAAGGATATATCTATTTATAAACGTATCCATGCTAATATAATCGAGAAAGATATATGTGTTATTTATTTTTCCTGTAATTTACAACGTCTCATCCTTGACAGTTCTCTTTTATAACACAGTTTTGATATATAAAGTTATAAATTTTCAAAATCATACGTTGATTGAGTAAACTATAACTGTTAAATGATATATTTAATAAACAATTTTTTTATAATCTTGTCTAATCTGATAACAATCATTGTTTGCCATGTATTGCATTTATACATAACTAAACCAAATTTCTATAACTTTATGTTGTAAACAAAGTTCAAATATGGTTGAGTTGCTTTGGCAACCAACGCGCCAATAATTTAAGATGGCGTCACTTTTTATATGTTTTATTATATTTTATCGCCAACCGTCAGTAAAGCGATGTGTTTCCATAGCGTTTTACGAAGGTAAACAAACACTTTATCGTACTGTACAATAATAGTTATTTATGTAACAAGTCAGTAAAGTGATACTTTATCGAACGAGTCTGATTTACGAGCCAAGCGAGTGAAGCGAGCGCGGCGAGTAACAGACGAGTTCGATAAAGGTACTTTACTGACGTGGTGCATACAAAATTTTATCGCCAACCGTGAAAATTGTTAATTTAAGAAATAAAGATATAATAACTAATGACAGTTTATGACAGTGACAAACGATTTATGTTTAAAGTCATCAGTCATGGTTACGCTGACAGATATTAGCGGCAGGTAAAGTACTTTTTGTACCAGTAGTAAAAAATCATAGCATTTTTACACGTAACAAAGCGCCACGAAATGACATTTCACGACCTGGAACTAATAAGAGGTAAATAATGAGGCCATTATTGACCTAGGGAAATAATGAAAACAAATAAAACGAATGCCGCAACCATGCACTCATGCTTGTAGTAGTAGTAGTATGTCAAGTTGTGAACCGTCAAAATAAATAACTCTATTTTAGGCACAATTTTAGGTTAACAATACCAGAATTATAATATACGTTTATTTAGCAATTGCTATTAATTTTATATTTTCTAACAATACTTTGTTGTTTACATGAAAAAAAAAAGCATTTGTCTATTAATACATAAAATATGTATGATAGTATAATATGGAATCAATATATCACCTAACTATTACAGATGCAAATAATTATTTAATTCATATTGAAAATTCCTGTATATATTGCAGGTGTGGTTGCGTAAGTAGATGTAGGTAGATCTTGTAACATACATTCTATATTTTTTTTATTTACTAGGGAATCTTCGATATAACCTTTAGCTACAAAGTGGTTCCATTATTACAAACTTTTGAGACGTACCATTTTTGCTATTGTGGATGTGAATAACAATTAAATTATCTCTCATGATGACATCAGAAATTAATAAATTACACAAATCATCCTTCGGCATGCACCAGCAACACCAATTACAAGACCAGTCTACAGAGATATAAATTATCAATAATTTCAAAGTATTAATATATAAACATACTATCTTAGTTGCAATGTAACATGTGTCGGGTACCTCAGTAAAGAATTTTATAATTTCCTCGAGTAAATACTAATGATTTTTTGGGCTTATAATTTTAAGTTTTTCTTTTTAAAAAGGCAACTAATTTAAAATATTTTGATATGTTAATATTCTCTTTTAGGCCAAGTGTAGCTTTCAACATTGAATATTGCGCCCATAAAGTCGAGGCCTTTTTATTTTTTGAATATTCATGAAAATAAGCCAGAAGTACGTTTTCAGAAGTTACTACTGTATATTTGGAATTATACCATTTTTTAAATTCTGTAAATGTTTTCATGTATAAGTGATTGTGATTAGATTTATGCGGAAGCAAGTTCTCAGCTGCCTGTTCTGCAATCTCGCGCATTTCAGGTGGTGTACATCTAAACTCTTCAGACATTATAAATGGAATGAAAAATAATCTAAAAAATACTTGACTTTTAGTTTCAGCATTTACGTCAAAACTTATTTGTCAACATCAAAATATAGCCTACTTATTTGTTTACATGAAGTTTTATTACAAGGGCATTCTTACATATATGAGTAAATTTATTCATAATTATTAAGGTTTTAAGGTCCAATTAGACTACTGGTACAAAAAATAGTATACATACTACGGTTGAGAAGACTATTATTGCCCTTGTGGCTTAAATTCCTCGGCGCTTTGCGCCTCGGAATTTAATCTCGCCACTCGGGCAATAATAGTCATCTTCTCAACCTTGGTATGTAATATACTATTATTGTACAGTACGATAAAGTGTTTCTTTACCTCCGTAAAACACTATGGTAACGCATCACTTTACTGACGGTTGGCGATAATAGTTATTTATTATACAAGGGAAAAAAGTATTAGATTCGGTAACTCGGTAATTTATCTCCCTCCGCTTCGCGTCGGGCGATAAACCTTACTCGAGCTAAAATCTAATACTTTTTTCCCTTGTATAATACACTATTTTTTTCTGTGATGGGAAAAACGACGATTTAATATTGAAAAAACACGTAAATACTATATATTAAAGTCAGAAAATCAATCGATGTGACATTTCAAGTGACATTATACCTGCGTTGCTAATGGAAGCCTGTAAAATAATCAAATATCTGTCAATTTAAGCGGGCAAAAAGTGAGCACTTTTTCCCGGGTTGATAAAGTGACATTTTATTACGTGTCAAGAAGGATAAAATGTCAACTTTTTTTCCCGTCACAGAAAAAAGTACTTTATCGAACTCGTCTTTTATTCGCCTAGCTCGCTGTGCTCGCTTGGCTCATAAATCAGACTCGTTCGATAAAGTATCACTTTACTGACTTGCTACATAAATAACTATTATCCGTCAAGTCATATAACCTACAAAAGCCATTCCAGGACTGTCATAAATAATTATATTTATACACGTTTTGACGTTTGTCGTACTTACCTTTTGACGTTTATTGTAATTGTCATCAGAATATTAAAAAATTGTCCACAATGCTTGTTTACTAAACAGAATAGCCAAGTATTAAATAAAATATGTGTGTAGAAAAATAATATTTAAAAGCTTTATTTATAATATTCAATTTCTAGCTGGCTTTCCGGAACCTATACATATATCCTGAAATGTTTATTAATTAGTCTAATTTTATTGTTTTGAATTTGTTCCTGTCGATGGGAATTTGTAATGGCATCCAATCGCTGTCTTTAGTTCATACTTTGGCCGTGTCGGTTGCCAAAACTATTCAGCTACAATATTAAACACTTTTTATGTACGAAGACATTAGAGTTTTAAAGTATGAATATAATATATATTATTATTATTATTATAAAATATTTCGAAAAGAAAAATATTTTAATAATTTACCTATAAGAAATATATAAGAATCAATATTATAGACGTATAATGATCCAAACGAACTTACGTATGCAAATTTGATATATGTATATTTATCTATTCTGATAGATGGGGAACAAAATGATTATTTATCACTTTTTTTAAATGCATATCTATTTAACACGCTAATTATATGTTATTATGTCAATCCATATTTAATAATACTGAATTATAGGTTTATTATACCATTTCATAGATAGCCACAGAGTACCTACATAATGACCGATTTGGTTTCTATCAATTTCCTCTATCTTGTCGCCACTCTGTTGCTGAATAATTGCTATACTAAATTGTTTCATATGAGAACTAGGTAAAAGATTTGATTAATTAAACATTTAGCAATTAGCAACTGTACTGGATGCAAGAACAGAGTAATTCGCCCAGTAGCACAGTCTGCATCCAGTGATCCCAGGGTCGTTCAATATTTATTATTGTAATTGAATTTATACCACTAATAATTGAATTAACAAAGAGTGAATAAATGCGTATATTTAATTTAATGACAAAACTCACCTACCTTAATCTTAAGTCTTACAATTCCCCAATCAGAAGTTCCTCAGGTAACCGGTGTTGATTCTTTTAGATGGCTAATTGTTTACATGAATGATCTTGTGATTATGCATGAAGTTATCATTGGACGCCACCTATTTTGACTTGAATCGTTATTTTTTTTATTTTATTTATTATCACTAGAATTAGCACATCGTGGCTCCAGGTATATTAGTGAATTAAAATAGGAAACAGTCACTGAGCTTTCGAGTCGCCTCAAGGAACGAGGATTAATTAATTTAAAACACAAGTGTCGTAAACTTAACAATATTTATTACCTAAGACAATTTAAAGCAAAGTACAATAAACATTTAACACCAATACATTGATGTTTCACTTCCACATTTTACATTAGATTAAACAATCCCTAATTTAATACTCTGGCCAGACAAAATAAATTGTGGTTACACAAAGATGAACACAAATAACGTATGACAATATCTTGGTTGCAAATACAAATGGTAAATTAAAATCGGATATTAACTCTTGAACAAAATGCAACAACTAATGTATGAATGAATTTGACAAAGTGAATAATTCGTACTGGAACTTTTAAAAGATTAACTTAAAGTTACGATAACATAGGCAATAGTACAAAGATTCTAACAATGAACTCGAAATTTCAGATTAATACTATTGTTTACAGTAGTGTAATGATTCCAACAACAACGTGAACAGAAAGATACAGATTAATCCTATTTTAAAAGTTATCCGACGGACTAAATATTACAGTTTTATTGTTACACAACTAGAAGCAATGGCCGTAGATTTATTACAACGACGGTACAATAATTTCTAAGCCGCTCTGAGACCTAATTAATACGGTAATTACCTTGATGTGTACAGACACGATGCAACGGTCGATGACTCCTGCGGGGGTAGATGTTGTTCCGCTTAGTTTGACGAAAGTTGGTATCCGACGGCAATGGTTAAGATCGTTTCAAATTCCCATAAGGTACATCATCTGGATCTGCCAAAACTTCTTTCAGGTTGGACTAACGATCTTTAGATAATTTTGCACTCACTATGTACGTTAAATCGTCACTCGACTAGCTTTTGACACGGCTATATTACGTACACGATGATAACAATCTTAACATTTGAAATTATGCGTCAACCATTAGATATGATAGCCATCGACCAGCAAGGGTCTATATAAAATTACTTCGATGTGTCTACAGTCACTTGGCGGATAACAATCATTAATCATCATTTTTAAGCGGTCTTGCCTTTTTATTCGTACTATTGGAGAGGGGTGAAACACGCCTGTTTTTGGATTCTAGAAGGTTCTCGACTTTTCCAAGAAGGAATTTTTGCACACGACGCATACGATGTAATAGATTTAATAGCTTCGTTCCCAGGGTATTGTTAAATAAAGGGCTATTGATAAACCCGAGCACACGTGCGGCGCCAAAATTTAGTTGTCGTCATGTCATACAAAAGGGTATTTAAGAAAACTTGTTGTACGTGACTCTAATATTTGCTTTATAAGAAGAATTTTACTTTAGATTATAAATGTTGTTATTCAGATGTTATTTTTAAGAAATGTTAGTTGTAGAAGTTATTTTAACAGAAATTGATACGTAGTTGAAAAAAATATAAAGAACTGTTTATTCAAGAAGGTTAAACAAGCTTAGCTGTAGAATTGTAATACATATTTAAGTTTTGGATATATTTTGCGTATTGAAAATAATAAATAGTATACAGTATGAGCCAAAAGAATAATATTATAATTAATTTGGAATTCTTAAGTAATTAAATAATTGCTCATTTAAGTAATCAGATATTATTTAACATTTTGAAATTAGATTAGTCAGAAGTGCCAAAAGCACGCAACAACTCTCATCATAAAGGCACTTTATTTTTCATTATTTAATTTATTGATTTGTATGTGATCTGAAAGGAATTATTATCATACTAATTTTTATTCACCATATCAATATTTTAATTTTTTCTTAATATCTACTTATGGTATTTTATATAAAGTTCTCAAAAAAATTCTACTTTTATCTTTTTATTTTTTTTTACAAAGATTTTTGGCAAAAAGTGAGTTTTTCTTATCGTCGTAAATTTCACGATAGTCCCGTATTGAGATATTTTGAAGCAACGCCCGTCATCTTGAGCTAAAAACATCCCAATTGTCTTGTCAGCATGGTGGTGGTTGCTTTTAGTAAATAAGTTTAGAGGTATTATTATTATTTGTTTTATTATTTATTAGTGCCTTGTCACGCCCAAAAAAAACACAATTTTGAAAAATGTATATGTAGTATTTTTTATTGTTAGTCCGATTGGCACCAAAGTTTACAGAAACACGTACTCTCCAAGCTATGCTAGATTTTTCCTGAAAATTTCATCAAAATGGTTCAGCGGTTTCGGAGTCTATAGTAGACATAGACACGCACCCCCACTCTTACATCCACTTATACATATATAGAGAGAGAGAGAGAGAAGAGAGAAAAAAAGAGAGAGGAAGAGAGAGAGAAAGAGAGAAAGAGAGAGGGAGAGAGAGAGAGAGAGAGAGAGAGAGAGAGAGAGTACACAGACCGAGTGCTGACCGCTGGGAGAACTCCTCGCTGCGCGACTTATAGGTCAGTGTGAGACAGAGAAAGTATTCGGAAAAAAGAAATGATAACATTTGTCCATCATTGCATACATTAGCCGGACGAAGGAGTAAATGCAGATAAGAAATTATAATATACTGAAAAGAGATACATATATAGGAAACATACTGCACTTCGATGTGAAACGCTTGACAATTTTTCCAGACTGCTGGTGCTTATCGTAATATTATAAGAATCCAATGCGCATCTTGTGGGAGGGGCATCTCACCGGTCAGCTCTCAATCTGTGAGCTGTAGATAGCTCTGTTGTCTTAAACAATATGTAAGAGGCCGGTTTTGAAACAATTATAGTAACAAATTAGTAAATAGCAAATATAAATACATACATATAAAAATTAAAATTCATGTATGCATGCATAAAATTGATGCATATCTCTCTGATGCGTTGCTTTTGCATGGCAGATGTGGTCGACATTATCTCACAGGTATCTGTCATGCAAGGGGACGATATTGCGAGAGATTTGAAGATCATTTGGTATTCCAGCTAACCACGTTCGCACGCTGACGAGATCTAAGAAGATTGAAACAAGTGTCCGTGCGTTGGTGGCTAGAATGCCGGACTCCAGGGCAAAGTGTGCATCAATTTTATGCATGCATATATGAATTTTAATTTATATATATACGTATTTATTTTCTTATCTGTTGGAGATTTTTCAACGTACTTTTTTATCATTGGATATCGGTATGCCACCTGTTGGCGAGATGCTTGGATGCACACATATATCTGCGGTGATCTAGGATATGATAACTTACATCACATCTCCCTGACGCGTTGCTTTTGCATGGCAGATCTCGCCGAGATTTTCTCACATGTATAAGTCATGGAAGGGGACGATACTGCGGGAGATTTGGAGATCATTTGGCATTCCAGCAAACCAAGTTCGCACGCTGACGAGATTTAAGAAGATTGAAACACGTGTCCGTGCGTTGGTTGGCTGGAATGCCGGACTCAAGAGCGGAGAGTGCAATAATTTTATGCATGCATATACGAAATTTAACTTATATATGTACAGCTCACAGATTGAGAGCTGAACGGTGAGATGCCCCTCCCACAAGACGCGCTGTGAATTCTTATAATATTAGGATAAGCACGAGCAGTCTGGATAAATTGTCAAGCGTTACACATTGAGGTGCAACATGTTTCCTATATATGTATCTCTTTTCTGTATATTACAATATCTTATCTGCATTTACTCCTTCGTCCGACTAATGTATGCGATGATGAACAAATGTTATCATTTCCTTTTCCCGAATACTTTCTGTCTCACACTGACTTATAAGGCGCGCAGCGAGGACTCCGCGCAGCGTTCAGCACTAGGTCTGTGTACTGTATGTATCTATTTTCTAATCTGTTGGAGATTTTTCCACGTACTCTTTTATCATTGGATTAGCAAATATGATAAAAGACTTTGAATAAGTAATGTATAAAAGTTAAAAGTCCCTAGTTTTTAATTTTTTTTAATTATCTAACTTAAATAAATAACTTTAGGGGTAAATACAGAGTCTATATTTGCAATATAAATGAATTCTTTTCAACACCGTTCAGAACGCTTATAAAATTGTCGTTTATGCTAAATGATTGCACAACATTGCCCAACATTTCATAACGCTGAAATATACAGGAACACTACAGTATAATAGCTTGCCCGCTGAGATGAGTTAAAAAAACTTCACGTATAAGATATTCCCTTTTTATCGGTTCGCCATACAAAAAAGAAGGAGCGAAAGAAGTTTTTGCTACCATAACATTTCGCTTAATGTCTTATAAATACACATTAAATCTGTTTTTGTCGCCAGTATATTTCCCTCTCAGCCTATCCCCTCGAACCAGGGCACAAAAACAACAATACAAATAACCTCAGAACTTATTTATCTGCACATGCCTGGCGTAAGACAAAAGGGAGAGACATCAAAACACCAGTAGAAAAAAATATTCGAATGAACTAAATACATTTCTAATACATAAAATAAAAAAATAACCAACCCAGTCCGCTATGTATGCTCATGGTATGGGTTTTTAACTTTTTTCATTGCGCAAACTGCGCAGACAAGACAAAAGAGCGTCTGCGAGGGAAACAAGGTCAATCGCCGACGCCGGGTCAGGGCGCTGACCTTGGCGCCGGGCGTCGCCTTCAATATGGCATGGGCATCACCCTACCTTGAAAGAGACGACAATATCGATCTTTTCCATTTCCATCGGGGGAAAGCATTAGGAGGAATTACGCACCTGCGCACTGTGACCCCTCAGTCTAAAACTGAAATTACATTTCCGTCAACAACTTCGTATATTATACATACAAGTACTTCTCCCATCTTTTACGACGACCTCTCATCGACTCCTATTATACTTGCTATCGGTATTTTAATAGGTTCAGTGTGAAGATTTTCTAAAGGAATAATTTGCAAACGGTGCCCGTTGACTTAATCGAACAGGAGAAGGGAGATTATATTGTTTACCGCTTTTCTTTGGTGATTTTGTTTTTTGACGGTTGGGAAAATCGTTTCGGTGGTTGGTAAGCTCTGCGATGTGGAGCTGTTCGGAAAGTTTAGGTCGACGCCACCGCTCTCGCGCTTATTTGGAAAGTTCAAGGATCCTGTCTGGGTCAAGGCTTCAACCTACGCAACTCGATTTAGCCCGAATATATAGCACATAATAGACGGAGAGCTAGCTACAAAAAACAGCATCGATTTGGTACACGGCGTTTGAGTTCGTGAACTGTAAGAAAATACTTACTACAACCCCGAATGGCATTTCTGGCTGTTCGTTCAGGCCGCAAAAGAAAATTACAGCCAGTTTTCCACGACGAAAAATGTGCCGGAAAAACTGATGAGGTACACGCGTGAAAATTGATGCATGCTAATGTGAGAACCTCAACTAAGAGCGGTACACTAATGCCAGAAATGAAAAAGGTTGGGAAACCCTCGCCAGACGCGACTCAGAGATTCGGAAAATCCCTACGAAAAAACCGACAAGGTACACGCGTAAAATTTTTTTCACATGAATTTGGGGACCTTCACTAAGAGCGGTGCATTAATGCCAGAAACGGGATCGGTCGGAAAACCCTCGCCAGAAGCGATCCAAAGTTCGGGAAAATCAGTCAAAAAAAACGACATGGTACACGCGTGAAAAATTTTTTTTGCGCTTCTAGGGACCTCAACTAAGAACGGCAAAACAGTGCCAGAAATGTATCTGGTCGGAAAACCTTTTAAAAAAATTAAATAAGGTCGACGTAAATGTAAAATCGATAGCATTCGAAGTCGTTATCATCCAGAGCTTTTTCATTGACACCACTAGAAATATTGTTTTTTTCTACCCCAAATCAAAAAAAAAATCATCGCGATACGCTGAAAATTCGCTGAGTTATTTCATTTTTCGTAGCGCGTCCGATTTCAAGCCGCTTTCCCAGTTTCTGGCGTACCGCGCGGCCGGCCGCAACTCGTCTTTACAGCGCGATAACGCGCGTGTTTTTAATTTCAACTGTGGCTGGGGCAAGTATGTAAGCTAATAATTAAAATGAAGCCATATGAAAAAGCGAGATTATTAGCAGCCGTTATAGGAACATTTTTAACCTTATTTTTTTTTTTTTTTTTTGACAACGCTGCAATTTGAATAAAAAAGTACGTTGTTGATTTCAACATAAGACGATACTTTGAAGTAAAATTCTCACGGATTTTTCGTGCTCTCTCGCAGGTATATAATTGTATACTACCCTCCCGAAAAATGTGGGTCCGAGCAGGTAACATTTTTCGGCACGGGCCTTACACTATGACCTTGGAGGGAGAGCAGATGCTGCTTAACTCCGGCGCTGTTAGTCGGTGACTAACGGTCGGAGTAGAGTGTTGTATCTTTCGTTCGTTTTATTTCTTCCATCATGATTTCGAGTAATTCTCCAAAGAAATTAAAGTGTTTTTTAATTAATGATTGTGAAGTGAAAAGTATGAGGGATAAAAATAACTCTCCAATTATAAAATTCACGGTTGAATCTTTAGAAAAATGCCGTAAAGCATTACACGTTAGAAACGTGTTACAGTTAAAGTATAAAAGTATAGATTTGACGTCGGCTCACGTAGACACTTACGGTTATCACAGTATTTGCTACAAAAATGTTACTGCTCTATCGAGTAGTCAGTATGAAAAAAGTGAAAAAGTGAGGCCGTATCGCCGGAGAAGTTCTCAATTAGCTTCCCGCTCAAACTCCCCTATGGTGGATTATGATCAAGCTGAAGCAGGAACTAGTAAATCCTCAACGTCTACGACTGACAGGTAATTGAAGATTTTTTTATTTGCCTAATAGTACAAATTTCCCAAAAAAAAGTATTCAATCCGAGTTATATGCTGACATTTTTTGTAAAATGCACAATTTTAATCGTATGAAATTTATTTGATACTTCGATTAATAATTTGTAATCGAAATATCAATTATGTGGGAAATCCGATGATTTACAGTAGCAGAACATTTGATACGTTTGCCAAAATATTGTACCAACGATGGAAATTTTCTGAGAGCGATTGGGGACGCAGGTAGCAAAACTGTCTAGAAAGACACAGCTTGTTTACATTACCAAGTGGGTACTTGAACAGTTCATTTGCTGTCATGCTTTTTGTTTTATGCTATTTAATGAATTTATCAAATGAGCTTTTATTGTGAAAAAAGTGTACGCTAAATCTTTTTTGTATTTTAGCAATGACAAAGATGATAATGAGCCGCAAGGTGATGTTCTCATTGGCGAGGATGGAAAAGTCGTAGAACATGAGTGCGTATTTTGCGGTAAATTGCGAAAGCAAGTGCACGGTAAACGCGTTAAGATTAGTGTGTCACAGACCCAAGCATTCAAAGATAAAATCAAAGCAAATGCCAAGGAAATTAACGATAAAAAAATGATAGAATACGTAAATGGTCTAAATGATGATGATCCCATATTTTTTCACGTAACGTGCAGAACTGCATATTATAAATCGCATTCTCTTGCGCCAACAAAAGCTTCGTATGGCGAATGGCACGTTTCTCGAGAAATTTATGCGCGAGTTTATGATGAAATTTTTTTGTTGGTTTCGGAAAAAGTTATTAAGAATAGAGGACTCATTTTATTACCATATTTAGTCAATTGCGCTCGGACATTGCTTGAGACAGAATACAAGTCTGCTTTCGGAACATTTCATCAAATTTTCACCGCTTACAAATTGGAAAGTAAATTAGTTGCACAGTTTGGATCTGAAATCAAAATATTTACCGTTGCTAAAGAAAAACTGAAAATAATTACGAGTGCAGATAGAATTGAAATAACTAATGAACAAGTAACACAGTTAGTTAAATCTGAACGTATTTTAGAGTTGAGTTTACAAATCAGAAAAGAAATTTATTCCATAGAAAAAAAAACACTCCCAAAAGATATCTCAGCTACTGATGTTATCAACGGTGAGTGCCTAACTATTCCGCCTGGATTGTATCAATTAGTACAAGGCATGATTTGTGGTAGCGATCCCAGATCCGTCAAAAGCGAAAATTTGAAAAGGAAAGTCAAGTCGGTGTGCTATGATTTAATTTATAATGCAACCCATGGAGGGATTAAACCCTGGAAACATTTATGTTTAGGAATAGCCTTAAAAAGTATGACAAGTAGTCGTAATGTTGTAGATCTGTTAAATAAATTTGGACATTGCAGTAGCTATCACATTGTGGAGCAACTAGAAACCGAAGCAACGTATGCTTCAACTAATCGATCTGTCATTTGCCCGGATGATATCGAATTGCTAATAGAATGTTTCACTGGGGTGTCATTTGATAATTTCGATCGCTTTACAGAAACTAGTAGTGGAAAAGATACTTTGCACGATACAGTAGGAATAATATATCAAAATATTTTCGATAATAACAACTCCGAAATAAGGGAATTGTTGAGCAACGACATTAACCAATTAATGCTAGAATTTTATCCAGATTTTGATAGCTATTGCGATAATTCGGCCGTTAATTTGAATAATAGTGACACTAACACCATTGACCTTGAACCAGTGACATCGCCTCTTATGAAAAGACGTCGGTTTGAGGGTGTAGATACCCTAATCGATGATTATATAGGAAAACCAAAAATACGAGCTAATTTGTTACCGGTTGACGATGAGTTGAGAACGGTCAATGATACATCTTACAAATTTGCACGTATGCTAGATAAATGCTGGGTTATTTCAAAATTTTATGAAGTACCTAGAACGCCCATGTGGGTTGGATTTAATAGTCTAGTTGTTATTGATGACACCATCAAACAGAGAGTATCCTATTTAACGCCAATCAACGAGTCACCAACACAACGAAGGGTCGTTGCAGCAACGCTCAAAATGAGTGAACAAATAGCTAGAGAATGTAAACAACCGGAAATTCAAGTTTCGTACGATTTGGCAATAGCTAAAGTGGCTTTTCAAATTCAAGCTGATGAAAAATTTAAATCAATTTTACTAACTCAAAGAACCCCAAAGTACCAAAAGTTATTTATTCATCTTGGTGCATTTCACATACAGTGTGCTTATTTCAAGGCTACCGGAAAATTTATCGATGACTGTGGCTTAACGCATGTCATGGTAGAAAGCGAATTGTTAGCTTCTGGGTCTGTGAGTGGATTTTTGAGCGGGAAACACTTCAATCGTTGCAAAAAGCTGCATCCGATTGCTGCTTTGGCAATTCAAATTTTACATTTTGAGAGTTTCATTAAACTACATGACATGCAAATTAGCGATCAGCTTATGATATTAATCGTCAGCTTGAAATCTAAAAAAATAGACAAAAACTTCTTTGTTAATACAGCACACGCTGAATTAATTGACTTGATAAATCAGTATGAACAGTACGTACAAGAAACTCTCGACGGTAAATACGGTTTAACTCCAAAATTTTATTTAATGTACGTGGAATATATAAATAACTACCAAACATTTTCGCGAAGTATTCGTATGGGTGATTTTGATATGTACAAAATTATGATTAACAAACTCGCTGATTTATTTTTTGTGTTCAACCAAGTTAATTATTGTCGATGGATTCTTTGGTACATCGATCAACTTTTGAAAGTTTCACAAACTCATCCTTATATAGCCTACCAACTGCGAAAAGGCTTTTTTGGTATTAAACGTACCGATAAGTCATTTTCACGAATGCCTATTGATTTAACTCTCGAGCAAACTTACAATGCTGATGCAGGTAGACGGCTAACAGGAATCAATTGCTTTACAAATTCGATAAGCGCTCGACAAAAATGGTCTAAATCTCATTGTTTTCGATCAACATTGACTACGCATGTTCATACTGAAGCTGGTCTTAAAAAAAATCAAGATACGACAGCCGATTTAGAACCTCATAACATTATCAAAAGCACTGCCAGGGTAAAAAAGTTAGTTGATACTATAAAAAAGAATTATATGAATCCTTTCGATCCTGAAATCGACAAAACTTTACTTTATAACATCAGTACAGGGAGACCAGCTTCGGCCGAGATAGCTAATTTTCTGTCAAATGTAAATGTTTTGGGTACTAATTTAAAAAATGAATTCATTAAGGAATGTTCTGAGTCACCGGATCGTTTTGAAAAAGCAATCAAATTGAATAAAATTTTAAATTTCGTATCTGGAAATAAGAAACAGACTGTGAAAGTTACTGATAAAGAAAAGTCTATAAAAATGCAGAGAGATTTATTCGGTAGAATATTAGTGATTTCCTTGAAACATGAACCGGACGTTCCTAAAATTATGACATTTCCATTGACTCCACTGCCAACTTGTTTTTGTCATTTGGACGGATCGATTTACTCAACAGCAAAAAGCGCGCTTTTACATCGTATTGTAGGACCAGACGATTCAAGTACTATAACTAATTATAGATGTGATGTTATGATTATTGACGGATTTTTTTATCTGTATACTCTACGAGAGACTGACATTACATATGCTAAAATATCAACAAGTATTTTGAAAAAGCTCGTCGCCATAAAAGCTCATAAAATTCATCTGGTATTTGATCAATATTTATCGCCATCAATTAAAGACTATGAAAGAAACAAAAGAGGTATTTCATCAGACCGACAATACTTAATAACAGGGGACATGAGATTAAAATCCGCTCTGTCGACAGAACTGCGCGAAACTAACTTCAAGAAAGCTTTTGTACAATTTTTAATACGACATTGGCAACAGGCCAAAATGGCAGTCTTTTTCGAAAATAAAACAGTTTTCATAAATTACGATGAATGTCACGAGTTTAAGCAAGAAACTGGAAATGATGGTCTACAGTCGGTTAAACATTCTATTAACGCTTTGTTCACGGCACCTAGACATGAAGAAGCTGATACTAGAATAGTTCACACGGTTTGCAATCTCGATGAAAGTGGAAAAGTAATAGTTAAATGCGATGACACCGATATCTTTATTATTTTGCTTGGAAATATGCACAAATTGAAATTTGAATTAGAAATTAGTTTGTTATTTGGCGTTTCCGATAATATGAGATTTATTGACGTGACTCGTATGTACGCTGAATTAGGAGAAAAATTATGTAAAGCACTTCCGGCTTTCCATGCTTTCACGGGTTGCGACTATAATCCGTCGTTTTACAAAAAAGCAAAGATACGGCCTTATTCTCTTTTGTACAAATCAGAATCATTTCAAGTTGCTTTTGGTAATATGACTGACGAATCTATGGACCGTAAAAACGTGTTTTCTGAAATTGAGAAATTTATATGTTGCATGTACTCTCAGCCAAAGAGCTCAATTACAGTTGATTCAGCTCGACATGCAATATTTATGAAAAAATTCGATTTTAAAAATACTGATGAATGTTTTGCAAAATTAAATGCTAAAAACATTGATTCAACGATGATGCCACCTTGCCAAAGAGAACTATACCAGCAATTCCTACGGTCACATTATATTGCTGCTGTATGGGGAAATGTCGAAAAAAAAATTCCGACAGAGCTGAAACCTGATGAATGTGGCTGGAAGAAAGAAAACTTCACCTACGATTTTTGTTGGTTTGAAGGTGACCAATGGCCAGCACGTATCAAAGATATTATTATAGAAAAAGTTGCAGAAAGTAATGGTACATAACTTTTTCTATCACTTCATTCTACTTTTTTTTTTAACGCGTTATTCAAGGTATTTTTCATTTATAGATGAGACATCTGAGGGTGCAGATGAAGAGACAAATAAAAGTAACGTACAAGATGAAGAAACCGACAACGAATTTGATGCGGAGAGTGATACTGATGACAGCGAATGTGACGTGGAGAGTGAGGCAGATGAATGAATTAAAGTGATGTCATACCGATTGCGTAATTTTTACTATCAATGCGCAAAAACCAGCGATTCTGTAAAGAAAATGAAGCAGGAATATTCATTCTGTATTATAGTTGTATATTTAGGATTTTTATAATTAAGTATATATTTTTGGTATTGAAAAGCATTATTTATTTGATTTATGATTCTCCTGTATCTATAGCTATAATTTATTATCAACCGAGAAAATTCATAAATCTTTTCTTTCCATGCTGAGTGTTTAGTATATAATCTTCTATTTTATTTTTAATATACATACGCAGTTTAAAATTTGATTTTATACAAACATACATTCATTTAAGACATGTAAGAAATTGAAAATTAAATACGCGCGTTATCGCGCTGTAAAGACGAGTTGCGGCCGGCCGCGCGGTACGCCAGAAACTGGGAAAGCGGCTTGAAATCGGACGCGCTACGAAAAATGAAATAACTCAGCGAATTTTCAGCGTATCGCGATGATTTTTTT
This sequence comes from Amphimallon solstitiale, assembly GCA_963170755.1. Taxonomy (NCBI): domain Eukaryota; kingdom Metazoa; phylum Arthropoda; class Insecta; order Coleoptera; family Scarabaeidae; genus Amphimallon; species Amphimallon solstitiale. The sequence continues at coordinate 67,373,269 of OY720680.1, forward strand.
TTTGATTTGGGGTAGAAAAAAACAATATTTCTAGTGGTGTCAATGAAAAAGCTCTGGATGATAACGACTTCGAATGCTATCGATTTTACATTTACGTCGACCTTATTTAATTTTTTTAAAAGGTTTTCCGACCAGATACATTTCTGGCACTGTTTTGCCGTTCTTAGTTGAGGTCCCTAGAAGCGCAAAAAAAATTTTTCACGCGTGTACCATGTCGTTTTTTTTGACTGATTTTCCCGAACTTTGGATCGCTTCTGGCGAGGGTTTTCCGACCGATCCCGTTTCTGGCATTAATGCACCGCTCTTAGTGAAGGTCCCCAAATTCATGTGAAAAAAATTTTACGCGTGTACCTTGTCGGTTTTTTCGTAGGGATTTTCCGAATCTCTGAGTCGCGTCTGGCGAGGGTTTCCCAACCTTTTTCATTTCTGGCATTAGTGTACCGCTCTTAGTTGAGGTTCTCACATTAGCATGCATCAATTTTCACGCGTGTACCTCATCAGTTTTTCCGGCACATTTTTCGTCGTGGAAAACTGGCTGTAATTTTCTTTTGCGGCCTGAACGAACAGCCAGAAATGCCATTCGGGGTTGTAGTAAGTATTTTCTTACAGTTCACGAACTCAAACGCCGTGTACCAAATCGATGCTGTTTTTTGTAGCTAGCTCTTGGACTATAACGATCTGTGTGCAAATTTATTTTATTTATCAGAATAAATAATCGCATTTGCGTAAAAAAAAATTAAGTGTATTCACGTCCTGTTATTGCTCTTACTCTGTATTTTTTAATAAAACTTATATACATACATAGTAAGAGCAATGACAGGACAGTGCAATACATAGATATATATTAAACAAATCTGTCATCATGACGTAGAGGCTATATTGAATAAAAAGTAAATTAATAATAAAAATGTCAATAAGTAAGTAATTTAAGTAGAGTCATTGGAAAATTTTTGATTTGTCAAAAACGACTTCCAACAACATTACATCGCAACAATGCCGGCCTAAGTGTTTAATGACAAACATAGAAAGATGCAAACGCGAGTTGTGTAATTAAAAGTGAAAATGCGAGCATTTAAACTTAGAACAGCCGCTATTATCTATGAAATTTCATCAAAAGATCCTGAATAACCATTGAGAAGATTTACATAAATATATGAAAATCTCAAAAGAAGAATTATCGCGAATACAGAAATGAGTTGCCAAACCGTACCTACCTAACAGATATACATACGAGAGCCGACAAGTAGACCTTCAGCGAAACCAAATTAAATTCAATCATAAAAATAATAAATCTGAAGGAATTAACTTAAGTTATTAACTTAAGATACGTTTTTAAGAATATTACGAATGGAAATAATACCTAAAAATGAAGATAACAACCCCTGCATTATATTGGAGTCTTATGATCGTAATGATCGTATCAGCCTGTCGTCTAACGTCGTACTTACCCACATGTGCATAAATATTGGCAACAACGTTCGTTTCAATACACAGACTTTTGGCTCGCATGCAAGGTAAAGACAGACCGAACCTGTATATATGCCAAATTTCAGGAAGATAATATATAGGGGTTCCACACTTTGATAAATTTTGTAGGCGAAAAATACGATTTTTCAATGGTAATTATTTTTATTGGGAAAACTATAAATAACAAACTTAATATTAAAACTAGACACTATGATTAATAGGTAGCATGATAGGCGAAACATGTGTTATATTAATCAACTTTGAACGATGCAATTCCTTTTTACTTTCTTATACGTAGTATAAGGAAGTATTGTGATGATGAAAATTTTCGACCTCGAGATTTTTGCAGATGTCCACGTTTTGAGGTCCCCTGATACCAAAAAAGTGGTTTTTAAAAAATGTCTCTCTCTCTGTGTGTGTGTGTGTGTCTGTCTGTCTGTCTGTGTGTCTGTCTGTCTGTGACCACGATAGCGGTCAAACCGCTGGAGATATCAATTCCAAATTTTGTATTTACGTGTATAATCTCCCTCTTGAGATCTGATTAGTTTTTCAGTAAAATCGGTGGACCGGAAGTAGCAGTTTACTTCAGTATAAAAATCGAATTTCGCCAATATTTCGTCAAATACTAAGTTTATACAAATTTATAAAGAATTCATATGTACTTAAAATTAAAATTGAGAACAATTTTATTTAAAAAGTTTTTCGAAATTCCTACCGGAAGTAGGTCTTTTACTCTTATCGAAAATCGGTTTTTTGCGAATATCTCGCAAGTCATGCTTTCTAGGCAGGTACATTACGAGTATAAAAGTATTTACATGAAAATTTTAAATATCTTTTGTATAAAAAAAATTTCAAAATTCGGACAGGGAGTACCACTTTTACTCTTACCGAATAGCGGTTTTTTGCAAATATGTCGTAAATTATGCATTCTATATATATTTATTTAGAGTACAAAAGTATTTAGAGTTGAATTTGCAATATTTTTTGTATACATGAAATTTCAAAATTCGGACCGGAAGTAGCACTTTTACTCTTAGCGAGTAGCACTTTTTTTGGAATATCTTGCAAAGGATGCATTCTATAGCGATTTATTAAGAGAATGAAAGTACTTAGAATAGGATTTTGAATAATTTTTGTATAAAAAAAATCTAAAAATTGTATAGTTTGAAATGCTCATACGTATAAGAAAGTCGTGTGGTGGCCACACCACATTTTTTTGTTCGCTTTGTTGACGACTTTTCTTTGATGCTCGCCTAGAATCGCTTCTGTTATTCGTCCCTGACCGATTTGTTAAACTTTTTTTTATAATTAAAGAAAGTCTTTTTATTTTATTTTATTAGTAACGAAATGGCTCAGATCTTCAAAAACATGGTTTTTACTCTCTAAACGTCTCATTTCCTTTTTCTTTACAGCTTTGGTTTCCAAATTTTTTGTTTTAACATCCTTAGTAATACGGTCGTCCAAAAATGCAGATCCTACGTTTGTTTCTGACAGATACCAAAAGTGTCTCTTAGCAGCTATGAGGGCACTTGTTTGATGTTTGCATCCGGGTAAGTGCTCAGAAGCTGTAGTATATCCAAACTAATCTTTGCAGCCCATCGACTTAAATTACCTCGTGCCAAAAGCGAACACATATCAGCCTAAAAAAATGCGCTTTATTTCTTTTTGTTCTAGATATTCTTCAGGAATAACTGTTTAGTGAAGAGGATAATTTTAAGTGCATATATTACCTCTGCCATGCACTTCGCTTGATTCAGAGCCACTAGGATCCTGAAACTGAAGTCGTTGTTAGACCAATCTCTTTGGTACAAGAGTGAGAGTTGTAATAACTCTTTGCGGTCTTCTCTTGGATGACTTTCGTCTTTTAAAATATTTTGGTTGTACTTAACCATTTTCAGTCGCTTTTTTTCTAGAAAGCCATGAACGCATTGTCATATATGGCTTCATATCAAGTGAAGTCCACAGACTTGGGAACTACCGAAAAATCTGAATGTCAGGATCACTTGATGTTATGCCACAACATTTCTTTCAATATTAGTTCATCGGTGTGATGACGCCAAGCCAACCACAACAATGCTCATCCGAATTCCCTTTCAGTTCTGTTACATGCTCCTTGGATCAGTCCTATATTAGACGCTGTAATATCTCAGAAGCTGTAGCACATACAAAATATTTTTTTTGAGCCCATCGGACAATTTTAAGTACATATATTGCCTTTGCCATCCACCTTGCTTGATTCAGAGCACCTGGGATCTTGAAACTGAAGTCGTTTTTAAACCAATCCCCTAGGTACAGGAGTGAGAGTTAAAATAACTCTTTGACGTCTTCTCTCTGGATTCATTCCGTCTTTTAGGACATTTTGAAGGTAGTTAACAGTTTTCACTCGTTGTTCTTCTAAAAAGCCATGAACGGGACTTTTTTCATCCAGCATTGTCGTATATATGGCTTCTTATCAAGTGAACTCCACAGACATTGAAACTATCGAAAAATCTGGAAAGGTATGCCACAACACTACCCAAACACTTCTTTCAGCGCAACAGGTACACCAAGCAAATGGTCAAAATTTTTGCCAGTCATTGGAACTGCAACTCTATTTTCCAAAGTTTTGACACTGAGGGTAACAGTTTACTATAACCAATGCAAGAAATAGGTTATAACAATTGTACTTTTTGATAGGTGTGTTTATATTTTTTTAAGGAGTAGTGATCATTGACACAATTTGAAATGTAAAAAGCTAACACCAGTTGAAGCAAACTTATAAACTAATAAAAAGAAATAGTTTAGAAAATTAAAGGATCCACGATAAAAAAAACAGTTTTTTCCATGAAGAAAAGATATTACTGAGATAAAAAGGCCTTGAAGCAGAAAAAAATATTTTGGCACAATAAATTTTCATCTAAGAAAATAACTCTTTTTGGCGGACAGTTCTAAGGATAGAGCCAAAACTATTAGAAATAGTTTAATACAAGAAGTATTAAAATATTTCCATGAATTTATTTTCCATTAAAACAATTATTCCCTAAATAAATGGTTTTTTATTAATTACAACATTCTTTTTTCCAAATATGCAAACATTGATTGCTTCATTTTACAATAAATTCAAATTTTTTAATTTGTTTTTATATATTTACGAATGGTAAGAAATTTTATGAAAATTATTTAAATTTTTGCTCACGTTAGTATGAAAGATGATTTTTTGTGCTATATTCTGTAGAATAAAATAAGATATCTAAACTATCATTTACTACGTCTGACCTGTTTCATCAAAGAAGAAATTAAAGTAATACGTCTCCTAAGCCTGCTCCATTATAGTCAATATTTTAGCAACATATTTTTAAATGTTATTCTTTCAAGTCTATTATGAGTGTAATTTGGTATACCTGCTAGTTACTTTAACAATATTCAATCCAAGAAGAGACTTCTTAGTCCACTAACACAAAAATATTTTACGAGAACATGCCGTGAAACAAGCAAACCCAAGTTTTCAAAAACCCCATCACATTTATTCCCTGAAATTTTCGAAATGTATTGTCAACAATTTACAATATTTATCAAATATATGGAATAAAATTATTTCTATAATAACATATCTAAATTGCTATTTGTGTATGACCCTTTCCAACACTTTCTTCTGAGATATCATGCCTATTTTAAAATATATGAAAGATGTTTTACACAATTTTATAATTATCCTCTACCTAAATATTGAAGTGATCTCATATTGAAATGGTTGGGTATGTAAGACAATTATTTAACAAACATTTGATTTTTAAGATTTAATACAAATTATAGTAATTACGACAAACGTTTTAATATTCAATTAAATTAAATATTCCTAAAATATGAAAAGAATTGAAAAGCCAGCGCCATCTATGAAATAAGTTCTACAGCATAGGCATTAGCCATAGCGTAAATATCTCCAGAATATTAAAAAAAACTAATTATTTAGGAGTGATATTATAAAATTGAAATTTATATTTTTAGAAAAAAAACTCATAAAATATGTGTACATACTTCTTACCAAGAATAAAAGTTATTTCAAATATAAGTAGAAATAAGCAGGTGATACGTACGGCATCTATTGTAAGATTCGTAAAATTTATCGGAACTAGTATTACAGTTATCTATATTTGTGTTAGAAATCAAAATGGAAAATAACAGGAATCTATAGTTGCATTCTATTATATTTATAGCTACCGAACATAAGATGGTACTATGATATTGCATATTACACACACGACAACCATAAATGGTGCGCTCGCTTATTATACAATTGTTACCGACAGGGTTCGGCCATGTTCAATTTACTAACGTCGAAAACATTGTGAGCACGTGGAAAATTGACCAGTATTTTCGCATTTTTCGCAATATCTACTGTGTTTCCAGCAGCTGGCTGTACGGAATACTGTGCCAGAAGCAACACAGAACCATTTCAAATAACTGCCAGAGCATTTTAGCACGTAAGTCACTTAATAATTTATTAAAATGTTCACCACTAGACATATGTAACGATACGCCTGTAAACCGGCATGCAGATCTGCATTTCTCTTGTACGCATACAAATAATAAAGACCGATACCTGTTAGAAATATCACGGAAGTGCTTTAAAATTAAGGACAAACCGAAACTGTGCAGATGGTTATTTATAAATTTGATGACTACGACCAATATGCACGTTTTCATAATATTGCGTAGTGATGGGTTTCATGCTATTATTATCCCTAAATTAAGTTAACAGAAGCATTGTTTTGCTTGTTAAGTTCATTAACTGTAATTCCAATAGTGCATCGTCTTTTCCTGGAAACTATTAAAGGTTTATTCACAGCATGGCGTCACATTTATAGGTTATACTAGTCACTGGTGTCTAATTTAAATTTGTTTACGTTGACAAATTTATCAAACGCCCTACAAACGCGTGTAATTCAAAAGTTTTAACATTTTTGTCTCCAAATACTTGATTTTATGAACAAGATGAAGAAAATATTTTAATCATATTGGAAATATTAATCTATATTGACATCCAACAGTAAAAGTTTATACGATATATTATACAATTTTGTAAATAGGATCATATTTAACATTACATCCTGAAGATTTAAATATTCAGTAGTTAAAGCTGGCAATTTTCGCCTCCTATAGAATACAATTACAATTATATTTATTAAAAAAAGTACGTAGGTACATGTATTTTCACAAAATTATTTGTACTTCTAATTAGAAACTGAAATAGCCCAATGATATGAGGTTGTATGGCAAGCTGTAGGGTCGTCAGAAGTCTTGTATTTATAAATTCATATACCTAATTGATAAAGCGTACAAAATTGGGGCACGGATACAATGTCTATTTTGAGCAAGATAATACTCCACACTTGTTGACTACACCTCTTGAAAGTGCGGATATCAATGCGATAGCGAATCTCTGGCCAAAATTAGATAAAAAATCGGAGTTACAAATATAGACTTGCTGAAGAAAACTTACGTCTAAAATATAAACTGCGTAAGGAATAACACAAACACATTATTAACGACCAATTAAAATATTAATTTACCTATATGAATTTAAAAAAAAAATTTTTATTGGAATATATGGATATAAATTTAGATTTTTGAGCATAATAATTGTTACCTTTGGTCGGGATTTCGTATCTGGCAATGCACATCATCAAATGTTTAATCATGTTCATTTACGTTAACAACTAAACACTTGAGTTCTTGTATTGGTAATACCTAGTAAACAAACAGTTTGAATGTCAAATATTTTCTTTTCATAACCTAAATACCGAAAATGGAATTCAAATTTCCTTTCAGATTACCATTACAAATTCTAAGTAGCAATTCTAAATAAAACATACTATTTTATATTTTGGCGCCAACATCAAAAAGCAGCATTTGTTTCACCTTTCATATAAAAATATACGCTCGCCGAGCTAAAACAGGAATGTACAGTCTCCTCTACTTTTTTTGGGATTGTTATCAAATTCTGGGAATAGTTTGTTTTACGATAAAAAAAAAGATACATATACCAAAGGTCAAATTCTAATAGCCGGGATATTAGCTGAACTTAAATAGAACTTGTTTTTCCCAACAGAATCAAACATTTTGAGGAACTAACTAAAAATAGAAACTGCATGTTAATGTTCTGATGCATTAATGTGGAAATGTATGGGGCTTTGAACAGTCATCGTCTTTTAAAATCATAAGTGAATACTGAACAACAGTATCATCGTAAATGTATCACTGGCAAAATCTAATGCGAGTTATATGCTATATCTCAGAGGATATGGTATCATGATTGAAACTGTGCCAGTGCCTATACTGCCTATACTAAAACCGTTAAAAAACTTTAGCATATTAGGAAGATTATGTTATAGGAACTTGTGGCGGTTATTCAATCAACACTTACTTTCTTAGCTATACCGTACTAATTTTTTTCTACTCCCATACTTTAATTGTATTATTAGATATGCCGAACCTGTACTTTAATGATGTCCATTACGATACAGATTTTCAAGATGATACAAGTTTATATCCAATAGGAATACAGATTTTTCGTTACGATACAAGTTTATATCCAATAGGAATGCGACATTCCGATATTCAAACAATATTCAATATGGCGACCGCATATCTGACAGATATACAAATTAAATAAATGTGACAGTTCTCTGCAATTTACAAGTAAGTACTTAAAATTTGTGCTTTTTTTGAAAATATAAACGGTAAAAATGAGGGATGACAGTGAAATGTAAAATTTGAGTCCACCAGAAATTATGGAACAAGCCTTAGTAACCACGAACAATTTATTATTAGCTAAATTCGCAAAGGTGCATGGAAAATTTTAACCTCAATTTATGAAATGGAATGTTCAAAAAATAATGTTTTATTATGGGGTCGTAGTAAAAATAGTGTATGCAACTCGCATTTAATGGCTATTAAGACACTCGTATTCATTACAATACTCGGCTTCGCCTCGTATGGTAATTTTCTTACTCGTGTCTTAATAGCTATCATAAATGCTCATTGCAAAATATACTATTAATGCAATTTATTAAAGCTCTTACATGGTCAGAATAATATTCATAAGAATGGCTAAACATACATTGTTTTGCTTCCCGTCAGACAATCGTTATTCGTATTGAGAGTTATGATATTTTAACTTAAGTTTGTACTGAGAAAATAAACATGTGTAAAATGTAAATCATTCTATAAATTTCAAACTTAAATATGCATGTATTTCACAGACAATAAGTTAAAAAAGAAAACTAAAAAATATGCAACATTTAATGCTAATAATTAATTATCGGGGATTTTCCTTTAAAAAAAACGAATCATATGCCTTTGTTGGACAATTAAAACGAATGATACACCAAATAAAATAGTTTTAGAAGTCTACTTTATAGTTAAGCATTTTATCTGGTGTATCAATCATTCTAATCATCCAAGAAATAAAGGCGTTATTGAATCGTCCTTTTTTTATGAGACACCTTGCATTTAAAAATCAAGCAGTTGGATGAGCACAGAATTAATAATTAATTTTATTCACAAAATAATAATTTTAACTTTTTAACCCGCAGTTCATTCTGCAAACCCCGTTCCATAATCAGTTTCTTTGAAATGGTCGGAGCAAATAGTACTGGTTTTAGGGTTAAAGTTATCAGCCCTTTTGCAACGCGTTCATTGTAGGTGCCACTAATTTTTCGCTCATAAATGTCCGTGAAGCATAGTTTTTCTTTGCTTTTTTAGTTGCAGCAGACAAACTTTTATCTTCTTAAACAAAAACCCTTTGAGTGTGTTACTTCAGGTCCGAATTTTGAGATTTTTTTTATACAAACATTATTCTAAATCCAGCTCTAAATACTTTTATACTCTTGCTAAATTAACATAATAATAATTGCTATTCGATAAGAGTAAAAGTGTTACTTTCTGTCAGAATTTTAAACATTTTTTAATACAAAAAATATTGAAAATAAAGTGTTGAATACTTTTATATTCATAATGTATCTGCCTAGAAAACGTGACTTCTAAGATATTCGCAAAAAACTGATTTTCGATAAAAGACCTACTTCTGGTAGGAATTTCGAAAATCTGATAAAATTTTTCTCTAATTCGCTTTTGAGTCCATTTGAATTCTTTATAAATTTGTTTAAACTTAGTAGTTGAAGATATATTGGTAAAATTTCGATTCTTTCGCTGAGGTAAACTACTGCTTTCGGCCTACTGATTTTACTGAAAATCTAGTTAGATCTCAAGAGGGAGATTATACTCTTAAATATAAAATTTGAAATTGATAGGTTTATCTGTTTGACCGCTATCAGAGAGAGAGAAACAGTTTTTTAAACATCTTTTTCGATGTCAGATGACTTCGACCTCGAGATTTTTGCAAATGTCCACGATCTGCAAAAATCTCGTGGTCGAAAATTTTCACCATCACAATGCACAAACAGAATCATTGTTCAAATTACAAACATCCACGTTAAACATAGCAAAATTCCAATATAATATAAAGCGATAGCAAAGAACGCACCGTTAGGTTGGTGCATGACGTCACGGATGTCAGTAACTGGTAACGTTGGAGAATAGGGAGTGGCTCTCCTAACAGTTTGTTTATCGTTCTTGGACAACTTCACGGCTACGTCACGTTATTCCTGTATTGTTTTTGCCTTCTGCACAATTATTTCTCAATCTGTCCCACTTCTTGTTTGACGGTTGTTACTTTGGTATTTCTAGTTTCCTTTATATCCTTTTTAACTTGGTCACGACATCCAGTCCGTGTTTCTGATTCGCTCTATGGCCAGCTCATATCGAATTGATAATTGTTTTTATTGTACTTTCATGTTTTATTGTGTATATACCTTTCAAAACATGAAATTAACTGTCCTTTTATGTGCCTCACTTTGTCCTCTTCTTCTGATAGCTGACGAATTTCATACTTTGGAACTCTTCTCCATCCTTTTTCGGTTAATGTATTCTTCTAATTATCTTCCTCTTGTATTCTTTATGTCTTTCGTTTCCCCGCAGATAAAAGTAATTCTTTCCGCTGTATATGTGACAATTGATTTGATGATTGCTTTGTATATATTAGTCTTAGTGTTATGGTCAATCGTTCTGCCTTCAGTAGCTTTTTGTATTTGTAATGTGCTTAATTTCCGGTTTGACTTCTGCACTTATTTCGTTACTAATTAATAGGTGTTTGAATTTATCTACCCCTTCGAATTTAATGTTTTCTAGTGATGAGCACTATGTACCATTTTGACTATGGAATAACATCGAATAAAATTAATCAACTCTTTACCCACAGAAGATGCAATTAATTCTATAAAATAGTTAATCTAGTGGTTCACTAATAATTATTGACCGGCTATTTAGGATACGATTGTTGTTGATTTTTAATAAAATAAGCCGGCGCTAGAAACGGATGTCGCAGTTTATTATTGTATGTGTATAATTGTTGAGCCAAACACAGATTTTCTGATATTAAATTCTAGAAATTCTATAATACACTATATTTATAAATAAATCTCAAAAATAAACATATAACTTAAATAACATAGAGACACTAGGTCTGTTTCTTTTTTCACTTTCCTTTGAAAAAAGATTTCATTTTGTATTAATTACTGTTGGTTATTACTTCGAAGAAGAAAACGGCATGTTCTGTACATACCTACATGAAATGAATCGTTCGAAAAGGTGATTGGTGAAATGCAACCATACTAAACATCTTAATAATTTTAATACTTCTATGAATTACGTAAAAATATCTTATAGAAATTCTAACTGCACATAATGAAAATAAAGACATTACTACTACCACCAAATTAAAACATAAATGCTTGGTTTGTTTCACCTCAAATCGACAATACATTTCTTCTAAATCTAGTCCGTCGGCTCTATACAATTAATAGATTGAAGAATACACTTATTTAGATACTGAACGCGTTTTAAATTTTGGACGTTTGATTTGGTTTATGAAAAATTCATTCATTAGGGAAAAAAAGGTGTAGTGTTTGGTCATGCTTTCCAAATGTAATTTTTTTTTATGTTAATGGTGAACACAGCTGAGTGATTTCGTCCAATTACGAAGTAGAAAACGATGCGTTCGCTCGGACAGCATACCAGCTGCAAAATAAGTATAATTAACCTTGAATTTATATTGTAGATGCTTTAAAATGAGGCTACCTACCATCAGCAAATCACGGATATGTGATCTTTTTTTTTGTTCAGTATAATAATAGCTGCCGAATTAAAAGATTCCCCTGTAAAAGAATAATTGTTATTATATTTTCTAGTGAATGTAGTAGAAACTTTTATAGATCAACAATTACTTGGTTTTATATGCTGCTTTACAGCCAAATCCGCGGGGGGATTAACATAAATAATATTTGCAGTGGCTGTCATATAAATATATATATTGTATATTTTACCGTAAATAGCCGAAATCCGTTTTTACACGTACTTACTAGTAAAAATGCGAAATAACTACGAGCATTTGTAATTTCGCGTTCTGACTAGGAAAGACACGAATTAAAATTTTAATTCGGCTATTTACTGCAGCTTTCAGTTAGAACTCGTTCTAACTACACGTATAACAGTAACTAACCGAAATGCCATTTTTCTTTTCTTTCTTATAATAAAACACAATTGATTTCAAGATTATTTATCGCGTTGTGAAATAAACTGACTTATTTATTATTACATAGGCTACTATTATGACATTTTGAATTGCATAACACTTGCTTTTTTTTACTGAGACACTTTTTTGTGCACTTGCACATGAAAATTTCTTGGCTGGATCCTGATACAGACGAAGCCGCATGACGTAAAGATATTTGCTTATCCTTCTTTACTACATCAATGTCAATAAATTTTTGCTTACAAATATCAAATTCTGATCTGGTGTACAGATGATTTATAACACCATCTTTAGTACCTAACTGGTACATGTCCGCATCGAATCCATCTTTAGCTTTGTCAACGTTGGGAATAGATATTGTGACGTTGTCGCCCATATTAGCAGGAGGGTATACGTTTTATCACTGAAAGATATCATCTTTTTAGCCTATTGAATTAGGGGATGGCTTGCTTCAAACCGTGTTGCTGTAATGTTATCCTCAATTATACAATTCAAGCAATGGTCTCGATTAAAGTTAGCTTTTTAGATAGCACCACATTTAAAGCATAATCTAAATTATATTACCTCTGGTTCTCTTTCTTCATTTTCATACTCTATATTTGAATCTTCTCCATGAATTTCCGCCATGTAAATTTTGAAGTCACCAATAATATTTTCCAAATCTTCTTCCCTCTCTAAAGAAGAAATAACGTCAATAGGCAAAGACGATGTAGTTAACCCAACCCTCGACTCGATGCCAAACATAGTCTTATATGGAGTTTGCTTAATGCCTGAATGAAACGCACGGTTTTTCATAAACTACAAACGGTAGACCTTCTGACCATTTAGCTTAAATTCGTTTATAACGCAGTTGACAAATTCTCGGCCGATGTGTTGTTACTATGTAATATGCACGGCGCTCCAAACGGCAAAAATATTTCGTTTAATTTATAAGCTATTTCTTCTGCTCGTTTACATGTCAGAGTTAAACTTGGTTATTATTTACTATGTCAAAACGGTTCACGCGTCGATACTGCAATGTCAGTTTCAGCAATCAGCGCATAGATCATTCATAGACCGATTCCTGCTCAGTTACTGGTATGCGTGTAGTTAGAACGGGTTCTAACTGAAAGCTGCAGTAAATAGCCGAATTAAAATTTTAATTCGTGTCTTTCCTAGTTAGAACGCGAAAATACAAATGCTCGTAGTTACTTCGCATTCTTACTAGTAAGTACGCGTAAAAACGGATTTCGGCTATTTACGGTAACATATATACTGTGTGATATATTTGTCTAGTAGCTTTTTATATAGACAGTAAAAAAAACGACTACCAGGATATATGGTGAATTCGCCAGTAGTCTGTCTTTTTTGATGAACGTCACCTTTCAGCTTTAATAACATTGAGGCGTGCTTTCCATATTATATTAAAAATTAATTCTTGAGAGTGAAACAAATATATTTAATTACGGTATTAGTAAGACAGAGAATGTTTAGGATGAAGCATAGTTTTTTCTTTTTTGATTTTTTTGAAAAAGAACATATTTGGCAGTAGTCGACCACTTACACGTCGGTAGTCGGCCATTGATACACCAGTTGACGGCCTAGTCAATTTTCACCAGATCCGTGTAAACTTTTTGTGCCCTCATATTAATCGTTCCGTTTTGTTTTGTTATTTGTCTTTTCAATGAAAGTGAGTAAGTAAAAGGGTGAAATCAGTAAATAAAAAATTAATGTACATTTTCCGCTAAACAAATAAGTGTACAAAACCAAAAACAAATTCTCTATAAACAACAAAAAGCACACTAAACCCCTAATAGTCATAAAAATAAAAAACAAACATTATTTTCTGATTCACAAGAAATAGAAATGAATTCTTGAGGGAAAAAAATTATAACTATAATGAGTGTCCTACAAGCTTAGTACCATTTAAAGGAAGCTTCGTTTCCACCTTCTTCGGCATCACTGTACAATTTTTCATCGCAGACACCGCACTTCTGCTAGTTCCACGTTTGGTTCTTGGTTTCTTTTTATTTTGGTAAAAACTTTTTTCTTCGATGTTGTGTTCTTTTTGGTTTCAGATTCATTTCCTTTCCGTTTTTTTTTATTTTTCTTTCTCCTCTTTCTTTCTCTCCATACTTTGGCAGATATGGCGCTCGTGGGATGGTCCCGACTTGGATTTCTTAGATTGTTCCTAGTATTTTGGGATACTTTAAATGCTTTATGAAATATATCTTCGGATGCTTGGCCGTGTGCTAAGTTTTCCCTCATCTAATATTACTTGTCCACTTATCCTTTATCCAGTTTTTCTTTATATAATTGTTCATTTTCCAAATTTTCTTCTCTAATTTTTTTAAGTTATTTTTTTCTTTATTAAGGTTTCCTTCGTCTAATTATCCATTCGGCTATATTTTTTTTTCACTTTCAACACTCAAATATGGACCTGGATCAATTATTCGTGGCTTGTTGGCAGCTCGTTCCTTGAACGGAGTGTTGCTCGAGGACTACCGAAATGTTTGCAAGATGCTCGGATTTTTGAATAATTTTGTACTGCCTTCAACGCCTTTTGCATATTATCCTCAGAATATGCAAAGAATTTCCGTTTTTGGTGGTTTGCCATCTTCTGAAGATGAGTAATTTCAAATTTTTGGTCCGAAAATAGCACTGAAAAAAACTTACGGCCGACAAATCGCAAAATCAGCATTTGACATCTATGCTAGTGGTCGGCCGATACTTACAATGTTGCAAAACGTTTTCTGTGCCCACGGCCGATACTGGTGTTGAGAATGAGACGAACATGTATCTGAATAGGTAAGTACGAGAAAGATGAAAATAAAATTTGAATAATGTGCCAGTAGTCGGCCTGGGGGGGGGGGCGACTACTAGATACTGGAGTAAATCTTTGTACCAGTGACTGGCCGTGCCTTTTTTAACTTCAAAGTTAATAAATCGGCCCTTTTTGGCCGAATAGAAGTTATTTCAAACTCTGTTCATCCCCGAAAACCCACCGAATCGGGTTTAATAATAATAAATAAAATTTGACTTATTTATATATTTCCGGCTACCTAAGTTTACCACTTTTTAAATATCTCGGTGCTCCAATCAGCACACGCGCGCGCAAATTATAGGAATAAAATATTTATATACGTGAATGAGAAATTTATATTCGCACTGTATGAAGACGTAAGATATCTGCTGTGTAGAGAAGTAGCATAATATTTACCCAAATTTTAAGAAACCAGTGGCCGACTAGTGGATGGTGGCCGGTTACAGGGGCGCTTACCCTATTTCGTTAAAATCTTTTCCAGGTCTTTTTCCTAAAATGCGGTAAAATACCTACTATAATAAATTTCTCAAATATTTTTAAACATCTGGGAAAAATAAATCTTTTAGTACTCTGTTCAAATGATTCTCCATCTTTTTTTTGTTTTATTCCAATTTGTTCGTTGTATTTTGTTGATTTATATCCTCCTCAACATTTATGGAATTTTGTTTATTATTTTTAGTTTGTTTTTGAATAGTGTTTATTTCGTGTGATTTTTTTGGATTTGTTTTAATGTTACTGTGCTGACTAGAGTGACTAGGTTAAGTGTAAGAATAGTTGTAGTTCAACTTCGCCCGTTTCAGTACAGAGTCTGTATACTTACATATTAACTAAACAATAAAGTTAATTTATTATTGAAATTATTATTATTAAAATAAGAAAAATGAACCAATATTTTTAAGTTCGACGTTCAACCGCTTTGGAAATAATAAAAAGCAAATAGATTAGTAATAAATTTAGAGAAAACTGAACCTGTATTTTTTGAGTAATTTGGATGCCATCATGATAGAGTATGCGTCTGCTAGGTCACTTGATGATTTGAACGCTACTGCAATATGTCGGCGCTCGATCTAGCCGTCGCCATCTTGTCTAGTAAAAATTAATTTAGCACAGTAGTAGCATTCAGAAAACACATGAATTAATTAAAATTGAAAGGTATTCACAGTGCCGATAAATATCCTAGCAAAAAGTGCTAATATAATAGTGTTAATTTTATGTATCTTAAATTTCAAATAATCCACATAACAATCATCTGTAAAATGTTAGTGTTAAATATTTATGGACACTATACATATATTGTAAATTACATTTACCTGGGTGTGAATTATAAAATAATGACATATCATGATATCATAATGAAACCCAATAAATTTCACAATACCATGTTTGTTTAATATTTTCGCTGTCAGAAATTATGTATAGTCCAAAAGTAGTAGAAGTACGCATGCGCCAGCAAAAAAGTAAAATTTACTTATACATACATATGCATATACAGCCCATTCAATGACTTCTGAACTAGCCACAAGCTCTAGCGGTATTCGCTTATAACGCCGTAACTCCTTTAAAGTAGACAGTTGGTAGTAATATTTTTCAACTAGCGTCCTCCTGTGTATCTAATTAACAGTGTTTAAATAAGATTTAATGGATGTCGCTTATTAATTTTCTTTTATTGTTAATGATTTCGCTAATTTCATTGTTTCTTGCCTTTCCTCGCCGATTAGCAGTCATTTCAAGTGAAAAACATGATTTAATACTTTACTAATATTCAAATATTAAAATGAACTGCAGTTTCTACCAACTTGTTCATTAACAAACACTGTATTCAAATAAAACACATAATAAACAGTATTTATCTAGGTGTTACAACGTAGCATAGGCGGTAATCATATATCAATTAGGGAACCAGGATAAAAAAAAAAAATAAGTAAAAGGGTACACTAATATGAAATAAGTGATAACTTCTAAGTACAGCGGCAGTTATATGTATATCAAGATGATATATAATTTCTGCCTTCGCTTGCTGAGGGAAGTGAGATGATATTTTTGTTTTTCTCTCACCGCTGCTGTGTTGGAATATAACTAAGGATATTTTGTATGTTTCGATTCGATGATTTGTGATCATGTAATGACCGAATTATACTGTCTGTACCATACAATTACAAATCTTCTCATACCTCTATGTATTTTCTGAACAAATTAGTTCATTGATAATGCAGAATAATTAAAAATAAGACCCTCTTAAAAGGATATGTCAACAATACACATTTATATACCTTCTTACAATGCACTAAAAGCATTTATATTTAACAATTTATGTATTATACAGGGTGGTTGGTTTTTCATTGTCCAGCCTATATCAGCTTTATTATCAAAAATTCAAAAAAATGTTAGAGGAAAATGTTTTTTATCTCGAAATGGTCTATCATATTGCATTATTAGTAATCTTTCATAGCCTACTGATTTTTAGCAGCGATAATCAACTTTAATTTCTTAAATGGAACACCCTGTATATTTTCTATAAAAATGAATCCTCATTAAATTCTGTTTATTATGATACGTCACAAGTTGGCATATGTGTAGCAATTGTCTACGGAAACGAAATAATAAGAAAAAGTATGGAAAACTAAAATTTGCTATTTCTATTATAAATAAAAAAAAATTAAATACTAAATAGTAAGTAATGTGTCTTATAATAATTGTTGAAATTGTCCACCATTACATTCTAAACATTTGTCGGCTCGCGTAATTATGTTCCTCCTGGCGTTTTGCAGCATTGCAGGTGTAATTAGCAAGCAAGCCGTGGTAATTTTATTCTTCAGTTCCTGAAGATTTTGAGAAGGAGTATTATAAACTTGGTTTTTCAAAAACCCCCATACAAAAAAATCAAGAATTGATAAATCAGGCGATCTGGCAGGCCACAAAATTGGTCCTCGGTTGCCGATCCAGTTTTGACCAAATTCATTTTGTAGATAATTTGTTACTGCAGCTCCATTATGAGGTGGGGCGCCGTCATGTTGGAACCATAAGTTTCGTCTTAAAGCTAATGGGAGATTGTCTATGTAGTCTTGAAATTCATTTTGTAAAAATAATAAATATCGGTTCTGAGTCAATGTTCCATCGTAAAAATATGGCCCCAAAATTTCATTGCCGACTATCCCTACTCATACATTAATTGAAAATCGCACCTGCGCACGAGCTTCAACAATTACGCGAGGGTTTACATCGTCCCAGTAATGTGTATTCTTTTTATTAAAAATTCCATTTCTGTGAAAATTAGATTCGTCTGTCCAAATGATATTATTTAAATAATGTCTTCCCACATTCACGAGCCATTCACAAAATATTATTCTGTTGTTGGGATCATTAGCATGTAGTGTTTGGACTAAATTTAATTTAAAAGGCTTTAGTTTGTGCAATTTTAAAACATTCATAATTTCGTGTCTTGGAGTATTCAAATCAAACGCTGCTTGTCTTGTAGAAGTTCTTGGATTTGCTCTAAAGTAAGCTAAAATAACAACTTCATTACCGTGGTTGTTTCCTCGTCCATTTTGAATATTATTTATACGCCTTGAAAAGGTGCCAGTTAACCTCAGAGAATTTTCTAAATTTTGAAAAGTATTTACGTGAGGTTGTCTTCTGTCAGGATATAAATTTTGATACAAGATAGCAGCCTGACGTTTATTGTTGTTTGATCTGTGAAAACAGCACAGCATATCAACTTTTTCACTGTTTGTGAAGCCCATGTTCATTTTTCTTATACAAAGCACTAACGTTTTCTTAGTTAAATAAGAACCGCAATACCTTTGTCACTTCTAACTGACTTATGTCAAATATTTACAGGTATAAACAACAGAATATCACTGTCGACTACTATAATTTCAGAATAACAAAACACTTATCACTATATTAATCCAAATGTGTGACCGCGGTTTCGACCAACATGGCCATTAACGAAGACACACAAAATGTATGCTAAAAATTTGGTGTTAGGCGGTAATTATAAAGTAGGGGGGATACAAGGAATAATATATAATACATTGTAATAACTATTAGTTAATTATAGGGAAAACCAGAAAATAGAAATTTGACTACAGTAAAATGGTAAAATGAAATAACCTAAGTACAACAGGTAAACAGAGGTGTTATATCAAATCAGTCTGATCGTTAAGCAATATAATATCTGAATTGCGGGAGGATTTGAATATTTCTAGGGCGTCTAGGAGGTTTAATTTCTTACCCTTCTCGGCGAAATGTAAGATTTTTACGAAACGAACTATAATTTCGTTTTTCCCATTATTAGGCATAATTTAAAGGCAGCTCCCTACTTGTTATACATCGTTATAAAGAGAAATGTATTTAGAATCATATCCCGTAAAAATATACAGGCTGTTCCATTTAAGAAATTAAAGTTGATTATCGCTGCTAAAAATCAGTAGGCTATGAAAGATTTCTAATGATGCAATATGATAGACCATTTCGAGATAAAAAACATTTTCCTCTAACATTTTTTTGAATTTTTGATAATGAAGCTGATATAGGCTGGACAATGAAAAACCAACCATCCTGTATACGTGTGATTATTACTAGCCTTTCAACTTTTTTGTAATGTCTTTTTTTTTAACCTGTTAGCGTAAATTTGTCTTAATTACGCAATAGTAATTTAGTGAAATTCTTCTACATTAAAAAGATGGCTTTCACCGTTTAAACGTAAGCGGCAATCAAAATGAATTCAATGTAAACTTGCACTGGAGAGAGGAATTTCGTGAAAATATGTATTGTATGTAATGCATATACATATCTATATATAATTTAAGCATTTTAAACTGTAGTAATTTCTCTTGAACATACGCATTCGTTCGTTACATTTTTCTGGCATTATACATTTCGTTGTTAATTTGTGTATACAAGATTTTTGGCAGTTGAACGACGAAAATTTCATTCTAGGGTCTTAGTTCATAGACATAATTTTCACTACCACAATGACGAAAATCATATCAGATGGTGTGTCAATGTGTGGGGTGGAATCATTGGAACGCTAATGGTACCTAGGCCTTTTCGCTTTAAGAGTAGGTTCTTATTTTAAGTAATTAAAATTATTTAAACGACAGCGAACAACGATGATGTTTTAACTAATATGTACTGTCACTGTCAATTGATCTGTTTGAAGTAATAATAACACCGCCAAAGCCTTGTTTGAAAAATAAATTGCAAGAAATTAATGTTTAAAATTAAAGATCCTAAATTACTAAAAAACTATAAGGGATAGGTGCTATAGAAAATTCGAATGCAGTTTTAAAAACAATTAAAATTGGATCCTAAATATTGTAATAAATATTCCATTTAAAATAAGAATGCTATTTGTCTTTAATGTTAGTCAAAACAAAATATAATGTAAAATAATGCACTCAAATATGTAGGACAGCAATGTCTTTTAAATTTTGATCTAACAAGCATCGATTAATTATTAGGAATTTGAAAAGAAAATTTTTCGAAATTCCGACCGAAAAAATAGGACCGGAAGTAACACGTTTACTCAAAGGTTTATCCTATTAAGAAGATAAAAAGATTAAAAACTTAATTTTTATCAACTTTTGTATACCAAATTTGGAACGCACATACGTCTCAGAAAGTCGTGTGGTACCCACACCTCCTCTTTTAATTATTTATATATTTGTTTTTTTAACACAATTTGTAATTCGAACTACTAGTAGCATACTTGGCAACAAATATGTATGTGTGTTTATGCAATAAAGTTTATTATTATTAAATGGAACATTCAAAATTTTTCGTCTGAGATAATGTTCAGTTATTTAAACAAATACTTGCACTACTACTTGGAACCGTTTCGAAGTGATTTTCCCCTCTGAAACTGACGTTTACATTGCTTTCTAAAACATGGAGCATATTGTGATTTTACCGTGACATATCTGAACTCAAAAACATCTCATTTACCTCACTACGGTAAAAATCATTAATATTATCTTTTTTAGTATATAGAACGGCAAAGCCGCTATACGCAAACATCAATGAAGTAACTATAAATTACAAATATTATATAATATCGACGAACTACATGTAGCACCATGGATATAAAAAGTGCTCTAGCAGGCAATTTACGAAGTTTGCCATTAATATATTATTACACAAACATTTTTATAACACTTCGATTGTTGCACAAGAAACCAATAGAAGTGAAAGCTATTTATTGTTACAGATCGTTCCAATTATATGATCTTTGGTTAACTATAAAATCGGGCTAAATCCCAAGATCTACAGTGAGTTAGCAAAATTACATCAAAACATAAGCTAATATGAATGTACAAGAATGTATAGACATATGTATGTACCTCTGTATAAATTACTAATATGTCATCATTAATTGATTTTGAACGGTAACCTTAAAGAAAGAAAGGGAAAAAAATAAGTGTCAAGATTATTTAGGAACACCTTTTCTTTTATTAAAGCATGTAATTTCTGACACTGAACTTAATTATTACTATTGTCAGCGACCTTATTTGATTTATAACCAAATCTTGTTACAATATGGTATAATCGGCTAGAACCAGATTTATATTTCACTTATGACTAATGTTATTATAATTATTATTGCGAATTGGGTATTTTATCTGAAAATAAAAATTTCTTTTTTTCATTAACAATTTGGAACTATCAACATTAGCTCCCAGAGTTTTTATTAACTACTTGCAATATATTTTATTTTTGTCTTAAGGGGATATTAAAGTCGATTTGTATTTGGGATTGACGAAACTGGTAATAATATGAATGCGTAAAATTGGAGTGAGAATAAGTGAAATAAAACACTCCAGACTACCGCAAAAAGTTCGGACAGTCTCATAGGCGGGGCCAAGAAGTTGACCGCATATCCCTAGGAGCTGAAGGCGCTGCTAAAATACAAATAATTCAGTACCGCACCATTCCGGAATTTCTTAATTTAATTACTCAAATTAAACTTTTTTCCGCAATTCAAAAAGCTATATCTTACAAGAAAACATTGGTCTACACGGGAATTACATCCGTTTTGATCAATTTCATTTAATTATTTCAGATTTTGACCGAGAAACACACGTACATTTTACTCTAATTTGGAATAAAGAAAATAGATGGTTGTGACAAAAAATTACATAATCTGACAACCTTTCCGTGCACTCATATCTATATTGGAGTTGTACAGAAAATTTCAAATTTCTGTCTTGAACAATAACTAAAAATGAGTTGTGGCCACCACACGACTTTCTTATACGTATGAAAGTGTTACTTCCGGTCCGAATTTTGAAATTTCATTTATACAAAAAATATTCCAAATCCAACTCTAAATACTTTTGTACTCTTCATAAATATATATAGAATGCATAATTTATGACATATTTGCAAAAAATCGCTATTCGATAAGAGTAAAAGTGTACTTCCGGTCTGAATTTAGAAATTTTTTTTATACAAAAGATATTTAAAATACTTTTATACTCTTAATGTACCTGCCTAGAAAGCATGACTTGCGAGATATTCGCAAAAAACTGATTTTCGATAAGAGTAAAAGACCTACTTCCGGTAGGAATTTCGAAAAACTTTATCAAAACAGTTTTTCTCAAATTTAATTTTGAGTACATTTGAATTCTATATAAATTTGTTTAAACTAAGTAATTGACGAAATATTTGCAAAATTCGATTTTTTCACTGAAGTAAACTACTACTTCCGGTCTGCCGATTTTGCTCAAAATCTAAGCAGTTCTCAAGAGGGAGATTATATTCGTAAATACAAAATTTGGAATTGATATCTACAGCGGTTTGACCGCTATCGTGGTCAGACACACACACAGAGAGAGAGAGAGAGACAGACACACAGACATTTTTTAAAAACCACTTTTTTGGTATCAGGGGACCTCAAAACGTGGACATCTGCAAAAATCTCGAGGTCGAAAATTTTCATCATCACAATACTTCCTTATACTACGTATAAGAAAGTAAAAAAAACTGATAAATACGATATCTTGCTTTCTCGACCGCTTTAATATCCCCTTAACTACGAGAGTCAGTCAGTAATTAATGCCTCCTATTATTTTTCTCCTTTTAATTGTCAAGAAATTAAAATTCAATTACATAGGTTGAAAACCACAATATTGATGATTAATTTGTCACTTTTCATTATAATCGCCGTCCATTTCCACAGTTTTGATCCATCTTTTAAGAAGGCACAGTGCTGCTTCCTAAGCTATTGACAGACGTTCTCACGGCCTCCTTATCTTCAAAGTGAATTCTAGGATAAGCTTCATTTAACGGCCCGCACAGATGGGAATCTGATGGTGCCAGGTCAGGCCTGTATGGGGGATGCGGCAAGACTTCCTATCCAATTTTCACAATCTCTTCAGTGGTGTGACGACTGGTATGTGGTCTTGCATTATCATGCAAAAGAAGAACATCCGCCATGGCTTTCGTTGGGCGAACTCGCTGAAGACGGGCTTTGAACTTTTTGAGGGTTGTGACGTATTTGACAGAATTTATTGTACATCCCTGTTCCAAAAAATCAACCATAATCACATCCTCTGCATTCCAGAATCCTGTCGCTATGACTTTCCTTGTCGAGCGCACAGTTTTGAACTTTTTCGTCCTTGGTGAATTTGTATGATGCCCTTCCATTGACTGTCTCTTTGATTCAGGTTCAAAGAAATTAACCCATGTTTTGTCTCCGATTATAATCTTTTCCGGAAACTCATCTCCCTCCAAACGGAAGCGCTGCGAGTGTTGTGAAGTTATTGTTTTTGTTGTTGTTTCATTTGCGGTCATCCGGCGGTCACCGCGAATGATGTCATCGACTTGCTGAATGTTGCGTGGAGTCAGTCAACAGCCTGCCGCTCCGCTTTTCGTCAGCCAACGGTGTTCGTCCTTCAGCTTCGTTACAGCGTACACATTTTTCTTCTTCTTCTGTGAATGCGAATAGGCGTTTCACCTTCTGCATCCAAAAATTCACAGAACGCTGTCTAATACGAGCGTCGATGTCGCCCATTTTGCAAGCGACTGCAGTGCTGCCACTTGTTGGCGCAAAAAGAACTAAAAACTATTGCAATGGATTGTAGAAGACGGTTTGAGGAATAGCGCCAAATTAAAAATTTTTACTTAACTAACTTTGTTTAGATAGAAAAAATAGGAGGCATTAGATCTTGACTGACGCTCGTAAAATTACTTACCTTCAGTTATCCTTCTTATTGGTTTCAGACATTTTGTGATATCAGTGTTCACCAGTAATCGGCAAGTTTTACGATCTTATCATAAATTCAGTATATGCTAACCTGACAATATTGCCATTGAGATGAAAATACAATCCTTAGCAACTATAAAAAGTTACTAGTTAGCGCGATTTCCTGAGACATTGGTAATGAGTAATTACATTATTTGCCCGTATTTCCTTTTCTGTTTTAATGTCCCTCGCTCCGTCATACGATTTAAAAGGAAGTGCGGACTAATATGTTAATGCAAGCGCATTAACACATTAGACCAAAGATTCGCCAAATAGACTTCTAGATCTCGTGACGAAGTGAGAGATAACATTATTTTTTTTTTACTTTATTTTTATTTTTAAGTTTCGTTTTTATTGGATTTATTCTTCTGAAGAATACAAATATTTAATTTTATTATATTATAGTTCTGTCTGGCGATACGTATTTCTGGTGGTGACCACTAGACTTGATCAAAGAATCTGTCCTTCAATTTGTGAAGCCTTTAAATCTCTAATGATTAGTTAATTTGAACTGAGTAATTAGATGTGGTTTGTCTTGCTTTGGTGGTAGTACTACAGCTGCTAGCGCTAAAAGTGTCTCTTTTGGAATTTTAGGATTTGCATAGCACCATTTGTTTTCTGTGATATGTAGGGCGCCAATATTTAGCACTATCTACAAACCGTACTACATCAACATAGTGGTATAACTGTTAAATAACGAATATTTTGTGTACAAATGTTTTATGAAAATGTAATCATTTATGGTTGCATTAAGGATAATTCACACCAGATTCACGAAGCGAAGCGCTTTTAGTTTGAACATGAATCAAGAAATGTGAACGGGCGGGTTCTGTGACCGATACAGCAATTAACTGATGAAGCTGCATTTACAGTCTCGACTATTAGTAAATCAGAAATCTTTTGTTTGGTCTCTGATACAAGGGATAATATTTTGTTTTCCGTTAGCTGAAATTGTAATTTTAAATTGGGCTTTCAAAGACTAAAACGGTAGCACTGTGGAAAAAATTCAAAGTTTGACGAAAACTCGAAATTCTGCAAAATGAGCTGAATAGTATGTAAACTTTCAACCAGTTGATGACGAATATCAACTTTACAAATACATCGAAAATGATTATTTTGAGATTTTGAGCACTCTCTAGGATGTGATGGTGTTTTCTCCAATATTGATAAACATTAGAAGCAAATGAATACTAGATAGATCAGTTTAAATTTCGGATTTGTTTTCAGCATAATTCAAAATATTAATTCATATACCTTACCATGATGAAGGTTTGCAACTTGAGCTTAGTAGCATACCAAACACAAGGTCTCAACCAGTAGATAATAAATATGTAACTTTAATGTGATGCATTTTTCGATGTTTTTTGAACTTTTCTAAAAGCAGCATTTAATTATTGGTTGAAAATCTTTTGGAACCTATTTTTCTACAGCTAGTTGCAACAACTATAATGCTCTGTCATTGTATTTGTACTAATAATATTTCCATATCAGTAGCAATCTTCCTGTATGGTTAATTGACCTTGAATTCAGTTATGGATGACATGATCCTTTTACACATAATAATTCATATTATTTTGTGCTTATGCCTAAATTTCCACATGTTTCTATCAGTTTTAAAAAATTGCTGATTTGAAGTAGTTTGGAGATAGCAGAAAATTATTACATTATGTTCCTTATCAGAAGAGAATTGTAAAAATATATACCTAGTGCATCTGAATAGATAAGCACAAATTCCAGTATTATTTAATATGAGACCTTGGATCAACTTAATTGACTAGTTAAATCCTGTAATTTGACAATGTTTTATCGTTAGAGATTTCAAATTGCCTATTTATTAGTTTTATCAAAATCTATCGATAACACGTCTCAAATCGTCAAGTTTAGTGAATTATATTTGTTTGTGTATACATGTCTTACAGTTTTTTCCTGAAATGTTTATTTTGCATCGTTGAATTTACTTTACAGCTACTGTGATTAGAGAACGCGCATCAATTACTATAGATTGTAGTTATTTATGACCTTATACATTAGAATTAAGTGTTTGAGTATGCCAATGCAATTGAGGATATCTTTGTTTTACATTCAAAGTGGGAATTGTTCTTTTTAGTAAAGGTAGGACTATATTTGGTATAATTTGTATTGCATTTTGTTCTTAATACAGACTGTGGTTCTGTATCAACACCACTGCAGCCGTTCGATCATTATAGTGATACTAGCTAATGGAGAAAATGCCTTGAAGGGGGCACAAAAAAGGTGAATTTACTTAAATAAAAAGGCCCCGAGTATGAAAAAGAAGTGTATAAGCACGAAAAGATGTGTACAAGTGTTATTTTCATCAGCACATTAAGAAGATAATTTAACTGCTGACTTGTGGCATAGTCTCATAACTTATATTTTCACCAAACAATGTATATTCTGCAGCCTCGCGTTTGCCTCTGCTTCCTGCTTTATGTGAATTTGTACCCTTTACGAAATCAACAAACCAGTCAGGGCAGACTATGCTACGAGGGCGGGTCAATATGTCCGTGACTTTTTGAATGAACACAGGTTTTTGAATAAAAAATCATTCTATTTTTTAACATAGTCTCCTTTGAGCTCTATACACTTTCTCCAAAGTTTCTCCAATTTTTTTTATCCCTTCCAAAATATAAGATTTGTCGAGGTCATCAAAATAGGTATTTGTTTGTGAGATGATTTCATCGTTGGACTCAAATCTCTTTCCGCCGAGCCATTTCTTCAGGTATGGAAACATGAAATAGTCACTCGGGGCTAAATCCGGAGAATAGGGCGGATGAGGGAGCAATTCGCAGCCTAATTCATGCCATGGAAACTGCACATGTGTGCACCCTTACATTACCATAGTGGAAAAGAACTTTTTTCATGGCCAAATGCGGTCGTTTTTTTTCCAAATCCTCATTAAATCGACTCAGTAAGTTGGCATAATATTCGCCATTGATTGTTTTACCCTTTTGAAGGTAGTCAATGTGGATTATACCGCGTGCATCCCAAATAACGATCGCCATAACTTTATTGGCTGACAAACCCACCTTGGCCTTCTTTGGCACCGATTCACCCCGAGAAACGTGGGGTATGGTGGATCCACGTTCCGTCCACATAATGCTTAATGAGCACACGAAATTCACATTTTTCCATTTTCTCCTCAAATCACGCGGTAGTCTGCTATCAATGGCTGCCAAACACAAACTAAATGACGCAGCTTGTTCAAATTTTGACAGATGTCTGTTGACAGGAACCGTGTTGCCCTTTGAGTTAAGAGGCGGGAAATTCAAAAAGTCACGGACTTATTGACCCACCACGTATGATGTATATTACATACAAAATTTACAGAACGGCTCTTAGTGTAGTTACATGTTGGGGGAGCTTTGTTTTGCAGTCTTGGACTGCCATAGCTGATTGATAAACAACTAAAGTAAATCCAGCTTCAACATTTTTCTCTTAACTTGCTCGGCAGCGGAATATACATTGTTTGGTGAAAATATTTTTGCCAAATTATAAGACTATATCACAATTCAGCTATTAAATCCTTTTCTTAATGCAGTTATACACACTTTTTCGTGCTTGTCCGCTTTTTTTTCATACTCCGGCCCTTTTTGCATAAATATTGCATTATTCTGCCTTCTTCAGGGCATTTTCTTCTTTAGCCAGTACATACTTTTTCAGTAGCAATTAATGCTTTACCACAAATGACATCAATGTAATGCAAATAATATTGAAATGAATAATTTAAATGCAGTAATTAATATAACAAATGCCGAAATATCCATAGGTTGTTCCTTGGACATCTCTTATTTACAACACAGAAACTGACTGTTAAATTAAAAACAAAATAAAGTATCGCCAGTCGGATTTGAATCACCTGTCATAGAGTGCATGAGGTTTGAAAAAACTCGAATTTTTGAAAACCTTCTGAACGTTAAAGTTTCAACTTTCTATTTCAAATATTGACGATGCATTTCAACAAAGGCAAAAACTGCTGACTTTCCGAAAAATTTGAATAAATCGCTTCTAAGATTTTCCAAAACGCAAAAACTGTAATTTGTAGGACATGTTGTAATATAACTATGCAAAATTTCAGCCTTTTACCGGCAAAATTTACGATTTACTCAAGAGACCTTCATTTTGTGCAAATATTGCAGTTTTTGGCACTTTGCCAAACCCCGCATTAGTTTCGTGAACCCTAATTTTACGCATATCCTGAACTCGCCCCAGCGGTCATTTAAAAAATCAAGTAAATTGGTCCAGTAGTTCCTGAGCAACATATGGGTAGACACCCCCTCTAATGTTAAATGAGGGTGTCAAGTATGTTCTACCTCTGATGATTGTTAGCATTAATTATGGTATGTAGTACCTACGCTCAAATGTTCTCACAGGATCAATTAGTGCTTTTTGTGTTGCACTTTTGATAGCTAGTTAGCTTTTGAGGTTGTAATGATTTGCTACTCTTTTTGTGATTGCTTTAATTAAAGAAATAAAATTGTGTTTTTTCTATTCTGAAACTTTGCTCAATGTTTGTCGTGTACGCTATTTACAATGCTGCAGACGAGAAGTCTTGATTGAGTATGCAAAATTAATATACACTCTCCTTTTTTCATTGAAATTATATGAGATGGCCTGGAAAACCTACAGGTACCTGTATACCAATACTATATAAGCTACTTTCTCGTAAATGTTAAGTATGTTCTACCATTACAAATTTCTATAAATGACATTTCTGACATGCTAATATACTCTCGTTAGAAAATTGTTTCAAAATGCTCTACAAATAGTGTATTTGTCACGCAATGTTAATTTACCTAATAAAGGCATAAATACTCTAATAACGTAATCATATATTGGAAGGTATAGCTGGTTAAAATACGGCAATTCCATTTATAAATATTCACAGTGATCAAATATTCTTAGGATAGCAGTTTAATAATTTATGAATTTCATTTACAAATATCGTAAAATAAAGTTACGTATATATTTTCTATAAACCATCAATTCAAGTCCAATTATTAGCTATGAATTAAAGAAAAAAAGTCTCCTGATATAGACATACAGTATTTTCCTTTTTTCTACCTTTTTTTAGTAATCGCAATTTTTATTTAGTTTGGTTGTGTCACATTTCCTGTGATATTGATTCCTTAAATTTGTGTATATTTATACATATTGGTGTGAATGTAGTCTATTGCAAAGTAACAAGCATGTTGTTCTGTGAAATGTGTCTTAGTCTTTCCTTTCTTATCATATAATCACTTATAATAAAGACGCGGTAATACTATATGGTTCAAACAAAATATTGGCCCAGGCAACAATTCTTCCTGTTCCACTACACGCAAATCAATTAACCAGGTCTCAGATCTGGGAGCCTGTCTTTCGATTTTTAAACATGTATGTGACCAGTGATGATTACGTGTTAGTATCACTTATTGTTAAAAAATATAATGTGCGGTGTTATTAGCGTGATTCATACAGATATTGACCAAGCATTTTCAAAGAGCAATACTCCACGCCCTACAACACGCAAAATTAATTAAGCAGACCCTTGTTCTATGAATCTCTCTTTCGATTCATTTACGACGGATCTGATTAATAATAAGTACATACGTACCAATAACACAAATGAAACCGTTAACAATAAACGGTTATTTTTACCATTGACTATAGATTGTTGATACAAGTAAATTACGAATGTATGCTTTGAATATACAAATTTGTTTATATTCATGAAACATTCAAATACTACACAGGTAAGTAAAAAATTATATTGCAAATTATTTACCGATTAAATGAATGCGTATTAAACAATCTTCGTATATTCACTTTATCGAATTCAAAATTTGGGAATGTGGGTATTCAGTTGACTTACACCTTTGGCCATTATAAAACGACAGAAAAAAATAGCATGAATTTATTGAAGTGTAAACTTCTTTAGACGCGTTGCGCTGATTGTAGGCAGTGAACAAGACTGGTCCGTCACGCTCGGATATGTAACGCTCGTTCGGGTAATGTCGGCTCGAGTCGACTAAGGGAACAATTTTATTATTATTTAATTTCAACTAAATTGAAATTTAAATGAATAAATAAATTCATGTCCCAGAAGAGGTTTGATCCCGAGACCGCACGGTTATGAAGCCGATACGTTACCAGTTACAGTAAGCAATTATTTATATCGTCTATTTATATATATATACATGCGTCCTAAAATCTCCTTAATAATGCTTGCGGCCGAGGCAAGACAATCTCGAGTACGTTAAATTTTTTTGTACTCACCGCCTGTAAAGTGACATTTGGCGCATGTATAGCTCGACTGGGAAACACGTTTTCCCGGTTGAGGCGACTGTAAAAATTGAAAAAAACACTGGCACTTTGGGACATTTAAAAAAAATCTAACTTAGTGGTAATAAAATTTAGTCTATAAAATACTACTTCCCTCCACTATTCTTCACTAAAAGTTTGGGAAATAGAAGTAATAACTAATAATTCTTCCAAAAAAATTGTGGCGCCATCTATTTGACATTTTAAGCGACACCTTAAGCAAGATTCAAGCGCCATCTATTTGAACCACATCGACATTCATATTGGCAGTTCGGAATTGTTTGTATTTAAACCAAAAAACGCAATAAATGTACTATAAATTCATAAATATAAGAATAAATACCTCATGTTTGCCATGTGTAAGAATATAATAACTTAATTTTACGGAAAGGTGAGTAATAGTTACGTACATGAAATGCTAAAATTAGGTTAGGTATGATACCAATACCAATGACTTTATTGTTTAGTCGTCGATAAAAACTTTTATCGACGACTAAACAATAAAGTATGTATTATATTAATCAATATTGGCTAATAATAACACTCATAATACCCGTAGGGAATAATGAAATGCGACCAGTGAATAATGGGCCATAACGTTACCATTATTCACTGCATTCCGCCAATAAGAACATATAATGGGCCATAACGTTACCATTATTCACTGCATTCCGCCAATAAGAACATAACGTTCCTAACGTTGTCATAGTAACGATAGACAAGTCCGGCCATTTTACTGACTGCCTAACCATCAAACGTCATATTGATATAGTAATCTGACATTTTCGTTTACTTATTTTGATTTTTTTTAGTAATTTTCAGTTAGTCGTCGATAAAGTAGTGTATACTAACTCGCAATAATGACTATTATTCCCTCGAGCTGAGTTACTCCCTCGCCGCTTACGCGGCTCGGGAGTAAATTCAGCTCTCGGGAATAATAACTGTCATTATTGACTCGTTGTATAAACTACTATTATTGCACGGGTTCAATAAATGCTAACTTTTTACCCTAAAAATCATGCAAAAAGCTATCACTTTTTACATGATCGTAGATAAATAAAATAATAAACGCTTTACATACTGTCGTAAAATGTTAACGCTTTTTCAACTGATTTTACAGCTATCGGTCGTCATATAAACCTACAACAACGTGTAGATCACATTTAGGTAACCGACAAGTAATTTAACTATTGCTCTCTGCATGGCGACACATGTCCTAAAAGTGGTGCACTCAATCGAGAACGGCGAACTTTATTGGGTTAATTAATAAAATAACGTATCCCGTTTTCATTTGAATACATTTTTAGCTTTACTTGCACTTCTGTTAAAATGCCTATGTATTGATCAAATCTTCGGCCGACTAAGCGCACGGAAAAACAATCGTTCTGCCAGAAAGGAAGTACTGTAGCACAAATTTATCATGCATATTTTATTTCTTCAACCCGTGCCTCGATGCTGTAATATTATAAGGCGGTCTCGTTACACCTCGGGATCACACCGCATCTAGTTTTTTTACCGCACGTCTTACCGTTGCGTATTTGTATTTATATAAATATAAAAAAGTTGAAATTTAAGTATTTAATTACTTAATTTAATTCTCGAAACTAACACTTACTTTATAATTGTGTAATATTATTCTAAATTAATTATTTATGGAATTAATTTAGTCAATTAAGTTTAGGTTCACAGCAACACGTTTCTATCGTATACTGTAATATTACAATAGAAAATTAGCAAACATTTCAAATCCTGGTACATATTTTATAAAATTGAAAATATTGTCTTTGTGTGTTTATAACTGCTTACTATTTCCTAAAACAAATATTGACAGTTTTGAAACACAATCAGATAACCAAAAATCCCCAACGAGAAACAAGTCATTTATAAAAATTCCATATCACAGATTAACTTTTAACTTCAATGTTATCAATCTCAAAAACTAATATTTTTAATATCACTCGGTATCAACTTTTTTTTAAAAATATTTTTCTATATTCTAAAGTGAGTAAACAAACTTCCACGAACATTAAGTGCGCTTGGGAATGTACAATACATTTACCTTATTATTTCAGGTTGCCGGGCTCATGTCCATTCAGTACAAAGTTTGTGGGCCACTTTCCAAGTTAACGTAGCTCGAAACGAATTTAGTTCATTTACCTATGAACTTCTAGACAATCAATAAAATCTTAAACATGCATATAAGAATATCTAAATATTTTGAAACTTGAACGGCAGATAAAACTACATCGTTTGAAACATTACTTCTGTTACATAATAGTATATGAAGTAGGTAATAAATATCTATTGTCTATTATTTAAGCATCGATATTAGTATGATAATTATGGCTAACTATAAATAAGTTCTCGGTTGACGATATCACACGTAAATAATAGATTGGGTTTTTCGAAGTTATTACGATAATATATCCGTTTCTTCATGGTATATAGTCTTTCAAAAGTATACATTATCATTACAAAGTTAATTGTATTTTTAAATAAAGTTAAATTACTTCAGTATTTTGCTCTACTAGTCGTAAATTGTTGTTTAAAATTTTAATTAGTAGTAGAGCAAAGTAATCAAGACTTAACATCTTCCATGAAGGGAATGTACGGTATATCCACTTTTTTCGAAGATTGCCTGTATGTATAACTAGATGACTAAACAAGAATTACATCTAATGTGAATACCAAACATGAGTGACTAGTGTGTATAAATGTGCATATTTAAAAAAACTTGCTACGCTACAATCACCGATGATCCCTTTCTTGTTTGATAAATGAGTACATAGCTGCTATTATATTTACATAAGGCTAAAACAGTTCATTCAGTTTTAATTTTCTTCTTATAGTTTCTGTTAGTTATTTTTAAAATTATTGTTTTTATATCTAATTAAAAAAAATATTTTTGGAATGTTATTTAAAACAAAAAGAAGAAAAATAAATTTTAATTATGGTTTCAGATTATGTTTAATTCAAAATTTATCGTGTGCTGTTTCTACCAAAATAAAGATAAATTAACAAAATTCATTATGTGCAATGCTGATTGGTAAAATTATAGAAGAATTCGAACCGGAAGTAACAATTTTACTCTTATCGAATTGCAGTCGTGTGGTGCCCACACCTCATTTTTCATTATCTAATGAGATCTCAATAGGAAGATTATACTGTGAAATATAAAGTTTGGTAATGATACCTTTAGCCGTTTGGCCGCTACCGTGGTCACACATAGATAGAGACACTACCTATAAAAAAATAAAAAGTGGTTAAGTATTTCACTTCCTCAGTAGATGGAATGGTTAGAAAATGAATTTTATGAACATTAGATTAGTCTTTTTGTGCTTTGCTTAACACATTTTCTAAAAGAATTTTTTCATCACGTGCACTTTCCATAAATATAATAATAATTATATCTGGAAATGTCTCTGAAGAATACTTTCATAAATACAAAAGCTTTAGATTACTCTACAAAAGGTTTTCTTCGAATATATCAAACTGTTAATTGCTCATAGATCTAACGATTTTATCTTATGTTAAACTTCATTGATTTCTCATGCATACCCCCACCTTGCATGGTCAATTATAAGCCTGTCATTATCAATTATATTTTAAAAACATTAAACGATTTACGTCTAGTGTATTCATTGTTGACACATGGCACCTATTTGTAATTAACATGTATTCGTGATGTCTCATTGTGCATATATAATGTCCAATTTTAACTGGTCGAAACGTTCTGTGAATGTTGAACAAAACGTATATATTAATTTTCGTTAATGAAACTGTTTTGTTGATACTATATATTTATTATTATTGTTTGCAATACTCCAAATTTAATTTACGCATTTCCACGAATTATTTATGAAAAATAACCCAGTTCTTATCTGTATCTGATGATCACACATAATATGTGCATATATATATGTGTGTGTGTGTGTGTGTGAGTGTGTATGTGTATATATATAACAATGTATTAAAAACAATGAGTT
Source organism: Amphimallon solstitiale (assembly GCA_963170755.1). NCBI lineage: Eukaryota > Metazoa > Arthropoda > Insecta > Coleoptera > Scarabaeidae > Amphimallon > Amphimallon solstitiale. The sequence goes on from OY720680.1 coordinate 67,407,723, forward strand.
ATTTTGGCGCAGCAGCAATATAAAGACAATTAAATTAATGAATGGTATACGACAACTCTACTCCCAATTTTTACATTACCTTTTAATTGTGCAATTTGCGTCAATATTATTTGTGTGATGGTTAGATAAATCAAGATAATTTTATGAAACTGCATAGATAATAGTAGTGGTTCTATGCTTAATTGTTCACATTTTCACTTTAATCATTTTTGTTTACATTATATCTTGCTAAGCATTGAAACTTTTTAGATTACAGTTTGCTGTCAAATTCTCATTTTATTATTATTAATTGTCTTGATATTGCCGCTGCGCAACGATAACTCATTGTTTTTAATATACATTCTTGTATATTTCGGCAAAGAATTTTGATATATTTATATACATATATACAGATGCCCATTCTCTATATTCCTATATGGATAACTTTCTTAATATTGATCGGTTAAATTAGCAAAGTTGTTAAGAAATTTGAGGAATATTTGATAGTATTTTCAGATTTAACGTTTAGTGTCACCTTTGGAAGATATTTAAAAAAAAATTGAAAATTGCCGACATTTTCAATCATTCATATATCTTCGGAACAATTGAAGTTAGAAGTAATATAAATATGGTATCTGGTAGTAATTTTTACGTAGAATTTTATAATCTTAGTTAAAGATACATGGCTTACTAATTATCAAGATATAACATAAACTTATGTGTTTTTAAATGGCAATCATAGTTGGCCATGACTTCATAAAAATGCTTGTTTTTTTCTGATTTCATAGATATAAGGTTTGGTATGGTCATCTTTTTGCTTTTTTTTTATTATAGCGTGACTAATTTAATTACTGCTAATTTTTAAGGAAATAATAATGAGCTGGTAAGATTTGAAAAACTGTCGTCAGCGAGTTAGCATGAAAATAGTTTTTCAAAGCTTACCGGCTCATTATTTCCTCAAAAATTAATAGTAATTGAATTACTCTCGCTATAATAAAAATTTTAAAAATATTTTCACACCAAACCTTATATCTATGAAATCAGAAAAAAGTAAATTTTATTAAGTCACGGCCCACTATGATTGCGATTTAAAAAATGAGGTGTGGCCACCACACGACTTTCTTATACGTATGAAAGTGTTACTTCCGGTCCGAATTTTGAAATTTCATTTATATAAAAAATATTCCAAATCCAACTTTAAGTACTTTTGTACTCTTACGACATATTTGCAAAAAACCGATTTTCGATAAGAGTAAAAAGCCTACTTCCGGCAGGAATTTCGAAAAAAATTTTTAATAAAATTCTTCTTAAATTTAATTTTAAGTACATATGAATTCTTTATAAATTTGTCTAAACTTAGTAGTTGACGAAATATTGGCAAAATTCGAGTTTTTCACTGAAGTAAACTACTACTTCCGGTCGACCTAATTTGCTGAAAATCTAATCAGTTCCCAAGAGGGAGATTATACACGTAAATACAAAATTTGGAATTGATATCGCTATCGTGGTCACAGACAGACAGACAGACACACACACAGACATTTTTTAAAAACCACTTTTTTGGTATCAGGGGACCTCAAAACGTGGACATCTGCAAAAATCTCGAAGTCGAAAATTTTCATCATCACAATACTTCCTTATACTACCTTGATAATTAAGTGTGCCATGAATTTTTAACTAAGATTATTACATTCTGCTAGATACCATTTTTATATTAGTTCTATTTCAATAGATACGAAGATATGTTGCTATAATTGAAAATTTCAGCACTTTACCATTTTCTTAAAATATCTTCAAAAGTAGCCAATAAATGTTAAATTTGAAAATACTCTCAAATACCTCTTAAATTTCTTAACAACTTTGCTAATTTAAGTAACCTTCAACATGAAGAAAATTACCCATATATAATATATAATAAATAATAACTCTACCACCTATAGGGTCCAGATCAAAGATTAAAATAGAGGCCCAGACAAAAGATTAATATACGTCTATAGATCAAAGGAATACCTAAATTATAGCTTCTAGTTAAAATTATTTTTTTCGAATGATTTTCCATATAGTGTAATCAATGTAATATCAAGTCAATATATTGATCTCTATTGAAAAACAGTCGTGTATTAACGGTGACAAAACAACATCAAACAGGAAACAGTTATTGGTGTAACAAGGCAGTAAAGTTACATTTTTCATCACGAATGTGGATATTAGGAGCCGAGGCAAATAACAACTATGAGTGATGAAAAATAACTTTTTATTGCCTAGTTGCACATTAAATGTTATCTGAAATTGTTTGCAATAACGCAAAACATTTTTTTTTACTTTCGAATGATAATTGTGATGGTAGAATTATTACCACGTTCTGCTGTCAGCTGTCAACTAGTGACAACTTATGCAAGCCAACATACAACAAAATCGTGCAGTAATGATATACTTTACTGCCGATTTCGGACTTCTTTACTGGCAATTTCAGATAAAGAAATATTAACCAATACTATTTTAATTAAATTGATAATAAACTAGTAGATAATAACAAAGCGTGCCATCATTAAAAAAATGCAGTCAAGGTTTAGCACTACTAACTTGAAGATATGGAATTTTTAACATCGAATAGTGTTTTAATTCAAATTTGTGATAATTAATCAGTTTGAATAAGTAATACTTGAATTTTTGATATATTTACGATAAGTTGATGTATTCAAGTCTATTGATAAATGACAGTCGATAATATTACATACATTTGAATTGGTTCCATTAACCAACAAGTGCTTTTACTTTATAGAAGTTAAACACTCTCTCTCCCTGGTGAACGTATACCGGGTGTCCCGTAAAAAACGCCAACAATAATAACTCTGTTATTTATTGTCCCATTTTATTCAAACAAAAAGAAAGTTAATTTGCATCAAAAATGCTACAAAAAAGCAGTGTTTTGTTTGTTTTTAGTTGTCTTTATTAATGTCAAACGATAGTCAACTTTTTTAATTTAAATGGAAACAGATATATTTTTGGCTATATTCGGATTAGATTTTTTTTCTGAATTCAACAATGTATAAAATGTCTATTTTTGATAAACAATTATTGAAAAAAAATATAAAACACTTAATAAATTTCATCTTTGTATGTATTCCATTATTTATAAATTTTGGAATGTGCCATGAAAAAACAAAAATGCGATAAACGTCAGTGTGAGTGTCTATTAAGTCTTATTTATTGTTCTGCTTGAACGTTTTGCCACAAAAAAAAGTATATTCGTAAAAATGAATAACAATGAGTTAACAGACATGTTGCAAGTGTTTTTTGAATGTAATAAAAATCGTCTTCAAGCAGTTCGGCGTTACAGCGTTCGTTTTCCGGACAGAAGTTCCAGATTCGAAAATATTTCAGCGAATTGAAACGAATTTGAGGAATTATGGATCATTTAAAAAACATAAAACACAGCGATGTAGATTCGCCGAAGATACGGAATATGATGTTCTTCTTGCACTACAAGAAAATTCACGAACTTCGACTCGCGAAATTGCACATATATAATATTGGTGTATCAAAAACTACAGTCCATAGTATTTTAAGAAAATACAAATTTAAACCGTGCATAGCTCGAAAAGTTAATGCTTAGAACAAAATGATCAACGCCGAAGAATACAGTTTTGTCGACTTTTTTTAAATGCATTAGAACAAGACCGGAGTTTTTACAGAATGATAATTTGGTCTGATGAATGCACTTTTAACAACAATGGTATTTTTAATAGAAATATACATCGACAATGGAGCCAAGACAATCCCAGATTTGTCATTGAAAATAATTTTCAAAGACGTTTCAGCGTAAATGTTTGGTGTGGTATTTTAGGCGATCAATTAATTGGGCCGTTTTTCATAGATGGTTGCTTAAATCAAGAAAAGTATCACACTTTATTAAACGAAAATCTTCAAAACTTTTTAGATGAATTACCTTTGGCAAATTTAAATAGAATATTTTATCAACAAGATGGGGCCCCCGCTCATAACGCCAGAGTAAATACTGATTGGTTGAACACCCAATTTGGAAATAGGTGGATAGGAACATCCGGTCCTATCGAGTGGCCTGCGCGTTCACCCGATCTTTCGCCCCTAGATTTTTGGTTGTGGGCTTATCTACAAGGTCGAGTTTATTTGACACCTCCAGGAAATGTTGACATTTTAAGACAAAGAATTATTAACACTTGTCAAGAAATACCTGCCGTTTGTCTTTTAAATGCGACTCGTGGAGTAATTAGGAGATGTGCGTTATGTATTGAACAAGGTGGCGGGCAATTTGAACAATTATTGTGAAGTGTTTTGTTTTGTTTTTTAGAATAGTACTTATAATACTTACGTTTTCAATGTTTCATAGCACATTCGAAATGTTATACATAATTTATTAAAAACATGGTCAATTTTAATAAATGGTTTTCTTTCAATAATCGTTTATAAAAAATAGACATGTTATACATCGATGCATTCAGAAAAGAAAATCCAATCCGAATATTGCCAAAAATATATCTGTTTCCATTTAAAATAAAAAAGTTGACTATCATTTGACATTAATGAAAACAACTAAAACACTACTTTCTTGTAGTATTTTTGATGCTAATTAACTGACTTTTTGTTTCAATAAAATCGGACAATAAATAACGGAGTTATTATTGTTGGCGTTTTTACGGGACACCCGGTATATTAAGATTTATATTGATGTAACTATAAATGCTTAATCCTTAAATATTGATGGATCCAATAAGAATTTTATTAAATCAACAGGCAATAATGTAATAGTTATTTACGAACCAAGTGCGGGCAGACTATTTTCCCGCACGAGCGCCCTTTGAAAGCACGTGCGACCGACAGAAGCTAGTGCTTTTAATTGCATAATTTAACGAAATGAAAAGAGCTGGCTTTGAACATTGAAAATGCTTGGTTAATTTGTTTAATTTATTATGATTGTTGATTTTTATAGTTACGTAATATTTATTAATGTGTGTGCATTGAATATATGCCCCAATTATTGATAACAGAAAATACAGATGTTTTCATTACTTTTTAAATCCTGTCGCAATTTTGGTAGTTAGATGCATTAGCATTTAAATGTTCATTACGTGTTCGATATCGGACATGATTTACTGTAAAACAAGATGTGCGATATCGTACATGATTTACTGGAAGTAAAAAGAATGTAACATAACCAAACAAAAGAGTGTGTGTGTGTGCGTAAACAGAGGTGAAATGCACGCTAAAACAACTAGTAAAATACAGTCCATTAAAAGGTTAAAATAAATCAAGAGAGTTTTATTACATCAAACATTACGATTGATGTTTGTTTCCATAAGCTTGATGTTTTTTTAATATTTTTATTACAAATGTTGGCAATATAACTTCCCCTAAAATTTCAGTTTTAAAACTGTTCGGACTTCTGGGATTTTGAACTAATTCAGAACCAGAATTTGACCGGACATGCGCATTACTATCAGAACTAGTAATTCTTGAACGGTTCCGGTACTATTCAGGACTGGAAGTCTGAGCAAACCTAAAGATTACAATAACCTAACATTATTCAAGATATTTCTAAATTATTTTTTCAAAGAAACATTATTATTTGCGTACGTCGTAAAAACAAATTAAATAAAGAAGATTGTAGTTTATATTTTCATCACTAAAAGTAATTATTATGTACATGAACACAATAGCGTCCAAGCGCATAATATGACGTAATATAACATTTCTTGTATATGTCATCTTAGTAATTGAATTTGTACGCATAGCTGTTTGCACGTCCATAATAAACCCACTTGTATCCTTTTTAAAATTAGAGTTCACATATTTAGACATATTGTTAATATTAGTGACCTAATAATATCTAGCAAAGCTGCTTCACTTGAGCCCAGCAATTTTTCCATTGGAATTAATAATAATAATAATAATAATAATCTTTATTAAATTCAGTGGTGTAAATATACATAGAATACGTCAAAAATCTGTCACATAAATTCAAAAGACATACATACATAAAAATATATAAAAAAAATATATGTATAATTTTATACATCTACAAATATTAAGATATAAATTAACCTAAAAATGCAAAAAAATTATAGCTATTTACCAAGAATTTTCCTTATACTACATTTCGAATAATCAATTCTCATTTTCCGAAGTACCTTGCGAATTATTTGCCTTTTAACGAAGACTATTTTGGTTAGAACAAAATGACCTAGAACAGCCACGTTTTTTCCGTGAGATAACTAGATATATAGTTTTTGTTGGTACTCGACGTGACTTCCAAAATACAGTAAATATGTAGCACATATTAAATGAAACGACTGAATGTGTGTAGTATTAGAATAATTTAAATATAAAAAATATGGAATAGACAAAATAAATATCAAATCAGTCAAATGTCAGTAACAGTAGGTTTGATATAATCCAATCATATTGCATATTTTTAGCACGTCATTTTAAAAATGCTCAGCGATTGCCAAACAGTTTATTATGCTTTGGATAGATGGCGCCACATAAGGATCGATATTTTGAGATTATTAGAATGAGAAAAATCGCGTTATGTGACAGCCTTAAATCGCGCAGCGATAGCAGATACAGTTGGCCTTGCATGGACAAACTCGTCGCGCCATCTACCGGAAAAGACAGAACGACGTCTGCTGTGCCAGCTAAGTAGTATATACAAATTACAATTGGCCTTGCTTAGATATGGGTCTAATCTCGGAACTTATTTGTGGCACTGTGTATATGGTACTTCAATCCTAATGAAATTATTTCTGTTGTAATCTTTCATATTTAGTATTTTATAAATGAGTAATCTATAAAATATATTGAAGGACAGTTTGAATATATTTTTCTCGGAAATATCCGTTTACACAACTAAAGTAGTCGTGTGTGACAGTGTACTTAGTAACCTCTAAATAGTTTATTCATTACTATTTACTAGGACACTGTAAGATAAACATAATCACTTATCAGAAAGGTTGTGGAAATATTTTTTATTACAATAATCTCGTACATATTGATACGGTTTCTATCTGGATAAATATTGAATAATTTATAATTTGTCTAGTTTTCATTGACTACAATAAACCCAGTGAAGAAATAAAGCGAAAAATCTAGGTATTTTCTTCTCCAAATCGCACTGTACTAAATATAGAAGTGAATTATTACGAAACTACAACTTTATATTGCGTGTACAATTTAAACGGCTGTAAAGAGCTTTCATAAATATTTGGTATGTTAGAATGAGCTCTAGGAATTCAAATTGCAACCAGGAAGAATTGCTGAACATAATGGGTACATTCCTATCCAAAAATGTGTGTAAACGACCTTGAATATGTGTTCTGGTAAAAAATAAATAATTACGTACTTGAATTCCTAAAATTCCAGATCACACCATAATTATACCACAGATATAGAAAGAAATTAACCTTAATTGTGCCGATATAAATATTAGTGGAAAATTTGTCCGTTGATATAATTATTTTCGATTATTACTTGAATTAATCCTTTAATGGTAAGCATAATTTAATATACCTAAATATATATAGACTTTTCTACTAGGCAATACTAGACATACAGATTCTATTATGTTATATCCAGCAATATATGTAAAGTATATCTAATATAAAATTGTGTGTATGTATTATGTTTATAATAGGAAGTTGTTTGTTTAAATAACAACTGAAGCTTGGAAATATCACAGTGGCTATTTATTGTTCTGCATGTTATATCTGTAGTTTTTAACGTTTTGATACTTTTGCTTCATTTAAGTTATATGCGTTTCTGTCATACTTCTCCCTGTGGTGCCCGAGGCGATGGGTCTTTCTCCATCTCTTTCTGTCCTTCGCATCTGTCTTGTTATTGTTCCAGTTAAGCCCTTTTCTATAAGATCGCACTGTTCCATGGTTTTCTTGGGCGGCCTTGTTTTCTGTTTTTCTTGTGCCCATTTGCCACAACACTCGCCGCATTCACTTCCACTACACATGCCTGAACCACTTTAGTTGTTACGTTTCAATTTTTTCCAATACACTTCTTACGCCTAGTTGGTTTCGTAATGTTCTCGTTCCTAATTGTATCCATTCGCGTCACACCTTCGATCTTTTTCAGCATTCTCATCACACGGGTTATACACTATAATTTTGGCCCCACGTTGGGCGTCAAAATTGTAGTTTTCTAAACAGATGATTGAAATGCACATAAATACTTCCGTGAACACGTATTTCTTAGAATTTCTATCCATCGACAAGGGAAGGGGATCGATCGGCAGTCAGGGCTACATTACAGGACTGGTCTTAAATCAATAATTGACCACAGTAATGGTGATATCATCACTATTACTGTGCCCAATTTTAAATTACATTATTCATTTAACTTCAGTCCTGCAATGTACTTCTGGCTGTCGATTCCTATTGATAACAATAATATTCGTGCGTTTATAATAGTTTTTTGAAAACTATCTTTTATAATGGCGCAACTTTATAATTTTAGTGAAGAAAACATGATCGATCTTATTTGGAAGAACGGGACCGGTGAGACACTGAACTGAACGGCTTCAGTTGCAGATAGGCGGTGACCATATTACGGTTGTTGATAGTGTCAGGAGCTTGGATTTATTTCTAGATAACACTATTTATATTAAAAAAAAACTAATCAGTATTAATGTACAAAGAGCATAATCGAGCTTAAAGTTGCAACTCACTGGTCCTTTCGCAGTTTTCACACTGTCTAACGGTGTAACTGGCCTTGTCTCTATCTTGCTGCCCGAAATAGAGTACAGAAGATCCACAATTTTTGTCTTAGATATATCGACGGCATTGTCTAAGCTCAACCATGTTTCACGCAAATTGAAATAGATGGTTGAATATGAACAATCGCTTCGTGTCACGGGCGGTTTGCCTGTATCGCGGGCTAATTGTAGCGAGGTCTGTACAATATTATTTCGCAGAATATCTTTTAGGATGGACATAAGGTGCATAATTTAAATGTCAGGAATAAATGTTTACATAAAATAGTTTATTTACACGTTGTTTTTCATTTAGATACAGGACGTTTAGATACAAACGCTTTATTTGGCATTGTTATATTGTTTATAGCACAGAATTAGGTTAGCGTAATTATATATTATATACAGTGTGTTAGATTTCATGTGTCATAGGAAATGTCTCAGCTATTGTATAAATGATTAAAAAATGACATATAAGATAGCTATTAGGTTATTTATTTTTAATAATGTGTCAAAATTAGAAAAACAATTGAACATCAAATAAGTCAGATAAATCAAATAAATTTAATATTTGAAATGGAACGTTTCCAGTATTATTGTATATTCTAAAACTACAATTAAGATTATTATTATTATTAATATTGTTATTATTGTTATTATTATTATTATGATGGGAAAAAAATCCTGAAATGGTTCGCCTTTTCGGCGTACGGTTAAAAATTGATAGTTTTGTCCGATTATTCTGCTGGCGTACCTCTCAAGATTTACGCAAAAGTGGTTAAAATGTATGTATTTTAATAGTGACAAATATCAAATAGACATACATGAGCAATTGGCAGCATGTTTTCTTCAATCATAATAACCAGCGGGTGTATTTCTCATTAAATGATGAAATTATAAATATTACAATGTTTCTATCGCGCTAAATTAAATTACTAAAATCTTACTTAAATTCAAAAATTGAAAGCTCATGATTATTTCTACGTAACTATTTATAAAATAAGGTTTTGCTAGATTTGTATATAACAAGAAACATACATCTTTTACTTTGTTACACACACAGTCTTCAAAGCAAATAGTCATTAATGCTTTGATTAACTATATGGTATAGTTGTAGTTTCTTAAGGTATCAGTGGAATGTATTAATTTTATCTTTTCTTTTTAAGTACATCGAGAGTTACAACAAACAATATTTTCAAAGTGACATGTAATTTATTTGACACATTACATAGTCTTCTTATGTTTGTTCTGAAAGAACAACTGTATTTTCATATTATGTGAATTTTTAATATTAAATTGATAATGGTATGTATATAGGTATATCGAAAAGTGTACACAAATTTGTTGTGTATGAAATTAATATTAATTTGATGAATATCATCGTCATTATTTTTATGTAACAAATCCTAAAAACAACAACAAGCAATTACGGTATTGATCAATTCAATTTCACTATTACAAAATACAGACAATTTCCTTTTCTTGTAAAACTGATACTTATAGTATAAACAAAGAGTTGCATATGCATTTCATTTAACAAGGTGAAAATACACGCTTGTACATTACTCTTAAGAAATAAGATTACAAAACAGTGGCGGCCCGCCAGCTCACGTATGTGGAGTGCTTTTTCTTGTAAATTATTCTTAATTTAATTTTATCTTTTAAACAGATAAATTACTAGTTTATAAGAAATAGATGAAAAGATTTTTGGTCTGGATTGTCTCGCCTCTAAATTTAACCTTTTTTCCGGCATTTGTGGTCTGCAAAGTTGAGCAGCAGTCAATAAGGGATGTCTGTAATTGACTACACATTACATTTTAGAAATTCTTATGTTTTTAAATCGATAATTCGGAAACATCTTCCTTCGTTTCTTCTATAGCTAGTTTCGTGCCTAAATACTTAATAAATGAAATGCTGTTCACTTGAGAACGGCTGTACCGATTTGGCTAATTTTTTTAAAAAATGTTCGTAGTAGTTAGAATAATAGTTTAGGGCAAGAAAAATTGGAAAAGTTTCCCGGAAAATTAGAAAATTCGGAAAAAACTGAAAGTGTTTTTTTCTATAGGATGTTTGTGCGAACTCAAGACTCGAACGATGGATATGCGTAATTCTTTTTTTTTTTGTTCGTTATGGTCCTGGAAAAGTTTTCAGGAAAAAAAATTCAGGGCAATTAGAAAGGGAAGTCGGAAAATACGGAGAGAAATCATAATTTTTGTATGCAGTCTCGATCATAACTGACGACAAGAACGACATATTTGGTTGATTCTTTTTTTGTTTTGTTCGTTATGCTCCCGGTATGAAAATAACTCAATTGAAGTTTTTCAATTGAAAAAAAGGCTGGAAGATCTGGAGAATAATCTGGAAAAACGCATTCCAACCTACATTGGTGCGTCTGTTAGTGATCGTGTAGCTTCTGTTCGACTTGACCGATTGAGCTGATATTCACGCAATATGTTTTGTAGAGACGATGGCTCATATAGCTATGCTAGGATCCGATAGAGGGCGCTGTAGTATGTTATTAACAAATTCTATATTTATGGACCAAAATAATTGATATTTATAATATAGATTGGTTTAGTACCAAAGAAGGTGACGCTACTTTGTAAACCGACATCATTTATATGTACGCAATATATTCGCGTGTTTAGCAAAATCATTTTGGTGTATGCTGCCGTCCGATAGAGAGCGCTATTTTTTTGGTAGAATATTAATCTTGCCACCTACCGGAAAGGGTAGAACAACGTCTGGCGGGCCAACTAGTTTACAATAAGAATATGATTTTATAATGCTTGTATGTAACTATAACACTGTCATTATGTGGAGTAGCATTAATAATCTGTAATTTTGAATTCATATTATGTTAATGTGGATTAGTTTATGCCGATAATTTTCAAAATCACTGCTGAACAATTTCTAATTGTGCTTATGGGATTCTAATGACAAATTTGACAATTAATTTAAATTCGCGCAGGGGTGTAAAACGCCAAAATCCCTAAAATGCAAATGGAGGCGGCGTAAATCATTAAGACACATTACACTTTGTTCGTTGCTTGCTACAATAGAATTTTTGAGTCAGAAAGGGTACAATTCGCGTTTTGTTCATTGTACACTGTCTTTTTCCCATCATTATTATTATATCTGATTCCGCCATTTTTCATTAAAACTTGTTCTTAAGAAAGTGATAGTTCATAAGACGTATACGAAATCCTATTGCACAAGTTCTACACATGAAGACCTAAGATACATGACACTAAAAGATAATTAATTGACAACGTCGCGTTTTCTATAGTTACTTTTTAAGGTATTTATTTGTTAATGCATTGACTACAAGGTCAATGTCATGCATTTGGTAAATTATGTACATATTGTTTGTGATGAATCATCTTTGTTAATACTCTTCTCCTAATTTTATGTGTCGTCATCAAATATGTTTTCTATTTACATATTATTACGCAAAGAGAAATAAAATACATATTGCCGTGAACTCGCAAACTTGTAAAATAAGAATAGTTTTAGAGATTGATTTAAGAATTAGTTTAAGCTTAGAAATAAAAATAAAAACAACAAAAAGTCCTATTTAAATATTATTGAGTAAAACGATGCAACAAAACTTACATGAAGGTATACAAAGTTGCATACTTATAGTCAAATTTTTATTATAACAGTAAATGATGAAATATGCAAAAGAAAATTTATTAAATAAATATATAAACAAAAGATGTAGAATAAAAATTTATTAAATAAAGAAATATATAAAATAAATATAAGTAATATATTTCTTTTGTAGAAAAGATACACAAAAAGCATGGGTTATAAATCATGAAAAGAAATGAAATTTATATGCACAAAGCAATAAAATGTTATGAGAGTTTATGAAATAGATAGTATTAAAGAATAAAATTTACCTTAGCTTAATACTAGATTAATAAAAAAAGGATATAAAAATATGTAAAACATAGAAGCAATAAGCAGTGACATATTTTTGTATTTAAAAGCTGATATCACAAATAAAAAGGTATCTGTGTTCATGGTTTGTTCGTAACACAATACTTCAGGGACTAGAGGCGGACGTGTTCTACAAGGACAAGGCAGTGCGGAATAATGGTTATCTTCGGCGTATTTCCCATTTTGCCAAGGCACAATTCGGCTAAAAGAAAAGTAAAACTAACATTAATAAATGGAAAGAAAAAGTATGTGTCGAACAATGAACAAGGTAATAGGTTCATTGACGAGTACAAGGAAGGATGGTATTAGTAACAAGAATAAACCTACCATTGGGAATCATGTGCAAAGCAGAGGGGACCTTTGAATTGGAAGGTTATGTTGACGTTTAAGTGAATTGTGAACTGTCAGAACAAAATGTGTATGTGTGCGTGAATCAAGGCGGCAACATATGGGCAGCGATTTCACGGGAAAAGTGTATTCCAGTACCAACCTAAACATGGACTAGAGGGCGCAATGGTCAACATAGTTTATTTTTGCCGCTATAAAAAGGAAGACAAGATTCGACAAGACGGACTTTCTGATAACACCTCCGAGAGGTGAACTTCTCAAAACACTTACAAAAGGAAGATCTCTTAAAGAATAGTTTTTTTTTATTGTTATACTGTAGTTTTTCATTATTTCTTTAACACATATAGTCACAGGAATTGATTTTATTTAATACATTTGAATTCATTTGAAGCGTTCATAATGGACATTCAAAATAGATTTATTGATAACAAGTAAGTTTATTATTTCTTTTGAAAATGAAGTTATACGAGTTGTTGGACAGACATTGATTTTTACGTGCGAATGATTAATCAATGTATTGTTGGACAAAAAATAGACAAGTAAATAATTTATCCTGTAAGATTTATTTTAAAATTTATATAGTTGGAATTACAACTAAACAGGATTAATGGTGTTGGTCAGTTGGAGAGATGTTACGTGAAAATGAGCATTTTCTTCATCGTATTGTCTAGACATCATTAATTTCTTTCAAATTAAGCGAATAATAAATTAGAATTTCACAAGGCATAGATTAAGAGCTCGATACAACACGTGCAAATGGTTGTCTAAAGCAATTAATTGAAGCCTATCCATAAATATTATAACGTCGATGAGTATATTCATAAATGTACAATAAAAATTTACATTTGTTCATTTGCAGGATAAATATTTATTTTTGTTTGATAGAATAAATAAATAAACAAAAGATTTACATACATTACAACCGGCATTAGGTATAAATGATATGAGCATTTTTCAATTATGTATCTTGTGTAGAGCATAAAGGTGTGCATATAAAGGAAACTATATTTTTGAATCCATAAATTACAAAATAAAAAAAAAATACATGATTATGTTGAATAGACATACAGTTTTTTTTTCTTTGAACAAAACTATTACCTTTTTCCCTATAATGAACAAGAGAAAAATCATCAGCAAATAAGAAGGAATCACAAACATTGCCAGGACCCACAATAGTTATAAGGTACACGACAAAACAATGTAAGATAAAACACAAAACCAATTATAAGTTCTTGGTGTGTAAAGAATAATTTAAAGAGTATAAGGTGTACAAAAGACTATACCCTACGTGTGGTAATACACACAAAAGTATGTTGTTACAGCATATAAATTATATGGCAATATTGTTATTTAAAATAAATATTTATATGTCACAGCATAAATTAAATGGCGCTCAACGTAGTGGGGCAATGTATTCCTTTTCTTGTTGTTTATTAATCATGTATTTATTTAACGCCCAAAATAGAGAGGCAATGCATTATTTTTCATAATTGTTTAAAAGAAAAAAAAATATATATATATAATTAATGTTGCTTAACATAGTGGAGCATTGTATTCATTTTCTCGTTTGTCAATAATTATTTACATAACATTTAACGTTGTGAAGCAATGCAATTTTTGTTTTTTTTTAAATGTATAAACAAAAAAGTAATAATTTATTTTGTACAAATAATGGGTACAAAGTTTGTTTCATTTTTTTTATTTATTAGTAAATAGAATAATTATTCAGTGTCCAAGTTAGAGACAGATTACCTCAATTTTCATTTACTGATGAATTATCAATTTCTCTTGTTTAGAAAGGGATAAAAAAAAAAAAAAAAAAAAAAGAGGAATAGTATTTGATTAGATAAGTTTAGTTATTAATTTATAAGTTAGGAATAAGATAAAAATGGCAGATAAAGATAAGAATAATGGTGAAGGTTCACAATTCACACAATACAGGGACAATCGTCCAGTATCTTCTGATTCAGAGTCAGAAAAACCTGAATCAGAGGATCGAACACTTGATGGTAGCACACAAGCAGAAAGCATCAGTGGCGTAGCTGGTGAACAAAAACTTGAGAATCTTTTTAATAAACTATTCAGCAGAATAGAAGAAAACGATAGAAATATGAACAAGAAATTTGAAGAGAATAATCGAAAATTAGTAGAAAATAATTTGAGTATAAATCAAAAATTAGAACAAAATAAAATAGAAATAAACTCAAAAATAGACGAAGGTTTCGCAGAGTTAAGAAGAGAAACTTTAGAATTAAATGCAAAAGTAGAATTAAAGTTAGAACAGTCAGTTTCAACTCTAAATAAACAAATAAACTTTAACGAAAAGAAATGTGAAAGTAAAGGCACATTCTTAATAAAAGAAATCAACGAAAGATCTGCCAAAACACAAGCTAATTTTGATAAGGTAGATGAGAAAATAAATTCTCTTGAAAATAAAGTGAAAGGGAATAATGTGCAACATCAAGAGCAAATACAAGAACTTTCACATCAAGTGGAAGATTGTAAAATAAAATATGGTGTTTGTACGGACACAATGTTGACCCTACAAAACAAAACTTTAAACTTTGAAAACACTATAAAAGGGTTAGAGAACAAAGTACATGGGGTTAGTACACCTAGTGTATCTTTGACACAAATACCTGGTAGCGCAGAGAATATACCAAAATTCTCAGGATTTTACAAAGATAATCCAATGGCGTTTATGAGAACGATAAAAACATATATGAGGGGAATATCTGATGAGATGTCAAGGCTACATTTCATAAGAGGTTGTTTAAAGGATTATGCACTTCAGTGGTACGATATGATAATAGATGAAGTAGTGGATTTCAAAGAATTTGAGATTCGTTTTGTGAGACAGTACTGGGGACAGACTCAGCAGAGGAAGATTAGACACGATTTAGTGTTTGGCAAATACAGAGCTGGATCTTCTAGAGAAAACTACATCATAAGAAAATATTCTTTTCTTAAATACATCCAACCAACCATTGAAGAAAGTGATATTGTTTCACAGCTAGCAGCACACTTTGACCACAACGTTACTCAGGCGGTGGCACTTCAAGGAATAGATAACATTGAAGCACTCCTGGAACTGGTCAAGAGATTAGACGATGTGGATGAGAAGGGAAACAGCAAGAGTTATGGAAGCATCAAATATACAAACGATCCACCCAGAAATGATAATAATAACTACAACAATGGAAATAATCCACATATAAACAAGACACCTCGTTACAATCAAGATAAACAGTACAATAATAATGGGTACAATCAAAATCAGGGTAAACAGAATTATGGAAACAACCCTTATACATATAATAAGCCAAGCTATAGGAACAATCCATATACATACAATAAAACGAGAAACTATGAAAATGAGAGGGAGAAAGAACAGAATTATGAGAAGAAAGAAAGAAACCCTGAGAGGGAAAGAAGAGTGAACAAGGTTCAAATAAGTGAAGAGAAAAAAGAAATCAGTACTAAGGAAAAAACAGAATCAAAAGGTGCAATACCCAAGGATTCAAGACAATTATCGACAAATAAAGAATGGGTAAATTCTACATACTCAAATGCGACTTCGTTGGATTTTTAGAAAGGCCAGTCAAAAAGAAAAAGAAGGTACAAAACGTATATAACTTTGACGATCTAAAGAAAATCACGACGGAATTACCACACATAACAGTAAAAATAGGGAACGAAGAGATAGAAGCATTATTAGACACAGGAGCGCAATTATCCTTATTAGATAGTAGTATTATAGATAAAGACATAGAAAAATTAGGATATTATATGCCTATAAGAAAAGTAAACTTAATAAATGCAAATAAGAAACACATCATTACTATAGATAAAGTTTTTTGTATAAATGTTAGAATAGGTAGTTTAAATTTATTAACAGAATTCATAATAGTGCCTAATTTGAACAGCAATTGTATTTTGGGGATAGACTTTTTAAGTCAATATGGTACAAAAATAAATATGGAAAACAAAACATTTCATATTAAAAATTCAATAATCTCCTGGTGTAAGGAAACACAGGAAGATGAGATATTAATTAATAATTTATATATAAATAATGCTGAACAAAATCTCACAAATAAAATGGATAGTAGTTTATTAGACAATAAGTGTGCACATCCTGTGAAGCATCGTCAAAGTGAGGACTTCACGCAATATAGGGATGGTACGAATTTAAATTGCGATAAACAATACATAAGCCATGTGAGCAATCTTGTCAGCAAGTATAAAGAGTTATTTGATAATAAACCTGGTTTAGCAAAAGGCTATGAACACAGGCTAAAAGTAGATGAAACACAACCTTTTAAAGTTAAAAATTATCCTGTCCCCAATAAATACAGAGAACAAGTCAAATTAGAAATTAAAGAAATGTTAAAAAATAAAATTATAGAAAGAACAGAATCAACATTTATAAATCCAATAGTAGTGGTAGTGAAGAAAAATACAGGCAATCAGAAAGAAACAAAATTACGCTTATGTCTTGATGCAAGGGGCCTTAACTCAAGGACCTCCCCTAATTTTGAAGCTCCGCAGAGTATAGAGACCTTATTAACAAGGTGTACTGATGCAAGGTGGTTCACAAAAATAGATCTGAAGAGTTCTTTTTGGCTGGTACCATTACACAAGGACTCAAGGAAGTATTGTTCCTTTATGTTCAATTCATTAGTTTATTCGTATAAAGTCGTTCCATTTGGCCTATCAACAGCGACAGCCGCTTTGGTTAGAGCCATGCAACAAATTTTAGATCCACACGAAGAGTACGTTTCTCATTATGTGGATGACATACTGATATTTAATAAAGATTTAGAGAATCACAAAGAATCAGTAGAAAAGGTTTTAAATACGTTAGCAGAAAACGATTTAAAAGTTAACATTGAAAAATGTGAATTTTATAAAAATAAAATAAATTATCTAGGGTATATTATAGATGGTAAAACCATCACAATAGAAGAAGAAAAATTGGAAGCAATAAGAAAGTATCCCAGACCAAAGAACATAAAAATGCTCAGAGGATTCTTGGGAATGATAAATTATTATAAACATTTCATTCCGAAAATATCTGATCAAACTTACATGCTTTTCAGAATGATAAAGAAAGGAGTCAAGTTTAAAAAGACTCATGAAAGAAGCAAAGTACAAAAGGATGAAAGGAAATATTTTGCCTTCATGCTTACATTAATTGCAATAATAAAGAAGGGAGTGAAATTTAAATGGACTCCTGAAACTCTCAAAGCATTTGAAGAAGTGAAAGAAAATTTTGCAAAGCATTAATAGAAAATTTACCCGATATTAATGAAGAATTTGTTTTAAGATGCGACGCATCAAATAATGCAATAGCTATAAGAAATTTAGCATTAAGTATCGTTAATCACGTATCTATGCTCTATGATTATATAGACGTAGAAGATTAATAATCATTTGTGCGAGTTGTCACAATGGTTATTATATGTGTCGTTCATGCTATAATAATCTTTGTTGACGATTCACGACAAAATATAATAACCAAGGGATATGCCGTGAACTCGCAAACTTGTAAAATAAGAATAGTTTTAGAGATTGATTTAAGAATTAGTTTAAGCTTAGAAATAAAAATAAAAACAACAAAAAGTCCTATTTAAATATTATTGAGTAAAACGATGCAACAAAACTTACATGAAGGTATACAAAGTTGCATACTTATAGTCAAATTTTTATTATAACAGTAAATGATGAAATATGCAAGAGAAAATTTATTAAATAAATATATAAACAAAAGATGTAGAATAAAAATTTATTAAATAAAGAAATATATAAAATAAATATAAGTAATATATTTCTTTTGTAGAAAAGATACACAAAAAGCATGGGTTATAAATCATGAAAAGAAATGAAATTTATATGCACAAAGCAATAAAATGTTATGAGAGTTTATGAAATAGATAGTATTAAAGAATAAAATTTACCTTAGCTTAATACTAGATTAATAAAAAAAGGATATAAAAATATGTAAAACATAGAAGCAATAAGCAGTGACATATTTTTGTATTTAAAAGCTGATATCACAAATAAAAAGGTATCTGTGTTCATGGTTTGTTCGTAACACAATACTTCAGGGACTAGAGGCGGACGTGTTCTACAAGGACAAGGCAGTGCGGAATAATGGTTATCTTCGGCGTATTTCCCATTTTGCCAAGGCACAATTCGGCTAAAAGAAAAGTAAAACTAACATTAATAAATGGAAAGAAAAAGTATGTGTCGAACAATGAACAAGGTAATAGGTTCATTGACGAGTACAAGGAAGGATGGTATTAGTAACAAGAATAAACCTACCATTGGGAATCATGTGCAAAGCAGAGGGGACCTTTGAATTGGAAGGTTATGTTGACGTTTAAGTGAATTGTGAACTGTCAGAACAAAATGTGTATGTGTGCGTGAATCAAGGCGGCAACATATGGGCAGCGATTTCACGGGAAAAGTGTATTCCAGTACCAACCTAAACATGGACTAGAGGGCGCAATGGTCAACATAGTTTATTTTTGCCGCTATAAAAAGGAAGACAAGATTCGACAAGACGGACTTTCTGATAACACCTCCGAGAGGTGAACTTCTCAAAACACTTACAAAAGGAAGATCTCTTAAAGAATAGTTTTTTTTTATTGTTATACTGTAGTTTTTCATTATTTCTTTAACACATATAGTCACAGGAATTGATTTTATTTAATACATTTGAATTCATTTGAAGCGTTCATAATGGACATTCAAAATAGATTTATTGATAACAAGTAAGTTTATTATTTCTTTTGAAAATGAAGTTATACGAGTTGTTGGACAGACATTGATTTTTACGTGCGAATGATTAATCAATGTATTGTTGGACAAAAAATAGACAAGTAAATAATTTATCCTGTAAGATTTATTTTAAAATTTATATAGTTGGAATTACAACTAAACAGGATTAATGGTGTTGGTCAGTTGGAGAGATGTTACGTGAAAATGAGCATTTTCTTCATCGTATTGTCTAGACATCATTAATTTCTTTCAAATTAAGCGAATAATAAATTAGAATTTCACAAGGCATAGATTAAGAGCTCGATACAACACGTGCAAATGGTTGTCTAAAGCAATTAATTGAAGCCTATCCATAAATATTATAACGTCGATGAGTATATTCATAAATGTACAATAAAAATTTACATTTGTTCATTTGCAGGATAAATATTTATTTTTGTTTGATAGAATAAATAAATAAACAAAAGATTTACATACATTACAACCGGCATTAGGTATAAATGATATGAGCATTTTTCAATTATGTATCTTGTGTAGAGCATAAAGGTGTGCATATAAAGGAAACTATATTTTTGAATCCATAAATTACAAAATAAAAAAAAAATACATGATTATGTTGAATAGACATACAGTTTTTTTTTCTTTGAACAAAACTATTACCTTTTTCCCTATAATGAACAAGAGAAAAATCATCAGCAAATAAGAAGGAATCACAAACATTGCCAGGACCCACAATAGTTATAAGGTACACGACAAAACAATGTAAGATAAAACACAAAACCAATTATAAGTTCTTGGTGTGTAAAGAATAATTTAAAGAGTATAAGGTGTACAAAAGACTATACCCTACGTGTGGTAATACACACAAAAGTATGTTGTTACAGCATATAAATTATATGGCAATATTGTTATTTAAAATAAATATTTATATGTCACAGCAATATGTATATTTACTTCCGACTTTTATTACTGCAAAAATTATTTAAATTTGAAACCTCGCAAAATAATTTTCTATTTATCATTCTGAGGAATGTTCTTGATAACATCTTGTGGATAAGGTAGTGCAATTTGAGCTGGATTGTCTGCATCTGTTCGTTCATGTTCTTGCATCTTTTTCGTAATGTTATGTAATGACAACAATAACTGCAACAAAATGTCCTATCTTCATCCATAAACCATGATTGGAAATATCGTTTCCACATTCCAAATGAATTCTCTGTAGATTTTACAAAAACTAGGAATGCAAAGTTATTCAAACTGCTTTATTTCTTCTTAGAATATTCGCCTTTAAGATATTATACTTTGTGCATGCGTTCAAACTAATTCTCGTAACATTTTTTTCCACTCTGAAGTTGGTTTCTCAAAAACATAGTTTTTGAGAATTTCAGGAGCTTCTTGAGGTAATTAAAATTGCTGTCCACGCAATTTTTGTTTGACATTTGGAAACAAAGAGGTCGATTGGCAATAAATAAGGTAAATAGATTAGTTTCCTATATTCTTCTTCAAATAATCAGTTATTTGAGGTGCTGTGTGAGATTGGCGATTTGTGACATTTTCGATTGTTGTCCTGATTTTGTCGATGATTTTTGGTAAATAAGTGGTTGTAATTATCATCATTCAGCAGTAACTGTTCTTGCATGCTCTAAAAGATTTGTTGCAACATGTCCATTACAAGAGTAGAAACAAACGATTATTTTCTTGTAAGTGGTTCGTAAACGAATAATTGGTGGAATCGGTTTATTTCCGAATGTAGATTTTTTATTTTTTATACCATTTTATACTTTATAACTTAAACATAAGTACATGCTTATACCTATTCAAACGTTGAGAAATATTTTAGACAAATGAGATGACATGTACATTTTTTCTCTATTTTTTACCCATACAGTCTGCTTTTAGGCGCCCTCATCAGTTAGATACTCCCGCCCCATAAAGTTAATGTTTGCAAAAGAGACCTTAGAGACGATTACTTCAGAAGTCAAGCAAATAGATGAACAAATATTAGCCTTGTTTTCTACGCAAATAAAAATAAACAATATGGAATTTAGTGATCAAACCTTTGACGGTTTTATGTAAGGTGGATGTCAAAGTTTATAGTGCCCTATCGTCGTGGGTGTCAACGCAAAGATGTTACCAATGTGGAGCAAAGCCTTGTGAAATGGACAATTCAGATGTGATTTCATATAAAATAGTTGATCAAAATTTTCGTGCATTCGTGGATACGTTTTTTCGAGTGTCTACTCCACATTTCCTTTAGACTTGAGGTCAGAGAGGGGTAGAGAATAAAACAAAAGTAGATAGAATGAAGAAGTTCATACAGGGTATATAAGTTCAAGGCCGAACTTGGTTTATATGTTGAACATGCCTAAGCAACAAAGTGGCAGCACCGATGACAGCAATACTGCTCGTGTATTCTTTAGAAATGCAGGAAAAACGGGTGAAATAACAGGTCTTAATTTGGAATTAATAAAAAGCGTTCGCATTATTTTGGAATGTTGAAGTTTTGGATTTCCAATAAACAGAAATACGAGATAGGCGCCATAAATTCTCGGCCTCACAGGCTGTATAAGTCCGTCACGTCATGCATGCATATACGTGAGGTGTACATTATAAATATGACGGTTCGAAGTCTAGTAGTTTTTAGTAACCAGCCAACCAAAGTGACTAGCACACGAAAATGTCTGAAGTAACGAAAATTGAGTACCGCACGGTCATTAAATTTTTAACAAAAGAAGGGATACACCTTATGACATTAAACAACGTGTGATTCATCTCCTTCGTATTCAACTGTAAAAAAGTGGGCAAAATGTTTCCGTTTGGGACAAGAATACCTGGAAGATGCGTATCGGTCGGGTCGACCAATTGAAGTGATAACGCCTGAACAAATTTCAATTATTGAACATTTAGTGCTAGAAGATTCGCGTTTGAAAGTGAAGGAATTAGCAGCGATAACAAACATTTCCGAAACAAGTGTTCGCCGAATTCTCCATGACCATTTGGGTATGCATAAAATTATTGCTAGACGGGTACCGCGACTTCTTTCGGCTCTCCAACGTGAATGTCGTCGAGTCGAATGTGCGCAGTCGTCTTTAAACATGTGTGGAGACGACTAAAAATCGAATTTGGAGTCCATTGCCACAGGGGATGAAACATGGTCTGTTTTACGATCCCCTATCGAAAAGCGAGTCCATGGAATGGCGGAGACCCGATGTACCTCGTCCCAGAAAGGCGAAAGTCGTTCAATCAACGAAAAAGGTGATGACCACAATATTCTGGGATTGTGAGGGCATTTTGCTAATTGACTTTAAGGACCGCAATACAAATGTGAACGGCACACATATGCGTCTTTATTGCGTAAATTAAGGAACAGTATTCGTGCAAAACGTCGTGCAAGATTGACAAAAGGTGTGCGATTATTGCACGACAGTGCTCCCGTCCACACTGCCGCTATTTGACAAGCTGCCATCCCCGAATGCGGCTTTCAAGAATTGTAACATCCACCGTATAGTCCGCAGCTGTTATAGAACATTTTGACGGAAAAACTTCAGATTATTTTTACAAGGGTATCGAATAATTAATTAATCGTTGTAATAAATAAATGTATAGAAGTTAGGGGAGATTACATTGAAAAATAAAATGTTTTGTATTGTTCCAAGTTTTTTTTGTATATCAGGTCGAGAATTTATGGCGCCTACCTTGTATATATCAAAGAATATTCATGGTCATCAGTGCCTGTAAGCGTAAATAAAGCACTTTGGCACGGAAAAGCCGCCAGTATCTTGACTATAGGCCAGTTATCCGTAGAAGCACAAGAAGCCAGGAACAAGGATAATAGGCAATATAGGGAACTCTATTGAAGAAGAACCTCATGACTCGACTCTTATACGGATTTACTACATAAGACTATTAATTACTTCATATCCGGTAATTGCTAGTTTACGTGCTCCGCGAAAAACTAAAGATAGGAATATAACGTCCGAAGTTATGAAGGTATTGGAAGAACCATTTATTAAATATCTATAAAACTATAAGTACTTAATTGTGTTATTTTAGTGGTAAGAAATA
This sequence comes from Amphimallon solstitiale, assembly GCA_963170755.1. NCBI lineage: Eukaryota > Metazoa > Arthropoda > Insecta > Coleoptera > Scarabaeidae > Amphimallon > Amphimallon solstitiale. The sequence continues at coordinate 67,431,580 of OY720680.1, forward strand.
AAGGAACAGCAAAAAATAAATCATACCGTTGAAGAAATATTTTTGTCCTGCTAGATTTTCAATATATCAATCACACTGTGCGTCCGTCAAAACATCCTCGCTTTGCATTGCTAATGGTTGGTTCTTTCACTTCCGTGATGATTCAGCATGACATTAAGACATCTCTGTTATTTGTTTAAAAGCTTTTTTAATCGCCTGTTTTAAATAAATAACTACCTACAGTTATACTACCGGATTAAAAAAATTAAAAGTAATTTTTCTGTTAGTCACACCTATTACCTTTTCGCCCAATTTTTTTTTGCGCCACGAGCCGTCACTGTCACAAAATGTATAATGTAAATTCATTAAAATAATATACTTTCATAGCTACCATCCATGTGTAAAATGAAATATAATTGCTTGACATTTACAAATAAAAAAAAGACAGAGAAACAAATAATACACTTTCTAATTGGAATGCTACCAAAATCCATTTTATTTTATGCAGAACGTGTGGAACAGCTTTTGGTATACACACCCATTAATCTACATTTAAATTTATTACTTCATCGTCATAACAATTTCTGTAATTAACTTTCAATTATTTGACACTTTTACAAAGTAAATTTTTTTTGAAGAACAGTTCAAATGTTAATACATATTTATTATTTTCTGAGAACACCAGGAAATAAACAATTTCTCCTTTATTTCCGGTGATGGCGTTCTTGTATTAATCCATATATTATTATGTATTTAAAAACGAAAATATAACGAGAAAGGCTTATGTTTTGCATTATGTATGTATGTATGTACATCCGGTGTAAATAATTTTATACACAATATTGTGTTTTTTTCGTTGTTGTAACAGTAGTGATGATAATACAAGAAAAAATAATGGGAATAGATAAAAGTGTTACATGTAACTTTATGGAATATAATGATAACGATTACATAACATTTTAGTTTTGTATTTTACTTGTAGTATGTATATTTAAACGTTTTATTTTAAGAAATGCTTTAAAATACAATAGGTATAGTTTGTTTATACATAATTAAACATAAACTGAGTAATCTCGTTGCATCATCAGAATTAATAGTTTTTTTAATGTATTTTTAAAAATATTTTGAACTATGAAAATTTAATGTTTTCGTCTATAAAAATATCGTCCTCGTTACACATGTTTGTTATTTTTAAATATAATTATCACAATATATTACAAAATATAATGTGACGTAAATTGGAGATAGCTTTGTGACGATTTTTGATGATTTTCGGATATTAAGGCATGTTAAGCTCGTGGATGATATTTGGAGCCACTATTAACAAATCATCGGACATCTTTCCAAGCGCCAAATATACTAACTGAAGTCTGTTTTTTAAAAAACTATTGGAAGGGATCTTACACAGAGCACTTCAAAGCAAAGCACATATTGGCCCAACAGTCATACCAACAAACACACCTGGATTTTTTAGCAGGGCTGTTGTAATAAATATATGACAGCCTGTTTCTAGTTCTTGTTGTTTTAGTGAACATACTTGATGAATTTATGTTACTGGTTAAGTGTATTTATTAATTTTGCGTCCTCAGAATTTTGAATATTTCCAAATTGCACAAGTGAAAAAATAAATATTCCCTAAACACGTCCTTTCTTCTTTTTTGTTTCCCCCTATTTTCTCACTGTTACAATGAGTGGAACAATACGGAATAATACGGATATTGCTTTTGTTTGTGGGACCATTCTGAACGTAGACGAAGTCGAAGAGAAGAAAGGCGGTTATTGAATTTTTCCCCCTAGAACGTGATGGTTTGGGATGGAATTAGCATAGGATATAGATCACCTTTAGTATTACTTGGAGGACATTAATGATGTTCTGGAACCATTCACTTAACCATATATACAAACGTCCTTATATTGCAGCTGTAACATTCTATTTCTGAAAAAGACCAACTCTAATATTCTCAATTTCTGGGATGTGAAAACTGGCTAGCTTAGTATGCTTCCTAAACCCAAATTGCTTGGAATAAGCTTCCACATGAGCCCATAGATTGATCTTTTAGAAGAATGTTAGTCGTGTATGTGGTACCATGACTCATTAAAATTTCTTTATAAAGTGAACAGAATTATCAATGAACATTAAATCAATTATTATTCTAAAGACGGGAAACATTTGGACAAAAATTGTTTAAAAAATAGATTTCTTCAGGTGATTTTTGTCAGATAGTAATATCATACAATATCTCGTCTGTTAGTGATGGTGTAACTTGGATTGAGATCATATTCAACAATATATTTGTTTTCTCGAGGCGATGGTTCATAGCTATGCTAGGATCCGGTGGCGCTGTAACGTCTTCCGAACAAATTATTATCTATTATTACGAATTAATCATCATATATTACGAGGGCGGGTCAATATGTCCGTGACTTTTTGATTGAAATACAGGTTTTTGGATAAAAATCATTTTATTTTTCAACATAGTTTCGTTTGAGCTCTATACACTTTGTCCAACGTTTCTCCAATTTTTTTATCCGTTCCAAAAAATAAGATTTGTCGAGGTCATCAAAATAGGTATTTGTTCGTAAGATGATTTCATCGTTGGACTCAAATCTCTTTCCACCGAGCCATTTCTTCAGGTTTGGAAACAAGAAATAGTCATTCGGGGCTAAATCCGGAGAATAGGGCGGGTGAGGGAGCAATTCGTAGCCTAATTCATGAATTTTTGCCATGGAAACTGCATATGTGTGCACCCTTGCATTATCATGGTGGAAAAGAACTTTTGTTTGGCCAAATGCGGTCGTTTTTTTTTCAAATCCTCATTAAGTTGACTCATTAAGTTGGCATAATATTAGCCTTTGATTGTTTTACCCTTTTGAAGGTAGTCAATGTGGATTATACCGCGTGCATACCAAAAAAACGGTCGCCATGACCCCGAGAAACCCACTGTTTTGATTGCTGTTTTGTCTCTGGTTTGTTGTGGTGGGTCCACGGTTACGAAACGGCCCAAAAACTCGTCTACATTGCGGTTAAACAACGCCAAACATTCCTGCGAAGTTGTCACACGATTGCGTTTGTGGTCGATTGTGAGCAAACGTGGCACCCATCTTGCGGAAAGCTTTCTCATACCCATAAGTGATCATTCAAAATTGAAACCACTGAGCCATGTGATATGCCTATGGCTTCCACAATCTCTCGCACTTTCAATCTCCAATCGGCCAACACTATATAGTGAATTCTTTTAATTGTTTCGGGTGTAGAGACCTCAACTGGGCGTCCAGAACGTTCGGCATCTTCCGTGCTTGTACGGCCACAACGAAATTCAGTAAACCACTTTTTTACCATTGAAATTGATGGTGCAGAGTTCCCATAGTATTTATCAAGCTTAGCCTTGGTTTGAGTGGTGGTTTTTTTCCGCAAAAAATAATGCTTAATGAGCACACGAAATTCACATTTTTCCATTTTCGTCTCAAATCACGTGGTAGTCTGCTATCAGTGGCTGTCAAACACAAACTAAATGACGCAGCTTGTTCAAGAACAGCGTTGCCCTTTCAGTTAAGAAGCGGGAAATTCAAAAAGTCCCGCACATATTGACCCACCCTCGTGTATAGTTCGATAGTATTTGCGTAGGGTCTCTTCAAGTTTTCTACTTTCGAATATAATTTCTACATACAGTTTAGTCTGATTGCCTTGCATAATTAACAGGTCATTTGCAACCCAATATCTATAGAAGGTTACGTTACGATTTACTTAATACCTGTTCATATTTACATTTATAATTTTCGCAATAAATTACCATTAAAACTCTACGTGAGTTATATCTTAGAATTAATCATTATTATTATTTATGAGTCTGAGAGTAAGCATTTTTGTATGAAAACATTTAGATTACTTTACTCCTTCTTTTTATAATATAATTTGAAAACGTATGCTTTCTTTTATTAGAACATTTAATTATTTCTTACCTATTTAAATGATAACCATCATCCTGGGTCATTAGGCGCCAACAATAGCCCCTAAAACACCGCTCAGTTACAAGTGTATCCATTATCTGACCTACAGGCGTGTGTGTTCTATAAGTGCGGTTTCTAATTAACATGAATTGATAACCAAGTAGTGTTCTCAAGTAGTTGTGAGTGTGAAAACATTTAAAGTAATACTTTTTGATAATTTTACCACGTTGTAGGTCTATATCACAGACGTATGCATACATGTGCATAAAATTGTGTATTTTTTTTTATATTGTTGGGCCAAATAAATTTACGCTGCTTGAGATAGATTATACAGATACGAGGATGGGTTGATATGTAACTTGGTTCGCCTACTAATAGATGGCGTTAACGTAATCTGTATACGTAGTTATAAGGTTTCGTTCCTATAAATAAATAATCTGTAGTCTCCAGTCATTCTGATAGAAATTCGATGTTTAACAGTTACTTCAACGGAAGTGTTTGGAGCACCAGTGAAAAATTGATAAAATTGGAATTCGTGGTGTGATTCAATTCTTTTTTCTGGAAGGGAAAACAACGAAGGAAATTTATGAGAGGATTTTACCTACATTGGGTGACTCATGTCCTTCTTATAGGAATGTTGGACTTTGGGAAAATGAATTTAAACGAGGCAGAACAAATTGAAAACTATTTCGCGGCTCCAGGACGTGGTGGAGCCTCGAAATCGGCTGTGACACCAGAAATCATCTAATAAAATCTATGATTTGATTTCAGCCGATAGACGAGTAGAAGCTACAGGCATCTCAACCGAGCGGTTTCACCTCCTTTTGCGTAAAGAATTGCATGTGAAAAAACTTTATGCAAGATGGGTGCCTACTCACTCCAGAACAAAAGCCAATTTCCACGCGAATATCTAATGTTTGAGAAGAATGCAGTAGAGTTTTTGCGTCGTTTAGTGACAATGGACGAAATCTGGGTACTATGCTATATCCCGAAAATAAAACAGCAGACAAGATAATGGATGGCACCTGGAAAACTGGCTCCGAAAAAAAAACAGTAATCGCCCGTGGGCACTGTAAATAATAAACATGTTTTGCAGCATTGAAAACAACGGCCTGCCACTAGCATGGACGGAAAATGCTGATTTTGCTATTTGTCGGGCATAGGATTATAAGTCGTTTTCAGTGCTATTTTTCGAAAAAAAATTTGAATTACTCATCTTCCGAAGATAGCAAACCACCAAAAACGAAAATTCTTTGCATATTCTGAGGAGAATATTGAAAAGGTTTTGGAAGTAGTACAAAATGGTCCAAAAATTCGAGAATCTTGTAGATATTTCGATATTCCTCGAGCAACACTACAGGACCGGCTCAAGGGACGAACAGCCAACACGCCACGAAGAATAGGTCCAAATCCATAGTTGGGTGAGGAAAATGGACAAAAAAGTATTCGAATGGATAATTAGACGAACAAAACTTATCTAAATAACGGAGGATTGAAACTAGAAAAATTGCTAAGGAAATTTGGAGAAAGAAAATTTGGGAGAAGAAAATTTAAATAAAAAAATTAGAGGAAGGAGAAAATTTAAATAAAGAGAAATTTGACTCAAGGAAGGTTGAAAAACGAACAATTAATTAGATGAAGAAAACTGGATAAAGAAAAAATGAGATGAGGGAAAATTTAGCTCAAGCATTTCATTGTTTTATGTTGAACTATATTAAAATTGACTTATCCTTTATCTTTTAAGAGTCTGATTTTTTTGGAATTCCCTTTGCAATAACTTATTAGTGTATATTCAAAAATAATTGGGAATTCTGTTAACAGGAAAATTACTTGATGCGTATTAAAACAAGTGTATTTGTTGATACTAGTTAGAATAAAACTAGAAACACGTTTCTGCGTGTGCATTGACATATAATAGTTTCACCGTGCACGGATTGTAAGCCCGTATACACCTATTTTTTTTTTTTTTCGGTGACAGTTTATAAATGAAATGGGGTCATAAGAATAAGAATATATTTAACTTAAACTTACACCAATTTTAATACTACACTGATATGATTCGGAAGGTAAATTTTTTTCCAAAGTTGTTTGTATTCTGAAGTGACTTAAATGCTTCACAGATAAAGTTAATAGGTAATTCATTTCCCTTGATGTCTTATGATATTGGTTACTCTATCGGAGTTATAACATAATAGCATATTAAAATACAAATTTCATCAGATATGATTTTTACGTTCGCGTTCAAGTTTAGAAAACGAGCGCCGCTAGGCGAGTTTTCGAAAGAACAAAATGTCTTATTAATCGTATATTTTATACTATTTTTTTCTATTCGGCCATTAAAAGTTCAAAAAAGGTTTAAAGTGAGAGACATGTTTTGTTCGAACATTTTTGAAATTTTGTTTTTTTTAAGTTGGTTACTCTGATTTTTAAATAGAACCTTTAAATATTTGAATATCGGCGGTGTTATATGTAATTATGTTTAAAATTTAGACTAATTTATGCAATTTAAAATTATCAACAAAAATGACGAAATAAATAATTGCACGCCCCCAGAGATTCGCAAAATAACAGAAGACAATTTACAAAATCTGTCTTCAACAAAGTCCCGACATTTTTATCAAAAACAAAGAAAATATAGGGAATATTACCGTAAGCAAAGATTAGAGAATACTAAAGATGCGACACTCGAAAAAGGAACTACATTTGTAGAGAAGGATAGAAAACATTCCAATTTAAAGGGACTGAACATAAACAAAACATGTACACATAACCTAGTCAGCAGACGCCATTTGCTTTATACTGTTTAGTCGTCATTGTAATTATTATTGGTCAAATGTGTGCATATAAAGACCGTAAAAATTATTCTTGTATATCTAAGGATGAAAAATTACATTTCTTTAGATTTCCTAAAGATCATGGTATGTAAGTAAACAACAAGTTATAAAGAATCTTCCTATTTTTTCGCTTATCAATAATAATAATATTAATTCATACTGTAGTTGTAAAAAATGGGTGCAAGCATGTGGAAGATATGATTTATCGACAAAGATCCCTTAGAATTTTATACAAAGTATCGGATATGCAGAACACATTTTGTAGCAGATATGTTAATGAACATTGAAAGGAAGCGTCTGTTACCACTAGCTGTGCCAAATGAGATTTCAGACAGAGTACACATTAAAAACAATATGTTAGATTTATACAATTAACAATAAACATTTAAGTAACAAATTTTTTTATAGCTGAACCAATTCCATCATGTTCAGGATATACTATTAAGTTAAGAGAAAGGAAATGAAACGGAAGATACAGGTCACAAAAAAATCAAAGTTATTTCTGATATTACCATACCATACCATATATTTAGCCTGTTTTATCTTCTGAAATTTTCAAATAACGAGTTTAAAAATACACCAAGTATGAATAGGAAATAAAGTATACTAATGAATATATAGATATCGAAACATGTCACATAGATATCGAGACTTTTTACACAGGTATTGAGACATGCTAGAAATGAAATAGCCTATATTTACAAATATGTGTCCTGCAAATTCATTTATTTCCACCTATCTTTATGAAATTCTTTGTAAAAGCATTTCCGACTAAAACCAAATCAGTAAGAGGAACCAGATACTTTATAAATAATAAACTTCGTGAAATCAAAGAAACTTTTGATTTTATAGATGACTTGCAGAAAATTCAACTTAGAATGCATGCAATAAGAAAAGAAACTGATAAATATGATGTAAATCTTGTTGGTGATATAATAAATTTATTATTATTATTATTATATTGTTATAGTATGTAAATATTGTTTGTATAATAAATTATTCATTGTCTCAGAATTTCATTGCCTACCTTTTTAAATGTACATGTTTCAAATATATATTTTTTTATTTTCCGATCACATTTACCATGTATAACACATATGCACTTAATATTCTCCAAAAACTTATTTTCTTATAATAATATTTTATATTCTTATAATATGTAATTATTCCACATAGAATTTGAATTTCTATTTTAGAATATTGCAGATCCATACATTTATTTCTATAATAAAAGAATGTTATAATCTGTTCTGTTTAAAATTCCCGCGCTTCTACATTCCAATTTAAATGTCCAAGGTCACTGAAAATTTGAGTAAGAGATCAAAGGTTCCGATCGAAGCGTCGTATCTTTATTCTCTAATCTTTGCCGTAAGTGTCAGTCAATGCGAAACATTAATGCACACGAATCTTCTAGGGTTATAGTAAACTTTTATAACAGTTGTACTATTCAACATTGGAAGTAAATTTCAATAATAGCATCAGAAAACTTATCATCGAACTCTCCTTGTTAAATTATATTGTTAGTTAGTAAATAAAATGTTAGCATGTGTGTTTTTTATTCTTTGTACAACTTCTATTGCACATGTTTGTTACATTAAATACGTATATTTAACATTTAAATATGATTTGGTTCCATTTTTTTTTTTTAATTACTTTATGCAACCAAAACGGGTGTCGTAAAATGAACTTTCTAGCACCGAAATAGAAAAACTATCTTTATAGAATTTGCTACATTTAATAATATTTAATTTTCCACCAGAAATGGAATTTCCAAATTACTGATCTTTGAAGAAATGTCATACTGTGAAAAGTTAATATAAATTGAGCAATTACATAGGCAGATAATGAGTATTGCATCCCTTAAGCAGACGTTAGACATCAGCATGAGTGATTTTAATAAATTGTATGATAAACCGACAAATAGTATAGTAATGAGGATACAGTAGGCTTTCCCAAAATTCCGTTTTATGGGTCAGTTAATTAGAATATATTTACATAAAACTACATAGTTACCTAATCAATAAAATATAAAATATACAACAAGCTTAAATCTTATCTTTTATATAAAGACGCTCTCATATTATTTTATTCAATATTAATATGACTTACATGTGTATATTGAAACCAAAGGATTTTGTACTTGTGTATACTTACAGATAAATATAGATCAAGTTTGTAAATAGAACGGTGCCGTTTATTATTATTTTAAAAGCAATTTCTGAGAGTTAATTTTGTCGGCTAAATATAAAATTGTGCTGAATGCATTTAGTGGTGTAAAAAATGTCAAATACCTTTTCGCTCTCAAATATAACCTAATCGTCTAATGCAAAAAAAAACATGGAATTAGGAAGAGTTTTTTATGTTGGACTTTTATTTTTGCCATGGATGTTTATTTAAATTAGTCTTTTTTATAGTTCCAGATTTTTGCATGCAATTAGTATGCAAGAAAAAACACTACCTGTTGATCTTATTATATTTATACTTTAATGGGTTAAAATAGAAATACATATTATACTGATGTCTGGAAGGAATAAAATACAGACGGGTTACCTACCTGCCTAAATATATTTCGTGGATCCTCATATTGCCTTTAGCAATACGGATATTCTTTTAATAAAACATGTTATCCAAACAACTTGTACCTTCTTAAATTATTTTTAAAGATGACGGAGTTTCCGTTGCACGGGAGATATACGAATATACGGTAATGGGCAACGAAAAGTAAACGACTGATAAGTCAGGCTGGAAGAGAATATCGTACTACTTAAGGCCGGACCCCACATAACCGCACCGTGCCCGCACCGTGTGACGGCCGTGTGTTGGGCATCGCACGGCGAGTGACTTGCACAATGCAAGAGTGCCGGTTAGTCCCCACATAACCGCACCAACACACCACCAACACCACCGCACCGAGGCCGTACCGGGCCCGACTAGTTTAGTTTACTTTTTGACGTGCACGGTGCGGTGTACGAGAGTAGAAATTCATTTTTATTGTTAATAATGAATACGGAGAAATTAATAGAAGAGGTGAGAAAGTTTTCTGTGTTGTATGACCAGGCTGACGAAAAATATATGCGTTGTGAACTCAAATTTTTCTCCGATATCTGCGATGATTTCTTCTCCAATTAACATCTTCTTCCTCTAAAGCAAGTGTTACCATCCTTAATTTACTGTTTGTAAAACTTCTCAACATTTTATCTCCACGAAACAGCTGCATGAGCTTCTACAAGAATACTGAACTGCAACCGTGACGCTGACTGCACGGTCGAAAAACGGTGTGAGTGAGGTCTTCCTTGACCGTCACCCACAGGCGGCCGACTTGCGGGTCGGACACGGTGCGTGCGCGGTGCGGTCATGTGAGGTCCGGCCTTTATAGTGGCTGCAACGTCGTTTTAAATAAAATAAATAGGACAGTTTTTGTTCCATATGTAAATATTAACATACAATGAATGGAGATGTCTAACTTCCTTAGCTAGCATTTCGTCTGTCTCAATACTTGGGATACATAGCTGAGATGGAACGTATTTTTCAAAATACTGTATTTAAATTTTTAAAATTATTGTTTTCTTGTATGAAAAGACGAATAAATGCTACTTATTCCTCATTGAAAATTTATTATACAGAGAGATCATAAATGCTTGACCGTGCAGCTTCATCGATATATCAACTTTAGCACGAGTTTGCCACACGTTCATTGCTGTAGTATGAATATTTAGTTTGTATCTCACTTCGCTAAAGTGGCTGTCACTCCAATATTCTATCATTAATACATATTTGTCAGTCATATAAGCTTCTTGTCGTTTTGTTTTCCCTTGGTTTACTGCGTTTAATTGATTGTTAGAAACTGTCTTTCTCAAGGCAATAAAAGGCACATTTCGTTGTTACTGTAAGTTTTTTTTTTTGGGTTTATACGAGTATCATTATCATTTTTGTTTAATTTTAAAGTTGCGTTGAAATCAACAATGCCATTTACGGAAGAACAAGATTTTTTTCTATTTATGTATTTAAAGAACACTGTCTTTAAGACTCCACTACATACATTATCAGAACTACAAGATGCTATTACAAATGCTGTTAACAGTGTAACAGAAGAAATGATTCAAAATGTTTTCAATTCTCTCAAAACACGCATAAATCTGTGTCTACAAAATGAAGGATCTCATTTTCAACATATGTTATAATATTTCTAAATATGTAATGTTACCTTATGCAATATCGATCTTATATTAAATTATTTTTAATAAATATATTTTCAATTATTAAATGTATTTCCTGAGTTATTAAAACCAGTAAATTTAACAAGAATTCTTGAAAATAGTTGATACGTAAAATAATAGATGTCGCACGAACGAAATACATACAATTCAGAATATGATATGGGCGGCAATTACACCATGACTATGAAGCGGCACGGTCAAGCATTTACGATCTCTCTGTATTTTACTTATTATAAACTCTACAAAACTATACTTAAAAAAAAGGTAATTTGAAATGGAGAGGGAAAAAAATCTTTATTATTATTACTGCCTACTCAGAAAATACAACAGTATGTTACAAATTAAGTAGTTTTTTTTTCAATATTACACTTTTCTTGGAAATCTTATTTTAGTTTACTTTTAAATTATTTATCCTACTCTTGTAGGCATAGAAATCTAATAAATTAATTAAATATTTTTATAATTATCTCATGTTAAAATCAATGAGAAGTGTGCAGTTGAAGTCAGAGAAAGAGCGATATAACATAAAACAGTACAATTTTTTAACAATTTCAAATAATGAAATTAATATTTGGCATTTGAAAAAGTGACTAGTTACAAATTAAGTTTGGAATTAAATTGGTAATGTTTTTTATGTAATTTTTGGATATATTATCAGTAGGAAGCGGAATCGAGCGAGCTAAACTACAATGGAGCCACAACCGTGAAAAGAAATAATGTAAACAACTGCGTGTTGTTTACATTATATCTGAATAGCACTAATTCATAGGGCGAACTGCAACATCTGTTTACGCCCGAGAATCAGAGGAAAAACTGCCATAAAATAAGGAATTTTATGAATAAAATCCTTTCTTCATCGGCGTAGGTACAAGGGTGACGAGTTTTCAAAATTTATTATATTTACCTTATATTTCGCAATATAATATGTATGTTTCAATAACATACGCGTACATTTTTAGTTATCATTTATTTAGATCTAGAACGTTGTTTATGTTACTTTTTCTGAGATAAAAATTAATTGTCAGTGATTCCGAAATTTATTGCAAAGTCTGTAAAATATCGTCACTTAGCTTTGCTAAAACATACACAGAAATAGTTTTCATGCAGAGAATTTCGATAGTTTACAAAATTTCGTTACATGTTTAAATGACGATGCTCGAAGTATTTCTGAGTTCAAGGAACTAACACAAATCCCAAATTTAAAAAATCAGTTGTTATTCCTTCAGGAACACTTTGGAAATTTGCCTAAACTAATGATATATTTTGAAAATCGAATCTCAAATTAAAAAATTAGGTGTGGCCACCACACGACTTTCTTATACGTATGAGCGTTTCAAACTATACTATATTTTTTTTACACAAAAATTATTCAAAATCCTATTCTAAGTACTTCTGTTCTCTTAATAAATAGCTATAGAATGCATACTTAGCAAGATATTCGAAAAAAGGACTACTCCCTAAGAGTAAAAGTGTTACTTCCGGTCCGAATTTTGAAATTTCATATATTCAAAAAATATTGCAAATCTAGCACTAAATACTTTTGTATTCTTGATAAATACATATAGAATGCATAATTTACGACATATTCGCAAAAAATCGCTATTCGAAAGAGTAAAAGTGGTAATTCCGGTCTGAATTTTGAAATTGTTTTTATGCAAAAGATATTGAAAATTACGATTTAAATACTTTTATACCCGTAACGTACCTGTCTAAAAAGCATGACATGCGAAATATTCGCACAAAACTGATTTTCGATAGGAGTAAAAGACCTACTTCCGGTAGCAGCTTCGAAAAACTTTTTAAATAAAATTGTTCTCAATTTTATATAATTATGAATTCTTTATTTCTTCACATTACTTCCTTATACTACGTATAAGAAAGTAAAAATGGATTAACCACATTAGATGTGGCTAATTCCAAGTGACTTAGACGCAGTTTTTAATAGAAATCCAGGTTTAATAACATTGCGGCAATTGTGTATGCTAAATACGCTGAAATAAAAGAATATTTCCATTACGTAAATATAACCAGTTGCGATGTAGAAAAGACGTTTTCTATCTACAAAGATGTACTTAATTCAAAGAGAACAAGTCTTACAGAAGAGAAAATGAACAAATAGTAGGGTATTTTGTATTTTATAATCACCAGCCACTTGTTATTCAATTATATAAATAAAATTAAAACCTCTTTAAAAATACAACATTTCAATAGCGCGCCCATGGGCGATGAGTCATGACTCGCTCGATTCCGCTCCCTAATTATCAGCCACCAGTGCATCCAAATGTTATTTTACTAGTACTAAGGTATAATTTTTTGTCTAGTTTAGACAGTTAGTTCTTTTAGTTGAACTTCGCCGATTACGAGAACAGAGCAACGCTTTCAAGAAATCATAAAAAGCATATCCGTGTTCGGGTTGTTTACACAATGCAGTCCAAATAATTTTCTTACACGTCTTTTTACCTAAACGTCATATTAGTAAACCTGAAATGTATTTAGACGAGTCTCATTCTCAATTAATGCAACGGGGAGGTATAAGAGACACTTGAGGAAGATGGAATACAGAGACAGCATGCCACTCCGTATTTTTTAGAAGTCCGTAAACAATCTAGGGAAAATATCGCAAAAACAGCTTCAGTACTCGTTTATCTTTTACTGCTCATGGCTGTACATTGTAATAAACATAAATTCATAAACATAAATTTAAGAATTAATATATTTAGCATACTTTGAATATTAGTTATATTCAGCAGCAGCATATTGGAAGAGAGTACACGTGTTTCAAATGGTTATGTGATATTTTGCCCCCTGCCTTTAGCCTCCACTATTGGCCCCCGCCGTTTTGCCGTTGTACATTTTCACCCCCCAACCGTTTCACCCCTAGAATAAAAGAGAATTTTGAAAATTATATTAACTAAATAAATATTACAATTTGCTACATGACCGACTGGTGGCGTTTTAATTGATCTGTTGCATAGCTATCCCCTTTATATGACAAAAAGCGGTCGAATTTTAAAGATCCCATGAAAAAATCAACTCTGGGTTGAAATCGTCCAACATGTAAAATGTTCAAGTAAAGTAAAAATTTGTAATACACTACACTCCAACTACTCATTCGCTTGCGCACTGAATGTAAATTACGGCAATGCGAAAGACTTCATACATTTTGTGTTAATTTTACCATACGTTAAGTAAGGTTTAAGTGGATGAGAACAAATGTCAACTGTTGCGTTTTCGAAAAATAACATAAAATAGGAATATTTATTTAAAAAGAAGCTTTAGGTGTCTTTCTTCCAAATGCATAAGTATTTTTGGGGTAACTTTTTCTAAACGACATGTGGTACTATTTGATATTAATTTACCAAACAAAGTAAACCATGATTACATGTTGAATTGTATATCTTGTATTATGCGTTTTTGAATTTTACAAATTTACTAAACTTCTCTTTATTTGCAGGTCCTTTCTGACGTCGAATATTTTCAGTAGTCAGTCTTTGTGGCCAAAGTTCAGGCTGAATAAAAGGTATGTGACGTTGTTTTGATAACCAATTTTCAAGTTATTCGTTTATGAAAAATTTCAATCAATTAAAAATAATAGTCCAATAATAGTATTGTTTCACATAAAGTGGTACTTAAACATCATTATTTAATTTTTTAATTTTTTTTTTAAATTTAATTTAATACTTATTATTTGTCGCAAAAGATTATAGTTTACAGCAACGTGCTTTCTCTTTTATTTCTTATATTTTACAGTGTGAATGGATGTTTATATAAACAAACAGGAATAGTTTTAAGGTATAATTCTTTTTTTTCTGTGACGGGAAGAAAGTTGATATTTTATCCTTCTTGACAGGTAATAAAATGTCATTTTATCAACCAGGGAAAAAAGTACTCACTTTTTTCCCGAAAAAGTGCTCACTTTTTGCCCGCTTAAATTGGCAGATATTTGATTATTTTACAGGTTTCCATTAGCAACGCAGGTGCAATGTCACTTGAAATGTCACATCGATTGATTTTCTGACTTCAATATATAGTATTTACGTGATTTTTTCAATATTAAATCGTCGTGTTTCCCATCACAGAAAAAAATAGTGTATTATACACGGGAAAAAAGTTAGATTTTAGCTGGAGTAAGGTTTAAATTACTTTTTTCCCTTGTATAATAAATAACTATTTTTCTTCTTCAAAATATAGCCACGGTACAGATTATGAGTAAGAAAGAGGAAGGGTGGAAACTTTCGATCTACACCAAAGCTTAAGGAATCATCACAGTGTGACGGGTCGAAAAATAACTCATTTTTGCGATTTTATTTTTGACGATTAAAATATGCTAATCAATCAATCTGATTTTTTTGTGTCGTATCAAAACACTCACGAAGAACGGGAAATAAATTTTCAAACGTTTATTCACATTTTTGATAAAAATTTTTCAACGGACGAAAATGTCTTCGAAAAAGAGGAGTACTCACGGTGTACACGATTGTAGCCGCAAATCTCATCTGAAACGAAATTCAACCTATTTTTCTGACAGTTTTTTCGTTATGAAAAATAGAAAGATTTCGAAAAATAGAAAAAGCTTCCATAGCAAGATAAAGAGTAACGTAAAAAATGTTGAGTTAAAATTTGAGAACGACAGCTTGAGAACTCTTCCTTTGAGAGTGTACACCGTTTTGAAAAACTACATTTCGAGAAAAGTGCTCGTCCACGTATACTCCTAGAACCTCTCTCATCCTGCCACATGGATTCTTCGGGCGTTTTTCTCGTTGATCTATCCACGCTCGATATAGGAAACGTACTGGCTTATCTAGTGAGCAAGTTGAAACGTGTTTCTGCAGGAACGCTGGCAGTTCCAGCAGTAACTCGTACGCGCCGTCCGCGTCACCTCTCGTGTAGCTGCGTGATAAGAAAGGCTGTAGTGACCAAAATAAGTCGAATTTTACCCCAAAATTTTAACAGCATGTTTATAACCATCTATACTATCTGATAATACAAAAAATTCGAAATTTTGAAAATTTTACGCTGTGATGATCCCTTAAACTAGAACTCGCCCATTCTTTTCTCTCAGTCTATCTGGTTAAGAAATTACACTAGTATAACCTAAACACACAATATTACTAGGACATACATAGAATTAATCTGATCCAAATCTTAATATTTACGGACATGATTTTTTTTTCTGAAAACAAATTAGCATTGGAAATAAGTTAATCACACATATCATATTACTGTATTTTGACAAATAGCTACAAACGTTAACAAAATAAACCTCGGCACTGTGTATGTGACACATTCATTTTCTGCTAAAAGACTAGCAAAAACATGTATGTAATATCATGGACATCCATTCGGCTTTTCAAATTTTCTGTCACTTACTATTTCTCATTCTTGAAGTCCATGAGGCTCAAGAAAAATACCTTCTTTTAGTATTTCTGCTGTTATTTTTGGGAACATCTCCTCGACATTTAAAATCGTTTATCTTCTTGATCTAGTGCATTAACAAAGTTTTTCAGCCCCAGTTGTACACGGAGAGGTGGTATCACAGACTAAACAACCCAGACCGGCAACTACTTGAAAAAAAATTATCCAAGATCTTCTATCCTTGTCACACATCAGTGAACTTGGTACGAAGATGGCGCTAGCAGCATATTGGCGCGAAATTTGAAATGAGCTTGTTTTTAGAATACGGTTATTCAATAGGTTATTTATGTAACAGAAACATACACAAAAGTTACTAAAACTATGGTAATAAATATTACTTACTGTAACAATTATAGCCATAGTTTGAGCATCTTATGTGTAATTTTGTGGTGTTACATATTAAATATGTGATATATAAATATTAATCTTTTACTTACATGCATTATAACATCCCTCCTACGGTTACCTATTAGACACAATAAACTACTACTCTATTTAGGATTAAGAGAAATATAATAATCTAATAAGTGAAAACTGTCAAGGAAAACATAGGTATATAATAATAATAGTTTTTATTGAAACATATACTTATACAATAAAACATAATAAAATTAAATTACACAACCAGTAATGAGTAATTTATACTCACTTGTCGAGATTTGCAGGAAACTTATGCATTTTGTCAACTTCACCCTGCCCAAACCCGCACACTAAACACTTGGACATCATATTTGTATCAACATATAATTAATACCATGTACGACAAAGGATTGCAAAAATATGTCACACGTGTCAAATTTGAAATGTAGTTTTGAATGACATATAACCACAGCATAACAAACATTTCAATTGACGCTAGCGCCATCTCATCTCCAAGTTCAGTGAATCTGACAAAGATGGTAGAGTATTGAAATTTACGTTTGCTAAACAAGGATGAGTAGTCTGGATAAAATCTAGGACTAAGTTGCCGGTCTGGATTGTTTAGTCTGTGGTGGTATTATGATATTTTCTTTTTCTACTAGAAGCTAATGTCGTCCGTTGTCTTTTCTTGACCATTTCTGCTTAATATAATGACTTGTCCTGTTGCTACTGTACCAAAGACATGAGAAGTAACAGTATTTGCATGCCCAAAGTACATAGCATGTGGTGCTTCTCTCTTCCCTAAAGCGTAGCAACCGACCAGGTTAGACCAACAATGCAGAGTTGTAGCTCCTTGAGTGAACGAGTCTCGTCACTTCTGAACAAGTCTTTACCTGCGTTTTCTTCGTTACCAATGATAAGTATAATTACCGATAAGCCAATACTTGCGCCTTTGGATTAATTTTAACAGTTACTGACTTAGGGTCGGTTTTTCCAGCTCCAATTAAAATACTCTGTTAACTAATGGTTGATTATCTCGAACTGGCGTTTTACATGCGTTAAAATGCAAAGAAATACGGCGGTTATCTAAACAGCGTTTAAGGATTTATTGTACAAAGATAACAACATATATTTGCTAGTGCATTTGATCTAAATTAGTATATTTTCTTCTAAAGATATTGGCGCCATTTTCTACATTTGAATTTTTTCTTAGCACGCGCAATATATGATTTAGCATTGGAAAGTGATACTTTAAATCTCGGTTAAAATTAAACTATCATTAAATATTGCTATGCAAACGGCCCTTAATGTAAACATATTATTAATTAATAAGGAATAATCTTATATATAATATGGCTATAAACCATAATAATATTTATTAAATCATAGAGTATTACAATAGTGAACTAGTAATCCTTTAATGCGTAATTCAAAACAAAATCGTATGCACATGTCGATAACGATGTTGAAAATACAGTCGGTAAATTTATTACTTTTTCTCTACATAACACGTAGGTGTATTAATCTTGCATGGGAAATGCATGTATTTCAAATGTACGTATGTACTTGTTCCTATAGTATTGACGCATGCGCCTCAGAAAGAGATTGTTCAATTCCCGTGAGGCCATGAGCCACGTGGTAAAATAAGCCGGTTATTTCCTAGTATACAGTTGACTGTTGTTCAATATTGTTCGTTTTCTTTTTCAACTCGAACCTTTCAAAACGAAATTTTCTTCTAATTCCTTGTCTGACAAATTACTGTTCTACTAATATTTATCTTTTAAAACACAACTTAGGTACAGTGATTTACGTGACTAAATATTATTATGTACTGATTGGCTGAATTACTAACGGTATTTATTTTTTTATACTCTCAAATTTCATTGACGTATTGTGTGTTTTAAAAGTGTTTTCCAAAAATTTATTGTAAAAGTGAATTTTCCCAGAGGAAAAGGAATTTTTTTTATTGGAATTGATAGAAAACAATATGGTAACGTATACATTTAATTTACTAATGTAATATATTTTTGTAAAGTTTCGCATTTGATGCAAAGACCGCATCACATTTTTTTCCTGTATTATACCTACCCGGAAATATTAATTTTATTTGTAATATATTTCCAGGAATATTACCTATTTATTTGTGGGAAACTTTAATACCTGTGCCATAATATTTTTTTATTATTTTTTTTATGGGCTCCAAGCTACAATTTTCTAATATATCCTCACTTAAAATGCCTGTTTATTATTTCTACACTCCTATTACCTATAAGCTGTGAATTTTATTTTTATTTATATTTTAAAGTAATTTTCTTATTGCGAAAAAAACAAAAAATAACTTAAAATTAAAAATTATCCATATTCCATATTTAGTTTTACAAAATAATGATAAATATGCAACTTGAAAGGTCACAATATCCCACCATAACTATGGTATTATATATATCGTCAAACCTTTCTAAACTCTAGTGTTAAAACATCCAGTATTATAATATTATATGTATTATGGAATTGAAAATCTAGATGTATACTATATTTACATAAATAACTAGGTACATTATAAATTAAAAAAAAACTTTTTCTTTTTAAACTGCAGTAACATTATACCTAGTTAAACTAGGAACCATTAATTTCTTATAAATTACTAAATTACTCCAATCAATAGTTTACCTGGTCACTGAACCCCTCTCATGACTTCCTAATCTACTTATTAATTTTAATGTACGTATTAGGAATATTTATAATTTATTATGTAATCCTTATTTTAATGTTAAATAGTAGTATTGACCTCTAACTACATACGCGAGACTTTAAGAAAACATATAATTGGATGTTTTAAAATTCAAAAATAATTGATTGTGTCTCTTTGCCTTGAATTGATATTATTTTTCGCTAATGCTATTAGAAAATGAAATAAACAAGAACGAAGATAGAATAAAACCTATACCCTGTCTCAGAATAAGTAGGAATGATTCAAATATCCCGCCAAAACCCGTAACACAGCTTAAAATGATATGACAGCTAAATAGTTAAAAATGTAGTAATTTGTCAACCAAAAGTACATATCTCAAATATAATACAATTTGAAAGTTATGAATTTATAAGAATTAACTGCAGAAATTAGTATAATTCACTGGATTATAAGTCACTTTCCCCATCACTATTCCAAGACAAATAACAAATGGTTCTACGATATCATCCATTAATGCATGCCACATTCTTTTGTCTAAGTAGGTAGCCTTCCCAGTCTACGTAAATGACTATTACAGCATTATCTGGCAATTTATGTAATACTTGTTAGAACAATTCTTCAAAAATAATTAAATTAATTTCTTTATAGGTTCGTTTAAAAAAAACTGCACACGATCTACCCTACAGTATTTTGACATATAGATCACATTCTAGTAGTTTTAAATGCCTGCCCACTCTTTCTTTAAGGGGAGAGTAGGGT
The DNA here is from genome assembly GCA_963170755.1 of Amphimallon solstitiale. Lineage (NCBI taxonomy): Eukaryota > Metazoa > Arthropoda > Insecta > Coleoptera > Scarabaeidae > Amphimallon > Amphimallon solstitiale. The sequence goes on from OY720680.1 coordinate 67,451,784, forward strand.
TTTAAAAAAAAAAAATTTAATTTTTTTTTATTTGATTTTCTGATTGGAGAACCTTTCAAAAATATTGTGTGCAAATTTGAGATGAATCAGAGCAAAACTAACGAAGATACAGCGGTTTAAGCGACCGCGTGTCACTTCTGCGCGCCCAAAAGGACGGTATAGCGGTGGCCGTCATACAGACGCCTAATGCCCTTCAAGGATTTGACGTCTACTGTTTATTTAGTCAGTTTAGTCAGTGTAGTCAGTGTAGATGATATGATTCAGTGTGAGGTAAGCCGATAAAACTCGCTTATGGACGTTTTATTCCAAATTTTTTTAGTGTTCAAACTTTCAAGCGTTTTTCCCACAATTCACGTTTTCAAAGTCGGTGCCCCTCATAACTTCAAAACTACTGCACCGATTCTTTTGTAGTTTTGAACACTATTTCTGTACATAATTTAAGAGGTAACGCTGGAGAGTTTTTTTCAAATTTGTTGATATTTTTTATTTTACAATAACAAATTGGCCGATTTTTTCCCGCAAAAATCGTGTTTCTCATTTCAAAGTGTTCCCGAAAAGTGAAAAATTGCAATTTCGAAAAACCCTCCCAGCGTTACCTGGAGAAAATGATTATCTAACGAAAAAACTTTGATTTTTTCATTTCTGATGATCCAGCACCGAACTATGAGGGGCACCGCAATTCAATTTTTTTTCCGAGACGCTTCCAAATAATTGCTGCCATTGCCGATTTTTTTAATATTTCTTCATGAAAATTTCACATAATGTTCTTCAAATGTTATACTTTAATGTACCTTTGGCTTTAATGCATAGATTTCAACTGCGTCGTCAAAAAGAAATCACAAAGGTATGCCTTTTTTTGCACGAATTAACCTTACCCTCCCCTTAAGAGATCTTAGTTTGGCTGTTCCTATTCCTTAATTATGCCATATACAGTTGATTTTGTCAGTCCTGTAATAGACATATATTTATAATATATATTGTAATAGAGTTAATACTTACCTATATCTTTCTTAGGGTCTTAGAGATGTTCCTTACAATTACTGTTCGCCTACTAATGTTCATTAGTTGTGTATATTATAACAATTTCTAACTGAGATATATTAACTCTTTGAAAGGTGTCGTAAAGTTACAACTCAAAATAGTGTCAAAAGTGCCACATCAGAAATGACCTTTGAAATTATTTATATCTACTACATTTAGTAGTACGGAAATCCAGCAACGAACTTATATATATATAACAGAAATCGAATATAATAAGATACATTTTTCCATTATAGGCTGTTATACATACTACATATTTACATTACAAAATATCAGATTGTACATTTAGAAAGTGCCGTCAGAATACTTCAACGTTCCGAGGAGGATTGTGAAATATCTTTTTTTCGTAGTTCGATTTTACGGTCTGAAATGTACGTTCTTAATTTTTTTATGCTACCTTACAATTTTTTACTTTACTAAATTATAGTTGAAAGTGCATAGGTTTTGTTAACAATACCCTAACAAAAGCTAAATGGGATGGTGAATCTGTTATTATTTAAAAGATATAAATTAATTTCGTTGTCAAAATATGTTTTGCCATCGATGAAAATATAGCCTTTGAAGATAACCTTAAACTGCGATAAAAAACTTAATGAAGATCAATTCAGTAAAATGTTGAAATTATGTTTGTATACTAAATATACAAACAAGTAACATCTCAATAATTGGAAATACTTATTAACTATTCAATCTGTGAATATTTGGAATGTAATTTCAATGATATACTCTGAAGCAGTGGTTTATTGACAAATATAGGAAACTAATAACAAAAAAGGCAGACAGCCTGCCAATTTGTTGCTTGTCAGAAGTTCCTCAATCTATTGGGACCACATAGACAAGGCTAACCTGTGCGTTAAATGACCCATGACCCAATTATTGGAAACTTCAGGTGTAGTGCAATCGCATACATGTATTTTTGATTTTTTGTCTTCATCAAAACTGCATAGCTAAGAAAGCGTGTAGATTGAATAATATGGGTAGTATACAAAGTTGTTCCCTTAAAAATCTCAAACTTGAAAAATCCTAATGAATGTCCACAATGTTCACCAACAGTAGTTCGTAATTAATAAATTTCTATCTTCTGCTTATTCTGTATTGTATAACTGCCATATTTTCAGCCAGGCTTATTACGACAGAAGTTGGTTGTTGTACATTAAAGATCTCATGGCAGAAGCCTGAAATTGGCAGGCTTCCTATTTTTGTTATTAGTTACTATTATTATACGAGGGGATAAGCTGAATTTATTGAGACTAAGAAAATCTAGTATTCTGTGTAAAACAATCATACAGTTTTTATTAAGAGCAACTCTTTACCTGTCATTTGACGTTTAGTTGTTGAAGTTAAGGCTCCTCCATAGTGGATTTGTGAATAGTTGAAAAATAGCAGATTTTTGTTGCAGGGTATTTTTGTTGATTTTAAATTTGGATCGTCAACTTATGAAGAATTTAGTAATCTACCCCGCTGAATAATCAAACTTAGAAAAAAATTATCTGATTAGAGAAAATTAATTAATATGTCAAAATATTTCAATCAAGTTTTCTCAAAAATCCTTTGCAGTAGATTTGTTTGCTTTAGTTCACATTAAAAAATGAATAAAAAGCTACCCCGCTCTGCACTTATTTTTCGTTCAACTATTCTTTACTTTGTTTTAAATGTATATAAAATAAATTAAAATTAGGCAACCCACATTGCAGTCAATGCTATTCTGGTAAAAATCATTCCCACGGTTACAAATGTGTAAATATTTGATCATAAATGAGTTTTTATTCGCTTTGATATTGAGTTATTATTTCAAATATTTATTATACACGTTGGACAACCCAGGTTCTCGGCATGATCTAATTATGGTATAGGAATTAGTCGTGCGGTGTTGCCATCGCAATTTTTATATTCACCCGTCCCGTGTTTAATATTTCTAATATTTCAGTACGGATCGAGACGCTGTGGAGTATGTTGTTGCCGATTAAGTAAATATTACGTAAATGCTAATCAATAATAATGCATGAAGCGATATTTCTCATATTAATAAAATATTGGTGTAGATATTTACAATAAGTAATATGTACTGACAAAGTGTTTTCATATTTTAAAAAATTAAAGATCGTTTTGTCATATAATAAAGTGTATTCTAAAGAAAATAAATACAAGCTAAACTCTAAACAGTAAACAAAAGAAATGGATTCTAAATAATGTGAAAAATTAATACAAAATTCTAATATTATTTAATGAAGCGCTCAAAAATCCCTCCATTTTCCGCTTCACAGTAACCTAGCCAATCATAAAATTCACGACGTACATTATTTAGAGTTTGGGGTGGAATGCTGTTGCATATTTGTGTAATTCGCATTCTTAACTCTGGTAATGTTTTAGGCCTTTCTTGTTGATGCCCGTAGATTATTTGTTGTAAAAATCCCCACAGAAAAAAATCGTTGGGTGTTAAGTCAGGAGATCTAGGTGGCCAGCGTATATTGCCTCTGGTGCAAATGAGGCGTTGAGGAAAATTTAAATTAAGAAATTCCAAAACTATTCTGGCGTTATGGGCCGGACACCCGTCTTGTTGGAACCAAATTTCCTCAAGATTACCAGTCACATTGCCTACAGCAATATCATGATGCAGTAATTGCAAGTATGTCTGGGCGTTTTAAGTGCGATTTATGAAAAATGATCCTATAATATGTTTACCCAGAATTCCTGCCCAGACATTTAGCTTCTGTGGGCACAGGCGATTAATTTGATCATGTTGGAAAGTTTCCTGACTCTTTTGTGTCTTAAAGCACTTATATTTATGTCGCTTCAAAATATTCCTAACTGTAGTTCTTGGAATGTTCACGTTTTCGGATATTTGAAGGCTCGAACACGGTTCATTTGCTTCAACAAATGCACATACTTGCACCTCCCGCTCCATTCTTTCGTCAGAAAAAGGACGTTCCTGCCGATCGCTATTGTTGCATTTAGAACAGCCAGTAATACAACCGGACTTTTCGAAACGATGGACGATATTTAAAACTGTTTGACGGTTTGGAACTGGTCGATCGGGATACGAAAACACAAAACGCCCAACGACTGCTTCTGCACTTGGAGAAGAATAATACCATTTAATGATACTTATTCGCTCCTCTGTTGTATAAGTAGGCATCACAAAGAAATGTGAAACTCAATATTTTATATTGTTACGTGTAATAGCCCGTCTGACACGATCATTTTTAATGTACATTTATCTGTCAATTATTGAAGTAATGACAAATTGACAGAAAAATGTACATAAACACTTTGTCAGTATTACACATTCTAAATATCTACACCAATATTTTATTAATATGAGAAATATCGCTTCATGCATTATTATTGATTAGCATTTACGTAATATTTACTTAATCGGCAACAACATACTCCACAGCATCTCGATCCGTAGTGAAATATTAGAAATATTAAACACGGGACGGGTGAATTAAGAACTGCGACGGCAACACCGCAGGACTATTTCCTATACCATTTCATATACGATATTTAGATCATGCCGAGAACCTGGGTTGTCCAACGTGTATATTCCCTATGTGTAATAGGTACTCGGACACTCATGGCTTATTAAATTATGTGGTATGCAACCAATATTATTACATTTCCGATTCACTAGTGGAGGACCCATAACGTTCGTTATTTCAGTTATTTATTTTTTAAAAGTAAAGGCAAGTGGAATTAACCAGAGACGACTTTCAATTCATAATTTATTATGATTTTAAAAGAGGTTTAAGCGCTTGTGAGTACAAAACAATTTTAAATTCAGTTTTTAGTGAACAAGCACCTTTCTTGGCTACAGTTTACCGATGACATAAGGAATTTGAACACGAAAGGAATTCTGTTCAGCATCAAAAAGAAGCGGGCCGTTTTCCTACGTCTGTTACCGACAAAAACATTTCTGCTGTTAAAAAAATAATTGAAGAATAATAAAGCCACTATGCGGTAATAGAGCATCAACTCAAGATTGGATCCTCAGCTGTTAAAATAATCATAAAGGATTTCCTGCATTTAAAAAAAGTGGTAAGTCGATTGTGCCGTATCACCTTTCTAACTTCCAAAAAGCAGAGCGTGTAATAATCTGCCATGAAACTTTAAGTTTTTTAAATAATGGCGGGCACCAATTTTTTTCCAAAATAATGACAAGTGACGAAACTTATATTCCCTTTTTGACCTTCCTACCCGCCAAGAGAGTCGTGTATGGATTCACGAAGATGAAAAAGCTCCTACAATGACTAAGACGCAGCGAGTGAAAAAGGCTATGTATGTGGTATTCTTCAGAAGTACGGGCTTAATAAATCCCATCTGGCTAGATAGACAAAAGGCATTTACAGCTAAGTGATACACTGAAAAATGTTTGCCTGAAGTGTTTAATAGAGTCCCAGACAAGGGAATTATGCTCCACCATGATAAAGCATAACACGGCAGTTTTAACTCAACAATTTTTGGCTGAGAAAAATGTTACAGTAATAGAATATCCGCCATACTCATCTAATTTAGCAGTGTGACTTTTGCTATTTTTTCAGCGTAAACACAATTTGCGGGGTAGACGATTTTCGTCGGAAGAAGAGATTGATACCGCATTGATACGCCTATTTTGAAGGTAGTCCGAAAGAAGATTGGTTGGGAGCTTCTAAACAGTGGAAAGAAAGATGGTCAAGTGTATCTTTGCTGAAGGGAATTACTATGATTATATTTAAAATAAAATCCCAGAAAATATATATTCTTCTACCTTAAAAATTAAAAAATCTTGCACTAAAACACCTTAACCACACTAAAGCACAAAAAAGGCTAAATACGTATTTCAATAACTACGTTATCATCTTCAGTAGCACTAATTAAAACCGCGTTGTCTACACACGGTAGCGTAACAGAACAACACTGAGTTATATCGTGTAAAACTGTACATTATTATTTATAAATTTATTATACTTTTTATTTTTGGTAGTTCTGCTGTTTGCATCTTATCACCAATTACATGGCACATCTTCCTCGAGACTCGTTTCTTCTAATATTGTTGTTGTCAAAAAGCCTTCTAAATTTCTTCACAAAATTATTAGTGCCGACAATTCAACCACGTTTTAAAGACTTGATTAACTCTTACAGATATCAAAACGCAAAAGCTTCCAAGCCCAATACGTACCCAAATCAGTCTCTCTCCGATAAAAATCTACTATATACCGCTTATTTAAAGCCATCCTCCAGGACAATAACATCAATAATATTTGCACGACTTATTCTTCTATTTTTACTCTCGAATACTATCTCTAGCAAAATTCGTGGTGCTAACATGTGTGAACTGTTAGGATTGCCCTTTGGATTCATGAACTAATGGTGAAGTGAAGCTTCAAAAAGTTAAGCTTAGTTCTTATTAAACTTTTCGAAAGTACCCCTTGAAGTTTGTATTATTTCAGGGTTTTGATCGAAATTCAAGATTGTGCACCTTGGGTATGTCCAATTCTTCGTGTACGATGTTATATGTCTTCACTAGGTATGCTTAATAATATTTATTCGTTCAATTGACCATAAGACGGTAGCTATCTCCCTGGTGTCGATTATTTAGTTGTTTAAAACAGATCATTAATTTATTGATTATTTTCGAAGTTGTCACATAGTCACTGTTCTTAAATTTATTGCACATCGGCCATAGATGTGTTAGTGAGTCCTTTCAAAAGTAAATATTGGATTATACGGATTGCAACTTTATTCCTTCAAAGATTTTCTATTTAAATGCTTGTTTCACATTCTTGTAACTTTTAAATTAAATATCAGACATTCACCTGTCACCATGAATGAAATGGCTGAATTGGATTTAATATTATATTTTTACCCAGATATGGTCGTATTCGAATTTCATTTCTCGCCAAATCAACTTCGTATATTGGAGACACAAAATATTATTTCTACAGCAGAACAGGGTGGTTCCAAACTGTCTAAACATACCTTGAAACCGGGCACTGATCCAATTTACTTCAGTTCAAATAATCTTATAATCCATATCACTGGAACAGCCGAATAAGAAAATCTCTATTAATCTAAATTAAACTTAACCGTGAATATTGTTATCTCTTGCACAATATAAGACATCCTCCCATATCAAACGATGAACCCACCCACAATTGACACACTGCATTTACCTCGAAACTCATCCATAATGTGTTTAGATACGTTTCATTAATAGTATCTATCGAATCACGAACAACATATGCAATGTATTAAATCGTATAAACAGTGGCAATCAACACCTGTCAAGTTAGCCGAAATAAATAAATAACTCGATTAGTTTATTCCATTAATACTGCAACAATCCTTTAGGGCTTACTATCCATCTACTATCGTCTGTAACATAAATCGTGTAGGTGTAAATGTGATATTAAAAATTAATCCAGGTTTTTTTCCGGTAGATTAAAAATTAAATTTTAATATGTAATTTATATTACGTATTAAGTAATGATCGGTATATTTCGTTGATTAGTTGATAATTTTGTATTATAATCTAGATAATGGATATTTATATCGACTATTTAAAATCTACAAAAAATCAGTTTCCTTATTTTATAAAGCATTTTATGATATTTTCACAAATTTATTCCAACTACTTCATGGACAGGTTATCAAAATACCTACGAGAACCCATTGAATCATTAATTGTAATACTTGTGTGTTCTAACACCCAATAATTAACTTGGTTTAATACGTAATTCTTTGTTCTTTGTCTTTTCTTTTATTTAATTTATCTTAATCTATTTTGAACATCTTTTATTTGATCAATATTTTCCATTTTCTTCAAATATGTTTTACAATATTTTGCCTGGTTGATGACAAGACGGCTTTATATTAGTGGGCTGTTGTTTTAACAGTAATATTCCATTTGTATTTCCTTTGTCTATTACATATTACTCAACACTAATTAATTTCCACTTATGGTCCTTATTTTGATGATATTGCTAACCAAGAGGATTACGGACATAATACTGATGTACCGTCTATGAGAAATTTAGGATACTTTTGTCAGGTACGAGATTTGCACTTGGTCTAGTCAATAAAAAATTCAACAAAATGTTTTAATTGTGCCATACTGATAAGAAACTCTTCATCTCATTTCATAAACACTTTGGAAATAATATATCAATTTCAGATGGCACGGGCTTTAAATACCTGTTTCTTTTACCGTACATTTAGGGCATAATATTTAAATCACATCAGCTAATAAATAGTGAAGAATTAGGATGAAATAATTTTTTTGCATGATTAAGCTTGTGCCAAAACGGTATAAATTAAGTTTGCTGTTAGCTAGGCGAACTCGTGAAAAAGTATTTTTCTTGTCGACCTCTTAATGGTAAGTAAAAAAAAATGAGGTGTGGCCACCACACGACTTTCTTATACGTATGAAAGTGTTACTTCCGGTCCGAATTTTATACAAAAAATATTCCATATCCAACTCTAAATACTTTTGTACTCTTGATAAATATATATAGAATGCATAACTTACGACATATTTGCAAAAAATCGCTATTCGATAGGAGTAAAAGTGGTACTTCCGGTCTGAATTTTGAAATTTTTTTATATAAAAGATATTGAAAATTATGTTTTAAATACTTTTATACTCGTAACGTACTTGTCTTAAAAGCATGACTTGCGATATATTCGCACAAAACTGATTTTCGATAAGAGTAAAAGACCTACTTCCGGTAGGAATTTCGAAAAACTTTTTTAAGACAATTTGTTTCAAACTTAATTCTAAGTACATATGAATTCTTTATAAATTTGTTTAAACTTAGTAATTGACGAAATATTTGCAAATTTCAATTTTTTCACTGAAGTAAACTACTACTTCCGGTCGGCCGATTTTGCTCAAAATCTAATCAGTTCTCAAGAGGCAAATTACACACGTAAATACAAAATTTGGAATTGATATCTACCGCGGTTTGACCGCTATCGTGGTCACACACACACAGACACATACAGACACACAGACATTTTTTAAAAACCACTTTTTTGGTATCAGGGGACCTCAAAACGTGGACATCTGCAAAAATCTCGAGGTCGAAAATTTTCATCATCACAATACTTCCTTATACTACGTATAAGAAAGTAATATGAATAAAATATATGTTATTTTACAACAATAAGGACAAAAAATATGGACATTTCTAACAAAAACACATATTTCGAAGCAAAACAAAATTTATTTTTAACGTCAGCATTTGACCCAATTTTTTCCGTTAAAAATTTGGTAACAGGAAGAGTCGCTGGGAGCTAGATCTGGGGAATAGGGTGGATGCGGAAGCAATACAGACTTTAATTCGTTCAGTTTTTACATTGCAACCACGCACGTATGAACCCGAGCGTTATCCTGGTGAAACATCTTTTTTGCCAAACTTGGACGTTTTACCATAATTGTGGCCTTCAATCTATCTAGCGATGCAGCGTAGTATTGTCCGTTGATTGTTGAACCCATAGTACAAATATATAAGGTATGGTATAGCTTTGACTTAATTTCGTATTATTTCGCGCTGCACACACCTACGTCATAAAACACAAGCGGTTCTCTTGTGCTATCCATCGTATATTTGTGATTAATACATTGGTGTGACGTAGCTGTGTGGGATTACGTCATATACAAGCTGCGCCAAAACATACCTTATATATTTTACCATGGTTGAACCCTGTGTAAGATAGTCGACAAGAATTATTTCTCGGCTATCACAAAAAAAATGTCGGCATCACTTCCCTGCAGAGAGAACGGAGTTGGTTCTCCCACCGCAATCCACTGCATTGACTACTGTTTGGTTTCGAACGTATGGTGCTGCACCCAACCAGCTTTCGTCGACGGTTATCATTCGCCGCAATAATTCCGCCGGATTTTTTTGATACAGGCTAACAGATATCTCACAAACCTTAGCTATATCTACAACAGTAAATCGACGATCTTCCATCACAGCTTGATGCACTAAATCGACCATTTCGTCAATGGTAGCAGTTTCCGGACGCTCGAAACGTTTCTTGTACTAAATGCTCGTACGACCACGTTTGTACTCGGCCACCCAATGTTTTATCGTTGTAAATGAATGGGAAGCTTCACCGTATACAGACTTGAACTCATCTTTTTTTTCTTGAGGCTTTTTCCCTTTCAAATGAAGGAATTTTATCACTCTCAAATGTCTCCATTGTTGAATAACAATGTGAACTGATATGCAATTTTTACAGTGTATTAAAGTCCCTAGATAATAAAGTACCGCAATTGGTTTGTCCCATTATAACGGCGCCAAAATGGCGGTGATTTGGTGACTTTTAGGGACTTTAGTGATTGAGTTGGTAGTGTCTGGACACGCGGAGCAATCAGCTGATCACTGCGTTGACATAATGACATAAAGAGTAAGGTTATTACGTGTGTTGGAACCAGTTGAAACCATGCCCAGTTGTTGTTTGAGTGGATGTCGAAACCGTGGCGAGAACGAATTTCGGCTTTTCCGAATACCAACATTAAATAATGATGATCAGCGTAAAGCGTGGATTGCATTTATCAATCGAGTTGACTTGCCTGAACGAGCTTTGTTATGTGAGGTAAGTATCCTATATTTGCTCAATTCTTTCATATTCTTGTTCACTTGCAGAATGTTACCTAATGTGAAGATGTTTTTTTTTTGCAATTTTCAGGCACACTTCGAACTTGACCAATTCGAATTAAACAGGTTGGATAATCGGAAGTTGTTAAAAAAAAGTGCAATTCCAACTATTGCAATAGCTGACTTTCCACGAAATGAAGGAATCAAACGAAAACTATTAGGTAAGATTCCTTTTGTCCTGTTCCAATTGTTAATCATATCTATGATAATTGCAAATGTTGCAGACCTGACTGCTAATGCGACAACTTCTCCAATTGTTACCAATCAGGATCAAGAACATTTAGAAACAAATTCTGCACTACACTACAGTGGGGTATGAACTGAACTGATTACAAAGTCATACAGTGCTGATGAAGTTCTGAAAAAACTATTTCAATACATTTAGCGAGCTAGTGATGTAGGTGTCACAGTGAAAACTATAATTTCGGACATGGGTCCCCTAAATAGAAGTTTCTGGAGACTACTTAACATTTTAGCCGTGTTGTAAATCTTTATTTTAATAATGAATAACAAATACTTAAACTTATTAATATATAATATTTATATGTATCTACTCTTATTTTTAGTTCTATATTTTGTTATTTATATGTATTACCTTCATAATATACATTTTTTGTTTTTTCTATTGTACATTTATTCTATACTTGGATTTTCTGTTGAGTAATAAATAATAAAAATCATGCACACACATATACACTAGCTTGCTGCTTTTCGATTGGTCCTCTTTAGCTAACGACACAATCACAATTATATTTTTCTAAAGATTAATTAGACAACTTTCGTATTTCGTCAAGAAATCAATAAGCTATTTTACAATTTGAATACATTTTTGACATATTGTTTGACAACTATTGTATTTTTGTAGTTAAAAAAAACTGACAGATTTTTAAATTTGCCACTTCTTTGGCGCCAAAATGGAGGTAATTGCGGTACTTTATATATCTAGGGACTTTACAGTGTATAATATGTCGAGGCCATCTATCGGACGGCGAAAGATTTTTTTTTCTACAATTATTTTATGTCGGTGAGGCAGGAAACATTTTAAATATCCATCATATTTAAAGAACAATATAAACGTCACTTTTGACTTTCGATTATTTAGTAAGAAATTAAATTATTTCATTTGTGATAAATTTACTTTTAATAATAATTTTTTTTTTATTGTGGAATACAATATTTTTATTACGAATTTCACATAAAGGCTATCCTGCGGATGATAACAAATCTGCTATACCGAAACGTCGATCTATAAACAATGGAAATAATCCTACTAACTGCTTAAACTTCTGAATTTGTAACGGATTCCAATAATAAGCTTTAAATAAAACTAATTTCATTAGCTATATACAGATGTTATTGTTTGGACATAACATAATCTTAAAAACATTAGTCTTATCTAGCGTCAACATTTTTTCAAGTGTTTAGATAATAATCTCTGCTCAAGCTAACTGGGTTTTTATGTTTTTATTAGATAGCGTACGCTTTATTAAACGTAAATATAAAAATACAGAAACAAACGTCTTCATAATATGTACACTGCGTTAAAAAAATTCACTTGTGTTACTTTTACCATTAATTTCGAAGGATTTACTTAAGAGGGTTTATCTCTTCCAAGGTTTAATCAATAATGATAATTTTCCGTGAATACTAACGTGCATATATATTTGTGTTTTGAATAGACGATATGATTTGTAGGAAAGTTTTTAGATACCATGTACACAAATTAAACTGAATTACGTCATATATCAATCGTGATTTGATTTATTAGCCGTAATGTGTATTTAATTTAATTCTATAATTAAAATAACTTTATTAGAGTTGCTAGGAGAATTTCGGCGGTTACTCAATGGCTTCTAATAATAGCCTTCTGCTGTTTACCTGATGTCTAATGATACTCTAGTAATCCCTAATAAAGCAAAGTGAAGACCACATCACCCGGTCATAAAAAGATTATAATAATAACAGCTATTGAATAGAAATAGTAGTTTATGTCTTTGCAGGAAAAGGTAATATGTTATTGCTAGATAGTGAGAGTTTTTTCAACTATATAGGGCGTGGATATTTTATTGCATATTAGGACTATCTTAAACCTTTGCAATTGTTGAGTATATGTTGTACACGAAAGGAATCGACACTCAATCAGGACCGTATTAAAAAAAAAATTACACAATGTTCATTTATTATATACGAGGATGGTTCGGAAACTACGTGGTCTAACAAAGTAAACGCATTTTTTTTTTGACAAATACATTTTATTTATCAATATAGTCTCCTGTTCGCTGAACACAGTTATTCCAACGATATTCCAAATTAGTAATGTTTTCATTGTAGGATCCAAGTCCTCGAAATAGTTATTTACAGCAGCGATTACCTCGGAATTAAAAGAAAATTTCTTACCGCCGAGCTATTTTTTCAGGTTTGGAAAGAGATGATAATCGCTGGGACCAAATCTAGGGAATAGGTCGAATGAGGCGCTAATTCAAATCCATGTATTTTTGCCATTGTAATTGCAGACTTGTGAGCAGGTGCGTTATCCTGATGGAAAAGCACTTTTATTTGCCAAATAGCGGTTTTCTCTTTTGATTTTGTTGCTTACTCCCCATTTATTGGTTTCCCCTTTCCCAAGTAGTCTACCAAGATAATACCGTGAGAATCCCAAAGGACAGTTGCCATAACCTTTGCTGCTGACAAAACGGTTGTTGCCTTCTTTGGTAGCGGAGAACTTTTTCTTGTCCATTGTTTGGATTGTTCTTTGGTTTTCATAGTGTAATTGAGATACCGAAAATGTCTGCTATCTCGCGCACTTTTATTCGACGTTCATCCTAGGCGATACTGTAGACTTTTTCAATCATTTCCGGAACAGAAACAATTTTTGGACGTCCACTACGGGATTTATCATTTGTGCTCATACGACCACACTTAAATTCGGCAACCCAATTTTTAACCATTGAAAATAAAGCAGCGGATTCTAAAAGTGCATAATCCAGCTATGCTTTGATTTCGGTTGGTGTTAAGGCTTTCAAATAAAAGTACTTTATCACTGCTCTTGTTACCCCGACGATTACGGGAAGATGTTCGTAAAATACGTAACGATAAAAGAATCAACACTGACTTACCGTAATCGACGGCTTACCATACCCCGGAGCGATGGCTTACTCTGGGCAGGTGCCACACTTTGTATATCTAGACACTTTACTTCATAACTGCTTCTTATATTTTAATCAAACAGATCTTCGAAATAAATTACGCCGATCAGAAAATTAACTGCATTTCTCTTAAATTTGACAAATAGAATCTGTCTGTTTTTCATGTGTCAGTATAAAATGACAGCTAGACAAACCAAGCAAGTCATTTTCAATGTGTGATATTCCAAACACCTTTTCAAGCAAAGAAAGCACAAACTTCGAACACCTGCAAACGCGTCGTATGTATCGGTAACACTCACAACTCAGTTTTTTCCATTATTATAAAATCACGCGAGACATTCCTTTGGCGTACTGTCAAAAACAGATATGGACAAAACGCTCTATAATAGGCGCTTTCCTTTTGACATAAATCTCAGATAATATCACCTCACTTTAGCTGAGATTATATTTTGACGCGTTCCTTTTGTAATCAGCTGACTGAGACGAAGTGAGGTTGGTCAGAACCTTCCTCACTTCAAGTGAGCAGAGACACTCACATCACTTTAGCTCAGCTCAGATCTCTAGTAAAAGGAAAGCGCCTACTGTCACCACCAATTAAAGGATGATTCTACAGAATGGTAAAAAAGATGCCATCTCTGAGTCAGACCACGTAGTTTCCGAACCACCCCCTCGTATTTATGTAAGAATACAATACTAAATATTTATACAGGGTGGGGGCACCTCATTCCCGTCGGTTTATATACGAAAAGCGGTAATATGTTTTATTTTTATTTTTATTAAAGGTTGTGTAGGTTCATTAGGGGCACGTTTTAAAATTATTTTGAAATATACAGAGTGATCCAAAAAAAATTGGCACACCAAAGTTATGAAAATTTAAATGGAACACCCTGTATATTATGGGATATTTTGATTCTATAGGCTAAATTAAGGCCACTTACTGTTATATTCCCTATACCTAACTCAACCTCTTTTCGAGATATTTCACTATTTTTGAAAATGTAGATCAAAATTTCAGAGACATTGCTGTCTTCCATATTTGAGCGAATTATTTTAAATTGTATTTAATGTATACTCAAAGCATTAGACTCTAAGATAAGCTAAAGTTGATATCTAAAAATTATACAGGGTGTTTAAAAACTACATTTGTGTTTTGACTAACATTAAAGGCAAATAACTTTCTTACTTTAAATGGAACACCCTGTATTTATTGCTATATTTAGATTCTAATTTTAATTCTTTTTAAAACTGTATTAGGGTTTCCTATACCTATCTCTTATAGTTTTTTGGTAATTTAGGATTTTCGATTTCAAACACTAATTTCTTGCAAAATATTTTTCAAAATGCTAATATTTATTAACCTATAGGGTTGATTGGTTTTGTTTCACATTAATTAAAAGGCGTCATAACTGGGTGAATAAAAAATACATACTTTATTAAACAAACAACAAACTTAAATTGTAAAAGAAAACTAATGTTTTAACAAGTGCTCGAAATGATGTCCATCTGTTTCAATGCATAATCAAAATGCTAATATTTATTAACCTATAGGGTTGATTGGTTTTGTTTCACATTAATTAAAAGGCGTCATAACTAGGTAAATAAAAAATACATACTTTATTAAACAAACAACAAACTTAAATTGTAAAAGAAAACTAAGGTTTTAACAAGTGCTCGAAATGATGTCCATCTGTTTCAATGCATAATCGAATTCTTTCTTGAAAGGACTGTTTAACTCTTGTTAAAATATTTGGTGTTATAGAACGAAACGCTATTCTTATTCGTTCTCTAATATCGTCGGGTGTGGTTGGTGGTGTATCATAAATGATATTTTTGACAAATCCCCATAAGAAAAAATCGGGACTCGTTAAGTCTGGGGATCTTGCTGGCCAATTCTGTGGACCGCCGCGTCCTATTCACCTATTGGGATATTGCCTATCCAATTCATTTCTTACATTTACTTGAAAATGCGCTGGCGCACCGTCTAGTTCTAACCACATCCTTTGATGAATTTTAAGTGGTATATTTTTCAAAAGTACAGGCAAATTGTCTCTTAAAAATCGAAAAAACATGGCGCCGTTTAAGTGACCATCAAAAAAGAACGGACCTGCCACTTGCGTTTCAATTATTACACCCCATACATTGACACACCATCTGTGTTGCCTATCAATAGTTCTAAAAAAATGGGGATTTTCGTCACTGTAGTAATGAAAATTATGTTTATTAACTAATCCGTTATTGTGGAATGATGACTCATCCGAAAAAAGTACAAAATCGAAGAAATTTTCATCTCCACTAAACTTTTCTAAAACACATAAACAAAATACGAGTCGTCTATCGTAATCTGCTTCCAAAAGTGCTTGGTGTAATTGAATACGATACGGGAAGAAGTTGTGCCTTTTTATAATTCTTCCGAAGCTCCGTCTGCTTATTCCACTGGCTTCACATATTTTTCGCTAACTTGTATGCGGATTTTCTGCCAGAGATCCGATAACAACACAATCATTTTCTTCATTTCCCGTAATTGGTCTTTGCCGTTCTGGTTTCTGATAACGCACACTTCCTGTTCTTCGGAAAACTTGCAATAAATTTTCTAATGACCGCCTCTCAGGATGACGCCTGTTAGGATATTTTTGAGTATAAACTCTTGATGCTAGCAGGCAATTTTCACCACACTCTCCGATTACTAAACTCATATCCACCTTTTCGTTTTCAGAGTAGGTTCTCATTTTAAATAATTAAAATTATTTAAACGACGTCGAATAGCGTTGATGTCTTAACTAATATGTACTGTCACTGTCAAATAATTTATCTGTTTGAAGTATTAATAACAGCGGCAAAGCCTACTTTTGCAAAAAATTGCAAGAAATTAGTGTTTGAAATCGAAAATCCTAAATTACCAAAAAACTATAAGAGATAGGTATAGGAAACCCTAATACAGTTTTAAAAAGAATTAAAATTAGAATCTAAATATAGCAATAAATACAGGGTGTTCCATTTAAAATAAGAAAGTTATTTTCCTTTAATTTTAGTCAAAACACAAATGTAGTTTTTAAACACCCTGTATAATTTTTAGATATCAACTTTAGCTTATCCTAGAGTCTAATGCTTTGAGTATACATTAAATACAATTTAAAATAATTCGCTCAAATATGGAAGACAGCAATGTCTCTGAAATGTTGATCTACATTTTCAAAAATAGTGAAATATCTCGAAAAGAGGTTGAGTTAGGTATAGGGAATATAACAGTAAGTGGCCTTAATTTAGCCTATAGCATCAAAATATACAGGGTGTTCCATTTAAATTTTCATAACTTTGGTGTGCCAAATTTTTTTGGATCACTCTGTATATTTCAAAATAATTTTAAAACGTGCCCCTAATGAACCTACACAACCTTTAATAAAAATAAAAATAAAACATATTACCGCTTTTCGTATATAAACCGACGGAAATGAGGTGCCCCACCCTGTATACAAATAAAATGAATATACTAAAAGTCTTCGCAATCGTCAGAATTGTCGTACTCATAGTGCTATTTAAATATTGTAATCTTATTGGTAACCAATTAATACATCAGATTTAGAGATATACATACCTAAATACGATATTTGCATTTCTACCTTTCAAAATATACCTCTCGGTGTGCTCAGGTACTTCCCCGTAATAAACTTAACAGTTTTAATCCTTTAGTCGGGTCGCTATATTCTTGAAAGAAGTATACAAGTTATATTTAAGGTGTTAATCGACTACTTCTCGTGTTTTGCGAGCACAAGTATACGACATTTCGAGTTGACATTTCTGACTTCTTAAAAGTTTGGAAGTTTCTTAAACTGACGTTTATTTATTTGACGTTTACGCTACTACATCACAAAACTGTCAACTCGATATGTCAGAACCATTACCAGAATTTTGATCACAACTACTTACTAATTATGTGGCTGTAAATAAGATTATAAAAACACTTGCGTATTCGAATGCAATGTTGTCTCAAAATTTCAAGTCAATCGACCGACTACTTTTCGAGTTTTACGAGCACAAACATACGCTGGCTGAATTTTTGTATATACAGATTGTTCTAAACCGAGCTCTAAATACTTTTGTACTGCTGATAAATTTATATAAAATGCATAATTTGCGAGATATTTACAAAACACTATTTTTCAATAAGAGTAATAAAAATTACTTAAGTAAAAAAAAAAGAGTTCTACTTCCGGTAGAAATTCCGAAAAACTTTTTTAATCAGATGTTTTTCAAATTTCCTTTTGAATACATTTGAATCTGTATATATGTATATAAATTAAAAACATTTAATTTGTTTTTTATAGACTCGCAAATTACATAATCGATTTTGATAAAATTTTGTGTTTTCCTTATATTGTGTGGAAGGTAGTGTGTGATCATATTTTTTTCCAAATTTTATCGGAAAATATTAAAAAATTAACAACATATGAAATTACATGAATTTCTATAGGAAACGAAAGACACACAGTTGGGCGTCATACACACACACACACACTGTCGGCATCGCTATACAGATCACCGGCTGTATGGATGAATGTATTTTTTTCTTATTTCATTGTTCTATACAATAGCCGACTTGTTGACAGTGACAGTGGGTGATTTTGAGGAAAAAGATGTGCGCCTCAGTTTTACATTCGTTCATTTGCATTTTGATATTGACGCTGTTCTGATATTTATTTATATTTCCGCCATTTGTTGTTAATTTTTTAAGCGAGTCAGACGTGATATTTTGCAGACATTTTGTGACTGTCGGTTTATGAGAAAACACAAAGTAAGTTTTAATTTTTTTTAGAGAATGTGACCGAACACACTCGGGGCTACGTGTAAATATGTTTAAACTTAGTAGTTGACGAAATATTGGTAAAATTCCATTTTTTAACTTCTTCACTACTTCTTCCGGTTTTCCGATTTTACTGAAAATCTAATCAAATCTGAAGAAAGAGATCGTACTGGTAAATATAAAATTTGGTATCGATAGCTTTAGCCGTTTGACCACTATCGATGTCACACAGAGAGACATCTGCTACGTGTAAGAAAGTAAAGGGTTCAATCGGCTTCTGAAGGAGGAAGGTAGGCTGTTGTAGATACGTCTGAAGGAGAGCGAAGTGGTCACAAAACGAGGGAGGAATGGAGGTAGGAGTTGCTCTCAGTCTCTAAAACCATAAGCGCCATCTACTTTGAACTATACAAATTCGCTGTAGTAGCAAATTTACTTAATATTATGTGTATGGAATTACATTTTATTACCTGTCTGTATAGAAAACCAGCAATGCATGTACATCATTTCTAGTTAGGGAACATCGATTCAACATTATCCACAGACGTTATAATTGCTCGTAACGAAAATCATTTATCGAGTGATTGTGTTACTAGGAAAACCTTGGAATCTGGTCACGGAAATTTTGCAGTTTCTTTTGATAAATCACGAACATACAGTCAAAACAATGCATTCGCCCATAAACGAACAAACAAGGCATGAACTTCAACTGATGTTTTTAATGGCCAACAACAATACTTTAAAATAAGTAATCACAATTAAATTTCCATTTATTTAGTATTGACGTGACTTAGTATACATATAGTATTGCAAATGAAATAGCATAAAAATTTTCCAGTTAATTTTTCAGAAGCAATGAGACGTGATTTTTTTTGTTATTAAGTATGTTAGACATGTATCCAAAAAAAGATCGACAACGTTTTACCAATGCAGTGTGCAAAATTTGGGTTAATGAGCTATATTTAAGTTTTGATTTGATTAAATCAATTTATTCAGAAATTCAAGCCTTCAAACTACAACTATTATATGCATATGATGTAGTGATCTATCACATGTGAAGGTAACGCTACCTAATTCTTTAAATTGGTTGATGGGTTGATGGTATTGGAAACACTAACTTGATTATATAGACAAATTTAGTTTGAATTAATAAAATTTGCCTTCTATTCTATTTCAAGTGTCTACTGGAGTATCATCAGTTAGGACAATTGAAGTGGAAAATATTTTCCCTTTTTAATCTTTATTCTAAGAGCTGTTGCTCTTGGTCCATTAAGATTAAGATTTGTAAAAATTAGGTATTCAGTGATGAATTCGTGTATGTAGGATGTTTTGCAAAGTGCGACATAATTAAGTTCAGTTAATATAACATTAATAATTTAATTTGTTTTGAAAATCGTCCAGTCTCTACCAAAAAACTGATTATATAATTGTCACTAATATCTTATAAGATAGATAAAGACAGATTTCGAAAGAAATGTAAGAAAACAAGAATAAAAGGCAGGTAGAGAAGTAATAATAAAACAACAAAATGACACTGTAGTCGGAATTTTATGACACCACTACCCTTGACTTGAGGGTGGCTCTCCTCATATATGTTTAAGTACGGATTTGTTAAGGTTATCCTTGGTTATATTTTAGTTATTGTCTTATAAGAAATTCTCTTTAATATTTTTTGAATAAAGTGCCCGATTTGCTGATACTAATTTAGTCTTTGATTTCTATCTTTCCATTCCTAATATATTTCGCTGCACCTTTTTAATTAGCATTTTTTACGTATTGTGCATTGCTTATCTTAATTTCCTTTATTCTTGGTTTTGCTTTTTTTTAATTCAGATGCGTTTTTCTTCAGCTCTTCAACATATGCTAACAAATATCTGATGCAATAATAAAAATAAAATTTCTATTTTTTTCTACATGTATTTCAACGGGTTCAATCCTCTTCGCTACGGAACAAGTCCGTTGTTGGCGAATAACAAGCTTTTTAGACATTTTCGTGGCCTTTCTCATGTGTACCGGCCGGCAAACCTCTTCATTTCATCTTCAACCATGTACATCTTCATTGCTGATGTGCCGTGGCGCTTTGAAAATGCCGGGAAATATGTTGTTCTGGAAAGTGAATTTCTTTTCGCATCTTCAGAGTTCTATACCATAAGTCCACATGTGTGGGAATTGGTTTCTAGAGCAGTGGTTTATTGTAAGTTGACAACACAAAGTGGCGTCCTTGAAGCCAATACATTCTCTTGAATCTTAGTTCCAGTTGCTCACCTTTCTTCTTTTCCTCTTCACACGACTCATCTTATATACTTCGATGGTTGGCTGGCACATATTTTCTGTTGTTGGAATCGATGTTGCCAGTTGGTGACATTATTGACACCTGTTTGGAGATTGTAGCCGACTTGATGTTTTAATTGCATCGCCCAGAGTAGTGTCGTCAGCGAATCCATCGTTCTTTTGGATATCGCAGGTGTGTAATAGGTAAAGAACAGGTCCAAGAACGCTCCCTTGCGGTACGTCAGCACTTCTTTCTGAAAGTATTTCTCACCACCCTTGACTCTAAAGTAACAGTCCGTGATGTATCAGTGGAAATGTTTTTCTAGCTTGCACTCCAGACCCTGGTGATATATTCGTTGGAATTTTTGAATTTCGCAATATCGTTGCGCAGATGTTTTTTCTCTTCCAGCGCTCTCTGGTAATTGATTTCATGTACTTGATCTATGGTACAGTGCTTGCTTATAATTTGTTTTTAAATTGAAATTTAGAATAAAAATTTAGCATTTCAATATTGTCAATTAATTTTAACGACATTATTTTATTTTATGTAGGAAGCAAATCTTATATTTTTATATATTAATAGAATACCATCTCCACAATTATAATGTTAATTGACGAGTGTATATTGTAGTAATTTAAGTCAGTTACTTTACATTTTTAGACTCGAACAAATTAAATAATACCATAGAGCAATTAAACTAAACTAATTACCGCTTAAAAGTTTACATTAGAATTCTTACAAGGCACGGCAATAAAAGTTTTTTTTTCCTGTACTAAACCACACATATACCATATGTATTTGTAACACTTGTAATGGTTGTAAGTAAAAATGAACTATTTTACAATTAAGTCTAGAACTGCCAATAAATAGCTAATTGTTACTGTTAAACAATTAATCGAGTGTTAGTAACGTACAAGGCATTGCTCGTTCTCATTTCTCACCATTTATTTTCCTTTTTTTACCTCTCTAAATGTCACTCGTTTGTTTCGAACACCATTGGGAAATGAAGAGAAATTCGATGATTTATCTTAATAAAGTGATCGACCTCAGGAAATTATTAACTCGTAATTGCATCTTAGTGAACAGGCAGATAGTTCTCATTTGTCTAATTGATCTTAATTGTTACCTCTGTATGTCCTTTTCTATCTTTAGTTTTCGAGAAGATTATACCATACTGTTAGTATTGTGACGTAAAATCTGTATTGAAATCAAATGCATACGCAAGAAATTGCAAATCGGTGGAGGAAGTACTACATAGATTCGATTTTGTTAGATAAATTCGCAAAATGTAATTTTATATTATACGTAGGAAGAATCAAGGAGTTCGAGTGCTTCTACGATTGTGTGAGTAAAAATGTTACCACGTTTGTTGGTAAAATTATTAATTGGCGGAAGAATACGTGTGAAACAGTAATTTATAACAGATGAGATTTGGGGCAGTTGATTGGTCTGAATGCAATACATTACAGGACAAATCGGCAAATTAAAAGATTGACACATAAGTTGTACTACTTTGAAACTGGAAGGAACGTTTAACGTTTAATTTAGAAAAAGTACATCAACAACTAGGGGATTTTAAAGGATAGTATTGAATTAATATATTAGTAATAACAATTACGGTCAGTTTCATAATCAGTTTAAAGTGACTTAATTTCAAAGTTGACTGTAGTCTTTAGAATTAGTGTCATGTTTAAATTTAAAAATCACTTAAACACCAAAATCCCAATTTTGTCAGTTTAACCAACCTTAATATTTGCTTCAACGAATAAGTTACTCCACATCGTAGACATAAGTTCGACTGACTTTTAACGGTTTAAATTCCTCTTATTCTTTCTCTTTTTTTAAAACTTTGTCTTGTTTCTTCTACTCTTCTTAAGTTCCTGCACAGGACGGCAGGTCGGAGATGCGGCTGATAGAACATGGTGTCCCGCAGGGATCAATATTGGGGCCGTTGTTATTTATAATATACATGAATGATATATCCGATCATATCAACTTGGAAATATGCCTTTATGCGGATGATACATTCATTTTGACGGATGGGGTGACTAAGGAAGAAGCGGGACAAGAAACGGCTAATGCCATGGAAGCTGCAAAAGAATGGTACACTGCCAATAAACTCAAATTAAATACTCAGAAAACACAAGAGCTTGTTTTTACTACCAAACATAGCAGTGATATTAATACAGCAAAGTTCCTTGGGCTCACTATGGACAACTTGTTGAAATGGACATACCACATCGACAGTATATCAAAAAACGTAACATCAGGCATTTTTGCGATCAAAAGGATAAAAGCTATTGCGACTCATCATGCGACCAGATTGACATATTTTGCGGCTGCTACTTAAGCTATGGAATTCTCTTCTGGGGAAATTTCCACAGATCCCTGTGCGGCCTGGAACCAAAGCAGTCCCGCAGGGGGCACTTTAGGGGCGAGGGTATACTAACTATGGCCTCAGTTTTTATTTTACAGACTTTAAAATACTTTCATGCGCACAAAATGGACTTTCCACTAAATGGTGAACACCATTCGCATTATACCCGTTATGGGGCTGATTTCAGTGTCCCATATCACCGTTTAACGTCGACCCAGCAAAATGTCAACTATTGGGGACCGAAATTTTATAATAATCTACCGTCAAACTTGAAATCGCTGGAAATGGATCCGTTCTCAAAAAAGGTGAAGACTTTGTTATTGAAGAGGGAGTGTTACACCATGGAGGAATTCCTTTTGTTTTAATAGATAATTCATACAATATGTGTAATGTGTAACTGTAATGTTAATTGTATTTTGGTTTTATGTCTTTTGTTGCCTCTTGTCTAGTTCTTGTTTAATTCGTAACGACACATATCTGTGATACCTTTATTGACAATTGATTGTAATGGTGATTACAAAAATAAATATTATTATTGTTAAAGAAATCTCGTTCAGCCTCTTGGGAAGTAGATGTGCAGCTCTCGCACCATCTTTTGGGAGGTCGACAGGGGGTCCTCCTTGAACTCTGGTTTTTATCCTTTACCCATTTTGCCCATCGATCCCCTGTCATTCTGTCGATGTGGTCTCTCCAATATCGTCGTCTCAATCTCATAAACTGCGCTACATCTTGAATTTTGAAATCTGCTCTTATATTTTTGCTTATCTGGTCTCTCAAGCTTACTCCCTTAATATTCCTTAATGTCTTCATCTCTGCTGTCCTCATGTTCTTCACTTTTGTTGTATCCGCTCGAGTTTCCACTGCATATGTGAGTACAGGTCGCATGGCGCTTTATATATGCTGAATTCGCTTTCAGTGGGCATGTTTTTGGTCCTCTATGTGAGGTACCTTAGATAACCAGAGCTTCTTAAGGCTTTATTCACTTGGGTTCGACTTCCTGTTGTTTTTGGAGCTCGTTATCTCAGCAAACATTGGTGGATGGATTTGTCGTTTACAGCCAGTTTACATCTAGTGGGTTCCTTTGCTATTACCATTGATTCTGTCTTTTCTATAGATATCTGCATATTAAGGTTCTCCGCTCTTGTTTGAAACCTTTATAGTAGGTCCTCTTCGTTATCCTCCATCAAAATTGCGTCGTCAGCGTAGCATAGTATCTTTATCGATTCTTGTCCCATTCTGTATCCTCCATCGACTTCTTTTACACTATTAATTATTTTATCCATAATGAGGTTGAACACGATTGGGCTCAAACCATCGCCTTGGCGGAATCCGGTTAGTACTGGAATTTGTTCTGTAAATCCCTGTGATATTTTGATCTTTGTTGTGTTATTTTTATTGAGCTCTTTTATTACGTTAATGTAAGGTGCGGGTATTCTATTTTCCTGGAGTATGTATGTATATACCAAGTGCTTGCGGGCAAGCTGCGGTTGCATTTTAGTGTGTGATAAAACGACGACACCAAGAGTTTGTATGAGTTACTACGAGAAAGCAATATACAAACTGTTCTATTGGTCGAGTGTAGTGAATCTGACTGACTCGCGTTTAGGATATAGCAGCTGTACTTGCGCATTTCATTTGAATTTTGTTAACGGTCGGGTCGATGTCTAGCGCCTAGCAAACACATTTTTAAATCGCGTTTCGTCCATTTAATTCAGAACAATTACGCGCCAAAATTATTGAATTTTCGAATCATGTTACCCCGGAAATGTTAACAAATGTCCGTCGAAATTTTTATAATCAGCTCAAGAGGGAGGCTTATTTGAGCATTTAATAATAATAAAGTACTTGTAGAAATGCATTTTTCTTTAATAATTTCATTTTTAACTTCCAATTAAATTCATTGTTTTTGCGTTTATAGTTTATCTTATGAAACATTTTGTTTAGTTTCATACAAATTTATTGCCTTCTTTCAGAGTTTTAGTTTGTTTCCTTTTCTAATTTACAATACTACGGAATTATTTATTTTTTATCTTAGTAAGAGTTTTGCTATTGTTACGTTTTCGTTTTCTATATCAGCTATATTTCTTATGTTTGATATTTTAAGAAAAAAATTATTAATTTTAAGTTTTTAGAATTGATAATTATTTCTTTTATTTACTCATACAATTTGGGAAGCTGTGATGAAATCCGTTACTAAAATTGTTTACTGCGATTATTTGATGCTTCAACAAGTTTCCACTTATAAATTATCCAGGTAGTGGTTTTTTATTGATATTCCCATCTTCTTTAAAGCAGTACAGTAAAATGACTATTCTTGGTTAAAGAATTTGTTATTAACAGTAACAGTAGCAATTTTCACGGACTAACGCAGTAACGATTTCTGCGATGTCGACTTTAACGTAGCTCTAATGTTAGTAACAGAGGCTACCCTCTTATTCTCCCAATTATAGTCAACCAGCTTGTCTAGTATATTCATCCCCAGGTAGACCGCGTGCACACTATATATCGGCTATTTGTACTCTGTTGAACGCTTTCCTAAGATCTATTAGGCAGAGAACCAAAGGTTTTTTTATATTCGAGAGATTTTTTAATCGTTTGTTTGAGGATAAACATTGCATCCACTGTCGATCTATTCTGTCTGAAGCCTTGTTGTTCTTCACTTATTTCTATTCTGTTCGTTATTTTTGTTGTTATAATTTTTGTGAACAGCTTTCTTATGCTGGCTAGTAAAGATATCATTCTATAATTTTTGGAATAATAGTGTGGTTGCTGTTTCCAATTCAAATCCCTCGTCTTAAATTGTTGCTAATTGACAAGTGCCCGCATGTATTTTTTTTTTAATCAGTTTTATAAGGCTTTCCAGGTATTCATTATCATTCATCCTGAAGAGACAAGAAAATCCTTACCGAAACGTACATCAGTGATTGTCATTTTTTTTCCTGATCACCGATTGCATCATTTGTGAAAAATGAATTTAAAAAATTTTAAATAGCAGAATTATTTAAGTTTGTGACTTAATGTCCTACCAGAGACTTATTTTTTTATTGTGACTGGTGATCGTTTAGGGATCTGAAGGTGATTCCAAATCGACGATACTTGTTTATTTCTCTTATTCAATTTTCTTAAAAATATAAAAATAGTCTAGTCTGGTTATTATAGACAAAATCTGAATGTTAGTTATTCCAAGTTTTCTGTCTTGATATTGTTTCATCCAGTTTGCGATATAATTCTGTTGCTGGTGTCGCTTTAGTACAAGCACAAGAAAGAGAAAGAGAGGTAATAAAATGAGAGAGATAAGCGGGTCGGGTATATCGAGATACGAAGTGAATTTGAAACTTCCTTTCACCACTGGAAATAACGGAATTTATATACCTACATGCATTTCAAAGTAGAAGAAGATAAAATAGGTAGGAAATTAAAAATATTTTATTTTCATTTTATTATCTTTTCATTTCATTTAGATTTCTAATTTTCTGTTGTGTTCAAACTTTCATATATACTGATTAATTTGGACATTAAAAAATAATAAACAATAATTTATTTTAAATAACAAATACTTAACATTCATTCTTTTAAAATTACTATTATAAGTTCTCTTAAAACTGCAGAGATTTCTTAAATAAATATATTACATATAAGAAAATAAAATCTTTGAAAAACGTAGAAAAATTTACTCTCAATTTTCAAAAAGAAATTATGTTTTTAACTAATTAAATTTAATAAAAGGCGATGCACGTGGGATATTTGAAGAGAAATCCTTCCTAAGTTTTAATTTTATTTTTCTATTTGATATGTTTAGCATTTATTTGTTTGAATACAAATAGAACAGTAATACAACTGTTTTGATTTTTTTTATGTAAAAGTACATTTTTGTTTTAAAAAAAAATCTACCTCCTATAATAGCATTTAAATTTCGTCTTTGCCAGAAAATTTATAAAAGATTGACAAATCGTTATTATAAATTAAATGTATATTTTATTTATTCGCATCTAAACTTATACCTGATTGATTTTTATACGTTTATAACATGAATAGCGAACCAACCAGTGTTTTTTAATTAAAACTGTTGCATTTTAAACGTTCATTGTGATCGGTATTGTTACGAATGGTTGCGCATTTGGTTCAATTGTTTCTCTGACGCCTTTCCTGAACGTTGCTGTCGAGAAAACGTATCCAAACAAAAACACAATCCAATTTTAAAATCAAATATCTCACGTGCATCGATACGTATTAACTGGCATAATAATGTTCTTGTAATAATAACAATTACAGATTTCTTTGAAGGAAATGTTTTTATCTTAAAAATGGGAAATAAAACACCGATTTTATTGATAAACTTTTATTTTTCTGAACGTCTTTATAAATGTCAATTGATTGTTGACGTACTAGTATACTTTATGTATCTTGTTCACACTTGACGTCAGATAGACCGGACCTTCCTTCTGGTTACAGTTAGATGAATAAAACTAATAAATAGCTAACCCAATACCGGTTTTTTATGCATGCTATAAATGTTATTAACGTCTGTTCTAAATATGATTATTATTTAATAGATCAGCTATAAATCAGGTGTTTATGTAAATAGAGCTATCTATCAATTAGTAGTGTACATTTACGAATACAGGATTTTGCCGAAATATTTGCTTGAATAATAATAAATGCACTTTCTATTATTATATCGAGTGCCCCAGCTAAGACTTTCGGGTCATATATCTCCATTATTATTGAACGAATTTTTATAAAATTTGGAATATAGACAATTTATTAAGTGAAGAACCGTTGCACTATACTGAAAGAACCATAGTCTTTAAAACGTGAATTCAACTATCTTTTATTTCCTGTTATTCAGGCGAGTTAAAAGCAGCATACTTTATTAAATGCAAGATACTGGTTTCAGACTTTCCAGTTTTCAGTGAATCTCATTGTTAATGTCTTTACATTGTGCGAACAATTAAACTCACAGAACACCCATAGATACTTCACTAAACTGCCAATAAAGGTTAAGTAGGGTTTTCGGGGCAACACGAGCGTTAAAACTTTGAATTTCAGGTCTGAAAGTAGTCAATTTAATAACAAAAGTTGATAACAAAGAACGACCAAAAAACGAGAACACTAAAACAAAAATCAGATGAAAATGTCATAGTAGATGTTCGAATCCGCTTCAATACATTTCTCTAAACGAATCCTAAAATCATCAATTACGTTTCGCATCATGTTAGCATTTATTGAAGCAAATGCTTCTCGGATTCTGTTCTGCAAATCTTCAGGAGTTGTAGGCGGTGTTGAATAAACTTTTGTTTTGACGTATCCCCACAGGAAGTAGTCACAGTGGGGTGAGGTCTGGTGATCGGACCGACCAAGGCATTGGGCCTCCTCTTCCTACCCATCGAGGTCAAAAAGTTGTATCTAAATGAGCACGGACTGGTCCAGTGAAATGTGGCGGCGCTCCACCTTGCATAAAGACCATTTGATTTCGAAGTATACGTGGTAGATGTCCAATTAAATTGTGAAATTCATTTTGTAAAAATAATAGATACATGGCGCCATTCAAATTTCCATAAAAAAAGTGAGGCCCTATTGCATGCTTTCCGATTACAGCACCCCACACATTAAGTGACCACACACGCTGGGTATCAACATGCCGGACCCAGTGCGGATTTTCAATTGCCCAGTAACGCATATTGTGGCGATTTATAACACTATTGCTTTTTAAACGTTGATTCATCAGAGAAAAGCATCCTCCTGATAAAATCAGGATCAGCTTCAATGGTTTGCAGCATGAAGTAACAAAAATTTAATCTAAGAAACTAAACTTGGAGTTTGTGGCTTGAAACTACACAAAAATACTAAGATACCTTCACCACACTAAAGCACAAAAAGGCTAAATGCGTATTTCGATAACTAAGTTGTCATCTTCAGTAGCACTGAATTAAAAATCACACACGGTAGCGTAACAGAACAACACTTTTAAATTTAATCTGTTAATCATGTCATCTTCAGACAACTCTTGGTGCAAACAAATTTGAAAAGGATGATATTTTTTTGATTTTAATATTCTATGCATGGTACTTCTTGAAACCTGCACGTCCAAAACTTGAGAAATATTTCATACACTTTTTGTTGGATTTTGTTCGAATGCCTCCACTATAGCACCCACTATTTCTTGATTCACAGTGACTGGCTTTTCCCTTACACCCTTTAATTCGCGAACACTTCATGTGTCTTCAAATAAATTTATTATTCTTTTGACTTTAAATTTTGAAAGGCCTTCGTTCGGGTGACGTTTGACAAGAACTCTTATGGTTTCGATTAAGTCCCTGTGACATTCAGCATAAGCGAAAATGATCTCTTTTTTGAGATACATAGACAATTCAGCCATTTTTATTCGAAACAAAAAATCGAAATTAACACTTTACTGAACTGTCAACAATGACATTTGACTTTTTCAAAAATTGTGAGGGATGTACAAATTAATTCCCGGCAACGTTATTCAATTGTTTTCAAAGTTCTCTACGCAGTAATTGTCTTAATAATTAAATTACATTTTTAGCAACATAATTTGATTTTTCTCTGAAACCAAAATTTTGTTTTACTTCATTTTGTCTGTAGAGGCTTGATTTTTGGTGCTTAACCATCTAAAGATATTTTCGTGGAATTTGAAAAAAAGAACGATGAGTGAAAATTACATTTTTTTACTTTCACTAATTTCAAAAGTAATAGAACAATCTTCATTCAATAAAGTATCTACATTTTAAATTTCAAAAAAATTCGTTCAATAATAATGGAGATATATGACCCGAAAGTCTTAGCGTACACTCGTGCTCAATGTAATCCGGACGAAATGTAATATATCGACCGGAACAATTTTAGAACAATAAAATTAAACTAACTAATAATATTTCAGGATAAATAGCTTCTGCTAGTAAAATACTATCACACGAAAGCCAGTTACAAATGGAATATTACAAATAAAATTATTAAATGTTTCTTTTCTATATCTATATTTTATTTAATACATGGCGATTCTGCTTACTAGGATAGCATTGTTATCAGATTTTTATTTTCACGGGACGGATGACACTTGACAAGCGTAGCGGATAACAAGTGTTTAGTATAGCGGGTTGAGTACTATTACGCGTGGAACTTTTGCTAAACCATCACTCATACTGAACAAGACATAAAGACGTGGTAGGATAGGGAAGTAGGAATTGATAAAGCAGATATTAACCCAGTAATACTTTGTATTAATGATAGCGGTAGTAGCGACTGTGAATATGATTATTGTTAATGTATGACACACTGTGGTCACCTTTATTATCATAGTTTTAAGTCTACCTAGAAAATTTCATGGTAACCAGATGGCGATGCGACTGATGCAAGTCTATCGTTAAGTTGAACATGAACTGATTGCAAGATTATTTGCATAGAGTAAGATTATGCACAAGAAACTGATCAAAGAACTTTTTTTCACATAATTATGCAAGGTGATGTAATTACATCACCTTGCTATTAATAGTGTTTGGGATTTTACTGGTACATAAATGTTTGCCATTTTGGATTTCATAACCTACCTGACTTATAAAAGAATACAAGCTAAATATAAGAACGTGTTTTCCAATTTACTTATGAAAGGCATAAGAAATGAGCTATTATTATTCTGAAAGTGATGTTTTCTTTAACTATAGTAGTAGTAAAACTAGCTGGAACATATTTATTTAATACATTCCTGAATGTTTAAATGAAAAAGTTTAATTCTCACTGAAAATCTTTACCGTACTTAAGCAAAATTATTATCAAATTAATACATATTAGAATTATTGTCGCTAGTGCTAAAACCTGAAGTCTAATTAATGATTTGGGGTTAAAGTGTCAAAATTAATGTTACTTGACAGATCAAATTTTGCAACGTCTCGAATGTGACGCCATTTAAATTTGGTGGCGTGTGTCGGTTGCGAGAGCGACTCGACTGTACTTTGCCTTTACTATAAACTAAAAACCAGAATAGAAAAACTAAATTCTACAAAAATTAAAATATAAATTCATTATAGATAACTGACAAGATTGTTTGGAATCTCAAGAGATGAAGCTTACTTTATGCGAATTTATTTATATACACATATAAAAAACTACAAAAGATTAATTTTCTTTCAATTTAAATTTTAATTATTTGTCTCCGAAATTATCTATTTTTAATCGTCGATCATTAAGAAACAAGTCACAGAAGAGTCACGTATTCTGCGGGGTGGTTGCATTTAATGTTCATTTGGAACGTGATCCATCCTGCGGACTGTTACATTTTTAGACGTTTGCTCATTCTTCCACTGTAAAATACAAAGGAGTACCGTTCCCCTACATACCATCTAAGCATTGTTTAATCATATCTGGCCTTTGACACCCTTTTGTTTCATTCTATTTTGTATATATTTTCTACATTGTGATACTCATTACAATCATATTTAGACATACACAATCACATTAAGGGGGTTTACGCAGAGGTGTCGACTAACTGCCGTGAGGTAGCACGTAAGGAGGTGGCGCCATATGCGCTAATGTAAATTTCGCCGATGTAAGATATTCGTTAAAATAAAACAAACAGCAGACATTTTTGTTTTTCTTATTATGTTTTTGCATTAAATTGAATACATAGGATTAATTAAGGCTTTGATGGAAGTACTTTCTTATAACTCAAATTATTTACTCCTACATTTCACTCTGAAAGTTGGCAAAATTTAACACAGCTTCAGAAACTTTATTTTAAAAACTAATTCCAGTCGAGCATGCATTGAGCCTTTGTTTATTTGTGTTTTAAATTTCGTTTTGATATTTGGTAAATAAAAGCGGTACTATTGTTTTAACGAAACCTTGTAAAGTCCAGAATTTACATTAGCGCATATGGGGCCATCCCCTTACGTCCTACCTCACAGCAGTTAGTCGGCACCTCTGCGTAAGCCCCCTTAAAGCGGAAAATTATGTGGCTGACTGCTTATTTTAGCATGTTTTAATATATAATTATTAGAAATTCATTGTGTTTTAAGAGCATCTTCTCTTCTTTGAATATACTCCTTGAAGTCTTTCAGTGAATCTTTACGTTCGATAATTTAGTATTTCATTACTGTTACTATTTTACAACCAATATTACTATGACAGATGTGATCTGTGAGAATCCGACAACCAAAACTCACGTTTCCGAACCACACACATAAATTCGTGCTGTTTGCTCGAGACGTTTGACCTTTTGAAATATTCGCCTGCCGCATTTTATTAATAGTTCATTCCAATTTCTTGTGTAATATTTAAAATTACAAGAGTGACGATTAAAATATATCTCGGCGATTCCTCGAGTCTCTGGATACCTAACGTGGACACCTAAATGTTAATGGATTTCATGAGCGACCTTCACGAAGCGTCCTTGCTTTTATATATCGATTAGATTTCGTCTGGCCGGTCGCTGTTAGTTACATCTTTCCCCCGAAAATTGTCGACTCCTGTGCTGCGAACTGTTCAGACGTATGTATGTAAATGCAAATTTGTTCCAGTCGACTAAAACTTAATTTTCTGCCTTTAAAAATTATGAAAATGCCCGTTAAAAATGTCCTGTCTTGATTATCAGTTCAACTAAAACATTTTGCCATTGATACTTTAAAATATTAATGTTCAAAATGTTGTTAAGACTACAAAACTACGTTGTATAGATTTTCTGATGAAGCAGTAAATTATTAGCGAATGCTTAACAGAAAAATAATAATTAATGTAGTTCTTTAATTAGAGTTTGTTTTGTCTTGTTATTTTTGCGTTTTATTCATATATAATCATGGTTAAAATATAAACCAATACAGAAAATATGAACGCCGTTTTGTGAAATAAAACACAAATTTTATTTAAAAACCTTGTCAGCTGCTGTATATTATAAGTTCGCATGTACAATATTGGATATAGTTGCGGAAAAATATTTTTGTCGGATCTTAAGACCAGCGATGCCTGGTGAACTGTACTAAATTTTAAATATAAAAATAAAGAGAGATTGTATTTAATGTTTTCTTCAATATCCGTCTCGCTCTCAGAATTTATTTTCTTTCAACGGTGAACGTTTTATTAGGATTCCCGCTTTATGGAATTTGTAATTATTTTAAAGATACTTGAGTGAATGAATAATTTTTCTTTTACAATATAGATATATTATTGTTATTACATATTATTAAATTTTACGAATTGTTGCTTATCATTTCTCGCAATGAATTCTATTTACTGTAGATGTTGTAGCTTTTAGCAATGTGTTATACAACACTAAAATATGACAAAAACAATTTTGTGTTCTAACATTAACAGTGTCTCTTTTCCTTATAAAATGTGTAAATATTTTTATTTTCTAATAAGGGTATGTTTTGAATTATTGAAAATGATATTTTTCATATTCGACATAGTGATAATTAGCGAAACAACTGACTCTGCTGTCACAGTTTACTCTTTTAGAGAAGTTGCTGATTACATTGATTTGCATATTTTCCCTTTATATTACCCAGTGATATGTTGAATTTCTTCCTTCACCTCAGGGATTGTGATTTGTTGGTTGGCATAGGCGGAAAGCTTCACAAAACTTCTCATAAAGTAGACGCATGACGTTAGTTTGCATTATCTCGGTGGCCAATTCTACTCGCCAATGCGTTAGATTCAACGCAACACTGGCTACAGATAATTTTTCTTACAAAATCACCGTCCAATTTCTTCCTTCAACTCAGGAATTGTGGTTTGTTGCTTGGCATAGACGGAAATCTTCAAAAAACTTCTCAGGAAAAAGACCCACGACGTTAGTTCGCATTATCGCGGTGGTTAACTCTACTCGCCAGTGCGTTAGATTATAAGATTAACACATCTCTGGCTAAAGACAATTTTTCTTACAAAATCAGCGTCCATTCTTTGGTTTTCCAACACCTAACTGATGACTGAAGTACGGCGTTGTACATGAGCATCTGGTTTACGTCTTGAGTCATTTGAACTTATAAGGATGCTAATGGAGGTATTTCTCTCAAATTCTTTGCCAACTCTAAGTCGTAGGCTTTAACAGTTGTCGTCGATATTATCTAGGTTTCTCGGTTGAAACCGCGTCCGCATCTCTGCTTCTACTGCCGACGTTTCGTCCACTATCTTAAGGGACATCTTCAGGACTTACACTGCTGCGATTGCTAGCAGTAGAAGCTATAACTAAGTAATAAGGAAAAATGATGTTCTCACAGCCCCTCTTTTTGCGAAAATTGAATTTCTGACGGTTGTTCTTGCTAATACATCAGAACGGTATCTTTTAAATATCAAAAGATATTGCAAAAAAACGAAATCCAAAGGTGAGAAGTTGAGCTCTTTTTTTTTCAAAAATTTAAATTCTGACTGTTGTTCTAGGTTTGCTGTGAATTCTTCCAAAGTATTTCAAAAAAGAAATCGTAGTCAATCTCGGCCGATTAAATTTTTTGAAATACTTTGAAATAAATCTAGACCAACCTGAACAACCGTCAGAACTACAACTACTATATAAAGCATAGCTGACTCGTCCGCCATTTTGGAGATAATTTTAAGGCGGTAAATATGTATGCTAATAGCAAATGTTGAATAGAACTTCGAATAATTGACTTTATTAAGCCGGTTTAGGACGTGAAATAATGAAGGTATATTTTTTTTACAATAGTCGTATATATATAATAATAACTAAAAATAAGTACGTAATATGACTGACATTTATCTCCAAAATGGCCGACGAGTCAGCTGTCCTAAATATAGTAGCTATAGTCAGAACTTAGATTTTCGAAAAAACAGGGGCTAACTTCTCACTTTTGGATTTCGTTTTTTCCCAATATCTTTTGATATATAATAGATACGGTTTTTAATATGTTAACAAACCTAGAACAATAGTCAAAATGTTAATTTTTGCAAACACGGTCTTCATACTTTTGGCTTTCTTTTTGCCCCATTTTCTCGACTGATTTTGATGTTTTCTTTGAAATAATTTGGAGCACTTTAGAACAAACCTAGAATATCCTAGAACAATCATCAGAATTACAATTTTCAAAAAATGGGACAGAAAAAAATTCCCTTTTTCCGATTAACTCGGTAATTTTTGAAATTTTTTCTAGATTCTTTGGAACAGTGTTTTTAGAACAACGCTGAGCAACCTTCAGAATTTCAGTATTCGAAAAAAGAAGGGCCGGGTGTTCTTTATTTTTTTCAGTTATCTCCGCCAGTTTTAATTTTTTTTAAGAAAAATTTTGGAAAAATTTAGAACAAACAGAAAAACCGTTAGATTTTCGATTTTCAAGAAAAACTACCACACCCGCAATTTGATCCATTTTGTCGACCAGAAATTGCACGCACTTTTTCCGCTAAACTTTCAAATATTTTAAATAAGTTTTCAGTATTAATATCCGCTGTTCCTTCGTATGGCCACAGTATAGCGTTTTATAACGATAATCGCGTTACGTCTACTTGACAGTGGTAAAGTTTTTAGCAATCTAGATTAAAAGAAAATGATGCAAAATTCAAACCTTATTCCCATTTCTTGTATAATTGATCATTGTATCCAATTTATCTAAATAAATTAGGTTTTTGAATATTACTTACATAAATATGTATTAGGTTGAACACATTTTGTCCTGCAGTTGAAGTATATGTTTGATAAATCAAGATTATTACAATGAAAAAATAAATTACTGATTTTACTAATGCTTGAAAGTTTGCTATTGCACTGATTATAAACAAATTATTGAATTTACATTAAAATTTGGTTTCTATTCACACTCCAGGTGCTGCATGCACAGAAACATGTGATACACGTCTACAAGAACGGTCTCAACAAGCATTACATAATTCCGATATTGTGCAACAACGATTTCTTTTGCTGATAGTTTAAAAATGTGGAGCAATTATTTATTAGAGCAGTTGGGAAAAAGTGTATGCTAATCTATTCAAACCGGATCTTTAATAATTTATTATTTATATTATTCATATCTAACAGAATGCGCTTGAAATGTCACCTCATTTTTTTCCTTTAATATGTTACGGGTTATACGGCCTGTGTTACATGCATGCTGGTAATAAAATCACTGTTCTCTCCCCCATTACGGTTAGCGATGAAGTGATCTTTACGAAATACACATACATACATCATTTTAACACCCGAGCTAACATCTCATTATTATTAGTGACAACTATTTATGTGAAGGTGTG
The DNA here is from genome assembly GCA_963170755.1 of Amphimallon solstitiale. Taxonomy (NCBI): domain Eukaryota; kingdom Metazoa; phylum Arthropoda; class Insecta; order Coleoptera; family Scarabaeidae; genus Amphimallon; species Amphimallon solstitiale. The sequence goes on from OY720680.1 coordinate 67,488,268, forward strand.
ACCCTATTTTCAAAATAAAGTTTTGCTTTTAGCGAATTTATAAATTCCTGTGATGTTCTTTGATAATTAGTGCTATTTACTTCATAATTCTTTATTACAAATTATTTTTTTGATAGTAATGCTATAAAAAAATCGTAATATGTAGATAGTAGTGATATAACTTATCCATCATAGTTTAATAAATATATACCGTTGTATTAAATTTAGGATAACTCTTTATCCAAGGTTTCGGTAGTCCACATGACAGATTTTAACAAAAAAATAACATTTTTGTCAAATTCACTGTTGAGCACTTTTGTATTCTTTAGAAATTATCTAAACTTTAGAAGTTGACGAAATATTGAGAAAATTAAATTTTTCACTGAGGTATACTGCTACTTCCGGTCTACCTATTTGTAGGAAATTCTAATCAGATCTTGAGAGGAAAATTATATCAGAGAACAGATATCAACCAGTACCGACAATATAGTCCGATCCTCTGATGATGTTTCAGCTCCCACTTTCGAGTCGTATTTGAGTGATAAACTATCACCAAGTACACTCAGAAAACGTATTTACATTGAAAGAGCCGCCCGTAATACTGCTCCTATAATACGTGGGCAAATGTTATAATACGCAAAACAAGTTTTCATAATTTTAAATTTTAATTAGTTAGAATTATATAATGTATTATATTTCTTATTATATTAACAGTTTTTGGCTTTTGTTGCAAAATTTGCAGAATGCTAATTAAGATGTGTTATAAACAATCAATCCGTATATTATAATCTTATCCAAGTAAAAACGATTTATATACATATACATATTATAAACTAATTTGCTCGGCAGACGTTGTTCTGCTCTTTCCGGTAGGTGGCGAGATTAGTGTTAACCAAGAAAATAGCGACATCTATCGTTCGGCAGCATATACCAAAACGATTTTGTCACTAAACTAGCATATGTATAAATATGAGTCATTTTGATCCATAAATATAGAATTTGTTAATAACATGACTACAACGCCCCCTATCGGATCCCAGCATAGCTATGAACCATCGTCTCGGCAAGCCAAATACATTGCGTAAATATGAGGTCAATCGGTCAAGTCATTCAGAAGTTACACGATAACTAACAGACGCACCAATTTAGGTTGGAATACGTTTTTCTAAAAATTTCTCCAGATCTTCCAGATTTTTTTTCAATTGTAAACATTCAATTCAGTTATTTCCATCTCGGGATCATAACGGACAAAACAAAAAGAGAATCAACCAAGTATGTCGTTTCTATTGTCAGTTATGATTTAGAGTGCATACACAAATTATGTTATTAATCACATTTTTAATCTTTCCTTTGTAATTGTCCTGATTTTTTCCCTGAAAACTTATCCAGGATCATAATGAACAAAAGAATTACGCATATCCATCGTTCGAATCGTGAATTATGTTTTCGAGTTCATACAAAAGTCCTATAGAAAAAGCTCTTTCAGTTTCTTCTGAATTTTTCAATTTTTCTTTCCCTAAAAACCGTTTCGAAGCCAAATTAGTTGTTGTCAATCATATTGGCCTGCCGCTTGACTATGACCACAATACGAGTCAATCTTCTTTTATATAAAATTGGATGTGTGTGTCGGTGTGTAGATGTTCCCTATAGAAGCCGAAACCGCTGAACAGAGTTTGATGAAATTTTCAGGAAAACTCTAGCATAGTCTGAAGCGTGTTCCTGTGATGTTTGGTGCCGATCGGACTAAAAATAAAAACACCCATCATTTTATCTTATTGATATCGGATCACCTGTGATTATTCAATGGTTAGATTAGTAATAACCCATGAAATTGCACTAATGAACTTATTTACATTGGATCACCTGTGATTATACATTGCAGTGGTTAGATTAAAGGTGGATGTTTGTGTGTGGGTGAGTGTTCCCTGTAGACTTCGAAACCGCTGACCGATTTTGATGAAATTTTCAGGAAAACTCCAGCATAGTCTGGAGAGTGTTCCTGTGAAGTTTGGTGCCGATAAAAATTCTCGTTCAGCTATAAAATCCAAACTTTTGGAGTTAATTCTTCTTCTCAAAATTTGAGTAGATTTTCAGAAACAGATTAAAAACAATTTTGTAGTTCCTGTTTGGTAATATTTATTTTGGACAAGAATTACTATCTACTTATACTTTAAATTTCTTTCTCTTTATTAGGTAGGTAACAAATCACCACTAAATCATTTATTCAATTAATAATCGTTTATTTTTTACTGTAATTTTTACGTACTTAGCTAGCCAAATAATTTATATTTAACATTTACAATGATTATTAAATATTTTACATATTTATTTCCAATTTATTTAATGGAAATTATTACATTTACTATCTCCTTAAGCTGTAAATGTCTGCGTTTATTTTCTATTGTTGTGTGAGCACGAAACTATGTACAATATAACAAGAAATAGCAAGGTCGTTCGTTTGGTTTGCTTTAACTATTTCACGAATTTACTTTTTTCTTTGCCGACATTTCTCTTTGCGAGTCAAGCACAGTGACAGGCGAAGGACGTCTATTAAGTGAAATTACAACAAACCCGGTTGTAATCACACACAGCCACACACACACACACTACTCCGTTGCATTGAAGCTGATTATTTCTTGCCGCGCAAGCATACCGTTCCATTTGGAAAGTTACAAATTATAAATCAATTCAACACCATTAATAAAGGGAAAGGCTGTATTCTAAACTCCCTAGACTATTAGAAATTCATGTGGATGATCAAAAAGTATCTGTACAATGTATTAATTACGGTTTAAGTAGCGACGACGTTCACTTCTGAAACGGTTTATCCTTCTAAATTAACAGTATTGTTTGCAATTTTTTTCCTAATGCGAAAAAGGTCGGTGATCGTAATAATTTGTTTCTTGTGCAAGTTTTGTAAAATATTACAGCATATTTTATTAGTTATCCTGGTTGATTGTGGCATCATGTACATAGGCACCACCTACTTCGTGTAATAGTTGTCTCTATCTATTAAGTACACATTTGATAAAGATATATTTTATAATTTAGTTATTCCTTTTATTAAAACTTTGTTTCCTATGTAGACCCAACTTTTTAAGAAAGATTTCATTTAATATAAATTATAAAGAATTGTTTTTGTAAAATTTGGTGTCCATTCTAATTTAAACTTACTGAATTTATTACATGATTTTTCTGATTTTTTAAGTTTGCTTTCGTAGCCAGTTTATATCAACCAAAATTAATTAAATTATGATTACTACTGCCATATACTGAAAAAAAAATCTGTGATATAAATACGTAATGAAAGCACATTCCATATTAGAACTTGTGTTTTTATTTTAAATACATTAAGTGCCTGTTTGTTGATTATCTCAAACCGACATTTTTCAACACGAAAAATTACATCGGTGATCTAAAAGCAGTGTTAAGGATTTTTTACATATTCCAGGCAGATTTTGGGAACATACAATGTTTTGTTTGAATTCCCGTTGCTTCGCAATGACTGACACGTACGGTATTATTCGCGATATTACTTTCTATACACCAACTTAAAAATGCTGGTATTAGTTTTGATAAATATGTCCAGACATTGCTGGCAAAAGATTTTGTAAATTGTCTTCTGCCATTTTGCGAATCTCTGGAGTCCTCCAATTATTTATTTCGTCCTTTTTGTTGAAAATTTGAAATAATTTATTGCATAAATCAGTCTAAATTTTAAACTAAGTTATATATAAAACCACCGATACTCAAATATTTAAAATGTAGAATGTAGAAATGTAAATCTTAAATGTAGAGTAATTCAGAGTAACCAACTTCAAAAAAACAGAATTTCTAAAATGTTCGAACAAAACATGACTCTCAATTTAAGCTTTTTTGAACTTTTAATACCCGAAATAGAAAAAATAGTATAAAACACACGTTTCATAAGACATTTTGCGCACTTGTTCTTCAGAAAACCCGCGTTTTCTAAACTTGAACGCGTGCGCAAAAATTATGTCTTATGAAACTTGTATTTTAATCTACTATTATATTATTACAATCAGTCCAGTACTGTAAAGTAAAATGTTACAGTTTTCTAAAACAACAAATTGCATCTCGATGATCAGTATCCCCGTTCAATTCGTATTAGAACGTTAAGCATCTCTACACACCCACTACTCTCTGTACGTGCGGTGTAGTAAGCTCGTAGCACTCGTAGTACGTCAACGGTCACCCCTTTTATCGAACGCTACGCCAACGTTGAATTTTGCGGCCTACACGTGGTTCCATTCAGGAAAATGCCTGTCAAAACCGATACGTCTTCCAGATCACATTATCGGAGGATATATCAATCCGCCCTTATCAGAAATAAAATACACTATTCGCAATCAATACAGGAAATTAAGTTTTATTCACGCAATTTCTTCCCCTTCTAATGGACTCATAAATAGATTTCAATAACAGGTAATTTTGAAAATGGAACACTTGAGAGTGCTATCTCGTTGTTGTTCTCTTATGAGCTTGGTAATATATACGAGGGTTGTTTTATAAGTAGTATCCGCATTGAAAAAAAATATTTTCTTAATGTTGCATAATATTACATTACATTTTGTAAGTTCGGCGTAGTTATAACTTTTAAAACATGCGACTTTAACTTTGGACGGGAAAATTTGAGGTGTTGAATTTAAATTGACTGTGGAATATTTACTGCCTGTTGTTATAGTTAAACGGTCTATGATATATGGCCGAGACAGTTGAACATTACGAAGAAACAGCAGCAAAATATGTATATGCATTGAATATGAGATATATGAACACTTTAAATCGGAAGACAAAGAGAGACAGAATAAGAAATGAAGCTATAAGAAACAACATAAGAAAGAGATAACTACACGAGTACATGCCCATGAAAGTTGATCATTTGAAAAGAACCAATAGTAAAATATGCGCATTAGAGATGAAACATCCGAGAAAAATATATGGGAAGACAAAGCGAGACAGAATAAGAAATGAAGTAATAAAAGATACTAAAACAAGAACCAATAAGTAGCAAAGAACACTATGAGGGTGGGAGTGTATGAAGCAAAAAATACAACTTCTTTTCTGTATGTTGGTAAGAAACTGACTTGCATTTTTTCGGGCTCTAGGGACATGTAGGCTTAGATGCGTCAGTCTTGGTGAATCGAACAGAAGGGACACAAAAGATAGTAGACGCAGAAAAAATAGAAGGGAAGACGATAATGCAGATGAACATAATATGAAATGTAGACCAAATCAGATGCCTGAAAAGGCGAATCGAAAGGGAGAATGGAAGAAACATAGAATATTTACCCCATACACAGTTTTTCAAATAGACATTGTTTGACAAATTTGTAAGTCATATAAAGCAGGGTGGAGGTAATACTACAGAAAACTGGTATTATATCCTAGTTTTTTAATTTCTGACTACTGTATCAAACAACCCGCCTCATGCAAAGTCGTTTCCTGGTATAATATTGCATCTTGTTTCCTTTAATGATAAATTATTAATACAGCAGATTGACGTTATCGTAATAGCAACATTGTCTGTGTCTAAACATTTCCACGAAATTAACCCATAGTTAAGTTATTTTTAGTTTTCTTTTTAATACAATAGTAGCTATTCATTAATATTAGAATATTTTTATTTTTACGCTTATTTATTGTATTGTCCCCGCTCTGTAGAATACATAACAATTACAAAGTCTTTTTTAAATACATTATTAAAATATAATAGATATAATTCTATAAACATATTTCTTATATTGATACACTAATGAGGAATTTCTTACACACTTGCATCAGTAAACAGGATTAGAATTAGATAACAAACTTTTTCTGTTTTATTAATAAACTCGCACTAAATAAATTGCATTAATCAACACAAATATGTATATTAACAGGCAAGATACGTGCGCGCTCGTGCGATATATTTTTCCCAAAATACGTGCATGATTTTTTAATGTCAAAGGTGGGTCATACACATTACTTTGATAAGCAAAGATTTGCAGTATTTCTTGTTTGTGTTGTTTTTCTACACCCGGAGACTGCATACAATGTCATAGATAGGCACTACAGTCTCTTAAATTGATAAGGACTTGGCAAGTATCGTGTTGCCATACGGTGGCGGTCCAGATGATCTATCTCCTCTCTTCCTCTAGTGTACGATACCGATCTAATGAATGGTCTCGATGAATCTTGTAGCTGTGTCTAATACAAAATTTGGATTGTCTAATTAATAATCATAGGTAACAACTACCACATTATATAGAAAAACAAGAATTAATAGTTATTTGCGAACCAAGTGCGGGAAAACATATTTTGCGAATGAGTAACCAGTTCGAAATCGCGAAATGTTTCACGTACGAAGTTTGTACAATATTTTTTGTAACGAGCAAAAGTTTAATAATTTTGTTAATATAATTTATATCGGTACTATTTTTTTTGTGGAGTAATGCACAAAATAACGACTCGGAACTGTCAGCTGTATTATTATGACAAGCAGTGGCGGCCCGTGATTTTTTGGGACGGGAGGGCACCGGGGGTCTGAGTGTTTAATATCAAAAATTAAGTACAGACAAAAAATAAACTCGATATGCTATTTAATTAACTTGTTTGAAAATAAAATCCATCCGCCGTTCCTTACGATCAGCAAAATGATTATTAACTTATTTATTGAAGTTTGGTGTTGATGTCAGTAATTGTTTTTCAATGGAACACATTGGTAAGGCACATAGTCTGCTTTCCCGCATGGTATTTCTAGAAAATGTTTTTATTCTCTACAAAGTAGGAAAACACCGTTCACTTGATTTTTTCTATTTTGCACGCCCTCAGAGATTCGCAAAATAGCAGAAGACAATTTACAAAATCTTTCGCCAACATAGTCTCGACATATTATCAATAACAAACTTTTATAACAGTTGTACTATTCAACATTGGAACTAAATTACAATAGTAGCATCAGAAAAGTTATCATCCAACTCTGCTTAACAATTTATATTGTTAATTAGTAAATAAAATGTTAGCATGTGTGCTTTTTATTCTTTGTACAACTTCTATTGCACATGTTTGTTACATTAAAAGCTTACATTTTGACATTTAAATATAATTTGCTTCCATTTTTTTTTTGTTGCCAACGTCAAAACATCAAAATTAGCGTGCGATAAAGAAATACTTTTGCAACCAAAACGGATGTCGTAAAGTGAACTTTATAGCACCGAAATAGAAAATAGTATATTAAAATACAAGTTTCATAAGACACGATTTTTGCGCACGTGTTCAAGTTTAGAAAACGAGCCGCTAGGCGAGTTTTCTAAAGAACAATATTACTAGCCACTAGTGCATGTAGATGTTCTTGTTTTACTTGTACTAGGTATAATTTGTTATCTAGCTTTGACAGTTCCTTCTTTTAGATGAACTTCGCCTTTCTGGAAAACTTGCAAGAAATCATAAAAAGTTTATTCACGTCTGGGCTGTTTACACAATGCAGTCCAAATAATTTCTTGCACGTCTTCTTTCCTCGTCATATTAGCAAACCTGAATGTATTCATATGAGTCTCACCTCTCGATTAGTGCAACGAAGAAGTATTGAAGACTCTTGAGGAAGATGGAAAAGAGAGGCAGCATGCCACTCTTTATTTTTATGAAGTCCGTAACAATCTAGCGAAAATATCGCAAAACAGCTTCAGTATTCGTTTATATTTTACTGCTCATGACAGTACCTAATTTGTAAATATAGCAACATCCTAACTGTAGAGAAAAAAATCAAGAACTTACTCGAGGAGGAACTTAACTATAAATAATATCATTTTGAAAACGTATATTGTTACTGGCTTTAATATAATACATAAACAATACATACCACCTATAATGTTATAATTAGAATTGAAAGAACTCCAAATGTCCATAGTATTACGTCTAATGAAATAAAATACAATTCTATAAATAATTTCTACGTCTTAAAATGGGAGGCCAGAACTCAAGAATATTTAACTCATTTCATTATTAATATATGAATACAACTAACAGAACTCAGTCATCCTCTTTATATATATATATACCGTAGTCGACATATTTTAAGTTCTGATACGAAAGTAGAAAGAGGAAAAGAGCGCGACGAAATAAACTAAAGATGAACATATAGCGAGGCTGCCAAGACAGTACACTCGACAAATGTTTCCTATGAAATGAAAGGAATGAGGGTCCCCCGACACTGCGTTGCTCTCCCACCACTGTTAGCAAGCAGGCATCGCTGCATATTATAAGATCATCTTTTGCATGGGATAGAAGTATAAACCGAAATTAAAATTTCTCGACTACGGTATACCTTCTTCATAAATGAAGTAAATGTGTTTTTTTTTTAGAGGCGGATAACTTTGAAATAAAACACAGAAAATGTTTTTAATATCAATGAAATGGCCTTTATTTAAAAGATAATTTTATATCATTAATGTTTGATTATGACTTCGGGCATGTGCCCGCCACGGCTGGCGCATACATGGCGTAATCTGGAGGTCCAATTTCCACGCAGTCTTCGCAGTAAATCAGGCTGTATTTCGACAATAACGCGTCGAATGTAGGCTTCCAAATGCTCAACTGTTTATGGATTATCAGCGTAGGCATGCGACTTTACATATCCCCAGAGAAAATAATCTAATGGCGTCAAATTGCACGAACGAGATGGCCATTTAACAGGTCCATTTCGTGAAATTACATCTTTCTTCAAATGTTTCTTGCAGTAAATTAATTGTATCGCGAACTGTGTGGCATGTGGCGCCGTCCTGCTGAAACCATATTTATGTCTGCAACATTAATGCCTGCCAATTGAGGCACGAAAAAGTTAGTAAGCATGTCTGTACCGCTCGCCGGTGACTGTAACGTTCTGGCCGTTATCATTTTTGAAGATATATAGACCAATAATGATTCCACGCATAAAGCGCGCCAAACGGTGACTTTTTCTGGATGTAATGGTGTTTCAACAATGGCTTGTGGAATACCATTGCTTCCAAGTTGGCAATTCTGCTTATTGACAAAGCCATTTAACCAAAAGTGTGCTTCAAAATTTTCAAATGAAGTTGACGTAATGCGCGATAAATTTCTCGAATCGAACCATGTCTTTCAAAATAAATTTGAACAATTTGAAAATTTGCTCCGACATGAGTATTCATGATCAGTTGCCAAATCAAACTAACCCCAAAACAACCGAGAGCTGTCAAGTCGACTGTCACAGAAAACAGTGTTGCCAATTTAAGTTACTTTGTTACCAAATTAGTTTAAATATATTAAAAATATACCGTTTTAATTGTCACTTTACTTAATATTATACTTCTATTATAAGGGAAGTGTAGCTTAGAATGGGTCGTTAGCGTCGATAATATTGGGTTAGTTTTTCAAACTTGTCATTCCCCTGTGTTTGGTTAACATCATATTGCTCTTTTAAAACTGCTTATAGTTAATAAAAAGAAAATACAAATTGAAGTTAAATGTATGAACTAAAAGAAGTATCAATTATTTTTCATAATTCCATATGTGAGATGATGTGTCCGTAATTGATCGAGGCCTCCGCAGTTTGTATTTTAGTGATTTTTACTTTTGCAATTTCCTCCCCTGCGTGAATTCAATTTAATTGTTAAATTTTACATTAGAAAAAAATATCGACATACGATTTGGGTCCCCAAAAAAAATAATTATTTATTAACTTTTTTACAAAATCCCTTTAGCCATCTTCAAAATGCTCTCCATTAGATGCGATGCATTTATCAAATCTTTTTTCCCACTATTTGAAGCATCTCTGGAACTCGTCAACATTAATATCGTCCAGTGCCCTTTGCGAAGCTGTTATTACCGCCTCCACGTCATCCAAACGCTTCTCTTTTAGATTTTTCTTCATTTTTGGAAAAAGAAAAAAGTCGCACTGGGCTAGGTCTGGCGAATACGGAGGGTGGGGAACGATAGGCCATCCCGAGATGCTAAATAGTGGGTCACTCGTAAGGCCGCGTGTGCGGGTTCGTTGTCGTAATGAAGGAACCAGTCACCTGATCGCCAAAGTTCCAGGCGTTTCTTGCGCACATCCTCTCGCAGACGTCTTAAAACATGCAAATAAAAGTAAAGTGCTGGTGTAATAGTCTGGCCAGGGGGAATAAACTCCCGATGTACAATTCCACGAACATCATAAAAGACAATGATCATCGTCTTCACATTCGACCTCACTTGTTTTGCTTTTTTTGATCTGGGAGAGTTGGGAGTCTTCCACTGGCTTGACGCTTGCCTGGATTCTGGGTCATACCCGTAACACCAACTCTCATCACAAGTAATGACTTTGATCAAAAAGTTTGAATCACTTTCAATCTCTTTTTTTTAAGTCCTGGCTCAAATTCAGTCGAATGTTTTTTTTGATTCTGTGTGAGAAGGCGAGGAACAAATTTCGCGGAAACACGTCTCTTTTGCAAATCCTCAGTCAATCTCTGCTGGCACGAACTCCAACTCACGCTGTCTCTTCTGAAATGTCGTCTTCAACGCGAAGGTCTCTACTAGCCCCATCTAGCGGGAGAACTCTCTACTAGAGATGAGAGCAGATATTGGTCACGGTGATTTTTCACAGTGATTTCCAAATCACTGTTTTTACCGTTTGCAAATTCGTGGAATCACAGTGATTACTTTCGTATTTATTATGATGGAAAGGGTTCTTTTCAATATGGGCCTTGTTTATTAATACTTAACTTTAAATAATATATTCAATTTGACATAAATATGTTTCACACTAGCTGTATTGTAGTGCTGTAACGTAACAATTATGATATTATTTTCAATGTTACTTGTCGGATAGGCGAAGTCGATTACGTTCTAACAAAGTTAGTTAGTTAATAATATTTATTAATAATGTAGTTTAATAAATTAATAACTAAAAAGTGCTCAAGTAAACTTTATATTTAATAAATATAATATTAGAAGAGAAACTGAAATGTATTTGATAATTGCTACAGGTGCTTTAAACTGAACAAAAAAGAAATAAAATATACTTCATTGCTTGGAGTTACTTTTTACTTATTTTCTGTTTTGTAAGTTATATTTAATTTATTATCCATACATATTTTGTAGAAACATTTATGTACATTCATGATCATCTATAAAACTAAAAACAATTCATCATGTTACTTACTATATATTATTAATTTAAATCTTTTTGCACATTCGTGTGTTTTATATACATACTTATAAAACATAAATTAAAAGCAAATACCTACTGATATACCTAATATGCGTATATTAATATTTTATAACCTCGGTAGTTTATCAACAAATCAATAATTTCCATTATATAACGCGAATTTTTGTTAAGATATTCATTTTCACTACGCATATAGTTAAACAGCTCAAAGAGCTGTTTAAAATCGAACGGCGAAATATGGGCGAAAGCAGTAACCGTTTATTTCCACCGAACCCAAACAGCTCGGAGAACGGTGATTAAAAGAGCTGTTTTAAATAAAGCGAACGGCGAAAGCAAGAACCGTTTGTTTTCACAGTTTGTTTTCGCCGTTTGCTCGGAGGAACCCTTTACCATGCGCGGTGAAAATAAACGGTGAAAACAAACGGTGAAAACAAACGGTGAAAATAAGCGGCTCCTGCTTTCGCTGTGATTAAAAGAGCTGTTTAAAATCACCGCGATTTTGAAATCACCGTTTGCTTTAGAACGGTGAATGAAAAATCACTGTTAAGACCATCTCTACTCTCTACTACGTCTACGAATGGCAGCGCGCTTGCGCCCTCAATTTGTTTTTTTTTTGGGTCCCCCATCGTATACTACTCAACTTTAACATAAACATAATATGAATTCGAAATTACAAATTATAAATTAATTGTGTTTTATCATGTTGGCAATATATAAGCATGATCATATGATTATAAAATGTTGTATTGGATATTAAATATTTAGGCACGACACTGCCGGTAGAACAAATGAAAGAAGACGTTACCAAGTTGCCAATTTAATAAAATAATAATTTCTAAATTTCAAGGCTTAAGTAAACTACAGACACCCATTATATTAATTAATTGATATTAATTATTTCTTTTTCAGTATTTTCGGGAAAATAATGTTCAAAATATTATTTTTTACGTATATAAAACAAAAACACCTTAAAAATCGCAAGAATACATTAAGAAATTACTCTGAAAAATTAAATATGATTTAAAAAAATTTCAAAATCCAAACAAATTCTGAATTCCTCTGTCCTTTTATTTTGGCAATGATTCATTTTATTATCCAGTTATTTTAGGCGTATAATACGTATTTTCGTCATCCATAGGTTCGTTTCCTTCCTATTCAATAACGAACTTTTCTTCTGTCCTTTGTAATTCTGTATATTTTCAGAATTTATCCCCATGGAAAAAAAGGCAAGGTCGTTCAAAGATCTTTTACTGAGCGACCACCATACGACGCAAAAGGGGGTAGTAGGGATGTTGTTCTATTGTTAATAGACGGTAGCGAGCGCATTCGTTATTGCGCACCATTCTATCCCGTCGTGCACACGTTCTCTAGAAAATTCAGTTACGCTACGATTCTTTCGACATAGAGGTTGTTGGAATCTCCCATCATCATATTAAAGTAGTCTCAATCGTCTACCTTTTCTGCTGCGTATAACAACACACTTTTTTTTTCTTGCGAGACAGTCAGTCTGTATTAGTATTTCCGTCTTGTCTCGCTGCTAATTTTATAACGGCCGCGTTATTTTGTTGTGGAAGTGTTCTGTGAGTTCCAACGTGCACCTAAATGGTTAGTGTATACATTTTGAGAAGTTTTGCGTACTCACGGGCCTTGTCAGTGTTAGTGTCTGCCTTGTGGGATACGCCCGCTTAGATATATCTATTTAATACTCGCTTTTCATTATTCCTTATTTTTTTTAAATTAAGTTAATTATTACAGACCAGATCTTTATTTATTTCGCTTGAAGAAACGAAAAATAATCTGACGAAAAACATGGATTTAACACAGCGTGAAGCAATAATGAGTAAGTTGGAGTCGGTTGCACGTGGTGTAATATTACGTCTAGTTTTGCGTACCTGTTTGAGTTCTAATGAATTCATATATACACTGCTCCATACCGAAATTGAATGTAATAAAATACTTGGTATTCGTGTATGTTTTCAAACGTCATTATTTTCATGATGACTCAAAGCTGCAAATTCTGAAGACTAATTGTTGAGAGATTTCAAATATGGATTTATTGTTACTATTCTATTGAATGTAGTATGGTAATTATAACATATGCAGGTGTCAAGCTTAATTTATTTTTGTAATTATAAACAAATACACATATGTTTCTAATGTACATATATAAAGAAGTAAAATGAAAAATATTTTACCAAATTCTCATTACTTATTTTTAATATACAAAAATAAGATATTTCTGCCTTAAAAATACATCCAATACATTATAAAAATGCTACATTTTGACATCTCGGTAGCTTTATTAATATCTCTTGGATCCCCAAATTAATGAAAGTTTATAGTAAGTCATTGCTTAATTGTTTTGCTTCGATTTTTCACAGCGGTAAGGAATATTATCAGTTTTGGGTAGTATTTTAGAAAGATGGACATTGCAACCAACATATTGTGTAACTTTCCATAATTTTTATTTGATTTTAAGATCTTCATATTGAATATTGCAATCTTTACTAACGATAATAATATTATCCATAATTCTTCTTATTTATATATATATATATATATCGGGTTACAACGTTTTACGTCTTCCGATTCCTAATCGCCATTCCCCTCTGTTCATCCCTACGTGTAAAGAATAGAACAGGAGAGAGTCTCCTTAATAATAATATTTGTCCAAATTTGGTAACTAAATATGGCCGCCGCAATGCCTAGGCGTGCATAAATATTTTGTAGAGGGTATATGTACACTTCCTGTGTTCTCGATAATCATTTAGAATAGGTTGTTAGTCCAAAAATAATTAAAGAAATATCGTGAGTGTATTATGTTTTCAATTCTTTTCTTCTTTTTAATATATTATAAACGGGTTTAAATGAAATCTGCGTCAAAAATATGACGAATATTATATGACTTGAATATATATGTTACGACACTGAACACATAATCAGACATGTCAGATATATGACAACTTATTTAAAATACCTCTTTTTAAATTATTATTGCCTGTGTTGAATGCCAATGAAATAACTTACCGATGAAGAGAAAAATTAATATTCTTTGTTCTTGCCGTTTTAGAACGACCACAAGCCACACAATTGACCATTATAGAAACACTAAAATGTCATTTTTGACATAACCGGACATAACTGACCTACCGAAAAGGGTAACTTCGTCTAAAAAATACCTATTTTCACACCACGTTATGCTCTCTCCTGTTCTATTCTTTACTCGTAGGTTCATCCACATGCCCTCCTCCAGATCCGTCTCTCGAATTTCCTTATCCACTCCGTCTCTCCATCTTCTGCGCGGTCTTCCTCGTTTGCGGTTTCCTTGGGGGATCCAGTTTAGTACTTTCTTTGGGATTCTGTGTTCTGGCATTCTTTATATTATATTACATTGATTTTGGTCGGAATACTAGAACTTTAATCCTTCCAAAAAAACATATTGATCTTTGCGTGATAAGATTAGCTACCATGTCAGAAACTGCGTAGAAGTTTGTCCTTAAGTGCTTTTGATGAAGTGCTCTAAATCTATATCATAATATATGGCCATTAATCTCCAAACTGGAATTCAGGAATCCTTGTGTTTACTATTTTAAATCCATGCTTAGTTCTCCGACAACCAGCCTACAAAAACCTTGTTCATATTCCCTCAAACCACAAGCAGCTTCAGGACCAAACATAAGTGGGTGTATTTAGTGTGATATCTTATGGTATGCTACATTTGTTCGCTACAGTTTTCTTCTTATGGTGCATTTTGTCATCAGTTTACAATTCTTCCATATTTATTTGTCCTTCTTGGTTATAGATTTTAATGTGATCCTTGTTCACTATAATATCATTTTTTTACTTACGCTGTCTATCTAGACTCT
Organism: Amphimallon solstitiale; assembly: GCA_963170755.1. Lineage (NCBI taxonomy): Eukaryota > Metazoa > Arthropoda > Insecta > Coleoptera > Scarabaeidae > Amphimallon > Amphimallon solstitiale. The sequence goes on from OY720680.1 coordinate 67,503,280, forward strand.
GTGTCGAAAATTATATTAACGGTGCTAAAAATATTCGTGAAAATTGGAGCGACACCTTATAGTGAACCCATGGTATTCATTAGAATACTATGTGTTACTACCAGTCTTCGAAAATTTCTCTTCCATATCAATTGATAAAATGAATAGGTATATTCAATAAGTAAAGAATATGAATGAAATGTTTTTTTAATTCTTTGAAACTAAATTATCATTACACTATATTATCTCCTGATTTGAAAAGATATTTCTTTATCCGATAAGATTCTTAATCCTACTATTGAAGCAACAATTGGATTGATTTTCTTTCGGCGCCTCCACCATTGTAGACTTGCTTTATTTAACAGTCTGAACAAGGATTAACGGAGGACGTACTGAATTCTGCAATATAATCAAACAAAAATCGTATTATAGCGAATATATTTCAGACAAATTTTATGTTCTGTTGTATAATATTTGGATGGAAGTTAAACTTTTTATATGTATTTAATACATATTCTTCAAATTAAAATTGAAATCATCCTCTACTAACTTTATTGATAGAGAAAACATATTTTTGAATGCATTAATTATTCAATTAATCATTTAATTGTCTTTACAGTGTATTAAATCGAAGTATGTTCGGTCTAGCTTAATTTGAATTCGTCACATTGATAAAATGCTTTATATTAATTACCTTAACCTCAATTTTGATAAACACTATTGTAAAACATATAATTTAGCTTTTAAATATCAACTACCCAGGGTCATAGCTATTCATTAGACACAGTAATCACAGTATCTCGAAAACTACGAAACTTCCAGGAGCCTACGAACATTTGTGAAATGTAAAGCCAATGCTATACATGTTATTACTGAATGCAGTCAATTTTAGATTATTAAACAAAACTGGTTTTTTTAATCCTGTCATTACATGAGAAGTTTTTTAAATAATATTAAATAAATATTAGTTACCGATGGATTTTATTATAAAAATGTCCCATCTGATGGTTGTAATGTACGAACTCCACCAATGTTTCTTACCAGTTTAGGTATAGGTACCGCAGGACTCGAAGCTTCGCCCTTTCTCTGTGTTTTTAAAATATCGTACATAAACAAATTCAAAATAAACCCTTCAATATTAAGTTTGTGTATTTTAGCTATGTTCGTTCAATAAGTTATTAATTACTTAATATATACAGGTTGTAGATAAATAACACATAATAAAATTGCAAAATAGAAAGTTTGATTGCACATGTTCATTAATTCGGTTTATTTATTTTCACATAACATTAACAAATATTTTTAGTTTTGAAAAATCCATACAATCAGTTAGTTCTATTTTAGTACCGATTGAGGTTAAAAATCTTTCACATCAATAGATAATCCACAGTGTATTGTTAAGTTGAGAAATGTAAGTACATTTCAAAATGCTTGGCGCTTGCGTGTATATCTGTTGCTTTGTGCAAAAATAACGTTCGCTATGAAAATATGTTTATTAAACTTATATATTAAGAATTTAATATTTTTAAAGAATAGGTATATTCTAAAAATTAACTAAAAAACCTGATTCCTTTTATTGAAATATTTTATCACATGAACAAATTATACCAACTGCATTCAATGTAGTATCTCTGCAATATTAATTGGCAATTAATTTGCTGTTCCTTATTTTCCTTATACAGATTTAACTCATTTTCTCATTGTGTATAAAATATATTTTCTGAATTATTTTTTATATATTGGTTTAGTATACAGGGTGAGTCATCTCCGCGGGTAAGGCCGATTATGCGTTGTGATAGCTGCTCATTAGGAGCACATTTTAAAAATATGTTGTATTATACAGATTGTTCCATAACTTGGTGGCTAACCATTTTTTGAATGGAACACCACAATGCATTTTTGTGTTCCCTGTATAATTTTTAATCAAAAAGTAATAAGATAGTATAGGCCTAAAGTCTGAAGTTTTTGACTTATTCCCATTTATCTGAAAAATTCAGTGTTTTTATAAAATTATATTTTTCGAAAACGACGTATTAGATGGACAAAATTTTTTACAGTATTGTTTACAATAAGTGGTCCTAATAGAAGCTTGTTTTATTTTTTGACAGTTACTAACTGCATGTGCAGAAAACTCGATTAAAATTACATGACACGTTTTTGTATAAAAGTCTTTTTTTTTTAATGGAACACCCTATATATAAGTTCATTTTTGAATTGTTTATTAAATTTCATGTCAGAAACATGGAAGACGTTAATACTTTAAAAGTGACTATTACTGAGCTACAGTCGTTTCTTGATATAATTTTGTTAGTTTTTGTATAAAAGTCAATTTTTTCAAATGGAACACCTGTATATCAGTTCATTTTTGAATTTCTTATTAAATTTCACATCAAAACCATGTAAGACGTTAATACTTTAAAGTGTCTATTACTGAGCTATTGTCGCTTTTTGATATAATTTTGTCACTTTTATGGTTTTAATTAATATAGTATAGTACTGAAAAAGTTATGTTATGTCTGGGAACCTAGCTGGCCAACTGTTTGGAAAATTGCTACTAATTACTGGATCACCATATGTGTTCCTTAATAGTGTTTTTTTTGTGTATGTGAGATGGAACTCCTTCTTGCATATAAATAATGTTTTCAATATAATGATTCTGTAATGCTGGTATTACGAAGTCTTGCAACATTTGTTACTGTTACTGTTTTCATTTGTCAATTTTTCATTTCTTTTTAGAAATATGGTCCTATTATAAAATTTGACGCACAACCATACCAGAGAGAAACCTTGACATAAAGTAATCTTTGTTGAACAATCGTATATGGATTGTTTGTGTTAGCATCTCCATTTAACTCAAAATGAGCTTCATCTGTCCAGAAGATTTTGTCTAATTGTTCTCGTTATTTTGAATTTCTGTCATTTCCAACATTTGCAGAGGAAAATTACACGAATCTCGTTCTCAAATAAATTTCTATTTTACAAGGGGAGAGCCCAATCCGTCTTCCCAGAATTCGCCACACTGTAGTGTAACTTAGCTCTATAAACAATATATGCTGAATTTTGTACTTCCCTCACTTCTTGTAAAACTACAGCTGCATTCACCGCGTTATTAACTAACTTCGGTTCACCCGATTGTTTTTTTATCGGGAACCAGTTGCTTCAAATTTGCTCACAAAGCTTACGAACGGCTTTTAGAGAACAGGGCTCATTTCTCAATCCAAGTAACGTACGAAATCTTCTCAATGCATTGTCGTAAAGGCAACACCATTATGTACGACAAATAAAATTTACACAGTAGCCATAGAAACAACATAAATACCGTAAAAAAACTATTATACCATAGAAGAACGATAAACAAATTAGTACTTTTATTTTTGTACATATTAAAAATTTACCAACCTTACGGCAAATTCAAACTGGGAACTTACTTTAGAATAACCTTGTATATTTTAAGTAAAAAATATGAATGAATTATAGATAGCCATCTCTTAAGAAAATATGGATTTGTAGTGCCTATATTTGAAATTTATTGAGTATGAGTCTAATTTAAGGAAGCATACATTGTTTATATAATTAAATAATACCTTTTAGTCATCACTTATTGTACCGTGTTGGACTATTGTGTATGATAATTCCTGAGTCTGATAGTTAACCATGTCTGCAGCACTAATTATGCAAGAGACATTATGTGCTTTTCATACATGCGCAAATGTACCCGTCTTTACTTAAAATACAACTAGATTTAATATACTCGTCGTGCTGGTTATAAAAATAGATTTTCCGTGTTGGTGGTTAATATAATTGCGACTATTACATATTAAAGACAATAAGCGCACTTTATTTACCTGTCTATTCAAATCATAGTCATAATAAAATAATGTACAGATGTACAATGTTCTGATATGCAAACCGCTATTAAAACCAATCATAGCCAGAAATACACGTGTTTCATTTCAAACGAATGAGTAGTAGTCGGGCATTTTCATTCTACATAAGCACACTATTCCAAACACCTTGATATTGCATGTATGAAAGTACGCATGTAATACCTCTGGTATGCGTATAATGGTCTGAACGTAACGAGCAAATTAAAGTGAAGCAAAAAAAACGACCGAAGAAATTTATTCCAAGGCATTAAACAACACAACGAATATCTTAAATGTACAGTTAGCCAGAGCTGTTGTACCTTGAGGCGGTTAAAACGACCAATATAATAATATACTTGTGGGATATTTGTCAGTAGGTGGTATTTAGAAAAAAAAGAAGTCGTTCCATTTTTGCGAATGTATCTGTGGTACAGGTTCGGTAGTGTAAAGTGCAATTAATTTGCTTTCTGAAATGCGAACACGTTAACTGAACGGTTGAAAAATTAATGATCATTGACCTTACGCGAATTATTTTCGCATGAATCTGGCCTCTCTCTTGGTACTTTCGAATAGTAAAATATACTCAGTGTATAAAGTGACTTGATAAAATATAAATGTACGAGGCATGTTTGAAAAAGTTTTCTAAATTAAAATTCCCTTCACAATTTTCAGGGGAACAGACAGACAATTAACGCAATTTTTAGAATACATAAATAATCTCCACAAAAATATTAAGTTCACGATAGAAAAAGAATTGGATGACAATTTAAATTTCGTACGCCTTAAAATTTCAAAAGAACACGACAGACATGTTTTTTCAATTTTACACAAACTATCACATACGGATGGTATCATTGATAATAGCTCACCCATGTAGTCAAAAATTAGCGGCGTTCCACTCGATGATCCATAGCTTGATAAAAGTTCCATTAAATAAAGAAAATTTTCTTAAAGAATTAAACATGATAAAACAAATAGTAAAAAACAATTAAACGTACAAATGAACAAAATCCCATAAAAAAAATAAAAATTTTACATGAAATCCTTAAATAGGTTTGTGGAGAATGAAGAAATTCGAATAAATTTTGTATTAATAAAAATAACAAACAGGGTTGTCTTAAAGTTTTTATTTAAGTAAATAGATAAGGAATTAAAAAGAAAATTACGGTTTAAAAAAAAGCAATAATAATTTAAACACGTAAAATTATTATATAAGGGGGTAAATCAACATGGATTATTTACAAGTCAGTTCAAATAAAGGGAATCGAACGATAGGTGTTATACTTGCATGTGTGAATCCGGACAGAAACGCTTATAATAATCGGACGGGTGCCAAAGAGTTTACGAAGAAACCGCATAACTACGAGGGGTAGTGACCACCAAGGGCGTTCTGAAAGTAATGAGAGAGTTTGTAAAGAAGCTGGGCAATTTTAAAGAATTCTGAGGGGCACGAGAGTTAAAGGTTAACTTTTATTAACCAATAGGAGAAAAGCGCGGTAAAATAAGTAGAAATATTAAAGAATGTAGATAAGATATTTAAAACAAATGGTTCTATGAAATATGTTGTCGTAGGTAGAAAGAAAGAAAGGTTTTTTTGCTCTACCCGCTTTAGAGAAAAGGACTTTCTTGAGAAAGAATACGCGGTAAAAGTTCGTCTTTGTGCGTGCGAGGTTTTCAACATAATTTATATTAAATGTAAAATATTTAAAAATAATTTTAATTCTTGAACATGATTAACGCTAATTGTAATAATACTTAATTATTCGCGTTCATCGTTACTGAAAGGTGTGTAAACTTGTTTTGCTCCGTCCATTCTATTCTATACGTCACAATATATCAAGTAGCGTTCCAGCTAAAGTTTCATGTGTCATGTCAGTTCTAAAAACTACCATCTCTCTTGGGTTTTGTCTATTATTGGTGTAACTCCTAATATTCCTCTTCTACTCTCGTTTCTTATTTGTCTCTTCTGGTAAACCGCACTTCCACCTCTCATTTGCATTGCATTTCACTGTTTAAATCTTGATTTTAATTGATTATTTAAAACTTAATTTCAAACAACTTTAAAAAATTTACATACACACGTACATACGTACGTATAAGAATTGGTAAAGCGAGAAAACACAAGACTTGAAAATAATTTCGTTATAATTGAGTTAGCAATACTTCATACATATAGGTTACAATACTAACCAACGACAAAAATATGGTGTGTAGAACCCCGCATTGGGTGGCTTTACCTTCTAATGAAGCTTACAGATTTCTCTACTGCGCGTCCGGAACTTTACCTTAAAAATTTCTTAAACGTACTAACATTGCTGGGACCTAGTAGTGAGTGGTTAGATATTGTAACATTGTAAAGTAGGCCATTTTCTATTAACCCTTTCATGGAATTTTTAGATGATAACAATATCAGAAGGAAAATATATTGGTATTATAACCCCTTTTCTAGATATTCATCACTCTTCATGGCAGGTTTTAAAAATATATATAAAATTAAAATGGGTTCTAACAAACTGTCAAAAATTTTAACGTGCTTATTACAGTCTTAATTATAGAAAACCTAGTGGTGTCACGATTAATGCCTAATTATGTGAAACGTAATTGTTAACAATTTGAAAAATAAAAATTACAAAAAAATAAGGGACAATAATGGTTGAAACTTTTATGTCCGTGTATAAAATTAAGGAACAAAACGACATTATTTTGTAGCCCAATACCCTTCATTTATAAACAACCTATCAAAAATAATCGTATGAATACAGACACTCTCTATTTATCTGCTTATTTTTCATAACAACCAAGAAACTTCGCTCAGTACTAGTGGTACTTTTTTCTTTCTTTTTTTTCTTCAAAACAATGACATTACAAACACGCATTAGTGGGGATTTAATTCTGTATGTCCTTCAAGCGCGTAGCATTGATGTTGGCGTTTTATTTTTATTTATTTTTTTTGTTCACAATACTAACACCTTTATAATTTGTTACGGTAAAATCTGTTTTTATCGTTATATAACGCATATTCAACATAGCATTTTATTCATTTAATAAATTATGCAGGGGAATATCCGTAATGAATTAGTTTTCAAAAGTAAATAGAAGAGCTCAAGGGTCAAGTAGTTAGTGTTTGTTATTATTGCATTGTACATGATTCACGTAATACATTAAATAATAATTGTCATTTTATGTTTTAAGAATGAATTATTATGATTTGCAAATACATAATGTATAAACGCTCCAGGCAATCCTCTTCGTAATATACTCGTACATATCATCAAGAAATTATTTTCATGGCATGTCAAGGGAGTATATACGATTTTTAAATTGTGTAGAAGTCCAATTGTCTTATTGTAATAAGGACATTTCCCAGCTAGTAAAAGTGGAACTTATATTTTGTTGAATAAACGTGTTCTTGATCTATAAATAACTTCTTTCTGAGAATTTCTGCCTGCGATTTGTTCAATTACTCGCGTTTTTTCGGTGATTTGCAAAATTCACTTTCTCAGATCTTTAGAGGTTATGTTTGTCTTTTTGTACACTGCTGTTCATAGATATTTGACCAAACACATTTCTTTTTTATAATTTTAACAAACAAATCTTGAATTTTACCACCAATCAAGGGAAAGACCTATTAAATTAATGTTTAATAGAGAATAAGAAAGAAAGAAATTATAGGACATTGCTTTCGATCTTGTTCAGCACAAAATACTAGCCGGAAACAATTTGTGCAGATTCACAACATCTGATCCTGAAATTAGTGTTCCTCAAGCATGGATTTTAGGACCTACTTTATTTTTGATATACATACATTAATAATTTACTCACAGTATAAATAACGCACTTCAAAATCTAATATTTTAACGACATTTGTATGTTAATTTAAGCAAATCCATTCTACAAATTCGAATTTATTTAGTAACAGTTAAGGACCTTTAATACGTTTGGTACGCTTTTATCAATCAAATGTTTAGGTTTTATTATAGAAAGTTACTTCATTTATTTTTCGTATGTTGACAAATTGAGCATAAATTGGATAAAAAATAAGTTTAACCATGACACAATGAGAAGCTTTTGTAGTTCAAGATTTGTCTTTTTTGTGCAATACGTGTTAGTCATTACGACGTGGGCATTATCTGAAGTTGATTGTTTTTTTTTTTTTTTTTGTAAAGAGTTTTCAATAGCAATTTGATATTTATATTGTAAAAGTTCTTTGTTTTCAATATAAATATAAATCCGAATTGTACATGCGTAAAAATGTTCTTGATGAATGATAATCCTCGCCATTTTGACCCAGAACCAATGAGCACCAATTATATCGAAAGAGCACGACTCCTCACAAAAAAAAACAGTTGAGGCACACCTAGGAAACGAACATTGTGGTGTTGCTAGGTTGTAAACGAATACTGGACGAATAGGGGGAAGAAGATATTTTTGTTAAATTTTACAAATAAAAATGAATTGATTATATTTTACATATTTCTTAGATATATTAAATTTGAGCATAATAATTGTGAAAAATCTTTATTAATTAGCTCGTTTTTTTCCTGCTACAGCTGGCAGAAATAGTTTCATAACCAAAAAAAATTCCGGAAAAAGTGTATTGCTATGAAAATTATTCTAAGTGATTCATCAGATGAAGATTTCTCCGTTCCAGAACCTAATGAAGACATTTCATGTGTTCTTTCTAACCAGTCATCTGAGATTTTGTCTACAAACACTAGAGGAAATAGTTGAAACTTCATCAACAGCGGCCGTCTCCAGTTTTATTTCATCTCTGAAGTGTTCTAAGCAAACACTGACCACTGCCAATCACTTGGTATATTCAAAGCTTTCTACAATTCCTTTAACGAGGCACCTTTTGGAAATCTGGAATCATTTTGCTATTTCAAAAAATCTAAAATGATCATGTCATCGAACCTCTGAAAACTTATTCTCTCAGGATTAAACCTTTTGATATTGGCGCAGCTTTTAACACTACACGGCATTTTTATATGAATATTTATGTATTTAAGTACTAATCTAAAACTTTCATACAATAATAAGCCCGCACGCTTTAACACATGGAACTCTTCTGTCTCACTTCTTATCTGCTATTTTATCCACACGAGTCTCAAGGAATAAGTATGTCTTATATGTAGCTCCATTTTAAACACATAAATCAAAAACGCAATAATTAATGTATAAACAGAAGAATGAGATACGACGGGAGGTCAAAATATTTGCGGAAAGACGATGAAGGGGTGTGAAATTAAACACAAATTTAAATTTGCTTTTCGATGTATTCTCCCTTGACCCCAATACATTTTTCAGATCTTTCAAATAATTTATATATACCATCAAAAAAAAATTTTTGTCAAGGCCTGCAAACGAGATGGAAACAGCCGACTTCACTTCTTCATCATAAGCAAATTTTTTCCTCGGAGCTCTTTTTTTAATTTTGGAAATAAATAGTAGTCAGGCAGGGCCAAATCTGGACTGTAAGGAGGGTGACTTAGTGTTGCAAAGTCGCATCTGTGTGGGGCATCCATCACAACAAGACTCTTTTGAACGGGTGCATTGTCCAATGCATTTCCCCTTAATGATGTCTTTTAGTATCTCTACGATTGTAGCGCAGTATTGTCCCGTGATACTGACACCCTTTTCCTTATAATCAATCATCATCCCTTTGAATCCTAGAAAACCGTAGCCATAATATTTCCAGACGATTGTGACACGTTGAACTTCTTAGGCGGTGCCGTGCCTTTTTTGAGCCCCTGCATGGATTCCTGCTTCGACTCAGGCTCATAGTGATGAACCCAAGTTTCGTCCTCAGTCACAATCCGCTTCATAAATTCGTCTCTGTTCTCGCTAAACAAATTCAAAAACTCGCGTGAACACTCTATACGTTGTTGCTTCTGAAACGATGGGAGCATTCTCGATACCCATCTTGCGCTGACTTTAGACATGCCAAGATGAAGAAAAAGTATGTTCAAAACTATGGTAGATGATATGCCGACTATTTCTGCGATTTGTTTTTCTTCAACCGAGCATATTCAAGGACAAGTTTTTCTACTTTTTCCACAATGTCTACAGAAGTTGCCTCAATCGGCCGGCCTGAGCTCTGATCGTCTTCAATAGACTCTCTGTCTTGTTTAAACAGATTATGCCATTTGTAAATCGTTGTTTTGTCAGAGCAAGTCCCCATAAATTATTATTATCAGAAATTTCTCGAAATTCCGACTGTTCATACTTCGTGTGATGATTACACCATATAGAGAAATCAAATCAAAGACTTTTGGCTGTATTTTTATAGTATAGAATATTACATATGATTTTTTTTGATGTGACTGTAAACAATGTTGTACAGTGAGTGAAGTAAATAGTCTATGAATACCTGTACTTATTGCAAATTATAATATTGTAACGTATCATCAATTACACTTTCTAAAGACATTCACTTAGATAAATAATATACATAGTCATTATTAGCGTCATTCAATAGGCATGTATTAAAATTTTTCTATATTTCCCAAACATATTTAAATAACACAAACTTTAAAATTGTTGGAATTTAATACAACAAAGCTCGTTTTAGAACATTGTTTCTACCAGTATAATCTGAATGACTTTTTTAATGCTAAATTCTAAAATAACATTTACATTGCCCAATTCTGTATGCTTCTTTTTTTTTACTTGTTCCTTAATAGTATATTATAATAGTTGTACTATTTCAAAGATTAATTAAAAATATCAAATCTTACAATGAATTTCAATATAAAAACCTCACCCTAGTAGCAAAATCACTATATGCACACTTGTTCTACATTAGGAAATATATATTTTCATCCTTCTCTAAAATTGTGATTTTGCTACTTGGGCAAACTTGCTTACAAAATGTCATATTGACATCTCCATTTCTGTTGCAATGTGACCAACTTAAAATAAATCTGTTTAAATGTTCCATTTCTATTACGCAACTAGTGCTGTAATAGACCCTATTACAGCACTAGTGAAATAAATGGTATACTAGAATCGCTCTCGCAACCGACATGCGCCACCAAAATTAAAATGGCGTCAAATTTGAGACGTTGCAAAATTTGATCTGTCAAGTAATATTAATTTTGACACTATAACCCTAAATAATCAATTAGACTTGTGATTTTAGCACTACCGACAATAATTCTAATATGTAACTATTAATTTGATAATAATTTGGCTTAAGTACTATTAGAAACCAAATATAATGATTATTTTATATTTGTATGAATTTGTCTGCTGTTAATAATTAAATATAAGTACAATAAAGGTAAGATTTTCAGACAGAATTGAACTTTTGGGGTTCATTTAAATTCAGAAATGTATTAAGTAAATATGTTCCAGTTAGTTTTACTATAGACAATAAAGATATATCCATTAAATGCATTAACATTAAAGTAATTTTACATGCAACAACAAGGTCAGAAAAGTATTACACCAATTATAAAAACTTTTTTTTTGCCAGATTCTTACTGTTCACTATGATTATTACCATACTCACTGACATACTAAAAGCAACTTGTTTGAAACATTTCTCGCAGGTATATCATTGATTACAACATAGTTTTTGCATGCTAATCAAACATTTTTGATTAAGCTAAACTCATCATTATTATTTATTTAAGCTTTAAACTAGTATAAATTCTATCCATTCTTCTATTACAGTCAACGTGTTTAACCCTTCTTAAACTTGAAAATTTCCTAAATAATATCACATTGATCTTCAAACATTTATTATTATGTGACAATCACCTGCTTCTTCGATTAGATAGCGTTCTGTCTTATTACGGTACCACTGTTCTGTGAACATGCTTTAAACTAGTATACATTTCTTGTAGTTAAATATTATATTTAATGCTGAATTAAACAATTCAACATCTTAAAGTATTTCAAATGTTGAGTATTCATAAGCTGAATCTTTGTTACTGATCAGAATTCAACTTACCAAGCAACTTTAAATCATAATACAATAATGAACAAGTATTTTTACTATCCCAATTTATAATCTACTACATTAATATTATTACAATACCATCACATATTTTTTAAATTATATAATCTTAATTCCATTCATAACAATAAATAATTACAAAATTAAAAGCGTACAGAAAATATACAGAAGTTATTTTCGAAAAACTATAAAAATAATATAACAGAAATATGTTTTAACTGCATTCCCCTATGCAAATGCTTATATTGTTGTCACATTAATAAACTCGATCATTATTTTATTCTGGATCAATTTCTTTGAGAAACACAAATTTCAGTTATTTAATTTTAGAACCGGCGCACTCTATTCCACAACAGTTAAATTTCTTAATAGGAACACATGTCTCGTACAATGTGTCATGCCTAACTTTTCCTAATGTTTCTCTATGCTTTCCGTCTATGTTTGAAAGACAGGTGCTGACATCAATCATCTACAATTCTTCTATTAGTCAACACAATTATACCTTCTTAAAGTTGAAAATTTTCTAAACAGTATATAATCTTCAAACATTTAGATTCTTAGTGAGAGTCACCTACTTCTTCGATTAGATAGAATTTTTCTTCAACAGATCAATGTAAGTTAACAGATTCCGAAATCTGTCTTTGATCTTTGATATAGATACTGAATTTAATCCATCTCCAATTCTTTATATGCAACATTCGTTTTATCAGTTGATTATGCTAGATAACAAAGTAATTACAAATAAAACCAAACATTTCTGTTGAATAAAACTTACCTTGTCTTATATAATTTGAGATCAATATATTCGATTTATTTCTGAACAGGAAAGTGTGCTGATTAGTTTTTAATGAGGTTGTTTACGAAAGATTTGCTTCAGAATAAAAATAATCAACGTTTCTTATGCCTTTTATAAGTAAATTGGAAAACACGTTCAGACAATATTTAGCTTGTATTCTTTTGTCATATATTAGGTTATAAAATCCAACCTGCAAAACGTACTAATATGCAATGTACTAGTAAAATCTCAAACAGGTCATGTAATTATGTGTAATAAAAGTTCTTTGTTCAGTTTCATGTACATAATCTTGCTCTTTGCAGATCGTTTGCAAACACAGGTTACAAATAATCTATGAAATAATCTTGGGATAGTTTGGATCACTTGACTGCTTCAACTTAACGACACACTCGCATCGCCATCTCGTTACCATCACAAATTACTCGTTCTCGTACGGTGTAGGATTTAATACTTGAAATTTTCTAAGGGGACTTAAAATTGGGATAATAAAGATGACCACAATGTCATTCACATTAATATTCGCTACGCTTGTCAAGTGTCATCCGCTCCGTGAAAATAAAAATCTGACAACAATGCTCAGAATAGCCATGTATTAAATAAAATATTGATATAGAAAAGTAATATTTAATAATTTTATGTATAATATTTAATTTCTATCTGAATTTCATGTGATAGTATTTTACTAGACGTAGCTATTTATCCTAAAATACTAATTAATTATTTGAATTTTATTGTTCTAAAATTGTTCCGGTTGACTGGAATTTGTAGTGGTATTGAATCACCGTCTTTAGTTCGTAGTTTTGCCATGTCGGTTGCGAAAACGATCCGACTATATGATTACGGTACTAATTGCAAAAAATGTGTTTTTGTTGTTTTTATGGAGGGTTGGAGGGTGTAAATCCGATTTTTCCAAATTAACTTGTTATATATGTGTTTATTTATATTTAACATTGTACGTTATTAATATTATTTTTAATATTTTTATTTAATATTTAAAGTATTAAAAAATACCTTTTTGTTTACTTTTATGGGTATGTATCTTTTTTTTGTAAATTTAGAAGGTTGATCAGTCAATTATTCATTTTCGTTATAATAGAGGAAATCTATTATACTTTTACTCAAATGCTTTAGTATATTCGAAGTTTAGAAACAATCTGGGTATTAAAAAATCATCCAAGTAGCATATTTAAAGTAATGAGTAAGACCGGGAAATTTCCAAATTTCAGTATTCCAATATTCATTTCGATAAATATTTACATATTCGAATATTATTGAATATTTCAACAAGTTCTTCTGTATTAGAATATTCCATCACAAAAATTTGAATTTCTATCACCCATTCCATATTCGGATATTTGATTTATTACATAATAAGGCTGTTTATTGCCGCTATGCAAAAAATTGCAACAATGCCACAGCGAAAAGACTGTATTAAAATGATAGGCACAGTTGCGGGATCATAAAGCGGGACTGTACTTATTTACTTATGAGGCTCTTACTTTTATTTGAATTGATTGTTCAAAGGAAATAATAAATCTTACGAGACAACTAAGAAGAATTGATTATAAAAAACACGGTGCAGTTTTGTTTTAATCAGAGATCCAAAAATCTTTCCTTCTTTTTAAAACCTTGGTTCTAGAAATGTACTAATGTCAAATATTTCAGTTGGTGAAACACCGGTAACCGAAACATTACTAGACGATACTTTTGTGAACCTTAATAGAGGATTCTCGTTGCAAAAGAGATTTTATTTCTTTTATCTATTTTGTTTCATCCTTATCAATCTTTGAAATGAAATTCTCCGTCAAAGATTGCAAAATGGGCATGATCATTGAAACTGTCGGTTGAGATTCTGATGACGATAAAGTTGTAGCGAACTCAGTAGTTTCAATATTTTAACAATATTTGCAATGATCTTCAGCTAACATTAAATAAAATGGTGGTTATTGTCCTGTCAGATAATACGCTAATCAATGCTTCACGTTGTTCCAGTATCCGTTTCAACATAAAAAATGTTGAATTTAAACGGCTCTTCACTGACTGAATGAATTTGTGTTTTTCTAAATCTGAGTTTGTGAATTAAAGCAGTTGTCGCCATATTTGAGTGCATAAAACAACCAAAAATATTGCTGCATTTGTCAGTAACGGGCTTTTCAGTGCAAGTTAGCGATATATTTGCAAAAAGCTGTTAATAGATAAAACTAAAAGTGCTACTTCCGGTTCGAATTTAGAAAAAAAAATTTATGCAAAAATTATTCAAAGTCTGCCTCTAAACACTTTCATACTCGTAATTAGTCTTAATATGTCTGTATATAACGCATGACTTGCGAGTTATTCGCGAAAAATTATTTTTCGATAAGAGTTTCGATGGCGAATTTTCCGATGCTGAGTGATTTTGTTTATTTTGTAACAAATTTGGCGAATACATTCATTTAGTTTTGATAAAAATAAATGTGAAAAAAAATTGTTGTATGTTGTTCAGATCATTGCGGAAAAATGGAGGTACCTGCAATTTTGTTATAATATAGACAGTACATAAACCTAAATTGAGTTTCTACTGTCCATTAATCTCCCGAAGAATTTTAAAAATTACAGATACCTCTTTGTTGTTTCAGTAACTGTCAGTTATGGCTTCGACGAAGAAAACGCTACATTCTGTAATGGAAACATGAATCGTTCCAAAAAGTTTTTAGTTTGTAATTGCTTTACAAAAATAAATAATAAAAGTGTAAAATGTAACGTTTGCAAACGTGGTCTTTAATATTGGAGAAATTCTTTTAGTTATCAAATAAAGAGAACCACATGCGTTAGTTATTTTTCTTCTAAAACCCGTTTAATCATTTGAGTACAGATGTCATAGAATAAAAGAAAAACGTATTAAACAGCCTTATTTTTGATGAATGAATTGGTTTAAACGAACAAAAAAAATTAATCCAATATATCGATTTTTTTGTTTAAAAAATCCCTCTTATTTCTATTGGCAAAACTGTATGTGATACTTTTGCTTCACGAAACAATTCTGCATCTTGAAATGATGGTTGGTGTTGAACCTTATCGAGTTTTTTTAAGAAAATTACACTATACGCGGGACCGTATACCAGCTCTCTTTTTGAAGGCCTGTTGATAAAAAAAATTTAACGATAATTTTCATTCATGTCAACACTAATTTTTATAATATTTTTACACTACTAATACTTCAATTTTTATTTGCAGGATTTTATCGTTAATTTCGGGGTTAACCGTGGATCAATTAAATTATGGCCCCAGCTCAACCCCGTCAATTGTTAGTGTGGAGTATACCAACTATCGCCTTGATCCTCAGTTATCTTTGGTTCAAGAAGAAGCGCATACAAACAAAAAGTGACCAGAACTCTACAATTAGTGAAGAAATTACATTACGCAACAACAAATCACTCCAGGAAGAGTTGGAGGAAGCAATCGGGGATACCACAGACGGTACAGATACCTTGTCACCGAACCATTCGTTCTCCCGTTCACTTTCGGGCACCGACACAGCTCCTATAGACATCGTAATACCTCGTGAACTGCGTTCACACAAGTCAAATCCAATCGTTATATCCGACGAAGACCTAGACTTGGAGATACAGAAGATCAAGTCTATGAAAAGTGCGGCAGCTGAACCGTTCAGGAGGTCGCAATCTTCAAACGACGTCGATACAATCAAGAAGACACCACCGAACGAACTGAAGAAATCTTCCGTCGAATTGTCTCAAGAGTTCACACCGCCTTACAGTTACACTTCCACGCCGATCACGCCGAAATTTAAGTCTCCCAAGGTAATTAAGTGCGCGCCACAGAAGATCGTATTATCCTCATCGACGTCACCGATGGCTCAGAAACACGCAAAAAATCCGGAGGAGAGACTCAGCAATTCCAAAGTAGAGAGTCAAGAGGTTATCGACAGTCCAAAGAAATCGCCTGTCAGCAATGCAGTCGAAATCAAAAACATCGAAAACGATGAGATTCAAAGACAAAGTGCTGAACGTGATTCCGCCAATCATAGTCCAGCAGATGTTATGTTAGCCAGTCCTTCGTTGAGCAGCATTTCCGATAACCATAGCGAGGTATTTATTCAATTATATTTTTAACAATACAATAGGTAAATGTATTCATCTAAGAGATTGTGCAATGATTTTAGTTGTGTTATCTATATCTTATATATAGCGATAAATTCCGTTATTGTCTAAACTCTATATATGATGTACAGCGTGAGTCATTAGTAGCCATTTCTTCAATTGCTCTTTTGTGTTTTCAACAAGAGAAAAATATTAGTGAAAGATTCATGGTTGCTTGGGGCGCGTATTCTAAAAATTCTTTTAAGATCTGACGCACATTCGGTTTCACCGGAAATGCATGAAACTTTTTTTTTGTAATAAATTACCCTATATATTTTTGGATTTTCTAGTACTGTCACAAATTGTCTATTCAAATGTTTTTCTTTTTCAAAATTCAGCCAAAAGTTTTTATTATTAATGTTTTTTTGAAAATTCTTGACTAAAACACGTGTTGCGAAGAAATCATACATATATTGTTTTTAAAAGTAAAACCATTATTTTTCGTGATAACTACTGACCAGACGTATCAGGCCCAAACTACGACAGACAAAAGAAATAGTGTATAACATCACGCAGTTACTGAATAGCAGTATTCATATGGTGAACTCCAGTCATGTTTTCGTCGAGAAAAAGGACAGCAAAAAAAGTCGATATTACTGTTAAATTCCTTTCTGCATGAGCGTAGGTAGAAGCGTGAGGAGTTTTTAATATTTATTCTGTATACCTTATATTTCGTAAGATAAATATAGATAGTACGTAGAGTTTACTCGATTTGAACTACAAAATGAAAAAATAATAATGTATTTTTTATTTTATAGATCACAACTCATTTGTTATCTAATTATATAAATAAAATTAAAAACTCTTTAGAAATATACAATTTCAATAGTGCGCCTCTCGTGTCCGGTCTCTAGTGATTACCATATTTCCTGAAATTTTCACTTAGCAAAAAAATATTTTTTTAAATGGAGCACCCGGTATTTTGTTGTATCAGTTTGTTCCTTTTTTCTTTTTTATTCTGTTTCATTTTTGTTAACAATGTTCTATACCTATCTTATGTATTTCTGACATAATCACTATAAGCGAAATCAACGGTCAAATAAAGAACTACGAGCGCTGTTGTACTATGCACCTAAATATTCGTTCTACCAATTGCGGTATGACAGCATGAGTCAACTATCAAACAAAGTAAAGGTTAGATCCAACTACCCTAAAAGTAATAATTTTATAGACTGAATAGAATACTATTTCATTTTTTTAATTCCAGCAATGTCCAGCTGCAGTATTTTATTTTTACACTTGTTAGATCACAACAAAATAAAAGAAATGTTATGACATATTTTAAGACGCTGCTCTACTAAAAGGTGCATGGAACAAGCCTCGTATTCTGTCATCGTTGTTGACGCTCTTCATAAAATATGGCTGTAGGTTTTCAAAATTATAACATAAACTAGATCTTTTACATATCCCCATAAACAGATATCTAATTTGGTCAAATATGACCTTGCAGATACTTTTCTCCATTAACATTATTTCCATTAAAGAAATGAAGTCCAATTTTGTAACTACCCATACATTTAATGACCAACCATTATGAAAGCTTGCAGGTTTGATAAATTGAAGGTTTTATGTGTCATAATAATGAACATTGTGACGATTAACGTATCAGTTTTCATGAAAGGTGACTTCATCGATAAACAACAAAAAACTGAGGAAGCCTTCTTCTATTTTATTTGCTGTCCATTGACAAATATGTAAGCGATTCTGAAAATCTCTTTCATCTAACTCCTATGTTAATTCAATATGATATGGATGAATTTTATATTTCCTGATCATTCTGGATACTCAAGTTTGACTTACATCTAATTGACGATTAATTTTCCCAGTACTAGTATACCACAGAAACCATAAATTTATTGTTCACACCAGTTATTGGTTTTAGCCGCCTGTTTTTTCATATTTAATACTTCCAGTCCTCTCGAACCGCTCCTTTATACTTCCAAAGGCCTTTGGTTTCGGATGCTTTCTATCAAGGTATCGCATCCCAGTGCATAAAGTCCGGATACTAGCAAGAGTTTCTTTCATATACACCCAAAATGTAAATCATACCTAACTAACTGCGATGCTTTTAGAAATTTGACATAAAGGTTTACCGACTTTATTTGTCAGTTGATTCAACCAGTTGGGCCTCGATCCACCCTTCCCATTGGTTGATCGAGTATTTGACTGCATAGAACAACAGCGCTCGTAGTTCTTTGTTTGACCGTTAAATGCTTCTATAGTGATTATCTCAGAAATTACAGAAGACACGAAGATAAGTATAAGAGCATTGTTAACAAAAATAATAGAGAATAAAAAAATGAGGTGTGGCCACCACACGACTTTCTTATACGTATGAGCGTTTCCAACTATACAATTTTAAGAATTTTTTTTTACAAAACTTATTCAAAATCCTATTCTAAGTACTTTCATTCTCTTAATAAGTCGCTATAGAATACATACTTTGCAAGATATTTGAAAAAAGGTGCTACTCGCTAAGAGTAAAAGTGCTACTTCCGGTCCGAATTTTGAAATTTTATCTATACAAAAAACATTGCAAATCCAACTCTAAATACTTTTGTACTCTTAATAAATATATATAGAATGCATAATTTACGACATATTTGTAAAAAATCGCTATTCGGTAAGTGTAAAAGTGGTACTTCCGGTCCTTATCTTGAAATTTTTTTTATACAAAAGATATTTAAAATTATAATTTAAATACTTTTATACTCGTAATGTACCTGCCTAGAAAGCATGACTTGCGAGATATTCGCAAAAAACTGATTTTCGATAAGAGTAAAAGACCTATTTCCGGTTGGAATTTCTAAAAACTTTTTTAAGACAATTTGTCTAAAATTTAATTTTGAGTACATTTGAATTCTTTATAAATTTGTTTAAACTTAGTAATTGACGAAATATTTGCAAAATTCGATTTTTTCACTGAAGTAAACTACTACTTCCGGTTTACCGATTTTACTGAAAAACTAATCAGGTCTCAAGAGGGAGATTGTACACGTAAATACAAAATTTGGAATAGATTTCTACAGCGGTTCGACCGCTGTCGTGGTCACAGACACACAGACATTTTTTAAAAACCACATTTTTTGGTATCAGGGGACTTCAAAACGTCGACATCTGCAAAAATCTCGAGGTCGAAAATTTGCATCATCACAATACTTCGTTATACTACGTTTAAGAAAGTATACCGGATGTTCCATTTTAAAACATATATGTTTTTGGTATGTGAAAATTTCAGGAAACTTACACCTAATGATGCATAATTTTCTTTACTATCGGCACTACCAAAATTAACGTTTTTACTTTTAAAAACAATAAGAATATTATTTTTTTTTAGGAACACGTGTTTTGGTCAAAAATTTTCAAAAAAAAATTAATAACTCAAAACATTTGGCTCAATTTTGAAAAAGAAAAAACAGTTAAATTGGAAATTTAAAATAGTACTAGAAAATCTAAGAATATATAGGGTGTATCATAAGTGCGCCAGAGCTTAAAGTATTCTTACAATATGCGCCCCGAGCAACCGTGAATCTTCCACTAATTGTTCTTCTCTTATTTAAAACACAATAGAGCAGTTGAAGAAGATAATGAAAGACTATTACTGCTAATGACTCACGCTCTATATCAGATATTACTTTTTTTTAAATAAAACAACTCTTATCGTGAGACCAAAATTGTTTTATTTTTTAAAAAATGAATATCTGATATTTAACTGTGGCTGATATTTCAAGGCTATCCTTTTTCACAACTTACTGCTTGATGTCCTTTATAATAAAATGAAAGAATATACAACAAAGATAATAAAAATGAAATATGAATACGAAGGTACCAGCAAATATATCCGATCACATACAAAACTGATTGACACCCATGTGACTTAACTATACTAAGAATTATTATGAATATTTAATGTAAACTCGCGGCAAAAAGTTTTGTCGGTTCTTAAGAGCAGCTATATGGAAGGTATCATTGGTAGTATTTAAAGGAAAATATTTTAAAATGTAAAATAAGAGCAATATCACACTTACCCCGACGTTATAACATATCTAGTTTTAAAAATGTAGAGAAATTATCATACTAATAAAACAAGGAATGGTGAAATAATTGATCTTTAGAGAGGTGACTGGACTATTAAAAAAAAGTATTTGATATATGGGCTACAAAAATCTTGATTTAAATAATATTCCAAAATTTAAACACCCCTAGGAATTGCCCTGTTAATACCAAGGTAAGTACATATTAGGCAAACATGCCCCAGGTAAAAAGTCTTAGAATGCAGATATAGTAATATAATCAAGAATTTTGAATTAAATTATAATGAAAAACCCATATTTTTTGTATCTATTTTAAAATAAATATAATGTATATTACAGAAAAAACTTAATGGCAGATACATACTCGTAAATATCATCAATATAAATAATTACAAATTCTCTAAAACCCAGATCTTAATAAAGCCTTCATTCTCGCCCTTGAAAAATAAAATAAATTGGGAAAGCCCCAAACATTTGTAGAACAGCAGTAAGATTTGTTTGTAATGTTGACACATCAATGTTATCGTGCCATAAATCATAAACGATGAATATTTGAAATATATTTACTTCTATATGCCACATGTATTTTCCTTTAGGAAGCAGTTAAGTATATTTACTCAAACTTAGTTATTATAAAAATTGAATATAATCCCTCTTTATTTCGAGTTAGAATTTACCAGAGTTGACCAGTGATACCTTCCATATAGCTGGTCTTACGACCCGACAAAACTTTTTGCCGCGAGTATACATATTGTAATATAACACCACACTATGCAGTAAGTAGAAATAAAGAGGATAATATTTGTGTTCTCATATTGCAGGGCTCAAATGACAGCGGTAAAGGAGGAAGTGATGTTGCAACACCACCTTCAAGAACTCCCGCCGGTGACGGTTCCATTGCCGGGGACGTGTCGGCTCACATTCTGTACGAATTCGTCATTCCTCAGAATCTGGTAGGCCGTTTGATAGGGCGCGGAGGTTACATTATATCCGACATCAAAGAGAAAACGCGGACGAGAATTATGATTAAAAAACATCCTTCAAATACGAAATTAAAAATTTGCGCCATAGAAGGTAAAATGCGAATTTTAATACAGGCAGTGTGAAGATAACATTTAAATTCTATTTTTATTTGTAGGCTCACAAATACATGTAGATAACGCACTGCAAATGATTAGAGAAAAGTTTCCGTTAAAACGATATCCGGAAGTTACCTTGGAACAGATTGCCGTACAAGTTGCGCCAGTTTCCCTTACACCGGATCAGTTACATGTAAGTAGTTTTTTTCACGTATCGCCAATAAACTTGCAACACTTTTGGCAGGAAAAATATTCAATGTTAACTGACACAACAATCAATTACAATTGCCTTACAAAAAACGTTAGTTTTTATAAAGGAAATGGACTTACGAGGTTTTGATATAATTTTTGCTTAGATTTTTCTTGATCAGAGTTTAATGTAATCTTTCTTAACGTATTAGAAAGTATTGTAGTATGAAAAATAGTCTATACTTCTAAATTACTTATTCCATTGAAAAAACTACAGTAATACCAAAGAGTAGAGAAGTTTAAAGAGAGGACGGTCAAAAGGAGACGATAAAATACAAGAGAGATGCACGCTGTAGAGATGAGAGCAGATATTGGTCACAGTGATTTCCTAATCACTGTTTTCACCGTTTGCAAATTCGTGGAATCACAGTGATTACTTTCGTATTTATTATGATGGAAAGGGTTCTTTTCAATAGGGGCAAATAAATATCTTTTTCATGTAAAGAAATATGTCTGTCTGCGATTCTAAGATTTACTTAAATTTAAATAATATATTCAATTTGACATAAATATGTTTCACACTATCTGTAACGTAGCAAGTCGAAGTCGATTACGTTCTAACAAAATTAGTAAACTTTTTTCATAATAATTAATAATCATTAATAATGTAGTTTAATAAATTAATAATTAAAAAGTGTCCAAGTAAACTTTATATTTAATAAATATAATATTGGAAGAGAAACTGAAATGTATTTAATTATTGCATATAGGTACTTTTTACTTATTTTCTGTTTTGAAAGTTATATTTAATTTATTATCCATACACATTTTGTACAAATATTTATGTACATACATGGTCATCTATATAACTAAAAACAATTCATCATGTTACTTACTATACCGGTAAGTTTTCGGGTGAAGCAACGACAGAGGAGTGTCCAAGTCCCCACTATCACTCGCTACAGTTATCGTATTCCCCGACGCGAACGGCTGTAGTATACTACTACCACCGCTCTGGTTAACGGAGGGGAGTACATATACGTAGTCGTTCAGTTGTGGGGACTGATACATGCGCTATACAATCGTTGCGTTACCAGAAAACCTACCAGTATATTATTAATTTAAATATTTTTGCACGTTCGTGTGTTTTATATAGGTACATACTTATAAAACATAAATTAAAAGCAAATACCTACTCATATACCTAATATGCGTATATTAATATTTTATAACCTCGGTAGTTTATCAACAAATCAAAATAATTTCCATTATATAACGCGAATTTGTGTTAAGATATTCATTTTCACTACGCATATAGTTAAACAGCTCAAAGAGTTTAAAATCGAACGGCAAAACATGAGCGAAAGCAGGAACCGTTTATTTTCACCGATCCCTGATAAACAGCTCGGACAACGGTGATTAAAAGAGCTGTTTCAAATAAAGCGAACGGCGAAAGCAAGAACCGTTTATTTTTACCGCTCACGGTAACAGCTCGTAGGAACCCTTTACCATGCGCGGTGAAAATAAACGGCGCTTGCTTTCGCTGTGATTAAAAGAGCTGTTTAAAATCACCGCGATTTTGAAATCACCGTTTGCTTTAGAATGGTGAATGAAAAATCATCGTTAAAACCATCTCTATTACGCTGTACTCCCATTTAAATACCCAGTCGTGCAAACTCGATTATGACCGCCGGCTGACGCATAACATGTTTGCTGATTGGCTGTCTCCAGCGTGCTTTTATTCCGCGAAGAAAGAGTCGCGAACGTAAATCCACGAGTCGCCTACGATAAACTACGATTCCTTGCCACGCTTGAACCGATACTCCGATTTAAAGAGGCAGCAGCGCTCAAGGTCATAGAAACGGTGAAGAAGAGATCGATGCTGCCGACGAGAGTGTCGCGTCTTACACTTCTCTACTCTTTGGTAATACTGTAAAATGCTAGAAACAAAAAAAGGCATTTTTTATAATTTAGTTTCTGAGCGACAAATTATCATTTATTTTCTAGCACCCCCTTTAAACTTTCTAAATTATCGATCTTTTTATCAGTTTTGATTCACTTTTTTTATACCCTGTTCATGTAGTGTTGTAGTGTGTCAATTCAGAAAACCATTTAAAAAAAAATCGAGAGTCGTGTAATTAATATTACGTGGTTTGGAATTGAGTCCTGTTGACTTGCAAAGGGAGACATATCCAGCTGAAGTGTAGACCTCGGTCTGCCTATATTTTCGTTCAATAACCGAATGCGTGGAGTCGCATTTCACCTGGGTATGAATTTTAATTGTATCTGTATTTGTTGCATATTTTATATTGAATGAGAAACTCGATCGTGTGGCTGCCAGTATAGTCAGCGGCGATGATAAATATATTGAAAGCAGCGATTCCCAAACTTTTTGGTAATGGGACCCACCTTCTTGCTGGAAAATTTTTCGCGACTCAGTATATATATAGATAAGTAATTCACTTAATGCAAGGTTGCAGAATTATGGTTTATTCGTGGATAAGCTATTAAAAGAATGCTATATTTCAATAACTTATTGCTTGTGACTTTTTGAACAATGTCCTTCTACAGACCTAACAGCATAATTAACCTATATAACATAACTAATATAATTAGAGAACAACATTCATTTTGGCAAAAAAAAATCGAGAAAATAACAAATATGGATTACTTGAGATTTTCCCCTTGTCTTGATTCAAAATGGGATTAGGTTTAGGTCTTTAAGCGCAAATTTCAAAGAAGGGAGCCTTCCTCAGATACTGACAGCTTTAGCTTCTTTAGGTTTTCCTCTACAAACGGATTTCTTATCCATAACAATTCGTTATGAATTTTTCGAAAGTAACTGCTAAAACAAGAACCAATTTTATGATGAATTTCTTTTAATAAGAAACAGTCCACATCTAAGTGTATATTAGTAAAATCATCTGACAGTAATTACCTGAAACAAAGGCCGACGTTTCAAGATTTTCTTTCATTGCCGTTGCAGTTTTCTCGTCAACTATGATTCCACACGTCTGTAAGAAGTCATTGAGAACTGGGAAAGGATCAAAACAACTGTCTTCCACTTAACAGGACCACCTTTCAAGCTTGATTTCACACGTTTCTAAGAAGTCACTGAGGACTGGGAAAAGATCAAAACAACTGTCTTCCACTTTACAGGACCACCTTTCAAGCTTGATTTCACACGTTTCTAAGAAGTCACTGAGGACTGGGAAAAGATCAAAACAACTGTCTTCCACTTTACAGGACCACCTTTCAAGCTTGATTTCACACGTTTCTAAGAAGTCACTGAGGACTGGGAAAGGATCAAAACAACTGTCTTTCACTTTACAGGACCACCTTTTAAGCTTGATTTCACACGTTTCTAAGAAGTCACTGAGGACTGGGAAAAGATCAAAACAACTGTCTTCCACTTTACAGGACTACCTTTCAAGCTTGATTTCACACGTTTCTAAGAAGTCATTGAGAACTGGGAAAGGATCAAAACAACTGTCTTCCACTTAACAGGACCACCTTTCAAGCTCGATTTCACATGTTTCTAAGAAGTCACTGAGGACTGAGAAAGGATCAAAACAACTGTCTTCCACTTTACAGGACCACCTTTCAAGCTTGATTTCACACGTTTCTAAGAAGTCACTGAGGACTGGGAAAAGATCAAAACAACTGTCTTCCACTTTACAGGACCACCTTTCAAGCTTGATTTCACACGTTTCTAAGAAGTCACTGAGAACTGGGAAAGGATGAAAACAACTGTCTTCCACTTAGCTGGACCACCTTTCATGTTTCTTAAGAGTTGCTTCTATTTTATCTTAATCATAAAACTTGTGGACATCATTTCCTTGCAGCGTTAAATTGAGAGTTTTGAGAGCACTGAATATGTCTCGAAAATATGAAAGGCCTATCAGCCAGTTTATGTCATTTAACATTTCCAAGAAACTGCTCGCATATTTCCATCACTTACGTGCTCCAACAAAAACATTCTCAGTTCATTTCGAAGCTCAAATAATCTTGACAGCACTTTCGCTCTTGATAGCCACCGCACTTCACAATGCAGGAGAAATGATTTCTGCTCGCTGCCCATCTAGTCGCACAATATGGCAACTAGTCTAGCATTTTTAGATCTTGATTTAAATGAAATTCACTATTTTCACTACATCATTAAGTGCTTTTATAAGCGTTTCGTTCAGACCTTTAACTACAAGACCTCGATGCAGGCTAGACTGAGTCCACTGAACTGCAAGGGCAACTACCCTAACTCTACCAGTCAAACCCGAGTAAATGCCAGGCATAGCACGGACGCCATCAGTCGTCCATCCAACACATTTTGATCATTCTATTTCATTTTCTTGTATAAAACAATCCAGACATTTAAAAATTTCTTCCCTCGTTTTTGTTGGTGGCAAAGATTTACAAGAGAGCATTTCTTCTTCTATCCTCCTATCAAATTCAAACCTAATAAAAGCTAACAGAATAGCCTGACCAGCTTCATCAGTGTTTTCATCGAGCTAAAGTGAAAAGTACTCATTTTGCTTTAAAATTGTTACCATGCACTGTTTCACAAAATCTGACATATCGTCGATTCTTCTCTTTACCGTTGTGTTTGATGGTGGTATTTCACCAAATTATTTTATTTGCTTGTCGCTAAATAGTGCATCAGATATTATTTTGGCAGCTTGTTAAATAAAATCCTCTCCTACGGTGTGGACTGCCCCTTTTTTTATTAGGGATCAATAAAGACAGCCGATATGAAACAATTGCAGCTTGCCTATTTTGTTCACTAGAAGTCATCATTGATTGTGACTTTAGAAGTTTTTTTTTTCTATTCTGAAAAAAACGATTGGCTTCCTTACGTATTCTACATGTTTTTTTGATAAATGTCTTTTAGTTTTGAAGATTGCATACTTTCATTAACAAGTTGTATTTGAAAACATAACACACTAAAGAAGCGGTTCGTCTTCTGTGCCAAAGAACACAAACCCATATTTCAAATAGTCAGCGTCGTATTTACGAAAGCAGGGTTTTACCGTCGTCGCGTTCCTTCCATTGCCACTACTGGCTTGGCCTACAACACGAGTTCATTTCGTGAACTTCACTAACACTGTCACCTTTAGGCGTATTACATAGAGCGTTGGTATTGGATAGGAAATATTCGTAATCATTATTAGCTAAAGTCTTCTGCGGCATGATATAGTCTTAATCCACTCATCCATAGTAAAAGAAATTGAAAACAAAAATATAATTATAATAGAAATAAAACACAAACAATTGTTTCAGATTTACACTATATTTAAATTAAAAACACAACAGCTGTTTCGTTACACTGTAGCTTCTTCAGGTGATAACAAATTCTAAATTATTGCAATCAGAAAACAACTCTTATATATAGACAAATGTAATGACAACATTAACAAATAACTGTAAAATATTTACAATGGCTAATTTAAATGTATTTACTTAAAGAGGACAGTTTTCTTAATTATATCGGCAGTTTACGAAAGGAGACCTACATTATTACCAAAAGGATTAGGGAAAACCTAAGAAATAGAAAGATATAGATTTAATAAAGGCGATTGATTCAGATTTACTTTCTCGTTTAATAAATTGTCTGAATATTTCAATTTGTTAATTTCCATACATTCGAGTAAATCTAATTTTCTACTTTTGTTTTGTACATGAAGAATGTCAAATTTATCATTAAAACAATGGTCGTATTCAGTCAAATGATTCGCATGCATAAATATTTTACAGTTATTTGTTAATGTTGTCATTATATTTGTCTATATATAAGAGTTGTTCTCTGATTGTAATAAATTAGAATTTGTTATCGTCTGAAGAAGCTACAGTGTAGCGAAACGGCTGTTGTGTTTTTAATTTAAATATAGTGTAAATCTGAAACAATTGTTTGTGTTTTATTTCTATTGGAATATGATTTACATCAAGTAAAGGCCGAATCTATTGAATTTTTAAATATATTATTAATACATAAAACAAAGCGACACTCTCTCCCTCTCGAAATATACTTTCATATTGCAGTCGGCAAAACACATATTTTCAGGTTGTCCGTCCTCCTGCGACCCACCTGAATTGATCCGGCGATCCACTAGTGGGTCGCGACCCATAGTTTGGGAACCGCTGTATTAAAGAATACTTCTTAATGTATAGGCAAATAATTAAATTTAAATGTAATATTCAATATTCTAGCATAGTTTTCAAATTGAAATTTGAATCCATATTATTTAATTTCAGTTAAAGTTAATTGAAGGAATCAACAATGACACAATCATCAGTTGCATGGTGTCGCCCAATCATTTTTTCGTACAACAACCCACCCACCCCACCTTTCCAAATCTAAATATCCTCAGCAATTACATGAACATGTGCTACAGTAGTGCAGATTCACCACTGTTACCCAGTCCCATCGTAGAGAACACCATATGTGCAGCTCAATCGGAGGGCGATTGGTATAGAGTCATGGTCATGTCCACAGACACAGAGACGAACACATCCTACGTTATATTCCTAGATTACGGCGGCTACGCTTACATAGAAAATAGTAAACTTAGGCAAATTCGTGGAGACTTTTTATTGTTGCCATTCCAAGCAGCAGAATGTATATTAGCTAATGTGAGGCCTATATCTGGTAAGTAGAAAAAAAAAAAAAACCTGTTGTTTTTGTTTTGTTTTTTTTATTGAAAATGCTTGCGCAATTTTGTAACTAAATATACACCATAATCATCATTTAGGAAAAGGTTGCATGTTGACTTTATTCAGTAACACTGAAAGCCAAAAAATTACTACATTATATTGAATGTAGTAAAACTCGTAGTACAGTAGTCCCTCGTTATTCGCGGAGGATAGGTTCCATGAAAACTCCGCGAATATTGAATTCGCGAATATTGGGATACAAAAATAACGTAAAGTACATATAGGGATATGTTCCGAGTGAGAACAAACCGTGTAATTATAACTTTCAATTTATGTTTCTCACAACAATATTTATCTAAATAAATAATATAAACTACATTATTAGTCCTTTAATTCATGTCTGCAAAAGAACGTAAATTACTAACTTGTAGATGGACCTGCTGTGCTGTCTTGATATTCTATAATGCCGGGTAATTTGGGAGACGCAAAATAGTTCAAAATGGAGGGCTGTCTTGCTTTATCTCTTTTTTCTAATAAAATAGACTTATAGGGAATGAATGTATTCTCTATTCCATGTATTCTCTATTCCCATTTTGAAGGCTTCTCTTCTTTGAGAATTTGTATCTATCTCATCAACCAAATTTTTAGCAGTGTCTAGAATTGAGTGAAGTTGTTCTAGATTTTTTATTGACAGCAGATCTTTAGAGACTGCAATGCCGTCATCAGCTCGGTTTTCTTGATTGTCTTCTGGGTGTAATTCCACCAAATCTTCAATTGTCAATTCAGTATCGTCTGCGTGAAGAACCTCCAGAATATGGCTATCATCAAGATCTTCAAAACCTTCCCCTCCTATTTGCCTTCCTATGTTAATGAGCTGACTTGTGTTTACTTCAGGCAGAGCGATATTAGAGAAATATTGCCTAACGCATTGAGGCCAAATGTTTTTCCAAGCGGCGTTCATGGTTGAACATTTAATATCATACCACGATGCTTTTATATTTTGCATCGCATCCATGATATTATAGCTTCGCCAAAAGTCGCGAAGTGTAAGGCTTTCAGGTGTCTCTGTAGCTTTTAACATGGCAGTAAGTGTGTATTTTAAGTACAGCTTCTTAAAAGTGGCAATAACTCCTTGATCCATTGGTTGAATTATGGAAGTTGTGTTTGGTGGCAAGAAAACTACACTTATATTTTCATTCAGCTTTTCTAAGTTTACCGAGTGACTGGAGGCATTGTCCACTATCAGTAAAGCTTTAAAATTTATATTTTGTGATTTGCAATATGTCTCAACCTCCATGGAAAAGCATTTAACTAACCAATCATTAAAAATTGATCTTGTCATCCATGCCTTTTTGTTAAATTGCCAATGTACTGGTAATTTTCCTTTATCTACGTTCTTAAGAACACGAGGATTTTCTGAATGATAGATCAATAGTGGTTTGCATTTAAAGTCTCCTGCAACATTTCCACAAAGTAACAGTGTTAACCTATCTTTCGCTACTTTAAATCCAGGTGCCTTTTTTTCTTCCTTGGAAATGTATGTGCGTTTTGGCATGCGCTTCCAGTATAACCCGGTCTCATCGGCATTAAAAACTTGCTTACTGTTGTATCCACCATCCTCAATTATTGTTTGTAACTCTTGTGAAAACCGTTTCGCAGCTTCGTGATCCGCACTAGCAGCTTCGCCAGTAAACTGGATGTTATGTAAATTACTACGCTTTCGAAATCGGTCAAACCATCCTTTACTAGCAGCAAACGTTTCACTCTTTAGAGATGGTGTTTCATGGAGTTCTTGCATTTTTAGGTGATCATAAATCTGTTTAGCTTTTGCTGTTATGCTTACCGAGTCAATGCCGATTTTTTTCTTATTGTTGTCTTCAATCCAGTAAATTAGTAATGTTTCCATCCTTTCTACTAGTGAAGATCTTGTCCTCTTTACTTTTTTTGCTGACAATGGTGTTGCATTTTGAATAGACCGTTTAATCGACTCTTTATTGGATCTTATGGACCTAATAGTAGACTCATTTACATTGTAAAATCGTCCAATTTCAGAAGGCTTCTCACCGTTATCTAACCGCTCGAGTATATGCCATTTTGTGCTCAGATCTAAAACACTTTTCTTTCTTTTTGCAACACTCGAAGATTTTGTTGCCATTTTTGTAGCTATAAAGTTACAAACTTCAATATAAAATAATCAATATGAGGTTAAACTTACCAACAATACGCCAGTTTTATACTTTTCTTATTGAAAAATATATATGTGTATTACTCGTAAAATAATCCACACAATAATCTGATATTTAAACACACCACACTTAACTATCCTATAATAAGAATACCTCTTTATTACGTATGTATAAGAATATATGCAAATCGTATTACAGAAACGCTATGTAACTGCAGGGACTTCCCACGCTAAAGCGCGAATATTGAAGGATGACCGTAAATCCCGATTCGCGAATACAGAGGGCGCGAATAGCGGGGGTCCACTGTATAGTATTTACAGCCTCCAAGTCCTAAACTGAATGATGCCTGTAGCTCATATAAAATGTTATACCCATTTAGACCATAAGTTTAGATTATAAACTTGCTGGACTGGTCTGAAATAAACTTGAAAATGCGAAAGTCTAATTAGAGACTTGTTGCAAGAAAACTACAAGGGTATGTTTACAACAATAACGGTGATGTTAATTAACATATTAGGTAATTCGCCTGTCATGCAAATAAAAAGTCATGTGTTACTTGGATTTTCACGTAGTTTATGTAAACGTCAGCCTTTTTATACAATTTTGTATGCATCGGCTTGGAGGACTGTTTTCAAAGAAGCGTTTTTCGGAATCCCGCCGTTTGGGCAACCGAATTGCGAGTATTCGTATTCGCCAAGAAATATGAAAAATATAATTATTAATTCAGTTAGTAGTACTGAGCAAAAAATTATAACTAGAACCACTGAGAAAAAATGTAAATTATTTAAAATTTAATAAAACGTCCGATTGCAGATTTTTTTGAAGTAATTCAGTACGATTTATAAATTCTTTGTTAACTTCTTATTATTTGTGCCCTTGTGCTAAACTATAAAGTCGTAAAATTGTCTTATATACAAAATTGACGCGCTAATTAAAAAAGGTAAACTGAAATTGCACAAAAACTAAACTAAAGTAAAACAGACATTTATGATATCGTATAACTTTTAGCTAGGAACGTCTAATATATGATATTACACTTCGCGTTGCCCAAGAGTCTCTAAATTATATCATAACAACTAGTCAAATGAAGAAGCTTAACCAAGAGGAACATACAGTCATAAGAAATGCCAACCACTACCTTACAAACTGGCATACACAAAATGTACATGACAGAGAGCAACTGCACAAATAGTTCTATTAAATAAACACATCGTGTTCGTTTCTATCAAGTCCTGTCTGTCTGTTGGTATAACATACTTCTGCACTGCGTTATTTGATACATATTATAATCATGTTACACTACGGAGAATATACTCCGGTTCCTTCGGCAGTATAACTTGACATTCTATTTTGTTATTCTTAGCCATAGCCTTTGCAATATTCTGAGCATATTCAATGAATTATTCACTCTCTATAGTAGAATTACCGAACAGATGCAGTAGCAACAGCGCACGAGAAATGCGTCACTTGAACGTCATACGTAAAATAACGCTTAGTATTGGTTCGTTTGCAAGGACGGCCACAATAGAATGAATTTAGTATTGTGTTTGACAGTTTCAATTTTGCATTATTACTATTTTATTATTTCTTAGTTTCTTTGCTTAATATCTAACAGCAAGTATAAAAAGTATGCATCGAAATGTGGGGTGAGAACTACATATTTGTTTATAACGTCTAATGTCAAAATATTTATGGTTGGCTATGCGTTCAACGTAGTGAATTTGCCTTTTTAAGCTATTACGTCAATGCAATGTTGCTACTGCATCTGTTCGGTAATTCTACTATAGTTACGATTTTGCGCCACCTGTATGCGAAAAGTTGGATATACATGTTTTTTTAATCGTTTTTGTATATTTTTAGGTGAGCGGTGGTCCGAAGAAGCTTACAGTATAGTAGCAGAACTGACAAAAGGAGCGTTAGCATATACTCAAGTAGCAGATTACACGAGTGAGGGTGTACCTTTAGTACTAATGTATATATTACTCGGGCCACAGGTAAGTTAAATTAAGCAAGTTGTTAATGTCATGGTTATTGTCAAATAACTACCCACAGGACAAAAGTTATATTTTTTAATGGAAAAGCCTGTATATTAATAGATAAAAAGCTCAGTATTTATATATGTGTAAATGTGTAATTTCCGTAAGATATTTATTGTTAAATTGTTGAAATGAGTTTATTTGTTTCCTTATTTTTTCTCTAGATGCCCATAAAATAAATTAAAATAAGAAAATAGTCTATTATTGGTAATTAATAATATATACGGGCTGTTTCGCGACTCGACCGACAAACTTATTCCATATATTCCGGCGGTTTTTACAATCAAAAAATGTTATATGCCCTATAAGTGAATTCCTCTAATTTAATTAGCCTTGAAGAATTGACGTATGTTTGACAAATTAATGAGTTTTGTGCTGTAATTAATTTAAGTTATTATGCCGCGTTTTACTAATGCAGAATATGCCGATATGTTTTCTTGTATGGTTTTTGCGATGGAAGTGGACGCGCTGCAGCTGCGGAGTACCTCAGGCGATACCCAGATCGCATTTTTCCTCACCATACACCATTTCAAACGTTTTTCGCTGCTTAAAAGAGACAGGATCTTACCCAAATCGTCGTGTAGAAAAAGATGGATTTGGGAAGGCTGAAGTAATTTCAGCCTTCCCTAATCCATCCGTAGTGTAAGATGCAGTTGAACGAAGTCCTTCTACCAGTATCCATAGAATATTTTTATACAACGGGAATTCCTCAAACCAATGTATGGAGAATTTTGCACCATAATGGGCTTTATCATCCCTTTCATTTACAAAAAGTCCAGCATTTACTTCCTGGAGATTTAGAAAATCAAGTACGATATTGCCAATGGTTGCAAAATAATTTGGAGATTATTCCACACATACTTTTTACGGATGAGGCCCAATTTACAAGGAATGGTATTAACAACACACGTAATTCTCACATCTGGGCGGATCAAAACCCACACGAGACAATCCTGGTTAACCATCAACATCGTTTTTCCGTCAACGTGTGGTGCGGCTTATTAAATAATCATCTTATTGGGCCTCACTTTTTTGAAGAACGTCTTAATGCAGAAACTTACTTTCACTTTTTGGAAGAAGAATTGCCGAATTACATGGAAGATATTCCTTTGGAAGCTCGTCGTGGCATGTGGTTCTAGCAAGATGGGGCACCACCACATTTTGGGAGACAAGTCACGGTGTTTCTTAATGAAAATTTTCCGGAACGGTAGATAGGACGAGGTGGTCCTGTACATTGGCCACCTCGGTCACCTGATTTGTCTCCCTTAGATTTTTTTTCTATGGGGTTGCCTCCAATCTCGTGTGTACATTAATGGTAAACCAGATACACGCGAAAAGTTGACTGACCGTATAGTTGAAGCTACTAATTCTCTAAAGAATGAATTGGTAACAATTAACTGGGAAAATTCTATGACACAAAGAATAGTTGCTTGTTTAGAAAATGGCGGTTCTCCATTTGAACAGTTACTGTAATTTTGTGTTAATTATCTATGAATTTATGAATAAATTGTCTTTTATATTTTTTTTTTTAATTAAATTCCTTCAATATCTCCGAAACAAAGAGGAATTCACTTATAGGTCATATAACATTTTTTGATTGTAATGACCCCCGGAATATATGGGATAAGTTTGTCGTTCGAGTGGCGGAACACTCTATATACACATATATAATGCAAAAAAGTTATACAGAAATTGTAGGTAAGCATGAGCTCTATACATTTTTCCTTGGAAAAACTTTTGAAAAATTGATAACGATAAAAAGCTGTGTGGGCTTAGTTACTAAATATATCATTCCATCTATCTATATTATTGAGATCAAGTATAACATAATTAGTAACTTTGACATTTTGAAATGCGTTAAGTAGAAATTGGCAGTCAAGGGTATAACATATAAACTTCGCCAATGTAAAGTGTTTTAAAAAAGTAATTTATATACACCGCAAGTTTTAATTACTGTTTTGTGGCAACAAATTTCTTTCACAGTGCTGCCAAATAGTAGAGAAATGTAAGAGGCGACACTCTCGTCGGCAACTTTGATGTCTGCTTTACCGTTTCTATGACCTTGAGCGCTGCTAAAAAAGTACTTTATATACACCGCAAGTTTTAATTACTGTTATGTGGCAACAAATTTCTTTCACAGTGCTGCCAAATAGTAGAGAAGTGCAAGAGGCGACACTCTCGTCGGCAACTTTGATTTCTGCTTTACCGTTTCTATGACCTTGAGCGCTGCTATCCCTTTAAATCGGAGTATCGGTTCGACCAATGATCTTATAATAGGGTTAGATGCAGCATTGGTGTATCTTGCGCGTATGCAGTATTGTCGTAAACATATGAGAGAGAAAGTACAAATTCCAAGTGTAACAAAGAACGAGATACTGATATCACGTGGGTTGGGGCAACTTTTATATGATTTGTATTAAGCCAATTTATTAATTTAATTATAAAAATCGTTACGTCTAGGAGACACGAATGGTAAGGTATAATATAAGTAAGATAAATAAAATGCAACAATGAGAATTAATTTAAAAGACTGTAAATACAATTTGAGGAAATTTAAATATCAGAATAATAGTATTAATTACGTAACAAACTGGTTTAAATAAAATTATGTAATATTAATAATATAGTTATTCCGTACAACATGTATGAAAATACATTCTATCCCAAACAGTTATTTCAGGAACATAATACATATAAATAAATGCTAAATAAATATAGAGAAAATCAAACAAAATAATTTCTTATTTTATGGATGAAATGGTTTCACAGTCAGTTTGCAGCAAAAAAGGGAACTGTACTTCTTCTCATTACAAAAGACAATTATTTAAAGAATTTTCTTTCAGAATATAAAAAATAATTATTGATTCTTAAATAAAATTAGTTTAGAATATTTGTGCCGAATTCTATCTTTTACCTCATTTATTTGCATATTTTTATGGAATAATCTAACG
Source organism: Amphimallon solstitiale (assembly GCA_963170755.1). Classification (NCBI taxonomy): domain Eukaryota; kingdom Metazoa; phylum Arthropoda; class Insecta; order Coleoptera; family Scarabaeidae; genus Amphimallon; species Amphimallon solstitiale. The sequence continues at coordinate 67,539,140 of OY720680.1, forward strand.
GAAAAGTAATATTTTAATTAATTTAAACTTAACATTTGAGGAAGTTGTAGAACTACATTAAATATTGTTTACCAATGTTGACATATATGTAAGGGCATTTTTATCTGCAAGATGGCACATCTGGTTTTGGTACACTTTTCAACCTTAAAGATCTTTCTCTATGTTGCTTTTTCGTCAATTGTGATGGAAATTTAAAAATACTTGGTACTGCACTCGCTTTCACAGTTTTCAAACCAAAATTGTATATAAAATCAGCTTCGAGAAAATGATTTGAGCACAATTTTCAATATTTTGATGGTTCAGATTTGTCTCGTTTCAGAACAATTATACATTTTTGACGCAATGTCGCATCAGATGGAAAACTAAAAACCATAATTTAAATCAAAAAATTAATTTAAATTTTTATTAAATTATAAAAGCAATGTCTAATGAGATTAAATTTCAAACACTTTCAAATTAACTAATTACATAATTTACAATGATTTGCACAACAAATTGCAATGGTTATCTTACCGGTGAAAAGATATATTTGTACACGTTTTCTGGTGGTTTGTTGTACAACTATAAGCACAACAAGATTGAACCATTTTGTTATACCTAAATTATTAAAATAATCAAAATAAAAATAATTGATAAAACGGTAGGTATACCTACAATTTTAATTCACTAAAATACTTATTGTTTTTTTGCAATAGTCGATCACTGTATTAATCTGTAGTACAACTAACTTAAAAACAGTCTGCATGTAACTTATTATAAGATCATTGTCACAGCCGTCTTTACTTACAAGCCGTGAAGTTAAAATTGGCAACACCGCCTAGTTGCCTTCAAGTGGGTCTACTCATGGACTTGAGCAGGCGCTGAAAGTGAGATAGATTAACCGTGTACCTAATCTAAAATAGGTTTTTTGGTAGTTAATTCTGTCTTTAAATTTAGGTAGGTAGGTATAATGTTATGAAGAAAGGATGTACAAAAGGGAAACGTATAAAAAACATTATTAATATTTCAACATTTTTAATATTATTCAAAGTGGTAATTTTCTCGTTTGACCACTTTTTTCATGGTGACATACACTATTTTTATTTCTGCTATAATTATTTAACACTATATTTCTCATTGGTGATGAGAAACTGTTTCTCATCACCTGATGAAGCCAAAGTTTGGCGAAACAATATTGTAGTGATATTATTAAATAATTTTTGAAACTAAGTTGACGTATTTTATTTATTCAGTTAAATATGGAGTTTCAACATGTATCAGCCTCATCAATTAACTATTTAATCAATATAAAAGTTATCAGACTTCATACACTTAATTGCTAATGACCTTAATATCTTTTGATGATTATTTTTGCTCAAGAATTGTTTTTCAATTTTTATATTTTTTGTTATATTTTTGTCCGCCTCTCTGCAAATAAGGATCACCAAACAAAGCACCATTACTTTTCACTGCCAAATTTATACAATTCACACACCTAATTTTCATTTTAATTGAATGAACAGCATAACCACTATGTATGCTTGTAATATTCAACGTTTATACATAAATCACAGCAAAAACTACCTAGATATATCTTGCCAAGAAATTTTGTAACTGAGACCAACGACTCAACTTACGGGATTCAGGTAACACCCACCTAAGATCATTTGATGCTAATTCGGTATTATTAACGTAAACTGTAACTATACACTATTTATTAATAACGATACTTGAAACCATTTTTACACTTTCACCTTCTTTGTCTTTATATGACTCAAACCGTTGCACTTCAGCTTCATCAAAATGTTTACAACAAACCACTGAATTCCCTTTGGCGACGAAATTTTCTCTATTAATCACTTTTTACGTAAGTAATTTTCCTTTGAAAATGAAAAGGTTGTTTGTAGATCTTCCTGTTCAAGTGTATGTTGTAGTTCGATTTACACAATGAGAAACAGCACAATCATGGCCTCTAAAACATCACACAGTTGTAAAAAAAAATGAACAAAACTAGTAAATGTATATTGTTCTTACCTTCTCCAAATGTATTTGTTAATCAAACTTATAAACAGCAAACAAATGATTACAAAGAACGTGTTGACACTTTGAGGTTATCTTTAATACTGTTATCGGCCACATTTACGAAAATATGAATTGTTTACCCATAGGTACTTCCCGAGATTGATTTTAACTTTGTAAATACTTCTTCTCAAATGTTTTTGATTCAAACTCACGTAAACTTTAGCTAATAAACGTGACATGCATATCATATGCACATGGTCTCGTGAAAATTACATAGAATGAGAACCACACGCGCAGTTGCCAGATCTCCAACTTCATGGCTTGTAAGTGGAGACGGCTGTGTCATTGTACATTCAATTAATTGTACGAAATAATTGTTCCCTGTAACACCTTGTTAATTTTTAACAGCAGCCATCAAAAGAAAAGTAAAATCACGTCAAACTTAGGCTGAAATCATAAAAAAATAAAGTAGATACCGGCTAGTATTGCTATTTTAAATTAGCGGCTCCCAATGTTTTGCCCAAACCCAGCTGATCGCGCATATACTCATCTCCCTCTAGTGTTATTCGCAATACCTCTCGCTCGTTTACTCATCTAAATAAATATAAGATCATTGCCTTCGATACTTCTCTACTCTTTGGTGCTGCCCTGAAAACAACGGAGGAATATCTGTCGAAACGTCGGATCTTGAAAATCCAACAAACTGTTATACGTTACCCGGTGAGCGTTACATTTGCAGATCTTCACTTCATTATATTTTTACAATCTTTCACCCTATTAATTTTTATGTTGAATATTTTTGAATTTGTCATCTTATACATATCTAATAAAAACAAAGTAAAAAAGGTACAGATTATCCATTAAAAAAGATATCGATGATGTCATAGACATATCAGTAATGCACTCAAATGTTTTTCAAAAATATTCATATACTGGGTGTCAACGAGATCATGTATCAGTCCGTCAATTATTTAACATCTAAAATAAAACTTTCAAACTTTGGCCACCATATGGATGAGTGATTGGTTGGGCTTAATCGGGTGTACTCAGTTTTTTATAGCGCTTCAAATCGGAAATGATATTAATTTTGAATTTTCAAATACAACATTCTGTATTTCAGTTCATATTCGGTTTCTACTGAAAATTTGCTATCTAACTTCCGATTTGACCGGATGTGCTATAAAAAAAACAATGCACCCGAACAAGCCCACGAATCACTATAATACCAAAAGTTTTCTTTTAGGTATTATACCGCGCGATCATTTAAATTCTAAATTAGAGCAGGCTGTGAAATTTAAATTAAGTTGGTATATAAGTACTAATTTACAATTTGAATTGTCAAAGTGACGTTTCAAAATGTTAATTAATCAATAATTGACATTCTGGACAACCTAATAAAAAAAATCCCGCCTGCTATAATTTAGAATTTAAATGATCGCGTGGTACATATAAATGCCGGGCTGATACATGAGCTCGTTGACACCCGATATTTGAGAAATAACAAATTCATTCCTTACCTTTTTCTTTAATGTTTAGTGGTCTTCATATTTTCTTTTTTGTTTCAGGAGGTCGTATTTGTAAACGAAGAATTAGTCAACAGAGGTCTGGCGGAATGGTCACCTCTGACACCAGACGAAACAGAGGGAGCCGTCGGTGGTGGAACATCATAATCCACCAGAATTAACACGGACACAACTATGACGGAAAATTAATTTTAGTTACTATAAGTGAAACCCGTTCGATTTCGTTATTTACTACTATTTCTTTTCGTTTATTGATACTAAATAGTGTAACGTTTGTTGTAAATCACTCTAAAATAAGGAGGTGAAGAGAGAATATTTCTCTCCTTGATATTTATTCTATGATGCATGTTCACATTCATATATGGGACATTTACAACTAGTAGTTTATATTTTGACGAAATATCGCATTAATTTTATATAACATTAAAATGAAAGAATACAGACAGCGTTTCCTTTTTGTGTCTGGACTAAACGGATAAAATGCAATCTTTGCTTTTTTTGATGGGTATTGAAAGTCTCAAGATATAAAAACATGTTCGGACATAATCTCATTAAAATCTGTCGGAATACTGTAAAAGATATGTGCCAAGTTAACTTTCGAATCATTATTTATATTTGAGGTTAAGTTTTTTCCGTTTTGTAAAGGACAAAAAAGAATGTTTTAAAAACGAATATTTGACAGAAAGGAACTATAAAACCAACTTACATACCTCGACTTCATAACAAAATCAACTATTTAAATATAAAAACATAATAATGCAAATTAAGGAATCGTGTTTATATATAAATGTATAATTCGAGTAGATTTTTTAATATTAAATGTGGGTTGTGCATATTATTATTATTATATACATATGAAGTGTAGCTCTGGTCTTGAGACTTAGCTATTTATTATTATCTTTTCCTATTTGTATATTTATTAAGTAATAAAGATAATAGTGTGTTGTCATGCGAAGTTGAAGATATTTAGGGAATTGTTCCTTTTGGATTATTTTATTTTTCTGACTGTTGTTCATTTTTTTTGTTTTATTTTTTATCAGTATTAACAGCAGTGACTTGAAAAATTATCAAGCTAAGATCGACCAATACACGTTGAACTTAAAATCCAATAAGCATGCTGGAAAAAAATTAGGCCCCGATATTAGTTGTTAAAAATTGAAGCTTTTCTTTCTACTCCTGTAAAATTAAAATAATACACTTTACATATAATCTTAAAAATGTGATTACTTCTGCCTGATGTTTTATTTTAAGATTTATGAATATTTTTAAAAAAAAAATTTATTGCAGCAAACATATGTATCTCTGAGTGGCAAAAGGTTTTTCTATCTAGACTTCATGTTAATCATTTTTTTTTTCCTTATTTAAGTTGTCTTGCTGATAAGTTTTTTTTCATTTCATGAACTCTAACATTGATCAAAGTAATAGATTTCTTTCGTATAATCTTACATATTGATTGTCGCGGATGCTATTTCTATCAAAGTTAAAAAGGAAATTAAATCGTGATATGTTTTTTAATATTTTTTGAGTTTTATAATGATTGATGAATCCGGCTCGAAGGACCACGTAACCCTTAACTTTCAGTTTTGCCGATTCTATATCGTCTGTTATCGCGATCAGGTTTTTGCTTATTGCGCTGATTTATTTGGAAAAGTAGTATTAACGACAGAGTTTGAATATATATATTTTTGAACAATTATTATTAATGAAGTATGTAGATCTCAGTTGTTAAAAAGTTTTTCTAACTAACCTTCATGTTGATCAAGTTTTTTGTTAATTAAGTTGTCTTGCTGCTACTACATATCATGAACAACATTTAGTCAAAGTAATACATTTGTTTTTTATAATCTTATAAATTTGATTATTGTGCAGTGCTATTTCTAAAAAAAAAAAAATGCAAATTAATATCTTCGTTTTTATAATAATTAATAAAATTATCATACTGAATTGTAAACGTCATGTTCAACATATATTAATAATAATAAAGTACATACGAAAACGAAAATAAATATTGAAATTTCTTTAATAGGTAAAATTGTATTTAGTACATGTAACTCCATCTACTTCATCAAAATATACAGTGATATAATTTTTGCATAATGAACATCATTATATTCCGAGATATATGTTGAGTCATCTCCGTTCCTATTTTAAAGATATTTTGCCAGGAACAAAGAGTGGTGCCATCTATGAAGCTTCAGTACATTCAGTTCAATCATATCGCATTAATGTTGTCTGTTTTTTTTTTATAAAACATGTATAAAGTGAAACTCTAAATTCAAAATAGGGATGAAAATTATTGTTTTTTTAAAAAATTAGGGGAGTATTTTGAAGAACTATATTTTTATGTTAGTTTCTAATAGTCTCGTTAATTGGTGAGAAAATCTTTACCAAACGTGGCCAACTTTGATACGATTTTTAAGGGATTTAAAACAATCTTACGCGCTATAAGGATGGAATTTGCGATGGTTTCAGCGATGACACTAGCAATTAACCAAAGAAAATGTTGCAATGCTAAATTCGTGAAAAATAATAAATTATAAACGTCCTCCTTCCATAAAATTTCTTAGAGAGGGGAAAAGCTTCAATTAAAAAGGAAAATACATGCAAATATTTCGTTTGTTATAAATACGTACTGCATAAACTCTAAATCACCTTATATATAACGAGATTCGAATTATTACAACAAAAAATTGCTCTTTAACAATTCGTGCAAACATAGTGAAGTTGTTGCAGCTGAACAGTAGAATATATGCGATTAACCATAACTTTTCCGTAATGGCTCAATAAAATATCGGAATCATGGTTATTACAGTTACAAAACAAATTGTTGGATGTATGTCGTTTTTTTATCATTTGGTTTTCCATTATAGTTCTATTATTTTTTAATTGTGTATAATTATCTATATTAATAGTAAAAAACTTGTATATAGTGTATTTTTTAATATAACATATAGAGATATAGTTGAATTATTTTATTTTTCTTTTTGTTCTAAAGTTAATGTATAATGGGGAATTTTAATGTTAAGAAAACACTTTGTTTATCATTTCTTATTTAGTGCAGGGTATTTTCTAAATTTCATGGAATATTGAGAATAATTTTCTTTTTTTTAATATATTTTATACCCTGCGACTTTTTTCCCTTGTTATATGTTTAATTTCATTTAGTAAATATTCTTGTGTTGATTAAGTTAAATATTCTCCGTTTATTACTTTTTTATTTCATTATAGATCATTTTTAGATTGATGAATAATTAGCTTTTGTATATATAGGAATTTATTATTATTAGTTCTTGTATTATATATATATGTTGCGAACATTAATATAAATTTATGCTCAAGTAGTATTTGTTGTTTCATTGTGTCGATCACCATCATTTGAATGTCCCGCGAAAAAGGTTTTATATGTCCTCAGGTGTATATTTTTTTCACGCTCGGTGGGAATCCGATGCGGTCAACCCAACGAGCTATGCATCTGCTTGTAGCACTGATCTCTATAATATAAATGGATGAGCAATGCAATAGGATGCGGGTGGAATTTTTATGCCAAATTGAATACTTATCTCGGGGCTTACGAGTATGCGCAGTCCCTAGTCTTTTGACATTCGAATGTGAAATCGCTAAGGTTCCGAACGTCAATAGACGTGCGTGTTTTTTGAGCTATTTGTACGTTCAATTTCTATTACCTTGTTAGTAGAAAATAAGTACTTTGTATCCTTAGATGCACATATGTTTGATTCATCTGTTTTACATGAAAGTCGCGTTTCCCTTTTAATTAAGGATGTTGTGCGATATTATACGAAAATCCGCTGCTATAGCATTGCAAAGAAACAAACAGAAGTAGAACGTGGAGAACTTCTAAGAAAAAAGCTCTCAACATCAATACTTTTTTATAATCAATAAATATTTCAAAAGGAATAATTGTTTTTTTGAGTATTCTTTTAAATTTCCCTTAATAAATAAGTATTTCATTATCTTCAGATGCATATTTTAATTTTAAAGTTCATGTTTTGTTACATACTTTTTAAAGATTTTAGGCATTTCAAATTAGCGCCTTTATTTTATGTTATTGCGCATGTGCGTCAGCCCCGTGCGCAGTTCGTATTTGATCACAATTTGTAACATGCTATTGCTCATCCATTTATGTTATACAGATCAGTGGCTTGTAGGCATGACAATATGGTTATAAAATGGCGTCTATTTTATACATGGGCAAGATAGGGGAAGTGGATCCGGTTTCATTCAGACTAGACGGACTCGTGTTTTGTCGGCTCTTGGGTACCGTATTATCTACCGGCTTTCCCGAGAGCCGACAAAACACGAGTCGGTCTAGTCTGAATGAAATGGTATTCACTTCCCCTATCTCGTCCATTTTGTAAATTAGATCTTTGGCGTGGCATTGGCGGTACAAGAAATGAAGACTGTTTCCAAGTTGCCGATTTAATAATGAACATATCCATCTAAATCGCAATGTGTAATCCTACGAGTAAAGAATAGAACAGGAGAGAGTCTCCTTAAAAATAATATTTGTCCAAAGTGGTAACTCAATATGACCGCCGTAATGCATAGGCGTTATATTTTGTATAGGGTATATGTATACTTCCTGTGTTCTCGATAATCATTTAAAATAGGTTGTTAGTCCAAAAATAATTAAAGAAATATCGTGAGTGTATTATGTTTTCAATTCCTTTCTTCTTTTTGGACTTGGATATGTATGTTACGCCACTGAACACATAATCAGACATGTCAGATATATGACAAGTTATTTAAAATAACTTTTTTTAAATTTTTATTGCCTATGTTGAATGCCCCATGAAGAGAAAAAGTGATATTCCATGTTCTTGCCTAGAACGACCACCACAAGCCACACAATTCACCATTACAGAAACACTAAAACGTCATTTTCGACATAACAGGATATAACTGACCTTCCTTAAAGTGGTAACTTCCGTCTAAAAAATACCTATTCCCCCACCACGTTATTATCTTTCCTGTTCTATTCTTTACTTGTAGACTTTTAGAGTTTTGGTGTACTGCGCCATCTAAACTGTAGTAGCTAAACTAAAACTAATGAAATGCTTGTAGAATTGATGGATTTTAATCAGAAAATAGAAAAATAGTGTTTTTCAAGACTACAAATTCACATCGGATAAACTGCTCATACATAAGCTTTTGTATTTTTCTATGTATTCAAAGAAATGTTTTGGCGTTTAAATAAAAATATTTTTGTTTATTAATATTAATTTTAAATGGTCTTACCAATTACCATTCGAGCTTGTGTTTTCGTTTAGCAAAATTCAATCTTTTTAAGTTAAATGTAACTCCACTCGAACAAATAACAAAGGTAAAACTACTTCACTTTCGGTGTTGTTATATGTTCTCGTCAGTTACTAAGCAACAAAGATTTCGTTCAAAATCAAAATTTGTCCAGATAAACACAAAGTCTTACGCACCTATTAAATTTTCGGAGGGAGTAAACCCCGACAATTTGTTACTTTTTACTCACTTGCTGTCAATAAAACCTAAATTTTTTGATTCCGTGAAACGTAAGCTTTCCATTTATACCTAAATACTATTCTATGTTTTCCTTGTATTTTACGACCACTAGTACATTATACAAATTTTATTTGCATCTACTTCGTGCTTATACTTATTCAGATATATGTTCGTTTTATTCGCATTCATATACAGTTTCACAAATAACTGATTCTCAATACCAATAATCGTCCGTGGGCACAGTCAATAACAAAAATGTTTAGCAACATTGAAGGCAACGGCCGACCACTAGCATAGATTTCAAATGCTGATTTTGCCAATTGTCGGCCATTAGATTATAATTCGTTTTCAGTGATATTTTCGAACCAAAAATTTGAAATTACTGTTTCTAAAAATGGCAAACTGCCAAGAACGAAAATCAATGATCTAATAATATAGAACTAGTATAATAGTATTAGATCATTGACGAAAATTCTTTGCATATTCTGAGGAAAATATGCAAAAGGCAAAAAATTCTTTGCATATTCTGAGGAGAATATGCAAAAGGCTTTGGAAGCAGTACAAAATGATGCAAAAATCCGAGAATCTTGCAGTAATTTCGATAGAGCAACATTACAGGCCGGCTTAAGGAAAGAGCTGCCAACAAGCCACGAATGATATTATTACATATTTTAGTGTGGAAAACAAAAAAAAGTCGACGAAGAAAACCTAAATTAAGAAGGGCTGGCTCTAGAAAAAATAACTAAGAAAAATTGGAGGAAGAAAATTTGGCAAACGAACACCTAGATGAAGAAAAACTAGTTAAAGAAAAAGTGGACATGAAAAATTAAATGAGGGAAAACTCAGTCAAGGCAAGCATCCGTAGATATATTCATGAAGCATTTGAAGTATCCTAAGGTACTAGAACAACTAGGAAACTCAAGTATGTATGAAGAGCTTATTATATGAGAAAGAGAGAAAGAAAAAATGAAGAAATCAGAAAGGAAATGAATCTGTAACTAAAAAGAACACATCATCGAAGAAAGAAAAAGTTGTAACCAAAATAAAACGAAACCAAGAACCAAAAGTGTAGCAAGCAGAACTTCTGCTGTTATGATCGTTTTCCTCAAGAATTCGTTTCTCTCTCTTGTGAATCAGAAAATAATTTTATTTTTGTTATATATATGACTATGAGAGAGTAGTGTTAATTTATGTTTAATTATTAAATATAGGGAATTTATTTTTGGTTTTGTAAACTAATTTATTTAGCGGAAAATATACAGTCAGTCATTTTTTATTTACTAATTTCACCCTTTTATTTACTCACTATCATTGAAAAAAAAAAAAAGACAAGAACGATTAACATGAAGGCTCTAAAAGTTTATAGGGACCTGGTGAAAATTGACAAGGTCGACAATTCGTGTACTAATGGTCGATATCGAAGTGTAGGTGTCCGACTACTGTCCAATATGTTCGTTTACAAAAATATCGGAAAAGAAAATGTATGGTTCATCCTAAACATTCTCTGTCTTACTCATACCTTAATTGAATATATTTGTTTAACTCTCGAGAATAAATCTTTACCATAATATGAGACGCTTCAATGTTATTAAAGCTGACAGTTGACCTTCCTCAAAAAACGCCCACTGCTGGCGAATTCATCAACTGATATGACTAAAAATGTGAACTGGAAACATTTTCTCAGTGAGTACCTAATTTATTTTGAATCTCCATTTCTATACGTTAATATTGCCGATAATTTAATAAGTAGAAGTTGTTCAATTAGAGGTCATCTATAAGGTAGACTAATGGAATGTCATAGTACGTCCTCTGATTTTTTCGCAGCAAGATTTATTACGTCTCCTACAATATGTCCCCGTTTTTCTTCAATATAAAGACGCAGTGTTTTTATATGTATAGCTAATTGATCAACATTCAATTCTTTATTTTTCAATGCAATTTTCGCACAAGTTATTTCCCTTAGTACCTACATCATTCCAAAAGAAAAGAAAGCAAAGAAATATTAAATCAAAGACAGCAGGCATAGAGGGTACTGATAACGAATACATGTATTTCAAAATATATATGAAATATTTGTTATTGGTACACTACTGAATTTATTTAGCTGAAGTGTTTGCTTGCTTCTTTTCCCAAAATCTCTCATACTCTCGCTTAGATTCTTTCTGCATTCTTCTACCAAGATTGTGGTAGTTCTAAGTTCCTCTGCCAACTGATGATTTTCAACTACCTAATGCACCTCTTTTAATTTCAGTTTGCGAGTTGTTCTTGACTTTCATTGACTGAGCAAGAAATTGGGAGTTCTTTTAGTCAGTCGATTATAATTCTTTCTAAAAATGTTGCAGCCGAATTTCAAATGCCTTTTTCTGAAGATGTCAGAGATTTCTTCAAAATGCTGTACCTATTACTCATGAAATTTCCTCTTTATCCAAATTCGCTCTCTTTGATCTGGGCCGAAAATGTTTTTTAGGGTTTTGATTTCATATATTTCGATGTCTTCAGTTAGTAATTTATCTTCAATAATCAAAGTTATTTCAGATTTGGACACTGTAATTCTTTCAAGAGAGATTTGGAGATCGATTTTGGTTGCAATTGTTTGGAGCTTCTCCGGAGAATGAATCGCTCTTTCCTATTGGTGAAAAGAATTATATCATAGGTAAATTTTATCATTAAATAATTTTCCAATGTTTATTCCTTTTATATGCAGTTTCCAGGTTTTGGTTATTTTTTCCTAACACAAAATTGAACAGTAGGAAAACAGCCTTCTGTTTTAAACCAAGTGGTTTAGACACCTAGTCTAAAAATTTAACTTTTGATATAGTCGTAGGTAATGGTTGTGGACAAAATCTTGTGGTATATTAATAGTTATTTTTCTGTGACGGGAAAAAAAGTTGACATTTTATCCTTCTTGACAGGTAATAAAATGTCACTTTATCAAAGTGCTCACTTTTTGCCCGCTTAAATTCATCATTGTTTGGATGACAAATATGCTGTAATGATACAAATTAAACACTTTTTACAATGTTTTTTAACACTCTTATTTTTGTATTTTCCGAGACTAGTTTCATCTCTGGTGAGCCACTTTCAAATGGTATTTCGTTAAACAAAAGTGATAGAAACAGTAAAAAAATGTTTTTTTTCTGTGACGGGAAAAAAGTTTGACATTTTATCTTTCTTGACAGGTAACAAAATGTCACTTTTTCAACCCGGGAAGAAAGTGAGCACTTTTTTCCCGGTTAAATTGACAGATATTTGATTATTTTACAGGTTTCCATTAGCAACGCAGGTGTAATGTCACATCGATTGCTTTTCTGACTTCAATATATAGTATTTACGTGATTTTTTCAATATTAAATCGTCGTTTTTCCCATCACAGAAAGAAATAGTGTATTATACACGGGAAAAAAATTAGATTTTAGCTCTCGGTAATTTATCTCACGACGCGAAGCGTTTATTATACAAGGGAAAAAAGTATTAGATTTTAGCTCGAGGTTATGTTTGTCTCCCAATACGAAGCGGAAAGAGACAAAATACCGAGCTAAAATCTATTGTTTTTACCCGTGTATAATACACTATTTTTTTCTGTGATGGGAAAAACGACGATTTAGAGCTGCGTTGCTAAGGAAACCTGTAAAGTATTGAAATATCTGTCAATTTAATTTTATGTTTGATTTTAAAAATGGCTCACATAAGTAAATGTAACTTTTTGTATAATAAAATATATTAAAATTAAATGTCTTCGTGTTCTTACTTATGTGTACATATCCGGGAAAGAAGTACTAATTTTTTTCCCGGGGAAAAAAGTAACTTCATAAAGAGTGACATTTTGTTACTTGTTAAGAAAGATAAAATGTCAAAAAAATTTCCCGTCACAGAAAAAATGATTTTTCGTAAAATGAAATAAAAATGTATATTTTAAAAACTTACATAAATAAATAAACTTTGCGTTTACATACATATACATATAAAAATTTCTTTATGCTTAAGATTAATTAGGTTTCTTCTGCTCTTGCGTTTTGCTGGGTATATAAATAAGTTCATTTTGTTTGTCTAACTTGGCGGCTATTCTTGAAATCATGAACAAAAAATCGGCGAGTCTGTTAAGATAGATCTGAATTTCTTGATTTAACTGGCCTTTCCTCACGAAAGGAAGTATATGCCTTTCGGTCTTGCGACAAATCGTCCTCGCCAACTGCAAACTTGCAGAAGTTACACCACTACCCTAAAAATGTCATATTGTAAAAAGTTGATCTAACTTCATTGGATGGATACAGGGATGATAAATTTTTCCGGCGGTGGTAATTCCTTGGCATACATTTTAGTCCAATCCTCCAATTCTTCGATGTGTAGATTTGTGATATATTGTTTGTTGTCATCTGCACATTTTGATATTGCTGTGTGTATTTCTATTATTACAGTTTGAATTCGTTTCAGTTTATCACTATATTCGTGATTTGATTCTCGTGCATGTTCTTTAGCTACCCTGCAATTTATGAAATTAAATAAGAAACATAAACTGGCGATTTAATTTTTCCTAAATTTAAAAGTAAAATAGGCCTATACCTACCCTAAGAAACATAAAAGTTCTTCAGTATTGCCCATCGCGTGAAATATATCATGGTCCTTAGGGTGAATTTCTCCACACAAAGTTGGTGCTTGCCCAATGTCGCCTTGCCTACAATACGTATTAGATTCGCAAACATCGTTTCTAAAAATAATCCATTCATATAAAATACAATAAGAAAAAGCGGGTTATTACTTTTTCTTTTGACAATAATTCCTCATAAATGTAAGATGCCGAACGTGTACTAATCTTCTAAGAACCATAATCTCTTTCGAGATTCAAAGACAATAGTCTGGTAGTTTGAACATTTTCTTTTGAAAACCTGTGTACGATTTTATGGTAATTTTACTCAGAAGAAAAGTGAGGTTAGAGATGTTTTCGCAGGTCTCCTTATTCCGCAGATGTTGTCATCAAATTGTAAATGTTGCGAAGTATTCCAGTTCCTCTAATAATCTTAATAAACCAGCTATAGTGTTATATAAATATTTAATGCGTCAATGTGACAAGTTACCGAAAAGTGCTAAACAACATTACAAATTTCAAATTAAACAGGTTCGTATAGGTTATAGCAGCTATATGTTGATTTTTGAAATATGTAATAAAAATTAATTTTATATACCTAGAGTTTTAAACAATACAAGAACGAAACTGATCCCGAACGCATTGAGCAAATTATATCAAGTGCTCATAGAGATATAGATTGGATAATGAAGAAGGTAAATTCAATATTGGGCAAATTACTTTTGTAAATACTTAATACTTGCTTATTGCAGTATCTAAAATCAAATTAACGAACATGAAGGTACCATTAATAACAAGTGGATGTACTGTACCGCTTGATAGCTTCTGGACAAGTGCTTTAATATTTCATGACAGGCCACATATAGTAAATAAAAAAATATGTGGAGTAAAACAATTATATTTATATGAAGTTACAACTGAACTAAAAGATCTGTCACAATACTTTACATATTCATCAGTTATATATGAAATTCGAAAAATTTCAGTGTTATCGAACGATAACCTATCTCATTTAATTGTAGATATATTACGCCCATATGATAAAACACTAGAATTAACGGAAATAGATCGAAACTTGCTTAATGGCACATCAAGTAAATTACTCATATCCTTAAGGATATTGCTACCTAAAAGCTCAACATCTAATAAATGTATTGAAATAGTTATATTAAATAAAATAGATAACAGACTGAGTTTTTATGCTGTAGAAGAAAATAATAAACATATGGTTGCTCCAAGATTTCCTTATCATCTAGAATGTACATCTGGTCATGTCAGAATAACAGTTGATAATTTTGAAGATGCAGACAGTGCAAGTTCTGAGTGGTTAGTAGATAAAGTATTTTCAAAAATAATAAAATGGTCATCAGCAGATGTATTTGACAATACATTGCCACAATCATTATCTTTAATTAGTTTAGAGAAATATGTTGATCTTTACCAGTTGCTGAAAGAGAAATATGGGAAACATATGTGTAAGGTATTTTTTTTTTGGATTGATTTCCATTTGTCAAAAGTATATAAATTTGCTGTTAATTATAATTGGTTTTAGATTTGGTCTGAAAATACCGATCCTCAAAAATTTGTATATGAGGATGTGGCAATAGCAACTTATTTAATTTGCTTGTGGGAAAATACTACTCCAAATAAAAAACCAACATTTTTGGACTTGGGTTGTGGAAATGGCCTGCTAGTTTATATTTTATCTCAGGAAGGTTATGAAGGATATGGAATTGATGTTAGAGAAAGGAAAATTTGGAAAACTTACCCTGAGACAACAAAATTAATGGTGAACTTTCTTTTCAATACTGTTCATTGATGTTATATATTAAAAATAACACACTTCTTAAATGATCATGTTAAAGCTTTGGTATAGCTCATTAATTGCAACTTTAGTCTAAATTCTTGATTAACTGTGAAATATATTTTTTAGATCAAAACGATTATTCCTTCTGCATCATCTTTATTTCCCCATACTGACTGGATTATAGGAAATCATTCAGATGAATTGACACCATGGATACCAGTAATAGCAATGCGAAGCTCATACAAAACAAACTTCTTTTTATTACCCTGTTGTAGTTTTGACTTTTCTGGCAAGAAATATGCTCGTGTTAATACTGCAAAGAGTCAATATCTGGATTACTTGGATTATGTACGTGATATTTGTAAAAAATGTGGTTTCATCACTAAGACAGATAAGCTCCGAATACCTTCTACTAAAAAAACCTGCATTGTAAGTTGGGGACGGACTTATGAATATGAAGAACATGAAGTAATTAATCAAAAATTAACTGAATTTATAAGTGCTCGAAACGGTTCGCAGTGTAATGATACAAGTAATTGGATAGAAGATTTTAAACCGAGAGCAAATGTAGAAAAAGTCCAAAATTGTACACAGCTAAATCGTAATTTAGTAGAGCGAATAGTAAATCAAGTTGTAATGAAATTGCTGGAAGAAAATATATCTTTAAAAGGACACGATGGGAAGTTATGGAATCGTGGTGGTAATATACATTTGAACGAAATTATTTCATGTATCGAGAAGAAGGATTTGAAAGAACTCAAAAATAATTGTGGAGGATTGCAAACTTTATTACGAAATCACAGGTACATTTTTGAAGTGAAAGGTGGTTATGTTTGTATTAGAGTTCCACAGAAGCTCAGCAATACTACGAAGTATAAAAATAAATTGTGTTGGTTTTGGAAAAATCATGTCGATGGATGCCTGAATAGTTCTGAATCTTGTGCTTACAAACATGAGTAGAGAAAACTGACATGTTTATATATCTTTTTGTTATAATTAACTATTTCATGGAAGATGCATCTCAAAAACTTCCAATATTTTTATCATTATTATTGAAAATGCAAAGGAAACAGTCTTTATTGATTATTGATGTTGAGTTACATAATAAAAAAGGTCACTGTCATGTTATAATAGAGTTGACAAATTATATTGCTTTGAACAAGCTGTTATTTATAGGTAAATAGTTTATATGGTTAGTTAGGTCATCACAAATCGTATTAGTATGTTTTAATTTATTATGCCTCGTCTCAGAATAAAGCGCCTCAAATATCACGCTAAGAGCTATAACTTAACTAAAAAAATGTTCTTTACTTGATCATCTCGATATATCGCTCGCCCAATATAATGTTCAAATTGAGAAAAACGAGAAAATTATAACCTCCAGAAATTGTTAACTGTTCTCTTTGATTTATTTGTGCCTTTTGATTCTATTAAATATCAATAGAATGTTAACATACACAAAAAAGAAATATTCCCGTAATTGCACTTAAAAAGGCAAGGTAGAACATTGTAGCTGTAAATAAACGTTATTTTTTTTAGAAACGTGTATCATAGAAATTCCGAACTGAAAAAAGTTTCTGATGTTACAACATATACCTGACAATAAGAAAAAACTAAATTGGTATTCAAAAGATTTTTTATTTGTAAAAAAGCTAGTTAGTATCCCTATTATAAAAGAATAAACATACTTATGCCAAACTAACCGTCGTTAAATTTCTTACAGGAAACTATTAGTGAACATCAGAAAGAAAGTCTTTGAAATCTTAATTTAAAACAAGAAAAACAATAATCCATTACTATTTTCTAGAAAAAGGCGGCATCTAATTCTTCTTATTCTAGTTCGTTATTGCTTTTCTTCCTTTCAGTTGGATGATGTGGCAGTATACTGTTGAAATATTGTATGTCATCTTGGGGCATCCATTTAAGCATTGATTGCAAGGCCTCATTCTTATTGGTCATTTCTTTACTATTATTGTGTCTGAGTGTAATAGGTGTTACTTTTTTACTAGAGTTGGCAGTGACATGGGTTCTAATATTTCATCTAGGTCTTAGTTACATTATGTAGACTTGGAATCAAGAAAAGAAGTTTTATATTTGGTTTCAAAAAAAGGTTTTTGAATAGTCTTAATATGTTACCTTGGAAAAAGACACGTCTTCATAATTCATTTTCGTAGAATATGAATGGATACCGAAAAAGTCCTGGGATGTGATTTGTATTTTGTACGGTTTTCGATTGTGAATCTTAAGCAAAAATCTCACAAGAGTGCGTGGCGAAAATTATTCTGACTTGCGCAAACATCGTAGAATGACAATGAACTACATCCGTTTCTTCGTTGCAGAAGTGTCCTAGCACAGAAGAAAACTTCATAGTTAACCTTTTATATACCGCGCTAGCAAATTGTTGCCACTCCGTCCATCTAGATTTCTGCCAAACGGCATAATATACATACATCTTTGGTTGCAGATAAGTGAGCAGTCATATTGTAAATGCTAGGCTTAGTTTCGCAATCAAAATGTTTTGATTTCAGCTTTGCGACAACTTGAAACATTTTCAAGGTCAAAGTACAATACCGGAGTCACATTTTCTCATTACCTGTTTCTCTTTAAGGTGCTTCTCATATTCACTTTGAAGGGTTTCAGAAATAGTGCTTTCCTTTTCTTTTCTTTCAATGACTCTTTAGCAATCCGTCACACCGATCTTTCTGCGTCTGGTCAGAACTTAAATTCCGTACAATATATATTTCGGTAAATACAGTTCTTTACAGCACCACAACATTTCTGTTGGACGAAGTTTGTGTATAATTCAACTCTTGTTTTTTTTTGCTTTTTCGCGGCAATATGCAACTGAATTCTAGGGAACATATTAATATTTATACATAATAAACTATTTCTCTTGCTAGAGTTGGTCATATTCTTTCCCCTAGTTCTTCTTCCTGGCTTAATCATTGCTGTAAGAAAAATATCTTCTGGTCCTCTGCGTTTAGTTTGTAGTTAATAAATATATCCCTTCTCTGCTTCTCACTCTTTTCTCGAACGCACTTGTAAATGAATTTGTCGAAACAACCCTTTTTTGTGTTAATTTCCCTGGCTGACATTAGTTTTCCCGAACGCCTGTGTGCCCATGTTGGTTTGCAGTTGGACTTCGGCGATAGGCGAGACAATATACTTGTTGAAGATCTACCTCCACCATACATTGGACTTTTTTGTGTTTGTTATATAAATAATATTCGTTCCGTATTGCTATATCTAAAGGATGTACTTTCTTACTAGTCCACTAACGTGTTAATTTGCAGTTGGACTTCGGTGATAGGCGAAAGAATATATTTGTTGAATATCTACCTCCACCATACATTGGACCTTTTTTGACTAGAACCTAGAACTCTTCCATCTTGTTGATGAATACTTAACTTCAGGATTTTTTTGTAAGTTGAACACAAGTAACCAGAAATGAAAGCTTTTTTGTGTTTTGCTATATAAATAATATTCGTTCCGTATTGCTATATCTAAAGGATGTACTTTCTTACTAGTCCACGAACGTGTTAATTGCTTCCGCTATATGGTCATCCACTTGTCACACAAATACAATTTAAAATATCATTACAAATATATTCGTAAGAAACATTAATAGAACCTTAAATGAATGCACCTTACTGCTAGACAAAAGAAAAAGAGTTAAATTAAAAATCAGCAACCCAAAATTACCAGATTTATATTGCCTCCCAAAAATCCACAAACCAGGAAATTCCTATCGCCCAATTGTCTCGAACATAAACTCTCCCATATGAAATTGCCAAATGGTTGGTTAAGGAATTTAGTAAATTCAAGTTTAAACATCACCTCTCCATTTCAAACACATCTGACCTCATTACCAAATTAAAGGACATACATTTAGAGCCAAATGATAGAATTATTTCCTTTGACGTAGTGTCTCTGTTTCCGAGTGTTCCGATAGATACTACTCTAATCATGCTCAAAGATTTCCTAGAATTCAATTCGATCTCTACAGATTTAACAAATGAATATATACAACTAACAACACTATGCACGGAACAAAACATTTTTACTTTTAACAACAACTTCTATAAACAAACTCATGGCACAGCTATGGGCAATCCTCTATCACCTTTTTTAGATAACCTATTTTTGAACAACCTTGAAAACAAAGTTAAAGACAACTGTGGTTGTTTTTCCCAAGTTTTGGGCTAGATATGTAGATGATGTGTTCGCAGTGATACCCGATTCTTTCAATACTGTGGCTTTCTTAAATATTTTAAATAACCAATATCCCTTAATACTTTTCACGCATAAATTAGAAAAAGAAAAAACCTTACCCCTTTTAAATCTAAAAATTTCAATATCAGACAATAATTTTCAATTTGGTATTCACAGAAAAGATACATACAGACAATTACATTCACAAAGATTCATACACTTTTCACAAAAACAAAGAGTAGTTTTTATTTTTTAATCAATAGATTACTTTCATTTCAACCCCCCTATCTCCTACGAATTTTAAAAAAGAATTGGACTATATTGTTATATTAAGTTGCAGAATCGATTAGTTATAATAAACAATTAGTACTGAAAATTAAAAATAAGCTAGAGAAGAAAAAGTTCATAAGTTCAAAAACTACATTAACACCAGACATTCTAAATAACAATAAAAAATACTGTAAGATATCTTTCCATTAAAACTGACATAACAGTGTAATAAAACTGTTTAAAAAATACAATTTAATTGCAGCTTTCTCCAACAATAATAAATCACAACAGTGTCTAAAAACTAAAATTGTTAACATAGATCCGTTGAAAGAATCGGGCATTTACAGAATACGTTGTAGTGGTTGTCCAAAATTATATATCGGACAAACCAGAAGGAACGTTCAAATACGATATAAAGAACACATGGCTCACGTCAAATTACACAATGTAGAAAAATCCGCATTAGCTTTACATCATATTGATACAGGTCACAACTTCAGCCTAGAAAATGTTAGTTTAGTTAAATAAAGCAACAATAGAAACTTAGATATGTGGGAGGCTATATACATGAAAAAACATAAAAATTATCTCCTGAATAATGATATTTCTCCCCTTAATAACAAACCGACATCGGTTAACACTTAAGACACTCTTGAAATATGTATTAAACTTATTTAGAATTGTTAATCCATAATCCTGTCACTGTGAAATTAACCCGTTGTCTTTCTCAGAAATATGTTGTATTGAACTAATTCACAGAATGATATATTGCCAATATTCGTTGTAATTTTGCTTTAATCATTTTTCAACTACCTTTAAAATTGTTCTGTATAACATGTATTTTTATTATAAAATGTCTCGTAGATAATAGGTTTAAATAATTATGTATTAAACTTTTCATTAATATACTATTTAGAATTGTAATCCGTAATCCTGTCACCGTTAGTTCTACCCGTTGTTCTTTCTCATTAATATTTTGTATTTCCCATTGAACTAATTCTCAGAATTTTATACTGTTAATATTCGTTGTAATTTTGCATTAATCGTTTTTCCACCTTACCTTTAAAATTTGTCTGTATAACATGTATTTTTCTTATTATAAAATGTCTCGTAGGTAATATGTTTAAATAGTTACTACTATGTGACATATAGTTACTAAACTAATTTTTGTGAAAAAGGTGTTTTATTTTATTATTATTATTATTATCATTACAAGGGTTTGTTTTTTTTATTTAAAGGATAGTTTAAACAAAATATTGTAAATAAAACAAAAAAGCAATTAAAAGAAATAATTAAACAGAATAGCAGTATCTTTTTATTTTTGTATAGTATGAAAATATCAGAAATTCTGAACATTTTTATCTAAGTAGCTGTAATATGACAACATAAATATATATATATATAATATAAAATACAACTAGTAATAATGATAAAACTTCTTACAGAAGGAGTAACTTAAAAACTAAAAACAACACTGGAATGGTTGATAGATTTTCAATCAACTCGACTCGATTTTACTAAAACTCATGATATGAAAACGATTTAGTTATGATTAAAAAAAAATAAAACATTTTACGTACATACAAAGCAATTACAAAATAATAATAACAATGTCAATTAATTTAAAATATTTCTAAGCAAGGAATGAAGAAGAAGAAGAAACAAACATATTAAATGTTTAATCTATATACAGAAGAAAAATCATCTAAAACACCACAGTGCCACAAAGAATTATTCTAAAACACCTTGTTACATAGTAAAAGACACGAAATATAAATTTACAAAATAAAGGAGGGGAGGGGAAATGTGTAATTAAATACATAAGCACAAACAATTTGAAATGTAAGTAGGTAATAAAAATGCATAAGTTAAAAGAATAAAATTAAATTGTCGCCAGTAAAATTGCCCTAATTTTAACTCCATACATCTGCGGATAATCTCTTTTGCGTTTCCATTTTCTTGAGATAAGCGGTGGCTTGCTGTTTATCCATTGATTTTTGCAGAATTTTAATCATCACGTTACGGACATCGTTCGCCATGTGACGAGCATCACTGTAAAAAAAAAAAGAATAAGTAAGTCATAATCATTCATAAGAGTCTTTGCAACGAAGTAAACCTTCTAGAAAACACAGTGGTTTTAACAAGTCAATATTAAGATAACCTAATTTTCTAGCACAGCATGCTTGAGTGTGTTACACAGCATACCGGACTGTAACACAGCTTACTTAAGCGGTACACAGTATACTGAAGATATACTTAGCATACCTGTGTTACACAGGAAATAAATAGATGTTAATGTTTCAAAATGTGTGCATAGTAATTGATTCACTTTGATCACATACATATATATTTATGTATATGGTTAATGTTTCTTTCTTTGTCCTTTACATCTGTATGTCTCTCTTGTGTAGAATGTTACAAAAAGAAATACTTCATTGTTCCTTACAAGTTCGTATTAACAAAACCTGTATTCAAAAAATTCTAGGTATTAAGCCACATGCAGAAACAAGTGAAAAAACAATAGTTTTTGTTTTATAGAAAAGCAAAGGTAATTTAATTTTTCATGATTTTGCAATTCGTTATCGTGGGAAATGAAAATTATTTATTTATAAGAATATACGATACTTTAACTCACTTCTTTTATCATTTGGCGCCCAACGTTATGCCCCACACGTTGGGAGTCAAATTATAACAAAAAGCGAGTTAATGTATCATATATTCTTACAAATAAAGACATGAATGGTATTTTAATTATTCAAGATTTGTAATTCTTCATTGTGGAAAATTAAAATCATTTATTTATAAGAAGAATATAAGATCCATTAACTCGCTTTGTTTCCTATAATTTAGCGCCCAACGCATGCCCCACATGTTGGTGTGCCAAATTATAGTAAAAGATGTTTATTTGTTTAGTATTTAGTACTTACCCACAGATATATAGATGTCCATTGTCTTCGGCAATGATTTTATGAATTTCATCAGCATTTTGCTCCATCAGATGGTGTACGTACACTTTTTGCGGTTGATCCCTAGAGAAGGCGGCGTACATTTTTAAAACGCCATCTTCTTGATACTTGGTCAATTCTTCCTCATAAATAAAGTCTTCGCTCTTCTTTCTGCACCCGAAGTACAATATAGTTTCCCCTTGGGACGGTTCCTCTTTCTTTGAGACGCTTCTTTCTTGAATGAAACCACGGAATGGTGCCAAACCCGTTCCCGGCCCGACCATGATAACTGGCGTTTGAGCTTTTTGGGGCAATCTGAATTGGGATTTTCTTATGAACACAGGAACTGTGGGGGCGTTCTCAAAGTCTGTTGCTGGTATCTTCTGTTTTAGCCAAGTCGTAGCAACACCTTTGTTAACCCTATTCGTTGGAGTTATATATTCGACTAAGACGCACGTAATGTGAACGGTATTCGGATAGAGTTTTGGCGAGGACGAGATGGAATAGTATCTTGGTTGCAAGCGTGGTAAAAGTTCACAAAGATGGTCCACGTCAGGTTTACACGATGGCATATCTTCTAAGATGTGAACGATATTTCTATTATCCGCGATAATCCATTGTTGATATAGAGCTTTGCCTTCGGGTGTTGTGCTCGCCATCAACTTCAATTTTTCTTTTTCAGCAGGATCACTTGCATACTCAGACAACTCTTTCAAGACGTGCGTTCTTGGATTCATTGTTATGTCAACGTAGTGGGACAGGGCGGTACGATATGAACAAGGACAAGGGAAGGGATGTTTCTTACTGGATTCTTCGTCGATGTTGGTAAGGCTGAAAATTGTATCGAGGTTTTTGTTTGTCAGTTTGCCGAGCTTCTCGACCAATTCTTGATTGTTAATAGGATATACGGCAATGTGATCCCCAGCATCGTAGCGCATTTTGGAACCTTCAATGTCGAATTCTATATGCATACAAGAACGATCACTTCCACCTTTGTGAAGTTCGCGGTTGACGATGACCTTCGCTAAGAACGGATTTTTAGCATCGTATGGTCTGAAAGAAAATTATGCAATAAATAAATAATGATTACAGAAATTTAAGTCCAATCATTAGCATCATTAGTGGACGAGTAGGTATATTAATCTCAAGTTCGAGTAATATAAAAAAAGGAAGGTTAATCGGATATAACGAACACTTTTTTGCTGTTCCTCAATATTCTTCTCCCTTTCAAAATGTATTTTATTTTTCAACAGCGAGAATGAGTGGTTTATTAAGATTCCGGCGTTATAGAATTTGTACTCTTTTTACGGATATTTGTCAGAATTAATTGGATATTAAGTTTTCTTCTGAAGCTGTTCGCTTTGTTGGCCTTGCTTTACGGATATTCTCAACAAATAGATTGCTGAATTATTTATCGTAAATATACACTCGTATACGATTGTCAAAATGAATACGAGTTGAATCCGATTTTGTTACGAGTTGGTAGAATTAAAAATGGCGGAAACTAAACTATTCGCGTGACACCGATGAGTTTGTCGAAATTTATAAAGCTATGGAGTGTTTATAACACAAAAACTAAAGAATATCGATATATTATCGCCCGGTATAAGCCTTATGAAGCAATTGCTAATATAATGAACATCAGTATCTATGCAGTTAAAAAAAGAATAATAAGTTGAAATTGAAATTTTTATAGTCACACGCTACCAACAAACCTTCCTCAATTCCAATTGTGTTTATAACACAAAAACTAAAGAATATCGATATATTATCGCCCGGTATAAGCCTTATGAAGCAATTGCTAATATAATGAACATCAGTATCTATGCAGTTAAAAAAAATGAGGTGTGGCCACCACACGACTTTCTTATACGTATGAGCGTTTCAAACTATACAATTTCAAGAATTTTTTTATACAAAACTTATTCAAAATCCTATTCTAAGTACTTTCATTCTCTTAATAAATCGCTATAGAATGCATACTTTGCAAGATATTCGAAAAAAAGTGCTACTCGCTAAGAGTAAAAGTGCCACTTCCGGTCCGAATATTGAAATTTCATGTACACATAAAATATTGCAAATTCAACTATAAATACTTTTGTAGTCTTGATAAATATATATAGAATGCATAACTTACGACATATTTGCAAAAAATCGTTATCCGATAAGAGTAAAAGTGGTACTTCCGGTCTGAATTTTGAAATTTCTTTTATACAAAAGATATTGAAAATTATGTTTTAAATACTTTTATACCCGTAACGTACTTGTCTAAAAAGCATGACTTGCGAAATATTCGCAAAAAACTGATTTTCGATAAGAGTAAAAGACCTACTTCCGGTAGGAATTTCGAAAAACTTTTTAAATAAAATTATTTTCAATTTCAATTTTTAGTATATATGAATTCTTTATAAATTTGTTTAAACTTAATAGTTGACGAAATATTGTCAAAATTCGATTTTTTCGCTGAAGTAAACTGCTACTTCCGGTCTACCGATTTTGCTGGAAAACTAATCAGATCTCAAGAGGGAGATTATACACGTAAATACAAAATTTGGGATTGATATCTACAGCGGTTTGACCGCTATCGTGGTCACACACACACACACAGACACACACACACACACACACACACAGACACACACACAGACACACAGACATTTTTTAAAAACCACTTTTTTGGTATCAGGGGACTTCAAAACGTGGACATCTGCAAAAATCTCGAGGTCGAAAATTTTCATCATCACAATACTTCCTTATACTACGTATAAGAAAGTAAAAGAATAATAAGTTGAAATTGAAATTTTTATAGTCACACGCTACCAACAAACCTGCCTCAATTCCAAAAGTTTTTCTTTTTTCAAGTGTTTGTTTTACCCAAATTCGTCTCTTTTTATATCCTAGGTGACCATTATGCTTTTTAATAATTTTTAGCAGGAAAGTAGCTACACCTACATGCTTTCTTTTACTTGGAGACATATTTAAAGTACTTTATTCAATTAATTCAATATAGGATACCTACGAGATAATGTAAATGTAGTATAGCTTTATAGAGTTCAGAATGCTATCGACCAATGGAATTAGTGAACTGGTGTTAATTTATTTGGCGCATAGATGGCGTTACTATTCCTTTTACATTTTTAATCATGAAAATCACAACATAACCTACAAAACAGGACAAAAATTGTAAATAGTCAAGAAAATTTTTATACAAGTTCTTAATGAACCAATTGAAAATTGACGCTAAATCCTGTACTACAATTTGTTAACCAATAACTTGTTGCCTTAGATGTTCTATTGTATAAATAAGGGATTCATTTTAGAGGCCTTGTCTTGGAGACATGATTTAAGGTTAAAATATATAAGTATATATATAATTCTAGTTTATGGACACATTATTCTACATACACTGTTATTTAATTTTATAAATATGAATCTTTTAAGTAGTATACTACTTCAGTCAAATCTGCAGACTGTAAGTAGGTACTAGTTTACTTCATTGAAGAAATAATATTTTAGAAACACTTCGTGGACCACTAACTCTGGATGCATTTGGAAAGAATTCAAACTTACTCAAATTTAACACATACTTATTTATGTTTGCATTAAGAAAATGTTTAAAATTCGGACCGGAAATAACAATTTTACTCTCATGGAACGGCTTTTTTTGCCAATATCTAAATTATATGCATTCTGTAGATATACTTAGAGCTTAATTTGGAAAAAGACCTTGCAAAAGATGCACTTAGAAGGTGGTAAAAGTATTTAGTACTCTTTTGTGAGAAGTTTTATACAAAAATTCGAACCATACATACATACGTTTAAGAAAGTCGTGTGGTGTCCTCCCCATATTTTTTTAGTTATTTTTCCACTACCACTTTTGCACTATTAATTTACCAAAAAAAACTGAGTCAAGAAATTGATGACTGTAAAGTTACCAAGGTGGACTATAATTTGATCAATATTTTGGCCTAAGAAATTGTTAAGTGTAAAACAACAGCCTTAATACAAGATTCATTACATTTGATAAAATAGTTTTGTTTTATCGAATGAAATATATAGTTTTGTACTTTATCGTCTCCTTCGTACTTTCATTCCCTTTAAAGCAAGGCATATAGAATACAGATTATACATAATACATTATTAACAGTATAAATAGAAAGTCTGAAATGCACCAATAAAATAAGAAGGAAATCTTCGTTAATGCAGATTTTTGCTGTTTGTTTGATCGTAAAATGTCAATGTTCGTTATAGGCAAACATACATTATAAATATAGGCTTTGTGTTCGTTAAACCAGGAATACGCTCTACCCGAGATGATATGTATGTAAAAGGAAAAATAAATAATTTGAACTTACGGCCTTTGCGTTTTGAGTGAATGTAATCTTGCCATTTCTCCTGTGAATATCCTATCTGGCAATTCTGTGAATTCCTCGCCCTTATACTGTCGCATGCTGACATCTTCACCAGTTGATTCTATACCGAAGAATTCACAAACAGCGGGCCAGAAACCATCTTTCCACGTAATAAAGTCATCTTCGATGCTGAGGAAGACAACGTTTTAATATTAATAATAATTCCGCAATTTACAATATTTTTAACTTACTTTGCATCATCGTCGCCCATTCCAAGTTCGTAAACGCGCGTGGCTCCCAATTCTTCTAATCTTTTATCTATGTATTTGGCAACGGCATTATAATGTTCGTAAGTCTTGTTACCTAATCCGAAAATCTGTAAGAGAGAAAAACTGCGTAAAGAAGACGTGATAAAATGTAATAATTTAGCGATTTTCTATTCTACATTAATTTCTTAGAAATGTAATAAATACTATCTAACATATGCATTTTTAAGAGTGATTCATTTCTAAAATTAAAATATGCAATATATTCTTTACAAACAAGAGGTAGTTACTGTTATGTATTGAAACACTCAATT
This sequence comes from Amphimallon solstitiale, assembly GCA_963170755.1. Lineage (NCBI taxonomy): Eukaryota > Metazoa > Arthropoda > Insecta > Coleoptera > Scarabaeidae > Amphimallon > Amphimallon solstitiale. Next base: position 67,566,905 of record OY720680.1, read on the forward strand.
TACTTATTCAACACTTTAACTTTATTGAACTCTTTAAAAATACAATACATCTCTATAAGAAAAATAACGAAATGCATAATGACACCATGTCAACGTAACTGTGTGAAGATGCTTGTTATTTTTGTGTCGTTGCTCACATATATATAAGTGGTCAGTGTTGCCAACTTGTATACACATACACAACACTCCTCCACCGACAAGATTAATTTATACTTAATATATAAATTATAGGTTTAATCTATCTGGTATCTTAATATTCCTTTTCGGCCTAGAACAACCAACAGCTGTGGAATCTAGAGAACAAGGTGAAATCACACTCTCAACCGTATTGGTTGTTCTTGGTTCACAATCCTGTTTATCAATGTTTACACAAGTATAATGTCTATTTTTATTAACAAGGTTTGAACAATTTGAATTTATAATATTTTCAGTATTCATCTGAGGAGTTTTATTTATTTGATTTAAATGTCTTTTCCAAATTAAGTTTGTACCATTTACTTTACACAAGTACACTCTTAAACCTAATATTTTTACAATTTTAGCCTTAACGAAACTTTTTTTATTTAATAATCTAAAATCTCTCACATATACCTCTTCCCCTATCTTAAATGTGTCTATCCTACCCTGCTTAATAATTTTTGTTTCAATTTTAGTGTTTATGTTGTCTGGTTTTAGTTTGTTAAATCTAATTCTTATTGGTCTGCTAAACATCAAATAGGAAGGCGTATTATTTATGGTACAATGTGTGCTTGTACGATAATCTAACAAATATCTTGCTAAAATGCAAGAGATTGATGCATCATTGTTTTCATGGTCATTAAAAGCTTTTGCTAACCCCATTTTTACTGATTTAACTACATTTTCAGCAGCCCCATTGCTAGCTGGATGATATGGTGCTGTTAAAGTATGTCTGATTCCATTCCGAAGACAAAAGGTGTTAAAATCATTTGAAATAAATTGCGGACCATTATCCGTGACTAATTGGTTTGGAATACCGAAACGCGCAAACATTAGCCGTAAGGTATCGATAGTAGACTTTGTAGTTGTAGATGGCATCTCTACAACTTCTGGCCAGCGACTGAAAGCGTCTATGAGAACTAAGAACATTTTATTTTGCACCGGGCCAAAAAAATCTACATGAACTCGGTCGAAAACGTGCCTAGCTGAATTATAAGATATAACAGCAGCTTTTGGTGATTCTGATCTGACTCTATTGCATGCATCGCAACTTTTCGCTAATAATTCAATGTCGGCATCAATAGACGGCCACCAAAAATAAGATCTGGCCTTACTTTTCATTTTAACTATACCAGCATGAGCTGAGTGTAATTCTTTCAAAAGTTGATTCTGAAATTTCTTAGGTATAACTACTCGGTGTCCTAACATGATTATTTCGTTTTCAATTGTTAAATCTAATTTCCTTATAAAATATGGTTTTAGAGAATTTCTTTCTTTTGACAAATAATGCGGCCAACCGTCTCTAATATATTTAAATATATTTACTAATATGGTGTCTTTTTGAATCTCGTCTCTGATATGTTCTGCAATAATGGGCATTTCTGAATTATCTGTAACAAAATTTAGATAAGAATATTCTTTTTCGACTTTATGCTCATTTTTTAAAGGCAAACGTGATAAAAAATCGGCACTGACATTTGTCGTCCCTTTAATATATGCTATTTTAAAATCAAAACTATTAAGAAAAACAGCCCATCTCTGCAAACGACTTGCCGCCATTGCGGGAACTCCTTTTTTATCACCGAAAATATAAATTAATGGTTTATGATCGGTTTCAATTACGAATGTATGACCACACAAGTATTGATAAAATTTTTTAACTGAGAAAAATATTGCTAGAGCTTCCTTATCAATCATTGAATATTTTAGTTCTACTGAATTTAAAGTCCTGGAAACATAGCTAATAGGTCTTTTACTTCCATCTGGAAAAACATGCGATAGCACTCCAGCCACTCCATATGAACTTGCATCGCAGGTTAATACAATAGGTAAGTCAGGATTGAAATGCACTAATATTTTCTCTGAAATCATCTCTTCTTTAATTTTTAAAAATGATTGATTACATTCCGCGTCCCAATTAAATTTAACATCTTTCGAAAGCAATTTATACAACGGTTTTAACAATGTGGATATATCTGGTACAAATCTTGCATACCTAATAATTTACCATACCAACAAATGATTTAACCTGAGTTACATTTTCGGGTACCGGACAGTCTAAGATAGCTTTTACTTTTGACATATTTTTTTTTAATCCGTCTTTATTAATAATGTGTCCTAAATATTTAATTTCATTTTGAAAGAAAATACATTTTTCTCGCTTTAATTTGAGTCCTGCATCAAATAACTTTTGAAAAACAGTTTTTAAATTTTCTAAGTGTTCTCTATCATTTATGCCTGTAACAACTATATCATCTAGAAAAAATACAACTCCCTTAATTCCTTGTAAAATTTTTTCCATGACATTTTGAAAAATAGCGCAAGCGGGTTTAGTTCCAAATGGTAAACGCTCCATTCTATAAATTCCTTTGTGTGTGCTCCACGCTAGTAGGTCTTTTGTAGTGTCTTCTAGTTCCAATTGGTTATAAGCATGACTTAAATCTAATTTAGAAAATTTTTCCCCGCCCTGAAGCGTTGTAAATAGTTCTTCTATTCGTGGAAGAGGATATTTAACGTCTTTCAAATAAGGATTTACGGTAATTTTATAGTCAGCACATAATCTTAATGAGCCATCTTTTTTTAAAACTGGTACTAATGGAGTACCCCAATCTGAAGTCGAAATAGGTGTAATTATGCCGGCCTTTTGCAAACGACATAACTCTTTTTCTACTTTGTCTTTATAGGCAAATGGTAAATTCCTGGGTTTACAAAATTTTGGGTTAACCTTTTCAATTAAATTTAGCTTAATTTTTTCATACCTAAAATGTCCTATTTCATCTTTAAAAAGTTCTCCATATTGACTTACTATGTCATTAATATTGTTAACAATACCTAAATTTTCCTTTTTTTCCATTGTTAATAATAAATTTTTGTTTGGTGAAACACTTAAATTAAATATGCTTAACAAATCCCGTCCTAAAAGAGGAGGACCATTTCCTTTAATTATTATAAGGTCTACTTGCTTAACAATGTCATTAATTTTTAATGGAACATGCAATATGCCTGCTGGATAAATGTTAGTGCCACTATATGTCTTTAGCGTCGTCTTGCATTCTTTTAATTTAATATTATTAAAGTTGTCTACATATGTATTATAATTAAGAGCAGATACTGCTGAACCAGTATCAATATCCATTACAAATGGAATATCCTTAATAAAAACTTTAATTTTAAAATTGTGTGTAATAATGGTGCTATTATTAATATTGAAAAAGCATTTATCGTCTAAATCTACAGAAGAATTTGATGAATCTGAATTTGTTACTTCTAAAAAATTTTGTTTCTTTTCATTGCATGCTGCAGCAATATGCCCTACTTTATTACAAATCTTACATTTATAAGTCTTATAATTACACTTACTAAAATTATGATTAGGTTTACCACATGCAAAGCATTTGAGCCTGGAATCCTTTTCTGATTTCTCCCCATTTGTCTCTTCTTTCTTCTTCCCGAACTTTAAATAAGATTCACCTTGCTTTGGTTTGTTTAGCTTTGTTTTCAATTTACTATGACCTTTCTCCATTTGAAAAACTTCTGGCCTCAAATCAGTACTCAGCTTAAGGGATGCTTCCTTTTTGACTGCCATATCTACGATATCTTGAAGACTTTTTGAACTGGGATCTTCTTCACACATCCTATCAAGTATCTTTCCTTTGCACATGCCCGTAACAAATTTGTCTTTTAGAATAAATTCTAGACTGTTACCAAATTTACAATTTACTGCTAGTTTCTTAATTCTTGCGTACCAAAAATTTATACCTTCATTTGGTTTTTGTTGTGCCTCGTAAAATGTAATTCTTTCATTAAAAGTGGATATTCGCCTTGTAAACTGCTTACTTAATATTTCACATAATTCTTCGTAAGTTTTTTTGTTAGGTGTATCTGGATCACATAAATCACGAAGTGTCGTATATACTGACGAAGATAAAGTTGTAATAAGCACTGCTACTTTCTTTTCTTTTTCTATACCATTAGCAATAAAAAATTGTTCTAATTTTTCTTTGTAAATAATAAAATCGTCTACTGGATTGAATCCCGGAATATTCCCAAGTAACGCCATTTTTTCTTATTTACACACCTTGTGTTAATCAACGCCTTGTTGTTTTCCTTAATGTTTTTCGTCCTCGTCGCCAGTGTTATGTATTTAAACACTCAATTTACTTATTCAACACTTTAACTTTATTGAACTCTTTAAAAATACAATACATCTCTATAAGAAAAATAACGAAATGCATAATGACACCATGTCAACGTAACTGTGTGAAGATGCTTGTTATTTTTGTGTCGTTGCTCACATATATATAAGTGGTCAGTGTTGCCAACTTGTATACACATACACAACAGTTACAAATTATAGTATAATACTACAGTGGAGCCTCTATAAGTCAAACCATCATCTGCCAAGCATATTTGTTTGACTTGTGGAGGTTTCGACTTACAGAAAATTAGAGTAAAATTTTTTTAGACACATGATGGGTACCTATTTAAAATACATAATTATGTACATTGTAATAGCTTTTAACCTTTATTTAAAAAAATGGGTTATAAGTGTTTGTTTGTTTGTGTAACTTGATTTTGTTAAATATCTCTCAATTTCGGCAATGTGCTTGAAGTAGTCGTCCGGTAATTCTTCCTGAGTCAAAAGATAATTTCTTAACACTTCCAAGGCGCTTCTTGCTTCCGGTCTCGTTCGCTTGGCAAGCTCCACTTCGTTGGGATCGTCTTCATCCGATTCTTCCCGGTTACTTACAGATTCCAAAATTTCAGTGTCTGTTGGAAATTCGAAAGTTACAACATCGTTGTCAATTTGCATGTAATCGTCCAGAGTGATTTCATTAGGATCAACGTTAAGATGTTGCAGTACCGTCTCAAATTGATTTTGTGTAATTGTCGGCTCGTCATTTGAAATCCGTTCTTTTAGTTCTGATAATGGCAAAACGTCTTCTTCTTCCCAACCATCAAAAACGCCGAAACCGGCATGCCTAAAGCAGTTTTCGATTGTAGTTCTTGCAACATCAAGATCCCATGCTGCCGAGATGTTGTTTATGCAATCTAGGAGGGAGATTTTTGGAGGTGGCTGATTTTGTTCAATTGCCTCAAAAAACTTGCAGGATTCTGCGACGATAATGTTTCTTTAAACTCGCAATAATTCCTTGGTCCAGTGGTTGTAGCCTGGAGGTCGTGTTAGGCGGAAAATAAAAAAGTTTTATGGACTTCAGCTTCGATTGGATAGTTTTTGGATGCGCTGTACAGTTGTCAATAAAAAATGCAACCCTTCTACCTTGTCTTGCAAACTTTTTATCCAGCTTAAGTAACCATGACTCAAAAAGTTCTCCAGTCATCCACGATCGTTTATTGCTTTCATAATCAACCGGCAACGATTTTACTCCTCTCAAACTGCGAGGTCTTGCACTCTTTCCAATGAGCAAAATTTTCAATTTCTCAGTTGCACTCCAATTAGCGGCAAGCAAAATGGTTACTCGTTCTTTGCTATGTTTGCCACCGTGACATTTTTCGTTTTTGAACGCTAACGTCTTGTCCGGCAAGCATTTAAAAAAAAGACCACTTTCATCAGCGTTGAAAACGTCAGCTGGAGAATATTGTTCTAAAATTTTTGGCAGAATATTTTGCTGCCAATCTAGGCACTCCTCCTCATTTACCGCAGCACTTTCGCCGCAAATGGTTTTGCCGCTTATGCCGTGTCTTCAAAGATAAACACTGTGTGTTAAAACAGTTTAAATGTAAAATAAGAAATCAATGACTTACCTTTTGTTAAACTTTTGCAGCCATCCAGAACTTGCTTTAAAATCGGCAACATTCAAGGACTTAGCATAATGTGAGGCTTTTTCTTTAATAATAGTGCCAGTGATGGGCAGATTTTGTTCTCTAGCTGCTTTAGTCCAATTAAGGATAGCCGAGTCGATTGATTTGTATTTCACCTTTCCTAAACGTTTTCGATTGGTTGAGGTAGGAGTCTGTCCTGCTTCCAAAATGCGCTCTTTTTTTTTAATTATTGTTGACAGCGTACTTAAAGGAAGGCCATATTTCGACGCTACATCTTTTTTCTTACATCCACCATCAACTTCACCTAATATTTTAACTTTTTCGGCCACTGTAAGGGTTTTCAGTTTTCTTTTGGTTGCCATTATTAAGCAGTTTAACGTGCGAGTATGAAAGAACTAATACGTAGTCATCTAGCCCAGGCATAGGCGTCACAACAAGTGAATTGTTTATACTGTAGCGCGACGATTTCTATAAACAGGAGAAGGAGAGTTCCTGGAAAATTCGACTTAGAGAACATTTCTTGTATGAGATGACGTCAAAATAGTTCGACTTGGAGAGACTTTCGACTTAAAGAGGATTCGACTTACGGAGACAAAATTTTATGGAAAATTCCACTCAAACGCTGTTGCCACACAGAAAGGTTGAGTTAAAGAATATTTCGACTTAGAGAGGTTCGACTTATAGAGGCTCCACTGTATTATACTTTTTCCTTTCCTTATACAGTGTTTTTTATTGTATTTTATTTCATATTAGTATCTGTTAATTTTATTCGCTTTAGTAACATTCAGTTATCGTAAGTTTAATAGCACCTTTTGAGAAAAAAATTATTTAATATTAGGCGCTTTCCAGTTAGGATCAGAATAAGTACAGAGTTACCTAAATCCCAACTTCTACTACCCCCGCTTGTTCCTTTTGTCAGGGTCATTCTGATCTTGTTGGCGCCGGTGTTACTTACCCCCGTCCCCTCAAGGACCAGCTTTAAAATTGGTTCAGAACGACCCACGCATGCTCCGTTGTATTTATAACATGTGATCAAATGTAATTTGGATATTGTTTGTTTTATAGTGCATTCACGCCATAACCTTTTGTTGTAAACAAGCTGAAAATGTCTAATTCCAAAAGTATTAGCGATTCATACTGTAAATTGATAACGATTACTAACGGTAACTCTCAAGAATATTATCTTAGAGACCCAAAATCTGGATTGTTAACTTCAGTGCAAATAAAAAAAGGTATAAAGTATCGAGACTATGAAGTGCTTTTTAATTAATAAGTGATATTTTTGCTGTTATGTAGGTATAATAAATGGAGAGGAGCGCGACCAAAATAGTAGAAATGCGTCCATGGACATTGATAATTCTTCAGAGTGTTTTACGAAGGATCTTGAAACTGAAAATCTTCAAGTACAATCTAAGAAAGGTAAATAACCTATAGGTTGGTTTTTTAATAAGAAGTCTGATAACTTTTGTTGTTCTATAGGTGTAATAAATGCAGAAACGGCTCAAGATAGTGATGAATGTGAAGAGATTGTAGAGCAACCAAGCCCACTATCACATAGTGGAAATAAACACGAGTGGCAATATATAGAAGTGAAAAACTTTATTGCGAGCTATCAGCAGCATAAAGATGAATTCACCCACCCCAAGAAAAGAAAATATGGATGGGAAAATATATGCAATGATCTAATTAGCAATGGTTGTAATGTCACACCCATAATGTGCAAAAATAAATGGAAAAATCTGGTCCGCACATATAAAACTTGCAAAGATGCAAAGAAAAGAACAGGGAATGCACCCACTCGATTTGCATTTTATGATGATATTGATGATGTGCTAGGGGACAAACCTGCAAATAAGTGCGAGCACACTTTGGAAAGTAATATATATAATGATGAAACACAAGCATCCACCTCCTCAACTTCATCTAATTCCATTCAACAAGAGGACATGCTACACTTGTCAGAAGAGCAAGCAATATCAAAAAAGAGAAAGTCAACTTCTGATACTGAGAAGAAACTGAGGCAACAGAGACATCAAGAAAAGATGCAGCTCACCCGAGAGAAGTTGGAGATAGAAAAAAGAAAAGTTGCGTTATTAGAATTATATTTAAAAAGTAAAAATCAATTACTGTAAATACCTGATAGGCACCATAACTTTGTAGTATTGAAGGAATACCATACAGATTTAGTTATTTTTAGGGATCGGCACTCAGGGGTACATTGGCAGAAGGTATGTTATAAATAGTTGTAATGCGAGAAGTATATCCATTTATAACACTTAATTTCTGCAAATGTACCCCTGACCAATCCCTACTTATTATTATTACTTTATTAGAGTATCTGTTTTTTTTTTGCTTTAATGAAATATACCTTTTTTATTTATTATTATATTTATTCAATAAATTATATAAAACTTTATTGAAACATTGTTCTGAAAACATATTCTCTTCTATTTGGTCTGTTTTGTCCCTCCCCTTCATAAACTTCTTCAATATTTTCTTCTAAAATAATGTTTTCGTTTAATACATCATTATTTACTATGCAAATATTGTGAAGAACACATGCTGCCATAACGCACTGTACTATTAAATTAATGGATATATTTTCTAATGCTTTTATCCTCCGAAAACGCTGCTTCAATAATCCGAAAGAATGTTCAACAATTATCCTTTGTGATGAATGTCTGTAGTTGAATACTCGATGATTGTTTGTTAAATTTCCATTATCCTTGAATGGTGGCACTAGCCAGGATCGACTAGGATATGCTATATCGCCTAGTAAAAAATATTCTCCAAACAAATTCTCTTCTTCTGCTTTACTGTATAATGTTGATCTTCTCAAAACTCTCGCATCGTGCAAAGAGCCAGGTTCACCCACATAAATATCAATAAAGCTTTTATTACAGTCCACTGTCCCTTGTAAAATGATACTATGTAAACCCTTCCGATTTACATATGACTCTGCGTCATTTTTTGGTCTTTTGATCAAAATATGCATACAATCAATAGCTCCTACAATACCTCTTATATTGTATTTTGTTTGGAAATGTTCGGTAATTTGTTCATATCTTTCAGCATTTGGCCATTTGATAAAGTTACTTCTCACATTCAAGAGAAACTGCAGTACTCGCTTTAATACTCGATGAGATGAACTGAATGATACACCAAACCGGTCTGATATTTGTCTAAACGTCTCTTGGTTTGCCAAATACCAGATAGTTAACAAAGCTGCCTTTTCCTCATTAATTTTCTCAGCTCCAAATGTATGTTTAGGAATAACTCCACTATGGCCCAAGCTAGTGATTAGAAAGTTGGCTACAACTCTTGTCACACGAAAGTGTTCTTTAAACTGGATATCACTGTAAATACTGATCGTGTTTTCTACATACAATTCCATTTTTATTCTTTTAGCAGGCATTTCTTCGTCCTCGCTCTCGCTGCTGTTTTCAGATGTATATGGTGATTCTAAGAACATTTCTTCAAAAAAAGTCTCAATTGTGGCCTCAACTGCATGTGCCATTTCTTTGCCCATCTATTGCAATCATAATTATTATTTATTAGGTATTTTATTTAAAGTATAATTAAACTTACCTATAAATCAATTATTATATATACTTCGCACATAACCTTAAAATTTATTTTGTCTCAGATGTGCCCCCACTAGGTGAACTACTACTCGACTTCTATTACTTGATTTACTTGTTCCAGCGAGGGTAGGTTCATTTTGATCTCGGTCATTTTGACCTGGTTCATTTTAACCTCTAACGGGAAAGCACCTTAAGTGTATGCCGTGTTAACGACAATTGGGCGATATTATTGTCATACCTTCAGTGTTTTTAATTTACATAACGGGGGTTTTAGTTCTTTTTCAATCTCAGTAAATTAACCTAGTTTTTCTGTCATAAATATTTTCGATCTGCATTATTTGATTTTATTGTATTTCTATCCATATATGTATAACTGTCTCGAGTTTGTGTAACATTTGTAACGACCTGTTAAACGTATCCGTTTGAGTAGCTTAAGCCGTCTAAGCTGGCAATCACTGTTGCCAACCCACTACAAACGATTCCCCCTGAATGATCTGAATAATGCTTGAAAAACCCCTAAATTACATGACTAAACCCCTAAAAACCAGTAATTAAATTGTTATAAAAAAACGTAACTTTATATTATTGTGACAGTTCTTTGTATAGACAAATGCATGTATCCAGGAAATCATATACATATATCTTAATTTGTAAATAGGAAAATTTACAGTTGCTGGTGCTTGCTGCTTATTACTCATGACTATTATTATAACATAATAAAAATAAACTTAAATATTTCTTTCTCAATATGCAATGCTCAAGTATAACAGTTTTCAATGTCCCCTACAAATACCCCTAAAAATCCCCCTAAGAACTAAAACACCCCAAAATTCCCTTTGGCTCAAAAAAACCCCTAAATCTAGGGGGAAAACCCCCAAGTTGGCAACGCTGCTGGCAATTGATGGGGGTTTAAGGAAAGCATCTTTAGTTCAAAATGATCCATTGAGTTTTTACCGCCATCTTCTGTAATTTTAGTTCATACACCTCCCACCCCAGACACATTCAACAAAAACAGCACATGGCCATTGACCTTCTAGCAAAAATGACACATGCTCGAAAAACTTGGTAATGGTGGTACCTATAGTATTGTACATAACCTTAAATATTTAGTTCCTTTCTTTAAAATTAGTATGATGTAACGTGTATGCAATTTTGTGAATTGAGCAAAGATACCTAAAAACGAAAATACAATGAAATTAAGAAAGACGAAGTATGAGGCAATGATCATATAAAGTACGTTGGAAAACGAATAAAAGCAGGAACTACTGTACAAAAATTACTGTTTTACAATTTTTATGTTCAAACGCCTCAAATTCATAATATTTTTGGACATATGTCATTTTTGCAAAACACTCATAAATTGATTATTATACTTAGTGTGATTATATACTTAGTGTTTAACTATTATAATAAATAATATGTAAACATTCATGCTTGTTTCATCAAATAAACTTGTTATAATTTTGTTAAATCAACACCTGTAGTTTTCGTTGTCGGTAAGTCTCTGACTCTTGGGGATTTTCTGAGTTATATAATAATAACTTTATTTAGCATTTTACATTTTGCTATATAACTACAATCCTTTCTATATCCTATTAATTATAACTTATAACATAACATATGTATTCATTCATTCTTCTTAAGCTCATAACATTCAACACCAAATCTAATCTAATAATGACAACTTATCCCTGAAATACCAAAATTATTTTCATACTATTGTACTTCATTATTTCGATATAGTTCTATTAACTTATGCTTAAATTTATCTATCTCTAAAATATCTTTAATTGATTTTGGTAATTTGTTATAAACCACAGTTCCCTTAAAAACTACATTGTTTTGTCCATGTCTAGATTCCTTCTGTTCTAAAATAATATCGTTTTTATTTCTTGTGTCATATTCGTGTATGTCTTTAAATTGCACTACATATTTCTTAAAATAGTCTGGTATTAATCCTATGTATGAAAATTAACACAGAAATTTCTACCATAGCTTTTACTCCAACCCACTGCAACCTACTCAGCATCCACTGTATGCTTGTATATCTATCCACCTGTAATATTACTCTCATTGCCCGGTTTTGCAATAATTGCAATCTATTCATATCTTTTGAGCTAACCAAAAAGAGTATTGTTCCAGCAAAATAAAAATGAGGAAGCACTATCGTATTAAAAACCATTTTCCTTGTATATTCACTTAAGAACTTGCTGCATCGGTTTAGCACTCCTATTTTCTTCGCTATTTTCTTACTTATATACTCTACATGGTCGCTAAATTTTAATTTCTTGTCAATAATCACTCCCAAATATTGTACCCTCTCCACCCATCCAAGCTCTGCGTTTCCCAGTTTCAAATTACCGTTTTTATTTTCAATCTTGCCTTCATTTAATACCATAGCCTTGGTTTTTTCTAAATTTAGTTTTAGTTTGTTAGTTTCTAACCAATTTCGTAAATTTTGAAGATCAATATTCATTTTTTTAACTATTTCATTGTAGTTTTTTCCGGCTAAATAAATTATTGTGTCATCAGCAAATAAGTGGTAATTCGCATATTTCAACATCTTCCCTAGATCATTTACGTACAGTATAAATAATGGCCCCAAAATACTACCTTGGGGAACCCCGTGTACGACTTCCCTCAATTCCGATATACTACTTCCACACTTCACCTGTTGTTTCCTGTCCGTTAAGTAGTCCCTAAACCATTTTAGCACTGTACCTCCTACACCATTTTTTTCCAACTTTTTTTAGTAGAATATTTCTATTAATCGTTTCAAAAGCACGTTTTAAATCCAAGAAAACTATTCCTACAACTAATCCTTTATCTATATTCTCTTTTCACTCTGTTATTACTAACTGTAAAGCTGTTTCACAACTAAAGTTTTTTCGAAACCCCGACTGCTTTGGTGCTAATATTTTATTATCTTCTACATGACGTAGTAGTTGTCCATATACTACTTTTTCTAACAATTTAGCCATAGCTGGCAACATGTTAACCGGTCTAAAATTTGTAGCTTTCTTTGTGTTTGCAACTTTTCTAATTGGGACAATTGTAGATATTTTTGCCTGTTTTGGTACTACACCTTTCTCCAGGGAACTATTTACCAGATGCAAAATATGATCAATCCGCACACCACCAGTCATCTTCAATAATTCTGCTGTTATTTCATCTGGACTACTTTTGTTTGGTATACTGTTTAATATCATTTTTATGTCAGTTGCTGTAGGCAAACAAAAAGAATCAAACAACGTATAAGATTCCTTCTGTTCCACATCAATAGGGCTACAGTCAGGAATACTACATATAATTTCCTCTATGCTACTTATAAAATATTCATTGAACTTATTAGCAATTACATACGAATCACCAAATGAAACCTCATTAAAACTTATTTCATCAAACTGTTCCGTCATTTTCCCTCCTACTATACTCTTTAATGTTTTCCACATTTGTTTGGAGTCATTTCTGTTCATGTCTATACTTTGTTCATAATAAATCTTCTTTTCTTTCCTAATTAAATTTACCACTTTATTCCTCTTTTCTGTGTACTCATTCCAATCATCTCTATCTTTAGTGTACCTAAACTTATTAAATTTATTACTCCTAAGTCTCATTGCTTCTAAAACTTCACTTGTAATCCAGGGTTTAGACTTCACTCTACTCATAATTTGTTCCACTGGCATAACTTTGTCAATAAGTATAAGTATATATTGACAGAGAAACAAACGCAGTGACATCAGCGGGCAGATATATTTTGAAATTCTCAAGTACATAAGCGAGATATAGTGCGATACTGAAAGCATCATCGGTATCCAGAGTCGCTGAGCTACAAGGGTCGATCACCAAGTTTAAGACATAACAGCTATAAATGGCTCGTATTGTAGGTAAGCATATAAATTTATTTTCGTTTCCTTTGTTGGGCGCCACAATTGGCGTCCAACGTGATTAAAACGTTACAAAATATTTGAACTGGCCAGCGTGGTCGCCAGATTAATTTACAACAACTGAAGATATACGCTTTTATTGGGAGATTCGTTTTTTTTTTGTTGTTGTCGTACAGTATATTTATTTGTAAAAGAAAGTAATCTGATTTGTCAACGGTGTCACTCGTTTACAATAAATACACTCAAGTATATTTATTCATGACGTTTCTGAGCATAACTGATTTTGATCATAATTATTCTAATTTTGTGTTTCTTCTTGAAAATGTAAGTAGTCATTAAATTTCACCATGTTTTCACTGCTAGAAAAAATTAAGAGCGGAAGGTAAGTGGTAGTGGCATTATTATTCCACAGACTGTAGAAAATTCCGTGTTTAGTTCTTAGACAAAGAATTTTCTAACAGGTTCAAACACTTCAAGATCTTATAGTTTTAAATATGCAAGCAATTTCTCGATAAAATGTAGCTGCAACGAATAAAAAGATAAATTCATGGCAAACTTAGACTTATTTTTCCACTTTAAAGGAAATATTTATCGACATTTGTACATAGACTTTTACAGAACCATTAATAAATTCGACATTTTTATTTGTTAGAACATGTTTAATACTTGGCGTACGTGATCCTATTATGCGTTATTTACAAGTCAAATGAATAACGTCAATTTATACGCACTTCTTTGAACTTCAATATTAATTTAGAGAATCTCATTAATATAATGAATTAAAATGAAGGAAAAGTACATTAATTTTAAAGTTACATTCATTTCATCAAATTAGTAAACTCAGTACTTTTACTAACCTTTAGTCACTGTTATGATGTAGTATGTATATTAGAAAGCGAATTTCCTATAGGAATATCGCCAATATTATTAGAACAAAATACAGTTGCAATATGTAATTTAGATCAAATACATTTGCGCATATATATTGCCAACATTATACAATTAATATCCTTAAACACTGTTTAGATATCCAGCGTATTTCTTTGTATTGAGAAACGCCAGTTTGAGATAATCAATGATTCAAATATCTTAATCGGAATTTGAAGAACCACTAGAAGATTTGAAGGCTGCTAGATTTAGTGGAAAACTAAGTTGGCAATACTGTCAAACAGTGCAATGACCATTAAACATTTGAAGGTTATGTAATAATGTAGTTATTTTATTATGAGTGCCAAAAGGAAACGAAAATTTGGCACATGAGATAATAAACATTCTAATATTTATCCGAAATTATAAAATTATATTTCAGTACAAAACGATGTGTGTTATTCAAAATTTATTTCTTTAATATTTATGGCATATAACGTGACTTTTTGAAAAATCACGATTGAAATGTGTGTAGAATTACCGAACAGATGCAGTAGCAACAGCGCATTTGCCCGTTTAAGCTATTACAAAAATGCAATGTTGCTACTGCATCTGTTCGGTAATTCTACTAATTTTATTGCAAGTAGTAACCTTGGATATCGTCACTTTTAGCAATCGTATATTTTATTATCAACATGTGTACTTGTTATCAAAATAATTTTGGTGCTTATCTCGAGTTGTCAATAACGTGTCCTTCTTTGTTTTACGTAACTTTCTAATCAGGCGATGACTCTATGTAATAATGCGTAAAATATCTATTCTTTTATATTAGACCTCTGTAATATAAAGAAAGCAACAATTTTATCCCACACTTCGTCTAGAAACTTTGAGCTAGTAAACTGACATTTACGAATGTAAAGATGTAGTGCATAAGTTAACATTTGTTTATAATACACAGTTATTAAATTACTGAGATTTTCTCAATTGCATTAGCAATACTTTCTACATATCTTTTACGAGCGTGTTCCAATTATTATTTGCGTTCGCCGATTTTTGCGAGGCTGTATCGTTTTGCTAACAAGGCACAGGTGAGTCGCTATGAACATACGGAAACATAACCTATCTAGATATACCGGTTCTGTCAATAACCATTAGCCATAGCGAATCAGTTTATACGTGCTTCAGCCCCGAGGAAATATTCCTGTGTTAAACGACAGACTGACAAGAAAACGCTGGTGAGTACGTTTTGGCAGTGCACGTACGTAGACAAGACTTATTCGTTTATTATCGGTGATATGCTAGGTATCTGGGAGTATATCGCCGATAATAAACGAATAAGTCTTGTCTATGTACATACGTGCACTGCCAAAGCGTACTCACCAGCCGCCACTGGTTCCTATCTGTTTCAGTTAATAATTTGAAACATCATATTGTATGCATCTTAGTTTTTTTTTAAATAGCAGGTAATACAAAAACGTAAGAATATATACCAACGTAAAAATCAACAAAGACGTAATATCTCATGCGTCATTAAAACTAACCTTTGGTCAATATTATTTTCATATTTAAAAAGTTCGTCATTATGGTTACAGACTCTAGTTATAGTTAATCTCTACGTAACAGACTCTTAGATCTTTCGCGAAACAAGTTCTAAATTCACAAGACTTCGCCGCCGCCCGCTGATATTCGTAGAATGTTATCCTTGAACTGTGGATCATATGACCTTGTCAATGTAATGCATACGTGCAAAGCGGAGCCAACTGGATCAGCTTCTGCTTGTCGGGAATTCGCGAATTTAGTTTTAATTTTTTAATACTGGAGATCGAGACATAAAAAACGTTTGCATGAGCTCTATCAGCGACGAATCAGGGTCATTTTACGTTTCTTAGCGATGTCATGCACTCATGGCAGGGTTATTTATTATTATTATTAATGAAGTGAGATCACACATTTAAAAGATCGATTTGAAAACATACTGAACGACATAGATTTTGTACTTATGTATATATATCTACTTATTGCTAGTGCACATAGTTTAGAATTTTAAAGATCTAATTGAATCAAGGAGTAATAAATATGGATAACGTTATATCCATTATATGTGAATGTAATACCTAGTCATGTGTTATTAAAAGTAAAATTCACGCGCAAATAACAGTTTCATTTGATAACTTGCTAATTGCGTGTTACATAATATAATGATCTTTATATGGTAGAAAGCACGAAACAATCGACCTTCGTCATCAAAATCCATGATGTAACAGTTGTAGTACGTCAATGTTAGTATTTTGATCGGCGAAAAAAATTTACGATTTCTGAAGTTTACTTTGAGGTTATATAGACATCAAAATTTACCGAATTATCTGAATGTAAATTAAGGACTGTTTGTTAAAAATAAAGTATTCTGTGAGTATAATGAAATAAAACTACATCTTGAATACACTATTTCATTTAATGAATAGTAAAAATAGAAAATAAAACTCTTCGTACTTTTATTCTGTGTAATTATTTCTTAATACTTAAACAATGGTTATATAATGTGTATATTTTAGGAAGCAAGCTCTTTTAATATTCTTCATTATTTAAAATATCTTCTTAAATCCGACTTTAATTTACATTAATGTCGTACTTTACAATTAACTTGTTTCAAAGTATGTTACAGCAAGACAAACTAACTCGTCACTTATTCAAGTTTATAATAAATTATTACTAATAACTCTCTTCAACTTGGAACATAACAAATCCAACAAAAAGAAAGTTACAAATGCTGCAGGCAAGTAATATAAGGTAGATATTTATTTTAATATTTAGTGTTTTTCCTTAGAATCGATAACATTGAGTACAAAATTTAAATTAGTACACATTTTTAAAATCAGTATATCTAGCCAATTTATTGTCATATATTGTACATTTTCTGTTTATGTATTTATCTTACAAATTTAATTGGTAGTAACAATTATATAAATTAATACATCTTTGACTTGAAACTAAAATTCTAATGAAAATATGCTCAAAATATTAACATATTCTTATACATTTACATGACGTATTATGAAATATGCCATTCTCTGTCATAAGTAAAGACGAGCACATAAAATAATAAAAGTAATGGTAATATGTAACTTTTTTTAGTATACCGGATAAAAATAAATAGTAATTTTATATGTTACACAAACAATATATCACATTATACTACATCATTAATAATTACATGTTATGAATAAATACTAAACTAACTCTAAACGTCAATAATTAGATTATTAACGTCTAAAGTACACTCACTCACTATTGTACAATAACTACATATGGCTAAAATGTTTTACTTTTGTAAAAAAAAGACACCTTATGTCTTTTTTATTTCAAGTTATTAATTTTCAATTTTACAAATTAATTGTAATATATAAAAAATTTATCAAAAAAGAATAATAGATTTTACAGACATTCTTGTTTATTATCACTGTTTCTACTGTCTTTAGATATTGAACATTTATAATAAATGGTATTACTTCTTCTCTGCCAAGCAACAATTCTCGGTCCCATCATTTTTTGATTTCACTGCTAGTGTATCTAAGAGTATTTGTCTAAATTTCAGGTATCCTCATTTCTGGATCTGATTCCACATCTTAACTGTATTTTTCCTCAAAATTCTGCTTTCCCATGTGCTTATTATAATATATTTTGGATATTCCCCAACTATGCTCTATCGGGTTGAATATGTAGTAAATATGATGATAGTTGTACAACTGTGTGCGTCTGGTATATTATGGCTCTTAACCATTCTCTTATTTGACCTTTGTTTCAAGAATTATTAGGAGATTTATCATATAAATGCTATGATAACTTCTAGCGTACACAGCAGTTCATTTTCATACTGATTTAAGAAATTGTTTCTATCTATTTCATGATGGTAATCAGGATTACAATTATTTGAAAAAATACTAAAGAGGCACTGTTAATAAAACCATTACATGTACCTGCATAAATGACTATAAACCTAAAACCAAAGCAAAATTTGTAGTACTCGACACGTGTCAATTTTAATGCAGAGTATTATCTTAGCCGTCAACTTTCATACACTCTTATAACTATCATCCTGCCATGATCTGGTTACAGTACCATTTTCAAAAATCCAAGTCTCATCCAAATAGACACATTCCAGTGGACTTTTAGATTGTAAATTATTCATATATATTTATAGAAAATTAGTTCGAGGAAGAATATGTGTTTTTTCCTTAATCTTCTCTATTGACAGTCTTTCTTATATTTGAAACCAATATCTGCTAGTACTCTACCAAAAGAATCAACAGAGCCATCAAAGATATGATAGTCCACTGGCAGTGATAATAACGAAGCTCATGTAAAGTGTTGTTCTAAAAAACACCATTAACATTATAATATTCTTTTTATTTTCAATGAGTTGTATAAGCAACATAGCGTTTTTACACATATCGTATTGCGTATTGTTGCTTTTATTGCAGGAGTAATCACATAGTTTCCTGAAACGTTTTTTTAGGACTTCGGTGAGCATCATTTTGTTTACGTGTCTTAAAAATACTGCTCACAGATTCAATGGAAATATTTAAAGCTTGTGCAATCCTCTAAAATGATAATATTAATATTTATTTGATATCATTACAACAAGTATGTATACATACCTCTCGTACACTTGTCAACGGTAATAGTTATTCAATTTACGTTTGTATGTAAGTAATCAAAGAGCTAATGAGCGCCTTTGACTGACTATTGAATGGCTAAAGCATCGTTAGTTTTAAAAAGGACTTTGAAAATAATACTACAATAACATAACAAACATAAACAACAGCAACCAAAACCTATAATACTGTCAAACAATACTGTCAAATGACAGCAAGGATTTCAAAATTCAAAATCACTAGCGACGTGTAAACGATGTTTCATGTTAGCCAACATCCGATGTTAATATTTTTTTTAAACTGGCTAAAATAACGTCAACATTATCATTTTTAATTAATATTAATAAATAAAATAATCCTGTAATTATTATTATATACATATAATGTATTCTATACCAATGAAATTCTAAATTTAGTAATATATAAAGTAATTATGTTCGTTGTTATGAAATTGGCAATGCAGACGTCATTATTTTTCCTTTATGACGGAAGTCGATTGATTGCTGCTTTCTAGTATATTTAAGTTTAATGCGTTAGTCAGTAGTACTGAAAATACAAATTTAATCTGACACATGTATTGTTGCTAGGAGATGTTCAAATTTAAATATACATAATGGGGCCCAGTAACAACAAGATATATACGTAATAAATAGAGCAAGGATAATGAACAATTATTTTAAAAATGTAATCTCGAGATATAAATAAGTATCTAGTGAAAGTAACATAGCTAAATAAATTTCCAGAAATAATCTGTGATGAGTTGTCGATACGCCGCCTATACATACATAATAATAGGTAGGTACATCTACGGCTGTTCCACTCTCCATACCCCACCAATATATTTTAGTTCTACTAAGGTCGCTAATGTCTCTGCTATTCAATAATTCAAATTACCCGGGCAAAATTGGAGACGTCGCTGACAGACAATTTGCTTAATAGATTGGGAAGTGTTTCTGTTTTATTTTCTTGTCTATTTTTGTGTAGTTATTGAACTTTCTTTAAGTTGTATTATTTATAGACACTATTAACCATCCTTAGTTCATTAGTTTTATTTGATAAGCACGACAATTCATTATTTAAAAAAAATTACTTACAATAATTTGTGATTATTTAGGTTCCTCATTTTCAAACATTCTGTTCAGTTTTGGAAGTGAATTTGAATACTAAGCTTAGGTAAGGTATATTCTATGTAATCATCTTTAAAACATTTTCATTACTTACCAAACAATTTAGTTACAAATGAAAATATGTAGCATATTATAATTAAATAATACAAATTAGTAAAAGAATCATAGATTAATAATTTAATTGAATTTCATTTGTACATATTTGTTTTTATCCTATTATTTTTTTAAATATTTTCATGTTTTTAGAGTAGTTATCCGAGTTGTACAACATAGTAATAATGGTTTTCGTTTGTTGTGTTTCTGGGTGTAGAAACACTAATAAAGAAGAAAGAATGTATTCGTTTCCTAAAGATATTGAGGTATGTTGTTATTTAATAACGTTCTTTCTGTTCTTTGTATTATGATGATTAAATGTTTTATTAGATTGCGAAGAAACGGATGGATGTTGTTGGTCGACAACATTTTCACGATACTTGTAAATCTTTGGAATATCATAACCAAACAAATTTAAAATATGATGCGTTTCCAATTTCCATATTTACCTGGTAAAATCATAATCGGTATTATATTAATATGGAACATATATATATAATATTAGTTGTAGAAGTACCTCTATTTCCTGAAGAAGAAAATGTTCTACACATGCAGGTGTAAACAGAAATATTTTGTATGATGTAGTTGGTAGTATTGTACAACTAGAGAGTTGAATAAAAGATGGCGACTTGACAACTATATATTTTGTTTTAATGTAATATAATGGTGATTTATATTTATTTACATTAACAAGTCAGTGAGGCTTGCAGTTCAGGTGTGGGGTAAAGCCACGGTATAGTCTAGGGTTAGGTCGGATGTGACTAGGCGGCTCTTGTGGTAGTGCCGGAGATAGTTTTACGGGTTTTTTGGGTAGCGTCGGTAAAGTCGTAGAAGCTACCAAGATGGAAAGAATAAGCGATACAAATGCAGAGTTGGGACAGAGTGCATCAGCAAATACAGAGAGTAGTCAGATAACTGTCCAGGAAATAGTGCAGATAGTTGTGGCTGCTTTGCGCGAGCAGACCACAAATAGATTGTCTAATTCGGAAATAGCTGCAATGATACCGGAATTTGAAGGTGGTGTCGAGGAGGATGTATCAACATGGTTCCAGAGAATAGAGATGATTAAGCAATCACATAATGTGGGTGACAAGGTAATAATGCCAATCCTTATCAGCAAGTTTAAGGGTGTTGCATTATCATGGTTTTATTCCAAACCAGAATATGTGTCTTTTACATATGCAGAACTTAAAGATAAAGTTACTGCAATGTTAGGTTGCAGAGAAAATCGCATAGTATTAATGCGTAAATTTGATAATAGAAAATGGAAAAGGAATGAACCTTTCTTCAATTATTACCTGGACAAAGTAATGTTAGGTAATAAACTAGATATGTATGAAAGCGATTTAATTTCCTATATGATTGATGGTTTTGACAATGGAATTTTGCAAGCACAGGCAAGAATGGCACGGTTTACATCTCTGTCGGATCTATTGGATGTGACGAAAAACTTGTCAAGCAATGAGCGACATTGTGCTAGGTCAAGCACAATTTCCCGTTCAAATGTTGTTCCTGAACCCAGTGCTTCAAAGAAGATTGTGAAGTGTTTTAATTGTAGGGAGGAAGGTCATTATGCATCTGCGTGCCAGCAGGCTAAGAAGAAGCTCTGTTTTGGATGCAATGAGGAGGGACATTTCACTGATAGATTCATTTATATTAACAAGCCAGTGAGGCTTGCACAGGTACTTGTTTTTTTTCTACCTGTTAGTTGTTCATTACATACACATACACGGTTGACCTACGATTATCTTGCATGCGGCATCCCGTACATAACCCGAAAGGAGTTGCCAAACCGTACCTACCTAACAAATATACATACGAGCGCCGACAAGTAGACCTCCAGCGAACTATATTGGAATCTTATGTCGTAATGATCGTATCGGCGTCGGCCTGTCGTCTAGCGTACCCACAACTTTTCTCGAACAGTACTTGCCCACATGTGTATAAATATTGGCAACAACGTTCGTTTCAATACAAGGACTTTTAGCTCGCATGCAAGGTAAAAAAATGCCGAAACTGTATATAATTTTAGGTTCTGAAATGCTTGAAATACTACCAGAAAAAAAGAAAAATATCATCAACAAAGGCGCATATTACACGTTCAGGATTGCTTTCACAAGTTGAAAATATGTTTCACATAAAATGGAAAAAAGCATTCTTTAATATAGTAAGGGTCTTTACATTGAAAGTATAACTTTTTCTTAAATTGAGAAACTAGGGTCCACATAAGGAAAAAAATAATAATGCAGTTAAGACTAAACTTTATATTCGATGCATATTATTTGAGTAATAATGATTTTAAGTGTTACTTGATTCTAATAGGTGACAAAAATAAAATGAATTACTGTTTCTTTTCATTTTAAATAATTACTGTTGACCAAGGAACTGTGTGCTGAATAAATGTTTTTTTCTTTGATATACTTTGAGAGAAACCTTTTTTAATTTAGCATTTTCACATATTTTCTTCAAATATATTTTTCTGCCACTCACTGATTCACTACATATGTTTCGATAATTACAAAGAAAAATTTTCTAATGAAACGCTAATAAAACACTGGATATAATTTTATAAGTTGAAGGAATATGCTGTTTTACTTTTTCAACTAGGAATTATTATGTTTGGTGTTATACTATTGAACATTTTATTGTTATGTGCATGTTGATGCAAGAATTATTTATCAACTTCCTTTGTATATGAAATGTTATTTTGTTAACAGTATAATCTAATAATATAGTCTATATTTTTATGTTTTCTACTTATTCTATTTTATTTAATATAATTCATATTTTGGCATGAGTGATGTTTTATTTTACTACCTATTAAATAATAAAATACTTGTCTGATGTTACTTGCTTGTATTTGTATAAATAAATACTTTTAGTTTCATTTACTTGAACCAACCATATTTATATTTGGTTAAAGTAATTTGATACTAATAATAAATATATCATAAATCCAAATTTAAAACCCGCCAAAATACTTCAACGACACTGCGACCTTAGTAGTAACTAAAAATTTAATCGTGAAATGTTTGAGGAGTGGCCTATCTATTAAGTACAAGTGTTCTGTGGGTACATCAGATTTCTTATCTTCTTCTCGTTTCTGCATCGAGCATCGAGAGATAGTAGATGAGAGGGGGGAATGAGGTTGCGTACTTGGTGTCTAATTGTCACAAGCAGCGGTTCCCAAAGAATGGATCGCGAAATATAATTAAAAATTCACGTACAGTTGATAGGGTTGTCATTGGTCGCATTCAGCAGATACAACAGTTGCGCAACTAACTGTTCAGTGATCGGATTCAGATGATGTACGCTCACTTCGAACCTGATGTGGAGCCGTCGACACTTTTTGCGAGCGGAAAAATTCTACTCTCACTCAGTGATCCGCATGCGCATTAACGTATTCCAACACCAACGTAAAACACAATTTTGAAAAAAGTTACTAGAAAAAGTAGATGAACAAATTAAAGCTATTGTACAGAAATAAATATAATATTGAAGTTACCCGAGTATTTTAATTGGAACTGGAAAAACCTGCCCTTACACTAAAAACTACGCCGAAACTTAATGCAGAAAACAATTTATTATTATTGTTTATTCGGTACCAAATGGAAAGTAATCACATAAACGAGAACCGACAGGACCTGTCCAGCCAACACTTAATTGTCAAGTCAACAGTTGGAGCGGGAACGGTCCCCGATCCGTCTGCTGAATGTGGCCACTGCTTCACAATAAAAATATATACGCTTATACAGACTGATCCATGAAACACTGGCATAAAGAAGATGTATTTTTTAAACTGAACACCACCCCACCCTTCAAATTTGGAAAAAATAGAAATATTTTTCGATTTATATGATTAAAGTTAAAAAGTGACATTTACAGCTGTTTTTTTTTAATTGTCTATAATTCAAGAGTGTCATGATAGGAGACAAAATAATTTGCTATCGCTTACACACATGGTGCAAAACTTGTTCTAATTTATAATGGGTGTTCGCAAAGGTTTTGCATAATGAAGAAATTTTATGCACAAAAAGGTATTTATTTTAAAGGGAACCAATATTTTTTATAGAATCATATTAAGCCCATCAAGAGCCATTTTTTAAGTATGTGCTACATCTGTCTTTGATATTTTAGGAGATATTTAAATTTATTTTAAAATCTTATCCAAGACAAAGTAAATAGAATAACAACCTTATCAACTACATACAGTACGCGAATTTTCAATTATACAGAGAGATCGTAAAAGCTTGACCGTGCCGCTTCATAGTCATGGTGTATTTGCCGCATATATCATATTCTGAATTGTATTTCGTCCGTGCGACATCTATTATTTTACGTATGAACTACTTTCAAGAATTTTTGTTATTGTTTTAATAACTTAAGAAATACATTCAATAACTGAAAATGTCTTTATGAAAAACAATTTAACACCAAAGATTGATATTACATATAACAAATTATTTAATACAAAGATCAATATTGCATATAACATTACATATTTACAAATATTATAAGTTATAATATTTATCTCATTTTGAACATATCTTATAATTTATATCATATGTTCAAAATGCGATACTTCATTTTGTAGACAGATTTGAATCATTTCTTCTATTACACTAGTGACGTCTGTAGTGGAGTCTAAAGACAGTGTTCTTTAAATACCCAAAAAGGAAAAAATATACTGTCCAATTCCTAGAAAACGAGTAATAAGACGGCTGACATATCTTGCAAAAATATCATATTGGAATTAGATTTCTGGCAAGCGAGTATGAAATTAATGTCTACATGAATCAGTAAAATATTTCCACTCTGCATTCGGTAACAGTTCTCCGCAATGAAAATAAACTTCCACAATAAACCTATCTTATTCTTCCGTAAATGGCATTGTTGATTTCAACGCAACTTTAAAATGAAGCAAAAATGATAATGATAATCGTATAAACACAAAAAAAAAATACTTTCAGTAACAACAAAATGTACCTTTCATTGCTTTGTGAAAGAGAGTTTCTATTATTCAATTAAACGCAGTAAATCAAGGGAAAAAGAAACGACAAAAAGATTATAAAACTGATAAATATGTATAAACGACAGAATATTGGATTGATAGCCACTTTAGCGAAGTTATGTATAAACTAAATATTCATACTACAACAATGAACGTGTGGCAAACTCATGCTAAAGTTGATATATCGATGAAGCGGCACGGTCAACCATTTACGATATCTCTATATTAAGCATCAAAGAGTAAATTTACTTCGTCAGATCGTTGATTCACCCTGTATATATAAAAAATATGTATAATGATAAAAAATTCATATTATTGTAATTTAAAATTGACTTCCAAACTAACATAATTTTCCACTTTGGATGTATCTGCGTGGTGTTCTTGTTTTTTTCTATACCGGTAAAATGGGGTGGCTTTATGCCACTTTTTATGGTTTTCAAAGAATTTCGGACAATTATATATAGACACCAAAAATGTTTGTAAAAATTAACGATATACTTTGAACCTTTGGTTACTAAATTGTGTAAAAAAGACTTAGAAATTTTCATTCGTTTTTCTAAAATTATTTATAACAATTGGCACAATTTCCCCCCATAGGATGGGGTGGCTTTGTGCCAGCTACTTGTTTACCGTTTTAGCACAATGCCGCCTATTTACAGGCTGAAAATGTGCCAGGCCCAGGTTCATATTGTAGTGAAACTGTATGGTATGAGTGACATGGCCCAATTTCACCCCAATTAGTTGTATCTCTGGTATTTTTGTGGTACAATCTCGCCCCAAATAGAAGGTTTAATGAACAATTTTTTTTATTTATAAAATATAACAAAAACTAGATATTCTTACAAACCAAAATAAAACAAAAGAACAGCCAATTCTCACATAGAATAGTAACTAATAAAGATAATTAAGCGTATAAACTGAATTTCAAAATAGGTAGTGGCACAAATTCCCCCCTTATATTGTCGGAATCTTATTCAAGGTGACACACCCAGGTTATTTTGCACTACTCGACCACTGCGTATTCTTTAAAAGATAACCTATATAACACCTAATTACGTGTGAACTTTGAAACGGTCATTATTAAAACACTTTAGGCAAGCTAGGAGAAAGTATGCGATAAAACGAAAATTTTGCAAAATCTCACCAACTTAATAACTTGACGGAACAGAAATGGAGGGTATTGCATACACAAACCATACATTTCATTCTATTCGCCTCTAATATGGGTATTCTTGAACAAGAGTTCGGGGCGGTAGGTGAATCGATGTGCCGATCTGGTGCGAATATACACGATCAACACGTAGCGGCACAATCACGCCCCGGCTGGCACAAAGTCACCCCATTTTACGGCAAATAAAATTGGATATGATAAAAAAGGGACCGCAAACAAAATTCTTACCAAAAAGGGGGTCGTGCTTTGAAAAAGTTAGGAGAACACTCTTCTATATAAGAAAAAACTGTTTGCTTGTTTTCTATTAATCACATGAATATAATATATTCACAATATCAAACAAAGTTGACATTTCAATTAACCTGTTTCAACAGGACATAGGTAATTCAAGAAAATGAATTTATGCATAATATAAAAAGAAATAGATAACGTATTATGGTTTAAATCTTTACTTCGATTTTATATTATAACAAACGGTGGATTTTTCTTGAAAATTATATAATATAATTTTGACTTCTATAACATGGACGCCAGTAGATTATATATAGTATTATCAATTTTTATAAAATCAAATCACAATAGATTCTATGTAATACTTGATCAACTAAAATACGTCCACGTGTGGTATGTATCATGGAAGTGACACAGCAACAAATTCACCTCAATTGTATCTAATGGAGTGGTCCTTAATTGAACACAAAAATATTTCTCTTAATCTGTTATTATATTGTTATAAATTTTAATATGGGGCTATTTTTATAAGTATTCTACGTATGTACTTAAGTCATGAGTTTAAGTAGTTTAATCGTAAAGTAAATAAACGGTGAATAAATTACAATAACGTATTGTAATGTGCGAGATCATAATAATGCTTAAATAAATAACGTTAAATATGCTGTAATACGAGACGTTGATTTTATTTGATCGGCTGAACAATTATCAATTTTGATAAAATTTTCGATTATGCTTTTCTTGTACAGTTAACATAACAACTGCAATATTATTATTTACATTAATTTTATTATTATTTATAGACGATTAGATCTACTTTATAGAGTGATGACCATAGAGGCAAAATCAGTCATTTTGTGAGACCTATCAAATGAAATAAATAACGTATAACTTCATAACTTCTTCAGTTTGCCATAAACCTAGAAATTTGGAATTTGGCATAGGGCTATAATTCATCATTGCGATTCTAAATATTTTCAACATGGAGGTCTTTCCAGAAATACCGGATGCTGAGATCATCTTTGATATTTTAAATGGCACCCTACTATTTTTTTTTGAATTCACCTCTTAATTCTGTATACAATGGATTCAGGTTGTAAATATCTATCTGTCATAATGTTTGACATATGACAATCATCTGTCAAACAAATGCAAGGGTTCTGTAGAAAATTAATGACTCTCAAATCATTTGAGAGTCATTAATTTTAAGTTCAGGGACGTTTATTAAGCTAAATTGATAAGTTTCCATGGCTTGCTGCGATATATGTGGATATAAAAGAAGAAGAGCTACCACAGATGCCCAAAAAAAATACCTCAACTTCCGGTTTTTTCGAAAATATCTCCATGTTGAAAATATTTTGCTTAGAATCGCTATATGGTGAATTATAGCCCTATGCTATTGATGGCAATCTGAAAATTTCTTAAAAGAATCACCTTGTATAAATACAAATAATATTTTTAATTTCAGAGGCAAGTGTTAAGTAACGACAAAATTAATAACACATGTTTTGTATATTAGCTTTGTTGGCAGAATTCCAAATCACATCCATGTACGACTAAAATGTAATGATTATTAGATTAATTAATTATGAACTTATCATTATTGTGAATGAGAAACATTAAATAAGTGGAATACTGGGATGCATTAGAGAACATTTTGCATTCACGATTGCTGTGTGACAATAACAGAATCATTCAGCAAAGTGAAGGAAGAACCCCAAAATATACATAAATACAACGATAAGATATCATTAGCGTTTTGAAGAGTGGATGAAACGTCAGATTACTTTGTCAAAAGCAAATCAAAGTATATTCTATTTCTAACACACATTTCCATGTGGTAGATTAACTAAATATATACCGTGCCTTCAAATACTTTCCTCAATAAAGATGGCAATGTTTTTTTTTAATGATTGGTGACAGTGCATAATTTTGATAGTTCGGTTATGCCATCTAAATAATAATAGGCGTCTATAATTTAAATTTAAGTATGACAACTGTCAGAATTTGAAGTTTTCAAAAGCTTAGCATGTACACCAACATTGAGTACTTAAGGGTCCTCGCTAGTGAATGGGAAATGTAATATTGGTTGCATAGCACATAATTTAATGAGCCAAGGATGTCCGAGTACTTTTACACATAGGGAACATATAATAAATATTTGAAATAATAACTCAATATCTAAGCGAATAAAAATTCATTTCTGACCAACTATTTACACATTTGCAACTGCGGGAAATATTTATAGCAGCATTGTAATCTGGGTTGCCTAATTTTAATTTATTTTATATAATTTTAAACAAAGTAAAGAATAGTTGAACGAAAAATAAGTGCACAGCCGGGTAGCTTTCTATACAATTTATAACGTGAACCCAAGCAAACAAATCTCCTCCGAAGGATTTTTGAGAAAACTGGTTTTTAATATTTTGACATATTAATTAATTTTCTGTAATACGATAATTTTTTTCTAAATTTGGTTCTTCAGCCGGGTAGATTAGTAAATTCTTCATAAGTTGACGTTGAAAGGTTTTCTCCATCTTTAAAATCAACAAAAATATCTGGATTCTTAAATCTGCTATTTTGCCATTGTTGACAGATCCACTAGCGAGGACCCTTAAAGAACTTGAAAAACAGCCTACTCTAATGAGGAAAATATTTGAAGGCACGGTACAGTGAGATCAATCTCAAGTGAAGTGTGGGGGTATCGTAAAAATCCGTACAGTGCTGTCATTGTGTTTCATTTTTTGGTGGTTTAATATCACATTTTACTTGCTATATACAGTAAGTATTACATAACATATCTGTCGGAACCATATGTGCACATTGTTACGCTATACAAAGTGTTCTCAATGTTACCAATTAGTCAATGTTGCCAACTTAAAAATTTAGGCCACACAACCTTCGCTTCAGATTGATCACATTGTAGGACGACGCATGTTTGCACATTAATGTATGTAGAATATTAGAAGTATATGTTTGAGATAAATAAAATTGTGCAATATACTTTGCTTTTTCAATAAATAATACCTATTTAGAATCAATATATCTGAAAAGAACTTTCTCTCTAGTGTCTCTAATTGATTTACGCCACCGCCATTTGCATTTTTGGTTACAATTTCCTTCGCTGCTTGAATTCCAATTAATTGTCAAATTTAACATTAGAATCCCATAAGCCTAGTTTAAAGTTTTTTTTTAGCAGTGATTTTAGAAATTATCGACATAAATTAATCAACCTTAACAGAATATGAATACGAATTTACAGGTTATTTGGCAATGGTATATAGTTGTTTAGCATGATTATATGACTATAAAATGATATTGATTTTGTAAATTACATATTTCGGCACGACTCTGGTGGTGGAATAAATGAAGTTGCCGATTTAATAACATGAAACTTTCTAAATCGCAATATGTACGTAAATTACACACACCGATGTGGTTTCAACAAATTAATTATTTTATAGAGCAACAATGAGTTTCATGTGAACACACCTCGTTTTTATGTTTAGTCGATTATTACGAAATTGCGTTTCTCGTCTAAAAAACACATCTTTTATTCAAAAACTTATTCACATTTGTCACTTATGCAAAGCATAGGTATGTAAAACACCTCGTTCTTTAAAAACTATTTACTTATTATTTAGATTTTATGTTTTGGTATCTATAAATAAACACTTTTCTTTTCGGTTGAGATTATCTTCAACTCTTAATTTTTTTAGTAGTCGGGCAGTGAACTGTAATATACGCAAAAGTACTTTAACGATATTGGTTTTTTTTATATTCTACATGACAAAAAGAGGGAATTACCCAGTAAAATCATATAATGTAACAATGTTTACTACATTGGGAATAATATATAAAAGTATCAAGGTAACAATAAATCTGTTTTTTGTTTGCCAGACTAGGGAAAAAGTTAGTTTTCTTTTTTTAATTTTAGAACACTGTAATACGTTCTTCCATAGTAACAGTCTACAGTAGTGAATTAGAGAATTAAAGTGTGAAGGATTGGTAGATGACCAAATTATCGGCGGCTTAGTGATTTTGAAAGGGGTTTCGACTCCTACTTTAGCCTCGCCGAATTTTGAGTAAATAAACAATCAAGTACATCATACACTACAAACAAGGACCGAAGACATCAGGATAGACCAGAGATCGCGTAGCATTGGTGACAATGACGACTAAATAAAGAAGCTAAAAGCTCAGACTGTTCAAATCACACAAAAATCATAAACTTCCCTTGTCTGTTTGAGTTATTCGTTTCTGGAAAGATTGATCGCACAAAGATGGCAAAGTAAGAGATGAACGACCGAGATTACTTACGTTTAGTGATGGGAGTACCTCAAGGTACGTAACCAAATGGTCCATTGGCTTTTATGTCTTTGTGACAGTTGTGACAGGCAAAACCAGTACCTACATTAAGCAGGAGTGACCACTACAACAGTACTTCAAACAGGAAAAGTTAATGCACGATTCAGCTTTTAGTGGAAAAAGAAAGATTCGTAATACGACCTCTACACGTCAAATTAGGGCTAATGAAAAACTTTGTTAAGGCACTGAAGCATGAACGCGTTTTAAATATCTTCACGAATACTGCCCAAAAATAACAGAAGGAAAATTGAAAGGTGGTATTTTGTTGTTGCTAGATACGAGAAATAGGAAGTCAGAAAAAAACAGAAACCAAATTAGAAGCAGATGAGAAAAATGCGGTATAAGTTTTTTGGGACAACAAAAAAAATCAGTAATGGACGCTTTCCATATTGCCACCGGTGTCAGACAAGGGCATGCATCATCATCCATACTGTTTTACCTGTGTGCGGATGATATCGCAATAATAAGTCGAAACAAAACTGCATTGAAAGATGCACTAGACCAAGAACAAGAGTAAAAAGTAAAAAAAAGAGGTCTTCTGATTAACGCAAGCAAAACTAAATATATGGAAATACGGAGAACATCGAGAAACGAAGAGCCCGTAAACCACAAAAACTATAGCCTTTAATAGTTCAAAGTTGAAAATCTATAAAACCATCATAAGACCTGTTATAACATGGACGATAATAAAACAAAATGAGCAAGACCAAGAATATTTGAAGGTAAAATACTGGGAAAAATATTTGGGCAAGTGTAGAACGGAGATGGAACATGCAGGAATAGAACGAATCATGAACCCAACAATTTTATAGAAAACGCATCAAAAGATTTACAAGAAACCGGCGAATGGATTGGCACGACCATGTGACGAGAATGAATGGCCAAAAAATGACCAAAAAAGTGCTATAATAGAAAACCGGTTTGAAAGAGGATTAGAGCTGGGTCGAGAAAAAGATGGGTACATGATGCCGAAGAGGACCTGAGAGATAAGGCATGAAAGGATGGAAGAGAATAGTTTGAGAGAGGATAGAATGCGGGGCTATTGCTGAAAAGGCTAAAATCCACGATGAGTTGTGAAGGCATCCAAAGGAGAAGAGTAATGGACACGGACATGCATTTCATTTGGACTTTTGCCCGGAAATTATGAGACATTTTGGTAATGGATAAGCGATACTAGAGAAAATGGAATCCTGTAATATTAGCAGATTACTGTTAGACGATAAGAAGGAAGGTTGTGGATGTTGTTTGTAAGAACCAGAATTTCAAATACACGAGGGAAAGTTTTTATTTATCCACCTGCAACATTGATACATTTTTCAGATCTTTCAATTAGCTTGTGTATGCCTTCATAAAAAAATGTTTTATCTTTGCCTGAACAATACGCCAAATCTGCTTCCTTTACGTCTCTCCTAACTCTCTTCCCACGCAGTTTTTTTCATTTTAGGGAACAGGTAAAAATCGCTAGAAGCAAGATCTAGACTATAAGATGAGTGATTCAAAACATCGAAGCCCATTTTATGCAAGGCAGTCAGCACAACACGACTCGTGTGAAAGCATTGTCGTGCAGGAGCGGGACACCTTTCGTCAATTTTCCCTTTCCTTTTTCTTAAATTACCTCTTTTAACTGTTCCAGGATTGACGCATAGTATTCTCCAGTTATGGAAATGGAATCCCAAAAAAGCAGTCGCCATGACTTTTCCGACTACTGACGCTTTTGTGTTAAAACTTTATATTTATATTAATAATAAGTTACTGAACACGTTACGAACGAAACAGCTTTCCCACTATCATCCAACCCCTTCATCCCTCAAACTTAAAAATGCTCCCGCGTACATTAAAGTATGTTATAAACAGAAAATCTTTTCATTAAAATTTAGACAAAATTAGATTTTTTATTAAAATAAATGTTTTTATCGCCAACCGTCAATAAAGCGATGCATTTTGATTGATAATATTGCCACCGACTTAGACGTGGAATTTTGCGAGGCAAGCATTGTTAACACTAATGTATCTGATCACTTCGGGCAGATGATCTTGTGTTCTTTTTCAGATGCCGAATCTGCTTCCCCTCCTGTTCCTAGGAGATTTTTTAATAAAACTTCATTGTCTCGCTTTTCTGAGTTGATGTCTAACGAATCTTGGCCGGATCTTTTGAGAGATGAATCTCTAGATTTAAACTTTTCTTATTTTATGAACAAATTTTTACATTACTTTCACAGCGCTTTTCCAGTCCGTAATGTTTCTACCTGGGGGAGATGCAAGTCATGGGTTACTCCCGGTGTGAGGTCGGCATCTGAAAATATACGTCTCGCGCATAGAATGAATAGGGAGGGTCTGCTTGGTGGGGAGCAATATAAGTGTTTGAAGCGTTCTTATGATGCTATTGTTCAAAGGGCCAAAAAGGATTTCAATGACAATTTAATAGCTACTTCATCAAATAAGTCAAAGACGGTTTGGAACATAATTAATAATGAGATATCTGGTAGTAATAAGCAGGAAAATATCATAATTAAAAACGGCAATGACGATGTAATTGTTGATTCCAATGAATTGTGTAGTCTTTTTAGTGAGCACTTTTCTTCTGTTGCGCATGATAGGGGTGTTTCGAATGAACTATCCTGCAGCCTGGATTCCTCTGTCATGAGTAATATGCAGAGTATGTTTATTTATCCAACTGACGAATATGAGGTAAATGACATTATTGTCTCTATTTCCTGCAAATCTTCTTCAGGTATTGATGAGATCCCATGCAATGTTTTAAGGTGTGTTGCACATATGATTTCCCCACCTTTGGCCACTCTAATTAATAAATCATTTCAAGTAGGTATTTTTCCTGAGGCATTGAAGATTGCTAAAGTTGTACCAGTTTTTAAGAAGGGGGACAGACAAGTTCTGACTAACTATCGCCCGATATCCGTCATATCCTGTTTTGCTAAAATATTTGAAAAGATTATGTACTCGAGATTGACTAGGTTTCTGGAGAGTAATTCGTTACTGTCTACTAGCCAGTTCGGTTTTACAGGTTCCGCTTCTACCTGTGACGCCCTTTTTAAAGCCTTTAACCGTGTTTATAAATT
Source organism: Amphimallon solstitiale (assembly GCA_963170755.1). Taxonomy (NCBI): domain Eukaryota; kingdom Metazoa; phylum Arthropoda; class Insecta; order Coleoptera; family Scarabaeidae; genus Amphimallon; species Amphimallon solstitiale. The sequence continues at coordinate 67,600,934 of OY720680.1, forward strand.
ATTGGATGAGGGGCAGGTCGTGGCTGGATTGTTCTTTGACTTAAGCCAGGCCTTCGATAGAGTGAATCATGATTTGCTTTTGTTGAAGTTGTCACTCTATGGGGTGAATGGCGTTGCTCTTCAATGGTTTCAATCTTATTTAAATAATCGAAAACAGATCGTTAAGATAAATAATTTTAATTCGTCAGCATGTTCGTCACCATCAAATATTGTACAGGGAGTTCCACAGGGATCAGTTTTGGGTCCGCTGTTGTTTTTGGTCTATGTTAATGATCTGCATACTGGCTTTAATATCAACGACATTTATCAATTTGCGGATGACACAACTGTTTTAATATCGGGTAATAACGTTGATGAAACAACGGACATTGGCAATATTTACACTAATAACATGTTGGAGTGGTGTGGTTGTAATGGATTAAAGTTAAACCACTCGAAAACTAACCTTATATCATTTTCATCTTCTAGACGTGAGCCTGACCACTCATTGTTGGTAAGGCTGAATTCAAAGTCTATACCTAATGGATCCAGTACTAAATTTCTGGGTTGTACTATTGATAACTTGTTAACGTGGGAATGCCACATAGCCTCTCTTTGTTCGAAGCTGTGTTCGTTGAATTATGCGATTTATAAACTGAAAGCGTGTGTTGATACTGAAGTATTACTTACATTCTATCATGCACATGTGTTGTCTCGATTAAGATATGGCATAATCTTCTGGGGCATGTCTGCCTTTTCTACTCGATGTTTTGTCCTACAGAAGCGGATACTGAGAACGATATTTTCACTGAATAGAACTGATTCCTGTGCACCGATATTTAAGCGGAATAACCTTTTGTCTTTGCCGTCATTATTCTTGTATGAGTGTGCAATGTATGTTTTTAATCATCGTGCTCAGTTTGTACGGAATGGGGATATAAATACGTATTACAACACAAGAAATACTAATGCTTTGAGTGTTCCCCTACACAGACTATCACTGTATGAGAAAAGCCCAGAGTACATATGTATTAAAGTATTTAATAAGCTGCCAGCTAGTATAACGGGTATTGCTAGTGTTAGGTTGTTTCGGTTGACACTTAAAAGATTTCTAATAAACAGTTGTGTTTATAGTGTCAGGGATTTTCTTGTTGGTGTCTGAGTTGGTGGCATTGTTGTTGTCCATTATATTATTTTTTACTTGTATATTGTGATTTATGTTATACATTATTCTTTACTTGTATATTTTTGACAATGGCCCATATCTTATGATCAGTGGCAAATAAAGTATATTATTATTATTATTATTATTATTATTACCATAGTGTTTTCGGAGGTAAAAAAACACTTTATCGTACTGTAAAATAAAGTATTTTACCTGCCGCTAATATCTGTCAACCCAGACATGGTTGTATGACATTAAACATAAATCGTTTGTTGCTGTCAGAAAATGTCATATGTCATTATATATTTACTTTTTAAATTAAAAATGTTTGTGGCTGGCGATAAAATTTTGTATGCACCACGTCAGTAAAGTGCCTTTATCGAACGCGTCTGTTATTCGCCTCGCTCGCTTGGCTCATAAATCAGACTCGTCTAATAACATTTTTTGAATTTAGTCCAATTGTAAACTTTATAATTCCGATGGAATTTACAACGAACAGTAATTAACGTGGGCAAACCTTAATGAAATCATTATTGTTTTTTTTTTAAATTTACAAATGATAAATAACAATATAAAAAGTATTGTTGGAATTTAACATAGCCTAAAAATAAATTTTTAACGAGCCATTAAATTACCATTTGTTTGTGAAAGCATTTCTTAATTTAATTTACTATTTATCAGGGTTCGGCAATTTATTCATAAACAACTGTTCGAAAATAAAAATTGCGTTCGATCAAAACAAAACAAAAGGAAAACGAGTTCTTTTAAATACTAAAACTTCATTATCGGAATTATTTAATCAATGAAAAATGCTGGTTTTCAACAACAGAGAAAATATGTGGTACTTAAAGATAATTTATAATAATAAAATATTAAATTTACTTACAGCGTAATTAAGGCCACTTAGATCTGCATCTCCATTTTGCAACCATTCATAAAATTCCATGGCATTATCAGTAGGATCACCTTCACCGTAGGTGGCCATGCAGAAAACAGCCAAAGATTTGGGTATTTGTTTCAAACTGACTAGTTCCTCCTAAAGAACAGTAAAGAAGAATATGTATACATATAACAATTTCTTTTCGTTGCGTAGCGACTGTCAATGAACATAAATAAACAATATAGAAATTAAAACGTGTCCAATTATCGTTGTTAATTAATTAAAACATTAAAAAAGTAACAAACTATTAATAAAACTAGAAACTATACAGGGTGTTTAAAAAAGTTGCGGCAATATTAAAGGGGTTGATTGTCCAGGTCATTTTATACAAAAAAGTTTATAATAAACAAGGTCCGCAAACGCTTCGTTACCGATCTACAGCGTGTTGAAGTTTAATTAAAAGAAACAGTAAAAATTAGATTTCTCCAAGACGGCATTAAAGATCATAATGAAATTTTAGGCGTGTTATTTTTCAAGAAAAAAATAGGACGCCGCTGATTTCTCTAAAAATAAAAATATGTTTCTATTCTTTGTTCAATTGTGAAGAAATTTTTGTTTAAATAACAAGGGTTTTATTTAAGGGCAAAAACAAATATTTTACCATACCAACAATTTTAGCAAGCAAAAATTACAATAACTGTGCAAAGTGACCACCTCGAGCTCGGATGCAAGAATCCAATCTTCTCCTCATCGACTGGCGAACTCTCTCAAAAACAACAGGATCGGTTTCAATTGAGTTGCACCCATCAACGATTCGATTTCTTAAGTCTTCTACGTTTTCCAATGGAGTAGCGTACACCAATGACTTCAAATGGCCCCACAGGAAAAAATCCAGGGGATTTAATTCCGGGGATCGTGCAGGCCATAAGTGTGGTCCACCTCGGCCAATCCAGCGATTTCCGTATGCTTGTGTTAAGAAATCACGAGTTACTTGACTAAAGTGGGCTGGTGCGCCATCGTGCATATACCACATTGCATCTCTAATTGCTAATGGTACGTCCTCCAGAAATCCAGGGAGCGTGTTTTCCAAAAAGTTGGGATACACCTCTCCGGTTAGTCTCCTTGGTAAAAATACCGGTCCAATTAGGCAGTCACCCACAATCCCAAGCCAATCGTTCAAAGAAAACTGATGTTGAAAACGATTTTCAACAATTTCATGTGGATTTTCGTCACACCATACATGGTTATTATGGAAATTGCGTATTGCATTTCTTGAAAAATTCGCTTCATCGGTGAACAGAATCAACATCAGGAATTGAGGGATTTGAACCATTTTCTGCAAAAGCCATTGACAGAATGCAATGCGAGGAGGAAAATCAGCAGGAAGTAATGCTTGAACGGGTTGTATATGGAATGGGTACAACAAATTTTCCTTCAGAATGTGCCAAATAGTCCCATTACTTACATCCAAAGCGTCAGCAATTTTTCGAGTAGAAGTACCTCGATCTTCTTCAATCATGTCTAGCACATCCTCTTCCAGCTCTACCGTTCTTGCTGTCCTTGGCCTTCCTGCTCCTCCATTTCGTCTTAATGTGCCTGTTTCATAAAGACGCCGATGAATACTTTCGAAAGTTTTTCTATCAGGAGCAATACGGCCAGAAAATCTTTCAGTATACAACCGCCTAGCTTCTAATGCATTTCCATCAGCAAGTCCATAAATGTAGTGCATGTCGGTCATCTCTGCATTTGTATAGCGATTCATGATAAGGAAATTCAACAAATTGGACACATACAAAATTATTAATCATATGTCATTCAATATGTCAGTGAATAAAACAGGACTGTTTAAAAATATTTTTTTTCTGTGACGGGAAAAAAAGTTGACATTTTATCCTTCTTGACAGGTAATAAAATGTCACTTTATCAACCCGGGAAAAAAGTACTCACTTTTTTCCCGGGGAAAAAAGTGCTCACTTTTTGCCCGCTTAAATTGAGAGATATTTGATTACTTTACAGTTTTCCATTAGCAACGCAGGTGTAATGTCACTTGAAATGTCACATCGATTGATTTTCTGACTTCAATATATAGTATTTACGTGATTTTTTCAATATTAAATCGTCGTTTTTCCCATCACAGAAAAAAATAGTGTATTATACACGGGAAAAAAATTAGATTTTAGCTCTCGGTAATTTATCTCACTCCGCTTCGCGTCGTGAGATAAACCTTACCTCGAGCTAAAATCTAATACTTTTTTCCCTTGTATAATAAATAACTATTGTAAGCATGATAAATGTACATGCACTAAAATGTGTTTTTTTTTTTACTAAAAAACGTTACGTCGTACGATAAAAAGTTAAGAGAGCTTTTTTCTTCACAATTGAACAAAGAATAGAAACATATTTTTATTTTTAGAGAAATCAGCGGCGTCCTATTTTTTTCTTGAAAAATAACACGCCTAAAATTTCATTATGATCTTTAATGCCGTATTGGAGAAATCTAATTTTTACTGTTTCTTTTAATTAAACTTCAACACGCTGTAGATCGGTAACGAAGCGCTTGCGGACCTTGTTTATTATAAACTTTTTTGTATAAAATGACCTGGAAAATCAACCCCTTTAATATTGCCGCATCTTTTTTAAACACCCTAAATAAATAAATAAATTTTACAGTTCGTTAATATTTTAATGTTTCAATTAAAATATTAATGAACTATTAAAGAAACTGTAAAATATATTTATTTATTTTATAGTTTTATTAATAGTTCGTTTATATTTTAATGTTTTACGTAATTGACAAATTATTAAAAAATTATGGTTGTAATATTTAGAAGTAGGCTGAGTAATGTTTCACTTATGAAATTGACTGAGATTTTGGAAACGAAAATGAAAAGTGTCACATGGATGTTAAAACTAACATCAAGCAGTAAATAATTACTGTGACTTACATATATACCTTTATACGTAAAACGTATATGTATATATGCATGTGTATGTATGCAAGAGATTTTGGAAGTTTATCTACCAAAAAAATAAATACTCAAAAATGATTCAAGAATTAAAAATTGCGATGCAAATTTTGGTTTAAACACTTATTTATTAGCTATTAGTTGAAACTTAAAGGTCTGAAGCTAGAACTGGGAAAAATTTGCTACTGCAAAATTATTCGAAAAATAAATTGTAGCTATTGTAGGGGGTTCATAAGATAAAATTTACCATATCACATTCTTCTGGGTCTGCTACCATTCCTTTCATGCTATATCTGAGACCTTCCTTCGCTAATCGTCCAGCGAATTCTTCACCCGTTCCCGTTTGACTGCCATAAAACACTACTAAACTTCTACCCGAAGATTTCAATTTTTTTATGAAAGAGTTGTCTGTGGATGACTGCAGAGGTATAGAGGTTGGTCTAAGGAAAAAATAATGTTAATAATAATTTAAATACAAGCTATGATACCGTCAGAGAAAGCATCCCTTATTTTACATTATTATTTATTAGTTGTTTTGATAACATACATACAGATGGAATTTATATACAGTTGAAACTTGGGCGTCCGCTGACACTTGTCATTAATCTGTTAAATTAACCCCACGGGGAGAGACAACAGGCAACTAAGAGTATTTGTTGTCGTAAAAAAAGTATAGTATGAAACTCGTTTATCGCTCGTTTTATTAAACACTCACTCCGCTACGCTTCGCTCGAAATTAATAAAGCTCATTACTAAAATGAGGCTTATAGTCGATATATACTACAATATTATGCACTTATTTACTACTACAATTAAGAAACCTTAGAACCGTTATCATTCCAAAGAGACGTGTATACCATCAAAACAGTTCACTAAACGTGGTTGATGGAACATCAAAATCTGTAGACAAACGTAGTCAGATAATTTTAAAGATGGCACCATAAAGTAATATTCATATAGTTAAAGCTTTTCTTTATATAATAATAAAATGAGGGATGCTTTTAATAATAAATTTTCAATTTATTTGTTATATTTAAAAAATGGTGTTTTAGTCAAGTCTGATAAGCTGACAATATAGGTTCAAGTTGTTAGAGCATATTAGATTAAGGATATGTTGTTAGTATGAGATGCAAGCAAGCAGATAAGCAAATATGACAAGTTAATGTTAGTAATAATTATTATAAATGTTATACCATAGGTCCCTGGTTATTTTTACCCTACAAATGCAATAAATATTTTTTGTTATATGAATACGGTCTCATTTGGTACATACCTTTTCCTCCTAAAAGGCATCCTTGTTTTTTTAGTTCTGCTTATTTCTCGTTAAAATGAAAATTTAGAAAATTATTTACATAAATACATATAATGCCAAAAGAATAAAAATTTCAAATGTAATTTATTAGAGAATAGATTTTAAAGCCATGTAAAACAACAACAACCACTCTGTAAGACTGTAAGATGAATCGATGATAACACTTGGTGTTGCGCAATTTGTGTTCATTATAAAAATTAAAATAGACTAGATATAAAAAAAAGTTAATCAATATTACTGGATTTATATCGATTGTTAAGTTAATTTTTATTACCTGATATGTATTCAACTAGAATCGGAAAAGTGCACCTTGAAGTTGTGCACAGCTTGTAGTTTATTTATGAGATTATGGGTAATTACGAAGGAGCGTTTTAAAGCTCGCGACATGGATGGGTTCGATGATAGTGGGAGAGCGCTTTCGTGTCGTACCTTCTTCAGTGACTCATTATTAGTATAAATATAAAGTTTTAACACAATCGCGCCAGTAGTCTTTAAGCTATCGTCGACTAAACAAATTAATCGGGAAGAAAGTGTGAAATATGGAAAGTATCAATTATCGCCTCGTTATCAAGTTCCTCACAAAACAAGGAAAGTCTGTTCATATCATTACTGAAAGGGATGTCATCGATTTATGGGGATTCTTGCCGGGGAAAAACTATGGTTTTCAAGGGGCACAGTCGCTTTAAGCAAGGTAGAGAAGACTTGATGACGACCCACGACCGGGTGCTGGAGTAAAGAAGACAAAACTTGCAGGAATGACTGGAATATCTAATACAACCATTTTAAAAACTCTTCATGATCATCTCGGCATTACTAAAGTCAGCGCAAGATGGGTAGCGAGGATGCTCACGCTGCCGCAAAAACAAAGGCGCGTGAATTGTTCCCGTGGGTTTCTTCTTCTTGGACCCACGTAATGAAGGCAGGGATGATGTATTGAGTCAAATAGTTACTGGGGATGAAATAAGGGTTAATTATGATGTACCTGAATCCAAGCTAGACTCCATGTGGTGACATAAAAAGGCACACCACCACCCCAGAAGTTTAAGGTATCAGTTGGCCAGAAAACCTATACCTACTATTTTTGGGACTCAGAAGGAATTCTGTTAATTGATTAGAAAGATATAAAGGCATTTCCATAGATGGAGATTACTATGCTTCAATCCTGGAGAGATTAAAAGAAATGATTTATGGGTAGAAAGGGAAAATTCCTGTACGACAATACTCCCATCCACAAGACGGCTGCCCTGCATAATGTAGACTTCGACATTTTAAATTACCCACTTTATTAGTCCAGACCTGGCTCATAGTGATTTTTACCTGTTCACTAAAATGAAAAGGTGAATACATTGAAAAAGAAGAATAACGTTGAATTTTTATTTTCTTTCCATTTTCGCGAATTTAAAAATGCTCCTTCGTAAAGCGCCAAATTGTTTCAGTTATTGACCTTTGTTATTCTGAGTTCACGATGACGAAGTGCAAGACCATTATTTTCTATTGCATCTCGTTGAACAGTATTGTTATCAATGAACAATGCACACTCAATATTTTTCAAAAGAGAGGTCAGCGCAGTTTGTCAAAAATTTATATATTAATATTTATCAGTTAGAAGGAGATAGTTTATTAAAATATGCATAATGCATATGTGACATGGATTTCAACCGTATATTGCGGATACAAAGCAAAGCGGTGCTAATAATTAAAATGATTGAATGAGACAAGCATTAATTGGCGGCAATAGTAAAAAGCAGAAAATGCCATCTTAAGACTACATTATGCATCAGATATAAAGCGAAAATGCAAGCTAATATATTCTCCAATAATTTACATTTTGTGCAAATCACATATTATCCACATAGTTAAACAAAATGACTTATTCATTATTTAAATTTAGTACCTTTATATTCTTAATAGATTTTGCCAGAGAAATATAAATACTTAGCGAGTGCATGTATTATTGTATATACACTGTGGTGATCAAGTTTGGAGCAAAATTCATAAAAGCATTCATTTTCTAATGTATTTAAGAAAATCGCTCGAACAGGTCAATTTTTGTTTTTAAAATGCCGTCTTTTGACGAAATTTATTTTGAATGACATCATTGGTTTTTACATAATGACGTCATCATCAACGTCATCATCATTTTTTTAAATGACAAACCCCACTATTTTTAATAGATCTTCTTACTGCTAAAACGGTGATGTACAAAAATTGGTACCTTACATAACAATTTTTTTAAATAAATGACACATTTATTCACAACTTTCATAGTTACAATTTAATAAACGTAATAATAAAAAAAACATATTTAACAATGTAATCAACAGAACTTAACGCAAATGTTCAAAATGCCCCCTCCATCTATTTGGTATTGACCAGCATGACAGTAATCACTTTCTATACTGCGCTCAATAATATCTGGCCTAATTTGTTGCATTGCATCAAGAATTCTCTGCTGCAAATCTTCCAAGTTGTTGGGTCTATTGAAATAAACTTTTGATTTTAAGTAACCCCATAGATAAAAATCTAAGGGCGTTAGGTTGGAGAATTATTTTCGTCAACTGCTTGAAAGAAACACTACACATTATTGGGCAGTTTGAAACAGGGGCTGAAACAAAAGGTGACCAAGATTGGCACAGAAAGAATTTTTTTTTCGCCAAGACAATTGTACGAATTAAGAATTTAATTGGTTTTCCGTTCTGATTTGGCTTCATTGGATTTCTTTTAGCTCACACACTTAAACATTTAACTTGAATAGAAGAATATTCAAGGAAATAATAACCGCATCACTGTCATTAATGCATATTCTCTAGACTTTCACAAACATATTACTAAATAAAATTATTTTATTCCAAAAAACCTATGTGTAATTATCCTCATATTTTATAGGCATACTTATAATTTTATAGTTAAAGTGATTTTAAATTATTGCTCAATAAATGTGGACTACAATTAACCTACCATGTGTGTATGATCAAAATGCAACTTGATTGTTTTACTATATATACATTTTATGACACAGGGCCTGATTATGTTCTGTTATTTTAAGAAAGATAAAACGTAAATAGTAAGTGAATCTTTGAGAAGTGAAATACAATTGCAGTCTCTTAATACTAGTGATATAATGAGACTGTAGTAAAGACACTAGAAGATTCCATATTACATACACCTGAGAACACAGACTGAGAGATTTTATTTTAAGCAGATGGAGAAATTATTACAGAAAGTGAAATTAACTATAAAACATGTTGTGATGCAACAAAACGAAAAAACGTTAATAAACCATATGTCATAATTCGTAAAGTGACAATAAAATAAAGCATACCCAAGAAGTAGAAAGGATAAGGCAATATTGCATGGGAAGTTGAAAATTTTGTTTATTATAAAACGATATTTGAAGAACATTACCACAAAAAAAAACGAAGCTATGCAATGGAAAAATGACACGCAGGAAAAAGCGGAGGTTAATGTAAAAGCAGTGCTTTTGTTTTAATGAAGCAAAAGTAAGTAAATAAAATGTCAATCTTACTGTATTGTGTACGATTTCGTCGGCGGTTCTACTTGTTTCTTTCTGTTTTTGAGTAAATACCATGCTCCTCCTGCTAATAGAGCGACGATCAGCATTATGTCGAGTGTACTGAAGAGAGATTCTGGAGATTCTCCAATTTGTTCGGCACCGACGTCCGCTTCGACTTCCATGGTGGAATACTGTAACCAAATGGATAAAAATTAACATTTTTGTTAATTAAAGTAAAATACAAGTTTTCTACTTAAACACTGTTCATTAATGACAAAATTTTATTATAGATTTTTTTCAGCGTTTTGCCAATTAAGCTACGTTGTAGGGACAAACTTTTATATTCACTTTGAATCGTATAAAAAAAATAATGCAATAAATATATAATAAAAAAATATGTTGGTCTAGATTTTGCAAGCAGTTATAAATTATCTTTTATATACTTATTTTTTACAACGGAAAAACAACAATGAGCGCAGTAACATAATGAGTCAAAGAATTATGAAGCGATATGAATACGATATAGATATTATAAACAAACATTCGACAGTATAAATAAAGACTTACTTTGAAAAGAAATTGAAATGGCACTACCAGCAAAATAATTTGAGTAGCTTGAATGACTAAGTAAAACTCCCAAGCAAATACTTTATCCTCAGAAGCAATATCGTAAAGAGGTAACCACACGTTTTAATCTAGCACTAAAAGAAGTAACGCAAATCACTAGAGTTAATAAAACTCTTGCAACTAGCCCCGCATAATTAATTGCTTACGCAGATGATATAATCTTAAAAGTTAGACTCAAGCTTAAATGAGGACTAGACATTAGCCAGGGCGGGACAAAATTTATGAAATATCACAGGATAAGAATCATTAAGGGAAATAGAAAGATTAAATTCTGCACTGCAATAATTACACCAACAGTATAACATATGCTTCCGAAATAATATACTTGACAAACAAGCAAGAAGAAATATTGAGAGTATTCGAATGGGAGATATTAAGGAAAGAAAACGCCATAAAGGAAACTAATGAAATTTGAGTTAAGAGACCATAATGGAGAACGAAGATATAGAAAAGTTCGAAGGTTGTGTTGTTTTGGTTTACATTAACAAAAGAGAGCCACATAACGGAGATCTATGAAAGGAAGATCACAAGGAGACTAAAAGTTAATTGGTAAAACCAAGTTTATGAAAACATAGCTAAATTAAAGTTGGGAGACTGGACCAATGAAACCAATGAAATCTCACTATCTAATTAAAAAAAGGGCTTATCAATTTATAAAGAATCGAGAAGGCAGAAAGCAGAAATCAAGCGTACTTATTAAAAGTGCAAAAGTATTTAAAATAGCCCAATAAGGAAGGGCAACTTCTTCTGTTGTTAATCTTTAAATGGTCTATAAAATGTAGTCCAGAATAGTCATCACCTTGAAGACCAAAAGATGGTTACGATTCTCTCGATCTTTAAAGAAAAAAATTTTTTTTTAGGAATATTGGATCAGTAGAAGATCTGGATGTTTTCCACAAAGGGTCCAGTTTGTGTAGCCCAGCTTGTGCTTGGACAGCCGAATTGATTCGAGTTGACGAACTTAACTACACACTTGTTTGAGAGAAAAATTTTAAATTTATAGTTCTTTTATCATAAGGTATTGTGATATTGCTATGAACTCTACACCAAAATGAAATAATTATGTTCGTTAATCCAAGTTACCCAGTTAAGAGTCGATCCGGATTAAATTTCTTTTCCGTTGCATCAACAAACATTTAATATAGGTTAGTTAGCAAACTATTGAAGACGTTCTAATTATAATTTTCTGCTTTTAGCACTGATAATTATTCAATTAGACAAATTTTTAATTTTTTTCTAAAAATTACCCACGGTTGAGATTCGAACCCACGACATCACGATTGCTAGTCGGTTGCGCTACCATTACGCTACCGCAGGTGTCCGGGTTACAGTTTTAAATCTTATTGAATTATCTCAAGTAACAGATGGAATTAATGTCGGCATTCCGACGTTTTATACTAATTTTTGAATTACTTTAAAATTAGTTTTTCTCAGTGTTCAAAATTCTAATTATAATTTTCTGCTTTTAGCACTAATAAATATTTAATTAGAAAACTTTTTAATTTTTTTTAAAAATTTCCCGATTGCTAGTCGGTTACGCTACCATTATATTGAAGTAATTAAAGTTTGTGACGCCCGATGCTGTTATTGGTCAATAACTTTTAAACAAGACTTAATTGTAATTCTACATTATTAATAAATATATAATCTCAACAAACAAACTTATATATGATTTTATTTAATTTTCTGTCATACATGACTAAGATTTACAGTGGAAATCTCCATATATCTATACAATATTGAAGTAAGTCGTTTTATTTTAGAGTATCAATATAAAATATGTCATGTAGGGTCAATTTTTTAATGTTAGAGTCTGGTATTTTAATAAGGAATGTCTATGCATAAATTAAAACAATAACATAATACATTTATTAAATAAATTACTATGATTGTGGAATTTGTGTTTTAATTGCGATAATGTTAAATTCAACGTCAACAGTGAAATATTGCAAAATTACAGCCAATTATACTGTCTAGTAAAGATAAGATACCGAAATGTACTATCACTACCACCAGACATGTTAAATAAAACAGAATCATTAAAAATTAAGTATTATTCACAAAAATATGAAACGGTATGAATTACGAATGTGCAACACAATCAAAACACAAATTTTCAATTTGAGGTTAACATGAAATTCAATCGATCCTAGCGTCGAATTTGCTAACCGATGTTAGCTAATTCGTGGTTAGACAAAATCACGGTCAGTGCAACAAAAATACCGCGCGATCATTTAAATTCTAAATTAGAGCAAGCTGTGAAATTAAAATTAAGTTGGTATATAAGTACTAATATACAATTTGAATTGTCAAAGTGACGTTTCAAAATGTTAATTAATCAATAATTGACATTCTGGACAACCTAATAAAAAAAATCCCGCCTGCTATAATTTAGAATTTAAATGATCGCGTGGTACATTTAACCGCGGATTTACTAATCAAGGTTAAATAATACTGCTTTAATAGAGATGGGTGCAACCGAGCATGAAGTACATACGTATGAAATAGAACTATACTATAATGGTTATCGAAGTTTTGGGATTGCATTTTAAGGTTGTTTCTACATACTGGGATAATTTGGGATTGATATTTGTTCGTATATATAATACTCTTGTGACAGAGAAGAATCTGGGGGCAACTGTGTTATTGTGTTATATGTACACAAATCTACATGTTCTCGTCTTTTAAATGACTTTTCAATTAATTAGTCCTATGATTTTTTTTTGTAGAATTCGATACAAGTTTTGAGTAAGAACCTGATTACTGTATGGATATTTTCGTGAGAGGTCAATAACAAATTGATTTTTGAGTAATTTGGTCACTTGACACCAGTTGAGTGTTCGCTGGGCAGGACCGTTCACCTTTATTTGATCACCTTCCATTTGGTACTTTTCACTGCTGCGATATGTTAGAATTATACATATTAAAACGCATAAACAATACTAATAAATTGTTTTTCTGCATTAAGTTTCCGCGTAGTTTTTAGTGTAAGGGTCGGTTTTTCCAACCCCGATTAAAATACTTTTTTAACTCCAATATTTTAATACATTTATTTCTGCACAATACCTTTAATTTACTTATCTTAACTTTTCTAGTAACTTTCTTCAAGATTGTGTGTTACGTTGGTGTCGGAATGCGTTAATGGCGCATGCGGACAGAATACGCTCACTAAGTGAACGTAGAATTTTTCCGCTCGCGAAAATGGCGACCGCTCCACATGTTCAGAGTAAGCGTACATAATCACTGAACAGTTGCGCAACTGTTGTGTCTGCTGAATGCAACCATTACTATAATGTGTTACGTGTAGATATATTTTTATTGTTCAGTATATTTTTTGTAAATATTGTAAATGCTATTTTTGCTCTCTGATGAATATTGTTGGGTCATGTATGTATATATATGTATGTTAAAACTGTTGTGTATATGTAAATTGCAATAAACCAGTTTAATTACTGTTTCGTAACTCCAGACGTTTTAGCAATTAGTTATTGTCAAAATACTCATTGATTAGAACTTATGAGTATAGATACTGAGATCCTTGGTCCATTGTGTGGCAATGTAAGTATAGTAATTAAATATACCTTTGTCTTGCATAATAGTCTATAGTGTAATTATTTAAACAAAAACTTACATTGCCCCTAATTATATAAATAACTTGAAAAAAAATTTCTCTTTTCTCTGTTTATTATAGTATCTGATAAAGAAAAATATTGGGTATAATCCGCTGTAGAGCAATCGCAGACACGTGTTTCTGACTAATTGGCCGTCATCAGTACGGTGTAGCCAAGGAATAAGGTGGGGTAACCTTGGAGATGTAAGCTAAACGGAAGACCATCAGGTGACAGACCTTGGCTACACCGTACTGATGACGACCAATTAGTCAGAAACACGTGTCTGCGGTTTCTCTACAGCGGATTATACCCAATATTTTTCTTTTTCTGATATTTTATGTATCCGCGATAATTTCTTATTCTTTCATTTACAATTCCTGGGTCTCGGATGGCACGCAGGTTGACATTGTCTTCCTCGTTGCGACGTTAGTTGTTGTCCTCAAAACCGAGGGTCTTCTAGCTGAAGCTGCAAATGGTGGTCTGTCACCTGATGGTCTTCCGTTTAGCTTACATCTCCAAGGTTACCCCACCTTATTCCTTGGCTACACCGTACTGATGACGACCAATTAGTCAGAAACACGTGTCTGCGGTTGCTCTACAGCGGATTATACCCAATATTTTTCTTTTTCTGATATATATATATATATAAATATAAAAAGTACTCCTATTTGTTTTAAAATTAAAAGACAGATATAATTCATTTAGTATATATTTTTGCTATTTTTATATCTAACGCTTTTCAAATGTTAACCTACAACCCAGGTAGAATATTATTGTAATATGTGAGCTGTTACTAACAGAGTTATTGATGTCCCTCAAATATAAGAATATATAAATATTAATAAATGAAAATTCAGAAATTTAAGAATCCATCGAAACATAAATACATTATGTTGGACATCTACAACAATGATCATAGCACTACGTAACAGGTATCAGTAATTAATTTACTCATTGCGATTAGGGGAATTTTTACGTTATTAATTCGGTAACTTGTTTTCCTTCATTTGTTCTACCGCTAGAGTTCTGGCTAAATATTCAATTTACAAAATAAACGACATTTTATAATCGTATGATCATGGACATGCATCTGTAACCTTGCCGATATAATGAAACAAAATTAATATATTGTTTAAATTGATATTCTGTTGAAGTTGTCGCTAATTAAAGCCTATAGCTAAAAAAAAACTTGAAACTACCATTATGGGATTACAACGTGAAATTTGACAATAATCTCTCAATTCCATCTTCCTCAAGGCCTTCTATTGCATTCCCGTTGCATTAATTGAGAGTTTATGAAAAAAGAAAAAAGAAAATTATATAGACTCTATTGTGTAAACATTCCGGACACATTTTTTATGATTTCTTGAAAGCTGCTCTGTTTTCGAGAACGGCGAAGTTCGTCTACAAGAAGTCTAAGCTAGATAAAAAATATACCTGGTAGGTACAAGTGAAACAAGAATAAAATCTACATGCACTGGTGGCTAATAATATGTACAAAAATAACATAATAGTTATTTATGTAACAAGTCAGTAAAGTGATACTTTATCGAACGAGTCTGATTTACGAGCCAAGCGAGTGAAGCGAGCGCGGCGAGTAACAGACGAGTTCGGTAAAGGTACTTTACTGACGTGGTGCATACAAAATTTTATCGCCAACCGTGAAGATTGTTAATTTAAGAAATAAAGATATAATAACTTATGACAGTTTATGACAGTGGCAAACGATTTATTTTTAAAGTCATCAGTCATGGCTACGCTGACAGATATTAGCGGCAGGTAAAGTACTTTATTGTACAGTACGATAAAGTGTGTCTTTACCTCCGTAAAACGCTATGGTAACGCATCACTTTACTGACGGTTGGCGATAAAAAGCATTACAAATTCAATTCTAAACTTAATTTGTAACTAGTCACTTCTCGAAGGCCAACGATTAATTTAATTATTTAAAATTGTTAAATAAATATACTAAGTTTTATGTTATATCGCTCTTTCTTGGACTTCAACCTTACATTTCTCATAGATTTTACCTCTTAATATGAGATAATTTTAAAAATAATTAGATTTCTATGCCTACAAGAGCAAGATAAATAATTTAAAAGTAAAATAAAATGAGATTTCCAAGAAAAGTGCATTGAGTCAACATCTGTATAGTGCAAATATTGAAAAAGCCAACTAATTATCTACAACACTGTTGTGTTTTCTGTGTAGGCAGTAATAATAATAATAAAGATTTTCCCGCTTCATTTCATATTAATCTTTGTTTAAGTGTAGTTTTGTAAAGTTTATAATAAATTAATATTAGAAAATACAGACTATGCTGCCTGGTGAAAAATTTTAAAGTTTTAAATTTTAGTCTTATCGTTAAATTATTTTTATTCGAATTTAAAAAATTGGTTTGAAAATTACAGTTGATAAATAATTTCAATTAATTGAATTTAATATATAACTTTCAATGACGAATAAGTGGCATTTATGCGTCTCTTCTCACAAGAAAACGAAATATTAAATATGATATTTTTAAAAACATGTTCCATCTCAGACATGTATAGCAAGAATGAAATAGAGACGAAATACCTAGCTGAGCAGGTTAAATAAACAATCTCCATTCACGGTATATTATGTAAATATTTACGTATGGAAATAAAAACTGTCCTATTTATTTTACATGAAACGATTTTGCAAGAGCATTGAAAAATACGATTTTCTCTTACAGCCCGACTTGCACTGTAACTAATCAACTGGTTACTTTTCATTGCACATGACCGTACATATTAAGCAGACCGCTCATTTTCCCATCGCATTTTTTATAGAACATTTTATAAGGAACATTTGTGTATAAAACTATTTTTGCTTTATTTTAATTCGCGCACCTTTCTTCAGATTTCTGCCAAGTTTCAAAGCTTTAGGTATTAATTTTGTCGGATATAAAACCTAATTTTACTGGACTGTATATATGTATATCGTTTATCTGCTGTCAACGTATTAGACACTTCCGAACATATTATAAATACACATAGTTCATTAACCGCACAAAACATAAAATCATAAATTACTTAATACAGTGCAATTGCAGCGTTAATGATAAATTCCAATCGTGTCTGTCCTAAATTACATCAGAAAAACCAACCACAGAAATATTCACCCGTTAGGCAACCTTATATACAATAGGCGACTTGTAGTGTTTATAATACATAAATTATAAAAAATCTCTTCATTTTTATGAATGGCTTTTATAAACTGTGAGTAAATGCAAACGGTCTAATTCAGTCTGGATAAAAAAAAAATGGGAAATAAATAAATAATAAATTGTCCTTGATTTTGCCCCTGTCTCTATAAGCAATTTTACGTAATGCTAAGACACCGATAAGGTCTTGACAGAGAACGTGTAGACGAAGTAGGTTGATGACCGAGCATTTCGCAGGGGATTTTGCAAGACAGATGTGCGTCATGTAAAAGGAACTGGTTTTTAGATGTTTCACTTTCGTATGTTCAAGAAAACCAGTCGAATTATTACTATTGTCAAATGAAAAACTGCATTGTCGTGTTTTTTGGTTAAATATGCATAATATTTAATATTGTAATTTTTACATATTCAAGCGAGATACTGAGAAATATATGAAAAATATAAAACTATAGCTAACTAGGCACAGTGGAAATGAAGTTGCTCAAACAAAATTGAGAGTAAAACCTAACTAACTAGACGCAAGCAGGAGTGCGCAACAAAAATTAATAATATGTTATTATTGGACAGGCAAGCTTGGCAACGGCAAACAGATGGACATCAGGAATTAAACTCCAGAGGATGTAGGCTAAAGATATTAAAAAATGATATAAATAACTACATACATTGTTCAACAAAATTAATTCTATTTGATAATATTAGGTATATTATAAAAACAAAAGCGAACTGTACGTATTTAAAAATATTAACTATATATTACAAAACCCACAAAAAAAAATTATCATAAGTAATTATTATGGACCGGACGTATCAGGCCGAAACTACGACGCCCAAAAGAAATAGTGTATAATAACATCACGCAGTTACTGAATAGCACTATTCATATGGTGAACTGCAACATCTGTTTTCGTCGAGAAAACGGACAGCAAAAAAGTCGATTTTACTGTTAAATTCCTTTCTTTATCGGCGTAGGTAGAAGCGTGAGGAGTTTTTAAAATTTATTTCTATTTACAGCTCACCACATATAAGTTGAGCGGTCATCGACGCAGATCAAGAAGTGAGAGAATGCACGATAGAGATGGATAGAGCTGTGACAAATGCATGCGTGTACACTCCGCTACTACCACTCATCCCTTGATCCATTGCGCATATGACCTTCACCGCTCAACTTATATGTGGTGAGTTGTACCTTATATTTCGTAAGATAAATAAAGTACGGTGAGTTTACCCGATTTGAACTACAATATAAACAAATAATAATGTATTTTGTATTTTATAGATCACCACCCACTTGTTATCCAATTATATAAATAAAATTAAAAACTCTTTAAAAATAGAAAATTTTGATAGTGCGCCCGTGGCCGATGAGTCATCGGCCGCTCGTGTCCGGTCTCTAGTAATTACTACAAATCTTCTTCTTATACATAAAATTGGATTTATGTGTGTGGGTGAGTGTTTATGTTCCCTATAGACTCCGAAACTGCTGATAAAATTTTCAGGAAAACTCTAGCATAGTCTGGAACGTGTTCCTGTGAAGTTTGCTGCCGATTGGATTAAAAATAAAAACATTTTCCATGATTTAATCTTATTGATATCGGATCACCTGCGGTTAGATTAGTACTAACCCGTGAAGTTGCACTAATGATATTGTCTACATTGGGTCACCTGTGATTATTCCGTGGTTAGATTAGTACTAACCCATGAAGTTGGACGAATGGTCTTATTTGCATTGGATCACCTGTGATTATTCTCTGGTTAGATTGAAAGTGGATGTATGTGTGTGAGTGGGTGTGTATGTGTCGCTAGTAATACTATAAAGATGAAGTTACAAGCTTAATAAAAAACCGATTAGATCAAGAAATTGAAATTATGGATGAACAACAAGGCTTCAGATGAAGCAGGTCTACTACAGATGCCATATTCATTATCCAACAAATTAAGAAAAAAGCAAATTAAATACCTATGAGTAAACATATCCGGTCAACAGAATCTGGCAAATGATCTTACATACCAGGTTAATAAAGCGACCGCAATTTCTGGATGTCTAAGCGATGTTATATGGAAGAATGGGATTGGGAATAGAAAGCAAAATCCGCATTTATAAAACTTGGGTGAGACCAGTACTGACCTAGGCATCGGAGCGAAAGCAGTCATCAGTAAAACAAAAAGAAGAATGAGATCATCGGAAATGAAGACTCTGAGGACAATAGCTGACAAAACTCTTTTGAATCGAGTAAGAAACGATGACATTAGGCAGATATGCGGATTTAAAGACATAGTAAGATGGGGAAGACATCGGATAACAACACAAACAGAATAGTCTGTACCGCATTGGAAGGGAACGCCCCCCCCCCCCCCGGAAAGCCACCAAAAAAATAATGAATTACAGAACAGATCCACCAGTCTTCTACAAGAAAAATAAGAAGACGAATACTATAAAGAATCAGGTGAAAAGAAAATGTTGATATAAATAAGGCAACTCATTATATACGGGGATAATAAACAATTATATTACTGGTATGCCATGTGCTTTAGGGGGTGCTTTATTAAAAACGATAGTTCAAGCTGTACACATTTTGATTTTATTCATACTCAATTCGTTTTTTCCTTTTAACTTTATTTTCAGACTTTTGCCGGTAGATAACTCAATTATTTCTTTTCTATACAATGTCAAAATTAACTTAATTTAACAAATTAATTTAAGGAATGAAATTACCAAAAGTTAACCCATCAGAATTGCATCATTAATTTCGAAATTGCTAAATTTTTTCTATTTACTTTGTTTTTCTTTTTAATATTACAGCCCCCCCCCGCCCCTCCAATTAAAAATATTACCCGCTCCAAGGGTCGAGAAACGCGACTCGGGCAATAATAGTGTACCGCAGAAACAACTCAGTAATAAAAACATTGAACAATATCAGTCCCAACCAGTACGGACATGTTCTTAATTTACTGACTTGTGTTATGTGTGCAGAACTGAAATCGGTAGACTGGTAGATCAAAGTAAAAATTGGTACCTAGATCTTCCGAAAAATCGCTGGACCCAATTTACAGCCTTGAGGCCCTTTTGCCTTCTTTGAGTAATTTATTGAAGAAACTACATTATTCTCGATTGTGAATACAATGTTTTTAGGGGTTAAATTAATGTTACATTCAAACATCTCTAAATTTTCGTTCAGACAGACGTACTGAAGCAATTATTATTATCGCTTTGGAAAAATATTTCTTGTAAGTTCGCCGTAGTGTAAACTATAGCTTATCAAATGGTTTGGGATTTATTGGTGCATCAATTTCGAATAAGAAAAATCTTGTATAGACACTTTTTATTAACAAAACCTAAGTCAAATGAACGGGAAAACAATCAATTCATTAACACCTGAAAAGAAAATACAGCTATTTAAACTTTTCGTCAAGGTGACTGGTTAAATTATTTAGATTACACGAAAATGCCACATTGTATATAATGATACGTAAACAAAGGAAAATTCCTAACTTTCATTACTTTTGCCATGTGCCAATGTATATATTTATTTTGGATTCCAAAACCCATTGTGATAGACGATGAGGCGACGTAAATCTTTTCTGATCATCTTCAAAGAATAGGAAAGCGAAATACATATTTAAATTACATCTTAGAGACAAAAAAAACCGAAACCAAAGGTTAAACCTTCGATCATATATATATATGGATGCGTAATGCAACGAGTTGGTGAGACACATCTGATGTTCCAAATAATTGAAGAAAGATAAATATACACAAATGCATTAGTCTGTGAGAAATAGATACAAAACTTGCACAAGTTTGCCCTGCGCATGATCAACGGCCAACGCTTTTGGCAGTTTCTGATGTTTTTGTTCTCGTGTTTGTGAAAACAAGGTGAAAACGGAAAAATGAAATTTTGTTACGTTTGTAAAAATAAAGTTAATACACACTAGTACCATCAGTAAGTAGATGCTTGTCATAAAATTTTATCTATTTACTATTAAAAACATTTACAGGTTTCCTACAGAGCCAGACAGCCGAAAGCAATGGTTGAAAGCATGCCGACTTAAAGAAAATGATATTTTCAAATATACGCAGATTTGTAGCAAACATTTTGCTGCAACATGTTTTGCAGAGACTCTATTTGGACGTGCAAGATTAATCAAAGGAAGCATTCCTACATTGCATCTGCCAAAATCAACTATAAAAAGGTAGGTTAAAATCTTGTGCAAAGAGCACATTATTTGTAATTTACATTGTAGTGGAATTGTTTATACATCAATTCCTAATGAAAGGTGCACATCAGCTGCAACAAATGTGGAAGTTACTAATATGTAATGAGGTACTTTTGACTCCAACAATTCTTGCCCATATAGAAGATCAAGATATTTTTGATAATCATCGGACAGAAATAATCAAGCTGTTCCTAAAATGGTATATTAAAATAAGGCTTCACTTTTTAAGCAAAAATGTTTCAACGCCCAAAGAAAATATTCGTAAAAAACTCACCAAGTTAATTTTGTTTAAAAATCAATAAACAATAATTGTAGAAAATAGTGTGGTTTTATTTTACATATTTAACAATAGTAAATGATAATTATATATATTTAAATTAATTTGTTAATAGTACGTATACTAGTATTTAGCGGGCATATTAGGGTACATGTAATGGTATGTGCAATAGTTCAACGCAAATGTTTTTATTTTTTTAGATTTGGAGCATCGCTTTTGCAAACAGTTTGAGTGTCACTGCTTACACTTTTCACAAGGAAACATTTTAATAATCACTCGCTACGTACATGCGCCTGCGCAGAATGCAACATTCCGGTAGATATTCTGTCGCTTTTTTTGGAACACGAGCTAGGCAAGGTATTAGGTATCCATGTAAATATATATGATCGAAGGGTTAAACATATAATGAAGTATAAATATTTCGTATAACAAGCAGAAAAAATATGCATCCAGTATATTCAAGGTCTGTACACAAAATATCTGTATGTATACAATATTATTTTATCAATTCCAAAAATATAACCAAACTAAACGGCTTTGTAATGGAGAAAAATACAACTCTAGTATCGAAATAAATTGAATTGTTTTTTTTCTTCTTTTTGATAAGCTAAACTTAAAATACTCATGTAGGTACATACTCAGTTGAATTGATAAAATCTTTATATACATATCATATAAATTAATCATTAGTCATCTTGACGTAGTGGCATATATTATTTGATAGTAATCAATATCAAAAAATCTCTGTGTTTAATTACTAAAATAGAAAGATGCAAACGCAAAAATGTGTAATTAAAAGAGTAATTGTAAATTATTAGGAGTGAAGCTGTCGCATACTATTCACGTAGGTTCGAGGCACATCTAATCTCAGCACACAAATAATACTATGTGTCAAAGATATTAAAATGTAGAATTGAATGTTGCCTAAGATAAATTTAGATGTTTTAATAAAACTGTATGGATGGTAGCGGCCGTTCTCTGCTTAGTGGTTTACATTTTCGCTTTTGATTACACATTTCGCGTTTGCATCATTCTATTTACATTAAACACAGTGATTGGCATTGTTGCCCCTAGTAAAGTTATTGAATGTCGTTTTTTAAAAATCAAAGATTTTCCAATGATTCTATTTAATTGATATGCTTTTTTTAAATTAATGTTACTGAAACTCTTTAGATGCCAGCTTGCTTTTCTATTGGCAAGATGACTGATTAATTTAAAATACATTTTAATTAACAGTAATTGAATTACACTCGCTATAATAAAAATTTTAAAAAGATTATCATGCCAAACCTTATATTTATAAAATCAGAAAAAAATAAGCATTTTTATAAAGTCATAGCCAACTATGATTGCCATTTAAAAAACATAAGTTTATGTTATATCTTGATAATTAAATGTGGCATGAATTTTTATCTAAGATACCATTTTTATATTAGTTCAATACTTACGAAGATAGTTATAATTGTAAATTTAGACAATTTTAAATTTCTTTTAAATATCTTCAGAAGTTGACAATAAATTTTAAATCTGAAAATTCTATCAAATACTTATCAATTTTCCTAACAACCTTGCTAATTTAACCGATCCTGTATCATCAATATTAAAAAAGTTATAATAAAAGTAATACGGAGATAAAAAATGGACACCTGTATATACAGGGTGAGTCATTAGAAGCCGCTTCTTCGATTGCTCTTTTATGTTTTAAATAAAAGAAAAAACAATTAGTGGAAGATCCATGGTTGCTTGTGGCGCATATTGTAAAAATACTTTAAGCTCTGGCGCACTTCCGGTTTCACGGGAAATGCTCGGAACTTAATTTTTTTAAATGACACCCTATATATTTTTGGATTTTCTTATACTGCTTTAAATTGTCTATGCGACAGTTTTTTCTTTTTCAAAATTGAGCCAATAGTTTTTGAGTTATTAATTTTTTTTGAAAATATTTGACCAAAACACGTGTTCAGAAAAAAATCATTTTCACATTGTTTTTAAAAGCAAAAACATTAGCTTTGGTGGTGCTTGTAGCCAAGAAAATTCTGCATCATTTGGTAAAGTTGCACTCGACAATACCTCAAAAAACTTTGTTTTTTCAAAGCCTACTAACTGAAATTTTCACATACCAAAAACTTATGTTGTTTAAATGGAACACCCAGTATTTTATTGGGGCATTTTGATCCTTTTTTTATTCTCTTTCATTTTTGTTAACAATGTCCTATACCTATCTTTTGTAATTTCTGAGATAATGACTATAGGAGCTATTAGCGGTTAATTAAGGAACTACGAGCGCTGTTGTTCTATGTACCAAAATATTCGTTCAACCAATGGAAGGCAGGGATGGGGCCCGACTTCCTTAGTCAACTGTCAAACAAAGTAAATGTTATATCCAACTATCCCAAAAGTAATAATTTTATGGAATGAAGAGCATCGCATTTAATTTTTTTAATTCCGGCAATGTCCAGTTGCAAAATTTTAGTTTTGACACTGTTGGTTAACATCGAAATAAAATAAAGGTTATGTTTACTGACATATTTGAAGATGTCTTCAAAAAGTTTTGAAATTCCGTCCGTAGATAGCGAAGATACTCTTCTCCATTAACATTTTCATCAAAGAAATAAGGTCCAATTATGTAACTAAAGGAAGAATAATGAGTCCCCACTGTTTTAATGACCAATGATTTTGAAAGTTTACAGGTGTCATAAAGTGGGGGATTTTACGAGGGAGGATCAATAAATACCCGTGTTAGGAAAGAAGACGCAAGTTTTTCACGATTTTTTTTTATTTTTCAACGTAATCACCTTTTAGTACAATACACTTTTCCCAACGTTCCGTACGACACGCCTACGGCCTCTGCTACTTCGCGCACTTTCGTTCGGCGATCAGCGAGAATCATGTCTTGGACCTTTTCAACGATTTCCTCGGTAATCACGTCTGCCGGGCGGCCTGGGCGCTCCTCATCAAAAACAGATGTACGACCACGTTTAAATTCGTTGAACCAATATCTTACGGTTGTCATAGATGGTGGAAAGTCCCCATAGACAGCATCCAACTTCGCTTTTATTTCTTCGCATGTTTTTCCATCCAAAAATAAAAAGCGAATTACGGATCGATATTGCTCTTTTTCCATTTTATCGAGAAACACGAAACACGTGTGATACAACTGGCTGCCAAATAAAAACTAACCTGTGAATCAGTCTGAAATTTATTATGGTGTTGTCTGACAGATGGTAGTACACGACGGTAATGCCAACTTCCCTCAGCAGCGCCACCTGTCTTCAAACACGGGTACTTACTGATCTTACCTCGTATGTGTTATAATAACGGAAATTGTGACGATGAACGTATTCACTTTAATAGAAGGTGGCTTCGTTGGTAAACAACAAAAAATTGAGAAAGCCAGGATAATTTATCTCCTGTCAATTAACAAAAATGTAATCGATTCTGAAAATTTCTTTCATCTAACCCTGTGTATATATAAATATGCTACGGGTGAATTTCATATTTCCTAATTTTCTGGATTCTCAAATTTGACTTACATCTAACTGACGACTAATTTTCTTAGTACTAGTATGACACTCGCAAGTACCATAAACGTCTTATCCTCACCAGTTATTGCTTTTTCCGCTCTTTCTTTCATATTCAATGCTTTCTGTTCACTTAAACCGTCCATTTTATATTTTCGAAGGTTTCTGGCTTCGGTTGACTTCTACCAGGGATCGCTGTGCATAAAGTCTGGATGCTAACAACGAGTTTCTTTCAGATTCATCCAAAACGGCAATGATATCTATTAACTCTTCATAAGAATAATTCATTTGGATGATAACTACTAGCGATGCTTTTATAAGTTTGAAATAAATGTATACCGACTTTCTTCAACAGTTGACTCAGGCAGTCAGTCGCATTCCAGCCTTTATTGGACGAATATTTGGGTGCATAGAACAGCGCCCATAGTTCTTTAATTGACCGCTAATTGCTCCTATAGTGATTATCTCAAAAATTACAAGATAGGTATAGGACATTTTTAACAAAAATGAAAGAGAATAAAAAGAGGAACAAAATGCCTCAATAAAATACTGGGTGTTCCATTTAAAAAAAATAAGTTTTTGGTATGTGAAAATTTCAGGAAGTAGGCTTTGAAAAAACAAAGTTTATTGAGGTATTGTCGAGTGTAACTTTACCAAATGATGCAGAATTTTCTTGGCTACAAGCACCACCAAAGTTAATGTTTTTACTTTTAAAAACAATGTGAAAATGATTTTTTTCTGAACACGTGTTTTGGTCAAATATTTTCAAAAAAAATTAATAACTCAAAAACTATTGGCTCAATTTTGAAAAAGAAGAAACAGTCCAACATACAATTTAAAACAGTACAAGAAAATCTAAAAATATATAGGGTGTCATTTAAAAAAATTAAGTTCCGTACGTTTCCGGTGAAACCGGAAGTGCGCCAGAGCTTAAAGTATTTTTACAATATGCGCCACAAGCAACCATGGATCTTCCACTAATTCTTTTTTCTTTTATCTAAAACACAAAAGAGCAATCAAAGAAGCGGCTACTAATGACTCATCCTGTATATATTATCAACAGATATATTTGATTTTTCTATATGATAATATGTGCAACATGGAGATCTCGCATATAATGAAGGATACTTTGGTTAAATTAGATGTATTTCCAATACACGTTTATATCTCAATCACTTGAGTAAATACAATGACAAAACAAGAACTGTTTTAAACGACATCAAAAAGTCTTATGAAGCGCAAAAGTGTGAATAATTCTTATACCATCACCAACACCATTTTTTTTTCAAATTGCTTCCTCCCGTTTTTTCATCGAAAACGATTGCAGTTTACATTCTAAATGCGATGATATACAACATGCTGGATTGGATGTTCTGTCAAATTGAACAAAAAAATATTGAAAACAATTAATATAAGATGCGTCAAATATTTAGGAAAAAGCAACAATATAAAGTGATTATGGAACAAAGAGATAGATATTAAAAAAGTTATTGTTCTTAATGGGCAAACGAGGGTTTGAAAAACCTACCACACCAGCTAGTTATATACAATATGCTGAAATGCATGTAAATACATATTTCAATGTCAAGTTTGAAAGGAACTTTGCCAACTCCCAGCACTCACTCATTCATAATTGCAAGCGAAAAAATTTAGAAAGTAGAAATAATAATTCAAAAACGTCCAATAAAATAAACACGAATATATAAG
Source organism: Amphimallon solstitiale (assembly GCA_963170755.1). Lineage (NCBI taxonomy): Eukaryota > Metazoa > Arthropoda > Insecta > Coleoptera > Scarabaeidae > Amphimallon > Amphimallon solstitiale. The sequence continues at coordinate 67,627,895 of OY720680.1, forward strand.
AACAGATGAAACAGTACTGATTGATTTAATCATCTTTTCTACCAACTACACACACATAAGCAGTAACTAGGTACTACGTCGACGTACAGTTGTATATGGTCATTAATTAAAGTGACTTTCTCTTCGATTACGTCATGAAACTAGTAGAATCAATAGCCGCCCAGACTACTTTGTACTTAATCATTCTTAATGTTTATACATGAAATAACAATTATCGTATTGTTGTGCCAATTGAGTATTTAGCAATTATAAGGTATCTATTTAATGAATTCTGGTATACATAAACTATATATTGACTCTCCAATTTTTCTTTACCATTGTAACGTGTATTTATGCAACTATAATATACACACGTCTCTGTGCAAGAGATAAAAACATATAGAAATTAAAAACATTCGTATATTTAGGGTATTGACATAAGTATCGAAATGCGATCTATACTTAATAAGAGATAGAAGATATTTAAACAATCGTAACTTCTTTTATTTAACTTGCATCCGTTGTACTGCGGAAATAATACGATAATCAAACAACGTTTGCATAATTTGCATGAAATGTCAAAATTGACATTTAGGATTTGCCAATGCCTTAACTTTATCGGTATTCTTAGAAGATACAATATGTTTAACAAAAAGCTGAGATAACGAAAAAATATTGAAGATAATAAGACAATATTTATATAGTACGATTGCACTCTTTGAAACTAATAATGTCGTAAGTCATAACAAATCGACAAAATAATGTTTGGAATATAGTCCAGGCAATGAAGACATAAAAATGGGCTTTTATTACAAAAGGTCAAGGAGAGTTCTTTGGTTGTTTTTACAGTTCGGCGTCCTAATTAATATTCTGAATTTGCGACCTTGACCGACTGCCGCTCGCGCCGCCATATTTTGAAATGGTACCAAAAGCCAGTTTTTCGGGAATATCTTCTCTCTAGCGCCACCTAGGTATTACAAGCTATTACAAAAATTATAGAGCATAAAATTTCCTGCTACTTCTGTAATAAACATTTTCCTATCAGGTGAATAGTTCACGAGTTACAGGGGAGTCAAGTTCAGTAAGTTTCTACAGTTCGCAAAATCTTTACATTTTTTCTCGAAATTTCAGTAAATACCGATTACTTAATACGTATTTACCCATTTCCCTTAGGTCTGTTAAACGAAGAGGGAATGCCTAAGATGACAAAATCTTCATACTATAAAGCTTTTACACCAGACAATACTAAATGCGGAATTTGCAGTTATGTCATAAATGGTGGATATCTGCTACATAGAGTCGGCATCGCCAAGATTTTTCTCAAACGAAACAAATAAAATTTGCTTGATTTCTTTTTTTTTTCACAGAAAAACTAGGCTACAGCATGTTATATTTAAATTTTAACAATACTGCAGATTATTTGGCTTTTTATTCTCTTGTATTGACATGTTTCATAAACGTTTGTCTCTATGTATTGTATGTGTTTATTGGTCATGAGTCATGAAAATTACAAGAGCAAAAACAAAGATGACTCAGAGTGGCACACAAAAAAGAGTCAATTCTCTTAATTTTTTCCTTAGCAAATATTTTCTTAATTGTAAACTTTAGTTTTCAAATAATATCATCAGTAGATGATAATTACTATAAATGATTGTTATGGTGAACATTTTCAACCTCGAGCTTTTTGCAGATATCCACGTTTAGAAGTTCCTTGTAATCATCTCTCCCTCTCTCTCTCTCCCCCTAAGAGTCTGGGTAACCCCGATGCGGACAAACAGTTAAAGCTTTTATATTTAAAAGTATAATATATAAATTATAAAAATTCCTAAGTATCTTTTTGACGATATTCAGACCGGATGCATTATTGATTTAACGCATGGTGACCAAATCGTTTTTTCATTCATAGAATTATATTTTGTAGTTTTCTGAAAGAATGATGGAGTAGGAATCTCGCTGAGCTAAATGTATGTACTACAATAATAAAAACTCTTTTTAGTTCTCTTTCCCACCATACTTATAAACACTGCCCAATAAAAAGCATTAGAACAAACATTTAGGTCATAATAAGAATAACAGTTTCCACTTTTTATCATCAAACAATAATCACAGATAGATTTCATTGACTTACTTGTTTTTTAACAAATTTGACAAACCTAATTTTTATATACCTACTCAAGTGTAACGGCAAAAAGGCCTTTTGATACAAATCATTTACATAATTTCCCCCAATTCAAGAATCTGCTACAATCAGTGGCGCAGTCAGAATTTTGTATTAGGGGGGGTTTTCAAAAAAAAAAATATTAAGCGTATTAAAGAACCAAAATTTTGAGCTAGTTAAGTCTGACGTAACCTGAAAGAGAAAAATACTTTCGAAAACAATTAAAACTGTTTGCCACTGTTGCCAAGATTTTTTTTAAACCAAAACACACATATATATTTTAAAAATCATCTGTGTCTGTATCTGGCGGCCTGGGGGGGGCAATTTGTGAAATTTTGTAGAACACAATTGGTTTGGTCCGGTCGACAAAACAGTAAAGCAAAGAAACTTTGGCCTATGTAAACTAATTGTAGAAGATGTATCTTTATGAACGGTAATTTGCTTGTTTGTCATGTCTAATTCTATATTTGCAAAATTTAAAGGCCATATTTTTGAATCTAGGTCAATGTCATGCATATAGGTAATATGTAAACATACAATTCAAAGAACAATAAATTAGCGCAATAATTATAATTAGGTGCATTAATTTTTAATTTTTCTACGTACAAAAGAATAATTTTTATTTAATCTTTACCTACGAAGTGAAGGGATATCACCTTAAATGCAATATTTTTGAATATTTAATTAACGTACAATTCGTACTGTACATACTGTTAATTTGATTAATTCCAGCATCACTGAGTAAGGGGTGAGAGTGAGAAAGAGAGAGAGAGAGAAAGAGAGAGAGAGAGTGACGCATTTTTCCCTCTTAATTTGTTAATACTCTAGCCCTTAAAGAAAGTTTAACACAACTTCAACTATATATTTACATATATTCACATCTGCAGGGGCGTACCCAACATAGAAAAATTAATTGCATAATACTGAAACTGCCATATTTTAAATTTTATTTCCATTGCTATTATCTATTATTAATTTACTTTATAGTATTCATTAACCCTTATGATTACGCCTTAGATATTTTTACTTATGATTTTTGTAAATTTACACGGACGCCTAGTATTACTCAATTTCTACTTTCAGTAAAAAATTTATGCAGCAACTCGTTCTGTAATTGCTAGGTTATTAATAAACTACACTGTTAACATTATTGTTATTAAAAGAAAAACGAATCAGTTCATTAGAAACAACAACGTTCGAGATATTTTATTTTTACTTAGTTTGTAATACATGTAACTCATAAATTTGGCCTTGATTTTTGACATTCAAGAAATATTCACATAAATATATTCGTCAAGGTAATTTAGAAGTGTAAGCATAAACAAGTATCTAAGGATTTTTAAAAGATACAGTAAAATCAACTCACCAATGACACTGAAATCCAAGAAAAGAATCGTCCTAAACTTTCCATAATAAATAATTATAATATATAATAAGAAGAAATAATATTAAAAGTAATTTAACGTATTGGCATTTATTTTAGAAAATGTTTTTATTTTATTATCACAGAACGGTTAATGTAGTTTTAATACTAGCGAGTCAAATTCACAAATGAGGAATATGCATCTGTTTCGGCTATATATCTATATACAGGCATTGTGATTACGTATTTAAGCGAGTCGGTAAGTCCACGAATGCGTAGTCACAATCGATTCATTAAATTCTGACGTCCGAACATGTTCAGAAGGGCTTAATAATATATGCACGTATATATATTACTAAAATGATTCGACATTTGAGTATTAATTTCTACGAGTGTAGATGATTGGCAGCAATGACCAAAATGCAAATCACTTTCGCAAAAAATAAATATGTATTTTAAAGTATACTTCTAGTATCTGCGCATTCTGGTAATCAACCGTTCTTCAAGGTTCTTTCTCCTTTTTTTAGAGTATGTACATATACTGTGTCCGCCAAAATAAATAGTACAGAAAAAAAAATTATATTTATTTTTTTAATTTCTGTAATTTAAATGGTCAAAATGTTCACCATTGCGACGCAAACATGCTTCATATCGATTTTGTAAGTCACTAATAGTATATTAAAGTATAAATGGATAATAAAGTCAACAAAACACGCGCGAGCAAGTATTGTAATGCCTACTTATCCACGAATACTTTACATTATTTTTACTTTCTTATACGTAGTATAAGGAAGTATTGTGATGAAAATTTTCGACCTCGAGATTTTTGCAGATGTCCACGTTTTGAGGTCCCCTGATACCAAAAAAGTGGTTTTTAAAAAATGTCTGTGTGTCTGTGTGTGTGTGTCTGTCTGTCTGTGTGTGACCACGATAGCGGTCAAACCGCTGTAGATATCAATTCCAAATTTTGTATTTACGAATATAATCTCCCTCTTGAGAACTGATTAGATTTTGAGCAGAATCGGCAGACCGGAAGTAGTAGTTTACTTCAGTGAAAAAATCGAATTTTGCAAATATTTCGTCAATTACTAAGTTTAAACAAATTTATAAAGAATTCAAATGTACACAAAATTAAATTTGAGAAAAATTGTTTTAATAAAGTTTTTCGAAATTCCTACCGGAAGTAGGTCTTTTACTCTTATCGAAAATCAATTTTTTGCGAATATCTCGCAAGTCATGCTTTCTAGGCAGGTACATTACAAGTATAAAAGTATTTAGAACATACTTTTAAATGTCTTTTGTATAAAAAAAATTTCAAAATTCAGACCGGAAGTACCACTTTTACTCTTATCGAATAGCGATTTTTTGCAAATATGTCGTAAATTATGCATTCTATATATATTTATGAAGAGTACAAAAGTATTTAGAGTTGGATTTGGTATATTTTTTGTATAAATGAAATTTCAAAATTCGGACCGGAAGTAACACTTTCATACGTATAAGAAAGTCGTGTGGTGGCCACACCTCATTTTTTTTATTGGAACACTTTAAAAACATAAGTTTTACTGGTTTTAATACTACAAATACAAATACGAAATCATAACGTAAAATTGTTGGATGTGATATGACATTAGTATACTTTTGGTTGTCAATGGAAATGATTAATTAAACAATCTGTCACATAAAGTCAGTTTTGTGTAACGATGAGTTCGAAGATTGATTACTTAAGTAATAAAGCCGAATGTCGATTAATACCGCAAAAGTCGGAAAGCACATATAAAATAAAGTACAACAGATTTGTCAAATGAATGGAAGAACAACAGGCTACAGTTATAGATGAACGTGTTATGCTTGCTTACCTTCAGGAAATGTCGGAACAGTACAAGGCCTCGACAATGTGGGCAATCCATTCAAAATTGCAAAGTTTGTTGCGGATAAACAAAGGGGTTGATATAAAATTATTTGCGAAAGTTCATGCATTCATGAAAGCAATTAGCAGGAATGACGTATCAAAGAAGGTTTATGTATTCAAGGAAGACGATTTGCGGAATTTTTTTTAAAGATGCACCAAACATTACATATTTATTTTTGAAAGTGATAGCAATTTGCGGTATCTTTGGATCTTGTAGAAGATGCGAATTGTGCGATTTACGCCTAAACTATATCAAGGAAGAGGGAAGCTTATTACTTATTACTATCCGACCATCTAAGACAATGAAAACTCGACATTTTACTGTTGCCGATAGTGATGAAATTGATTATGTCAGTTTAGTGAAGCAATATTTATCATTGCGTCCCCAAAACGCGAGTTCGGACCGAGTTTTCTTACGGTATGACAAGGGGAAGTGCACTAATCAAGTAGTGGATATTAATACGTTTGGATCAAGTCCATTGCAAATTGCACGCTATCTTAAATTGGACAATCCTGAGAAATACACAGGACATGCTTTTTGACGTACGTCCGCTACCATTATGGCAAATGGTGGTATGACAATTGATCAAATCCAAGGACAACTAGGTTTGAAATCGACATCTGTGTCGAGTGGTTACGTTGAAAAGAGTATTACCAAGAAGAAAAATGTTTCAAACATTATTGGGGATGCCATAAGTGGAAGCATGATCTCAGTGACTTCCGAAAATAGTGTTAGCCATTTGAATAACATCTCCCCTGATTTAAATAACCAAGGGCTTAATTTTCCAATATTCTCCAGAGGAGAGAAATATTTTATCATACCCCATGCATCAGGTGGCGTCAGATCCGGTGAATTGAGAACGATATTCGGAGTATATTCTCCGGGAAATTATTATTTTAATCGAAATGCTGATGGAGAAAGTTTAGAGTGCTCGCAGATGTATGGCTCGTTGCACCATCTTGTAGAAACCATTGTGTGCGCACCCGTCGATTTCATCCACGACGAAAGTTCTGTAATTTACTCACAACAGGTACAATAATGTCCTCTCTGTAACGCTCGTGGTTGACAGTAAGTGGATTCTGATTATCGTCTTCAATGAATTATGGATCAATTAACTCATGACCAGCAAACCACGCACCAAATGGTAATTCAGACAAGTGGTGTGGTTTCTCTATAATAACATCCGGACGTTCAAATCCAAGTAATCGAGTTGTTTGTCGATTAATATAGGCGCTAAGATGAACGTGACTTTCGTCTGAAAGCCATGTCGAGAATTCCAGATACTCGTAAATTAAGCGACAATATTCGACCACAGTAATTTTCCCTTGCATGTTTGTCCGCAGCGTTTAGTTGTCTAACTTGAATCCTATTGATTTGAAAGTCCGACGTGTAGATGTATCACTGATGTTGAATTTACATGCATTTCTTACAAGTCTTCTTTGCGATGAATGCACAACTTGTCAAAAACACGTCCTACAATGTATTTTCGTTGGTACACTGGGTACACACCTTTACGTTGACACAAAACACTTACTAGTGCGACGAAACTTCTCAACACCACACACTTTTACTGGAAGCTACTTTATTAAACTCTTGTCGATATCTTACTGACACTTACTTGTACCTTCATTGCGACCATTTCCGTATGATCGAAAATAATGTTCTATCAAAAAAACATGCGTAACATGTCAACTAATACGAGGGACAAACTACAATTATTAAGAATTGAAAAATCTAGTTACCCGTGCAAAACAAATTTTTGTTTATTAAATAGTGCATTATTTTATCTGTCAATTGCAGTTTAATTTGTGACATTTGGTTGAATAGTGTCTGAGAAATAATCCACAGAATAAGCTTCTGTTATCGGAAAAATGGAATTATCACGAGAGAACTTTCGGATAATGATTTACTATGATTTCAAGAAAGGCTTGAGCGAGTATGAGTGTTAGGGAAGTTTAAAATTGGCATTTGGGGATTTCGCACCATCATTTGCTACTGTTTATAGATGGTATAAAGAATTTGAGCGAGGTTGCAAATCGGTGGTACACAAAAAAGAAGCTGCTGTTAACCCCGAAAACATTGCTGCGGTGAAGAAGATGGTGGAAGAAGACAACCGCATTACCTATGCAATGACAGAGTCCAATCTGAAGATTGGATGCTCGCAAGTGAGATCAATATTTCACGAACATTTACATTTGAAAAAGGTTGTATCTCGGTTTGTACCCAATCATCTGACAGATTTACAAAAACCAGAACGTGTTAGAATTTGCCAAGAAGCTTTAGATATGTTGAATGCTGAAGGCCATCAAATTATTTCAAAAACTGTAACTGGCGATGAAACGTACATACCGTTTTTTGATGTTCCCACTCGCCAAGAAAGCGAGTCTGGATACATGAATACGAGGAAACCCCTACGATGGTGAAAAACAACGAGCAATGAAAAAAGTTATGTACGCAGTATTTTTTAGAAGTATGGGTTTGGTGGCCGAATTAAATTAGAAGATCAGAAGACATTTACCGCTAAATGGTATGTTGAAAATTGTTTGCCTACTGTGTTTAGTAAAGTGCCCAGAAAGGGGATCATGTTACATCATGATAACGCGTCGTCCCATACAGCAGGGACAACTGTTCAGTATTTAGCGGAAAACAAAATCAAAATTATAGAACATCCTCCTTACTCACCGGATTTGGCGATGTGGCTATTTTTTGAGCTCAAAAAACATTTGAGAGGGAAAAGGTTCCAGTGCAAAGAAGAGATTGACATCGCCGTTAAGTGTTTTTTTGATAGTATCCCTATGGACAGCAGGTTGAACGCTTTTAAACTATGGAAGGAGAGAATGGTTAAGTGCAATATTGTAAATGGCAATTTAAAATAAAAAGTCTAAAAACTTCTATCAACTTTTCTATTCTCAATAATTGTAGCTTGTCCCTCGTAACAATTAAGTCAATAATGACAAATGCATCTTACGTAAGCAACTCTGTTTATTCTTTGGGACACGGTAGTTTGTAATTTGTTTTATTCAAAACGACAGCTGTCTACGTAGATTTAAACAAGTTGAAGCAAATTAACTATGATTGAGAATTTTTTTACATAAAAATGTATACGTTGTGTACATTGTTTATTAATGATAGGTGTTGTTTGAGACATCAAATATGTCGTTAGACAAAATAATTAACTAGATACTTTATGGAATATGACTCGGGTTAAAGTGTTTGCTTAGTAAACAGGAAAATATTAAATCATCCTTAGTTATTTAATTCAAGCACAAATATTTGAACGTACTGGTAATGACTAGCAAGATCTGAAGGATGTAATATTCAATAAAAATATACCAGAGTTCGTCAATAAAAATTAATAAATTTGTATACAACAATCAAAATATTTACGCGATATTTTTTTTCACTATTGGTGTCTGAAGACATTATTGCATTTTAACATATTGGTGACAATTTTAATATGATTTTATTGGAGATTGGTGTAAAAAGGTCATTTAATCACATTGATTTTTTAATCAGCTGCGTGTCGTAACATGTAAATCACTATAAAAACTTTCCTTTCCAGAAACAAGGTCTGTCTTCAAGATCTAGAATTCTGCGAAATATTAGTTCATATAAATTTATATGTCACTATTTCATACCCACTAAGTTAATAATAATAATTCACATATAGATACTTAAGGCCTGTTAAAAGTTGATAATTTAATTCCGATAGTAATAGTAACTATGTTTAGCCATATCAACCAAAAGAAGAGTATGTGGTTCACTGAACTGTCAAGGGTTAATAAGTTCAATTCTGTGGAAAATGATTTAAAATTATTTTTACATTTTCGTTGTTGATATATAGAGTACCATGTGGGAAGTTTAAACTTACTTCGATTAGTTTCGAATATTTTGCACTTTTGAATCAACTGAATATGCAATATTTATACTTTTCTTCTGCATTTGAAACTTAATATTAAATGTTTATATTAAGAATATTCCTTAAATTTTAGGCTACAAGTGTTATATATAATAAAGGAAGCAAATATATTTTTTCTTTATCAGAAATCTATATCTATTTTGCCTAGAGATTGTGGTGTAGAAATTAAAAACTAAAAAATGTTGGTCCTTCGAGCCGGATTTGAAATTGAATATTTATCATATTTTCTAGATTTAAGAATTATCAATGTATGTGTTGGTGTTTTTCTTTCTTATCCATCATTTTGTTGTATTATGTTGTTTCTATTCAGTCACGAGATAGAACATAATACCAACAAAATAAATTTTTATTACATAAATGATTGGCTAAGATACACCATTTGAAATTATATTGAAAATATGGAATATTGATGTGGGTTGATTGTTTATAGTTTTTTTATCTCTAGATTTAACCACTGATGTTATTGCAAACGCAAGCATGTGTTATCATAGATATGCCAAAAATGGTATTTAAGAACCGAGTTACAACACTCAGCAAAAAGAGTAGGAATAACATTGTGATCTACACGAATAGTATTATACAACAGTTTCAAGGACCTCTTCCGTTAAAAAACGTTTAAATTTTGAAAAGGTAGGCTCTACGTCACAAGCATTTTATATCATCTAGAAAATGTCTACTTTTAATCGTTCATCAAATTCTTAAAGGAGATTATTTTGATGGATACAATAATTATAGGCAAATAAAGGTATTGTCTGTAATACACGGCTCTTCAACAACTTTTATATGTATTCCATCCGTTTCAGCACCATACTGTAGATTTTCATATTCAGTTTTGAGGAAACTTCAGGGCAGCAAGAATGCTTAACGTGAAACGCAATCACTGCTATTTACACTTCTTCTCTATTATGAAGCATCTGCCCTTCCACCAACACATTTTCATATAACATAACAAAGTGTTTCGTATACTGACTTCACAACCAAAACTCTAAAATGATAAGTAAGTATGTACTTACAGTCTCGATAACGTGAACCAATTAATGCAGGCGGTGTTCACGTTTTCGAAAAGTTCACGTTATGGAATATGCAAACAAACTACTCTGCCGAAAAGTTCATTTAGTTGAGAGTACGGTAGCCTTATCGCAGGGCTTGAACTTCTTCAAAGTCGGCTTCATTTTGTTCAGCCCATTCTAGACCTTTGTTGAAAATTTTATTTGCGTCTACATGACTTACTCGATCTGAAGTTCTATATGATCTATTACATAATTAGCTTCAGATTCATTGTCAGAATTGGTGCCAACGTTGAACTTCTTCAAAGTCGGCTTCATTTTGTTCAGCCCATTCTAGACCTTTGTTGAAAATTTGAATTGCGTCTACATGACTTACTCGATCTGAGGTTCTATTATGATCTATTACATAATTAGCTTCAGATTCATTGAACTTGAACTTCTTCAAAGTCGGCTTCATTTTGTTCAGCCCATTCAAGACCTTTGTTGAAAATTTGAATTGCGTCTACATGACTTACTCGATCTGAGGTTCTATTATGATCTATTACATAATTAGCTTCAGATTCGTTGTCAGAATTGGTGCCAACGTTTTCATAAACATTAACAGTTTTGTTAATCTAATCACGTTCTGATCCATGGGTTGAATTAAAGGTGTCACATTAGGTGGCATATATATTGCTACAATAAGACCATCTTCCGACATGAGTTCCTCTTCGGGGGGGGGGGTAACTGCCGACTTAATTTTTGATTCTTTTTTCTTGAGAGCATACACAGTCGACTTAGCAACCCCGCAACCCCATATTTTTTTGATAAAAAAGTTACTCCAAATTCTTTGTGCACGTCTGATAAAAGCTTGGCTTTTTGTTCCAATGTTAAACAGTTTGGTTTCTTATTAGGCGACATTACAAACCTCTGTTGTGTCCACAACGAAGTCTAGACAATGACTGACTATACGGCTGCACGTGTTGACTTGCTCCTGAATGAGACAATGGAATGTGTTTTTTTTGTTGTTCATGTTTTAGAGTGTGAACAATTTTGACGTGGGATACGTAAAATTCAAACCGCCCGTTCACGTTATGGTATGTTCATAATATCGAGACTCTACTGTATCGATTTTTTCACTGAATTAAACTACCACTTCCGGCCTGTCGGTTTTACTGAAAATCAGGGAAGTTCAAAACGTGGACATCTCTAGAAATCTCAAGGTCGAAAATTTTCATCATCACAATACTTCCTTATACTACGTATAAGAAAGTAAAAACAAAGTTGGTTAGTCTAATGTCAAAATTAATATAATAATAAAGATACGGAAGATTAATGATTCTTTCGTTGCTTTTACAAGAGTGGCAACACACCTTCAACTAAATTATAGATAATGATTTAATAATTACGCAGAAATTAACCTTCCACGTGTTTATTTGTCCAGATATGTATAAATACGAGTAATGTAAATTATGCATTTACATATTATTAATACTTTTATCAAATACATAGTGTATCACTACGTTAAAATTTACGTTTAAGTTTTATTACCAAGTAGGCCTTGAAATTGCTTTTATTCAAACTTAAATTGGCATTATAAATGAGTTGTTACAGCTGTTGACAGATTAGCTTATATTTTATAGAAAAAGTGTTTGCATTGTAATTACTGACTTTTTTTATATTGTTTGGTGTACTGATTTCGAATATGGCTTCCATTTTCCTCAGTCACGTAAGGGTTTTTCACAAACAAATAGTTGCGCCCAAGAATTCAAATTCTTATCTCACTACAGTTTTATATGCAGCAGTTACCGTTTTATACAAATATCATGGCTGTTCCTAATGAAGAATTGCTCCAGGAATAAATCCGTTAGTTTTACCTGCATGTAATTCAATATACCTAAAGCGAGATAAACAAACATAACGTACCAATATCGTAGTGTTAAAATTAGATTGTACCTTCCTTCCACCAAGCACTTTTGTTTCTTTTACAGTTTACATAGATTCATTTTGCCAAGAGTTTCATCTTGAAAAACTCAGGTGTTATTAGGAAAACAAATTTATGTAGGTACAGGGTTATTCATTATAAATTATTCAACCTTTATCATCGTTATTATTGCATATACAAAAAAATGTTTCAAATAATAGTGGTGTGGCTGAGACTTAATTTTGTTTGCATGCTATCAAAAACACAGTGGCGTGCAGATACAACGGTATAAAAAGAAAATAATGTTTTTTTTAATGGAGTACCCTGCATATTATTAAATTTTTATAATGGTCTTTTTACTCTGATTTCAAAAATATATCATATGATACTGGTATCTTATACCGTGTTCGAGTTATTACCGTGTCGAATATTGAGTTTACTGTACTACGGAAAAGTTAACATTATTAAAGTGAGCTAAGAAAATGACAATTATTGTGTTTGATAAATGACATTTCCTTAAAAAAGTAGTCAAAACGAAAATGGTCATTTATCGAACACAATAATTGTCAATTTCATAGGTCAGTTTAATAATGTTAACTTATCCATAGTATACAGTAACTACGATATTCGACATTTAATAACTCTAAAACGGTTCAAGATACCAGTATCGTATGGTATTTTTGAAATCAGAGTAAAAATTTAATAATATACAGGCTATTCCATTAAAAAAAAACAGTATTTTCTTTTTTACCATTGTATCTGCACGCCACTGTGTTTTTGATAGCACGGAAACAAAATTCAGTCTCAGCCACACAAGTTTTATTCGAAACATTTTTTTGTTTATGCAATAATAACGATGATAAAGGCTGGGTAATTTATAATGAATAACCCTGGACATTTACATATTGTTGCAAAAATGTAACTTGTTTTAATGCAATTTGTGGGAATTCAATTTATGCTCGTTTAGGATCATCTCCAAAATTACTGTTTTTATACATGTCTTATACAGTACTTCTAATTGTACACTGAGTAAAATACTTAACACTTTTTGACGTAGATGCGATTCTAGTTACTGCTGCAATATAATATAAAGAGTTAAACCGCTTGCTATTCTTTCCTTTCGAAATACCTGGTTAATCAATGTGTGATTTCTTTTCCTTGTTTACTAACGGTTTACGCATAATATAGTTGTGAAAACTGATCTTTATACAATGTGTTCAACAATGATTGAAAGGCGTTTGAATCGCCCGCTTTTTTTTGTGTCGGAAAGTTGGTGCATCTGGAAGATATACCAGTAATGATCAGTAGCAGTTCACAACAAGCTTTTCTGTTCAAAATCTTTTATGTAAATCGAAATAAAACGATCTATATTTATATAATTCAATAATTTAATTTCACATATTCCATTAAGCAAGTATCATAAATCAATGCAGTAGTTATAACACAGTATAGAGCTGTATAGACACAGTAGTTTCTCTCGCCGTCGGCACCTTTGATGTTCGTGTCCCAAAATAGTACTGCGCATTCACGCACGCGCAACCAGAGGCGTAGTAAATTTTTCTATTCAGGAATAAGCCAGTGACGCAGAACCAAATCGTTTATGAGATAATTATGTTAATCTATTTTTAAAATTATGAAAAAGCTATATCAATAATACAAAAAACGATGATAAAACACTGCTTTTTATTAAGTACATATTACACACGCATTTAAAATGTAATACATTATACGTACAACACAAAAAAAGGCTCTTCTAACCTAAAGATTACTTAAATTTCTTGACACAATTCATCAATGGTGTTGTAAAATTGTTATTTTATTTGAATTGCCACTAACTTTGAAATTTCTATTGCAAAATTTCAAAGTATAAAAAATTCTTACACGACTAAATAGCTTTATCAAAAATTCAGTAGGAAAATTTTCGCAGGGATGTTTATATGATATCTCCTCCAACTTCTGTTTTAATTTAAAGCTAACATTTGGTTCGAAGGAAAATGAAGAAAAAAATTCACAGAAGGCTTTTTCCTAATGCGGTATTTATATATAGGTATACTGAAGTTATGGTCGGGCGTTGCCAAATTAGTAAAGCTGTTTCACAAAGTTAGGACATGCCTTAAAATAAGTGTAAAATTTGAATTCATTCATTTCTTGTGTTTTAAACGTATAATTGTTGGAAAACTATGCTTTTCAAAACATTTGTGTCCCAAATAACCTATAAAATAAGTGAAGGCATTTTGTTCAGTTATATTTTCCCATTGTCGGTAATCAATCTTTGAAAATTAAATTTTGCGTTGGTGGTGGTGAATTTGTCATGAAGTTTGAGTAATTACTCACAACTACAATACACAATATGCACATTTTCACAGTTGAGGACATTTTAATGCGCCTGGGGATCTTACCGCATTGGTTCTTTCGGAAACCTGAAAAAGCTTAATTTAGAATTGTTCGAACTATTCTTGCACCGAGGTGCACAACAATAATGGGGCATTTTTGTTCCAAGTATTCGCGAAACGAAACACTACAATTATTGATAAAACGTTATGCTGCGTGCCCACTAATTATAAAAAACAATTTGTTTGTCAAAAATGTTGGAAGTACGTCAGCATCCATTAAATTATATGGAAATGTTTCAAGGAAATGCACAATAATCAAACAAAAATTTTTGACACACATTTTAAACACAAATTCTAAATTAATAATGTGTTAATAAATTTATTTGACGTTAATTATAAATGCCAAAAGAATGTATAATTTAGTTTTACAAATGCCTTGTTTAATCTGTGTACAACTACCCATTAATTTGTAAAATTAGTGTTTATAATAAATTGTTTGTCAAACATTTTGTATAATTGGTGTACAGCATAACTTATATTAACGGCCATTCACAAATCGCATGCCCAGCAGTCGCATCAAATAATCCCGCCAACTCAACAGCTGATGGCTGAGTACTGCGCATTCAGAAATTTTCACGCACGCGTCGGTTCAAGGTCGTCGGTAGGAGGACAATTATTTCCCTCGAGAGAAACTACTGTTTCTATTACATAGCTATATACTGTGGTTATAATTTCACAAGTTTTTCTGTTAATAATCCCACTGGAATCAGCCTTCATATTGTTTGTTTATGTCTTCATGGGCTTTCTTTATTCTACATCCTATTTTCTGTGTAAATCTACAAAATCACCGATGAACTCGTGATTTTTACACTTGCACAAACCTGAATTCAATAAAAAACAACTTTGTGTATGCTTTCAGTATATCATGGTTATAGTTGTCAATTTAGATCAAAGGTTAGACTTATGTTTTCTGTCATTTCATATTGTACATAGACATTTTGATTTAACGCATGCGCAGAACAGACAATGTGACCAATTTTATCACTCTTAGACCGTTCGTCTACCGAGAAAACCAATATGTGGCGACCGGTTGTAGGCAACCAGTCGAGGGTGACTGGTTGCTTAGTTCTTCGTCTACCGATGAAACCAGTTTGGAGGATTTTGTCGTCCGGTGAGTATGTCATTACTGGGTACCTATACTTAAGGGCGCAAAGAAAGAGACGCAAAAGATGTTACAAGTGAGTTCAAATATCCGGTTAAGTTTAAACAAACTTACAGAATGAGTAAAGAGCGCTTTCGTGAACTTGAAAGAATTGTTGACATAATTTTCTAACGTATAATTATATAGACACTGGTATTTTTCAATCTCCCGCACAAACCTTATGTTTGCACTTTCTTTAGCGTTTGTTAGCGAGCACGGCATGTTATTGCGTTAAAAAGTAAAAACTAGCATAACAAATTGAACAAATAAAGAATAGCTGTATCGGTCGAATCGTTGTAAGCAACTAAAGGTTTGGCGACCAGTCAGTATAATCGTGCGCGATAGGTTGCCTTTCACAATAGTCTTAGTCGTCGCGCTGAACTAACATGTAACTAACAGTTTTTAATGCGTTGGTCGCCGGCGCGACTGGTTGTTTGGTTATTAAAACAATAAAATAACACATGATTTAAGCGCACGCGTTCAAGTTTTGAAAACGAGCTGCGTGGCAAGTTTTTTAAAGAACAAGTCACAAAATTTCTTATGAAACGTGTATTTTATACTATTTTTTCTAATTCCGGTATTGAAAGTTCAAAAAGACTTTTAGTGGCATGCTTTGTTCGAAAATTTTAGAAATTTAGTTTTTCTGAAGTTGGTTACACTGATTTTTAACTTTTAACCGTTTAAATATTTGAATATCGTCGGAGTTGAGAATTAAATTTCAATAGTATTAGAAATTTTACCATGTCGCTATGTTTAACACATTATATCGTTCATTAGTCTAAATAAAATTTTGGTATATAACTTCTACTTCTTACATTAAAACTTTTATATTTAACATTTAAGTATGGTTTGGCATTTTTTGTTACCATTCTCAAAAAAATTAAATTAGCCTGCCATAAAGAAGTCTTTAAATACCACTAAACCACGTAAGATGAAACTTATAGCACCGAAAGAGAAAAAACGATTTCACTCGTATCAGTTTCATGTTATCTAATTTAAAAACTTTTATCAGTTAATAGAGACATATCTCGAGTACAAACACATGCACATACATATATATGTATAACAATGCAGTAAGAAATACTTACAGTTATTCGGTTGCTTAAAATTCCCTAAATTTCAAGATGTTCCTATACAGATTTGCATGTAATACACAGGTAATAATTTGCACTAAACACTAAGGCGACGGCGTTAATTAAAAATTAATTTATTATATTATCATTCGTTCCGTTAATTTATACTAATGAAATCACGCCAAAAAATGACCAGGTAATGACAATTACAATTCACCTTTGCTAATATAAAGAGGATTCTCCTATATCAATGGAAAGATAACATAATCGTTGAGTACTGCACGTTTGCCAGCTCGTCCGCGTACGCCAATATATTATGACCCGTACTGTCTCTACGCGCAAATGCTTATCGAACAATGGTCATTTAAAAAAAAATTGATAATATGAGAATATATAATAATATTTCAAACAATAGCTATTACGAATACCTGCACATATTACGAAATTTCTGAAGACTGTTTCATTAGCTATTTGCTATGTGAGTCTAATAGATAAACATGGAAAATATAAGTGTAATTTCATTATTTGTGTTTCTATATCAATCAAAATCGGCATTAAAAACGGCGGACTCTCGATCCTTAAAAGAATAAAACAGACGATAAAATTGATAACCCCTACTAGAAACTCGAATCAACAGTGACTTGTAATTTTGAGTAGATATGTAAAATATATGTCTGAAAATGTATATTAAATTATATTAATAACCGTATTTTGTTATTTATAAAGTTAACTTACGACAGCACCATTAAAAATAATCAAGACACAATGCCTAACAAATATACGAATCCTAAAAATGTGTAATCGTGATCTTGCAAATGTGTGAGATATATATCTGCAATTTATTCTTTTATATTCAGACAGTGATGATTATACTCTTTTCTTATCAGAAAAATGAGTCGTAAGCACCACACGTCTTTCTTATACGTAAGATTTTGTGCAAAAAAACTGAAAAAATGGGGCCTGCAAGATGTATGTGAGGGCTAGGGTTTCTGGTATGGTATATGTCTTTTTTATTTATTTCAAGTTTAAATTCATATTGTGTTTCTTTTAGGAATATTGGTTCAGTTGTCAGATTTGTCAGCTTAATATCGAAGGTATATCCAAAGACAAATGAAATTCATGTAGCATCAGTGGATTGACTGGTTTCAAGAGGAGAATAGTATGCTTTTCAAGTGGAATATGATCGCGAGTCCAGCTTGTGATTGCGGAGCTGAGATTGAAACAGTTAAACATATTGTTGAAGAATGTTCTATAGCTAAGTTTGAATTTGGATACACGGACTTACATAATTTAACTCAGAGGCTGTTGCTTGGATCTTAACAACAAAAGACCTTTATTTTTGTGGCACTGTGATGTAGGTTTTTTATTCTGCAGGTTTTTTCCTACATCCTAGACCAAATGGTGCAGTGTTTTAAAGGCCCCCCCTGCAGTTATGGCCCTTCTAAATATATTTCTACTTTTGTAATATAATTTAAATATTTTTTCTTTTTTAACTATGGATGAAAGATTATAAATTATGGTAAGTTAAAAAAACGTTGGTATAAAATGCGTTCTGTAATTTTTAATGAGAAATTGTATTTTTTACAGTTGTTCTGGTTTACCGCTAGACAATTTCAGCAAAATGTGTTATATTAATTAAGAAATAGTGTTTTAACTGAGGAAGACATGAATAAAATTGTCGAAACGTTTTAATTATGTGTTTTTATTGTTAAATTTTAATATTTGACAAGTAATAAGAATACCAAGAATTTTAATGTTTTTATTTCTATAAACGGCCAAGAAACAAATTTTATTTTATTATATATATATATATGTAATGAAAATTGAAAATCTTCTTGGTAGTAGTGGCATACAATGAATTAAAAGTAATAACAATATGACAACTGGTTGTCAATTAGAAAACAATGACAAATATAAAATGTAAATCAAAATATAAAAATGAAAATGTAATCAATAAGCATAGGACAGTCGAGATTACATACATATATAGTCACATCAAAAGGCTTGGGGTCTACCACAAACTGTTCAGTTAATCCAAATATACAAATAACAACGACGCAACTTCTTTTTTATATATTTTTGATTTACATTTTATATTTGTCATTGTTTTCTAATTGACAACCAGTTGTCATATTGTTATT
This sequence comes from Amphimallon solstitiale, assembly GCA_963170755.1. Lineage (NCBI taxonomy): Eukaryota > Metazoa > Arthropoda > Insecta > Coleoptera > Scarabaeidae > Amphimallon > Amphimallon solstitiale. Next base: position 67,646,885 of record OY720680.1, read on the forward strand.
ACTTTTAATTCATTGTATGCCACTACTACCAAGAAGATTTTCAATTTTCATTATGAGGTAGGCGCCATAAATTCTCGGCCTGATATACAAAAAAGAAACTTGGAACAATATAAGAATTTTTATTTTTCAATGTAATCTCCCCTAACTTCTATACATTTATTACAACGATTAATTAATAATTCGATACCCTTGTAAAAAATAATTTTCCGTCAAAATGTTCTATAACAGCTGCTTGCAACTCACTGTCGTCCTTAAAACTACGTCCCCTAAGGTCTTTTTTTATATTAGAAAACAAAAAAATCACAAGGAGCATCCGGACTATACGGTGGATGTTCCAATTCCTGAAAGCCGCATTCACGGATGGCAGCTTGTGAAATGGCGGCAGTATGGACGGGAGCATTGTCGTGCAATAATCGCACACCTTTTGTCAATTTTCCACGACGTTTTGCACGAATACTGTCCCTTAATTTATTCAATAATATGTGCTGCACTTGTATTGCGTTCTTTAAAGTCAATTAGCAAAATGCCCTCACAATCCCAGAATATTGTGGCCATCACCTTTTTCGTTGATTGAACGACTTTCGCCTTTCTGAGACGAGGTTCATCAGGTCGCCGTCATTCCATGATCTGAACCATTCATTCATTTCCTATGACTATGACCTATGAGATTTTTGTGCGCTAGTCACGTTGGTTGGCTGGTTACTAAAAACTACTAGGCTTCGAACCGTTATATTTACAGTGTACACTTCGCGTATGTGTATGCTTGAAGTGACGGAGCTTGAACACGTTTGAACCTGTATAAGCCTGTCAGGCCGAGAATTTATGGCGCCTACCTCGTATCTCATTGTTGAAAAATAAACTTGGAGTATTTAGCCTGGGGACTATTAGAAGCAACCGTTTACGAGTCTGCACTTTAGAACAAGACAAGAACTCTTATGAAAAAGAGTCGAAGAAGTTTCGACTACAAGGTTAATAATAATATTGGCAGTACGGTGATGAAATGTGCTGAGGCAAGATGTGTGACACTGGTCAGTTCATTCGTACTTAATAGTCCGGTGATTTCGGTAAAACGATACAGTAAAGAATGTCCTCAAATCATAAAGTAGTACAATATTCATATTGGGATATTTAGTCAGCTCATTGACATTTTTGTGAATAACGCTTGGTTACTATACAGAAAAGAAATAGAAACTTTTGGACATCGAAAACACGACAACTTGAAAACAATTCGGATCTTTGTCATTCATAAAATCTCAAAATGTAAACAAGAGTAGAAAATCTGATTTTGACAAAGAACAGTCGGCCAAGAAGGTCAAATTTCCTGTAAGGGCCAGTCGAACTGTCAATATCAGATATGACCAAGTTGGAGACTTTCCTACATTTGTAGAAAAAGGGCGGTGCAAGCTCTATGCCAGTGGACAAACTACGGCATTTTGTCAAATTTAAACCTGTGCGTGGTGGCGGGAAAATCACCCCGAAATTTGTTCAGCATACGGAGGATCATTAAAGTGCATTGTATCTTCTGAGAGAGAATTTTCATGTTTATCGTATATACGAAGTGCTGGTATACTTCGGTGTATGAGGTATTTCGTAATTCTAAAAGTGAAACTAATCCGACACGTGTGTGTATAATTACGAATTTTACGTCTCATAAACACATGTATAATTAACTTATCTTGCCAGATATGTTGAAGGAACTGTGTTTCGATAAGAGTAAAAGAGTAGAAGATCAACTTTCAGTGAGAATTTTGATATTTTTTTTATAAAGTTGTTCTCAAATTAATATTTATTAATTTAGAATACCTACTTTCGCAGTCTTCCGAAATGTATCTAATCTTAGCAATGAACGAGATATTGGTAAAAAAAAATTGGACTGATGGAAACTAATATTCTCGGCCTAGTAGCTAGAACTTAAAGGGAAGATTATACTCTTAAATATAAAATTCGGTTTAGATATCTATTACAGTTTGGCCGCTATAGTGGTCACACACAGCCAGTGGCGTAACCAGGGGGTTAGACCCCCCCCCCATCGTGAAAAAAGAAAAGAAAAATTGAGTCATTAAGTACTTGTTAATTTTAAAAGTCTTGACAAATGTATTATTTTAACTCACTCTGATGGAAAGAAATAGAAACACCACCAGTACTGACAAATGCGAAAGAAAAACGGGTTCGAAAAATGGACGATCATGGCATATTTTTGAAGTGACCCCCCCCCCCCCATGGTTGAGGTCTAGTTACGCCTATGCACACAGCCAAACATCGCAATACTTCCTTATAATAAGCGTAAGAAAGTGACAAGAGAAAATGTACCTAAAATAAAAACAACACCAAAATTATATAATTGCCAAACGATAATGACCTTCCAAAATAGCTTTTTAAGTTTGAATAGTCGATGACCTAGGTGATCTGTCAGTGACTGAGATGTGTAAATAAGACACTAAGGCGATGGCAAAAGAATCGAATATGGCTGGGAAAGAAGAATGAATTTATAACTATATTAACTTCTTAAAGAAAAGAATATAGGCAAGTTTATTAAAAGTAGAAAACTACAATGGTTGGGACACCTGGAACGAATAGACAGGGAAAGAAATATGAAGAATATTGCTTGGACAGTCCCTGATAACAGCAGGAAGAAAGGGCGACTGAAGAACAGGTGGAAAGAAGCAGTGAAGGAATACCTTAAGAGGAAGCAGAATGGAAATTGGACAGCACTTGCCAAGGATATAAAAAAGTGGAACGAAATAACACAACTCAAGACCTAAATATATACCGGATGTACCAGCAAATCGGTAAAGTTCGTTATTGATATCTAATAAGACAGATGGCGAAAAAATGTTAATACAAAAATTGTAGATGATCATGAGCTCTACAATCTAAAACTATTTTCATATATACAGAGTGTTCGGCAACGGCAAACCTACACAATCAGAATTTTTTTAATATTTCATGATAACCGTTTAAAAGCTAATTGAACTGGCATCAAATTCTATTACTTGATTTTCAATTATTTCTGAGATATGGCGATTTGTCATAAAAAATTTAACAAGTTTTGAAAAACTAGTTAATGATGACAGGCTTAATATTGTAACGAAAACAATTCCACTAAAAAAATAGAAGAGTAAACATTGGCGCGACGCACCGTAAATAAGTTATAAATCATCCACATATATGTAATGCGTAGGCGACAGAAAGTCTGTCGTATGTTCTACAAACATCGAGAGAAATAGATAATTTTCGCGTATATTTCCAGAGTCTTATATGCCGATATAAAAAGCGCCCGGTACAAAGAAAGAATTCATTCATTGAATAGTTTTCGTACGGTTAAATAAACATAAATAAGTGAGCGGTGCAGTTTTTATTACAGTGCAATAAATACATAAATATTACAGTTATAAATAGTAGTGATAGAAATAAATACGTGTGTTAATTTAAATTGTAGTAGTTTTAAGTTCGATACATTTATTTTACATTTTATATTGTGATTAGTTTTAAGTGTGTAAATATACAGACAGTTTTAAAACATTTGCACGAGTTATTTATTGCCAACCCGAAAACGCTACAATATGGCCTGAATTAGTTGAAATATAGTTTCAGTACGTGAATTTAATATTTATTTCGACATTTCAACTCGTGTTTCTAGAATCACATTCCATTTGCTAAAGTTAAAAATTCCAAAAAAAATTAAATGAAATTACATTTACGTGCCACTGAAAAATAATAAAAATTTACTATTTAAAAATACGTACTTTCTTGCGTCTATGGGCGATATTGCAAAAGTTATAGAATATTATATCTGATAAACCCAATTGCGACTTCTTAATTTTAAAATATGAGTTGCCATGACTTGCATAGCTTACCTTAAAGTAGTCGCAAAAATTGCTTGTAATATTTTTTATTTACAAATATGTTATTTTCACCAAAATTTTAAAACGCACGAATCAAGTTTTCTAATTGATGAATTAGCAATATACTGAAATATCGCAGTTGATTCGTGTCAAAAAAATTGAAGAAATGTCAAATTTACATTTAAAACTTGAGTTCGAAGAAGAAATTGTCATTACATTTATATGAATTTATTTTACGTTTAAAATATGTAATGCGCCTACAGACGGAAGAAAAGTAGTATTTTTAAATAGTAAATCTTTAGTAATTTTCAGGGACATGCAAAGGTGTTCCATTTATTTATTTATTTTAGAATTTTTAACTTTAGCGAATGGCATGTAATTCTTAAATAACATAAATTGAAATGTCGATATAAATATTAAATTCACGTACTGAAATGATATCTTTACTACCTCGGCCCATAATAGGTCTTTCATCATTAATCGTTATTTTATACCAATTATTTAATAGTTGTACAATTTATTACAAAAAAAATCACCATATCTCAGAAACGGTTTAAAATCGACTAATACATGTTGTAAAAAATGTATAGTATTCTATTTTAAAAAACACAAGTTTGTGGTCGTTTGTTATTGTCAAACACTCTGAAATAAAAATAACGGACTTTACCACTTAGCTGTATATATCGAAGCAAGAACAGACAGATGAAGGCATGCGATAGTTGAAAGACCTAAGTCGATATTCACAAACAGTTTCTATCACAAATTTAATACAAGCGTCAAGGAGTTGCGTAAGCATGGGGAAGGCAAAAAACTGACTGAACAAGTTGAGATTCTAAATAGTTTAACATACTAATACAGAAAAGAAAAAATCAGGTGTGGGTACCACACGACATTCTTAAGCGAAGTTTTAATACAGAACTTGCTCTAAATTAAGCATTAAATAATTTTACTTTATTAATAAATCTGTGCGAGATATTTGCAAAAAACTGCTTTTAGATAAATGTGTTACTTGAGGAGCAAATTTTGAAAATTTTCTTCTACAATAGTTGTTTCAATCAAGTTTTAAATATTTCCATACTTCTCGAAATCGCTAAAAATTGTTTATCGAACGTGTAAATGACCTAGCGTAGGAATTTTGAAAGACGATTTTTATGAAGTTATTCTCAAACGCATGTTTGAGTACTTTTGTATTTTTTAGAAATTCATCTAAATTTAGAATAGATTTTTCACAGAAGTAAATGACGGTTTCCGGTCTACGGATTTCACTAAAAATCTAATCAGATCATTAGAGGAAGCTTGTATTCTTAAATGGAAAGTATGGTATTGATAACACTAATTGTTGGACCGCTATCATGGTCACACAAAGATAGAGTAATAGAGAAACGGAAAAAGAAATGTTCAATTATCATTGATAAAATGCACAAAAACACTTGAAATAAAACAAGGTGTTTCAAATTTCCAAAAATTGTATTAACAAAAATACGACTAGTTTCGCACACACTGTGGCTTTATCAAGTATAAATAATACTAACTAAACTTAGGAGCTATTTGAATTTATATATTTGTTGACATTGGTGGGGGTGGGTTCTTAAATTAATTTAAAAGTGGGGAGTTTGATATTTCTAATTGGTTATTTAATAATAGGTTCGTGTTTTTGAATTTATTGATTTCTAAAACTTCTAAATTATTTAAAAGGACACTTTTATTCTGTGTATGTAATATTTTAAAGTTATCGTTGAAATCGTGTCCACATTCTAGCAAATGTTTAGCATAATGAGAGTCTGTTTTTCATTTTGAAAGGACCTCATATGTTCTTTAATTCGAGTGTTAAAAGATCGGCCTGTTTGGCCTATATAGAATTTTTGGCAACTTCCACAGTTTAACTAATAGACTCCCGATTTTTCACCTTTTTCCGTTCTTCCTTTATTGTTTTTTATGATATTACCTATGGTGTTATTAGTTTTAAATGAAATATTTATGTTTAGTTTCCTATTTAACATTGTACTGATCCTCTTTGAAAACGGGCCTAAATAAGTCAGCGATCTGTATATTTTTTGTTCTTTGTTTTGTGTGGGGAAAGTAGAGTTCACAGCTTGTTTGAATTGTTTCTTCCTTAATATATTATCTACTATCATTGGGTCAAATTTGTTATTCGCCGCTATCTGTTTAATTAAATTTAATTCGGTGTCGAAATTATTCGTGTTGAGGGGTATAGTTATTAGTCTATGTATCATGCTATGAAATGCTGCTAGTTTGTGTTGTGTAGGGTGGTTTGATTCGTTATTGTGTGTGTGGGTTTATGATAAATCGAAAAATCATGTGTATTCTTAATTCTTGTTATAGTCAAGTCTAGGAAATTAATAGAATTATTTGTTTCGATTTCCATCGTGAATTTGATATTGGGGTGGATGTTATTTATTACGTTAAAAAAGCTTTCAAGTTGCCTATTTGTGCCTGTAAAACACGCTATTATGTCGTCTACATATCTGTACCAGTATATGAAATTTTGGGTGTGTTTATGAATTAGTTTTTCCCATCCATGAAAAATTCTGCTAAAATGGGACTTAAAGGATTTCCCATAGCTAAACATTCTGTAGTGGTATATAATTTATTGTTGAACGAGAAATAGTTTTGTGATAGACATGTGTTAAGTGATTCTGTTATTTCCGATATTATTATCGGATTTTTGTTGTGTGTCAAGAGGTGATTTTTAACAATGTTAATAGTTTCTATTACAGATTCAATTATCATTTTTTGACAAGTATGAGTATAAAATTATCCCTCTTAACTTGGGTCATTGCTTTAAATCACTACATATAAAATAATTTTCCAACGATAACTTCATATCGGAAAAACTGCGTTCGCAAAACAATTGTCACAATATACAATAAATTTACTAACTAGTGAACATTTAAATAGAACTGATATTTATTACATGTTTGATTAATAAATATTATTGACATATAAATGTTACTACATTTAAATAACGTCCTTTTGCCACATTATATTCGTGTTTTATATCTATAAAATTATAAAATACTTACCTAATTACAATGGCAAAATATATCGTCCAAATTATGTATAATCACAGTTCCTGTTATATAACTGAAGTCGGATATCAACTCACACACAAATACGACAGTTTTTCCTGACGACGCTTTAGTCCCCTCACAAAATTGTTTAATCACTAAGTACGATATTCAAACGAATAGTAATTATGAGAGCAACACACGAGAGTGATATGCAATTTAACGTGGACGACTGAATCCACTGGGAAATTACACGGTTCAATATATGCACGTGAGGATTTTAATGATACAAACTGGTATTTCTAAAAATGGTATTTCATTAGAAAAATATATGTAACATTCCGACCTTTGCCGCGAGCTATATCCGATGCATATCGCTGTGATTTAGATATTTTAATGTGTTGAATGAAGGCTTTGTAATTCCATAAAAGTTTTATAAAGAGAAAGGCAAAGAAATTTACAGAAAAGTTATATACAGTCTGTTTGTTTTTACTTCATTTTCTGTTTACTATTATAATATGATAAACGTTGGAGAGATAATATTCTTTGTTGTTTAAGGGAATAAGTACAAGATAATAGTAGTTTATACAACGAGTCAATAATGACAGTTATTATTCCCGAGAGCTGAATTTACTCCCGAGCCGCGTAAGCGGCGAGGGAGTAACTCAGCTCGAGGGAATAATAGTCATTATTGCGAGTTAGTATACACTACTTTATCGACGACTAACTGAAAATTACTAAAAAAAATCAAAATAAGTAAACGAAAATGTCAGATTACTATATCAATATGACGTTTGATGGTTAGGCAGTCAGTAAAATGGCCGGACTTGTCTATCGTTACTATGACAACGTTAGGAACGTTATGTTCTTATTGGCGGAATGCAGTGAATAATGGTAACGTTATGGCCCATTATATGTTCTTATTGGCGGAATGCAGTGAATAATGGTAACGTTATGGCCCATTATTCACTGGTCGCATTTCATTATTCCCTACGGGTATTATGAGTGTTATTATTAGCCAATATTGATTAATATAATACATACTTTATTGTTTAGTCGTCGATAATAGTAGTTTATACAACGAGTCAATAATGACAGTTATTATTCCCGAGAGCTGAATTTACTCCCGAGCCGCGTAAGCGGCGAGGGAGTAACTCAGCTCGAGGGAATAATAGTCATTATTGCGAGTTAGTATACACTACTTTATCGATGACTAACTGAAAATTACAAAAAAAAATCAAAATAAGTAAACGAAAATGTCAGATTACTATATCAATATGACGTTTGATGGTTAGGCAGTCAGTAAAATGGCCGGACTTGTCTATCGTTACTATGACAACGTTAGGAACGTTATGTTCTTATTGGCGGAATGCAGTGAATAATGGTAACGTTATGGCCCATTATATGTTCTTATTGGCGGAATGCAGTGAATAATGGTAACGTTATGGCCCATTATTCACTGGTCGCATTTCATTATTCCCTACGGGTATTATGAGTGTTATTATTAGCCAATATTGATTAATATAATACATACTTTATTGTTTAGTCGTCGATAATAGTAGTTTATACAACGAGTCAATAATGACAGTTATTATTCCCGAGAGCTGAATTTACTCCCGACCCGCGTAAGCGGCGAGGGAGTAACTCAGCTCGAGGGAATAATAGTCATTATTGCGAGTTAGTATACACTACTTTATCGACGACTAACTGAAAATTACTAAAAAAAATCAAAATAAGTAAACGAAAATGTCAGATTACTATATCAATATGACGTTTGATGGTTAGGCAGTCAGTAAAATGGCCGGACTTGTCAATCGTTACTATGACAACGTTAGGAACGTTATGTTCTTATTGGCGGAATGCAGTGAATAATGGTAACGTTATGGCCCATTATATGTTCTTATTGGCGGAATGCAGTGAATAATGGTAACGTTATGGCCCATTATTCACTGGTCACATTTCATTATTCCCTACGGGTATTATGAGTGTTATTATTAGCCAATATTGATTAATATAATACATACTTTATTGTTTAGTCGTCGATAAACATGTTTATGCACGAAATAATAAATAATAAACAGCTAATAATATGAAAAGTAAACAAAATAAAGTAAAAAAAAATATATATAAGAATACTAAATAATACTCAGTGAAAATAAAATACAAAATTTAACAAGAAAAAAATCTGGTCTGGGCAGGGAACATATTTTAAGTTCCTAACTTTCCAAAAATATATATAAATTCAATTCGTTGAACGAATTACGTAATAGTCTGTAACGGCGCTCACTCAGATGTAGTATATTGTAAAACAGTGGTTTCCAAACTGTGCGCCGCCGCGGGGCCACTTCACAGGGGCGCCCCGAAATATTGTAAAAGCTTCATAATTAATTGGACATTTAGCCTAACTAAACAAAAACCAAAATAGAAACTAAAAATATCTAGATTTTTTGTATGGCTTTTTTTTACTTGACCCTGTATAAAAGTAAATTCGTCGGCGAAGAATATTCTTGCGAACGCGAGCCAGCACGTCAAAGAGCGCAGACCTCTCGCGACATATTTGGACTATTCTGAAAGATCTTGCGGAAAGTATATAAGCACGCGTTGCCGACTCATTCCGTCCAGGGCCTGGTCACGGGCTTTACCAATTTTGAATCTTATTTTAGTTCCTATTACAAACACTAAGCACTGGTAGATATACGAAGTTTACCGAATACGAATCGTCATAACGAAACATAAAAGCGGGTTATTCGTGAAAATCCTAACCTAAAATTATATGCATTCAGATTCATAATCAAATTGTTACGTTCTGTTGTTTTGCATTGTGTTTCATTAATTATTTAGACTTGTTGTAAGTTATGAGAACTATGGTCGTAATCAAGTATTCTGTGATCACGTGTACTTATAGCACTTCTCTGACACACAAGTTTCTTTCCTTATTTGGATGAATATGTACATCTCACCACATATAAGTTGAGCGGGGAAGGTCATATGCGCAATGGACAAAGGTGTGAGTGTGTAGTAGCGGGGTGTACACGCATGCATTTGTCACCGCTCTATCCATCTCTATCGTGCATTCTCTCACTTGTTGATCTGCGCCAATGACCGCTCAACTTATATGTGGTGAGCTATAAGTGTAAATAGTGCGTAAATGTAAAGAATTATTGTTCTGTATGTATTTACAAAATACATACAGATATATAATTAGTGGATTGAAAGAACTGGTGATCCATCCCTTGAAAGAACTGGTGATCCATCCCTTAAAAGAACCAATCTTGCTAAAGTGTATGTATGTAATTTATAAATAGGGCGCGGGCATAACCGGTTTAAACTACGACGAAGTTACAACAGAGCAAAGAAATAATCTAAACAACACACGCTTACTGAATAGCACTAATTCATATGGTGAACTGCAGCATCTGTTTACGCCCGAGAATGAGAGCAAAAAATGCCAATAAAATAAGGAATTTATGAGTAAAATCCTTTTTTCATCGGTGTAGATAGGAGCGTGAGGGGTTTTTAAAATTTATTATATTTACCTTGAATTTCGCATGGGAAATAAAATTTTCATTCATACTTACGTTAGTTTCGTTTTTTCATTGTTTTGACTGTTAATTACGTACTTCGTAATTTTTGTAATAGTCTGTTTAATACCGGTTTATTGAATCGACTTCTTCCAATTATCTACACGTAAGTGTGCATTCGATTTCGTTTAGTTTCAATAACATACGCCTACATTTTTAGTTATCATTTATTTAGCTCTAGAACGTTGTTTATGTTACTTTTTCTAATAAGAAAATGAATTGTTAGTGATTCCGAAATTTATTACAAAGTCTGTAAAATATCGTTGCAGAATGCCAAAATATCGCACGTTCGTCACTTAGCTTTGCTAAAACATCCACAGAAATAGTTTTTATGCAGAGAATTTCTATAGTTTACAAAATTTCGTTACATGTTTTAATGACGATGCTCGAAGTATTTCTGAGTGCAAGGAACTAACACAAATCCCAAATTTAAAAAATCAGTTGTTATTCCTTCAGGAACACTTTGGAAATTTGCCTAAACTAATCACATATTTTGAAAATCGAAATCACAAATTAAAAAATGGATTAACCACATTAGATGTGGCTATTAGTAATTTCAAAAGTATTCCAAGTGACTTCGGATGTGGCCTTCGGCAAAAGTTAGACACAGTTTTTAATAGAAACCCAGATTTAATAACATTGCGGCAATTGTGTATGCTAAATATGCTGAAATAAAAGAATATTTCCAGTACGCACATATAACCAGTTGCGATGCAGAAAGGACGTTTTCTATCTACAAGGATGTACTTAATTCAAAGAGAACAAGTCTTATAGAAGAGAAAATGAACAAATAATAAGGTATTTTGTATTTTATAGATCACCAGTCACTTGTTATCCAATTATATAAATAAAATTAAAACCCCTTTAAAAATACAACATTTCAATGGTGCGCCCCTGGGCGATGAGTCATCAACCGTTCGTGTCCACGCCTTACTAATAATAGACAAAGCATATAATAATAATATCACTGATTTTTTTTGAGTCAATGTTATATTGTTATTACGTTGTATCACATTGTGTGTGTATATTTTTTTACGTATTTGACTTTTTCTAGGTATTTTACAATATATGAAATGGAATGAATAAATGAAAACAAACAAACATATAAAAAATTAGAACACCTTTAAAAAAATACTGAATTGCACGTACCTTCATAATTTATAGCATTGAAAAGCAGTATGAATGTTAAACAAACACAATTTTAAATTATAATTTTTTACGTACACAAAGATCATAAATATCAGACCACATTTATGTAGAATAAACACGCGCTTCTTGATCAATTAACATAATAAGCCATGTAGATTGATACAAAGAAACAAACGTTTTTAGAAACTTCTTAGAAGAACATTATTTCAAGTAAAAAATCTTGTATAAAAGGTTTTCTAATTAATATAGTACCTTAACGTACTATATGTAGACGATTAAAATGAGCAGTTCAAACAATATCACGAGCAGACTAAAACTTATTGGAGCAAAGAGATTGAAGAGTTAGAATATATATAAAGTCCGTTATTGCTAGTGATGGTGTAATGAAAGCAAACTGAAAGGAAAGATCTCTTAATATTTTCTAATAATATTTCTTCACTGTGGATGAACATTGATAATAAACACGCACTCGGCTTGTAACTTCTTAATTAATCGAAAATGACCTAATTAAAATATATATCCTTTACTCCTAGATATGTTATTACACCATGTAACAAAACTGTTCTCGGTAAATTTAACGATGTTTATTTCTGGGTATAGTTATATAATAATATTGAGAGGATTATTATTTATATTGATTAATTTTATGCAATAACCTGTAAGCCAAATTTAAACATGTGTAAATTATATTTATCGACGACTAAACAATAAAGTATGTATTATATTAATCAATATTGGCTAATAATAACACTCATAATACCCGTAGGGAATAATGAAATGCGACCAGTGAATAATGGGCCATAACGTCACCATTATTCACTGCATTCCGCCAATAAGAACATATAATGGGCCATAACGTTACCATTATTCACTGCATTCCGCCAATAAGAACATAACGTTCCTAACGTTGTCATAGTAACGATAGACAAGTCCGGCCATTTTACTGACTGCCTAACCATCAAACGTCATATTGATATAGTAATCTGACATTTTCGTTTACTTATTTTGATTTTTTTTAGTAATTTTCAGTTAGTCGTCGATAAAGTAGTGTATACTAACTCGCAATAATGACTATTATTCCCTCGAGCTGAGTTACTCCCTCGCCGCTTACGCGGCTCGTTGTATAAACTACTATTCTCTATATGGAAAAAGAATAATAAAACAACAAAAAAATTTTGTTTTCAGTAAAATTGTGGAAGTGTTTCTTATTATTCTATTTATCTATTTATCAAGTAGAAGATGTCATACCTTGTGAACAGTCGAATATATTTGGAAGCTAGGTATTTATCAGGAAAACATATAAAGAAAAATAATAATTATTTGCTTTTAATGATTATCTCTTACTTATGAACTGATTTAATATACAGGGTTAGTTAAAAGTATGGAGACGGCGATTTATTGTCGTTAATATTCATTTTAGAGAATTATGTTCAATATAAAAGTTTGTTAGGATATTTTGATCTACATTTGAGAATATTTGATTTTTTTTTTCTTCAATTGTTTTTTAGTTACGCCTGTCCGCGCAGTTTTTTTAAATGGGAACTAGTGAATTTTACTCTACCATTCGATAGAGAATTTTTTTCTCTTTACAATAATATTTTTGTTTTTTTTAAATTCATTTTAATAACTTTTACAAGAAAAATTAAACAAATGAATAACAAAGTAAATTAAAGTAAGTGTTCAAATTGTCGTCCATTAGTAATTTGACAATGACCCAATCGATTTACAAAACCCCGAACAGAGTTCTGTAAAAAATCTCGGGGAATTTCTTGTATCGTTCTGGTAATTCGGATTTGTAAATCTTCGACGTTATCGGGCTTATCTTCGTAAACTTTGTTTTTTACGTATCCCCAAAGAAAAAAATCTAAAGGACTTAAATCTGGCGAACGGGCTGGCCATTCAATGGTTCCTCGTCTTCCAATCCATCTATGGGGAAAAACGTTGTCCAGATATTGACGAACATTTACACCATAATGTGGTGGGGCGCCATCTTGCTGGAACCAGATACTGTCATTGGGCAGGTGTTCATTGTTTTCATGTGGATAGAGCGTAGCACAAGCAGGTATTATTTCATTTTGCAATAACTGCAAATACAGACCCGAAGTTAAATTGCCATTGATGAAAAAGGGACCGATAATATGACCGCCAAGAATGCCAACCCAAACATTAACCTTTTGGGGGTACTGCGTATGGTGCTCCAAAAACCAAAAGGGATTTTCCGATGACCAGTATCTGCAGTTATGTCTGTTTACTTCACCGGTAAGGCAAAAAGTAGCTTCGTCAGAGAAAAGAATATTGTTGACAAAATTTTCATTATTATTGCAAATATTTAACATTTCTTCAGAAAATTGTAATCTCCTATCAAAATCATCTTCCGTTAACTCGTGTACAAGGTGTACCTTATAAGGTTTATACTTTTCACTTTTTAAAAATGACACGATCGATGACTGCGAAATATTGAAATTGGCCGCTAATTGATTGGTTGATAAATGAGGATCTTCAGATACAGCCAATAAAATATCCAGTTTGTTATCATCGCTTTTTGCTGTTCTAGGTCTACCACTCCTTGGCAAATCTTTAACGCTACCAGTTTGTTCAAAGCGTCTTAAAGTTTTACCAACAACGGATTTACAAATTGGATTTCTATTTGGATGCGTATCATTAAATAAATTACAAACGTCTTGTAAACTTCTGCGTCTATCTCCATAACCCAACATCATAAGTATTTCAATTCGTTCATGTTCACTTAAACTCGCCATTGTTAATATTAACAGCAACAAATTGCACAAATGAATTATTTCTGTCAAAGATTTGACGTACACAATAACCACTGATAAAATTATGTCGCTCAAGTTTGTTTATCGCATCGCTTCTGTCTATCTGCGATGTACCGAACATCTGTGAAACACTTGAACCGGCCTTTTCTTATAAAAAAAGTTATTAAAATGAATTTTAAAAAAACAAAAATATTATTGTAAAGAGAAAAAAATTCTCTATCGAATGATAGAGTAAAATTTACTAGTTCCCATTTAAAAAAACTGCGCGGACAGGCGTAACTAAAAAACAATTGAAGAAAAAAAAAATCAAATATTCTCAAATGTAGATCAAAATATCCTAACAAACTTTTATATTGAACATAATTCTCTAAAATGAATATTAACGACAATAAATCACCGTCTCCATACTTTTAACTAACCCTGTATATTACGTTACGTTTTAACATTCATTTTACCGCGAATATATATTTTTAATTTAATAATGTGCCTTTCGCAAAGAAACCGTTGTTTCTTTGCTAATTTTTCGGCTGTTGTGGCTGTTCTTTATATTTGGTTAGCCCTGTATTAATAGTGGTATTTATTTCTGAAACTAAGATTCGGTTATGAATTACTTTATTATTTATTTTTTTTAACCTTTGGTGCCCTTTGTAATTTAGTTTAAACGAATTACCGATATACTTTAAAGATCACTTTTATTCTCTTTTGATTGTTACTTTCTCGAATGAACGCTCGATTTAATTAAGTAGTATTGTGTTTATTACTTTTCTTTCTACTACTTTATTTTTGCACTTCTGTATTTTGTTTGCTTTGTAGTGGGGATGTCATCGTTGTTGGCGTAGATCTTTTCGTCTAGTAACTGTATTGGAGAACACGCGCGAAATCTTATTTCCCAAGTTTTTAAGTAGTGTCAAAATTAAATCGTGTTTTTAAGTTTTGCTTGAAATTCTAGGATGAAATTGCACTGCTTAATATTTTGTATGGTTTAATTAAGAATTTGGTCGATTTTGGTTATTGTCCGAATGGATGGACATAGATTCATGTTTTTAACTTGGACATAATATTCTCTCGTCCTAGTACACGGCTAAAAATACCCCTTCTGTACATTCAAAATGATATACATATTATATATTATAAATGAAAGAATAAGAAATTATTGCGGATACATAAAATATCAGAAAAAGAAAAATATTGGATATAATCCGCTGTAGAGCAACCGCAGACACGTGTTTCTGACTAATTGGTCGTCATCAGTACGGTGTAGCCAAGGAATTAGGTGGGATAACCTTGGAGATGTAAGCTAAACGGAAGACCATCAGGTGACAGACCACCATTTGCAGCTTCAGCTAGAAGATCCTCGCAGGTTGACATTGTCTTCCTCGTGGCGACGTTAGTTGTTGTCCTCGGAACCGAGGATCTTCTAGCTGAAGCTGCAAATGGTGGTCTGTCACCTGATGGTCTTCCGTTTAGCTTACATCTCCAAGGTTATCCCACCTAATTCCTTGGCTACACCGTACTGATGACGACCAATTAGTCAGAAACACGTGTCTGCGGTTGCTCTACAGCGGATTATACCCAATATTTTTCTTTTTCTTATATATTATATATATATATTGATAGATTTATACGCAGCGACCTAGGTCGGCGCCTGCTTGTCTGTCACAATCCTACCTTCAATCTAAAGTGAAACGAGTTAAGTATGCTACCCCCTTCTTTATAAGCAAGGGCATGATGGTGCTTTGCAAACCGATCATCTTATTTTACTAAAACTTTTGTACCATTATCTCTATGTACCTTAAACTAAACTACAGAATAGCTTGCTACCTCTGTGCCCGTGGCGATCTCTGATTAAAATACCCAGGTTCGAAGTTTGATATACATACCATACAAATCAGCGAATTATAGAGCCATCTTGCGGTTGAAAGTAATTTCCTTAATTTTACTTTGTTAATTTCGAGAAGTAGTTTTTGCTTCAAAATTTAATTTATTTTTACTATCAGTTTTTTATGTAACAAAATAAAGTCGATATTCATTAGAAGTTACAAAAGCCCAACTAGCAGAATTCCTTCGCTATAAACTATTAAAAAAAACATATAAACAAGTCAACAATGATAATTTAGTGTCTATAATGTGATAACTACTTTCTTTACCTATCGTAATATAGAATCAAGACATATCTTCTTTACTCCCTTAACGAATATAGACGAATATTTGCTGCCAACCATAGGAGGCAAATAAAGCAGTATGCTGAACTTTCTTGACAAACTTTATAATACCACAAAACTATACCATTTCTGTTCTTAATAAATGCATACATTCATGCATTTTTAATGTTAATAGTATCAAGTATAAATTACGTAGTTTTATAGTTGCTACTCAGAAGGATTAATTACATTCTTAAATATTTTAAAAACAATGATATGTTAGAGATAAAATGATATGTCGCAAACATGACTAAATAATCATCTACTCGCAAGTCATGCTGCATAAGTACATATGTACATAGATATCCATTGTAAAACGGAGAATATTCGTTTTTGTTTCCTTCGTAAAATGATTTCAACATGCAATGGTGACAAGCAAAAAAAGGGGCGATTAGAGTTTTTTATTATGGCATAAAATGTCTATGTTATTCATTAATCACTGATTATCTTATATTATTACATGGAGTATTTTTTAAGTAGGTACTGTTTTGAAATGTCACGCATGCGTAAATATCTTCATCTATTGGTTAGCCACAGACGCCAGCGTTGACATTTGTTTAAACTACTTCTGAAGAATATGAAGAACACGTTATCATGCTGGTTGAAAAAATGGAAAACTCAAACGCTAGGGGCTCACCCATGACGGATACCATGTCCTGGAATATGCTGTCATGGTGAGCATATCACAGGGCAAATTCAACCCTACGATAAGAGAGATGATGCAAGACACCCTTAACATCTAGGTAAATCGAGAAGGTTTAAACATCACTCCTAATAAATCTAAAATAATGGTATTTACCTGAAGGCATAAGCTAGAAAATCGCCGACCACTGAGCCTGGGGAAAGAAAACTTACAGATATCATACGAGGTAAAGTATCTTGAAGTAACTCTGGACTCGAGACTTATCCGGAAACAACAAGAAAACGGTAACAATATTAATAATAACCAGGCGCTTATATGGAAAACATAGGTGTTTAATTAATCCAATATGGTATTAAATCTTACCTTAACATATGCTTCTTTGGTGTGGTGGCCGAAGACACAGCAAATAAAGAGGATTCTACAAATATGCGAAGTGAAATGACTTGCCTTGCCTTACATGGAAAACAATGGAGTTTAATTAATTCAATATGGTGTTAAAACTTACCCTAACATATGCTTCTTTGGTGTGGTAGCCGAAGACACAACAAATAAAGGGGATTCTACAAATAGGCGAAATGCAATCTGCTTGAAAATAAAGATGTCAATGCCGATCACCCTAACTGCAGCCGTGGAAACCCTCTTGAACCTTCCACCTCTTCACTTTATGATGTAGGATGAGGCCAAGATTGGCGTCTACAAGCTGCGGTTAACTACTGCTAATACCAAAATAAGGACGGGATACATGACAATTGCCTACCTTGTGGACAGAGATGTTCTAAACAAGAAGGCAGACCACATAGAAAAGCGATATTGCCTTAACAGAAAAAGAATCGAATGGTATGCAGGTGAATATCAATAAGTGGGACCAGATTTGTTACACAGACTTTCGGTCCAGAACCAGTTTCTTTGGGGAGTACTGTAAAGTACGACCTGAAGCCATATCAAAGACTAGATACATAAAGAACAGAATTACTGAGCAAAATCATGGGAAAGAATTTATTAGCCCACCTTGTCACAAACGGTCTGAAGAACTATCACATACGAGCACCGATCGACTGCGAACTAGTTACCGGTCTTATATCTGTAAAAGTGCATCTGGATAAGTTGGGCCTATATAATAGATACTATAACTGTAGACTCTCTAATAAGAACAAGCACTCATAGGCATATCCTATAAAAAGTGAGGCCAGGTCGTGGGAGGCTATGCATTTTCAGAAAACCAAACATAGACACAGGTGTATTTAACAAACACTAAGAAAGGAAGCAGTGCAGCCTTGTCTTGTACAGGACATAAAGGTACTGGAGTAATTAACATAATATGTGGTTTATGTTCAGGCTCAGCATAATAAGTCTTATCGGATGCATTACAAGGAGGGGATTTAAGTCGAACAAGTCTGGGAAAAAGTGGAATTACAAGAAGAAGAAGAACAAAAAGTCTTCTTCGGCTTAAGAAAAAAAATGTTGCTTTGCGAAAACTATGAAGATTGAATTCAGAGATTTTGTGGTTCATATATAGGGTGTTAAAATATATCACAAACTTTGACGCGGGATACTAGAGCTCAAAATACGCAGGGAAGTCTTAAGAAACACGGATCTGCAAATGGACGGTTTCATCGAGACGAAACATTTTGATTCATGAACTAATAATAAGGGCAAAAATCAAATGAGATCTTGAAAGTACCCTACCCCCATATCACAGCATCCACGACATATCTGCCGCAAGGACCTTCTAGCTCTTTCGAAGCCTCTACCACATTGGTTCTAATTCTCTGTCGTTATTGGTACGTTAAAATGTCCAAATATCCCCAAAGAAAGAAATTAAGTCTAATCTATACTTGCGAAAGTTGACCGCAATACGAGACACTATCAACCCCGTTAAGTAACAAAGGAATGTAGAATAAATAAATAGGATATGAAATACTTGAATGTGTAACGTACATAAGGACGAACTGCCGCCGTCAGTAAGATTAAATAAATCAAGAGGTTAGAAATTCAAGTTTTTCTCCGTTATTTTTCCAGCCATCTTATTTAAACAAAAACCAACAAATATGTTAAGGTTTTTCTGAGGTATCTAAAGAATTAAATTTTATAAAACTTATTGAAATATTTAAAGATGGAGTCTAGAAAGTGACACAAGTTTACCATATGTTTTCTATATTATTTTTCCACAAAGGGAAAAAAAACGTCCGTTGGGGCTGCAGAGACAATAGCAGAGTAATATAACGTTGTTGTTGGTCAAATAGCCGAGTGTTAGTTTTGTGGTGTGCGAACTCACATTGTCGTGATGAAGTAGGTTCGGATTGCATTTTCGCACCTCTGCAATAATTTTCGACAAACAAATGGTAGTATTCCATTCTGCATTTACAGCTCTACTATTTTCCACAGAAACCGTGACACATGACCAGTCTTAGATACATAACAAGCAATCATTTGTTTAGAAACACTGCGCGCTCGAACAACTTCCGGTTTTGCTTTACCTTGAAATACCCATACAGCAGATTGTTTTTTCTTTCATGTTCATATAAGTAGGTCTATGCTTCATCACCACTGACGATGTTAAAAACAAGTTTTGATGAACATCAGTGGAAGCATTTCAGTGTTTCTTTGCACCACTTCACACGAGCTTCTTTTTGGTTACTGACAGATTATGTGGGATCCACCGCGTACAGAGTATTCTTACATTTAAATGATCATGCAAAATTGTTTATATTGCAGTGATGCCAATGCCTAAAGATGCACGAATTTCAGCATCGCAATTCATCGCTGAGACTATCACGTCCAAGTTTCTTGAAACCAGCGATATATTGTAGTTTTAGATAGAGCTTCACTACCAAAAAAAAAACCACTTCGGAGATAATAATAAATTATCGCATGAAAGTGTTCTCTTATTCACTTATTGAATCTGTCACTTGTTTTCGCTTACATAAATGTGAAGTTAGTCAAATTTGCATAAATCATGGGTCAGATACCAACTGTATTGCTGGTTCCCGAAATTTTCAGTGTTCCTCTCATAATGAGTCAATCATAAGATATACTTACCTTAAAACACACGAATAAATTACTTTGTTTTGTATTTGTTCCACAAACAGAAAATTACAACTCTCCTCAGCAGTTCGCCCTTAAATCCCTAATTGTTTTTTTCATTGTATGTTGGGGATCTACTATTTCTGGAAGAAAGCATTTATGAAAGAATGTGGTAAGTTGTTCTTTCATTTTATTTCTCCAGAAATTTTCATTTCTAAATATTATTTCAACATTCAAACCTTGCGGTGTCCAGATAACAAAGTAACAATACCGTCTTTTAGTAATTTCTAATTGTCCCTGCACTTGATAGTAGTACGAGTGACTACGAACCAGTTTTATTGTATCCTTTTCAATTTTTGCAAATTTTATTATTTTGTTTTTCACAGCTTCAAATGGAGTAAATTCTGCTGCGTTTGCTGGACATTTTACTTCCACTACACCTTCTTCCATTACCAAACCATCTGGTGATGCTGCTAAAAAACTATGTGTGTCATCAATATACAGTCCGCATTCTGTAACAGTTAAGCTGTATTGTTCTTCGAATTCGGCAAGAGCTAGTTTTTCATGATCTTTGCCCCTACGTGTTCCGGCATTGCCAGAGAACGTTCCATAGAGTAGGTTTTTTACTAGTTTACTACAGTGTGTAGTTTTACGTAGTTTGCAAATTGTGCCGAAATTTGATGCTGTCAGTCTGATTGAACGTTCTTGTTTCCACAACATATTGTCGCTTTGACCAAGAGTATTTATTTGTATATAGTTTCTTTCTTCTGCAGTTTTTGAAAGTGACACTAAAATTTCAGTTTCACGTATCTTACGCTCTTCTTCTGAAATATCGTCTTCAACCCTCCCACATTCAGAATCTGCAGGAGGTGTGGCGCAAATTTTCTTTTTTTTTGGAAATAGTATTTTTCTGCACTTAATCCACTTTCTTCTCTGCACACAACTTGCCATAAATTTTTTTGTGAACTTTCCAGGACTTCGGTTTACAGCTTATTTGTGAATGTAGACCTTCTCCCGCTATAATTTATACGCTTACCGCCTACAAATTTAGCTAATGTGGCATTATAGCATTCCGCCGCATTATTATCCATATTGATTATCAGGCTTTCGGAATTTCTAGCGACTCTGTCTACAATGACCATCATATCTTGATATAATCCATTTCGGTAGAAGCCCCACAGCCTTCTCGCATATTTTTCATTTTTCGCCCGATACTTTTCCTTCGGGAATGTGCTCTTATTCTTGTCATTTTAAGTGTTCCATTGTTGGAAAATTTGTATTACGACTACTTTCGATTGGATCCTAGTTGCTACTTTCTGCTAATTTCACATTCTGGGTATTTTCTTCGGAACCAACGTAAGTTATACTATTTTCATAAATGTTGTTATCGAATTGAAGCTCAGCATTTGAATTTATATGTGAACAGCTAGTTTGTGATGTTACTTTAATGTGTTCTGCCATTTCGGTAGAAGCCCCACAGCCCTCTCGCATATTTTTCATTTTTCGCCCGATAGGTACTTTTCCTTGTCATTTTAAGTGAGACGGTAGCTACATAAGTTAAACAAATATGATAGTATAATAGTATTAATTATATTACCAACACAAATTTTATAGTCCAATATTTCAAAATTGGCTTAGCTGACTTTGTAAATCTCTTCATAAAAACGTTATTGCAGCCAACAAAATGAACCAACGTGTCTCAAAGTTGGGTAAATAAAGAAGTGAATTAGATTTTGTGCAATCCTTATATGTTTACGGTAATTTTTTTGATTTTAATTCCTCAAGATTTGATTTACAAATATTTTTATGATGTTATAAGTCAGTTATAAGATAGTTTTGGTTATCCGTACTTATCATACATACATTATAAATATCTGGGAAGTTTAACAAATTCGCTGGATTATAGGAATAAAACAAACACGAAGCGTTTTGTCTGCACATATAAAAAACTTCGTAAATAAACTCGCATGTGTTTCAGAAAATCTGCAAGTCAAGACGAGCGCCTCCATCCCACTTTAATTTTATCCCTTCCAAGTTCCGTCGGCACATTGAATTTGCCCATGTGTCGCGATCTACTATCCTGCTTCGAACTTTTTGTACTCTCTCGTCGAAACTCTGACATATCTCGGCAGTTCCCCCTTAACGGATAAATAACTATCAAAAGTATACATATATACATTTATACATAAACGTATATGCACATATGTACGTGTTGAGATACACAACATACATTTAGGTGTCATTACCAACAGCGAATGCACAGACACGTGTTTCGGCCTTTGAGGCCTCTTCAGTGTACGTGGTGCTGTTGGCAATGATCTACAACTAAAATCGTGTCTTATGTCCGTAGAACCGCAAAGTGCCGGTGAGAATATCTCAGCGACATCTGCCATCCAAGCGCGACCCCGAACACGACAGTTTCATCTTTGCACACTGTGCATAAGACATTACCTGTATGCTAAATGTGTATCTCGCATATAAGGCCAATAGGTGGCACCACCATATCACAAATAAATAGGATATAAATAAATACTTGAATGTGTAACGTACATTAACGGATAAATAACTATCAAAAGTATACATATATACATTTATACATAAACGTATATGCACATATGTACGTGTTGAGATACACAACATACATTTAGGTGTCATTACCAACAGCGAACGCACAGACACGTGTTTCGGCCTTTGAGGCCTCTTCAGTGTACGTGATGCTGTTGGCAATGATCCACAACTAAAATCGTGTCTTATATCCGTTGAACCGCAAATGTAGAATAAATGGGTCCCCAATGAATTCGTATTTAAGAATGTATAACTTTTTACCTACTAGCAAAAGATTAATGCATCTGAGTTCCTATAGGAATAATTTGGAATATTTAAGAAACGTCTCAAGATGTTTATTTCGCGCTAAAAAAGATTTTATACGATTCTAGAACACCACCAAGTATGTATTGCAATTAATATTTAAAACGTCTTATTCTAGTAATTATCGTTTGACGCTATTGTATTAAAATATGTAAATTAATATATATTAATTTATTTATTTATTACATCAAGAAAAAGTAATCCATATATGCATACACTATTTATGGATAGACGATAAAATATTATGTATTCAATAAAATGATTCAGATTCATATTTTTTCCAATCTGTTTTACTGAAACAATGTGTTATGGCTCAAGGAGTTATAAGTACCAAACTTATATCAAACTGAAGCATTACTAGGTAGGGTGTACCTCAAGTGTCTATTATCAGTCCACTCTTATTTTTTATATTTATGTCAACCACTTACATAATATAGTTTCAGTGCCAATAATTTTGTAGACATATATGCAATTTAAAAATAAAGTAGGTTACGGTTAATATATAAATTTATGTTTCGAATAAACCTTGTGGAAATTTTATTTTGTAGTATTATTGTGCATTAGGATCAGATTTAGAGTGAACTTTGGAAGCATTAAAAAGTGATTTCACTGATTCGTTCTCTGATAAATGGGTAATAAACATTCTAAATGATTCCCTAAGACGTGTTATAATTGACTAGTATTGCGCTGATTTTGAAAGAATATGAGGAAATTTTGTAAGTATTTTTTTCAGTTTTAAACAAACATGATTTCCGATGGAGTGGTCCTTTCAATAATAACATTGATAACATCTCGAAAATACACAATTAAGTTTTCAAAAAGTAGTGTTTGTAAAATGTCTCACTGGTTATTTTTATTATTATAAAGGAAAATAATTAACGACCGAACCAAGGTAAATCAGAGATAATAATATCGGGTTGCGGTCTGTATGGAAAATAAAACGACTCTTTTTGTCTAAATCCCAATATTTCGCAATCTATTATTATTGCATCTTCAGGAGAATAAACTAAATCGTTGTTAAATAAAACAAATACACATAATGACGTTAAACAGCGTGTCTATACATAAAATAAAATCTGTTGAGTTTACATGTAGACATTCATCAAAACATGTTTGCAGTTTGTGCGAGTACACAAGTAATTTTGATTTGTAAAATTTTACGGATACGTCCAGTTTTGTTGTGGTTCTTACATTTTTTAAAGGAATTGTTACGGAATATGTTTCATTTTGAATAGAAATTTATTTGATATTTTTCACACTGGATCCGTCCAGTTTAGTTTGAAACTACAAATTAGATAGAATTTAACACGGGTTATGTCACGTTTTGATCGATTTCGAGTGCAGCATCTGATGTAAACCTAGGAGAGAACCGAAAACGTAAAAAAAACGAATTATCTAAAAAAACGAGGAGTGGCCACCACACGACTTTCTTATACGTATGAAAGTTTCAAATTATAGAATTTTTAGAATTTTTTTATATAAATTATTATTCAAAATCCTATTATAAATACTTTTATTGTCTCAACAAGTCTCTATAGAATACATACTTTGCGAGATATTCAAAAGAAAGCAATACTCGCTAAGAGTAAAAGTGTTACTTCCAGTCCGAATTTTGAAAAATCGTTATTCGGTAAGAGTAAAAGTGTTAGTTCCGGTCCGAATTTTGATTTTTTTTTATACAAAAGGTATTGAAAATTAAGTTATAAATACATTTATACTCGTAACGTACCTGTCTAAAAAGCATGACTTGCAGAATATTTGCAAAAAACTGATTTTCGATAAGAGTAAAAGACCTACTTCCGGTAGGAATTTCGAAAAATGTTTTTAATAAAATTGTTCACAATTTCAATTTTAAGTACATATGAATTCTTTATAAATTTGTTTAAACTTAGTAGTTGACGAAATATTGGCAAAATTCGATTTTTTCACTGAAGTAAAATACTACTTCCGGTCTGTCGATTTTACTGAAAATCTAATCAGCTCTCAAGAGGAAGATTATACTACTTAATGGTCAAAAATTGTTATCATCACAATACTTCCTTATACTACGTATAAGAAAGTAAAGTTTTGAATGGTCACTCCTCAAATATTGCGTAATTTGAAGACGGAAAACCTTTTCTGAAAGCAATACTCATCTTACGTACCAAAAAGATAATTTATTCGAAAACGGTCAAAAATATATTCTATATATATTAGAAGCATGCATCTTCGTAATTTTTAAAGTACAAATTAGTACATATTATATTACAATTCGTAATTTAAAAAAGCGTACATAACGAAAAATATAATAAACATGTATGTAATAATTTGCGGTGGAATTTTTATACATATGTGATGAAGTTATTGTGTTAGTCAATAAATGATTGTTATAATATAATATATTGTGTATGGCGTTATGTAGCAATAAACTTTGAAAATCTCTATATCAGTTGTATTATAATTAATTGCAAAAAATGAGTTTTAGTAAGTAAAGGCCGGATCGTTTCATTTATCGCTCGTATCCACTCTCCGTATTATTAATCAAGGTTCATTTAAATTTACTTTATATGGAAAATGTAGCTCACACCGTATTTTATTTAATGACTATGGCATCCAGATTATCGAGGCTTCCACAATTTACAACACAACACGTTGTACAAACAAGTATTATATGAAGTTAAATATACAATAATAAATATTGCGTAAATTGAAGCGGGGAAAACCTTTTCTGAAAGTAAATCCACACCTTACGTCAAAATACATATTATTCTTGAAAACATACATAAATATAGTTCTCTATATTAAGAACCATGCATCTTTCTAATTTTAAAAATATATAAGTACATACGTATACCTTGTCATGAAGAACACTTAATTATAAAACGAACAAAACAACAGAAAACACGTTTATACATGACGTAAAACGCAATTTAACAATTCAATTAATATTCACGACATTGTAGAATAGAAAGTGGTTCAATAAATATACTTGCATGTAGAAATGTTTGAAGGATGGCTAGAGGCGACCATATTGACTTCAATTTGTCAACATCTTGGACAATTTTATAGTATTATACCGTCAAACATAACAATAAATAGTCGATTCGTCTACAGTATGGCATTTGACACCAATATTAAAATGAGACATCATAACTTCATATAACTAAGTCGAGTCAGTAGACGGGATCCCGGGATTAGACTAGGTATATGGTTTCTAATTGGGCTCAAATGAAGAAAAAAATTAAGCAATTTCTTAAAAATTATTTATTAATATTGTTGCACAACACAATACACAATATACTAAAATAAGGAAGAAAAAAGACAATATAAAAAACTATTTCGAATTTCGAAAATACAATCGCAGAAATATCAAAGCATCCAATGTTTGACTTCCAAGCCTGCTTCGTAGTTTGCCAACATAAGCAGCAGCTGAGAACGCTCGTTCAGATTCTACACTGGTTGGAGGAATAGAAAATAGGTACATATTTATATGCTAATTCTAAGTGATATCCACGAACTCCTCCATTTTCGAAAAGGCTCATTTCGCGTCTAATACTATCTACCAACCCTGATTCATTTTGTACTTCAGGATCTGGGGATTCCATGCTCTTTTTAATTTCCAGCTGTAATTTTTGCTTTAGTGTCAATTGGGGTTGGGAGGTTTGTTGCCTTGGCTCATCATCTGTTTGTGATCCTGATCTTTCTTCCTTCTCCGTGTCATCTCGACTATTTAGTCTTTTAACAATACTGTTGATTTGCTTCGTCACTAAAGCCTGTGTAGGAACTGGAAATAAGTCAAGCCATTCCAAATCCGATAATAACTGATTTTCATCATCCTTTCGTGGATTTTGTAAATAATTCAACACACCAGTTAAATCATCACTTCGTCGTTGCTTTATACGTTCCACTAAGGTTGTTTTCATTTTATTGGCGACTGCTGCGTCTTTGCTAGACAACTGTTTTATAAGAAATTTCAATGCGGCAACAGCTGTGCATAAATTAGCATCTCGCCGACAGATTGCTTTCACTGTTAATTTAATTGGGGTCAGCACATCAACAATTTTATTTACCAAGTCAAAATCAACATCTTCTAAACGGATTGGTTGATTGATATCTATAAGAGCTTTTTAAATGCAGGTTTTTAAAAGAGAAAATCCTTCCAGCATGGTTAAAAACCTATTCCACCTGGTTTTACAGTCCAAAAGAAGTGACAGTTCTTTTTCATGTTCAATCTTCACATATTTTTGAAGTAGTGTTTGATCTTTCAATGGTGATCTTTTGAAATACACTACAACTTTGCGGATTTTCTTTATCAGCTCATTAATCTTTTCATCTTTTGTTAACTCTGGTATGTGTTCTCGTTCGGGATCAAAAAACGGCCGGGATCCCGGGATTGTATTCTCTAGTCGAGTGCTATGTAAATTAGACTGACTTATTTTTTTCTATAGTTATTCAATTAGGTAATAAATATATTTAAAATAAACCTAGCCATAATATGTAATAATAATAATCATCTGTATTACCCAACAGAAACATCTATTTACAGAGTAAAACACAGAATTGACAATACTGTCCAATAATAAAAATAATAATAATATAAAATGCAATAAAGTAATTCTCTCACACTATTAAATCACTCAAGGTATACATACAGAATTAATTCATATGTGAATAAATGTATGAATGCACATCTACACCAACCTGGGCATTACAAACAACAACGTACAGGCAGCTGTTTCGATCTTACATAGATCTCAATATAAATATATTATGCAATGACAAAATTCATAAAGAATTAGACTGTAATTAGTATAAAGAAGAAATCACAAAAACTGACAATGTAATACAGAAAATAAAAAAATACTTTCTCCAGAAGCTGACAGAACACAGACGGTTGGCATTCGTACACATTTGATAGAAAGGAGATATCAGTAGAACATTTGTACGAGCTATGGGTACGTAGAATGTATCAGCTGATCTAGCAGCATACCTGGGCACTAAGAAATTGACTTTATAAAAAAGAGCGGGAGAATGAAAGCAATTGTTAACGAGTTTTAGAAGGAAGTTACAACTTGTTTCTTCCCGTCTTTGACTTACGTAAGTGCCATCCATTTTAAATAGCATATATTTTAGAAAACGTTTTTTTTATCGCTCCAGCTTAAGATGTTGATATTTGTAATGCGGAAACCAAATTAAGGACGCATACTTCAGTTTAGAACGTACAAAGGAATAAAATAAATTGGATAGCGTATTTAAGATGTTAAACGTTCTGCAGGATCTTATAAGGAATTCCAGAGACTTGGAGGCGGAAGTACACAAGTTGCTAATATGCGGACCAAAAGACAAATGACCATCAAAAAGCACACCAATATCTCTGAATTGCAAAACTCTAGAAATCGTGCTCTGAGAGACTGCATATTGAAAAGATAGAACGCCTGTACATTTAGAGAGGGAGTATTGCACATTTATCGACATTTAAACAAACTCGATTATTGATGGACCACTCGTTAATCAACGTAAAATTTCTTTGCAGCAGTAAGCAATCCGAAGGAGAAGATATGATATTAAACAGTTTTAAGTCATATGCGAATGAACCTTACAATCAAGAAGCATCAGGAGATCGTTGATGTACACATTAAATATTAGTGGGCCCAAGTTAGACCCTTGCGGAACGCCGCTGGAGGAAGTGAAAGTGTTGGACACATATCCATAGTACGAGTGATTCACTAGATAAAAGTTTATGAAGGCAAGAGTTCTTGTGGAAGCACCTAAATATTGTAACTTAGCAGAAAGTGATAGATCGTGCCGAACGTCTTATTAAAATCTTGTCTATATTTCATTAGTGCAAACTTATCTGGGTAGGTTAAACAATCCTGGTTATTTCTTCATGGTATTTAAAATCTATGTAGTCAACTACATATTAAGTTTCGATAATGTCTAAAGAATACGAAAGTTCTCAAAAGTGGATTAAAAAATATATATAAAAAAAGATTCATATATTTTATTGAATTTGGTATACGTTAATACAAAGGACTGGCATATTTGATGAGTATAATAATTTCCTTTAATATTATAGGATATTATAGCTTATTAGTTTACGATTTGTTTGATTACTAAAGACCGATACCAAAAAAAACAGAAAGAGCTGGTGAAAAAAGGCATAAATTTTGATGAAAATAAAATGTTATTAGTTAGATACAGTAATTTTTGTGTTGTTTATCTAATTTGTATGCCTTATTAAAGAAAACATGCCCTTTTCATGCTTTTTTTTGTCAAAACCTTACGCCTTTACGTGTTTTTGATGCCT
This sequence comes from Amphimallon solstitiale, assembly GCA_963170755.1. Taxonomy (NCBI): domain Eukaryota; kingdom Metazoa; phylum Arthropoda; class Insecta; order Coleoptera; family Scarabaeidae; genus Amphimallon; species Amphimallon solstitiale. Next base: position 67,676,288 of record OY720680.1, read on the forward strand.
TTTAGCCCGGTCTCTAGTGATTACTTACTGCTACAGCCAGTGGGTTATAACCACAGTATAGAGCTGTATAGACACAGTAGTTTCTCTCGGCGTCGGCACCTTTGATGTTTGTGTCCCAAAATGGTACTGCGCATTCTCGCACGCGCAACCAGAGGCGTAGTCAATTTTTCTATTCAGGAATAAACCATTGGCGCAGAACCAAATCGTTTATGAGATAATTATGTTAGTCTATTTTTAAAATTATAAAAAAGCTATATCAATAATACAAAAAACGAGGATAAAACACTGCTTTTTATTAAGTACATATTACACACGCATTTAAAATGTAATACATTATACGTACAACACAAAAAAGGGCTACTTTAACCTAAAGATTACTTAAATTTCTTGACACAATTCATCAATGTGTTGTAAAATTGTTATTTTATTTGAATTGCCACTAACTTTGAAATTTCTATTGCAAAATTTCAAAGTATAAAAAATTCTTACACGAATAAATTACTTTAGCTGAATTTTTGCAGTAGGAAAATTTTCGCAGGGATGTTTATATGATATTTCCTCCAACTTCTGTTTTAATTTAAAGCTAACATTTGGTTCGAAGGAAAATGAAGAAAAAAATTCACAGAAGGCTTTTTCCTAATGCGGTATTTATATACATATATACTGAAATTATAGTCGGGCGTTGCCAAATTAGTAAAGCTGTTTCACAAAGTTAGGACATGCCTTAAAATAAGTGTAAAATTTGAATTCATTCATTTTTGTGTTTTAAACGTATAATTGTTGGAAACTACGCTTTTCAAAACATTTGTGTCCCAAATAACCTACAAAATAAGTTCAGTTATATTTTCCCATTGTCGGTAATCAATCTTCGAAAATTAAATTTTGCGTTAGTGGTGGTGGATTTGTCATGAAGTTTGAGTAATTATTCACAACTACAATAAACAATATGCACATTTTAACAGTTGAGGACATTTTAATGCACGTGGGGATCTTACCGCATTGGTTCTTTCGAAAACCTGAAAAACCTTAATTTAGAATTGTTCGAACTATTCTTGCACCGTGGTGCACAACAATAATGGGGCATTTTTGTTCCAAGTATTCGCGAAACGAAACACTACAATTGTTGATAAAACGTTATGCTGCTGCACACTAATTATAAAAAACAATTTGTTTGTCAAAAATGTTAGAAGTACGTCAGCATCCATTAAATTATATGGAAATGTTTCAAGGAAATGCACAATAATCAAACAAAAATTTTTGACACATTTTAAACACAAATTCTAAATTAATAATGTGTTAATAAATTTATTTGACGTTAATTATAAATGCCAAAAGAATGTATAATTTAGTTTTACATATGTCTTGTTTAATTTGTGTACAACTACCCATTAATTTGTAAAATTAGTGTTCATAATAAATTGTTTGTCAAACATTTTGTATAATTGGTGTACGCCAAGCATAACTTACATTAACGGCCATTCACAAACCGCAAGCCGAGAAGTCGCATCAAATAATCCCGCCAACTCAACAGCTGATGGCTGACTACTGCGCACTCAGAAATTGTCACGCACGCGGAGTGTGTGAAGTTAGCCCCCCTTTTTTCGAATATCGGAAATCTGACGGTTGTTCCAGGTTGTTCTAGGTTTGTTCTAAATTGTTCCAAAGTATTTCAAAAAAAAAGTCAAAATTGGCCGAGATAATTGAAAAAAACGACTTTTTCACCCAGCCCCCCTTTTTTCGAAAATTGAAATTCTGAAGGTTGTTCCAGGTTGTTCTAGTTGTTCTAAACATTGTTCCAAAGAATCTCGAAAAAAAAATCAAAATTGGCCGAGATAATCGGAAAAAACGAGTTTTTGCCAGCCCCCCTTTTCTTGAAAATTGTAATTCTGATGATTGTTCTAGGTTGCTCTAGGTTTGTTCTAAATTGTTCCAAAGTATTTCATAGAAAAAATCAAAATCAGACGAGAAAATGGGAAAAAACCAAAGCCAAAAGTATGAAGTCGGACCCAGTTTTTGCAAAAATTAAAATTTTGACGGTTGTTCTAGGTTGTTCTAGGTTTGTTCTAAACATTGTTCGAATACGTCAAAACCGTATCTCTTATATATCAAAAGATATGGCAAAAAAACCAAATCCAAAAGTGTGAAGTTAGCCCCCCTTTTATCGAAAATCTAACTTCTGACGGTTGTTCCAGGTTGCTCTAAGGGTGTTCTCAATTGTTCCAAAGTATTTCAAAAAATAAATCATAATTGGCCGAAAAAACGGCAAAAAACTTTTTTTTTCTGGCGGCCCATTTTTCGAAAATCGAAATTCTGACGGTTGTTCTGGGTTGTTCTAAGTTTGTTTTAAATTGTTCCAAAGGATTTCAAAGAAAAAATCATAATTGGCCGAGATAATAGAAAAAAACCATTTTCCCACGGACCCCCTTTTTGCGAAAATTCAAATTCTGAGGGTTGTTCCAGGTTGTTCTAGATTTGTTCTAAACATTATTCTTATACATCAGAACCGTATCTCTTATATTTCAAAAGATATTGCAAAAAAACGTTTTTAAAAAAAGTGTGAAGTTAGCCCCCCTTTTTTCGAAAATCTAACTTCTGACGGTTGTTCCAGGTTGCTCTAGGTATGTTCTCAATTGTTCCAAAGTATTTCAAAAAATAAATCATAATTGGCCGAAAAAACGGCAAAAAACTTTTTTTTTCTGGCGGCCCATTTTTCGAAAATCGAAATTCTGACGGTTGTTCTGGGTTGTTCTAAGTTTGTTTTAAATTGTTCCAAAGGATCTCAAAGAAAAAATCATAATTGGCCGAGATAATAGAAAAAAACGATTTTCCCACGGACCCCCTTTTTGCGAAAATTCAAATTCTGAGGGTTGTTCCAGGTTGTTCTAGATTTGTTCTAAACATTATTCTTATACATCAGAACCGTATCTCTTATATTTCAAAAGATATTGCAAAAAAACGTTTTTAAAACAAGTGTGAAGTTAGCCCCCCTTTTTTCGAAAATCTAACTTCTGACAGTTGTTCCAGGTTGCTCTAGGTGTGTTCTCAATTGTTCCAAAGTATTTCAAAAAATAAATCATAATTGGCCGAAAAAACGGCAAAAAACTTTTTTTTTCTGGCGGCCCATTTTTCGAAAATCGAAATTCTGACGGTTGTTCTGGGTTGTTCTAAGTTTGTTTTAAATTGTTCCAAAGGATCTCAAAGAAAAAATCATAATTGGCCGAGATAATAGAAAAAAACGATTTTCCCACGGACCCCCTTTTTGGGAAAATTCAAATTCTGAGGGTTGTTCCAGGTTGTTCTAGATTTGTTCTAAACATTATACTTATACATCAGAACCGTATCTCTTATATTTCAAAAGATATTGCAAAAAAACGTTTTTAAAAAAAGTGTGAAGTTAGCCCCCCTTTTTTCGAAAATCTAACTTCTGACGGTTGTTCCAGGTTGCTCTAGGTGTGTTCTCAATTGTTCCAAAGTATTTCAAAAAATAAATCATAATTGGCCGAAAAAACGGCAAAAAACTTTTTTTTTCTGGCGGCCCATTTTTCGAAAATCGAAATTCTGACGGTTGTTCTGGGTTGTTCTAAGTTTGTTTTAAATTGTTCCAAAGGATCTCAAAGAAAAAATCATAATTGGCCGAGATAATAGAAAAAAACGATTTTCCCACGGACCCCCTTTTTGCGAAAATTCAAATTCTGAGGGTTGTTCCAGGTTGTTCTAGATTTGTTCTAAACATTATTCTTATACATCAGAACCGTATCTCTTATATTTCAAAAGATATTGCAAAAAAACGTTTTTAAAAAAGTGTGAAGTTAGCCCCCTTTTTTTCGAAAATCTAACTTCAGGTTACTCTAGGTGTGTTCTCAATTGTTCCAAAGTATTTCAAAAAATAAATCATAATTGGCCGAAAAAACGGCAAAAAAGTTTTTTTTTCTGGCGGCCCATTTTTCGAAAATCGAAATTCTGACGGTTGTTCTGGGTTGTTCTAAGTTTGTTTTAAATTGTTCCAAAGGATTTCAAAAAATAAATCATAATTGGCCGAAAAAACGGCAAAAAACAATTTTTTTCTGGCGCCCCTTTTTTCGAAAATCGAAATTTTGACGGTTGTTCTAGGTTGTTCTAAATTTTTCCAAAGGATTACAAAGAAAAAATCGAAATTGCCCAAGATAATAGGTAAATCGATTTTACCTATTATCTATATTTTAAAATGAATAATAATACTCATTTGTGATTCAGAATAAAGCAGAAGCAGTAAATATACATATATTTTCCCAAGTAATATAATTCATTTGTTTGAAAACAATATTGTTACTAAATGCTGATGCTCCTAACATAAAATAATATTAGAACAGTGACGTTAGTTACATTATTAATGTAGATTAAAAACTACCTCATAAACATATTGAGAATGATTATACCTTGCTCATAAAAAGATTAGTGTTTTTCTCATGAGCTGCTAGGTTGATGTTTCTTTGTTTATTTTTATTAGAGTTCATGCTTTAGTTTATCCCTAAAATCTAAAATATATATTTTTTCTGTAAAATTTATTTATTGATATTATTATATTATTTGATAACATTGACATAAATAATATATTTTTTTATCAATTTGGTATTGTAAAACAGCCTTTCCCAAATCGGCTACTCTTTGACGGATATACTATCTTATATTATCTAAATAGGTACCTATATAATATTTTTTCCAAATAAAGTAATAGTAGCCTTTGAATCGTTTTAGTGAGAAAATTAGACAGCATATTTCAACATGTTTACGAAGAGGGGCTACAAAAAATAAGCATACTTGATAGGAATGTCTACACGTGCTTGCATTCCCGGAGCAAAAACCATGAAAAAAAGTGGCCAGACCACGGCTAGACAAAATAACGTTGTAGTGGTTTACTATAATTAAAATTTTCAAACTTCAAAATCAGTATTTTATTTTTATTATTACTAGACAAAATAAAATAACAAAGGGAGCCTGATAGACTTCCCCATTTTGTTTGATTTTAGTTGGGTACCCATATCCAGCGCTTTTTTTTTTTTGAAATACTTTGAAATTGTAAGAATTTCGATTTTTAAGAAATAGGGACTGGGGAAAAATATCGTTTTTTCATAACCGGTTTTGATTTTTTCTTTGAAATAGTTCATCAGCATTTGGTAACAATATCGTTTTGTAATAAATGAACATTATATTTCTTGCGAAAATATATATTTATTGCTATATTAGATGTTTATTTCTTTAAATAGAACTGCATCATACAAAAACTTCCTTCAACACAGTAATGTTCGGAAAGTGCATTCCGCCCATTGTAAAATCGTTTTTTCCTATTATCTCCGCCAATTATGATTTATTTTTTGAAATACTTTGGAACAATTGAGAACACACTTAGAGCAACCTGGAAAAACCGTCAGAAGTTAGATTTTCGAAAAAAGGGGGGCTAACTTCACACATTTTTAAAAACGTTTTTTTGCAATATCTTTTGAAATATAAGAGATACGGTTCTGATGTATAAGAATAATGTTTAGAACAAATCTAGAACAACCTGGAACAACCCTCAGAATTTGAATTTTCGCAAAAAGGGGGTCCGTGGGAAAATCGTTTTTTTCTATTATCTCGGCCAATTATGATTTTTTCTTTGAGATCCTTTGGAACAATTTAAAACAAACTTAGAACAACCCAGAACAACCGTCAGAATTTCGATTTTCGAAAAATGGGCCGCCAGAAAAAAAAAGTTTTTTGCCGTTTTTTCGGCCAATTATGATTTATTTTTTGAAATACTTTGGAACAATTGAGAACACACCTAGAGCAACCTGGAACAACCGTCAGAAGTTAGATTTTCGAAAAAAGGGGGGCTAACTTCACACTTTTTTTAAAAACGTTTTTTTGCAATATCTTTTGAAATATAAGAGATACGGTTCTGATGTATAAGAATAATGTTTAGAACAAATCTAGAACAACCTGGAACAACCCTCAGAATTTGAATTTTCCCAAAAAGGGGGTCCGTGGGAAAATCGTTTTTTTCTATTATCTCGGCCAATTATGATTTTTTCTTTGAGATCCTTTGGAACAATTTAAAACAAACTTAGAACAACCCAGAACAACCGTCAGAATTTCGATTTTCGAAAAATGGGCCGCCAGAAAAAAAAAGTTTTTTGCCGTTTTTTCGGCCAATTATGATTTATTTTTTGAAATACTTTGGAACAATTGAGAACACACCTAGAGCAACCTAGAACAACCGTCAGAATTTCGATTTTCAAAAAATGGGCCGCCAGAAAAAAAAAGTTTTTTGCCGTTTTTTCGGCCAATTATGATTTATTTTTTGAAATACTTTGGAACAATTGAGAACACACCTAGAGCAACCTGGAACAACCGTCAGAAGTTAGATTTTCGAAAAAAGGGGGGCTAACTTCACACTTTTTTTAAAAACGTTTTTTTGCAATATCTTTTGAAATATAAGAGATACGGTTCTGATGTATAAGTATAATGTTTAGAACAAATCTAGAACAACCTGGAACAACCCTCAGAATTTGAATTTTCCCAAAAAGGGGGTCCGTGGGAAAATCGTTTTTTTCTATTATCTCGGCCAATTATGATTTTTTCTTTGAGATCCTTTGGAACAATTTAAAACAAACTTAGAACAACCCAGAACAACCGTCAGAATTTCGATTTTCGAAAAATGGGCCGCCAGAAAAAAAAAGTTTTTTGCCGTTTTTTCGGCCAATTATGATTTATTTTTTGAAATACTTTGGAACAATTGAGAACACACCTAGAGCAACCTGGAACAACTGTCAGAAGTTAGATTTTCGAAAAAAGGGGGGCTAACTTCACACTTGTTTTAAAAACGTTTTTTTGCAATATCTTTTGAAATATAAGAGATACGGTTCTGATGTATAAGAATAATGTTTAGAACAAATCTAGAACAACCTGGAACAACCCTCAGAATTTGAATTTTCGCAAAAAGGGGGTCCGTGGGAAAATCGTTTTTTTCTATTATCTCGGCCAATTATGATTTTTTCTTTGAGATCCTTTGGAACAATTTAAAACAAACTTAGAACAACCCAGAACAACCGTCAGAATTTCGATTTTCGAAAAATGGGCCGCCAGAAAAAAAAAGTTTTTTGCCGTTTTTTCGGCCAATTATGATTTATTTTTTGAAATACTTTGGAACAATTGAGAACACACCTAGAGCAACCTGGAACAACCGTCAGAAGTTAGATTTTCGAAAAAAGGGGGGCTAACTTCACACTTTTTTTAAAAACGTTTTTTTGCAATATCTTTTGAAATATAAGAGATACGGTTCTGATGTATAAGAATAATGTTTAGAACAAATCTAGAACAACCTGGAACAACCCTCAGAATTTGAATTTTCGCAAAAAGGGGGTCCGTGGGAAAATGGTTTTTTTCTATTATCTCGGCCAATTATGATTTTTTCTTTGAAATCCTTTGGAACAATTTAAAACAAACTTAGAACAACCCAGAACAACCGTCAGAATTTCGATTTTCGAAAAATGGGCCGCCAGAAAAAAAAAGTTTTTTGCCGTTTTTTCGGCCAATTATGATTTATTTTTTGAAATACTTTGGAACAATTGAGAACACCCTTAGAGCAACCTGGAACAACCGTCAGAAGTTAGATTTTCGATAAAAGGGGGGCTAACTTCACACTTTTGGATTTGGTTTTTTTGCCATATCTTTTGATATATAAGAGATACGGTTTTGACGTATTCGAACAATGTTTAGAACAAACCTAGAACAACCTAGAACAACCGTCAAAATTTTAATTTTTGCAAAAACTGGGTCCGACTTCATACTTTTGGCTTTGGTTTTTTCCCATTTTCTCGTCTGATTTTGATTTTTTCTATGAAATACTTTGGAACAATTTAGAACAAACCTAGAGCAACCTAGAACAATCATCAGAATTACAATTTTCAAGAAAAGGGGGGCTGGCAAAAACTCGTTTTTTCCGATTATCTCGGCCAATTTTGATTTTTTTTTCGAGATTCTTTGGAACAATGTTTAGAACAACTAGAACAACCTGGAACAACCTTCAGAATTTCAATTTTCGAAAAAAGGGGGGCTGGGTGAAAAAGTCGTTTTTTTCAATTATCTCGGCCAATTTTGACTTTTTTTTTGAAATACTTTGGAACAATTTAGAACAAACCTAGAACAACCTGGAACAACCGTCAGATTTCCGATATTCGAAAAAAGGGGGGCTAACTTCACACACTCACGCACGCGTCGGTTTGCCGGTGGACAATTATTTCCCTCGAGAGAAACTACTGTTTCTATTACATAGCTATATACTGTGGTTCTAACATAGCGAAAATTATAACGTACTAAAGTCTTTAGCTGAACCTAATAGGGATTTCCAAAACTTGAATGTAACAACATTGACATGAATTTTATATTCGAGAAAGTCTACACTTGCATAGTAGGACGCCGTTTCGTCAATAATCACATGATAAATGTCAGGGAATTCCAAGCGTTGCTCGTAGGTGTAAGAACAAGAACAATTAAATTACCGAAAACTAATGTACGAAAATTTTACAAGCGAAAAACAAGTTTAACAAAACAAGTCAAACAATTTAACATATTTTCAGATTTATTTCACAATTTTTCCACTTGTGACGTGTGCTACGTGGTAATACTTTGATTATCTTAAATAAAATGTTACAATAATATACAGTGTGCACGCGATCCACTTGCGGATGAATATACTAGATAAGCTGGTCGACTATAAGTAAGAGAATAAGGGGGTAGCCTCTGTTACTAACATTAGAGCTATTTTAAAGTCGACACCGCAGAATGCGTTACTGCGTTAGTCCGTGAAAATTGCTACTGTTACTGTTCATAACAAATTCTTTCACAAAGAATAAAGTCATTTACTGCTGTACGTAGATAATTTATAAGTAGAGACACAGCTTCCCAAATTGTGTGAGAAAAAAAAAGAAATGATCGTCAATTCTAAAAACTTAAAAATAATAATTTTTTTTATAATATCAAAAATAAGAAATATAGCTGATATAAAAAACGAAAACGTAACAATAGCAACATTCTTATTAAGACAAAAAGTAAATAATTCCGTAGTATTACAAAATAGAAAAATATACAAACTAAAACTCTGAAAGTAAACAGTAAATTTGTATGAAACTAAACAAAATGTTTCAGTAAGTATAAACGCAAAAACAAGGAATTTAATTGGAAGTTAAGAATGGAATTATTAAAGAAAAATTAATTTCTACAAGTACGTAATTATTTATTAAATGCTCAAATAAGCCTCCCTCTTGAGCTGAGCAGTAACCTAGCTGATTATAAAAATTTCAACGTTAACATTTCCGGGGTTACATGATTCGAAAATACAATCATTTGGCGCGTAATTGTTCTAAATTAGATGGACGAAACGCGATTTAAAAATGTATTACGGTATTAGTCGACTAGAGATCGAGCGTGAACAAAATTCAAATGAAATGCGCAAGTACAGCTGCTATCCTTGTTGCGCTGATTAAAGGAGAGTCAGTCTAGCCTCAGCGTAAATGTACTCGAATCCCCTCTTTTCCAACACTACACTTGACCAAACAGCAGTTTGTATATTGCTTTCTCGTACTAACTCATACAAACTCTCGGTGTCGTCGTTTTATCACACAGTAAATGCATCCGCAACTTGCAGGCAAGCAATTGGTCTATGTCTAATATATTTTTTCTGCACTAGTTTGAGAATGAACGCAAAAGGTTGGAAACAATTATTAGTATTATTTTAAATAGACATACAAAAAAAGTAAAAACCAAATGCCTAATTTTATCATTTGTACATTTATTTAATTATTTATACATTGATCAACAAACTAATATCAAATTACACATCAGATACTACATAAAGAAATTGAAATTCAACTGAAAAATTTAGAAAATACCCCGAATTCACGATCGGATCTTTTTTGGGAATTGAAGATGATTAAAAACCTTGAATCTCAAGCAACTTCTTATAGTTCAGTTAATCGGGAGTTTTGCTCTATAAAAAGTGGGGTAAAAACGATTACGACAAATGACTTTAATGAGAAGCTTTCCACCTCGTGAGGGGGGACTCCAGTCGCCATCTTAGATAAAAGTTGCCAAAAATACCTATATTCAAACTTGAAGAAGACGTAATGTTGAAGTACAAAAAATAGAAAACACAGAAATTTATAACTTATTAATTACACTGAAGGGAGTGATTACAATCCGTGTTTTAAAGTCTAATCGTCATTAATAGTAGTTTATACGAGTCAATAATGACAGTTATTATTCCCGAGAGCCGAATTTACGAACCGAGCCGTGAAGCAGCGAGGGAGTAACTCGGTTCGAAGGTATAATAGTCATTATTGCGAGTTAGTATACACTACTTTATCTACGACTAACTGAAAATTACTAAAAAAGATCAAAATAATTAAACGAAAATGTTAGATTACTATATCGATATGACGTTTGACGATTTGAATGGCGGACTTGTCTATCGTTACTACGACAACGTTGGTAACGTTATGTTTTTATTGGCGGAATGCAGGGAATAATAGTAACGTTATGGCTCATTATTCCCCGGTCGCATTTCATTATTCCCTCCGGGTATTATGAGTCCTATTATTAGCGAATAGTGATTAATATAATACCTACTTTATTGTTTAATCGTCGATAAAAAAATCATTATTTTCGAATGTCACACAGGCAACCACACTAACACTTAGATACTTAAAGCTACGGAAATTAGGCGTCAAATTACTTGAAGTCGAGGAAAACAGATTCAGATAGATAAGTTAGAGATATGCGCAAACGGCACGTAACACTACATTTATTAAATATACCAGTAATGCGAGGGGTAGACCACTTCTTGTAATCTTCGTACCTTCTTTGTGTAATCAATTGTAATAACTATGTATTCATTGGTAATCATTTTTATTGACTTGTAATATCAGTATTCCGAGTAATCCCAGTAATTAACTGTAATCCATTGTAATATGCGTAATCCAAGGTGTAATCTTCTGTAATGTTTCGTAATCTGTAATCATAACCTAAAACAAAATTTAGATTTTCTTCAAGATTCCGCACAATCCAGTTAATTTAGATAGAATAGAGGTTTTCTAATGTAGGCACGAACGTTGGGTACTCTGAAATCATATCTCTTGTCAAGTCCTGTCCGCCTCGCTGTCCGCGAATAATCAGGAATCTCCGTCGGTTTCGAAGGCGATTTAAACAGGTGATGTCGGGGAATAACCAGCTTAATTATAACGAGTGATTATGCGCAAGTTTAGACAGCTCATACTTAACCTCACTTTCAACTTTTGCCCTGATGTGCCCCTCCACGAGCTGAATGAAAAATAAGACATCGACGAAGAAAAGACATCATTTATTTGTTTGCGTGTGAAAATAGACGTCGACATAGACAAAAGGCACGATGGATCCTCGGATGGATCCCACAAGTACGGTAAGTTCCGAGTTCGCATTTCTATTCTTTTCAACCTTTGCTTTTGTCCATTTATTTAAAAACGAGTTAAAAATCTAGATTGGGTCTGGCCTCGGGTCTAAAAAAATCATCATGTAAAATGTCTTCGGGAAGTCTCCACATCGGTCTTCACGAGGGTGTCCACCCAAAGCATTTCTGTTCGGTCAACAACGAGTCAAAAATTCGGAAAAAATATTATAGAAATAAACATTTTGACATTTTAATTCTATTTTTCTATTCTCCACTTTCTCTTTAACCATACAGATATGAAAAAAGTCCCGACTAGCCCATAATTGCGACCCTCATGTGTCTTGAATTAAAATAAGATCCTGACTGAAATCGACATTGAAATCTCCACTGAAATGAAATATCAGTTGCAGGCAAAGTTGCTAGTCAGATTTTAATTCGAATCTGATCCAATCAGTTCTACCTCTAAATTAACCTCGAAATTAACGTAACTTAATCACAGCAGTTTTTTTGAGAAAATGGAATTTCTATGTAATGATCAAAAGTTTAGATAAAATGCAGGCAATTAAAACTAAATAGGTATCTACCTCGGTATATACCAAAATCAAAATAAAAAAAAACTCGAAAAAAAGGAAAACTTCATAACTAAAATATGTTGTCGATTTTCGAAAAAGAAATCCTAAAGAAAAATGATGGATTTCCCGTTTGTGTCAGGCAAGGTCAGGTCAGGTTAATTCGGGTGCTGGTCATTTCATTAAAAACAAAATGCTACTTTTATTTTTTTCTCTGAGTCAAATGTCACGGTTTTATTAATGCTTTCCTCGATGCTTTCAGAATGATACCGTTGACACCGAGGTTGACACCCAGATTGATATATCGACTCGCATATCGACCTCGATATCGACACCTTCCCTGGAAAGTCCAGCTAACACGGTGGCTGAACCATTGCTTGAAACCGAACCTAAAATTGGGTGTGGATCTACAGATTTGTGGAAAAGTATTGAAACTGGGCTTTCTTGTAAGATACCTCTGCCAGTGAAAAAGTTTTTAAGTTTCTTGGGATTTGACAGCGAGGTGGCTTTACGGGGGTTAAGCGAAGAACATTTTTCTGCCATGGAGGAGCAAGCACGTACTGTTATGGCAGATGTGGTTGAAGAAAACGAGAGGCCAGACTATTTTGGAGTTTTCGCTAAACGTCCAGAAAAATTTGCAATTTTATCGGGCCAAAAAGTACTTTTACTAGCTATTGCTGATTACTTAAAAAAAAACATTTGAAGCATAATGCGCCCAAGACTGCTGCAGCAAAACCATCAAATAATTTTTCGACACATTCCCGAGTACAGTCCCATACTGAAAATATGAATACGCAAGACCTCGCGCAAAACCTAGCTCAGGACGGATGTCTGGAAAAAGAAAAGCGACATCTTGAAAATTTACTCCAAAAATGGCTTAAAAACGATTCTGGACTTTTTAAAGAATTCCTCCAAGAATTCTATAATGATTCAGATGAAGTTATGAATATTGAGGTTAAAAAAAATTCGCAAGGCATAATCACGGCTGAAGTAAAATGTCTTATTGGAAAATGCAAATCTACCATAAAATTAATTAAGGTACAAAAGCGGTGGTCCTCTTCTAACTACCACAGACATGTAAGCAAGGTCCACAAAAAAATTGAACTACAGTCACCCTCGCAATCACCTCAGCAGAGCAAGCTTCAAAGTACAATACCAAAGCATTTCAATGCCTGTAGTTTATCCCGAGGTTTACCCTCAGCTTCCTCTACAGCTGTGACAGAAGTGATCGATAAAATTGTCGAATCTGATGGAGACTCGAATGAAGAGGAAATTTTGCCAGTATTAAAACGACGAAAAGTTTTGAAGGTTGCAACAGAAGAACACCGTCAAAATGAATCAAGTAAAAGCCAAATTTTTTAACAGCGGAGACAACCCCTAAGATTTCTGAGAAGGAACGTCCACGGGATTGTCTCCGAGTTTCAGAACAAAATACCTCGGAAAAAAATACTTACACATCGAATAAAGAAACTTGTAAAAAAAGTAATAAATGGAATAGTACACTCTATCGACAAAAACAACAATTATGTAAAGCTGCTATTGGAAACACTAAAATAACGAATTTCTTTCCGATACTTAATAAACTTGACCTACTCATCAAAGAAAATGCGACTCTTCGAGAACACTTATACTCCTGTCTTAACTATGAAGAAGAGAAAAAGTACCAAAGTAATGAAACAACCATAAGCCATTTTCTAAATACCCTATGTGAAACCACGAAACAAAATTCTTGCAAAACTAAAGGTGGCCAAAGATATAACACAGAGCTAAAGCTATTCGCAACATATTTGTTTCAATTAGGAGGGCGTCAAATGTATGAAATCTTACAGTCTAATCTAAAAGATTGTTTACCTTCTATTTCATCAGTTAAACGTACCTTGACCAACACAATAGAAAATGTAATTGAGGGAGAATTTAGATTTGATATGCTTAAACATTTTTTGTGCTCAAAAGGGTATCCATCACAAGTCTGGATATCTGAGGATGCTACAAGAATTACAGGAAAGATACAATATGATCCCTCATCAAATCTTGTTGTTGGATTCGTATTGCCCTTCAACTCGGACGGTCTTCCCCAGGCTTGCTATTTTCCAGCACATTCTGCAGAAATTATTGAGAAATATTTCAAAACTGAAGAAAAGGCAAATAATGTGTACTGTATTATGGCGCAGCCGCTAGTTGGTAACTCATCTCGTAGTATACCCGCTTTTTGCGTTTGCCTTTTTGGAACAGGTAGTAAGTTTACCTACAAAGAAGTTGAAAATAGATGGAAATGGATGACGCAAAAAGCAGAACGTAATGGTATTACTATATTAGGGTTTTCAGCCGATGGGGATAGCAGAGTATTAAAAGCTATGCGTCACTTATCTTTCACGAAGACAATTATCAAATGGCAAGATTGGTACCTTGGTGAAGGCGAAGCAATGTGTTACACTCAGGACTATATTCATATCGCTACAAAATTAAAAACGCGACTTCTTAAACCATCCGTTTTGCTACCGATGGGAGACTACATTGTATCTCAAGGTCATTTAGTTACACTCGTCAAGGATTTTGGAAAAGATCAACATTTACTTACCATGAGTGATCTATCATCTCAGGACAAAATGAATTTCAGAGCAATTGAGAAAATGTTTGACCAAAAGGTTACAAATCTTTTACAGAGAGTAATTCCTGACAGTAAAGCAACGGTGGCGTACTTGGATATGACTAGAGCAGTAGTACACTCATTCTCTGATCGTCACTTACTACCTCTAGAGAGAATACAAATGATTTGGCAATGGGTATTTTTTCTAAGAATTTGGCAAAAATGGCTCCGGCAAAAGGAATATTCTACTTCAAAAATTTTTATAACATCCAATGCTTACCGCTGCATAGAAATTAACGCTCATGCACTTATTTTCATGATTAGAGTACTGAGGAATTTTGAAAACGGGTCTAAACTGTTCACACCATGGCTGTGGTGCAGTCAGCCATGTGAAAAATTTTTTCGAACTGATCGATCAATGACCTCTACTTACTCAACAGTTGTCAATTTTAGTTTACTAGAATTTATTCAAAGAGTACGCCGCATAGATTTTCAAATAGAAATACATCACACCCTTGATCAATCGTTCGTTTTTCCCCGCGTGCAAAGGTGCAGTAATAATGAAAACATATGTTTTTTGATTACAAATGAAAGCCCTCCAGTAACGAATTTACCAAATGACGAGGAAATCCAAAAGACTGTTGCCACTGCATTACAAAATGCTTACGATAAAGCAGTTGATGTACGTATCACCCTTGAGAAAGAAACGAGGTTTGCAAAAAAGTCAACATTGAAGCGAAAATTACAGTTAAAACATATTAAACCTACCATATGCGTTCCTTTCACTGAAAAACCTAAAAATACACCGAATACAGACAGCACGGAAGATAGCGAGAAAGAAAATGATTCTGAAGAGGAGTACCTGGATGAAAATGTGAATCAAGTTTTTGAAGCACACAGCGAAACAGAAGCTCTCGCAGAAGACGCACTTATAGTTTCGGGAGACTTGGCTGTGAAAACCTTTCAAGGGAACAATATTCCTTCTGACAGTCCGTTCGTTGCAATATGTGATGATATAGGAAAGAGGTTTATAATAAAAAAGTCAACTTTAATTTGGATGCTTAGCACTGATGAGAAGAAAATAAGTAGTGATCGACTTATGAGAGTGAAGGCACCACCGTCTTCGACAGGACAGTCAATCCCAAGTCTGTTCAATAACTTAATATCGTATGAAACTCAAATTAGAAAAGAAGATAAAATATCAGTTGGTGAACGGTGTGCTTTTAAGGCACAAAATTACGAAAATAATAAAAAAATTCTTATTGGAAGGGTTCTTTGCTTTTCGTATTTGTCAGGATCAGAAAAAGCTAGACAATATTCTTTGCTGAACGCCCCTACCATGACACCGAGCGAAAGTGGTAAATGTAAAGGTTTAGGAGTACTGTGCTCTTGGTTCAAATCAGAAGTGTCTGAGAAAGAGACGGGAAAACTTACAGCCTGCCAAATGGACCAAGAAGGTTTTTACGAAATCGAAAATTATTTATGTACCATACCAAAGCCGTTAATAAAAAACGGATATTTTTATTTAAATCCTAACGTTTTCGAACACATCATAAGATCTGCCAGCAATTACTGCTAAATATTTTTAGTGGATGTCGTAGAGTATTTTTTTTGTTTCATAAAATTAATTAGTATTTGTTAAATTCGTTTGTTTTTTTAATAAAAAAATGTATATGTGTAATCTTATGGAATCATTAGTAATTACCTATAACTTACTGGTAATCACTTAAAATCCTCAGTAATCTCAGTAATCTTTAGTAATATTAGGTATTCCTCTGTAAACTGTAATCACCCTGTAATCAGTGTAATAAGATGATTACAGTAATACCTAGTATCTTTTTTCTTCGAGTGGTCTACCCCTCGCAGTAATGTACAAGATGGTGACGTAACATACAGTACAGCAGTCCATATAATCAGAAATGCATTTGTCTATTTCATGCTAACACCTGCAAGCGCACTGTATATCAAACACTTTGTATATATAGATTAATTCAAACATTTCTTTCGAATCGACGCGAGGCGAAATATTTATAATTAAATTTTGCAAAATAATATTATTGGAGTTTATTGAGAAGATTATTATTTGCAATAAAACTGCACATTCAATTTAAGTGTATATTTTCATGGTATCTAGTAATTCTTCCAAGAATTTAAAGTAATTCTAAGCCGTCTGTCAAATGTATTATCAGCAGGAACATTTGCTTTTTTCTACGGTCACAGAGCAGACGTAACGGATCAACAAACTGCCAGAGCAATAATGGAAAACGGCTACACCGTCTGACCTAGACATTGATAATTCGTGCGCATTGTTTCGCAACGGTTTCTAATCTCTGTCACGTTGGCCATTCTAATATTTTCTCGGAAAATCGATTGAAATCTAGAATTTTACCAACTACTTGAACAAATTCATGTTTAATTCGTCACACTCTCACATGTCGATCGTACCAAACTCTTCAAAATATTTAGGAATTATTAGAAGACGCGCCTGGACATAAATCCAGTTAATGGTGTTCTGAGTTTCTGGATGTTCTGGGTTGTTTTGAAGAATTAATTTGTAACAAACACGTCAACTACAAAATAAAATAGCAGGTATCAAATAACTCAGACACTTTAAATATTGAACAAAGTATACAAACATATATACCTGGTAGAAAAGTGGCACACATTTTTGTACAATAAATCCTATTTTATAGCTTTCTCCAGCAGAGGTATTACACGTATTAACTTCTCTTTCATGTTACGGATGCACATAGAATGTATATACTTTGTTGTAACGATTCAAATGCAATCAAAAAAGCCGCAAAATCTCCTACCATAAATTTCTAATCTAACTATAAAACTTTTTAAATTAATTGCCAACACCTAAAACTTTTGCTATTATTTTCTAAGCATACTATTTACGATACCAAAAGATACTGTCCGTCCAATTTTTCTTTACCGTTCTTACGTTAATTTATGTAACTATAATGTACAAACATAACATCGCTCAATAAAATTAAGAACATTTTTCTATTCAGCGTATAAAGTAAGTAACTTGTTTTATTTAACTACCATTCGTCATACCGCGAAAATAATACGATAATCAACCAACGTTCAAAATTTTTCCGGTTAGATTTTAAAACTAAGATTTGGGATTTTAACTTTATCTGTACTTTAGGGAGTAAAACATATTTAATAGAAAGCTGAACTAAGAGACATGTTGAAGACAATAAGATAGTATTGTAATATGTAGTATGTAGTACATATGTAATAAGTAATTGCATATACTCTTTTAAACTATTAATGTTGTAAAAGATAACACATTTTTAGCAATATGTATATTTATATAATTGAATGACAAAACTGAATAAAAGATTGTAAGTAGACCAAGTCATGGTCAACAAAAATATACTTCCTTATAAATATACATTACTTGACTCCAAGGTCACCCATAGGATGACCTATTTCCACATTTATAAACAAATAACACATAGATGCTAGTAGGATGTAAGATGATTCCAAATGTATAAAGTAACAAAAAATGTTTTATTTGGCATCACGCTCTTTTCTACATATTTATATTGCATTACTTGTACTAAATAATAAAGTCGAAGGAATGAGTACCTACCAATTACTTTGAGCATTCAAGAATATATTAAAGGTCAACTATATATATTTATAAATAACTATAACTTACTATTAATATATAAGAAGTACATAATTTATATTATGTATTTAGTATGTAGTCAACATTTTATTGAGGTTATGTCAAATTATTAATTTCAACAATTTACAAATACATTCATATGAACGCTAAAAGTTCCCATGGCTTTCTCACTATTCAGTATGCAAGTTCACTAGGAAGTACCGATTTGATTCGTACGTGCAAAATTCAAATTGCGAATGGTAAAGAAAAACTGGACAGTCAGTATAGGTACATTATATTTTCGCTATTTTTGTCAGCTGTATCATAAACGTTTCTATATGACGTCATGTTACCAAAGTTAACCTACTAATCAAAAGCGTTTTTTTGCAATGCAGTTTTTATATCTTTTTATTTTCGCGTTGAAACAATGACATCATAAGCAAACCATATCGAAACGTTAGTAACAGCTTTAAAAGGTTTCATAATGCATAGAAAAAGATAGGGACAATTCTCGGAAATCATCTGGAAATGATTAACGTTCATCACTTCCACTATAAACTCTTACTTATTAAAATTTTGAACTGTAAGAAACTATGAAGAAACTGAAACATTTATTAATAACTGTTTCTGTCTACAGCATCGCCAGATGCGCAAGCGCCAATTTTGAAGTAATGGATGCTTAAAATTAATAATTTTAAGTACATTATTTGAGAAGCACTATTTAGGTAGACTAACATTTCAGAAAAAAAAAGGATAAATCTCAATATCTTTGATTGAATTATAAAGAGAATATAGTCGTGGAAAACGAAAAAAGGTTTTTCTGTTTCTCAAATGTTTAAATTAATTTTATAAGGGCAAGGACTGTTGGCTAATAACATTATTTATTTTTTGGCAGTAAATTATTTATTTATTTAGAGGAATAATAAGCAAAAAGCTAAAAATATTACAAATATTTCTATTATTTCCTTAGATTCTGGACAATATTTATACAAGTACTCATTTAAAAGTTCTAATATAACGTGTATGTATTAAATTCTCATAATTATCATGGATTACTTTGACGCCGGACCTTTCTCATTTAAAATTATAACTTTGTAGGCAAGTTCCGATTTGTCAATCTGTCAAAAAATCTAGCTAAGTCTAGGTCAATACTTAACATTCCTACTCTCAAAATGTGGTAACTATAACAAAAAAATAACAGCAAAATCTGCAAACAAACTATCCCCTTTATCAAAATTCAATATAAAACTTAATGGTTACAGAATATTTAACAGTAGATTGAAAAAAATAGAACATGTCCTAATTCAGTTCTCAAAAATTAAACTAAAAATTGACAGGTGCAAACACCGCACTTGACCTCTATTTTACCCAAAAAGATTTGAATATAATAGAGGAGGTAGGTATCAAGCTGAAATGTTTAGCCACAACAACTGCAGGTGGGGTAAAGGGAATTGATACGTTGCCAAGCGATTATAGTCCTTAAGGAAATCCCAGAGAAATAGAGTAGGGGAGAACGCGCTTCGACGAGTGCGCATCCAGTTTTAAGCAAACGCTATTGTGGTCGCCATTTTGCAGGGTAATTGGCACTTGTGTTGTTGTAATTGTCAAGCTTGGAGGTTATTTTTAATTAATTGTATTAAAAAGGACTTGTGTGTGTTATTAACATGTCGTGCTCTGTGTTGGGCTGCAGTAACAGTCGAAGATTTAAGCCGGAAGGCATTTCTTTTCACACGTAAGTTTGTTTACATTTTTCTAAGTCAATGAACTTTACATGCGAATTGTTGAGCTAGGTATAAATATTACCGTAATAGAATGAAAGAATTGCATCTTTAAGAGCGCGATTAATTCTGCACTATTTGTAGATTTCCACGGGGTGATTCATTGAAAATGTGGTTAGATGTGCTAGGAAAAAATGTTGAAACGTGGACCTGGTCCAAAAATAAAGTTATTTGTTCCAAACATTTTTGTAAGGCTTGTGAGCAACCTTCAAAATGGCGGAATTCAATTTAACTTAGTTGGCGCATCTTTAAGCGCGTTCTCCCCTACTCTATTTCTCTGGGAAATCCGACGGCGTCAATGAGGCGTGCTGTCATTGGTCGAAATGCCGTGCTCGTACTTGGTTCGTATCGTGTTCGTATGATTTCGTTAAATTCTACACGCATTTGTGTTTGTGCTTTGTGATATGTAATTACGCGAATTAAGCACTTTTAATGCGAAATACATAGTTAAAATGATGCGATTGTGTTATTTGTGTAAACATCGATACGAAAAGGCATCCACTCGAGCACATCTAATCAGCGCTCTATATTTAAACCATGTTAAACACGTAAAGTTGAATTCTTGACCAACTTACTTATGATATGATCGAGTGGCTGCTTTTTCGTATCGACGTTTACACAAATAACACAATTTCACCATTTTTACCATGTATTTCGCATTAAAAGTGCTTAATTCGCGTTATTACATATCACAATGCACAAACACTTTTAAAAAAATGAGGTGTGGCCACCACACGACTTTCTTATACGTATGAAAGTGTTACTTCCGGTCCGAATTTTGAAATTTCATTTATACAAAAAATATTCCAAATCCAACTCTAAATACTTTTGTACTCTTCATAAATATATATAGAATGCATAATTTACGACATATTTGCAAAAAATCGCTATTCGATAAGAGTAAAAGTGGTACTTCCGGTCTAAATTTTGAAATTTTTTTTATACAAAAGATATTTAAAAGTATGTTCTAAATACTTTTATACTCGTAATGTACCTGCCTAGAAAGCATGACTTGCGAGATATTCGCAAAAAACTGATTTTCGATAAGAGTAAAAGACCTACTTCCGGTAGGAATTTCGAAAAACTTTATTAAAACAATTTTTCTCAAATTTAATTTTGATACATTTGAATTCTTTATAAATTTGTTTAAACTTAGTAATTGACGAAATATTTGCAAAATTCGATTTTTTCACTGAAGTAAACTACTACTTCCGGTCTGCCGATTTTGCTCAAAATCTAATCAGTTCTCAAGAGGGAGATTATATTCGTAAATACAAAATTTGAAATTGATATCTGTAGCGGTTTGATCGCTATCGTGGTCACACACAGACAGACACACACACAGAGAGACTTTTTTTAAAACCACTTTTTTGGTATCAGGGGACCTCAAAACGTGGACATCTGCAAAAATCTCGAGGTCGAAAATTTTCATCATCACAATACTTCCTTATACTACGTATAAGAAAGTAAAATGCGTGTAGAATTTAACGAAATCATACGAACCAAGTACGATCACGACATTTCGACCAATGACAGCATGCCTCATTGACGCCCTCGGATTTCCTTAAGGACTATAATCGCTTGGCAATGTATCCAATCCCCTTACCCCACTTGCAATTGTTGCAAGCACTTACCTCGTAAACAAACTGCACTCATGCTTTCTCTATTATATTACACTCTCTTTAATTTTACCATCCAGACATTGAACTTAAAACTGATCGATCAAGTGAAATATGTTTGAAATACACCATAAACATGACCTACTTTCTGACAATTAAATTGCAAACTAGGTATTTCTAGAAATGTAAAATAAGTAGTAACACTGAAAACCACAAATAATAAAAAAATAACAAGATTTATTCCATCAGGATCAAGTGACATATAATGACAATTTATCAAGTAATGCCTAATAATAAAACTTCCTGGGGTAATTATTAACTAAAAGAATTTTTCAGTTATGCTAAAAGCACAACTTATTTCATAATTATCTAGAGAATGTATTTTTTTATGTCTATTATATATACAGAGAATAAAATTGATTACTTATGTTTTCTCAAATCTGGTGGAAATTTAAATTTCCTTATTCCCTACTTATTTATTTTATAGTGTTTTATGTAAGACGTGACGACACTTAATAAAACAAACGACCAAATTTCAAACATTTCGTGTACCTACATATTTCCATCTAGGAAAGGACCTTGAATCCTATAATTATCATTAATTTATTATTATTTTAAATTTTAACCAGAACTTACATAACCTTAGCAACATTAAAAAATATATAACCTATAAAATGCATTTAAATATTTTCAAGAAACGATCGTGGAACAATTTAAATACTTACTTATCTCGTACAATTTTCAAAAACTATATTCAAATATTTCAAATGCTTATTTAGGTACCTACTGCGTCTAACAAGAATTTCCGATTTGAAAATGAAACGTCAATCGTTCGCCATCTAACGGAAAACCGAAACCCAGAAATTGCCTGTAAGTTCACTTTCTTTTGGTGAATTAATTTAATTATTAGTTACGGCGGGGTTACAGACAAATATTACATGATAATATAACTTGAAGACTTGAAATTATAAATAAGTAGTGTCAGCAAGGTCGTAATTTAACAAACAGGAAGTGATTTTGTAATTTATTCACTAACACATAATTTTACATAGAATTTAATTCCATGGTTATTTTTCTCGTTTGATTTTCGATTTGGAGAATTAGTTTTGAATTATAAAATTATCTAATGTACTGATGAATTTAGTTTAGTAAATGTTGGTAAACATATCCTGATATTTATAAAAAATATTAGCAAGTTGTTTCGTAATATAATACAGTACAGCGCTAATTAATAAGAAATTGAATAATAATCACCAAGAAAATGTTGCTTGTATTGCTTCTACAGAAAGTAAAAGCTCCGAAAATATATTACATACCAGTTCGCGCTTCGAAATCTAAAAAAAAAGACGTACGTACGTAATAAATTAAACAATTTATTTTACGATTGAGGATATGTACGTCAACACATTAGCGACTTGATACAAGAGCAGATTTTTGAACACGCATGTACTCTACGTAAGGCTGCAATATAATCAAATTCGCGATAGAAACGAGATTCTAGGCGTTGCGAAACGTAAGGCAGAGAAAAACAAATCGCTTCTACTCACCAATACAGAAGAACACAATCCGAATAGCATGGAAAAAGTTCGAGTTTCTTAAAATTTATTCCAGGTTTATTTTAAATTATGTATGCGGTCCGTAATTTAAGCGGATCTGCCCTATGTAACCTCTATACTATATCACAAAACAATACACACTTCGCAGTGTTTGACGGTTTTCAGCACATTGTGACCGCGCTCATTTAAACATATGACTGTCAGCTCGAAGGCATGGAACGAACGTTAAATTGGTTGCCTACAGATGTCTGAGTGAAAACGAAAATGCCCGCTTGCCTAAAAATATAGAGTACTTGAAAAATTACCCCAAAATATCCCTGATTGCCAAACAGTAATAATGGTAATAACTGTTTTTATTTATTCCCTAATACTTTTAGCAAATAGTATACGATAAATTTTAATATAAAATTATAAGATGTAATAATATATTTTCTATAATCATAATCAACTTATGTTACACTCAACACACAAAAAAAAGTGTAATACAATTCACAAAGTTGTGCAAACTGTTTGCTCGATCATATATTTCGTTAGTCTTTTTAAAATTAATGACAGTATTTATGTGTTTAATAGAATTAGGAAATTTATTACATAATCTAAATACTACACATTCAGAAAATGTCTGCCGGCATTAGATGTACGAAGGATGTTTCAAAAGTTCTGTGAATTTAGCTATAATTCTTTTATTGTGTCAATTTTCATCAGTATTACAATGCAGACACGAGCTTTAAGTGGAGGCCCTTCTTCGAACTTACGCCATTCTTTGGATTGACTTTTGGTATCAGGATTGAAATAAGGAGTCCAGGTTCCGTCAATGGTTATTATCTGTTGAAAAACCGCCGGTAATGTTATTCCTATCATATGTGGCCAAATGTTAACGTACACAAAACAAATTATAATAATTTTAAATTCTAATTAGTTGAGAGAATAATAAATGTTCGTTCTTAAGGACAGCCTTTTGATATAACTTACGGTAAACCCACAACGGGATAAGAGAAACTAATGTTACTCATTATGTTGGAAACTGCTTTTCCAGTTTTAGATAAACAATCTCGAACTGAAGAGTAATAAATAATAATTTTTGTGAAATTAATAAAATCTGATTCTGACTAGACTAACAGGAGACAAACCAGGGCCAGACTACCCAGACGTTTAGCTAGATGCTCACGCGACAATGACGACATTAGATAATCACGCTTGGCCCGCTACTGAAGAAACAGGGACTCGCTTTAACGTTCTTATCGCTTCTCGTGCCTTTATAATGAGAATGGTGACACGAGATAGAAAATCAATGTAAAATAATTCGTCCATTATGTGGGTACCTGTGGGTATCTGTCAAGTGCTAAAATAACAAATAATTCAGTATTATTAAATATGAATTGATATAGTTAACCTATAATTTGTTTATTCAATGGATATGTATTTAAAAAAACGTGATAAATAAAGATAAGAATAAAATACATTTTTGCACAATACGCCATTATGTAGGTACTAATTGCGTTAACCGATCACTGCCTATCAGTACGAATCACATCAGTGAGGCCACTCTGATTATATTATTTATATTATACAGGTTCGGTCTGTTTTTACCTTGCATGCGAGCTAAAGTCCATGTATTGAAACTAACGTTGTTGCCAGTATTTATACACATGTGGGCAGTGGGCACGTACTGTTCGACGCTCGACCACAGGCCGATACGATCATAACGATCATCAGTTTCCAACATAATGCATGTGTGCATGTTGCAGGCGTTGTTATCTTCATTTTTAAGGACTATTCCCATTCGTAATATTCTTAAAAAAGTATCTTAAGAGGCCTCTGTACGGTTCAACAGCATATAACATATACATGTAAATGAGCGCCAAAATATCTCATTATCCAACGAACCTATACAAAATGTATTGTAAGATTTCAAAAATATACATTGTTAGGTACAATCCACCCGGAGCCTTTTTTAATATTCTCTTTCGTTTAATGACAATTAAATATCAAAGTGGAACGGTAATCAGCATAATCAATGTCCCATTTGAGTCACCTTTTACCACCTTTTAAATAGTTAAAAACAAATTTCCTCCGGTCAGATTATAGATTTATAAATGAACAACAAAAACATTTATATACATGAATAAAAAACAATATGCCTACCCTGTTTTTTTGGCGCTTCTGAAATGTGAATTTTGCCTTTGTACAGTGGCGCCTTCTGCCGGGTAGTTGAACAATATGTAAAGAAATGATATGGAGATAGATGGTGCGTACTTCCTCAATACAGATCGACAGAAATTGTATCAGACTCTTAGACGCAAGTTCAAAAGAGTAATTTATGACCGAGCAAAAAATTACTCTCAAACGATCCGGTGTTGGGATAGTTATAAAACGATTTCAAGTAAACCAGGAATTGCTCGGAAAGGATATCTTTTATTTTAAAAAATTTACCGAAATGCTTTTGATATTATCATAAATAAAAAACAGACAAAAATAGGACTTATTATTTTATAGATGTAGTTACATAATAATAATGAATAAACCTCATTCTGCATTTTTTTTGGAAAGAAATATGCGTGACTATTCTATTTGATAAATCGTTAGTGGGGCATGAGGCGACACTAAAACCAAAAAGTTGGAACCCCCCCTCCTAGTGGGTTTTTGGAAATCCCAAGAAGTTTTAGAATGGATTTTCCGCGTAAATGGTTAGCCGGACAAAAAATTGTTTACCAAAAATTGTAGCGGACAATATTATTTACAAATTATCTAATGTACTCGCTGCGCTGCAGCCAAAAGCGCAAAAGCAGTGGGCGCCAAAATTTTCAAACATGGGTTTTTACTATTTTTCGAAGCGAAAAAAATGTTTAGCGTTTGATGCAAATGTAAAGTTGCAGAGAATGCCTTAATTTGTCTCTAGGGCAGTAGAGAGACGATCGTTTCTACGTTAAAACGTATCTTTTCTGGCTCTTTGAAAATGAGCGATTGCTTCATTTGCGAAAAAAATTTCGGTTACGATGAATACAGTGCGTTGAAGCCGCGGGACAGGTCGTCTTCATAGCATTGTACGGCGGTGCAAATACACACTGTCTCAACTTCGCTTCAAAGAATTCACGCAATCCGCGACCAAAGGCAAAGTGAATCTCACATTTATCGCCTTCGCCCGATGCATTGGTTTTACAATGGATCCCTTGGATTGGGGTCTTCTCGAACGTTGTTTTCATGGAATATGTGTTCATTTGGTTGTTCAATAATTTTCGGAGTAGGCAGAACCGAAGTAACTGCAAATTGTTTTTTAACATACTATACCGTCACATGGGGATTTATGGGACACCAGGGGTAATATGGGACAAAATGACAAATTTAGTTTGTATTTACCGCCATAAGTGCAACCAACAAGATTTTTGACTGAAAAAATTTCCCTAGGTTTGACAGAGCGCGAAGAAAGTGCTGTTTAACCTCAAACAGCTACTAAAGTAGCTGAATCTTTTGAAAAAAAATCACAAAGTTGAGGTAAGTTTTATACAAATTTTTGTTGCTCAAATAGTCTCCTCTGGTATTACGTAACGGTTAAAGTTAGAATGGTGCTTCAATGAAACTAATATTTGTTTATAACCTTACGTTTAAAATGCATTAATTTGTTTTGCCATATATTGTTGCTGTTTGACAAAATGTTTAATTTAATGAAATAATGTAATTTTCTGGGTAATTTGGGACAGATGCCACGCCAATATAAAAGAAAGCTGGGGGCACCCCTGCGTAGACAGTATTCAGAAGACTAGCTGGAAGCAGCTCTGGAAGCTGTTATTGTAAATGATATATCTCTGCGGCAAGCATCAGAGCAATTTAATGTCCCACGGAACACGATATTCAGAAAATTACCATGGCATGAATGGGGACAAACTAGGAAGACCACCAGTTTTAAACCCAGGTGAAGAACTTCAAATTACAAATGCTTTGACCACGGCGGCGAATTTTGGATATCCTTTTAACGAAAACGACTTAAAGGTGTTTGTCCAACATTATCTGAATAATAAAGGTGGTCAAACAATATTTCCAAACAATTTACCGGGATCAGATTGGGTAAAATATTTTTTAGCAAGAAATCAAGAGCTCTCAATCCGATTTTCTGAAAACATAAAGCGGGCTCGCGCGGATTTATCAATTGAGGTGCTGCAGAGATATTTCAATAATCTCCAAGTAACACTTGAGGGGGTTCCCCCAGAAAATATAATAAATTACGATGAGTCCAATTTGACGGATGATCCCGGTAAAGAACGGGTATTTGTCAGGAGAGGCAGTAAACGCGCCTCGCGTATACTAGATAGTTCAAAAAGTTCTACCTCAGTAATGTTCGCAGCGAGTGGTGATGGGGTGCTGTTACCACCCTACGTTGTCTATAAGGCTGTGAATTTGTACCCAGAATGGATTCTAAATGGACCGGAAGGCACAGTATACAATCGGTCAACTAGTGGGTGGTTTGATTCTGTCCTTTTCGAAGACTGGTTTGATAAAATAGCACTGCCTTTTCTAAGGCGAAAAGAAGGCGTGAAAGTGCTTATTGGTGACAATTTAAGTAGCCACATGTCAGTTCGTATTATACAAACGTGTGAGGCAAATAATATCTTGTTTGTGTTGTTGCCGCCAAACAGCACTCACCTGTGCCAACCCTTAGATGTCGCCGTGTTCAGACCTATGAAAATAGCATGGTGTAAGATTTTAACGAAGTGAAAATTGAAGCACAGAGGCACTGTCCCAAAAGCCACCTTTCCAAGCCTGCTCAAAGAGTTATTAGTGATGTTGAGGTCAAATTTATCGGTTAACATAAAATCTGGCTTTGCAGCAACTTCAATCATTCCGGTTGATCCGAAGAGAGTGCTAAATAAGGTTTTGGGTAAACCAGACGACCCCATCGATAATAACGCGTTAACCCAATCATTTATTGAAATAATAGAAACACGAATTGGAAAAGAAGAGAAACACACGCTCAAACGAAAAAAGAAAATCAATGTTGAACCTGGACAGTCAGTTAAATGTTCTGACTTTAATACACAACAAGAAGACATCCAAGAAATAGAAGAAGGAGAAACCCAAGAAATGGAAGAAGGAGAAATCCAAGAAATGGAAGAAACACAAAATGAAGGGACTTCTTCCAGTTTTAACGCCGTTCCTATTGCTAGACGCCAAAGTACGACATTCATCAGACCTGAAAATAATTGTGATAATATAGCTAAGAATAGCTTTGTACTCATAAAGTTTATTTACAATGCAGGAACCAAAAAACAAACTGAGAAAAAATATGTTGCTCAAGTGCTAGAGAATTATAAGACTGACCAGAAATTAAAAGTAGACTGCATGAGAAACTTCAAAGAAAAAAAAAATCAGTTTGTTTTTCCCAATGTCAGGGATATTTGTACAGTCAATTGGGAACAAATTGAATTCATTTTGACAAATCCAGCCATCTGCCGTGGTAAACATATCTTCGACGATGACGTGAACTAATGTGATTTCGCTGTTAAATGATATAAATCAGTATTTTTTTATGATATTTTTCTTGTTATTGTTACATAGAATTGATAATTTTTGTTATTTAATAGTTTATAAGAAGAATTTTATATTTATTTTGTTACAACCATTCGAATAAAGCTTTTATATGAAGAATTGGAATTTGTATATGAAATAGCTTATTTTTTAAACTGTTTTTTTTTTCAATTATGGATGTCCCATAAAGGTATTCTAAGCGTTGAATTTGGGTTATGTGGCAAAATTACACTGTTTTCTGTTAAAAATCGTTTATGTCCCATATTTCCCCAAACCCTGGGTAATTTGGGACACTCGAAAAATATAAAAAAAAAAATTAAAAAAATCGTTTTTTGCATGTTTCACTATGTCAATCTATGCCAAAAACATACTTCCTTAACCTAGTAAAAAAAATTTACTAAAATAGTGTGTGCTATTAAAGATATTTGAAAAAACCTAGAAAAATGTCCCATAAATCCCCATGTGACGGTACCACCAATAGAATCTTGTCCCTTTTACTCACCGACTCTAGACATATCGTTAATACCTACCTCTAGATATGCTTGCGTATTGTAAAGCCATCTTGTATTGAAGATGAAATACGAACACAAACGGAAAATGTTAAAACGTCTTCGGTGTGCATATAAAAATATTACTTTGAGTGCCTGAAACTGCTTGTACAATTAAAATCATCTTGTGTAACTACAGCAACTATAAATAGCACGAACCGGCATATTAAATGAAATAATTTATAAACTTAATAAGTGATCAAATAAAAGAAAAAGGAATTTAAATTTATACTACATTTTCTGCAAATGACTAATACTGACAAATTATTTGAAATAACATTTTAATTATTTTTATTTACTATAAAAGTTAAGTTTTTTGTTTACTTAGAGACTAAATTACCTATAGCGCGCATTTTTTGGAAATATTTTAACTATCAACTATGTATATTTAGAAATATAAACATTTTCATTTGTCTTAAATACCAGAAAATCTAAAAGATAATGTCTGGGAGAGATAAATACACCACAAAATTCAGATTTAAAATATTCAGGAAACAAATTATAAAACGCACATTTTCATTATAACTTTTTATTGAAGCCACGTAATACAGATACAAAAATACTGCAATTTAACATATACCTATAGTAATATAATTAATTTCCATGGACCTAACGACAACATTAGATATTTTTACATTTTCGAGTGGTACAGTGTATGTTACTGTTAACAACTTTGGGCTTATTCTTGAACGCTGAAAATAAAAAAATCTTAATTCATATTTGTTTTATTTCATATAAGTGTAATCACATATCGTACATATTAATTCAGACTCAATAATAATGTCCGATTTTTCCTTTTCTCTGAGGATGCACTTGTTAAACGTTAAGGCAGCTACACGGAAGAACAATTTACTGATGTTTTCCTCAGTTTTTGATGAAACGGGCCAGTATTCGGCCAACAAGTGGTGGGCTATCCTTAATGCAGATATTTCGATATTTTCATAAGTAGCTTGGGACTAAAAATAAAGTATATAACAAGAAGAATGTAAGTCATACATGTTTCATATTAGTTGAAAATAATAGTTGATGCTATACCCTGCGCAAAACTTATGGCTCCGCTATTCCCCTATAAATCATGAATTAAATCTCCAATTATACATATTGATTTTGTATTAGACAGACGCATAGCAATGCACAAACCTAATTAAAGATATAATAGTAATAAATTAATTAATAATTAATTACCGCACTATATTTATGTAATATAATCTACAAGGTGGTTATGTTTTAATCTCTATTCAAAATCTAGGGTGATATGTACATATGTGACGATTATTTCCTTCACCTGTCAAATTTAAATTTTGTCCAATCACAATCAAAACTGAAGTTGAAATTAACCAATGAAAGGTACCGGTTCTTGATATCAGCGACTATTACAAATCGACTATTTTAAATGTAGGTAACAAATCAAGTATGTATTTTTTCATTAAGTGGCATACGTGTCAAATAGATGAAAATGTCCGACAAAAAGAGATTTAGCGATGTTTCGGATGAAATTATTGATAATCACATCGATTTGACAACTCATTTTTTATTATGAAACTTGGTTTAGGAAATAATCTTAACAAATATAGCTCGAGCTTGATAAGTAGTCGACTATTACATTGTTTCAATTTTTCTCGTGTGCCTCCCAATTTGACTTAACCAAAATTGGCATTAATAATTAAAGACTAAAGCCCTCGAGCTAAAGCTCTCGTGCTCTAGTCAAATTATTAATGCCAATTTTGGTCTCGTCAAATTGACAGTAGCGCACACTCGAAAAATTGATGACAATGAAATAGTCGACTATTTGTCAAGCTCTCGTTATATTACCTTTGATAATTCAAATATATTGATTTGTATTGTATTTTATACTCACAACTAAATCTTTTTTAGTGCCAACTAAAAAGATGAAAGGATCCTCACTTCCGGAAGCATTTAACGCTTCGTCGAGCCATTTCTTGCAATGCGATAATGTTGAGATATTCGTAAAATCAAAAACCAACATAATTACTGAAAATATGGATGTAAAAATACATTTTTTTGTTATACTTATATTAGGTCATACCGTGTGCAGATCTGTAATAAGATTGGGCAATGCATTTAAACCTTTCTTGTCCAGCGGTATCCCATCTAAATGCACCCACATAATTTTATTACAAAAAAATATATGCAGGATTTATTAAGTAATAATTTTAAAATGATCTTACTTACATTTGCAAATGAAAGGGTACATTTAAAATGTCAAATCGTTCGACTTCAAAATCAACTCCAATTGTCGCCTTGTAACCAGTGTCAAAGCGCTGATGACAAAATCTTCACAAATCAAATACTTTGTCGTTGTTATCAATCAATATAGTATATTGAATAATTTTACCTGTTAACAATGCATGTTTTACCAACAGACAGATCCCCTAATATAATCACTTTGCAAACTTTTAAACTGCATAAAAATGCACTACTTCCGCATGTACAAATGTTCTTGGTAACTTCATTGAAGTCTTCCTCCCAATACGGAGAAGAATTATTTCTAAATGGTTCTGGAAATTTACATATTTGGCGACTATGTTCGTCGTCTTGTATCATTTTCAGTATTGAAGTCGTTCGCATTTTGGGTTGTTTGTGTCTAAATGTTTGTATTGTACATTTAGAGGCAGGTGGGCACTTAGCGAGTTCAATTATTTTTAATTGTAACGAAGTAACAACTCAGACTGACTCAGACTACCGGGAAATATATGATGAAAAGCTAAGTAAATGAATGGGTGCAGTTTTTTCCTAAATTAATCAATAACCATGTTTATGTAATCAAACACGGAGTTTGTGTCTTTCCAAATCTGCATATATGAGTAATATAAAATAAATAAATAATGAAATACAAATATTCTTATGCAACCATTCAGAATTATATCTAGTACATTCTCAACACCCAAATGTATTTAAATTTCGAATATTAGCGGTAAAATATACGTAATCAACTGTTTCCGGCAGACATTGTTATAGCTGTTTCCTTTTAGTGTCGTTCTTTACAAATATGGCTCCGCCAAAACCAAAACCGACGGATAAATCAGGTAATTTCATGTGACTTCATGTAAATTAAATGTACAAAAATAAGTAGTTTAAATTTAAGAACATACACAGTGCATAAAGTAGAACTATATGACCCGACATTATACTGGATTTCCTAGTTTCAGTGATTGTTTTTGTGTTAGCCACGCGGTCATTAAAACACACATGGTTTAAAACGACGTGAAGTATGTGAAAATTATTTAAATTTGTGCCTTACGTCCTTATGATGATTTGTTGTGGGAATCTCATTGATATTTTAGTGAAAATAACATCTAATATGTATAAAATCTGACTTGTTTGTTTGCTTATTTATTTAGGTTAGTTTGCTTGTCAATGGTTAATAGTTACTCTCTTTTTTAGCTGCGAAGCCAGCCGAAAAGAAGAAACCAGCCTCCGCTCCTGCGAGTGGCACATCCAGTAAGACGTCGACAACTTCAAAGGCGTCTTCATCAAAACCTGCTTCTGCACCTGCACCAGCGCCTGCTGCTGCAGCGAAAGTCTCTGCATCAAAGACTACAGCAGAAAAGAAGTCAACAGCGAAACCCGCAGACAAAAAGGCAGCGCCTGCACCTGCTGCTGCCGCCAAAGTATCAGCTAAACCAGCTGCCAAAGGAGCAGCAAAACCAGCTGCCGCCAAACCAACAGCTGCCAAACCCAAATCGGCAGGAAAAGCTGTCAAGAAGGGTGCAGCTAAAGTTACTGCTAAACCGAAAGCGACTGCTGCTAAATCTGTACTATCTAAACCTAAACGACATGTACCACCTAAACAACAGAAACTTAAGACACCTTCAAAGCCTGTTGATAAAGCACGTAAAGTTCAATTAAAAGTAAGTACTTTTTATTTTAATTAATAACATTTACATTAAATCATGATGATTGTTCTGTGGGAATCTCTTTGAGATATGTTTGTGAAACCAGAATTTACACATTTCTGATAATTTTGTGTGCAGAATGTTCCTGTTTATCTTTCAAATATCGAATATTAATGTTATATTGTAATTTATTTAGGTAATCAAAGGTGCAAATGGCACAAGTATCAGGAAAATTAGAACATCAGTACATTTTAGAAGGCCGAAGACGTTTAGGCCACCAAGAAATCCGAAATATCCCAGGAAGTCAGTACCAAATAGAAATCGTATGGACGCATACAACATCATTAAGTATCCATTAACGACTGAAGCAGCAATGAAGAAAATTGAAGATAATAATACATTGGTGTTTTTGGTACATACAAAAGCAAACAAACACCACATTAAAGCTGCAGTAAAGAAATTGTATGATATTAATGTAGCAAAAGTTAATACATTAATCAGGCCCGATGGAAAGAAGAAGGCATACGTCCGGCTAGCAAGAGATTACGATGCCCTGGACGTCGCGAATAAAATTGGAATAATATAAAGTGTTATTCTTCAGATTCCTATTTTGTACATTTTGTGTATGAATAAAATTTGGAGAATTAAATTAAACTATTATATTTGTTTATTTTATTAAAGTGATAAGAGATGAGTGTTAGTCGTTTTCTTTGGGGTATATTTAAAAATGATTTTAACAGTTACAACAGAGACTTGGATATAGGCGAAATATAATATTTGATAGTTTTTTCAATGTTTGCTGAAAAGGGAAGTTAATATGGGTATAATTTTCATTAAATCTGGCCAATATAATTGCTATACATACTTAAATTTAGTAATCCAAAGCTTTTAAATTCAATTAAAAGTAGTTCTAATTGACATTTTATTTTATTGTTAAGATCTTGGTGTGATTCAATTTCTTCAATAGTAATCATATTTAATGTTTAATATTAAACATGTTTTAAAGTGTTTTTTTTTAAATTATTCATTTTATTTAATATATTTAAATTGTGGAAATGTTTTCTTTATTTTTCAAAAGAACAAAAGTTAGGCTGTCATATAAACACATCCTGCACAATATGCTATGTTATAAATTAAATTTTATAGTGTGTAGTAGAAAGGCTTCAATAAGTAGGCAAAATGTTTAACATAAAAAACCATTTGAACAATTGAGAAAAAGTAGAGTTGATTATCTGCATTTTGATGTAGATAGGTATTGCATTTTAATGCTAAAACCAAAAAATAATAGCTTTTATCTTATTTGCTCAAAATTTAATAAAAAAGACGTCCCGGAAATAGAGAATGTAGGACCTAACACCAACTTTATACCTGAATTCAAAAATAAGAGTTCAATAAATTGACAAATATAAAAAGCTTAATTTACCAAAATCAGTAACAAAAATAGTTTCTGAGTAAGGATTACTATTACAGTGCAGAAACTGAAATAGTTATTTACGAACCAAGTGCGGGAAGACTACTTTCCCGTATGAGCAATCGCGCAATTAAAAGCACGAGCGACCGAAGGGAAGCGAGTGCTTTTAATTGCGCGAATGCGTGGAAGATGTCTTCAGGCAAGTGGTATGTACAATATTTTTTGTACGAGCATAAATTAAAAAAAGTATTAATTAAAGTGATTATATATATATAAAATATATTACAATTCTTTGCCAATTATACAAATGTATTGAAAATCTTCTTGGTAGTAGTGGCATTTTATGCCACTACTACCAAGAAGATTTTCAATTTTTCAATACATATATATATATATATATATTATCAATCATAATTTATAAAATGAGTATTTTGAATAACTCATATAACTTGTGACATATCCGATATTTTTGATTATGTGTTCAGTGGCGTAACATATATATTCTAGGCATGTTTTCTTTAATAAAGTTAGAATAAATGTTACTATATTAAAAAGGATTGAAAAAATAAAGCACTCACGATATTTCTTTAATTATTATTGGACTAAGAACCTATTTTGAATGATTATCGGGAACATACGAAGTGTACATATACCATATACAAAATATTTATGCACGCTTATGCATTGCGGCGGCTGTTACTCACGTTTAAATTTATGTCAATGTTACTTAAGAAATAGTCAAATAGATGACGCCACAAATTTATTGAAAGAATTTTTAATTATTACTCCTATTTCTCCAACTTTTAGTGAAGAATAGTCGAAGGAAGTAGTGTTTTATAGACTAAATGTTATAACTATCAAGTTCGATTTCTTTTAAATGTCCCGAAGAGCATTGATTTTTTCAATTTTTACAGTCGTCTCGACCGGGAAATACTCCTTGCTGGTCGAGCGATGCATGCGCCAAATATCACTTTACAGGGGGTGAGTTCAAAAAAATCATTTCAGGACTGTCATAATCATAAATAGTAATAGCCATATACCGTTTGACGTTTGTTGTAATTGTCATTCAAATACAAATTTGTCAACAGTGCTTGTGTACTAAACAGAATAGGCAAGTATTAAATAAAATATAGCTATAGAAAAGTAATAATTAATAACTAAACTGACCGATAAAAATTTTTTTTTTGGTGTGCTTAAGACCACACGGCAGAAGTGGACACTTCATCAAGGCGAGGTTAATAATACGAAATACAACTTTTTTTTTTGTTCTCTATTCATTTACATTTTCGTTCTATATTACATTTAAAAAATATATATTTATTATTATTGTGTATACATTATTCTAGTACATTTCGCTCGATTTCATCAAGTTTTCACTTCAAAAATGTATACGTACGCATGTATGTATACACCGTGTTTCATGTAACTATAGTCTATTTTTAAACTAAGAGGAGCGTTTTAAATTAATCGCGCTAAAATCTGTATCTGTGATTGGTTGTTTCACAGATAGGTTTATACAGTCGAAATGTGGAATAGATGACGTTTGACGTATCGATGTCAAACGGTTGTGTTTCGTCTTTACTTTTCTGTTCCCGTTGTTCTATTGCTCTTTAAAACATAAATAAATCCGTTCTTTTTAGAATTTGCGTAGCGTTTAATGTACCATCCTGTTGTTCTTGATATGGATACTGCATCAACGTCAACTTCATCAGCAATTTCGCCCCCGAAGAAGCGCAAGCGTTTTGATTTAGGTCATTTATCGCTTGCTGAAAAGCAGTGTACTTTAAATATATATAAACAGCTACGAACTGACACACCGGATCTTAGAAAAACAGCTATCATTTCTAAAATTAGTAACATCGTGGGTAAGTTTAACAAATAATTTATAACAATAATAAATAATGTATAATTTTCTGCTTTTAGGCGTTGCAAAATCGACAGTATATCGAACTATAAAGGAATATAATGAAACTGGCACAGTTACTGCATCTAAACACAGAGGTGGACGACCTGTTAGTGTTGTTGCATATGATGAAGTGGTCAAACACTCTGTGCGGCAAATAGTGCATGCTTTCTTTTACAAGAACGAATTACCTACTTTGGACAAAATTTTGATAGAAATAAAGAAACATCCAGATTTGCCACAAATGTGTCGTTCATCACTTTACAAGTTTATAAAACAAATTAACTTCAAATACATGAAAAGAAACAGTAAAAGTATTTTGATAGAACGAGATGATATCGTAACATGGAGACGAAAATATTTAACTAAAATTAAGGAATTTAGAAGGGAAGGTAGACAAATTTATTATTTAGATGAAACTTGGGTTAATGAAGGTCATACAAAACAAAAAATATGGATAGACAACAGTATAAAAAATCGACGTCAAACATTCATTGAAGGGCTATCTACAGGACTAAAGAACCCTTCAGGAAAAGGGAAGCGGCTTATTGTTTTGCATGTTGGATCTGAACATGGCTTTGTCGATGGAGGGTTGTTACTTTTTGAAGGTAAGAAAACTGGAGAATATCATGAGGAAATGAACGCAGCAGTTTTTGAAACATGGTTTGCCAATCTGTTACCAAAACTACCTAACGGTGCAGTTGTCATCATGGATAATGCTTCTTATCATAGCCGTAAATTGGAAAAAATTCCTACAACAGGATCTAAGAAAAAAGATATGCAAGAGTGGCTACAAGCTAAGCACATTGAATTCAGAGAAGATATGGTACGAGCTGAACTACTGAATTTAATAAAAATTAACAAGGAACAGTATAATTTATATGTGATTGATGAAATGGCAAAACGTAACAATAAAATTGTGTTAAGGTTGCCACCTTATCATTGTGAACTCAATCCTATAGAATTGATATGGGCAAAAATAAAGAATGAAGTGGCATCCAAGAACAACACATTTAAATTGAGAGAAGTGAAAGGACTTTTATTGCAAGCTATTGATAATGTTCAAAATGTTTATTGGAAAAGTTGTATTGAACATATAATTAAAGAAGAAACAAAAATGTGCACACTAGATGGAATCGTAGATGATCTAATTGAACCATTTATTATTTCTGTTAGTGTTGATAGTGACAGTGATACTTTTTCAGATGGTTCAGATTTAGAATAAGCATCAAAGAATAAAAAAAAACAATTCAATTTATTTATATATTATCACTAATGTTCTTTCAGTGTATATGTATTCAAAAATATTTTTCTGTATGTCATTCTTGCTAATAAAACTACAAAAATCTTATAAACTATTCATATTACTTGCATAATATAAAATTTCTACGTATATGTTTAAAATAAAACTTGCATTATTCATAATAAAGAGAATTAAATTGCTGGGCTGGTGTAATAAGTTGCTTATATAATTGTTCATTACATTTCAATACCCTTTGTATATTCTCTTCCCGTTTAATTGCGATATCAAAGATCCTACTTTCATTAAAATACTTATTAAAGTTTCTAAATAGTTTTCGGTATTTTTTTCTGCTTCCTCTATGTAATTTCTTGGCTTAAACTACCAAGAACATCTTATATTTATCTAAAAATAAATAAATATAGTTTACTTTACCTTATCATTTCTTTATTCATGTTATTTTTGCTGTTTAATGTATTTAATTTTTAATAAATATTCAATTACGTTTGACCTTCTTAAAGTAGGGTTATAAATACTATATATGTCATTGATCTAGTAACTTTTACAGTGTAAAAGAGAGTTTTCTATGTACTCCTCCTAGTTTAAAAACAGACTATAGCACATTAGAAGTTTTTGTGCTTACAACGCGAATTTTTTCCAGAAGTTTTGCCTTCTCACATAATTGACCGCAATCTTTCAAGTTAAAATATTTTTAAACTCGTGCAACTTCCGGTTGCACCGGAAGTAGACGCCATCTTTGTTATTTTAAATGTGACACCCTGTATTTTATTCGAGATTTGAATTGCTTATTTAAATAGAAGAACAGAGATACCGGGTTGGATTATGTCAAAGTCAACCGTTTCGGAGTTATTCAACTGTTTTCCATTTTTAGGGCACTCGAACGTAAATTTTAAAAGTTCTTTATCTGAGACATGAAAAAAGATAAACAATTGAAATTTGTTCCTGAGATAGTCAAAGTATTGTCCTATTCGAATATCACCAGGTTTTGCAATAATATTACACAGGCTGTTCTCTAATTAATTTACAATTATACACATTTCAAATGCAAGAAACTCAATTTTTTTAAATGAAACATCCTGTATATTTTCGCCTTTTCTGAAGCAGAAAAAAATTGTCTTTCGATCCACTATTACATTCCCTATACCTATCTCTAGAGGTTTT
Organism: Amphimallon solstitiale; assembly: GCA_963170755.1. NCBI lineage: Eukaryota > Metazoa > Arthropoda > Insecta > Coleoptera > Scarabaeidae > Amphimallon > Amphimallon solstitiale. Next base: position 67,715,120 of record OY720680.1, read on the forward strand.
TGAGTTATTGGGGAGATCAGCCTGAAGGCCCGATATTTTGCCATTTATCACACACAATTTCAAGAATGCCTTGGAAGTAACAAAATGTTTAGTTGTCAAAATTTCGTTCGCTGTCAGTGTTATTAATTTGATGCTTGGATATTTTTTGTACTTTACTGAATGATTTGATTAGTGCATAATGGAAGGCTATAATAATAATTATCCAAATGAAAGTATCCTTAATTTATTTTACATACACGGAGAATGTAATCGCATAATAAGTAGAACTTGCCGTGTGTTCAATCAGAGATACCCTAATTTGCCTCCGATGAATCGATTCAAATTTGCAAAAATTGAAACACATTTTTTGCGACATTGGAATATGAACACAAAAAGAAATTGTACTAAGCCAGTAACAGGTGAAGAAAACAACGAAATTAATATTCTGGGATATTTCACAGCTCATCCCCATGCTTCGATACGTAAAGCAAAGGTGGATTTAGATATTAGTATGACGTCAATTCAACGCGTGCTAGCAAAGAACAAATGGCACCCATATGCACAAAGGAAAGTCCACGAACTGAGAAATGGAGACGCTCAGAGAAGAATTGATTTTTGTGAGTGGCTAACTATTCGTAAACAGGAAGATCCGGACATGTTACGAAAGATTTTATGGTCGGATGAATCCAAGTTTACCAGGCAAGGCGTTGTAAATAATAAAAATTGTCATTTTTGGGCAGATGAAAATCCCCACTTTTCACGAGTAAGCCATTTTCAATATCAATTTAGTTTTAATGTATTCGCCATAATAGGGTGGGGAAGGGTATTTTATCATATTTATGATGAAAGGCTAACGTCCGAAAGATATTTGCGAATCATTAGGGAAGTGGTGGCAAACATAGTCAATGACATGCCACACCAAAACTATTATTGGTTTGGTTTCAACTGGATGGAGCTCCAGCTCACTCTACTCATGCTGTATATCAAGAGTTGACCCAGCTATTTGAGGATAGGTGGATTGGTCCAAATGGACCATGTTTTTGGCCTGCTAGATCTCCGGATTTAACTCCAGTTGACTTTTTTTATGGAGTTACATAAAAAAAGAGGTCTATGCAACACCAGTTAACTCCAGGCAAGAACTAGAGGATAGGGTGCGAAGAGCATTTGACCAAATTGAAGTTCAAATGATTGAACGTGCAACGACTGACCAGCTCCAAACAAGGTTAAATAAATGCATTGAAGTAGGCGGTGGACATATTGAGCACTTGCTGTGATTTGGTTTTAGATTTGTTTTTGTTTTCTTTGTTTGACTTATACCGTGAGATCAAAAATGTTTTCGCAATTAATAAATTTTTGGTTTTGAACTAGAAGACTTTTTTTCCATGCCCATAACATGCTCACAAATGACTATTAGTCCACTCCTCCTATACTTAATCTATTATTTTTTCAGTTTTATTTAGCAAAATATCGGGCCTTCAGGCTGATCTCCCCAATAACTCAAAAACCTCTAGAGATAGGTATAGGGAATGTAATAGTGGATCGAAAGACAATTTTTTTCTGCTTCAGAAAAGGCGAAAATATACAGGGTGTTTCATTTGAAAAAATTGAATTTCTTGCATTTGAAATGTGTATAATTGTAAATTAATTAGAGAACACCCTGTGTAATATTATTGCAAAACCTGGTGATATTCGAATAGGACAATACTTTGACTATCTCAGGAACAAATTTCATTTGTTTATCTTTTTTCATGTCTCAGATAAAGAACTTTTAAAATTTACGTTCAAGTGCCCTAAAAATGGAAAACAGTTGAATAACTCCGAAACGGTTGACTTTGACATAATCCATCTCTGTTCTTCTATTTAAATAAGCAATTCAAATCTCGAATAAAATACAGGGTGTCACATTTAAAATAACAAAGATGGCGCCTACTTCCTGTGTAACCGGAAGTTGCACGAGTTTAAAAATATTTTAACTTGAAAGATTGCGGTCAATTATGTGAGAAGGCAAAACTTCTGGAAAAAAATCGCGTTGTAAGCACAAAAACTTCTAATGTGCTAGTTACATGAAACACGGTGTATATACAAATATTATAATTCTCATACGAGTACCCGCGATGGTCTAATGGTAACGTGCCGGCCTTATACCTGGGCGGCTCGGGTTCGCATCTTCATGCGGACAAGAATTTTTTAGAAAATAAAAATACAATATTTCGCGTATTTATTCTAAATTTCAATTTAATTGAAATTAAATACCGCTAGTTAGTATTATAATACAAAGCCGAGCGTCGAGCTGACTTTACCCGAACTAGCGTAACATTCCGAGCGTGACGGCTCAGTCTCGTTCAGTGCCCAACAGTCAATGAATGCATCAACGCGCTCATAGAAGTTTTCACTTTAGAAACCGCCCACCTGAAATTTTTAGAATAATTAGCTCTACAATCATTTTAAGTTTCTATTGAGATTGAATCCAAGAACTATTCATTGTATGTGCAACATATGCAAGTACTAAGGCAATTTTTGACAGAAGTAAATTTAATTTTAGTAAATAAGAAAAACAGTTTGAACATATCTCTCTCAACTTCTAAAAATAAAATTGGTAACTTTTAATTCTAATCTAATATCAATAACGTGTATGTCCTCCACTAGCTTCAATCAAAACACATAATCGTTGCGATATTGAATTAATTAAATTTCTTATGTAGTCTTGGGGAATTTCCTCAATTTTTTTTCAGTGCAAATATAAGCTTTTTGAAGAGTTTCTGGTACCAATACGCCTCTGGAGTTGATCCCATAAATGTTCAATAGGATTGAGATCTGGATTACAAGCAGGCTAGTGGAATTTGCGAATTAAACTAAATAAATAAACTACATGGTCAGTTTATTTATAGTATTCAATTTGTAAATTGTTTTTTTATCCTGAAATTGTTCCTGCTAATGTAAATTTGCATTGTGTCGTCTTTCATTCGTACTTTGGTTGTGTTGGTTTCCAAAACGATTCAACTACAGATAAATTTAACATGAATAGGTAACGAAAAAAGTAGCAATGAAAATTGATGTACTTACTTTAATTGTACGTAGTATCTTTGTTACTTAACCCCTTTGTAAGTACTTATATTTAAAATATTCCTACAAAATAAGATTTTCTTACATGATAATTCTTACAACTATTTATTTCCATTTCATAGTTTTTGGCTAAACCAGATTTTTAAAATAATTTTATTTAATATCAAATAAAAAATCACTAGAAGAATCATTGCCTTTTTATGTAAGGTGTAATAAAACTAACTTCTACTGCCAGACGTGAGACAAATGTTTTTTATTCTATTGGCCTTTAAAAGATACATGTTTGGTTTGGAGTAGAACACCTATGTGAAAATGTCGACTTGGAGTATTCCTACAAAATAAGTTTTTCTTACATGATAATTCTTACAACTATTTATTTCCATTTCATAGTTTTTGGCTAAACCAGATTTTTAAAATAATTTTATTTAATATCAAATAAAAAATCACTAGAAGAATCATTGCCTTTTTATGTAAGGTGTAATAAAACTAACTTCTACTGCCAGACGTGAGACAAATGTTTTTTATTCTATTGGCCTTTAAAAGATACATGTTTGGTTTGGAGTAGAACACCTATGTGAAAATGTCGACTTGGAGTATTCCTACAAAATAAGTTTTTCTTACATGATAATTCTTACAACTATTTATTTCCATTTCATAGTTTTTGGCTAAACCAGATTTTTAAAATAATTTTATTTAATATCAAATAAAAAATCACTAGAAGAATCATTGCCTTTTTATGTAAGCTATAATAAAACTAACTTCTACTGCCAGACGTGAGACAAATGTTTTTTATTCTATTGGCCTTTAAAAGATACATGTTTGGTTTGGAGTAGAACACCTATGTGAAAATGTCGACTTGGAGTATTCCTACAAAATAAGTTTTTCTTACATGATAATTCTTACAACTATTTATTTCCATTTCATAGTTTTTGGCTAAACCAGATTTTTAAAATAATTTTATTTAATATCAAATAAAAAATCACTAGAAGAATCATTGCCTTTTTATGTAAGGTATAATAAAACTAACTTCTACTGCCAGACGTGAGACAAATGTTTTTTATTCTATTGGCCTTTAAAAGATACATGTTTGGTTTGGAGTAGAACACCTATGTGAAAATGTCGACTTGGAGTATTCCTACAAAATAAGTTTTTCTTACATGATAATTCTTACAACTATTTATTTCCATTTCATAGTTTTTGGCTAAACCAGATTTTTAAAATAATTTTATTTAATATCAAATAAAAAATCACTAGAAGAATCATTGCCTTTTTATGTAAGGTGTAATAAAACTAACTTCTACTGCCAGACGTGAGACAAATGTTTTTTATTCTATTAGCCTTTAAAAGATACATGTTTGGTTTGGAGTAGAACACCTATGTGAAAATGTCGACTTGGAGTATTCCTACAAAATAAGTTTTTCTTACATGATAATTCTTACAACTATTTATTTCCATTTCATAGTTTTTGGCTAAACCAGATTTTTAAAATAATTTTATTTAATATCAAATAAAAAATCACTAGAAGAATCATTGCCTTTTTATGTAAGGTGTAATAAAACTAACTTCTACTGCCAGACGTGAGACAAATGTTTTTTATTCTATTGGCCTTTAAAAGATACATGTTTGGTTTGGAGTAGAACACCTATGTGAAAATGTCGACTTGGAGTATTGTGTGTTGGTTTTTGTAGCGGGATAGATAAGTTTTTGAATGTTTTTGTAATAAATAAAACTACACCTGACTTCAGAAACATTATTTTCAAAACAATTTTCAAACCAAACCAAATTGAATTTATTAACATTTAAGGATATATGCTTGTATTAAACTACTACTACTATATTAAAGCAATTTACAAATTAAATATCATATCTAACCTTTTTAAATATGTATTACTTTTATACCTATATTTTACAAAATATTTGGTTATTCTCAGTGGCGTAGGTAAGGCGCCCGCAGAACCCGCAATGCGGGGGGGGGGGCAAAAATTCAGGGCCCCGCACTAGTAATGAAATTTACAAAACTATTTCTGTTTTATCCTTCATGTATAAAAAATGTGTATGTTATTTTATATGTACTTGTTTTCTAGTATTAAAAATTATAACAGTACGTGTATATTCTTTACTCTGATAACGTTCGTCCAATTTTATTTTTTTATTGTTCGTATTTCTCTTTCAGTTCCAAGAAAATGTCACATCTGGTATTGACAATTTGCTTTTCTTAAAAAGAAATGAAATATCTCTACTTATATAGAAACCCACAGTATGACTACATTTTCTGCCTTACCACAGGTCCATATAAAAAAAGGTTCATGTTACCTAACTTTTGGCCTGCACAGTCTTACAGTTTTACAACAGATGTCACAAATGCTTTCTAACAAGTAGGTAATATATAGTCCGTATAAAATACCATCCTTTTATGACCTAAAAAAAAATTACAAATTCATTAGAGACAGACAACGATAATAATTTTGCATTTTACATGTACTATGAAGTTATATGACTATGTTATGCATATAGATTGTAGGTACATAAACTAATACATAAAACTTGAAATTACGAAATTATGAAAAGGCACGTTTATTTCATAAAACTGCATTTGCACATTTGGTTTAATGACCTAGTTCAGTAGTTGTAAAAAAATATTTTACTGAATAAATACGAGAAATTATTTCCATTCCTTCAGTTTTATTTTAACAGCGAGTTTGTTCGAATTGTGAAAATAAATTCTATTTGTATTAGTGCATTAACTTTTGTGACGAATTAGTGATTAGCATATGTACGTATACTAATTTAATTTTATCAAAATTTAACTAAGTAAATTAACGTGTACCAAAGTGTATAGTTCGAGGTATTCAAAATAAGATGAGCGAAAGAAAATATATGAGTGGTGCACAAAAATGAAAATTGAAACAAGAAAATGTTGTAAAATTGCGTAAATTACCCAAGATTAGCAGTTTTTTTTGAAAGTGCTTCAACAGCTAGTACATCTGCATCAGATGAAAATGTTGAACCATACGAAAATGTTATAATCGAACAAAAATTAGATATAGTTCTGGAAAAAAATGAAATCGATTGTAATCAGGAGGATTCAACATATTTTAACACCGACAGAGCCTTATTTTCTGAACCACTTTCCGACGAATTAAAAAGAAAAATTATTACTGCAGGGCCAAATAAGCCTATGGGACCGTTTCCAACGAATAAAGACGATAATAGAGCGTTCAGTAGTGATTATTATACCATTAAAACTAAAACTGGTCAAAAAATCGATCGCTTTTGGTTATGTTATTCCCAAAAGTTGAATAGTGTTTACTGTCAACCGTGTTGGATGTTCTCTAGTAATGAAGCATCAGTAAATTGGTGTAAGGGCACAATTAATGACTGGAAGGGTTTAAGTAAAAAAATTAAAATCCACGAGGGAAGTGATGCTCATTTGCAAGCATGCATAGTTTATAGTACTTGGGAAAAAAACAAAACCATTGATAGTCAAATAAGTGATCATGAAAAAATTAAAGAAGTTTTAATAAGAATATGTGATGTGATAAGAACATTATCAATTTGCAATATGCCATTACGAGGACATCGAGAAAATGTTAAAGAAATTGGAGCAACTAGTGGTAACTTTTTAAATATTATTGACTTGATAGCACGTTATGACCCTGTTCTAAAAGCTCATTTGTCAAGCACTAATATTCGAAACAAATACTTCAGTCCCGATATTCAAAATGAAATAATTGTATATTTGGCTAAAACCATTTTAAAAAAATTAACGATAAATATTAATAAAGCTCCTTTTTTTCCCTTATAATTGATACAACGCAAGACATATCCAAGAAGGACCAACTAAGTCTCGTTATAAGGTATACAAGTATGAAGAAAAATTCAAATAAACAAAACACTCTAGAAATAAAGGAATCATTTATTGGATTTATAGAGCTAACCGAACAAGATTCACAGAGTTTAGAAGCTGTTGTTCTAACTACTTTAGAAAATTGTCAAATTAAAATAGAAAATTGGCGAGGGCAAGGATACGACGGGGCTGCTAATATGTTTGGAAAATATAATGGTTTACAAGCCAGAATTAAGAATCGAGTTCCTACAGCTGATTATATTCATTGTTCAGCTCATAATTTGAACCTAGTCTTAAATGATTCTGTCAAAAACATCATTAAACTACAGAGTTTTCATGATCTTTTGCAAAGCATTTATGTGTTTTTTAGTGAAAGCTTGTCACGTTGGCAAGTCCTTCATCAAGCTGCACCACATGGAAGTAAAATTAAGTACACACTGAAAAAGCTGTGCGTAACAAGATGGTCTTCTAGATTTGGATGCTTACTGTCAATAAAATATAATTACCAGTCTGTAATGCAATGTTTGTCAAATTTTATCCTGGTGTGCAAAAAGCAAAATGACAGAAATGAAGAAAAGTCTCTGCAGAATAAAATGGATAATTATGAGTTTATTCTATTGCTAGTTTTCCGGAATAAAATCCTCGAAACTGTTAATTTATTTTCAAAGCAACTTCAGAGCCCTTCATGTGATTTAGAAGAGACGTGCAAATTGCTCAATAATGGTCATGAAAACTTGACAGAACTGCGACAAAGTTTTGATAAATTAGAAGAAGAAGCTAAAAATCTAGCAGAATATTGGAATATTCAGCCTATGATAAAATATAAACGCCAGAAGAGAATTAAAAAGTTTTTTGATGAATGTGAAAACGACTGTGTAATGCCTAACCCGATAAAAAAAATTTCAAGTAGAAGTTTTTAATGCGTCACTTGATATTATTATCAACCAATTATCTAGAAGATTTTACTCCATAAATGAAGTTGTAAACCTTTTCTCGTTTCTTAATCCCTCAAAATTTGTTAAGTTAACGAATGAAGAAATAGTGGAATACGGAAGACATATTCTGAGCAAATATGGAATTGATTTTTCAGAAGATTTGCCGATTCAATTAATTAATCTTAAGACTGTTTTGTTTAATGAAATTAAACAAAAATCTTCTATTAAGGACTTAGCCAATTTATTAATAGTGGAAAATGCATGTTTAGCAACTAGTCTTCCAGATCTATGTACACTATTTCAGTTATATTTAACACTACCGATAACATCAGCAACAGCAGAATGATCGTTTTCGAAATTAAAATTAATTAAAACCTATTTACGCAGCACCATTAAACAAGTTCGGTTAAGTGCCTTGGCTGTTAGAAGTATTGAACATGAACAGGTCCGTTGATTTGGAAGAGTTAGTTGAAAATTTCCTACTATTGAAAAAAAGACGTTTCGGCATTTTGTCTTCTAATTAGCTTTTTTTGTGTTTTCAAATGTATTATTATAAAATAAATATTTAAATATACTTTAGAATTTTTTATTATAAAATAAATTTATTATAATTACTCCGATATTCACATTCTATGCTACTATGTCTAAACAAGTATTTTGGAAGGGCCCCCTAAAAATTTTGCGGGGGGGGGGGCTAAATTTTTTATCTACGCCACTGGTTATTCTGTAGACAAGCATTGCTTTCATTCAGCAGACGGATCGGGAACCGGTCCCGCTCCAACCGTTCACTTCACAACAGTTGAGTGTTCGCTGGACAGCACCGCTCACCTTTATGTCACCGTCTGTCATCTGGTATTTTTCATTGCTGCCATATGTTAAAATTATAGAGATTAAACCGAATAAACAATAATAATAAATTGTTTTTCTGCATTAAGTTTTGGCGTAGTTTTTAGTGGAAGGGCTGGTTTTTCCAGCCCCGAATAAAATACTGGGCGAACTCCAATATTTTAATACATTTACATGCGCATTACACAGTCGTTTTCACATTCATCAAAAAACTTTTTAATTCTCTTCTGGCGTTTATATTTTATCATAGGCTGAATATTCCAAGATTCTGCTAGATTTTTAGCTTCTTCTTCTAATTTATCAAAACTTTGTCGCAGTTCTGTCAAGTTTTCATGACCATTATTGAGCAATTTGCACGTCTCTTCTAAATCACATGAAGGGCTCTGAAGTTGCTTTGAAAATAAATTAACAGTTTCGAGGATTTTATTCCGGAAAACTAGCAATAGAATAAACTCATAATTATCCATTTTATTCTGCACAATACCTTTAATTTGTTGTATCTTACTTTTCTAGTAACTTTCTTCAAAATTATGTATTAGGTTGGTCTTGGAATGTATCAAGGGCGCATGCGTACAGAATACGCTCATTAAGTGAGCGTAGAATTTTTCCGCTCACAAAAATGGCGACCGCTCCTGAACATGTTCATAGTGAGCGCTCGTCTATTGGACATGACCACTGAACAGTTGCGCAACTGTTGTGTCTGCTGAATGAAAGCATTGTTGACAATTTTGTATTGTTTGGACAATTATAACGCCAAAATATAATAAAATCTCCCAACATCTTTTTATTTCCTGTTACTAAAACGATTCTACATACTTTGTTCACGGGTTTCTTGAATGTTAATCAAATATACCTATTTTGGATGGTTCTCGTTAATCTGCTCTTGATTGTATAAACAATTTTTTATAAACTAAATAATTTATGCAGTGACTGTACTCATGCGCAGAACCCAATGATCTAATAATATAGAACTACTAGATGTACTGTAGAGAGAGAGAGAGAGAGAGAGAGAGAGAGAGAGAGGGGGGAATTGACCTCTACATACAAAGGAGACAGATATACAAAACCGTTAGTTGTGGGTAAAACAAGGCGCCAATACATGGTTTTGTATATAAACTTCCTCAATTTTGTTGATTTATACATATTTATTTGCCATACACCACTGACTATATTTGTTTAAAGAAATATGAGTATAAATAAGACTACCTATTGTGCATTCATGATGATTCAATCAGCTATTTTTTTTAATAAAATTGTGATTGTAATTAATAGACACATTTTAAGAATTTGCTTTTAAATATTATAAGCCATTACAAGCTATAGCAACATAATTGAATTTTGCCCACATAAAACGGTCAATTTCGTTCATTCTTGTCAAACTTTCGACGCTCATATATTTTCCTTCTTTCTCTTGGTGTGGGTCACTTCCTAATAAGCAAGACATAGCGTACAGTGCATTTAGTAGTATAATAGTATTAGATCATTGGTAAAACCGGAAGAAAATACAAGTACTGGATAAATATTTCCAAAAATGGTTCAGAAGACACTAGAGAAAAAGACACAATAATATGTGTATCAATTACGTATACGTATGATATAATACATACACACGCCACATCAAATTTAAATGGCCTCAATTTTGAAATGGTGCATGTGGCCACCACACGACTTTCTTATACGTATGAGCGTTTCAAATTATAGAATTTTAAGAATTTTTTTATACAAAAATTATTCAAAATCCTATTCTAAGTACTTCTATTCTCTATATAAATCTCTATAGAATGCGTACTTTGCAAGATATTATCAAAAAAGTGCTACTCGCTAAGAGTAAAAGTGCTACTTCCGGTCCGAATTTTGAAATTTCATATATACAAAAAATATTGCAAATTCAGTTCTAAATACTTTTGTACTCTTGATAAATATATATAGAATGCATAACTTACGACATATTTGCAAAAAATCATTATTCGATAAGAGTAAAAGTGGTACTTCCGGTCTGAATTTTGAAATTTCTTTTATACAAAAGATATTGAAAATTATGTTTTAAATACTTTTATACCCATAACGTACTTGTCTAAAAAGCATGACTTGCGAAATATTCGCAAAAAACTGATTTTCGATAAGAGTAAAAGACCTACTTCCGGTAGGAATTTCGAAAAACTTTTTAAAGAAAATTATTTTCAATTTCAATTTTAAGTATATATGAATTCTTTATAAATTTGTTTAAACGTAATAGTTGACGAAATATTGTCAAAATTCGATTTTTTCGCTGAAGTAAACTGCTACTTCCGGTCTACCGATTTTACTGAAAAACTAATCAGATCTCAAGAGGGAGATTATACACGTAAATACAAAATTTGGAATTGATATCTACAGCGGTTTGACCGCTATCGTGGTCACAGACACACAGACATTTTTTAAAAACCACTTTTTCGGTATCAGGGGACTTCAAAACGTGGACATCTGCAAAAATCTCGAGGTCGAAAATTTTCATCATCACAATACTTCCTTATACTACGTATAAGAAAGTAAAAATCCATTTCAGGTAGGTCTGTCCTAAATAATTATATTCCGGCACATTTTGACATTTATCATTAATTACTTATTATTTATTTACCTTATTATTGACATTAGCAAGATGTATCCTTTGAAGTATTTTAGGATAAATATTACCTGGCTCACGCTTGACAGTATGAATTAGGTATACTTTCATTATGTCATATAGGTATATAAAATTGTAAGAATAAGTATAGACATCCTATTTTACGATAAATTTAAAACATAATTCTAATTATGCAGGAGTATCAATAAATTATAACTCGTAGTGTCCTGTATTTCAATCTGTTCGAAACTAGACAAATGAAATAAATTAATAGAAATCAAAACATCTCTGTTTGGATTTAAAGAATAAGAGGCGACGAGATACTACTCAAGGAAAATAATAAATTAAATAGTACGTAAATGCTACACTTTGAAGAATTTATGACCTATGAACCTGACAATAAAGAGATTAGGTATAGTGTAGATATTGGGAGACATTTTTTTTTAAACTGTTGAATACAGTGGCGGGTGGTGAGCACACCCCGGCAGCAATCACTCAGACAAGACCGATTCGCCCATTATCGGCGATATATTCCCAGATGCCGAGCGTATCACCGACAACAAACGAATCAGTACCGTCCTCGCAACTGCCTTGCTAAAGCGCAGCATTAGCCGCCACTGGTTGTATATGTGTGTATTTAGTTGCATAGTCTTAACTGATAATTAACTCGTAAAAATGGGAATAACTCAAAACAAATTAATCGTAAACGTATTCAATTTTGTATACAACAAATTTGATGTGTCTGTAATTGATCTAGGTCGTCGCCATTGGCATTTTATCGATTTTTACATTTTGCAATTTCCACCCCTGCGTGAATTCAAATTAATTATGAAATATTACATTAGAATCTCATAAGCGCAGTTTAAAGGGTGTTATACCAGTGACTGAAAATTATGGACATATTAATCAAGTGTAACATAATATGAATTCGAAATTACATGTTGTTAATGCTATTTCATCACATGTTTAATTTTGTAAATTAAATACTTGTCGATTAAATAATATAAAAATTTGTAAATCGCAAGGATGAGCCAAATAGACACCCATTAAATAATTTAACAATGACCATGACAATCAAGAGATCATTCTGTAGGTATTGGAAGCCAGTTTCCTTAACCGTCGAACGTGTGTATTAAGTTGCATAATGTTCAATGTTAATTAACAAGTAAAAATAGGAATAGGTCAAAACAATTTAATGGTAAGAGTATTTAATTTTGTACAGAACAAATAAACAATTTAACAATACAACAAGTTTGCCAAACAGATTATAAATATTCATCACCCAACACCATTTCTTTATAAGAGAGAATTTCCAATATTCCTGAACCTTTCGTTTCCATACGAATTAATTCATCGATTCCCTTAAAATGTCCAGGATCCACCAAAAATATTATGCTTAATTGATCTTCCACTCTATCCTCCTTCTCAACTTCCAATCCTTGAAACTGTAGTAATTTGTCTTTCCATTTTTTTGTGTCCTTCCCTTTCAATGTCACTCTCAATCTCATTTGAGCTCGCTCAATTGGAATGGACTCTTTTAAAAGCTTAATGACTTGCAGTGCTTGTTGCTTAGCACTCTGATTCGGTTTCACTGAATAGTGTATGTCTTTCATTGCTTTTTCAATCATCGTGACTGGATATGGACGTTTTAATTCAGGATTCAAACATTTGTCAGCTACTGTTGTTGCTATATCCTTGAATAGAGAATCCATTTGATTATGTCTTTCTTTATCTGAAACTTGTAATTCTCCTTTCTTCAAAATTTCTTTACATATTTCCGTGTGGTTGTCAGTGCCGAAAGCTTTGATTAAGTCTTCTTTTTTGGCTACCTGTCCTTTGGAAACGTTTGTGAATACCGAATGCGTTTGTAAGACTTCATCTATGTCTTTTTCACTAGAAAAAAAAATTACATTTTGAAATGTAAGCAATATATTTTGTCTTACACTTGATTTCTCCATGATACCACTTTATTTCTGTAACATGCGATTTCAAAACGTTTTCCAGCTTTTTTAATTCTAACAACAGCTACGTTTGTGAGGCGTATTTGATTTGTAGGAGTAAATATTTTGGACATTTTTAAAAGCTGTCAATGTTGCACAATGGTACAATAATGGAAACCAGGTTATGTTTGTAATCATATGATTGACGTTTTAGATTGGAATAAATATGACATCAATTCCACAAATTTAATTAAATGAAATTGATATATTAAATAAACAATTTCCCTGATTGTCTTAAAAATTATTATAGAAATTTAAAATAAAGGGACTGGGAATTTTTGTTCTTTATTTTTATAATTCATATTAATCAATCTCTCCATCACTAGAGGCCACTATTTGCTACAAATTTTTAATTGTGTTGTTATCTATTACGGGATTGGTTAAATATCGTTGTGTATAACATCAAAAAAAAACATTAATAATTCTTACAGCTAAAATGAAAATTGTTAAAGATAATAATGAATTATATCGTACTTTGTATATATAGCTTCAAATAATGATATGCACTTTAATCAATTCGGGTGATATGTGGTGTAGTTTTACTCATGGTGTTTTTTCGGTGTAGATACGTATCTGCATGTGAAACAAAAAATAGTGATGGCATTAGTGACAGTACAAAGGAGTCCCAGCAGTAATAATTCACCTCAGAGTTTAGTGAGTAAAATAACTTATGTCTTATGTGATACGAACTTATTTTTTGTATTTATTAAATATTATATCCCTATATTCGTATGGTTTAATCATACATTCTTATTATGGTTCAGTAATTTTAGAAATTACATGATTTCTCATTTCAATGTATAACTTGAAAGGAATGGAAAATATGTGTATTTCAAATTATTTAAAAATTACGACTGTCAGATAGAAATATATAATTTATATTTATATATAATACCAAATATAAATATTATATGACATTACTTGAGTGTGAATAATATTCCTTTTTTGGTTATAATCGAGTAACGGTATTGGGGTTTTTAGTTTCTACCGTGTGTAGCGCTGTAGTAGCGTACCGATTTTGTACGATCCTCTACTTGTAATTGACAGTTTTGCTTCGTCGGCCGGATGGTTCGTTGTAAACAAATAATTCAAGCGAGACTTCGGTTGAAAGTGCATTCATAAAATAGCCTATTTGTATCTGTAAACGTAAGGATGCTTTCGTATTAGAGACTTGCCACAAAAATGTATGCCGTTTAAGTAAAATTAAATGTATGCTTATTCATAAAATTGGTGTTAGTACGTACCTATCTTTGGTTAAGTTGTGAGTGGAAATGTTGTACATATTACCACCACCAAGGGCCCCAAATCCTCCTTCACCCTGGGATAGCATTTTATGCTCAGCTGGTAACAATTCTGCAAATGATAGATCCAATTGGTCTTCTAATAATAATAAAAATAACAACACCACAACAAATAACATCAACAACAAAAGACCGCCACCGCCAAGAGCTCGCCTAAGAAGCTTCAATACGTACAATAAAATTGATGTAAGTTTATCTTATAATCTTAAAATTAAAGAATAATAAAGAAAGCCGTGTTATGTGCTTTAAGTATATATGGTATTCAGTAATTCAGTTTCGTTCATTGAAAATTATAGCAACGGTTGTTCTGAATACGTAATTCCTGTACTGTAAAGTGAGTTCTCCAAGGAACGATCAATGAATTCTAATAGAAGGAATCGATCGATATATACAGAGAGAACCGGTCAAACATCTATTCATAGTGCCTTGATTGTGTATGTGTTGGGTATATACTAGATGCTTTTTTGATCCGCCTTCTTCCTCATGCTTGAGTATCAAAGTTAAAGAGGAAAAAAATGAGATTATTTCAAATAGGCTACCACCTAAATTATTGAAATAAATTATTGACTTCTTGCTACTGCGATATGAATAATTTCCAAAGTTAAAATGCCTGCTTAGTATAACATCATATAGAATATAGTCAGAAATTGGTAAAATACTGTTTTTCCTGAGTTGAAATTAGTTGGAATTATTGATGAAATTTTTTTGAATGTAAACAAGCATGCATATTGTCACTTGCTTTTAAGATTGTTTAATTATTATATAAGTAGCTACCAATGCAATGCAATCAGAATAGACTGCAATATTTTGACTGCATGCATTCACATAGTATACTGGACATAAAATAGAACCTTGTAGTACTCCTCTACACATGTCAGTATATTTATATTGCTTTTCGATATGTTTCAAGAAGAATCTTTTGTCTTCAACTTAATTGTGCAGTTGTCATTGCAATCCATGTTATCAATTCTTAGAGTAACTTAAACGACGTAGTGTTTGTATACTTCAAAAGATACATTTAAATTAATATAAATTATTATGAACTTCAGGTAAACCCAAATTCAGATAATTATTAACGCTAGTGTATCTTTTTGGTGATTATAATCATATTGCTCTGTTTTTTAATCCTTAGAAAATATAAAATACGATCTTGCAACAATTTTTATATTTTGTATAAAATTACAAATTAATAAATTATTTTGAAATATGTTTAAATTCAAATAATTCAGGGAGCAATACCTACATTATACATACATAGATCTTATTTATATAGTTGTTTGTCTGAAATAAAATAAGATTTTCACCAAAATATCAAGGCAATCAATTGGAAATATATCACATCTTATTAATTTTCTGTAAGGCATTATTATTAGATACATCACTCCTATTTACATTAATATAAACACAATGATATTCTGACTTTCTGTGATCTAGTCTTTATAAACACCACAATTATCTTTACTTAAACACCTCTTTCCAGTGGGTCATATGAATTTGATAAATTGCTTTAATTCAAAGTATGACGTTTCGTTATCAAATGTAATTTGTTGTGTATATTTATCATAACAGTTAAGACCATATTTCGTTTACTGGTTATTGTTTATATATAACTGCTAAAACTAAAATGAAATTTATCTAATGTATATGACTTGTTTTAAAGCCACTGAATATAATAATAAACATAAGGAAGTGTTATACATATTAGCAACGAATCTAAATTATTTAATTGCTGACTCTTCCGATTATGTCAACAGAAAAGAAGCAATTTTTTTGAAAAAATAAATAAATAAAACTACAAAAGGCACCACCCTTCATTTATATCGTGCAAAACTAATTTGCATATGAATTGGGGGATAAGGCTCCCCATAGTGTCTCCGTTAAGAACATGTCACTCTTGCTACCCTCCGGAGAAATTGATCAAGAGCTCTTCTAGATTGATGGTATTATACACACGTGTGGGGAGAGGACGTCTCTTGCAAAAGCACTCATGAAATATGTAGCAGATACCAAGCAGCCATAAACAAGCAACCCCGAGCATCGCGTTTATTTTTCTGGATGATGTGAATTGACATAATTGTTTTATGTTTTTTTTTATTATATTTTCAATTGAGTTTTCATATTTTAATGCTTCAGTAGCTGGAATATTAAAAATACTTCTTCTTTGAACAAAGCACGGTCGGAAGTTATTAGAATTGTTTGGGCAATATATATATTACCTTTTTATTACTCCTTAGTTTAACAAAGTAAGAACATATCTAGGGAATCGTTCTATCAATCACAACATTGAAAACTATGTTCACCTAGATAATATACAGGATGGCTGACAAAAAACGCCCCAAGTCGTAGCTCCGTTATTTAATATCCGATTTTAAAAAACGAAATATCAAATAAAATGGTTAAGTAAATACTATCAATTGGCGTAATCAAAATATTATTAGGAACAAAAAGTTTGAACATGCGTTAGTCAATTAATAATAATATATTATTAATTGATGTTTCGGATAAAGAATGTTTTCCTGATTTTGATGATGTATAACACGTCAATTTTTCAACATAAGTTTCAAGTGTGCCGTGGGTAGCAGTCAAATGCATCAAGTAATAAGTACTGTCAATTAGTATGTAAATGTTAATAAATACTGTCATTGTGACATTTGTGTATCGGTGTGACATTAGTTCAACGTTCTGATTCTTTCTGTGATTTTAATTCATCATTATCATGGATAGCAATCAACTGACCGACATGTTGCAAGTATAATTTGAATGTAATCGAAATAGTGCTGAAGCTATGAGACTCTACAGTTATCGTTATCCGACAAGAGAGGTTCCAGACCGTCGTAAATTCGGAAGAGTCGAACAAAATTTAAGAAAATATGGAGCCTTCAAAATGCCAAAAAGTAAGAGTCGACAGTTTAAGGAAAATACAGAATTGGATGTTCTTTTATGTGTGGGTGAAAGTCCATGGACTTCTACTCGGAGAAATGCATATGAGGCCGGCGTATCGCACCAAGCAACACAAGCGATATTCAAAAAGCACAAGTTCATATCATACATCTCTCAAAAAGTACAAGCAACTATTTGAAAATGATCATGGTCGAAGAATGCGATTTTGCAACTTTTTCTTAAATGTTACACGAGATCGTAATTTTTATCGAAAAATTATTTGGTCGGACGAATGCAGTTTCAGTAATAATGGCATTTTTATCAGAAAGAACAATAGATTTTGGAGCCGAGAAATCCCAAGAATTATAATTGAGAATAATGTTCAGCAAAGATTCAGTTTAAATGTACCTACGGTGCGGTCTTTGGGTTGATCGATTAATTGCCCCGTTTTTCATAGATGGCATCCTATATCAAGTAAGATACCATCAACTATTGCGTGAAAACATTACAAACTTTTTAGATAATTTGCCAATTGCCGAGCTAAACAGAATGTACTTTCAGCAAGATGGCGCCCCCCTCATAATGCCGTAATAAATGTTGAATGGTTAAATGCGACATTTGCTGAGAGGTGAATAGGGACCAATGGACCAATTCCCAATTATGGGGCTATCTTCAAGATCGGGTTTATTTTACTAGTCCGGAAAATATAGACATTTTACGGCAAAGAATCCTGAATTCTTGCCGCGAAATACCTTTTAATTTTATACTCAACGCCACTAATGGAGTAATTAGAAGGTGTCAACTATGTCTTAAACAAGGCGGCAGACAATTTGAATAATATTTGTAGATAAGTTTCGTATTTATTTGTACTTTTTCAAAATGTTCATTCCAATAAAATGTTATTAACCACGGCACACTTGAAACTTATGTTGAAAAATTGACGTGTTACACATCATCAAAATCAGGAAAACATTCTTTATCCGAAACATTAATTAAAAATATTCGTTGCCATTTAAAAAAAAAATTGACTATCGCATGTTCAAACTTTTTGTTCCTAATAATATTTTGATTATGCCAATTGATAGAGTCCAACCAGTCCAATGTGGCCGTTCGAGCAGCACAGTCGTTTTGTAAGGTACACTCCGTGTAAAAATTCTAGGGTTGTTGAAGTTTGACGTTTGTCATGTAACTAATGTCAATGTATTACGTTCATGTAGACCAGGGGTCTCCAAACTTTCCAGCCTTAGGGCCATACTGATTACTCCAGTAAGTTCCGAGGGCCAAAACCATATTATCATTGTTGCCGGTGGTAAAAAGTGAAATAGTCCACTGATGAAAAAAAGTCCTAAAAAGTACGCAACGTTTAAAAAAGGCTGCAAAACGGCAACACTGCATATTATTAATTTTCCTGTCATTATCTGTAATTTCTAGATTAGTCGTAGAGTACGAGCCATGAGGAGTAACGTGACACGACATCTGGTGGACACAAGCGGAAATAGGTAGTACCTTCTATCGCTAACAGATGGCGCTAATAGCACGTACAGAATAATCTCGTTGGTTCGAGAAAGTTCTGGTGTCTTCCACTCACTTCTAGATGGCAGTAATTGGAATATATAAGAAGGCTAGTGGCGCAACCACAAGTCAGTTCCTATGACACTGTTGTGAAATAAAATAGTGCGTACCTCCTTAAAACGTGTTTGTGCGTGTTTAAGTTTAAGACATCTTTGTAACAGTATTTTGATTTGAATTGTTGCTTTTGTGTGTGATTTAGTAGTATGGAAAAGAAGCGAAAAATTGATAGTGAATGCAGAAAATTCAAAGATCAGTGGAACATTCAGTATTTCGTAATTGAGTCCAGTAAGAAGGCGCTATGTTTGATTTGCAATGAAAGCATAGCCGTTCTCAAAGAATATAACATTAAACGTCATTATGAAACAAAACATTTTCAAAATTACTCAAAATATACAGGAAGTTTGCGGACAGAAAAATTCGAAGCTATGAAGCGCGGATTGAAATCGCAGCAATCTTCATTTACAAAACTCAAAACTGAATAAGAGGCTGCAACGCGTGCCAGCTTTCGTGTGGCTCTTGAAATTGCAAAACGTGGAAAACCATTCACCGATGGAGAAATGATCAAAGAATGCATAATTGCAGTAGCCGAAGAAATGTGCCCTGAAAAGGTAAATTTATTAAAAAGTGTCAATATGTCAGCAAACACTGTGGCTCGAAGGGTAGAAAACATCGCTGAAAATATATCCTCTCAACTGTTCGACAAAAATGGACATGTTGAGTGGTTTTCTTTGGCCTTGGATGAGTCAACGGTTGTGTCAGATACTGCTCAGGTGTTGATTTATATTCGAGGAGTAGATAAAAGCTATGAAGTGCATGAAGAACTTCTTGATATGAATAGTATTCATGGCACAACTACTGGTACAGATATTTTTAAAGGAGTTGAAATGGCCATTAATCAAAAGAACCTTCGATGGAAAAACTTGAAATGTATTACAACTGATGGAGGCAAAAACATGAGTGGGAAAGATAAAGGAGTGGTCGCTCTTGTGTCAAAGGCTGTAGAAAATGACGGTGGTTTAAAACCATTAGTCTTACATTGTATCATTCATCAACAGTCTTTGTGCGGAAAATGTTTGGATATGTCTGAAGTTCTGAAACCAGTCATATCAACTGTTAAATTTATCAGATCTTTTGGGCTGAATCACCGACAATTCCGACAATTTATTGAAGAGATTGGAGAAAATGACTTACCTTATCATACTGCCGTACGTTGGCTTAGTTGTGGGAAAGTCCTTCAGCGCTTTTTTGAACTTCGAGCAGTGATCGAAATTTTTTTGAATGAAAAGCATCGCCCTCTTACTGAATTACAAAACAACGCATGGCTGTGGAAGTTAGCATTCTATGTTGATTTGACAAAACATGTGAACGAACTGAATTTGAGATTGCAAGGAGAAAACCAGCATCTTCCTGATTTATACACTAATATCAAATCATTCCGGAAGAAATTGATACTGTTTCAATCACAACTACGAAGTAAATGTTTTTCACATTTTAAAACATGTGAAATATTCAGCCACACTACTGAGACTGAGTTTCCTATCGATTTTGCAATCGAAACTTTGAGTGCTTTGAAAATAAATTTTGATACTCGTTTCTCGGACTTTGATGCCATTGCGAATCAAATTAAGATTTTTCAGAATCCTTTTGATACTGACATTGAAACCCTAGCCCCGGAACTTCAAATGGAAATAATTGATCTACAGTGCAGTGATATAATTAAGAACAAATATCAAAACTCATCTTTGTTGGAATTTTATAAGAGTCTTCCACTGACACAATTTGATAATTTGCATAAATTTGCTCGTGGGCTGTTTTCTGTTTTTGGTGCTACTTATTTGTGTGAGAAGACCTTCTCCAAAATGAAGTACACAAAAAATGTTTACGGATCTAAATTAACTGATGAGCATCTTAAATCTCTTTTAATAATTGGTACAAGTAAAATTAGTCCACAACTACAAACTATTGTCAGTGGAAAATCTCAATTACACAAATCTCATTAGTATTTCATATGTCATTATGCTTGTTATAAGTTATGTTTTTATTTAAAATGTATAAAATGTTAGTTGGATTCATTTCAATAATTTGTTAGTTATTATATACTAAAGTAAAATTTTCTGCATATTATACATGTCTTTACTCATTACAATTCTGTGTTTCTTTATCCAACTTATCACAAAAACAATAACAATAAGCCTACAACAATGTTATGAGTAGTTAGCCCATGACCATATCAATGCAGATGTCATATTAATAATTATTCAACATAAAATTAGAATACTTCAGTAAACTAAATTTAATTTGCTATAAAAAATATGTTCTCTAAAAGGAGTTTTCAAGTATGCTAGCTCTCCGCGGGCCGGACAAAATCTGTCCGCGGGCCGGATGTGGCCCTCGGGCCGTAGTTTGGAGACCCCTGATGTAGACATTAAAGCGAAGGATTTAAAAATGATAATGTATGTACCATACTTCATTATTTACATTATATTTATTGGCAATATAACGTGTCATTTATACTACGACAACTATTGAACAATTCATAAACAAAATTCATTTCATTGATAAAAGATTCCGTAATGTTTCTTTTGAGCGTTTGAATCGAGTTTCCTTTACCGCATATATTCAAGTAGGATATTTAGAGTTGGTACAGTATTGTCAACTGTGTATAGCGAATGAATTTTATTGCGAAGTACACATCTACAACAATGAAAAATTAGTTCGTAAATACCCTTTCATTTCTTAATATCTGTCTACAACGTCTAAAATAATATGAGGAATCCTTTTAACAGGGTTCGTTCTCACAATATCCATCGATGATGAGGATGAATGATGGTTGTGGCTGTCCTTCTGGTGTAGCTGCTTCTTTTTTATTACCAAAGATCTGTTTAATTCGGCGAATTATTCTCTCGGATTTCCCTGTCATTGCTGATACACGAGTTATAACCTGGTCAACAGAAAATGTATATCTTTATGCCGACTTCTCATTCTCGCAAAATATGATAATATTCTGCAGCATTGCGAGCTCTTCGCTCTTGTCAGATTTTCTCTTAGGCATGTTTGTAATATCTGTGTCTGTAAAAATACATTATATATCTGATACAAATGACAGCATCATTAAAATTATTATTACTAACCTGGAAATCAGATAAAAAACGCGATAGTTCTGAAAAGAACAGTTAATAGTGAATATAAAACGAAACAGGATGAAAATATAAACAGGAAATGAAAAACAAACTCGATAAACTAACGAAAGTACAAGATAACCAAACTAGCTAATTCAAACAACGCTGTCACTGTCAGAAATAGATATGATGTTTTATCTCAGAGTGTACAACAGCCGAATATATAGGTCAAGGACGTGAGGGGCAAGCGGTTTTCGATAATAGTTCGCCTATTGACCGCCGGCCAAATTGGTTTGGTCGTACTATAGTATTTACATAACCATTTTATTTGAAATTTCGTTTTTTAAAATCAGATAGTAAATAACGGAGCTAAAGCGTGGGGCGTTTTTTGGCGTATAGTCAACAAAGATGCTAGAAAGTCCAAAATATTTTATGTACTATTGTAATAACCTACTTTGAGAAAACATTTTTTGAAAGTAATAGTACCCATATCTTTTTTGACATTTATTATAATTAACTGTTGTTTGTCATATAAACAAATTTGTGTGTGTTTACCTATTAAACAGAATACCCCAGTATAATTACAATGTAGGCACAGCAAAATTAATATTTAATACATTTATTTATGATATACAACATGTACCTATATAATACTGTTTTATTGGGTATGCTGTATATTCATAATGTGTAACTTTTTGTCCCAAGAGGACCGGACAATATGTACCTATTCTGTTCTGCGCATGTGTTAAATCAGAATGTCTATTATGTAAGATAAATGCAAAATGTAAGTACCTATAACCTCTGATTTAAATTTACTACTATAATATATAGTTTTTTTTATTGAATTCAGTATTTGTGCAAGTTTAGATATCACGCTTTCATCGGTGGCGCATCGGATAGCAGATGAATAATTCAGGCATAGGTATAAGAATTTTAGACTATCTAATTCATTTTTTATTTATTTCTTATCTTATGCCTGTTTTATATTTATCAGAAAGTGGTTAAAATTTAATTATATTCTTGCATGTTAATTTAATTAATTTTGATGTTCCTATTATGTCACAAATTATTGGACATAACTGATACAGGGATGCTTTTCTCTCTACTCATGACATCTTAGGAGAATATCCACA
This sequence comes from Amphimallon solstitiale, assembly GCA_963170755.1. Classification (NCBI taxonomy): domain Eukaryota; kingdom Metazoa; phylum Arthropoda; class Insecta; order Coleoptera; family Scarabaeidae; genus Amphimallon; species Amphimallon solstitiale. Next base: position 67,738,397 of record OY720680.1, read on the forward strand.
TAAAAACAATTGCAAATCAGCCTCCATACCATACACTTCGGTAAATTACTAAAATTATAATTAATTGTTATAAAGTATAAATTTGTAATATTACTGTTATAGATACGTTAAAATCAACAAGCTGTTGCAATTAACATATAAGTAAATTAATATATAAATCACTTATAACATAATCTTAGGAATTTTGAAATACTATACTGTATATGAATAGCACACAATTTATTTAGCAAATTATCGTTTTTGATGAATTTGAAAAACGTTTTTTTTTCATTCAAACGGTTGTAATTATCGTTCATTCATTTCATTTCTATAAAAGTAAGAAGTCATAAAGAGTAAATAGGCGTTCTAACACAGCGATAACAAACTGTTCTCACTGTAACTCAATTGGCCTTTTATTGTTGACATCAATATGATGTTGCAATAGTTTTAATTTATTGAGTTGAAACAAACTTTCAATAATTTTATTACAAAAATTAAGATAAAACTCTTTTCCTTACATTAATAGTAAATATTAAAAAAAATCTATTACATAACCTCAAAGTTTCATTTAATATTGTCAATAACAAAGAGATCGATGGATGAAACAAAACCACCTCGGGGGAATAATAAAAAAAAAACAACAATCCAACACGCTTTATTAAAGAACGCAGCTGTTACAGTTTCGTAGAACGTGTTTTTATTCTGTCGAATGTATTATACGTAACCAAAAACCAGGCCTCGAAACAGGAAATCGTTCCCACAGGCCCCGGCCGACCGAGCAGTGACGATCATGTGATGATGACGATCATCACTGCGTTGAAAATGATGATGGACCACATCGTAAGACTTCTTCGGCATCTCGAGACCGAAGAGAAGCAGATGTTTTTATACAAACAAAAACAGGTAATGCCCGGTGGGGTCGGTCGAATATCTCGGTTCAACTTGTGTTCCACCTTTTAATTCCCGCCTTTTTTCTCCTCCCTATCTTTTCTGGTCTCTTTGAGTTCACATTTCGATTGTAATACCGACACGAAATAGTAAACTCAGGTAGAATTTTATAGAAATCGCTTTATTTCATTGAACCCAAATGTTTTGTTATTTATCCCGGGAGGTTTGAAATGCCTAATTTTTTTATTGTGTAAACTTGGTAATACTTGAGTGTGTATAGAAATGATGGCAATAAAGACAAGGGGACATCAAAATATGTAGGATAAATGCGTTTTAGTTCAGCCAGTCCCAACACATTATATACACTGCTTTGTTCAAAAGAATCCGATAATATAAACAAAATAAAATAATTTCTTTTTATAAATTTGATAGATCAATACTCGGATACTTTTTTTTTATCTAGAATAAGAGGACAGTGGAACATTTTTCCATCATTGTTTGGACAAAAATGCTGTAATGATACAAATTAAACACTTTTTACAATGTTTTTTAACACTCTTATTTTTGTATTTTCCCAGACTAGTTTCATCTCTGGTGAGCCAGTTTCAAATGGTATTTCGTTAAACAAAAGTGAAAGAAACAGTAAAAAAATTTTTTTTCTGTGACTGGAAAAAAGTTTGACATTTTATCTTTCTTGACAGGTAACAAAATGTCACTTTTTCCCCGGTTAAACTGACAGATATTTGAATACTTTACAGGTTCCTTAGCAACGCAGGTGTAATGTCGCTTCAAATGTCACATCGATTGATTTTCTGACTTTAATATATAGTATTAACGTGTTTTTTTCAATATTAAATCGTCGTTTTTCCCATCACAAAAAAAAAATAGTGTATTATACACGGGAAACAAATTAGATTTTAGCTCTCGGTATTTTATAAACCCACCTCCAGCTAAAATCTAATACTTTTTTCCCTTGTATAATAAATAACTATTATTAGTATTATTAGTTAATATGGATTTATTACAAAGTATCGGACAGCTTCAATTTTTTGAAAAAATAGTTTCGTTTCCACAAATTGATATCCTGATTAACAACATATCTTTGTTTAGTATTGATTTACACTACATCCAGGAAAAATAGAGAAGACATTGTGCTCTTTTAGAAACGAAAATATATTCCCACCATAAAGTAGAAGGAAGAGAATGTTTTTTGTGTTGAACTGTCATAAAATTAGTCAAATTAAACGAAAAAAATATTGCACCTACTAGTTTAAGATAAACTGCAGTTAGTGACAGTTGATAGATTATAGCAGTGTCATAAAAAATATTCATCGAAGTTAGTTGTACTAGGTTCGATTAAAACACTAATTTTAACATTTTAATGAACTGATTATTTCACGATAGAATTAAATTTTCTTCTACCGATAGAAGTACCTATTGATATGTATTCCTGAGGATGAAATTAGTGCCTACTTTATTGAATTTGTGTGGACCTAGTCTATCTAGTCAACGGTACTGTAACAATTTGTTTGTTCACTATTAAAATGAATAAGTAAATTATAAGAAAACTGATTTGGTAATGATGAACTGATTCACATATATTTATTATGGTAAAGGCAATGTTATTATAGGAATATACATTTCTTCCATGATTTAAAACCCAAATTAAGTAAAAAGGAGTGTCACCATTGACTTTCTCAGCTTTTGGTCAATAAAATACGGTATTATATACCTACCCCTTGGATATTAAACTGATCTTCTTCTTCTTTGGTGTCACTTTTAGAGAATAAGTTAAAAATTAATTTAACATAAAAAATCCTACTTATTTTTTTGGGCATACAAAAACTCATTTCAAAATTAACTCGTTAAAAACAAACTGAAAAATAATTAACTTCAACTATTGCATGACAGCTTATTAATAAATGACAGTCAACATGCTAGTAAAAAGCATTCTTTAATTCTCGTAAATTTGAATATATTACTTATATATCCAAAAAAAAAACTGATTTTCTGTAAAATCGGTAGAGCGGAAGTTAGTAGATTACTTCAGTAATAAATCAGAATTTATTTATATATCGTCAACTATTAAGCTTAGACATATTTATCGAGAATACAGAGTACTAAAAAGTGATTTTTAGGAAGACTTAATAAAAGAAGTTTTTCGAAATTCCTACCGGAAGTAACACTTTTACTCTCACCAAATAGCAGCTTTTTGCGAATATCTGGCAAATTAACCATTATAATACAGATTTATTATAAGCCCAAAAGTATTTAGAGCTAGATTTGAAACAAGTTTTATATAAAAGAAATTCTAAAATTCAGATCAGAAGTAATACCTCTTCTCTTATCAAATAGCAGTTTTTTTGCAAATATCTCGCAAATTTTGCAGCCTATACAGATTTATTAAGAGAATAAAGTACTTTGAGCTGGATTTGGGATAAATTATATACAAAAAAAATTAAAATCTGGACCGGCACTTTTAATTTATAAAGAAAATACAGAATTTAATTTGTAACAACTTTTGTATATATAGACATTTCCGAACGCACATACGTATAAGAAAGTCGTGTGGTGCCTACATCTCATTTTTTTATGGAATTACATCTTTGATAATATAACAAATAGTTTTGGTAAACTTTTTATTAATAAAAACAGCAGAAGCGAGTAGTAGAATTTTAAAGTGTCTTAACTGATTAATGTATAATATTTTTAATATAACATAAAATTATTTGATACCATTCATGACAAACTGACATATTCTGAGTGCATATTTTCTTTATCATCCTTACGTAAATTTATAAAACATCTCTCAACCTATCCCATATAACTTAAATGGAAGCGAAAAGGATAAAAATATAAACAAATTAAAAACACATATCTATTTAGCGTATGAAATAAGAATCGACATGTTATCTATTACTGTATAGTAGTTAGAAAGAGATAGAAGATAATTAGGCAATCGAACTTGTTTTATTTAACTAGGATCCGTTATACTGCGGAAATAATACGATAATCAACCATTGTCAGAACATTTTCATGTGAAACGTCGAAATTAATCTTGGGGATTTGCAAATACTTGTAAACTTTATGCTTATATTTAGCGGGTATAATATATTTAATAGCAAGCTGAGCTAAGGGAGTCAATTGAAGACAATAAAACAATATTTCTGTAATAAGTAATTATACTGTTTGCAAGTAATAATGTTGGAAGTGATAACAAATCTACAAAACAATGTTTGGAATATTTTTGAACACGATTAGCAATGCGTTTACATAATTGAGTGACAAAACTAAATTAAAGATGTGGTCAACAAAGATATACTGGCTGATAGAGATATATATTACTTGGCTCCGAAGTTACCCTTAAGACCGCCTATCTACACATTATAAAAAGATACTGCACAGACGAAAGACGATTCCAAATCAAGTAACGGAAAATCTTTTATTTTGCATCACTCAAATGCTGGTGTTTCGTATTTATTATATAGCTTGTATTAAATAATAAAGTCGATAAGAGTACCAATTAGTTTGATTATTCAAGAATACGTTAAATGATTAATTATTATTATTTTACTAGTAAGTACCGATTTGATTCGTACGTTTAAAATTCAAATTGAGAATGTTAAAAAGAAATTGGGCAGATTAGTACATGTAAATATAATAATAACTTCTTAATTATATTTAATTTTTCTTATAAAATAATATTTAATAAGTCATTCGAGTTCTGTTTGGTGCCTCAGCCTGTATAAATATTTTGACAGAAAAACGTCATTGCCGCAATAATTATTACTTATAGGTGTTGGATTAAAGTATTTATCCATCCTCACAAGTATTTTACACATAGGGGCAAAGAGGCTACAGCGCTGTCGTATGTTATAGAGATAAAATCGCCTGCATTTCTTATTATTTCTCCCTAATTCGATGCGGGGACAAGGAATTAAGTACCCGCTTACTTTTTATGTGTGTACTTTAAACTTACCTTCATAAATATGTATAAACACATCTTTTCGGTTCTGTTGAAATGCACGAATTATCATTGCCAATGTGACATGGATGTTTTAATTATTGAAATTCCTCTCGAACAACGTCGAACTTCGGCTCCAATGTCAAGCGACAACCAGGTATTACTAAAAATGGTCGCGTTTTTTTAACAGTTTGCCGTGCGTATTGCACATTGGCTAGTGCAGGCACGGTGTTCTTGCACATATATGGCGAAAATAGCGTGCCAACTCGGTCTCTCTCAAAGAGGTCAGGATCATTTCAGCCTTCCATCGCTATCTAGGGACACTTGGGCAATATTGTATCTTCAGCAGAAACACAGTAATGGTGTTAATGTTTTTAGACCAGCTCGACACGCGTGTGTTTGTGTACTTGGCACATTACAGTTTGACCAACTTTTGTGTGTTCACTGTAAAGATGAAAGAACATCACCGGAAAAACAACAACATTAAAATACCTTTCTCGGCTTCCTTTTGAAATATGAAGAGCACAATATTGCAATCGCTATAAATATGATTTATTTACTGTTTCTTTGTTTTTTTTCTTTATTAAATTTTTGTCCTTTTTGGTTAAACGTGTGTTTTGCAAATCGTACAACATATTTTTCTTTAGAGAAACCTTGCGCCGGAGCATAGCATCGACCGGATGAAGCCTTATTTGGTGCGTTCGGGAAAAAAGAAAAAGAATCTAGAAAAGATATCCTTTTTTGAGCGACTTCAGCTGTGGAATTTTATTTTTCTTGAAAGTAATGAATCAATGAATGAAATGACTTGAAAATGGAAATTGTGGGCATACATTCGAGTAATTAATGACAAACTGGTTAAGTGTTTTCTGAATAAATTATCCGTTAGTTGCAGCGTCGATATGGAGACTTTATTAGATTAATAAATGAGTTTCAGATCATGTAGTTGCATGGGTCTAAAGTAAAGATAGAGTTTAATGCCTTCTTTACAATTCCCAAACGCTCATAGCACGAAGTATAGAGGACGTGCTACATTCAATTGTACGTCATACTAGGATGTACACTAGGATAACTCGACTTGTTTATGTTGCTGAATCTATTTTTATTTCTGTCAGTGACATTTGATATAACCAAAAAGATAATTACATATTCACAATACAGTAACTATAACGTAATATGTTTAGTAATTGAAATGCTCTAACACTTCAGTCTTTCTCATATTCCGTCTTTCACAACGCGATCAAAGCAAAAATAAACACGAAAATTTGACAGGAAAAATATAGACAACCTTTTGACAGATATAATTTATCTGCCAACATCGAATTGAACTTATTAGTCTATTAAAAATATGTAAGGGAGAAATTTAATATTGAAACGGAAATTATGTGTCTATTTGCCATGAATGCGTATATTACGACCAATTTATATATTTTGTATTTAAACTAATGAAATAAAAGCTCTCAAATATAATTTAACACAGTAACTTTTTATTGACGTACAATAAACGTCATTAGTGACGTACAATTGAATATAACACGTTTTCTCTATAGCATAAGTGTTAATTTTATTTATATATAAAAATTTTAACAAGTAATATAATATATATAATGTGTTTGTATTTGATGTAAGCCACCGCCATTTGCATTTTAGCGATTTTTACAACTTTTACCCCTGCGTGAATTCAAATTAATTGTCAAATTTGACATTAGAATCCCACATGCACAGTTTGAGGAAATTTATCTTGTATTGGTTACAAACGACGAAAAAGAAAGAGACAAGTATTACATGTTTTTTAATACGAAATATGTCCTCACTTGGCTTTTATAACGTCTTCGACACGTTTGCTTTGAGTCACTAAGTTTTTTTACAGCTTTCTGATAGTTGCTTGTCTTGAAACCGTAGGTTGACCACCTCAATTAGTTTTGTTTTTGTTGTACAATCCATGGTACGAAGTTTAGCTTTTGCAATAGCCCAAAGGTTTTCGATAGGATTTAGATCGGTGGAGTTGCCCGGCTATTCACGCCATGAAGTCGTTGTTTTTTTCATATTATGATTACCAATAAAAAAAGTGTTCCAACTTTATTTTATCTAGAAGCAATACTTTCCAAGATACGAGGATTTAAAGATAACGATTTTAGCACTCATATACTGACTGACTTCTAAATCATCATAAATCTAGGGTGCTTTCCATTAAGTTAGGGCTTTGAAATTTTGTATATAGATAGTGTCCGTGTAAATTGATAAACCTCCAGATCAAACTTGGCAAGTTTTCATTAAAGATATGCCAGATTGTTTGTGCTTCTCAGGACAATGCAAGCAATGTGTAGGCAAATTACTTGGCATAGTTTCTATATTCCACTTGTTTTTTTAAAGATAATATAGCAAACATGCCTGTGAAAATTAACCTACTTTTTTACATGTGTGTTCTTGGTGGGATACATAAATACGACAAATTATTTAGGAGAGTTAAAATGTAACTTAAGACAGTATCTGTAACTCCAGTATATCACAAAACGTTGCTTTGGTCCTATCTTACTAATGTAAATCTGCTCTATCCAATTCAAACTGTCCTGTCCCATTATGTTTTATGGTTATAGAAATTTAGAAAATCAAAGTAATTTCCATGAAAAAAGCAAAAGTGACACATGAGCCCTAAAAATATTGGATCTATCTGGTCATGTGCCCCTTTTTGAATTTATGATTCTGAGTAGAGAAAGGCTCAAGTTCGGTTTAGTATATGTTAATAAAATTTAGGGGCTCGTATATATCAAGGCAAACACTGGGAGAATATTGTATAAGAAGAAGAGAGGAAGAATTCAATACAAGGAATTTTACCAAAAAGAAGAAGACATGACAATATGAAACATCTTTACCTACAGAATAATTTCGCAATTCATATTCATTAACTCTTCTCAAAAGAAAGATACGTTTATGTTTTTTGCCTTTTATACTTCCAAACAGTAGACTAGCTTATATGAGTTTATGAAAATGATGCCGATCAAAATGATGTTTGCTCAACCGAACTGAAATACAATGTATAATGTGGTTTTCGTGAGCAGTGGTCTATGTATAACATTTTTGAACCACCACAAAACATGTTCTTTATGCAAACAATAGGTACTCAAAAAAGTACATTCCACATTTCAGCTCTTTGCGTCATAAATTGATTAAGTGTTTTAAAAATATTATTTGAATGACGATTTTCTCAAAACTGCGTATATGTACTTGGGCCCTTTTTTGATCAAGCCAGAGATTTTTTGGTCAAACAGAAAAAGATTATGCTATAAACATTTATTTTGTTTACGTTTTTAAAGTTTAAACATATTTGTTATGGACGGTAATAATACTTATTTATTGCTTACAAAATAATCACAAACCAATTGTTTGCTATAAAAATTTCTATTTTTTTCTTAGCTTGTCTCTAATTATCCCCGATACAAACCTATGTACATAAAATTTCTTATTTCGTTGCTTAGATATATCCGTACATTACATTCAACATACTCGATAATATAAAAATCAATAACTTTTCCATACAAACAAAGTCGTTTCCTGGATACACACTTATTCATTCGTTTAATACCTGAATGATGTTTTTAGTATAAAGGAAATTGATCAAAGTTACTATCTAATATAGAGTAGAGAAAGAAAGTAATTACTTAACTATTAGTTAATCAATCAATATACGGACAATCATTGTTTGTATTACATAGTCTAGTTTGTTACTCATGACAACCTTTATATTACGTGGGGGCAGTTGCTACATTGAATGACGGCTGCTTCGTCCGTTAACCCTTTCTTCACAGCTCTCTCTTCAACCCTCGAAAAAATGAAGCTCTGCGTTCGCACTCATTAGCGCGACCCCATATTGCAATATTTGTGTTCCCCTTTTTGAAATATTGATTTTTTTATTTTTGCACATGGCTTCTCTAATTGAATTAACTGATGATTTTATTAAGGATTAAGAGGAAGAAGAACGCGAGTAAATATGTTATGTATAGTATATAATATAATATACATATAATATCTAACATAAATCACTTTTATTCCACATATGACTAAATTATTATATTTTGAATTAAATATCCGTATAAGAATAATCGTCGATAATTATAGGAAGTCTATATCAATGCTTATAGCAGTCGGCTTCTTTCATTCATGACGTGATATCCCGGCCAGTCGAAATTTATTAAAAAAAATCGACATTTAAAATTATATTGATAATAAGTAATCTTCCACCTTTCTCTATGGATGTTTTAACAAAACGTAACACTCACTTGACACTTCAGTTATTGTCTGTTATTATAGCATTTTATTAGTTTCTTAATTACTTCGACTGTCATACTCAAAATTATAGGTGAAAATGCGTAAAACGCATAGGTGGTGGAATGTAACACATCTATATCTGTTTATATTGAGGAACAGGTAAATAGGTGTATGTTCTAACCACATTTATTATTTATATATATAAATTTGTCATTTTAGGTGAATATATTATAGTCATGTCCAGTTATTAATGGATACTTAGAGGAGACTCTTGTATTTAAAATGGAAGTTTATATTTTGTGAAAATTATTATATAACATTAAATAAATTTAATAAAAGTATTATATAATAAAAAAACAGTATACCTTTTATCTAAAAAGGAAACCATTTATAATCTTATCAAATAGTTGTTGACCTCAAGTAATTATTTTAATTGTAGTACGTAAATATATTGTGCTACATAAAACTATGTATATGTTTGTATATTTTTTATAATGCAGTAAAATGTCCATTAATTATTTGATTTCTGTATATTTTCCAAAAATGAAATACCTGTTATAATAATATTCAATTAACACAGCTTGTTCATTAATCGTTCTACTGTACAACTTTAGGTTTAAACCACCGAAAAAATCATATAATAAGCAAATTGGGAGATAATAAATAGAACTAACAATAGTGAGTGTCATATTCATGATTTTTAATTGTTACTTTAAATTGTAAATTTTTCACATGCTCATTATACAAGCGTGGAATCTGTTTTACCATAAAGGAGACTCGAAAATTTACATAATCCATCACGCAGTGAAGTGGTGACAATAAAGGGAAGCTGTGAAATATCGTGATCCTATCATAGATAGTTCTTATTTTTGAGAGTCAACATTTGAAAATTATAAATATGTATTTATAAATGTTTGTTCTAATTCTTTCTACACTTCTAGTGCATCAATTATGAAAGCATTTTCCTCTGAAATTTATCAAACCCTACCCCTACGCTTTATAATGTTTTGGTAATCTTCAGCTAATCGTTTAACATCAGTGTTGGAAAATGTTAGGTATATCGATGAATCTACATCTTTTTTGTTCTTTTCACATACTGTTCATAATTTATGCTGTTGATCCACATATACTTTCAAAGCATCAGTCTTACTATTACATCTAAAGTCACTCGAAAGCACTAATGTTTTTCCGTCAGGATTGCTTGTATTTTCCTTCAGCCAGTGGTTATTTCCGAAATACTTAATAATTTGTCTAACATGTTCTTTGACACTTTATATTTCTAAATCTTCGCCAAGTATGTTTTGAAAACGAGTTGAGGATCCATGAAGTTTGTATTTACAAGATGAAATTATATTGGAAAGTAACCCAGTTACATTAAATAATTGCCTACGTGACGATATACTTGGTGTTTTATATAAGAATGAGTTGATATAGTGACACAAAGTTTATTGTTTACGTTTCACCAGCTATCAACAGACATGTTTATGCTGTGTCCAGAAAGACCTCAAACATATTTTCTTAGCGTAGCAATTGTTTTTCCTGAAGGGGCCTATAACCAGGTTGCAAATTCAGCTAGCTGCATCTGTCGCTCTGAGTGTTTGAAGCAAGCCCCTTTTTTTTAGAATATTGGAAGTCTGACGGTTGTTCCAGGTTGTTCTAAGTTTGTTCTAAATTGTTCCAAAGTATTTCAAAAAAAAAGAAAAGTTAAAATTGGCCAAGATAATTGAAAAAACCGACTTTGTCACCCAGTCCCCCTTTTTTCGAAAATTAAAATTCTGAAGGTTGTTCCAGGTTGCTCTAGTTGTTGTAAACATTGTTCCAAGGAATCTCGGGAAAAAAGCAAAATTGGCCGAGATAATCGGAAATAACGAGAATATATTATGATAAATATAAGATAGTATATGCGCCAAGTAGTAGCCGATTTAGGAAAGGATGATGTTTACACCCTTTTGGTTATAGTTTTTCTTGCAATATCTTTTGAAATATAAGAGATACGGTTCGGATGTATTAGAATAATGTTTAGAGCAAATCTAGAACAACCGTCAAAATTTTAATTTTTACAAAGCTGGGTCTGACTTCTTACTTTTGGCTTTCGTTTTTTTCCATTTTCTCGTCTGATTTTGATTTTTTCTATCAAATAATTTGGAACAATTTAGAACAAACCTAGAGCAACTTAGAACAATAATTAGAATTACAATTTTCATAAGGGGGGGGGGGCAAAAACTCGTTTTTTCCGATTATCTCGGCCAATTTTGATTTTTTCCCGAGATTCTTTGGAACAATGTTTAGAACGACCTTCAGAAACTACAGTTCAATTTGACCTTCAGAATTTCAATTTTCTGGGAGAGTCGTTTTTTTCAATTATCTCGGCCAGTTTTGAAGTTTTTTTTTTTAAATACTTTGGAACAATTTAGAACAAACCTAGAACAACCTGGAACAACCGTCAGATTTCCGATATTCGAGAAAAGGGGGGCTAACTTCACACACTCTGTCGCTCTTCCATTTTTTATATTTTTTTAAATGATTTATTGACATTGTATTGTAGCTTTAACATCTTAAGCATTACTTATATATTTATTTTAAATATGAAATTGAACTGTAGTTTATGGTCTAGGAGTTTTACGTAATTGAAACTTTACTTTTCCATTAATCTAAGTGACCAACGACACTTTCTAATGTCAAAATAATAAATATAATTACAATATGTTTGAACAATACATAATCCAACGTGCATGTTATAGTTGGTTAAGCACGTGCTTATGTACAAGCATTCCTATATATTTGTGGCTATGTATACTCATTTTGCGTTAGAAAATAATAATAATTATAGTTCTCTCCGCTTGTGTATCTAATTACGTAATGCCAGCACTAGACGAACACACGAATCGCTATCACTTTGTGCTGAACGGTATCAATTTCGAAGCGAAATGTAACACCGCGTACAACCTACATTTCCACCACCCCTCGGGTGTTGTGGAGCAAACAAAAACAAAATATGCATGACGGCAAGGCCATTGCGAATAAAGGAAAAAACGCGGACGTAAATAGCAATTTTATGTAGCTGTTTGTACAATGCATAGTAGGTAATGAAATAAAATAGTTCCTATTTCGCCGTTTGATTTTTGATATACATCGGTAAGCATTGTCGCAACTTTGGTGTTGTGCCATAACTCTGTGCTGTCGTTGTGGCAAGATACCAATCTGTGTGTTGAATGATTAATGGAAATTGTTTTGATAAAAATGTAATGGATTGTCCTATATAGATTCAAATCATTATTTTTTTTGAGGGAAATCTGTGTTTCCTGTATGTCTATCATTACATTTAATTGGTAAATGACAAAATTCCGACACTTGAAGATATACATAAAAAATATCTTATTGTTAAAGTTATAGTCTCTGAACAACCCATGACGTTAACGAATATTAAAAAATAAACTGATCGAAAGAAGCTAAAGACATTGCAAGTTCCCAGTTAAATAGCGATCATTTTAATAACATTTCTGTATGACCTGATTCTTATTGAGCCAGAATTGTCTTGAATGATATCCAGGATTTATTTTTATCTGCAAAATCGCCATGTCTTAATGGGACATGTTTGTCAAAGCAATAATGAACGATTAACTTCTCGCTGGTAATCTAATGACCTAAGAAGAATTTTTCCAGATTTCTGAAACAGTCTTGATCAACATCTGGTAGACAATTTCATTTTGAGCATGGCGAGAAGATTTCAAGCAGTTATCTCAAACGGACACAAAGCATACAATGGGTGTTACTCATGTTCTTCAAAGCAGTATGTCTTTTATTTAGTTTTTAATTGATAATCCATAGAAGTTAGATTTTTTTTTAACATGGCTATTAATTGTTTCACTATATTTATACAACAAGTGTGTACATTAGCTATAACGCTAACTTGTTTCGATGAGTTTAGTATGCTAGCTTAGGCCTTTTGCTGTTTTCTCATCCTCTAGGGTGAATTTTCATTAGCGATAATTCCAAGAAAGTAGATGCATTGCTCTTGTCGTTTATTGATTTTCAATGACTTCAAATCGGCATAACGGCTGGTGATAATTTGCTCGCAAAATTACCATTTTGCTTCAGTTTCAGTGGGACTTCTTACTGTTGTTAACCATCCCCTAGCCAAAACCTTTTGAGTATAGTGGATATTTCGTTCATTAATAAACAGAAAAGCTGATTTATCAATCTCTTTAAATATTTAAAATGTTGGAGTCGATAGAAAGTGAAGAAAATATTAAAATATTACTTTTTAATATTTGGGCATCGTTATGCATAAAGCAACCAACCCACATTCTGACTGAAACTGAGTTGAACATACCGTAAGATTTTTTGCACAGCATTCTTTCATCCACAAAAACTTATCAGCAAATGCACAAAACGATGACGGCACAGTAGTGCTGTCAACCTACACAGAATGTAGTTTTAAGGATACTTATATTTTTTAGAAACCATCACCCACTTATTAATGGTTGATGCAGGTTTATAGCTTTGTGAAGTATGTCTTATTAAGTGTCATGACTGTGCATCACAATTTAATAAAAATTAAATTACCCACCCACTATTTTGACAAAGCTTTTTACAGTGTTCACTACTCGTGCATCCAACTGAATAACTTGGATTTTGAAGTTGACAAAATGCACTGATCTTTCAATTTGCAAAATGCATCCAACCCACATACAATATTATTAGAAAGGAAAATGTATAAATTGGCATTGTATCCATATACAATAGTCGGATAATAATAGAATACTAGAATAAATAATAATCGTAAGAATAGTTTCAAATAATTTTTATTGTTTACTACAATATTGTTTCGCCAAACTTTGGTTTCATCAGGTGATGACAGAGTTAATGCTTACAAAATGATTACAGTGTTATATATATTACATAAGTGTCGGGGTACAAAGAGGGGGTGTTTTTACAAATAGTAGAGAGGAATGATTTAAATCTGTTTGTTCGTTTAGTGTCAAACCTATTTTTCTATGTCTATTAATTTCTAAAGCTTCAAATAAATTAAGTTTTTTCCCTTACGTACATGTAAGATTTTAAATTCCTTATTAAATTTGTGGTTTAGTTCTATGCAAAATGGTTGGCAAATGTTGATTCTGTCTTTTTATCGTTGTAGGTTTTTCGTGTTCCTTAATTCTCTGTTCAAAGGTACGTCCTGTTTGACCACTGTAGACTTTGTTGCATTCACATGTTAACATATATACTCCTGAGTTCGACTTTCTTTCTATTTTGTCTTTGTCATTCCTAATGTATTTTCGTTGTGAGTTGTTTGTTGTAAATGATATGAATTCATTGTTGGATTTTTTAATTAGATTTCCGATCTTAACTGATATTGGTCTTAAATATGTGATTGATACATTGATATTTATTCTTGTTGGTAAATAAATTAGAGATAGACAATAAAAATTATTTGAAACTATTTTTACGATTGACTTTAATTTAAGTTAAATTCCAATATACATATATATATAATATTACTTAAAAGAAAACTGTGGATCTTATTTAAAAGAACGCAAGTTTGCAGCAACTAACCGCAAGCAGAGAAAGTCGTAAGATTTCCTGTGATTTCATTTTATAAACTGCTTTTGAACATCTTTCTAAAGTTTGGTTATTTATGTACTGTCAGTTTTGAGTTTTGCTACTCACCGCTAGGTGGAAGCATAGTTGTTACTGGAATAAGGGTAGTATTTGATTTTTTCAATACAGATTTCAATAAACGTATTTATGTTTAAAATTTACACCAGAAATCTACCAACAAAAAACTATTCATCTACCAGATTTGCATGTAATGTAGTCCATAATTTAACAACCCTAGCAGCTCTGCACTAATTTTTTGTGGGCATTGGTGGTAAATATTTCCCACCTTAGTTGGCGCTCCATTCACCGAAGCTTTTGGAAAATCTTAGAAAACCAATACTTTGACTTCTGAACACCGGACCTCAAATTACATCATATTTACGTGAAATTTTTAAAACACGTATACATACAGTTTTGAAATAGAAAAATTTGCTGCTCCTTATAAAAATTACGTTATATCCTCTTGCAATTAGCGCATGTAGAAAAAGTTAATAACATCAAAATTCAATTACTCTAACCTCTTGAAATAAATCTTCTCATATATGAAACGCACCTCTGTTGAATATGTATTTACAAAGCGCCGTGAGTTGCATAATTTCGAAAGTGCAGTTTCAAAATTTTAAAGAAGGAAGAAGAAAACGATGAAGAGGGAATTTCTTGTCATTTTTTCCTTCATATTACGCCACGTAACCGTTGCGCAAAGCATCATTGTTTCACCTACACACTTGCACGTTCTTCATGTGCACACACGACATAGTTTTATTGTTTCAGATAATTCACCGTACTCATACAAGTCGTTTTCACTTCCCTATGTTATTACTATTATTGTTATTATTTATAGAAATTTCATAATTATGGAGAAACTTCTCGATGAATTGTAACTTTGTAAAAATACACTTTCAGTATTTAGGTATTTATAGACAAATTGAAAAGGAAATGGTTTCCTGTTGCTATCGTTCTAATCTCGTTCAATATACAAGTTGATCCGAATCAATTGTAGTTTAACTATGAAAATGCATCCATGTAGGTTATATGCAACAGAATGTACAAGATATTCATATTTCGCTGTTTCTAAAAACATTACTTTATAAATATTTATCCATGATAAATTAAACATAGTTGGTTTCTTTGAATGACCAAGTTCGCACATGACGTCAGAGAAAATCCCAGCAGTCAGTACGAACTTTTGCTATCTTCGTTATTATCGATTTAAATTTGTTGGATTTTCAGCGCATATTGCTTTACATTTAGTTTCGAAAAAAATAGCAATTGACATTCACTTCGAGAAAATGTGTATTTTTACAATAATAATAATAATACATAATAATAATAATAATTAAATTATAAGAGTAATATTTTTTTTCTTGTTTGTAAAAGACGTGATCTTTTCTAAGGGTCGTTTTTTCAATTTTTCTCAAAGATTTTATTTTATAAAAATTATAAAAGAATTTTCATTTTGTAGGGTTTTGTTTTGATTCTAATTTAAATTTCCTTATTATGTTTTTCATTTTTTTTTTTCTTATACATAGAAGTATTGTTATGATGAACATTTTCGACCTCGAGATTTTTGGAGATGTTCACGTTTTGAAGTCCGATGATACCGAAAAAGCTGTAGTAGTTTACTTCAGTGAAAAAATCAGGTTTTACCAACATCTTGCAAGTCATGCTTTCTATTCGGAGAATAAAAGTTGAATCATTTTTGTACAAAAAAAAAAAATTAAATTCGGACTGGAAGTAACACTTTTATACCTATCTAATGGCAGTTTTTTCGCTAATATCCCAAATTGTACATTCTATACAGATTTATTAAAAGTATTTAGAGGTGGATTTGGAAGAATTTTTGTATTAAAAAAAAATGTTGGACTGGAACTAATACTTTTATTCACATGTTTATTAAGAAGGTAAAAGTATTTCAAACTTTTTTTGGAAGAATTGGGACCGCACATACTTGTGGTGCCCATACCTCGTTTATAAGCACAACCTGAAATTGGAGAATGCGTATTCGAAAAAAAATTTAATGTTGTTTATGGAGGCTTTCAGTGAAAAAAAAAACAACAGAAAAGGTCGACTTTGATGGACTTGTACAGTATGATAATGTTGATAATTTACTCTTTGCCGTATTAAATACAAAACATCCGTCTCATTATATATACATATATATATAATATAAGCAGACAATTCCGGGTGGGTAGGGCTATTTGCAGCCCATACGTGGGATCAAGGTTATCTATTTCTGACGTTTGAAAGTCCAGAACGTTTAGAACCTATATTTTGGTTCAACATAGTATAGCAGAGTTCTCGTTGGAGGTCTAGAAGATTAGGAAAATAATTGTTTTCAGGAAGTATGTAGTCGACGTCTTTGGAAGAGTACCTGAAGCAGTTAGTTTGGTAGAGCTGGATCATTGTATATTTAACAAGATACAAATAATATCCTATGTTATTTACAGCATTGCATTCTTAGCTATGCATTTAGAATTTTAAAGTTGAATAATATTTTCGATGAATCAAATTATCTATTGATCTAATCTACTTGAATCCATTGAATAAATTTAATATATCATTGAAAAATAATTTATAAATAATCAATTAGAATACAAACATTATTTGTCTAACTTACAAACCTATTAGTGTTTGTAATATTGCATTTATCTAAAACGTATTCCCATATTAAATATTTATATATTTGTTGATTTACAATTGATTTGTAAAAACTATTTAGTACAACATTTTCTACATACAAATACATTGAAGTTTTCCTATTTATGTATTAAAACAATTTATTGAGAAAATCCAATTAGATAATATACTAAATGGAAGTATTTTTCTTATATCTAACTTGAAATTACATTGAATCGATTATACTGACGTTACAAGATAGAATTTTGTACAAATACTTATTATTTGGAGTAAACAAATATACTGGTATTACTTGTATGTATATTTGAATTGAAAGAAGGAAGGTTGAAATGTATTTGAACTTGAACTCGCATATAACTTATTTATTTAATCAAATAATAAATACAATTTAGAAATATATTAATAAAGTGCTAGGACATCTATCGTTAATAAGTCGAACTTTACGATAGTAAACTGTAATTTTATAACAATATGTCATTTTAACTTAAAAACGAGGTAATTATTAAATATTAATTAATGCTGATTTCGATAAATGAATCGACATATCTATACACGATTTACAACTAAGGATAATTAATATTTAAAATACATCCTGGAAACTTTATTATCACACTATGTAGAAACACAAGGGAAACAGAAATTATAACCGAGAATTTCTACGACGCCATATGCAAACAAACTTCTGACAATAGCCGTTTGTGTGAGCAGTCACTGAATAGACAACAGCCTCAACAATTCTCAATTATTAAATACCCTCAAGATAAGGGAACAATAAGAACGTATCTGTGTATGTTTAAATACTAAGCGAGAATTGTTGAATAAGGTTGTGGTGTTCAAACACATGCATACGTATGTATGGTATGTATGTGGCGTACATATCTACATAAAACAACAAGATAAGTAACATTTCTCTTCTGCAGATTTAATTGCTTGTGGTTTATGTATTTCTACAAGTGTTTTATAATCTCACTCGTGACAGATTAAAATTGATGAATAATCCACATACTCTGCAAAGTAATGCTGTCAGTGAAAGTAATTTATTTGTTTAATATCTAAAGTCAAGTATGTAGTATATTTTCGTTTTTTTAAAGTAGATATACGAGGGTGGGTTGAAAAGTTTTGAGCTTTGCTTAGGCCAGTCAGCCACAAGTTGCTATCACCGAGATATGAAACCATACATTTTTTTGGCCTATGTCAAGTACTTTCTAAGATATTGGGGTTCGTAGTTAATGGCAAAAGTGCGTTATAACCGTTCTTCACTTTTCGCGGCAGTTGTATAGTTAGCAAGGAAAAAATTGATAACCCTGTAAATTATGAATAATTTTCTCCCAAATTTTTACAATTTTTTCTCTTAAATATGCCGATATTGTAAAATAGTTATGACCCATATTCAATAAAATATAACTATATACACTTTCAAACATTTGAGTTAAGGCAAAAGGAGTTTCTCAAAATTAGACATGCAGGAGAGGCAGTGTAGTTACAAGTCAATAAAATTAATGGAATTTTAGGAAAAAAAATTGAAAACATATTTACTTGGAAAATTTAATAATGGGCCTGAAGATGAAATTTCATATTAGTTATAGGTATCCACTGACAGAACACAGCATGTAAAGTTTACAGTTATTGTGGAGAAATATTTAGCGACTTTAATCAACGATCCCGAGACTTTAATATAATTCTTTCGTATTAAAGGCACAATCACTGTATTTAAAAGCACTGAGAGAAAAAATAGGTATTTGTTTTGTTGCGACGATAGCTATGTTTGGATACGAGAGGTGGCGTTGTAATCAAGTTATTAACAAATTCTATATTTATGGACCAAGATGACTCATATTCATAATGTATATTGGTTTAGAAAAAGAAAAGAAAAAAGAAATAAAATATCTAAATGTGGATCTAAGTGGCGCTGCGGTGGAGTTATTAATGAATTTTGTATTTATCTCTGTATATTTAATTGTTGGTGCGTCTGTTAGTGATCGTCTAACTTCTGAACGACTTGACCGATTTAAGTCAAATTCAAATATTACATATTTGTTTTGTCGCGACGATGGTTCATAGCTATGCTTGGTTGCGATAAGTAGCGGTGTTCATAATGTATATTAGTTTAGTGCCAAAAAAGAAAATTACAATCTGGACCCGTTAAGTGGTGCTGTAGTCGAGTTGTTAATTAATTTTATATTTATAACGGGAAATGATTCATATGTAGGTACATGTAATGTTCGCGTGGTCAACAAAATTGTTTTGGTATATGCTTCCGTCCGATAGATGGCACTATTTTTTTGTTGTTGGTAGAATTGAATTTTGACATACGAACATGATTTCTCTCGGGATTTTGACGTTAGGGACTTTAGCCAAATTAAACTCATCACACCACCTAACCGGGAAGAGTGGAAGAACGTCTGCCGGGCCTGTATATATATATAAAAACCGTTACCACAAAGTTTTGGTGCGTACATGAACTTGTTGCTTACATCTAGTTAATTCACATCGGATATTGATTCATACTTTTATTACATTTCTCAGTAGAACAAGTTAAATTTATTACAGTCAGATAAGTAATTTATTACAGTGAATATTGTGTGACAAATAATAACAATATATAGCCAATGTAAACATTTACTGAAGTTGACAATTAACATATTTTCTCTGATAAGATAACAGGTCCCCCGCTTATCATCATAACATTAACAATACAGTGTTGTTCACTCTATAAATCATCTGTTCAGTGTATATATGTATATGCAAGAGATATAGGTATTTTACAAAGAAGTCAAAATATTGTCGAAATACCTAATTAATATTTTATATTTTCATACTTCCGTGGCGATACATGCAAATTATGCATATATTTTACTTCAATTGCCTACGCCATTTCAGTAATCCCATAAGCTTACCACAGCCTAAACTAGTTTAAACAGTAGTGCACTTTTATGAGAATAAAAGAATATATTTCTATTAAATTTTTGATCTTTGTTTATAATTAGTGTAAACACTTACTTACTCCTGGATTTGTGGCTGTTTTAGAAATGCACATTTGTGGTTTAAAAATATGAAGAAAAACAAAGAAACTAGCGATAGTTATCAAAAAACAAGCTTTACATTACAAGACTTCAAAAGAGCTGCATATCCGTCAGATTATTTCTTTTGCCAATGATAATATATTCAAAGGCAAGCTAAATCTCTTTCAATTTATTTCAATATATTTTTGAGCCAACGTACTATAAATGGGCGGTTATATTTGGTTGGATTGTATGCAGTTACATCATGCACATAAATAGAAAAAACTTTCTTGGGAAAACTAACTTCTTTTAGGCTTGCGCCTTCGTTACTTTAGATACACCCTGTCGTCAACGAGTCTGCAGCATTTGGTCATTACCAAGTCTGGTGCTTTTCTATGCTATGGGATATTATAGCTGAAAAATGCAACAAATGAGGAATTACGTTTAACAACGTAACAATCGCCGTCTAGATCTCATAATAGATTTTTAGTAAGTTACAAACTTTTGGAATTAGTGGTGTGGACCATGGTTTACTAGATCGTATCTCCAAGATAGACAACAAACGGTATGCTGGCAACACTGCCAACACCGATAACACTTCCGAATTGCAGAAAATAAGTTGGGGTACCGCAGCGTTGAGTACTTGGACCCATATTAGTTATTATTTATGTAAATGGTGTACCACATACTTTAAGCACACGGAAAGTAAGACTTTGTTGAGTCAGTTGCATGTTTGTCGCATGAAACGTATCTGCAAACAAGTATTTGCAAACCGCAACCAAGAAAATCGTTAGAGTTTCACGTTTAATTTCTTGCTTCAAGCATGTAAAAGGCTCCCGGAAAGAAAGGGTTTGTAGACAGAAACAAATATCCTTAGTTAAGATGTTTTCCCTGAATCAAGCAAAATCTTATTGGGTTATAACGTTTAACATGCTTGACGCAATAAATTAAACATGAAACTCTGAAGTTTTTCTTGGTTGTGGTTAGCAAATATGTACTTGTTTCATTCGACAAATATGCAATTGACCCAAGTCTTTCTTTTCGTGCAGTCACACTTATTTATACGCAGATGATCTTTATTAATACAGTTAAATACTAGCAGCCTAAGTGACAAACGATAAGTTGAAATGAATTATAAATTACAACCATGAAATTAAAGTACTTACTGTCCCAAACTGGACACAAAACTGGAATTATACGTGAATTATAGACTAAAGTAAACTGACCACATAAATACGCTATGTAGAAGATTGAACACCCCAGTCTAAAGAATTAGAACAAATGAAGATTGATGTTTCTATCCAAGCTGCGAGGTCAGTTTATTTTTCATACTTTAACAATCCTGTATTCTACGGCATACTCATATGGGGAAATTGCTCAGGAGTATAAAGTATTTTTTCTACTCCCATACTTTAATTGTAGGTATTATCGTTGATTGAAGGAATACATAAAGATGCGCCACTACATAGCACTGAGCGTAGCCAAAACTGGATCCGAGATCATAGCGACTGCATCAGTCGTTTGGATCCGAGATTCGAAACAGCCCGAGACAGCGATGATGTTTCTCGGCAAGGGGTTTGCGGGACGACTTAACGGAAAGACACGCTATTTTACTAAGCGTTGCGCATCTTTATATAATTCCTTCAATCAACGGTATTATTAGATATGCCGAACCTGCACTTTAATGATGTCCATTACGATACAGATTTTCATTATGATACAAGTTTATATCCAATAGGAATACAGATTTTGCATTACGATACAAGTTTATATCCAATAGGAATGCGACATTCCAATATTCAAACAATATTCAATATGGCGACTGCATATCTGACAGATATACAAATTAAATAAATGTGACAGTTCTCTGCAATTTACAAGTAAGTACTTAAAATTTGTGCTTTTTTGAATATATATACGGTAAAAATGAGGGATAATGACATTGAAATGTAAAATTTGAGTCCACCAGAAATTATGGAACAAGTCTTAGTAACCACGAACAATTTATTACCAGCTAAATTCGCAAAGGTACATGGAAAATTTTAACGTCAATTTATGAAATGGAATGTTTAAAAAATAATGTTTTATTATGGGGTCGTAGAAAAAATAGTGTAGGCAACTCGCATTTAATGGCTATTAAGACACTCGTATTCATTACAATACTCGGTTTCGCCTCGTATTGTAATTTTCTTACTCGTGTCTTAATAGCTATCATTAAATGCTCATTGCATAATATATGTACTATTATTAGTGCAAAAGAAAAGCGTGTTGGGTAATTTTCTGGTGTATAAAGACAGTTGTGGAAACTACTTTAAACCATCATAAGTATACATTTTAGAGTATGTGGCAGGTGTGTATGACTCAAAGGAATCGTACCATTGCCTTAGAACAGCAAGGTATCGAACTATTGAAACATCATCTTCTAAATGCAGTAAAAACTGTTAAGTATCAACAGATTTTCCAGAAAGGTTCAATCAACCGCTCACTGCTTTTATATTGTTGCTTGTCATTTTGTTAAGCGTCGTCTTGTTATATACTACTTTTGCTGATTTTGTTTAATTTTTGTTTTACTAAATAGAAACTATAATATCTAAGATATTAAAGTGGTAAATAGAAAAACTAAGTATCTAATTGAAATCCTGTTGGTAATGACTTTGGACCACCTGGTGTATTTCACTTAATAATAATAAAAATATTAACATTAAAAATTTCAAACCCTCAGAAGTTTATTTAGGTTTTATATTGTTAATTGGGTAGTATAATGAACTTCTATTTTTAAAAACCTTTCTTCACGTATATTTAAACGTAATAAATGAGATTAAATTGAATTGATTTCTTTCTTTTTTATTTCGATGAAATAAAAATATCACATCACAGGGAGCTTCTATTAAATTAATTTTCCCCAGACATTGCATGGGATGCTCAGGAGTTTACATACTATTCTTGTCTTTTTATTTCAGCCATAAAATTTAAATATGTAACTGACCGGTCTCCAGCAGATGCACTTTTTTATAAGCTTCCAGTTCAGGCATATAAATTATTAAACTTATTATCTAATTAACCAGCTTTTAACGTCGTTAAGAGGTAATAAAAAGACGTTAAAGCGTAAAAATGTTCATGGTGCTGCCAATTAGAAACGGAAGTATATATTATACGTATATATGTATATATATACATATATCTTGAATACATATTTAAATGAGCATGATGTAGGTATTTTTTATATTTTTACTTTCTAAGATTTTTTGTTCGCTTGCTAGTTACAAGCTCGGCACTCCTTATCTTCAGTGTTACAAGTTACATTATACAGGTACCGTAAATAGATAGTGGTAGTTTTTAGTATTAAAAGGTCGCCTTAGATGTTGTACAAAGATATATTTTTTTGTTGCCTTTAGCGTTTTTGGAACGGGTTGAGAAAGGAGTGCAAAACAACATCGCCGCTTGCCTTAATCTTTTGCTTATGTCGTTTTCCAACTCCAGAAATTGCAAGACCTTTCAGTAGATATTTTGGCCTTCAGATATTATAATTACCATAACTAATTCAGAAAACAGTCTTGAAGCTGCCGTGAAAATTCGAGCTATATAGACATCTCACTTGATCATATTTGAACTATGGACGAATTTTTTAAAGGTTTTTATTGCTAAGCGATGCAATTCAGTGCGCAAATATGTAATTATTACCAAATAGTTTTGCGAGATCACTGCAGAATATGTTCTCCATTCTTCTCAAGAAGACAATTTCTATCTATTTTAATTAAACTCCCAGATAATGTTTTGCGATTGAGTATTCAATTGTTTCTTGTGGAATTTGGATTGAATAGGTAATCAAGTCCTAAAATCAGTCAAAGACTGTGCGATTTGTGAGCATAGTCTGTGGCTTCTGTGGATGTATGACTTTCCACCGCGAGTGAGACTAATACTTGTTTTCAGATGAGAATAATTCAGAAACCGAATGATAAGTGCATTGTTTCGTTTTTCGCAAAATAATTTTCTTTTCCAAAACTAACCTAGAAACACTAAATAATAACCTTTGAACTTCGAATGTTAAAATGATAGACATTGAATGACGGACGTTAAAACGATAAGTTTGAACGTTAAATCATAAACGCTAAACGACAGAAGTTAAACGCTAAATATTAAACGATAAAATTTGAATGTGAAATTATAAACGTTAAATAATATAATTAAATGGTCAGCATATAGCTGTTTTATAACTGTTTACTAAGTGAGAGCTAGATTTATAGATATGGTGCTAGATTAGCAGATTATGCTTATAGTCAAATCATCGAAATATTTCATTTTCTTAATATCTGCATTCACAGTATTAAATATATAAATAAACATGAACGTAACAAAAAAATTGGATAGACGAAGTGATATATTAAACAATAGAAGTAAATAAGCTTGTACATTTAAGGGAATAACTTTTTTGAATTCTTACGAACAACATCTCATCTAGCTAGACGACCGCGCAGACAACCAAGTGGCAACGCCATCGAAGAAACAGGGACACGCTGTTAACGTCTTTGTCGCTCCTGGTTGATAGTTAATCAGTTGTTTTCTGGTTAGAATTCGAAATCTTGTATAACGTTTCTAACAACTTTTCATCACAATGCCGTTAGATTTGATAATTTCAGTTTTTGAGGCCGATACCATCAATCTTACTGAAGTAAAACAAAATATGTATCTCCTATCTAATTCATTTTATTTTTTTACACTATAACTGAAACGGATATATTTGATCCACTAAGGTGGATGAACTCCTTTATAGTAGATGGTATGAATCTATTTCTCAGTAAATCAAGGAGTCGTCTCTTCCATATTTAAACTTGTTAAACCAGTTTACAAAAGGAAAGGCGATTGCAGTAATTTGGGAAACTAACTTTGCTCTTTATTTTTGCTAAAATCTTTGAATCTATTTTAAACACAAAAATAGGCAACTTTTGCCAAAAACGGAATCTCTTTAGCAAACATCGACATGGTTACATATTATATTATTATTAGTGTATACGGATGCTTGCCATTCGATTGTATAAATCACGAAATGTTATTGATTAAATTACATGTGAGGTATAATCTTCACAATTTTAGACAGCTATTTATCTGGACGAACTCGAAAAGTATTTAGGGATGGACATCGTTCTACAACAAAAGAAATAAGGCTGAGAATACTACATGGTTCCGTATTAGGTCCTATGCAATATATTATATTTTGATTGCTTACTAGTGTATTCTGAAAACTACAGTGCGAGTATGTATGTATGTAATCTCAAAAACAAAACAAAGATTTCTGTTTTGTTAAAAAATACACGACTTTAAATAAATTAATTAATACTGATGTTGATCTAGATAAATACTATGTTCGAATTAGTCACATGATAAAAATTTGGGCATAACTATGCAAATATCAAATAATATGATCACATAAGTTCTGTACTAATTTATTACGTTTTGCTTTGCATGGAGACTTCTCAAAAAATCTTGCAGCATTAACGTTTTGCAGTCCTTCTATTACATAACATTTTATGCTAAAATGCGGTATGGTCTGTTATATTGGGGGTTATCTATCTATCAAGGGTTCTTATTTTACGAAAACAAACATTGAGAGTTATTTCTAGTCTGCCATACAAAACATCCACAAAAACCATTTTCAAGCCATCCAAATATAAATTGTGTTGGAAGTTTTGTAAATTTAAACATGAATTCATTATCAATACAGAACATATCCATGATCATATTTTGCCTCCTAAACATAAATAAACGACAAGTTCCAAAAAACTGTTCACTAACTGGGGTGTAGGTTTTTCAACTCGCTACTGAAAGGTATCCAAATGCTTCTTCAAACATACAGTTTAAAAGGAGCGTTGAAGAATTGTTATTAGAGATAAATTGTTATTCCTTGAATGACAACTATATGTATAAACGAGAAACTTTGTAAGTAAAATGGTAAGGCTTGAACAATAAGCTCTCTTGTTAAATGACGGATCAGCTTTGAACGTCGAACTTTAGACGAAGTATATATTCTCTGACAAGTTCTCTCATTAGACAGATACTGTAGCAGAAACTGCATAGTTTTCTGCATAATATATCTATGCGTTGTTTCCATTTGAGAAATTCATCGACAAAAACCCCGAGCAATTACGTTTGTTTTATCATGGTTAACGTATAAGTTGTTTTTAATGAACAACTTTTCAATTTCTCTCATTGAAGAACTGGCTATAACCTTCAGGTCGTTAAGTCTATCAACCTCCACAAAAAGAGTTGTATCGTGTACATAATTCATTACAAAAGAGACAGTAGGTACAATTTTGGGAGTAGATGTCATTAAAGTAAATTAAGAACATCTGAGGTCCTAGGATGCTGCCTTAGAGTGAGTGCACTGTTTTATCATCCCTAATGAGAGTAACCCGTTGCTGCCTGTTTGATAAATAACTACTGAACCAAGCAAGACCAATATCCAGCTTTTGAAGTAAGCATTGATGTTCAGTACTATCAAAAGCTTTTGATACATCGAGAAGAACAGGTATTCTTTTATTTTCAAGAGCAACTAGGATAAGATCTTGGAATTAAATAGTGCGGATTCAATACTTTTGCCTTTGAGAAAACCAAGTTGAGATTTACTTATTAACTTATGTTTCACACAGAAGTTAAATAAGCGCTCATGCACTACTTTTTCAAACAATTTAGCAAAACCCGTCAAAAAGCTTATGGGTCTGTAGTTATTTATGTCATCAGGACAGCCTTTTTTGTAATATATAGGCACAAGATTGGCAAATTTTAAATAATCTGGAAAACAGACAGTCATGGAAGAATGGTTGACTATATGAGGAACATGACAACAAAAGTGTTGGCGCAGCTTTTCAGGAACTTTATTGGAACATCATCTACTCCCGACCAGTTAGAATTTCTTAATGATTTAGTAGAAGATAAGAGTTCATCACTATAGACTTAGGTATAGTTAAAATGAAGAAGTGTTGTATGCAACACCTGCATCGCATTTATGTATCTGTTTTTTCGCATTACCAGAGAAAAAAATTATTGATATGTACATAATTGTTATTTTTGTATTATGCTTATAGGTGTCAGTACGTAGAGTCATACCATTTTTCATCAAGCGAAGATCTAACCGCATCTGCAAGTCTATGTAAAAACCGTTGATTGAAGGAATATATAAAGATGCGCAACGCTATAGTAAAATTGCGTGTCTTTCCGTTAAGTCGTCCCGCAAACCCCTTGCCGAGAAACATCATCGCTGTCTCGGGCTGTTTCGAATCTCGGACCCAAACGACTGATGCAGTCGCTATAGATCTCGGATCCAGTTTTGGCTACGCTCAGTGCTATGTAGTGGCGCATCTTTATGTATTCCTTTAATCAACGGTAAAAACCTTGAAATAGGTATTATTTTGAAATGATTTATAAAAATAATTAATACCATATTTATTCTTTATTCATGTAACACATAAACAGGAAGAGTAGCTCCTGCGTGAAATTTCTTACCTAAACGCATATCCAATCCCATCAAAATGCTACCCAACATAACTCGTTCTAGTATTACTTGCATGATGTGTGTGTTGTGAGATAAACTCACACACCAATGGTTAATAACAAAACCAACAGCTCGTAGCGAAATCGATTGGACGGCTGATGGTTTTTTTATCATATTCCATATTATAGTTTTATTCGTCGTCTTAATAAATCATCCGTTTTTCTTTTTGTTTGATTTCTCGATTTCAGTGAACTAGGAAGTCGCGGGCTGCGTCTTCCATGCACCCGAAGAGTTGATTGAACTCATTTTTATGACAGAAGCAGCAGCAAGCGCAGTGGCAGCGGGGTCGTCCACTGCCGTTGCCGCTAATTATTCTTATGATTCATTTTATTACGGACACTTGCTTATGCACGGCTGTAATTCGTATTTGCGTAGGAAGAAATGCAATCTTAATTATGCGCGATTGAGTTTCTAAGTCGTTTTCTCTGCGATTTTCTATTTCCTCTATAAAAATTTTCTATATAGAGCCCGTGATGTTTTTCTTTTCTGTTCGTTTCCTGTTGGTTTTGCGTGTCGTGGAGGCTGTATTTATTTTCTCGAACGACGATATTGTACCTTATATGTCGCTACTAACAGCGTTAGGTTTTAATGAGACTTTAATTTATGTCTGGCCAACTAATTAGTGCTGGAACGTATGAGCTATTTAACATTATTAATGAGTCGCTTCTAATTTACCTCGTACGTTTTGTAGTGTTGTATCAAGATATGATATTGTTGAGGTAAAATTTGCTAGTTGTTATCTGTTACATCTTTGGTGTAATATATATATATACAGGCTGTACCACTTAAAACTCCCAGGTCGAATATCTCGGAAACGGATACAGATATTTGAATTTTGTAAAAAGTAGTTACTAAAGAATGTGATCGACTCTAGTTTGCTCTCACAATTGTGTTTTATTATGTGAAGATATAGATGGCGCTGTGATGAAAAGAATTTTTTTCATCGCCACAATCTTCATTTGTTTTTTATTTGAAAGAGTATTAAAATTAATGTAAATTTTATTATTTGTGTTAATTTCCAAAATTTAACGGTTTTATAGATATTCGTGTTTAAAGAATGTAAGAGTAATTTTAAAGTTTTGTCGTTATTTTGTTTAACAACTTAAAAGAATCAAATATAACTAACAAAGATGTTGCCTTTTTGATTGCTACATAACGTATATCGCCTTATTAGTTCTCCTCCGCAAATTTAACATTGTATTTCTACTAATTTTTTGAACACTTGCATAAATTTTATTATGAAGGTCGCCAATATCTGTTATGGGTTCCTTGTAAACTTCAGCTTTCAAGTAACCCCACAAGAAAAAATCTAACGGGGTTAGATCCGGCCACCTAAGAACGCCATTAGTACCAATCGAACGACGTGGGAACATTTGATTAAAATAGTCAGTAACTATGTTGGCATTATGAGCAGGTGCCCCGTCTTGATGTAACCACATATTATTTCGCAGCTCTATAGGTACATCTTCCAAAAGTAGTGGTAACTCATTCTGCAGGAAATGTAAGTAGCGCACACCTATGAATGTTTCATGATAAAAGTGGGCGCCTAAGATATATCCGTTTAAAATTCCACACAAAACGTTAACGCCAAAAACTGTTTGATTTCTGGTTTGCCTTATCCACCTAGGATTATCGTCTGACCAATATCGAGCATTATGCTTAATTAAAGTATTATTGTTGTAAAAACGACATTCGTCATTCCACATGATCTGATTCATAAAGTTGTTTTCCGCTAACATGACAGAAAATTCTGCCAGAAAATCGAGTCTGCGTTGATTATCTCCTATTCTTAAATGGTGCACTAAATGAACTTTATACGCAAAGTGAGTAAATGTTTGAATGAAGCTAATTATAAAGACAATTAATAATCAAGCAAATGTCACTAATGTGTGCTAATGTCAAAATATTTCCTAAATAATCAAAGCAAGCATACATACATCTAACACAGACATGAATGCTTTTCTTCCTACATACCTATGGGTGCCTATGAAGTGGAATTTATAAAAAGGAACTAACTATAAAATTTAAATTGTGAAGTAACTATAATGGCAAGAATTGTGAATATGTTTACTGCTATTTTTCCTTACAAATTAAATATTTAAACAAAATAAAGACAAAAATTTAAAATTATTCTTACTTTCTTTAAACAAGAATATCTATGAAACCGTTAAATTTTGGAAACTAACACAAATAGTAAAATTTACATTAATTTTAATACTCTTTCAAATAAAAAACAAATGAAGATTGTGGCGATCAAAAAAATTCTTTTCATCGCAGCGCCATCTATATCGTCACATAATAAAACACAATTGTGAGAGCAAACTGGAGTCGATCACATTCTTTAGTAACTACTTTTTACAAAATTCAAATATCTTTATCCGTTTCCGAGATATTTGACCTGGGAGTTTTAAGTGGTACACCCTGTATATATATATAAAAATATATTAAAATTCTTCAATTCAAAAGTAATTCATACTTAATATACATACTTACAATAACAAAATGACAATTGTAAAGCAACCTGTCATTTAAAATGTGTCATTGGCATAGACACAATGTAAATGCGAATGTGTAAAATATGTGAAAATGTGAACAATTAAGCATAGACCAGTCGCTACTATCTATGCACTTTTATCAAAAGGTAGATCAATCATAGACGTGCATTTAATTCCACTATACAAATAATGATTGAATCGACGCAATTAAAAGAGTAAATATAAAAAATTAGGAGTAGAGCTGTCGTACACCATTCATGTGGGTCACTTAGAAGGCCTAGATCTATCTTAGACAAACATCCAATTTCAACATACAAATAATACTGACTATGTGTCATAGATATATAAAGTAGAAATGTGTAAATCAAACATATATATATATTGAGCTAAGGAGGGATAATATAAATTACAAACACCTAATCAAAATGAATAAAATAATCAAAATACTATTTGCGAGTCTAATTTTAATCGCTCCACGTTGGGTCAGCCATAAAATGCACTAGAGTGGGGGAATTTTGCTTTCTTTACCTATTTTCAAATCTAAACTAAAATGTATATATAAACTTACACTAAGATCTGCAAATATTCCAATACACTTCTAGACATTCAGATATATCAGAAATTTATGCTCAAAGTTTAATCTTTACATTTGTTCGTTTACCCTCGTATATTGAATTTTATAAAATCTTTTATATAATTTATTTATTATGCCCAAACACTAACACAGATATTTGTTTTATAAATTCTTTTTATATTCTCAATAAATAACTCAAACGATTTAATTTAAATAATATAATCTTTCTTTTTGTATTCATATCATGCCATCTATCTCTAATTTTTAGAACACTATACCCTTACTCATTCAAATATTACTATGTACTATGTTGGTACAATAGTTCTCTTCAAGCTATGGCAAATTATATCTTTCAAAATAGTATTTATTCCTTTTTATGATTTTTAATGTGAATATTATTGCCTATTATAATAATACAGCTAACATATCAATCAACTTATATAACTTTTGTCCAAGAATTCATCACGTAAGTATCAAATAAATTATCAATACCCAAGGTATGTATTTTACAGTTTTATATTTTTTTTTAGGTTAAATGTACCGAATATTATTTTACTAATAATGAAACTACCACTTGTTGGTCTCTAATCCTTCGAATTAAAAAGAATGTTCAAAATATAATACATTTATTTACAATCTACATTTATGAAAAGGAATATGGAACATTTCCACTAAATATTTGGAAATTCTGAGAATACAAAGAACATAAACTTGTTTAATTTCGTAATAACTGTAAATTATTATACTCCTGTATAAGTATGATCTTTACAAAGGTAAGACTTTATTTGTAATTTTGTTCAAATGAAATAGTATACCTATAAGTATATTTCCCCCAAATTATTAGATTTACGTAATATTTCGTATGCATATAGCATGAATTATTTATTTTATGCCACCTTAATATCGTGAAAATAGTGAATTTAAATTATTAAATTACATAATATATTCATCACATTGAATACTATACTCAAACTTACAAGGATCTTTGATTATTTCTGAACTAATAAACTTTAAATATAATTCAAATTAAAGTATACAACCTCCTTATAAATTATTTCTTTATATACTTCTTCCTTGGATTTATATGATTCTGTTTTCAGCACTGGATTAATTTGATGTAAACTTCTAGCAAAGAATCCTTACGATAGAAGTGTTCTCGAGCTCTTGAAGTTACTGGTGATTTAATACTTATCCCCTTCTGTTTTGGATACGGTAAGTAAATTATTCGTTCTTCTTGTTTGAATGGTGTAATTAATTCCTTTCCTATTCTAGTAGGTTACTAGTGTAGACTTTTCGTATTCAGCAGCCCTAGATGGATTCCAACTGTGTCTCTTCGCACTCGACAATAACAACTGGACTCCTTTTATTTACTGGTTGGAATAAAATGACATCATTGGTAGGTTAATTTTCGCCGATCCTCTTCTAATCCCGGATGTAAATTAACGTATCACCTCTCGGACCGGAATCTATTATTTATTTAACTTCTCACAGGATTTATTTGGTAAGTTTATACTATTATTCTTCTATTATTTATTATTCTTCTTCACTATACTCCCGTTTTCTTCACTTCTAATGGTACCAAATGATAGTATGTAAATTATGTATGAGATCTCCAATAGACCCTAAAATTCAACACTCACTTCACTTCTACCGAATGCTAATATCTTATAACACGCTATAAATTGCTTAATTAATTGTGAAATCTACTTTTACAACTTTAAATTAGGATTTTTCCGCGAAGGAAAATTCGATTAATCTCTTCCCTCCGAAAAAATTATAATTATTCCTGTTTTGTTTGATTCCCTTGGAGATGTATCCTTTAATTTCTTTCAGCCAATTGCCTTATTCCAAATTTAAAACTTATTCAATTAAAGATCTCTTTTCCTCTTGACAACATTAAATACTCATACAAATTCATGCAATCTATTATTCAAAATTCTTTACCGATTTATATTACTATTTCCACATATTTTAAATACCTCAATACCTATTTCTACTATTTCATTTTATAACTGTCAAAACTGACAGATCCCAAATTTCAATTATACCGCGTAAACTTCTTTACCTTTTAACTTATACGTGTTACAATATTTACCATTTCTTAACTTTTCTTATACATATATGTACATTAAACAAGTTTTTACAAATTCATATTAACATTTCAACATTTCAAATTATTTTCTTTAAATTTTCTACTTTCAGAATATGGTGGAAAATAAGTCTACAATGGACCTGATCAACGTCCTCCCACACAAGATATAATTATTTTAGTATACTATTTCTCTATCAAAACCCAATAAATAATATAGTAAGAAATAAATACAAAAACTCCTCTATTTTATTATGTGGAATATTTTAATTTACAGTTTTATTAAAAGTATACCTAAGGTAACTATATAAATTTAAATTATTAGCATTTATATATTAATTGAGTAGTTATCATACTTAAGATAACTATCTCAATATATATATATACATATACATATATAATTTTAAGTTTTTTCTTTGCCGTGTTTTTTTAAATAATTTAATTTAGTTTCTTAGTAATTTTCGGCATTTTTCAAAATGAAATACTTATTCCATTATAAAATGTTTTATTTTATTTAACATTTCGACTCTATCTTTTGAGTCTTTTTCAAAAAATATAAATGGTTTTATCTAGAATAACAATATTGTCAATTATTTAAAATTAGCGGTTAAAAAAATAAAAACTTACAATTCAAAGTGGACATCAGTGATATCCACTCTAATTCGAAATTGGGCACAGTAATAGTGATATCACTATTACTGTGGACAATACCTATTGACTATAAAGGTCTTTCCTAATTATTTCCACAATCATCGATGTAACAAGCCATGAATTCCAATGACTGGTCAACCTCTCCTTGTAGTACCATATTTCATGTTGTTTTTACCACGTATTAGAAGACCTGTATGACATGGGATTAAAAAATCTAAACCCACCTATCTTTGAACAAACTTCTCATTCGTGCTGCCGCCGGCTCTGAAGAAGATGGATGGTTGGGATCGAAACATATGTTAAAATAAATAGGGCGCCATCACAAGTTTAAAGCTTGCCGAAGGATAACGGTTGTGGTGTAATGCTGATATTGAACGCGGATATAACGAATTGAAATACAGCAAACACCAAAATAAAAGACAAACCCGGTCAATCAGATAAAAATTTATCTGAATTCTCGTACGGTCATTTACTGCGTTGTTGTGTTTTTTATTTGCATTAGTTCTAAAATATTTTTAGAACTAATGCAATAATAATTTATTTTTCTACTTAAAATGTTTATTGCATTATATTAAAGTTTTGTTTTGTATTATTGATATGTTCTTTTAAAGTACCTAGTTACGTTTCTATTATATTTGTGGTCATTTAATTTATCTGATAAATATTGCAGGGTTTGATCTATGTATGTGCTTGGAATATACTACACGTGTTTGTTTATTGAAGGGATCTTTATGTTTAATTTTGGTGAACAACAATTTTGAATTATAATGATTTTCATGGGCAACTTTTATATTCCCAGTGCGTAATACTTGACAGTTTTTTTCTCTAATTACTTAATACTAACTTTTATAAATTCTATTAGCAAAATAGAATAAACAAGTTTTACAATAATAATAGAAATATAAATCCAAATCAACACATATTCAAAACGTTAACATTAATCGAAAAAAAATAGTCCTTTACAAAATCCGCTTTACACTTGTTCCAACCTTGTTCCCGTGAAATATCGATAAATATGAAAGTACGAATTTATGAATAAAATTTTGTTTAATTCACTTAAACAAATTATACCTTTTAGTATAAGTATCTTATAATTCGTGTGCTTCAACATAAATAAAACACTCCTTTTACTTTTTATTTCAGTAATTTTTCTTTCTAATAAACTGCTTCACTTTCGTTCGAGATGAAATCGCATCACGTGATCATTAAAAACCACCATTACGTAATATTAAATTGTGAAATCCGACTTTACAATCAACTGACATATGGTCGCCGAGTCGTTGCTCGTGCAACTATCATAAAAACATCGGACACGACCAGCATGTGTTTGTGTACATATATTTCTGAACGGCAGAAACATCAAACGCTCGAATAACAATCGAGAACTAAACCGTTCGACATCCCATGATTCCCTTTAATGTAACGGCAACAGACCCTTTCAGAGATCCGAACATAACATCTGCATTTGTTTGGTTGTAAAGTTCGTACTTTAATGAATCCTTCTAGTATTATTAATACTCTCCAACAACTAAATTAACTAAGTTCAACAAACTTTGCATGCCGCTGCCTTTTGCTCGGTGGGAGTTGTTGCGTACTTTTTGGACATTTCCCGCTGTATTAGCTGGAGCTAATGGTCGATTTGGGCCTGAAAGGATGATGCGTGGTGAAGGTTTACGATGTGTTTAGTTTTGGACGCTAGCGTTGAGGCTGCGTGTTATTAATTATTCGCTCTTCAATTAAGTTAAGACAAAAGTTGCGAGTTTCTACTATTTTAACACATTTGCGTTATAAAAACCATAGTTAATAGTAGATAAAGAAATGTTTTAAAAAAAGTGTATTGACAAGTTAGTTAAAATGTGATTCTAAGAAAATAGAATTTAGTTAATGAAATGAAAATATTAAAATTAATTTGAGAAATAATCATCTTTTAATTTGTTAACAATTGGGAAATTATTTATTGTATTACATTAATACAATTAAAGAACTCCCTTACTGTGTCATCAATTTTTTTTTGTTGATCAATATATACAGGTTGTGTGAAGTATAGTTGTCAAAATTGGTATTAGAAATACACGAAATATTACCATGTTATTATCATATTATCAATTAAATATGATAATTTGCTAAATATGATACATTTACGTGGTCCTATTTTTAACCAT
The DNA here is from genome assembly GCA_963170755.1 of Amphimallon solstitiale. Taxonomy (NCBI): domain Eukaryota; kingdom Metazoa; phylum Arthropoda; class Insecta; order Coleoptera; family Scarabaeidae; genus Amphimallon; species Amphimallon solstitiale. The sequence goes on from OY720680.1 coordinate 67,774,248, forward strand.
AAATAAAAATGTTATATACTTTCGAAAATCTAATTTTTATTCGTTCTCTGTTAAATAACAAGTAGATTTTCCTTCAAATGATTACATACCTAATAATTAAATGAAGATTTTGTTTTTCATATACTTTTTCAAGTAAAACCTTTTTGTATATTACTATGTGGATTCTCATGTATATTCAAACTTTTTTAATTTTATATTTTAATTAATTATTAATTTTTAAAGGTTCAAGTAAATTAAGTTTTTTCCATTATCCTGTACATGTAAAATTAATTAATTAAGTAAGTCTTAAAGCTTGATTTAGTTCTTTATTTGAATCTTTAGAAATTAACAGGTATAGAAAAATAGGTTTGACAGTAAGCGATTAAACAGAATTAAATCACTCTCATCTACTGTCTCCAAATCTGTAATAACACCCCACCTTTGAGCGCCTACACTTATGTAAAATATATATAATTTATGTAAAATATATATAACGCTGTAATCATTTCGTGAACATGAAGCCAAATTTTGGTGAAACAATATTATAGTGAACAATAAAAATTATTTGAAACTATTTTTACCTTATTATTTACACTACTTCGCAGCCTGTACCAACATGTATAATAAATCCTTCTGATCCTCTTGATCTGTACCCACTTCCTTCTCCCACCATATTGCTGTATCTGCTCTTCAATATGCTTTATTGTATTTCTCCAAATCATAGGAGTAATTGTTTTTGAAGTTTTCTGCCATATTAGCTTTGAATTTTTAAGATAACAGGCAGTTTCTCCAACATGTCGATTCTCATAATTTTTCGTCATACCCCAGATATATTCAATGGGTTGAAGCCGTTGAACTTCAATGACCCTTTTTTGTGTCAATTGATTTACCTCGTAAAGGTACAGATTGATTTCTACACACAGTGCTCAACTTCCATTATCATGAAATATAATCCTAGATTTAATGTACTCACTTTTTAACTAAATCCGGTAATTGTACCGTTAGCAATCTAATGTTGTGTAAGGGATCTTATTTTTGGTTAACGATTCCTGAATACCTGCCTTAGTAGATGCTCTTGTAGGTGATTTGTTGACAGTAGTGCTGTGATAACTGGCATTGTCAATAGTAATAACTGATGGTACTTCAAAAAAAAAACACAGGAATTTATGTTATTTTGTATGGTACTGGCATCTTTTGGACAATACTGTATATTTAAACCACATATATATATATTTTAAATACATACTAAATATTTAAAACATACAAATATTTTTATAATAAACTATAACATATTTTTATGTCAAACAAAAACATCTGAATGATAATCTAATTTATAATAACTTTTACACAACAAAACACATCCGCAACGGATTTACAAACCGCACACAGGAAACAATGTTACAAAAAATAAACGCACACTTACGGAAATGGCGTACATCTATAAATCTATAAAATAATAATAATAACAACAACAAAAATCATTACATTAAAACCGACAATGATGGAATTAATTAAATTAATTTAATACAACAACCTTTACTTCCGGCGTTATACAAATATAATTCCTGTTAGTAACATTTACATAACGTAAAATTAGTTTTAACGGGTCTTGATGAGATGCCTGCTGTATATAGATATTACGAGTAAATAAACAAGGTGCCTTTTCTTTTAATTCTTATTGTGTTTTGCGGTTTGTGATGATTGATATACTGGATTTTTTCCTAAATAAATGGAAAAAAATATGGAAATGCACTACATTTTCCATCAAACCTTGATTTGCGATTCATTCCATACGTGTGATATTTTCAAAGTAGTATTTTTTTGAATCAACTTCATCTTTTATTTGTGCTCGAATCAGAGACGCAACGATTTACCACACAGGATTTATTATCGTTAATTTAAGGACAATTAGTCGTATGTCGAAAAAATCGTTACTTCTACAGATAAATTAATAGTTTGTAATCTCTACATGTCATTGATTTTTTCGACATACCTCTAATTTCCGCATAATTAATGACAATTAGTCGTATGCCGATAAAGTACTGCTTCTGCATATAAAGTAGTACATACTTTGTAATTTGAATATATCCGTAGATTAAGTAAATTGGCATTCGATCGACGCAAGTGTGTGTAATTAAGGATTTTACAAATTAAGGAATATCTTATAAAGGCTGTCCCAAAAATAACTCAAACTTTAGATTTTTAATAAAACACATTTTATATTCGGTAACTGATAATATTTTCATTGGTTTAGAAAGTAGAGACATGGAGGGTATGTGTGATATAAAAATCTGACAAATGACCGCCTCTGCTGTTGGAGCACATATTCACTCTTTTAATGAAATTTTTCACAACATTTTGACATAATTGCTGGGAAATGTTCTGTCGAATTTTATCTTTGAGGTCCTCAATTGTTTCTGGTTTATTGCAACACAATCTATCCTTAAGATAACCCCACAAAAAGAGGTCTAATTGTGTCAAGTCACATGACCTAGGTGGCCAATTCACATTACCTCGCTTAGAAATAATACGACCATTAAATGTTTCTTGCAATAACAGCACGGTTTCATTGGCAGTATGACATGTGTCACCGTCTTGTTGAAACCATATTTCTTTAACATCCATACCATTAATTTCAGGCAATAAAAAGTTTAAAACCATCTTACGATATCGCATTCCATTGACAGTAACCGCATTTTGATTTTCATTTTCGAAAAAGTAAGGTCCAATCACTCCCTCAGACAAAAATCCGCACCAAACTGTGACCCGTCGAGCATGTATAGGAAATTCTTCAATCACTTTTGGATTTTCGGATCCCCAAGTTCGGCAATTTTGTTTATTAACATAGCCGGTAAGATGAAAATGCGCCTTATCACTAAAGATTATTTTTTTCAAAAAACTCACCGTCAACTCGTTGTCTTTCCGACGAGTAGAAGCATTACGATGGCCAATCAAAATACGGCATTTTCGAACGGTTTCTCCAAAATTTTCACCATGTTTCATGTGAATTTTTACAATTTCTACACGTTGTTCGATGGGGTACCTTTCCATAACTTAACCTTAATGTTAAATATCGGCTTATTTAAAATGTCAGTTGTTTTTGGGACACCCGTTATATAAATCGATACCAACACTTCGTATATATGTATATACGATAATTAAATGAAATGCCATTGCGAAATCTTACATCAAGCTGAAGAGAATCAAGTAGCTCGAAACACGTCCTTGATTTGGTTCGCAGTGGCAACACATTTTTCATTGCAGTTTTATTTGCAGTACTTTTTCTATATTATTCAAGTTTTCTATGCTTGAGCAGTGTATTTTTTAACATTAGATTTTGAAACTAAGAATAATGTAAATAGTTTACGTTTTTATGATATCGTTATACATAAAAGTAAGTGATATCTGTTTGAAAAAACACTGTTCATGTTGGAATAGTATTTATTCTAAAAACTCATAGGAAAGAGAATATTGGTTTTATTATTAGTTCTGCATCGATTGCTTCCAGGTATTTACTAACCCGAGCCTCTTCTACTTGTGATGTCGACGCGATGGTCTTTCCCCATTTCTTGCTGTTTTTCGCATCTGTCTTAGCTTTTAATCCCTTTTCTTTTTAGGTTTATCTGAGATCGAGGGTTTAATGTTTTTCTTGGACAGCCTTGTTGTTCTTCTATCCTGTGCTCATTTCCCATATCACTTTCACCGTTCTTATTCTAGCCACATGCGGAAACCACCTTTGTTGTTCCGTTTCGTTTTTTTCCAAATTTGTTTTTTCCGCTTAGTGGGTTTCTGATGTTCGCGTTACACTCTCGATGCTTTTCACTATTCCATCTTAAGCTGGTCCGTTAATACCTACGATTCATACCCGTATATGAGATTGGCATCAATACAGATTCATAAACTTTTGTTTATGTCTTTTTGGACACTTTTTATTTAATATCTTGCTACCTTATTGATTCTGTGAGATTCAGGTCTTTAACTGCTCCTCAGTATTTCAATTGCTTCAATCTTACGATTTTAGATTACGTTTCCTACATGTTCTGGCATTTCTGCAATGGTTATTGTTTCCGTCTTTGTTAGGTTTATTCACAGATTATAACTCCCTAAAGCGACCGTCTATTTATGAATCCGTCGTCATAATCAGTTTTGGTTTTTTGAAAATAGTACCAGTTTATCGGCTACACAAAGCTCGTTCATTCTGATTGGTCATAGTTAGTAATACTCCTGTCGTGTATTGGTTCACCATTCTAGCTATATAATCCATAAGCAACTGTAGGGGGCTAAGTATAAATCTTAATGAAGTATTACTTCCAACTCTGACTACATTCTCTGTATTACCATGTAGACCCTGTATGATCCTGATCAACTTTGCTTCTAATCCTCTCTTGCACAGGTGTGTATTCACAGATTTCTTTTCTGCGCATGTTGTCGTATACATTTGCAAGATCTGTACAGAAAACATATAGGTAGTCCTTGTTTAGTTATTATTATTTTTGCAGCTGGTTTTTGTAAACATCTCTGGTCCAAGTATATGTACTTAAGCATTCAAAAATTATAGCACCTATTTTCATTTAAAATGTTTGCAGTGTCCCTTAAATAGTGGAAATAGTGAAATCCTGTAACCTCAGCCTTAGAAGATTTGATCGGTTCGAGCACTTGTTTTTCAATTAGTTTTTAGTCACGAAATCTGCCTGAATTGTTTCCGGTATCTGGTCCTGTTTATGGTAAAATTCTTCAGTTCTAACATATTTTTTCAGTTCTTTATATGTAGTATATCTTTGAGCATTCAATTTCTGAAAGAAAAAAGAACAACTATCCGAAGAAAATCGCAAATGAGATATGTTTGTGTGTCGTCTTCAGGTTTTCTCAGAAATATTTATTTAGAAAAATATCCTACAAGTGATGAAATATAGTGTCTCCAATTGTGACAATAAAATTTCAGCCTTATCTTCATATATTTTTTATCGTATTTTTTCCAAATCACTGCTTTGTATAAGACTTATTAATTTTTATGGAAATTGTTAATTTCACGATCAGTTTTGCAATTACATACCTGTAGTGTGCCTCTAGATTTCACTTATAAATATACGTACGCCTGCCAATTTGAAATAATAAAAAGTAAATTGGGCGTAAAGAAAGCAAATCACCGGAAAAAAATACGGATCTCATCTTGAGTGTATGTTTGTCATAAATGGAACATAATATTCTCGCACTCAGCAAATTACAACTAATTAACTTTTACACCTTATATTTAATTCCGGCTTGCCTGGCACACCCATAAAAGTAACGAATTCAATTATCACACGCCACGGATTGTTTAATTTGTTTTTCTTGTCGACTCTGAAATATAAATAATTACGTAAAAATTACTAGAGAACAAGGCTGTGGAAAGCTTTCGTTTTGCACCGCGCGGTTAATATTTCTTGCAAGCGTCTAAATGATTTAAAAAGCTATATCAGTCGCCGTAATAGGAAGCACGTTCGCGAGAACGAATTCAGTAAGTACAGCTGCGGGCTGCTAGTAAAACATCCATTACATCATGAAACACACATTAAAATAAAACTAGGTATATATTTCTATTTGTATCTACGGCCAGTTTTAACGATCCTGCATTATATAGCATCATAACCTTCGACGTGAAATGTCTAATTCAACGAATTTTGATGGAGCATCTACATTGGTGAATGAACACAGAAACTGCTGTTTTTCCAACATTTTTAACAGTGTATTTCCAAGAAAACATTTATGAAATATGTATGTGTCAAAAAGAAAGCGAATGTTGCAGTTGTTATATTACAACTTGTAAGAGTTGTAATATAACGTAGACGTCCAGCATCAATATTTTAAAATAGTCCGCGCGATCGCCAGATCTATTTGGTATAGAATATGAGTGAGATGTGGTAAGTCGAATGGTTGATATGCTTTCTAACTGTTCATTGAACATACAGTACCTATATTAGGAAAAAATTTGAAATTTGAAACTTATACCCCCTAATTGTTTGCATTAGGACCTAAAAACATCCTACAATAAATTTCAGCCAAGTTCGAGGACACTAACCCATGCCGATGTGGACTTAAACATTTATCATTCCAAATAGCACCCAATTTAACGCGTTTTAGCGTACAAATTTACGTACCGGTTTTTATCGAATTCTCTTTTTTACTAATCTTACATGTTGGGTGAAGCAAGTGCACCTCCATTAAGCATTGTAAAATAAATTGTTTTCATTCTTCATTTTCAGTAAGTAGTCCATTAAACTCTGTGTCAATTCACGAAAGCTTTAATAAATTGATACCTTCTGGATACACAAAATCGTGTATTGTTTTATCTACAAGAAGAGTAAAAGAGAAAGACATTTTTACTGTTTGCAACCAAATTAATGCAATATAAAATTGGTCAACATCATATCTGCTCCAGCTAAGCACCCAGCATGACCTGGTTTTCTTTGATTAATTAAAAACGTCTTTTCTTCTTCGATCTTGATCATTTTCATTGCGTCTGCATGCGCAATGTCAAAAAGATTTAACAATTTCCTTTCAAAGTCCCTCTCCGGTTTCCGATACATTTGTCCGTTCTTCGTCGAATTTCTTTGAAGTTCTCTCCATTCTGTATGCAAGTCAATCAATTTCACAGGTCTAGTGGTAAGTCGAGCTTTCTCCCAAAAAATTAAGCATTCCTGAATTGCTAAAATTGCACTTTCACTAATTTTCAACTTCACTTGATGCGTATTATAAAATGACACACTTAAAACTTGTCCATTTGGTGGCAATCTTGCACCTAGAATTTGATGAATAATTTTTCCCGCTAGAAAAATATATTCATCACCTCTCAATTTTCGAAACAATTTTCAGTAAAATATAAAGCCCGTACCTGTAGCGTACTATAAAATTATTAAGGAAATGAATTTCCGTGCTACTCAAACGAACCTTATCGTCGACTGAAGGGGTATATCGGTGGATATTGTGAAGATCTGTCGATACGCGTGCGCTCTTTTCAAAATGATATGTTTAAACGTGTTAACAACAAGCAAAGTTCTTGTTGCTAAGGTAACATCCGACTTTATACTAAGATGCACTATAGGTTAAATTTTTTAAGAATAATTCTATTCACCAATAGCAAAAATTCGTGAAATTGAAAGTTATTCGGATTGGTAAATGTTTAAGTCCATACCAGCCTGGGTTAATGTCCTCGAATTTGGCTGAAATGTTTTGTACGATGTTTTTATGTCTTAATGAAAAAACTTAGGGGGTATGCGTTCCAAATTTCAAACTTTTCAAAATTTTGGTCCACCCTAACCTACATGACGCCCTATGATTTTCTTCGAGTGAGTTTCCACAAGACTCCTTTGATAATCCAATCTTTTAGAAGCATGGTTCTGTTTGAATAGCTTTTTATTAGATTTTCTCTGTCAATGTTAGGCATGTTTTTATGAATTACAAAATTTGGTTACAGAATTCATACTTTTGTTACTACGTGACAAAGGCGAACGATTCTCACACAGTAAGTAAAAATATAACGGATAATAAATGCGAAAAAAGCGAAAACGTTATATATGTAATACTACGACTACTACACGTTAACCTATAAATGTCAAAGTTGATTTATGAAACGATGTAGGACTTTCTAGGTAACGGAATTTTAAAAATATGTTGAAACAAGATGAATTGCCGAGAGCATTAGAAATAAGATTCAGAATTATCGTGGAGAAAGGCTAGGCAGCGAGCAGCGTTTATTTAAAATTCAATATAGCGAAAACAGATAAGGGGCGTTTGATTTCACTGTGGAATTAAGTTTTTAAAATTGTATAACTTAGATAGTTGTGCGTATTGAAATCTATCTTACTAGATAAATTAAAATTCTAAGGACTAAGAGAATATTCATCTGAATTTTGAAGTGAAGGTTCGGTTTTGGACCCTTTCCTATTTATTATTTACATCAATCAGTCAGATGTCAAGTCATTGGTATGGATTTTCTTCTTCTTCGCACGACTAGGATTTCTCCTGTTGTCTTCCTCTTATTCAGTTTCTGTTATTGTTGACTGTACAGGGTGAGTCATTAGTAGCCGCTTCTTCGATTGCTCTTTTGTGTTTTAAATAAAAGAAAAAACAATTAGTGGAATATCCATGGTTGCTTGTGGCGCATATTGTAATAATACTTTAAGCTCTGGCGCACTTCCGGTTTCACCGGAAATGCACGAAACTTTCTTTTTTAAAATTGAGCCAATAGTTTTTGAGTTATTATTTTTTTTTGAAAATATTTGACCAAAACACGTGTTCAGAAAAGAATCATTTTCACATTGTTTTTAAAAGCAGAAACATTAACTTTGGTGGTGCTTGTAGCCAAGAAAATTCTGCATCATTTGGTAAAGTTGCACTCGACAATACCTCAATAAACTTTGTTTTTTCAAAGCCTACTTCCTGAAATTTTCACATACCAAAAACTTATTTTTTTTTAAATGGAACACCCAGTATTTTATTGAATCATTTTGTTCCTTTTTTTATTCTCTTTTATTTTTGTTAACAATGTTCTATACCTATCTTTTGTAATTACTCAGATAATCACTATAGGAGCAATTAGCGGTCAATTAAAGAACTACGAGCACTGTTGTTCTATGCACCAAAATATTCGTTCAACCAATGGAAATCAGGGATGGCGCCCGACTTCCTTAGTCAACTGTCAAACAGTGGCGGCTCGTGCTAAAAATTTTAAGGTGTTCTGCAAGTTTTACAAAAAAAATTACCTTGCACGGGCAGTAAGAGGTTGTCTCCCATCGATCTTATCGTGCTTTCTTCGCCTTCCGCACTGAAGTAATGGATTTCTGGAACGATTGTCAATTGTCACAGAAAAAAATAAGAGTCACTAAGCACTACTTTACTAACAAATTATTTCTTATAAATTAAATCTATTCTACGTTCTTTTCGATTTGCAAATTTTGTTATCACTTTGTCATTAAAATTGTCTATTTCGGAGATAAACTTTTTTTCGATAGATAGCATGGAAAGAGATGTTAAACGATCTTCGGTCATTGAATTTCTGAGAAACGTCTTAATTCGATTTAGTGTTGAAAAGCATCGTTCGGCCTCTGATGTTGTCATGGGAGTTGTTATTACAATTTCTAATAATTTTCTAGTCTCTTTCAACGTATCTCCCAGATTGTTTTTTATTAAAAATTTTAGAAGAGGTAGTGCGCCTTTTAAAGATCTACAATCAGTTCTTGAGTAAATAACAGACAATTCAGTTCGTAATCTTTCTTTATCAAGGGTGGGATAATAGGAGCATGCGGAAGTGAGTTTGTCCTCAGGAAATTTACTGCAATACTCTCCAAAGCATTCCGAAAAAAAAAGTGATGCCACTACTAGATGCTCTTTAAAATGAAATCGATCTTTTGCACAATTTAGAATAACATCACACACCTCTAAAGCCGAAATTCGATGATTAAATCTGCTGTTATTTGGACGTTTGCGTTTTTCTGGTGGTGGCTCATCGCTTATTAAATCTGATGCTTCACTTATGATGTTGTCAATATTATTTCGAACTTGGCCTATACCGCGTTCAAAATTTTCGATAGCGTCTTTTACTAGAGTGGGTTCAATTTTTCTTTGCTGCAATTGATTAAACAGGATATCTACATGGGGCATTACATGATGGTAAAAAGTCAGCCAAAAATTGAAGATCGGATCATTTAATGTACGGCGAATAGAGGCGGCTGCACTACAGACTGTGTTGTTGGAGAATTGTTCTTCTATTTCTTCCATACACTCAATGAGAGAGGCCCTATTTTCGTACACAACAGTAATGGTCCTGATATTAAAATTCCAACGGGTTGTAGCGCCGTGGGGGATCCTTCTGTTTACAATCTTGTTTAACACTTCTACTCGTTGGGGTGAATTATTAAAAAAGCCGGGAATGTCTTGTAGATTTCCAAAAAATACACGTACTTGCGAATTTGCAGAAGCAGCTTTAGACATAATTAAATTTAATTGATGGGCATAGCAATGTACATAGTGCGCAAAAGGGTACTTTTTTTTAATCAATGCTTGAACGCCTGCGTGTTGTCCGCTCATCACCGCTGCTCCATCGTAACTCTGTGCAATCAGTTTGTTAGGTGAATTTTGAATTAAAGGATCTATAACACTTAAAATTGTTTTGCTAAGTGTTTCTGCATCACATTTTTCAGGAATGACGTAGTTCCAAAAACGTTCAATTGGCTCACCATCACGAACATATCTAAAAATAACTACCATTTGAGTTTTTGCAGCAACATCCGTTGTTTCGTCCGCCATGATCGCCAAAAACGGAGAATTATTAATTTCCTCAATTATTTGTTCTTGACAGACTTCAAGTATGCACTGTAACAGATCATTCTGTATTTCTTTGGAAGTGCCTTTAAATACCGAACAATTTTTTAGGTGCTCACTTAGAGTTGCATCTAATTCAGCCGAAAAATTAATAAGTCCACGAAATATCCCCGGATTCTCGGAAGTATCGCTCTCATCATGTCCCCGAAGGGCCAATTCAAAAGCTCCACAAAATTTTATACAATTAATAATTTTTGATAAAATATACCGATTCTTTGACACATTTTCATTATGTCTCTGTATATTTACCCAATAAGCAGAATCTAGTTGAGCCATAATATTAGTTGACCCTAGTAACGCAAATTCCATAGAATTATGAAGATGGCTTTTAGAATTCTCATGTCTTTTTATTTTCAAACTCAAGTGCTCTAGATCCGTGACCCCTATTTCAGTCCAAGCTTTATCACCACCAAAAAGTAAACAGGGAAAACAATATAAAGCATTTTTTTTGTTGCATCCACAAATCCATTCGTTTTTTGAATAAATATCGCTACTAAATTTACGTGTATAATTTTTCCCTCTACTTACACCAGTTTTTTCAATAGTGATATTTACTAATGGCCTGCCTCTTGCTTTTAATTCTAACTTTTCTTCGTATGAATATTTAAAGAATCTCTTCACATTAATTAAATTAAAGACCACCTCCATAATACACAGAGTTTATATAAATTGTCAACAATACACAAAAACAGAAGCACGCGCACTCTAATATTTGTTTTTATGTTAAACAAGCCGCACCGTAACAAAAGTCGCGAAAAAATTAAATAAACCGAATCATATGGCCGTTCTCGCTGCACTCAATGCAGCGAATTTGCCTGGTAAAATCAGGCATTAGTTTTAGACAGCCGCGGTGGTAGCGGGGTGGCGCGCGGGTGTTTGTAAGGGCTCTGAGCGCACGTTCGTGTGGACCAGATAAGGAACAAGTGAGCGATCGCGCGAATTAGATTGGTTATTCCACTGGTCGCCTATTGAATATTATTAGTATATCAGTTTTTGCTTACATTTTATGTTGGAATTTCCGAAGCGAATATCTCGGCTTCTACTGATCGGATTTTGATGATTCAGATGTCAAATTGTAGGGTTTGATGTCCTCTACAGGATGATGTATGCAAATTTTTTTATATACAGGGGGAGAATTTTCACAACAATATGTTACGCTTTTATAAACATCAGAAATGTCGGAAAAATTATGTAAAAGAAAACTAGTTATAACTAATACAGGTTCGCCCGCCCAATTTTTTGGGAGCTCTGCAGCACTGCAGCGCTTATGCGCCAGCCGCCACTGCTGTCAAACAAGGTAAATGTTATATCCAACTACCCCAAAAGTAATAATTTTTTAGAATGAAGAGCATTGCATTTCAAATTTTTAATTCCTGCAATGTCCAGTTGCAGTATTTCATTTTTAACACTGTTGGTTAACATCGAAATAAAATAAAGGTTATGTTTACTGACATATTTGAAGATGTCTTCAAAAAGTTTTGAAAATCCGTTGGTAGATAGCGAAGATACTCTCCTCCATTAACATTTTCATCAAAGAAATAAGGTCCAATTATGTAACTACCCACTATTCCTCCCCACAGTTTTAATGACCAACGATTTTGAAAGTTTACAGGTGTGATAAAGTGGGGGATTTTATGTGTTAGAATAACGGAAATTGTGACGATGAACGTATTCACTTGAATAGAAGGTTTCGTTGGTAAACAACAAAAAATTGAGAAAGCCAGGATAGTGTATCTGCTGCCAATTGACAAAAATATAAGCGATTTTGAAAATTTCGTTCATCTACCCCTGTGTATGAATATGCTACGAGTGAATTTCGTATTTCCTAATTATTCTGGATTCTCAAATTTGACTTACATGTAACTGCCGACTAATTTTCGTAGTACTAGTATGGGGGTGTTCAACTACACTCGCAAGTACCATAAATGTCTTATCCTCACCAGTTTTTGCTTTTTCCGCTCTTTCTTTCATATTCAATGCTTTCTGTTCACTCAAACCGTCCACTTTATATTTTCGAAGGTTTCTGGCTTCGGTTGACTTCTAGCAGGGATCGCTGTGCATAATGTCTGGATGCTAGCAAAGAGTTTCTTTCAGATTCACCCAAAATGTCAATCATATCTATTAACTCTTTATAAGAATAACTCTTTTGGATGATAACTAATTGCCATTCTTTTATAAGTTTGACATAAATGTACACCGACTTTCTGTAACAGTTGACTCAGGCAGTCAACCGCATTCCAGCCTTTATTGGACCAATATTTGGGTGCAGAAAACAGCGCTCGTAGTTCTTTAATTGACCGCTAATTGCTCCTATAGTGATTATCTCAGTAATTACAAAAGATAGGTATAGAACATTGTTAACAAAAATGAAAGAGAATAAAAAAAGGAACAAAATGATTCAATAAAATACTGGGCGTTCCATTTAAAAAAAATAAGTTTTTGGTATGTGAAAATTTCAGGAAGTAGGCTTTGAAAAAACAGTTTCTTGAGGTATTGTCGAGTGCAACTTTACCAAATGATGCAGAATTTTCTTGGCTACAAGCACCACCAAAGTCAATGTTTTTACTTTTAAAACAATGTGAAAATGATTTTTTTCTGAACACGTGTTTTGGTCAAATATTTTCAAAAAAAATTAATAACTCAAAAACTATTGGCTCAATTTTGAAAAAGAAAAGACAGTCGAACAGACAATTTAAAGCAGTTCAAGAAAATCCAAAAATATATAGGGTGAGTCATTTAAATTTCGTGCATTTCCGGTGAAACCGGAAGTGCGCCAGAGCTTAAAATGTTTTTACAATATGCGCCACAAGCAACCATGGATCCTCCACTAATTGCTTTTTCTTTTATTTAAAACACAAAAGAGTAATCGAAGAAGCGGCTACTTACTAATGACTCACCCTGTATGTTCTTTTGTCATCTTTTGGCCTTCTGTTATATAGCTTATTGTTTTTATGTATGTTTGCATGTTGGTCCAGTCTTATTCTGTCTGCGTGGTCACCCTATGTTTCTTGTTCTTATCTTTTTTTAATTTTTGATCTCATATATTATTTTGCTCTAATATGCTATTATTTATATATTTGTCTCTCAATGTTATGCCTTTTATTGATCTTAGTACTTCTATTTCTACGTTCTGTATTTTTTGTTTTGGATCCAATGTATATGACCTTGTCTCTATCGCATATGTTAATACTGGTGCCACTGATTTCTTATATATACCAACTTAATTTAAATTTCACAGCCTGCTCTAATTTAGAATTTAAATGATCGCGCGGTACTATTCACTGCTACACAAGATGCAGGTCCCATCTAGGTAAAATTGCTGGATTGCTGTCTCATGGTGAATATGGTGAATTTTATTAGACATCAAACCAACTAGCGGTGTCTATCCGTCATTGTTTTGAACTCTTGTTTCTCGTATGTTCATGCCAATATATGCCTAATTTTATTAAAATTAAATGAACCGTACCCAAACCTTTTCCGCCCGTGAATTTACATACATCCAATAAATCACATCATTAACACAAAGAGCTCACCAATTGAGCTTTAATTTGTTGAAGTTGATGGTACATGTATAAGAGAGCACGAAAACAAACGCCCTTTCATAGAATGAAAGAACAAACGGATCCTTTGAAATTTAACCGTTCGAAAATAACACGTTTATCGGGATGCCAAAAATACGCACGTGCGCCCGAATCGCGCCTTCAATTCTCTTTTTCCCAGTTTTTTAATGGGCCGCACCAGCGCGCAATTTCCGCTGACTCGGGAGGCAATGAACAAGCGAGTTCATTGTGAGTACGAAAGGATAACTTCCGAATTGTCACTCTCTCGATGTCAAAGCCAGGACGACGCTATTTATATTCATTAGGGATGTAGTAATTGTGCTTTCTTGTGTCAGCCATGCGAACAGGAGATACGTCTTATGTTCGGAATTTTAAGCGTTGGAAGAATGTTTTTAATTAGTAATCGTGGCCCAATTTCATCTAGTACTTTCGACATAATAGAAATATAGATATCACTCAATAATGTGATGTACTAATGTGCTACAATTATATCTATTAAATAAATTGGAAAACAATATATTAATTTTTAAGAACAGGGTTGCGTTCAGAAATGATAGATAGGATACTGGAATGGTCAGGTCATACTTTATGACGTCATCCACTTGGTAAACTTGGAGCGCTTTACAATTCTGAACGCCGTAGAGTGAGTCGAGTTAGTTTGTGGCAAAAGTCAAAGGTCAAAGCTAAGCATTGCAGAGTTAGAGGTTATGTATGAAAAATTAAAGTCATCAAAGAAATTGGTAAACTAATTAGAATAATGGATCATAATCGAAAACAATTTTTGGATCATCAAATGAAAATTGTCCAAAAACAAACTGTTCAAACTCCAAGAAACACACATATGAAATAACATGAAATTATAATTATAACCTTAAAAAACACTCAGAACCGCGCTTTAAATACCCCGACCCGAATGCCCATGAATCGCCCGCTATTAACCATCACAAATAGGTGGGTGATATAAGGAACACTCCGAGCGTCGCACCAATCATTTCTGAACGGCAATGACGTCATAATTTTGGGACATCTTTTTGTTTCTGAACGGCAAGTGTGAAATTGGAATGACACTTGGATAACATTCTTTCCTTTTCTGAACGCACCCCAGAATATTACAAGACAAGAAATTTGGCCGTCCAGCTTGAAACATCTCACCCATAAATTTCCAACTACATTAAAATAGGTATGTACTTATTTCGGTTGAAAGTCGAAACACAAGCACGAGGCATGAGATATCACCACCTCTTTGGAAAACGTAATTTATTTATAGATGCATTTTTAATAACTAACAAAATGCTTTAATCTTGTTTAGTTAGTAATATCTTTTTAATTTGTTGATCATCAAATGGCAATTCATTAATCATTTTATTTTGAATATTTGAAAATTATTTCAGTAGAGAAGGATTCTGTAACAACTATTTGCAAGTAATATCCGTCATTATAATCTGTACCATAGGTAATATAAATATAATATAAATAAATAATTATGTTTTTAACAACACGAATCCCAAATAAACCCAGACGAATTTTTATTTAATGAAGTAAAACATTTCAAAAGGGATGTATAAACAATTAACACTGATACTCTATTGGATATTCAAGTAACAATAATTATTATTATTATGGCACAAATCTTCCTTCGACACTAAACAAGAGACTAATTTTTTCGGGTACAGCTCATAGCTGCATAATACGTTTAAACAAAACGGTAAGAATGAATCACTGATGCAAAGAATTATTTTAGAATACGTGTGTGTATGTTTAATTTAGTTTGACGATATTCGGTTTTAATGAATTTTGTTCAGCTAAAATTGCCATTCGTCTTCTGTTTTCTCGATGAAGATCCTTTATTATTATTACTAAATAAATTAATACTAAACGAATCTCAGACGATCTATTTATCAAGAGCTGCTGAGACTTTTCAAAAAAAATTTAAGAAATAACATATACTCTTAAACAAAATCATTTACGAGGTAGGCGCCATAAATTCTCGGCCTGATATACAAAAAAGAAACTTGGAACAATATAAGAATTTTTATTTTTCAATGTAATCTCCGCTAACTTCTATACATTTATTACAACGATTAATTAATAATCCGATACCCTTGTAAAAGTAATCTGAACTTTTTCCGTCAAAATGTACTATAACAGCTGCTTGTAACTCACTGTCGTCCTTAAAACTACGTCCCCTAAGGTATTTTTTTAAATTAGAAAACAAAAAAAATCACAAGGAGCCATATCCTGACTATGCAGTGGATGTTCTAATTCGCGGATGTCTGCTTGTGAAATGGCGGCAGGATGGATGGGAGCATTGTCGTGCAATAATCACACACCTTTTGTCAATTTTCCACGACGTTTTGCACGAATACCGTTTCTTAATGTATATGCAATAAAGACGCATAATATGTGCCGTTCAGACTTGTATTAGCAAAATGCCCTCACAATTCCAGAATATTGTGACCATCACCTTTTTCGTTGATTGAACGACTTTCGCCTTTCTGGGACGAGGTTCAACAGGTCGCCACCATTCCATGGAATCCCTTTTCGATGGAGGATCGTAAAACAGAACCATTGTTTCATCCCCTGTGACAATGGACTCCAAAATCGATTTGGGTCGTTTCCACACCTCTTTAAAAACGACTGCGCACATACGATTCGACGTTCACGTTGGAGAACAGAAAGCAGTCGCGATACCCATCTAGCACTAATTTTATTCATACCCAAATGGTCATGGAGAATTTGGCGAACACTTATCTCGGAAATGTTATCACTGCTAATGACTTTACTTTCAAACGGCGATCTTCTAGCACTTCAATTGGTCGACTCGATCGATCAGCATCTTCCAGGGATTCTTGTCCCAAACGTAAACATTTTGGCCACCGTAAACGTCGTCTAAACGTTGTTTAATGTGATAAGGTGTATGACCCTTCTTTTGTCAAAAATTTAATGACCGCGCGGTACTCAATTTTCGTTACTTCAGACATTTTCGTGCGCTAGTAGTCACGTTGGTTGGCTGGTTACTAAAATCTACTAGGCTTCGAATCGTAATATTTATAGTGTACACCTCGCGTACATGCATGACGTGTATAAGCCTGTCAGGCCGAGAATTTGTGGCGCCACCTCGTAGCAACAAATAAATAATTTAGTCATCTGGTTTGTTCATTGTTTCCGAAAGTTGCAGCCATACGTTGTCCCTGAAATTCAAATCTTTAGAATTTGGATTCATTTCTACGAAGAAACAGGAATGCAGTAGCACAAATTCATTTCACTTTGAATCCTCAATACCCATTCAAAAAAACTTTTCATACAATGTAATGGATACCAGAGCATATTAAGTTTTGTTTCAGTTGTCGCATTGGTATATTTCCTTAAGGGAGCCATTTAATAAATATTTTAATCACATCTGTAGTTGAAGGATGTTTTTCGGAAGAACTGAATCTATAAAAAATTATACTTGTTTTTAATAAACTTCGCTATAGCTCGTTCAGTAAATAAACTAGGGTTGTCAGTAAGGTCGAACATTGTACTTAGTACATAAATATCTTGAAGGTGGCAAATTGTTCAAACAGTAAATGTGTTGTATTCTCGATTCTTCAGTTAACTGTTGCCTGGTTATGCAATTTCCACTAAGGGTTGTTACGGCCAAATGATCTTACCGAAGCAGAAAATTCAGGGACTGGAAAACAAACAAAAATTGTTGTTGTTATGAGATATATACCCTCGACTCTTTGCTTATTAGCTTTTGTACCTCTTTTCAATTTTCACAGTAGGTTCCTATCAAGTAAAGAAACATACCTATAAAAAAAATTTAAAAAAATCAGGGGCCTTGAGGATGAAAAAATTATTTTCGTTGTTATGTTCTGATCTATACACTCTTGACATTTTTGTTATTAGCTTTTTTGCCACGATCCAATTTTCACACTAGACTTCTATCGACTAAAGAAATATATCTTTAGAAAGAAATTAAAAAAAACCAGACGTCTTGGGGATGAAAAAATATTTTTGTTGCTATGAGCAGGGGCTGTATATCTCATTAGTTAGCGCACTAGTTAGCAATAAAATATTTTTTTTATTCGCCAAGACCTATAATTTTTTTACTTTCTGAATTTTTTCTTCAGATATGTTCATTTGGGCGATAGGAACCTACTGTGAAAATTACATCGTAGCACAAAAGTGAATAAGGGAAGAGTCGAGGTGTATATCTCATAGCAACGACAATATTTTATTATCCAGACTCCTGAATTTTTAAAATTTTCTGCTTCCGATGGGATCATTTGGTCATTAGCAACCTTAGTGAAAATTGTTTTTCCAGACAACAGTTAATAATTGAAGAATCTAGTATATACACATTTATTGCTTGAACGATTTGCCGCCTAAAACTCGTTGCTGGCATTCCTTGCTAACTTCACATCAGCATCGGTTCGATGTTATCGGGTACCAATTAAATATTATATGTTATGGGATAATTTTAAAATTTTTCTTATATTTTTGCGGTTGAAATATAACATTATAATTTGAAGTGAACATAAACTTTTTAAGGATTTCAATTTAATACCAAACAATAAGAATCAAGCTGTATATGTTTTATTTGAAGTTAAGTTTTCCTGCATTTTTAACTGCACAAAGAATTCCACACAGATCTAACCTAAAAAACGCCATTAATCTCTGCTGATGTCTGTGATCACGTACACCTAATTATCTATTGCAACATCAACTAACAACACACACCTTTGCAATGAAGTGGAGAGACAAAAAAAGAAGATTCGAACACTCCGAGAGTGCCGTTAACCTCGCGCTAAAATGCGCGCACTGTTTGAAGCGGGCGCTGTAGCCTCTGCAATCGATTCATCTTAATCGTACTGCGTTGTTCTACGCCGTGTGTGAGCACTTTTGTTCCCCTACAGTTTTCGGAACCGGTCCAGAATAATACGAATAATATTTACTACGTGCATGTTCCAAATTTCGTTCTTAAAGTATGTCTATTTGGTCTTCAGATATTTATGTTATTTATTGGCAAGTTACATATGAGTATTTGAACAAAGTGTATTTATTGTTAATCTAAAAAAATCCCTTTGTAATTTTGTCTCCCAACAATATTTCTGTAAGGGATAACAATTTCAAATTTATTTTTCCATAACACAATAAACAAACAGTGCTTTAATAAAGAAACACTTGATTACCTTCAAGACATTGTGATTAACATGATCTAAGTCACCTTTTAAAATTTCACCAATATCTTCATTATCTTAACTGAATCCTTCTTTCTGACCAGAGGCAGACCGTGGTTTTCGTAAAAATAATTCGGGGTGCTTCTACAAAAGTATGACCAATCAACTGTATTGTGATCATTTGAAAATGGTCGTTGAAAGTTATTGCAAATTGCATGTTATGTAGCTTTTTTAAAATTTCGAACGCATAGAAACCCTTTTCTTTTTGTTTACAGTTTGTTCGCATTGTTTGATGAAAAGTTGACGTTTCCATCCTAATATGCTTTCGGTCGCTGCTCGCTGATCTTTATTATTTGAAATTATGGAATTTTCAGTCATGGAAAGCTCTTTTACATGAGATTACGTCTTGAGTACAATGTTCTAACTTAGTGTGTATGTTATGCAAGCCATAGCTACAATTGAAAATGGTTCGGTGTAAGTTTTTAAGTTTTAGCACTGATTGTGTTCATTCCTGCTATGCCATTGTCGCGTTTTGAATTGCTTTCCCTCCAATTTATAAGGATATCTGAGAGATTTATTTCTTGTTTGATAAAATCCATGGGGACTGCCCTTGGCTTCTGGAATAATTGAGATTTTCTTTGTCTCTGGTGGGGGCACGCCTTTCTAGTAGTTTGTATTTGCCTTTCCCCAGAACCGATATCATCATAACTTGGCCACCATTATGCATCATGACAAATTGCTTGAATGTGGTGCTTAAGAAAAGTGAAATAAATCTTTATAAAATAGTAAAATTGTACGATATTGTTTGTAACTATTTCAACTGATTTGTCTTTTATTTCATATGATTTTAATTCTGTATTTTGAATGGCAAAATTTTTGAAAATGCTATTGTCATCACTAAGCTTCGGATTAATATGCATTTGCACAACTGCATTTTCTAATGCATAATTAAGTCATTTTTGAGTTGAAGTGCATATTTTAGTCATTTTAAGTTTTATCTGCATATTTCCCAGTTAATTTTTTTTTTAAACATAATGTAATGGTTTTTATGGGTCCAAAAAATAATAAATAATTCACTCACTATTTATTTTTAACAGTCTATAATTAAAACACCAAATAAAAATATAATTGGAAATGAAATTAAAGAACACTCTTCAAACAAACGAACTATATATAAACTAAATTCAATAAAACTATAATTATTGAATCACAATAACACAAAATACTATGTAGGTACAAATTTATCAAAGAATATTTATGTGACAGATTTATGTAAGAGTAGTTACTTGGTACACACGTATTTACATAACCGATTCTGAAAGAATGCTCTTTCTGTGCTGTTGCCTTTTTATAGAAGTCCTATTATTCTCGAATTGCATTACATAAACAAATCTAATGGAACTGTCACCGTCCTTGGAAAATATATTTGGTAAATCGTTGATTGACGGAATACATAAAGATGCGCCACTACATAGCACTGAGCGTAGCCAAAACTGGATCCGAGATCTATAGCGACTGCATCAGTCGTTTGGGTCCGAGATTCGAAACAGCCCGAGACAGCGATGATGTTTCCCGGCAAGGGGTTTGCGGGACGACTTAACGGAAAGACACGCAATTTTACTATAGCGTTGCGCATCTTTATATATTCCTTCAATCAACGGGTAAATTCCAAACAGCTTTTATGACCGATTATCAGGTACCCAACACGCAAGGAGTGGAATATTCCACAACTTTGTTGTTTGATATTGAGAAGCGAACATCCCAGTGTTAAAAATTCCGAAAGAATAACGATCAGTTAGCGCAATTTTAAACCAATTTGTTAAAGACTTCAGCGATTTTACAACTGATGGAAGTGTGCTGTTTTGTAAATACTGTGAAGTGAGTGTAACAGCAACAAAAAAGTGCCAAGTGACGCAACATTTACAAACCATTAAGCGCAAAAAAAAAAAAAAAGAAGAACCGAAGTTTAGAAAGTAAACAGCAGATGTTAGTACCAGCTATATTAAAACCTGGTCCCAGTCGATCACCATTTAACGAGGAATTGTGTGAAGCTCTAATTTCTGCGGAAGTAAAAAATGAAGCATTTAAAACCTTTTTGGAAAAACATACCCAGCAAAATATTCCAGACGAATCTACAATGCGAAAAAACTGTGTTCTGCCATTATATAACGCCACAATACAAAAGCTGCGAGAAAAAGCTAAAGATAAAAATATTTGGGTATCTTTAGATGAAACAACGGATGTAGAATAAAGAAGCATAGCAAATTTTGTTTTTGGTATTTCGGGAGTTGAAGAAGAAATAAATAAATCGTATCTGTTAACAATAAAAGTGTTGGAAAAAGTGAACCATACCACAATGGCCACATTTTTCAATGATGCGCTAAATTTTTTGTGGTCAACAGGCATTTGCTACGAAGAAGTGCTCGTTGTGTATACGGATGCTGTTCCATATATGTGTAAAGCAATGAGTGGTTTGAAAGTACTTTATTCAAAAATGACTCACGTTACATGTGTGGCGCATGGCTTACATCGAGTGGCCGAATTAGTGTGTTCCGTTTATACAAATATAAATTTGTTAATATCATCGACCAAGAAAGTGTTTTTAAATGCACCTTCTCGCGTTGCCAAGTTCAAAGAAACTGCTGGTGGTGGGATTCCACTTCCGCCGTCCCCTATTCTTACAAGATGGGGCACCTGGATTGAAGCTGCAAGCTATTACGCTCAACATTTTGAGCTTATTGCCCGTGTTGTGAACGATTTCTATCCTGAAGAAGCGAAAAGCATATAGGAGGCTCAAAACGCTTTAACACATAGAGGATTGCGCGAAGATTTGATTTTCATTATATTAAATTTTACTTGTATTTCCGAGGCTATTTTGAATTGGAAACCAAGGGACTTAGAAGACCTTTAGAAAACAGCATACAAATTGTTGAAAATGTTTTTGATAGGTGAAGTAAATTAAAAAATTGTAGTTTTCCAAAAAGAAGTTGTCAGTTTTAGATAAAAATACTGGATATCAAATTTTGAAAAATATTTCTAAGGGTTTACAAATTGAGGAAACTGCTGTTGCTCCCAGTAATTTGAAGCTCACTGACATAGTGGATTTATCATTCGCTCCTATTGTATCATGTGACGTGGAGCGATGTTTTTCAGAATTTAAAAGTATTTTAGGTGATAATAGGCGTAAATTTATATTTGACAAATTATTACATCATGTCATAGTGAAGTGTAATAGTAAAAATCTGTAAATTTATTGTAAATAGACAATTATAATCTTTAAAAACGATTTTTTAATGCATATTTAAATGCATATTTTTAATATTTTAGATGCATATTTGCATGCATATTTTGTATTTTTTTAATGCATATTTATCCGATGCCTAGTCATCACTCATCTTGGCCATTGGTTGTTTATGGATGTAAATATTTTATTTAAATGACATGCCCTTAGAACTTTATTACTGGTGAAACTTTTTCTCTTTGCAAATTTTTCGATGAATACAATCTATTACGCCAATTGGTCTTCTATATTATACCAGAATTAATATTGATTAGAACTGCGGTGACTATTTGACATACTGTGCTTTGGTGGACTGCAATTTATTTAGCTACCGCGCTTTGATAGCAATGATCCGAAACACGACGCAAAATATAATCATTTTAGCTTTAGTAGTTAAAGGGTCACCACGAGTTTCTTTATACTGATCCTTCGGAATATGCGCCTAGCTTGACGCAGTTCCACTCTGGAAACCGATAACGACCAAACCATTAAAGATATCAATACCAAACTTTGTGTTTGCGCGTGTAATCTTCCTCTTGAGATCTGGTTAGATTTTCAGACAAATCGGTAGACCAGAAGTAGTAGTTTCCATGAGTGAAAAATCAAATTATAAATATATTGCGTCAACTACTTAAGATTCGACAATTTTCTAAAGAATACAATTACAAGTAGGTACTCAAAATGGATTTAAAATTTTGTTTGTTCAGTTTTGTAACAGTTTTTTGGCCAATATCTCTCAAATCATTCTTTCTAGACAAATATATTATGAGTATAAAAGTATTTCAAGCTTGATTTGTATCATTATTTTATGAAAAAAATCAAAATTCTGACTGGAAGTAGCACTTTTACTGTTATCGAATAGAATGTTTTTTATTCTCGCAAATTATGATACAGTATTATTATAAGAGCAATAAGTATTTAGAGCTGGATTTGGAACAGTTTTTATACAAAACCAATTCAAAATTGGGACCACTCTTCGGTTTTGGTAAATAGCTTGCAAATGATACAATCTGCACAGATTTATTAAGAGGACAATAAATATTTATAAAACTTAATTTAGAACAACTGCTGTATAATAAATTTGGACCGCAGATACCTATAAGAGAGTCATATGCTGACCACACCTTTTTATTTATTATGTCGAATAGCACACAATTATGGTCGCGCTGCAATAATTCAAACGCATAACCTCAAATCAATTACCATCAGAGATTTTGTAAATCTACTGTTTAATCTAAAAATATAAAATGTAGAAACTGAAAATTACACTAAAAGTAATTGTTTTTCTGATACGAAAATCAAATATTACAACAAGAGAGTATAGGCACTGTTTCTAATTCAGCACTAGTAGCAGTACAAGACCGAAATCTCTAGGCGATAAAATTTACCGCCAGAACGAAATTTGCACATGACTGGTATTGCACGACCTTTAACTAACAAAGACATCCCATGCAATATCCGTAAGCAATTTTAATAAATTGAACATCAAGAGGATAAAAGCAATATTTCGCCAAGTCTCCGTTTTAAACGTGCAGCCTTCAGTTAAAGTTAATTGGCCATAGGCTGGGAAAATTCTTTTCTAAGTGGAGGATGAACCTTCGAGAATGAATTGCCAATTGGCTCTTTCTAATGCGAATAAAATTTAATAAAGCCGTATTTCAGATATCCAATTAGACTAAACGGCAACGGCACATCTACATAAAAGGCAGACGAGTAAGAATTCTGCTTCCATTCATCGGCGAACGTTTCATAAATTCCATTCGCGTTTTCGCGAAAGCGCATACTGCTCGAAGCGCTTTGTAATCGACGCGACGTTACGAAATTGTTTTAGGTTAGACATCGATAATTCAAAAAGAATTCGAACGGCCACAGTCTTCGAGAGACACATTCAATAATGGAATGGAGAGAATGTAGTTTTAAATAATAATACTAAATTCGATAGTGAAATATAACTTATATTCTAGTGAAAAAAATAATTAAAAAACAAATTTTGAACAGGATTCTTTTCAGGTCATTTCTCATATTTTAGTTATCTATAAAACATTTTTAGCGCGTTGAAAATTCAAAATTGAGTTATTAATAAATTATATATACAGGGTGAGTCATTAGTAGCCGCTTCTTCGATTGCTCTTTTGTGTTTTAAACAAAAGAAAAAACAGTTAGTGGAAGATCCATAGTTGCTTGTGGCGCATATTGTAAAAATACTTTAAACTCGGTTTCACCGGAAATGCACGGAACTTAATTTTTTTAAATGCCTCACCCTATATATTTTTATATTTTCTGGTACTGCTTTAAATTGTCTATTCAACTGTTTTATCTTTTTCAGAATTGAGCCAATAGTTTTTGAGTTATTAATTTTTTTTGAAAATATTTGACCAAAACACTTGTTCAGAAAAAAAGTATTTTCACATTGTTTTTAAAAGCAAAAACATTAACTGTGGTGGTGCTTATAGCCAAGAAAATTCTGCATTATTTGGTAAAATTGCAGGCGACAATACCTCAAAAAACTTTGTTTTTTCAGAGCCTACTTCCTGAAATTTTCACATTCCAAAAACTTATTTTTTTTAAATGGAACACCCAGTATTTTATTGGGGCATTTTGTTCCAGTTTTTATTCTCTTTAATTTTTGTTAACAATGTCCTATAGGTATAGGATAATTGTAATTTCTGAGATAATTACTATAGGAGCAATTAGCGGTCAATTAAAGAACTACGAGCGCTGTTGTTTTATGCACCAAAATATTCGTTCAATCAATGGAAGGCAGGAATGGCGCCCGGCTTCCTTAGTCAACTGTCAAACAAAGTAAATGTTAAATCCAAGTATCCCAAAAGTAATAATTTTACAGAATGAAGAGCATCGCATTTCAATTTTTTAATTCCGGCAATGTGCAGTAGCAGTATTTCTTTTTTGACACTGTTGGTTAACATCAAAATAAAATAAAGGTTATGTTTACTGACATATTTGAAGATGTCTTCAAAAAATTTTGAAAATCCGTCCGTAGATAGCGAAGATACTCTCCTCCATTAAGATTTTTATCAAAGAAATAAGGTCCAATTATGTAACTAGCCACTATTCCTCATATCATATTCGCTGGAACTTGTGGGATTACTGGATCAGGATATAAGCTTGTCAAAGTTGGCCCGATATTATTTTAAAGTAGTGCTAAATAATTTTCACCATTCAAATTGCCATCAATGAAAAAGGGACCTATGATATGATCTCCAACAATTCCTACCCAAACATTAACCTTTACAGGGCATTGCTTATGCTCTTCTCTCATCCAGTGAGTATTTTCACTGGACTAATAGCGGCAATTTTGACGATTAGCATGACCGTGAAGTGTACAGGTGCCCTTCTCAGAAAACAAAACATGTTCTAATTGGATCACATTGTTATCTAACATTGCCATCATTTGTTCACAAAAATACGTTCTCCTATCAAAATCGTCTTCCATGAGCTCCTAAGTTGGTATCATATTGTAGGGATGCATTTTCTTTTCTTTTAATGTTCGAATAATCGATGAATGGCTAGCATCGAACATTATGGCTGCTTGTCGACCAGAAGTATGTGGGCTTGGACCTGGACCCTTGGGATGTAGGCGGCAAATTTGGAAATTTTTCATGAAATAAGCGAGCAACTTCTATTTGTGTCCATGTGTAATCTCCATAACGAATCTGTAGAATTGTTATTTTGTGCATTTCTGTTAAATGAACCATTTTTCTGATATGCAGTTAACGAAATTCAAACGACTGTAACACTGAGAACTAAACTGTCATGCAGGCAGACAACAATTTGCTAAGGCCAGGCGTTTTAAACAAAAGTAAACAAAAAAGTTTACAGTTTTTGTTTATTTCATATCGGGAAAAAGGAATGTTTTTTTTTTTACATTATCTAGAAATAAACACACTACTTATTAGTTTTTGAGTGTGTTGTTGCAAATTTCTGTAATCAAATAATTGTCTTTCTTCAATGTTAATTTTTGCAATAAATCTGAAAACAAAATTTCCGAAACAGTTAAAGATAGGTATACGAAAATATACATAAAATATATCTAGAATGTTCTGAGGAATCCAAAAATTGAATAATATACAGGATGTTGCATTTAAAATAAAAAAGTTGGTAGTGACCACCATGACACACCATGTATAAAAAAGTTTCTGTTGAAAAAAATGTACAACTAAAAATACCAATCGACCGAGCGTTTCTTCGAACACGCCCCCATTTAGTTATTATCGAATTTATTCCATTTGGCTGATTACACAGTGTATAGAATTTCTAGGAAATGTATGTAATGCCTAAAATCTACAGGAAATATGTGAAATACATTTTATTATACACATTTCATAGTTATTCGATACGTCATGTCCTAAACAGCAATCGGAAATATGTTGCATTCGGGATGTCGTGTCGTGGGGGAGGAGTTGCCATTGCGTCATCGCCTCATGTGATCGCGGGTCGGTTACTGTCGCTTAAACATTCATTGTGTATGCGTTATTTGCGCTGTTGCTGAAGATACTAATCTTGAAGGATATGGGTTCAAAATTTTGTGCCCATTGTGCTCAAAAAATTTAGCAGCACTAAAAAATCGTCACACTGCTAAGGAAAACCTACAACAACAGGCAGAAAAAATGTTAAAAGCGAGTGACAAGAATTTTCCTCCAGTGTCTATTGGCACTTCTGTATGGGTTTTCAAACCAGAGGTTGATAGAGGATGTGGTGATACAGGAAATGTTATAGGCGTGGTCTTGGATAAAACTGACGACTAGCTTTATCAAATTGGTACAAAGAATGGAATCATAAAACAACTGTATTCTAGATCTCAGTTACAGAAATATCATTATGCTCATTTGCGAGTCTACAATCATCTGGAATCAGACAAGGATTCAGAAAGTGCCTTTGCAAGAAGGGTTGTAGTTCAGTAAAATGTTTGTGCTTCAAAAATAAAATGTGCAAAAATAAATAAGCTTTTTATAATGTGACCTGATTATTCTGATTAATGACATTGACTAATTCTACGGTCATTGTATACATCTCCTACCGTTCATACATTTCTGGTAACATATATAACAAAAAAAATAAATAATCAACTACTCAAATTCAGGATGAAATAATTACTATAATTTACATGAAGGGAGACCACTTAACATATACAATCTTCCCACCTCCGGTGTTGGGGGTCGCTTCTGCGCGGAAATGTCCATTATCTCACTTTATTAAAATCGGCGACTACTGCGGCAACAGGGAATCCTTTGATGTTAAATCAAGAAGAAGAGAGAATAGGATAAGGTAATTTGGCAAGTCAGTTAAACAGCAACAAACAAATGATAAAATTAAAAGTGATTGTTAGTAATCAAAATTCACATCAATTATTTAGAAACACAAAAGATTGGGCTCAAATTCTTTTATTGAAACTGGAAGCAAGGCATACAAAAATTGGAACTCCCGATGAAACTTTTCCTGCAACTTAGCTATAGGTGTATCACATTCACCATCAAGGTCTATTGAAAGGAAACTGCTACTCGTGGATGAGAATTTAATCTGTGAAAATACACTTGAACAGACATTAATGAATAAGAAAAATCAATTAAGCACTTGAAGTTATATAAATTCGATTTCACCAAAGATAAATATGAAATCTGCGTGCTTTTGTCATGTCTAATATGCTATATGAAGTTTTAGAACGTGATACGTACACCACCTACTACACACAACACATCTTGTTATTATAACTTATCTAATTAAATGATTTTATCTGTATAATGGTGGTAGTACCTACATCAATACATGGTTTATGTTATGTAAAACGTGAACAACATATTACTAGCCTATAAATATCTGTTACCCACTTCCTTTATTTGTAAGTGTAATTGGTTTTACTTTCGTTTAGCTTTATCGGCACTCCACTCTTATGTAAATTAAGAGTTTTTTATGTTATTTTCAAAACATGTTGCCAAATGGAACATGATAATAAATTTTATATCTGAATACATTCGTTATAAAGCAATCTGTCCTTATTTCTTCGTTAAATTTATGCTTTCATTGTTACCTGAAAGTGTAGAAATAATTCATATTTTTTTTTTATTTAATAATATAAATTGTATATATGTACCTTTATAATGTACCCGGAAACATTTAATAGTAAATTATTTAGTATATTTTTCTCGTGATATTATATATCTTGAAAACAGGTGTTTTTTAGAATATATTATATATACAGGGTGTTATAAATTAAGTCTGCACTATTGTTAACTTTGTTATTAATGAAGCTACAGTATCGGCTAAATTAGCAAAGTAGTAGTATTTTTATCGTGAACAATGATGACAGAACCGAAAAGACAGTTGAACTACTAATTTTCGCGCTATTTTCAAAAGTTACTTTTTTTAAGTGGAACGCCCAGTATATTTTTGCATATATTGAAAGAAGGCAATATTTTAAAAAAAGAAGGCTTACATACATTATTGACGAAAAATGAAAGTTTTATCCACTATGTCGTACAGCAATTGATATCAATAAAATCAAGATGGCTATGATAAAAAAAAACAGCAAATATTAAACAAGCATTGTGTATTATGTATATTTATTATAATACTAGTTCGAAAACATCACCGTTTTGTCCAATACAATACACCCAATACAAAAACAGCAAATATTAAACAAGCGTTGTGCATATGTTTATTATAATAGATGTTCGAAGACATTTAGGAATATTTTTGGATAACCTGGACTACTCGGCAACATATACATTTTCAACAAGATGGAGCACCATGAGCTCATAATCATCGCGAAGTACAAATTTTTTTGAGCGAAATGTTTTGGAATAAGTGGATAGGTACGCATGGACCAATTCAGGGGCCACCACGGTCCCCGGATCTAAACCCTATAGACTTTTATTTTTGGGGATATTTAAAAAATGAAATTTACAATGGGAGATATGAAAATGTTGTAGAGCTGCAAAATAAAATAATTACTATTGATAATAACATAGACGCAAGATCGATTTTAAAAGTATCTCGCAATGTACATAAACGAATTCGGAAATGTATTGGACAAAACGGTGATGTCTTCGCACATCTATTATATATAATAAATATACATAATACACAATGCTTGTTTAATATTTGCTGTTTTTTTTATTATAGCCATCTTGATTTTATTGATATGAATTGCTGTACAAAATAGTAGATAATTGCCGCAACTTTCATTTTTTGTCAATAATACTTTTGTAAATAGCGCGAAAATTAGAAGTTCAACTGTCTCTTCGGTTCTGCCAACATTGTTCACGATAAAAATACTACTACTTTGCTAATTTAACCGATCCTGTAGCTTCATTAACAACAAAGTTAGCAATAGTGCCGGCTAAATTTATAAGCTAAGTGTCCTATATATATTATACAGGGTCGGGCAAAAAGAGCGGAACACCGAATTTATGGCTTAACTAGCACTTTTTCGAAAATTTAACCTAAATTAAAGTTTTTGTATACTTTATGTATTATTTATTGGTGTTTGCAGATTTTCCGTTTTTGTCATATTTTTGGAGATATGATGTCACCGGATAGTATTTTAAATGAATCACCCTGTATTTATATTTTTTTTTGAGTAGATATTTTTTTCCTGAATTCACTAATACCAGGTTTAGTGGGTCTCTGACTTATGGTTTCATAAGAAAAAAATAAAATGTAATGACACCTAAATATTTATTTAATAAAAAACGAACGACAATAACTAAAGATTCTAAAAAAAGTTAATGCTGCATTAAAAGTTCATGTCACCTTTAAGCGAGAAATGAATTTCATAATCATTTGTTAAAGTTAATGGACGTTAATGAATAGAATCTTTAGTTATTGTCGTTCGTTTTTTATTAAATAAATATTTAGGTGCCATTACATTTTATTTTTTTCTTATGAAACCATAAGTCAGAGACCCACTAAACCTGGTATTAGTGAATTCAGGAAAAAAATATCCACTCAAAAAAAAATATAAATACCGGGTGATTCATTTAAAATACTATCCGGTGACATCATATCTCCAAAAATGTGACAAAAACGGAAAATCTGCAAACACCAATAAACAATACATAAAGTATACAAAAACTTTAATTTAGGTTAAATTTTCGAAAAAGTGCTAGTTAAGCCATAAATTCGGTGTTCCGCTCTTTTTGCCCGACCCTGTATATAGGACACTATGAGTGTTAATTTAAGTAAATACGTAGTATTACAAATTAATTAAATATCACAGAAGGTAAAAATCATTTACATAGGAATGCAAAAACGACTGTGTGAAGTTAGCTAGCCGCCCTTATATTAAAAATCGAAAATCTGACGGTTGTTCTAGGTTTGTTCGATATTTAAGAAAAATCGAAATTGGTTCTGATAAATGGAAAAAACAAAATTTTGGCAGCCCCCCTTTTTGTGAAAATCGTAATGGTGGATCCAGGTTTCATCGACGGCAATGAAACGGCATAAAATATTTGCCATAACCTTTATAATACTAGCTCCGCAATCACAAGCTGGACTCGCAATCACATTCCACTTGAATAACATACTATTGCACCTTCCATGACCCGCCCTAAGACGATTCAACTTACACAAAATTTTTCTTGGTTGTGTAAAGCCATTCACTTAATCAGAGGATCATCTATTAATTGTTTATTAAACACCTCGCATTCTAACCAAATAGATTTCCAGAGGTCATTAATCGAAAATTGTTGATTTAGGAAATCTTCCTTCCAAATTGAACTACGTGATTTCAATGTATAAGGTGGTAAGTTCTGAAGATCTTGAGTTATTAAATATAAATCAAGAAAATTTTGATATTTATCCCAACAACGTTGTAATGCCGAGTTTTCACTGATGAGGATAAATGTTAGCCAGGACGTTTTAGTGAACATGTAGGAATCGCTTGATGATGTACTGTGCCTTCAAATACTTTCCTCATTAGAGTAGGCTGTTTTTCAAGTTCTTTAAGTAATCAATGTTGGTGTACATGCTAAGCTTTTGAAAACTTTACTTAAATTCAAATTATAGACGCCTATTATTATTTAGATGACATAACCAAACTATCAAAATTATGCACTGTCACCAACCATTAAAAAAAGCATGTCCGTCTCTAATGAGGAAAGTATTTGAAGGCACGGTAGTCTTGAATTGCACCAAATCAAAACACCTATGTAATCACTAAATTAAGAAAGGAATATTACATAGCTGATTACAGTATAAAATTGTATTAAGTGGGTACGATTATGATATTTTTGTATATACCAGGAAAAGCACACTTCACATGGAACAAAGCTTATATTTTCATATACACGGTGGCCAGAAAAATGCGGACAAACGCCACGCAGGCCAAATCTTTGTTTAATTCTGAGTTGACAATCTTAATTGAAAAAAGTAGTACAGTGCTTTTTTTTTTTTGTAAACCATTGGTATTAATCGATTAGTTACATCAATGCATTTGAGATAATTCCATTTCTAAATTTCACCACAATGATTTTACATAGATAAATTTGACGAATTTTGCTAAATTTTAGCCGTACAACTTAATGTTTGATGGTCTCGTATGCCGTAAGGAAGGACCGTATAACTTTTTTGGATTAAGATTATCGCCTCAGAATTGAACAAAGAATCGTTCTACCTGGCGTTTGTCCGCATTTTTCTGGCCACCGTGTATTATCTATCCATTTATGTACTAATGTTATTTTTATGTGATGCCCAGTTGTTTTTAAATTGTTTAAAATGAATTGTATGCACTTTTTAACGTGCTTAAACTACTGGCATATGATATAATTTCTATATTTACTATTTTTTATCTATTTAAAGCAGCGGTTTATGTATTATCCCAAACTTTTTTTTCGATTCGACACTTATTACGATTTTAATTTATGTTTTAGATACGAAACCCAGTATTTAATCAAGATAATTATATGTTTTTAATGCTTGCAATTCCACCTAATCTCCGCACCGAGATTTATTCTGTATTCCAAACGCTCATTTCGATGTGAATGTGTTCGCTATCGTTTCTTTTTGATAAATCGCGTAACTTTTATATACATTTTTATTGAATTTAATTAATTCGTGTGTAAATATTTAACGAACGCTCTTTCTCACACGATCCTATTTGTTTATGATAAGTTTCGTGGTGCTTATCAATTTTGCAAGGCATTCCTTGATCAGTGAGGCATCGTACTTCTTGCGTTCAATTACATTAGTGTACAGACATATAATAGTGTTACTTACGCTTTCTACTGAAGTGGATTTGTTAAACGGAATTATCTTCTTAAAGTGCTTAGATCTTGCTAGCATTTTTCCAAAGGAATGTTTAATATTTATATAAATAGAGTAAGTAATATTTTTGTAACCTAACATTTAGTGTTCCTGCTTACGTTTCTTCAAAATACAGTTTGTTTCGAGTGTTAGATATAATCTCTAGTAGCTTTTTTATGGTTTTTATTACTCTCTTTAAATAAGATCAGAAATGTAAATTTCTATGTACCGGGTGTTAAAAAAAGAATGTAAAGTATTTATGGATGTAGTAGTATGAACCAAAATAAACAAAAAAGTCTTAATAAACATGTGTCCGCAAAATAATGGTTTCGGAAATAAGGACGTTTTCTTACCAGTTTACGGATGAAGCCGGATTCACACGAAGATCCCTTATGCTGTAATGGATTCTGGACATCAGATACGTTTTTCTCTTAAACATTTGGATAGCTATTCTTGGCGATATGTTTCTAGGTCCTGTTATTTATTTTACCAAACAGATTAATAAGCGCTGCCTACCTACACCTTTTTCAGAACACAATGTGTGATGTTTTGGACGACATTTCTTTGTAGCAAAGGCAACAAATGTGGTTCCAGCATGATGGTGCTTCTGCCCATTTTTTGATTACCGTTAGAGAGCATTTACATCAAACTCTTCCAAGTGGATGGATAGGAAGGGGCGGACCTGTTTTATGGCCTGAAAGATCGCCAGATGTAAGTCCTTTAGACTTTTTCCCTGGGAATAATAAAACATTGGTCTATATGGTACTCCGGTAAATAACCTTAATTCGTAGCTTCAGGTCAGCTACGAATTAATCAAAAATGCCAACAAATCCGAGCCAATGAGGGAGTTTTAGAAAGAGTTCGAATATCCTTCAGACTAAGATGTCGTGCCTGCTTGGAAATGTTATTGTTTTATGTTTTTGCTAGACGCTTCCTTTGTTTATTTGTACATAGTAAATAATAAATGTTTCAAAAAGAATAGACTTTCTTATCTCCGAAACCGTTACACATGCTTATTAAGATTTTTTTGTTTATTTTGATTAATACATCCATAAATATTTTCCACTCTTTTTTAACACCTGGTATATAATAATGACAAAAATAGATAGATTAATAGCTGGCATTGCATAGAAAATACATTTCGCATGATTTCTATTGACCGTTAAGTTCTCTTTACTTGATGTAAATCCATTTTTAACGTGAAATAAATCAAAAATGTTTTAGATTTGCACTATATTAAATTACACAACGACAGCTGTTTCACTGGACTGTAGTTTCTTCAGGGTGACATATAACTATGAATATAATTACACATACAATTAACATCTCTTATATATAGTGTGCGGTTATTAGGAATTCTTGAAGTTTTACCATTTCTAGTCTAACGGTATCGCGTCTGTACAAATATTGACGGTAAATAAAATTGTATTACCAACAGATGATAGTTGTGACATTAGGCAAAACCTGTGTTACTGTCCAAAATAGACTTAACATTGGTGATGAGATAAGGTCCACTTTATCGTTTAATAAATTGTCTGAGTGTTTATTAATTCCTAATGAATCTAGTAAATCTGGTTTGATGCTTTTATTTTCAACGTGAATAATAACAAAATGTTCATTAAAAATGAGATTATCATCAATCAAATGATTTTCGTAAGTTGAATCTTTTTTTTTGCTTGATGTATGAGGAATGATGACCAGCGATTCGTTTTTTAAACGTTCTTAATGTTTGGCCTATGTAACATTAAGGGAAAGTAACTATCTCTAAATAACAAGTTAGCAGCAATATTATTAAACACTTAAATTGATCCCCCTACTGTCAACAATGATATTCAAATAGTTAAAAACGTAACAAAAAAGCAAGAGATAATAATATAATTTTCCCACCGGCAGACAAGAGAAAAACTGTGATAGCATTAAATAAAAAAGAATATATATCAAAACCTAATAATTTTGTATATCCAGAGAATATATTGTAAGACCCGAAACAAACTTTTCAAAAATAAATCATCAAGATTATCAATAAATAATTCACCCAGCCCGGTTAATATCACTAATTTTTTTTGAAAGACTGAAATTAAAAGTAATGAATCCATAACCATCGAAACTAAGTATATTCTTTAATTAAATTGTATAAAGATAATAATTACCCGATTAGTTTCAAAATGCTTGATAGATATTATTACTAAGCATACGAAATTCGAACCTAAATATAGTGCCAAAAAATAAGATTAAAGATCTTAAGTTACCCGATAACACTAAATTAATTTCATTTGATGTAATAAACCTTTTAGCTAGTGTCCCCCCTAATGACAGTTAAATTAATTAAAAGGATGCTAGAATGTAACAAAACTGACATTCTAATAAAAGATGAGATCTTACAATTATTGTCTGTTTGTTTACAACATAATTACTGCACATTTGACAATAAATTTTATAATTGCAACAGTGGTCGAGTCAGTATTTACACTTTTCTATGCTCTCCATATCCCTAGCCTTATTATGCTCTTTTATTTTCTTTACTATGAATTCTTTGATTACATTATTCAGTTCTTGATTAGTCGTTTTTCTTCCGCTTCTTTTGTCCCAGTATTAATCTTTTATTTTTTTAGTTTTGTATTCTTAGTTGCTGTTTCTTTCTCGTTGTAACGATTTCTGCTGTAAAAATAACATGTATTTTTAATATGACATAAAATAGTTTGTGGGAAAGTTCTTTGGTAGGTTAGCATAAATTTAATTTAGTTGACCTGGTTAGCATTGACTCTATCTTTTCCACGCGACCCAAAAATGCTTTGTCGCTAATTATTTTATAAGAACATCTTGATGTATAAAACATCTCAGAGTAAAAGCACCTTTTCTGTAATAAGCGAAAAGCAAAATATTACAAAACACTTTACATAAAGCATACCCCAAAAAATGTGTTAGCGTAATTTATACCTAAAATCGACACTATTAATCTTATACAGTAAATAAAATTGAACAAAGGGAAGAAAGACACTAACATTATTTATTAAATATAAAATGTGAAATAATTCAAAAGTTATGGGACCGGCCTATTTAAAATCAAATCAACGATATTAATTAATTGAACAGATGAAAGTGATAAACTACAGGTAGCTAATTTAGTAGCCTATAAATTTTAAAAATAAAGTACTTATAAAGGGCCATCTAGTTTGGCTTTCAGGTAGCAAAAACTCTATATGCAACAGTTTAATTTAAGTTACACCTTTCTGATTGGGCCTCAAATTGTTTATGGACAAAAACATCGTTTGTCCTAAATTAAGTTTATGATTTCTATTGAATTTTAAATGTTCAATGCCTGTCACTAACTGTCTTTCTAAAAATGTAACTTTAAATTTCCATGAATGCGGGTCACAATTATCCTAGGTTAAAATTTACAATCTAAACAAATCCGATACTTCTTTTTATCGCGTGTAAAATATATAGAGTTAAAGAAGAGACTATTTCAAAGTAATTTTTATAAAAGTTGTGTACATAGATTGACCATTTTTGGTATTAGGTATGATATTTGAAATGTATTCTAACGATTCATTATAGCGTAACACATAAAATACTTGTATTTTTAGATTTATAGACAATATATCTTTGTGGTTACAACAAACAGTGACTGTTTTTCTTCATTATTCTATTGAAAATCTTTATGAACTTGCAAATATAACTATATCAATAGTACAAAGCAATATAGTTTAAGGAAAGAAACAATATTTAAATTGTATCTAGCATAGAAAGTTATTTTAATAAAGGTTTTGCATATACAAGTTCAGTAAAATTCTTTGATAATTATAATTTCATGTTTTTTTGAAGAATCTAAATGTGAAAAGATTAAATTACTTACTAGGTAGGTATAAATAAAATCTTTCAGAAAAAACAGCCACAATTTGTTGTAATCACAATGTGATATTGTCTATAAATCTGAAAATATAAGCATTTTCTGTGTTAAACTATAGCAGATCATTAGAACACATTTCACACATCATACCTATCACTAAAAAGTCAATCTATGTAGGCACTCTTACTTTCAGACCATATAATTTAGAAGGGAGGAAAAAGACTGTGGGGTTTGTTTGAATTATGAAC
This sequence comes from Amphimallon solstitiale, assembly GCA_963170755.1. Lineage (NCBI taxonomy): Eukaryota > Metazoa > Arthropoda > Insecta > Coleoptera > Scarabaeidae > Amphimallon > Amphimallon solstitiale. Next base: position 67,810,949 of record OY720680.1, read on the forward strand.
CTTCACCACTCTCAATAATGTTGTCAGAGCATTGTCGCGCATTGGTTTGATCCCGGATTTTTCTAAACACCTGTTATATATGTTTAGAATTCGGAATATGTAACATGACAAACATGGAACTCTTGTAGGCTGTTCCGTTTTCTTGCAGATGTTTACACTAAATGAGGGAAGATGTATAATTGTCCCTGCGTTATTTGCCCTTATATATGATTTGTAAGACGTTTTTTCGAAATTTATTCCTTGTTTATATCCTTGTAGAACTGGCTCTAAAAATCATTTATATAAATGAAACAATGGAGGACAAGAGCGGCTTGACAAAAGCGTATGTCGTGGATTGCAAATGCACAACGACGGAAGAAAGCCTATTTTAATAGAATTTGAATATCCATGATTTTCTAAGATTTCCTGATAGGTATAGACCGCACGTACCAGGTTTAAATTACGACGGAGCAAAGAAATAATGTAAACAACACGCAGTTACTGAATAACACTATTCATATGGTCAACTGCAACATATGTTGTTGTCGCGAAAACGACAGCAAAAAAAGTGGATTTTACTAGTAAATTCCTTTCTTCATCGGCGTAGAAGAAGCGTGAGGGGTTTTTAAAATTTATTATATTTACCTTATATTTCGTAAGATAAATAAAGTACGGGGAGTTAGTTCGTTTTTTCATTGTTTTGACTGTTACATACTTCGTAATTTTGGTAATAGTTCCTGTTTAATACCGTTTCATTGAATCTACTCCTCCCAATTAACTTGACGTAAGTGTGCATTGGATTTCATTAAGTTTCAATAACATACGCATACATACTGATTGTATGTCCGTTGTCAGTGATTCCGAAATTTATTGCAAAGTTTGTAAAATATCGTTACAGAATGCCCAAAAAGCGCACGTACACGTCCCTTAGCATCGCTAAAACACACACAGAAATTGGACCCGTTGAAAGCTGACAATATTAACGAAGAGCTCTGTGAAGCTTTAATGGCGGCTAATATGTCATTAAATAAACTTGACAATCCCACTTTCGAAACATTTCTTCAAAAATATACTGGTCGAAATGTTTTTGATGAATCCACCTTACGCAAATATTATGTTTCTAAGTGCTTCACGAAAACAGTAGAATGCATTAGAAGACATCTTTCAAATCAGTACCTATGGATAAGTGCCGACGAAACTGTCGATATATTAGGACGCTGTGTGGGGTAAATGTTGTAGCTGGTGTATTACATCCAACTATTCCATATAACGCATATGTAATAGCATCTAAAGTTATAAATACAGTTGATGCGGAAACAGTTGCTAAAACCAGTGACGAGAATTTGCAGAAAATGCTTCATTCGGACGACAGGTACAGGTACATACTTTCATTTGTTAGTGACAGTGCCTATATGTTAAAAACTATTAACGGAAGCATATCCTCGTATGCTGCATATTACTTGTGTAGCACATGCTCTCCACAGAATCTGTGAATATATCAGAGACACCTGTCCGGAAGTTGATAGACTTATATCCGCTTTTAAAAAAGTTTTCTGAAAAGCACCATCGAGAGTAGCTCTTTATAGGGAGAAACTTCCATCTTTGTCACTGCCTCCCTCGCCAGTAGTAACTAGATGGGGGACATGGTTAGAAGCTATTAGTTTTGATGCAGAGAATTTCGATAGTTTACAAAATTTCGTTACATGTTTAAATGGCGATGCTCGAAGTATTTCTGAGTGCATGGAACTAACACAAATTCCAAATTTAAAAAACCAGTTGTTATTCCTTCAGGAACACTTTGGAAATTCGCCTAAACTAATCACATATTTTGAAAATCGAAATCTCAAATTAAAAGACGGATTTACCACATTAGATGTGGCTATTAATAATTTCAAAAGTATTCCAAGTGACTTCGGATGTGGCCTTCTGCAAAAGTTAGACGCAGTTTTTAATAGAAACCAAGATTTAATAACATTGCGGCAAGTTTGTATGGGGCAATGACACAAAATCTAACTGCTAAATACGCTGAAATAAAAGAATATTTCCAGTACGCACCTATAACCAGTTTCGATGTAGAAAGGATGTTTTCTGTCTACAAGGATGAACTTCATTCAAAGAGAACAAATCTTACACAAGAGAACTTTGAGAAAGTATTGTTAGTAAATATTAATACTCCTTTACTCTACTTGAACTACAAAATGAAAAAATAATAAGGTATTATTTTGTTTATAGATCACCACCCACTTGTTATCCATTTATATAAATAAGATTAAAACTCTTTAAAAATAGAAAATTTTAATAGTGCGCCCATGGGCGATGAGTCATCAACCTCTAGCGTCCGATCTATACTGATAGGTAAGGAAAAGTTTGGAATACATCCTGCATTGTATGATTTTTATATTACTTAACACGCTTATTTGATAATCCCCGATGGCTAGGAATGATTCCAAATAAGAGAAAAGGACAATGCGATATTACTTATTTGAATGACATTAGCCGTGTGTAGCTCTTGCCAAATAGGCAGCACAATGCACAAGCGCAACGGATGGGAAATCACAGAAAATGAACGTTATTAGACCGATGTGAAACTTGCTGCTTCGGATGATGTAGGGGCCTCATTCGTTCTACAAAATTACGGAATATGAAAAACTTAGCCCTCGGTCTTCTTTTTTCATAATAGGATTAACGCAACACACAAAACCCAGAGAGAAGTTATTATGGCCGAGCGGGAACGTTTCCTGCCATTTGAAATCCATTTCGAATCGTCGTTCTTCTGTAATTCTTGAACCGACTCGGTAATTAATGGCTCGGTTATGACATTGCCCGAGCTTAATGGCTCGAAACAAAGCGTTAATACGTTGCTGCGCGTAATAAATCCATTTTCTCGTCTGTTTGTTTTCATGTTTCTAATAGCATCTGTGACATAATATTCTTTTCCTTTTCTTTTATTTCTTTAATTTCCAGAGCCTTAAGATTGCTGACTCATTATTTATGCTGTAATGAAAAAACAACGAGTTAGATAATTGTTTAGACGTAATCTTGAAAGGAAAATTGACATAATAATCCGAGAAAACGATTAAATCTAGATGATCGAATAGCAATATTCTGTTGTAGTTTTTTTTTATTTTGCATCTGGTTAGTAAATGTGTGTAAGAACTAATTTTGGGGTGTTGAATTCTGTGAAATAATCAGATTTTCTCTATCACGTTACCTTTTCAAAATACACTGGGGTGATATAAGTATAATAATAAAAAATATTGATGAACAAATTATAAGACTTGCATTCTTGATAACAGGAAAAAAACGCTTATGTACCATAAATATAATATAACGCCCAAAATCTACAGTGTTAACATATACAAATGTTAATAAAAAATTTTGATTTGGCAAAAAAGGATGTTCAAGCTTTTTTTTTGTATGGTATCTTATCACCCCCCCCCCCCCCAGCGCCCTTGGTGACGATGCTCTATGGTAAGAATATCTGGGTGAAAACGATCACCCTATTAATTGCTTACAGCTCCCAAATTGTTTGGAAAAAAGTCTAGGTGTGAATGCAAAAAGTGAGTTTTTAATGACATTCTGCAACCCATGTATTTCTAGTTGTCTACTTAGCTACTACAGCAACATAATTGTCATCTCTCATCTGTTATCCACATTGAACTATAGCTTTAAATGATGATCAATCAGCTAACTCTAGATTTGTGAGCATAGCATCAAATGTTGGCTCTTTCAACAATTTCCTGATAAAAATGCCTTCTTTCAACTTTGCGACACTCAATATGGGCAACATTTCGGTGAAATGCCTGAAACCTTGGCCTTATTTATTAAGAGCTTTGAAGAGTTCTACATCAGACTTATTTTTTTTTATTAAGTGGAGACAAAATGATTTGACTTCAATCAACTGATGGAATATGTTGCATATTTTCCTCTCTTGACGCACATGATTTTCACAGGCCAGGTCTTGATTTTGTAGTGGGTTTTGGTGTCTTGGCTATGCCATAAACACAAAAAACAGCTAATTTTGATGAAACCATCCTGTAAAATTGTAACCAGTGGAACAACTTCTAAATCATAGCAAATGTACCACTCATGATCTTTATATTTTACTCCCTCCAGCAGTGCCTAAGGCACTGACGGGAGTTTGTTGCCATTATGCAGTAGCACTGCTTTCAGACTAAAGAAAATGTATGGAGAAACGCATTTTTCATTTCAAGAAATTCTGGTAACTCTTATTTCTTATTCTAAACGTGGATTTCACTGTTACAGTCTAGAACCTAATAGTTCTGCTTGCTGTTTAGAAAGTATAATTGAAGTCACGAACCAAATCATTTAATTCTTTCTGTTTTGTGAGGTGAAACGACACGACATGAAATTCAGGAATATATCCTTCAACCTTCCATTTTTGCTTTGACTTTGGCCCGATCCCTGTTCAATTGTTTTTAAGTTGGAAACAAGGACAAGTAAATCTCCCTCCCTCATGTGGCACAGGTTTAAGCTGCCAAGGGAACATCGGGATATTTGATCTTATATTTCGTTTTACTGGAATACCCAGCAGAATTAATTAGTAATGCAAAAATATCAATCATTATGTGATCTCTTTGCTTTCGCCATGCCATTGGAACAGCAATAATAAACAGCTAGAATAATTTTATATCTCACAAATTATACAATCTATGCAGATTTGGAATAATTTTTGTGTAAAATAGAATAGCATTTTTATGGCAAATATATTGCAATTATGCATTCCATACAGATTCATTAAGTATAACATTATTTAAAATTTAATTTCGAACAACTTTAGGATGAAATATTCTTGTTTAAAGAATTCAGATTGCGGATATATATTAGAAAGTCGTGTGGTGTCTGCACCTCGTTTTGGCTAGATTTGAAAGCAATCTCCAACAACCTAGATATAACAGTTTATAAATATATTGGCTTGTAATTACTGGGTAAGCTCGTTCCCTTTTTTTTAAATTTCAATAATATTGCTGGTTTTAAAACAGTATGAAAGCCTATCACATTCGAAAATAAATTAACAAAGTAAATTGAGAGCTTAATTTAATTAAGTAATTGTTTTCTATAGTTAATTGCGGAGCACGTACATTACTTAAGTGCTTGTGACAACATACATTGAACAATTTTGGATGATTTCTTCGTATAATTTCGTTACGAATTTAATACAAAAGAATTTAGATTGTAAAATTTATTATAGACACTCTTAAAAAAACACTTTAATTCGTTGTAAGAAAGTTAACATTAAAAGACATCAACAGTAACTATTAATTATTGTAAAACGACCATCACGATATCTAACGCAATCTACGTCACCTGTCAATAGACATGAGCATGAAACACTAACTCCGTACCATCATTCTCGTGCCTTTCGATTCTATTAAATGTCAGACTTATTACGTAACCTAATAGAACAATGCGTTCACGAAGTGATTCTTCTTCTGCATATCATCATCAAGCTAACCCGGATTATAAGCAACATCAACAACTACACGTACATATTTTCATGTTCACGAAGTCTTTACGACATTCACGGCAAACCCAGAAACACTTCCTCCTGGTTGCCATCCAAGTTCATTGGGACACGACTCGCCGCCAGCCAGTCTCCCAATGTTTTTAGTTTTTGTGATTGATCACGCGAAAATTCGTACGCGCAATTTTTTTTTTTTGAGTAAATTATCCCGAAGCAAGGTGATCATCTGGTGGAGAAAAAAACAAACCGCCAGGTGGAGCGGCATCCAGTCATTATCAACGTCTAGATTCTGAGCGGTTGACCTTTAAGTATTCGGTACGCAAAAAAGATATCGTTATTTATTGATACCGTGACGTGAAAGTTTATAATATTAATGTATACGAAGGTCTTTTGCGGTGGTGATGTGGCGATATGATAGTGCGGTTGGGTTTCTTTGCATGTCGGTTATATATTTTTTTTTTGATAAAATTTTACTGCTTGGAAGTGCACAAGTGATAGGCCGAGAAAGGTGAATTATTTAAGTTTAATATGAAGGATTGACTCCTTTCGGACTAAAAAAAATCCTTAAGAAAATGTTTGTTTCCGTATTAATAGTGTGATTGATGTCAATTTTTGCTGTTTATTGTTTATAAAATAAAAATTATATGGTTTTGAAATGAAATGCCAACCATGTTTAAAATGTTATTACTATCATTAATTGTGACCTGTATTTAATATATTCTGATAATTCATCGTGCATCATCATACACCCTCCAAGAATGGCTGGCTTTTATCCATGAAAGTAGATGTCCCTTCTTTTTTTTGAATACCAACGTGCACTTCGGGAAAAATATATTGTTAACTAACATAATCGACGTGTGTGAAGTTAGCCCCCCTTTTTTCGAAAATTGAAAATCTGAGGATTGTTTCACGTTCTTCTAGGTTTGTTCTAAATTGTTCCACAAATGGCGAAATAATCTCGGAAAAAATCAAAATTGGTTGATCGAGTATTTCAATAAAAAAAAGATCATAGTTGGCCGAGAAAATGGCAAAAACAATGATTTGCCAGACCTCTTGTTTCGAAAATCAAAGTTCTGAGGGCTATTCCAGGTTGTCCTAGGTTTGTTCTAAATTGTTCCAAAGTATTTCGAAGAAAAAAGTTGCAAAATAAAAGGTACTACTTATTCTTAGAATTAACTATGAGAGATGAGGAAAAACACGTAGAAATTAGCTAGTATAATTATAAAAAAAATTAATTGAAATGTCCCAGATAACTGTTTGAACAGTGAGTGAGAATAATTAAAGAAATTGTCAGTACATGGTACCAACCGAACTAAATGTAAATAAAATCCCGGTTTATTCAAAGTGAAAGGTAAGTTAAATAATACAGACAAATAAGGCATTATAAATATAAAACTAGAATTATTTAATTTGCTGTTAATAAGAAGAGACCCAAAACACTGGATATTTAATTAAAAATAAAAAATGTTACAGGATAACGCAAATACAACAACCAATTATAACCATTAATTTTAAAGTAAAATAAATTGGAAACCGTTCAGACACGTTGCAGAGACAATTAAAGGGTGATGAAAAATAGTTTTAGACTGTTACCATTAAGAGACAGCGTGTCTAGAAGTTGTTGCATCCAAGCATTTTTCTGAAAACTCCTTTTTTCGAATATCGAACTTCTGACGGGTATTCCAGGTTGTTCTAAGTTTGTTCTAAATTGTTCCAAAGTATTTTCGAAGAAAAAAATACGCAATAGGTGGGTTTATTAGAGTTAACTATGACAAATGAGGGAAAACACGTAGAAATGTACTATTAAAATTATAAAAAATTTTAACGACGAAAATTTTAATTGAAGTGTCCCAGACAACAGATTTTAATTAGTCCCAACGCAAACAGTGACAGAATAACTAAACTGTCAATAGATGGCACCAACCTAACAAAATGTAAATACAATCACGGTGTATTCAAAATGAAAGATAATTATAACTATTTAATATTTTGCTAATAATAAGAGACCCAAAACATTGAATATTTATTTAAAAAGGAAAAATTTTACAAAATAACGCAAATACAGCAACCAATTATAACCATTAAAAATAAAATAAATTGGAAACAGTTCAGACACGTTGCAGGGACAACTAAAGCGTTATGAAAAGTGTTTTAGACTGTACCATTAAGTGACAGCGTGTCTAAAGGTTGTTGCGTCCATGTGTTTTTGTGGCTTATGGTGGTTTAAGCGTTATCATTCACCAAAACATCCTATACCAAAGTATGATTCTATTTGGTTATGATACATATCATAGAATTTGATGGTAGAATACTGTGTCACAAACGGTCATAAGCTCCATTCGCACAATAAATTATCAAAAATATAAAGGGAACGAGACAACTTTTATACAAGCGGTCATTGTTCTAACTTTACCTTAGAACTTAGATGTACAAGTTTTAGAATTTTATAATTTCTGCAGTATTCGCTATCATGAACTCATTTTGCTTGTTTGCATTTTATTATAGGTATACCAGACATTTTTTTTATATACATTGTGGGAAACAAACATTAGATGTGAAACGAATCTAAACGCGGTAGTGCAGAATGATAAGTATTAGTTTCGTGAGTGTGCTTTAAACCGTGACATACCCAGAAAAAAAATAACAATGTGTATAGACTCTGACAAGGTAATGAACTAGTAATTTAATCAAGTCGGTTTTATTATTTTAATATAACGTATGAAGAAGTGAACGGCGAACTTTGTTCTTCTTGGGTTTCCTGTGGTCGGTTTGTTTTGTTCTTTGCCGCACACGGTTCATTGTCACTCAGCTCTTAGTTGCCTGCCTGTGACGCATGAAAACTTTTAAACCGGCCGCATCATAAACGTAATAGAGACTGGTCGAAGTTACTTCAAACTGCGCACTTGCGTTAACCAACAAGAAGATATTGAAAGAAAAATTCTGTATAAGTTAAAGCAAGTGGAGTTAGTTTTTATTAATGGAAATTCTTTTACGCATGTGCTAGTTGAGGAGTTAAGGAGTTTGCTTTCGCTGGTGAATATCTTGATTATCGTAGTAAAAGAAATTCTACGTTTCTTATATCACGGAATTCATTATACAGGTCTTTGATAAAAATATCGTTTGCTATAGTAATTTGGATGCTGATAACTGAAAAAATAATTTAAAACTTACCTAGGTTCCGTTTGTATGAACTTATTTACGTTTAGAATTTAAATAATGATTTAATGCATATAAATAGATACTATTCCAGATGGAATAAACTCTTATTTATTTAGGATTTTGCCGTAAATTTATAAACTGCCCATTAGGCGCAAGATGAAAACCAGATACATTTTGAGAAACTTAATTTCTGTGATTCTTTGCGAGTCGGAGAGCTTGAAAGTGAAATATATTCATGAGGAAAGATTGATTATTCCAAACATGGTTATGTTTCTACCGTTTTATGTTAAATTGGGGTCAATAAAACAATTCGTTGAGGCATCGGCAAATTGACACTGTTTTAAATATCTTTGTGAGTAGTTCTCGGGTTTATATGAAAACAGGCCGAAACAAGGCGTATACTTATTATCTGATACCAGAAAAGTAATACAATATTGTAATTTTGAGACCACAGTTGAAAAAACAGCCTTTGCAGACAAGTGAGACTCAAACTCTGATATTCTCCCAAAAGTTTACTTTGAAAAACAAACAAGATTTTAGGATGTAATATGAGTTTAAATTTTTTTCCTCTATCTAGAATTGAAAATGTGTATGTTGTCAGCGCGGAACAAGTTGAAATATTTCGCCAAGATATTTATTTTAAAAGTTAATGATAAAAATGCATGTATACAAATAAATAATCATAAAAATGAGGGTTTCGAGACTAACATTTTACACATTGAGTTTTCTGATTGGTCGAAAATTACATTGGCCTTCCAAATTTTGAATTTTTAGGCGTCTGTAAGTTCTGCAAGTCAAAATAAAATTACACTACGTTAAAATAGTATTAAAATACATGTTTAAAACAAACGTCGGGCGAATTTGATAATATTTGCAAAACATACCCTAGAATTTGGAAGTCGTAATTAATGCCTGTTTAAAATAATAATTTGAATATAATTTAAAGAAGAAACAGGTTACATACTAATAAGAAAGAGGATATTTAATTTACCTGGGGCTACCAATAACATTTAAAATAAAAGAAATTTCATAGTTGGTACCAATATCCTGATTTGTATATTGATACCAGAGCAGATATCCTGGGTCTAGGTAGATAGATGGTGATGAGACAGTACTTAGACCGTGATTTTGACCAAGAGTCTTAAATGAGAATGTCTATTTGATCCAGCCTCAACCGGTCTCCTATTGAACCTCAGTTGATAAGTACTATTTTATTCATTCATTATTATTAGTTTTAATTTTTATTAAATTTAAGAATCGCCCTTGTTTTTAGTTCGAGCATTGTTACGCTGTAAAATTTACTTTTATATTTAGTTCTCGAAAGATTATGTGTCTTTGTCTAAGTACGTAGATTTTGTATAAGCTCGAGACTTTTTGGGCGTACCTTGTACATTGTTTGTTTCACCGGTTGGAAGACCGTCTGCCGTATATCTGCGTGAGTGCTAAATCGACTATTGTGCTCTTAGAGCCCTAGGTCGCGAACCGCGAAATTGATAGATATGCAATGTGTAATATCGAGCAAATACACTCTATTTGTGTGAAAACCTCTGTATCTATGTAACTAATTCTAATTATCTTATCTCTAGCTTATTTTACCCTACCTGTAGATGCGAACAATCTGCACTTGCAGTTACTTTTATGCCTTGTTGCAGTTCTATCAATAACTACTTATTCATTACTTCCGAACTCTACGTAGTGCATTCATCTGTGTCTTTAATCCATGACACACACATCAGACAGCCACGTTGTATTAACTGTCGCCTGTGTTTATGTGTATTTCTAGACATAGACCCTCTAGCACGTCTAAATAATATTTTCCTTCGTATTTATGTCACTAAAAAGGTAAGAAGTATTAAAATAGGGAAATGCTTGGAATCGTGGGCATACTTTTAATTGTTTGCAGATCGCTTGTTGCCCTATCATCGTTATTCTAAGTATTAGAAAACTTCTGTAATTCTTCCTTGGAACTCCCAGTGGAGGTTAAGAGTCGTGATACTCTGAAATATAAGTTTTGATCGGTTTTCTTAACCGTCTTCTTGCAGCGTTTTGATTAGAGCTTGCATATTTCAATAGTTACCTGCAGTATCTGTTTTCCTTCCGTAATAAATTGTATATACACTTCTGAGGTTTGTTTTGTTTATTTCCGTCAAACTCTTGGTTATGTCGCTCAGCTGACCGTCCGCGTCACGGTTGCCAACCGTTTAGCATGTGAACTCCCTTTCGAACTGCCGACTTTTGTTTTCTACGTACAATTTTAGGAGTGTTTCGCTTATTTTCTTTTCGTCTAAGTTATGTGTAGGGTTGCGTTTAATTATATTTAAGTCACGATGTCGACTCCCTTTATTGTCAATTTAGTTGTGTGCCTATGATGTTTATTTGAAATCTCCCGCCTTTCGTTCAGTGATATTTCCGGGCTTGTACTTTGCGTGTAATTGCCGCGCATTAGATATGGAAGAGGTTCCCGCTTTTTGACGGCACTTGATAGTCATATCTTGTGTAAGAACAGTGTGTGCAAATTGCTTATCTCCCTTAGTAATTTGATTACATTATCTAAGTAGATATTTTCGCTTATGCGGCTCAAATTGGAATAAGCAGTAATTACCGTTACCTTAATTTTGGTTTCTTTCGTGAATTTTTACCGATATACCGTTACCTCAAATTCACGTATGGCCACGTGCTGGTTTCTTTAATCTAAATTTTGCACCCTTGAGTGACTTGTGAAGTCGTTTATCGCGGAATCTCCATTATCATATTGGGGTAAGTGTTTGAAACTTTGTGTTAATTTTCGGGATTTTATCTTTGTTTCTTTTCTTCTCTAATTTAATAGGATTCTTTTGACGGGCACAAAAGCCCACAGTAGCCATATTTCTGGCTTTATCACCCCGCATTATCGCTGAAGAGCGCGGTGGTTTCTAACGTTGTCGCAGTAGTTGCATCTCTACATCCATCCCGCCTGTTGAAGTGGAATTTTCATCTAGGGGGCCTACGCCATTTTGATTATCGATGCGGCCATCCGACGTCCATTTTGTCAGATAAGTGCAACTAATGTTGTAATTTACATCTTAATTTACGACTGATTTTCGACGATTGTATGCCAGAGTGCAGGACTTTATCTCACCTAAATTTGACCTAAGAATTTTGAGTGGCTTCAATAACTATCGCACCACTTAGTTTACTGCAAGGTCACATATTATTCCTAATTAAATTACCGTTATCTTTCTTGTTATTTTTATGTAATATTCAGTTTAATTAAAATTTTGGTTATGTCATTACCGTAATTATGTAACTCTTTGTTGAGTCGAATATTTAATTAAAAACTTATTTTAGTACATTCATTATCGTATCCCTATCACTTTTGGGGAGACAGTATTTAAATTAGTAATATTTCTAGTATTTTCATACCTTTAGAATAATTGTATGTCTCTTTTGATGTGTTGAATTTTAATCTAATTTTGATAATAATTTTTTTTTGCACGTTTTTTTTTTGCCGTAAGTTAGAAAATTTGTCTTTCACGTTGTTCATTTAAATTTTCCTGAGCTAGTTAAAGTCATTTCTGTAAGAACAAATTCTTGTACGGGAAGCTCAGTGTAATTTGTATATTATAAAATTTCCTTTCTCATTTTATCTTTAATTATTTGACATTTGTTAATAAGTAACCTTCATTTAGATTAATCATGTACATGTAATCAAACCCTGTGTTTGGTATTTATCGAATTTTTCACTTTGTTAGACGAAGTCTTGTGTACTGGTCGATATTAATTTTCTTATGTATATAATGAATTACATTATGTATTAACATTGCCGTAGTGGCGTTTTCATGATATTTCTTGTATTTATACTCTGTGAGGTAATGAAACGTTTCTGCTACCAACCATCTTCTGCTGAAACGCAGAGATTATGAATTAGTATTAAGACTTGTTTTTTTATTTCATTAATTTTGACTAACGCTTTGTTTACATGTTATCAAACTGTCTAGTTTTCATTTCATTTTATTTAAATTAATTTCATTCAACGTTTGCTTACTTTTTTTTATATTTAAACTGTTCAGACAGATTCGTGACATTTTATAATTTTCTGTTATTCTTAACTTCTTCTTTTATTTTAAAAAAAAAAACTCACTCAACACACCAAACTTAATTAAAACTTGCTACTTTCCGTAATATCTTTTCTTTTATTTTACCTCTACATTTCTCATATAATATTGTGACAAGCACGTACATAAGGTTAGGTGCATTATATTAAATTATACAGGGTGATCAATAGGAAACCCGCTGGAGGGACACAGCCAGTGGTAGCTCATAGGAGGCGCAGGTAGGTTATCATAAGGTAACACAGTGTCCTGGTGCCCGGACAACGTCGCTAGCGTCGTTGCCGACCGACGCTCTACTTTTAGGTGTTCTAGTTTTCTGAACCGTCACGCCGTCTGCGACAGAGTTAGCTCGGCCCTGCGTCTCTCAGTTTCAAACATCGCCTATTGTGAATCTTCGTTATCTTAACTAACTTTCGTCTGATATCTTAGTGCGACGTAGTTCCGGTAGCAGCATATTAACTTCTTAAATCTGTCCATTACAAACCATATTAGTTTAGATTCACATTTCAGAATAACGACGTCAAAAATAGGCTATGGAGAATAGAAAAAACATTCCAATAAAAACATTTAAAACCAAAATAATGAAATTTTTAATAGTAATTAGTAGACGACTGTTTATATAATATTGATTTCCTCAGTAATGATTTTAAATAATAGTACTGTGATGTCGAATTTGTGTATCCTGTGTATTGACGTATTTCATGCTTATTATGTATTATGAAATAAATAAAGGTATTATTATTATTGCATATATCTAAAACAAATATTACAGTTGTGAAATTAACAATTCTAAAAATATGTACTGTAGATGTTGTTTTCGCTTTGACTGTTAAAATAATCTACATATTAATATCACTATGCTGGTTTTAATTGAAAAGTATAGGAAAACAGATACATCTAATGTCATAAATAAGGGAATTTTGGACCTTTTAATACCTTCTTTCTTGAATTATCCACCCACACATTGCCTATCATACCAATTCATAAATAAGAATATTAAAAAGTCAGTAAATGAGAAATATAACATACTGTGAACAGAATACTAATATCAAATTCAAAACCCAAGACTAAGGATGAAATTTGAAGAATTATTCATGTTAATAGTAAATAAATTTAATTATCTAGAAAAACTAGGCTACCACTAGTTTTGTACTCGTTGGATACCAAAATTGGTAGCATATGGTGTTGTGCTTGTTCACGACAACACTCGTCCTTACACAGCTCAAAGAACAAATGAACTTTTGGTCAAATTCAAATGGGACGTTTTTGATCACACGCCTACAACCCGGACTTGCCTCCCAGTGATTTCCACCTGTGTCCATACATGAAGCTGTGCTTGCATCTCACCGGTTCGCCAATGACGAAGAGCTTCAAAACGGCGGCAGATCTTTATGCAGAGGGTATTTCAAAAACTGTTAAACTGATTATTCGAAAAGTAGAGAAAAGTTGTAGTTTTAAGATGAATATAATGAAATTTTTCTATCTAAACTGGTTTAATTTTTATTTCAAACCGGAGGTTACTTTGTGGACTACCCTCGTATAATATCATAATTATATTTGCGTGATTCACTGTACATTTTGTATTGCTAGTGTTAATATATTTTTTGAACTCGTGTGTACTTTTATTTAATTTTCTACTATTACGTAGTTTTCATGCAATTTACTATTTAATTATAATATGTAAATTAAATTGCTTTATAGGAATTATAGGTATACTGGTTTGTTGGAGAAATGTATGCTAAAGCATTTTATAACGTACAAGGCCTTTGTAAAAACGTAAAAAACAAAAATAAAAGAAGTTTATCGAAGTACCTGTTAGTGTTCATCATGTGTCAAACTGCATTAACATTATTTACACACGCGTTAGTGTCTATTGTTTTAACGTTGTAGTTGTGTGCCTTCATATTCATTTGAATATTCATTAGTTGGGATGCAATTCCTGTACTATTCAAATAGGAAGAAACTATGTGAAGGTCGTTTCTTCATCATTTTTTAACATATTAATATTTTATACAAATGAAATACTCCATCATCGTAGATTAAATAAATACAGCTAATATGACTTCGTTTCAAGATTCTAACAATATCATTAGACACTAATGGAGAAATTTAGAAATTATACCACTGAGGAAAATGTTTCCTTTCAGGAAAGAATAAGCAATATTTATTTAACACGAATACATTTTTCCCTTCAAATTAGAATTACCAGAAAAAGTCACTGCCGTGGTCTTTGAACTTTGTGAATCATCAGAGGCAACTTCTTTTTGCGCGCAAACGTAAGAACGAAAGAAGATAATCGATTAGAAGTTTTTCACATCGCATTGCAACACAAACGAGTTTGAGAAGCAGAGAAATTTCTGTTTGTTCGTCGTCAAGCACATTAAGCTTCTTTGTCTACGGATAAAAGCATTTTATTTTCTTATTTTGATTTTGCTTTCGAGATTAGTTTACGACTTGGATTAGGATGTGTCATTTTTTTAAATTTTACTGGAGTACTACGTCGCAATTCATGATTCATCAAATGGAAACTCTTAATATGTGATGCTTATGGTAGTCATTACTTGGTATGGTAGTTGGGCACCTGTTTCAGAAAATTTTTCAGGTGAATCATTGAGTTTATATTATATAAAAAATGAGGTCTGGCCACCACACGACTTTCTTATACGTACGTGTGTTTAAATTTGTACACGTTTTTAATGCTTTTATCTTCTTAAAAAATAAACCTGTGAGTAAAAGTGTTACTTCAGTTCCTATTCTGAAGAATTTTTTTATAACAAAATTATTTAAAAACCTATTCCAAATACTTCTGTTATCTTAATAAACCAGTATGGAATACATAAAACAAAGTTACCCGACTGTTATATTAGTAAATTAATGAACTCGACAGGTAAATTTATCACATACGCACAACTAGTCACGTGATCAAGTGACGAGATTAAATTAAATGAAAAGCAAATATACACAAAACTAATAAAGTAAAGATGAAATAATAACGTTAAAAAATATTTAAAAGCATTTAAAATGATTTACACTAAATTTCTGATGCAATTTTTTTAAGTAAGTAAACATTTATTCTTAAAAAAAAACATATATACATCTACACATATATTATACATAAAGCAATGTCCCATTCGATCCACAGCTTCATTGCAAGACCCTGGTTCTAGGTTCCTGCATGAGCGGTATTGAGGGCTCCTGTGTGGTCTTCTTCTCCTTTTTTTACCTGTACATATTGCCGTGGTCTCTTGCATATTAAAAATAATAGTAATAGCATTAAGATTTAATTTAAGTATATAAAATATAAAAGAGACAATAAGAATAAGTTTTATTGTATTCAAAGATTTTAACATAAGAGTATACTAAGTTGCATACATTAAAGTGAGAAAACATAGACATAAAAATGAACTTATATTTACAATTTAGATATTAAACAGGTACAAATTAAAGGACGAGATAAAATTTAAGATATATATTTCTTTTATAGAAAAGAGAAACAAGATGTATGGTTTGTGTATAATGAAAAACAACCTGACTTTATATAATGCGTGAAAATTGCACTGAACATTTTGAATAATAAAAGAGAAATGAAAGCAAATAACCGAGAAAGGGTTATGCTTAAGGATGGAAGTGTGATAAGAATTAGTCATAAATGCAATAAAATTGTATGAAGAAAACAAAATACGATATGCACGGGAGAAGAATGTAATTGAATAAATTATGTAAACTTGAGAACGTGCATAAGGTAATAAAACTTTATTAAATAAATCATGCAAAAAGAAAAATTTACCTTAAACTTATGACTATATAAATAAATAAATAAAAAAGGATATAAATAAAAATATTCTGAGACCATACAATCTGCAGTAGTGTTTTTATAAACGACAGCTGGCAATAATAAAGTACATTCATGAATTCGTATATGTAGTATTATATTTCATAGACTGTAGAGAGGTTTTGTACGGTTTGATGACCTACAAAAAGAAAATATAATGTAAACTTGGTTTGTAGTTTATTACAGATAAATATATCACCGTTGGAAAAGTCCTGGATCGAGGGAAGCAATGAAAAGGCAAACCAAATGGATCGTGGTAGTACGAGTAATCTTATTAAAAGAATACCTGTTATTTACAATGTATTTCCAATTTTGCCGAGAGCTGGAAATAAAACAAAAATAAGAATTGTGTTAGCAAATGGAAAGAGGAAGTATGTGGCAAATAGTAAAGAAGGTAATAAATTCATAAACAAATATAAGGAAGAGTTATATTAATACAAGTATACCTACATTGGAGAAATGCTGGACGATTTGAGTGAGAAACTTTTAAAATATAAACAAGCAATTCTCAAGGTGTTGACATTTTAAAGTGAAGGAACTGTCAAAAGACAATAAGTGCGCGTGTGTGTGTGTGTGTGTTCATATCACAACGGCAACTTGGAAAGCAAAGATCTCACTGACGACACAGGGTGACAACTTAAATGGTAGTTTCTGAGGATGGCGTTGAGAGCGGTCACGTGTCTTTCCGGGGATATAAATTGGAAGACAAGAATGAACAAGTTGGATTAGCTGGTTATCTGGAAAGAGATTAAAAGCGACTTAAAAATCGTAGGGTCAGATACACCACGATTATTTTGATTCATATTTATTTCTTGTATTAGCGTATTAATTTCATTTGTATTTAAGTTTCATTAATTTTTCTTAGGTTAATAACTTTTGTATTTTTAAATAATGGAGATGCAAACGGCTGAATTTGAAAAGTTTTTCAATGATTCAAGTTTTTGATACAAAGATTTACCAACGTTGCTATGCGTGTATTGAAATATAACGTGCAAATGTATATTCAATATAACGTTGTGCAACATAGATAATAAATATTTTCCTGTAATAATAATAAGCATTCATTAGTTTTAAGAACACAAAAATGAAATTATTAATTGTGTCGTGTGTTAAGAGGATATAGCATGCAAATGTATATTTTCTGGCACTTTATTAGGCATCATTAATGTTTACAATAAATTTTTGATTATAAATTAATGATTTAAATTAGATTTTTAAGAAGGAAAGTGTTTCTGGGTAGCGGACTCTGAGATGCTGGATATAATACGTGTGAATGGTTATAGACAGTAATCAGATTCAAGCTTTTTCTCCGAACATTGACCATTGCGAAGTTCTAAGTTTGTCAGAGCATTACGTGCGAATATAATGTCTCTGATGAAATAGAATCAGCATAAAAATATCAATAGTATACTAAAGTTAATTGAAGTTTTTTTTTTTTTTGAAACAGGACAATATTTTAGATTTTTATTTGATTAAGCATAAGAAAAATATATTCGTACTATAAAACATTACAACCTAGAACAAGGTACAAATGTTTTCTCTTAATTATGTTTCTTTTTAATGAAATGGTGAATATAGTATAGCGATGCTATCTATTGTGAAATAATGTTAAATAAATTATACAATTATGTTTTATATGGTTTCTGGTTTTTATTTTGAATAAGCTATAACCTTATCCCAATTAAAGAAAAAGACAAGAGATTTGATGAGAGAATAGAAATTTAGATACACTGATAGAATTCACGTAACTTATAAAGTACGTGCTGTTAAGATAAAAAAAATATATGTATAGGATATCAAAAATTATCATCATCTTTATTAGTTATGTTGCTGGAACAGCACACAACATAATTTATTTGGCAAAACCTAATGTATGGCAATACTACAATTATTGTATTCCAAATAGTTATGTTGCCACAGCAATATGTCTCTCAAGTTTCTTCTTCGATTTCATTTATATTTTCAGCATCATTCTCTTGATTTCCTTGTGAAAGTTTATAATCAATAAATATATTTAATAACTCGATTACGAGGCTAAATCGATATTACCCAATGAGCGTCTTTAGATAAGACTCCGCAAACGAAAAAAATAAAAATAGCTAATTGCAATGGCGGAAGATGATTTTCATATTTAAGAGGCTGCCAGAAAAATTGCAGAGAGAAACCCATAAGATCTGCAAATCAGTACGGCCAGTAGGTCTAACCTTCAGCACCACAAGATGTCTATAGTGCCAACGAATATAATCACACAATCGGGCTGCCATGCCATCTACAATCACTTACAATATATTATAATTATATTAATAAAGAAGAAATTTAAAATAATATATTACCGACAAACAGTTGATTTACCCTATTACCAACAGAGCGAGTAGGCAATTTACAACAAGAAGCAATTCATATATTTGAAATACCTGACGATGTTTAAAAGGGTAAATTTAACTATCCCAAGAGAGTTCACATACCTGAAGAAACGTTGATTTAATTTAGCAAGTTTATCTTTGAGTCATCCAGGCGATTTTGAACAATACTATCAAGATACCTGCCGATGAGATCCCGTTGCTGCAGAAATACACTCTAAGAAGTTGTCCACGACCAGCAAATCCTCCACGAAGACACATCGTTCCGATCCCACCTTACACGGTGCAATGAAATAGGAGGATCTCAGACACTGATGCACAGCAATCCTTTAAGTACCGTTCCAATCGACAATGATTATCTATCAGCTCTTCAAGCACATAAATAAATTAAATACTTGCATAACTTGAATTCATATGGAATCGTTATAAGGTTAAAGCTTAATATCTTGCGAATGCACAGAAACAGTTCACTTCTCTTTTCACTTTTCTTAATCACTGCGTCTAACAAAAAATCACAGTTAGAGCTTCTGACATTGTTGTCACTTAAATGTCGTCAGTTAAAACGAATACGATCATTACCTGACCATTATATACTTAATATTGTTTCAGTTCAAGGTGTAATTGCCTAAACTCATTCAAATCAAGTTAATTTCATGCTCACTTTTAAAATTTAAGCATACAAATCCACTGCGTAAATTTCATTTATCATTTCAATCAATATTATATTTGATCTCTCGTACACATACACAGCATAGCAATATTTTGTGAATATCTGATAAACTGTTTTTCTACAAAGTTCAGATAGGCAATAACCGTTTTACTTCGATAGAATAACAATTTTTGCAAACAAATTTTTTACTTATATGAAAAAGCAATTGTTTTTAAATATCTCACAAATTATTCATTCCAGACATTTTTTATGAGAATAAGTACTTGTTATAAGTTTACTTTGAACACGAAGCAAAAATTTTAATGAAAAACCGTTTCTAATTATGATAATTTTATTAGGTAAATTTAGTTATAAAAATTTACTCGCGGGTGAGCGTCGAACCTTCGGTCTCTCGATCGATATTCAGGAATACTTGCATCCGAACCACCGAGGGAGATGTGAAATCCAGCAGTCTTTAACTCGCACTGAATAGCATCAAGTACTAGATATTATCACAAGCTATTTTGTAAAAAGGTCACAAATCGTATAATTCTTATTCTTTTTTTCCTAACATACGCATTATAATTACTGCGTGACATTAAAGAAAACGCCTTATCAATTGAAATTCACTGATAGTCTGTATCATTGAATGAAATCGACACAGTTACCACATCAGTATATAACTATACATATACTGTATAGACATACATTCGATGCTACATGTCTATATAAGGTTCGCTGAATGATGGTGCTTTTAAAAGTTATCGTTTGGGAGAAAGCAGCTTGCGTTCGTTAAGTTGTATTACGTTTTTGCTTTCCTTCGAGCCTAATGTATATTTAGAGTTAAATTAATAATAATTATACTAAGAAAATTCACTCTAATCACTTTTCTTTATGATTCTTTTTTCGTTAATTAACTTTGATGAGGTTTGTGGTGTTATTTATTTGATTATTACTTATCGCGTTTAACAATATCAAGGAAAGCATCGGTTCTTCAATATATTAAGAAGCACATTATACAGTCCAGTTTAGATAAAAAATATGGCATCAGCAGAAGAAACGATTGGTTCCACAAGCAATAAAAATAAAATTTCTTCGTTCTTCAACGTGCAAGAACTTGGTAAAACAAAATTGTCCTAATTCTTGCAAGTTATTCACTAACAATAAAGATAACTTCTCAGTTTCTTGATATTTGTTTCCGCTGCTCTACGTCAATTACAGAGTCATTATGTATAATACTAGCGTCGACAATGAAAATTACCTGGCAGTAATCTATGGTGCACATATATTTTCTAGGCATACGAAACTTGTTTATTTTCAGGTACTTTATGTATCTTTCTGCTGGGGTTTCAGGATTTTCTGCAACAGACAAATATTGAAAATAATAGCAATATTTAGTGAACGAAATTATAAATAAATATTCGAAGAGATTTTTAAGTCAAATAAAATTTGTTGGTCACGATATATTATGCTATTGTATAATATGTTAATTTTTCTTAATAACATTAATATCTTGGAAAATCGTGAAAGAAAGTATAAAAACGTCTATGTTGCTCTCTATATTACTTTGAAATAAATTTCAAGGAGAATACGAAATTTAAATAGAAAAAATAGAAAAATGGGTTTGACTTTGGCAAGTGCCGTGGTGGATATTTACCACTCGGTATAAATTATTACAATTATAAGGCTTGAATAATTTGATGATACTATATTGATTAAAATATTTTCTGTAATAACTAATAATCCACTCATTTATCAAAAATTTCACAAAACTCTCTCTGTGATGCAAAAATTTCTGTCTTAATGGAAAAAATGTATTTGCAATAAACATTTTCTAAAACTACATGATCAACATATCTCTTGAATGTGACTGAATTCCGAACAACAAAAACGTCTCGTCTCGTATGGATTTCTTCATTCCTAAATCTGACATAAAAATTTGAAAAACGCAGAACGTATCCCTAAATAAAAAAAATAATTTTTAAAAGAAGTATAATTAAAGTATTGTGATCTAAGAAATATGCTACCAGGCTAGATTAATTCCATAAGTGTGTCTGCAAAGTACCATAATAATTCTTAAGGATATTCCTACAGGAGAGCAACTTGCTCATACATTACAAGAGGACTGCCTACAACAGTTCCGGGCTTTAGACTTCACAGACGCATAATGATAATTCATGATCGACAAAGCTTCAAATAATCACCGTAAAGTTTTATATCTATATTATTCAAACAATGTGTATGCATATATAAATTTATATTTAAAATACTCTGTTTCTTACATGAATGCGTGGTTACATTCATTTATATCGCTATTAACTGTTTTGTTTAGAAACACAGAGCAACGACTATAATGAATGTATGTTACTTATCTTGGCTAATTGAAGCAGTGCTTTAGTTGCACCATTAGCATCAGTATTAGGATAACAAGCGCAAATGTATAAGAGAGTTGTTGTTATTATTAGATATTCCAAATTTAGCAAATTCAATTTTGATGAATAAGTTTTTGTAGTACAATTGAAACCTAGAAAATGGTTAATTTGATTATTAAAAATAAAACAAATGGAGGTAGTAGAGGATTTAATAGCAGATGGTATGAGAAATAAGCTGCCTAATGGGAATTGAAATAAGAAAAAAGCTTTATACTGTTCGAACTGTTTACTATTCTCTGAAACTAAGCAATTGAATGAGACCACTGACATTGAGTGTCACAAACGTTCAGTAGGTCCCTAATAAACTACTTGGTTAAATTTATGACGGAGCTTTTGTGATGGCCGGTGAATTAAATTGATTCCAATCAAAAATTAAACATATAGCCCATCATGCACTGTTTACCCACTGCTATGGTCACAGGTTAAATTTCATATTGCAAGATGCGTCAACCAAAATTAAAGAATATTATACCAGCATTTTGTACAAATCCACGAAAAGGACAAATCTATTGGACGAATTAGATGCTAGAGGAATACCTAGCGGATCCGACACTAGATGGATTTCATATCGCGTCTTATTGATATTGTCATCCAAGAAATAGTAAAACTGTTGAATGATCTTGGAAGAATTATTGATTCTGACGATTTTACTAGAGACTGTGAGGGAATTAATGAGTGGGTTGGATTTTAAAAAACGTCGAAGGATTTTATTCTTTTGATTTTGCTTTACACTTTGAGTCTTATTTTTGAGCAAACAGAGTTAATTTTTGATATTGTCCAATTTAAATCTTCAAACACAGTAGTCAGAAAAGAATTGAACAGTTGTAACAAATTTTAAAGACCTTTAGAAATGCTCAGATTATTCTGATAAAATATCATCTACCATGTCAAAAGAAATATGTAAATTCGATCATGATGGAATGGACGTTCCAAAAATGTATTTCAAACGACAATTATTGACACAATAATTAATCAAATAGAAGTCGAGTTCAAATATATGGTCTCTTTAGATATTTTAGATTTATTAGATAAAAGCAAATTTATAACTTTCAAAAGTGCATTTCGTCTGCAGTTGGTTGATTTGCTATTAAAGAGTTATAAAAATTTGTTTGCTAAACCAACCAAAGCAAAAAATGGCCATAAAATAAGAAATTTATGAGTAAAATTCTTTCTACATCGGCGTAGATAGCCTCAGGGGTTTTTAAAATTTATTATATTTACCTTATATTTCGCAAGAGAAATAATGTAAATATGTATATACTTACTGTTATTTAATTTCAATAACATACGCGTACATTTTTAGTTATCATTTATTTAGATGTAGAAAGTTGTTTATGTTACTTTTTCTAATATGAAAGTGAATTGTCAGTGATTCCGAAATTTATTACAAAGTCCGTAAAATATCGTTACGGAATGCCAAAATATCACACGTTCGTCACTTAGCTTTACTAAAACATACACATAAATAGGTTTTATGCAGAGAATTTCGATAGTTTACAAAATTTCGTTACATGTTTAAATGACGACGCTCGAAGTATTTCTGAGTACAAGGAACTAACACAAATCCCAAATTTAAAAAATCAGTTGTTTAATTATTCCTACAGAAACACTTTAGAAATTTGCCTAAACTAATCACATATTTTGAAAATCGAATCTCAAATTAAAAAAATGGATTAACCACATTAGATGTGGCTATTAATAATTTCAAAAGTATTCCAAGTGACTTCGGATGTGGCCTTCGGCAAAAGTTAGACGCAGTTTTTAATAGAAATCCATATTTAATAACATTGCGGCAATTGTGTATGCTAAATACGCTAAAATAAAAGAATATTTTCAGTGCGCACATATAACCAGTTGCGATGTAGAAAGGACGTTTTCTATCTACAAGGATGTACTTAATTTAAAGAGAACAAGTCTTACAGAAGAGAAAATGAACAAAGAATAAGGTATTTTGTATTTTATAGATCACCAGCCACTTGTTATCCAATTATATAAATAAAATTAAAATCTCTTTCTAAATACAACATCTCAATAGTGCGCCCATGGGCGATGAGTCATGACTCGCTCGTGTCCGTGCCCTACTAATATATTCGGACATTCGTCAAATTTTATTGATATTTTGACTTTTATATTTTCAAATGGCCTAGAAAATAAAATTTCGGAAATACATAAGTTGATAATTGTTATGTATTGCTTTGTATCTGCCTTCTACATCGGCGTCCGTAGAATGAAGTTTTTCGACCTTGAAACAACAAAACAATAACATCCCTTTTTCCTATCCTGACAATGTATAGACCTTCACGTGGTTCTTGGCGAACGGTATATTTTCATAAAGAAATTATTCCGACAAACGTAGAGCTCCAATAAGTTTTCATAGATGTATGACAAAAATCTCACGAGCCGCTACTGGAATATATACAAAACGGGATTAAGACTTTTAGGAATTACTCATTTGCTACAGATAATATAATAACCATTCTAACCATTATGCTATACCGCAGTAGGTGTCATTGTATCAAACATTGTTTACAGTATATTATATAAATGCTGGTATTAGTATTTCATTCGATCAAAATGAGTTATTAAAAAATTTATAAAAAAACTCATTGGTATTAAAAATACAGTAGCTCTCAGAATGTTACATAACTTACAAAGTGGCTACTCCTCGTAAGAAGAAAAACGTCTATAACTATGTAAATTTTCTATGCAAATGACTTTAGCAAAGGCAATATAAAAGACCAGAAGATCGGGTACTTAGTATGCATGTGATATTTCATTGGCAGAGCCGAGCCAACCTAATTATCATACCTGAAACCATAATAATGCCAAACTATTAATTATAAGCCAATAAAAGTATCGAATGTATTACATTACACATCCGCAGGTAATAATTTTAAGTATTTTAGATAACCTGTAAAAAGTATATAATTGACACTCAAAATTAACATAAGTGTTTTAGCTTTATCTCGAGAAAATTATCGAAGAACACATATAAGGAGATATTTATGTATTTTTATATTTAGAAAAATTAAAGCATTTAATTAATAATACAGTTAGAGCAGGTTATAATTTAAATATCTATATTATGCTGAAAGAAACTGTTCATTCAAGTAAATATTCTGCAGAGAAATTAGTTGAACTTAAATGCCGGGGAATAAATCATCCATAACACTGACCTTGGTAAATAAAAAACAATAAAAGATATATAGTGTTCTTAGAAGCAGCCGTTATATTGCCAAGTCATGTAGTGTGGCAAGTGTTATACAGTTGAAGTATTTATTGGCTGCACTTAATTCGATATTGATTGATTTGAGAATCAAAATTCTTCATTTAGATTCCAGTCTTTGGGATTGATTAAGAGCTGTTTTACTTTTACATGAATAGAATAGAAAGTCCGACACACTGACGAATAGTTTATTCGCTTTATGTTTTTTTTTTGTTTCGATGAGGATTGATTAAATCAAGTTTACTTCTTACTTTCTTATACGTAGTATAAGGAAGTATTGTAATGATGAAAATTTTCGACCTCGAGATTTTTGCAGATGTCCACGTTTTGAATTCCCCTGATACCGAAAAAGTGGTTTTAAAAAATGTCTGCCTGTCTGTCTGTCTGTGTCTGCCTGTCTGTCTGTGACCACGATAGCGGTCAAACCGATATAGCTATCAATTCCAAATTTTGTATTTACGTGTATAATCTCCCTCTTGAGATCTGATTAGTTTTTCAGTAAAATCGGTAGACCGGAAGTAGCAGTTTACTTCAGTATAAAAATCGAATTTTGCCAATATTTCGTCAACTACTAAGTTTAAACAAATTTATAAAAAATTCATGTGTACTTAAAATCAAGTTTGCGACAAATTGTCTTAAAAAACTTTTTCGAACTTCCAACCGGAAGTAGGTCTTTTACTCTTATCAAAAATCAGTTTTTTGCGAATATCTCGCAAGTCATGCTTTTTAGACAAGTACGTTACGAGTATAAAAGTATTTGAAACATAATTTTCAATATCTTTTGTGTAAAAAAAACTTCAAAATTCAGACCGGAAGTACCCCTTTTACTCTTATCGCACAGCGATTTTTTGCAAATATGTCGTAAGTTATGCATTCTATATATATTTATCATGAGTACAAAAATATTTAGAACTGGATTTGCAATATTTTTTGTATATGTGAAATTTCAAAATTCGGACCGGAAGTAGCCCTTTTACTCTTAGCGAGTAGCACTTTTTTTTCGAAAATCTTGCAAAGTATGCATCTATAGCGATTTATTAAGAGATTGAAAGTACTTAGAATAGGATTTTGAATAAGTTTTGTATAAAAAATTCTTAAAATTGTATAGTTTGAAATGCTCATACGTATAAGAAAGTCGTGTGGTGGCCACACCTCATTTTTTACACTATATCACCACAGAGAGATATTTAATTCAGCAGAGTTGGTAATTCTCTTTATTATTTCAGGACTCCTCGCTCGGTGGACTCGGAGATGAGGTTGATACCGGAAGAAGTTCGAAAAGGTAAGTGGTAATCAATTCTCTGTCGCCTATAAAATTTATAACCGTTTCATCATCACCGACCTACAAAATGTTGCAATTTGTACATAACGGCTATTAAATCGAAAAATAACAAAACTTGGATACATCATAAAACCAGCAACCGTTACCCATCGCCTATTTCGCCCCCAGGTTAAGTTATAACACATTTTTTCCTTCGCCTTTCTCTACTAAGTAGTTAATGTCCAAATGAAAAATGACGGAGCGTGTTGTATTACTTCCTTGAGCGTGTTATTTAGATAAGTCAGATTATCACCTAGTTCTTTTTAATAATTATTAATTGTTTATTTTCGTGACGATAGCGTAATAGTTAATTAGTTTGAAAAGTGACAGATGGATGTGTGCGTTTACAGGGTACAAGAGGCAAGGGGGACATTACTTAATCAGATTTCGATATCTACCGTACATGTGAAACAATACCTGTGCATTAGTGGATGTCATGTAGATTTATTTGGCTTAGATAAATTTTATTAAGCCTTTGTTTGTTGAATCGAAAAAGCTGTTTATGTATATTTTCCTTTATTTTTTTCACTTATATTGGAAAAAAAATACTGTCCATATTAAATAATTATTTGGTCGATTTAACGTAATTTTATAAACTGTAAGCAGTGGCATCTTCGCAAAACTATTGTCTTATATTACTAAAACCATGTGCTACGCTATAATCCTTACTTCTACTCAATTCTCACCTTGATTGAAACACTCTTGTAGATTTAAAATACAGCTTAGCGCGCCGCCACTATGCCCGTTGCGGAGAAGTGGTGGTTCGAGGTAATGAAGTTTTGAGGGCGTTCAACTACAAGTTAGAATCACAACAACAAGATTTATTCTAAAATTAAAAATGGAAAAATATAGCAATGTGAATCGTGAAATGCTTTTCCAACAATTAAAACCAATTAATGAAACCAATTTATAATTGTAAAATATATATTTTAAGATATCCGTGTATATTAACTATTTATATTTGATAATGAAAATAACTTAAGTTTTATTAAAAAAAAAACAGAGGTGCATCCAGAGCGCAGGCAATATAACACCTAAGAAAGTACGAAAGCTTACGTGCACATTAATTGATACTAGAAGCCAGTCAGCAGAGTTGTTCAATCAAACACCTCAACAATCTGTTCTTAACTTACTAAGTAATATTAAACACCGACGGACAAAAGTTCTATCTATATACATTTAAAACAGGCAGCGAGAAATAGAAAATGCAGGAATTAACGTATGTTTTCGAAAAAATTGGCAAAAATTAAAAATTAAAAGTGATTCTCTAGAGATTAAAAGGGTTATCCAACTTTCAAATTTACAAATTTATGAAATATCTGATTATGTGGTCCCGAAATAAATTATGGTTAACTAGTCTTATATGACCTTAGACGCAGCAAGACTTCAAAACGGAAGTGTTTCTCCATGCCCCAAGAAGAATTCTATTCGGCAAACACGCGACAAAATGTTCGTGACAATGGCGTGGTCACGTGAGGGCATTATTCCACCAAATATTCGTTAAGTGGTAATCAGGCAGGGAATAAAAACACCGATTCAACGTCAGCCGAAACCCACTAGTTACTAATTCGTATTACACATCCAGCAATTGCTTTCCAACAAAATTAATCAAAGACTATAATTAATAACATCTCGCTACTTATCCCATTTAATAAGGTATTAGCAACAGCACGCAAGTTATTATGCGAGTAGTCGAACACTAAATGGCACGTGAAATTTGTATCTTTGCGAAGGTAAGGCGTGCGCGCACGGACAAGGATGACAAGAGATGCGGCATTCTAAATTCAAAATGAAGATTCGAAATTCAAATTAAAGTTCACGGTCTTCCGAAAATGAAAGAACAAGAAATTACGCCGTAAAAATACAAATAAAAATTTAAAATGTAATAATTTATTATTTGGCCCAGCCTGGCTTCTAAACTAGTTGGTGTTTCAACTTATGCCTGATATTGAATATTGCGAAGGTTTATAAACAAATCTATTTTACCAGTATTGACAATTAATTGATTTTGTAAACAGCGCTTGTCACATTGTTGAGTAGTTACGTTGATTATTCTCTATTATAAATCAAATTATGTACGTGTCTCAAATACAGCAGTCATCTGCGTATAAAAAGCAAATATCACATTACAGAGAGGTATTAATTTCATGTAAATATTAATTTTTAGAAAATTTACCATTTATTGTTGTTCATATGAAATGAATTTTCATTGTAGAATTTTAATTTTGAAATAGTCCTTGCTTCCAGCGGGAAACTCTCTCGCTTACTTGAAATAAAATTCCACCATAGTTGCCATTTAGTCGTTTGTCACTGTAAATTGTTTCTCTGATACTACGAACAAGTTAAGTCGAGTCAAGCATGAACAGTGTCAAATTTCTATGACCAATTACGTAGTGAAAACGCACACAAACTAAACACGACTAAAAGAAAGAATAGTGGCAATACAACGGAAAACGAGAGTGTATGTTTGCACCGTATGGTATTAGAAGTGTATTTTCTATTCATCGACGGTGATTATATGATATGCGAATGACACTTTCATTCGTCGCGACGTGTTAATCCGTGCAGTCGTTTAATTTTATATTAGATAAGGTACTGCTACTTAATTGGGGATTAGAAACTGCATACACTTGGTAAAGTTTTGAAAAAGAAATGAATTCCTCGGAATTTAATTACTTTTTCATTTGAAAATTTATCCGATGTTGAATTTGTTGGGACTAATTTTATTGTCTGTAGTAAGTGGATTCGACGTTTCAGCAACGAATCTGTTAACATTTTCAGGTAGTTTACCATGCCAAGCTTTTATAAAAAGTAAATAAAATTAGGACAGATTAATTCATATTTAATTGAATGCCGTACTTGATAAGTACATTATCGAATACACAGGCAAATTGAAGAATTGCAAGGTTTTTACATTACTAGATGTCATTTTGATTGTAATTTTGTTTGACACTTGTACAGCGTCTCATTTACTGTTGCATAGTATTTTTTTTTAGATATATAACAGAAGAATACATACAAAACATTATAATGTTAAAAAATAAACAGATATGTGGATTTGATTGTGTTAACAGTAGAATTATAAAAAAGGTTTGTACAGAAAACCTCTCACCTACCTGGTTAATTTGTTGGTCGACAAAACGAGAATTTCCGAACGTTTTAAAATAAGCTCGTATTATGCCGATGCATAAAGGTGGATGTGAAGAAAATGTGGAAAAGCACAGACTATTCTTAATTTGAGCATCTTTTCTGCAATAATTGGGAAAATTATTGTCAATGAGTTATGGCAGTATATAAATATTTTTAAAACACTTTACCCGAACCAACATGGATTTAGAGAGAATCATTCCACAGGAACGGCTACCTTTAAGTTTATACATCAAGTCAACAGAGAATTGGATCAGGGATAATACGTTACTGGGTTGTTCTTCAATCTTTCGCGAGCTTTTGAGACCGGAATTTGAGAGCAACAAAAATTTTGCATTAGTCATTCGTGGGAATATAAATGGATTGATTACCTTATTTATGGACAACAGATACATACAGTTTATAAAAACTCGTTTTACTGTAAATTTTGCAGACAGCACTTCGATATTAGTGTCTTCTGAGGCGGAGGATAATACATTACAGATACAGTAATAAGTCAAATGAAGGAATGATGTGATATCAGCAACCTGATGATCAACAAACAACAGTTATACATTTCCATAGTTGGAAAAGAATCGATGAAGTCGTGATTACTACTAAATTTCTGGGAGTATTTCTGGACTCTGACCTGTCATGGGAAAAGCATGAGGAAAACGTGGTCGGTAAACTCAGAAGTGCACATTACGGCATTTTGAAACTTAAAAATAATATGGGGTCTCGGCAGTTGTTGGAGATATTTATTCGCATCTGAGTTAATATTGTGGGGCAATTTGTCGTGAGCCAATATGAATCGCACGTATATTTGTTGCTCAGAAAAGACTTGCGCGGCTGATATTTGGTTTAGCTCACGGATTCGCATCGTCCAGTATTTATATTACACTAAGTATTAATATTTCCATTCGTTTTTTGTGTATAAGTGCGCTGTTTTGCTTGCTTACGTAAATAAAAATTTTAAAGAAATAGTGACTTTCATGATTATCCAAAAAGAACGAAAAATACGTTTAATGTACCGCCACATAATTCGACGGCCTGTCAAAGATTTCCCATGGATTGTTGTCTGTGTACAATAGTCTGCGACAACAAATAAGGGAGAGCAGTAATATAAAAATTTAAAAAGAAAGGGTGAAAAAACTATTTAGTTACAGGTGTTTATATGACTATAGTCAATTTTGTAATGTTTGTTTTTTACTTTTTTATACGTAGTATAAGGAAGTATTGTGAGATGAAAATTTTCGACTTCGAGATTTTTGCAGATGTCCACGTTTTGAAGTCTCCTGATACCGAAAAAGTGGTTTTTAAAAAATGTGTGTGTGTGTGTGTGTGTGTGCGCCTGTGTGACTGTCTGTCTGTGTGTGTGTGACCACGATAGAGGTTAAACCGCTGTAGATATCAATTCCAAATTTTGTATTTACGTGTATAACCTCCCTCTTGAGATCTGATTAGTTTTTCAGTAAAATCAGTAGACCGGAAGTAGCAGTTTACTTCAGCGAAAAAATCGAATTTTGACAATATTTCGTCAACTACTAAGTTTAAACAAATTTATAAAGAATTTATATATACTTAAAATTACAATTGAGAATAATTTTATTTAAAAAGTTTTTAGAAATTCCTACCGGAAGTAGGTCTTTTACTCTTATTGAAAATCAGTTTTTTGCGAATATTTCGCAAGTCATGCCTTTTAGACAAGTACGTTACGGGTATAAAAGTATTTAAAGCATAATTGTCAATATCTTTTGTATAAAAAAAATTTCAAAATTCGGACCGGAAGTACCATTTTTACTCTTATCGAATAGCGATTTTTTGCAAATATGTCGTAAGTTATGCATTATACCGGTAAGTTTTCGGGTGAAGCAACGACAGAGGAGTGTCCAAGTCCCCACTATCACTCGCTACAGTTATCGTATTCCCCGACGCGAACGGCTGTTACCCAAGCGTCTCACTGTATTGAAATGAAATGAGTCGATACGCTTCGAGGGGAGTACATATACGTAGTCGTTCAGTTGTGGGGACTGATACATGCGCTATACAATCGTTGCGTTACCAGAAAACCTACCGGTATATATATTTATCAAGAGTACAAAAGTATTTAGAACTGGATTTGCAATATTTTTTGTATATATGAAATTTCAAAATTCGGACCGGAAGTAGCACTTTTACTCTTAGCGAGCTGCACTTCTTTGATAATAATATCTTGCAAAGTATGCATTCTATCGAGATTTATTAAGAAAATAGAAGTACTTAGAATAGGATTTTGAATAATTTTTGTATAAAAAAATTCTTAAAATACTATAATTTGAAACGCTCATACGTATAAGAAAGTTGTGTGGTGGCCACACCTCATTTTTTCATATTATTTATTGTTTTTATAGTTTTACCAAATTGTATGTAATCTCTTTTTGTACATTGTGATGTATCCGATTTAGCTGACCTTCCTTCTTAATCGATATATAGTAGAGTTTTGTATTATATCAGTACTTTTATTTACTTGTCTCATTGCTCGGTCTTTGTTTCTAAATTTATTTGACTATTTTGTGAACGTTTCTTAATTTTCAATTCCTTTGTTTTCTTTTAGAATTAAATGTGTAATTTTGACCTGCGCTCACGCATTACTCTTCAGTTGAATCGGACAGTGTTTATGTATCACCAGTATTACTTTGTCGCTAGATATTGTATAAACACCAGTTTTATACCCTTTACTTCTTGCATATTTAATTTTAGGCGGAATCTCAGTGCCATACTAATTGGGATTACAAGTGGAAGTAAATAGTTACCGTATTGGATTTGATTTTGTTGAATGAAATTTATGTTTTGCGTCATTATTTAAGTGGAGTTTGATTAACGTTAATTGATGTTTTGTTTTATTCCCTATTGCCTGATTAGCATTACGAAGCGGGATAATTAAAGATTATTCGGTAGATTTGTGCTGCCACTAATTTTAGCCGATACACTTTCCCTGTATGGATTGTTTCTAATAGTTTTCAACGTTCCGTGTGGAGGTAAGTAGAAGGTATATACATATGTGAGGTACGTAGGTACTGATAAATTGGTATTGATAATTCGGTTTTGTGGTAATATTTCATTTTATTATTCATCAAAACAAAATTATTAAAGAATTTTCAATATTTATTTACCTCACCTACCTTCTACTTACGTACCTCGCTTCCCAAAGCTGGAAAAACGTTAAGAATAAATCATCAGGGAAAGTGTGTTGGTAAAAATTGTTTATTTGAAAATGTTGTAAAAGAACTCCGAAGCATGTCTAGGTAGGATTGTATATTTATGAGTTTTTCATCCCCTTATATTTCATTGTTTTTTGTATATAACTTTTTTATTATTAATCTTACCAAAACAGTTATTAAGAAAAGCATTTTTGTCGATCTCACGGTTACAGAGATAATTAGAAAAAAAACAAGTATCATACCTAACCTAAAATAGATTACCTAATTAATTTAAGCATTTCGTGTACGTAACTATTACTCACCTTTCCCTAAAATTAAGTTATTATATTCTTACACATGGCAAACATGAGGTATTTATTCATATATTTATAAATTTATAGTACATTTATTGCGTTTTTTGGTTTAAATACAAACAATTCCGAACTGCCAAGATGAATGTCGATGTGGTTCTTTTTTAAATATCCCAAAGTGCCAGTGTTTTTTTCAATTTTTACAGTCGCCTCAACCGGGAAAACGTATTTCCCAGTCGAGCTACACATGCGCCAAATGTCACTTTACAGGCGGTGAGTACAAAAAATAAGTTTTACACTCATGACCGACCCCCCCCCCCCCCACCAAAACAAAAAAAAGTAATTTTTGCCTACCCAAAATGCACGGTTAAATCACCGTTTGACTTGAATATGTTGTTATATTGTAACTGATTGTGTAAACTGTGTAAACCACTTGCCAAGGAGAAGATATATAAAACAAAGACCATGTTTCCAAATGTTTTGGAATTCTAAATTATTCAGTTTTCACTTCATAACATTACTGTATGAATATGCTTAACCTTTATGTTATCGTATTTAAAATACGTTGTTCCATTAATTATTATTAACAACTCGCCTGTGAAATGTTACTTACTGTCCATGTTGTTCGTAACACATACTTCAAACCCGTGAAAACACTTTCGATTTCTTCACCGGCACGATACATTTTCGCGTGTCTAATTTCTTGCGGAAAAAGAAATCGACGTGAACGAGGTAAGGGAACTGCTCGCAATTGTACAACGCTAACGTAACATTTTTATTTAATTCTGTACGCTTGTTCAGGCTTTGAATCGGTCGAATTTGATAAAACAACGAGAACTAATTAAGAAATTACAAATTGCAGCGGCGATAGTAAAGTCATGTTCAGTTGTCATCCACTCATTTTACTTTCTTATACGTAGTATAAGGAAGTATTGTGATGATGAAAATTTTCGACCTCGAGATTTTTGCAGATGTCCACGTTTTGAGGTCCCCTGATACCAAAAAAGTGGTTTTTAAAAAATGTCTGTGTGTCTGTGTGTGTGTGACCACGATAGCGGTCAAACCGCTGTAGATATCAATTCCAACTTTTGTATTTACGAATATAATCTCCCTCTTGAGAACTGATTAGATTTTGAGCAAAATCGCCAGACCGGAAGTAGTAGTTTACTACAGTGAAAAAATCGAATTTTGCAAATATTTCATCATTTACTAAGTTTAAACAAATTTATAAAGGATTCAAATGTACTCAAAATTAAATTTGAGAAAAATTGTATTAATAAAGTTTTTCGAAATTCCTACCGGAAGTAGGTCTTTTACTCTTATCGAAAATCAGTTTTTTGCGAATATCTCGCAAGTCATGCTTTCTAGGCAGGTACATTATGAGTATAAAAGTATTTAGAACGTATCTTTTGTATAAAAAAAATTTCAAAATTCAGACCGGAAGTACCACTTTTACTCTTATCGAATAGCGATTTTTTGCAAAAATGTCGTAAATTATGCATTCTATATATATTTATGAAGAGTACAAAAGTATTTAGAGTTAGATTTGGAATATTTTTTGTATAAATGAAATTTCAAAATTCGGACCGGAAGTAACACTTTCATACGTATAAGAAAGTCGTGCGGTGGCCACACCTCATTTTTTCGTTTTGATTTTGCTACAGATGAAGATTATGCAATAGAAAATGTTTATCAGCATTATTATATGTTCCGTCTTATCAGATTTTTTTTTTTTTTTCGTATAAAGTGGAACAGTATTTGGGTTATCCGGCTCGTTTGCATTGTTGAATAATGCATGGCATTCATGATACTTACGTTCCCATCGTGTTGTGTTCGTTATGTTAGTAAATGCTAGCCCGATTTAGTGTGTAATGGTGACATGCGGTGGTAAAATATAACAGAAGCTTTCTGCATTTACAAATTTAGTTTTATGTTACCTGTTAACGTACAGCCTTAACAGGTAACATAAAACTAAATTTTTTTTTCCCACCTCGAAATCGTTTTTCTCATTTGCTAATCTTATTTTTTATGAAAACCTTGCCAAATTTACCAGAGAATTTTAGAAAAAAATTCGTTTCAAGGGATAAACCGAAATTGTTCAAAGGGCCCTAAAAAATCCGAAAAACAAGCCTTTATTAAAAATTTTGTAACACTCAACAACAACACATAAAGTTTATGTCTTTTTTAATTATAGTATTAAATTAATTACAGTATGCTGTACGGTGGCACATAGCCGCGAGAGGTCGCACCGCCCACCATTTCGGACAGTTTCTATGCAGTTTGTAAAATATTTCTAATATTGGTGCATGACGTTACGGTCTAAAAAGCTAATTTTTTCTCAGACATTATTTTATCGAACGCGGCCAAGTCAAGTCGGGTTGCGTGAAACCTGTGTATTTGGTGATGTGCTGTAGGGGAGGCTCCGTGCTAGTTCTCTCAAAATGATTTTATGTTCGAAGGACCAAAGGTTTTGTTGGTTTAATAAAACTCCAGCACTGTTGCACTAAATATTTTACTACAAAACTACACCTTAAACGTTTATTATCTATAGTGACTTCTTGTTTAGACCACGATGAAAATTAAACAGTAATCTGTAAACTGTGTTTTAATAATATTTTTAAGTAATATAATTACTATGTAATAAAATGAATGATTCAATAATTGTTACGCATTTAGTAAATTGTCTTACCGAATTACATTGGAGCTTTTTTCTTTTTATATCCGGATAAATTTTCCATTTTCTAACCCAAATTTAGTTGTTAAATGGTAACAACAAATTGCCTCCTTGATAAAACGAGGAGGCAATTTGGTTGGTACAACAAAAATTTTCGTTAAAAACTGAAAATTTTATGTAAACGACTGGTAACACTGGTTTTAATATAAGCAGCAAAAACTGTTGTCATTGAAAATAATTCAAATACATATCCACTTTATTAAGTTAGTTCATGAATTATGTTAGCTAATGGAAAAATGCCCCGGAGGGGGCAGAAAAAAGGTGAATATACTCCCCCGAGTATGAAAAAGAAGTGTACAAGCACGAAAAGGTGTGTAAAGTGTTATTTTCATCAGCAGAATAAGATTAACTGCTGAATTGTGCTATAGTCTCATAACTTGGAAAAAATATTTTCACCAAACAATGTATATTCCGTAGTCGAGCAAGTTAAGGGAAAAATGTTGAAGCTGGATTTACTTTAGTCATGCTTTAGTTGTTTGTCAATCAGCTATGACAGACCAATAATGCAAAATAAAGTTCTCCCAACATGTAACTTCTGTAAATTATGCATGTACATCATAGCATAGTCTGTCGTGACTGGTTTCTTGATGCCTTAAAGGTAACAAAGTCACATTGATCTGCAAATGGTTAGAGGCACAAACGAGACTGCGGAATATATATTGTTTGGTGAAAATATTTTTTCCAAGTTATGAGACTAGCACAATTCAGCAGTTAAATCCTTTTCTTAATGTGCTGATGAAAATAACACTCGTACACACCTTTTCGTGCTTGTACACTTGTTTTGCATACTCGAGACCTTTTTGCTTAGGTATATTCACCTTTTTTCTGTCACCTTCGGGACATTTTCTACATTAGCTAGTAGATATCTTTCCAGTGAAAATTTACCTCAAGTGACACCAATATAATGCAAAAAATGTCGTACCATTGAAATGAATAATTTAAATGCAGTAATTAATATAACATCTGCCGAAATATCCATAGGTTGTTTCTTCGACACATTTTATTTATAACACAGAAACTGAATGTTAAATTAAAAACAAAATAAATTACGCGATGTGCTCACGGAAAAATTTTCCTGATTGTGCTTCAGTGGTAGAATACTTAGTATCATGACTTCAAGCTTCTATTTGAAAAATTGACGATACCTAAAAGGCTATTTTACACTACCGCCGTTCCAAAAAATTTGAATAAAAGCGCTTCTAATGAAGACTTTTCGAAACGGCAAAAGTGTAATGTGTACGACATGTTGTAATATAACTATGTAAAATTCCAGCCTCCTACGTAAAAATTGACGATTTGCTCAAGATGGTAACACCTTCACTTTATGCAAATTTTGCAGTTTTTGGCATTTTTCCAAGCCTCGCTTTGGTTTCGTGAACCCTAATTTGACGTACATCCTACACTCGCCCCAATGGCCATTTTAAAAAAAGAGTTCAAGTAAATCGGCCCCGTAATTCTTAAGAAACATTTGGGTAGACACTAGACACCCGCTTTAATGTTAAACGAGGATATCAAGTATATTAGAGGTATACCTCTGATCAAATTTCTTCAAAGTTAATTAAAAATTAATCAGATTCATGAATATTTTATAAACCGTGTGTACACCTTTCATGTAGATATGTGTATCTACAAACATCCAGATAAACTAAACATGAGATAATAGAACTGACTCACACGGTTCATTCGTTAATCGTTACTCAAGCGCTCATTTTATGTATCCTGCATTGGTATTACATTTATATTTATGCGGTGCTTTCGAGCTTGTTAATTTAGCCTTATCTCATTCGTTTGTACACTTTTTTTTACTTATCTAACTCCAGTCGGTTATTTCTATCTATATTAAAAAGTTGATAGCTTCACGTATGTTGTACAAGCGCAAATTCGTACAATTAAAACCAGTAATAATAACATCGTGCTTTTATTTTTATGACCGTGTATAGAAACAACAGACTGACTGTCGTCGTTTGTTTGTCGCTTTCACTTTTAAAAATTCTCATAGCGCTCCGTTTTAGTGCGTCCAGAAAAACATGAAAGCACTAGTGTGTGTGTGTGTGTGTGTCGTTTTTACGACAGAAAACACGTATTGACGAGAGTGTATTAAATAGATATCATTCGTGTTGCTGATCGGTGGCTGTCGTAAGCTTTTCGAATAAAAAAAAACAAGTGACGATGCTGAAATGTAGGTATATTAGAACAGAACAAAAAAAAAGAGAAAAAGAAAAAGCGATATTTTCACGTACATAATTGTACATGGCATTCTGGCGCCGCTTTTGTTGTTATTATTGTTACAATAACATTGTCGACTTTTACTTCCTGTCGTTAAGCCCGCTTTGGTTTCACTATTGCCAAATTCTAACATACTAATTGAATAGTCAGTGCGTTTATGGACTTTGCATAGGATCGTAATTAGTTGAAGAAAGTGATTGATATCTCACTAAGGTTATTGAAGTCTACTTCAAGCTGTGTGTTACGATAAATAATGATAATGCGAATCGACTGCGCTGGTAAATTAGATTTTGTGATCCCTTGGCTGTCGTATTACGTTTTGGTACCGTTGTGTTATTTTTTAGAGTAATCGAATTCGCAAGCATTTAAATTTCAAATTCGAATT
The DNA here is from genome assembly GCA_963170755.1 of Amphimallon solstitiale. Taxonomy (NCBI): domain Eukaryota; kingdom Metazoa; phylum Arthropoda; class Insecta; order Coleoptera; family Scarabaeidae; genus Amphimallon; species Amphimallon solstitiale. The sequence continues at coordinate 67,849,444 of OY720680.1, forward strand.
ATATGGAATTTAGATGTAGGTTTACATATCAGATGGATAGATATGTAAACTTACTGAAAAAAAATTTGGACAAGTTTTTAAAAGATCTCGGTATAAAAAATCCTGGTATGAAATCAGATTATGTTAAATTGAAAAAATGAGGTGTGGCCACCACACGAATTTCTTATACGTATGAGCTTTTCAAGTTATACAAAATTGTTCTAAATTGTTCTAAATAAATATTTATATAAAAAATATTCAAAATCCTATTATAAATATTATAAATCTCTGTAGAATGCATACTTTGCGAGATATTCGAAAGAAAGTGCTACTCGCTAAGAATAAAAGTGTTACTTCCGGTCCGAATTTTGAAATTCCATTTATTCAAAAAATATTCCAAATCCAGCTCTAAATACTTTTGTACTGTTGATAAATATATATAGAATACATAATTGATGATATATTTGCAAAAAATCAATATTCGATAAATGTGTTACGTCCGGTCCAAATTTTGAAATTTTTTATATACAAAAGTTAAGTCCTAAATACTTTTTTCTACTCCCATACTTTAATTGTATTATTAGATATGCGGAACCTGTACTATAATGATGTTCATTACGATACAGATTTTCATTATGTTACAAGTTTATATCCAATAGGAATACAGATTTTTCATTACGATACAAGTTTATATCCAATAGGAATGCGACATTTCAATATTCAAACAATATTCAATATGGCGACTGCATATCTGACAGATATACAAATTAAATAAATGTGACAGTTCTCTGCAATTTACAAGTAAGTACTTAAAATTTGTGCTTTTTTGAAAATATAAACGGTAAAAATGAGGGATAATGACAGTGAAATGTAATAATTGACTCCACCAGAAATTATGGAACAAGCCTTAGTAGCCACGAACAATTTATTACCAGCCAAATTCACAAAAACGTACGGAAAATTTTAACCTCAATTTATGAAATGGATTGTTCAAAAAATATGTTTTATTATGGGGTCGTAGAAAAAATAGTGTATGCAACTCGCATTTAATGGCTATTAAGACACTCGTATTCATTACAATACTCGGCTTCGCCTCGTATTGTAATTCTCTTACTCGTGTCTTAATAGCTATCATTAAATGCTCATTGCATAATATACTATTATAATCAAATTCTTCTCAAATTTAATTTTGAGTACGTATGAATTCTTCATAAAATTGTTTAAACTTAGTAGGAATATTGGCAGAATATTGGAATAATTCAACAACTATAACTAAATTAAACATTACTTAAAATTATGTAGTACTTCAACATTATTATGTGACAAGAATCCCATATTTACAAGTAAAGAATTATTATTAAGAATAAAGTAAATTCGGCAAACAATTATACACACACTGTGTATGGGATGTCCTGGAATAGATGAACCGAAATTTAAAATAAAAATAAATCGGAACCCTTTCAGAAGTGATGCCGATGCAACTAATGGTTATGATAAATATACATATATATATATATACAGGGTGAGTTTTTTATCTTGAGACAACGGAATATCTCTAAACCACTGCATCAAATCAAAAAAAGATCTTAATAAGATTTGTTATAATGTAGGGGGCTCACTGAATGGTGCCGAACTCGATCCCCCACCTCACCCCTCCAGAGTGGGAGGGGGGACAACTTTGAAATCTTAAATGGGAACCTCCATTTTATATTGCATATTCCGATTCTACACCATCCAGTATGTACGTTTTGTTTGATATTTTTTTCTCTATTCGTTACGGATTGCGGTGTAATCGCAAAAAACATGGTTGTGAATGTCTAGAGAAAATACACAAAAAAGAGAAGCAAGCAAACACGATTTTGTGTTTTTTTTATTTTAACATAATCTAACATTTCAAAAAGCCATGTGCTCGAAACTGTGCCCCTCCACTTCGAAGCATTTATTTATTCGCAATTGGAATGCTATTCAACGATATAAAACCGTACTTTATTCAGTACATGACAAGTTACGAATCGAAAAAAAAGTTTCAAACAAAAAGTACATACTTGATGGCGTAGAATCCGATTCTGCAATAAAAAATAGGGGTTCTCATTTAAGATTTCAAAGTTGTCCCCCCTCTCAATCTGGGGGGGGGGTGAGGTGGGGGATCGAGTTCAACACCATTCAGTGAGCCCCCTACATTATAACAAATCTTATTAAGATCTTTTTTTGATTTGATGCAGTGGTTTAGAGATATTCCGTTGTCTCAAGATAAAAAACACCTGTATATAAGGTGAACTTTAGACCGTAACACTATTAAAGTGTCTTTCCTTCATATTTAAATATTAAAATACGTATTCTCTATTATTATTTTTTGTATAAGTTAATATCTATTTCTTGCCATTTCCTTATCGTCATAATATTTAAATAACGTGCTATATGCATTATATATAAATTAGAAAAAGAAACCGGTCGCTGGAAAAGTATTTATGTTTCTCACCACTCTACAGTATCTAAGCTCAACAAAACTCTTGTAATTGTTTATTTCAATACAAACACAATTTTCGGTATTTTGATATATAGTAGAACACGGTTATAGCGTCATCATCGGGGCTGACACTTTTTGACGTTATAATAGAGTGACGGTATTTTCGAGATAGGCGAGTTTCGAAAAACTAATTGAACAAATTTTTGCATAGCTAATCCGATACGGAAATGCTTTATTACCTATTACACATTACAACAAACGCAAAACTGCACAAAAGTCACGTTAAGAATTTCTTCGGCAGCGGTTTATGAATCGCATATTCATTCAAACTGTTACTTACATAGTATTGTATTGTTAGATGGTTTATGAATTAAAATAAATGAGGTTATTGTTATTTCCTACAAACTACGTCTGTAAATACGGAAATTCCCAGTAATTATTGCCTACGAATGTATTTCAATTGACGTTAAACCCGAGGTTCACTAGAATTTGATGGCGCTATATGCAATGTTTTTTAAGTGGTCTACAATAGGTAATTCCAGGGACCAAGACGATTATGATGGTATACCCGAGTTGCCGCTATAACCCATGGCGTTATAAGCAAGTTGTGCTGTATTTAATATTTATGTATTATTTACAATTTCGTCGTAAAATTTATATTTGTATACTCTAAAGCTATATATAAATAGTCGCGAAAAACATCCGGTTCTGCAATTTCCTCTGGTGGTGAATAAATGTATGTACCTAGAACATACAAGTGGGAATACTTCTAGTACGTATTGAACAATAATGATCTGCCGACGGCAGCAGACTTAATTTTAAATTTGTTTTCCTGTGCATAAATATTTGTCTTCATAATGCTGCAATTTCCTCTTGACACGCTTACAAATAGTTTATTTTTGTTTATGTTAGAAATCCATATTATGCATGCATAATACATATAAAACTATACGGAAGATTGTCATTAATTATTTCCCGTCTCTGTGTGAAACGCATTACCAATTTTATATAACTGGCTACCCGTAATATGGTAAATAATTAATTGGCGTAAGAGTATACGAACGGATGCCGACAACGTAGGTGTTTGATAGATAATTCGTTCGGTACATGTGTGTAATTAGATGGGAAAATGCTACTAAATTAAGATGCTTTTAAACATCTTACATAATGGGATGTATGTATTTATTGGCATAAATAATTGTGCAGAATGTCGGTTTGGTGTTCCAATTTTGATACAATGACAGGTGCCCGATGTAAATAAGGACGCATTTCAATTAGTCTGGGTTTCATTTCTGAAGGTAATTGTATTATAATTTTAAGCATTACATCTATAAAATTGTGTAGTCTAATCCGTGTTTCCATTTTTTTATTCATTGTAACTAAGTGTTATGGCCCTTCTACTCGAGCAAGAATTGAACAATAGCGCAATCACTCGATGAATCCATCTGATTTCTAATTTTTATGGAACAATTCAGTGCTCAACTATTGATTTCCTTGATAACATTGCTCTTTATATAAGCCCCTTAAGTTCTATGGTTTTATACCTGACTCAGTACAAATGTTCGAATGCCCTATCTGTAAACTCCTCTCTGCTCCTTGGTCGTGAATACAGAAGCCTTGTTGCCGCTATGCTGAATGGAGAATGGGTGTGGTATAACTGAAATAATTAGACGATGGACTGAAAAGATGCCACCACGCTTAATTAATAGATCGGCCCCTGGCTTGCTACCTGATCGGGAGAAACGCGCTGAAAGAACGCAGGCTTATTGACAAATAACTGACTAATCACAACAATAAAAAAGAATATAATTAAGATTAAGGTTCTTCAGCTTAATACATACAGGAAACCGGTAATAACTAAAAAATTGCATTTACTGCGTGTGAAGAAGTGATGCCGAGTGTTCTAGTAAAATTTGAAATACAATTAAAAAAGAATGAGTAATAATTATAAAGAAAGACTTTTGACAGGCGTTACGAAAAATAATGACATAAGAGATTTCTTAAGTCGTACTTGAATAATATAAGAGAGTTGATTCAGGGGTGGTGACCTTCACTTTTTTCCCTTGTATAATAAATAACTATTATTTATTTTATTATACTGTATATGTGTATATCCTATTCGACTTATATGAGAGTTCATCTATTATAGTAAAAACTTCTATTCCAATATGAAGCTCGCTTTTATAAATTACTTTTGATATGCAATGCAGTAGTTATTTCTGATTACGGCTTCGCTGCACTGCTGTGGCGAGAAACTCGTTACAATCTGCAGAAATTCTCTTGGTATCACTGTTAAATACTAGCCCGAGGCGGCGTTCTAATAGAGCGCACTTGAATCAACGTGATTTTCCATCGTGCAGGTGCGAGAGACTTGCTCCCTTGTTCCTGTCGTATTGTCCTGATAATTGGCCGTAGATATGTGTGCATTCGAAATAGTCTTGATATTGTAATGATGAATCACCTTAATTATGCTCCGCATAGCTGTAGCTGTATGACCATTCAACGGCGCGATAATATTGTCAGCGTGATGTATGGGCGATTATAATTATGCGCAAAAAGGAAGAAAAGCCTCGACTGATTGGTTCCAATTTAATAATCCGCAAAATGGGCCGGCTGTATTGGAAAGTGTGTCTGATTTGCTTCCATACTTGTTGCGTTAACATCGGATATCGCAAATTAAGTATTTTTACGGTGATATTTGCTGAAATGAAAAGCGCCTTATCACTTTGTGAATGCCGGACTAATAATTTTATTGATTGATTATAACATGAACTTCAATATATGCTACATTTAATAAAGGAAATACGGTGAATCTTACGCCCCAGCGCCAACTATTGGTAGGGCAGTAAATTTTAATTTTTTATAGCTCCTATCTACTTTGTGCTGATTTGCAAACAATTTAGAAACTCTGTTTCACAACCAAAAAGTTAAATGCATTATTATTACGACGTAGCATGGGTTTATGTTGAAAAGTTCTCGGCTTAACAACGTAATACATTTTACTTTCTTATACGTAGTAGAGAAAAATTGTGTTAAAAAGTTTTTCGAAATTCTTACCGGAAGTAGGTCTTTTACTCTTATCGAAAATCAGTTTTTTGCGAATATCTCGCAAGTCATGCTTTCTAGGCAGGTACATCACGAGTATAAAAGTTTTTAAAACATAATTTTAAATATCTTTTGTATAAAAAAAATTCAAAATTCGAACCGGAAGTACATAACACTTTTACTCTTACCGAATAGCAACTTTTTGCAAATATGTCGTAAATTATGCATTTTGTATATATTAATCAAGAGTACAAAAGTATTTAGAGTTAGATTTGCAATGTTTTTTTGTATAAATGAAATTTCAAAATTCGGACCGGAAGTAGCACTTTTACTCTTAGCTAGTAGCACTTTTTTTTATAATATCTTGCGAAGTATGCATTCTATAGAGATTTATTAAGAGAATAGAAGTACTTACAATAAGATTTTGAATAATTTCTGTATAATTTTTTTTTTAAATACTATAATTTGAAACGCTCATACGTATAAGAAAGTCGTGTGGTGGCCACACTTAATTTTTTTTTAATATCTTACAAAGTATGCATTCTATTAGAAATGTATTAAGAGAATAAAATTACTTAGAATAGGGTTTTACTAATTTTTGTATAAAAAAAACTGATAATTTTATAATTTGAAACGCTGATACGTATAAGAAAGTAGTGTGGTGCCTACACCTAATTTTTTTATACGTGGAGTATGTTTTATTTTTCAATATAATCTCCTAAACTTTAAACCATTTATGCCAACATTTCTCCATTAATTCAATAATGTCATTAAAATGTGATTTTGGAAGTTCTACGAAATATACATTCACAGTTGCAGTGGCTTTGTCATTTGATATAAAATCCTTTCCAGCCAAGAATTTTGTCAGGTTTGGAAATAATAATCTGAAGGATCCAAGTCTGGTGAACACTCTGGATGTTAAGGCAATTCATTGAATTTTACCATCGTCAGAATACTTGTGTGATCACGTGCATTATCTTCATGAATACTGATTTTTTCTTTTTTAAAGTATGTAGGTATTTTCTCACGAATTTTCGCATTCAATTGAAAATATCACAGTAATATTAAAAGTTTATTATTTTACTGTTCTGATGATAATAGATCCACAAAACACGTTTATAATGCAATAACCTTCCCTGGCGATGGGATATTTTACGAAAATCAATGACACGCCTGTACTAAACGGCTGCTGCTACTGGAAAGAACTATGTAACAGATGGTAATACCGCGCGATCATTTAAATTCTAAATTAGAGCAGGCTGTGAAATTTAAATTAAGTTGGTATATAAGTACTAATTTACAATTTGAATTGTCAAAGTGACGTTTCAAAATGTTAATTAATCAATAATTGACATTCTAGACAACCTAATAAAAAAAATCCCGCCTGCTATAATTTAGAATTTAAATGATCGCGTGGTACAATTTTACATGTCTTTATATAAAGCATAGAACTACATAGAAGAATTGAGGTTTCATAGTTTGTAACGCCATCTGTGGGTTAGGATGGGAACATTTCAGGCTACTCGTGTATGTATGAGTCATATAGGAGCAAAACCTGCTATGTCACTTTTAGCTGTTTTTGGGAAAATGAAGAGAAACCTTGTGTATTAATACTGTATATTAAATTTGAACTAAAGAAAGAATACATTCCATGAACTTTTATATTTTTCTATAACTTTAAATCAATGCCTCTCCCATGAACACTATTAGTTTGGCAGCACAGAGTGTCGCTGTTATCTTCTTCTACGGTTATTTGCATAGCTTGTAGTTGTTGGGTAACTACTTCCTTATAGAAATTTAAATTTGACAAGCCGATCGTCAGCTACTATTTCGATATTCAGCTATAGTTTTTCATATGCTTTAACATTGTAATTGAGAGTTCGGTGCTTTACCGGTTGTGCTATACTGTTTTAAAAGTCTCATATCTCTGGATTTCTTGAATTAGAGTAACCATTTTTGGCGTTTTCTCCAAGATAAAATCGGTTCTACACTTATACCATGCGGAGGTTTTCAATCACAGTATTTAGGACTTTTTCTCACAAGTTTTTATTTAAAGATAGTTATAAGCTTTCATAGTATATGATATATGTATTATCAGAGAACAACGATCAACGAGAAGCGACAAAGACGTTAAAAACGTATCCCTGTTTCTTCCGTGGGGGAGACGAGCATAGTTGCCTGGCGGGTCGTTTGTCTAGGCGAGCTGTTGCTCGTGAGTGAAATTTTTAACACAAACAGGGAGTTATCTAAAATAAAAACACATGGCAAAAAGGCTGAGAGGCAAATAAAAATTATTTTTCATATATAATCCTATTTATAATATATATGTATATAAATAGTTTTTACTTAGATAAGATTATAATATATGAACCGCTTGTTTATAAAACATATTAATTAGCATTCTGTAAATTTTACAGCAGAAGCAAAATACTGTTTCGGTCATATGTTTTTGCTATTATCTCAAATTTGTAATAATAAATGATTTATTGTTATTAAATAAAGTGTAATTAACGCTATTAGGAGCTTCACATCATCTACGGAAGAACACCACATGATTTGAAAGATATTACCTAATATGTTTCATAAACCAACGCACCTCTTCTCACTTTCTTATGATTATTGTTTTGACACAAATAACAACTTTTTTCTAGTTTAAAAAACGATCAAAATGCTTTGTATTTTCTTCGTATATATTAGAAAGAACATAAGAGATGCATTTTAAGTGTAGAAATATAATACGTTTTATAATGTTATATAAAATTTAAAGTTATTATAACAATTCGTTTTGTGTATTTTAACTTTTGTGCACGTACTATAGACCAACATTTCAGGCGGTTCTTTTAATATAAATATAGATGTGTTTTCTGAGTGTACTTGTGGGTTATCACTCAAATACGACGAGGTAAAAGTCGGACACGAAATATCATAGAGTTCGACAATACTGTCGCCTCTCGTTGATGTTTTATGATGTTATTTCTTTACAATATAAGTATTTATTGCCTGTATTTATTGCCTGGCCTTCTAGAAAAGAACATGTAGTAGTGGGTTACCAACAAGTATATATTTTTAAACAAATTTACTGAGAAACCATAAAAGTTCTTTTAACATACACATTTGTTTGGATAAGACCGCGCGCTTAGCATAACCAAAAAAAATTATCGCGACATTTATTTGAACATCAAAAAATGCATTCGTTTACGTGCATATTTCCCGGAAATTTACGACACCTTAAAGAAAGACGCAGTACTTAAGATGTGCACCGCCAGATGCCACGCATCGCGACATATTTAAAAACCCGTCGCACAAAATAGCGATTCCTTCGGAAAGAAAAGTCGGACGGTAAATCAATCAAATAATACGCGCGCTATGTTGGCTTGACCGTTTAGACCAGTGGTTCCCAAACTTATTTTGCCTACTGCCCACTTTGAGAATAAATTATTTTTTAGCGCCCCCATTTTTTCACCTACTCAAAAACCACTATAACTTCAAATTAAATTAATTATTGTGAGCTATATTAGCGGAGATTAAACATTCATTCTAAACGAGACTTTTACTATGGGTTATAGTAAAAGTCTCGTTTAGAATGAATGAGTTAACTTGAGACCTGAGCGTAGTAGGTAGTACACAACGGCGCTCAGGTCTCAAGTTAACTTTTACGGGCTACACCTGCCAATGAGAATGATTATTGAAACGCAACTTTATAGTATTCAGACAAAGTATCTTTTATTCAAAATTCAAAATAAAACAAACATAATCGATTCTAATATAAAAACTAATGTGAAGGATGAATCTGATGCTGTTTAATAAGTTTGTTGATATCAGGTTCCAATTTACTCAAGAACAGCCGCAAGTCACCACGTTCGGTAACATGCAAACGATTTCTCTTTTTAGTAAGCAGCGTTGCTACAGCACTAAATCCACGTTCACACAAATATGACGATGGGAATGCTATCAAGAATCGTTGAATGATTGACCACAATCCAGGGTACAATTGCGGGATCGGTTTTTGTAGCCAAAATTCTTGGTAGCCATTTTTGAACTTGATTTTTATTTCCTCGTTCGTTGTCAATTCTATAAGTTCTTCTTCCAGATGTGGTGATATTGCTGTGTTGACATTTGAAAACGGATCCAACACCCAGTCTGGTATTTCCAAGTTCAAAATATCCTGGTATCGTTCGGTGAAGTCAATGTGGAGCTTTTCCAAATGTTGGCAGTAGGCAAACAAGTCGTCGTTACTGCAGGATACTGATAAATTCGGAAAATTATGAAACTCACGTCTGCCCATATTCTTTTTGTGTAGAAGCAGTTTGGCTGCGAAAGCAGCAACGACATTTTTTGTTTTAATTAAATTTAGTTCATCGCCTTGCAGTTGGAGATTCATGTTGTTGAACAATTTATACAGGTCTGTCATGTAAGCTATATCATTTTTTGATGTAATGAGCTTGTTGCGCAATTCTGTATCTTTAGTTTCCAAAAACTCTATCACAGAGTCAAACAGGTTGTAAAATCGAGTCAGACAATTGCCTCTTGATAGCCAACGAACTTCGGTATGAAACAACAAACGGTTGAAATCTTCGTCATTAGTAACACAAAGCTGATGAAATAATCTATCATTCAAAGAGCAGTTACGGATTTTATTGACTGCTTTGATGACATATTGCAGTGATTGAAATAGTCGTTCACTTAAATTTCTAGCAACCAAATGTTGTCTATGAATAACGCAATGTACAGCAAGGACATCTGGAATTTTATTTTTTACGTACGCTATGAAGCCTTTATGGCACCCTGTCATAGCCGGAGCGACATCCGTAGCAACTGATATAATATTTTTCAAGGGAATCTCTTTCTCATCACAAAACTTTTCCAATGTATTGAATTTGGTTTCGCCTTTTGTATCGGTCTCTAAATTTCTAGCAAACAATAGTTCTTCACATATTTTCTCATCTTTAATAAACCTCACGTAAGACAGCAACAATGCTTCATTAGTTGGTAAAGTGGACTCATCGAGCTGAATTGAGAATTGACTAGTCCTCAGATGATTGCACAATGATTCTTCTATGTTTCCGGCCATTTCATCAATTCGTCTTTGCACAGAATTATTACTCAAAGGAATTTTTCCGATAATATCTGCGGCCGGTTTATGAAGCACAGTAGTTATTACTTCCTTTATTGCTGGCAAAATTAACACTTCTCCGATGTTGTGTGGTTTGCCTTTTTGAGCAATTAACAAAGAGATGTTGTACGAAGCTCGAAGTCCGTCGTCATCTTGCTTAGCAGCCGCCGAAAAGAGTTTTGCTACACTTGGCCGAGTATTATGCTTCTTCTCTAGGTCTTGAAAATATGCTACATTCTTGTCTTTCTTATCTGGATGCATTTTATTCAAATGATCTTGAAGTCTTGAAGGCTTCATTGCTTCATTCGAAAATGTTTTTAGGCATAGAAGGCACAAAGGCGACGATGGGTTTGTAGGATTTTCAATGAATCCGAATTTAATATATTCCGCACAGTATTGCCGTCTCTTCTTTTTTACTTCCGACATTGTTTTGTTTTGAGAAATACGTAAGTATAAGTGTTGAACTTAAGTACTGCTTATCTATTACGCGCGAAACCGCAAATGAAAATAAAATAAATATTACGTTGTTTATATAGGATTGCATAAGCAGCACGCACCGACAGGAATAAGACAAACATGCATAAACTCGTTTATCTCATTCGACGCTCAATCGTACTCAACAAGTAAGAACAAGTATTCTATGAACCAGCCGATTGATACAGTTGCCTTTTTATTTGTTTGTTTGTGTCTCTTTTCGTTTCGAAACGGAGCGACCGATTGATATGTTTTTTATTTTATTTATTCAATAAAACAGGACAGATATATGAACTACTCGGAGAGAAATATCGAACCGAGTTGGTTTGAGCAATCTCTTAATTAATATTAGTTGATGTTCACAAGTTGTAGTCGAGAGTAGGGATGGGACATCGGTGGGTAAACATCGATATCAAACATCGATGTTAACATCGTTGATCAACATCGATGGTTGCAAAATATCGACTACCAAACATCGATGTTTTTAAACATCGATAATTATATTTATAGATGTATTTTTTGGCAGTTTAACAAAAACTTTATTATAACTTAATTAATTTACGTCCTTAACAAAATGATATAAAAGATATCACTATTCAAAAAAAATAATAAAAGAAATATATACATTTATAATATGTAGTTAACTTTAGAAACTACTCAAAAAAAAACTATATAAAAAAACAATATTATGCAATTACGCATGAAACAACCACATGACTTAAATCGTCTGATACTTAAAAAATATATACATTTACGTGTATCAAAGCTTTTTAAGAGAACGATTTTTATTTGGGATTTTATAGTCTTGCATTTTTTTTTGACTACGCTGGCAAATACCGAGATACATATGGATATGGTTTTATATTTCTGATGTGTCATCTTGCATTTAATACGTGTATCGTCGTGTATGATTGTACGCACTAGGGAATTTCCCGAAGAAGTATACATCGGTAATGTCTATCTCCCTTCTTTTTCTATGAAAATACGTTTACCTCCTTCACTTATTCTGCATGTATACATAATTTAACTTTTATTCTGCACATTAAAAGTACTATAAATTTATGTATTTAATTATATATTATTTAAATATTTATACTGAGTAATATTTAAAAGAGCCTAAAATGAAATATTCGAATTTATATGATATAGCACTGTGTAATTTAAATACTTCTTTTATTCGTAGACAATTTTACATCCTCGTAGCCTGTATGTGAGCTGTTAATTTGGAAACATTTTTGTATTTGTCAACAGAGGACGCTGTTTTATTTTGTGATTAGTGCAAATACATTTTGTCAAGCTTAAAAGTTCGATGTTCACTATATTTCTTCTAACATCGATAGTTTATCGATAAATCTAAATTGCAAACATCGATGCAAAAACATCGAACATCGATCCTAAAATATCGATGTTCAATGAACATCGATGTTTATCGCCCATCCCTAGTCGAGAGTCGAGAGCTCAGTCGGTGTCTAAGAGTCCTCCTAGATTCTAGATGAAATTACAAATCGCCCCCTAAGCCTTTACACAACGCCCCCATTTTTTTTCTGGGTCTCTTACCGCCCCCCTTTAGACCTGCAGCGCCCACAAGGGGGCGTTATCGCCCACTTTGGGAACCTATGGTTTAGACCATTAACAGAGACATGTGATAAGGCACTGTTGGAAGTCCATGAATGGATGACGGGCCGAGGAACACGTTTCTTGATCGTAAGCTCGCTCGCTAATGGCAAAAGATGGATTGTTTTGGGAAAAAAAAATTTCTAGCTTCGATGCTTCGATTCTGATGTTTTGTTATGCGGTTGACGGTTGAACGGGTTTTCAAACGTGATCCGAATATATTATATCAGTAAAATAAGTTTTACATTAAGTCTATACGGGAATCGTTGTTTTAATACAGTAGTTGTGTAATTTCCTAAGCATAATAGTAAAAGGGATTTTCAAATATAAACGAAAGAAACTATGCTATATAAATACAGTCGCGAGCAATAAATTCTGTTCGTCAAGGCCATACAAAATTCTGTCATATTTTGGCAAACTAGAAATTTCACTTGATTGTGTATATCTTTTTTTGTCAATAATTACCAACAAGCTGTCAAATATAAATTTTTATTTATTTGAGTTGTCAAGAAATTTTCTAATCATCATGTCGCCAATTTTTTCTTTAATAAAGTTCGAGCCATTTCGCTAGTAGAAATAGAATCTATCTGAAACTGCTGTAGCAGGTCAGTTAGGGATGGCAGAGTTCGGTAAATTTAATTGTTCGGCGGTGAAGAGAGGATTTCTGGATAGACAAGTGGATTCTGGTCGACCTCGAGCATAAACTGCGGTGGACTAACTTCCCTGCATCGGTTTTCACCGTATGACGTCGTATTCGGGAAGTGAATTCAAAAAATTACCCTGCTGCTAGAAAGATCAAACCTTGCGAAAGGCAATAACTTTTGGGAAAACATAATTTTTAGTGCTGAAAAGACATATACATTTACTGAAAGAAATATAGAATATTTCAAAATAACACCGTTTAAAAATATAATATTTTCTAAACTCTTTCTTTCTTCGTATTGTTGTGACATATTTGATATACTTTTTTCCACTTTGGCACTATTACAATTTGCTAATCTTGTTACTTATCTGGTACTGCTTCTACCAAATCTATTGAATTTCTATGCTCACATTTCAAGACCAATATATGCATCACTTTCTTGTTAGAACTGTTTAACTTTACAATACTAACAAGGTACATTATTGATAATAATTATAGCATTTTAATAATACTTATAACGTTGTTATTTTCTAACAAGTACAAGTATAATTTCAGACCAAAAAATGACAAGAATGAAATATTCATGATAAACACACTTCTTTTCTGATATCCTCTTTAAAATTGTACTAATCTAGCTCTAAATTACCTTAGTTTACATCTTCAACCTTGTTGTTAATATTAGTGACCAAATAACGTCTACCAATGCTGCTTCACTTCAGCCCGGCAATGTTTCCATTAGAATTTTAAACATGTTTTTCTTTGTAGATCTACAAACATTAAATCATCCTAACTTTAACCTAAAAATGCAAAATTATAGCTATTTACTTACCAAAAATTTGCTTTATACTAGAATTCGGATAATCTATTCTCATTTTCTGAAGTGCCATGGGAATTACTTGCTTTTGGGCAAAGACTGTTTTTCTAGGAACTATATGATCATAATCATAACATTTACGTTTTTTTTTCGATTGAAAAACTACATTTAGTTTCTATTGGCACACGCCACCACCAGTTCCAGAATATATGTATGTGATATTAACTGTGTTGAATAATGGAAATACAAAAACAAATCGTAAAATCTACGAAATAAGTGTCAAAGCAGTCATATGTCAATAACTCAGTAATTTAGTGTTAACTGGGCTCGCTATAATCCAATCATATTGCATATTTATAGCAAATTATCTTAAAAGTGCGTCACGATTACCAAACAGTTTATAATGCTTTGGACCAATAGCGCCAGATAGACGACACCATTGTTAGGTTGGCAACCTCAACAAAAACCCAGTATGTTAACGGTCGTGATATTGCCCAGCAATAGCAAGATCCATTTGGCCATGCTTTCAAGTTTCTTAAGCGGGGCTTTATTGGGTAAATAAAACTTAGTCGTTTTGCTTAATATTATAAAGCAATGATTATGTATTACACATAGATATATTTGTTCTTTTGGCATTGGCATTGAATCTAAAACACTTGCAGATGTTGCTAATGAATAATAGTAATGATAATTTATATCTCAACATCTGAATACTAATTATTTAGAATACATAAATGCAAATATAAACTCTTATTATGCTGAGCCCATTCCTCATGCGCCATGGAGCTAGGATACTACAGTATAACCTAAAATCAGAGAGGTCGGTGAAATGCATCTATTGTTTATAATAAAATAAATGATTTAGCAAAGCAACAAATATAAAACGCGTGTTTTAGATTGTATGATTAAGCAGTTATATATAAATATTTGATGCAATAATATTGCAAAATATTTTCTTGATTGTTCATTATAAGATATGCATGCTTTATATATGAAGCTAAAAGTTTAGTTAGGCTTGCTTTGTTACCCTAGGCCCTAGGCTATGGAAACAAAACATTTAATTTGATTCAAAATGAAATGATGTTGACTTGACAAGCTATAAAATGAGATTTTGGCTCAAACGAATATAATATAATATACCTGAGTAAGTATTTTAACTCAAATCAATTGTGGTATGAAAGAAATTGCACCAAGTACTTATCAAATAATTAAATTTTCTAGTAAATTTCATTCTTTTCATAAAAAGAATAAAACTGCACCAAGAACAGTATTCATTTGTACAACTTGATGTAATTATTAAAGGCCTTTGTTCAGGAATAATTCTGTTTTGAATTGTTCGCTTATTACAATGATTAAATAATATTTTTACACGTTCGAGACGCATATCTCGTAGTAGTATAATCGTCGCAATTCTCCCGCAATTAAAACGAGATTAAGTAATCAGATATTATTGTTTTTATTGTGCAGCGTGTAAAGTGGGTCATCGTCATAACATAAGTCTCTGCTCTCGAGGAACTAGATTCCTTTTTGCCTCGCATTTAATTCGCCAAACAACAATGTTATGGCGGTGGCTTAAGTATACATACATACAGACACATATTATATCGTTCCCGCCATATAAAGTGAATAATATGTCAAGATCCCAACGTGATACGACGCGCCAGCTGCGTTTATCTAGCGAGTTCATTGTCATGTAATTGGTATATATGACCTGCGGGAAGGAGTAATTTCGCGGGAAATGTTGAAACGAATAAGCTGCAAAATGTAGAATATTGTGGATGCGTAGGAATATGAGAATACTCAAACATTTTTCTTGTGGCTCTCCAGGAAGAAACGCGCGATGATAATGCTCAACCATTTATTATAATAATATTTATATTGGATATCAGTGATAACCGTTGGTCGTTAGTTACATGTCACGCGAATGTAAATTCAATATGACTAACGGTTCTGTCTAGTCCGTAAATAATCTATTAAGTACTGTTAAGTATTTAGATGCAGTTGTAATGCAGTTTCCTGTTATTGGCAGTTGGATGTGTTTTCTGAAAAATGCGTTGAGATTAAAAATTCGATATGATCTAAGTACGACAAATAATAGCAATATTATTTAAGAACAAAGTAATTAAATTTTAAGAATTTATGCACTTAAAAATAATTTATTTACCATAGCAAATACAGAGGAATATGGCAAATTTTCATTACAATTATAGATATTTGTTAAATAAACACATTAAAATATTTACAGGTAAATGAAATACAGTACACACTGTAGTATTATAACATAATACCAAATATAACATTATCCGAAATTGCTTGCGACTAAACAAGATATGTTTGATTAAATTGAATTATTCAATTAAATTCAAGTCTTACCAAAATCATCAGAGAAGAAAGAATATTTTTGCTATGGCAATGATTCTTGGAATAAAATATTAATATTTTTATGTGTTTAACATCTCTTTCTACACTTAATCGTAGATTGTATTTGTTACATTTACAATTTTGTTGGACGAAGATGTCAATTTTTACTAGCTGGCCCTTTCCGGTAGATGGCACGACGAGTTTGTCCATGCAAGGCCAACTGTATCTGCTATCGCTGCGCGATATAAGGCCTTCACATAACGAGATTTTTCTGATTTTGGTAACCTCAAAATATTGATATTTATGTGGCGCCATCTATCCAAAACACAATAAACTGCTTGGTAATCGCTGAGCATTTTTAAAATCACGTGATAAAAATATGAAATATGATTGGATTATATCAAATCCACTGTTCCATATCCTTTTCTACTTAAATTATTCTAATAATACACATTTCAGTCGTTTCATTTAATGTGTGCTACATATTTACTATAATTTATTTTGGAAGTTACGTCGAATACCCATAGAAAGCTATATATCGAGTTTTCTAAAGAAAAAAAAAAACTTGGCTATTCTGGGTCATTTAGTTCTTACCAAAATGAGAATTGATTATTCGAAATGTTGTATAAGGCAAATTATTGGTATATATCTATAATTTTTTGCCTTTTTAGGTTATATTTATATCTCAATATTTGTAGATGTACGAAATTCTAATGGAAAAATTGCTGAAGTAAAGCAGGTGGGTTAATTATGAAAATTTGAACATTGTCAATTTTTTTTCTGTGATTAGACTTGTACTTGTTGGATAAATAAAGATGCTATAGTAATTTTAAAATGCTCTAATTATTACCTTGTTATAATCGTAAGATCGAGAAGTGCCAACAAGAAACAGATTAGTGTTATAAAACAAATTTCGGTATGTATTGAAATGTGTGCGTAGAAATACTAACGGATTAGGTATAGGCAGCACCAAAGAGTGCATCACTGTAAGTAACTAAATTAGCAAATTGTAATAGTGTCAAAATGGAAAAAAGTACAACAAATATGTACCGAAATACACAGAAAAAAGAATTCGTTTAGAGTCCTGAAACACTATGGCGATGACTTTCCCGGCAGATGGAGTGACTTTAAATTTCTTAGGATGGTCTGCATCTTTCTTTTATCATTGCAGACTCCTGCTTACTTTCAGGGTCATAGTGATGAACGATGGTAACGATTTTCTCAATTAACCTGTTTTGATAAGAGATCTTTGAAAATCAGATTGGTTAGAATGTGATGTATACCGTGGTCGACAAATTTTAATTTCTGTTTATAGCTCAATTCACCGGTACGAAAGTAGAAGAGGAAAAGAGCACGGCGAAATAAAGTAAAGACAAACATATCAGAATTAAAAAACAAACGTCAACTCTCGCCTATTATTAAATAATGTTAGTGCAAAAAGACATGCCTATAACATACCTGCAAAATTGCAAAATTGCAAAACTCCTGTAATATAACAGTAAAGAAAACTGTATACGTTCTCTCTCGTTAGAACCTAATTATACATACATGAAGTAGAAGTTTAATGGGAAAGACGTAGGCAAGTCGACAGATCAGAAAGGAACTATGCAAGCAAGCACACTAACTCAAATAGGTAGGTAATATCTAATTAGTCTTAGAGTATGTGTTGTACAAGCATGCAGAACATATTATAGCCAGAGCCCACCTTCCATTTCCTGGACGACTAGAACCGGTCGATAGTATGTCTCACATCACAGACGTTTCCTCGTTCGGTGTCGAGGTGTCATTAACATAAGATGCCGATTAGGCGGCGGAAATTGATGACAACAGCCTAACACGATGGGGTCCGATAACTCGAAATAAATTTCCGAAGATAACGTAGGCGAGAGACTTCTCTAATTGCAATAATGTCTTTTAGATCACATAAGGTATATATGGAAAGAGTATAGTCGATAATTTTTAAAATCTATTACTTAATATTTTCCCACACTTGCACATCCTACATAGGTACGTATGTATACAGGGTTAGTAAAAAGTCCCGGAACGGTCGAATAACTTTGTTATTTGAAAATTATGATTTCTGAAATTTGGTATGGGGGTATAGTTAATATAAATGCATTTTATGCAATACAGTTAATATTTTTTTCACTTCCGGTTTAATCGGCAATCGTCCAACTTTTTTTTTTTAAATGGAACGCCCAGATTTTTTTAACACTTTTGAATGCAAAATAAAAAACTACGTTCAGGAAGTATTAAGATGTTTATATTTATTCATAAGAAAACAGTTAAAAAATTAAAAAAGTGTCCTAATACAGAAAAATCAAGATACCTGTCTATTCAGATTGCGATTACAATAATTGTTCAAAATGCTCTCCATTTACAATTTGACAAAAATGTAAACGGTCAGTAAAATTTCTTATTGAATTTTGTATTTGTTCTGGAGTGATGCGATTGGCTTCTTGAACTATTCTCTCTTCCAATTGTTCAAGATTATGGGGACGATTTTTGTACACTTGACATTTCAAGTGACCCCAAAAGAAAAAATCTAATGGCAAGAGATCTGGCGAACGTGCTGGCCATTCGATTGCTCCTCTACGTCCGATCCAACGTCCCGGAAAAATGTCATTCAAATAATCGCGGACATTATGGGCAAAATGGGGGGGAGCTCCATCTAGTTGAAACCAAAAATGTGCATTAGGGTGATCACCTATGTTTGCATTTGGAAAGAGGGCCGCAAGTGCTGGAACAACCTCATTTCGCAATAAATTTAAGTAGACGTTGCCAGTTAAATTTCCTCTTATAAAAAATGGTCCTATGATGTTGTTTCCAACAAGACCAGCCCAGACATTCACCTTTTGAGGACGCTGTGTATGGACTTCTTCAATCCAATGCGGATTTTCAAATGACCAGTAGCGACAATTATGTCTGTTCACAGTGCCGTTGAGACAAAACGTTGCCTCATCTGAAAAAATGATGTGATCTAAATCATTAGGCTGCTGCTCGATCAATTCCGTCATTGTTTCGCAAAATTGTAGTCTACGATCTGGATCATCTTCAGTTAACTCATGGACGGGATACATTTTATAGGCTTTCATTCTTGCTGATTTAAGAATATTACGAGCAGATTTTTGAGAGATCTCATGAATTTGACCTAATTCTGTTGTGGACACGTGATGATTTTCTTCCACTGTAAGTAACACATTCAAACTAGTTTCTTCATCTGTTGCTGTTAATGGACGTCCCCTTCTAGGTAAATCCTTCACCTGACGAAAGACTTCAAACTTTTGAATTGTTCGGCATACCGTACTTTTATTAATGTGACGATCCGGATAAACAGTATTAAACAAAATACGAACCTCTTCAAAAGAACGTTGACGATCACCGTACCCACGCATCATTAATATGTCAATTCGTTTTGATTCAGTAAGTTTTACTGCCATTTTCAAATGTGTCAATGTCTAAAATAAGTAAATTTATAGCGATGCAAAAGTTAAAACGCTTTTAAAATTGTCAAATGTGACGGCAAAAAGAATGCAAACACTAAACAACAACTTTTTTCAAAGGTACCTTGATTTTTCTGTATTAGGACACTTTTTTAATTTTTTTAACTGTTTTCTTGTGAATAAAAATAAACATCTTAATACTTCCTGAACGTAGTTTTTTATTTTGCATTCAAAAGTGTTAAAAAAATCTGGGCGTTCCATTTAAAAAAAAAAAGTTGGACGTATTGCCGATTATACCGGAAGTGAAAAAAATATTAACTGTATTGCATAAAATGCATTTATATTAACTATACCCCCATACCAAATTTCAGATATCATAATTTTCAAATAACAAAGTTATTCGACCGTTCCGGGACTTTTTACTAACGCTGTATATTAAATAGCATCCAACAGAGATAGAGAAGTATTCTTATTAGTTTATTCTCGAAAGACGTTATTTTGAAATAATCAGGGCCACTGCCGAAAATGAAAAATTGTGCAGTTCTTCTCAGCAGGAAGTAAAAAGCATCCAGTTTTGAAAATACATCCCAAACTGAACCTTGCATTAATCTCATATACTGTAGTCAGCAAGCACCATGACTTTCAAATTGTTTTTCTGCCGTATTTACTCTTATATTAAGTTTTCCGAAGAGACATTGAAATTCATTAGAAAGCAGGTTACCATTTATGTAGCCTTCATCAGAAGATCCTCGATTTGTCGGGGACATCTTATTTCATCACGTGGCATGACAGTCGAGAATCTTCTGCTCTTCTGTCATTTTGTTATCAGTTTGCTATAGCTAGCAGTGAAGTAGTGATGTAGTGGTATGATTCAAAAGTAATTAATAACAAATTGACAACCTGTCATCTATAAAATTTCAATGACTAAAATAGTCAGAATGTAAATGCGAATGTGTAAAATATGTGAAAATGTGAACAATTAAGCATAGAACAGTCGTTACTACCCATGCAGTGTTATTTAGTAAATGGCCTAGATCAATCATAGACAATGCATTTAAATTCACCACACAAATAATATCTACGCAAATGTTGTAATTAAAAGAGTAGATGTAAAATTTAGGAGTAGAGTTGTCGTATATCATTCATGTGGGTCAATTAGAAGGCTTAGATTTATCTTAAACGAACAACCAATTTCAACACACAAATAATATTGAAATGTACAGGGTTATTGACTATATTTGGACCAATAGATAACTTTGTTATTTGAAGGATTAGAAAAACGTTTAAATTAGGAAAGTTGTAGGATTTCACTCAAGGCGCTAGAATTTGATATCAGAAAAAACAATCGAACGTCGTAAAGCCGTCGAAAACGGCTAACTTATTTTTTTTAAATGGAATACCCTATATAATGTTACATAATCTGATTCTAAATAAAATTTCGAGTATATTTCATTTATATAACATATACCTACATTCAACTGTTTTCGCGCTATCGCTGATTGAAAATCGTACTACTACTATGTTTCCATAGAAACCCCGTAATGACTTACGTAAATTCATATACGAAGGGTGTAGAAAACATATTAGTAGTACGATTTTCAATCAGCGATAGCGCGAAAACAGTTGAATGTAGGTATATGTTATATAAATGGAATATACTCGAAATTTTATTTAGAATCAGATTATGTAACATTATATAGGGTATTCCATTTAAAAAAAACTAAGTTAGCCATTTTTGACGGCTTTACGACGTTCGTTTGTTTTTTCTGATATCAAATTCTAGCGCCTTGAGTGAAATCCTACAACTTTCCTAATTTAAACGTTTTTCTAATCCTTCAAATAACAAAGTTATCTATTGGTCCAAATATAGTCAATAACCCTGTACAATTATCGTATTTTTTTTAGGAATGCGTGTTTGTAGAGAAAAAATGTTTTTTTGTTTTTTGCGTGGTGGTTCATCGATTTTATTATGGTTGTATTGTCAGTGACAACCTCTACATTGTAAGCAGGATAAAAACTAAAAAAAAATATTCCATGATTTTAGGAGACTCCTAAAGAAGATATTTAAAAAAAATCGAAATAGTGAGCATAACAGTTGAGTTTCTTCACAAACCCAGATCGCATTTCCGAAAAAGAATCCTCTTTATATAGTATACACTCTGCCCATAATTGTAGCTTAAATACAGGTTTGAAAGAAGTATATTCTGTCACCCTAGTAGCAGTAGTTAGTGCGTTTTAGACAGTGAAAATTACTGCCAGACAGCACAGATTTGATACCCACAGCTGTCAGTAGGAATAATTGGTGAAGCCACATACACTTGCTAATAAAAATTCAGAAATGAGTTTGACAAGAAGATGCTAGACGTTATTCGACCGAAACGTGGGATACTAAAAATCCAACTAATGATGGAAATAGTCTAAACACAAACTCACATTACACTCCATCGTCAACAATCACACATCAGGAATTTAGAAGCAACTCAGGTTTTTTCCAGAGATTCCCATATATTACAAGGTTATTAGATTAAATTGAATGGAATGTATAACAAAACATTTACAAATACGAGATTCTTCAAAAGAAATGAACATTTTTTTATTTACAGAAAGATATATTCTTTCATGAAGAACTAACAGTGGATAACCATCGTTGTTCAATTCCATCCGCATTGATTACCTTCTTACATTGTTAAAACATTCTACTGTAACCTCTCCCTCTGTTGATCAGTGAGAGCGGCCAAATTTCCAGGAAATAAATTTAAATATGAATATAAAAAGAGGTTCCTAGAGAATTTGACACACCACTTTACAGTTTTTGATTAATTCTCCAATAAGCTTCATATAGCTTTCTTCCTTTTTGTTCCCTAACAACTGTGTTGTTATTCCTTTAAAATACACCACAACGTTTCTGCAGATTAATCAACTAAACCAAATTCATAAAGTGACAACATCAAATCTATACCTATCTCCAAAAAAAATCAGTTTTTCGGATTTATATATTTTTTTTTAAGTATGAGTGGCTTGTATTAAAAATAGAGGGAACATATTAAAACCTCTCATGTTTTGAATCCATTTAAATTGAATTTGAACACCGTTTAGACCATTAAAACGAACTGATCGAATTGCTCAAACAGTTTAGTCTTGAGGAAATTTATCTGTAATAAGAGTTCAATCCCCAACCTATAATAGCCAAGGAATTCTTGTATTCCGACGACTTGATAATTGCCTAATAAATATGGTCTGCAAAGAAATATATAGATACGTGGCATGACTCTTTAAAGAACTTTGGAATGAATATTAATAAACGAAAAACGTATGTAGTGACACAATATAGTAGAAATTAAGACAAATACACATGAATTTGATCAACAGTAAACTGTTGCTCTATAAAAAGATCTATAAATTATACTTTGAGTAATATTTTGAAATTAAATCAGAAGTTATAGACACTTTGATTTGACTCTTGCGCAGAACAGACTCTGTCTCCTCCATCTCTTTTAGTTGGGGACGAGAGATGAGTATCAATTCGATACAAATTGAGTCAGTTCGATGTCGCTATGCAGGGGAATTGAGAAATTCACCTATGCTAATTCAGACTTCGTATAATATTCGCTCGAATTATTTTATGTAAATGAAATATATCTGAACTTTATTCATTGATATGTTGAAATGCAATGTCTGACGTTTTGAAACATGAAATTAATTTAATGATATTTGTATGAGTAAAATAGTCATCATAAATTGTCTGCTTTTCGAGATACCGTGACAGTAATTTGTTATCTTGATGTAATTTGATGACCAATACACCTAACAACAATACTATTTTACTGTAGGCAATATAAAACACTGAATTAATTAAAGCAAAAAGAAAATTACAAAGTTCCTACAGAATTAATAGAAGTAGAATTGTTTAATGCAAACTTTTGCATCAGAGCTAATCTGATTTAACATTTACTAAACATTACACTCGGTAATGCAAGGAACGCTTTTCGTAACGGAATAACTTGAGGACACACCTGCCTCTCTGTCTAGGTAATCGATGGAATGGGAAATGAAATGTCAGTGTTATTATTTATTGAGTGATTACAGTTGCTGTTGTTGCGTTACGCTTACCTAATCGTTCATTCACAGGTGCGTATTGATTGAGTCATTGGTTCAATACAGAACGGATTTGCCATTTAATCGTGTTGAAAATATCCTCGGCAATTAGTATTTTAATTAATTTCTTTTAATTTTGCAACAAACTGAAATTAAATAGTCGCACATTACGCTGTAATAATGAAGTTATTTAAACGTTCTATCTGACTCACCCATAACCGTGGATTTACTTCTTTCTCTTCTTATCCCTGTCCTATGTGAATGTAGTAAATGAAAGTTCTTCACATAATCTACGTTCAATTCAAATGGAAACGCTTATGCATTAAGATAAGAAAAGAATTAAAGCTTTTGATTAGATGGAATTATATCATTAGTCTGAGTTAAAAGGATTATGCTGTGCTTGTTCCGAACACAATGCCATAGGCTAATTTACTGACCACTTACGTCTATATATGCTATTTACTAAATTGGTCATTTACATATTCTATTACTAGAGATTAGCCGAATAACCTGTACAATTGTACGTAATAGACTGCACTTGGTACACAATAGCTTAAATTTATTGGAATATCTTTACTTCTAGGTGCCAGTATGATGTTTCCGTTATCATCTTTTAATTGAAGTAGTGTTTGTTCTTTCTATTTTATGATACAATATTTTATTTCGTTTCATATTGACTTCTGTTATGTTATATTGTCATAAGTATGATCTGGAAGGTGTGAATTCTATTTTTAGTTTGTATTTAAGTCATTATTATCCTGTCGATTTAGGGGAGAGGATGGGAATTAGGGTGGAGATGTTTCTATATTGTACAGGGCACTACACCCCCCCTTGACTCTATGTTTTTAGGGTCACTGGTGTGCGTAGACATATTGCTGTAACCTTTGCTTTATTAAAATAAAATATGATAATAGTATGGAAATATACTTTGACCCTTATTTCTCAATTTAATTGTCAGGGCTCTAAGTTATTTTGTTGATTCAATATAGCTAAACGAAAGACACCATTTCTTTATATTCTGGGTTCTAACTGTGTTATGTAGTATTTACTTTCCTTGCCTTCCTTAAAGTTGATTTATTAGCTCTCTCTTTATCTCTCTTTTGGGACAGGTAAAAATGAATAAAGGATGGATATCAATAATACTTATATTTATTTATAACTTTAAATTTGTAAGAATATATGGTTATTGAAACCTATTAATATAATACTTATATTTCATTTATACAACTTATTTATTCTTTAAATACACGCATCTTGCAATCTTTTATTCCTTTTAAAGTTTTCTGAATATTGTTATCGATGTGTTTGTTTGTTTAATTATCTCTTTATATGTGCTCGAGTCTATTCTTTTGTTTAAAATTTTTATTCCTGTAAGCCTAATTAATTGATATTCTCCATTGCTTCACCTAGTCCAAGATTCGCACGTCGGATTTCGGTCAAACAATAGCAGAATTTATTAAATGTTTGATCAAAAAATTTGTATTTGTTACGATAGAGACTGAATTGTTTATATTCTCTATTGAATCACCTAGTCCAAGATTCGCACGTCGTATTTTGGTCAAACAATAGAAGAATTTATTAATTGTCCAATAAACAATATGTATTTGTTACGATAGAGACTGAATTGTTTATATTCTCTATTGAATCACCTAGTCCAAGATTCGCACGTCGGATTTCGGTCAAACAATAGCAGAATTTATTAAATGTTCAATAAATAAGTTGTATTTGTTTTAAGGGGAGGGTAGGGTTTTTAAAAAAAAAATTTTAATTTATTTTTATTTGATTTTCTGAATGGAGAACCTTTCAAGAATATTGTGTGAAAATTTGAGATGAATTAGAGCAAAACTAACGAAGATACAGCGGTTTAAGCGACCGCGTGTCACTTCCGCGCGCCCAAAAGGACGGTATAGCGGTGGCCGTCATACATACCCCTAATGCCCTTCAAGGATTTGACGTCTACTGTTTATTTAGTTAGTGTCAGTGTCAGTTTAGTCAGTGTAGATTATATGATTCAGTGTGAGGTAAGCCGATAAAACTCGCTTATGAACGTTTTGTTCCAAATTTTTTGTGTTCAAACTTTCAAGCGTGTTTCCCACAATTCCCGTTTTCAAAGTCGGTGCCCGTCATAACTTCAAAACTACTGCACCGATCCTTTTGTAGTTTTGAACACTACTTCTGTACATAATTTACGAGGTAACGCTGGAGAGTTTTTTTCAAATTTGTTCATACTTTTTATATTACAATAAGAAATTGGCCGATTTTTTCCGCAAAAATTGTGTTTCTCATTTCAAAGTGTTCCCGAAAAGTGAAAAATTGAAATTTCGAAAAACCCTCCCAGCGTTACCTGGAGAAAACGATTATCTAACGAAAAAACTTTGATTTTTTCATTTCAGATAATCCAGCACCGAGCTATGAGGGGCACCGCAATTCAATTTTTTTCCGAGACGCTTCCAAATAATTGCTACCATTGCCGAATTTTTTAATATTTCTCATGAAAATTTCACATAATGTTCTTCAAATTTTATACTTTAATGTACCTTTGGCTTTAATGCATAGATTTCAACTGTGTCGTCAAAAAAAAATCACAAAAGTATGCCTTTTTTTACACGAATTAACCTTACCCTCCCCTTAATATGGATTAAATTATTTATATTCTCTATTGAATCACCTAGTCCAAGATTCGCACGTCGGATTTCGGTCAAAACAATAGCAGAATTTATTTTTATTAAATATTTAACAAGCAATTTGTATTTGTTGTGATCTTTGAGCACACATACATGATTGTATTTGTTTATTGATAGTAAGATTGCAAGAGAGTTTTATTATATTATGCTTGTACTTACTCCGTTTGATTATAAATCCGCTCGAATTCCTCTAGAAAACCACTCGATTCCATTTTGTTAATAGTTTTCTAACTCGCCTATTTCTCTATGGATTCACTTCTGCTCCGGTTTTTCCTCCGAAAACGGTTTTTTATTGACCAGGAATAATTCTTTTCGCGCACTGTAATCCTTTTGGCGCGATTTCCGCTTTTGAATCTTTAAGCGTTGTTCCCCCACTACACTGTATTTAAACTTATCTATTTTCAATTGTTTTCCCATGCGAATACTCTTAAAAGCGTTTTTTGCTTTTGAAGATTAATCGCTTCTTTTTGTTAGTCGGGATCCCTTGGAGAACTCCTCGATTTCACAGCGTTGCCTCCTTTTATAGGCAAAACAAAATGAAAAACGCTAATTTTTGTTTTATATTCAAATTGTTTTCATATTTTTGTTTGAATTTCCTTTTACTGCTCCCGCTGTGACGGTTTTGGTAACTATACGGTAAATTTTGTTTTTAATCGTTGACCGCAGCCATTTTGAAATTTTGACATTGTTTACATCCTATGCTCTCGCCTACAAATCAATATTGGTCGATTTTATCAATTGGTAAGTACTTTTTTTTTCTTATTTCTAAAATTATTGTGTATTCTTATTTATATATTTTCTTATTTTTTAAAATTTAAAATACCACAGGAATATGTAAAATATATAATAATCTTTTTCTCTTGGCCAACTTGGCCAACTTTTGTGTACATAAGATCTACTTTTCATCTTAAAAATGTGTCATAGGCGTAGTGTAAGTGGGGAGGGGGGTGAAATACATACTGTATATCAGCACTCCCATGGGCTAAAGATAGATAAGAAAATTATATATTCAAAATTATTTTTAATTTTTTAAATCACTTATTAAGTTCTCGAGATATAGGCACATAAAGAAAATAAATTTCCAGACCCAACTTCTGATATTTGCAGCTACCAGCTCATTCCGTATAGACTAGGGTACCTAAAAAAAATTGACACATTTTCAAGATGGATTTTTAGCAATTATCTCTTGGTTAATTTTTAATCTACCGTTTTGTTTTGATAAAAAAATTATGACACCTCTGCGTTCAAGGTTCAGTTCACTCATTTTTTCTTCTTTAAAAGAATGTAAAAGTTACAAATGTTAAGTGACACTATAAAAGTCACAGAAACGTCACGTAAGAAAATTGTCACGACAGCATATTGTTTTCATAGCTAGGTAGATAACATAAAAAAAGACTTTCGTCGTTCCTCAATCGGCATCTTACAGTTCTACAGGAATAACTATTAAGGAATACCTATCGTAATAAATTAAAGCCTCTGTTAACATGGATATAGTGTATGTTGTAATGATGGAATAACGATTCAAATTGGTTAAATAGCTTAGATGTCGGACACGGACATACGTAATTCATACATACACAAAATAATTTGTTTATGATAATACGGTAGATTAAAATAAAATGGTTGTAAAAAGAGTTTTCAAGTCAATCTCTTTTCATTGTTCAGTAAGTAAATGTTATTGTTAAAATAAATGTATAAATTGCCGTGCTCCTTACTATGTACTATGCATTGTGTATGGACCCTTTTACTCATACATGAAACACAATGCACTAGGTCGCACAGATTTTACTGCATGACATGGGTTCTGCACTCAGGTGATATGTGATGAAGTGCCGTTATCTCTAACTCTCAGATGCAGTGTGTACATCTTATATATTACATATTCCTCGTTTTATGGAAGAGGTAAAGTAAAACAGTAATTTGAAAATTGACAAATTTATTTACATACTTGTACATTGGTTTAAATGCAAAACTGATATAAAGAATATCATAAAGTTTATCAATACTAATATTAAATCTAAAACTCCTTTTTTAAAGAAAACCCACACTGTTTATAGTATTCCTTGTAATAATTGTAACAAAATTTACATTGGACAATCTATGCAATATTTAGAAGAAAGAATTAAAGGTCATAAATATTGCAAAAATTCAACGGCTTTAAAAAAACATTGTCAACAATTTAAACATAATTTCAATTTTGATAACACTAAAATTCTAAATATTGAAATTAACAATAAATCTCGATCAATATTAGAACTCATCCAAATTAAGAAAAATGAATCAGTTTGTGCGAATGACCGAAGTGAAATTAATGCACTTTCAAAAATTTATTTTTCATTACTTACATAAACAAATATTTCCCCTCTATATTTTCAAAAATCAGTTCTTTTAGAGGCTTATTTGATACTTGCATTGTAAAAATTTTTGTAATGATATTATTATTAGAATATGTCATCAATGTTAAATTGTTAATCTAGAAATCATATGCTGACATTTATAATTATATTTTGATGTATGTCAAGTCTTTTGACAAAATTTTAAGAGAAACTTTTTATTTATACAATTTTAACTGTTATACCTATTTTTAAGTAAGTAATCTTGTTTTGTATTAATTTTTGAAGCATTATTGTAACTTATACTTATAATTTCAGTTTTCTGAAGAAGACATTAATATTAAAAAATGTCGAAACGTTAAAACCTAGTGTTTATTGCATTTCGTTAAAAAGGCCTAATACCAAGAATTTACCTACACGAATATAATAAAGGCCAAGAAATAATAGTATTATTAATATAATACTTATTTAAATACGAATATCATAAATATATATATTCTATTGCTCTAAGTAAATCAAAATAAGAAGAATTCTTTATACAAGACCCCTTCGCACGAAAACTACTCATTCATAAGCCTAGTCGTTGGTCTTATTATAGCCATACTTCGCATTCGTGCAACAACAAGGTGAGATACATGGATTACGCTCCCATCGAGAAGCATCACCCTCAACCTGCCTCTACTATTGGGACTGTGTGTGTTTTTATACCTGTGATAAAAGGAGTATAGTACCTAGTAAGATTATTATATAACACAGGCTAGTTGTGAGTTGACTTGTTCAAATAGATTATCTCGTGTATCTGATCTAAAAGGTAGAATATTTATTTACAAAGATGTTCTAAATAAGACTAATATTGCATTTACAAATAAAAGATGTAAAACATATTTTCGATTATTTTTATCTACATTATCAAGAAGTATTAAACAAATAAATTGAATAAATCATGTTCACCTAATATGTATCATGGTGCGCCGGTTATACAGGCCATCCCTTATACATCAACTTAGGTATATACATAATGTAGATAAACTAACTAAATAATCAATAATGTATTACGCAACATGTTGATGAAATGAATAAAAAGCATATACTGAGTTTTTTTCACACCACTATATAAAATATACATAGATAACAATTATCAAATTTGAGATTAATTAAGACTTGCAAAATACATATTCGTCACTCTCATTACGCTTTCAATTAACATAATTAAGTTCATAGAAATTTGAATAAATTCAATATTAAAATGAACTATAAAAATACCAAATTTGATATGTGTTAACTTTCGTATAACATAACCCGTATCATAACCGAAGCATAAGTAAAGGATTACGAGCACTAAGTTTACCTCTTGAGATTAAATAAAATCACTATTTTCAACTGGCAGAATAATGTGTTTTAAAAATCCTGTAAAAAATGCCACTAAATACATATGCTATGGTGAAACATAAATGTAATCGACCCTGAAGCGTGTCTGTTAACAATAGTATCCAGCGCTAAAAGTAAATACACGTCCCAAAGAGGCACTGCCCAAAATAGAATACCAATGGATAAACATGTATTGAGAGTGGTGCAGTTGAAACGGTAATTGGAAAAGTACATAATTTTCGAGCCTTATAAAAAATAACAATAATATTAGAGGAATTCCTTTATTGGGAACGGAGTGAAAGCAAAAATATCTGTGCCCTACCTAAAAGTCAATATAATAGGCAAGCGGGGAATTACGTAACGACACATTATTGTAGTAAAGATCGTAATTGGTAATACGTAACATTAAAGGCGACGATTACAGGTGCTGCTGTTACTTTATAATGCATTTCGATATTGGCAAAAAACTACAGTATCTCAAGTATTTATAACCGTTCAAATATTTGGACTAGATATTCGCTTCGATAAGACAATACTTTTAAAGCAGGCCAATTCGCGTTTAGTTTTTTTTTATGACAAGAAATTAAGCTGTATTGGCAGATTGATTAGATCTCACCTTACCTTACTCTTTCTTAAGCTGCTTCGAATCTGAAATTAATCTTAAGTATTAATTCCTTTACTAAATTAGTCCATTATAATTCAGTTATAAATGTCAGCCTTGAACGTACATATATTGTGAATGTCGAAGAGACAAAAGAAAGAGTAGATACAAAGTGGTATCGGTAATATTGACATTTTATTTATAACAGAGGAAAAATATGAAGTGGTTTAACGAACCTGAACACCAATGAGTTATAAATTAACGAGGACGATGTATATTGATGACAATAATTGTAGAAAATGAAATAAATAGAATTCAAATTCTTCACCTTAGAGCTTTATCATATGTCGAAAAATATCAATAATATTTATTTATTATTATTTTTCTTGGACCGTACACAGGCGAAAATACATACAGTGAGTAGAGCATAGTATTAAAACACCAGAGCTCTAAAAAGTAACCTCAAATTGAAGAAAAAAAAACGAGGTGTGGCCACCACACGACTTTCTTATACCTATGAGCGTTTCAAATTAGACATAAGTTGTTCTGAATTTTTTTAAATACTTTTATAGTAGAAAAATAATCGGAAAAATAAACCTGTATGTTTGTTTCTTCAAGTCCAAATTTTAAGATTTTTTTTATACAAAAAATATTCAAAATCCTCTCCTAAATACTTTTGTACCTTGACATATATAGAATGCATAATTTATGAAGCATTTGCAAAAAATCGCTTTTTGATAAGAGTAAAAGTGTCACGTCCGGTCCAAATTTTGAAATTTTTTTTATACAAAAGGTATTGAAAATGAAGTTGTTAATAAATAAAAAAAAATAAAACCATTTTGATAAATACCTACATATTCTATTTCATTTATAACTTAAAGCATTGATTGAAGGAATACATAAAGATGCGCCACTACATAACACTGAGCGTAGCCAAAACTGGATCCGAGACAACGTTGCCAGCGCTCTTAAAAAAGATGTAATATAGCGCACGCGTCAAATGTACTAGATCCAATACTTTGGTATTATTTTTGAGTAAATAACTTTAAAGCTTAACAAAAATTTTATTTAGCACCCAAAAAATAAAAAAAAATAAAAATGCACAAAAAATTAAAATTCTGTATTACTCTTATTTGTAAACAATGTCTTTTTTTAGTAAGTTTGTGCTCGGTTCCCAATCAAAGCATGGAACACATCCCAATCCCAATAAACCTTTTGCCATTAACAGAGCGTTGCACGTTTCCGGAACTAATCTATTTCTAACCTTTGTTTTAATGTGGTTTAATTGAGAAAAGATTCTCTCTGCAGATGCACTGCTGTGCGGCAAAGATAAAATATTGAACACGAACTCACAAATATTCGCAAAAACTTTTTCATTGGCTGAATTTTTGTAACTGTATAGCTCAAACCAAAAAGCTGAAAATTCGAGTTCTTTCAATTTTTTTTTTAAATTTTCTGCCAAACTACAGATTTCTCTACCTTCGCATGCAATCTCCTCAACGTTATTACTGGTTAAATTAGAAAACTGCTCAAGAAGAGGAGTAAATGAAACTGGTTTTTCCAGCAATACTTCTGGATTAAGCAGTTTAAGAAACTCGTATTGTGGTAAATTTTTAAACCTAAGTCGAATTTGTAAGCAAAGTTCGATATAAAAATTTAAACAATTATTGTAAAAATTTCTCAATTCTTCAGCTTTAATGTTGTATTTTTTTATCAGTAAATCTGTTTTTTGCCCTAGATAAATTTCTTCATTAGGTAAGTATTCATGAACATTTCGTAAATTTATTTCAAAAATGTTAGATTTTTCCACATAGCTATTTTTCAAAAAACATTTTAATATATTTTTATAAAGAGAACTCACTCTATCATATAATAAATGAATTTTGGGCTTTTCTGATTGGAACTCCACATTTAGCTTGTTTATAAGTGGCAAAATAAAACTTAAGAATGTCAAATATAATTCTATCTCGATTTTAGAAAACAGCTCCAGTATTTTTTTTGGTCTGTCTAATTCTTTTTCTTCTGCAACTTCGGATGTAAAATACAACATCAAAGCTTGCCATTGTTCTAATATTCGCCGCACAACAGCCTCAAGGGACAGCCATCTTGTTTGAGCCAATCTTAAAAGTTTGTGGGGTTTTAGTTCTATGAACTCTTGAAATTCTTGATACACCTTTTGTCTTTTTGGGCTTCGAGAGATGTAGTTGTAAATGTCTTGCACAAATTCTTCTACTTCAGAGGGAATTTTTGTAGCTGCAAATGATGCACATAAATGGAGCGAATGGCATACACATCCAATTACAAAGATCTTCGGGTTTACGATTTCTTTTAATTTAGCTTGAACACCTCCAATTTGTCCCATCATAACAGAGCAATTGTCTGCAGCAAAACCGATGACATTTTCATAGTCTATTTCAAATTTACGCAAAACTTTTAAAACTGAATCCACCAGGCCATTTGCAGTGCAAGATTCCACTTCTATCAATGACAATAATGCCTCCCGGACAGTAGCCTGACGACGGTCAGTAAATCGAGCTACGATGGCCAAACATTTTTTGACAGATATGTCAGTAGTCTCGTCGATTATCAAGGAAAACTTGATTTTTTAAAATCTGGACATTTATTTCTTCAGCTTCATTTTTTAGCATAAATATCATTTGCGTTGTTTTTGTCCTAGCACAGTTTATGTTTTTTATAATTTCTGAATCATTTACACTTGACTTTAAAAGTTTAGGAAGATGGTCCATAAAACGCATAGGGATATTATGCTCTACAAGTCCCATGGTCAATTTGTATTCTGCTTTTTTAACACTAACTGCCAATTTATCTCTCTGCGGATCATTAAACAATGTCATTATGTTAGCGGTATTTTCCACATTTCTGGAATTTTTTATATGAACTGGTTTTTTTTCATGACGTTCTAGATGAGTCTTGCCACCCTGTATAGTTTTCTTACCCACTAGGCACATCTTTTCACCCGTCGTGAACAACTTTAACCAGGAAAAAGTTTTCAGCCATTCGTCTTTGAATTTTTGTTTATATACTTTTCGTTTCTTTTTTGACATTACCGTGGGAGTTTCATCAAGGACTGTGTTGTCTGAAGATTGATTCACTTCGTTAAAATCAACCTGATTTGAAACGACAGACGAAGTTAATAGTTGTTGCTGATTTTGTCCTGAAGAAGTTGACGGTTTCGGCTCAGATTTTGAGGTTGATGGTTGTGGGTCATGTGAACTTGGCCCGCATTCGGATGTATCGGATTGACTGATTTTGCGTTTTCTTATAATAAATCTGGTCAATAGTTTAAAAAAATAGTGTAAGACTGAGGAGCAAGCAACTACATTTAACATATACGATACCTATCCATAATGGTGCACTTAGAAAAACACAAACAATAATGGTATATTGAATATTGTAAAATAAAATGTATATTTGGGGAATCACCAAATTGATCAAATGTCAAATGTCAAATCTACAGATTTCAGTTTCCAATAAAACACAATTATATCATGGCCAACTTCACTCATTTCGTTGGCTCGGTTCAGTTTGAAAGCCACAGAGAGCGCCAGCGCAAAAAATACCAACCACAAAATATGCATGATAAAGTAGTTGCATAATTTCAATTCTGCAAAAAAATTCTTCAAAGTTCAAACTTTTCAAATTTGTACAAAAGATCGTTAAACAACACCTGAAAACATTACCAAATCTTAAGAAAAATTTAAAAATGTACTAAATAATCCAAAAATGTAAAAAGGTACAAAAGAGTACAAAATGTATTAGATTCGTACAATTGTACTAGCTCTGGCAACACTGATCCGAGATCTATAGCGACTGCATCAGTCGTTCGGGTCCGAGATTCGAAACAGCCCGAGACAGCGATGATGTTTCTCGGCAAGGGGTTTGCGGGACGACTTAACGGAAGGACACCCTATTTTACTATAGCGTTGCGCATCTTTATATATTCCCTCAATCAACGGTTAAAGTTCTGTTATGCAGTTTGACATTATTTTAATAAATATTAATTACAAAATAGACAGGAAAGAACATTGTTTTTATCTATTTACCAGTTTACACAATATTACTTAATCTACAACTTATATTTAAATATTAATATATTTTGCGTTCAACATTAATGAAACTGTAATTATTACACTTGTCATTAATATCACCACTGCAGTACATAATTATGATTTTAATGAGTAAAAGTAAATGTATTTCTAACGTAAGGAATTTTCGTTGTTTTTTTTCTATTCTGGTGAATATTTTTCCACAGCTAATGCAGAAAGTTATGAAAGCAATTATAAATACGACACATAGAATGATTGAATGAAATTGGCCGTAATTATCTGGAACGGAAACGCGTTATATTCCCTTTTTGTGTTCTCCAAATGAAAAATAAAACCGAAACAAACTATACAAATCATTAAACGCGTATTGAAATATGCTGTTGATATTATT
This sequence comes from Amphimallon solstitiale, assembly GCA_963170755.1. Taxonomy (NCBI): domain Eukaryota; kingdom Metazoa; phylum Arthropoda; class Insecta; order Coleoptera; family Scarabaeidae; genus Amphimallon; species Amphimallon solstitiale. The sequence continues at coordinate 67,884,936 of OY720680.1, forward strand.
GCTAGTTTCCGTTGTATGTCATTTATATTAATGACTTTAAGTGTTGGTAATTACCTTTACCAATCATATATTTACATCTGTACGTAATCGAGACCGTACGGTATTATGCAGTAGCGATGTCCGTTTCTGGCAAATGCTGTCTGCAAGATTAAATGGAGAGTCGTGTGTGTACGTGCATGTGTGACTCTAGGAGATCTAATTTAAAGACGTAATGTGGGAAAATTGCTGGATGAAAAGTTGCACACGCATATTAAAATTGTTTAATTGTAAATATTATATTTGTTATTCGCAATAGCCGAAATCGGCCACTGTCCGAATGTTTTGCCCACTACGCGTTTTGTGTATTGCAGTTTACCCACGAAGCGATTAAGAAGATTTTTATCGAGCAGTGAGCAAAACGAATTACCCAGAACGCGTTGTGGGTAAACTACGTTACTCAAAAAGCGAAATTATCTTTCGAGCGGCTTTGTTTCGCATTGTGGATCTTTTCGTTTACCCACGTCGCGTTGATGTGTGTTTTGTGTACCGGCAATTGTTTTAAACAAGATGAAGGCTGAATTTGAAGAAAGATTGCGGATCCTAATGTTGGAAAAGAAAGACAGGTCGTTTCTATTATCGGATGAACGTTACTTAGAAATAGTTCAAGAAACCAAAATTGCTCTACAAAAGAAACGGGATGGTCTTGAATTATCGTCAAAAGATTATCGTAGATTAAAACGATATGATTTATTGACAGTTGAAGAAAAGGATAAACTAGTCAGTAAAGAAAAATCAAGAATCCAATCAGGTTTAATTTTTTACTGTACAGCAAGTGAGATGTATGATATAATACACACAGCACATTTACAAATTGGACATAAAAAAGAGAAGGCAATGGAAAATGAATTGAAAAATAAATACTGCAATATAACTAGAGAAGTAATTTTGATATATTTAAGTCTGTGTCAATCATGTGCCTTGAAAAAGAAAGCAAAGAGTAAGGGATTAGTTGTTAAACCTTTAATTATGAGTGAAATGAATTCTCGATGCCAGGTAATATTTTTTTGTAATATTTTTTACTCTGTTTTATAGAAATATACTTTTATAGGTTGACCTCATCGATATGCAGAGTGAACCTGATGGAGAATATAAATTTATTCTTAATTATCAAGATCATCTAACGAAATATGTTATATTGCGACCACTTAAAACAAAAACGGCGGATGAAGTAGCAGAAGTTATTCTTGATATCTTCTGTTTGTTTGGTGCTCCGAACATATTACATAGTGACAATGGAAGAGAATTTTGTAATCAAGTAAGTGTAATGGCTTCACACAAGGGCTTTCCTTTATCTAAGTGCCTACTTTTTAGGTAATCGAAAAGTTAGCAGCAAATTGGTCTGCTCTCAAATTGGTCCATGGCAAACCTCGACACTCCCAAAGTCAGGGTTCCGTTGAACGAGCAAATCAAGATGTTCGTGATAGTCTTGTAGCCTGGATGTCAGACAATCAATGCCAGAACTGGGCAAAAGGTCTTCGCATTATTCAAAGCACAAAAAATCGCAGTTTCCATACGGGTATAAAGCGAACACCTTATGAGGCTATGTTTGGAAGTCCACAAAAAAATGGGCTATTGGATACATGTTTAGATACCTCTGTCATAAATACAATTAAGACTGAAGAACAACTAGAAGAACATTTAAAATTAATAAAAGAGTCTTTGGAAACAAATACCATAAATGAGGAACCTAATGCGACAACAACTGAGTCGGAATTAGAAACCGAAATGGAAATTGAAACAGAAAATGATAGCAGAGATGGAAACGTTAACGATGATAATAAGAATGACACTGACAGTATGACCAAATGTTTTATTTGTGATAATATGTATGTCCCTCGTATCCAAAATGTATGTATTGAATGCAATGAGTCACTTCATATCGAATGTGCTGCTAATTTGGATTTACCATTATGTCAATTATGTAGCAATAAAAGAGCAGCTGATACGGAGAGAAAAGGTTGCAAACGGGGGCTAGAAAAACAGGCTGATAAAATGCTTGCCCAATCACAACATAAATTCCCACCTGCCAATATAGGTGACAATGTTTTAGTAAATATACCAGAAGTAGATCGGGGACGTCTAGCTCCTAGGAATGTATTAGCAATCATTATAGACAAGACTGACCAAGGTTTTTATATTCTCGGTACTAAAAATGGAAAACTAAAACGATTATATAGCCGAAATGAGTTTCAATTGTCACCTTCAGTATTTTTATCATTATCTGAAGTGCCATCAGATTCTTCTGTTAACGTGCGAGAAGAAGCAAAATTATCTTCTGGGTCTAAGCAAGGTTTTATTCGGTGTAATTGTTGGAAAGGGTGCCACACAAAAGCATGTAAGTGCCTTAAATCAAATATTAAATGCAATTCAAAATGCCATAAAAGCACGTCTTGTAAAAATAAGTAACATATTTTTTTGCTTTTTTATTTCTGGTTTTTATATTTCCATATTGTTTTCTGTGTTTTTTTATTTTTATGTGTTTTTTATGTTTATTAACATATTATAATTATGTTATATATTTTAATGTTCCGCTAAAATAAATATTTTTGTTTAATTATTTGTTAATTTATTTACAACGCGTTTTGGGTAAAGTTCTATACCCAGAACGCGACGTGGGTAAACGAAAAGATCCACAATGCGAAACAAAGCCGCTCGAAAGATAATTTCGCTTTTTGAGTAACGTAGTTTACCCACAACGCGTTCTGGGTAATTCGTTTTGCTCACTGCTCGATAGAAATCTTCTTAATCGCTTCGTGGGTAAACTGCAATACACAAAACGCGTAGTGGGCAAAACATTCGGACAGTGGCCGATTGCGGCTATTGCGAATAACATATTCACTAAATTGCAGAACCAATAGACTTACAAAGAAAACTTGATATGATATGAAAAAAGATATAATTAAATTTGTTTAACAAAGAGCTCAATTCTGTTGTGTACCTATTATTTTGTTGACGTATAGAATTAATTGAATGATTAATTTTATTGGTAAATACAAACCTAGCCTTCGTTGCTGCTTCGTATGTTTCCCTGAAGAAAGGTAAATTGCGAACTTGAGTAACATAAAAGAGTGTTTTGGCTGCGTTCTCATACTATTATCTCATCTTATTTAGATCAAACTCGTTTTTTACAACAATAATATTAGCATTTTATTTGTAATAAGATCATTTAAAAATTATTACAAACATGTATAAACAAGTACGTTGATCCAAAGATCATAAAAAGTATGTAATAAAATGTGGAAATAATACTGTCACCTATGTTATTTAATTATATCCCGGTACTCTTATTGAATGAACTTAACAACATATTTTCTAAAATCGTTGGTAATACTTTCGAAAGAAAGATCTTACAACATTGGTATACTGAAGGAAATAAAGTGCCTGAAATTATCCGCAATCCAAGTAATATAAAAATAATACCATATTAGTACAGTGGCAATCTCAAGTGATGTGTAGCGGTATCTTAAAAATTCCTTGATTAAGGTATTTTTTTATTAGGCAGATGCATATCTATTCTGAATACGTACAATCGCTGCCATTTTGTTTTAATTTATTGTCGTTTTATTATCACATTTTACTTGCTAAACAAAAACACTAAAACACCTTTACCACAATAAATCACAAAATCAGTGCTACTGAAGATGACAACATAGTTGTCGAAATACGTATTTAGTGTTTTGTCATTTATTGTGGTAAAGGTGTTTTAGTGTTTTTGTTTAATTTAAAGCCACAGACTCCAAGTTTAGATTCTTATTTTATTTGCTATATACATATATACAATGTAACAACATATCTGTCTAAGCCATAGGGGCACATTGTAACGATTATACAAAGTGTTTGTCAGTATTACTAACTAATCAATGTTGCTAATTTAAAAATTTAGGCCACGTAATACCGGATACAGTTATTAATAATTACATTAATTTCTTCTCTTAATTGATTTTTTAAAAAGTTAAGCTTTTTCCAGCTCAAAAGTTTTTTGTGAAAGAAGTGACACATTTTACAAATCTTTATTGTAATTTTGATTCTTTGTAGAAAACATATTATATATTAGGTAATAGTCCATAAGCAAATGTGTACATGAAACATAGAATTTCTACATTAAAATTAGTGGAATAGAAATGTAATACACAAAAAATGTGGGCGTATTGAAGATGCAATCAGGAAGCCCAGACAGATAGTATAGCAACTCAGTAAAACGGTAACTGATGATGCTGTGCTATTATTCTCTGAAAACTCAGTTTTAAATGAAACCGCAAACAAAGAAAAGTAATGCATCTCGTACTTAGATCATTCTAAATAATAAGACAACGACTAATTGATTCATTAGTAAAATTGACAGATGTTTGATGAACGTTGTGTATCTGAGACAGTCTCAATTTGCAGAGTATAAATTACATTTTTCCATGGCTTGCATTAATTGCAGAACGACTACCGAGACATCATGCATTTTCCCGTATACAGATGGTAGAGACAACCACCAGTCTCTGCCAATGCCAACGTTGAAACAATTTAATTTCTTCCCGTTTGGAGAATATCATTTAAAAATTCTAACGAAAATTTACTTACGAATATAGATTTTTTTTAAAATTGAGGTCTCATGTACTGTCGCTTTATTTTTTAACTAATGTAAAAAAAAACAATGAATAGGTAAAAAGTTTAGAAGAGCCATTATATGAGTCATGAGTCACATATTCATAATTATTTTTCAATTAATAATTACAATATTTAGTTTATCCTAAATTATCAGTAAATATAAATATGTAATAGACAATAGTAAATTATATATAATTCATTTAAAAAAATTGATACATGAAAATAAAAGTCTAGATAAAATAACTACAAAACACTACTAGAGAACAGGAAGTCGTAGATGCTCGATCTGACCAGGTTCATGGGCTGTTGTTTTTGTGTTTGTTGGTAAACGGTTATTTGATTTTATTTCTAGGTAGTTTGTACTTGTATGAACTTCAGCAATTCTTTGGTATGGCATGACATAGTTTATCTTGTTTCTTGTATTATAATTGTGATTTTCACAGGATAAAATAGGTTGGTAGGCAGCTTAGAGCCCTGCTTACCACCGTAATTACCTTTATTGTCCGGTTTTACTGCCATGCCTGAAGAGACTCTATGCTATTGATAATGCATTTCGAAGGATTCTGTAAGTCGTTCTACTATGAAAGCTTCCAAAAAACCGCTACTCGAGCAACACCTCACCGGCGCTTTTCTTAATTCTGCGTGTGTCATAAACAGATTCGGGTTATTCTACTTAAAGACATGCTCATTTCACGTTAGAGTTATCAAAATTAATAGTAGTCCAGTCATATTAGGATCCGCCTGCCGAAAAAATCCAAGCGAGCTGAAATTTTGCATACACCTTTATTTTGACATTACAAATAATGTCTCAAAAGTCCCCATCGATATCGCGTGTGCGTTTTAAGTTATTCAAGGTCAAAGGTCACAGAAATCAGTTTTTCGAAAATATCTCGCTTCCTATGGGTCGTATGACTTTTTTAGTTATTTATAAAAATGAAGACAAGGAAATTCTATACAAAAAAGGTTATATACATCTTTTACATACAACCAGCCGTTTTCACGCTAAACTCTAAAGAAATAATGAGCAGCGGCGCATCCGTTTCCACACCACCTCAGAGGTAGGGTGCAAGGCGCGTTTTTTTTACATGGTTTCCCCAGTAGGCCTAATCCATGTTTTTCAGTGTTCTACAGACCGTTCTACACTTCATCCTCTTCCTCCCCCTCCACATGTTCCTCTTCGTTCTCTTTTCTCTCTTCGTTAATTTCTTCCTCATCATTTTCTTCTGCTGCTGTAATATTCTGTGTGATGAGATCAAAAAGATTACTCTCATATTCTTCACCTTGAATATTTTCTATCGAGTCTTCAATAGCAGTATCAACATTTGCGTTGAGACAAGACTGGCCGTGACAATGGCCACAAAGTAGTGAACAGGATAGTCCAACTTTTCTGCACCCGCAATTTGTGTTGCATCCTTTAGTGCAATTGCAAAAGATGGTGTTTAGAAGTACATCTGGCGCAGGTGATAATAATGTCTTAATGGGCTCCAAAATATCATTATTGAGCGTCCACCCACACTGCTCAGGATTTAAATCATTACCAAGCCATGTATGTACCTGATAATACACTCGACTCAGATGTTGGCGAGCGGCTGCGGCAGTAGGTGGAAGTGACGACAATTTCACAGGGGTGTTAAGTCTTGTTGACTTCGCGAATGTCATGTATCGATGGTTGTCAATGGATACTTCTGATTTAGGAGCTCCATACATTGCCAGAAGAATGCGTACTCCATTCTGCAAAATTGTCTCTACTGGACAATCTTTCTGCTTAAAAACTTCCGCCGATTGCTGTAGGTCTGGGCGTTTCTCGAACAGTTTAAGCACTTTTATTTTTCCTTTGTTAAAGAGTGCAGATGTTGTATCGCACCCAGTGATGGCATGTAGAAACAATAGATGGTTTTTACAGTTAGGAAATTTATCTATGCTAGAAGAAGAGTATATCTTTGAATCTATTTTTCCTCTGCCTGGTTTGAGGAAGAAAACTTGCTGGTTCGAAGAAGCACGTCCTATTAAGAGAACTAAAAGATCTACATCTTCTCCAACGATAGTTGTGACGTTCTGTAGTGATTTTTCAAGCGCCGTTTCTACTATTAAAACGTCGGCGTCATCCCTACTTTGTTTCACAGTGATGTTGACAGACTGTAGTTTGTGCATTAGCATTGATATTAATCTGGTTTTATTTGAGCGATTGGATAGGAATTTTTCTTGACTGAGATTTACGTGCATTGTTTCGTCGAAAAGGACTTCTACCGATCCAGAAATTAAGGCAGTTCGTCGAAGTTGTTCCATTGCTTTTATATTCTTGCTGTTGTCATTGTACCCATCAAAGACAACCGTTATATCAGAACCGAAATGTTTTCGTAGATAATCAACATATCTGTTAATAATACAATGGAAAGTATCATCTTTCTGCCATATGACACGGTGCAGCAGGAATCCACCATCAATGACGTAGGTGATGTTATCTGGGGTCCCTTCAGCACACCGAGGCTCAAAGCATTTGTAGAGGAGTGATTTAGTAGTTTTTCGCATGCCTGCATCATCGAAAAGTGCCGTAGGATAAGGACTTAACTCGTACTGCAAATATTCTCGGAGGTTTTCGTCAAATTTCTTGTATAAACTGATTCTTTGAAATAGCAGCAAAGGATCTACAGCAACGTTTAAGTCATGAATTTTAATAGAGTTGTTAACTGACAAAAGCGAAAGGACTCTGTTTGCACGTTTAAATTTTATTTCACTGAATTTTTTGCCAACAATATTTTGCATTGATTGGAGGCCAATTTTGTATGCATCATGACAGTTTATTTTATCACTACCGATAACACCTGTAGCTATTGATATAAGTTGATTTGTTGTTGGAAAAGGATTATGGCAAGTAAACCATTCAACTAATTTTTTTACGTCTGCATTATCTCTCTCAATGCGCGAGTCCCTTGCGTCAACATGTTGATCAGCGATGTCTAGAGAAACGTTGCAAAATTTTTCTATCTCTCCGCAGACAGAATTGATGGCATGCATACCATAAATCCATTTACATAAAACACTTTCACGTGTACTTCTTCCCCGGGAAACTCCTCCCTCAGATTTCATAGATTTCATCAGTGTTTGTTCAATTATCATGTCGCTCCAGGTTCCGCAGTTAAACTTATTCGATCGCCGAATCGTGAAAAATCCATCAGTGAATATCTTGAACGTTTGTTGGTCCATATTCTTTTGTAATGCTAGCATATCTTGCAGGTACAAATGTGATGACTTTGCATATAAGAAGTGTCCTGCAGCGTGGAAATAAGGAAGCATTTTCTTTACAGCATTTAGATGTCCAGTCCAGTTGCCTAATCTCTCAGCTCGAATAAAGTCTTTTGCTATAGATACCATATTAAAATATTCAACCCATAATTGTGATGTGGGGCCTCGACTTTTCATTTCATTTATTTTATCTGTGAACTGCTTCCTTAATGGTTCGAAAACACCACAAGATTCTTCTATATTTTCATACGATACTGTCCCAGCTAATATGTCTTCAATGTAGCTCTTAAAAACGTCTTCTGTGTCATGATTCATTTCTGTTTCTTTGAAAATAATAGTTGATAAGGTGACAAGGAGTAATGTGTGACCTCTGATAGCTCGTGCAAAAGCGTGACCACTCAACATTTTGTCAACTGAATTGGGAGCGTAAATAACACTAAGAGCTTCCTTGATGCCACTTCCTGCCATTATGTACCCAATGCACCCCAGAAACGATAGATGCATATGAAAGCCTCCAAGTCTTACTATAACTTTTGACATATCTCATCCAGCTGTAGAAGCAGCAACTATTTCACGAGCTTTCATGTATAGTGGCTGATCAAAAGTAACTATGCAAGTTTCGTGTTTGTGCAACTGAGCATTTTCTATAGCGCAATTTAATGTTGTATAGATCGTGTTGTAGTTGCTTGCCGGGTGGTGAATAAATGGCAGGAAAATAATTCGAGATACTGAAAAGTTTTTGTTATGTTGCGTGAGATACTCCATGAACCCATTCCATCCAGGGAGCCCTGGAATAGCTTGGTATTTTCCATACATCCACAATAGATCAGGTATATTAAGTGTTGGCTCAGAAATTTTGTCACAATCAATTTGTTGGACTATAATTTTGCTCATTCCAGAAACACTAGGATTTTCGTACATTCGAAGAGGCACATGCGCAACAGCAGCCAACTCTTTTGCAGGGGGCATCGTCGTATATTTCTTTATGGGTTCTTCAGGTACCACGGCGCTATCTGGAGTTACTATTTCAATAATTCCCATAATATGGAGTGTGTTATGGCCGTCTATTGTGTAGACATTGATATCTGCATTGTCTGCTGAATACTGGATAATAGCACCAGAATCAGGTGATAGAATGTCTGGTTGAGGATGGTAGACAGTAGCAACTTCGTACATCAATGCTTCTCTGTACGACGCGCTGAATCCCAAAGTTGACAAAATATCTAATAGACGTTTTGAACCATATCGTCGGTGAAGAAACACAGATAGGCCAAGTAATAGCTGAGATGTAAATGATCGTGGACGTATCGCAACCATAATAGCATGGCAAATGGCCACGCACTTAGACTTTAGATGTTCAATTTTGCCTTTACGGTTTTTTAAAATTATTTCTTCAATTAAGTATGAGAGGCTATGTGGGATGTTTTCGTTAAGATTGTCAAGCATTTGATTAGGAGGTGGATAAGATTGACAATCAACAGTCATGGAACGAATGTCTTCTCTGATAATTTTAGCAGCAGTTTCCACAATTCGAAGGCGTTCTTCTGTTATTTGCGATTTCTTATTTTCATACCAAGCTTTACTTAAAATATTACTTTGAGTATCGCGAAAACAAATAATAGTCATTGATCTTGATTTCGTTGTGATGATAATATTTTTATCGTATCGTTCTGTTAATTTTGTGATAATTGTTGCGTCATCCGGAACATAATCAAGTCCAATTTCTTTCAATTCAGCCAACGTAAACTGGCAATCTTCGTTATTTTCAATATAATAGAAAATTGTTTCTATTGCCTCAATTATTCTTTCATCTAATGGACGACCCTTCGTACCGCCCGATTTTGGAGTAATAAAAGAATCGAAACACTTTTTATGATATTTTGCTTCAGCAGCTACTAAATCAAATTCAAAATTAATACGGTCCCTGACAGTTTTTCCGTACCTATCACCCCGTGCATTAGCTGCTTTAATAACAGTGTCTTTAAATGAGAGTGTACGTACTTCTCTAATTATACGTCGATACTTTTTAGATTTTTTTGTCTCTGCTTCTACGTTGGCTTCTTCGCCACAAAAAAAGCACAATGTTTTAAAATTAAACGAACCTAAGCTAGAGCGTACTTTACGAGGAGAACCCGATGTGGTAGGAGCCTCGTCAACTCGGCGCCTTTTAAATGCCACTATGCTACCCTTACGAGTATACTCCTTGCGACAGTTTGCATGTATCATCACTGAATCCGCATTCTTTAAACGTTCTGTATGTTCATCTTCTCTTTCCGCACTTGCATCCCTCAAAGCGTCTATACCGCGTTTTACAATCACGGTATCACCTTCCAAGAGCGATTCATTGCAAATAAAACAATAATCAGCCATCGCGCCGAACTGTCTGAACTTCTCGGGAAAACATTCAACTGACGGAGTGACGGAGAAAAACGTACGAATACGTACAGGGGAGTCATGCCCCGCCATGTATAGCATATTGCATACCCTCTCTAATAACAACATTTTTGATTACTGATTAGTCATGTCATGACTTTTTGATACTTGGAACAGTAATGGTTATTCATGAATGTATATGTATAATGGGTTGTGCGCCTTGTTGCAAACCTTAACAGTGTGTTATTTACTGAATGGTTGCTTGTACGTAAAAGATGTATATAACCTTTTTTGTATAGAATTTCCTTGTCATCATTTTGATAAATAACTAAAAAAGTCATACGACCCATAGGAAGCGAGATATTTTCGAAAAACTGATTTCTGTGACCTTTGACCTTGAATAACTTAAAACGCACACGCGATATCGATGGGGACTTTTGAGACATTATTTGTAATGTCAAAATAAAGGTGTATGCAAAATTTCAGCTCGCTTGGATTTTTTCGGCAGATGCTGCTTTTTTCCGCCTAATGTAACTGGACTATAGGGGGAAATTGGGCTTTTTTCGGGATTAATTTTCAGACTATTTCACTCGAAAACAACCTCTCCAATAACGTCGTCTCATGGAATACTCAATGTCTCATAAATACTATCATATATATTTTTTGATGCATTTGATGTTTGATGTAACATCATTGATATATAACAAAAATAGCAGTGATCCCAGAATCGACTCCTGTGGTATCCCTTTCTTTACCATCTCCTTTCCCGATAAATTGCCCGATCAACACACTTGTAGTACTCTATTGTTCAGATAACTTCTTATTACAAGTACTTCTAAAGCATACACCCCTAATTCCATAATATTCTAGCTACTCCATATGGGGTAGTCATTTAAAAGAATTATATCTCAATTTTGCAAAATCATGCTATGCATTTTCTCAATTGAATGAAATCTTGCCCTCAAAACTTTTTATTTTTACTCGAAAATGCACTACGGTATTTTTCATGGCTATCTTTAAGTCAGTAGTAATACCAAGTAAGCATGTAGAAAACGAAAATATACGAGGATCTATGTGTTAATTTGACTCCAACGATTGATTTCATAATAAATGAAATCTGTACTGATAACAAGCTCTGTTTTTATAGTAATATAGTCCATATAGAAAGCCAGATCAGGAATTTTCTTCAATAAATTAGTATTTTTGATAATCAGTAATAAAGTTGGTCTCAGTACAGATCCCTGTGGGGCATCAATCTTTACATTCCGATTGTCATAATTTTATATCATGAATTATTTATACCTTTCTGAATCCAAGATAAATAGATAGAATTCAAGTCAGTTTATTGGATTATAATAAAACCGTCCAAAGCTTATTTACATGATCACAATTCATTTTGTCATAATTTCAAATGAAAATCAACAGGTGACAATTATTGTCGAGGTCTTCTACAAGTTGTGAAACTTTAATACTCCTCGCGCTTTGTTGTACAACTTTACGACAAAAAACGCTCTTGCAAGTTATACAAAGAACGGTTTACACTTCGTAATTATTAGAACGAACCTGGTTTTGAATAAATACATGAAGATACGAACTTGAATTCGCCATTTGTTTGTCCATCTAATATGCGACTAAGTAATCGGTTTCGAACGAGAGCAATTTACTAAATCGTAACTAATATAATTGCTCTTGAAAGAATCATAGCATGCGTCGTGTATATCTTATTTACAATAGAATATACTTTAACAAAGCTTTATTATTTAACACTGTTTAAATAGAACAATAACACTTAATCACACTCAATAATTTCGAAAGTAGATGTAGTACAGCTCTTGCGTAATGATACCACGATTAACCTTTTGTTGAAAGACTGATTGGAATGTCAAAGCTAAAAGAATTGCCAATTGCATCGTTGCAAATTATACATCTGTACGAATGCAGAGTATACAAACATATATCATTATGTTCTAAATTTACCATATTATCATCGCAGTCTATTGATTTGAGAACTTTAATTCGGGTTCACGGTGATTTATTGACACTTGCTTAACGTCTCCGATGAGGAATAATCAATGTAATTTTAACATGGGAACCACAGTATTGCGAGACGATGTACATATACCAAACAAAGAGGTTATATCAATTTAGTGTATCTCTGAATATGTACTAATTTTGTAATCAACATGTTTCATTAATAAATACAGACAACTTTAAATGATTCAGACTTGAAATGATGATAACCTTTTTAATTCATTGGCACTTACTTTAAAACTGTTTTTGTATTTTATGCACAGCTGGGCACTTTATTATCTTCGCGTCGTAGTCGGGGAAGAGATGAAGCATATTATGGGCGAAGCCGTTTTCCTCTCGCCTTTTTGACTATGACTATATGGGGTGTATTAATAGTATGATCCAAAAGTGTAGAAAGCTTAGGTTAATTTATTATTATAAATTAAACATGTTCAACTCGGCTAAATGAGAAGAAAGATTGATATTTATTTGGAATATAATTAAAAAGCAAAATTATTTCTAAAATCTTTGTGTGATGAGTAATTTTTTTAATAACAGTGTATTTTCCCCCTGTATGCAATTAATAAGGACCGGACGTATCGGGTCCAAAGTACGACGGACAAAAGAAATAGTGTAGAATATCACGGAGTTACTGAATAGCAGTTATTCATATCTGCACAACTGTTTTCCATTTTACTATCAAATTCCTTTCTTCATCGGCGTAGGTAGAAGCGTGAGGAGTTTTTAAAATTCATTCTATTTACTTTATATTTCGTAAGGTAAATAAAGTACCGAGAGTTTACTCAATTTGAACTACAAAATGAACAATAATGTATTTTGTATTTTATAGATGAAAAACTTTTTAAAAATACACGCCCGTGGGCGATGAGGCATGGGTCTCTCCTGTCTGGTCTCTAGCAATAATTTTTCTCATGTAGACAAAACATTCGCACAATGTCCCTTCAAGCGATTACTGTATTAACAGCTGCTCGTTTCAATAATATGACGGGTATTGCGTTCATGGCCCGCGGGGTTCGTATTTTTGAAATCTAGAATAACGTTGCAAATCTTAGAAGTACTGATGGGTGGCACAGAACAATGTTGTAGAAGTTGTAGAATATCATATCTGGATAAATCCGATTACAAATTATTGATTTCAAAATATGAGTTGCCATGACTTCTCTTGGACATAGCATAACCTCAATTTTAGAATTCTGTAAGTTCTGCGAATGGTTTGTAATTCTAAAGAAAATTTATGTAGAAACTAAATACATTAAATTCACTTAGTATATTGGTATTTTTACCTATTGATCCCGTAACAGTTCTTTCAATCGTTATTTCATTGGAATTTTCAAAAGTCGGCAGTTTTCTAAGAAAAATCTCCATATTTCAGAAACGTTTGGAAATGAGCTAATATACATTCATGTTAATCTAATGATCTCTTAAAGGTCTACCATAAAATTTATTGTATTCTATTTAAAAATACATAAGTTTGTGTTGGTTCGTCGTTCTCGAACACTTTGTATGTTTTTTTAATATAAATAATTTCGTTTTTTTAAGGAAAGTATATTTAAACATTTCGTAAAAATTGTGCGCTATTGCCTACAAAAACAGTTTTCCCAATTAACTTATATACAGGGCAATCCAAATTAAGTGTTCACCATTGGTAACTTTGTTATTATTAAAGATACAAGATTGTTTAAATTAGCAAATTTGTAGTACTTTTAACGCTCTTTAAGATGGAAGAATAAAAAAAACAAATGAGCAACGCGTTTTCGAGTTTTGCCGAAAAATATTTTTTTTTCAAATGGAAACCCCTGTATATTATATCATTTTCTGCTAGAATTTTAATTTTTAAACAAAAAATCTTATAAGAAATTTTTTACTGGGATTAAAAATACTTGAGTTATAATGAATAAACGAAAACAGCTAAATTAGTTTTATAAACTTTATTTTATACATAAACTTATCATTAAAAGAAACTAAAAAGCACTGATTTTTTCATAGAAGGTGTTCAAAAATACCACCTTGTAGTTCAATACATTTTTGTACACGCTTCCGAACTTCTCGAACTGCCTTCAGTATGGTCCTACCATCTATTTGGTTTATCTTTTCACTAACTGCAATCTTTAGGGCGTTTACGTTTTCGTACCTTTGCTTATAAATCTGGTTCTTTAAATAACCCCATAAAAAAAATCAAGCGGCGTTAAATCTGGCGATCGGGGAGGCCACTGAATAGGACCATTTGTTCCTATCCATGAAATGTTAAAAATAGTATTTAGAAGTTGATGAGTACCTCTGTAGTTGTGCGGAGGTGCGCCATCCTGCTGAAAATGCAGATTCTGTCTACTTATGAGATCCAGATCGTCTAAGAAATTATTCAAAATTTCAGTCAAAAATTCTAAGTACCTTTCACCAGTTAGAGTGCCCTCATAAAAGAAAGGACCAACAATCCATGAACCGATTAAACCGCACCAAACACTAAAACTGAAACGGACTTGTGGACGTCTTGGATTTACTAAAAGAAGATTTTCCTTTGACCAGTAATGATGATTTTTTTTATTGTACATTCCAGAATTTGAGAAATTCGATTCATCGGTCCATAAAATATAACGAAAGTTGTTTACATTTTGGCGACAAAAGTTAACATACCAGTGGCAAAAAAACATTCTTCTGTCTGGATCCCCTGGCAAAAAAACCTGAACTGGTTTGTACTTATAAGGAATGAATTTGTGTTTCTTCAGAATCCTATGCACAGTACCGTGACTCAAATCAGATTCATTGACAATATCTAGTATGGAATTCTCACGGTTGGCCTCAAAATATGCGATAATGTGGTTGTGTTCGGAGTGGATATAATTCAGCGTAGTGTTCTTTTGCCCTCCTAGAGGATTTTCTGCACACTAACTAAGATTCTAACATATCACACTTTTCTGAATGGGTAAAAATCATTTTTTTGTCAAATTAATAACTAGCACAATGAAACTTATGAGTGAAAAACTAATAAAACTGTACTAATATTTGACGTTTGGTAGAAAGACTTATCGTCGTTTTCATAGATACATAGAAATGCACTTGACTTATGTTTTTGTGTATTCATTATAACTCAAGTATTTTTAATCCCAGTAAAAAATTTCTTATACGATTTTTTGTTTAAAAATTAAAGTTCTAGCAGAAAATGATGTAATATACAGGGGTTTCCATTTGAAAAAAAAATATTTTTCGGCAAAACTCGAAAACGCGTTGCTCATTTGTTTTTTTTTATTCTTCCATCTTAAAGAGCGTTAAAAGTACTACAAGTTTGCTAATTTAAACAATCTTGTATCTTTAATAATAACAAAGTTACCAATGGTGAACACTTAATTTGGATTGCCCTGTATACTTTAAAAAAATCTTTATAAAAAATGAGGTTACGTGTATTATTGGGAAAGTTGTTTTTGAAGATAATAATTATTATACTGTATTGAAAATAGATTTTTGTTGTGATTAACTTATTCAATACTCTTCTTTAATTTTAGAATCATGGCGATGTGCTTTGCTCCAATCTGTGAATATTGTACTGAGAAGAAACAAATCCACCTGTTAGATTAATGCTAATACCTAGCAAAATACACTAACAATATTATCTGCAACAAAAAGAACATAAATAAAATGTGATGAATATTTTATTTATAAAAACTGAACTATTTCAAACACAAAAATGAGAAAGTATACATAATCTGACTATATTTAGGTTTAGTCTTTAAACACAGGACTGCTTCAGCATCAAACATTTATTTTGTCCACAAGTTGTTCATATCTGTATTCAAACGTAAATGTAGGTACCATATAAATAAACAGTATTATTTATGAAACAGGGCTCTTTGAAATTTCGCTACGCGTTCAACAATAGGCTAAACTTTTTTGTTTGGGGGTCTATTGTGTATTAATAATGAACTTTGTCGCTTTGTAGTGAAAGGCAAGATATAATACGAATAATTGTTTTTTAAGAAGTATTGGAAATTATACGAATGGTAGATAGATAAATAGATATGTTAATTAATTGGGAATTATACGATTTCTATCGAATTTCGTAAATATAGTCACCTATAGTTACACTTATCCTTTAGCAATATAACTAAATAATTAACTACGCAATTAATTAATTCATTAATTAGCTAGAATATTTTTCTAATCGTTAGCTGATAAATATCTTCTGCATTAGTCAAGCATACATTTTCTGACAAATAAATTTTGCTGCATATTATGATGTCCTTATTAGTAAGAGCCACTTTAACATTACTTATTGCCTATTCGAGTGTTTCATATATGTTAGCTTGAATAAAGATAATTATTAAATTAGCAACTGCAACGTACCTTATCGTTTGTTTATGGGGGTCCTTGACTCATTCATTCACACACATTAATATGGCAATAAACAAGCGTGAAAAACGTTTATAATGTTTGAAACATTGTTAGCGCTATAAGTGATTTTATCAGCTGTGGCATTAACTGATTTACAACAACACCTGTGCACATAACAGGTAATACTAATCGCAATTTATACAGGCTTGAGAAAATGAAACTAAAACCCTGAGGACATTAATAGTGAGATATGTATATTGTATTGTATAGAATTTACTCTTATACAAGTTTGTGAGATTGCGGCTCTAAAATGAGTCGGTTTGGAAATACAGGATGGCGCACCACATTCCTTCAGGCTTATACATGGTTGGCCTACGATTATCTTGCATGCGGCATCCCGTACATAACCCGAAAGGAGTTGCCAAACCGTACTTACCTAACAAATATACATACGAGAGTCGACAAGTAGACCTTCAGCGAGCTATATTGGAATATTATGATCGTATAGGCGTCGGCCTGTCGCGTCGTCTAGCGTCCCCACTACTTTTCTCGAACAGTACTTGCCCACATGTGTATAAATATTGGCAACAACGTTCGTTTCAATACATGGATTTTTAGGTCGCATGCAAGGTAAAGAAGGCCGAACCTGTATACGAAAGTGGCAAAATATTTTATAAATCTTATTCTACTCCCATACTTTAATTGTACTATTAGATATGCCGAACCTGTACTTTAATGATGTTCATTAAAATACAGATTTTCATTAAGACACAAGTTTTTGTCCAATAGGAATACAGATTTTTCATTAAGATACAAGTTTATATCTAATAGGAATGCGACATTCCAATATTCAATATGGCGACTGTATATCTGACAGATATAAAAAATGAGGTGTGGCCACCACACGACTTTCTTATACGTATGAGCGGTTCAAACTATACAATTTTAAGAATTTTTTTATACAAAACTTATTCAAAATCCCATTCTAAGTACTTTCATTCTCTTAATAAATCGCTATAGAATGCATACTTTGCAAGATATTATCAAAAAAGTGCTCCTCGCTAAGAGTAAAAGTCCTACTTCCGGTTCAAATTTTGAAATTTCATATATACAAAAAATATTGCAAATCCAGTTTTAAATACTTTTGTACTCTTGATAAATATATATAGAATGTATAACTTACGACATATTTGCAAAAATCGCTAGTCGATAAGAGTAAAAGTGGTACTTCCGGTCTGAATTTTGAACATTTTTTCATACAAAAAATATTGAAAATTATGTTTTAAATATTTTTATACCCGTAACGTACTTGTCTAAAAAGCATGACTTGCGAAATATTCGCAAAAAACCGGTAGGAATTTCAATAAAATTATTCTCAATTTTAATTTTAAGTATATATGAATTCTTTATAAATTTGTTTAAACTTAGTAGTTGACGAAATATTGGCAAAATTCGATTTTTTCCCTGAAGTAAACTGCTACTTCCGGTCTACCGATTTTACTGAAAAACTAATCAGATCTCAAGAGGGAGATTATACACGTAAATACAAAATTTGGAATTGATATCTACAGCGGTTTGGCCGCTATCGTGGTCACACACACAGAGAGAGAGAGACACGGAAATTTTTTAAAAACCACTTTTTCGGTATCAGGGAACTTCAAAACGTGGACATCTGCAAAAATCTCGAGGTCGAAAATTTTCATCATCACAATACTTCCTTATACTACGTATAAGAAAGTAAAATGAATTAAATGTGACAGTTTACTAGTAAGTAGTTAAAATTTGAGCTTTTTTGAAAATATAAACAGTAAAAATGAGGGATAATGACAGTGAAATGTAATATTTGACTCCACCAGAAATTGTGGAACAAGCCTTAGTAGCTACGAATAATTTATTACCTGCTAAATCGCAAAGATGTACGGAAAATTTTACGCTCAATTTATGAAATGGAATGTTCAAAAAATAATGTTTTATTATGGGGTCGTAGAAAAAATAGTGTATGCAACTCGTATTTAATGGCTATTAAGAACTCGCCTTCGGCTCGTATTGTAAGTCTCTTACTCGTGTCTTAATAGCTATCACTAAATGCTCATTGCATAATGTACTATTTTGTCAACACTTTATCCTTCATGATACACCACCAACCACACCCGACTACGTGAGAGCAAGAATAAGAATAGCGTTTCGTGCTGTAACATCAAATATTTTAACCAGAGCTAAACAATCCTTTCAAAAGAGAATTTGTTTATGCATTGAAACAGTTACGTAGTTATGTCGCCTTTTAATTATTGTGGGAAAAAAACAATCAATATTAATATAATAAATATTAGCTTTTTAAAAAATGAGGTGTGGCCACCACACGACTTCTTATACGTATGAGCGTTCCAAATTATACAATTTTTAGATTTTTTTTTTATTCAAAATTTATTCAAAATCCTATTCTAAGTACTTCTATTCCGTTATAAATCTTCATAGAGTGCATACTTTGCAAGATATTCGGAAAAAGTAAAAGTGTTACTTCCGGTCCGAATTTTGAATTTTTTTTTATAAAACATGTATTGAAAATGATAAATACTGTTATTCTCTTAATGTACATACCTGCCTAGAAAGCGTGACTCGTGAGATATTCACAAAAAACTAATTTTCGATAAGAGTAAAAGACCTATTTCCGGTACGAATTTTTTTTTCAAATTTAATATTGAGGATATTACATTTTTTATAAAACTGTTTAAGCATAGTAGATGACAACATATTGGCAAAATTTTATTTTTCGCTGAAGTAAACTACTATTTCCGGTCTACCGATTTCACTCAAAATCTAATCAGATCTCAAGAAGGAGATTATACTCGTAAATACAAAATTAGGTATTGATAGCTATAGCTGTTTGACCGCTATTGTGATCACACACGCAGAGAGAGAGAGAGAGGGAAAGGGAAAGGGATAGAGAGTTTTTTAAAAACCACTTCTTCGGTATCAGGGAACTTCAAAACGTGCACATTTGCAGAAACAGAAAGTAAAAATGAATTGCAAGAAATTAGTGTCTGAAATTAAAAAGCCTAAATTTATAAAAGCTATAAGAGATAGGTATAGGAAACCCTAATGAAGTTTTAAAAAAATTAAATAAATTAAAATAAAAAGAGGTATTTGTCTTTAATGTTAGTCAAAACAAAATTTGTTTTTAACATCCTGTATAATTTTTAGACATCAACTTTAAGTTATCTTATCTTAATCTGATGCTTTAAGTAAACAATAAATACAATTTAAAATAATTCGCTCAAATATATATGACATAAATGCCTCTTATATTTTGATCTACATTTTCAAAAATAGTAAAATATCTCCTAAAGTGGTTGAGTTAGGTATAGGGAATATAACAGTAAGTGGCCTTCATTTACCCTATAGCACGAAACTGTGCCACAATATACAAGGTATTTCATTTAAATTTTTTTAAAGTTTGGTACCCAACATTTTTCGGAATCGCTTCGAATATTTCAGAATAATTTAAAAACGTGCCCCTACCCTAATGTTCCTTCACAACTCTTAATAAAAATATTTTTAAAATATTTTGCCATCTTTCGTGTGGTGCGCCGCACTGTATATTTTGGTTTCCAAAAGGAACAATTAGGCACTTTTCATTAAATCATATAGGCTTGATATTTATAGCACATATACATAAGTAATACAGATCATGCTTATGGGACAATTGGAAGCAGTATTTGAGTCGATATTTGTTTACATCCGTTTGGTATTTTTTAGTATCTTACTACTAATTTTGGTAATACAACTTTCCTAAAATTTTTATTTTAAATTTGTTCCGATCGTTAGGATTCCGAACTATTTCAGAATCAGATTTTGACCTGACATTTGCATTACTATCAGAATTACTAATTCTAAAATGATATGAGAACTGCTCAGAACTAGATGTCCGAACAAACCTTATATATCCAATTAAATATTTGACAATTGCTCCCGCAGTTATACAATACGTTTATTCTTTCTACCGTAGAATGTTTTCCTGTTGCATCGGCCTATAGACTTTGACAAAATCCAATTGAATATAAAAGCCTATCTGGGTCGTTATTTTATATAGTCGTACGGCTATAAAGCGGATGTTTTAAAATGGTTTAATGGTAATAAACTAGACTCTCAAATGTCCATATTTACATTTTGCAATAAATCTTATTATAAAACCGCGTTTATTAATGTACTTGCAGTAGTTCGACGTGAAATATGTTAAAGTGAAAACGGAAATTAATGTATTTCAAACATTGGTTACGCAACTTCACTTACACAATACGTCCGCATGCGTATATGTACACAGTATCTACCATATATGAACTATTATGAACGTGGAAATAATAGACGTCAACAATTATTCCTTTAAGTATATATGTAATTAATGTTCAAATACTGCGCGAGCTGCAGTTGTTTTTTTTTGCGCGAATAGCTGGCTCAGAATTTTACTATATTCATTCCATGTAGTTCAGAATGCTGGAAAGAGTACAGACTGACATTTCTTGGAATGAACTATTATAAATAATTTTTATTCATAGTAGGTATACCTATTTCCAACTGTCAGTTTTTTTCTTTTTATGAGAAATAATTCAAAAGATTTTGTTAAGAACTTATTTATATTTTATTTTATTTTTTATGTTGTTTCTTGCTTATATAAATGAATGTTTTTCTTTATTTTTATGTATTATTATATTTTTGTAATGTATGTTTTATATTTTCGCTTTTATTTATATTATCATATTTAATGTAATTCTTTCTTACAAATATAAAGATATTGTGAGAATACTGATGCGGAGCTTGCTTCGGAGCATATACTGTTTCAGCGGCCGAGTTTATTGTCTGCCGGTCCAGCTACACGACTCTGCACCGAAGACGATGCGAGACCTCCTATGTATGCGTACGGACTGCAGTGTTGGGCAGCTGCGTATATATAGGGGTCGATAGCTCCTCGAACGGTTCATATGTATAGGTATATGCTATATGTTATCGTATGTTTGATGCAGAGCGACCCCAACATATCGGCGCATACCGAATTAAATAAATGTGTATTTGAACTGAAATTTGAGTTTTATTTTACGGTAATTTCAAAATAGGAAGTGTACTTAACAGATTTCTTAGAAACAAAGAAACATTTAAATGAAGCAAATAATTTTTACCCAAAGGTAGATAGATAAATAGATAAGTTAATCCCATATGATAAGGTATAGAACACATCGATGGAAAATATATAACAATAAAATAATACGTCTATATAAATATATAATTTACAAGTAAGAGTTTACAACAGATATTAAACCAACACATAATTTATGTTTTATTGCAAAATACAATTTGTTAAACCTCTGGTTGTAATTATCCATGGGCTAGATAGGGGAATACGGTTTAGTTTCATTCAGACTAGACCGACTTGTGTTTTGTCGGCTCTCGGGCACCATATTACCTACTGGTTTTCCAGAGAGCCATGCAGTAAGGTTAGTTATTTGAATTATATAAATTTGGGAGAATTATTATAAATGATAAAAAATTAGATGCAAAATAACCATGATTATGAAAGTTAAAATCCATATTAGATTAAATTGAACTTTATATATAAATATTTTTTTTACAATACAAATTGACGTTTGTTTGTGATAAGACAAGGAGTTTGCAATGGTGACTAGTCGGCAACCTATCACCATATAAGACTATACCTCGATTTGATTTGCTTTAGAAATATTTCATACCCTATTTATAATATGTTTTGATTAATTATTTTATAACTACGTATGTATCATAAAGTAATAGGTACATATATTCGTAAAAAGTAACAGAAATCGACACAAAAGGCTGCATCCCTGGAGTTCCCATTACTTATTTTCAGGCAACTAAACAATACGGACACCAAAGACTTGTCTGGTACAGTGTAGGAAAAATGTCTTTCACATAAGTTATTTATGTTTTTTCTCATAAATCGTTGTCGTACATAAAGCAATTATTCCCATATATAACGCAGTTACCGTATTTCCGTAAGGAATATTTTTCCAAAGAATAGTAAAATAAAACCACGGAAATAACACGCTTTATGCGTTCGTTCCTCTTTCAAGGTCAGCAGCAGTTAAAACGCTTAACAATGTAAAGAATTAATAACTCTACCACTATACATATATTTCCTCGTATAATAGACACGAATTATACGATTCTTTTTCTTAAAGACACCAATCGTGCACCAACTTTACAACATTTTTTCATGTACCCTCTCAAGGCGACGAAACTTCCTTTCTACGAAAAAAGCAGCAGAAAGTTCAATATTCTTTTTAAACGAAGCAGTGCTGCGTTACAGACCCATAATAAAACGTCTATAATACTTACGTATAAAGAACGCGTGGTGGAGGAGGATGAGGTGAACTGTTCCATTACTGAAAAATGTCATGTTTTCGTATTGTTCTTTTTATCGGTTCGTTCGATCTTCATACCGCACCGACATCGGACTCGCCTTTACCGAAAACAAACAAGAAGAACGAAGAAAAGAGAATGGGCAGACATTAATGAATTATGCATAGCTCCGTGCTTTATTTCGTTTAAGCCGGTTGATTAATGGTTGAATTTCTCGAATGCAACTCGATTTTAAGACTAACTACCTGAACACTTCGAGTGCGTTGACAGGAGATTCGGTAATAAGTCGAAACGATGTGTTTTGGGAATGTTAATTGTCAGTGAATGATGAATGAAATTAATAATTTTAAAATGATACTGGAGTGATTTATAAGATTCTATTTTACGAATTATCATTGTAAAAAATCTAAATTTTAAATTATTTGGATGTAACTTCGGAGTGTACTAAATAATTATGTGTCGTAAATATATCTATACAATAACATAAAAAAGCAAGTTGAAAATGAATTGCTTTGTTCCTCATCTTGTTTCACCTTTCAAATATTATTATTATTATTTAACATATTTCATGCATTTATTTTTATGTACTCCTAGTTAATAGTTAATATATTGTAAATAAAGAAATATTTTTGTTTAAATTACTTTGTCCCTTCGTACTATTCACATGGCATAAGCTCATCTGGATTTTCTCTTGTTCAGCTTCTTTCAGAGATATAGAAATAAGAATCTTACTCAATAAGGGAATATTTCTTCTTTGCAAAAAACTTCTAAGATCGTTTAAATTATGTGTTTTATATTTTTAGATTTAAAGCTGCTTGAGAGCTGGGTTACATATCGATACATATTAATTATTCAGCATTTTCATCAAATACACATTCAAAATTTATAATATATAGGTAATGTTGAATCTATACTTAATAAGGTAGTTGCTTGACTTTCTTCTGTGCAAAAAAAAATTAAAAATCTTGGTTCCCTGCTATTAATAAGTGCGAGTGTAAAGTAAGGAATAAAATTCGTTAAAATGTAAACTTGTTGGCAATTTTCCTCAGAACAGCTCAATTTTTATTTTTAAGTCCCCATCTCTTGACATAAATTATACCTTCCTATCCCAACCAGTGGCAGCGTAATGGGAGGCAACTTAAAAAAAATTAAATAGCATCGAGGTCAAATGTTATTTTCGGAAAGACCGTTTCATCCTCTATCTAGCAGTGAAAGAATATTTTAAATCGGTTGAATTAATCAAGAATAAAATAGCTTTCAATATTCCATGATTAGTAGTCTCTGTTTGACTTTTTTTGGTGTGACGTTTTTGCTTTTGCTTATCGCAATATCGTCTGTCAGTTAGATGTCATAGGGGTTAATCAGTTTGGAAATTACAATTTTGAATGTAATGCTTTATTACATTTGATTTATTAAGTTCTGAGTTGGTTTAAAAACAAAATGGTACGTTTAACTGAAAAAGAAAGGACTAAAATCTTCATTATGCTTAGTATCACCCAAACATCCAGAGAATGAGCTTTAGACAACTGTGTAAGTTTTAGATATCAGTGATCAAATATTTAAAAATTGAAGAATGGCATCCATATAGGCCTAGGATAGTCAACGAATTAAGTAAAGATGATTCAGAAAGCCGCTTAGAGTTCTGTGGAACAATGATGGGAATGTGGAACTCAAATCACCGTTTAGCGGCCACAATAATTTTTTTGGATGACCAGAATTTACCCTTAATGGAGAAGTTAATCGTCAAAATTTATGATACTGTGTCCCCAAAAATCCTCACAGGATGCGACAACATCATACGCAGAATCCACAAAAAGTCAACGTTTGGGCGGGAATAATGGATGACATAATTTTGGGTCCATATTTTTTGGAGGGTAACTTAACAGGAGGAATGTGTTTACATTTTTTGAGAGACGAGTTAGTTCCCGCTTTAGCTCAATTATACCCAAATTCAGTAGACCCAGACTTGCCACATCACTCATTATGGTTCCAGCAGGATGGAACATCCTCGAACTATGCCAGGTTAGTACGCACATTTTTGGACGAAATTTATGCGAATCATTGGATCGGAAGAAGAGGACCTCTGGAATGGCCGCGCGTTCGCCAGACTTAACCCTTGCGATTATTTTTTATGGAGTTATCTAAAAAGCAAAAGTATACAGAACGAAACCCAATAACAACGACGATTTAAAAGCAAGAACTAGAGAAGTTCGGCAAATTACACCACAGATGATTCGCAATGTGCGAAACGAGTTTGAAACCGCTTGAGTATCTGTCTGGAAATTGGTGGAGCTCATTTTGAGCATCTTATTCCCTAAGGTTATTTATTTGGGTTGTTTGTATACGATATCAGAAACTCATTTTTTGAGATGATTAATAATATAAAATTCAAACAAATTATATCGTTGTGACATTGAAAATTATTTTATTCTTGATTAAATCAATCGATTTAAAAAATTCTTTCACTGCTAGGTGGAGGATGAAACTATCTTTCAGAAAATGTAACAGTTGCGCTGCCACTGGTTGGGATACGAAGGTATAATAATTTATTCCAAAAAATGGGAATTTAAAAAGAAAAATTGCCTTCAAGTAGGGATAAAAATTTAACAAATTTTATTCCTTACTTTACACTCGCACTATTATGTACCGGTTGATTTTTAAGTTTTCTTTTTCCTTTGGTCCTTTATCGTCCTATTTTTTTACTGTTATTTTGAAGTTCTTGATAAATTATCTTAAAATACTTATGCTAATTATAAAAATATACAATTTTATTAAAATAAGTAATTTTATTCGACCTTTATATTTAAATGTTTCTTTCTTAGCTGCATAGAACAATCCTTTTCTTGGTCTACCTGCTGTCACTCAACTAAATAGTTTAGAAATGTAAACGGTTCGAGAATATAGATACTATCTTTATCAATTAATTAACACATTAAAATACTGATTAATTATTAATAAAACTGTAAGATATATTTGACAAATATCTTTGTGCCAAGATATTTATATAAGACAAAATACATTTCGGACACGAATTGTATAAAGTTATTTCAGGAAACAGTACACGTACTGCAGAAAATTGAAGTGTTTTGATTCATATTTCAGGAGGGGAATGGTTTATTTTAAAGAAAGTAGTTAAATAGAATGACACTAACAAAAGCCAAATAAATAAAACTGAAAGTCTATTTGTTCTATATAAAATAACATATATGCATGTAAATATTAAACAACAAACACATTCTCATTTATAACGAATAATATAATAAATAATGGCAAGTTTTGGAACAGTTGCAAACACTTTCAAAATGTCAATAAATCCACATGAAGAGATTTACATTTTATTATATGTCATTGTCAATATAATAATTATGAGGAAATTATTTCCTGGCGGCATAATATGTAAAAAAAAATCGACCATATACTAAAAAACGAATCAAAACAGAATTACTTTAAGCTATTCCAAAACGTAAATTGTTATTTGGAATAATACTCGTGCTACATTTGTTCTTTTGTTACCCGATCGCGCTGTAATAGGAGCGCCGAACAGAAGAACAACGGAGTACGCTTGTTTTCCAGGAAGGTGACATCCACTTTATGGAATAAATTAAGAGAACATCACTTGCTCCATGGTTGAACTGTGTAAGGTTTGTTGGACGGCAAAACGCCGCTACGCGTGTAGAGGAGGTCGATCTTTTGAGTACATATTTGCAATTCGTCTTCAAGTGTGTCAAGGCCGCCTCTTCGTTTGATATTTAATTAATTAAGAGTGCGAAGGGAAGTGACAATCTCGTTAGTCCACCGAGAAATGATTTTTATGTTACACGTATTATATGTATGTGTATGTGCGTGCGAGTGTGTTATATTAAAAGAACGAGGTTATTTTACCACACAGGATACGTAAATTGTGCGTATAAGAAATAATAAATATTTTTAATACCTTTTACTAATATACACTTTCAGTCTTGGGAATTACTTTTAAAGTAGGCGATATTCAAAAATAAATAAATAAATGAGTTAATAATACATTCTATTATTTAATAGTGTAATTTTTTGATTGCCACTCATAGCATTTTTTATTCTTGGTACATATACGCAATGCTTAATCTTTGTCCAGCGAAGTCAGTAGGCTGTGAACCTTTGTTATAGCAAGATTTGTATTAGTATTTAAATATCAACAAACAATTGTCGGATGTACATGACAGCAGGCTATTAAAGTAAATAATAAAGTAGCTGGATTTTTAGTATAGAGTGTTTCGAGTTTCAAGTGTTTTATCTTTTATTAGGATCGTTTCTTACTTTCTTATACGTAGTATAAAGAAGAATTGTGATGACAGTTTTCAGCCTCGAGTATTTTGCAGATTTCAGCGTTTTAAAATCTTCTGATAACAATAAAATGGTTTTTGCAAACATATCTCTCTGTCTATTTGTGTGATCACGATAGAGTCCAAACAGTTAGAGATATCACTATCAGACTCTATATTTAGTCGTTAATCTTCCCCTAAAGATTTGTTTAAATTTTCAATGATATCGGTAAACCCGAAGTATTAGTTTACTTTAGAGAAAAATCGAAACTTAAATACTTGGTCAATTGCTTAAGTTTAGACCAGTTTGCAAATAGAGCTTGATTTGGAACATTTTTTGTATAAAAAAAAATCCAAAATTCGGCCGTTAGCAACACTTACTTACTTAAGTTTTTTTTTTGCTAATATATTTTACATAGATTTATTAAAAGTATTGGGGGAACTCTTGTATAAAAAGAAACGAATCGCATATAAATTTGCATGGTAACCACACCTCATTTTTTAATGCATTTTTAATACCTTTAATTGGGGAAACATTGGCCCACTCTACCGAAAATGTTACTTTTTGCGATAAATCCATAGTCACTCGATAGGTGGCAGCACCACTGACTTGAACCAATAATTGGCGATGTGATTTCAGAAGCTTTCAGTACGGTGCTACTGCTTCAGTTTGCAATGATCACCAATCAAAATCAGAAACATAGTCTTTTCTTGAATATGTTTTTTTTTACTTCATGTCTTGTATTTTTCATCATTCATTGGACAAAGGAATTTCAGTATTATTTTAGTTTATGTTTGTTGTCGTCATTATTTTCTTTATCTAAGCCGTTATTGTTAACTTTGGGATACTATTAGATACTTTTCAATTGAAATAGAAGTTATGTCCTCCCAATGCTCTCGATAGTTCTTATGCCTGAAATCAGACAAATTATTTGAAATTAGGAATCGGCATAATAAGATTAGGATATGTCTTTACCTTTTTCGTTTGTGTTGTAATACCACACATCAAGACTGTTCATTGTGTATGTATGTAACTACATAAAGGTTTATAAGTTTATTTCAGTAATGCAATTAAACCTAAGCTGTTTGTACTAAGACTCAGCAAAGCTTCTGTTTTGTATATGATAATTAACAAGCTGGCGCTGGCGAAAGTAACCACAATTAAGAACTGCTTCAGTGCAATTTTTTTAAACAACGATTGGAGTGTCTTTAGTTAGTTAAATACTTATACTAACACCCTCTTGACTTATTGACATTAATGTTATAAAATAAGAAAGATCTATTTCAACCCATGTCAAAAGTGATTATGTTTGTTTCTTGACAGTCAAGTATAATTATTTACGACGCAGAAACAAAATCTTATGTACAATATTTATTAAATGTGTAAAGCTTAGATATTTGTTTTGTTCGAATGAAATTGTTTTGATAATTTAAGCACCAAACAACATACTTGGCAGATACTTTTTGTAAATATTATGGCACAATGTATTATTTTAATTGACCACAAGTCAATATTGTTTTACTCAAAGACAAAAATAGTGTATGTTGTGAACAAAATTTGACTATTTCCTGAGATTGTTTTATTGAAGAAATTTCTATAATCGACTGTACTAAGCGATAATATTAAAAACTGTTTTTATTTTCTGCGATACTTTTACTTGTTTTATTGTGTCTGGAATGTTCTTATGACAAAGAACCTCTAAAATAATTTCATTTGCGACACTGAAAAAGATATACCCTTTTATGTCTCGGAATCCAGTTCATTCACGCACCGTTCACGATCCATTCATTATTCTACTCCTCTGGCCATTTTAGGTTATGTCTCTGAGATAATTGAACTTGTGCTATTGTTTATCATATTTTAATTGGTGTACATAAATAATATATATTAACTGTGACTTGAGTGGCATAATTCGTTAAAGAAAAAACCAGTTTGAAATGTTTCAATGGGGACACTCATCATTATACATTTTACTTATTGTGGAAATATAAACTGACCCAATAAAAAATAATACTTTACTATTTAGTAATTTTAATTAGATAGAGGGCTGCGAGAACTAGATTATTTTATTTGGCGTTTGTTTGAATCATTTTATTGTATATTTTTAACACTAATCGAGATTTTAATTTCTATTCATAAGTTTAAAGTAATTAAAATCAAGTATACCAGAAAAATTATAAAATTAACAGTTCACGTAAATTATTCAAGAAATGATTTTGTCAATATCTGTTTCATGAAATAAATGGTACAGTGGTTCTGGACTGATAAAAAATCGATTTCGAGAAAACGTGAATTTTATAATATATTTGTAGGAAATAATAGGATTATATTTCTTACGAAAACAATTATAATACGAAGAATATTGTATGTTATTACTAGTTTGTAATTACTACAAGCACGTATACATATCTAAAGAAGTTTCTATTCTACGTCTTTGGCATGCCACTACAAGCTTATGAAATTAATTTTGTGTAATGCGTATAGAATTTTTTTGCCGTGAACATGCGACTCTGAACCATTATGCTACGCTACAGCTGAATTGATAGGATTTATGACTGGCATTCGTATCATTGTATTCAAACCACAACACATTGTTATAATAAAATATCGATAATTAAAATTACCACTGTCAAAAAGGAAAGAAGACTATATCTTCGAATAATTCTTTGGGTCTAAGAAAAATAATTCCGTCTAGCCAAATATATTTTTAAAAATAATCCCAGCGAAACAGTGACGCACAAACACCAACTTATGTTTTTTAAATGATTTTATGATAGCCCTTTAATGGCTGATTGAACTAACATACATCTTGTTTTAGTCGTCTTTCAACTGTTTCTGAGATACGACGATTTTTCCTCAGAAATTGTTATGAAATAATGATTATAATAATTAATTTCGATAATTCCACGCATATTCTCTTGAAATACATACCATTAGCTAAAGTTTAAAATACTAAAAGATAAATAAATGAAATATTATGTATATTCATATGCCACTGAAAAGTGTTAAAAATTTACTATTTAAAAATATCTACTTTATTTAGTCTATAGGCGCTATTACAACTTACTTACATTACACATAGCCTAACAAAAATTAAGCGAAACAAGTTATTTATAACGTTTTGTAATTTTCACTAAAATTTTAAAATGCATTTACTGACAAGCTTGACAATTCTTTAATTAGCAATACAATGCGAATAGCCTAGTTGTTGTGTATCAAATGGTTGATAAAACTAAAATTTACATTCATAACATTATTTGAAAGACATAATCGTCATTACAAGTACACTAAATTACTTTACGGTCAAAAATAAGTTCTTAAAATTGAAAGTAATAAATATGATCTAGATTTGACAGGAGAGGGATTGAAATAATTTACTGACAAAAGGAATATACAGGCATATACAGCTTTTGCTGTTAATCAAGAAGAAAGTGATAAACTAAGTTTTGCATTTTGATACACTCAACTGCGATATTTTCAAACTACGCGTAATTTCTGAATTATCAAGCTTGCCACTGTTCTTTTCCAAATACAATTAATCTGGAATTAATTACGATTTTCAGAAGATGCTATTTTAAATGCACGCTATCTACACATAGAGAAAGAGGGGTTAATTTAACTATAAATCGAACATTCAACACTCGGATTTAGGTTAAATACAGTCAAAGAACTCTATTACTTAGCTTAACAAAATAGGTTTTGTTACTTAAATTTTTGTTAATATAACAATTATGAAAGTGTTTAACTTAACAAAACATGTTTCTTGGTGTCAACAAACTTTTTATTTAAAATAAAAGTATATTTTGATGAAAGTAAGCTTTCCTTTACATCATGTGAAATAGATGAGTTTGTGAAAATAACAATATAAAATGATTATTGTAACTTCAATTTGACGTTGTATTAACATCTTAAATTTCTCAGAGTAACATAATCGGTTTGTTACTGTGAGCTTAATATAAAGTTATACCTACTAAATAATTTCTTTAGTTTAATAAATACAGAATGGTTTCTATAACTTATACGTATATTCAGTGAATTTGACATTTAACTTAATTTGGATTAACAAAATGATTTTGTTAACTTAACAATTTTATTTGTTTAATTTGATGTAATATTTTAGTTGATTCAAAACCAATCATTACTTTTAATATGAAAAATACAAGTTCACAAGCGATAGTATTTTCTTATTAGCCGATTATATTACATTAAATAAATAAATAATTTTTTTGTACCCCTCCCTCGTAAACTCACATTTATACCTGAACCATCATTTCAAATTATATTATTATCCCATTTTTTAAAAAATTATCTTCTCCGCCCTCTTAGGGATATTTGTATCTTTGAAACAAAAAAGGTTACATTTGCAAGATTTTATGATGTCTAATTAGCACAGCTATCCGTATACTTCTGTACTTGAATGCCTATACTAAGTTTAACATGAATATTGCTCTTTTGTCTTTCTCATTAGCAACCTTTTCTAATTTTCCATTTCGCGTGTAATAGTGACTTTGCATTTCTACTTAGGAAATACCTACGAAACATTAAGTGTGTCAATGGTATTTACTCGACATACTAGAGTAGCAATTTGCCGTGTACCCTGACTGAAAAATTGCAATTTAAGAATGCAAAATGAAAATCGAACGTCAGTTTATCGTGTCCATTGCATTGTGACACTTTCACTTATTGTTAAAACTTTCACTAATAACGATGAAGCTGCCGGTGGTAGTGCGGATGATCATTATAATATTCTATTGTGATAATGGAAGATAAGATCGATGAATGAAACCGCATCGAATGGAAAAAGTCCGTTACAGTAGAATACACGCGAGAATTGCTGAAAATATGTGTGATTACTAATGTTATTATCATTATTATTATTTGTTGTACCTAGGACTGTAATAATAGGACATTAACTGATTTGAAATTATAGAAAGTAAACACAAAGGCTTCATTCTCTAATGTTAACGAAAAGAATAATTGATTATAAAAACTGGACAAGTAAAAAAAGATAACAATTACGTTTATAAATATTGTCATTTATGTCGATTAATAAGTGATAAATTTCAAATTTTTTTTTAGCACTTTTTGATATTACTTTAATATTGCGTTTTCTCTAATTACGAAGACTATTTATAACTCTGCAAA
The DNA here is from genome assembly GCA_963170755.1 of Amphimallon solstitiale. NCBI lineage: Eukaryota > Metazoa > Arthropoda > Insecta > Coleoptera > Scarabaeidae > Amphimallon > Amphimallon solstitiale. Next base: position 67,917,372 of record OY720680.1, read on the forward strand.
AGTGCCCTGGATGAAAAATGCGTTACCTAACTGTCAAATGATTTAGAGATCTGTGCATAAGAAACATAGGGGAACGAGTAAAGTAAAGTAAGTTGACAATAAGCTAAAAACGTATTTTCTAGTGCAAAAACATTAAAAGCTCCAAATCAGACTAGACCTATTTGGCACGGTGGAGCCGAGTTTGTTCCCAAATCCGCAGACAACAAAAACGTAATAACCGAATTCTTCCTGGGTTATAGCCGAATTCGTTCCCAAAGATATTGGAAATCAGCGGTTAGTGGGTTGTATTATCCTTTCCACTAATTATACCCAAATCTGCCGAAAGTTTACCTGGTAAGGTAGCTTGCAATGACAATTAGTTCTATATTTTACGTTTCAAATTTAAGTACTAAGTCATGTGAAAAAGGAAAAACATGCTGTTGTTGGAAGGGTATAAAGTTTAGATTCTCTATATTATCTTTTGCGTACCTAAATAATTTCCCATTTCGATCTGTTTGAGGTTATCAATGAACACATATAAATATTTACATTTTGTTTGAAACATGTGTGGCGCAGAATCAGAGTCTAAATTTTTGTACAAGTTTATAGTATTTATGTCGTAGCCACGGAAAATAACCCTGTTCAAATTGATACAATAATCTTGTACAAGAAAATTGTATGACGTTTTTCATTGTACTGTAGGATATTATCAATTTTTTTGGTACGGTTTTATATGATAGTTTAAAACGGGCTTTACTGCAGCGCATGATCTTCGGCCACTGCGAGATGGCTGTTAGATTCATGGTTCTCTCTTCATATGGAAGTGTGTAATGCAATCCTCTATATTACATTAAGTTTTCCATTCCAAGCATTTCCTCTCGTTTCTGTCGCCTTTTTGGAGGTCTAATCTTCTTCGCGGATAGCCCTTAGTATATAACCATGTGTTGGGTTGCAAACTTACATTATGATATTTTTTGGCTTCAATTCAGCCAGTCACTTATAATTTCTCTATATATGTATATAAATAATACTTCAAAATTGCCTATTGGTCAAATATTTATAGTTGATTTATTTTTTGTAATGTGCGTTACTTCTCGGTCCTGCAATTGTAACTGTTTGGGATTAACAAACTACTACTACTGTTATAAAAGAAAAAGGCAAAATAATATACTTAAAGAATTCTCCATATAAGGTTTAATTAATTCTGTCTGCTGTACAAATTCTTAAAAACAATTCCACGGCGGACAAAAAATATCAGCTTATTTCTCAATTTACATGCTGGTAAAAAATTTTCTGTTGATATATGATATGTATCATCAATATTATATATGTTTTTGCGATTTTAGTGTCAATTTTCCAATTTATTTAATATGCTTGTTGTTTTTGTAATACATCATTTCATAAGTATTTCTTAATCTACATTGTATTATCGAACATTCTTGTAGTTGTATTGCCCCATTTGGAATTTTCTGTTGGGTAATTAATAAAGTTATTATTATTATTATTATTATTATTATTATTATTATATGTTATTCATATATGATTGCTATAAAAAAGATTTAAATAAAATGCGACCGAATGGGACAATAATAAACTTGTAGAAACGCCATATTGAGGTTCATATAATGCCACATCACATGTATTGATAAACTGATTACTTGAACGTCTTGGGCATTAATATCTTCATGTATGTTCTGCTAGTTTGTATCTACTAATTTTAGGCAATGCATATTTTCCTAAGTGTTCCTAAATTGAACAAAGCATTTTTAACATTCCTTTTTTAGACGAGACCGAATATTTAAAATTTATGTATACATTTTATTGAGTATTTCCTACAAGTCTCCATTTAAATACAATTAGCCACCCAACATCAATCAATCAAGATATTTTTTAAGCGCCCACATTACTTGTAAGATGCCGACGACTCCATGTTAACGCATGTGCATGTAGGTGTTCTCGGAAATTTCCTGGAACCAACCATGTATAAATATTTGTCCACATTACTTATGCATGTGTGCATTATGCGGTATTAAATTCATTTAGTGAAAAGATACTTTGCCGAGAAATAAATACTCTTCTAGTTAATGATAATTGTTGGAAATATGTACTAAACTAAAGCGGAGAACATTGAGTAGAAAAAATATAGAGTCTACTTATTGAACTTATACATTTATGTAAATGAAATGCAATTACAAATGAGCCATTAGACAGCATGGATTATTAATCTAGATCAATTAATAAAATTGTGTATTACGTAGGTATAAATAATAAAAAAATGGCAATACTTAAAGAAATTAAAAATTCTGATTCATTACTTATCTCTATTATCAGTCATCATTGGAATAATTAGCGTCTCACTCATTAATATTTCAGTGAAACAAAAGACAAAGTTCTTTAAACTTCGTATCTAATTTATGCTTTACAAAAATCAATTACAAAATACAAAATTGTTTATATGCATATTTATAGTATGTAAAATATGTAAATCGATCATAACGAAACGATTACCCGCGACAAATACAGGTGACTATGAATATTATCTGCCTGAAACATAACCACTAATAAATCTCACTGCGTAGTATTTCGGGTTCTTCTTACATGATTTATAATCGATTTTAATATACAGGGGATTGAATATAACCGGAGAAAATTAAGTAAAGTACTTCAAGGTTGAGGCTTACTGGCTATTTTTAGTATAATATAAATTTTCTTTTTTTCTCATTGATCCAGTGGTGTTTCTCTTCAGTCGAGTGAGTTTTAAAGTATAACAATTAAAACTACCAAAAATCATATTTTTCAATAATAATAAAAACAGTGCAACAACTACATTGGGTTACACAAATAATGTATTCCAATATAAACAGTGTTGTACTGAAGTCTTTCTTGATATTACTCAGACACCATCGCTATAATTTATAAAATCAAGCACATTCGTTCATAAATCTATTTTATCGTACCTTGAGTGAGCATACATTTCAAAGTATGGTAAGCAAAGAGACGTCAGTAACTTCTCAATTCGTTCAGGAGTACCGTAAGACAGACTCTGACATAAAATGGTTAACGGGACATTTACTGATTACAGGGCTAAGATCCACAGTAGCTTTAGTGTTCACACAATATCAACTAGATAACCAGCAGCAGTGGTTAAAAAAATTAAAAGTAGAAATGAAGCCCAATAATCACAAATTAATAATAAGTGTCAAATATTTGGAGCTGCACTAAAATAACAAGATAACACGGAAACAGTACCATAAATAAGAGAAAACAAGTAAAATGAAGGCAAGTGAACTTCAGTGCTTAACGGGGAGAAAATGGCAGGAAGTAAAATATCAACGGTCACTGGACCATATGAGTTAGAGCTGTGGCGATGTGCTTCTAAATCAAATATAGCTTTCATTCAATGATATTATTATATTATGGTTTGACATCTTGTCAGTGTCACTTTTAAGTTTCTATTTTCCTAGTTATTTTCATGTTTTAATCTATACTTCTTTAATTTTATTTGATTGTGGTTGATGGTAACCATCTTTACGATGGTCCAAAATGGAGAATATAACGTTGTCCATAATAACCATCACTTGGAAGACCGTACAAGATCCCCAAGATCCTCACGGTCATATGACAGGTATAATTTTTCAAGGTTGAATTCACATTGTGTTTCTTTTAGGAATATTGGTCCAGTTGTTAAGATTTTTCAACTTAATATCGAAGGTATATCTAAAGCCAAATGTAATTACTTAGATAGATTGGCGAAGGAAATGGAATTTATTCAAGTGGAATGTGATTGCGAGTCCAGCTTGTGATTGCGGAGCTGAGAATGAAACAGTTAAGCATATAGTTGAAGAATGTCCTCTAGCTAAATTTGAATTTGGATATACAGATTTACATAATTTAACTCCAGAGGCTGTTACTTGGATCTTAACAACTAAATACCTTTAATTTTGTGGCGCTGCGCTGTGATGTAGGTTTTTTATGCTGCATGTTTTTTGCTACATCCTAGACCAAATGGTGCAGTGTTTCAAAAGGCCCCTGCAATTATAAGTATATTTCTGCTCTTGTAATATAACTTACATATATTTCTTTTGTTGTACCTGTCATGTAGTTTCATACGAATATAATAATAAAATTCAATGATGTCACACATACGCTGCAAATTGAAGGCTCTTTCTGGTCATAAGGCTTTACACACTATGACGTCATAGAAAATTATCCGAACCTGCTCAAGAAACAACTTTTCGAACAAGACATCAACAAAAGATATAAAAACATGTGGCCAAGTCACTAATTTAAATTATTATTTCTAATTCTAGTTTAAGTTATTTGTTTATACCGCGAGATCAAAAATTATATTGATAAGGTTTGCCATGGAATGTAAAACGTCTGTCTTAAGTTATATCATTAATATACTGTCATTAATATAATGACAAATACTAATGACAGTGTGACACTTAATGATATAACTTAAGACAGACGTTTTACATTCCATGGCAAACCTTTAATATAATTTTTGATCTTGCGGTAGTTAATTTAAATTTATACATGTGATATCAACCAGATCATGTCATGCTATTAGTGATTAATATAGCTAGGGATCGCCAGCACTTTAGTGTAATAATTTTGTGTTACAGTAATTGATAAAGAGATTGTTTTCTATAACAATGAACACTACGTCAAATTTATCGTTTAAGCGTTTTCGCTTCGAAAAGACATGTCTTCAAGAAAATAGAATTTGTTACAAAGAATGTAACCCAAAAAGAAATAGACACAAAAATATTTGTAAAAGTACAGCAATTTCATAACTGTTATCAGTAATAAGACGAGGAAACAATTTTATTGAAGTTGAAGGCGGCTATTTGCATTTGCATTAATATTTAAATTCAAATTAAATATTAAATATATTTTCGTACTAATTTCTTAATCAACATTGTCGCCAAATTTTAATTTGATACTAATTTGCCCCCTCTTTATTATTTAGAAAAAAGCATTCAAACGCCTATACATTAACAATAGACAAATCATATATATTTGTATAAATTTTTCTTTCTGAATTGAAGTCTAGTTAGTTACTTTATTTTATTAACACCCTGTATAATAAAAACACATGGAAGACCCTGTACCCACCATGTACTACAAGCGTTAATTTCCAATGACAACTTACCAATCGAATACAAATCCTATAATTTCAACCCACAAATCCGACGCTAAATACATGTTATTAAAGTCTACTCGAGAAAGGAGAAAAGCCTGATGGATTGTTTTCTTGTCGACAGATAATAGGCGCGATCTTGTGGTTTCCAAAAAGAAACGCCCGATCCTTCGGATCTCTTCCATATTTATAAGAGACGACCTTCGTGCGTGATATACTAAACACAATACCCGGTAAATTAGATAAAATAATGACTGTTGTTTTTCAATAACTTCCAAATAACGAAATGCAATCTGCAGAGAGAAATAATATACAATGGAATAGTGGGTGTATACGTTTCCTAGAATTACATGTAAAATATACTTTTTCAATTTTTTTTTAGTTTTGATAACTGATTTATGAAATTCTTTCCTGCAATTTTTTTCTTTTTTGAAAAAACGATTGCATATTTTTAAGAAAATAACTCCTGGGCTGAATATATATCTGTCCCATTTCCTTTCAAATGTTTTCTTTCCTTTTCAAAAAAAATCAACAATACCATTTTGTTTTAATTAGCCGTACAAAGTACATATAATGAATATATGTACTTTGTGTCATTATAATAAAGTATTCCATAAATAAATATATTTTGTTCTGAAAATATAACAATTCTAATTGCAGATTTGGATTAGTAATTTAAAGGAATTTTTATAGGTTTCGTATTTAATTTGAAAAAAAAAAATGAAATATTAATGATGATGTTTAATAGACTACACAGGTCTATGAAAAAATACGCTTTGAAAATTGTGCCAGTTTTGATAACTAATTACTTTCTTATACGTAAGTAGTATAAGGAAGTGGTTTTTAAAAAATGTCTCTGTGTGTGTCTGTGTGTAACCAAGATAGCGGTCAAATCGGTATAGGTATCAATTCCAAATTTTGTATTTACGAGTATAATCTCCCTCTTGAGATTTGATTAGATTTTCAGTAAACTCGACAGACCGGAAGTAGTAGTTTACTTCAGTGAAAAAATCGAACTTTGCCAATATTTCGTCAACTACTAAGATTAAACAAATTTATAAAGAATTAAAAATGAGAATAATTTTATTAAAAAAGTTTTTCGAAATTCCTACCGGAAGTAGGTCTTTCACTCTTATCGAAAACCAGTTTTTTGCAAATATTTTGCAAGTCATGCTTTTTAGACAAGTACCTACGTTACGAGTATAAAAGTATTTAGAACTTAATTTTAAAAATGCCTTTTGTATAAAAAAAATTCAAAATTCGGACCGGAACTAACAATTTTACTCTTACCGAATAACGATTTTTTGTAAGTATGTCGTAAATTATGTATTCTATATATATTTATCAAGAGTACAAAAGTATTTAGAGTTGGATTTGGAATATTTTTTGTATAAATGAAATTTCAAAATTTGGATCGGAAGTAACACTTTTACTCTTAGCGAATAGTGCTTTCTTTCAAATATCTCGCAAAGTATGCATTCTATAGAGATTTATTGAGAGAATAGAAGTATTTATAATAGGATTTTGAATAACTTTTATATAAAAAAATTCTTAAAATTCTATAATTGCAAACTCTCTTACGTATAAGAAAGTCGTGTGGTGGCCAGACCTCATTTTTTTATATTATTTTTAGTTTTGATTCTAATGTCCGGTTTCTTCACAAAACGATTGCATATTTTGAATAAAATAATTCAAAATCATATCATTTTGACATTTTCATTTTTAGTTTATACAGGATGTCTCAGTGCAGCGCTAATGTAGACGGTAAAAAATGTTTAATATATAACATAATGTATATATAATGTTTATATATACATTATGTTCGACAGCGACGAAACAACACAATCTTATATTTCTTTTAAATGATGTACTATATATACGTAGTTGATTTTCAACTGTTTCCAAGATATAGCGATTTTTCGCTTAAAAATGTACAACTTTTGAACTTTAATGAGTTGTCATTCTTAAACGAATAAATTCTTCCTCTATAAATATTTACAGCATGATAATGTTCCTCCATCAGAACCAAAATATTGCATGAAAAATAACAGGATTTTCTTTATGTAAGGTGCATTTAATCTAGGTATGATTTATAAATTGATAGCTGTGGACGCTTATATAGGACAACACTACATTAATAGTTATCAAAATAACTCTCCTTAACAGTTAGTAAGGTTTATTTTCTGCAGACACGGTAAGAAGCATTACATTTAGATGTAACAATAGAAACTTTCTCTGGCAGATATAATATTATTTGCCTTAGACTGAACTGTCCATAATATTTAAATATTCCACATTATAGGGTTATTCTTTTGTATCTCATTACATTTTAATCAGTACAAAAAATATAATTTATTGATACTAATAATAGTAGAATAATAACAAATTATATTGAACTACAGACCAAATATTGTAGAGACAGCAACTTACATAAGCTGTTGTTTTTCTTCCCGAGCGCTTGTAATGTTGTAATGCTATAGATGACAACATCAAAAATTGCTTCTAAGAAGAACAAAAAACGAAATAAATACAGAGTTAATGATTACATAGAAAATATAACTCTAATGCAAAGTAAAACACAAATTGCGTTCAAAAATATTTTTATTCAAAAAACCCGGTGTGTTCCAGTATTTGGTAGCCCCATAAATGCGCAATTGTCCGACATCGACATAGTGCCATAGATGGGAGGGAGTTGGTCGAAGTTTCTTGTTTTGTCGACAGGCTTGATTGTGCTGCTAAGTTCGCAAATAAAACGAATATATGTATACATATATCAAAAAATAAAAATTTCAATGTATAAGTAGAAAATATAGAATAAGAATAGATGAAATAATGTTCAAAAGGTGATTACGTATTTAATATGAACATATTATTAATATGTCTATTAATTGTAAATTTCCTGTTAATAATAGTTCACAAAATTAAAATTCAAAAGCAAATAATAGAACCGTGAAGGTCTTTCACAGTATTCATGACAATTTTTCAATTAGTGTTAAAATTCACCTGACGAAGGTCGTGCTACTTTTATCGTTTGTCTAAATCGACTCGTTGTGCCAGTAGGTACACGCACGGTACTCCATTATAAGTGGTTTTCTTTGTTTCCCGGACGGCATCCATTGTAAATTAACACCACGTTATATGGTGGAGTGGTGAGCAGAAACCCGATAGTGAATGGGTAACCGGTAGCTCAAACACGACGGTTATTAGCGCTTTGTAGTTATTTAATTTTCAACTGTTAGAAATTAGGCGTTTCAGTTGTTACCGGTTAATAATCAATCAAAAATAATTACCTCCTTAATAGCCGTGATTCATTTATTTATTAATGAATTAACTTTGTGAATAAAATTGTTAGATTTGTTTAATAAATTAGAGAAGGGTGCCGCACCAATGCGCAATGTAATTACTACAGAATCTATCTAAAACCGTGTTCATTACTTCAAAAAGAAATAATATTGATACGTATATGAAATTATACGCACATTTTCCTCATTGTCTATTTTAGGCCCTATACTCTATACTATTTATTTTTTGCGTAAATACATTCGTATCTCGAAAGATCGCACAAAATAGTCAATAATTAGCTTGAATCTCTACATTAAGATTAGATATCTGGTAACTTAATAAGTAAAGCACCCGTCACGTCATGCAAGCAGAGTTTATGTGTTCGAATCTCATATCATGGGGAAGATTTTTCGATTTTAAATAGAAATTTGTATTTTGCATTTTTACAGTATTTAGTCCAAACAATTGTTATGTATAATCCATTAAATATTAAATAATTTTAAAATTAGTTTTTCTCAGTGTTGAAGATTATAATTCTGATTTGCTGCTTTTGCACTGATATTATTTAATTAGGTAAATTTAATTCAAAAAATTTATCCACGTGATACGAACCAATAACCTCCTGATCTCCAGTTAGGCGGGCTTTAGTTGTAGACTAATTAAAAAAAAATGTTAAATTTAATTAAGACATACCTCCGACGCCGACAATACATATATCCATCTGTTACTTGATATGATTCTGTTCGATTTAAAAGACTCAAACTCGCTCAATCACGGTGGCGCGGAGGAAAGAGCACCTAACTAGACGTCGGGAGGTCGTGGGTTCGAATCTCACCCGTGGTAAATTTTTCAAATTAAATTTGCCTAATAAGATAATTATTAGTGCAAAAACAACAAATTATATTTTGTAACGAGATAATTCATAATAAATGTTTAGCAAACACAATATTCTGTAAGTATTTCAACGTGGCTTCATCAATTAGTTGTGTTTTCGATGTATGATATATGTATACATATATACATCTAAATAATTACACAAAAATACTAAAGCACAAAAGACTAAATACGTATTTCGACACTTATGTTCTCATCTTCAGTAGCACAGTTTGAAAAACACTGTGTTGTGTAAGTGAATCATATGTACGGTGTTGTTCTATTATACGTTACTGTCCATACACAACGCAGTTTTCAATCAGTGCTACTGACGATGACAAAATAGTTGTTGAAATACGTATTTAGTTTTCTGTGATTTAGTGTGGTAAAGGTGTTTTAGTGTATCAAGCCACAAACTTCTGGTTAGTGGAATCATCTGTGATGATGGTGAGGTCCTGCAGGGTGCCGTGCTGAGCCCAACATTGTTTTTATTGTATGTAAATGATTTGGGCTACTGCGTAGGGAATAAAACAGGTTGATAATAAATTGCGGCGATAGCACTAACATTAATAACGATAAAAGATAATAACCTGAACTATAAAGAAGCAACCAAAAATAGGTTTTTTATCTTAAATTGTGTGAGAGTTATTAATCTTCTACTGAACCCAGTCAGTCAATTTGCTGTGTTTCTTTGCGCTGCTTGCCCTTTTGACGCCGTTATCGGTACGTGTTGTTTAAACATTGTTAGACGTGTCATAAAACGTTATTGCGGGCACGTTTTCTTGAAGAGCAGGCCGGAGCGACCATCTTCGAACGATCTGGGTTCGCATGATTTACCTGTTCTTTAAATCAAACAAATAAATCACAATCGTAACAGCCCTCCGATAATAAAAGCGTCTGTGTATTGAGATCACAATTTGCATTGAATGAGGTGTCCTGTTTACTGAACAATTGAACTATGATAAGTTTATTGTTGTCTCTTTTAACGTGTGCCTTTTGTTTTCCTTATTTATTAAGCTTGTTTATTGTATAGAATATTACTCATTGTAAGGATTAGCCATGATATAAAATATTTTGTCATAATAAAACATAGCGATGACAGTAACTTCTACTTCCCTTTCAATTGCTTGAAAAATGACATATTATATTAATAAGAAAGAATAAATAGTTCATTGTAGGAACTTTAATAAAAACAAATTGTTTTAGCACTCTTTCACAAAACAAAAAAAATGTGAAAATCGTATATCTATTTCGCTATGGAAACACGTTCGGTTGAAACTATTAATATTGTAGATTTATTTCTATCCGGATTCCTTTACATTAATTTAGATGTACTTCATTAATTGTATGTTTGAAATTTTTTAAGCATTTATTTATAAATATTATAAATATTTTTGCTTTTATTATGTTAGTGTATGTGATATTGTGATGAATTTAAGGATCGAAAGTTAAGAGTGGTACATGATGTCAATGCCAGGGACGCATCGAAGACATCATGAATCCAGTTTTGATATTTTTCACACATGAATCAAAATATATACAAACAGGTACTTACCAAGTAACCACAAATACATCTTCTCTCACTATTTTACCGTGAACACGATTTTGTAAAAAGTAAGTAAACTCAGGATGATTAACCGTATTCCATGAAATGTTACATGCTACTAGCATTTTCAGTAAACCCGAATTAAGTGTTTTTGCCGTTCATAAGTAATTGCAGAGCCAGCAATACGTGCTTGATGTGTATCTGACGACATACGTTTTACTACGTGGGTTTTCGCTTGTCACGACATTGCATTGCAAATCACTTATCTATCTTTCAACAGTATGGGATGTGGACGGGACATACATATTTACGCAATAGAACACATGTTACTAATAAAAGTAAACAATAAATCGTCCCGTTTTAGGACAATTTAATTAAGATACTTTAGGTGCAAAAGCCCGCCCTACTACGTCGCCTATATTGGCCGCCATAGATGCAACTACTTTTATACGTACATATCGTTACTTGTAAACATCGTTATTGAAGGCAAGGCGTTGGAAAAATTTGTCGCAATTGCTAGATACAGTGCCTAATTTCAAATTAAATTATTCATTTAAGTCCTGTCCTGCAAGTTACTTCTATACACTCTGCTGATCCCTGGTGATAATACGAATTGTTTTTACTCAGCTTAAAGTGATTTTAAGAATTTTACTATTATCCTTTGATACAAGGTATGGTTTTGTGATTCCCCAGGTACAAAATACGTATATTGAAGTTTTTTTTTTGACAGAATGTACAAACACTCAGCAATAAAGTCGGTTATGTAACATAGTTTTTGCAGATAATATTTAATGCTAATGCAGTAATTGCCGATTTGTTTTGAAGAAAATCACGTTGTAAAATAATTTACACAAACACTACACTGTTAGAACAATATTAAAAATATTGAGTGCAAATTCATCTTCTGCTTTGATTGGTTGATTCTCAGGTTAACTTGATTAATAACTGTAAACTGTTTGGCATCGTATGATGAGGATCTGAACATTTTCCCGCACATCAACCATTTATTTATTTTACAAGTTTGCTAAGTCATGGTATGGCTTGGAACAAGGTCTTGAAGACATCTTAAGGCATTTTGCTATCTATCAATTCAGTATTGCTGTCTCTTGCATACTTCTTTTTATGTGCTCATTATCTGGTATAATTGCATGTATTAATTTTTGATCACCAAGTAATTTTGCAATTCTTGATATAATTATTATTTACCATTCCTATCTGTCATCGATGTTTGCATGAAATTACTTCATCATATATACTTCGATAGAATTTCCAATTGCTTCTAATTATTATAACTATTGACCTAATGATATGACATACATATATCTGGTTAAGTTGAAGTATTTAATATTTTTTTAACATTTGACAAGTATGCAAGAAAAAGAGAGTATGATGTCTACCAGATCAATGTCTAGGAAACAAATAAAAAACAGGCAAGTCGGGCAAACTGTATTCTGTTCATGTTATGTTTTAAAGTAGACACGTGTTAATTTTTGTTTGAAAACAGGAACTTCTTATGATTTATAAGTGTTACCTGGAAGCGACAGTTATTTCAAAAAATTTCGACTAATGAACGCTAATGACCAATGGCATGATAAACTGCACTGGCAAAATCACTGTTTTCTCTTTTATCTTCCGCCGCAGCTGAATCGGGTTAAGTGATTTTTACAATACGACCGGTAGCTAGTCATTCGTACACAACTATAGACGGTTTTTTTAATTTTACCTGTTCAAAAAATGATTGTTCATTGCGGAAACAATCTTGTTCCTTGATGTATTATTAATTTTAGGAGAGTTTCGAGAGCAAAGAACAGGGTCAAGGTCAAAATACTGCGTCAGTTTGTAGATATAAATCGTTGACTTCCAAAGAATGCCCATGTTTTTCATAATAATTTATATTACTTTTGTCGATTTCCTTTATCTTTTTTTATATTTTTAGTGTTCCAAACGTGTTGGGAGTATTTCCATATTTATGGAGATAATATGTAATTTCTAAAAGTTCGCCTACTTCAACAAATATTTAGTTTTCTCCGAAACACTTGAAAAAACAAATAAGTGTTTTTTCTTACTATTTGTTTATTGAATTACTTACCTTATTAGGATACCTATTTATTTTGTAAGTCGATCTACACTATTATCTTTTTGTAACTTCTGTAATATTCAAGTCATTTGGATAATTCAATTCTTTACCAAAGTATATTTCTTCAGGAGGATGAACACAGAATTTTTATAAAAGCTGCCCTGCCGATGATTCGATTCCAATAAACTGCGGAGCAAAAGAACGTTTCACCATCATTCTTACCCATTTGTGATCATGTCCTCTGTACCTCTACCAAATAGGCATGAAGGTATAAGCATATGATTTTGAAAATTATCTTGCAATTTCAGTCAGTACGAAAACAGTAGACCGACCATCTATTGATTTTAATGTGGCATTTGTACCTACTCAACGATCTATTATTATTCTTATAATAGTCTTTGTTGTAGGCAAAAGTAGTGTTTGGAATACATTTCGAAATTTATCTTTGAATTACGTCATTAGTTTTTGTATTTTTTTTAAATGACAACCTTCACTTTGGTTTTTGTTTTTAATAGACCTTACTGTTGAAAAGTTGATGTAAACAAATTGGTACCTTACATAACATTTTTTTTAAAATAAATGACAAGATACAAAAAATATTAAACAGATTAATCAGAAACTTAACGCAAATGTTTAAAGTGCCCCTCTCCAACCATTTGGCGTTGACCAACACGATAATAAACACTTCTATAGTGCGCTCAGTAATATCAGGCCTAATTTGTTGCATTGCATCACGAATTCTCTGTTGTAAATCTTCGTTGTAAGTTTTTGTGTCGATTGAAATAAACTTCTGATTTCAAGTAACTCCACAGATAAAAATCTAAGGACGTTAGGTCGGGAGAACGCGCTATCCACTCAATTGGTCTCCGCCACCCTATCCATCTTTTTGTAAATGCAGCATCAAGGTGTTGACGCTCCATCTTGTTGAAACCAAATATCTTGCAAGGTACGTCGCCATGTTCATTATTAGAAAAGAGAGCTGCTGCTAGCACCAAATCAAATTGTAAAAAAATTAAATATCGGGCAGCACTCAGGTTTCCTTAAAAAAAAAGGTTCTAAAAAAGGCCGTCCTATCATTCCCACCCATACATTTAATTTGTCTTGATGTTGTTGGCTGACTTTTAATTTTATTTCATCGTCGTGATCGACGTTATCGAGATAAATCTTTTACACTTCCAGTTTCCGTACATTTGACGACCATTTTTTTGCTTACTGTAGATCTTGGAATTGGCAGCCTATAAGGGTGTGCATGACGGATTAACTCACAAGCTTCTGCATGAGTTTTTTTGCCTATCGCCATAGGTAACCATTAGTAAAATCTCTGTTCTTTCCTGTTAAGTAATTTAAATGTGCCATTTTCTGTTCATAACTTCAAAATTTAGATTGTTAAAATAATGTTTACTTTGTAAATGTCGTTTATTAAAAAAGAATATTATATAAGGTATATGTACCGTTTAAGTTGTAAGAAGATCTATTAAAAACTGAAAAAATATTGAAGGTTGTCATTAAAAGAAAATGATGATGGAAAATCAATGAAAAGTGTGTTCCCAAAAGACGGCATTTTAAAAAAAAGACCTGGCCGAGCGATTTTCTTAAAAACATTATAAAACGCTTATATATAATATTCGTTTCTTTATGACTACACTGTATAATAATATATGTAATTAAATCCAAACACTTCGACAATCAATTTTGCATTAACGTCGTTACATAAGAGGATTCTACCATCGTACCCACACCTATAAACATACTTTTACCACGTATGTGTATTCTGTGAAATTACGCTACTACCCGAATAGTTAATTAGGTTCGCTCTGCTGCTTACATCGTTTCATCTTTTACCTGTGATCGATTTGCAAACGTCACGGAGTTCATTATTCTCCTGTTTTACTATATTTAATAATAATAAATCCTGCCATCCAACAAGTTGAAACCTAATAACAGGATAATATAAGTAAATGAAAATACTACTCTGAGAAAAATGGATTTCTTCAATCAACCAATTTGTGAATGTCATTTTTTACAAGTTCGGTCAACTAATAATGAGTTAAGGAAACATATAGTGATGCATTCAGAAAATATTCAAAAAATCTCATTAAAATAATATGAGATTTTTTGAATGTTTTCTGAATGCTTCACTACCTATATGTTTCCTTAATTCATTATTAGTTGACCGAATTTATAAAAAATGTCATTCACAAACTGACTGATTAAAGAAAGACATAAAATGTGTTGACTGTAGCATGAAATTATTAAGTGATATTGACTTGTGTCTATTTGACATTCAATTTTTGTTGTTCCAGAATGTTATTTGTTGAAACAACTTCGTACTTTTGGCGTTTTTTTGTATGTTACATGAATTATGATAGGTGCATTGCTAATAGGTGACTGAACAGGGTCGTTAGGTGACTGCATTTTGCGTTAATTGAACGCATTATTTCTATCAGTGTAGAACGACGGAGCGTTTTTCAGTTCGCAGAATAGAGAAAGAAGAGAGAAAATAGAAAAAAGAAAATTATTTTTCTTTTTCAATATTTTCACCTCCAACCCTAATAAATTTCTCTGATCTTTGAGTTAGTTTGTGTATGCCCTCATAAAGAAAATGTTTTATCTTTGTTCGAAAAATACGTCCTTTACTTCGTCATTGGTTGTAAATTTCTTGGAACAGGTAAAATTTGCTAGGAGCCAGGTCTGGACTATAGGGTGAGTGATTCAAGATTTCGAAGCCCACTTTATGCAGGGAAGCCATCGCATAACGATTCTTGTGAATGAGAGCCTTATTGTGCAGAAGCATGACACCTTCCATCTTTTTTGAGCCTCTTGTAATTCCTTATATATCCTGTCAAATGCTTATCTGAAATCTGTATATACATATGTTATGTGTAATACCTTTACCTTATCATGTTCATATGACTTTCAACAATCTCATTCATGGTGTAAATAACATCAATTCTAGACCGTTTCTAAATCCAAACTGATAATCTCCAGTTTTATCTTTTGTGTACATCTTTTCTTTTTTATATGTATCGTTTTGTCACGACTTTAAATGCAGCATTCAATTTTAACTATCAGTCTAAGTTTTTGGGAATTCTTGTTTTCATATTTGCTCAATTAACTCACATATTAAATTTTTGAACTCATTTTTCCATTCTATATCTCATCACTGATATTATTAGGACCCGCCGCCCTGTCTTTTCAAGTTGTACTAGACATATCATTCCTCATATTACTTTTCTCCTTTCTTCATACTCTTGGCTTAACAATGTCTTAAAATGTTTCTGCCATTCCCCATCTCAATGTATGCTGCCACATTTTTTACATTCTGTTTTCTTACTTTTTGATACGATTTAGTGTTCAATAAATTTACTGCTTTAAAAATAAAATATATGTTCAAAATCCTGTTTGTAAAATAAAGCCACTAACTCTCAATTACATTAGTCTATTAAGTAATGTTATACCATTCTAAAATACACCCGAGCATGTAACCGTTATGAGAACATCAACATCTAAAGACTGTTTCAACTGAAATATAAGAACAAAAGTTAACATACATTATATATAATAATAAAGTTTACTCTCGTATATAAAACATATAATCATAATATAAAGTGTTAGTATTTTGATCTATGACATTCGAACATTTCGCACCAATAGGAAAGCATCTAAAAATTGCAACTAAGTGGTTTAAATAATACCAGAGCACCGTCATTTTTCCTTCACTTGATTTCATGTAATAAATATTTATTACTTGGGACAATTGCAACACGTCTCTACTAATGAAAAAATATTGCTTTGAACTTTTAAAACAAAGCGCAAGCAGCACGACGCTGAGCGCGCCTAAACGTCAGCGAACGAGGTCACGGTCTGAAAGAACATCCAAAACGGTTTTGGCAAACTGGCCCGGCCAACAACACACAATAAGATTGACAGCTGGAAAAAATTGAAATCGTCTATTGTTGTACTAATAGAATAATGGACCGCCAATTGTGTTCAAGCTAATGCATGTGCGAAAACAGTTATTACATAGTATTACATACGATTATTATTATAGTGTTATGTATGTACTGGATGGTTATGATGACGAACGTGACAAATCCGACCTCTCTTTTTCTCCTATTGCAACATACTGTACATACATACTTAAGCTACCTCCTCTAATGACTTTTGTTATTGAATATTATCAGGTATTTGTGTCATGTATACTTTGTGTGTATTATTATGTATATTATTGGCCTGATGTTACATTGCTTACATGATTATTTTATGTTTTTATCTTGGGGAATTTTATACGGATTTCTCGGTTCTTTTTGCATTGCGAAACAGGCTACAATTTAGAATTCTTAAGCGGCCATGAACACTACTCAACAATACGTATAATTAGATAGTAGTTTTTATATACAATTTGAAGTTATTATATTTGTTTGGGAGAACATTTAAAGAAAATAATGATTAATGATGATATCAGAAGACTCTTGTTAGTAATTAATAACATTCTATCGGTTGTAATAGCATACATTAAAAAGGTAAAATGACGCAATGTATTAACAATTTTCTTCTTCTTTATTTTCAGGTACGTCTTCACCATTAACCTTCAACATTTAAGTTTTAATTATGCACCATGTGGTAAGTTTAATATGTAATACATTCATAAAACTTAACTTTTACGAATAGTATTTACTTAAATAGTCTGCGAATGTTTTTTAATTGTTTTATATCTGTCCAAAACTTAACAATATAATAAAACAATTTAGCATATTTTTTTGGAACTGTTACATATGACTAGTATGTACATTAAATGATAAATTGTTAATTACCCATAATACGTGCGTAGGCAATTAAAGCTTATTTATTGAGATTTATTAAAATAGCGAAAAGAAACATATTTCTAGAGAGGATAAAATAAAATTTTAAGCCATATTAATATCCTATAGGTACCAAAATAATCTCTTTGGCTATTACAGCCTATCACATTTACATGCATTGTAATAACAGTATATTATTCAACGAATATGTTTGGATAATTTTATTACACGAAGATGTAATAAAATAACCACTCAGTGAGTTGAATATAATACTTTATCTACCAATGTCGAATAACACACATTGGGTTTTAATAAACAAACAAATTTATTCAAAAAATTGCGATTAATCAAAATAAAATATAATTACAATTTATTATTAATATAAAATATTAACTATTTATATTACTTTGCATTAAATTAACTCTGGGAGAGCACGAAATATACATTTTCACAACTGGACACAAAATGCGCTACACATGTTAAGGTAATAATTTGGTTAGAATAATAATAATAAGCACGCTACTAGACATTTAAAATCGTTCGATGTCGTTCAACCAAGATGAAATCCCTTCTCTTTCTAGTATCTGTTTAAATGTACTTGGCTTGGTCAAATTTGCCGGCTATTTTATTATTGGTCCCTAGAAGTATTGAATAATGGTCGCATTCAGCAGACACAACAGTTGCGCAACTGTTCAGTGATCGGAAACATCATTTTTGCGAGCGGAAAAATTCTACGCTCAATGAGTGAGCGTATTGTGTCCGCATGCGTCATTAACGCATTCCAACACCAACGTAATACACAATTTTGCAGGAAGTTACTAGAAAAGTAAGATAAAAAATTAAAGGTAATGTGCAGAAATAAATGTATTATAATATTGGAGTTATCCGAGCATTTTAATCGGTGTTGGAAAAACCGGCCCCCACATTGAAAACTACGCCGAAACTTAATGCAGAAAAACAATTTATTATTATTGTTTATTCGGTTTAATCGCGAACACTCAACTGTTGTCAGGTGAACAGTAGGAGCGGGAACGGTTCCCGATCCATCTGCTGAATGCGACCAATATTATTCAACGGTTACCTACCCAATCAGAAACGCTTTACAAACACAATGTTTAATAATAATGTCCAATATCGGTATAATTTGTTTATATATTATTTGACATTAGTGGATAAACGTAACCCCACGCATTAATCTAGACAGCTTTGGCTATTGAAGGTCAAGTCAGAGATTACCTATATCCTAGAGATGTGCATCTTTTGTATATAAAACGAAACCAAATCAGAGACACCAAAAAGGACTTTCTCCAACTAAGTCGGCTATACCGCGAAATTCAATTTCACATTTCTGATGTATTCACAGGCAATCTTTTAAATTCAAAGCCTTGATAATAATGTTGCTTGCTACTTTGTTCGCATTATTACTAATTCCGAGATTAAATAATATAAATACTTTGTTCGCATTATTACTAATTCCGAGATTAATAAATATGCATATACAGGGTGTCCAGAAACTCTCCTGACAAACGAAGACCGGAGATTCCTCAGATAATTTTAAGACAATTTAACCCAATTCACCAAAAAAATTCACATAAAAGTTATGCGTTAAAATAACCGTTAACCTAACCAAAACGGACGCCTATGACCGGTACTAGAAATTCGCAATTGATGGAATCGATTCATCTCTGGAGGATAAATAAGCATACCAGTTTTTGTTTTTCTAAATAGAAGCGTTGGGGAGATATTAAAAAAAACTAATTACAAGGCGCCATCTTCAAAGAGCTCTAGCTCCCTTAGGAAGCATTTTCGGACTAGGGTGAATTGGGTTAAATTGTCTTAAAATTATCTGAGGAATCTCCGGTCTTCGTTTGTCAGGAGAGTTTCTGGACACCCTGTATAATAGAAAAAATATCATAATCCCCAAGTCCATCAAGTATATAAATCTTTAATTAAAATTAAGAAAATAAACAACTATTTTCTTATGCAGTACAGATTTATAAAATATACTAATTTTTATTCCACATAAATTCACAAACAACATTGTCAACAAAAAAATAGAATTAGTATGCTTTCTTAATGATTTAAATAAAAGGATTTAAATAATTTATACTTACACATCTTTCACTAATAACTTTAAACTGTAGATAGATAATAAAAAAAATACAAATAGGTATATATTAGAATGATATAATAGAAACACTGACACAAATTTTACAATACGTGATAACACGAAATTTTTAAAATAATGCGTCTTTTTCACCGTAGTTTTTTATTTTATAACTGCGCTAATGTGGCGCCATCTGCACGGACAAATATTATATACATTTAACTGCTATTAGTTTAAGTACCGCTATCTAGACGGAACTGTCCCCAACTTTAAGCTAAGTTTTGAATCGTATTTCATCTCGTCTCGTTACATAGAACACCTCCTGGGTCAAGCTTAAACTGTCATCGAATGGACGAATATCAGTCAAAGTGGACTGTCAAAATAACTTTTATATCATAGGCACTGTGAGTAATGTGAATTACTGGGATAGGTGTGGCTTTGACGGCAGAGAGGTCATTTACCGAAATACCGACTGGCCTGGCAAGCATCTCATCAACGTTTCAATTAAATTCTCTGAATTGTTTACATAAATATGCCTTATAAAATTTTCTGGAATTGTTTTTGTCCATGCAGATTATGTTAAAAGTACTTAGGCCTAATTTTTATAGTTTCCTTAAATGAGTTTTGAGGATGATAAAAAAGTATTAACTTCAAGCGAAAAATTTACATAACGCGTTTGTCTTATAGTGTTCCATTTGGAGTGTGTGCCTGCGTCTGAGCTAATGATATTCTTTATTAATTTCGGAAGAAGAATTTGATGGCATAGATTGATTTGATTAGAAAGAACTAAAAGGTCAACTTTAATCCAAGTCAATGAATTTTAAAAAAATGAGGTGTGGCCACCACACGACTTTCTTATACGTATGAGCGTTTCAAACTATACAATTTTAAGAATTTTTTTATACAAAAATCATTCAAAATCCTATTCTAAGTACTTTCATTCTCTTAATAAATCGCTATAGAATGCATACTTTGCAAGATATTCGAAAAAAAGTGCTACTCGCTAAGAGTAAAAGTGCTACTTCCGGTCCGAATTTTGAAATTTCATGTATACCAAAAATATTGCAAATCCAACTCTAAATACTTTTGTACTCTTAATAAATATATATAGAATGCATAATTTACGACATATTTGCAAAAAATCGCTATTCGGTAAGAGTAAAAGTGGTACTTCCGGTCCGAATTTTGAATTTTTTTTTATACAAAAGATATTTAGAATTATCATTTAAACACTTTCATACTCGTAATGTACCTGCCTAGAAAGCATGACTTGCGAGATATTCGCAAAAAACTGATTTTCGATAAGAGTAAGAGACCTACTTCCGGTAGGGATTTCAAAAAACTTTTTTAAGAAAATTTGTCGCAAATTTAATTCTGAGTACATTTGAATTCTTTATAAATTTGTGTAAACTTAGTAATTGACGAAGTATTTGTAAAATTCGATTTTTTCACTGAAGTAAACTACTACTTCCGGTCTGCCGATTTTTCTCAAAATCTAATCAGTTCTCAAGAGGGAGATTATACACGTAAATACAAAATTTGGAATTGATATCTAAAGCGGTTTGACCGCTATCGTGGTCACACACAGACACACAGACACAGACACAGACACACAGCCATTTTTTAAAAACCACTTCTTTGGTATCAGGGGACCTCAAAACGTGGACATCTGCAAAAATCTCGAGGTCGAAAATTTTCATCATCACAATACTTCCTTATACTACGTATAAGAAAGTAAAAAGCTCCTCTAATATTTGTTATACACATTGTGTTTAAATATACCCGTCTTACGTTTCTAAAAATACCCTATCACGTTACAAAAATAAATCCGAACCAATTTGTAATCGCCGAGGAGAAGAAGAAGTGAACCGCATACTTATAGCAGAAACTCGTCTATTTATAAATGCCTAAAATAACCGAACGAATGTAACATTTGACATTTGCAGGCGAATTTCCTGGTTCAATTCTCGACAACACGGGAAGAACTCCAAACACATTTCGATCTTGTCGTCGTATTTTCCTCATAGTTCACTAATTGCATAACAATGGGGGGAAACGTGAAATGAGGAAATAGAAGACGAGTCCATTTATCTTCCTTGATTGGATTGTAAGCAATGGTGATGTAAATTTAGCGACAACATTGACTATTTTGGACAATAGGTAGTCACTAATCACTGTTGAAAATTGAACTAGTTTTTGACGAAATTATCTGTTTAATTTGCGAATGAATTAGCACCAGCTTTACAACTACTGACTGATGGAAGTGCATAAATGGCAATTTAGCTAGCTGGCAGAATTAATAGACATACATACATACGAGGTATGATAAGAAATTTTTTCTCAGTAAATCTTTATTTTTTATGAATATTAATTTTGTCCTCTTCAAAGTTATCCCCTCAGATATATACTTGTGCTGGTGGCTTTTCCAATCTTCGAGCACTTCTGGATTTTTTTCGGTATAGCGTTTCTCCAGCTGTTCTGTATTTTTCACTTCAATGTTGGCAAAACGTTGTACTTTCAGCTTCGGGAATAGAAAGAAGTCACAGAGAGCCATGTTTGCTGAGACATCATGTTGATGTTTCTGACATGCGCGGTTAAGGGTTCTTTTTAACTGTATATGTACTTTTAAATTTGCTGATTGTTACTTTATAGACTTCTTTATTGTAGTCTTCTTTGGTGTATTCCATTAGTAATATTCTTTCCATATCTTAAAAGTGTCGCTGTCAGGTTTCCTGATGAATTCTGCACTCACCTTTCACCACTTTGTTATAATTTTCGAAAACTGATTTAGTTAGGGAGTAAACTCATTAATTCCCAAATTTTCCTGCAAATACTATAACCCCAACTTTGTTGATGTTTTGGTTGATTCTTGCTTTAAGAGGTCTTTCTTGAATTGATTCTATACTTTATTGAAATTGGTTAAACCAAAAGTTTAAAATATGATAGCCCCCCCCCCCCCATACTATGTTGAAATAGAAAATTTACTCATTTTTTTGTTAGTTAAGGATAGAAATTTGGTCAGCAAAGATAAAACATTGCTACAGTAACTTGATCATTTGCTTTCGTGATTGCTAGATAGATAAATATGTTAGCGTTATATTATCTCTTATTATAGACTTACATATATATTACATATAATTAACCCGTGTCTTCTCCCCTACTTCATTCATTTGAAAGTGGCTGTTGTGCGCCTATTTCAGAGTGGTCGATTCGATAAGCTTTGGTAATTTACCTATGATAAACTATGAATGCTTTTTGGAGGAATAGAATAGAATATTTCATTTCTTCCAGAGTCCGATTTTCGAACAGCACATAGATAACTGGATAACTGTTTTGCTAGACGCAGCTGATAATTAGCTCGCGGCTATGGATTGTGTCAGTGTTATGGCGTTGGATTTGTTGGATTTCATTTGAGCTTTTGATACTCTAGAATCTAGACCATCTCACTGTTGTGCTCTTTATTTCAGAGTGTTCAGATCCTATAAGCTTTGATGATTTACGACGAATGAGCATTCTACCTCATGTCTAAAATTTATGATGAACTATGAATTATCAGTTACGATGCTTTTTGGAGGAGAATTTATTAAAATAGTTCCTCTCTTCTAGTCTGGTTTTCGGACAGCACATAGCTGCATCACAGCTTTGCCAAATCTGTTTGATAATTTGCTCATCGCTGTAAATTGTGGCAATGTGGTGGTGTTGGCTTTGTTGGATACTTTCGGGTTCTTGATACCCTGGTTCATATCACCTTTTGTCGATGTTTCAATTCATTCGTTTGCCGGATTCTGCTATATAAATATGCTTTCCTTTACTTGAACAATAGAGTGCGATGTCTAAGTTTATACTGGGGGCGCGTTTACTATTCATACATGCCTTAGAAGTAGCACAATATGTATGTTGACGAAATTCAAGTCATCTATTCGTTTTTTACTGATTGTCCATCGACGTTACAAAACACAAATATTGACTTGAATGCTGTTGCAACATTTATATCGTAGCGTATACGCTTCATAAAAAGAAACTATTATTAGCTGGTTAATGTGTGCCCATCCATTCTATTTACTTTGTCGTTACATTTCCCCTTATAATGTATTTTAGTTATAGTTAGCATATTTTATTGTATTATGTTATCTGTGGTATACATAAGTAATCATAGAATTTCATCAGAATAAGTTAATTATTCGGAATTTTTACTTTCTTATACGTGGTATAAGGAAGTATTGTGATGATGAAAATTTTCGACCTCGAGATGTGTGTGTGTGTGAGAAAGTTGTGTGGTGGCCACACCTCATTTTTCCCCTTTATACAGTATTATTATACAATGAGGACGCGCGGGTTGGAACAAATTAATTTAAAATTTTTGGTTTTGTTTTATGGAAAAACGCTCGGATAGGTCGATTTTTAGCTGCGGTTTTTCTAATGGTAAATTGATGTACAAAGGTTGGTCCAAAAATAAGTTACGACCATCAAACTTTTATTCAAATGGAAACATATGTTTTTTATTTAATTTGTTAATTCTGCATCCATGTGACTAAACGGTGACAAGTCAACAATAAAAACAAAAAAAAGAAACACAGATTTCTGGTTTTGCTAGATTTACAAAAAAAAAAAAAAATTAAAAAACAAGTCGATAATACTTAGTGGTCAACAGTTTGAACGTTTAATTTGATTTGTTTTTCTGTTTTTTTAATAAATCGATCCGTTTTAGACAACAGAGTGAAGTAAATTTTGTAGGATACGGTCTCAGTTATTGATATGTTCAATTGTAAATTTCTCGATAACTGTTGAGTTTGGGTATAGAATATGGTACATGAAACATACTTAGAATTCGATGCAGAATTAACAAATTAAAAAAAAAACATAGGTTTCCATTAAAAAAAAAATTCATGGCCGTAACTTATTTTTGGACCATGCTTTGTACATCAATTTACCATCAAAAAATCGCAGCTAAAGATAAAAATCGACCTATTCGAGCGTTTTTCGAAGAAACATAACCAAAAATTTTAAATGAATTTGTTCCAACCTGCGCGTCCTCACTGTATAACAGGATATCTATAGAAAAAACAACTTTATCTTGCTAATTGATATATATCCTGTTTTTCTTCAGTAGTTTTTTTTTTATTGTTATTAGTTTTACCCTTTATTTGTGTTTTCTACCGAAAATAAAGAACTATTAATACTATTATCATTTCATAAAATTTTTCTCTGGGTGAGATGTTTTTAATTTTATGCTTATAAACCTAAACCAATATTTAATTTTAAAAATATATCTTAGGCAAAATACAAAAAAGTGTTACACTAATTATTATTCAAATGCAGCATGTTCCTTTTGTTGAATCTGTAACCAGGGCAACTTCGACTCTGACTTCAATAAAATTGAACAGTTTTGGGTTTTTGGGCTGTCCCTGTATTATATTCAATATTAAAGTTTCACGTGTAAACATGTCACAAAATATTTGGACATAATATGACCCAAAAATCAACAAACAAATAGTAAAAATGCCACAGCTGTTTCTGTGTTTCTTCTCCAGCACAGGAAAACTTTCTTCCACAATGTTTATTTATTTATTTAAGTTCTGCCCTAATCTGGAAACCACTTCATTCTGGGAGAAAAACGTAAATATCCACATTCATAAGTCAAAGAATTCTTTCCGAGAGATGAACCAGAGTTCATTGCGAACACTTATTTATCTTTGAACTAACATCGTCGGGGACATGAAAAATAAAGGAAACCGCAAGTGACTTGACTGAAACAGGCAGGATTAAACGGACCGCTAGATAGGCATGTATTGCGTCATCGTGAGTGTTAGTCGTCTATTAGAAATTTAATTAAATTTCGTTTACATGGAAATATGTATGAGCGAATCGATTTTGTGTCGGGATTTTAATATGGTGGTCTTGGATAAAGTCAGGGGCTATTGTTATCGTAACGGAAACGTCAATAACTGTAATGGAATGGAAGTATTTTTTTATGTCAACTATGTACAGGAACTCTAAAGGTTAAGAAAACATTTCGTATTAAGTAACAAATTATACTTGTTTAAAATAATAATAGACTAAATCTAAGTAAAATTGTTATTAATTAATAATAATTATATTAAAAAATATATAAAATTTTAATAAATAAAGCGAAGTAATATATGCAAAATAGAAATTGAAAAATCCTTAATTACACAACCACGTGTGGGTCGAATACTACTCTTTACAAATATACACTAATTATAAAATACTAATTTATCTTCAGAAGCAGCGATTTTTCGATACACCACACACAATTGTAGCTCAAATAGTATTTTCAAAAAGCTTCCTGTAGATGGTATCTCTCTCTTTAGTTTCGCTGATGACCTCAAAGTTATGATGTCATCGGAACATTTTTTAACCAATAACTTTGAATTTTTACAGTTTTGTTTTTAAATAGACTACAATTCCTCTGAATGGCAGGTAAACAAATTCCATCTTAACGTATGAAAATATATGAAAAAGGTTTAATTTATTTTTATAAAATGGTAAAGCTGAGTTGTGGATTTCCTAAGAAATGTGTTACTTTAAAAATTCCAATAAATGTTTAAATACGTTGAAACGAATTGTGAGTGAACTTTACATCTGAAATAATAGAAGACTTTTTAAACGAATTTTATTATCATTTAGGACATTGCCAAGACGTTCAAATACAGCATTTTCAACATTTATTGTAAAAGTTTTAATTGCCTTCCAAAATAAAAGCTTTTCTTGTTTTGGAATAAGAAATTTTGTTTATTTCAAAAAATTTCTTATCTAAATTAAATTTTTTTGATAGTCACTTAAAAAATTAGACATTAAAAAGTAGTAAAAGTGCAAGGTTGCCATTGAACTTTTTTTGATGGCATTATAACATTTTCAAGGTCATCAATATTATGTATATCTTACAGACTTTTTGAACACAGTGTATATGCGAATAAGTATAAAAATGTCATTGCGAAGTCGCACATCAAACTGGAGAGAGTAAAGTATCTCGAAACCGGTTGTTGATTCTGTTTGCGGTGATATAAATTTACATTTACATCATATCCATCTATTGAGTTATATTTCCTTTAATCTATTAGAAATCGCATTTTATTTTATTATATATATTATGCATGACATGTCGTCCTGCTCTACCATCCATTCAAAAATTAACCGGTATGGATGTTTTATTGTGGTATAGTGAATAACTCATCTTTTAAAGAATTTCCAAATAATTTATATTACATATAATTTATTTGAGATTTGTATGACATTTTAAATGTATTTTGAATATACCGGGCTCTTTTTTTATCATTACACATAGCATTTTCCCTATGTGTAATGATAAAAAAAAAATTGTCAATGCATTAGCGATATAGTCACTGTATAGTAGACAACCAGTTATACACCAATGAAGAATATACGTATAGCATATCTTAATTTTTAAATCAGGTTGCCATGACGGGAAAAACATTTTTTATGTCTAATATTTCTGAATTTTTATTCAAACATAAGTCATAAATTAAATACATTTTATTAAAAAATAGATAATTTATTTATAAATCATGGATAAATACAACAGAAATGAAAAGGTGGCAATAGTAATGTGGTACCAGAAAAATAATAGTTTAAGGCAAGTTAGAGACATGTTTTCCGTTAATTATCCAGACAGGCCTATACCTTGTGCAAAAACAATTCTGAACTTTTTTAAAAAATTTCAAGAAGATGGCTGTGTTCTAAATTCACACAAAAAAAGAAATAGAACCAATCATGTTCGAACAGAAGACATGAAATTAAATATCCTGTGTTACGTAGAGGAACGGTCTGTAGGATCGCTTTTAGATGTAGCTAAACATTTTGGAGTATCGTACAGTTCAGTATACAAAACTCTGAAAGAATTTAAATATAGGCCATACAAAATATCAAATCATCAAGAGCTTTTCGAAGAGGATAAGATAAAACGAACTGAGTTTTGTGAAATAATGTTTAACATGTTAAATGATAACCAAGAAATTTTAAATAAAATAATTTTTACTGATGAGGCTACATTTATCATAAACGTTGAAGTCAACTCTCAGAACTTTCGGTTTGTACCCTACATTTATCCATGAAAAATTATTAAATTTCCTATCCATTAATCCATTAGGTACTGGTCCCGTACAAATCCTCACGCTCAAAACCTGACCCGAACACAGTATCCTCAAAAAGTTAATGTCTGGATTGGAATAATAAGCGATAGACTTATTGGCCCATTTTTTATTGACGGTAACCTCACTGCAGTGAAATATTTGAATTTGTTGAGAGACCATATCATTCCATCAATTGAGATGATGAATGTTGATGAACCCTGGTTCCAAATGGATGGGGCCCCGCCACATTCTACTAACGCTATCAGGAATTTTTTAAATAACTTATTTCAAAGACGGTAGATTGGTAGATTTGGTCCCATACTATTATCTCCAAATGACTATTTTCTTTGGGGTTACCTAAAAAGTAAAATTTACAACAATGTATGAATACGCAACTTGAATGAACTAAAAGAGCGTATACGTACTGCATGTAATGGAATAAGGACAGAATTTATTAGAAATACACTTCGTTGCTTTCAAGATCGCCTTGCTTATTGCCTTGAAAGACAAGGTGGACATTTCGAGAACTTGTTATGATATTAGACTTCACATTTAAGTTCGTTTAATTGTTATAATAAACTAATTATTTTGTTCCAAGTGATATTCTGCATTTTCTTTATTAAAAACATAACCTAATTCTTCTAAGCTTTATTTTGCTCTGTATCGTCCAGTGTTACCAGTACAAGTATTATTGCCGAATCAAATACTTTCGCGCTAAATTTGAACAGTTTCGTAATAAATGTAAAAGGTTTTATGTACGCTGCAAAGTTTAATTTTTCCGTACAAATAATTTATGGTAGAAGTAAGAGAAACGGATCTCCAGAATATTATTTTATTTGTATCAACGTTATGCTGCCAGTGGAAAATGGCGGGAAATCCTTAATGTAGTAATTATGTTGACGACGTGATATATTTCGAATTTTAAAATTGTACAAAATTAGTTATTTACGATATAATTGTTAAAAGTGCTATTTTATTTTGCGAGTAAGATTTGCGACACGAGGGTGACTAGGAACTGGAGCAATTTAAAATAAGCAAAATAAAATAACATTTTAACACGTGTATCGTACAGTGTTTCTGCTACAAACTCAATTTTTATTTTAAAAGTTTAATCACAGTTTAATAAAAAGTTTAACGAAAATTGACTGATAAAAATCTAATGACAACTCACTGTTCCTGCTTGTCAAAATACGAGTGTATAACTGGTTGTCTACTATACAGTGACTATATCGCTAATGCATTGACAATTTTTTTTTTATCATTACACATAGGGAAAATGCTATGTGTAATGATAAAAAAAGAGCCCGGTATAATATGTTTACTGTTATACAAATTGAATAATTAAAATAGTTTTTATTACATTTAAGAGGATAAATTATAAATAAAATTATTAAATTAGAAATTTTTCATTTTATACTCAACACTATACTTATATAGAGGAAATGCGTTACATTCAATTGTACGTCATACTAGATCCATGACGACTCGTCTTGTTTATGTTGCGGGATCTATTTTTTTTCCTGTCAGTGACATTTCATATATCCAACAAAAAAATATTCACGATACAGTAACGATATATAATATATTTAGTAATTGAAATGCTCTAGGACTCCCGTCTTTCTCAACTTCCGTCTTTCAAAACGTAATGAAAGCAAAAATTAGCACGATAATTTGAGACGCAAAATATACACAACACACGCCTTTTTGACAGATATGATTTATCTGCCAACACCGAATTGAACTATTAGTCTATTAAAAATATGTAAGGGAGAAAATTAATATTGAAACGGAAATTATGTGTTTATTTGCGATTAGTATATATATTAATGAAATAAAAGCCCTCAAATATAATTTAACAAAGAAACTTTTTTAGTTTCTCTAATACAGTTATGATAACATGTAAACGTCATCAATGACGTACAATTGAATATAATACGTCTTCTCTATATATAACCTATCCATAAAATTAGAAGAAGGTTTTGTGATGAATTCATTATTTCTCAGTTTCAAAAGAATACGATATAGGTATATAAATATCAGTCTTGAAGAAATACTTTTGAGATACAATCCCTGGTATGAAACTAGCTTATTGTTGAAATTATGATTAGAAAACTTTGAAATCTAAGCTATATAAGGATATAATGTATTCAATAAACAATCGCATTATGTATATTGGCCCCCGACGTGTGGGGCATTGGAAAAGCTAACGGTTGACAACACAAACATATTTTTTAGAAGCTTTTGCAAGAACCCTATTATATTATTCTAGAATTCATTTCACAGTCATCATGTATCGATTTATTTATAAACCCAATTGCCTATTTTTATTTCCGTAGGAAATTAATTCACTCAACTTCCACCACCATCAATCTACGATGGCCGTCTTCAATCATTCTCGATGTCAACATCTGTGTACAAAGGCTAACCTTCGCCGTTAAAATACGTATTTAATATACCAGCACAATAAACTCATATAATGACGCATCTTGAGAAGTCAAAGACAAAAATAAAGGGCGACCGCCGTCTTGCTATCGTTTTCGCGTTGCCATTCCACATAGAAAACAAGTTCAAAACCCCGTCTAGTCGTCTGTACGGCTGCATCATCGGGGTAAAAATCCAGAATAATTACTGGCGCCACTGTTTTAATAAGCGTACGCGTTCGCGTTATGCCATACCATGGCATTTGGTCTAGACTTATCTGCATCTAGTTTGCCTTGCATGCACGTAACACACGCATTCAAACATCGGTATGGGTGACGAGAAAGAGGGAGCAACGTCCTGGGAGTCCTGAGACGTCAACGACTCCTGCGGTTTTCGTACGGGCACTAAGGAGGAGGACGTCCCCGACAACCCCTCAGACTATCGCGTGACTGCCTTGACTATCTACCCTTTCCGCGGTTCGTTCCGGGTCTATTGCTAATGGGGGAAAGTTGTTTACCCCCTTGAAATAAATTGCTCCAGGGTCTTCTCTTCTAACCGGTTAACAACTGTCTCTTTCTTTTTGTACCCCCGTACTGGTTTCTGTCCTTGCATAGTTATGAGGATTCCTTTTTTACGTCGTGGATCGCAAAGGAAATTTTGTGCGCAGGTTCGTATTTAGAACGTTGAAGAAGATTTTAGTAGGGTAAAGCGGGGATTGGAAAATTTAATTTTCTATTGTGGTCGATTTCATTAAATATTCTTCGTATCCTTTGGGGTTTAGCGTGTTTCTCATTAGATACTTGTATATATTTAAATGTAAAAGTATGAATTAATTTTCAGTTTAGAAACAATTTTTTGAATATAAATATGTATTAGAACAAAGAAAATCCATATAAATTATTTAAATAACCGTCGAAATTATTTTACTTGCGGAAATGTTAATGTACTATATATACCCTTCTTTTTTTAGCCGTCATACTCATAGCCTTAAAATAACCTGGTATCAGATTGTAAAGGGATCAGATTGCATATGTGAATGATTGAAAATGCTGTATGGTACTTATGTAAAGTGATTCAACAAGTACGGTTATATAAATAATAATAAAAATAAAACACTGATTTTAAAGTTTCAAAATTTTAATTATAGTAAACCACTTCACAGCGACTTCATCAGGTAGATGAATAATGAATAATTTACATTAGCGCGAGAAGTTATATACTAGTCAAACATTACAAATTTAAGGACAAAAGTGGGGAGTGACATAGGTTGGTTTGATCATTTAACGCTAACCCTAATTTTGTAATTCTAGAAATTTGCAATGATTCTAGGAGATCAAGTTTTTTTGCATTTATCTTGGATATGAAGTATTTCAAAATTATTATTAAAAGTATGTTTATATTCTAAACAATGGTTCGCAAATGTAGAATCATCTTTTTTATCCCGGTAACTTCTATTATGTTCGGACACTCTCTGCGGGCAAAGGATCTTCCAGTTTGTCCAATAGACATATTACACACACAAAGTTAACTTATATACCATCGAGTTTGATTTTTTGTCTGTTTTGTCCTTATTATTTTTTAAAAACCATTCTAAAGTATTATTAGCTTTGTAAGCTATTTTACCATTAGTGGCTTTTTTAATTAATTTGCTAATTTTGTCTGAAGGTTTATCAATATACGTAAGGGTAGAATAATATACTGAATTTTTATTAGACATTTTAGGGTAAATTAAAGATCGGGTATGTGCTATTTGTTTGTTTCGAAGGATATCATTGATCATATCTTTAGTATAGCCATTATATGTAGCAATTGTGTATATTCTATGTAATTCTGTATTCAAGTTAGTTTTATTAAGTGGCGTATTCACTACTCTATGTATCATTGATTCATAAGCAGCTAATTTATGTTTTAAATGGTGAAAGGAAGAAGAATGTATAGTTGTATCAGTATTATTGTGATAAATTGCAAATTCATGTTTTTTGTTTATATTCTGTGAATTAGTAAGGACTAGGAAATTAATAGTTAGTCTCGGTTTCTAGTGTGCATTGTATATTAGAATGTACATTATTAATATAATCAAAAAACATATTTAATTGTCTATCGGTACCTTCAAAACATACCAATATATTATCTGCAGTAAATGCAATTTTTGAAGCTTGTGAGAGCTAATAGTTTCTTCGAAATGATTCATGAAAATATCCGCAAGTAACGGGCTTAAAGGATTACCCATAGCAAGCACCTGTGGTTTGCTTGTAATATTCGTAATTGAATTGGAAATAATTTTGTTCCATACAGATCTTAAGTAATTGTACGATTTCACTAATTATAACAGGATTCCTGTGATTTTGATGTAGTTTTAATTCGACAATATCCAATAGCTCTTGTGTGGGGATATTGGTAAATACGTTCGTAACATCAAATGTCAAAAATTTAGCTTTACTAGGAATTTTTATATCGGAAATTTAGATTCAAATCTTGTATGATCTTTTATAATGTTAATTAATTGTTTACACAAATTTCTACAAGGGGCTTTGACATATGAAACTACAGGTCTAATAGGTAAATCATTTTTATGTAGTTTAATTAGACCATACATTTTAGGGAGTTGAGGGTTCATAGTTACGAGTCTACGTTTCTGTGATACGGAGCATAAAGTATTAGAACTGTTAATAGTAGATTTTAATTGTTTTTGAAAGTTCGATGTGGGATTAGTTTTGATTTTAGTGAATGAACAAGTATTGAGAAAATCTTCAACTTTTACTTTCTTATACGTAGTATAAGGAAGTATTGTGATGATGAAAATTTTCGACCTCTAGATTTTTGCAGATGTCTACGTTTTGAAGTCCCCTGATACCAAAAAAATGGTTTTTAAAAAATGTCTCTCTCTCTCTCTCTCTCTCTCTCTCTCTCTCTCTCTCTCTCTCTGTCTGTCTGTCTGTCTGTGTGTGTGACCACGATAGCGGTCAAACCGCTATAGATATCAATTCCAAATTTTGTATTTACGAATATAATCTCCCTCTTGAGAACTGATTAGATTTTGAGCAAAATCGGCAGACCGGAAGTAGTAGTTTACTTCAGTGAAAAAATAGAATTTTGCTAATATTTCGTCAATTACTAAGTTTAAACAAATTTATAAAGAATTCAAATGTACTCAAAATTAAATTTTAGAAAAATTGTATCAATAAAGTTTTTCGAAATTCCTACCGGAAGTAGGTCTTTTACTCTTATTGAAAATCAGTTTTTTCCGAATATCTCGCAAGTCATGCTTTTTAGGCAGGTACATTACGAGTATAAAAGTATTTAGAAGGTACTTTTAAATATCTTTTGTATAAAAAAAATTTCAAAATTCAGACAGGAAGTACCACTTTTACTCTTATCGAATAGCGATTTTTTGCAAATATGTCGTTAAGTTATGCATTTTATATAAATTTATCAAGAGTACAAAAGTATTTAAAGCTGGATTTGCAATATTTTTTGTATATATGAAATTTCAAAATTCGGACCGGAAGTAGCACTTTTACTCTTAGCGAGGAGCACTTTTTGATAATATCTTGCAAAGTATGCATTCTATAGAGATTTATTAAGAGAATAGAAGTACTTAGAATAGGATTATGAATGATTTTTGTAAAAAAAATTCTTAAAATTCTATAATTTGAAACGCTCATACGTATAAGAAAGTCGTGTGGTGGCCACACCTAATTTTTTTAAGATAATCTAACTTGGGGATAGCAATAACCGTATTACCTTTGTCCGCTATAGTAAAAACTATTTCATTATCTCTTGACTTTTGTTGTAAAGATTTAATTATAGTTAAATCTTTGTTGAAGAATGGCAGAGTACTATTACTTCCAATAATATTTTTAGCTACATGTTTATGAAGTACATTATTATCTGAATTATACAGTGCTAACTCGCTTTCTATTGCCAGGTTTTCCAAATGTTTGTTTTTCATAATAGGTTTTAGATTATGTTCGTCAGTGGTAAAATTGAGAGTAGTTAGGTTTTTGAAGCGATCAAAGAAAGAAAAGTTGTGATTGTTTATGTAATCTAGATTATTACCACTATTGATACGGTTTTTATTTGAAATCAATCTATCAAATTTTGATTTGAATATTAAAAACTTTTTATGGACTAAAGGTTTTTCTTGAATCTGTTCGTACAAAAAATCAAACTCTAAATTAGCAAGTCTAAAAGTTACCTCAGAATGCAATACCTTAAGATAAACTGACAAGACATCTCTGATGTGATGAAGTTTTTTAATTTCTTCATTAAGCCAAGTGCTTTCTCCTACTTCTACTGCCTTCCGTGCTGCTATGCTACTGAAATTAGTCTTGAGTTTAATATGGTTTGGAATAACTCGGTTGTTCTGCACATATGTAAAAACCAAATACTCTGGTCGTTGATCTTGAATTTTAAACGGTTATATAAATTATGTATGCTGGAAAAGAAAGACCAAAACTCACAACAATTGCGTTAAGTGGTTCAACTAAACTAATTGTAAATAAAAATTCCTCTACAAAAACAATTACTCTCTGAAAAGTCCGTGACACGAACTTTTCATGAACACGGGTAAGATATCAATATGTAATTTTATTTAGTATGATGCAAATATAAATTTTGTTAAGAAAGTTTTTACTTAATCAAGAAAAAACCGTAATAGTCAGTTTGCTAAAATCGTCATGGATTACTCTTAAATAGACTTTTAAGTGCTAATGTAAATATTATTCGTTTGATCAAATTATGTGTAGGTCGGTGTGCCTCAACGTAAATAATTAAAACAGTAGATATACGAATTGTTTTTCGAGCTAATATCGTGGGAGAACATTTTAAGCTAATTCCTGTCGCAATTAGATTCACTTTGTTTTGTTTATTAAGACGTTGAAAAAATCTGTGAATAACATACAACAACGATAATCAAGCGCAGAATTATTAATTTATATGATGGACGTTGAACACACAGTCTGTAGTGTTTATGCACTCTTTTCCACTTGTCGTTGGCAAAATGTAACTTATAAAATGGTTTTGTCACGCCTAAGCATACACACAATATACTCCTGAAAGTTATGCATTATACCGTAGTCGACATATTTTAATTTATGATACGAAAGTAGAAAGAGGAAAAGAGCGCGACGAAATAAACTATAGATAAACATAAGCGAGGCTGCCAAGAAAGTACACTCGCGTGAGGGTCCCCCGACATCGACACTGCGTTGCTCTCCCACCACTGTTAGCAAGCAGGCATCGCTGCATATTATAAGGACATCTTCTGCATGCGATAGAAGTGTAAAACGAAATTAAAATTTGACGACTACGGTATATGAGAATAACTGCATAAAAAAGTACACAATTGTGAAAATTTAATCACTGTTATATTTCCACACAAATACTTTTCGTTTACTGTTAATTTATCAGAAAGCATAAAATCTCCAAATAATATTCTTGAAGAAATGACTATATACGGGATTGCTTGCTAAAACAGTTCTTTCTCAATTCATTTCTTAGAATATTCTTAAAATGAAAGCATCTCTAGGGTTTAGTTGACCATGATTCGATACACTTACGTGCAGATACCGTATAAACTAAATATTTATTATAGTTATATAGAAGAATGGCAATTTTTACTTGGGCAAGTAGTGGTCAAGTTATAAAATTAAATTTCGATTAAAATAAAAAGAATATGGCATCTACATAAATATGCTTCTAGTACAATCAGTTCCAAGTAGTATAAATTAAGCTGAGAACATACTTGAAAGATAGAAAAATTTATTTGGAAAATTAAATGGACTTATCAATAGACCATCTTCATTATTTTAATGTCGAAGGACCAGTACTTGATTATACACGCTGTATGGACTTGAAAATGTAGTTTTTGCTGTATGTATTAGCAGTTTATTCCAGTTTTTCTTTTTCTCACAAAAATAGGCGTGGTAAACACTAATAAAACATAGATAATTAAACTAGTCTGAAAGTAAATATATACAACAAAGGATTTTTGCTTTACAATGTTGTTTCATAGACCTAAAAATTTCTAAATTCCCAATTCGAAATGTTGTAGAAACCCACAATAATATAAGTAAGATATTGCTCTTTTTGCTAATGGAAAAAGCTAGGCTATAAACTAATATAACAATTAGCTATCAAAGTAATGCTTAAAAGTATTTTATGGAGTCAATTAGATATATTTATATTTGTACTATTATATTACTAATGATAGGTCCGGAACTCTTTTAAGTGAAACTGTTATTCTAGAATTTTATGGTTTAAAATAATAAGTTAAACAATACATTCTATTGGCAATACACGCAATAATCTTTTATTATACTATAAAAGGGATTTTTTAATTCTTGTTTATTGTATTTACTTACTATTTGAATATTCTTATCATTTGGAATTAGTCAACGTCATTAGCAAAAAAGGTAATCTCTAAAATTTGCATTATACCATTTTAAAATTAAATCTATTTTCAATTCAACAAAGACAAAGTTTTTGACAATAACGAACCGAAATAACGAACTCTTTTAGAAGAGGTATTAATAAATGTATTTGGCTAACAGAAATCTTTTAGTATTTCATCTACCCAATGAAGCTACAGTGTAGCGAACCAATACTGTGGCGGTTACTATAAATAAAATGTTGAAACTTTCAAACCCAATGTTGTTATTTGTGGAAATAATAATAATAGGCACACATATCAAATACTTTTTTATCATTATAATGCGGATTTATTGGAATAATTATAGATCATTTTCTGGAAGGATGAAAGAGAATCGTAGTGGATGTCTGTACTAGAGGAAACTTGATTATGAGAACATTACCTAAACGGGGTTTTAATCATAACTTAGTTCTGGGAAATGTAATATTAAAGGCAAAAGAAGACC
The DNA here is from genome assembly GCA_963170755.1 of Amphimallon solstitiale. NCBI lineage: Eukaryota > Metazoa > Arthropoda > Insecta > Coleoptera > Scarabaeidae > Amphimallon > Amphimallon solstitiale. The sequence continues at coordinate 67,954,594 of OY720680.1, forward strand.
GGGTGAATTGTGGAATCAGGATGTTAAGGAATGATAATAGTTGTAGTGAATCGACCTTGTTATGTAGCACCTTATAGATATAGGTAAAGCTCTTGCAGAAGCGTTTGAAGGAGAACGACGGAATCTCAAAACGAGAGAGGAATAAGGACTATTCAAGGCCTCTGCTTTTTACCATCAGAATTTGACAAATCTCAAATTTCGATCTAACTAGCAAAGTATATAAGTGGTTAAGTGTTCTGGTATTTGTAAACGCTCTACTGTTACGAATGACAAATTCCAATCTTTGTGTAGCTTGTTTACATGTACTATAAACATGAGCAATGCAGGAAACTTTTACATCATAAGTAATCCCAAAGTTTTTAACCATCTCAACTCGTTCCAAGGCTGCATGCCCTAGCAAAATAGTCGTAGCGTACAATATCCTGCCTTCTGGAGAAGGTAATAACTTTACATTAACGGGATTCGGAGTAAGTTGTTTATTCACACCATTGATAATTAAGTCTGTAGCTCATGCCAATCACTATTGTTATTAATACCGAAATAACTTTATATCGTCAGCAAACAGAAGTATATTGGACCCTATGTTGTCTACAGTATTGTTAATGAAAATATTGCAGATTAGCGAACCTACAGAAGCGTTTATATATACCAGTGCGGAACTATATTCACCACAAAACACTCCCGGAGGTCTATCACGCAGATACAAAGCTAATAAATGGATTAATTCTTCTCTAAATCCAAATCTCGTTACTTTGGAAGGTAAAATATTGTAATCTTGCCTGTCGAAGCCTTGTGAAAATCAGAATAAATTGTATCTACTCGTAGTCTGTCATCCAGCGCTCAAGACATAGATTCTGTAAGTATTGCTAAGTTTGAGACTATTGATCTTCTCTTTATAAAACGCTGCTGGCGAGCAGAAATTTCATTTTTAATTAATCGGACAAATTTTGACTACAATGTATTTTCGAAAATCTTAGCAAAGTTGTTCAAAATAGCAATAGGACGATAATGATGTACCTATATATGAAGAATTGGCACTTTTTAAGAAGGAATAATTTTCGTTTGTTTCCAAAGTGAGGGAAAGTATAATGTGGAAAGGGCCAAGTTAAATATCTTTATTAAAGGGACAACAAGTACATTTGCACAATCTCTAATCTTCGCCGGTGCTAAAATTATCTTTAAGTCTTCTAATGCCTATGTTAGACTTCATATTCGGTATAGGTTTTTAAAAATTACGAAATATCCCATGTACAAAAATTATAAATTTCTTTCTGAATTTATATTCAACTTATCTATTTACTTATACGTATAATAGATTTTCAAAAGAAATCCAGTTTCATTCCAGGAAAATAACAAAATAAAATAAAAAAGTGAATTAAGAGGTGAATAACTGTTTGTGTTCCTCTACGATTAAAGGAAAAACATTTCAGAACAATATAATTGTGGAATGAAAAAAGGCATTATTATTTAGTTACTCAGTATATAGATACAATTATCCTAATTTCATTAGAAAATATATTAAGATCATCTGTTTTTCAATATTCTTGGAATTTTTCTCTATGTAATAAACATTTCCCACATCATAGTTTCAAAATGAATGTTTACTAATAATTTTGTACGGACTTGTCACAAGTTATTACAGCCTCGCTTACGACAGTTATTACACCATTTTAGTCGTTCCTTCCTTAAAATGGTCTAAATGTTACAGCAATTGCAATATCACGTAAAAGACGGTTATTATCAGCCAACAACAGGGAGATACGGCATAATTACAATGACGCGTTGAACGTATCGTTTGTTCCATGATACGGATCGAGAGGTTAGACAAAACCAGTTAGAATTTTTACGCCTGATTTTTAACTTGAACGGGCACTGCATAAAATATTTTTTAAACGTTCTGAAGCTCCAATCGATTGGTGTTATTGCGGTAGTATTTTACCGTTTTCATTATGTCATGACTGCTTAAAAAAAAACGAATCTTGTATGTAGGTTAATGTTGACATTTACATAATGATTAGCTATTTAAAGTCACTATAAACGTCTAACATTTTAAACTTTAATAACAGCACTTCCTCCGTACATTAATTATGGTTGTATTTTAACGTAAACGTATGTGTTACTTTCAATGTCACCTATGTATCTATGTTGATGTTATGTCCAGTAATTATTTATTTTGTTCCTATATTTATTACTTTCTTATACGTAGTATAAGGAAGTATTGTGATGACGAAAATTTTCGACCTCGAGATTTTTGCAGATGTCCACGTTTTGAAGTCCCCTGATACCAAAAAAGTGGTTTTTAAAAAATGTCTGTGTGTCTGTCTCTCTCTGTCTGTGTGACCACGATAGCGGTCAAACCGCTGTAGATATCAATTCCAAATTTTGTATTTACGTGTATAATCTCCCTCTTGAGATCTGATTAGTTTTTCAGTAAAATCGGTAGACCGGAAGTACCAGTTTACTTCAGTGAAATAAAGAATTCATATGTACTTAAAATTAAAATTGAGAACAATTTTATTTAAAAAGTTTTTCGAAATTCCTACCGGAAGTAGGTCTTTTACTCTTATCGAAAATCGGTTTTTTGCGAATATTTCGCAAGTCAAGCTTTTTAGACAGGTACATTACGGGTATAAAAGTATTTAAAACATAGTTTTCAATATCTTTTGTATAAAAAAAATTTCAAAATTCGGACCGGAAGTAACACTTTTACTCTTACCGAATAGCGATTTTTTGCAAAACTGTCGTAAATTATGCATTCTATATATATTTATTAAGAGTACAAAAGTATTTGGAGTTGGATTTGCAATATTTTTTGTATACATGAAATTTCAAAATTCGGACCGGAAGTAGCACTTTTACTCTTAGCGAATAGCACTTTTTTTCGAATATCTTGCAAAGTATGCATTCTATAGTGATTTATTAAGAGAATGAAAGTACTTATAATAGGATTTTGAATAAGTTTTGTATAAAAAAATTCTTAAAATTGTATAGTTTGAAACGCTCATACGTATAAGAAAGTCGTGTGGTGGCCACACCTCATCTTTTTTAATAGTGTGTGAATGTTCAGCCGATTGCTTTTAGATAGACAACGGAGATAAACAGAATAATCTTAAAATTGATATTCATCGTAAATATAAAGCTTTAAAATTATTCAGATTTGAAGTGATTTGGTCTGTAGTAGAACGTTTGCAGTGTCTAAACGAAATTAGAGCGAATAAATTCTAATAAACCTTCCTCCTGAGGAATCTGCGAGAGTCAACTAGGAGGAAGGTTTTGGGTCCTACGTATTGACCATTGTTTACTTTTAGTTCTCTAAATTTATTTTCCAGTATAGATACTAAATTAAAATTAGACTAATGAGTTACTAAAGCATTTGTGATAGATATCTAAGCAACTGATTAATTTTGACGTAAAGTACAGTAAAAGCCAAATAAGTTGGCGAGTGGTGGAGTAAGTCCGAGCTGCATTAGCAATAATTGGACAAATACAGTCTGACATTATTTGATAGTCTTCAGTAAGTGGGCGTACGCGTTTTTAAAAACGACTACACCTCATTCCCACCGCCCCCCATCTTATTTGGCGTTTACTGTATATTATATTTCAAAATTCCTGGATTGTTTCATAAATTCTTGTCCACCTTTTGAGACATGCTAGAAAGAAACGTGTGAATTTAATATTGAAATCATTGTTGAATTGTTTAAAGGCACTTGTATCTAGTTTTCTTATACCAACATTGAATAAATATAATTGTTATTTTGATGGAAATGGCAAATAGTCCAGTCGAATTAAGATTTGACCCGGAGAAAACTGAAAATAGCGATGTTCCTTCGCGTATCGTTAGGAGTGATCACTGGCAGCTCACATTTCGGTTTTCGGGAATCGCACCTCATTGCTTCAGCCGCCATCTTCAATTTAAGGGTCAATTGTTATTTATCGAATAACTCGTTTATTTTCAATTTCACAGGAAAAATGGTTATAACAAAAGTTGTTTGGAATGAACTTTCCAACAATTTTGGTCCTTATTATTTTTTTTTTACTAGGATCGATATTTTTCGATTAAGATCCGAAGTAACGGCTTAGGCTATCAATATCAAAGTTTATATTTACGAGTACATATACAAAATGTTTTACGACATTCCTACTAGCAGTCTATCTGAAAACAAAATATTGTTATTTTACTTAAGAAATATAGTTTCCTGATCTTTTGCAAATCGATGCCCCTACCTTAGTATATGTTGTTAACATCAAAATATATGCTGCAATCAATACAATCTGGAAAAAAGTATTATACAATTTCTGCACCTTTCATAGCCTTAAATTAAATACTGGTAAATCTAGCATACCTACTTTTAGCTATTGTCAGTCTTTCTTTGCCTTCTAATACAACGTTAATGACTGTCACTTGCTGCGTGTGACAAAACAGGAATCTGCAAGTAGTTTTTGATGAGAATTTTAATTATAAGTAGAGAATACAATCCCGGGATCACGTATCCCGGGATCCCGGCCGTTTTTTGATCCCGAGCGAGAACACATACCAGAGTTAACAAAAGATGAAAACATTAATGAGCGGATAAAGAAAATCCGCAAAGATGTAGCGTATTTCAAAAGATCACCATTGAAAAATGAAACAGTACTTCAAAAATATGTGAAGATTGAACATGAAAAAGAGCTGTCATTTCTTTAAATTTGAACTGTAAAACTAGCTGGAATAGTCTTTTAACCATGCTGGAACGATTTTCTCTTTTAAAAACCTGCATTCAAAAAGCTCTTATAGAACTGAATCATCCAATACGTTTAGAAGATGCTGATTTTGACTTGTTAAATAAAATTGTTGGTGTGCTGACCCCAATTAAATTAACAGTAAAAGCAATCTGTCGGCGAGATGCTAATTTATACAAAGCTGATGCTGCTTTGAAATTTCTTATACAAAAATTGTCTAGCAAAAACTCAGCACTCGCCAATAAAATGAAAACATCCTAAGTGGCACGTATAAAGCAACGACGAAGTGATGATTTAACTGGTGCGATGAATTATTTACAAAATCCACGAAAAGATGATGAAAATCAGTTATTATCGGATTTGGAATGGCTTGACTTATTTCCACTTCCTACACAGGCTTTAGTGAGGAAGCAAATAAAGAGTGTTGTTAAAAGACTAAATAGTCGAGATTACACGGAAGAGGAAGAAATGTCAGGATCACAAACAGATGATGAGCCAAGGAAACAAACCTCGCAACCCCAATTGACACTAAAGGAAAAGTTACAGCTGGAAATTAATAAGAGCATGGAATCCCGAGATCCTGAAGTACAAAATAAATGGGGGTTGGTAAATAGTATTAGACGCGAAATTTTCGAAAATGGAGAAGTTCGTAGATATCACTTAGAATTAGCATATAACTATCTATTGTCTATTCCTCCAACCAGTGTAGAACCTGAGCGAGCGTTTTCAGCTGCTGCTTATGTTGGCAATAAACTACGAAGCAGACTTTGAAGTCAAACACTGGATGCTTTGATATTCCTGCGATTGTATTTTCGAAATTCTAAATAGATTTTTGTATTATCTTTTTTGTTTCTTATTTTAGTGTATATTGTGTATTGTGTATTGTGTTGTGCAACAATCTTAATAAATAATTTTTAAGAAGTTACTTAAGTTTTTTTTTCATATGAGTCCAATTAGAAACCACATAGTCTAATCCCGGGATCCCGGTATTGTATTCTCTAATTCTAAGGCACATATCAATCGGGCATATTCTGATGCCTTGGTTTTATCAACCGCTATCTCCAATTGCTTTTCTAACACTGACCTACTGAAATGTTTACATTGTGCTTGTTTTAACTAAAATGGAATATGTCTCATCTGGAATTCTTAAATGTCCATAAATTATTAAGTTTTGATAGAATACATAGTAGATTCCTAATGCATGATGAATGCCCTTAAAACATTATATCGTAGCCGATTTCAAATCTTATTGCAATACGGATATGTTTGTTATGAATTTAGATTGAATAATAACGAACTTGAAGTAATTAAATTAAATATGTGATTGTGGATAATATGCAGTTAGTTTTGTTTTATTTTTTAATAGACGCCAACCTTAAAGAATAATTTTAATTATCAATATTTTCTAAGTAAGGTATGTTTTTCGTTTTTGTTTTACACAAAACTAAAGAAGCATTTAAAATGTAACACTAATATGTGTGTTCAGTTCGAATTGGCTTGGAATTTATAACATACATGGTAATTGATTAAGCCAAGAATTTCATTACAAAATTTTCTTTTAAACAAACAGCCAAACATATTCCTGGAATATATTAAAATTATGTAAGGAATATTTCTCCCATGTGCATATGTATCCATGTAATGTATCAACAATGAAAGTTACTGTGCATTGGTGCGGCAGCCGATTGACCTTCTGACCTACTAACCGACAAGTTCACAGTTCAGGAAGCGAGCCAGCAAGCGATTCGCGTTCAAGAGAATCTCCGTCGCCAATGCAGAGCCCTCTTCTTTAACTTGTGTATTAAGTACCACTGCACTTACACGAAATAAATGCAGTTAGTAGTTCTTGTAAACGCCCGAAACGGACGAGAATTTAATTTCGTCTCCAACTGGGTCATGAAATTGACCCAGACTTTCCGGAATATTTACAGTGCAGAACGTTAATTAAAATAATATGAAGATTTTTTTAGGGTAGATATTTTTGTAGAAAATAAAATGCGTTTCAAGCTCTTACACGTAATTAGCTAGATTTACATTATACTTAATTCGTGTTTCTGTGAGGACTATTTAAACATCTCCGACATAGGTATGTTAATCTAATCTATATATACTGCCTTCTTAGGATTCAACTACGGATACGTAAGAAAGTGAATGGGTAGATGGTCAACTGGAAAGTAGTGGGATGACAACATTCGCCTTGGTCCCAACGGCTTGTTTACTTTTTCCTCAACTTTTTCCAACTGATTTTAATGAATATAAAATATTTTTCTTAAAGGATTTTGTTTTTATTCTTATTTACATTTACTTATAATTTATGGTATTATTCTGATGATTTGTATTTATGTACAAACGGAAAGAAATCGGTAAAAGCTGCTCGGTGCACACAGGAAACAAATTAGCCATATAACTACGCGATCCCAACAAATTGAATTGTAAAAAATGTTTTTTCATTTTTAAATACCTTAAATTTTATTTTAAAAACTAATTTGAACATTCTTGGCATTCAATATTAATCCAAGAATTTTTTTTTTAAGTAAGCCTATTTATTTTGTCCAACTGAGTGAGAAAAATAATAGGTAATTATTTGACCAATGTCATCTTTGCATGTTTCCCTAACCACTAGCGTTAGCTAGCAATGCCTACGTATTGCATCCCTTTTTGACTTTTTTATATTATTCTATTTAATTAGTATGCCTACTTTAACAATCGAGTATTAAGTGAAGAATATAAGTTAGTGCAAGACTTCCAATTTGATCTAAATATACAAACAAGGATTGAAAGACGTTACACATTTGTCCAGCGGTACAGAATACACATGTCGCTTTTTTATCTAACAAACATACTTCTGTTCATGTATCTTTACTGTTCTTTCTTTATATATAGGTCGCGGTTGTTCAATCGTTATAATTTAAGCTATACTATTTATCAGTCGTCATCCTGAATAGTATCAAAAAGTAGACGTAAAAAAGCACGTGAGTGTGATTGAAAACGTAGAGCTTCTAGATGTACTACATTTTCATATCGACATGTATATGATAATCACTGGTGATATTAATCTTGATATGATGAGTGAAAGGAAATATCAAAAACTTTTACAGAATCTATCAACCCAACATGACATGTAGCTAATCACAGACAGAGCATTTGGTAAAACAATATCGTTTTCCAATAAACTACGATTATATTTATTCGGGAATTATACACTTTTTGCTTGTATTAGATGTACGTACTTGCCTTAAATTATATTATTGCTTCTTCTATAGATCGTAATTTTTATTTTTAATTTGTTATTTATTTTATTAAATAAAAACTTTAAAGACAACCCTGTTTGTTTTTTATTAATACTTTTTATTACCGCACATCATCCTATGCAAGTAATATTTATCCTTAATCAATCATTGTTCCCTTTATAAACTATTGTAGCAATTTCACAACCAATCTAAATAAGCTATTGCAACAATTTGGCGACCAATGTGGTGGCTCTTTATAACAGTGTATATACGACTCTACAAGTATATATCGGGTGTCTGTTTAAGCTCGGCAACCGTTTATCGTACAACCTATTGGAAAAAATCTTGGTACTTACTAAAAGGAACCACGGGAATTTCAACCAAAAAAATGTTTAGGTTTCCAAAATGATCGCAAGGGGGCGCAATTCTCAAGATGAATTAAAAAATCGATAATTTTCATTAAATTCTAGATTAAGGTAGATTAAAATTTTTACTAGCAATTTTTGGACTTTTTTTATACAATTTTCATTAGAAATTTTTTGATCTAACTCCCTTACGAAGGGGACGGAGGGTGGAGGAGGTATGGCTGCGTACAAAAGTAGGTATAATTTCGGTTTGCCTGAACAGATTTTAATCTTTCTGGGCTCAGTAGATAGAGAATTTTACAAAGAATTGAACGATATGTAGTACGATATTACGTGGTTGTCAAAAAAAATAACAGGGGTCGCTGTTCTCAATTCATGTATATTACTTGTTTTTTCTTTAAAAATTTAAATGGAACGGTGTATTTTTAATGTCGTAATATTGAAGCACATAAAAAACTGAAGATAATGATGAAAACCGGAAGTTGCTACCTTTTTTGTTGACGAAGATATAATATGTAATACGAAGACAATCTAGAAAAATAAAAAAATTTAAATATAGATTTATTTATTTATTGCCAGTTATAATTTTATTATAAGTTTAAGAGGTCGACAGTGTTCGCTTTCACTTGAGTTTTCATCATACTCTTTCATAAATGTATTCATTTCAATCTTTTTATCGATTTTTTAATTCATTGCATATGTTACGTTAGATTATCTTTTTAAATGTTTTCAAATTCTCTAGCTATTATTTTTTAAATATAATTTCTTGTCCTTTCTAACACTGAAATAAAATAATAATAATACTGAACAGAGTATAGTTTGCTTTTTTTTTGAAATTTCTCATACAACATCGTATGCACCGTGATACTGAATTACATTATTATGAGATTTCCAAGGTGGGCCATGAAAATCGAAATGTAAAAATATTAGTGTCACTTGTAATTAAACTTTTTGTACATAATTAGCAAATTAAGCCTTTTTGTACACCTGCACATAATTATTAAGTTCGTAAAATGTCATATTCTATCGTTGAGGCTTATGACATGATCAGAATGTATTTTCAATGCTTTGAAAATGCATTCTTGCTTCCGGGCAATATTCCCTAAATTATCCCGAAAGAAGACATTGAGTTTTTATTCGCCTTGCGAGATGTTCTTGATTTTTATTTATGGGGCAGAATGAAAGACATAGTTTATCACAAAAAGTCGATTACAACAATTGTTGCCTCCGAAATTAAAGTAACTGTGCTCTCTACACATGGGCGAGATAGGGGAATACGGTTAGTTTCACTCAGACTAGACCGACTCGTGTTTTGTCGGCTCTCTTTATTGTCTACTTAGTTCATGAGTTATGGAAATTATTTTTGCTTTTTTCTATAATTAGATGTATATCTGTCGGGTAATAAAGGTATATTATTATTATTATTATTATTATTTTATTTCGATGTCTAAAAAGACAAGACATGAAATTAAAAAATGAGGTGTGGCCACCACACGACTTTCTTATACGTATGAAAGTGTTACTTCCGGTCCGAATTTTGAAATTTCATTTATACAAAAAATATTCCAAATCCAACTCTAAATACTTTTGTACTCTTCATAAATATACATAGAATGCATAACTTACGACATATTTGCAAAAAATCGCTATTCGATAAGAGTAAAAGTGGTACTTCCGGTCTGAATTTTGAAATTTTTTTTATATAAAAGATATTGAAAATTATGTTCTAAATACTTTTATACTCGTAACGTACTTGTCTTAAAAGCATGACTTGCGAGATATTCGCAAAAAACTGATTTTCGATAAGAGTAAAAGATCTACTTCCGGTTGGAATTTCAAAAAACTTTTTTAAGAAAATTTGCTTCAAACTTAATTCTAAGTACATATGAATTCTTTATAAATTTGTTTAAACTTAATAATTGACGAAATATTTGCAAATTTCGATTTTTTCACTGAAGTAAACTACTACTTCCGGTCTGCCGATTTTGCTCAAAATCTAATCAGTTCTCAAGAGGCAGATTATACACGTAAATACAAAATTTGGAATTGATATCTACAGCGGTTTGACCGCTATCGTGGTCACACACACACACACACACACACACACACACACAGACACACAGACATTTTTTAAAAACCACTTTTTTGGTATCAGGGGACCTCGAAACGTGGACATCTGCAAAAATCTCGAGGTCGAAAATTTTCATCATCACAATACTTCCTTATACTACGTATAAGAAAGTAAAAAATGAGGTGTGGCCACCACACGACTTTCTTATACGTATGAAAGTGTTACTTCCGGTCCGAATTTTGAAATTTCATTTATACAAAAAATATTCCAAATCAAACTCTAAATACTTTTGTACTCTTCATAAATATATATAGAATGCATAATTTACGACATATTTGCAAAAAATCGCTATTCGATAAGAGTAAAAGTGGTACTTCCGGTCTGAATTTTGAAATTTTTTTTATACAAAAGATATTTAAACGTACATTCTAAATACTTTTATACTCGTAATGTACCTGCCTAGAAAGCATGACTTGCGAGATATTCGCAAAAAACTGATTTTCGATAAGACTAAAAGACCTACTTCCGGTAGGAATTTCGAAAAACTTTATTAATACAATTTTTCTTAAATTTAATTTTGAGTACATTTGAATCCTTTATAAATTTGTTTAAATTTAGTAATTGACGAAATATTTGCAAAATTCGATTTTTTTACTGAAGTAAACTACTACTTCCGGTCTGGCGATTTTGCTCAAAATCTAATCAGTTCTCAAGAGGGAGATTATATTCGTAAATACAAAAGTTGGAATTGATATCTACAGCGGTTTGACCGCTATCGTGGTCACACACACACACACAGACACACACACAGACACACAGACATTTTTTAAAAACCACTTTTTTGGTATCAGGGGACCTCAAAACGTGGACATCTGCAAAAATCTCGAGGTCGAAAATTTTCATCATCACAATACTTCCTTATACTACGTATAAGAAAGTAAAATCGGTGAGAAGATTGAAATGAATACATTTATGGAAGAGTATGATGAAAATTCAAGTGAAGGCGAAATATACACTGTCTAGTGACCTTCTTAAAATTAAAAGAAAATTATTACTCGCAATAAATAAATAAATTTATATTTAAACATTTTTATTTTTCTGGATTGTCTTCGTATAACTATGTCTTCGTCAAGAAAAAAGGTAGCAACTTCCGGTTTTCATCATACTCTTCAGTTTCTTATGTGCTTCAATATTATGATATTAAAAGTATACCGTTCCATTTAAAATTTTCAAGAAACACAAGTAATATACATAAATTGAGAACAGCGCTCTCTGTTATTTTTTTGAAAACCACATATAATTTCGTACTACATATCCTTCAATTCTTTGAAAAATTCTCTGTCTAATGAGCCCAGAAAGATTAAAATCTGTTCAGGCAAACCGAAATTATACCTACTTTTGTACGCAGACATACAGACATACCCCCCTCCACCCTCCCCTTCGTATGGGACTTAGATCAAAAAGTTTCAAATGAAAATTGTATAAAAACTTCTGAAAATGTTGCTAGTACAAATTTTAATCTATCTTAATCTAGAATTTAATGAAAAATTATCGATTTTTTATTGATCTGGAGAATTGCACCCCCTTGCGATCATTTGGGAAACTTAAAAATATTTTTGTTGAAATTCCTTGATCCATTTTGAAGTTTTTTTCGCCAGGTTGTACGATAACCGCTTGCCGAGATATGGCCGCTAACCGAGCTTAAACAGACACCCGGCATATAGTAACGAATACTTCAGTAACGGATACTTACATTTGCAACACCGCTAGTGCTGTGATTACAATTTACGGCTAGTTACAGATTGGCCTCATCATTCTCAATAAAAACAGGGACTGTTGTAGGTTAATTGAGGCGAAATGGTGGCATCTATGCTGTAACTTTGGGCGTATGCAGTGACTTTCATTGTTGTGATTTTATATTTTGTGAACCAATAATAGCATTTCTATTTGATGAAGTGCTATTTAACTGACAATGAATTTCGTTATACATGTTCTATATAAAGGTATTCTTCATATTACTCTTATTGAAAAGGTGTTTTTTTGAAATATTTATTGAAAGGATGTATGTAAAAATTTTAAACAACGCTTATGCAATTTTTTCAAAATTTTATTTTGTGAAATAAATGGAAAAAATTATAATATGTATAAATCATTTTTTTCACCGTAATAAAATTAGTTTTAGTATTTTCTTTTAGTTCGTTAGAAAATATCTTATGAAAAAAGTTGTCCTACTTATTAATAGAAATGTCAATACAAATTTTAATAATTAATATTATATTTTCCTTTGTTTTATATATTTTTTGCTTTATTAGTTTCCTAAATCTAAATTGTAAATTTACCTCTGCGAATTGGAAATTATTTACTAGTTTAGATATTAAACCGAAACAATAAAGACGTATTATATTTCTTCCAACACTTCCTGTTCCTATAATTATTACAGAGCTTGACTGCTTGAGCTTACGTAACCGTGAATAATGGGATAAAATAACAGGTCGGCTGAAAATGCGAAAATCAACTTCCTTTTGGAACGATGCAGCGACCCAAACAATGAATATTCTATGAGTATCGAGTGCGGGTAAGGGTGGCATTAATCACAATAATTCATTAGCTAACCTACGCGTTTCAGCTTTCTCCTCATGTATATGGACGAAGTACGGATGGGGATGGATAATACAGGCGTAGTTTATTGACCGACTTTCCGAGATTTTAGCCTGCACCAACAACACGAAGAATAATGAATGCATTTTTATTGCAGATGACCGCTTTGAATAAAAATGTCTGTTATACCGACAGCAACATAGAGATAGTATTAACTTTCATTTATATATTAACATTTTATAACTATAATAATAACGGGGATTTTTCTGCAAGTATGTGTATATATGATGGACAATGCTGAGAATACTTTATCTCTATGCATACTTGCGTGGTTTACTGGTGTGATCTTGCAATCGTTACCAGTTATGTAAGGACGGAAATGAAACATGTATGGCTTGAATTTAACATCATCTGGCTTTGCTGTTCTGATATTTGGTGGTAGAAATGTACAGATGTCATAAATGGAATTTCATAATTTTTCAGAATCATCAAATTACTGTTGGCACATATTAGAGCTTACTTAATGTTATACATAATTTTGTAGGTGTCGGAATTGTGCAAAATAAAATTAAATACTTAAACTTATTGTGTAATTACTATATTAATAATAATTATATATTTAGGTATTAGTATTTATACACGTCATTTAATCTTACTTTCTTATACGTAATATAAGGAAGTATCGTGATAATGAAAATTTTCTACCTCGAGATTTTTGCAAATGTCCACGTTTTGAAGTCACTGATACCGAAAAAGTGGTTTTTAAAAACGGTTCTCTCTCTCTCTCTCTCTCGAGTATAAAAGTATTTAGAACTTAATTTTCAATACCTTTTGTATAAAAAAAAATTTGAAAATTTGAACTGAAAGTAACACTTTTACTCTTAACGAGTAGCATTTTCTTTCGAATATCTCGCACAGTATGCATTCTATAGAGATTTATTAAGAGAATAGTACTTATAGTAGGATTTTGAATAATTTTTGGTAAAAAAATTCTTAACATTTGGCTAAGAAGATAAAACTATTTAAAACAATTTAGAACAATTTTGTATAATTTGAAACGGTCATACATATAAGAAAGTCGTGTGGTGGTCACACCTCGTTTTTTCTTGTTGATTTAACACTATTTCAGTTACAGGACTAATAGTGCGATTCTTACCGATCTCTTATATAAAATATGTAATACAGCAACATATAGAGTTAGAGAAATAAATATCTATTTCTGAAATTTACTATAGTTTTACTATTTTATGTTTATAACTAAACTATAACCTATAAATATTACAAATGTTTTGATTAGGATGATGGACAGCAGCAAAGTTTGCATATTTGCTTGCATCTGGGAGACTCGAAAAAACTAATGCAAAATCCACATCACATTACGTAACTTCGTTTTTGAAACGTCAATGTACATGACAATTTAAGAGATATAAAACAGTACAGGGTTGAAGGTCGTTCAATATTTGACTTAGATGAAACATGAATGAAGCACACACATAAAAGAAAAAGTTTGGATATACTATATCTTCATAAGGATCAATATAACATACATATATACAGTGTGAGCCATTTATCTTGAGACGACTAAATATCGCCACCAAGACGTTTTTGAAAAAAATATTTCAGACTAAAGTTATTTGATTCAAAGGGGGAAATGCAACGGCGATGCTTATTTTTCATTAGGTAGATGGGTGCAAGGTTATTTCAAGTTCAACTTTGTTTTCTCAAATGGAAATATATATTTTTCTCATCAGTTTCGCAACCTACGGAAGAAAACAAACAACTTTTGTTCAAAAAAATTATTCTGTTGGACCTTTATTTCTTGAGATACTCAACTTAGAAATTTATTTATCCTACATAGTCAATATCAATGTCAAACCTAATTCAGAGCTTCACACAAGGCTGCAAGGCTTTATAACATGCTCAAAATGATGACCTTCGATACACTTATTAATTCGTTTTATAAAAGATTGATGTTCTGTCGAGTTGTTGGTAGCGTTTGGTATACCTTTTCCTTAAGGCAACCCTATAGGAAAAAGTCCTCAAAAATGAGATCTGCTGATCTCGCATGCCAATTAATTCGACTGCCTATAGGTGAGGCATTTTTCTTGAGATTCCTATGTATATATAGTGTAAACAAATTTCAAAGTTGAGTATCTCAAGAAATAAAGGTCCAACAAAATAATTTTTCGAACAAAAGTTGTTTGCTTTTTTTCGTAGATTGCGGAACTGATAAGAAATATATTGGTTTCCATTGGAAAGAACGAAGTTGACCTTGGAATAACCTTGAACCCATCCACCTAATGAAAAATAAGTATTGTCGTTGCATTTCCCCATCTGAATCAACAAACTTTTGTCTGAAACATTTTCTTCAAAAACATCTTGCTGGCGAGATATTCAGTCGTGTCAAGATAAATGTCTCACTCTGTATAACTGCGAAAATGAATGACAACTATTGCAAATAAAAAAACGCTGAGATTTTCACCGTATCATTGTGAATTCAATGCAATGTAGTGATTTGAACACAAATAAAATAAGAAGCTGCTGCTGCAAAAAAACTACATTTAAAATGTCATATGTACGAGAAATTTTGTCAGAAGCAGCTGCAAATGTTACAATTAATAATTGGAAAAGAATATCAATTATGTAATTAAGATAGAAAAAATAATTCAGGCATGATGAATTTTATAGTAGAAGTTCAGTGTATGCTTAATTAGTTATTGTTGAAATTGATTTTAATATACATAATATACAGTTTTTGCAGTAAGATCTATTTCAACCATGGGTTATTATCATCATTTATCACTGTTATGTCTATTATTTGTATGTATATTTATGCATTTGTCATGCCATTGGCAAATTTCATTCATAATAATAATATTTG
The DNA here is from genome assembly GCA_963170755.1 of Amphimallon solstitiale. NCBI lineage: Eukaryota > Metazoa > Arthropoda > Insecta > Coleoptera > Scarabaeidae > Amphimallon > Amphimallon solstitiale. The sequence continues at coordinate 67,970,458 of OY720680.1, forward strand.
AGAGTTTGATTTTACTTTATACTCGTGTGTTATATCTATGTATGTAAATAAAAGTTAAATGCTGTTTGTTAGTAACCGCATCACTTGAGAACGGCGGGACTGATTTGGATAATTTTTTTAAACAAATTTTGGTAATTGTTCGAATAAGGTATTTAGGGAAAGAAAAATGGAAAAGTTGCCCGAAAAATTGGAAAATTCCGGAAAAACTGAAAGTCCTTTTTTCTACAGGATTTTTGTATGAACTGAAGACCATAACTCACAATTCGAACGACGAATATGCGTAATTCTCTTTTGTTTTGTTCTTTATGGTCCTGGAAAAGCTTTCAGGAAAATTCGGACAAATCACAAACATCATAATTTTGTTATACAGTCTCGATCATAACTGACGGTAAAAACGACATATTATGATTGATTCTTTTTTGTTTTGTTCGTTATGCTCCCGGGATGGAAATAGCTCAATTGAATGTTTTCAGTTGAAAAAAAATTGGAAGATCTGGAGAAAAATCTGTGTATATATAATCGTTGGTGCGTCTGTTAGTGATTGTGTAACTTTTGAATTATTTGACTGATTTAGGTCAAATTCACACAATATATTTGTTTTGTCGAGGCGATCAAAATGACTCATATTTACAATATATGTTGGTTTAGGGCCAAAAAAAGAAATCTACACCCGATAGGTGGCGCTGTGCCGAGTTATTATATATTATATTATTATATACAGTATGTTTCTAAATAAGTGCGAAAGTTTTCAGATGGAGATTCCTTATCATAAATTAAGGGGGGTCTTTCGTGTAAACAAAAGCTCTTAGGCTTGTCCTTGAAAAGTTACACGCTTCCAAAAATGAGATTAAAAAATTGTTTTTTTTCTCTCTTAAAACTGCCGAAGAGATAAAGAAATGGCATTTTGTGGCGAGTTCTACCAATGACAAGGCTATCTTTGAATATTTTTTTAATTTTGTTGTGATCTTTTAGAGGGGTGAAACATGCAACCCCTATTTTTTTTTACCAGACCTTTTTAACAAAATAAAATTTCTTGAGTTAAAAATATCCGTTGAAAAGAATGATTTAGTGCTAAACTTTTTTAACCCTAGTGTTTTTTTCCGTAAAAGCAATAGTTCCTTAATAAAAAAAAAATACAATACAATATCGTGGATGGACGTACCTTCTGAGAATGAAATCGAAAAATCTAGCAGGTGGATGTCAAGTCGCTTTGATTTTTATGTGATAGTTGACAGTTCAATTCGCTTAGATTTTTATGCGGTATATGAAAGTTCAATTCGCATTGATGTTTATGCGGAAATGGCGGATATGCATTTTATGTATGGTCGTGCAAATGGAAATTCTTTGGAAGCTAGACGGTATGGAGAGATGTATCTTCAGCGCGTGATACCTCGTCACACAATTTTGGCACGTCTTCACCAACCTCTCTGTGAAAGAGGGACATTTCAAAAACGAAAAACTGATTGCGGTTGTCCACGAGTAAGAAGAACAGTGGCACTGGAAGAAGAGATTCTTAATATGATTGAAGATCGTCCGGAATTAAGTACAAGGCAAATTGCTAATACGCTAAATGTTTGCAACAAACTAATCCTGAAAATTTTAGAGGATCACCAATTGTATCCTTACCATATTCAACGAGTCCAGACACTTTTGCCGCGAGATTTTCCCCATCGAGTACACTGTCAATGGAGTCTTCAAATGATCACCTAAAATGCTCAATTTTTAGAAAACGTATTATCCACTGACGAATCCAACTTTTCCAGACAAGAGATTCCAAATTTTCATAACAACCATCTATGGGCCGAAAATAACCCACATGCAATTCAAGAAGGTCAATATGATTTTTCACTTAACGTATGGGTCGGAATTATAGGCGAAAATGTTATTGGTCCGTATTTTCTACCGTTGAGGCTAAATGGTGCATTCTATACAAATTTTCTCCAGGAGCAGCTTCCAGTTTTACTTGAAAATGTTCCACTAACTATTCGATCAAGATTGTGGTTTATGCACGATGGTGCGCCTGCCCATTTTAGCATAACTGCTCGTTATTACTTGGACGACGTGTATCCAAATCGTTGGATAGGCCGAGCAGCACCTCAACCATGGCCTCCTAGATCACCAGACTTCAACCTTGGACTTTTGCATCTGGGGTCACCTTCAGTACTTGGTTTACACGACCCCCATCGAATGATTTAAAGAATCGCATCATTGCAGGCTGCGAGACAATCCAAAACACACCCGGAATATTTCAACGTTTGCAACAACCTATGAGACGAAGACTTGATTCCTGTCCAATGGTTGGAGGTGGTCATTTCGAGCAGTTTTTATAACTCTGTTCCGTTTTTCTTTTTTGTAATACACATAATTTTGTTTTGTTTGTATTTTTTATTTTATATTCTATTAAAACATAACATGGTACTAGTACATGCCTACTTTAAATGTCAAAAGAAGCGGAATGATTATAAAATACTACGATTAAAGTTATAATTTGTGCAAACAAAACGTGATATCCACCTACTAGATTTTTTCGATTTCATTCACAGAAGATACGTCCATACACGATATTGTATTTTATTTTTTTTATTAAGAAGCTATTGCTTTGACGGAAAAAATACAAGGGTTAAAAAAGTTTAGCACTAACTTATTCTTTTCAACGGATATTTTTAAATCAAGAAATTTTATTTTGAAGAAAACACAAATATAATGATGGATCCTCTTTATTCTTTACAATTATATTTGTGTTTTCTTCAATTACAACTTTACAAATGGACATTTATTACTTAAAATTTTATTTTGTTAAAAAGGTCTGGTAAAAAAAAGAATAGGGTTTGCATGTTTCACCCCTCTAAAAGATCACAACAAAATGAAAAAAATATTTATAGGTAGCCTTTTTTATTGGTAGAACACGCTTACAAAATGCCATTTCTTTAACTCTTCAGCAGTTTTAAGAAGAAAAAAAAACAATTTTTTTATCTCATTTTTGGAAGCGTGTAACTTTTCAAGGACAAGCCTAAGAGCTTTTGTTTACATGAAAGACCCCCTTTAATTTTTGACAAGGAATCATCCTCTGAAAACTTTCGCACTTATTTGAAAACACGCTGTATATCACCGCGCCACCTACCGGAAAGAGCAGAACAACATATGCCGGACCTTTCACTGTAAATATATAACACAGATAATAATTGCATTTAATAGGCGTGAATTATTCTATTTATGACTAGTACTATTTACATACTTAGTGAAAATATTATTTTGTTGTACAATTGTAAAATATTAGTGCACGTTATGGAGGAATTTTTTCTCTCGAAAAGTCAAAAGATTTGTGCCACCCATAACAACAACCCTATTTATTCTGTTTCTCTGTGGAACTATTGCAATCTACCAATAGTATAATCAATGTCACAGTCCCATTTAAGCACAACAACATAATTATTTCGGAACAATATATCTATAGACACCACCCATCAACAATTATGGAACAATGAACGATATAATACACGGTCATAAGGCATTTATCTCTTCATCTAAACGGACTGAACGGAAACACAATGGATTATCGCGGTCTTTCAGCGTTCGACACGACCAACGATCTACATCGAACCAACCACGCCAAGTTAATTGTCTTCAAGGAAGGGATACAGGCACAGGCTTACAGACCAAGTCGCGTGATACATGCAAACCCTTCAGTTATACTACCACAGACATGTGCAATTGCACGTTCATGTCTTCAATTTATAAGTATACCTACGCCGCACACACACATATGTAAGTATTACTACCTTTACGTGCATGAAACGTTGAAACAATGTAAGGAAAATGATTACAAGGGTCGCTGAACTTATCCGATTCGCTGACATAGGTTGAAGTGGAGGTGGTGTGACATGACGTTGCCGCTGTGTAGTAGTGAAATTATCGGGTAGGTATGCCATTTTGTCAACGTCGGGAATATGTGGGTCACGTATTGTTCTTCGCGGTAAAAGTTAATTGCTTTCGCGCTAAAGCGATGGGCTTATAAAAAGTAACTTACATGCATACTTGAAAAATGTAGTATTCAAATACGGATTTTCATCCTTTTAAGTTGTTGAACTTTGAATAATATAACGCGTGGATTTTCATGTAATCCATCTAGCTTTGGAAATAAATAAGTTACCATAGGTCGAATAATAAGGGAGTTAGCAAAACTTTGAACAGAGTTAATATGTTCAGTTTTACTGTGCTTTTTGCAAACATCTCTCTCCTCTCTCTTTCTCTCTGACCACGATAGCGATCAAACGGCTAAACCAAACTTTCTACTTCTCTTGAGATCTGATTAGATTTTAAGGAAAATCGGTAGAACGAAAGTAGTTGTTTACTTTAATATTAAGGGGCTTACGCAGAGGTGCCTGCTAACTGCCATGAGGTAGGACGTAAGGGGGTGGCGCCATATGCGCTAATGTAAATTATGGACTTTACAGGGTTTCGTTAAAACAGTAGCACCGCTTTTATTTACGAAATATCAAAACGAAATTTAAAACACGAATAAACAAAGGCTCAATCCATGCTCGACTGGAATTAGTTTTTAAAATAAAGTTTCTGAAACTGTGTTATGATGTAAATGTTGCCCACTTGGAGAGTGAAATGTAGGAGTAAATAATTACGAAGCCTTAATTAATCCTTTATATTTAAGTTAATGCAAAAACATAATAAGAAAAACAAAAATGTCTGCTATTTCTTTTGTTTTAACGAATACCTTACATCGGCGGAATTTACATTAGCGCATATGGCGTCACCCCCTTACGTCCTACCTCACGGCAGTTAGTCGGCACCTTTGCGTATGCCCCCTTAACAATACAAAAGTATTTAGAGCTGGAGTTATTGTATATAAAAAAATTCAAAGTTCGAACCGGAAATTGCACTTCTACTCACATATTTATTAATAGGATTAAAGTATTTAAAATTTAAATTAGAATAAATTTTGAATAAAAAATTCGAAACGCAAATACGTATACAGGGATCCATAGTGAGGTCACTATTTAGTGACTTGTCACTATTTTAGCCTTTAGTTCACTAATGGTAACTATTTCTAAAAATTGGTCATTAAAGTCACTTTAAATATTTTTGATATTTGACATAATAAATGAGGAACTCAAGGATGTAGATGTGAACCTATTTACGGATGTAGGCATCTGCAATATTGTCCACAATTCCTTTTTAAAAGGGTTACAAAAGTTTTCGAGTGAAGTAAGTGATTTTACCATTACTCTGAATCATTTCTTTGACGGTTGATCATTATGATTAGAAGACTTTGAGGACATTCAGAGTGACTAAAGTTACCTTCACACGAATTTATAAAACACGTTGGTGCTAGATGATTAACGTTGGGGCCAACTATCAGCGTTGTTTTAGAACAGTGTTCAGCAATAAGTATATACTTTCTGGAGTTTATTCCAAAGTACAGAAGTTCTTTAATGAAGACTAAGTCTTATAAAGATATAATATTAAAAAAAAAATACAACTTTTATATATACGTATTTTATAGAATATGTTTCGCACATTACTTAGTATATTCAAAATTAAAAGAGTTATCTAAGATTGTACTACTCAAATTTTTGAAAAAAGAAGCAGTTGTTGATTTTGATAATGTGCTTTCAAATACTAATGTTTGTATCATTACCAATTTTCTGCCATTAAAGTAATTAAATTCTGGAGTAAAAACTCAACAAGAACTTAGGAAGCTATCAGAGAGAGAACAATTACTTCTTTTAAAACGATGTCAAGATTTGAATATGGAAGCTGTTCATTATTTAATAAACAAGTTTGCATTGAAATTAAAGTCAGTGACCAATAGTGATCAATGTTTGTAATACCCTTCCCATAGACATTGCTGTGGATAAAGTATGTGATGAATTCAAATCACTGTAATTGGTCTTATTAGAGGAGAAGAGAAATTCTGATAGATACCTATATAAGAATTCTGGTAATCTTTCAAACATTATAAGGAATTGCTTTAACTCGTTAATGTGTGTCTGTCTTTGGCACATGGAAGTATATCAGTTGAAAGGAGATTTTTTCTTTCGGGGCAAATGTTTACTCAAAACAAGTCAAACATGAGGCAACGAACATTGAATAACAAATGACATATTCGTAGTGGTTTGAAAAGATATAATAATCAAATAAACTTAGTTCTAATAACACAAGAACTTATAAATATGGGTCGTAGATATAAAAGTTATTTAGAGGTTGAAAAATCGAAAAGAGAATCAAGCAGAAGTTGAAGAAAATCAATTAAAGCATGCGCTTGACGAAGAAAAAAAATGGAAGAGTTTAGAAAATAACAAAAAATTGATGGTTTGGAAAAACAGTAAGAAGACAAGTCATGCATGAAAGGGTTGTTGACGAGCAGAAAAAAAAGGAGACAAAACCAAAGAAGTTGACTTAATTAAGTAACCCATACGATAATATTACAGACTTATATATAGATTTATATGTATATATTGTGTATAGAATATATAAGTTAACTCTATATATTAGAAATTATTGATTAAAAGTAATTCTGAACAAGCTGTAATGAAAATAAGTAATACTTATATGAATAAAAAAAAAAGCTTACGGTTTCAACTAAATATTTGTAGAACTGAAGTAGGAATGAATCTGTTGGCAAAGCCAAAAAATATGAGAAAGTTAATAAAAGTTTCTGAAAAATATTATAGCATTTTACAAAAGACGTAAAAATAATGTTGGGAGTGTTACTCTGATTAGAATAGATAACGCACTGATTTCTATCTCTGCTTTTCAAAAGAATGACTCATATTAGATAATGTTGTTACAAAGAAATATAAAAAATGATTTATTATTCGGTCTCATTTCATTTTGATTTGTTTATATTGGTTAAGAATTTAATTTTTATTTTATTATTATTTTTAGTTTATTATAAATTATTTTTCAATATAATGTTTTTACTATTAAAAATGCGTAAAAATTATATTCTATATTTCAAAATATAAATGTCAAAAATTCACTATTTAGTCACTTTTTTTCTTGAGGTATTAAGTTACTAAAATCACTATTATTTGGCATTAAAAGTGCTATGATCCCTTCCCATAGTCGCATGGTACCAACACCTTATTTTTTACACGGAATAGTTCTAACGTCCTATTAATGTGACACCTGCGTGAGAATGAACTCCTCCATATGCAGTTAATGATACATAACGTGTGTGTGTGTAACTGTATAATTAATTGTAGGAGTAAGTTTATTGCACGTACGGTAAAACTAAACATCTTAATGGAGATAATAACAATAATAATGAAGTATAGCCTCCAACAACATCCTAATTATACGGTTTCTATTAATAAATTTAAATCACCGTGACACATACTAAACCGTGAAAAAATATAATTCACCTAAATGTCCCTTAATTACCAGGAAAGTTACATTAGAAAACTCATTCGAATAGGTGAAATTACTTGCTACCTGACACACCTACCCCTCGGTATCTTTTGGAGACCTTAAGGCTGGACGCCCGCTTCAAGCTGAGTTCGATTTGAAATAGGCGTACCACTGTTTTCTTCGTGCAAATGTAATAAAAGACAAATGTTTAAGGGTCCGCGTGCTCTGTCTTATGCTGAGGAAAAAGATAGAGAAAAGAACTTGTCACCTAATCTAATCTGCCTGTAATTTATGGCTGCGTTGTGGTCTCAGATAATCGCCGGTTGGCCGACACGTTTGCAGTCGGGAAGCAACCCCCCCTAAATTAGACAATCTATATTTTCTCAAACACACAAAAAAGGTGAAGCTGAATATGTAAAATCACCTGCCGGATTCAAATTTTGAGTTGGAAAATAAAATCGAAATCGCAAAAAGGTCGAAAAATCGTTTTTTTGTGTAAATTTTAAAATTTTCATTTTCTTCAATTTTTAATACTTATCTCGTGATATCTTAGCAATGCAGAGAGCTAGGGATCTGTTTTTTTTAAAGGTTATACCCTAAAGTATTTGGATGATACTAGTGTTTTCGATTTTTCTTTATGGTGTGTAAATTTTATAAAAAAAAAAAAAGTTTTAGTAGCCGACCAATTTGTGTAACGTATATTTCAGCTATCGAGTAACTAATCTTATTTTTCAGAATTTACCCATATATATGTGAAACAAAATAAAGCCAACATTCCAAAATTATTTTTTGTGCAAGAAATAAATTTCTAGATCGTTTCAGAAGCTAATTATTGCGAGTCAAATATAATAATTATACTCCCAGCCCGCAAGCCGTGTGAGTCCTAACATGCGCTTCTAGCAGGTATAGCGTTAGGGACGGGAAGAGATATTGCTTTTACTTTCTGATACGTAGTATAAGGAAGTATTGTGACGCTGACATTGTATATGTACACTATATTGTAAAGAAAATATCAACGGTTTCGATAAAATAATGTCCGAGTAACGATTACTTTCTTAACAAACACCGATCTCAGAAGTATTTTGCAAACTGCGTAGAAACTGCCCGAAATGGTAGGCGGAGCTACCTCTCGACACAATGTGCGAGCGTACCACATACTCTATTTGATTTCAGTGAATTTCGCCCAAATTTCAAAATTTTGTTTTCCGTTTCGTGACCTTATTTTTAAAAATTAAGAAAAAATAAAATTTATGTATTGCTGTTGAGTGTTACATAATGTTAAATAAAGGCTTGTTTTTTGAAATTTCTTACATTTTTATTTTTATTTAGGGCCCTTTGGACAATTTCGAAGAAATTACGATTTATCCATTGAAAGGCGTTGTTTTCTTAAATTAGCGTGTAAATTCGGTAAGGTTTTCATGAAAAATACGATTAGGAAATGGGAAAAACGATTTCGAGGCCGGGCGTACAGCCTTAAGGCAGTTCCGAGTCTGACTCGTAATGATTGGAAAAAGTCAAGTGGAAAATGTACACCTCATAAATACCTTTAAGAGGAGCCGACTATCTTTAATAATTGAATTATAAATGCGTCAGTGGAAGTGGGCTAATTGGTTCCTTTAGTTTTTAACTATATTGAAATAAATAATATTAGTATTTTTTGTTATACTTATGAAAGCTTGCAGGTGTATATAATAAATCTCATATGAATTACGGGAATGATTTTGGACTCGATATACTAGAAGTAGAAGAGAAATTATCTATACTCCTATGTATATATTACCATGATTAAAAAAATGAGGTGTGTGACTCTCTTATACGTATGTGCGTTTCAAATTATACAAAAGTTGTTCTAAATTAAGTTTTACATACTTTTATCTTAAAAAAATTAACATGTGAGTTACATGTGTTACTTCAGGTGTGAATTTTAAAAAATTTCTATACAAAAACTATTATTATTATACAAAATCCTATTCTAAGTCTTCTGTTTTCTTGTCTTAAAACGATATTGAAATTAAAAATCTTAACTTTTGACATTTCCCTTTTGACTATTTTATTAAGAAAATGTCATTTATCAAACACAATAATTGTCATTTTCATAGCTTACTTTAATAATGTTAGCTTTTCCATAATACAGTAACTACGATATTCGACATTTAATTACTCGAAAACGGTTTAAGATACCGGTATCATACGGTATATTTTTGAAATCAGAATAAAAAGACCATTACAAAAATTTAATAATATACAGGGTATTCCGTTTAAAAAAACATTATTTTCTTTTTATACCGTTGTATGTGCACGCCACTGTGTTTTTGATAATGTGCAAATAAAATTCAGATTCAACCACACAACAATAACGATGATAAAGGGTGGGTAATTTATAATGAATAACCCTGTACTACATGATTTTACTTATTTGATGCATTTCTTTTAACCACCACGATCTATCACTGTAGAATTTATAGTTGCCAATATTTATGAAAGACAAATAATTTAAAAAGTTTTAGATATTTATTTATTGCATGCTTTTGGGAACAGAAAATCACAAAATTAATTCTTTTTATTAAGAAAAGATTTTTTTTATTCCCTACTATTTCGAAATACGTATTTTTAAATTTGGTAACTGGTTATTTAATGTAATATTTTGAATAAAAAATATGTAAAACGTTATTTTATTATGTCTTGTTATGACTAATGACAATACCTATCTCTTTGGGATACCTTATATGTTAAGGGAAAGTGTGAAATTTATTTAAAAAAATTTATTTACAATAACTAGATTTAATTGTTAATAAATATTTCCTTTTCAATTTATTAAGTTTATTTCAAATTTTATTTTACTGTCTATATTATATATGCACAAAATAAAATAATAAATTTTGCTTAGTTAAAGATTCCAAGACCTGACTATACGCCCTTGGCCAAGAATCAGTTTCAATTCACTTGTTCTTGTTCTTAGTACACCATCAGAAATGCAACAAATAAATTATATTTTTTGTCAGTCAAATTTGGCATTTCTCTAAACACTATATATGTTGTACCGTAACTTCAAAATCTTACTTCATTAAAGAAGGCTGTTTTTATGAGTAATTAAGTAATCAATGTTAGTGTACATGCTAAGCTTTTGAAACCTTCAACTTCTGACAGTTGTCATACTTAAATTCAAATTATAGACGCTTATATTTTTTAAATTATTTTATTATAGTGTTGAATTACAACATAAAATACTTATTATTGAAAGTTACTATAGAACTGGCCAAAATATTAGAAAATGGAGAATGGGTTTATTTTATAAATCTGTGCTTACAGAATTTCCGGCAACAGTTTTCTAATCTGCCAGTTACTTACACACAACTGCAAAAACATATTCATGCTTGTGTTATTAAATTTGGTGAAACAGGTGCAATAACTCATTAACCTAGCGGTGGAGCATCTAGAAAACGAACAGCGGATTGTATAGAGGATATTCAATGTCGAATGGACAACTCACCCAAAAAAATCAATAGCAAAACTCTCTCACGAAGTTCAGTTGTCAGCGGGAATATGTCATAATATTTTAAAAAAGGATTTAAAGTTGTTTGCATATAAAATTCAAGTGTTTTGGAACTCAAACAATTTTTTGCAGCCTTATTGATTACTAAAACATCGAATAACAGAAACACTAATGACTAATCAAATATTCGATTATTGTAGTAGGTAATAAAAATTAAAAAATTTTGTGTTGAAATAATCTAATACAGAAGAACTTGTTGAAATATTCAAATACTTGAATATGTTAATGCATATTTAAATAATTCGAATATTCGAACGGGGGTTAAATATTATATTATCGGGGAGATCGTTCTTTTTAAATCTGTCGATTCCAACAAGAAAAAAGGATTTAAAGTTGTTTGCATATAAAATTCAAGTGTTTTGGAACTCAAACAGGTAGAAAACAGTATTGTCAATGGTTCTTAAATAATATAAATAATAATAACATTCTCGACAAATGCTTCTTTTTGGATGAGGTTTGGTTTCATCTTTCAGGACATTTAAACAAACAAAATATGAGAATTTGGTCTGCAGAAAACCCTCATGAATTTATGGAAACTACGCTACATCTACAAAAATATGCGTTTGGCTAGCAGTTTCAAGAAGACCTACATTTTTTTAATGAAACCACAACAGTTGGAAGATATCGAAAGGAATTATTACAGCCTTTAATAGTGAACTCCATGATGTTCAACTTACGGAAGGATATTTCCAGCAAAATAATGCACCAGCGCACAAATCTCGAGAAACAATAGCTCTTCAATACAAGAATTATCATTTTCCTCCAAGATCTCCGAATCTAACAATTTTAAACTATTTTATTTTTCCATATTTAAAGAATACCCTTTTCAAGACCAAACATTACACAATCGAAGAGCTTCGTAATGCTATTGTGAATTCTTGTGCTGACATAACCCAAGAAATCCTAATACATAAATGGCTTTGAAAGCATGAAGCGTAGAATTCAACTTTGTCTTCAAAATAATAGTCAACATTCCAACATCTGCTTTAGTATTATTTTCTTTTAATTATGACTATTGTAATAAAAAAAAATTTCAAAAACTAAATTGCTTATTATTACACATTTACATGACATAACCAAACTACATATTAAAATTAAGCGTTTGTGTCTGATTACTGTCACCAGCCATTAAAAGGAAGCTTGACCGTTTCTAACGATGAAAGTATTTTATGGCACGGTATAGTAAATGTTTGAATCATTGTCTTCTTTAAAGCCTACTTCAATTCAATAACATTGTTGAATACACATATAACTTTTTCGGTATCTTAAAAAGAGAGAGAATATTATCACAAAATTACGCCAATATAAGAAAATAATTTAATATTAATTAATTAATTCAGTATTATTTTTAAAATATAGGGTGCTAATTGAAAATAAATTTTAAAAGAAAGTCCTTAACGAGGTGAAATTATATGCCTTACTCACTTACAGTAAGACAAAAATCATATTTACCATTCCTCGTATAGTAGCTATTATAAGGTATTTGTTTTAATATATTGGCACAAATTGACTTTCATTTCAATGAAAAATATCTATACTTTTTCTTAAAATTAATGAATCTAGACACCAATAAGAGTATTAAAGTAAATTCTAGTACGCAATCTAAAGAGCTAGAATCTAATTTAAATCCTTATTAAATCTCGAGAGGTAAACATTTCACTCCAGTGTCTAGGTGATAATTATAATATTTATGTTGCAACTGTTAACTTTCAGAGTAACCGGTACCTCCTTTTTTTCTTCTTCTCTTTCGGAACATGTTTAAACAAGGGTAATTAAACGTACGACAACACAGATAGTTCTGTTTTTATAATAGACACTGTGTTAATTCTTTTTTAATTTCATTTGAAGTCAGGCAAGTGTAATATTTAATAAAAGGAAAACGTTAACTTTTGCTGTTTTACATTTTCATTTCATTGTTTTCGAGTCTAAAAAATCTTTTTCGCGTGCTAACGATATGTTTTTTGGTATTGAGTTAACGAGCTGTGACTTTCAAAGCGTGAAGGAACAGTTATCTAAAAGCCATTTTCGGGATACGCTTATGTAATTTATTAATTTTCAAGTGTTCTAAAATTACTTTTATCGGAACATGAGTAAGCCTGTAATGTATTGTGTTCTACAGTTGCTAATTTTATTTGAACAATTTAAAAATTATTTATTTGTGATATATTATTAGAACTCATCTTCATCATTGATAACGCAATAACTCGTTACAATATGTGTAGTTCATTTCATGACAGATCTGAAAAGTAACGAGTACAAATATAAATTATTAATAAAAATAACATACAAACACGTTTCGAGTGCAATCATATTTAAGCTTTGTTCAAGTGGTGTGTGACCCATCTTATAATATGTGTTAAAGTATTTATAATAATAATCTTAGTTATGTATGTACAAGGTGTGTGTATACATGGCGATGTCCTCCGTTAAATTTTGAAATCTTAATATGAAAATGTTGTACCATGCTTCATACCTTTGTCCGAGGTTCCCATATTCGGTCTTTAAGCCTTTAAATAAGCGTATTATTGGATATCTTTTGACAGAAAAAGCAGCAATTTAGAAGAAAGGATAATTTTTTATATTATTGATAAGTAACCTCGTAAGTAACTAAGTACCTATCATTTTAGTATAATTTTGTCGCTCTCACTTTGTTGCAATTTTTTGCGTAGGGACAATAAACAGCCTTATTGATTACCAACACATTGAATAACAGAAAAACTAATGACTAATCAAATATTCGATTATTGTATACTGGAGACGCGTTAAGTTCAGTTGCACGTCAATGATGACGTTTACATGTTGTCATAACTGTATTAGAGAAACTAAAAAAGTTACTTTGTTAAATTATACTTGAGGGCATTTATTTCATTAGCTTAAATAGAAGATTTATAAATTGATCGTAATATACGCATTCATGGCAAATAAACACATAATTTCTGTTTCAATATTAAAATTCTTTATTACATATTTTTAATAGACTATACATAGTTCAATTCGGTGTTGACAGATAAATCATATCTGTCAAAAAGACGTGCGTTGTGTATATTCTTCCTGTCAAATTTTTCATGTTTATTTTTGTTTTGATATAAATTGTTTAAAAACAGTGCTTCTTAGAAGTGTATTTATTATTTATTTGTGTCCATTGAATATAATGCCGAAAGGTTTCTGCTAACAGTCGAGGCTTTTTACAAACTTTTCCATAATCATGTGTTAAATTTAACGTGAATAGCGTAAGTATTACTTATTTTAAATTATGTATTATGGATACGTAATGAAACATTTAATGTTTTTCGACAATCTAAATGAATATAATAAATAAGTTGAGAAAGACTGAAGTCTTAGAGCATTTCAATTACTAAATATATTACGTTATAGTTATTGTATTGTGAATATTTTTTTTCTTTGGCTATATCAAATGTCACTGACAGAAATAAAAATAGATCCGGCAACACATACAAGGCGAGTCGTCATGGATCTAGTATGACGTGCAACTGAATGTAACGCGTTTCCACCATAGTAGGTGATAAAAATTAAAATTTTTGTGTTGAAATAATCTAATACAGAACAACTTGTTGAAATATTCAAATACTTGAATATTCGAATGCATATTTAAATAACTCCAATATTCGAATACTTGAATATTTATCAAAATGAATATTTTAATACTGAAATTTGGAAAATTCCCGGCCCTAGTAGTAAAGTCATTGATTTGCTGTCGGAGAAATGAGCAACAATAAATCAATAAATAATTTCAGTTTTGTTTCTTTTCAGTTTAAATTCATTCGTCTAATATAACTATTTACTTAAGATTTTAACTTGCACATTACTGTAATATGCGGGTTCAGTGTTGCCAAATGTATGCATCTTTCAAATCCATTCTGAATATACAGGAAGCACATAGTACATACACCATTTTAGTATTAAGATTTTTGACTATAAATTTAACGAAAAACATCACCACGGGTAGTTTGCACGTCAAGTTAAACAGCCTGTATAAGAATATGCAACATATTTATCGGTGTTATCGTTAGTGCATTACAAACCTACATAGCAATATCTAAATATCTACTCGATAAAGACGTGGTCATATCCAACATTTGCTACGAATTGTAACAAGTAATTTCTTAAATAGAAATGAAAATATTTGTAATAGATTGTATGTTATATCTGGAGTTGGATAATACTTTAGACATTGTTAGTTGTTAGATCGCACGTGCGTTTTAATTTTTCAGCTACCCATTGATTTTGGACATAGAGGTCAGGCAAATATAGACACAAGTAGTTAATGATATAAATAACTAAATTTATTATTATTAAATTATACGACTCCTAGAAGGAAGTGTGAATCAATCCAAATCCAAAAAGTGTTATTGGTTTCTTTTTTTATTAATCAATCTTCGTTAATGTAGTGCGAGAAACGAAATTCTTTAAATTTTTATATCTACTTGTTGCCATTTTTGCTCGGACAGTTTAATTTTTATATCCCCATCTGTTGGTGACTGGTTGGGAGAGAAAGGTATATCTTTGCCAACTGGTGTCGGCGTAACGGGCGGCAAGTCGAAAAATATAATTGGCAACGGGGGATAAATATTATATTTTCGGGGAGATCGTTTTATCCTGTATCTAGCTAGCTCTGAATTTTTTTTTAAAATCTGTCGATTAAAACAATAGAAAATAGCTTTTAATGTCACAGCGCTATAATTCGTTTTAATTTTATAATTATTAATTAACAGAAACAATAGCTCCCTGAAAATTTACACAAACAACCCAAATACATAACCTTATCGGATAAGATGTTCCACCAACTCCTTGACAGATAGCCAAAAGGTTTTCAAATTCTTTTCGAACATTGCGAATCATCGGTGGTGTAATTTGTTAAACTTGGTTTCTAATTCTTGCCTTTAGGTCGTTCATCTTATCGGGTTATGTTCTGTATACTTTGCTTTTGAGATATCCCCATAAAAAATAATCGCAGAGCGTTAAGTTCAGAGAACGCGCGGACTTTTCCAGAGATCCTTTTCTTCCACTCCATGATTCGTGAACGTTTCATACAAAAAGTTGCATATTAGCCATAGATATAGTGCGGGGGCGCTTCATCTTGCTGACACCATAATGAGTGATGTGGCAAGTCTGTTTCTACTAAACTTGAGATTAATTGAGCTAATGCAGGGACTAACTCGCCCCACAAAAAATTTAAATGCATTTCATGGTTATCCTCCTAAAAATATGAACCCAAAATTCTGCTTTTCGTATTCCCGCCCAAACGTTGACTTTTTGTGGATTCTGCGATGTTGCATCCAATGGAAATTGTTGGTAGTCCAGTATGTAAATTTTGACACTTAACTTCTCCATTAAATTCATCCAAAAAAAAAAATATTTTGAACACTAAACCGTGGTTTGGATTGCATTTTTCCATCATTGTTACACTGAACTCTAAGCGGTAATTTGGATCATATACATTTAATTCGTGGATCAGCCTAAGTTAAAAAGTATATGCCGAACGCGCAGGCCATTCCAGAGGTCAAAGATTTTGCCCAGAAGGTTACACGCTTAGCCTAGCATAGTGCGGGGTAGCTCTATCCTGCTGGTACCACAATGAGTGATGTGGCAAATTTGGATCTACTAGATTTGAGTATAATTGAACTAATGCAGGAACTAACTCGCCCCTCAAAAAATTTAAATACATTTCTCCTCTTAGTTTACCTTCCAAAAAATAATGTTTTAGTCAATCCACTATTCCTGATCAAACACTGACTTTTTTTGGATTATGTATATGATGTTGGCGCATTCAATGGGGATATTTGGAGGCCCAGTATTTTAAATTTTGACGATTATCTTGTTAATTACGGGTAGATGTTGTTTCATCGGAAAAAAATAATCTGGCCGCTGAAAGTGATTTGGAGCGATCATTGTTTTGCAGTACTCTAAGGGGTAATCTGGATCACCTTTACTTAATTCGTGACCAGCTTAAGCTTATATGGATGCCATTTTTCAAGTTTCAAATATTTTATTACTGATTTCTGACTTATTCCGTTGTTGAGAGATAATTTTCGTGAGGTTCGATGTGGCTTCCAGAGAAGCGTAACAACCCTAGTGTCAAAGGGATTCTCGTGCGTCCAGTTCTTAGCCGATCCCTAATATTCCCTTCCTCCCAGAACATGGTTTCCGTTTTACTAACAGTTGATTGAGTGATATTTTTATCATCACGATATTTATTATCAAATTAAGTGTGATTTTATTTTTAACCCAACTTAGAACTTAATAACTCAAACGCATTAAGGCAGTTCGTTCAAAGTTTTACTCACCAGAAAAGTCGAACTGAGATTATTAGTCATGGAATATTGAAAGCTATTTTTCTTGATTAAATCAACCGATTTGAAAAATTGTTTCACTGTTAGATAGAGGATGAAACGATTTTTCCGAAAATGTAACATTGGATCCAAGTTACCATTTAAATTTTTCGACATACATCACCATTACGCCGCCACTATTTGAGATAGAAATCAAATAATGGGTGGAGACTGTGGCTCAAAATCTGAAACAAAATTCTAAAGTAAAATTCCTTTACAACAAAATTTAAAAATATATAAAAATCTATATACGTATTTTCGGCAACTAAGTTTCCATCTTCAGTATAAACCTGTAGAAAAACAGAAAAGAGTGTTAAACGTAGTGTTTTTCGCTAATGATTCCCACTGGTGATTTGGTGAGGAGCATATCTTCTAAGATTACACCTTAGCCAAAGACACTACGTTTAACACTCTTTTCTGTTAATCTATATGTTTCTACTGAAGATGGCAACTCAGTTGCCGAAATAGGTATATAGATTTTCTTAATTTTTCTGGTAAGGGACCTTTCCTTTTGCATTTCGTTTGAATAGAAATATATAATATATGCTAAAAGATGGGGTTTTAAAAATAAAAACTGATCTGTCCGAGGAAGATTGTCAATAAGCAGGAATAAAAATCTAACGAATTTTATTCATTGCTTTACACTCGCACTGTATATATGGTACGTAAATTTATTTTCATTTTGCAGCAGGGCCTGTCATAAACACAGTGGCAACGATAACGACTAACGAATGGCCATTAACCTGACTGCCTACTAACAGTAAATTAGTGAACCGTCACATATAACCAGCCACTCAGGTTGTTTTCTGGAATGTAAAAGGGAAATATAAAAAAGCAACATTAAAACCACCTGCAACAGCAAAGGACAGCCCGCATCTTACATCCAACCTGAAGACACTTTCAGTGAGGTCCAGGATGTTTATTTACCTTTTCTTGTTTCTCCTTCTTTCCGCAGTGCATTCAGACAAAACTTTCGAAGTCATTTCGAGTAAATATGCATACGCAGCCGTTTATATTAAATGTCTGTAGGGTTCTTTTATTCGGCTAAAGACCTGTTTCCAGTTTATTTTTCCTACTCACGTCTGCCTTACGTCGTTCTAGTCATTCGACTTGACTGACTTCATTTATAATCGCGATGGATACGGCTAAGTACACAAACACACACATACATTAAGTAAGGGGATATGAAGGTTATTTAAATAAATGTTGGGTTAAGAGGAGCGCTTGAAGGTATTTTCGGTGTTACAAATAATGTAAATACTAAACGCCCGGCTTATCTTTGTGTAGTCGGTATTGGAGGGAAAAGGCGATAGTTAAAATTGAAACGGCCGCATTTTGTGAAAACGGTGTACTACAATTTACTTAGAAATGTAATCTGGTTATATTCCTGCGTACCTGGCAGGCTTAAATTTTTGATATGGTAATATTCACGGGATCCTTAAAATGAAAACGACGACAAGAAAAGAACAGCTAAAAAGGGGAAAGTTCTTTTTTGTTTTGCATAAAATATAACTTGTCGGTTGAATTTGGCCTCTTCATTATCATAACAATGAAAAATAGATTTCAGTTTCAGATAAGTACTTAGGGATACTGTATCTTTGTTAAATTGTGTTCCACCTGCGTCACTGTTTAGATTTAGATGTAATTTAGAATATTTTAAATCTTCAGAAACAGAAATGTCAATAATAAGATTTAGAAGTACATAAGTTGATGTAGGTTGGATTCATTTTTAAACAATTCATTTATAAGTTTTCAATGCCTTTCGATTTTTCGTTAAATCCTATGCTTTTTACTTATTTTTCGTTTCAATTTCTTTTCTATTTTGGGAGGCATCATCTATTTTACTTATTCTAGTATTAATTTTCATGTTAGATACACCAATTTAAATTTTAGATTCGTTTCCAGTACACACATCATTAATATAAATATACTTTTCCACACCAATTAATGTCTTGATCAAAATTACCATATTTCCAGATTTTTTTGGAAAAAATTAAAATTTGACCAAAACTCTTACATATGAGTAGCTGGTTGCCGTACTACCTTGACTAGTTGTACCCTACCCAGAGTAACTCGATTGGGTTCAAGTCAGGCTTCTGGGGGTTGCCGCTCCATATTTTAATAGTTTCTCCTCTATTATTGTGTGATGAGATTGGTTATTTCGCAAAGATTCATCTTGGCTTTCTAATTGACTCACATGAATCGTATCAATTAATTTTTAATTACATAGTTGCATCGTTATTATTTATATATTTGCATGCTTACCTAAACCTTTTGGTGAGACTGCTTAAGTTGTACCGGCTGTCCTATGCTTGGGTATGGGAGATGTCCGCTTGTGGGATAGTTCAAAAAAATGCTTTTTGACATATGCATTTTTAAGGTAATAAATAAAAAACAGTATTTCCGTAGATTCAGTTACAATAAATAGCCTTTATAGCAACAAATTCACCAATGTGTAAGTATGTAGATATAAATAATAAATATTAATATGGTAGGTATGCATGTATTAGTATATATTACACATATGCACATACATATATTAAAGGTTTAAAAATAAATTTACAAGGGTTGAAAAAGAATATGAATTTTCGTCTGTTGAAACTTGGCTTGCTTCCTTTTTAACTGATGATTTTTAAAATGATTTTCTAATTTTATTAAATGTTGAAATCCGCTATAAAGTCATCCCTTGCAAAGCATTTCAAACGGGCAATTTGCTTCAGTGCCTCATCATATGGTTTTATTGAGTCAGGGGCTTGGTCATCGATTTCGTCCTCAGAATCTTGTACTTCCACAGTGTCATTATCATTTTCTAATTCAATTTCTATGTCATGATCCTCAGTGTGGACCGCTTCATCGATAATTAAAACTTCTTCCAAATTTTTATCACTTAATTCGACGAACCCGTTTTGCAGATTTAAAAGTGTTGATAGTGGTAGTTCATCCTCGGCATCAAACTCTGGAAGCATGCGATTATCTGTTATGAACGCTGCTTTACGAAAGCAATTTTTAATAGTGGCTGCTTCAACTTTATCCCACGAAGCTTTAATGAAGTATAAAGCCTCAAGTACATTAATACATCTCGCCAGCTGCATTTTTATAATATGTGCTTCAAAATAAAGCCTCTGTAATGGATCTTGAAATTTTGTATTATGCCCTGATCCAAGGGTTGACATACTGCAGTTGTGTTTGCAGGTGAAAAAATTATATTAACATTCGTTAGATTCAGATCTCCAGGATGAGATGCTGCATTATCCAAGAACAAAAGAACTTTCCTTTTCTGTGATCTCATTTTCTTGTTAAATTGTTGCAACCATTCAGTCATGATATCTCGTGTCATCCATGCTTTTCTATTAGATTTCCAATTGACTGGTAGGTCTTTAATTAAAAGATTTTTGAATGCTCGAGGACGAGCCGCTTTACCAATAACTACAAGATCTCTTTTTCCCCTGCCATGTTTACACAAAACAAAATATTGAGTCTTTCCTTGGACAGTTTACCACCCATACATTTGTCAGATTTCAAAGCGAAAATTTTATCGGGTAAGTACGGAAGAATATCCCACTTTTATCAGCATTATAAATATTCTTTGGTGAATACCCAAGCAATATAGATGGAAGCCTTGCCTTGAACTGGTCGACGTCTACCCGACTTACATCTGATGCTTCGTCAGCTATATGTTTGAAAGTAATGTTATGTCGTTTACGCTATTTTGGTAACCAACCATATCTGATGCAGAAAATGAGGAGTATCCTATTTGCCTTGGCTACTACTACTATCGGTCCAGAAATGGGAATGTTCTGGCTTCTAGCCCTTGAGAACCAATCAAAGCATATATTTTCCATATTTTTGAGATTTCTGCAGCCTGTGTTTTTCCGATATTGAACCTTTCCAAAAATATTAATAAATGTTAAAACTTTAATACCTTACCGTTTTGCTAGTTCACGATCCGACAACCTTTCTTTCTCCAACGTGTTGATAATTTCAATTTTTCCGTTCAGCGAAAGTATATTTTTTTGCGGTGATATTCTAATATATACTTATGTGTACGAGATACAAGTTGTGATTGTTTCAAAAGGAATAAAAAGAGGAAGGGCAAAGTAAACAACACGTATAATGACTATAGTAGCTTGTAATAGGGGAATCACCGCGCCGCGTTAACTACGCATGAGAGTGTGTAAAAATGGAAAACGCCGAATTCACTGCAAATCATAACACACACTGAGCATACGACTAGGTAAAAAGGGGAATACCGGATTTATTATGATTCTTTTTGGGGTATTACGTACATAGAAGGAGTTTTGTGTCAGCTTATGAGAGATTTTTGGTACGGAATGTATAGAAATTTAGTGTCCGTGACCGTCCGTTAGAGCGTCCGCTTATCGGAGAGTAATTTATATTAAAAACGTAACAAAACACTTGTGTAGTGAAAATTTGTCCGGTTACGCTAGTAGAGCTTTCATTGTATAAAATGTATAACTACAACTGATTTCAAATATTCTAAGCGGTGTAATTAGTCGCTAAATAAATATCGCATGGGTCAATCGTATCACACTCGATCATTCAATACCCGAACTACGATGATAGTCAAACCGCATAAGAAAATAATATTTTAACATAATAAGTGACTAACAATTAAAATATTTTTTTAAACAATAAACTACCGAAACTGGAATAAAGAAACAGCGATTTGGAGAGAGTAGAGGAAGAGAACCAGGAAGTTCACGCTCGCTGTGAAAACTTACTTTATAACGGGATAAACATCAAGCATGGACCTACACTTTCAACTTTACAGAGGACAACCTAAATAGGCTAAAATGAACACTGAAACAAAACTATAAATATTTGAAATACAAAATTAGCCGTAACAATGAATAAAATCGGTATAAATATAAAACATCGTAAGAGGCGATGAAACTTGGATATATTCCTATACGCTGGAAACCAAGCAACAAACCAGTGTTTGACCTCGAATGTTAAACAAAAAATGCATGGCCAACAATTTTGATCAGCTCAAGAAGCTTTTGAAGCCTTGAAAAACTATGTTTTTAAGATATCAGTTTCAGAGCGCAAATAATGTTTCGATAATTGGTTAGAAGCCATGCTAAACTGTATAAATCTTAAAGGACAATGTTTGAAGAATTTGTTGTCAGGTTTTGGCGGAGAGTAGAAATGCCAATTTAAATCTCAAATTTTTTTTCGGCGCCTTTCATAACATACTTTTCCCCCTTATCACTGATTTGAAAAAAGTTTAATTCTTTTCTGTAGAAACATTATACATGTCAGTTTTTATTCTTAGATATACCTATATATGCTAAAATGGGAGTAACGGCTCATTCCAAAAGTGTAAAAATTAAAATGGTACACATCAATTAATGTGTAGGATTGTTAATATGTACATAAATGTGCGCAAGTTCTGCTTGCTCGCAATTTCTTCACACCGAATTAGATTATCCTAGGTTGGAACAACACTAAACAAAGAAAGAAACATTTCAATCATTTTCTCGTTAAACATTAACCTTGTCCGTGACTGGCTTCACTCAGTATACACACACACGTTATACATAACAAGCAAGGAAACACACCTCGCTCTCTGTTGCATATTACAGAAATTTTCTATCTCCACTCGACACGTGATCTTACGATTCTTACTGGGTTGGTAGTGAAATACGGACTAGCCAGCGTTTGTTCTCTGCCGAACATAGAAAACGGAGGAGTAGTAGTGGTGTTGTGGTCATTTCGATTTGACCGCCCACACTAGAAAACTAATGCCGTCATCGTCAACATCATCGTGTGGCAATGGCAAAGCAAGCTGCCAGCACATTTCTATTGCCTCAGTCTACTGGTACGAGAGTTTCGAGAAAGACTGTTCTGTCGGTTATTTCGTTTGGGATTTTAGTATTCACCACGTTACGCCGAGGATATAGAAAAAGAACGTGTGCGATAATCGTTTAAAAATAAAAGGAAAGAGACAAATCGAAAAAAGCAACAGAAGAAAATCGCCAGCGTGCGTCTGTTCATATTGGATTCTTACTATATAAACCCGGAATTTGCTGTCAATGTTGACAGGTTCGTTGTTCTTAAATTGATTGAATTGAGAGTGTTGGAAGCAATAACCCGTTAATAAATAGCTCATTTATAACTGTTCGCATATCACTGTTCTTACGTTAAGTTTTTCTTTGTTCTTTTTTTGTTATTGTTGTTTTAATTACATATACGCTGTGCTCCAAAAATAATAAACTGATTTATTTATATAAACGGATATACATATACAGTATTGTAGAGCAATGCTTCATTTACCTGTAAGAATTGGTTTTGGCCAATTAACAAAACTAATATTTATAAATGATTGATGCTTAGTTGACATGAGAAGAAACATACAATGGCATCCTACTGATTCCTTCTACCGTATTATATTTCTAAATATACTCGAACTTATTTGTATTTATATATCTGATGTGTATCACAGTTCTTTACAAGAGTTTTGTTTAATTAGACAATGCAAATATATGGTGACTAATCTACTGTCGCACATATAAAATACATGGATGTACTGAACAAATAAAAAAGAAAACATGTTAGTGTAAAAAATTAAAACCAAATTATATAGGACTAGGTAATACGTTGTAGTAGGATAGAATTTTGTGTATGTATGAAAAAGGAAGTTAGATACAAAATAAATATTCACAATGTTCACAGGTAATAAGTAGTAATAACGTTAATGATGATAAATATTTGTTTATTATATTTGAAGGTATGTATGTGTTACTTAAACAAGGAGACACATTTAATAGATTTGAAATTGGTCATAGTTATAGCGTTAAGTGAAAAAAAAAAAGAAAACTTATGTGTAAGTATTTTTAGAGAAAAAAATTAGGTGTGGACACCACACGACTTTCTCATACGGATGTGCAAATTTTGTATATAAATGTTGTTTCACATTACTACTGCCGTTACTGCCGGTCAGAATTTTGAAATTTGTTTTATACGAAAATTTCTCCAAATCCAACTTGAAATATTTTTCTACTCTTAATAAATCTGTACAGAATGCATAATTTGTCGGATATTTGCAAAAAATAACTGCTATTCGATAAGAGTAAAAGTTTCACTTCCGGTCCCAATTTTGAATTCTTTTTATACGAAAGTTTCGCCAGATCCAACTATTATTTAATATTTTTGTACTCTTAATAAATCTTTACAGAATGCATAATTTGCCAGATATTTGAAAAAAAAAACTGCTATTCGATAAGAGTAAAAGTTTTATTTCCGGTTCGGATTATGAAATTTTTTTATACGAAAATTTCTCTAAAACCAATTTTAAATACTTTTCTACACTTAATAAATCTGTACAGAACGCATAATTTGCTAGATATTTGCAAAAGAACGGTATTAGATAAGAGTAAAAGTGCTGCTTCCGGTACGAATTTTGAAATTTTTTTTATACAAAAGTTGTTTCAAATCGGGCTATAAATAAATTGATACTCTTGATAAATCTCTCTAGAACGAATAATTTGCCTATTTTTCGATAAGAGTAAACGAACTACTTCCGGCAAAAATTTCAAAAAACACTATATCAAAAATATTTCCAGATTTACTTTTGAGTACTTCTGTATTCTTTAGAAGTTTGTTTAAACTTAGTATGTAGTTCCCGAAATATTACTGAAATTTTATTTGTTCACTGAAGTAAACTACTACTACTAACATAAGGGTAGAAATAGAATGATTATAGGACTGTATAGATCACCTTTTACAGTTGAAATACACTATTAGGATAGTGTGAGGGAATTATTGGTATAAAACTGCATTTCTATCCGAGTAAAATGGCCACTTCTTCGTCAGAAGTATACTATAATATAAAAATATTGGTGCTCTTTTGACTTGTTCACAGGTTAATATTTGGTGTCCTTGCAGTTAGCACAATATCGTCTGCATATAACTTTTGATATTACAAAGGACTATTTAGCCAGTGCCTTCTGTTTTATGCTTTTTTTTTGTTAACCTTTCGATTACTACTATAAAGAGTAAGGGCCGTAGACTATCCCCTTGTTTTATTTTCTGATTAAACTCGAATATATCCGATCTTAGTCTGTTTATTTGCACACTCGCCCTTTTATTCCGATATATGCTTTTCGTAACATTTATAAGGTTGTTATGTACCTCTAGTAATTTAATTTAATGCCATATTACTTGTCTTTCTATTTTATCAAATACTGCTTTTCAATTTATGTATACCAGCAGTGATTTTTCTCGTATTTCCTGATTCTTTTCTATTAAATTCCTCTCCATATTGTCATTTGCTGATTTGTGTGAACTCTAAATGCTGCCTATTATTCTTCTAATTTCTTTCTTTGTTGTCCTTAATTTTTGTGTATATTTTTAATCCTATAGAAGATAAATAGCACTGTAATTATGAGTGTACATATTCTCTTTTATATATATTGGGAAGAGAAGTTTCCTTTCCCAATCTTTGGGTATTGATTTTTCATCCAATGCTTGTTGGTATATTTTGAGCAAGTTGATTGATTGAGCATTTTTGATTCGACCTTGTTTTCACCCCCTGATTTTCCTACTGTTATATTCGATAGTGCCTCTTCAAGATTTCATACTTCCTTTAACCAATCAATTTTACTTGCTTCATTTTTTCTCATGGTTGCTTCTTGCCTTCCTTTTAATATATCATACAGCAAGTTCTCCACATACTAATCCAAAATCTCGATTTTGTCTACTGTTATTTCATCTTCTTTATTTTTCATCCCTTCTACATATTTCATATTCTCTCTTCTCATGCTTTTTATTTTTTCCAGAAATTTCCTTGAGTAATTCTTGTAATTGCCATTTAGTTCGTTTCCAAGCTTTTACCAGCATTTTTCTTCATCCTTTTCACTTCTAATTTGACATTTTTTAGTTTTTTATTGCATTGTACTTCATTTTGTCTGCCGCCATTTTGGTGTTGCTATATTCCTTCCATGTCTCTTTCCTTAGTTTTACATTTTAGTTTTTAATTTTGTATGCAAGAGTTGTTTATACTTTTTCGTTAAATGTATAATTTGAGATATTCACAAAATAATAAAATTTAATTGCGAATTATATTACTTGTATGCCACAATTTTAATTGTTCTAAATTTAAACATTTATCTCCTTGCAGAGTAATAAAGGAATTATTTTTATTTGGCTTCTTTGAAAACCTTCACAACATAATTTTAAGAATTCGTAAATCACCAAAACAACTCGCTGGCCTCATCGTTTTCCTATCTCACCATTTATAGTAACGGTCCAAAAACTCGGAAGCGTGTTTGGCATTTTTCATTGATTACATTCGACGGAATTTAACGCAAAAAACGGCCAATGGATGGGTTTTTTCGCTTAGTCGTTAAAAAGTATTACATAAATATTATAGATTTTACACGGTCGATGCCCGGATATCGTAAAAATTTAATAAATTACGACATTTTTATTGCAAACTCTTTATTTTATTGATATGTAAATTATCTTTGAATAGCACAGTAATTATAATCGTAAGTATCACAAACCATTCTTATAATGTTAAAATTCTATACAGCTTTCATGTTTTACTTTTTCTTTTGTTAATATAATTTTCCTCGTTATAATACTACCTCATTTTACTCCTTTTCTAAATAAATTGAAAGTTGGCAAAGTACCATAAAGGAATATTAAAACAGTTTATTTTTCAGCGTATATATAACGAACGCTTCATGTCTAAAGCAATGTTTCATTGACATATTCTGCTTATGTCAAATCTAATACTTCTTTTTACTTTCTTATACGTAGTATAAGGAAGTATTGATATGTCAAAAATGTTCGACCTGGAGATTTTTGAGGATGTCCACGTTTTGAAGCACCCTGATAACTAAAGAGTGGTTTTTGCAAACATGTTTGTGTCTGTCTGTCTATCTGGTCTCTCGGTGTGTGACTACGGTAGCAGCCAAACAACTAAAGCTATAAATACCAAACTATTTAAATTTACGAATATAATCTTCCTCTTGAGAACTGACTAGATTTTCGGAGACATCGGTAGGCCGACAGTGGTAGTTTACATCATTGAAAAGATCAAAATTTACCTTAACTCCTCAACTACTAAGTGTAGACAAATTTCTAAAGAAACAAACGAAAGCACTTGAAAGTGAATTCTAGAAGAATTGTATAAAAAAACGTGTTTTATAGTAAAACAGTTTTTTGCACATATTGTATAACTTTACCTATCTAGAGTACAAAAGTATTTAGAACTCCAGTTGGTTAAAAAAAAATTAAAATTGGACAGGAAGTAACACTTTTACTCTTATGGAATAGCATTCTCAATATTTGGAACATTTTTTGTATAAAAGAATTTTTTAAATTCGGACCGGAAGTAATACTACTACTTTTATCAAATAGCAGTAACGCTGGTAATGAAACTTCTAGAATAAAATATTTCTTAAAAATATTCGGTGTGGCCGGATATGAACATTTGTTAATATTCTTTATGTTTTAAACCTTTGATATACATATAAAGGATCGGAACACAAGTGTTCATTAATATGTAGGATTGCAGTGTTTTAAAAATAGATATACAAGAGATTATTATGTATGAGAATTTACGGTATTTATTTCTATTTTTGAATATTAACTTTAGAAAAATGTTAATGAATACTTGGAAAAATCTCCAATAGATATTGAAAAACCATACCCCACATATATACGAATTAAAAATTGATACATGCATGCATGAAATGGATGCACAATCTGCGGGGGGTTTGGAACTCATTGAGCATTGCAGCAAGCACGCCGCACACTGACGATGTCATAGTAGACTGAAACACTGTGTATGTGCGTTGGTTGCTGTAATGTTGACTCTAAGGAAGATTGTGCATCCATTTCATGCATACATATGTATGTGTATGGTTTTTCATTATCTATTGGAGATTTTTCCAAGTTTATGTAGCATTTTCAAGTTTTATATATGTAATTCTGAACTGTATGTCTTATTTAATATTTACCTCATCCTCGTAAGCAAAGAATTTTACCAACAATCTGCACCTGAGACCACTAGTCTTGGGCAACATTTTAGAAGGTAATAATTTATATGTATAATAAGGGCAGATATATGCAAAGCACTGTATAACCCACCTCTTGGAGAAATAAGTAAAGGTATATCAAATTATGTGTTTCATACACTCAAGTACACCAACACTTCGTATAGATACAATAAATATTATGAAAGTGCTATTGGGGATTCATGCGTTAAGCCAAAGAGAACCAATAAGCTCGAAACACGTCCTTGTCTCGGTAAGCATGGGCTGTACATTTTTCACTTTAATTTAACATTAGTCTTTAGTTGAAAAAATCACTACTTCTGCAAATAAATTAATATTTCGTTATTTCTATACAAGGTGAGTCATCTAAGCGGGTAAGGCCGATTATGCCTTTATGAGTAAAGATATTTCGAAGCGTTTTTTTTCCTTGTGATAGCTGTTCAGTAGGAGCACATTTTAAAAATATTTTGTATTATACAGAGTGTTCCATAACCTGGTGGCTAACCATAGTTATAGTTTCTTAAATAGAACACATATATTATTGCATTTTTGTATTCCCCGTATAACTTTTAGGCAAAAAGTAATAAGATAGTATAGGCCTAAAAAGTGTGAAGGTTTTGACTTATTCACATTTTTCTGAAAATTCAATGTTTGTATAAAATTATATTTCTCGAAAACGACGTATTAGATGGAGAAATTTTTTTTGAGGTATTTTTTACAATAAGAGGTCCTAATAGAAGCATGTTTTATTTTTTTACAATTACTAACTGCATGTGCAGGAAACTGGATTTTGTCAGTTTTGTGGTTTTAATTAATATAGTATAGTACTGACAATTATATCAAAAAGAGAGAATAGCTCAGTAATAGTCACTTTTAAAGTATTAACGTCTTACATGTTTTTGATGTGAAATTTAATAGGAAATTAAAAATTAAATAATATACAGGCTGTTCCATTTGAAAGAAATTTTTTTTTGCAAAAACTAATAAAAACATATCAAAAAACGACAGCAGCTCAGTAATAGTCACATTTAAAGTATTAACGTCTTACATGTTTCTGACATGAAATTTAATAAACAATTCAAAAATGAACTGCTATACAGGATGTTCCATTTAAGAAAATTGACTTTTATACGAAAACGTGTCATCTAATTTTAATCCAGTTTCCTGCACATGCAGTTAGTAACTGTAAAAAAATAACACATGCTTCTATTAGGACCTCTTATTGTAAACAATACTGCAAAAAAATTTTTCCATCTAATACCTCGTTTTCGAGAAATATAATCTTATACAAACATTGAATTTTTTAGAAAAATGGGAATAAGTCAAAAACTTTACACTTTAGGCCTATACTATCTTATAACTTTTTGACTAAAAATTATGCGGGGAATTCAAAAATGCAATAATATATAGGGTGTTCCATTTAAAAAACTATAACTATGGTTAGCCACCAAGTTATGGAACACTCTGTATAATACAAAATATTTTTTTATGTGCTCCTAATAAACAGCTATCACAAGGAATAATCCGCTTGGAAATATATTTACTCATAAAGGCATAATCGGCCTTACCCACTTAGATGACTCACCCTGTATATCTATACAAGAAAAACGGAATTAGTTTGACACATGTATAAATAATTAAGGATTTTTCAAATTAAGGAGTATCTCATACAAACGATTATACCAACACTTCGTATATATACGATAAATATAAATGCCATTGGGAAACCGTACATTATTCCAAAGAGAGCCAATGTGAGCTAGAAACGCGTCCTTGTCTCGACGAGCAGTGGTAATATTTTTTTTACTCAACAATTAAGCTCACATTATATGTAATAAAGAAACATAGTTTAAACTTTTAGCGCTTTGTTGAACTTTAATTCTAAATTCTGAATTATTGTTGCAGCCTCAGCGAGTGCTATTTTGCGGGCAAGGGCACTGCCCTTGTGTTGCCCGCCGAGGCCCAGAAATCTAGCAGAAGGACTGGGGCCAACGGCAGCAACATACAGAAGCATCTGCAGTCTATGTTCTACCTTCTACGACCGGAAGAAACACTGAAAATGGTGAGTTTTGGTGATTGGTTTATTTCTTACTATAAACCTTATTAATTAAATTAGTATTGTAAACGACTAAGTGCCAAGTAGACTGTATTACTGTGGAGATTATTCGATTATTTGCAATCAAAATAGACCAAATATTTATATAACGTTTTCGAAAATTTCCGTCGCTTATAACACGCAGATAGCTTTTGATCCAGTTCCAAAATTCAACTATTAATTTTATATTTTGCTGCACTGCCTCCGCACTTTACACTTTACTGCCTCCAACACGTACGTTCACGTGCAACCTACTCAATTTTAAAATTGATTAAATTGAAAAAGATCTAGCGTAAACCTGGCATATGAGCAACGTTAACGGCGGCAATAAAATAGTAAATACGTAGAAAGTGAAACGCACCGATGTGAGTAAAAAATTCATTTGCAGTAAAAAAGCGCACAAAACAGTATTTTTAATTACAGATGCAATGACATACTTCTAAAAAAACAATGAATACATTTTCTGGGAAAAGTGGGAAGCATGTTATGGTTACGTGCAAAGATTTATCAAATTGATTTGAAATCGAAATGCTTCCACATAAAAAATATTTGGTGGAAAAATGCATATACACTTTTATGATAACATAAGTTCTTCATTACTTATTTTTACACCCGATACTAATATTGTACCACTTTATATGAGGTTAGATCAAAAAGTTATGAGAACTTTTAAATATCGCGGCCTCTGCAAGTCCGATTGGTACGATTTTATTTTAATTATGCTGGTGCACTTGTTTCGTTTGTGAAGTTTATTATTGGCTGCCATGTAGGTTACATATGTATTGATATTATGGGCAATTTTTTACTTGTGGAACGAATTGCTTTTGGCAAGTCTACTATGAGTAGAGCAAGAGTTTATACTAACTTTACAAACGTTTCAGAGAGTATCGTCTTTTTAAAAGTATACGCGCAGGTCCAAAACATCATCTTCATACATTTATGTGTAGAATAAAATCTTTAGTAATATCGATAGCAGTTGCGAAAAGACAGAAGAATCTCATTTTAATTTATCGGATCATGATGTGACGAGTATTATAGTGGAATGTAACATTAATAATATACAAAGCAAAGAGTACTATTATAAATGATTTATGACGAATATAACATCGGTACCTTTAAGTCTTAATTAGAAAAGAATCGTGGGACGAAATTTATGTGACATTTGATACTAACAAAGAGTATAATCCATTTATATCGTACGTATCTTTTTATATAATTTTCAGATAAGTTTTCCAACGATACGTTATGTTAGAAATCGCAAAGTAAGAAATAAATGGATTTCACCTTAAATAAAAATAATATCCGACAACCTTAAGGACTTGTATCAGATATGTGGTACAGTAAGGAATAACCCAGAATTATAGAACTGTTAAGCAAAATAGAAACAATATGAAAATGTGATTGTAAAGTCAAAGAGAGAATATAATGATAATGATATGTTTATTACAAAGTCTAAGAATAAGGCAGTGTGGAATGTTATTAGCAATAGTAAACGTGAGGGAAATAATAGTATCGTACTCAGTGGTGGCGATGAAGAAATAACCAATCCAAATTTTAAGTAAATAAATTTGTGATTCATTAAGCTTGCTTAATACCGTTAGTACTAATGAATGTAATTATAGAATTACTTCAAATAAAAATACACTTTATTTGTTTCCAACTAATCGTAATGAAGTTGAATCAGCCATAGAAGTAATTGCTTCAAAAATGTCAATATCAGCCATAAAAATAATTGCATTCAAATATAGTAAACGAGAACCGATATATCTATCACTCGGAGTAACGTTATGAATTCAGTATTCGCCACCGGTGTCTCTTTAAGCAGGCTAAGAGCTGTTATAAGGATATCTCTAACTGCCGCCTGATTCGCTGTTGCCTTCAAGCTCTAAAGTCTTTGAAAAAATATTACTTAACAGGTTAATTAAATTTTTCGATAAACATAATTTAATTGCAGTATTTGATCGCCTGGTTGACATTAAGGAGCAATTAAATCATAAACGGTACGTTTGTTTTAAGCAAGGCTTTTGACTTAATTGATCATGTCAGTCTGTTGCATGAATTGGAACTACACGGCATACGTGGAAACGCACTGACTTAACATCATTAGCCCTTAAGTGACAAATAAAAACAACTAAGTAGTCCATCTTAATACATACTTCAATAAATAATGTCCGAACAACTGTTAGTATTGATCTTGCAGAAATTAAACAGGGCATTCCGCAATGTTCTATTGTTGGTTCTTTCTTGTTTGTGGTCTTTGTAAATGATCTAAATAAGTTGTTACAAAACTGCTTTATATCAATTATAACAATATGCAGATATGCATCTGTTACTTTCACTTGCGATAGATATGAAGGATTATCAGTGGGAAATACGAGAATTATTCATGACTTGACGACACGGTGCAATGAAAATAATATATACTTAAATATAAGTAAAACCAACTTTCTTGTCTATAATTAATGCAAACAATTACTATTACCTAAAATATAATCATAAATCACTGCCTCAGTCATCGAATTAAAAATTTTTGGCTATACTTTTTGATAACTCTCTGGACTGATAAAATGCGAATAGTTACAACAGCCTTTGAGAATGAATGGCAATTGAAAAGATTTTCTATGGCGATGTTTTGTTTTTGTGTGAATAGCACGCTTTTATGTGTAAAACAAGTTCGGTGCATTACCTTGTTTTTTTCCGTTAAATAGAAGTATATTATTTTGAAACTTAAATTCCTCTATGTGAAAATTATTATGTTTGTATATTAACTGCGACAGGCTCGGACTCGAGGAAAGAAAAATCAATTTCTCGTCACTACGTGCACCTCCTTTTTCTAATGACGCTGTCTAAAACTACCCCTGTATATCTATTTGACAATGTCAACACCTTGTATAGGTCTGCGACAATATATTATTATTATTATTATTATATGTGTAAGGTTGCTAACCACCGTTTGTGTTCCGACCTCTTCTGGAGAAGTTAATTTTTTAACTGTCCTTATTAAACAGTCGCCTTTGTGTGATTTTACTTTAGTTTTCTATATCCATCCAGACAATATATTTAAGTTCTTTTAATAATTATTTTTGATTACTATACGATGTTTATAATTATTTTTCTATTTTACTTTGTAAATAGATGTAATTTCTCTTGGATAATAAACGATTATTATTGTTATTACAAATTGAGATTCATTATTCAACA
The DNA here is from genome assembly GCA_963170755.1 of Amphimallon solstitiale. Classification (NCBI taxonomy): domain Eukaryota; kingdom Metazoa; phylum Arthropoda; class Insecta; order Coleoptera; family Scarabaeidae; genus Amphimallon; species Amphimallon solstitiale. Next base: position 68,004,052 of record OY720680.1, read on the forward strand.
AAAAAATATATATATAAATATCAAACTGCATTCGCTAAAACCTATTAAGAAAACATTGGCACACCGTATCTATTAAAATACGCTTACGCCATCTATTATCGTTAAGCTAAACTAATTGCAGTTATAATATAATCTACACACAACTTCTTTCAAGGATATTAGTATGTATATTTGTTCCAAAAATTACATTTAAATTGCCACCTGCAATAAATTATAGAGCACACTTCACTTCGCCATTACATTTAGAAAATGACAGCAAGGAATGTAATGGACAAAAAATGAACTGACAACAACCATATAATTAGGGTCCGGAATGTTAGAAAAGATATTTTGACAACACCCAACTAATTCCGAACACACACCGGAGTATATAATTCTTTCGACACAAAGAAACAATCGTACGTATGCATGAGAAGAGTGGTACCACCAGCATAACACTTGAAATATCCGCGTTATTTACCATAACGGTCACGTAATTTGTAATACACTTTATAATTTTCTTCGTGATTACATAGCACTTGTTCCCTTTCACTGCTGGTTGTCGTGGCAGCGTCGTGTTTGTATCTCTCTGGGTTTTTTTTTTGTTCGTGCTTTTTAATAACGCTTCATTACTTTAAAGTGAGAACTCGTGAGTGACTCTTATAGCACGAGATACCGTTACTTTGTAGTTCTGTCCTTTTTAAGTGTTTTTTTTTAAACTTTGCAATTGACTTCCAGCTCTGTCATTTTTATAATTAATACTACAAATATGCCCATGCCTTTTTCATAAATGTGGTGTTATATAATAACATCCATAACTTGTGAATTTTATGCTCCCTGGTGTCCTGCTTGTAAAGGGTTAGAGCCAGTTTGGAAAAAACTTAGCACATGGACTAGTAATTTGGAAATTAAAGTCGCGTAATTTGACGTTACTGTATTTGCTAGATTGAGTCCATGATTTATGGTGACCGCATTGCCTACTATATTCCATGTACTTCATTGATAATTCCGACAATATAAGGGAACCAGAGATATAGTCCAGTCGAATTAGACATGAAATCAAGTAAGTTCTATTCTGGAATATGGTTTTGTCGCCGATTTTTTTATAGGTACATTTGACCCCCACGAGCATACCCTGAAAAATGCCAAAAGTTTAAGGTCCGGGTTTGGCCGTGAGAAATTGTTAAACAATTGAAAAGTGACATTTTCCGGTTAAACTTTTTTCCCGTAGGTTAAATGTGAAAACAGTCCGTGCAAAAGTTGTTCGCCCCATCATTCTCTAAAAAACAAGCCATTGCACGATCGATTATCATTATTTGTTTAGCTGCAAAATGCATAAAACCATGGCAATTTTGATTTTTTATTTTTTGCATTCAATCGATGAATAATCAACGTATGGCTTTGAACCTCATGGTGCAGGCAATATAAAATGTCCCCCAGAGAATAGTGCAAAGTTCACTCACCTGTGTTGTATAGTTGAACTAAAATAAGCAACAAGCCAAAATTCCTAAATTAGCTGTCCCTTCCTTGCATATTGTCGCACATGGTTAAAAAAAATCATGGTTTTAATTCATTGAGAGGTCTTTCCGAAAATGGAAAAAAAATATTTTATGTTCTCAAAAATTGCCATTTTTTTGGAGGTTCGAAATTATTTGCTTATAAACAAATGAAATATCTCCGACAATTGACACATTATCGTAAATATTATGGTAGATTCTGCTTCCTTTCTCTTCAACGAGTAATTTGAGACTAACTTTATACGAATATCTTGATTAGAACTGGATATAACAACGTTCTAGTTTTATTACGTTTATTATCGTTCTGGTGGATATTTAAGAAAAAAAAAATATCGAATTTCTCTCAATACCTCAAGGAATCGCCGTGAATTTTTTCAGATCGGTAGGAGCATTCTATGTAAGTCAAAGAAAGTAATAAAGTTCGGCGCGTGCTGGCGGTGGGAAAAATTGCGACCGGGGGGCGTGGTGGGGTAAGCCAAAGGCTCCGTGCGCCGCCTGGAGTTATATATTTGTTAAATAACCGGCGATTCGGGCTCGGCGCGGGCGTCGCGCGGAGCTTCTGGCTTACCCCCCCAGGTCGCAATTTTTCCCACCGCCAGCACGCGCCGAACTTCATTAATTTCTTTGACTTACATAGAGTGCTCCTACAGATCTGAAAAAATTCACGGCGATTCCTTGGGGTATTGAGAGAAATTTGATATATTTTTTTTCCTTAAATATCCACCAGAACGATAATAAACGTAATAAAACTAGAACGTTGTTATCTCCAGTTCTAATCAAGATATTCGTATAAAGTTAGTCTCAAATTACTCGTTGAAGAGAAAGGAAGCAGAATCTACCATAATATTTACGATAATATGTCAATTGTCGGAGATATTTCATTTGTTTATAAGCAAATAATTTCGAACCTCCAAAAAAATGGCAATTTTTGAGAAAAAAAAATATTTTTTTTCCATTTTCGGAAAGTACTCTCAATGAATTAAAACCATGATTTTTTTGAACCATGTGCGACAATATGCAAGGGATGGACAGCTAATTTAGGAATTTTGGCTTGTCGCATATTGTAGCTCAACTATACAACACAGGTGAGTGAACTTTGCACTGTTCTCTGGGGGACATTTTATATTGCCTGCACCATGAGGTTCAAAGCCATACGTTGATTATTCATCGATTGAATGCAAAAAATAAAAAATCAAAATTGCCATGGTTTTATGCATTTTGCAGCTAAACAAATAATGATAATCGATCGTGCAATGGCTTGTTTTTTAGAGAATGATGGGGCGAACAACTTTTGTACGGACAGTTTTCACATTTAACCTACAGGAAAAAAGTTTAACCGGAAAATGTCACTTTTCAATTGTTTAACAATTTCTGACGGCCAAACCCGGACCTTAAACTTTTTGCATTTTTCAGGGTATGTTCGTGGGGGTCAAATGTACCTATAAAAAAATCGGCGAGAAAACCATATTCCAGAATAGAACTTAATTTAATTCGACTGGACTAATAAGGAATTCTTCATTTATAGAAGATAAGAAATGGCAAATTGAGAAACCATCATGGAAATCACCAGGCACAATTCAAATGTTTGTAGTATTACAATTAACTAGGCATAATTTTTCTTATAATTGGAAAAAAAAACAAAAAACTATTCCTTCACGATATATTTAACACGACATGTTTACTCTTTTTGTCTGTGAAACGTTTTCTTCTTCTCTTTGACGCTTCTCCGAACACACTTTTGCCTTCCATCTTCTGTTTCCCGCCTGAGCATCCAACAGTAATCAGCTAGCATGTTGACGTTTCATCTTCTTTGGAATCACCTCTCGATAGATATCACGGCCATCCTGGTGAAATCTTTCAGCCTGCTCTTCACTATAGGCTCCTAAGTTGTCGGGAAAACAATCAGTATAGGACTGCAGGAAATGAACTTTTAAGCTCGCCTTGCATCTTTGAGCTTCGTATGCTGTCAACATGCGTTGTACAATAGTTTTGTAAGGAGGCTCTTTAGTAAAACGTTAAAACGAGTGCTCTATATTCTTAAAAAATTTCTATGCCTCTTTTTCTTTGTCCCCCATTGTTTATGAAAAGAAGGAAGCGGATGTGATTCGTGTGCCGGGGCCTGTAAAAACTCTCTCTTTATACTTCGTTTTTGACAGTTTTGGGAACTTGGAAGCTCTCCCCATGTTGAGGCAGTGATTTAATTTTAACTGCTTCACAAGAAGTGGTAATAAAATGTTATGAGGTGGAACCAAGGCTGTATTTATGATTTTTTTTCGCCGTGTTTTACGGCACCTCGAAGTGATCAGTCAGTTTTTTGTCAAATGGAGGTTTCTGACTTGACTGTCCCACAACCACGGAAGCACGTATATTTTGTGTAACCTGCCTGCTGACCTAACAACATAGTAAGCTTTTTGAAGTCGACACTTATCATCCAACGATATTATCTTGATAGTCGATTTTCTCAAAAAGCATATATTATACAAATCATTATAGTGTTCTTCCAAGTGCATCGAGTGTCCAAAAGGAAGGAAGCAGCAAGACTATTTTGAGGCTTGTTTTAGACGAATCTATCAATAGGCGCCGCTCAGATAAATCATATTCTATGTCAAACCACATCATTAGCACTTGACCATGATTACAAAAAACGATATTTTCGCCTTTGGAGAAAATCGAAGTAAATTACTTCTCTCGGTGCCTCCACCAGCTGAATGAAGTCCAGGTGCCAGCAAATTTTTGTTTTTCAGTCTTAACCCTAGCAATTCACCTTCATCTTTAGAAAGGCCTAAATCCCTATCTAGAAACAGAAAAATTTGAGCTAAATTTGTCCTGGTGAGGTAATGTGTCTCCATCCTAAGAAGCGCTTCAGATGTCCAACTTAAGGTGGGTATGGAACTGGTATTTTTGAGGTATGAGGCAGTGACTGACTAGCTGAACTAAGGTTTGGATAAAATATGTTCTGTTTATTTTTAGTATTAAAGCCTCTTTATCTACCGAACAGAAATAGCAATGAGTAGTGTACTTTTACTGTTGTTCATACCATATCATAGGAATCCCAAAACGAAATGAGTTTTTCTTACCCTTAAACTACAAACGAAGATCTACACACATTGTGAGGAGCCCATGGTTTTGTTTTTATCCGAAACTTTCAGCTTGAAGTAAGCAAAATAAACTTTTTTTTACGAAATCACTCTTATGTTTGTTTGTTGACTTTTAACGGTGTATTCACCACAAATAAAACAGAAGTTGTCTGGAGAAATTACAATCTCTTGGAGGCATAATAATGTTGTGTAAATCGTAGTAGAAGCTTATGTCTGTGTGTAACTGTTTTTGTCGTTTCTCTTCTTCTCTATAATTTCGTCACCAATTTCTCTATCATTTCCTAATCCCCTACAATTACCTAGCATCCCAATCAATCACATTCTCCATTTCATTCTGGAAGTTAACAATCAGCAGTTTGATAGTCAAGATTTGGTTTAAGATTTATCTTTCCTTTCTGAAGCCTTTCTGATATCACTTATAATATGCAGCGTCCAGTCCCGTATTTTCTTTTCTTTAGGTCATGGTCATTATAGCCATTAAATGGAAAAGATAATTAACTTAATTCAAAAAATATGTATCGGAAACCCTGTTTTCAATTTGAATATCAGAAAGGTGTCCAGTCAGAGTATGTCATTTGAATAATCAGAAAAACTATTAAATTTGTGGTATTAATGAGGGTCCTACGGAAATTTCATTTATTTAAATTAATGTTTCAAATAGTGTAAGTAAAAATCAGCTCATACGAAACGTACAATTGCCTTATATAAACTGCATACCTTCATGGTATAAAATATTTTAATTTTGTAGGAATTCTTTTACTTTCTTATACGTAGTATAAGGAAGTATTGTGATGATGAAAATTTTCGACCTCGAGATTTTTGCAGATGTCCACGTTTTGAGGTCCCCTGATACCAAAAAAGTGGTTTTTAAAAAATGTCTGTGTGTCTGTCTGTCTGTCTGTCTGTCTGTCTGTGACCACGGTAGCGGTCAAACCGCTGGAGATATCAATTCCAAATTTTGTATTTACGTGTATAATCTCCCTCTTGGGAACTGATTAGATTTTCAGCAAATTAGGTCGACCGGAAGTAGTAGTTTACTTCAGTGAAAAACTCGAATTTTGCCAATATTTCGTCAACTACTAAGTTTAGACAAATTTATAAAAAATTCATATGTACTTAAAATTAAATTTAAGAAGAATTTTATTAAAAATTTTTTTCGAAATTCCTGCCTCAAGTAGGCTTTTTACTCTTATCGAAAATCGGTTTTTTGCAAATATGTCGTAAATTATGCATTCTATATATATTTATGAAGAGTACAAAAGTACTTAAAGTTGGATTTGGAATATTTTTTATATAAATGAAATTTCAAAATTCGGACCGGAAGTAACACTTTCATACGTATAAGAAAGTCGTGTGGTGGCCACACCTCATTTTTTACTTTCTTATACGTAGTATAAGGAAGTATTGTGATGATGAAAATTTTCGACCTCGAGATTTTTGCAGATGTCCACGTTTTGAAGTCCCCTGATACCAAAAAAGTGGTTTTTAAAAAATGTCTGTGTGTCTGTGTGTGTGTGACCACGATAGCGGTCAAACCGCTACAGATATCAATCTCCCTCTTGAGAACTGATTAGATTTTGAGCAAAATCAACAGACCGGAAGTAGTAGTTTACTTCAGTGAAACAATCAAATTTTTCAAATATTTCGTGAATTACTAAGTTTAAACAAATTTATAAAGAATTCATATGTACTTAAAATTGAAATTGTGAACAATTTTATTAAAAAGGTTTTTCGAAATTTCTACCAGAAGTCGGTCTTTTACTCTTATCGAAAATCAGTTTCTTGCAAATATTTTGCAAGTCATGCTTTTTAGACAGGTACGCTACGAATATAAAAGTATTTAGAACTTAATTTCCAATATCTTTTGTATAAAAAAAATTTCAAAAGTCGGACCGGAAGTATCACTTTTACTCTTACCGAATAACGATTTTTTGCAAATATGTCGTAAATTATGCATTCTATGTATATTTATGAAGAGTACAAAAGTATTTAGAGTTGGATTTGGAATATTTTTTGTATAAATGAAATTTCTAAATTCGGACCGGAAGTAACACTTTCATACCTCATTTTTTCCGTAGGTAAACACTTTTGCAGTTATCATTTTACTTTCTTATACGTAGTATAAGGAAGTATTATGATGATGAAAATTTTCGACCTCGAGATTTTTGCAGATGTCCACGTTTTGAAGTCCCCTGATACCGAAAAAGTGGTTTTTAAAAAATGTCTGTGTGTCTGTGTGTCCGTTTGTCTGTGTGTGACCACGATAGCGGTCAAACCGCTATAGCTATCAATTCCAAATTTTGCATTTAGTAGTATAATCTTCCTCTTGAGAACTGATTAGATTTTCAGTAAAATCGGCAGACCGGAAGTAGTAGTTTACTTCAGTGAAGTTATCGAATTTTGCCAATATTTCGTCAACTACTAAGTTTAAAAATTTTTATAAAGAATTCATATTTACTTAAAATTAAAATTGTGAACAATTTTATTAAAAAATTTTTTCGAAATTGCTACCGGAAGTAAGTCTTTTACTCTTATCGAAAATAAGTTTTTTGCAAATATTTTGCAAGTCATGCTTTTTAGACAGGTACGTTACGAGTATAAAAGTATTTATAACTTAATTTTCAATACCTTTTGTATAAAAAAAAAATCAAAATTCGGACAGGAACTAACACTTTTACTCTTACCGAATAACGATTTTTTGCAAATATGTCATAAATTATGTATTCTATATATATTTATCAAGAGTACAAAAGTTTTTACAGTTAGATTTGCAATATTTTTTTGTATAAATGAAATTTCAAAATTCGGACCGGAAGTAACACTTTTACTCTTAGCGAGTATTGCTTTCTTTTGAATATCTCGCAAAGTATGCATTCTATAGAGACTTGTTGAGACAATAAAAGTATTTATAATAGGATTTTCAATAATTTTTATATAAAAAAATTCTAAAAATTCTATAATTTGAAACTTTCATACCTATAAGAAAGTCGTGTGATGGTCACTCCTCATTTTTTCTGTTTAACTCTTATAATCAATTGAATAAACATATCTACTTCTATAAGACAGTCCATTTCGTGACTATTTTTTGGGCTTCATAACTTATGAAGCCCACCTCATAAGTCATGTTGTTGTTGACTAATTTTGTAACATCCCTTGTTCATACTCTTTTGGGACCAGCAGTGATGGCTTCTGAGCTGTTCACCTATTTATTTCTACAGAAAGTTCAATTACTTTATTTTAAAAGTAACACCAAACAAGTTTCGAAAATTTAATATAAATACGAAGACCACGCTTTTAGTTTTTGCAAACTACCATTAGGCGGTACTGTTGATGTATCATTACTACTTTTATAAACTTTGACGTTTGTTATTAAGAAAACAAATGCAGTTTAGCAATTGCCTGAGAAGTTTATTTACAGTGACCGTTATCAAAAAAATAAAAAATTTTACGCGAAGGTTGTTGTTGAATAATTTTAGATTTGAGTAAAGGCAAAACTCAACAACAACGCATTGAATCGCTTTGTTCACTGTTTGATAGTGAAGCATCATCAGAAAAGACTGTTTATTCTGTTGTACTGACCCATCGTACAACCAACATATGACCATCTGCCTATACTTTATTGATGAGCAAACTCAATACATTGGTAGAGCCAGCAATATGTAGTAGTATCAGTTAACTTAGAGTTGTTGATAACATGTCTTACCTATAATTCAAGTACTAATTATTACAAAGACAATTTAAGATTAATCCGTCATTAACAACGAGATTGGTCATCATTTTAGTAAGGGACGAATAAAGTTGGGCCCAAACAAGATCCCTGAAGTAGCCCGACAACCTACTTTAAATGCTATAAGTATAAAAAAATAACAAAATAATACACTTTTATTGTTTGATCACAATATTTTCCTTTTCTTTAAAGATATAAATTATTTTTATTATTAAACAAAAAGGTTGGAATTTATTTTTAGTGTATTTTTTATTTTGGGGTCACAACATTACCCCTTGCTTTTTCTTCCCGAAACGTTTTTGGCAGAATATGCATTACCATAAAAGTCCGTGTCTATTTATAATGAAACGTCGGAAGGCGAGTTCGTTTGTGTGCTTTTAAGTCACAATGACCTATTTCTTGCTTTCCGCTAAACAAAAACGTCGTGCGTTATTTACAGAATTCGTGGTCTTGTTTTATTTGTTGGCACCTATACAATGTAAGATTTAAAAACTGCATATATATGTACACAAACAGAGAGACTGTGTTCGATTCATGCGCCGCGATTTCGTGGCACTCACCAACTTTCTAAACGGTAGCCTTTCTTTCTTTTTCATTGTTTGTTATATTTCACTTATTTTTGCCCCATATAAAAGAGACGCATGCAGTGTGATTCAAACGCATGTCGTTCTGTCCTATTAATAGCACACCTATTTATATGTCAATGAACAGTCCGGTCGTATACGAAACGGGTGATTGTTAGATGGTTTACAATTAGTTTTAGTAGTCTGTGACGCGACTGGTTCATCATCTGCACGGTCTGCATTCGCTACATGAATTCGTTACCATTACTTAGTAAATTTTGTCATTAGAAAGTGTAGAAAGAAGCAATATAAATTACGTTATTACTTATAATAAAATAGTATTTTTGCATAACAGAATTTGCTCCATTTTTCGTCATTCAAATTTATAATTAATGTATTACGAGTTATCGGTTATAATAATAATAACAATATTATAGAATAATAATTAGCTAAATTTATTGCAATTACCTTAAAGTTAAAACAATACAATACATTGAGACTGTTTTAGTTAGATATAAAAATTAAATGGAATTTAATTTTTTCTGTCCCAAGAGGGTTTTACTTATTAATTTATTTTTCCAACTGATGTGTTTTATGCGTTGTAAAATGAACCCAATTTTTGTTTGGAATCAAAAATAATCTTCTGGTTGTTATGTTTGCGGTTCTTTTCGATAACAATGTTTTGAGAAATTTGATGGACACCAATTTTGATATTATTGACTGGGAATTGATCATTTATTTTTTTTGTCAAACTTCTATCTCCTTCTTGGGCCGTTTTGAAAAAAAAAACATTCGTATTCTGTGCGCCCTATATAAGAACCGTTTTTAGTTTAGTGGTATATACCACTTACTTTTCGCTTATTTGGTGGAGTTCTTTGAGTTTTGTGTCTGTAGCAGGTCGGGCCTTCTCGAAAATGTCGCTCTTAATGGGACTATAGAGCGTTTATAGTATTTTATATGCTCAGTCTTGTAAAATGTTTACTAGTCCTTTTTCTGTTCGATCTTTTAACAATGTGCATCTGCATGAATCCCAAAATTCCTTAAACTCACTCTATATATATAACGTTTTTTTTTATTGTGGATTCTTTGATATTTTGTAAAGAAAATGCTCTGAAACCGGAGATGTTTATTTAATTTGTTCAAAGTATTATTGGTCGATGTTTATTGTTAGCTAAGCATTAGTAATATTAGGTTATGATGTGTAAAATATTCTAATAAGCAATTTGAAAAAAAAGAATTGCACGACAGCCAGTGCAGTACGACTCGTGTAGGCGGGAGTGGGATACTTTTCGTCAATTTTAAAAAAATTTTGTATCCGATACATTTGTTTTTGAATAGTTTTGGATTGGTCACTTCCATTGGTCGCCTCTCCCGTAGTTGGTCTTCAAGTGAAGAAAGCAAGAATCCCTGTAAACCGATGACATCTCTTCCAGTATGGTATGAATGAACAGACTTTCCTGGTTTTGTAAGGAACTATTTCTCCATATTTCACACTTACTTCCTGATTGAGTTGCTTGTTCGACTATAGTTTAAAGACTACTGACGCGATTGTGTTTAAACTTTATACTAATATTGAGTTTCTGAACACGTCACATGAAATAGCTCTCCCATTACCATCGAAACCCTCCTCTTCGGCGCGAACTTAATGCTCCTTCGTTTATATAATGAACTGTGATCATTGTACTTTAAGCAAATAATTCCAAAACTGTTGCTTGACACTAAACAAAATACACTAAAAACTCTTTTACCTCATTAATGCTCTACCTAAATATTTCGACAACTATCTTATCAGTAGCACTGATTAATAAAAATCGCGTTGCCTGAATACCGTAACGCATACAGAACAACACTGTTATATCTTACTTACATATTTTCGCACTGTAGATATCATTTAGACTTAGGTAGCAAGCTACTTATTATTATTGGTGATGATTATTGCCAACTGATGAAAAGAATCCAATATTTATCAAAGCATATTGCGTATTCTAATAGTACGTACTAGAAAAAAAGATATGTTATGATTTACGTAATTCGGCACATGCATTGTGTTAATTTTTATCGCTACAGCTTTAACACCCAGGGAACATTATCGTATTGGATTACGCACACACACATTGCACCATAAAAAATTATCGTTTCAATATTTTTATTTTCCGAGACGTTTTTAATTGACTCGATTTCAAACCGACGTGCACCATTTAACAACACGTGTTCAGAGATAATTTCAGTTCCACTATGCAGTCACAGCCGCCTTCCAAAAGAAACACGTTTTCGTAACTTCTTCACCATGTGTCAAACAAAATGATATTATATTATATTTCCTACGGTTTGTTGTCAATTCATTGTTTATGTAACGTTTGTGCATGCAACTGGATTAACACATAGTTATTTCGTTATTTTTGCCGCTAATGAAGTGATCGTTTCATGATGTGTTTTCAGCACCATAAATATTTGGTATTTGGAGCTTTAATTGAAGAGAGGCTACGGTTCTAATATTACAGAAGATAATGTGAGAGCCGCCTTTTTGGACGGAAACAGTTTAAAATAGTTGTTCCTCAAGTGTGGTAATATTAAGGGGGTGAAAGGATTTCCAAAATAAAACAAAATCAATTTATTTTGAGGTTTATTTGTATTTATGCATTATTTTGAATCGGGGTTTTGTGCTAGATGCACAGACAATATAAGTTGTAGGCGAGTTCTCATTTTTTTTTTTTTAAATCACAGTTATCGGTCAGAATCTTAACTCAAATATGATGTTGGAAAAGGAACCAAACATTTAATAGCTTCGTTTGCCACTTCGGAATAAAAAAAAAATTGATCCTGATTCTGGAAAAGACATTCTAGTTTCAACATTCCATCACATTTCATTAAATTTTTCTTTCATAATTAATGAAAGTCTTGAATGTTGAGAAGAATTGTTCAGTAAGGGATACAGTAATCATCCGTAATTGTCATAACTGGTTTGAATTTGAGTTAGCAATTATTCACAAAGCTTTATCTTATTGCACTTAGCTACTTACATCGTCTATGAGTTCCTGAACGCATTGAAATGAATTAGAATTCTTTTATTTGATTGAACTTTTCCATAAGCCAAGCTTTTTCATTAATGTTGCCCTTGGCTGTTTATTTAGGTGTTCTAAAGTATCAACAAGAAAGGCCAGCTTAAAAAGCCAAAGAGATTTGGATATTCTAATTTCTTATCTTGTAATACATCAGAAGTTCTTCAAATCATTACCTCTCGAAAACAATCACACACATATACAGTGTGTCAATAAAGTAAGGAACACCCTAAATATCAGCTTTAAAACATATCTCTAGCAAAAACGCTCAGACACGTATTTCTTTATTTTTGAAGGCGCATTTTCTTAGATTAAATTGAGGTATACAGGGTTATCAACAAAGAAGATATGACGTTATCATGTGTTTTTTTAAATGGAATACCCTGTATATTTTTAAGAAAATCAAAAGAGCTTCTCATGAAGATTTCAACGATATATGAGTTGTTGGGGATATCTTTAATATTTACTTGTAGAAATTGAAAAAACACTTTTGGTGGAACAACGTCATAAAATAATTACAATAGAGTTGTTTATTTTTAAATCTAAAACAAAAATTTACTTAAGTAAATGTTCAAATTGCTGCCCGTTCACAATCTGACAGTAGCCTAGGCGAGAAATAAACTCATTCTGAACATTGCTGATTACATCCGGCGTGATTCTTCGGATCTCTTGGCGTATGCGTTCTTTTAAATCATTAATATTTTGAGGTCTATTTACATAAACTTTGCTTTTTAGGTAACCCCACAGGAAGAAATCTAGTGGTGTTAAGTCAGGGGAGCGAGCTGGCCACTCAACAACCCCACGTCTGCCAATCCATCGGTTATTAAAAATCAAATTTAGGTAGTCACGCACAGGTCGAGAATAATGAGGAGGTGCCCCATCTTGTTGGAACCAGATTTCATTACTAGGACTGTCAGGGGTATTTGGATCAGGATAAAGTTCCACAAGCGCAGGAAGAAGCTCTAACTGTAAAAAATCCAAATAGATATCCCCATTTAAATTTCCATTAAAAAAGAAAGGTCCTAAAATCCTATTTTTTAGTATTCCAGCCCAGACGTTCACCTTCTGAGGGTGTTGACTTCGAGCTTCCAGCATCCAGTGAGGATTATGTTCTGTCCAGTATCTACAATTTTGTCGGTTAACTGTTCCGTTTAAAGAAAAAGTTGCCTCATCTGAAAATAAAATGTTTCTAGCAAACATTTCATCACGTTCACAAAGTATTTGCAAGTTTTCTGAAAACTCCAACGGCGATCAAAATCATCTTCCGACAATTCATGGACAAGATGCACTTTATAAGGATGATATTTCTGCTTATGCCAAATTTTTCTAACAGTCTCATGGCTGCAATTAAAGTTTAAAGGTGCTTGACGAGTAGCACAATTCGGATTATCTTGCACTGTCAAAAGAACATTTAACTTAGTTTCATCATCCACTTTTGGTCGCCCAGTTTTAGGTAGATCCCTAACATTTCCATACTCCTCATACTTTAGAAGTATTTTACTTACAGTTGAGCGAGTTATTGGTTGCCAATTAGGATGCGCTGCATTAAATAGTTCGCAAACTTCCACTGTACTCCTTCTTCGGTCACCTTAACCAATCATCATAAGAATCTCAATCCGTTCTCTCTCACTTAGACCCATTTTTATCAAAAGAAACAAACTAACGGTGGTTAGTCACTGTCTAATTAGATAAGACGTCACCTTCCATACTGACAATTCTGTCATGACAACGTTCAAAGATTAAAATTACCAAAAATTATCATGTAGTTCCACCAAAAGTATTTTTCAATTTCTACAAGTAAATATTAAAGATATCCCCAACAACTCATATATCGTTGAAATCTTCATGAGAAGCTCTTTTGATTTTCTTAAAAATATACAGGGTATTCCATTTAAAAAAACACATGATAACGTCATATCTTCTTTTTTGATAACCCTGTATACTTCAATTTAATCTAAGAAAATGCGCCTTCAAAAATAAAAAAATACGTGTCTGAGCGTTTTTGCTAGAGATATGTTTTAAAGCTGATATTTAGGGTGTTCCTTACTTTATTGACACACTGTATATATGCATGTTAAGCCAACTTGCAAGATAGTCTCTTAAATTTACTTATTCTACTAAAGCCATTTACGGTATAGCTCGGTTGAGACCTGATGGCATTTGCGTGGATGACAATTTTAAGACAAAAAAGGAGAACGCAGAATGAAACGTGAGAGATAGACATAGATTTCGCTACATATGAAAAGTTAAAGACCGTCTTGAAAGCATTAGTAGGTATTTAAATTAATTGCACTTTGTCTATTGTAGTGTGTTGCTTTCGATACCGATGTTTTTAACGCACACGATACATATTTTAGCCACGCCTGGCGCATCCTGAGTGCCATCAGATATTAACCCAGCTATACATTGTGTGTATAAAGTGTTTTAATAATTTCGTTACTTCTACTACATGCCGTTAGACACGACAGGAGCTTTTGAATTGTATACCCAAACGTTTAGGAGTGCGAAAAAATGCGGATTTCTGTCGGTATAGCGTTTCGAACTCACTGACACATGAGTGGCTATTTGCCCCTGCATGTGTACTACAACAAGAAGAGTATATTTCAATTAAATAATATAAATTATAGAATATCTAGGATAGTTAAATCTGAGTTAGGTCGATGAACTCTAAAATTCTAAACAGAGAATTCTTATTCTTTCAATAACGAAACCACATAATGTTTTATACGTTAAAAGAACGCAATTGCGACGATACATTAATTAATAATATTGCAGAGTACACAATTTGCAAATGACGCGTCGACGAACATTTTGCTAATTATATAAAGGCGATGGGATGGTTTCCGGAAGTCCAGATAAATCATTTTAACGTCCATTTTTGACCATACTAAGTAAATTTTGGAAAACACATTTTCTACTTTGAATTCAGTTGGGTGCTGGTGTTGTTTTCATTTCTAGAAATAAAATTTGTTGTAGTAGAAAATGGGGGCCGCAAAAATAGTGTCCGTAACTCTAGGTCTTTGTTAACGTTGATTGCTTGTTGAGCATGTATATCGCAACACCATAACAAATTCAATAAAATAACAGTATTTGAAAATATTAAAATTTTATTATTATTATATACTAGCTGGCCCGGCAGTTGTTCAGCCCTTTCTGGCAGGTGGCACGATAAGTTTGATTTAGTTAAAGTCTCTGTATAAGTAAGTTTGGGCAAAAGAGATCGTTAGTGCGATTGCAGATAGGCATCATTTCTGTTTATGAATATAAAATTTATTGATAGCTCGACTACAGCGCCCCCTATTTAGTTCCAGATTTAGTGATTTTCCTTTTTGTCACTAAACCAGCATATATTGTGAATATGTCATGTTGGTCCATAAATATAGAATTTGTTGATAACTTGTAAGCGCCACCTATCAACTGTTTTGAGAACCTATTTTACGCGCATTGACGATATAAATATGGTCTGAGAATATCAAGAAGATTGGTTGAGCCATTAAAAGGTTATTGAATGATATTCAGACGCACCAACGGTTATACATATATACAAAAATGGTCATAACAGGAGGAGGTTCGCAAAAGTAAGCAGGCTTTAAATACGCAAAAAAGTATAGCATTCCGTTTCAAAAGATATAAGTTAAGTCTACAACACCATGTCTATGTGTACCTGATTTTAAAATATGAAGAATACCTACACCATTCCTTAAAAAAAAATTCATAAATTTTATAATGTGAATTAAATCGGGCTTCCCCACACTAATACGCCACCCTGATTTCTATGTTTTTATATAAAGTTATCAAATCATTCTTCAAAATTATTTGACCCACTTATGTTTTACATTCAAAGTTAGCTTGGACTATTTTTGGAAATTTTCAGTTGGGATAATATATGATAGAATGTTTGAGATATTAAAAAAAATTATTTCAACTACAACCCTATAAAAATAACAGGAATATATACTTTCTGCTACTGCTTAGCGTATTTTCAATTTCTACCAATTAATATTAGTGATCAATATCAGTGATATTGATCACTGATATTTACTTTTTTCCTGAAATTCTTGATTTTCATTGGAATTTTTTGCGTGACAAAATTCCGTACAACCTTGAAGCGAAATTCCCAATAGACACACACATGTGTTTCTTGCTATTCACAACAAACACCGACCAGAATTCAAATCGCTTCATTCATTAATCACTTCATGAATAATTGTACACGTTTTTGTCAGTTTAAATATCTCACTGTGCCGAAGCATGTGTACATTATGCACGGAAGCCTTGAAATTGGATTAGCGCGACACTTCGAATCGAATTAAGATGCTGCTTGCGTAATTCCTGGTCTTCGAGAGGAATAATCCCGCCTGATAGAAATACCGCGTTTGCGTCAGATATGCGTAAAATCGATTCATGGACGATAGAGGATTTCCATTTCCCGTGTTTTTGTGTAATTGTATCCGAATAGTAAATTTTCATTTCGTAAATGGGCGTGTCATAAGAAACATGCAGAAGCTTAAGCCTTAAAGCGGTACGGTGGAATACATTTACAGAAATGGGGTCTCCACGGACCTCAGACTGAAATATCTCAAAAATGCATATAAAATTTTTTTTATTTAGAACTCCAATCCATAGGCATTTTCGGAAAATGTATAGCATTTAACTGACCCGGTTAGACAGTACCTGAACAGGTCCATAAATTTTACCGGGTTATTTAAAACATTTCCGAACGCACTTTGAGGCAATGTATAGTAACGTAACATAAACATAACTTACATTCGTAGCTTAGATTCTGTACCAGCAAAATGAAATAAAAAATGAATACCACCACAGTGAATATTCCAATTCCAAATACTCCCAAAATAGTTTGATTAGCAAGTTTGTTTGTATGTACTTGAATCTGACGATGATACTATAATCTGTATAAAACTCAACGCAAAGAGGAATAAGAAGGGAGTTTGCATTCAGGCTTTTTTTTAAAAATTTGTTTCCTATAAAAGTAAATAAAAGAGTTTTGTGTATTGACACTAACGCTTTACAAGGTTATATCCGAAGAGGGGGTAAAACAACCTACACTACCCTACTCACTTACCAGGGTTATGAAAACCGAACCGGATTGATGAATCTG
Organism: Amphimallon solstitiale; assembly: GCA_963170755.1. NCBI lineage: Eukaryota > Metazoa > Arthropoda > Insecta > Coleoptera > Scarabaeidae > Amphimallon > Amphimallon solstitiale. The sequence goes on from OY720680.1 coordinate 68,021,114, forward strand.
GTTACATTTTCGATTTTACGAACACGGTTGTTTTTACTCGACTGAATTAACGAACGCATTTGTGCTGACCGTGTTGTAACCCCAATGCCCGGGTTTAATTTTCGAAAACGCCTCATATGCATAACTACATAGTATAGAATAGTTTAAGAAAGAACATTTGTGAATAAACTACATTTCTATGAAGGGCGCATATGTGATTTCTACATATTTCACACACGTGCTTTGTTTTTTGGCCAGGTTGAGCAGAGGGGTCCAGGAAGTGGAGTACCACCGAGTTTAACATCCTTATTTACTTGTTCAAAGTAATTTATTATAAAATCATATCAAGAAAAGAAAATTGAAGTGTCTTTCCAGTTCATTTCTTATTTTTTCTAAAAACGGTAACTTGTTTCAACACGTGTTGTACATCAAACTCTAGAAATAATATTAATACAAGATTAGCTGAAATCACAGTGGCATCTATTAATTGATAGCAAAACTACACTATAAGTTCTATGTGCTGGAGTCCGCTGGGACCTACAATACCACTCACGGGCTAAGTGGATATACCTATAATTACTAATTATAGAAGGAATATATTTATAAATTGAACTGAAACAATAACAAACAGAAATAGACCAAACATTTTTTTATTAATGCAATGTCTTAAAATAGCAACGTTTGAATGACCGTCTCTATTTGTCCAGCAAGACCGATTTTGATTAACCCAATTTTCAGGAAATCTTTTCAATAAATTAAGCTCACGTCACGAATTGGGGAATATTTAATTTTAATGCATACTTTATCTGTGGCCTATGCTCATAAACAGTAGACTTTTTTATAACCTCACAAGAAGAAATCTAAAAGTTATAAATCACAGCTTCTAGAAGGCATTCGATAGGACATTTCTGGACATGATAAACTGTACAATTTTTGTTTGCAATAAAACGGTTGTTTAACGGGCCGTGTGGCATGTAGCGGTGCCTTGTTGGCACCAAATGTCAGTTAAATCAATATCATTCGTTTCATAAAAGTTAGTTACCATTGCTTTCTGTTTATAGATGATTTAGCAAGTTTTATGTCATTAATTACGGCAAAATGTTTCTGTGTATATTGTACACGTGTAGTTGTATGATTAAAAAAATTATGTGTGGGTACCACACGACTTTCTTATGCGTATGTGCGTTTCAGTTTATACAAAAGTTGTTCTAAATTAAGTTTTGGATATCTTTATTATCTTCTTAAAAAACTAAATCTGTGAGTAGATGTGTTAAGGTGGCTTTCTACGGCCCATGATATCACAGGCCAGACCGCGCCAGCTCGCTACAGCAGCCCGTGGGAGGGTGCTGTTCGAGGTGGCCCGTGAAGATCCGTGTTGTCTCGTCCGATCCATCGAGAGTCGATAACTCCAAAACCCGTGACGGCGCGGCACCCAGCACTACCTGTTCATTTTTATTTTGACTGTGCTATCGTAGTAAAGATATTTTGAAGCGGGTTTTCTCTTTTGATAGCTGCTCATTAGGAGCACATTTTAACAATATTCTGTATTATACAGAATGTTCCATAACTTGGTTGCTGTCCATAGTTATAGTTTGGAAATTGAACAACCTATATACATATTATTACAATTTTGTTTTCCCCGTATAATTTTTGGTCAAAATGTTATAAGATAGTATAGGCCTAAAGTCTAAACTTGTCGACTTATTCCCATTTTTTTGAAAGATTCGATGTTTGTATAAAATTATATTTCTCGAAAACGACATATTAGATGATTAGATTGACGGACACAATTTTTTGCACTATTGTTCACAATAAGAGGTCTTAATAGAAACATATTTTTTTTTTTTAGTTACTAACTGCATGTGCAGAAAACTGGATTAAAATTACATGACACGTTTTTGTATAAAAATCATTTTTTTCGAATGGAACACCTTATATATTACTTTATTTTTGAATTGCTTATTAAATTTCAAATCAAAAACATGTAAGACGTTAATACTTTAAAACTGACTATTACTGGGTTATTATCGTTTTTTGATATAATTTTGTCAGTTTCATGGTTTTATATTAATATGGCGTAGCATGCCGTAAAATTAGCTGTGATGGTGATGGATGACGTTTAATAAGTTACTTTTTAGTTGACAGGTGTAAATTGTTGATGCTCTTAATCTTAAAATAATTCAAGTAATTTTATAATGAAGTTTTCTAAAGAAGAGCTTACAGATATGATTTTTGTACTTGGGTAAAGTCAAAGAAATTAATTACTAGCTCAGAGAGTTTACCGACAGTGTTACCCTGGAAGAAGATGTCCCAGAACATATGCCTTTAGAAGACTAATCGACACTTTCATTACTACTGGCGATGTTGCTTATGTTATTTTTTAGTTTCTTTTTCACTAATTACAGATCCGTTGATACGTCCTAATTCCTATTTCTGCACTTACTATACCTAAGGTATTCATTTGTTTTGTTTTAAAATTTGTTTATTGTACCACATTCTATATATTTTGTGAAATATAATAATATAATATGTAGATATCGAAATGAGACACTTACCAATATATTATAGAAGTAAAAGAAAAAAAGAATAGTAATGATATATATTTTTGGAATATAGTTTTATAAACAACTCAAAATCTTAAGCTAGCCCCAATATGTACAAAAATCACATCTCTAAGCTAATTTTTAGAAAAATGATTTATAAGATCATGCTATTTACTGAGTAACAGCTTATTAAATGGGATTCATTCAATTATCAATGTTGCAACAAATATCATGGCTCATTATAACGTATTCAAATAAAAAAGTTGTCAAAATTATATCAAAAAACAACAATAGCTCAGTAATTGTCACTTTAAAGTATTAACGTCTTACATGTTTTTGATGTGGAATTTAATAAGAAATTCAAAAATTAACTGATATACAGGCTGTTTCATTTGAAAAAATTGACTTTTATACAAAAACGTGTCATCCAATTTTAATCCAGTTTTCTGCACATGCAATTAGTAACTGAAAAAAAAATAAAATATGCTTCTATTAAGACCTCTTATTATGAACAATACAATAAAAAATTGTGCTAATCTAATACGTCGTTTTCCAGAAATATAATTTTATAAAAACTTTTAATTTTTCAGAAAAATGGGATTAAGTCAAAAACTTTAGATTTTTGGCCTACATATAAATATAAGTTGGACAAACAATAGTATTTTTGATTTTTTAATGTTATACGAAAACAAGCCTGCTTCATATGGTGTACCAAAAGTTCCAAACATAAAAATAGAAAAGACCAGCAGGATGCAGGGAATAAATTGAAGAACGATAACATCTCCATAAAAGAATTAAGAAAAGGGGATAAGTTAATATCAACGTACAGGAAGCTTCGGAATTAAAATTATCTTCTGTATTTGTTTATGAAGTCCGAATTTTGAATTTTCAAGTCAAACTACTTTTGTACTCTTAATCAATCTGCATAGAATGCATAATTTACGAGATATTTATAAAAAAGAGCTGCTATTCGAAGCGAACGAAAGTGTTTCTTTCGCTCTGAAGTTTGAGATTTTTTTATACAAAAATTATTCGAAATTCAACTCAAACTTCTTTTGTACTCTTAATAAATCTGTATAGAATGTATAATTAGGCGAGTTACTTCTGGTCTGAATTTTGAAATTTTTTTTATACAAAAATTATTCAAAATCATGCTTTAAATATTTTTATTCTCTTAATATATCTGTGTAGAAACCATAACTTACAAGATATGTATTTGCAAAAAGCTATGTTTCGAAAAAGACCTATTTCCGATAGAAATTTCGGAATCTTTTTTTATTAAACTTTTGTCAGGTTTACTTATGTGTAAGTACAATAGTATTCTTTAGAAGTATATCTAATCTTAGTAGATGACAAGGTATCGGTGAAATTTGATTTTTTCACTGAAGTAAACAACTACCCTGTTTATTTGGTTAGTAGATGGGACTCTCGATAATATTGAATTTCGATAGTTTTACGATTATCGATAGTGTTCAATAGTACCACCCAACACTATATACATATTTAGTACGTTCCTTGATACATTATAAATAATACAACGATTGATATGTTGTCTGCTCATCTTATATCACGTCTGTTTGTAATTAGCGGCTGTCCTAAAAAAAGCTGAACAGTTAATCACGATTTTCGCATGGATAACTACATAATTTCGTGGATATATTACACATGTATGTACTACCGTTTTGCACTGGTGGAATCGGGTACGCGACGCTGTGATAGAACAAACGTGTTCTCTTCAATATGAGCTCCACTTTAGGTGATACATGTCACTTTAGAGTGTTACGGACCACCTCCGCTTATCGCCCTGTGTAATCTCGTCACACGTTTATGTACGGCGACGTATACAAGTTTTTTGCATTATCGAAAATAGGCCAACAACCGTCGGCGGAGACGAAACACGATGATGCATGAATATACCCACGACTATTTACATTACATACAAACAAAATATTATATATATACTCTGGCTGTCTCTGGGTTAGTTAGTAGTAGAAAAGGACCAGTTTCTGCGTATAATATGTGTGTCAGGTTTCATTATGCAAACAACAATAAAAAGAACGAACGATAATGTGAGCGCTGGTAACGTCAAAAGTGAGGATGTAGCATACTGGTATTGGTGGAGCAGAAAGAAGTGGCTCGAAGAGCTTTTCGAGCTGCTTTATCTTTGTGCTTTCTTTTGTGTCAGACGTTAAAACGAAGGAGGTTAAGTGTTTAAACGTTATACCTTTTCAAGAGACATATAAATTGCTCAGTGAATTTAGAAGAAAAAAAGACTAATCACGCCTGTGGCAATTAACAGGTGTACTTGGTAGCCGTGATTTTTCGCCGTTGAAGGGTCTTTTCCCATAAAAGGGTTCTTATATGCCAGTTCACACGCTTTCTTTATTTACTTCAGGGTTACATACTTAGAGCGTTTGTATATTCTTAAAAGAAACGCTTACAATTAATTCTGCATTACATATTGAGGTAAACCTATCAATGAAATAACATTTCACCCACACATAAAAGTATCCTACAGTTGTAGATAATAAATAATTTCTTTTGAGTTTCAAAGATGACAAGAGTTTTAAACAAAGCATGGGACGTTATAAAATTTGTTACACTTATTACTTGTAAGGGAATACCTATAAACTATACATGGGCGAGATAGGGGAATACGGTTCAGTTTCACTCCGACTAGACCGACTCGTGTTTTGTCGGCTCTCGGGGAAACCGGTAGATGATACGGTGCCCGAGAGCCGACAAAACACGAGTCGGTGTAGTCTGAGTGAAACTGATACGTAGTCCCTATCTCGCCCATGTATACTATAAACTAGGAATGTTACGGAGGTTCGATTCCGATTCCGATAAGTCGGAACTTCCGATTGAATTACACTTCCGATTTCGACTTCGGTTCCGACACTTTTAAATCGGAGGTTAAAATCGGAGATTGAAGCTACATTTTGTATGATGGAACGAATGATTAAAATACAGGATCCACTCTGCCTGTACATAAGTAAAGACAATATCCCACAAATATCTCCTGAAGAATGACTGCAGCTCAAAAAATTATGCTACAACCTTTTGAAGAGATTACCCAGAATCTGAGTGATAGCAATACTAGCATCTCATTAGTAATTCCATTAATACACACACTAAAGCATGTATTACAAATAGAAGACAATAAACCAGACATAAATGAAAGATTTAAAACTATAATAAAATGTACCCTCGACCAACTGAATTCAAGATTCGGAGACCTATACTTGAACATGTTCTTTGCAATAGCCACATATCTGGATCCTCGTCATAAAACGAAATTTTTCAACGAAGTGATTAAGGAATAGGTTGAATCCGAATTGATAAGTTTACTTGATGATGGAAATAAATCTGCAAATGAGGGTGAAAATATTGACGCTCCTGCAGAAGAACGGGCAAGGTTGGCATCACCAGCAACTGGTCAATCTAGCAATATTAAAAGCAATGTCCAAACGATTTTATCGAATAGATTGCGATAATGAAGATGATAATACCACATCCGACGAACATGCAGTTTTGGACAAATTTCTTGTATTGATGAATACAATAGAGAAAAACGGATTCCTATCAGTCAAGATCCATTATTATGGTGGAAAATGAATACCAAATACAAATCCCTGAGCTCGATTGCCTGTCAATATTTGTCATGTCCACCAAGTTCAGTAGCAAGCGAACAACTCTTTAGTGGTGCTGGCCTATTATATGACACGTTGCGAAGTAGATGGACGGAGATAAAGCTGCGAAGCTTTTGTTTATTTGGTAAAATTTGCTTCTTTTAGAGTCGCTAGATATTAGTAATGATTAAAATTCAAGAAAATTTGATTTTTTTAAAGAAAATTTGAAGATTTGACTAAGTAGGTGTATTATTTTATTGTTAACTGAAATTAAAGAAACTGAATAATGTTTGTTTGTATTATTTTATTAGATTGTTCTTAAAACACATTTCTGTTCTGCCTCCGGCTACGATTCCGGTTCTGATTCCGGTTCCGATTCCGATATATCAAATTAAAAACCTCCGATTCCGACTTCGGTTCCGATAAACCCACTTCCGTTACATCCCTACTATAAACCATAAAACAGTTAAACGGTACTTTTATATAATAACATTAACATAATTAATTAAATGGAAATTTCTTTTGATAATGAATCTTCCAGACATTTTAGAGTATACATAATACAAAACAAATTCGTAAATGCTGTCGCTAAATATTTTATATTTTGAAACTATATCAAAAACGCGCGGGTTTGAGAGTACAGTAATTTATAGGATTTTATTTTTCTCATCGGTTGGAAAATCTATGGCAAATATTGCTGAAGAACATAGAAGTAGTTTGTTTTGAACTGCAATCGAATGTCGAGTAGGTACGAATTTGATCACTTGCATAGAAAAACACCGACATTTTTGCAAATATTATTAAATTTCAACAGGTATATTAGCGATTAATTAATTAATTTAAAGTAAATACGTCATCGATTATAATCTCTCATTTTGAAGTGGATATACAAATGATTTTGAACTAATAGCAACTCTATCCAGAAGGATTTAACAAATTAGTTGAAATCATTGAGCTACCTATTAATACTAAAACGAACTAAATACCAAAACATTGGAGAACATATGTTTTTAAAAATCTACTAAGAGATCCCGAATCACCATAGCCTGTGAATAATTTGCCAGTCAAGTTTCTCAAATAGCAAGTATTGATCACTGTTTTGATTCCCGCATTCAAAGGAATTACCCAATCCCGAAGGCTGACTGATAATTTGTAAGACTTTTTGCTACCAACCAACGTTTTCCTATTGAATAGCTAAGGACCCTTGCTAGAAAATCTGCTGTTTTACTAATTATTGTATTATTTATTGTATTTACTTAATCTTGATCCTAGCTGAAATCTCAATATTCTGTCTATGTATACTGAGTAAGCTTGAATATGCCTCACTAATATGGTTTCCTGTCTATGCAAGTGGTTGCTTGGCATTGAACCCGTGTCCATAGTTGGTTCCTAAGGCCTTCAACCTACACGCTATGTCGCTTGTATCGATCAAAATTTATATGTTTTTGTCCACAACAGTATGTAATGAAACCCTCTAAATTTTTGCCCGTTATTTTTAATATTCTTAAATAAAATGAAAAAACCAAATCGTTTTACCCTGGCTAGCTCATATTTTTATCCCAGGACGATTCAGGTCAAGAGATTAAAGAAAATAATCTTAGGGCATTAATTGGTACAATTAAATAAAACAAAGTTATTCTAATTTAAATAACATTTGTATTACAAACCAAGATTTTGCCTATATCAATACGAACACAATAAACATATACAAAATAATATCAGCTTTAATTAAAATAAACTCACTATTAAAATAATGTCAGAAGTTATTTAATATTGAAAGATTAGTTGTAATTTATTTTAATATTATCGTCTCTACGAAATAATATATATCGTACATCATTTGTTTTCCGATGCCCTTCAGTACTTACATAAACACAAATTATGCTTAGATTTAAATATGCATTCAAGGCATATAATATTTTTAGAACATCATCGACAGGCAATTTACAAATGCCGAGACATTGCCGTATCTAAGATAAACTATTAAATATGTTTCTCAATCTTAGATTATTATGTTATTTAATTACGTCTCTCTATTAAGACAAATTTTAACGTTTTAGTTTGTCTTGTACTCGCACAATTATAACTTGTAAATATCTTTTTACTTTTTGTTTTCCTTTCTTCTTTTTTCATATGGAACAGAAGATCTTGGAGCTTCTTTAACTGCTTTGAAAATGATTAATATTCATCTTTAAAATTATAAATTATGATCACTTCGCCGGATCGTTACAAGTATAATATCAATTACCTACTTTTATACCCCCGAGGACTTAATAAGAGCTAACCATACCCCATTAAAACAAAGACTACCCGGAGTCTAAATAACGCCGCCATACGTTCATTTAATTGACCCTAGTGATCAACAGGTGGGGTTAGCATAGTTACAGTGGAAAATACTTATATTTTTAGTTATAGATTTACCATTTTTTAAAATAATTTATAATTGCGTTAATTAAAATTTATTTTTATATTATTCAACATCCATTTACAATAATTCAGTACGTTACACAGTACTACGGCTTCATCAGGGGGATAAAATGTTCAACTTTGATTTACAAAACGTTAGTTAACACATAAAATTTGAATCGGGATAAATAAAATTACAATATTGAATTTAATAATAAGGCAAAATTATTTAAATTTACGCTAAATATTACACTATAAACTTATTAATTCTTAAGCTTCCAAATAAATAAGGTTTATTACTTTTGTCTTTTACAAAAAAATGTATACAAATTCATCTTATTTCCGATTACAGAAATTTGAATCTGTTCTTTTTATTGCTCTTTTATTCTTGTCCAGAAAGTCCTCTCTGCCTGCAACACATACACTTTACTGTATTCTTCGCAAATTTACTTATGCACGCCTGAGTTAAACTTTTTGTTTGTTTTATCTTTATTGGTTTTGATAACATTTTGTCTTCTTACTAGTCAATATAAAAATGTTGAATTAAAAGCTGGAAACGGACTTGCACTAATTGGTTTTGACCTATATGAAAATGTATTGTGTACATATTTTGATGCAGAGTACATGCATTATTCGACTAGATTTATGTAGAAATAATGTATCTGCAAATCTGGATTTAATACCCCAATATTGCAATTGACATTGGTATAAGACTCAGTAGCTCGTATTACTGCATTTGACGTACAAAGTCGAGTAGACTAGGCGATGATGCGCCTGCGGTACTCGTCCACTGGACGATACACGGGCGAACGATGTCCGAACAAAGAGTAATTGTTAGAATTTCATACCGAAGTCCGATCTGTCGTAATGCGATATTAATCCGGGCGGAAATTCTATCATTTACATCTACTCGGTCATTAATACCCTATGGACGTGACATGTGTTCCGCGCGAATTAAATGCGATGTCTCCCCTATGTACAATTATCTGTTCTAATAATTAATTACGGTTCGACTGTGTATTGAATCTAATCGGGCCATTCGGTGGGTAACCTTAACGTGAATTAATGGCAGAGGCAGGCACGTGGAACGAGTATTTTGTTTAATTTACATAATGTAAGACATTAAGCAATTCCAGTCCTTATACTAAGTGAAAATGATCACCATTTGTCGTGGAAAAGTGTAAATACATAATTTATCTTGTTTCTTGTATGATAACTGTGATTGTCACAGTAAGAGGAAAAAATGAACGGAACGGAACCATGGATGTACACCGAACAAAAATTTATAAAACAGGCTGGTAGGGTAAGTATCCTGAGCTTTTTAAAGAATATTCTGCAGCTAGTAGTAGTTTTGCTTACCTTCCATAACAACCCCTATTGTCTCCTTTTGTTGTCTGAAGATGCCTCTACTACCGACGATGTACCCCAAGGAAGCAAGTCGCTCGATCATGAAAGCTCTCAAAGTACGCAACAGAGATGGCCAATTGTACTTGAAGGTAGGCTAGTGTGCTCTTTCCATGATAAAGAGTTACCAATGCACTTCTAGGAACTTTACCGTCTTCGTGTCTTTATTACTGGAAGAAAATCGGTTTGTTAAATTTGTTTGTTGGCACCAAACCACTCAATAACGTTGTGCACGCAATGCCCACAGTGTCTCATATCAAGAAGTATGTATCGTTTGCATACGTAAGTGTTATGATGCAGTTGTGTTTGATATTGACATATATATCAAACACAGTAATGGTCTCAGAATCGACTCTTGTGGTATCCTACGATTACCATTTGTTTCCCCGATAAATAGCTAGCCCAACGCACTTGTTATTGTTTATTGCTGAAATAACTCCTTACTACTTCCAAGGATACACACCTAGCTTTGTAATATTCTAGTTTGCTAATCAGAATTTCGACAAAGTCAAAAGCTTTTGAAATGTCGCGAAAAAAGTGGGTTTATACTTTTTTATTATCAAATATATTTCTGTTTTAGTGTCACTTAATTTAACCATTGCGATAATCATCTGAACCCATGTTGCAAATTATAGTAATAGTAATTTAGCTTTCTTGATTAACTTGGAAATCGCTGAGAGAACTGGCGCCAGCTTGTAGTTACTACCATCCTTTCACACTTTTCAATCCTTTGATTATTAATGTTACATCAGTTACTGTCACCAGAGCAAAAAAGATTTAATCACGAAGAGATGTCCTTTGGTTTTCCATCAAGGAGAAAACGGGCATCGAAGAATCCAGAATGTGTGGAGCTGTATTATCTCCAGTATCAGAAAATTATATGTGTATTGAAATAATCTCCCGTTACTTTACTGTCAAATGCTCTCTGTTGTTCAAAATAATTAGTAATAATAATGAAGGACCTTTCACCTTTAGTCCCGGCTGTCTTGATTCATATTTCGATCGATACTGAAACAACAAATTTTTGGACAAATGTTTCACGAACCTACACTTTCAGATAGGCCGACCCACCTAATCCGTATGAATTAATATCTAGTGTTAATTGGTCCTTTTTGGATGATGGTCCAGATGTTGATACAGCTTGTGGCATTTTCTACATAACTCAGCAACAAACGTATACAAATTACCTGAGGAGTGTGCAGCGCCACATCTCTATCAATCCACATAGGTTCTGGTCCTTTATCCGTGATAAAAGAACAGAAAATACGAATTCGTAGGCTAATAGATTTTGATGGCAAAACTTTGCATAAGCCGCAGTTAGTCGTTAATGCATTTCGGATTTTTTATCAGTGATTTTACAAGATCCTCAACTATCTTTGACGTTCATGATTATTAGAGTAACAATAGTTGTATCGCACCTTTAACGAGCAGGAAAGAATAAATTTCACTTGTCCTACCAAGATCTCAGAAACGACAACAGAATAATCTGATATACGCCCTACAAAGAGGGGTGTTTGTGGGATGTATGTATGACTGTGACAGCTGGATTGCAGAGGTTATAGATATCAGTTGTGAATTAAGTGAAATAGTCGTAAACTTTATGCTACCACATGGGCTGACAGCTGGAAACCACCACCAGTGCTAACTTCCAATTGGCGATGTTTTAAGTGTTGTGGGTGCCCCATTTCCTATTGGTTCAACAGGAAGGCTTCAAAGGACGATACTGATGCAGTTGAACAAATTTTTAGTTAATTGAATTGCTGATTTCAAATCTGAGCAGGTAATCTGTAATACGTTTTGAAACTTACGTTTTGGAAGCTGTTATGTTTGAAAGCTGTGTCTGTTACTTATCTTTATTATGAAGTAAATTGCCAAATAGGACTAGATTTTGGTATCATGAGACCAGTATGTGAGCACGTGGTAATGGAAATTGGTTTAATTTATGGCAATATTTTCGTTTCTCTATAAATCCTGTTAAACTCAAAAGTGGAAGTTCTTCTTTTCATGGAATGTAGCAGTCTGTGGTAGGAATAAACAATCGAAAAATAAGCGTTTTTGAAAAATGAATTATTTTTGATTAAAGAAAAATCATCAGGCTACAGCAAGAGAACTTAGACACGTATTTCCAAACGGAGGATATCGTTTTAATTAGAAAAGTATTACCTACCTTTCAAATAAAAGAAAAAAAAAATCGCGGAAAATCGTGAGAAGTGTCACCTGAGACGCCATCTTTTATATTTGTACATCTGGTCAGGACCTATCAATCATATGTAGACGTAATGAATTAAATTCTATTTAATGATTTGAATTTATGTTTGTTGGAAGTATTTCAAATATTCCTTTATGGGATATATACAGTTAAATGTTTACAATACTCTCATACCATTGCTTGTGCTACTTTGTGTAGAATTGACATCATTTTCAGTTTATGACAGTCATTAAATATATTTTCAACGATTTTATTCTTGTATATTAGCTCATAAGCAATCTTGCCCGTGAATTTTGCTGCTACAGTGATAAAACAACCCAAGTTAAATTGTACACAGCTAGAAACGGACGTCGCTTTACAGTTAACACTTAAAAAATAAATTTTTCACACGTATTATATATAAATCAACGTGTAACTTATGATACGGTAAGTAATTCTTGTAAACCGACATTTCCATTAATTGAATTGTTAAACTTGCGGCAATGAACCTTCTATTGTTTGTCCAATGTACGCAAATGTTACGCACACATTTACACTTCTCAACTAGTCATTGTTCTCTTAATTCCTTGTTTTTCAATGCGACGACACGAATATTTCGTTCATTTACATAGGTAAGACATTGATGAATACGTCACTACCAGTCAAACGTATTGTGGGCATTTTGTTTGTATTTATGAACACAATGTGTAGTTTTTCATGTAAACTCGTAGACGAAATTAACGCAACAACGTTAAATTACACAAAAAAATACCTTCATCTCATGTTTACTTAAAGCAGTGTTTCCCAAAGTGTGATTTGCAACGCCCAGGAGCTCGTGAAAGAGGTTCCAAAACAATTTAATTAGAGGTTCATACTTATCTTTTATATCGAAAACAAAATATAACGTCTTAATATACTAAGTTAACTTAATTACTAAATAAGCAAAATATTGATGCTAATGTACTGTTAGTGATAATCCTTAGATCCATAATATTTCGTAATAGAATCCCAAGTAACAATATCATTCACACCCGGAGGACGTGGTGTCACTGTTATAATTTCAATGTCGATTTTAAACAAAATTATTAATACCGATACCAGAACATCCAATAGAAACATGTCAAAGTTGCTGTGCCACTTAAAGTTGTACCATAATCAAAAGCAGTACGTAATCCTTGGGGAACAATTGACTCATTAATCTCTAATACTTTACACGTTCTGGTAATGGCTGATATTTCAGATTCATTCATGTAAAAACCTAAACATATCAACTTGTAAAGTCCCTAAGGTAGTGCAAAGTTCGACAAGATCACCAGCATCTACTTTTCCAATTTATTTTTATGTAATTATTTGCGAAAAGGCGAAGCCATACGTATAAAAAAAAATCTTACTTTTACTAAACCTAAAAGTATAATCATTCAATTCTAGAGTACGAGGAAATTTTAATACCGTTACTTACTCCTCCACCACAACTTTGTTCACTACTTTCGTTTATTGCTTGATCTTCTAACATGGGTTCGTCAAACATTGGTCCAAGTTGAGCTAAACTTTCGTCAGAAGGTTCTTGAAATAACTGTCGACACGATGTACTTGCAGTTGACGGTCTTGCACCAAAACCTTTTTGTGGTGATTTTGTGGGGACTAAACGGTGTTGCAGCTTCAACTGGAGCAACTGCCGTTATTCGATCTCTTTGACTTCGTAACTAATCGTGCCAATTAACTGTAAAACCAAACAAAAATATCATTTTCGAGTGCAGGCGATTTCTTTCGTTGTTTTAATAGCAGTAATCGATGAGGAACTAAACTTGCATCATTATGATGTTGCAAATGGAACCAAACATTTGACCCAAAAACGATCCAGTTTCAAGGAAAGAAATTCTATTTTCAACATTCCATCACTTGATATTTCAATAAGTTTTTCTTTAATATTTGTTGGAATTTTACCATATTGAAAGGAATTGTCTAAATCGCTGTTCGGTATCCATCCTGGTTTGAAATTCGTTTGAAAAATATTTACAAAGCTGCTGGTTTAACTTACACAAAGTAACTTGTCTAAAAAACTTGCTTAGAATTTATAATATTGTACTTAGCTGCCTCTTCCATTTTTTTCTCTATTGAAGTTTTGTATAAGTCCAGGGTTTTCATAAACCCATTAACTTTGTACACGGCTGTCCATATATTAACACTGCGGCCTTGCAAATTACTGTTGAAGATATTTAGGTGTTAAAGTATTAGTAAAGAAAGCTAGACCAAGGAGCCAAGGAGGATTGGAAAAAAAGGCTTTTATATACTAATTCCTCGCATCTTGTAAGTACATCAAACACTTTGCTTTTAACTGAAAACTTTCTACAAAACGTTACCCATCGAAAACCATCTCACTTTTGTATGATAAAGAAAATTTCCGTAAAAGGGTTACAATTTTTTCTAGGAGTACGAGTATGCAATGGCTTTTCTTTGAAAAAATTTACGACTGTAATAATACTTTCCATAACACAATCCATTTCGGAAGGTAAAGACGGAAGGCAAAATCTTTTTGTTATATAAAACAGTGTTGCTATTTAGCATTTGCCATTACTTCTTGTCACCTGACATTAAACCAATATCCAATCATAGCTTTGGTATCATCGATGCATATAGTAAACTGGTAACAAGCAGGCTGAGAAATAAGCACATACGAAACGTTACTATTTTTTTTATTTAGTAATTAAGTGAACTTAGTATATTAAGACGTTATATTTTATTTTCGATGCAAAAGATAAAAATAAACTTCTAATCAAATCGTTTTTGTGTTATTTTGAAAAATCCTTTTGGTGGCCCCCTGGAGGTCGCAAACCAAACTTGAGAACCACTGCTTTAAGTAAACGTGAGATAGGCAATTTTTTTTTAATTTAACGCTACGGAAAGTAGTTGGTTCTAACAATTCTTTTAAATATTTGTCCATATTAGCAAAATAATAAATATCAAAGAACGAATATAACACGCGTTAATTAACGTTAACTAATAAATATTGCACAGGACACAGCTTCAAAATGACATTTTCGCGAGCGTTTCACTGAGTATATTAAGACGTAAATATGATTCCAGCAAGTCCAGAAATATCTAGTATTGTAGTGTTTTTTCTTCCATGGTAAAAGATCCGGAAAATAAAGAATAAAGAACTTGCGCTATATTTGATCATATATGGTGCAGGGAGCAAACACATTTTCTATTTAGAATTTAATTACGCGGTTTTGCTTTCTACAAATAAAATTTGTTTTGTTAAAAATGGTGACCGCGCACAGAATTCCTACCACCCAAATGGGATATCGCGCTTCAAAGAAATTAGAGAAACACTGCTAGAAGGCTTGGAGGGGTTTCTTGTTCAACTTTAGATATTATTTATTGTTTGTCTTTAATACATTTCTTTTTCACAAAATAATTCTGATGTTGATGAATACATGCACTTTAATCTTCTGCTTTTCCAACATGAAATTCGAAGTTATATACATGTATTTAATGGCTATCAGTTAAAAATATGCAACACCGAAGATTATTTTCCATTGGCAAGAATAAATGTATCTAACACTTCGTTATCAGGCACGTTATCTGACTATTGATGATATATGTAGCAAGTGCTTGCGGGCAAGCTGCGGATGCATTTTACTGTGTGATAAAACGATGACACCGAGAGTTTGTATGAGTTAGTACGAGAAAGCAATATACAAACTGTTCTATTGGTCGAGTGTAGTGAAGCTGACTGACTCGCGTTTAGGATATAGCAGCTGTACTTGCGCATTTCATTTGAATTTTGTTAACGGTCGGGTCAATGTGTAGCGCCTAGCAAACACATTTTTCAATCGCGTTTCGTCCATCTAATTTAGAACAATTACGCGCCAAAATGATTGAATTTTCGAATCATGTTACCCCGGAAATGTTAACAAATGTCCGTCGAAATTTTTATAATCAGGTGGGTTACTGCACAGCTCAAGAGGGAGGCTTAATAAATAATTACGTACTTGTAGAAATTCATTTTTCTTTAATAATTCCATTCTTAACTTCCAATTAAATTCCTTGTTTTTGCGTTTATAGTTTATCTTATGAAACATTTTGTTTAGTTTCATACAAATTTATTATTTACTTTCAGAATTTTAGTTTGTTTCCTTTTCTATTTTACAATACTACGGAATTATTTACTTTTTATCTTAATAAGAGTTTTGCTATTGTCACGTTTTCGTTTTTTAATCTTTGATATTTTAAGAAAAAAATATTATTTTTAAGTTTTTAGAATTGATGATCATTTCCTTTATTTACTCATACAATTTGGGAAGCTGTTATGAAATTCGTTACTAAAATTGTTTACTGCGATTATTTGATGCTTCAACAAGTTTCTACTTATAATTCATCCAGGTAGTGATTTTTTATTGATTAATATTATTTCCATCTTCTCTAAAGCAATACAGTAAATGACTTTATTCTTGGTTAAAGAATTTGTTATTAACAGTAGCAGGAACAATTTTCACGGACTAACGCAATAACGATTTCTACGGTGTCGACTTTAACGTAGCTCTAATGTTAGTAACAGAGGCTACCTACCCTCTTATTCTCCCACTTATAGTCGACCAGCTTGTCTAGTATATTCATCCGCAGGTAGACCGCGTGCACACTGTATAGAGTTTAGTAATAAATTTAACTTTTGCTAACTTTTTGCACCATTAAAGACGCTAATATTTCTTAATTACTAGCATTTTCTATTTATTTATGTCTATGTGAGAGAGAAGCATTTTTCCATAAACATTTTTCATGTTTTATGAATGAATTTCGACTTCTCCCACTCAGCATGTCCATTTCCTATAGAGTTACACAACACAAGACAATACCGATAACTCGAAATGATTTACGCGATGATTACGTCATATTTATCTGACGCAACATTGAAACAAAGAATTTTTGCCGGCGTCGAAATGGTATGTTTTCTCGTTTCAATGGCATTGCCATTTGTAATGCAAAATCACAATAAATAAGCGGCGGAATAATCTACAGTCATTCTTCTATGACAACGAAAATGATTTGTTATGTTAATTATTATGGCGCGACTAATGTCCACTTTAAGTAATTTGTTATTAATAAATGTGACATAATATAATAATATCACTATGTTGGATATCATATTTGTTCATAATTATCAAGATCGTAATTAGTTTCCAAAATTTACTTGAAAAGCGAAAGTGTATTGACATAAAAAATTCTATGTTTACGAAGGTCTTGTAAGCTATAAAGAATCAATACATTCGCCAATTTAACGTTTTGTAATTATTTTTACTCTTCAGTTATTTATGGAACGTTGTTGAAATAAACTGGTAATAAGGAAATTGCAAAAAAAGATATTTTTGTCTATTGAAGGTAGACCAGAGAATATTTAAAAATGTAAAGTACAAGTAATTAATATTATAATATAAGAACGCCTTTTAGGAATGGGACAGATCTTTAATTTTTGCGGTGAATGATCCTAAAACTACAAACATTTAGCATAACTACTACATAGGAACATTTTTTGTTGGTGATTTTAGTTTCTTACAAATTTACTTAATTTTTCCACATAATCACCTTTCCCTTCTAAATAATTTTCTGAGTTGCACGTACCTACTTAAAACGTGCTGCATAAAGTTATATCCTGGGAACTGAACCAGTTGACAGCGGTGGTCCTCAGTTCATCGTCATCTTCAAACTCTTGTCTACCAAACCTTTGTTTCAAGTGCCTGAAGAGGTAAAGTCGCTGGGTGCGATGTTGGGAATGTACGATGGCTGGTTGAAAAGTTCTCAAAGGAAATCCTGAACCTTATTCTTGGTACGGGCAGTGCCGTCGAGTTTGCCGTGCACGCCTCAATTTTGTGATCGCTTTGCAATACACGTCAGTTGTCCTTCATGATATCAACCAGCCCTCTTCGCTCCAGAGAACGGTAGCCATAATTTTTTGACTTGAGTAGGGAAATTGCTTGATTTTTTCGGTTTTGGCGAAGTTGATTGCGCCATTCAATTTCGCAGTAGCGCCCAATGCTTTGAATGATTGTTTTAATTCTGCGTTGGTGTAAGGATTTTCGTGTCGCGTCGGCCCTAACAACGAGGGAAAACATATCAATTTTGTCGATAGCAGTCCATAAACGTTCTTGCACTTGAAATTCTTTGCTCATTGTGATGGTCGGTAAGCATTATCGCTACCTCACCTTGCGCCCAATTTGCTATATCCCTAACAGTCGTGTGGTGCGTTTAACATGAAGAAATTGATCAGCTACTTTCTGCATGTTTTCACCGATCTGGATACTGGGCCTGCCACTTCGCTCTCCATCATATGCATCTGTAATGCCACTTTTGAAGTGGCAACATCATTTTTTAACCGTTTCTTCACTCATCACTGATGACAACCGATGAGCAGCTGTAGTTTCTTCTGCACGAATATCAAATTGCAGCACCCACATTAGTAGAAGGAGAACGCAGGTTCTGCACCACCATACTCCAGTCGAGGTCAGGGGTCTGACAAACGAGAAATGACCACCTCCACTTTTTAGTTCTGAACGCGGCTCCGAATGAAAATAGAGGGCGAGTTAAATTTTTCGAATTAATAAATACATATTCAGCCACGTACCCGAATAACGCCAATACGAAAGGAGCAATAAACATTAATACAAAAACGCATAAACCGTACCAAACCAGACGAATATCAAATATTAAACGACGCTTTTTATGGTTGGTCAATATATGTATACTAGCGACGCTAGCGGTTGTATATTCAACAAAAACAACAAATGCTGGGATATACAATGTCTTTTTCTGTTATTTTTTTTCATTGAAGTGCTATGTATATGTTAAAAATATATTTGGGGTAGTACGTATTAATTAAAAAAGAGGAGTGGGCGTTATCGAAACCAAATGGCATATTACATACTGTACCGACATCTAGTGGATGTATGTAGACCATACAACATACCCACTTTTAGGGTATCTATTATTTTTTTATAACATTAAACTTTATTTAACAAAAAGCTATTTACGTAGATAGGTACAGTTTTGTTAATATTGCTTGACAGTTGTATATTATATTTATATTATTACATTATTTTATTTGATATGATAATATTTATTTATGTACCAAGTCAGTAAATCCTTTATCGAACGAGTCTGGTTTATGAGCCAAGCGAGCAAAGCGAGCGAGGCGAATAAAAGACGAGTTCGATAAAGGCACTTTATTGACGTGGTGCATACAAAATTTCATCGCCAACCGCAAAAGTTCGTAATTTAAAAAATAAAGATATAATAACTTATGACAGTGTATCAGTCATGGCTACGCTGACAGATATTAGCGGCAGGTAAAGTACTTTATTGTAGAGTACGATAAAGTTTTTGTTTACCTCCGTAAAACGCTATGGTAACGCATCGCTTTACTGACGGTTGGTGATAAACTATATTATACATTCTTAAACCATTAACAAAACATTATTTGCAATTGCTGAACTTTGCCAATATAATAATCCTTAATATTTCTTCTATTATACCTACGTACGTCTGTAGTGTAAATAAATTAATTTCTCAATAATATATCTCGGTGTTATACCTTGCTCACTTTTAAAAATAAATAACCTTATATTCTTTGTCGTACTTTTATTAATTTTCAAGTGTTAAGCATAACTAACTGATGTATATTTGTTAAGCTTGAGAATAGTTTCTATCGGTCTATTTTGTATTTTTCGTAACTGCTATGTATCGCATTTATTTCATTTGAACAGTGTAGTCGAACAATATTCGAAATGTGGACCAATTATCGATTTGTATAGCTGTATCTGTGTTAACATATTTTGACTTGTTCTAGTTAAGTAATTTAATATGTTTTGTCTCTCTTTTTAAAGCGAAACTTTGATCTGTAATTACCGCTAAATATTTCATACAATTTATTTATTTTTATATTAATACTACCTAAATTAACGGTGTTGAACTTAAATTTAGATTTAATGAATGTGTTGTACACATTTCTTATAACAGAGGAAATACGCTTAGGTATTTTTACAAAGACATATAGGATGGAATCACCCTATATGTATTTGTAAAAATTAATATTAATTATTAATTTCTTGAAGTTATTCACAGCAAACAGCACTCGACGCGTACAATAAGACAATTCTTAATTGTTATATTTATAACATATACTTTTCCGAGCAGGGTCGGCGGTCACCACTAGTCGTCACTGGAGTTCAGGAGACCGTTCGTGTAAATGACTCACTGTTGAAATATGAATGTGACTGACCTATACTGAGTGTACGGCTAACTATAAGCGTATATAGAAAAAAAACAGAACTCGCAAACAACTAATCTTACGTGTTGTACGTATGTTCGCGATATGTTCAAGATGTTACGGAATATTTTTAGCGGAAAGCGAAACGCATATACGTCTAACATACTTGCATGCATTCATCACTGCTCCGCAAGGTTTTCTACTTCGTACTTTGAAAGCCACCAGGATATTGCTCGTTTATTATGTAGTTTTGCTCCATAAACTTTTGTGTGACTGAAGATGTATTTCGGTATGGTGATCTTGTTGTTAGTCATCATATCTAAAATAGCTATTTGTTAGTAGACATTGTTGGATTTTTCGTGAAGAGTGTTGGTATGCATATATTTTTTTACTTCCAAAACTTCCAAATCAACCATCAACAAATAAAAGCAATATAGGTTTTTTGAATATTTAATACTGTTGAGTAATAAAGCTGTCTTATATATTATACTTATTTTATGAGGAAAGGTCCGATGCTTTTCGGGGAAAACACAATGTGAGGAAAAATATCAAAGATAAGAAAAGAAACAGCAAATCTTTACGAAGATGTGAAAAGTGTGGACCTTTTTCCACACTTTCAAAGTACAATATTTGAACGAAGGCATAGAGACAGTTGGGCTGGAACTGGAAGTTATTTCAAATGAGGGGCGGATAATGGCAAGGCCAACGACGGAGGAAGCAGAAAATACATTAGCCAAAATGAAAAATAATAAAAGCCCAGGGGAAAATAGGCTAATGGCAGAAACCCAAAATATATATATATATTGGAAGTGATACACGAAATTTGGCTCATGGAAAGCGGTTGTACTTACCCATTTATAGAAAAAAGTAGATACAATGGAATGCTGCAACTACAAGGGAATCGCATTGGTAGATTGTTTACAAAATTCTGTCAACGTTAATAAAGCAAGTTTGGAACCACAAGCAGAAAAATTGCTGGGAGAGTATCAACGGAGATTTAGAAAAGGCAGGTCGACGACGGATCAGATTTTCATGATGAAGCATGTATTAAAGGGATGCTATGAAAAATATATCCCCGTCTGCATGTTGTTTATCGATTTTAAGAGTGCTGACGACAATATAAACTGAAAAGTATTAGTGAAAACTCTGGAACAATTGCAGGTGTTTTCCAAACTGATAAGATTAATGAAAATGTCAATACAAAATCCAAGTACTGCATAAAGCAAAGCCTTTAATAACTTTGTTTAGTCTGACGCTAGAAGACATTATTCGGAAAAGCGTAATAGATAGGGAAGGAACGTCGCTCTGCGTACCAATTCATCAATGTCTTGTCTATTTAGATGACGTAGGCTGTTGGCAAGAAACATAAAGGAATTAGAAAACATCACAAAACAGCTTATAACAGCAGCAAAATTGTTGGGTCTGGAATCTAATTAAAAAAAAAACAAGTGTATGAAATAGCCATGAAATTCACAAACAGGAAGTGTCAACAAGGACAACCCAATATATTTTATGAATGGACATTTTTAGAAAATTATAAAGCAGTTAATAAAATTATAAGGGATAGGGATTTGTGAATTAATAGAAATTATTAAATTTTTTAATCCATTTGACACAGCCATAAGAGCAGCTTGTATTGAAGTATATTTAACAAACTCAATAATGTTACTGGTGCACTGCTTTATCAAGACTGTGACTAATACAAAACCAGAAACCATTGCTACAGCTCTTAAAGTAGTAAAGCTTCAGTAATGAAGTTAAAACAAGAGTTGGACAGAGGAAGAGAGTAATTTCTCAGTACTAAGCACTGGATCCAAAATTTAAAAAGAAGTATTATGCAGATACACTGACCTGCTTCGGAGCCATTAAATAACTAAGGTAATTAACTGTGCAAGAAGATATTTGTTCGTTAATTGTCTTCACATTCAGTGATTTAAGTGCTGTGACCCACCTGCCACTGATGAAGTAGCATCATATTTGGTTAGTTGATTGTTAAGAATCCTCTGGGAAAATGGAGTATTTCAGACTTTGCATTGAGATTGCATAATGTGGCCCTGAAGTACCTCACGACAGTTGCAACGACAGAGAATCTCATCTAAGGAAAACGTCTATCACAACTTTTATTTTTATAATCAGTTAGTAAGTTTACGTGGAATTTATAATTTCGAGTGTAGCTAATGAGATTATAGGTACCTACTTTGTATGATTTTTCTATTTAATAGTATGCATAATAAAGTTAGTTTCTCATATATATATATATATAATTATTTATTCTCTACCACGCTTAGTAATCCCCAGAATTACACAGCACTAACAAGATTGTCTAAGTAAACAGATATATACAGTTACAAAAAACTGAAAAATTATTAGACCTTCGTTCCTATTGCAATGCTGCAGGCAAAGATAATTAAAAATTGACGCCAAATGTAAAAGTTGGTCTAAATATAACAAAAATAAATTTAGATGAATTGGAAATGCACATATTTTAATTTTTTTTGTCTGATATATCACAGATATTGATGTTTTTAGTTCGATATCATTCGATATTAAACAATTCTTGTAGTATACATATATAGAAATAACTAATTTATTAGATTTATCGATGTGTAAAAAAGTGCACATAAAATTTCAACCCACTTAAATACAATATATTTAGATCGTGGTACTGCGTGGTTGACCCATATTTCGACAGAAAAAATTCTGTTAAGTGCGACAACCGATATGTGTGTTAAGTTCATATATGCGTGATGTCATTACACTTAATGCAATTTAAATACATATAGAGAGACAAGATAAAGATCGACCTCTTGGAGAATAATGGCTTGGCATGAAGTAAACTAGATTAAATAATACCGGATTTCAGAAATATCCGACCCAAGAATTATTTATTATATTCAGTCCTACTATATTTCTTTGCAATGTTGGCCAAAAATTAAAATAATTTTACGATTAATTTGCTGCTGTCTTACGTCTTCAGAAAAAATAATAATTCATTCATTGCTAATAAAAAATGTTTAGCCTAGAGTGAATGTCAGTAAAAATAAAATAATACTAGCTTATACACTACGGTAAGTCTGGATTATAGTCTGTTTCAAGATATAGTGCGAAAGCAAGCTCCCACATAATGTTTGAACTCGGCAGGTGGTATGCAATAAAAGTAATCGATGTGGGAAACACGCTACAGGCCCCTATTGCCAGTGTTTTATTAGAAATAATAAAAGTGTACCTGTGTAATATGAATGTACATTTATACGAAATGTCAACTGCGCTGTGTGAAATACAAGAATACATTTTACTCCCTAATTTATTTTGTTAATTTAATTGTAAGGGATATTCGCTGAATTATAATTATAAATTAATTTAATTGCTTTATTTTTCTTAATAGCCATAAGCCGACAGAGATAGTTTTCAGGTCCTTAAAACTTGTGTTGGCCATCGTCGGATTATGGAGGGATTAACACAATAGATCCTTGATGGTTCTATTTATGACGTGGACTATATCTTGAAACAGACTATACATCTTGTATTATTACGTTGTGTCCTTGCAAATTGGATAATACAGAAACCATGAGTTTACAAACGATATAATATTGAAGAAGGAATATTGATAATATATAACCACATGTACCGGGTGTTTTTACTTTCTTATACGTAGTATAAGGAAGTATTGTGATGATGAAAATTTTCGACCTCGAGATTTTTGCAGATGTCCACGTTTTGAAGTCCCTTGATACCGAAAAAGTGGTTTTTAAAAAATGTCTGTGTGTGTGTGTGTGTGTGTGTGTGTGTGTGTGTGTGTGTGTGTGTGTGTGTGTGTCTGTGTGTGTGTGTGTGACCACGATAGCGGTCAAACCGCTGTAGATATCAATCCCAAATTTTATATTTACTTGTATAATCTCTCTCTTGAGATCTGATTAGTTTTTCAATAAAATCGGTAGACCGGAAGTAGCAGTTTACTTCAGCGAAAAAATCGAATTTTGCCTATATTTCGTCAACTACTAAGTTTAAACAAATTTATAAAGAATTCATATGTACTTAAAATTAAGTTTGAGACAAATTGTCTTAAAAAAGTTTTTCGAAATTCCAACCGGAAGTAGGTCTTTTACTCTTATCGAAAACCAGTTTTTTGCGAATATCTCGCATGTCATGCTTTTTAGACAAGTACGTTTCCAGTATAAAAGTATTTAAAACCTAATTTTCAATATCTTTCGTATAAAAAAAATATCAAAATTCCGACCGGAAATACCACTTTTACTCTTATCGAATAGCGATTTTTTGCAAATATGTCGTAAGTTATGCATTCTATATATATTTATCGAGAGCACAAAAGTATTTAGAACTGGATTTGCAATATTTTTTGTATATATGAAATTTCAAAATTCGGACCGGAAGTAGCACTTTTACTCTTAGCGAGTAGCACTTTTTTTCGAATATCTTGTAAAGTATGCATTCTATAGCGATTTATTAAGAGAATGAAAGTACTTAGAATAGGATTTTGAATAAGCTTTGTATAAAAAAATTCTTAAAATTCTATAATTTGAAACGCTCAAACGTATAAGAAAGTCGTGTGGTGGCCACACCTAATTTTTTTATCTTTGATATCATTTTGATTACCTGCAACTTTTTTGTTTTTAAAAATATCAGAATGAAGCAAAAATCATTTTGCATAGGTATCTATGAAGTTTTTTACGTTTTAAAAAATAAAACAAAACACTAACGTTTTTCCAAGATATTAACCTAACTTATATTTTTTTAAATGGAAAGCCCTAAATATTTTCGGATATTTCGCTTTTACATGAAATTTCAAGTATATTTTATAAAGCATACCCCATACCTATCTTCAACGGTTTGCGAAAAAACGGCGTTTGAACATGCAACAAAGAAAAATTTAGTTTTGTAACCCTGTTCTTAAAGATGTCGAAATCAAACAGAAATCATTTTTCATAATTATTTAGAAAGTTTATTTTTAATAAAACAAAAGATTAACGATTAACAAAGTAACAAATTATTAAAAAAAACAATTTTACAAAATTAAATTATTCTAAAAATGGCATGTTTAAACGCCGTTTTCTCGCAAACCGTTGAAGATAGGTATGGGGTATGCTTTATAAAATATATTTGAAATTTCATGTAAAATCGAAATATCCGAAAATATTTAGGGCTTTCCATTTAAAAAAATATAAGTTAGGTTAATATCTTGGAAAAACGTTAGTGTTTTGTTTTATTTTTTAAAACGTAAAAAACTTCATAGATACCTATGCAAAATGATTTTTGATTCATTCTGATATTTTTAAAAACAAGAAAGTTGCAGGTGATCAAAATGATATCAAAGATAAAAAAACACCCGGTACACAGATTTCTGAAAATTAAAAATTCGGAATTGGTGAAAAAGATTTCACGCATAAATAAAAAATGCTTTTAGCGATTGTGTCTAAGATTATATCACGCGGAGGTAATACAGTTTAATAGCGGAGTCATATCGCGCGGTGTTAAGTAAAACTATTCGAAAACTTGGAAAGGTGTCAGAAACGATAATAGAACAAATTAAATAATGAGAGTAGAGATATGCAAGTTAATGTTAAGGAGAATGCAAAAACTAGCCCAGCGACAAGATATAGCGATACTAAGTATGTATGTACAATCATTCGTTCATAATCTGAATTCTTGTGATATAGAATAATTGAATTTCTGCTCATATACTTCTGGAGATATGTGATATAATTTGGCAGCTACACAAATGAACAACGATCTTTACTCTATAAGTAATTATAGGCAGCATAATCTGCAACTTAATTCGGCTAAATCAGTTGTGCTGCTCTTCTGTTTCAAACGTAAGAGAGAGCTGATTGAATTGCAGTTCAATATTAATATTGATGGAGTTGCATTATCCCTTGCTAAGTGTACAAAAATTCTAGGGTTGATGGTGGATACTGGCTTAGGATTTTCTGAGCGTGTCAGCATATTGATGCAGAGATCGTACTTGCACCTGTGAGCATTGTATGCTAGCAGACACATTATAAACACTAAACTGAAAAAGCTTCTGTGTGAGTCGCTGGTTATCCCTGTCTTCTCGTACTGTGACTTGGTGTATTATCCGTGTTTGAGTGCACAGTTAAAGTGCAGGCTACAGCTAATTCAGAATACTTGTTGTAGGTTTATAGCTGGTCTCAGGAGATACGATCATGTAAGCCACAAATTATATGAAATGGGTTAGCTCAGGGTGGAGAACTCAGTAAATCTGCGGTTTTTAGTCTTTGTTAGGGGCGCACTGATCGCAGGCAAACCTAGTTGCTTGTATGGGAAATAACTGTTTCGCGGAAGTACACACAGTAGCATAGGCATGCTCTCACCTTGCCACGCCACATGACAGCGATATTTCGGAGATCATTTTCATACAATGATGTAAAATTGTACAATGAATTTCAAAAATATTTTGTTATGTCTACGAAAAATAAATTTAGGTCCTGCGGTAGGCAAGCTCTAATGAACTAATTTCTATTTTCCTTAAAAGCGAAAACAGAATAAAAAGGGGGGGAAATGAAGGGGAAAAATATTTTTTTATTATCCAATTTTCTCTTGTTTATATTACAATTTATGCATCACTTTGTATTTTTCTTTCTTTGTATTCATATTTTTGTGTTAAAATTATTTATTTTTGAATATTTATCTGCTTCATTGAAATTTACGGAAGTTGTTTTATTATTACATTTTGATTGTTTTTAAATTGCGTACATCTTGTGTATTTGTATGATTACGTTGTACTTATTCTAAATATACTAGGTTAAGTGTAAGAGTAGCTATAGCTAAACTTCGCCTAGATAGTATAGTGTTTGTATGTATACTTGTATACTAACTACCCAATACAGTCGATTTATTATTATTATTATATAAAAAAGCAAAAAAATACATTCTTAACATTTTTCTGTAGTCTTAATTAAGAATTTTTAGTGTGCAATCGCTTCCATAACAAGAAACTACATTCCTTTTCTACTTAAAGCAAAAGCGGTTCAGATAAATATAAAATATGCCAGGCCACCACTACAAGTATAGGTTATTTCAAATTATAAGAATATAACTTTGAACGGCTCTAATGCTTTTGTTGCACCACCTGCGGCAATAACTACCTGGCCGCTCAATACGATTATCTTTTACGCAAACAAACTGCTGAGGTCCGTAATGACAAAATTTAAGTAAATTGTAATTACTGCAATTTAGATGCGCATGTACAAAATAGTAGCACCTTTGATTATAAATTTGTAATACGATTCAGACACAGACACCGATTTGCAAGACGACTCAATCACAGAAGATGATTTATGAAATGCGAAGACATAAAATTTTTATTGTGTATTACAAACTAATTACCTTTATATATCTATATCTATCCACTACACATGTTGCCACACGATTTGTAATTTTTCTTTGTATGTAAACCCAATGTGTAGATATTTTTTATTATATACTTGAAATTAACTACGTTTTATTATTATCTTATAGGGCCCTAATTTCTAGTCAATACGGCCCCTAGATTCATACGTTGCAAATAGGTAAACCGTACCCGTTCAATAGGGAGACCAGGTATAATAATTATCGTCACAGAAGGTGGTGCGATAAAAGCATTAGAGCCGTTCAAAGTTATATTCTTATAATTTGTAATAAACTATACAACAAATGAGGTGAATGCCTTTTGTGACAGCTATTATTTGTATATATAGCTTCGATATTTGTAAGGATAAACATTAATGTTTGCACTCCTGTATGTTTGTATTATAGACAGGGTATTATCTTTTAATACCTCGCAAAGGTCGAATCCATAAAGAAGACAACTTTAACGTCATTATAACGACACATAATATACACCCGATCAGCGCATGGTGTCATCGATAACAATGGATGTGATCTACGTAAAATTTCTACCCCTGACATTTTAACGCGAAAGGTCGCCTGTTTTGTTCATTATTCGTTGAGGATCGAAGGGAAAGGTATCATCAATAATTAAGAGTAACTTCTGGTTGCTGAAATGTTAAAGGTCGATTAAGATCGGTTTTGTTAATATTGCTAAATTATTTCCGTTACACAGTATTTACCTAATTAGTAAGAGTCTGTGTAATGTTATTTAACAGGAGTATTATTTATCGACTAACTGTACATTAGATTTTAAGTTATTTATATTATACAAACAAGAGTTTATTCTAGATAGGTATAGATGAAGTGGTAGATGTCTTTATTTTGCCACGTGTTTGTGAAAGAGCACTTCAGAAAACATTCATACACGTCCATGTATATGATGAATTAGTAAACGAGTGTACTGAGATTAATATTTCAATATTTTAATACAGATTATTCCTACACTCCCGCTCAAAAAAATTAATCAATGATCTGTTATGTACCTTTATAAATTTATATATGATGCTGATAAACAATGGAATATAGATATATATATATATATATCGAATTAATAGCTTTATTCCCTCCTTGGTGGGAAACCTCGACATCTAGAACGTTTATTCCATCCAATACAGTATGTAAAATATAATTTGTGAAGTGTAAATAAACACTTTATTATTGAGAAAAAGTTAGTTGTACTATATAGAATGATAATATCGTACGACATAGTAGTAATATCATCAGTGAAAGAAAAGTGATCTAGATTTTGATGTATAAAGATGGCATGGAAATTAATAATTTATCAGTGAAGAAAGTTTTGCAATTATAATAGTTATTTGCGAACCAAGTGCGGGAAGACTATTCCCACATGAGCGCACTTAGAATTGCGCGAATGCGTGGAAGATGTATTCTTCATTTGAATACACTAGAGGCATAATTTTAACACAAATGACACAATAGAAAATAACCAACTGTCAATGATGACAATTAGCGAAATCCGATATTTCATTAATCGAAAAAAAATTAATAGAGGAGCTTTAATAATTGCACTGTCCTTGCTGGTTTCTTAAAATAACCCACATGTTCTTCTAAACTTTCTAGTAATTTACTTCAGCTTCAAACTCCGATATTTCAAGAACTTTTAGGAATTCGGGAAAAGTGAACAGAATCATTTTTGCTTAAAATTAGTCATTCAATTTATTTACGAAGTATGTCTGACACCTCGGCGACCACCCTGTAATTAGTTGCCAGACCGGCATCGAATTGTTCTTACAAGGAGAATGAATATCTTCGTTATCAATCAAGCCGTTCAATGCTTGTGGATTATGGCTAACAACTATGTTTTATAAAATCTCCATTTTTAAGCCAATTAGTGCTCTTGTTACATTTCGTATTTTCATTACATAGTTACCCAAAAAAGTAGAAATAATATAAAAGGAATTAATTTGACAAACAAAATAATAAGAAGAATGAATATACATTGTTTCCATTTCTTGAATATATTTATACGTTAATTTAAAATGTATGCTATAATATCGGTACGCTTTAAACCGAATTAAACCCGGAGTTTCTTAATGATTGCTATAAAAATGAAAAAAAATGAGGTGTGACCACCACACGACTTTCTTATACGTATGAAAGTGTTACTTCCGGCCCGAATTTTGAAATTTCATTTATACAAAAAATATTCCAAATCCAACTCTAAATACTTTTGTACTCTTCATAAATATATATAGAATGCATAATTTACGACATATTTGCAAAAAATCGCTATTCGATAAGAGTAAAAGTGCTACTTCCGGTCTGAATTTTGAAATTTTTTTTATACAAAAGATATTTAAAAGTATGTTCTAAATACTTTTATACTCGTAATATACCTGCCTAGAAAGCATGACTTGCGAGATATTCGCAAAAAACTGATTTTCGATAAGAGTAAAAGACCTACTTCCGGTGGGAATTTCGAAAAGCTTTATTAAAACAATTTTTCTCAAATTTAATTTTTAGTATATTTGAATTCTTTATAAATTTGTTTAAACTTAGTAATTGACGAAATATTTGCAAAATTCGATTTTTTCACTGACGTAAACTACTACTTCCGGTCTGCCGATTTTGCTCAAAATCTAATCAGTTCTCAAGAAGGAGATTATATTCGTAAATACAAAATTTGGAATTGATATCTACAGCGGTTTGACCGCTATCGTGGTCACACACACACAGACAGACAGACACACACACACACACACAGAGAGAGAGAGAGAGAGAGAGAGAGAGAGAGAGAGAGAGACATTTTTTTAAAACCACTTTTTTGGTATCAGGGGACCTCAAAACGTGGACATCTGCAAAAATCTCGAGGTCGAAAATTTTCATCATCACAATACTTCCTTATACTACGTATAAGAAAGTAAAAAGAAACAGATTCAAATACGTATTAAGAAATCATTCTGTTTGGCAAAGCTTGTCCAAGATAAATTTGGTCATTCAATATATTCTCAAACTATATAAGGATAATCATAATAAATGCTCCTACCTGTTTATCAAATTAAGTAAAGTCAATTCCAAGCGCCATTTCTGATTAAATATAAAATTAATTTTAATATCTCAAAGTAAAAATAATCATTTTCTTTGTACACAATAGAAATCTGTTTATGAAATTAAAATAGTTTGATTTAAACTTATTATTCTTACGTTATGTTATGTTAATGTTAACACATGTTTGTTATTTTTTTGTATTTTAGATATGAATTATTATTTTGTCATCGTATTTGCTCTTTCTGCAAATACGAAGTCTCTTCAAAAAATAAGCGAACTTGTTATTATTCATCTTACAGATTATCGGTTCTGGTGTCTCTTTAACTACTTCCTTCGCGAAGCATTTCAGCCAAATTTGTTATGAAATGTCCTTCAACGTCTCGGATGATTTGTTTTAATATTATCCTTGATCTTAAAGCGACGTCTTTCCTCGATACTGAGTTCAATTCTTCAATACTGTCTTATTTGTATTAAAGAAACATAATTGTTATATGTTTTACAAATTTAACATTTAAAATATAGGTAGCTCCTTGGGAAATATTACTAGGGTCGTCTATTGTAAATTGTATGTGTAAAGTGTTTAAAAGTTTAGTTACTTCACCACTATGCCTTCAGAGAAAAAAATTAAATTGTATTGCAGCAGCTAAGGGGAGCGAGAAAACTGCCAATCTCTTACTGAATATTTTAACTTCCTAAGAATATTTCACACTTTTATTCATTAATTGGCATTCTTTAAGCTGAGATTAAGCTGTGTAACTGTCAGAATTAAGATATCTTCAAATTTTTTAAAAAATAATTGATAAGAGACAGCCATTTTGTCACCATCGTTTTCGATTGTGTACCTTTTTGTATGAAATAATTTTATTACAAGTAATTCAAATATGTGGCACAAATGCCATCGTTTAAAATAATTTTCATGTCGAAATGCTAGATACTTAATGATATATGTACTTCATATGATAATTGACACTTTGAACATTGAAATACTGTATGTTCGGAGGCAAATAATAATAGCACCTGCGCTTTCAGATAAATATAAAGAAAACCAAGAAAACTCGATTTAGGATCGTATTGATGCAAAAGATGAAAGATAATTCATAATTGCATCATGATATATACGGCGTCGTTTTTTTCACCTGATCATATGTAAACATTCTGGTGGACATAAAATTATAAAAATCTGGATATTTGCGGTCGGTAACGTCACAGTGTCTGTCGCGGAACAAAGTAGATATTTTTGGCCGTTCGGGACATTAGGATTCCCAGAAGAGTATAACTTTCCGAAAAAGCGAAAAAGAAGAAACCATCGCGTGCGCATTTTATTTTTAAACCTGGCTCGGCTATTTTCGTCCTGGAGCAGGTCCAGATTACACTGTTTAGTTTATGTTTTATGTGTACGGGAACAGTTGGGGTACGGTTGTTATATTGGGCCAAGATTTCTCTCTTTTTTTTGTCCAATTTCCATTACTTTTTTCGTAATATTCCTGCTCGTCTCATGGTTATAGCTTTAAAAATTCCCCGCATTTTTTGTACACTACTTCCTCACGCACGTGTTTATATATTGGCAGAATAGTTCTGACCTATATAAGCATCAAATTTTCTGCCAAATCGAATGTTTTTCTCTACGACACAGCTTTATTGTTTATTTACATTTAGTTTTTGCGACTCATTCTTGACAAAATCTGGAAAAATAAATAAAGTACTGCTAATAGCCATAAGTATAGAAGCAGTATAATTTTTTTGAATAAATTTTGTCTATGCCTAAAGAACAAACTTATTTTTATGATGAACGCATGCATACAATTTAATCAATTTTTTCATACTTAATAGTGATGGCTTTGGAAATTTTTAAAATTTAGCTTTGATTTGTATCAGCAACTTCAATGGCTTACCTATAGAATCTGGACCAAATTCAGGTATTTCAAAATGTTCTACTTCCAGCAACAAAGCTTTACATTTATACTCCTTTACTTAACAATAAGATTTCTGTGTTGTATAACTTGGTTATAGTTCCTAAGCTAAACTAAGCTTGTCGAAAACCACTGGAACCATCTTCTATGTAATTTATGTATATTAGATTGTTTGTCCCTGGCTTATAATGATTATACAGGGTGTCCAGAAACTCTCCTGACAAACGAATACCGGAGATTCCTCAGATAATTTTAAGACAATTTAACCCAATTCACCCTAGTCCGAAAATGCTTCCTAAGGTCATAGGCGTCCGTTTTGGGTAGGTAAACGGTTATTTTAACGCATAAATTTTTTGTCTTTATCTTTTAAGCATTTGTGACACTAGATTATTAAATTTTCAGGTATTCTAGTACTAAAAGGTACTCTTACTTTAAGTCGGTAGGATACACCGTTTTCTAGAAAAATCGATTTGAAAATTTTTCGTTTTTCGTCATTAAAATTCAATTTATTATTTTTTGTACTAGTTCGCTCTGAACTGCCAGCAGAAATAAAACCTACGTTTTTAATTGTCAAATTGTTGTCAGTTCGCGAAGTTGAAATGACGAAAGATGAAATGACGAAAAATTTTCAAATCGATTTTTCTAGAAAACGGTGTATCCTACCGACTTAAAGTAAGAGTACCTTTTAGTACTAGAATACCTGAAAATTTAATAATCTAGTGTCACAAATGCTTAAAAGTTAAAGACAAAAAAGTTATGCGTTAAAATAACCGTTTACCTACCCAAAACGGACGCCTATGACCGGTACTAGAAATTCGCAATTGATGGAATCGATTCATCTCTGGAGGATAAATAAGCATACCAGTTTTTGTTTTTCTAAATAGAAGCGTTCGGGAGATATTAAAAAGAAACTAATTACAAGGCGCCATTTTCAAAGAGCTCTAGCTCCCTTAGGAAGCATTTTCGGACTAGGGTGAATTGGGTTAAATTGTGTTAAAATTATCTGAGGAATCTCCGGTCTTCGTTTGTCAGGAGAGTTACTGGACACCCTGTATAAACTTACACGTAGCATAAGGAGTATTTTCAAATATTTTCGACCTCTAGAATTTTGCAGATGTCCACGTTTTGATGTAACCTCATACCGAAAAATTGGTTTTTGAAACATCTCCCCCCCCCTTTATGTGTGTGTGTTTGACAACGATAGCGTCCAAACGGCTAAAGCTCTGATCAGTGAGATTGCTAGACCGGAAGTAGTAGTTTACTTGAATGAAAAAAAATAAGAGTGGCCACCACACAAGTTTCTTATACGTATGTGCGTTTAAAATTATACAAAAGTTATAATATAAGTTTTAAATAGTTTTATTTTCTTAAAAAATAAACCTGTGAGTTACTTCAGGTTTGAATTTTAAGAATTCTTTTATACCAAAATTATTTAGAGTCCTATTTTAAATACTTCTGTTATCTTACGAAATCTCTGTAGAATGCATACTTTGCGAGATATTTGCAAAAAAGTGCTACTCGATAAGAGTATAAGTATTACTTCCGGTCCGAATTTTGAAATTTGTTTTATACAATAATTATTTCAAATCCCGCTCTTAATTGTTTTGTACTATTAATAAATCTATATAATATGCATAATTTACGAGATATTTGCAAAAAAATCGCTATTCCATAATTGTTAAAAGTTTTACTTCCGGTCATAATTTTGAATTTTTTTTTTAATTTTTATTGAAAATCAAGCTTGAAATATTTTATACTGCTGATGTACCTGTCAAGAAAGCATGACAGACATGTTGCAAAAACCACTTTTTTGGTATCAGGGGACTTCAAAACGTGGACATCTGCAATTATCTTGAGGGCGAAAATTTTCGTCAACACAATACTTCCTTATCCTACGTATATGAAAGTAAAAACA
This sequence comes from Amphimallon solstitiale, assembly GCA_963170755.1. Lineage (NCBI taxonomy): Eukaryota > Metazoa > Arthropoda > Insecta > Coleoptera > Scarabaeidae > Amphimallon > Amphimallon solstitiale. The sequence continues at coordinate 68,055,767 of OY720680.1, forward strand.
AATATTACTAATATTTCGTCAACTACTAAATTTAAACAAAGACCTTTGAAATTCTCACCTGGCGTGGGTGTTTGACTTTTTTGGATTATTACATCCATATGTATATATGCTCAGTGCACTTCCTTGTCATATTTTTCCTCCAGTTTTAAATTCTTTGTTTGTTGTTACTGAGTTATTGTTATTACTATTTTACTATTTATTTTATGTTCTACCGGAATCTTCCATAATCTCTTTCGTGGTAATTTGTGGAACACTTTTTCTACGTCAATGAAGGCTAGAGAGATTGTTGTGTTCCCCTTCTTTGATTCTTCTATAACTGTTTTCTGGCAATGTATAAGTAAGTAAACCTATAAACCTAAGGTTTACTTAAATATTAAGTTTTGTTTATTTTATATTTTCTTCGTTGTTCTTCCTTTTTTTCGCTGACCATACTTCCGTGAATGGTGGTGTATATTGCCCTCACAAAGCACAATACCTATGTCACTTTGCTCGCGGTCCTTGCTTGGCAGTGACAACTTTCCCGTATTATTTTTGGGCACGTCTCTCTTGTGGATGAACGCGAATCGAAGTGGTTTTCTCTTCTCAAGCTGTGCTATTTGTGTTCAATCTACTTACTCACTGCTCTTTGCGCTATTTCCATCTGTATTTTCCTCTCTCATAATGCTACTCGAAAACGAGATTAGGAACAATCACCGTGCCGTGCCGTCTGCAGCCTTTGATTGATTATTTCTGATTATCCGGATTGAAAAGCTGTTATTCACCGTCGAGGAAATGCCAGACGCTCTTTTGGATCCGCACAAATGGCCACTTGACAGCGTCAGGCTTGAAAATGAAAGGCATTGGGTACGGTGTTTTTTAAGTGGAAGCGTACTTGAAATAAAACGAGGGTAGCCAATTTAGAGTTTTAGGACTCGAAGCCGTTCACCTTTAAGTATCTTTAACAATTATTCAATTTAATTATCACTTAATACGATAAGAATAATATTAGGAAAAAGTTAGCTTTTTCTTGCAATTGATATGTTCAGCGTTTTCTATTGCCGGGAAAGTGTCCTGCTCCTGCTGTTTACTTGATATGAAATGTATGTTTCAGTTTTGAGGTGTTAATTTTCATGCTGTACTGGATAAAAAATGTTGATAAAGAAAGTAGCGTAAGAGATTATGTTCAAATAAATTGGAAACGATAGATTACTCTGTCTTAAGAAAGAATTTTAAAAAGATCCGTGTACTGATAATTGAGAGAAAAACGTCTTACTGTTGTTACGACATTATTCGTCAGACTAACATTTGAGATGTATTTATGTCTTCTTTATAGGTTTTCGCGAATGTATTTTAATTTTTTTTTAAAATCAAAAACTAGTGTTGGTAAAGATAAATTTTAATTTCTGAAACAAAAACTAATTCTTGAATATTATTCAGATAAAACTTTACTCACATATTTATAGTTCATCTAAGCCTAAATTTGACCAGTACTTCTAGAGTATTCTTGTGCAGTGGAAAGGGCCTTATGCCCTGATATATTCCGAGAACTCCTTAGCTTTCATTACACTATTCCAGCACTGGTATATAATAATCAGAACAACCTATATAGAAATTGTAAATACATAGTTTACTTATAAATGTAGTAATAATTGTGAAGTCTATGATAATATAGCTGCCCTAAATGGAGAAAGCCCATTTAATATCTTCAACATGCAAAAACCCTGAAGAGGAAGAATGCCTTGAAGGTCCTGTAAGCATGAAAAATCTCTTCCCAGCCCATATATCGTCTATGGGTTATTTCCCTGTTGCAATCATTACAAAAAGTGTTAGTTAGCTTTTTAACGAATAATTGAAGCTTGCGCGATTGGAAAAATATAAATCGACAATTGAAAATAGTTTTTTTTTTCTGTCTGGTTATAATAATAATACTTTATTTCTTCATCGCCCATAAATTTCTTCCCACGCAACTCTTTTTCATTTTAGGGAATAGGGTAAAAATCGCTAATGGCCATGTCTGACCTATAGGGTGGGTGACTCAACTATCGAAGCTCACTTTATGCACGGCAGCCAGCGCAACACGACTCTTGTGTATGGAAGTATTTTCGTACAGAAGCAGGACACTTTTCGTCAGTTTTTCTCTTCTTTTTTCTTTAGTGACTCCTTTTAACCGCTCCAAGATTGAAGCGTAGTATTATCCATTTATGGAACCCACTTTATCTTTCTAGTTCATTAACTGGATTCTTTCCCAAAAAGAACAGTAGCCATAAGTTGTCCGGCTGACTGTGACAGTTAAACTTGTTGGGTGGTGGTGTGCCTTTTTTATGCCACTGCATGGAGTCTTGCTTGAACTCAGGTTCATAATGATTAACCCATGCTTCATCCCCAGTAACAATTCTTCTCAAAACACCTTCATTACAGAGTTCCAAAAACACACGGAACATACTATGCGTTGTTGTTTTTGCGGCGGCGCGGCGTGACCATTCTAGACTGCGCTGACCTTAGTCATGCCAAGATGATTATGTAAATTTTTAAAAATGGTTGTATCAGATACCGCCGCAGTCATTCCTGCTACTTTACTCTATCATCTTCCATTATTAATTTTTCGACTTTTTCTGGAATGGTTACTTTGAAAGGCTTAAAATGATTTCCTACCTTGTTTAAAATGAGAGTGTCACTTAAAAACCCTAGTTTTTTTCCGGGCAAGACTCCATATGGTATGAACAGACTTTCCTTATTTTGTAAGGAACTTGATAACGGCGCGATACTCGATTTTCTCCATATTTCATACATTTTTCCCGATTAAGTTGCTTGGTCAACCGATAGTTTAAAGACTACTGAAGTGATTGTGTTAAAACTTTATATTTATACTAAAAATGAAAGTCATTGAAGACGTTACGACATGACCGAATTCTCTCACTACCATCCAACCTCTCTATTCCGCGAATTACAAAGGTTACCTTGGCTATATTACGGTATTGTTAATTTTCTTACACGTTTTTAATGTTAATATTTCTTATAAAAGTATGTAATGATACGCAAGCTTTTTCTGCAAAATACAAGTTTTCGCTGAAGAGCACGTCTTTGACGAAAATCCGTATGCGTTTCCGTGCGTTAACTGCTGGTAGACGTTGCACATACTTTTACCGTCCAGCGACTATGAATAAGTCAAACCGTCTTGCACATACAAATTCGCACATTTTGATGTTCGTTGTGTCTACCGTCGCGTTCTTATTCTTGTTGTTTTGCACGATAACGCGCACTTCGCTTAACAATCGAGCATCGCCCGTGCAAAGGAAAACTCAGGCGGTTTCATATATCTCGTCGTGGTAAAAACGCATTACCGACGTATAAAAGATAGTGAAAGTGTCCGTTGCATATAAATGTGTAGAAATATGTGACTTGAGCTTACCTAGCTAGGAACATCCATAAGAAGCGTGCGTGTATTCCGATCAGACATGTAATTACGTGGAAAAAATTCTGAATTATATTTCTTTGTTGCATTTGATGAAAATTAAAAAATATATTATGTTATTATATACAATATCAAAAGAAAAAAAAGATATATATCATATTCTTACCTCTAGTTAGTCCTTATTATATACAGGGTGGGGCACCTCATTTCCGTCGGTTTATATACGAAAAGCGGTAATATGTTTTATTTTTATTTTTATTAAAGGTTGTGTAGGTTCATTAGGGGCACGTTTTAAAATTATTTTGAAATATACAGAGTGATCCAAAAAAATTTGGCACACCAAAGTTATGAAAATTTAAATGGAACACCCTGTATATTATGGGATATTTTGATGCTATAAGCTAAATTAAGGCCACTTCATGTTATATTCCCTATACCTAACTCAACCTCTTTTCGAGATATTTCACTATTTTTGAAAATGTAGATCAAAATTTCAGAGACATTGCTGTCTTCCATATTTGAGCGAATTATTTTATATTGTATTTAATGTATACTCAAAGCATTAGACTCTAAGATTAGCTAAAGCTGATATCTAAAAATTATACAGGGTGTTCAAAAACTACATTTCTGTTTTGGCTAACATTAAAGGCAAATAACTTTCTTATTTTAAATGGAACAACCTGTATTTATTGCCATTTTTAGATTCTAATTTTAATTGTTTTTAAAACTGTATTAGGGTTTCCTATACCTATCTCTTATAGTTTTTTGGTAATTTAGGATTTTCAATTTCAAACACTAATTTCTTGCAAACTATTTTTCAAAATGCTAATATTTATTAACCTATCGGGATGATTGGTTTTGTTTCCCGATTTTTTCTTATGGGGATATGTCAAAAATATCGTTTATGATACACCACCAACCACACCCGACGATATGAGCGAACGAATAAGAATAGCGTTTCGTTCTATAACACCAAATATTTAAACAAGAGTTAAACAGTCCTTTCAAGAGAGAATTCGATTATGCATTGAAACAGATGGACATCATTTCGAGCACTTGTTAAAACATTAGTTTTCTTTTACAATTTAAGTTTTTTGTTTGTTTAATAAAGTATGTATTTTTTATTTACCTAGTTATGAGGCCTTTTAATTAATGTGAAACAAAACCAATCATCCCGATAGGTTAATAAATATTAGCATTTTGAAAAATAGTTTGCAAGAAATTAGTGTTTGAAATTGAAAATTCTAAATTACCAAAAAACTATAAGAGATAGGTATAGGAAACCCTAATACAGTTTTAAAAACAATTAAAATTAGAATCTAAATATGGCAATAAATACAGGGTGTTCCATTTAAAATAAGAATGTTATTTTCCTTTAATGTTAGTCAAAACACAAATATAGTTTTTAAACACCCTGTATAATTTTTAGATATCAACTTTAGCCTATCTTAGAGTCTAATGCTTTGAGTGTACATTAAATACAATTTAAAATAATTCGCCCAAATATGGAAGACAGCAATGTCTCTGAAATTTTGATCTACATTTTCAAAAATAGTGAAATATCTCGAAAAGAGGTTGAGTTAGGTATAGGGAATATAACAGTAAGTGGCCTTAATTTAGCCTATAGCATCAAAATATCCCATAATATACAGGGTGTTTCATTTAAATTTTCATAACTTTGGTGTGCCAAATTTTTTTGGATCACTCTGTATATTTCAAAATAATTTTAAAACGTGCCCCTAATGAACCTACACAACCTTAAATAAAAATAAAAATAAAACATATTACCGCTTTTCGTATATAAACCGACGGAAATGAGGTGCCCCACCCTGTATACCGCCCATTGTGTTAAACTTATTAAACGAAATACTACATATTATTATGTTCTTTTGAACGTTTTTAAAATTTCATCGATTCATAATAATATACCGCAAATAAGCACCCGTTTGAAACAAAAATTACATTTAAACGGCAGGCATGTTTCCATTGCTTTACCTTTTTAAAATTACATTGTTTCTACTCATTCGGGCCGATGTAACTGACAGATGTTATTGAATTTCATAAATTTAGAAAGAATCGACAGTATCGATCCCGTTTGATTGCTTATCTATCATTTTTTTCTAATCAGTTCAGTTTTCGTCGAATAAAATGCATTTTTCATGGGTAAACTGACCTATATTTCTCGGCATGCTGACGTTTAACCTTGACAATTGGCTATTGATAATCACACATCTCCTGATCACTATACAAGTCAAAGTACATTGAAAACCTTACGGTTTATGTCGAAACTGACGCACTTCTGTTCGTCATCTACTGACGTTTGTGTGCATTCTCGTATCGATCGCCATGTGTAGCTTTTCACTCCAAAACATGAATTTTCGTCACAAAAAAACCTTGACCAGATACTTCCATCATTTTCTATAAATGCTCCAAATAGGCAGGCAATTTTTCTGTTTTTGCTATTTTGGCTATTAGTTTGTTATATATGTTAATAATAATAATAGTTTATGGCGCGTTTTCTGCTACCGCGGCTTGTATATTCGGTTTAAAAGATCATATCTCTGGAACTGCTTCAGTTATAGTAACCTTTTTTTTTCCGTTTCTTTTAAGATACATTCGGTTCTATGCGTACACCACGCGCCACATTTTGAATCAACGTATTTTGGACCCTGGATGCCCGAAAACAAACTATTGCTCTTCTCTCGCCCGTTCTTAACAAAGGATATTTGTGGGTCTTTATTATATACAGCCTGTCCCAGAAATCAAAAGACGGAGTAGCAGGTATGTAAAGTCCGTACAGAAACAGGCCCAAATATACCGCAATAACGAAGAAATTAAAAATTTAATTTTCTATGTTGTTTCTTAGATGAAAAGCTTACATTACGGACCTGGCACAGAATGTATGTTTATAAATACACGTAAGAATGCTCATTTGTAAATAGAAATAAACACGCATTCATAGAAAAATACGCTTTTATTTGTATAAAACGCATTCATATAAAACATATTTTTTGCCAGATGGGCGACCCATTTTATTGCAGACAATAAAAGATTGTTTTTATTTTTAAAATAGGAAGGTTGTTGCTCTTTAATGTGATTGTAGTCGGAAACAGCTGATTATTATTATTTTAGAATATTCAATAAATCGTAGTTTTTCTAGATTACAGTAAATATCAAGAATGTAATTATTTTTTTCTAGCAGGGGTAAAATTAAAGTAATTAATGGTTTGATATTTATTATGAAGTAACTATTCCTCCTGCTTTTTTTTTAACACAAGTAATATGGTAGTCCTGAAAAGGACCGATTGTGAAAGTCAAGCAGGTGGATATTTAGTCCAGGGTCGGGGTAAGGCCAATTGAATTCTTTCTTATTTTTTTTCTGACATCTGCGCACGATTAAAGACTTGATATTTTGAGGGTACGTTTTTACACAATCTAGCTTCCGATTTCTGCTACTCCGTCTTTTTATTTCTGGGACACCCTGTATAATAATTATGTGATGGTTAAAAGTATTATGTTACACTTGGTATTGTTTGTGATTAAAATTGTTTATAAAAGATTGTATTGTGAACAATGCTTAATTAACGGGAACATTACGTGATGTCGGCATACTTACTCATCAAGGGTTCAGGATACTGTGCTGTAAAAGAAAGTATTAAAAGAACAGAGAGTTTTCTTTAAAGTTTTTACTTAAGAAAACAAATAACGACCTAAACGAAAATGACGATTAAAAAAATAAAAGCAGAGATGAGTAAAGAATCTTTGGGCTTTTTAAAGAATTCTGAGGGACAGGAAAGGTTTTATTGTTTATCCGCTTTAGCAAAGGAAGAGAAATTTCTCTTTGCAAAGGCACACGCAGTCAAAGTTCATCGTGTGCATGCGAAGTTTGTAAATGTAAAATATTTAAAAATAATTTTTAATACTTAAAAAAGAGTAATGCAAATTGTAAGAATATCTATACAAATACAGAGTTTTTTTTTTTTTTATTCAGGCATGGTTTCAGTAAAGTATTTAAATATAAAGTAGTCAGCAAATATTAATTCTATTAGATAAAAATTTCGATTTGTTCGTCGAGATATGTTGTGGTATTAGTTTAACGAGCAAATAAATAATTTTGATTAATATATTGTTATACCAGCATAATTAATATAACAAACGTTTTATTTTATTAAGTGTAAACTATAATATAAAACTAAAAAGATACATAAAAATAAATGTACAATTATAAATGTAAAACATATTAATTTAAAAATGTCAATTTAAACTTATTCATATGGCTCCGAAAAATAACAAACTAGGCAAGTTTTAGTAAGAAACGTTCTGCAACAGATGTAATCGAACCTGCGTTTACTAGTTCTATGCTCATTGGCACCAAAGACTTTATACGCATAAAAATCTTACATGTTGTACAACAGCGTGTAGAGAATTTTGCTTTGAGTGATGTATCATAAAAATCACCCAACTTGTAAGCCTTGTGAACAAATTAAAGGCATTTTAGAACATTCAAAATGACGATGACTTCAAAACCAACCTCAAGTTTATAAACCACCATAAACTTCTTGAATCCTGAGACCTTCTCTTACTAGATGAGTTCCTGTATCTTGGAATTATCTACCAATCAAGATCACTAAAGCGGCCTTTCCTTAAAATTTCCTGTACACGGAAAAATGAAACGCCCAAGCCCATTCTCTACAATCTGTTGCCGAACATATGATTAGATCGTATATTTTTTACTCACGTTAGATTAATCAAGAAATATCCAACAAATTTCATACAAATACAGTTAAATTAAAGCCATATTTCACGTTGGTTGGTTTGTAAAATTCTTAATTAATTACTACTACAATAAATCAAACGGGAATCGTAGTTAAATGAATTTTTTTTAAATTCAACTTCGTAAATATTTCAATACTGTACGAGCATGGTAAATTAATTATTATTTAATATTCTGCTCAATCAGAGATTGAGAAAACTAACTTGTTGAGACCATTTAATAAAATTCAACAGTTTTCTAGGGTATATTGTTTTTGGAGATTGTTTCTTTCGGTATTATATCAATGTTATATAAAAGAAAGTCAAATTATATTCATTTCTTACTTTTTACTTTCTTATACGTAGTATAAGGAAGTATTGTGATGATGAAAATTTTCGACCTCGAGATTTTTGCAGATGTCCACGTTTTGAGGTCCCCTGATACCAAAAAAGTGGTTTTTAAAAAATGTCTGTGTGTCTCTGTGTGTGTGTGTGTGTCTGTGTGTCTGTCTGTGTGTGTGTGACCACGATAGCGGTCAAACCGCTGTAGATATCAATTCCAAATTTTGTATTTACGTGTATAATCTGCCTCTTGAGAACTGATTAGATTTTGAGCAAAATCGGCAGACCGGAAGTAGTAGTTTACTTCAGTGAAAAAATCGAAATTTGCAAATATTTCGTCAATTACTAAGTTTAAACAAATCTATAAAGAATTCATATGTACTTAGAATTAAGTTCGAAACAAATTGTCTTAAAAAAGTTTTTCGAAATTCCAACCGGAAGTACGTCTTTTACTCTTATCGAAAATCAGTTTTTTGCGAATATCTCGCAAGTCATGCTTTTAAGACAAATACGTCACGAGTATAAAAGTATTTAAAACATCATTTTCAATATCTTTTATATAAAAAAAATTTTAAAATTCAGACCGGAAGTACCACTTTTACTCTTATCGAATAGCGATTTTTTGCAAATATGTCGTAAGTTATGCATTCTATATATATTTATCAAGAGTACAAAAGTATTTAGAGTTAGATATGGAATAATTTTTGTATAAATGAAATTTCAAAATTCGGACCGGAAGTAACACTTTCATACGTATAAGAAAGTCGTGTGGTGGCCACACCTCATTTTTTATAATTGAAAACCACTCTAGCATCTTGCATAGTACAACAAATAAATAAGTCATTTAATTAATAATAAGTTGCTTAGGACTAACCTGTGTTTTATTTTTTATCTGATCTAATTTCGAGATGTTAAAATTTAGGGGAAATCTATTTTTAATAATACCATCTATGATTTTCTTTGAAGCCTCATGAATGACCCTGATGAAGAATAATCCATACTTAAATTATTGAGCTTCGCCTTTTCAAACAAATTTTAATCACATAGTCGATATCAGAAATTTCATATTGAATGCAATTATAGCAAAGGTTAATGATAGTATATAACTAACAAACTAGTATTTAAAGTCATTCATTAAGCATACAGATATAATCGCCATAAATTAAACTCGTCATATTCTCCTCATTCGTATATGAAATAAAAAATTAACATTTTGAAAATAGTAAGTCTTCTTAGACCGATCTGCTTTGTTTGTATACTTAGTTTAGCTTATCCAATTGCCCTGAAATTACGCTAGTATTTCTTTACATCCAATATCTTTGTTTCAGGCGGTAAAACTGGAAAGCGTCCATCCATCTCGCACCAGATATTTGGTGGTTGTGTCCAGGATGGGAAATCGCGCCGAAGAATCTTGCCTCTTGGGCATAGACTGCAACGAGAAGACAACGGTCGGTCTAGTCCTTCGTGTGTTAGCGGACACGACCATCACTTTGGATGGTGATGGGTAAGTCCTACTTTCTGATATTAGCGACTTCTTCCTAGTCTTATTTTATAATTCTATCAGTTATTCGTACAAGCATCGGTATTATAATTTTATTATTAATAACTTTATTTAAATCACTCTTAATACATTCACGTAAGTGTGGGTTTTTATTAAGCAATAAAATTTCTGATATATGTGAACTTTAATTTAATATGATTTATGAGCAACTACACCCGAGTAATTAATTAACATACTATCACTAAAATTGTGAAGATTTGGACACCCAATTTGCAATAATTCTTAAATTCCTTGAATGTTGATAAAATAGTTATAAAACGAAATCAAAGATTGTTAGTATATATTTGAGAAGAAGTACATATTTCGTGAGGGCCTAAATTCGTCTCTTTTAAATAATTTAAATAAGAATATTATAAAAGTCAATGTTGAAAGCAGAAGCTGCTTGTGTATCCAACATCAAACAATGCAATTTTCATGTATTTTCAAGTAATATTGTTTAAAACAGTAGTTATCAAACTATGGGTCACGACCTTCTGTTAGTTCTACATTTATTTAGAAGAAGTAAACAAAGCAAATTCGTCTTCCAAAGAATTAAAATTGACCAATCTGGTTTCAAATTCAGTTCTACAATTTAATATTTTTTCTGCGTATTTTGCAGTTTCACCTAAACTTGATTTGTTCATGTTGTATCTGGGAAAGTGCGTTAAATCTCCATTGTTTAACTGCTTTTCCGAAAAAACTAACTTAGACTTGAATGCTTTAACTTTGTCACGCATGTTCGTAATGATCTGATTTTTTTTTTGTTATTTTCACCATGGAAGATAAATCATCCAACCATGTTGGATTAGAAAACAAGTGCGTACATTGATTTTCAGTTATTGAAATCTGAGATTTCTTTCAAATCGTAACCAACGTTCTTCGATATAGTAAGACAGACTGGAATATTCGCATTCTAATACATTCAAGAGAGGTGTCGCTGACTTCAGTCTTGAGATCTTATGAAATTGCATAACTTCTACCATGTTTATCACCTTCGTGCATAGTCATCTTGATATACTATGTATGACGAACGTATCTTGTTTTTTTTTTATAGTAATGCCTGGAAGCCCTTGTTTTTCTCTCTCATTGTCCGTGTTATAAGCACGAAGAAACACAACTAATTGAGGTACCCCCAATATCGATACTCCCGTCACAGGCAATGGAAAAATCCTTCGAAACTATATTTTGATTTGATCTGATCACTTAAATTGGTGGCCGTATCAGTAATAACTGTTTGGTATCTGTATTTTGAGACAAACAGATTGCTTGAAAAGGTTTCAAACTTTCCGATTAAACAATTTCTGCAACTTCCGTTAGTATGATTCGGTTTATCTCAGAACGCATACGTACCGATCTTGTTCAATCATGTTACGCACAGCATCGATGTTAGAATAACAGCCGATATTGTTCAACCGAAATTCATTACTGAGGGATGCACCACCAAATTCTGCTAACCAAGCTTTCTGATCGTGATTCAGTACCAAAGTTGAACCAAACGATTTAGGGCATTCTTGTTGAGTAGATCTTTACTGAAATCGTAAAAACTCATCCAAGGAAAACCTTCACGTAACATACCCGTTTTTAAAAAAAATTGCTTCATTTAAATGCTCATCTTGACTACTCAGCCAATTCCCAAGCTGTCACTGTTTTCATGATAACAAAAACAAATTCTACGAAAATAGCATTCACAGATGTCAATAACGCCATCTATTATTTATTTGTGAAAAACTAAAAACCCGACCCTTGTCTTCTAGAAGTGACCTCAGAATAGAAACTATAGTTTTTTTTTCACTGAAGCAACACAGACGTGTCGAACATTTAGTTCTTACGAAAAAGAATAATTCTCAACGCACTTTAGAAAATGAAAACTGATTATCCAAAATGTAATACCAGGAAGATTGTTTCGGAAATATCTAATCATAATTTTGCATTTCAGTTTAAAATTGGAAAGATTGATATATGTAGGTGATGCAAAGAGAAATGTTCTTAAATTCTAATGGAAAAATTGTCTATCAGAAGCAAGACAGCATTGTTTCCTAATATTGAGGATGCCTTAATTTGGGTTAGTAGAATTATAGTGAGATTCCCAATAAAGTATTAGGTTTATTGTGACCCTCAAAATTGTCAGATTGTTCTTGTAATTACCCTTATATCCCTTGGACATATAAAGAAAACTATTATTATGATTACTAAAATTCTATAAATATTATCAATAACACCACCTTTTTATCATCGTAGAGATGCCTACAAGAAATATTGAAGAAGTTTAGTTGAAGCAAATATCACTTCGCCTTTTGGAATGTATGATCAGTTTTACTTTATATAGTTAAGCTACCCAATGCATTAGATTTGTCTAAATTATAATTAGAAATTTTTATATTTTTTCGAGAAACTAAGGTTTTTTTTTTGTTTCACTATTCGAATAATTATTTGACATATATTTGGACATGTAGTAGAAAACTATCGTAGAGCTAAGAGCACGTACGGGGACAGTTCTTTCTAAAATGCGAATTGAGACGACCTGATACGCATAACATACGAATGTAGTCGGCCATGGAATATTATTATTGCGACAGTCCTGAAATTGCTTTTGTAGGTATATTACTTGACAGATTAAATTTTATAGCATTTTAATTTGACGTCATGTTTATTTATTTGGCGCGTGTTCAAATGCAATAATGGTATGAAAACTTACAAAAAATTCTTATTAGATAACGGTTGAACCGTCTTGGCGACTGACATGCGCCAGTAAATTAAAACGGTGTCAGGTTTGAAATGTCGCACAATTTTATCTGTCAAGTAATGTAACCTACAATAGTTATTTATGTACCAAGTCAGTAAAGTGATACTTTATCGAACGAGTCCGATTTACGAGCCAAGCGAGTGAAGCGAGCGCGGCGAGTAACAGACGAGTTCGGTAAAGGTACTTACAAAATTTTATCGCCAACCGTGAAAATTGTTAATTTTAAAAATAAAGATATAATAACTTATGACAGTGACAAACGATTTATGTTTAAAGTCACCAGTCATGGCTACGTTGACAGATATTAGCGGCAGGTAAAGTACTTTATTGTACAGTACGATAAAGTGGTTGTTTACCTCCGTTAAAAGCTATGGTAACGCATCGCTTTACTGACGGTTGGCGATAAAAACCATTTCAGTATATGGAGATCGCACGCGACGTTGCATAATTTCAAGGTTGGATAGGTATTAGGTAAATTTTATATGGCATATGGGTTGGTATTATATATAATTTTATAACGATTGTAATGGCGGTAATAGCTGATTGTCACATTGACATTGGTGGTTATGTTCAAATATTCTTCCCGTGAAAATTACGTCAAGCAACTTGGCAACGTTCTATATGTACCAAATAAGGGTAGTTATATACGAATCATTATAAAATAGCAAAGAAGGGCTTTACTCCATAGGAGTCCTTACATTCGATTCCTAGGTGGAATAGTCTATAATACAGCTTTTGATGTTTGTCGTAAATACTTTTTGACGTTTGTTATAATTGTCATCCAAATAAATTTGTCAACAATACTTGCCTACTACGTAGAATAGCCATGTGTTAAATAAAATGTACGTATTGAAAAGAAATATTTAATAATTTTAATTATAATATTCATTTTGCAATTGGCTTCCATGTAATAGAATTTTATTAGCGGAAGCTATATTATCGTGAAGTTTAATTATTTTGTTTAATTTTAAAATGTAACTGTCCACACGTCCGTAGTGTCGATAAATATAACAAACACTAATGTACGAAACAAAAATAACCAAAACATGAAAAATCTAAAAATTGCTTGTGACCAGTTAACTGTAACGCGAACATTTGTATCCAGTACTAAGAATAGTAGCGACGACTAACCTGACATACAAATCAACTACTCGCGACTACTCCAGTAGTAGCTAGTAAAGTCGCCACGTGTGACACGGGCTTTAGAAATTATTACTTTTCAAGAATTTAATTGATTTATATTGATAACAAACTTAAAATCTTCTTGCACTTTAATGCTTATATTGTAGTTAAGTAAGGTCTGAGGTAATATTTGTTAGTAAAGTTGGAAATATTCACATCTCCCGTGAATACGTATTCATAATAATAACAATCGATGGAGTTTCTACCTGTATATTTTATCGTGACAATACATTGACCTTCTTAATCTAGCGTTTTAAATCCAATCGAAATCAATATGGTATCTATCTAATAAGTCTCTAAATTGCAATATAACTTCGTTTTCCTTTTCCATTTCACTGTATTTTCCCTCTGCACATCTTCTATGAGCAAATCTAATTTATTGATAACAAATCGGACTTGTCATCATTGTCTCGAACAAGGACAGAACTATTACGTAATCGCGGCAAGTTCGGTGTCTGTCTGACTGTCTCTCTTGAAAGGCTTCGTGACACGGGTTGTAGCTACACGAGGTTTCCCCAAAGCTAATAACATTTTATATTTACAAGTGTTAACGTGCACGTTACAACTATTAAACAGATCGCCCGTCATCTGCAACACCGTACTAATTAGAACAAACTGAACTGCTCTCGGTAATTATAATTACATATCGCGGTGTCTTTTTCTGTTTTTCTTCAGATACGTATACCTTTCCTTTTAACCGTTCTTTCACTATACTGTTGCTTGTCGCTTCTCTAATCGAATTAGTCTTCGCGAACAGGAGAATACAAACGTCGCCGACGTTGCAGCAGACACGAGATAGTTGAAATTGTAAATTGAGAGTTAGTCGGAGGAACATTATCGGGAGGTTTGTCATTAAATTAATTAATGTTTGTGAATCTGGTCTTGAGTTGGCGCTCTCGGTTTACTTGAAAATGCGCTTCTAGATTGTTATTATTCTCTTGTCAGTGTAGCACGTGTGCTTCAATCTAATGGAAGGGATTCATTTAATCTTCGCGTGAAATAACGCAGCCAGTCAAGTCCTCTAATGAAGTGGGATTTATAATTGGAGTTATATTGCTTGGTAAGTGCCGCAAATAGGAGAGTGTAACCAATATGCCTGATGGTGTGTTTGTCACTATAAAAAGTGTGGTGTGGGTATCAAATGACTTTATTTATACGTATGTGCGGTCCGAAATATGTATACAAAAGTTGTTTCCAATTAAATTTTGTATTTTCTTAATAAAATAAGCCTCCGAGTAAAAGTGTTACTTCCGGTCTGAATTTTGAAATTTTCTTTATACAAAAATTATTCCAAATGCAGCTTGAATACTTTTGTGTTGGTCTTTAAATAAAATTTTTTGATTATAATTTGTTTTTACTCCAATTAATTGGCTAATGCCAATGTATTTCAATTTTAATCTATGACATAGAAACGCTGTAGGTTTGATGAAATTGGTAACAGTAATAGCCAACACCTCTTAGATAATGAATCCGAACAGCTTTTTTATGACGTAAAGAGTAAGAAGTCGATAGTAATTGTCAAATTGGTCTCTTGATTGAATTACAGAAGATTGTGTTTGCTGAAGCGTTGGCTTTTTCTTAAGGATGAAATTATCTTGACATGATGTCCTTCGATTAATTTCATGTGTGGTTCTAGAGACCTCGTGGTTGTTTGCCAGTTATCTCTTGTAAATTTGCACTAGCGTTTGGCAAATTGCAAATGCTCCCTTCTAGTCAAATTACTAGTGATCCTCTTTATTTTTGTATTGAGTTTTGTTTTTGCGGTTCCAAGATGGTTCCAGTTGCTAACACTATTTATTGCAATTACTGTGTTTTTACACCATATAGAATTAACCAAAAACAATCGTCTGGTTCTTATGTGTTCGGTTCTTTTCCACCATATTTTTTTAAAGAACCTGATAGGACACCAATCATTTCACATTTTCTTCTCGTTAAATTTGTATCTCTTTCTTCGGCCGTTTTGGAGAATACCGTATTGTGTTCTATGCACCCTGTTAGTTTTTTTATGAAAATAATCTAACAGGACGATGCTTCTTTTTCTCTTCATGCCAATTCAGCAGGCGCTATTTGATAGCATCTTCTTTCCGAGGTGTGTTCGACGTAATTCAAGTCAGTGGTATCAATTTCTTTACAGCTAAATTTCAGCACTTACTTTCCGCTTCTGCGGCAGACGTCGATATCTTTTTGAAACCTCTCCATCTGTACATAGAGATAAATCGGTGTGCTCAGCGGACTCGTTAGATTCCAAATCTACATACTTTATGGAGCCGTCGCTTGCTCACTGATGGAGTTTACGATTTTTATAACATCCATCATATTTAGTGTTTTTGAACATATAACTCGTTAATGAATGATGGAATGAGAAAAACAATGGAAAGTGATCATTCGCTCGACAAAACAGAGCAAACCCATTTTGATTGCCAGTCATGCTGAAACTCCATTGGTGTGATGCACGCGAGTTTGTGCGAGTTTTTTCGTATAGAGGGGGATCATTCTTAAGAACTCGTGTTTAGCCACCATATCAGAATATACCATCCAAATATAAATACACACTGGATAGTATCTTCCATATTGGTGGACTCGTCAAACTACAAGGAAAAGTATCGATATTCCATAATGTCATTAATTTTCCATATCCTTGTTCATGATCTCTAGTGATAGTAGAACAAGACACCTGGAGCATTTTTGATAGCAAATATGTTTCATTTTTGAAATATTCAAAACTACCGCTTTGAGAAATGCTTTTTTCACTATAGTCCATTTTCGTGGGTTTTTTTTGAAACTACTATTGATGCAGCTTTTGATTGTTTGACTGGTCTAGTGAATATGGTTTGCTCTGAAACTACTTTACAAATCTTTTGCTGTTTGTCTTCGTAACTGTTTTTTTCTCGAAAATGGTTTCCATATTTTTTATGCTAGCTTCACACTTCCCTTTGACCATAGTAAATAAGAATTCTTCTTCCTAATCATTATTAAAATGATATTTTTTACCATTTTTGCCACGATCATTTTGCATAGTAAAGACCTTCCTGAACACCAGAAAACTCAGATAATAACGTATAACGAGAAGCGACAAAGACGTTAACAGCGTATCCTTGTCTCTTTGGTGTGTGGTTGTCATTACTACACGGTCGTATGGCCAGAGTTACTTAACCTTCGGAAGACCAAGGGGGGTCAATTTTGACCCCAGGCACCGTTGTTCATCGAAATTTTTTGCAATATTTGTACTAATGTTACCATTATTTTTTTAATCGACTTTTTTGGCGAGTTTTCTTATGTGTTTGATTTTTATCTTGATCGAGCAACTAAATTTGTCAAAAAAAATGTTTTGACACCTTGGGGTCTAAAATGACCCCTCTTGGTCATCGACGCACCATTTTTCTACAATTATAATTTAAGATTATTTTTAAAATCCGCGCGCTAAATGTGTCATCAAACATAACCTCAATTGCTGTGCATTAAATTTGTAAGTTTGTCTCGGTCAGTAACAGTTTTGTGATGGCCCGAAAATATCTTACCACGCCAGAGTTAGAGGCTATAGCTAACGAAAGCGACTTTTTCGATGATATTGACGACGAAAATGTGTCTGAAAACGAAAATCAAGTGTTGGAAGATATTCCGTCGGATGATGAAAGTTCAAATTCAAGTGATTCAGCTAAGGATGATGGTAACACAAGTGATACCTTGCAAGCGAGAGATGGTACAATATGGAGCAAAATCAAACCTAGATTGAGCAGACGACCCTCTAGAAATATCCTTTGCGAAAAGCCTGGCAGGACTGCCTACGGTGAGAACTTCACAACAGCAGCAGAAGCTTTCCATCTATTCATGTCTGATGAAATTGTGGATGTCGTCATTCAAGAAACAAATAGAAGGGCTTACACAATTTTAGGAGACGATTGGAAGCCCGTTGACAAGGTAGAAATAAATGCTTTCTTTGGGTTACTTATTCTTGCTGGCTCCTTCAAAGCGAATCACGAGCCAATATTAGAATTATGGAGTACTAAATATCCATCGTTTCAAAGACCAATTTTTTGTGCCACAATGTCTCGCAACAGAATGAAATCTTTACTTAGATTCATATGGTTTGACGATTTAGCAACCCGACCAGAGAGACGTGAAGTTGATAAATTGGCAGCTATTCGTTATATTCATGACACTTTTGCTTAAAACTGCAAGAAGTCTTACACTCCTAATGCTGGAGTTTGTATCGATGAGCAGCTAGTACCTTTTAGAGGAAGGTGTCCGTTCAGAGTATATATCAAATCAAAACCTGATAAGTATGGTGTCAAAGTTTGGGCCCTGTGCGATTCAACAAATTCATATTGCTGGAATCTACAAGTGTACACAGGAATGACAAACAACACACCAGAAAAAGAGCAGGGTATAAACATAAATATACTTACAAGCCGCTAATATTGTATAATAATTTATTTTTTTTAGGGAAAAGAGTCGTTTTAGATTTAGTAAATGGATTGGGCAACGGATATGGCGTAACCACAGATAATTTCTTTACATCGCTGCAGCTATCACAGGAGCTTCTGGACCAGAACAAAACTCTAACAGGAACAATAATGAAAAATCGCAAAGAGATACCGAAAGAATTTATTCCCTCAAAAACTCGTCCAGAACATTCTAGTGAAATTCTGTACACTAAAGATGCAATTCTAGTTTCTTATGTACCAAAAAAGAACAGAAGTGTTCTGTTGCTAAGCACACAACATTATGAATTGAATGTGTCAGGTGAACAGACAGCTTATAAACCTCAAGTTATTCTCGACTACAATGACCAAAAGGGGGCGGTTGATACCCTAGATAAAATGGTCAAGGAATATTCCTGCCATCGTAATACAAAACGATGGCCGTTAGTTTTATTTTTCAATTTTATTGACATTGCAGGAATAAATGCTATTGTGCTGTATGTTGATAAATACCGTGACTACGAAATAGGAAAGTCATTCAGAAGGAGGCTGTTTCTCCAAAAATTAGGCCTTGAGTTAGTTACACCTCTCATAAAATTACGATCGCTTCAAGGATTACACAAACATGTCCAAATAGCAATCAATATGGTGCTTGAAACTGACGAAACTGCAGGATGCGAAGTCCAAGCATCTGATGAAGAACAAAATGTGAGGCAAATTCAACCCAAGCGTGGCAGGTGCAAAATGTGTAGCCGTACTTCAGATCGAAAAACATCGACTAGATGCGACAATTGCAGATATTTTGTGTGCCAAGTGCATTCTGTCACCAAAAAAACCATAATATGCAATAACTGTAGGATTAAAAACTGATTCACCCATAATTTTTTGATTAGAATTTTTCATTTTCCATTTCGAAGAATTTTTTTTTTTGTTGAATATTATTTTATGTCATTTTGTAATATTATTAATAAAACATTCTAAAAACATAAACCATTAAAAGTTTCTTATTTGAATAAATTTTAGCTATAAAATAAATGGGGTCAATTTTGACCCCGCTTGGTCGCCTACGCCAGAAAAAAAGGTTGGTCATCCGAAGGTTAAATAAACCTGTGATATATGAATCACGTATTTATAAAACATTAATTAGCATTATGTAAATTTTACAGCAGAAGCAAGAAATTTCAGTCAGTTTTTGCTAGTACCACAAATTTATATGACAGATGATATTCTTGGTATTAAATAGATTGTAATTAATATTATTGAAAATTTCAGATAATACCACATGGCTTCGAAGATATTATCTAATACGTTTCATAAACAAACGCTTTTATAGTATATTAAAGGACAAGTTTCATTTTGACGTTTCAAAGTACGAATTCAGAGTTTAAGAAACGAGTGGCGTAGCCACGAGTTTCTTAACTGAATGAGTGCTTTAATGTCAAATGAAACGTGTCTTTTATGCTATTTTTTGCAATTAGCTTTAAAATTTCTCTTTTTGTAAAAGCAAAACGAGAAAAATTTGATAATCAAGGGAAATTTTGTGGCGGTTGTCACCTTGGTTTGGCACAAGATTTAAATTGACAAGTTAATTTAAAATTGACACATTTTTGATAATTTTCAACAGAATGTTTCTACTGCACACGGTATCACTATCACTTCGAAAGATAATTCAAACGTTAATATAAATGTTTATAATAGTTGTACTATTTCAAAGATTAATTAAAAATATCAAATCTTACGATGAATTTCAATATAAAAACCTCAAACTTGCTTACGAAATGCCATATTGACATCTCCATTTCTGTTGCAATGTGACCAACTTAAAATAAATCTGTTTAAATGTTCCATTTCTATTACGCAACTAGTGCTGTAATAGACCCTATTACAGCACTAGTGAAATAAATGATATGATTACGGTACTAATTGCAAAAAATGTTTTTATGGTGTTTATTGATTTGATACAAACAACTACATTTTTAATTGATATCACTATATATTTTCATAATACATTCTATATATGCTCTAGTGAAACAAAATGAAAAGGTAAACATTAAATAGGGTCATCGTAAATATAATATACACGTAAGAAGTCTGCTTTCTTTGTGTTGGTGTTATTTCCCTTTCCGTATATCAGTTATGTACAACATTCAAGTTTTCACTTTCTATTAGAATAAGGTCCATATATACATGTTCTTAGATGATTAGTCTATGGGATTTATACTCGATGCCCATTCTTTACCACTTCTAGATCTTATCATTACAACAGAAGGAGTAAAAAAAAAACATAACTCAAAACAAATACTCTTAATCCGTGCGATGTAAATCATCAAATTACATCATCTGCACCTCCGCGTATCTCTTTCCTATGTTTCGTCACCGACCACGCAAGTTCTCCGCTTCCATTCTTGTATCCACGGACTCTTCTTTCGGCTTCGCATGCACATAATCTAACTCCTTTTACCAAACAACCAATTAAAACGCCTTCACGTACAGGGGTCGCCGTGGAGTTCGGCTTAGTTTAACTATGATTATCTTACGAACAAAACCTGCGCTCATACCCACAATACCAGTATGATGTACGTATACATTAGCGCACTCATACAAATGTAGTGAATCTCAACATAGCGTCATACTGTCTGCCTTTTACAAAGACTCGTTCGCATTATCCCCGGTGATATCTTGATGAGATAGATTACTTTTGCATTTTAAACACATATATTATACTACGGTTTACATGTTTAATTTGCGCTACTTAACGTAGTAAAATTTGATAATTTATATTACCTATTGTAACAAACTTATTTGAACATCCAACCTTTTGCTTGCTTCAAGCACATAGTTATACTGTGTGTCCAAAAAGTCTGGTAACACCCAAATAAAATCGAAACGGATGATTTTTGAGAAACATGCAAAAACAGGTCAATTAGTATTTTCAAAAAACTACTGGCTGATGGTATCTGTTTGGAATTTTTGATGACCTTGAAAAAGTTATGATGTCATCAAAAAAAATTTAAATGGCAACGTCGCATTTTTAATTTTAGTTTTGATGGATCTTTTAATTGTCTAAACGACAGTCAAAAAATGTTTCATTCTACTTAAGAAAAATTTTGAAAAAAAAGTCAATATAGAAAACAAAGAAAATTTTAATCGTAGAAATCAGCAAAAACTCTTATAATAAATGTTCAAAATGTTGCCCTTGAGCATCTTGGCAATACCCTAAACGATAATAAAATTCATTTTGAACGTTTTCTATCATTTCAGGAGTGATCCTTCGTACTTCAATCTCAATCCGTTGAAGCAAGTCTTCTAAATTTTCAGGTTTAGTTGCGTATACTTTATTTTTTAGGTAACCCCACAAAAAATAATCAAAAGGCGTTAGATCTCGCGACCTAGCCGGCCACTAGATAGCAGCCCCCCTCCTGCCAATCCATCTGTTTGGGAAGGTATTCTCGAGATAATGCCGAACATTTCCCGCATAGTGGGATGGAGCCCCATCTTGTTGAAACCAACTTCTTTGGCTGGGCAAATTAGGATCTTCATGGTTCGGAAATATTTCTGCTAATGACGGAATTAAATAATTTTGTAAAAAATCCAAATACATTTCCGCCGTCAGGTTAGCGTTGAAGAAAAAAGGCCCTATAATTCTGTTACCAATTAAACCAGCCCATACGTTTAATTTCTGAGGATACTGAGTTCGTGCCTCTCTCATCCAGCGTGGATTTTGGCGTGCCCAGTACCTGCAGTTTTGTCTATTAATAGTCCCATGTAATGTGAACGTAGCTTCATCTGAGAATTAGATATTTCTGATAAAAAACGGATCATTATCACACATAGGCATCAGTTGTTCGCAAAACTGTACACGCTTGTCGAAGTCGTCTTCAGACAGCTCATGAACCAAACAGATTTTGTAGGGATGATACTTAGTTTTCCGGAAAATATTACCAATTGTACTCTTCGACACGTTAAACTCCCGAGCAAGCTGCCGTGTACTTGAATTTGGAGTTTCCTCTACTGACAATAATACGTCGAGTTGCGTATCTTCTACGATCTTTGGCCGACCACTTCTAGGGCGATCTCGAACATGGCCTTCTTCTTGAAATTTTTTGTGAATCTTACTCACTGCAGAAATACTAATTGGGGCACGCTCGGGATGGTCTGTATTAAATAAGTCGCAAACTTCTCTAACTGAACGAGCTCTATCCCCAAAACCAATCATCATCAATATTTGAATACTTTCCCTCTCACTTAAAACCATTTTTAAACAGATTTTTTTAACTTACGTACAATTCGTATTTGACAGAATGTCACAAATAAAACAAAATGTGTTTGAAAAATAATCGACTTTTAAGCCAATTATGTTTTTTTTTTAAAGACAAACTTTGCCATGTTCGAAGAAGTAATTAAATTTTTCTCGGTCATTTTCTTAAGTAAAATGAAAATTTTTTTTACAGTCATTTAGACAATTAAAAGATCTATCAAAAATAAAATTAAAAATGCGACGTTGCCATTTAATTTTTTTTTTGATGATATAACTTTTTCAAGGTCATCAAAAATTCCAAACAGATACCATCAGCCAGTAGTTTTTTGATAATACTAATTGACCTGTTTTTGCATTTTTCTCAAAAATTATCCGTTTCGATTTTATTTGGGTGTTTCCAGACTTTTTGGACACAGTATATTGAATTGAGGTTACTAATTTGTAGGTTATTTGGGTGGGTGGATTTAAGGAGATGGTTATTGCGTATTTTTCCATATATTTTTAATTAAAATAAAGTAGATTAAGAAAATTTTTTCTTAGAAAACCACCGAAAAATCGCAATTAAAAAAAATCATTTATACGAGGGCTGTTCTCTTTCCACAGAGCCTGGTAAAGTAAAACAACATTTATTTACAAAAAACAATTATTTATAATTTTTCAAAGTATTCCATATGCATTTTTGCATCCGTGAAAACCAATCATAAAAACATTTTCTCCAATTTTCTGGACGTAGTTTGTATATTTCTTCGGCCGATGTAATACGTAAACCCCGTATTTATCCGCGGAAATAAGAAGTCATTAGGTGCTAGGTCTGGACTATACAGTGAATGACCCATTATTTCTATGTGTTGGACATTCAAATACTCAGTTGTTCGGCAAACAAACTGTAGTGTATCATTTTGAATTAACAGTACGTCTATCTCCCAGTGCTACAGTAGAAACATGCCCAGTAATTCCAAAAAATGTGGCGACCATTTTCTTGTTTCGACTTTTTTCACGAACAACTTTTGTTGGAGACGACTCAGATCATAGCAGTATACCCATGTTTCACCACCTGTGATGATGTTGTACACCAAATGAGACGATCCACGGTTAAAGCGATCTATTATAGTGTAGATATGTACCATCTCACAGGGTCTTCTTTTTGAATTGAAGTCAAGTTGTGGAATCCACCGAGAACAAAGCTTACGGACCTTCAAATGTTTGTGTAAAATAATGTTAATCGCTTTCACACCAATTTTTAAAGTTGCTTGAATGCTTCTGACAGTAGTATGCCGGTCTTCTACAATCATGTTCCGAATAAGAGCAATACTTTTTTCTGTAACTGGTGCATTTGGCTTAGGAGCTCGAAAACTGTCATTTCAGGAAAGTCAGCCGCATTGAAATTCATTGTACCACCGCTTTACGGTAGCGAAGCAACACGACTTGTCACCAAACAGTCGAATGATTTCCTCAAAACATTCTTTACGTCTTAAGCCACGCTTGAATTTGTAAAAAAAGCCTCGCTCGATAATGTTCCTTGTTCTGTTCCATGATTTATTGGCGAAGGGAGTGCTTTAAATTAATGTAACTTACAAACAATCAGGTATATTTGATAATTGTTACTACAACTAAACTTGTTGAATAACTGATTGAAGTTTTCATTCAAAATTTGTCTCAAAATATCATCGCGTACTAGGTAGGCTCAGCGGAAAGAGAACATCCCTCGTACATCCGTTCCTAGATTATATCAAATACAAGCACAATTTATTTATTTTATATTTTATACTGGATACACCAGACTATCCTCAGACTGGCAACTTAATGTTAAATATTAATCCGAGATAAAGAAGGAAAAAGACAGTTCTATCTCACTCTTTTAGGCACGTACCAGATGTCACAACTAGTAGCATAAGCGGCAAATTTAAATGTAGTTACTTAACTTTGGAATTTAAAGTACACTACATATGATTAACATTAAATTTAATACATATTGTGACAAATCTATTTAGAGTTTATATTGAATTTAATGTTGAATTAATCACATATATCACAATGTTTTTGTATTATTTCAAACTTGATTCAAAGTAGTTAATATCAATAGATATATTATATTAAAAGTTGGCTTTAATAATCATAGCTCTACATTCTAAACTAAATTTCTTTATTTCTTTGGTTCTGCCTTTTGCAATCCCATGTGATACCTATTTTACATATTCCATATACAATACATTTTTAAATAAATATTTTGTGAACATTACATGCTACCCAAGAAACATTTAAAATATTGCTAATATGATTTATCACTCAAAGACGACGCATTATAATTTATTTTGGTAGTTTTAGTTTAAATTCCTCACGATAGCTATTACTGAATTTATTAATGATAGTCATATGTAGAATAAATCATCCCCGTGGTGCTGGCCGCTCATTACAATCACCTTTTAATTTTATTCTATATTATACAAACTATTCCATTACTTGGTGGACGACTATAGCTATAATTGGTTTAATTTTGTTAAAAAAAAAGGAATAATTGATGGGCTAAAATCTAATGTTTTCGACTTTCAGAGTTTTTGAAAAAAAATATGTTTCTCAAAAATGACCACAATTTATGATAGTGATACAGGCATATTTTTTTTAATTACTAATTGCATGTACAGAAAACTGGATTATACATACATGACACATTTTTGTCTGAAAGTCATTTTTTTCAAATGGAACAGCCCTGCATATCGCTTTATTTTTGAATTGTTTAATATACTTACACCAAAAACATACCTTATTTTTTTAAAATATACCATTTCTGAGCTATTGTCTTTTTCTTATATAGTTGTGTAAGTTTTATGGTTTTTATTTTAACATACCTACTATAGTGAGCTGTATACTATTTATTAGCTGTGAAATTGACAATTGAATGGATGTCATTTAATATGTTGCTTCTCAGTTGACAAGCGTGATTTTATAATGTCTTATATGTTTTTCGTGTGAAATATAGTATTTACATTATACAGAATGTTCTCTTTGAAAAAATAGAATTTCAGATAAAAATTTGTCACGTAAGTGTAATCCAGTCTCCTACAGATTGAATTTTCCAGAAAAATGGTAAGAAGTCGAAAACTTTAAATTTTAGGCCTATACTAATTAATTACTTTTTGACTAAGAATTATACAGGGAATACAAAAATGTAATAATATACAGGTTAAAAAAAGTATACCCGTGGTCAGCAACCATCTTATGGAACACTCTGTATAATATAAAATAAATTTAAAACGTGCTACCAATGAGCGGTTATTATGACTATCATAGGCAAAACCCGATTCGAAAAGTCTTTATTTATAAAGGCGCAGTCTGTCTTCCATGAATATGATTAATCCTGTATATGCATTGCTTATTGTTTGATAATAATAATAATAATAGTATTTTTTTATTGCAGAGGTTTCAGTGTCAGCATTTGCGGACAAAACCATATTTTCAAGCCCGTGTCCGTACAAGCCATGTGGTAAGTACTTATAGAAAGTACAATTTATTAATTAATTCTACTTGATAAATGGAAATGATAATTAGCAGTTGTGATGTTTGCTCATTACATAATGTGTAAATGTTTGATGAATGAAATAAAACGAAATTTTCCTAATACATATTTCGTTTTGCAAGTAATAAATGTTATTTTAATTACATTCGATTAACTCTTTGTGCAATATATGTGTCAAAAGCTTACCGAGAATTAAAGGTTCTATCTAGAAAAATAACACTAAAATTATTACTTAGTTGGAATCATTAAATATTTTCATTATAAACAAACGATAAATTACTTTGATTTTCTCAAGAATAATTGATTTTATCGCATCGCTAAACAGAACTTTAAAATTCCAGCCATGTGTTTAATATTATTACAACCTAGTGTAAAATTAGTTAAGACTTTGCAGTTTGTTTATCCGATATTCACTTTTACACAAATATTTATACTACAATTTTACTATTTTCACTCTGTTTGTGTGTGTGTGTATGTGACAGCGTAGCAATCTTCTTACTAGTGCAAATATTTGATAAGTTCACGCTCGAACTTTTATATGATCTACCACCCACTTGTATATTACCTATGTGTAAACTTTTCAGAAATATGAATTCAAACTCAACTTTTTCCGTGTTGTTGATTCATGTGGCCTACAGCGAATGTCAATTTTTGCACATAACTCGTCCAAGTTTTACTGAAAAATTATCCATAATGGTATATGTATTCTTATATCCTTGACGACAATTTTGATGTGTTAGTATTTGGATACTGTTATTGAAATTATGCAAAGGGATAATTGGGTCAGTAATACATACAGTGTTAACTGCACCATTTTTAGAAACAGGTACGCATTGAAAGTTAAATGTTTTCACTCTTTACTTATGTAGAGCAAGGGGGCGGCGTTTTTCAACGCCTATGCTGTGATGAATAAATTTTTATCGTTTACATTTATTATTCATGTAAAGGAGAGTTAAAGGATAGTTGGAATATTACATAGTAAGTAGTATTTTAAATTCGAATTATTTGATGATGATTAATTTTTGTATTTGGCGCATTTAAAATGCCATAAGCTATACTAACAATATACTAATGAGAAAATATCATTGTTTTTTGAATGTTGCTAATTTTTAAATGGCTAAAGCATCCCGAAGTATACTAACGAGAAATGGAATATTAATTTTTGAATTTCGCAAATTTAATGTCTAAAGCGGTTGTAGCCATACTAATCATTCTACGTGTGAATGTTTAAATTTCTTTTAGCCGTACTAATTTTTGAATTCTACATATTTCTAAATAAACTATTATACCTTGTCTCAGAATAAGAAGGTAGGATTCAAATATCCCGCCAAAACCAGTAACACATAGGGTGCTTTCGTTCGTACCCGTGATTCATAATCACACGATCAGTTTAGACAACGCACGTGTTCGATTGCAATGATCACTTTCCCCCCACTTGTGAAACAAGTAATCACGATTAGCAAACCCCTTACCCCGCTGAATCAGACAATTTTTGTGTTCACTGTGATTATGATGATTGTGATTAGTTTACATAACGGCAACATAACCTTTAAAAGAGGCGTATAGTGGCATCTGGTTTGTGGTCGCATCCGTGGAAAAGATGGAAAGAAGTTTGCAAGGTGGAAGTAGTGATAATTCACATTTTAAGAAGTTCAACTTTCTAATTTAAGCTTTGCGCATTTGGCGCCATCTATGCAACCAACTTTTGCATGTTTGTTTGTAGTAAACACGATCCGGGTATGATTATTTGATCATATGTTCATGTTCATTAATACGTGATCACTATGATTAATACGAACGAAAGCAGCAACTGTCTGTTTCTGTATGTAGTAAAGAATTTGATATAACTTATAAACAATTTTAAAATTTTATTATTTTTTCTTATAAATGTAAAGTATTTGTATTAATATAATGAAAGTACTGAAGCGACTTTTTAAATTAATATGTAAAATCTATTCAAAATTGGGATTGAATACGATATTTGACATAACCTATTCTGGTAAACTTGAGAATATTTATTAAATTTTCTTTTCAGTATGAAAATAAAATGTAAACTACTTTTAAAAGTTATTATAAAAATTTATCAAAAATACAATAACAATTATTATAAACATACAAAAATTAGGTGCAGAAATTAATCTGATTCACTGAACAATAAATATTGAGTCACTTTCACTATCACTATTTCCAACAAAAATATCAAATAGTTCTATATCATCCATTAATCCATCTTTTATCCTTTTTTCTAAGTAACTAGCCTTTCCACTCTAAGCAATATTGTCCATGTTTATTACAGTATTATATGGCAATTTATGTAAATTCTTGTTCAAACCATTTAGTCTTGTATTATTAATCACCTGTCTTTACCAGTAGGGCTTAATCCTGTAAATAGCTCTTCTACGATAGCTTGCCATGCATGCACTCTGTACATGTGTACTAGTGATGGGGATAATAGTTCGAATCGATGAACTAGTTCATGCCAACTAATTGACATGGAAGAACTAGTTCGTAGGAATAGTTCGTGAAGAACTACTTGTAACTTCTAAAGATTAACAGTATATATGCTTTATTTTGTAACCCAGTATTCTTCACCGCTTGAAATATTAATTGTAAATCCCTCAATTTATGAGAAAACTATAGGTAGACTCATTTAGTATTTAATAATAATAGTTCTAAACTAACAAGCAATAATCACTATATTATGGAGATTATAAAAAATTAAATCATAGTACAAGAGAGTTTAACACGATGATAAGACGATACAACAAAGAGTAAAGCGGTGCTTATCCATATATACAGCCTGTCCCAGAAATAAAAAACGGAGTAGCAGGTATGTAAAGTTCGAACAGAAACAGGCCTAAATATACCGCAATAACGAAGAAATTAAAAATTTAGTTTTCTATGTTGTTTTTTAGACAAACAAATTACATTACGGACCTGGCACAGAATGTATGTTTATAAATACACGTAAGAATGCTGATTTGTAAATAGAAACGAACACGCATTCATAGAAAAATACGCTTTTATTTGTATAAAACGCGAAAAAACGTTAAATCGTACTCATTCATATAAAACATATTTTTTGCCCGCTGCGTCTAGATAACGCAGCTATGTAGTGGGTTGTTGACCCAGATGGGCGACACATTTTATTGCAGACAATAAAAGATTGTTTTTATTTTTAAAATAGGAAGGTTGTTAGTTGTTGCTCTTTAATGTGTTTGTAGTCGGAAACAGCTGATTATTATTATTTTAGAATATTCAATAAATCCTAGTTTGTCTACCCTTTATTATAGTACATATCAAGAATGTAATTCTTTTTTTCTAGCAGGTGTAAAATTAAAGTAATTAATGGTTTGATATTTATTATGAAGTATCTATTCCTCGTCCTTTTTTTAAACACAAGTAATATAGTGGTCCTGAAAAGGACCGATTGTGAAAGTGGAGCATGTGGATATTTAGTCCAGGGTCGGCGTAAGGCCAATTGAATTCTTTATTATTTTTTTTCTGCCATCTGCGCACTAATAAAGACTTGATATTTTGAGGGTACGTTTTTACACAATCTAGCTTCCGATTTCTGCTACTCCGTCTTTTTATTTCTGGGCAAAAAATTTAAAGAAATTATGTTTCTTATTATAATTTATAATTCACTTGTTAAATTCATCCATTGACGTTGTTTTATTATTCATGTTGCACTAATATTAAATACGTGTTTTGTTGAAATAATAAATTATTATCACTTTATTTAAATAATAATGTTTTTAGAAATGCACAGAACATTTATTTTATTCTGCAAATGCAAATTTTATTTTTATTTTATTTTATACACATGTACTTGTGATATAAATAAAAATTATTATTTATAAAATATATTTTCAATTTTAGTAATATTTTCCATGCAGTCCTATAAAGAATGAATTGAAAACCACGCGCACTAAATTTGACTGAAAAGTAGTTCGCCGAGAACTACTTCGCTTGGAAATTGCAAACTAGTTCATTTAGTTCTATTAGAAGAATCGGTTTTTAGAATAGGTCATTCGCGAACTACCCACCTCTAAAATGTACAGAGTGAAGGACACACACAAGTGTGTGTCCTTCATTCAACCACGTTTCATCTAAACAAAATATTGCACAACCATAATAATTTCTACTGTTTAATTGTTCTCAGATATTTTCTTCTCACCTGATAATTTAATCTTTTTCTATTAGAACATTTTTCTTTTTACTTTTGACATATCTTATTATTATTATTTTTATATACATATAAACATGTGGTATGTATGATCAGTTTTTGATTAACACTTACTTGAAATTAACAAGTTTTAATAATGTGTATAGAGTTACTCCGCTCATTTTACTTTCTTATACCACAATACGTAGTATAAGGAAGTGTTGTGATGATGAAAATTTTCAAGGAGATTTTTGCAGATGTCCACGTTGTGAAGTCCCCCTATACCGAAAAAGTAGTTTTTAAAAAATGTCTGTCTGTCTGTCTGTCAGTCAGTGTGTGTGTGACCACGATAGCAGTCAAACGGCTATAGCTATCCATTCCAAATTTTGTATTTAAGAATATAATCTCCCTCTTGAGATATGATCAGTTTTTCAGTAAAATCGGTAGACCAGAAGTAGTAGTTTACTTCAGTAAAAAACTCGAATTTTGCCAATATTTCGTCAATTACTATGTTTGAACAAATTTATAAAGAATTCAAATGTCAAAATTAAATTTGAGAAAAATTGTATTAAAAACGATTTTTCGAAAGTCCTACCGGAAGTAGGTCTTTTACTCTTATCGAAAATCAGTTCTTTTCGAATATTTCTCAAATCATGCTTTTCAGACATGTACGTTACCAGTATAAACGTATTTAAAACGTAATTTTCAATACCTTTTGTATAAAAAAATTTTCAAAATTCGAACCGGAAGTAACACTTTTACTTCTATCTAATAGCGATTTTTTGCAAATATGTCGTAAATTATGCATTCTATACCGTATGTGTCTATTTTCATTAGCTATAGGGATTCAATGTTTACATGCGATTTATACGTATACAAATAATAGGTGGCAACGTGTGTCTCCCGGCAACAGTCGACATCACAGCGACTTTCTCCGATCTTGCCACTTCTACATTAAATGTTTAGCTGCGAACACGTTCCGATAGTCTGCAATAAAATCCGTCATCATCAAATGGCCGGCGCGATCTAGTTGTTTATTATTATTTTCAGAATCCTTTTTTATTTACCTTATTTTTAATTTTATTAGAATTACGCTTTTGTTTGAGTCATGCTTAATAATTCTCTGCATTTACTGAAAGGAAAAAGAAAAATCCTTGCAAGGCGTAAATATTATTTCTAAGCGCAGTACAAACATCCAAGTCAATAGTCCAACAGCTACTGCTAACCATGCTAACCTAACTTGAGCTTGTATCGGTCGCGCTCGCATTGAAGAGAAAAGTAGGGGGTGCCATGTTGTCACGTATTGCATGAATTAATCGCCTATGGCTAATGAAAATTGACACGTGCTGTATATGTTTATCAAGAGTACAAAATTATTTAGAGCTTGATTTTCAATGTTTTTTGTATACATGAAATTTCAAAATTCGGACCGGAAGTAACACTTTTACTCATAGCGAGTAGCATATTTTTTCGAATATCTTGCAAAGTATGCATTCTATAAAGATTTATTAAGAGTATAGAAGTACTTAGAATGGGATCTTGATTAATTTTTGTATAAAAAAATCTATAATTTGAAGCGCCCATACGTATAAGAAATTTGTGTGGTGGCCACACCTCATTTTTTGGTATACTTTCATCCATAGTTATTTTCCATTATTTTATCAAGTGTTGGAGATGTTTATTACAATTTCTGTTGTTTCATTTTTAGCGTTTGTCCTGTTAACATATTACACATACTTCAAACTCTTTTGTTTTCGTGTTGTACTTAAAATTACGGATTTTATTGAATAAAACTGTAAATATAATAAACCAACGCAAAATTGTAAGAGAACAGGTTATGGCTTGGTTATAAACATAAAATGGCGCATTGGGGGACTTACTTTTCCATATTAAATTTGCCTAACCAATCAAATCTCTTTAAAGTATGTATCATTTAAAGCAATATTTGATCTTATTCTGAGACAAGATATAATGAGAAAAAACATTATTTTTTGAATGTTGCACATTTTAATGTCTCAATCTCTTGTAGCCAGAAAAAATCAGTAATTTTTGTATTTTGCATATTTTTTTTGTTTAAAAAGCTTTTAGCTATACTATTAGAAAAATCATTAATGTTTGAATTTTACACATTCTTAAAAGGCTAAGGCATTATACTAAACTATATGTACTAATGAGAAAAATATTGATTAATGAATTTTGCAAATTCTAATGCCGTTGTTAACTATACTAACAACAAAAAAAAAACATTAATTTTTGAGTTTTACAAATTTTTAAAAGGCTATAAAGCATGCGTACTATACTTATGAGAAAAGCCAATAACTCTTGAAATTTGCAGATTTCAATGTGTAATGCCCGTTTTACCACACCAATCAGAAAAAAATAATAACCCTTGAATTTTACATAAACATTCTAAACTATACTAATGATAAAAAATATGTATTACGTTTGAATTTTGAAACGTTTAAAAGTTAAAACGTTTTAAGCCATACTAAACTGTTTTTTTTTTAATTACGCAATTCTAAAATCTTAAGCATTTACACTATACCAATGAGAAAAAATTATTCATTTTTCTGAATTCTGAGGTGTTCTGAGAAATTTTTAAAATAATTTTGGAATCAAGTCGATAAAACGAAGAACCATGCACTTATTAATTAATGGATGAGAAAACTTGAAGTTACGAGTTATAGGCATTGTATATCATTAATTTTATTTTTTCTACATTATTTATCAAAAATTCCTTCAGTTACTGCATAGTATACTTTGCCGTTTGCTTTGTTTTGTCTATTTAGCATGGTTAATGTCCCATTCAAAAACAAGCCAAAAATCATTCGTCTTATCTCACAATGAAAATGAATTCTATTTTTACAAGTCAATAAAAAGAAACTATAAATACCATGAAAATAATAAAAAAAAAGATCTGATTTGGCATTCAGGAAAGCAAAGAACCCGAAACATTTTCAAGATCTCACCTATTTTCGCGACATCTAAGTCAAGGTCACGTTGCGTCATCCAAAATAACTTTCGCCATTACTTTTTTTTTCATCGTACAGAGACCGCACGAGCATCTTGACAATTTCTGTCTGTCTATCCGATATGTATTTTTAGCACAGATACCGCGAATAAATGAAAGTCGCGTCGTTTTTGGCGAAGAAAAATTGAAAAACGCACATTATTTTCTTTTCTCTCTTCGATATCCACCTACAATAATTTCATTTTTTACTTCTAACCGGGTACTTATGTACTTGTAGGCAAGGCTAATTTCAGCGCGTTTAGTATGAAGATTAATAGCTGGCACATGTTTTGTGTTTCGCCCGCAGAAAATTTAGCGTAAATTCGCATTATTATCCAAGTGCGCGTGTAGGATTATACTCCCGTTTTGAGCCTCTGTAAATCGACTGTCGATCGAGTTATTTTGCGAAAATAAATTGCTCAATGTAATAGGCCATTGCCGTGTGCGTATTTTTTGATAATTATAAACAAAAACGGCCTCCATTAGTTGAAAGCAAATGGAAAAGATCGTTCGTGAATTCCTTGGTAACGCCTGTTGCTTACTCGTACAGTTAATAATGCGCTAACTGTCTGGTCGCGTTTGGAAAGACCTCGACGTCTATAATAAGACGCTTAGCGTCGATCAGCGGCACCGTTTCTTATCCCTACCACGATGATGTCTGATGCGTTTCCATATAAGGATTTTTTAATGTACGAGGGATATTTTTTAAATATGGTCTGTTTTTGAATAAAGAAGAAAAATAAATATCATTAAATGTAACATTTATGATACCGTTCCAATAAGATTTTGAATTCCGACGTCAAAGAAATCTGCCGTCAGTGAATAAGCCCCCAGTCCATGACTGCAGTTTTCACTTCATCACTTGTCGAACCGTTGACCACCAGGAAACTCCTTTAAGTACTGAAACAAGTGAAAATCACAGGGTGCAAGACTGCAAGGTCTGGACTGTAAGGGGGTGTTCCAGTTGTTCCCATCCAAAAGACCTGATTAGACTTTGTGTTTGTGCAGAAACGTGTGGTCTTGCATTGTCATGGAGTCATGGAGCTCATCGCATGTTTTGTATAGTACGCCGGAGTTTTTTTAAGCTCTCACAATACGCATTGGAGTCGATTGTTCTGCCTCTAAGCATAAAATCCACTAACAATATTGCTTTCATATCCCAAAATACAGGTTCTATAATATGTTGTTCTGAAAATGTCTGTTTGGCTTTTACTCTGGTTTACGACGATATGTGTCGCCATTCTATTAGACTGTTGCTTGGACTCAGGAGTCGTGTGAGTCTCATCAACTGTAACGATGTTGTCTAAAACTCGTCTGTTTCCTGATTGTATCGAGTCAAAAACGATAAAGCACGGCCAATCTTGTTTGCTTTGTGATCGTCAGAATTTTCGATATTTCAGTTTCTTCGAAACAATGGTGTTCAAAACTGACCTTGACACCTGTGGAAAAACAGGCGATAACTTTGAAATCGTGAATCATCGGTCCTTTCTAATTTTGTTGTCCACATCACGAACAAAATTTTTTGAAAACAGAGAAAGTCGGTCAGGCCGTGACTTATCGTGCACATTAACCCGTCTTTCCTTGAAGATTTTCGAATTTCACTCTCACTGATAGCATTATCACCGTAAAGCTTCAAGAAGCGCATTAGTAGGCGGGTGGCTCAATTTTCTTAAACATTATAAAATTCTACAGCTCAGCACACAGGCAGACGATCGCACAAAATCTACCCGTCGGCAATGCCGATGCCGATGCTCCGAGGGGCAACTTTTACGATGCGTGCCGATGACGTCATACAGAATGCCGAACAGTGGACGGACTCCGGCGCGGAGTCCGTCTGCTCGCTCGCTCAGCATCGTTTTCCTCCATTATCTTGTACATTCCACTGAACACTAGGCTACCTCTCACTACGAAAATCCGAATGAAAGTGGCGTCGGCAATCCGATTGTTGGTAGTTGCGTCGGCAAATCCGATTGCTGCTGATACTGTGGACGCATTGTAGAAAAATAATCCGTTCGATGCGATGCGTCCGATACTTACGATACGAAAATGTGGACGCCTACCTTAAACGGGCGCAAAAGAATTTTGGGAGCAGACGCGCGTGCGCATTGCGGCTCTCACGCGTCAATCTCACCCTTATTCACAAACGGAGCTTATTTGAAAAATATTTCTCATACTCTTCTTATGTCATTTAAACAAAACACTAAAACACCTTTACCACACTAAATCACAAAGAACTAAATACTATCATGTATCATCTATATACTAGCGTATATAGAATAACACTGATTTCAAATTTACAGGGATGGCTTATTTATACTTATACAGAGTGTTCATAAATGATTGAAAGGTGTTTGAATTTCCCGCTTTCTATTTTTCTTGCTTTAAGTTGGTGCCACGTCCTCGTCAAATCTCTGAGGCTGTATCATAGGCGTAACATGAAAAAGTGAGAAAGGGAACAATTTTAGTTAATTTATTAAAAGATAATTACAATAAAATTGTTTTCTAATGTTGATATTTCAAATTGTACTCTATCTTAATTTCAGATTAGACTAGTCAATGAAAATTATTACAAAAGTATAACACTTATTCAAAATATTTATAATTTAAAATTTAGAAAATTACAACATTTGATCAAAATTATTACAAAAGTATGACACTTATTCAAGATATTTATCATTTAAAATTTTGAAAATTACAACATTTGCTCAAAATTATTACAAAAGTATAACACTTATTCAAGATATTTATCATTTAAAATTTTGAAAATTACAACATTTGCTCAAAATTATTAGAAAAGTATGACACTTATTCAAGATATTTGTCATTTAAAATTTTGAAAATTACAACATTTGATCAAAATTATTACAAACGTATAACACTTATTCAAGATATTTATCATTTAAAATTTTGAAAATTACAACATTTGATCAAAATTATTACAAAAGTATAACACTTATTCAAGATATTTATAATTTAAAATTTAGAAAATTACATTTGTTCAAAATTATTACAAAAGTATGACACTTATTCAAGATATTTATCATATAAAATTTGGAAAATTACAACATTTGTTCAAAACTATTACAAAAGTATGACACTTATTCAAGATATTTATCATTTAAAATTTTGAAAATTACAACATTTGGTCAAAATTATTACAAAAGTATAACACTTATTCAAGATATTTATCATTTAAAATTTTGAAAATTACAACACTTGATCAAAATTATTACAAAAGTATGACACTTATTCAAGATATTTATTATATAAAATTTGGAAAATTACGACATTTGATCAAAATTATTACAAAAGTATAACACTTATTAAAGATATTTATCATTTAAAATTTTGAAAATTACAACATTTGATCAAAATTATTACAAAAGTATGACACTTATTCAAGATATTTTCATTTAAAATTTTGAAAATTACATCATTTGTTCAAAATTATTACAAAAGTATGACACTTATTCAAGATATTTATCATTTAAAATTTTGAAAATTACAACATTTGATCAAAATTATTACAAAAGTATGACACTTATTCAAGATATTTTCATTTAAAATTTTGAAAATTACATCATTTGTTCAAAATTATTACAAAAGTATGACACTTATTCAAGATATTTATCATTTAAAATTTTGAAAATTACAACATTTGATCAAAATTATTATAAAAGTATGACACTTATTCAAGATATTTATCATATAAAATTTGGAAAATTACAACATTTGTTCAAAATTATTACAAAAGTATGACACTTATTCAAGATATTTATCATTTAAAATTTTGAAAATTACAACATTTGATCAAAATTATTACAAAAGTATGACACATATTCAAGATATTTATCATATAAAATTTGGAAAATTACAACATTTGTTCAAAATTATTACAAAAGTATGACACTTATTCAAGATATTTATCATTTAAAATTTTGAAAATTACAACATTTGATCAAAATTATTACAAAAGTATGACACTTATTCAAGATATTTATCATTTAAAATTTTGAAAATTACAACATTTGATCAAAATTATTACAAAAGTATAACACTTATTCAAGATATTTATAATTTAAAATTTAGAAAATTACATTTGTTCAAAATTATTACAAAAGTATGACACTTATTCAAGATATTTATCATATAAAATTTGGAAAATTACAACATTTGTTCAAAACTATTACAAAAGTATGACACTTATTCAAGATATTTATCATTTAAAATTTTGAAAATTACAACATTTGATCAAAATTATTACAAAAGTATAACACTTATTCAAGATATTTATCATTTAAAATTTTGAAAATTACAACACTTGTTCAAAATTATTACAAAAGTATGACACTTATTCAAGATATTTATTATATAAAATTTGGAAAATTACGACATTTGATCAAAATTATTACAAAAGTATAACACTTATTAAAGATATTTATCATTTAAAATTTTGAAAATTACAACATTTGATCAAAATTATTACAAAAGTATGACACTTATTCAAGATATTTTCATTTAAAATTTTGAAAATTACATCATTTGGTCAAAATTATTACAAAAGTATGACACTTATTCAAGATATTTATCATTTAAAATTTTGAAAATTACAACATTTGATCAAAATTATTACAAAAGTATGACACTTATTCAAGATATTTTCATTTAAAATTTTGAAAATTACATCATTTGTTCAAAATTATTACAAAAGTATGACGCTTATTCAAGATATTTATCATTTAAAATTTTGAAAATTACAACATTTGATCAAAATTATTATAAAAGTATGACACTTATTCAAGATATTTATCATATAAAATTTGGAAAATTACAACATTTGTTCAAAATTATTACAAAAGTATGACACTTATTCAAGATATTTATCATTTAAAATTTTGAAAATTACAACATTTGATCAAAATTATTACAAAAGTATGACACATATTCAAGATATTTATCATATAAAATTTGGAAAATCATAACATTTGTTCAAAATTATTCAAGATATTTATCATTTAAAATGTTGAAAATTACAACATTTGGTCAAAATTATTACAAAAGTATGACACTTATTCAAGATATTTATCATTTAAAATTTTGAAAATTACAACATTTGCTCAAAATTATTACAAAAGTATGACACTTATTCAAGATATTTATCATATAAAATTTGGAAAATTACAACATTTGATCAAAATTATTACAAAAGTATAACACTTATTCAAGATATTTATCATATAAAATTTGGAAAATTACAACATTTGTTCAAAATTATTACAAAAGTATAACACTTATTCAAGATTTGAGATTTGAGAATTTTTAAAATTATAGCATTTGTTCAAAATGCTGCCCGTGTAAATTCAAACACAAATTCACTCTTCTTTTCATATTGTCGAATAAATTGTGTAATACTTCTGGTCTAATGTCATTTACAGCTTCCGAAATTGTATATCGTAGTTCCTCCAATGTATAGATACGGTTAGAATGAACTTTATTCATTAAATAACCAAACATGAAATAATCAAAAGGTGTCAAATCTGGTGACCGAGGAGGCCAGCGGTCTCTCTTATCAATCTGTCACCATAAACTGCTGTAAAGAATCTAATATTCTCTGCGCAGTATGGGCTGTAGCACCATCCTGCTGGAAATAACCACGTTGCAACTCATCATTGTGAAGTTGATCAATAAAAGGATTTAAAATTATATTTTGATAGGTATTTGCATCAACATTTTGATGAAAGAAGATAGGACCGATGATTCTTCTTCTTGACATCGCTAACCACACACCGATCTTTTGAGGATGTAATGGAGTCTCTATAAAAATATGAGGATTATCGGCAGACCAAATTCTATTGTTCTGTGAATTTACATAGCCACTGAGATGGAAAGTAATATCCAAGAAATCGTCATTGTTTAAAACTTCATTGAACCATTCACAGTACTGTGTACGACGAGGAAAACCCAGAGGTAACAATTCATAAGTTACGGTTATCTTGTATGGATGTAAATTAAAAACTTTCTTGCAAGCCTTTTGACAGGTACCAAGTGTTTGGGCTGATAAGCAGCGTAAAGATTTTTTAGCACTCGTATCCATTCTTTGACTAATATCTGCAACAACTTGTTCAGTTAGAACAGTAGAACGACCTGTAAACTTTCCTTTCGCAACATTTCCTGTTCTGCGAAATCTGTCTATTACACGACGAACATGCTGTGCAAAACAATAATGTGTAAATTCGACGTTGGGTAATTCTTCTTGAAATTGCTGCTGGCAATTTTGATAGGAATAGTTCCATATTCCTTGATGATTGCGTTTTCCTGAACGAAAATATGCTTCATCGATAAATTTGTTGTGCGAATTTGTGAAAACCATCATTAACATACAAGGGAATGTTGATTATATTTGTACGGATCTATTATGACTACTTCGTCGCTTGCCGATACTAATATGCGGATGTAAAAAGAGGCAATAAGAAAAGCCTTTCTAGTAATAAATAAGTAAAACAATAAAGTAAGTAGACGAAAACGAAAATCAAAATAAAAACAACAGGAATATAAGACGCTACTGATCACTACTCGTATATCTACAATAAGCACCAACTTTCCGACATAAAATAAAGTGCGGGTGATTCAAACGCCTTTCAATCATTAATTGACACATGGTACCTAG
This sequence comes from Amphimallon solstitiale, assembly GCA_963170755.1. NCBI lineage: Eukaryota > Metazoa > Arthropoda > Insecta > Coleoptera > Scarabaeidae > Amphimallon > Amphimallon solstitiale. Next base: position 68,095,755 of record OY720680.1, read on the forward strand.
GAGATCAGGTACCGTTAATGATGTAGTTAATAGCTTAAATATAAGTATAAATAATACGTATTTAGTCTTTTGTGATTTAGTGTGGTAAAGGTCTTTTAGTGTTTTGTTTCAAACCACAGACTGCAAGTTTAATTTCTTATGTCATTTGACAAAATTCACCAAATTAGTTGTCTGAGGACGAATAGTAAAATAAACCAAGTTATATTTGGTTTTGTTGTGCGACATTTTTTTATTATTGGTCGTAATCACAATCACGTTTTGTTCTAAATTAGTTGAATACAAAATTAATCTAGTTTAACAAAATTAACGATATGGTTAGTTAAACATTTATTTTGATTGAATTGACATTTAGTATTTCTTTGAGTGTAAATTTATCTATTTAAATGTCAGGTTTTGTTTTCAAAACAAGTCGTAACATTACTACACACTTTTTCAGGGCAATTTGTGACTTGAGCAAGATTACCTACAACCCAACCCGACCCTACCCAAATCAACGCAACCCAACCAGTCGTGTAAAATGCGCTTACAAAACTAATATACCCAATTAGCAGGACACTCAGTGGCGTGAACAAAATTGACATGTTTACTATATAATATATACCGCATGTGTAAAATCATATTGGGGATAGGATATAAGTATACTAGGCACACCGGCAACAAAGTCCAATCGTGGCCATAGTCATGGTACAAGGAAACAAGGTATGCTTTTGCGCATCTCTGGATGACGCGCATTCCACCTCTAGTAGTACCAGTTCAATAAAGTTGTGAATTCACAGGACACTATTACAATAAAGTCCTTTTTAACATAAATACAATACAACACAGTAAGAAAATAAAAGCACAATTCTAATTAAACATTAATTCTTAGTAAATTATTATATAAATTTATTAAGAACGGAATTCTAATGAAAATAAAAAATATACTCTAAACAATACTAAAAAATAAAATGTTTTTGCATAGGTTCAAAAATGCCTTCTTCAGCAACAAGGCATTGTCCGAGCCTATCATAAAAATTTTCTCGCACATTACGAATCACATCGACTGTTACAGATTCAAAAGCCTCTATGATTAGCCTTCTCAAAATATCTAAGTTTTCTAGCCTGCCAACTTGTGCACTGTATATTTTATTTTTGATGTATCCCCACAAAAAGAAATCATTTGGCGATAGATCAGGAGATCGCGGAGGCCAACGAATGTTTCCTGTTGCACTAATGAGACGATCAGGAAAAGTATTCATTAAAAAATGCTTTACTGTGACCGCATTATGTGCAGGACAACCGTTCTGTTGGAACCAAATAATATCCCGATCTATTCCGGTATTATCAATAGCGGGAAGTATCTGATTCTGTCGCATATCGAGGTATTTGTCCGCATTTAACGTACCATCAATAAAAAATGGACCAAGCAAATGGTCACTCAAAATACCTGCCCAGACATTCACTTTCTGGGGATATTGGTTGTGTTTAACAAAATATCTGTGCTGATTTTCCCGAGCCCAATATCGAACAACAGAAGGATTGTGCTTTCCATTTAATGAAAATGACGATTCATCTGTGAATACAATATTTGCGATGAAATTCTCATTTTCATTTGTCTTTTCCATTACGGTTTCACGAAACTCCATTCTTCTAAAATTGTCATCGAGAAATATTTCTTGCGTTTTCGAGTATTTGAAACATTTTAATTTGTTTCGCTTCCATATGTTCGCGACGGTTTTATTACTCACACCCAATTCCATTGACCATTGACCCCTCCTCTCACAAACACAGAACGACGCTGTTCGATACGATCTCCAGATACAATTTTAGTTGTTAAAGCGAGTCTTGGGAAATGCTTTCTGTCTGTGAGTTCAGACTTCTGTCAGAGTTGTCAAATGACATTTTTTTCGATAAATGCGCGTCATCCAGAGATGCGCAAAAGCATACCTTGTTTCCTTGTACCATGACTACGGCCACGATTGGGCGTTGTTGCCGGTGTGCCTAGTATACATATATCCTATCCCCAATATGATTTTACACATGCGGTATATTTTTTACAATTTCCAAATTAGACGAAATTCAAAGTTCAGCAAAATTAACTTAATGTCATACAAAAGATAATTCACAACGTCTTTTTGACTTGAGTAAACCTTGTACACTTGATATTAAATGATTTTGTTTTTATTTGAAGGACATTTCTTACTTTAGAAATTTGTCTTGAAATAATTATAAGCGTCCCAACAAACGTACAGACGTAAATACACCATTTGTCAATGAATATTATGAAAGTATATTTTTACACGGCGAGAACAGAGGCGTATCGCGTTTATGCCCGTCAAACACATGACATATTCGTGCCATTGAACGCGAATAGCATTTCTCTATGTCATATCTGTTTCAGAAACAATATTTAAATTTATTTAAAATATTATTAGTGCTCGTAGATATATATATATATATATATATATATATATATATATATATATATATCGAAAAAACCCATCGGCATGTATAAATTAGCATTAAAAAGCAATTTTACAGTTCCTGTTTACTTCAGATAACGATTGACAAATGAAGAAATTGCCAAACTTTCACTCTACGATCAAAAGTATTGCTCGCGAATTGTGCAAAAGTAAAGCAACTAATAATTTGTGGGTTTATCTTATGATCGAAGCTATGTGATAGAAGTATGCTAAATGAACATGTAAATATATCCATCAGAAATGGTCCGGGAAAGTATACAATAAACAAGTACCATATTAACATTTTTTTTCAACGATACTTAGTCTCGTGGGTGTCATTCGCCGACAACTCCTTTTATTATTTTATTTCTATCTGTCTTCGTAAATTAAATTTATGCGTTTAATATGCAGATTTTCTGCAATATTTTGGTATCTGAAAGAGAAGTTGTATGTTTTCAGTTTAGCCAATATTACAAATGGTAAATCTAGATTCTGATGAATGTTTTATTTCGTTAATATCATGTATAATATTAATAATAACGCTTTTTGATAACATTTCAAGAACAGTAGGAAAATGTAATTAAAACAAGTGGGAAATTGACCATTTCATTTAAAACAAACACCGCTATACAAAAAGCAATTAAAAACAATAGTGCTAAAACTGACAACTCAATATCTTAGAAAGATTAGAAATAAATAAATGTAATAAATTCGTTCGTTTTACAGTTGCATAGTTCAAGTGTTCGAAGAATATTAGTACAGAACTTGCAATGCCATCCGTACAAGTTGCAGATCGTCCAAGACCTGAAACTCAACGATCATGTTAGGAATAAAAAAAAAATTAAGAAAATTTAAATTATATTATCGTGTATGTATTCTAAAATGGCATTATTTTGACTATTAAATGACATAAATAAAAAAAATTAAAAATTAGTTTTCATGAATTTATTTAATTTTCAAAATTTCCCGTTTCTTTGAATCACCCTGTATAAGTAAATATGTAACAATATACCACTCACATACGAGCCTAAAATTGTTAAGATGACAGTTTTAATGTTGTTTATTTTTTCTTGAATCGGATATATTTTCGAAATCTCAATCAGAGCAGCATAGGTACATAAAATACGAGCGACGCTTATGAACCTGTGCAAACTAGCTACAAGTCAAAATAACGTCCAACGAGCGAGCATCCATTTCGAATAACGTATGCGCCTGAATTCGCCTTAGCGCCCTGGTTAGAATGTTCAATGTGGCACAAAAATTCGTCACGCATCTTATGGGAAAAGCATTCTTCATCATTTTTATGGAATTATATGGATCTTTATAAGTATTTTTGACGTTTTATATCCGTGAAGGATTATGTAAATAAATGATATTGTTATTATTATAATAACTAGCTGTCCATCAATCTCTTCGAGCTTGAATCGCCTTTCGCGTCCGCTTACAGTTTTATTACAGTTCGCTGTAAAACGCCAAAAAAAATCATTTTTGATTCTCTAAACTTTTGGCACACCTTGTATAGACGTATATCTTTGTCCACGAAGTACTGTCACGGTCACAGGTGGAACGACAATTTAAAGCATCTTAACGTCAGTCTGACTTTTCGTTGTTGGAGTTTGAAATTTAGATGCTATTTAGCGTAATACTAAGACTTGACACTAAAAGATTCATAGTTTTATTAGTTTTACACAATGAAAGGACTAAATCATTATTGAAAATGTAATATCAGATTTATTTTAATTTTGCATAATTTAACCTGCCAATTATCATGGCCCGCAAACATACTTTTGACATACCCTTTGAGGTTTGTTATAATGCAAATTTGTGAACAATGCATGCCCATTACACAGAAGAATCAAGTTTTAAATAAAATGTTGTTATAGAATAAGTATGACTTATTACTTTTATTTATAATAGTGAATTTATAACTGGCCTCCATATTAATAATTAGTTTCATTTGTCTGCTCTGAAATTGTTCCTGTCAAAGTGAGTTTGCAGTGACATTGAGTCGTCGCCTGTAGATCGTGCTCTGGCTATGTCGGTTGCTGAGACGATCCTATTATAATTTCAATATTTAGTAGTGACGCTGGTAGTTGAACTAAAAACAATAACCAAAAATAATACTGACCGACGTTGGAATATCTGTGTAAACATTTTGCTTACACACACTGTAAAAAGAATATAATTTGTAATTGTTGGATCATTTTGTGATTTTTATTAAGTATTTAAGGAAAAATAACACAAAAAGGTAGTTCATGATTACAACCAATCCATCGAAATAAGAGCCACCAGCCTGGGACACGATCATCATCAACCATCATCAGAATGTTTGATTAACAATTTGATTTAGTGGTGTATTTTCAAACATATCGCATTAAATGATTGAACGCTGCCCATTCTTCAAACTTTCTACTGACAATCAAACTATTTAGTAGAAGTAATTGTTGAATTAGACTGGAATATTTACTTTAGTAAATTGAATAGTTACAAAACCATTATCATTACATTGGAATTTGATTCGTCTGTCACCTAGTAATAATAATATAAATCATATTTTAAGGTAATTGTCTAATACCGTGCCGTCAAATACTTTCCGCATTAGAGTAGGCTGTTTTTGAAGTTTTTAAGTAATCAATGTTGGTGTACATGCTAATTTTTTGAAAACTTCAAATTCTGACAGTTGTCATACTTAAATTCAAATTATAGACGCCTATTATTATTTATATGACATAACCAAACTATTAAAATTATGCATTGTCACCAACCATTAAAAAAAAAGCATGGCCGTCTCTAATGCGGAGAGTAGGTATTTGAAGGCACGGTATATAGGCAAAACTAAAATGGATCTGATAGCACTTTTCTCATTAATATTTTAGTCATTTCGCTGTATAAAATTTGTAATTTCATATCTTTTTGTGTCAAGGTCTACAATAAATATCGATGAAGCTTAAAAACATGAACCATGAAATATCAGACAGATGTCAGGGTGTTTAACCTTTTTTTTTGAAATAATTGTCATCATGAAAGCAGTTCAGATTAAATTTCATCACGAACTGAAATCGATTGATCGTTTTGACGTTTTATAACCTGCAATTAAATTTTTGTGAAATTGCCAACATTAATCAAAAGTCAGATGGACTTTTTCTGACAATTCTGACGTTTCCTGTAACATTTAAGCCACCTAACGTGAATGTTGAGTTGACCAACATTTCGCGTATGCTCTAGTTAAATATATCGGTGTTAAAATAATAATAGATGAGTAAAGATGGCTACACCCTTTAACTGTTACTTAATTTTAGTTTAATAATATACTATGTTCACCAATTTTGATCAGCATGATGTATTCGTTTCTTTGAATTACAATTAACGTAGGGCTTACGGGACAATAGTCAATAGAAATAAATTTATATGACGTTCGTTGCAAATAATCAAGCTCATCAGTGCTCCATAATGTTTGTCATAAAATGTCGATATAAGTCATCAAGTGCTGATTATTCAATTTACTCTTTCCACCTTTTTTCTTTTTTTTTTTTAGGACACATTAATTTAATAGAATACTTGCTCTTTTTGTTATTCCATGAAACTCTTCGAGTTTGAATTGCTTCTTTGGAACGTGACTACTGCCAGTCGCAGAGGCACTTGAATTTTAACGGTTATAAATTTTCTTTTAATTAGTTTATGAATGAAGATGCAAATTAAATGAAATATCTCTAGAAATTAATTATACATTATTGTGGCATCTATAATTATAGACAAATGGATTTATTAACTAAAAAATTTCCCATAAAATGTTTAACATTTCTATAGAATTTACTGAAAGCTGATTACTTGGAACATTTCGTTGACATTCAAGTTTGATATAATGCGTGTGCACCTAGTCTAAGTTGAATGTAAGTAGGCCGAACAGGTAAACCTAAGATGGTTGTATGATCAAGATTTGTTGTATCATATATAAATTTCTTTGTTTTTTAAATTTGGTAGTACTCTAACTTTATTTGTCTCAAGTTTTATGATAAACGTTGCCCATACGTTAAATTTTCTTGCAAACTGTCATGTTGGTGACAGTTCGATCTATTGCGAGAATGAATTGTCAAATTGAATGTCACTGTAGACATACCGTGCCTTCAATTAATTTTTTTTGGAATAACCTACGATTTCAATATTAATTTGAAAACACTGTGGAACTTTTCAATAAATTGACTTAACTATGACAGTAGCCAAAATGAAAAACATTACTATAGCACAGTATTCCCAAATTAATATTGATATCATAAGCTACTCTAAATTTAAATTAAAGACGCAGTATGTATATTTGTATGTAGAAAGATGACAGAGATGTGTCCAAGACATTAAAGATACGATAAATGACCGATACAATAGTAATAATAATAATAATTGATGATAATTGATGAGCAAGTGCTCTTTTAAGATTTTGATTTGAGTGGTTTTCCATCTGGTTATAGAAACTGAGCGCTCTTTCCTTGATGTAGTCAATAATGGTTGGGGTATTTGTTTCATTCATTATTTGATTATTTCTCATATACCATGGAGCATTTAGTATCATTCTAAGACTGGTGTTTTTTGATGTTGGTCTTGCACATATGCACCCATGCATATGTGAATATTGGACCTAATACTTGTTTGTAAAGTAGAATTTTGTTGTTCGTGTTCAGCTGGCTTCTTCTGCCTATAAGAGGCCATAGTTGACATCTTGTTTGTTTGGTTTTGGTTATCGTTTTTGCTATGTGTGTGTTATAATTGAGCTTTATATCCAGGTATATTCCCAGGTATTTAATTTCTCTACTCCATGGTATAGTGTTGTTGTTGATGGTTATTTCGTTGCCTGTTGTTTTCAGATTCCTTTGAAAGATTATTGCTTGGGATTTGTCTTCGTTTATTGTTGTCCTCCATTGTTTGAACCATTTTATCGTGTTGTCTAGGTGCGTTTGGAGTTCCTGTACCGCGTTCGTCGGACATCTTGATGTTGAGAGCAGTGCCGAATCATCTGCAAAGGTGGCCGTATTTAAGTATCTTGTAGGATTTGATACTGGTATGTCTGCTGTAAATATTGTATATAGGTGAGGTGACAGGCATGAGCCCTGGGGGACTCCCGCTGTTGGATGTTTTATTGAGGAAAGTGTGTTCTGGATGCTAACTTGAAAGCAGCGTCCTTAGAGAAAACTGTTCGTGATTTTTATGACGTGTGTTGGGTAATTGTGTATTATCATTTTATATATGAGTCCCTGCCTCCAGACTTTATCAAATGCCTTTGCTATGTCGAGAAATACAGCTGCCGTCACTTGATTTTTATTGAATCCGTCTTGGATAGTCTCAGTGACTCTTGAAAGTTGTGTTATCGTTGAATGTTCTTCTCTAAAAACCCATGTTGATCTTCTGGTATTATGTCTTGATTATCAGAGTGGTACTTTATCTTCTGTAGGATTATTTTTTCTATCACTTTGCTAATGGATGGTAACAGGCTTATGGGCTTGTAGCTGCTTGGTATTGTTTTTGGTTTTCCTGGTTTAGGTATAACTATTACTTTGGCATGTTTCCATATCTTTGGGAATGTTTGGAGTCTGATAACGGAGTTTGCTATTGCTAGAATTGACATTATTGCTTTTGGGGGGAGGTTTTGTAGTGATCTGTTGGTGATGTTGTCTATACCAGGAGCTTTTTTGGTATTTAATGCTTTAAGGATTGCTTTTAGGTTCTCGGCTGTGACTGGGTCGTTGCTAGGGGAGTGGGGTTCACGTATTTCTCTGCTTACTACTTTGTGAATCTGCACTACGTGTTGCATGTCTACTTCATCCAAGTTCGGAGTGAATTGCTCTTCTAGTGATTCCGCTAGAGCTTCTGCTTTTTCTTCTGCTGTGACTTGTGTGGAGTTATTGAATTGAAGTGGTGGGATTTGTATTTGTTCTCTTTTGATTGCCTTGATTATTTTCCATGTCTTAGAGGGCTCTGCACCTATTTCTTCGAGTGTTCTTTGCCATTCTACATTTTTCGGTTCCAGTAATTTCTTATTATGTACTTGATGTTGAAGGTTGTTTAGTATAGTTTTGTCTTCTCCTAGCTCTGTTCTTTTCCTTTATTAGTTCTTTAATATGATGTGGTAGACTACCTGATTTATATATCCTTTCTATTTTGATGGTGTTATTTTCAACAGCGTTTGTTATTTTATCTTGTAGTGATTTTATGGTCTGTTCTAATTCTGCAGTGTTTTGTATTTTAGGAACTGCAGTGATGGTTTGTTCTAGTTCTGTTTTGTAGCCGGCCCAGTCTGTCTTGAAGGTGTGATATGTTCTTTCGGTTATGTCTTCGTTCCAAGTTATTATAATTGGAATGTGATCAGAGCTCATGACACTTTCAGTTTCTATCTTTATGGTTTTGTTAATGTTTTTACTGATTGCTAAGTCTAATTGTCTAATTGTGTGCATCTAGCCCAAGGTGAACGTCGACAGACCAAAACAAAAAAAAACCAAGACGGTTCGGCAATGAAATGTTGTTTCATGTTATTCGTTCTATAAAATTGGTAGTACCATGCCTTGTGTCAAGTTTACGATAAAAATAGTGTATACTTCAAATTTTTTGACAGACTGTCATCGTGACACTTATACGACAATAAAAAGTTGATGTTTAACCAAATTGTCGTTCCACCTGTCATCGTGACAATACTTCGTTGTTGTGTATTCGTTCACACATAAACTTGTGAGAACGAAATGTCAGACTGAGAGTGCTTAACAACATTGTCTTTCCAATTGTCAAATGAAATTAACAACATAACATGATGAACTTTAACAAAACATGCTTTAAACTTACAGGTCATTGAGAGAATTAATTAATTTTCATATTACGCTTTAATAGTTGTATATATATGTACTTTGTAAAACCCAATCAAAAATCTTGCTGGCTCCTAATACCATTTAACCGAAAATGTACTTCTGATTAGTTTGTGCCAACCCGCATAGTCGCGTACTTTAAATGCTTACTTTTATAACTGAATTGATAAACGAAATTACATAAATGCTTATGGGAATTTTACATATTTGATGTATTTATGTTATTTTGAAGTGTTTCGGACACATCTGACAAATAAAGAAAACTCAGATGATTCTTTATTTAGGCTTGCTTCGGTACTTCTTTCGCGAGAAGTGACGACATTTCGATTTGTGTTTAATATATCTTAATAAAATATAGAAAGATCGTTATATTTGTCACTGTACTTACGTGCGATAATACACTTTAAGTTTATTTTATCATATCCGTCGGCATTGTTCCTATATTCATAAATAGAAAAGAAATAGTAACAATTGATAATAATAACACTAATACGTATCTGAAAGGTACCACTTTCCCTTCATAATCCCTTTATTTGTCGGCCTTCTGACATTTAAACTTGACAACCGATCGATAAACGTGAATAGATAGTCATTATGTGTTGTGTATTACACGACTGGTGCTTTCCGCTAATTTTGACGTTTCCCGGCAAATGCCATATCGCGAACTCAAACTGATTTGACGGTTTTGATAATTTATAACCTGAAATTGAATTTTTCGTGCGTTTAACTTAACCTTATCCGAAGTTTGATGTGTCACGGTCATCTGTATCGATCCACCGCCATTTTAAAATCGAACCTAGTCCATATTTTTTATTTTACACGTAGGCCTTATGGCAAAATACTATGATTCATACTCTTTTTCTGCACGTTCTAAAATTTTCAAAAACTCCTTTCGGGCCCTCGTTCTCTCTTCGGAGACGTGAAAAATGGCCTAAGGCACGTGGGACCGTGGTCCCCGTCGCGTGACACTTTCGTTCCCAGCGTAGATGCGCCAGGTTCTCAGAAAACTGTCTCCCCAATTCGTCAATTTTGGGGTATAGCTTTGCCGTTTTAATCGTTCGTGTTAAAAAGAGCGAGACAATTGGCTTTTAGTATATATAATAAATCATTCAACATCCATTCGGTATATTATTCCATATAGAGTTAACGATTCTTACCATTTAGAGACACCTAAAAATATATCATATCTTTACTTGGCGATTCTTTGTATGTTCGAACTGAGAAAAAAACGCAACTACAATAACTTAGTCACATAAAAGCGAATTACTTTGCGAATCGATTAAGCGGACGTAAATATATAGACATGTGTTTAGAGAATGTTAAAACAGCACAACAATAGATGGTAAAACGGCTCGCGTATTTGGATAAGAAGGTGCCGTTTAGACGAGTATGGTCGTTGCTTGATTTGGTATCCGTGGTTTTTTAAAGAAGTCTTATGCAGCGGGAGATGGATATGGGAAGTGAACATACGTTAAATAATCCTTACCATATTTGCGAGCATACCGTGACGGGAAGACAAGCTACACTAGATACAGTGTTCCATAAAAAAAAATTACAAAAGCTGGAAGCGGTTGGTATACGCTGGTCTCCCTTTAAAACTTAATGAAGGATTATTTGACAGAACAGCCATGGTTAACAATAATAGATCACCACTTCAGCGCAAAAAATGTAACGTATTGAGTACCTCAAGGCATAGTTTTGAGACCCATTTTGTTTTTGATCTAAGTATATTAATGATATATTTAATACAAATAGTAGAATTATAATTAATTGAATTACAACAGAATCTTAAACTGAGTTATTTAAATTATAATTTATTAACTATGGGACTTGCATAATGTATTTAAAAAATTAAAAGGTTTGTTATACAAGTTACAATACCTTGATGGAATTTTGAACGTAAAATTGTTCGCGCGTTTTATATATATTCAGAAGTGGATATCGAAAGGTAATTTTAACAAGAAAAGTGAACTGTGTTCATGAAACGGGTCATTTTCATGTGAAACAAGTGTTTTTACGTCTGCAAAAAATAAAGCGATTATCAAATAAATGGATACCTATGAATTATGAATTATTTTTAACAAACATAGTAAACTAATAACAAAAATAAGAAGACAAGCTTTCATATGTAGCTTCTGCCAGAAGATCTTGGATTTACTTCGGACAAGGATCAACTTCACTATGTGGTAGCACTGCTACCTATGCGTTAAATGTCACAGAAGTGACAAAATGTAGAAAGATGTTAAACAGATGTCTGCGGGTTGTATTACAAGTTTCAAATAACTTATATTTAGTTTTAGTATTTTCTCGTTATCATCTTGAATATAAAAGTCGAAACTTGGTCAACTTGTCTATAATTTTTCAATTTGTCCAGGAAAGAATCATAGGTATAGTAAATATGAACTAATCAGTACAAAATACTGTTAGTGAACTTCTTGTTTTTTTCTTCTCCTTAATTAATGAGTTATACACATTGGGGAATATCAGATATTTATTAGAGAGGCACAATAAAAAAAATATATTATTTTATCATTTTATCAAAATTACAATTTTGTGCAGCTGAATTGTTCAATTTGAAGTGTCTCTTACTTAATTATCGCATTATCACAAAATAATTTAAATACTAATTAAAATTTTCGTCTTCGAGTTGGTAAACATGTATGTGATTTATGTAACGAAGGAGATACCAACTCAGTATTTTCAATTACCTTTGCGGATGCGTACAACAGTGCAGTTCAGACAAACCGAACAGTGAATTTCGCACGGTTCCCAAACAGGAAGATCAAAGCAATGAAAAGTGGGCATCGCCAAATAGGGGAGAGCCAGGGCGACCCATATTCGGTCGTAGTGATGCTTTTTTTCCCACGGTCCTTTTAACAGACATTCGTCTCATTCCATTTAGCCCACGACACGTGTTCAGGCGATACCGTTTCTTTTAACATGCCAGCCGATCGTATGGTAAATTATTGAAACGTCATTATAGAATTATTAATTGACTATGTTGGTAGTTACCATTGATGAATATAAAATTGATATAGGGAATTTTCGGTTTTTCAATTGAATGAAATCGGAGGTCTATTACAGTTCGTCACCGCCACTTTGCCGCGGCCGTTTTGTCACAAACCCTTTTGCCGCAAAGGTTTTTTTTCAGATGTAGTCTGGAAGTGTTTACAATAGTTGTTAGAACCAAGTGCTGGAAGACTATGTTCTCGCGTGAGCGCATTTTTCTTTTAAATAGGTGGATTAAAACTAGAAAAAATAGCTTTTAATATTCCATGACTCTGTTAACTTCTTTTGGTGAAACTTGCTTCTGCTTGTCACAATATCATCTGTTGAATTTATTAAGTTCTGAGTTGGGTTAAAAACAAAATGAAAAGTTTCACTGAAAGAAAAACCATTTAAATCTTAATTATGCACGGCTATGGCGATAAACGCCGTTCTCTGACGAAGGTCTGCACTTTATTTAATAAAAAATTTCACCCAGTCAGCAGATAAAAAAATATAAACCAAGTTCAAGGTAGAAGGGAATATTAGGCATTGATTCAGGACTTGTCACCCGAAAATTCCCCTTGACATTACGCTTGAAGAAAATCCACACAGACCATCCCGAGAATCAGCTGTGAACAACGGAATAAGTTAGAGATCAGTGATAAAATATTTAAAAATTAAAAATGGCATCCATATAAGCTTAAGCTGGTCACGAATGAAGTGAAGGTAATCCAGATTACCGCTTAGACTACTGCAAAACAATAAAAAAATAATCTGGCCGCTAAAAGTGATTTGGAGCCACCAAATCACTTTTAGCGGCCAGATTTTTTTTTCCGATGAAGCAACATCTGCCCTTAACGGAGAAGTTAATCGTCAAAATTTACGATACTGGGCCCCCAAAAATCCCCATTAAATGCGCCAACATCAACAAAAAGTCAGCGTTTGGTCAGGAATAGTGGATTGACTAAAACCATATTTTTTGGATGGTAAACTAAGGGGAGAAATGTATTTAAATTTTTTGAGGGGCGAGTTAGTTTCCGCATTATCTCATTGTGGTACCAGCAGGACGGAGCTCTATGCTAGCGTGTAACCTTCTGGACAAAACCTTTGACCTCTGGAATGGCCTGCGCGTTCGGCGGTTATTTTTTTAGAGGGCGGTGTAAAAAGTAAAATATACAGTACAAGCCTCATAACATCAACGTCTGAAAAGCAAGAATTAGAGACTAAGTATGGCAAATTACATCTCAGATAATTCACAATGTGGAGCTCAGTTTGAGCATCATATTCGATAAGAGTATTTATTTGTGTTGTCTGTGTATGTTTTCAGGGAGCTATTATTTGTGTTGATAAAGTAGTATAAAATTCAAAGGAATTATAACGTTGTGATATTGAAAGCTATTTTCTTCATGTTTTAATCGACCGATTAAAAAAAAAGTGAATTGCTAGATAGAGAATAAAGCAATCTTTCTGAAAATGTCACATTTGCCCCTATTGAAATTTAAATTTTTGAGTTGCCCCTCTTTGCACGGCCACTGATTATGATAGAGAGATATACCTTATGGCAACAGGTGGTGATATAAAAATAAAAATTGTCCGAGGAAAATTGTCAAAAAAGTAGGGATAAAAATTTAACGAATTTTATTCCTTACTTTACGTTCGCACTGCATCTGTTTGTCCTTTCAAGCAAATATCTCTATTGGACTGAGTATACAGTGTGTAAATAAAATAAGGAATAATATTCATATTTTGTTTATTATCGCTGTTTGGGAGAAAAGCTCGGACAGGTCGATTTTATTTTGATCCTCCGGATTTTATGCATGCCAATTTTTTTCTTTGGTTTACTACTCTGGGACCTATGATGTCATCGACTTCTTTTTCAAATGGAACCTCCTTATTTTTTTGCTAGAAATTAGAAGTATATTTTTATACCCCATATGTGGTATTTAAAATTAGTAGTTTTAGAATATTAAGGGTGCTAATAATGACAATTTACATGTCAGCGTGCAGAAATATCGACCAAAAAATGAGAGATAATGTTTTGGAAAATGGGTGGCAATTTGAACATTTGTTAATGTAATATTTCTATTGTTTTAATCGTCCTAAGAATAAATTATTATTATTTGCTCTTTTGATTTTCAAGTTTAATTATTGTTGTCATTTACTTATGATCCTCCGTATCTCTAAAACTACTAATTTTAAATACCACATATGCGGTATTGCTGAATTCAGAAAAAAATATACTTTTTATTTCTAGCAAAAAAATAAAGAGGTTCCATTTGAAAAAGATGTCGATGACATCATAGGTCCCACAGTAGTAAACCAAAGAAGAAAAAATTACATCCATAAAATCCTGAGCAACAAAATAAAATCGACCTGTCCGAGCTTTTCTTCCAAACAGCGATAATAAACAAAATATGAATATTATTCCTTACTTTATTTACACACTGTATATATACCGTATGTGTCAATTTTCATTAGGTATAGGGATTCAATGTTTACGTGCAATATATACGTATACAAGTAATACGTGGCAACGTGGCACCTCTATTGTCCGTCACCAATCCCGGCAACAATCGACATCACAACGATTTTCTCCGATCTTCCCACTTCTCCCGACCAGATTTTACATTCAATGTTTAGCTGCGAACACGTTGTGATCTAGTCTGCAATACAAGCCGTCTTATTACTGAAACGGGAAACATCAAATGGCCGCCGCGATCTCCTGATCTAGTAGTTTATTATTATTTTCAGAATCCTTTTTTATTTACCTTATTTTTAATTTTATTAGAATTACGCTTTTGTTTATGTCATGCAGCGTGAACGCA
The DNA here is from genome assembly GCA_963170755.1 of Amphimallon solstitiale. NCBI lineage: Eukaryota > Metazoa > Arthropoda > Insecta > Coleoptera > Scarabaeidae > Amphimallon > Amphimallon solstitiale. The sequence goes on from OY720680.1 coordinate 68,110,851, forward strand.
GCTTAATAATTCTCTGCATTTACTGAAAGGAAAAAGAAAAACAAATCCTTGCAACTCGTAAATATTATTTCTGAACGCATTACAAACACCCAGCCGGTGGTCGAATAGTTACTGCTAAGTTGCTAACCACGCTAACTTGTATTTACGAGCATGCATCGGTCGTGCTGGCATTGGAAAGGGAAGAAGGGGTACTATGTTGCCACGTACTGTATGGATTAATCGCCTATGGCTAATGAAAATTGACACATGCTGTAGATTACATATAAGTTCATGTTATTTTTAATTAAGTCGTGTTTTTCTTGGAATAAATAATAACACTAAAAGTTCAATCTAGTAGATAAATTTAATATGCAATAAAATATACCTGTGCAGTTTTTTCTGCCTATTTATCACAAATATTTTATACCTTTTTTTTTATTTTACTGGCGGAAGAATATGAAAAAATACATGAGGTTTCCCACATAATTCATTCCCGCCAATACCTCTTCAAGCACAGCGTAACGGTATCTGCTACACTCGATTAAATTCAGAAATCAGCCCGAGTCCCGAGTTTCTCATCATTTCTTTGTCACTCCAACGTAACCGGAGATACGTATAAAGTCCAATGTGCTTTTCTTTTTCAAGCGAACTTATACATATATTCATACGGTCAGCGATCGATCAGTGTATTTTGTTCGCGTAGACGCAGCTTTGATTTTTGTTGAAACAACGAACTTACAAAGTTCATTCAACATTCGAACCTAGGTCGTTTACAACGGGCGTCTGTCCGTAGCTGCGATAAGGTCGTTTCCCAGTCGTGTGTTTGTACGTTGATCCGGAATGGCTGAAACCGTAAATTTTACAAAAGGAACGCGTGGGGTTCTTGACACTTTTAGGAAACATATAGATGTAGTGGTGGAGGGATGAGGCTGGTAGACAGTGTAAATATGGTTATATGTCCATGTACATAGGAGCTTTAAAGGAAGGGGATTTATGCGAAAAAGCTTTCTAATAAATTTAATCTTTTTAATGTTGCGAAAGTGGTTTTTCCTGTTGCTGTATGCGAGGAAAATGTATGTGAAGCTTCGAGAATATCTTCAAATTACCTGTTAATAATAAATTATCGCCGAGATTCGTTTCCTTTTTGGTAATTTATCTTCTATCTAACTATCTATAAAAAGATATAAAACTATAAACATTTAATATAAAAATATATTTATTTTACAATTTGTTCGTGAAGGGTTGATTATCATTCCCGTTTCTGTTTTAGCACAAATGTGCTCATAATTAGAACTAAAACCATCATAGCTTTTCAAATATCAAAACATGAATGTTAGCGAATAATTTGGACGTACGATAAAACAAATATGATCCTATTCAAATCTAATAACCAAATTTCCCTTAGTCACATTTTATATTTTAATAGCTGTAGCTATTGTATAAGTAATAGCACTTGTTTATCAAGTCAAACCATCAATAACCATTTGATATTTACAAAGAACATAGTCCGTTTTTGTTAAATACAGGCCTTTATATTGCACTTTGCCGGCTTTGGGAAGCAGTTAATCCAGAAGTATTGAGAGTGGCATACTGTGGTTGCTGCTAAACTAATTTGAGATATCACTATCTGACTTGGATTGTTTATTTCTGCTTCTTAAAAACATTGTACGTATTTTTCTCAACATAAATAATAATGGAAATATGTAATAAGAAAACCAAATCAAACAGATATATCAAAACTTCAATATGTAGCTATTCCTTACGTTAATTTTATCAAACAAAGTTGGTCAAGCATTACGCCCTTGGAATATAAAACTTGCTCATAAAAACATAGTAAATTAAGAATTTTGTTCACCTAATTTAAATATCATAATACTAAAATTGTATGTGGAGATTGTAATGCAGTATTTATCGGATAGATTTAATGGCCATGCTAAACACGTTATTGCTTTAGAAAAAACATATAACTTTGCCGTAAATGCTGGAATTTCAAAATTTAGCAATAGCCAACCACTCAAAAATGTAGTAAGGAATTATATTATTTATTTATTTTCTGGGTTGTCAATATCACCCTTTCTGATATACAACGTGTCGCAGATAGCATTCTCAGCATGGGCATCTCGCTTATTGTAAAAGATACAAGTTTGGTTAAATTAGATGAATTATTCCTAAGTACTAGTGAAATCATAGGATATTCTCCAAGTTCCAAATTTCCATGTATTTCAGAACTTCAGCATGAAAAAGGAAAATGTCAAATTTCTTTGTAATAACTATTTTGTTTTAGTAGACACGTCATTTTTATTTACGCTTTCTTAAGGTACTTTTTATGCAGAATTTAAATATCGACTGGATTTTTTCTTTTCCATTTTTTAGTTTTAACCCTTAACTTATATTTTTCTTATTCTTAAAAAATTACGAGAAAAGATATTTGACAATTTTCTATAAGTTTTGAAATATATAGAAATTTGGAAATGGGAGAATATCGTATAATTTCACCAGTCTTTAAGAGTAATTCATCTAATTTAACCACTGCTAGATGTAGTATTGTCTGGGACACGTACATCCAGAGTAACAACTTGAAGTGCGAATATACACCGTTAATGTAATTGGTCGCCGAGAGTAGGAGAAGTAGGTGGGGGTGGAAGGGGGGGGGGGTTGTTGGTTGGTTATTTCGTTACTCGTAATAGGTTTTTGAATATAAACGTGTAGAATGCATTAAAGAAAGTTTATATTATAGGGAAACTGAAATTGTATTGTATACTAATTGCAACTAAAGAATTGTAAAATAAAAAATTAGTCCAACAAAAAAAAAATATTATCACAATACAACTTTAATAAATATTACTCTCAATTAATTAAGTTTCCGAATCGTAAAGTAATTGACATAACCACTGACCTTCCTGTCATATAAACAGTTAATAGTTATTTACGAACCAAGTGCGGGAAGAATATTTTCCCGTATGAGCGCACTTTGTAAGCACGAGCGACCGCAGGAAGCGAGTGCCTTTATTTGCGTGAATGCGTGGAAGATGTCTTCACGCAAGTGGTTTGTACAATATTTTTTGTACGAACATTAAATTAAAAAAATATTATTGATTAATGTCACTAGTATCATACCTAACCTAAGATAGATTGATTACCTAATTAATGTAAGCATTTCATGTAGTTGTTTAGCTGTATATACTAGAGGAGTTAAAATATTTTAGTTTTCACTATTTGTTATCTAACACATAAGCTGTCGCTTATTAGTAAATTACTATCGGTAATTAAATCTAGTTACAGTTCATCTGCAGTAATAGTTATCACAGACACTGTATCAGTATGTTATGTAAGTCGTAATTTTGTTTGACATACCAGGCTCTCAGTTTATTATCTTTAGTATAAAAAGTATTTTAAAATTACAATGTTTAAACAAATATTTCGCACTTTCGAAAACTAATCTGTTTTAAAATGTGTTGCGCGATTTCACAATGTATTTGTATATTAATTTCTCTGAACTCGTTTTTCAATGTTATATTCTTCATTTTTATGTATTACCGATTATGACATAAATTTGTTTAGAGCAAATAAACATAACCTGTGAAACGTGTTAACGCATAGATGCCTCACCTTTAGTGAGTGAAAGTGTTGTATGTAGTTATATTTAAGAGTAAATAGATATATTAGCATTGAATATATAGTACAGTTGGTTATATCTAAAAATGTCTTCTTCTTCTTCGTGGCGCTACAGTCCTATTTGGACCTGGATCTCCCATATTTTCTGCCTCCAGACATCTCGCTGCTTTGCTGTTGCCTTCCAATTGCGCACTTTCAGTAATTGTTTAGCGTCCTCCTCAATGTTGTCCACCCATCTCTGTCTTGGTCGTCCTCTTCCTCTGGCGCCCTCCATCTGACCGTTATATACCTTCTTTGGGATTCGGTCCTCAGTCCTCACCCATTCTTTCTAGGTGCCCCGCCCATTTCAATCTCTGTAATTTAATAAATTCGACAATATCCGGTTGTTTGTACTTCCGCCTTAATTCAAAGTTGAATCGGATTCTCCATTCCCCATCCTCCATCACAGGCCCATATATTTTCCAATTTACAACAATGAATTATTATTAAATTGGTGCTTCTTCGCATTCGCCGACGAATGAGGAAAACTACAGATTATAGAGGTCGCAATATATCTAAGACAGACAAATTACTCACCATATTGGATATCCCGTGATTCTTTTTACACGTTGTGCAATAAAACCGGACATCTAAGATGCTGTGCTTTTGTCAGTAATTTGATTGTGGTTTACATTATTTCTCTAGTAATATTATAACCTCTATTCTACCAAAAAAGAGCGACATCTATCTGACGGCAGCATATACCAAAACGATTTTGTTGACCACGACATATTAAGGCTGCGTTTGATAAGGTTTTGGCGGGAGAGAAATGTACCCAAAAAATACCATTTTTATTTCCATTTTTACGGGCGTAAAATATCAAAACATGTAAATTTTATGCATTAATCATGAAGATAAAGGTTAAACGAAGTGAACGGTCGAATTCGTTTTTAAATTAAGTTAATATATAAGCCGTAAATAAAATGGGAAGTTAGTGGTTTTGCAAGTACTAGAAAAAATGGCTACATTTAAAAATTACACGGTAAATTTATATGTAATATAGCAAGTACACTCGGTATTTATATTTGGAAGGTAAAAATAGTAACAGTAGCTAAATACATGTGTAATTTTTTAAGTGATCCATGAAATAAAATTTGTTTACATTTTTGGTGGGTCTTTACATACATTACAGATATCTGTTACATTTACGTCGCCTAACAGTGTAGCACATATAATACAGATGGCGTTAGTATCTTGCAATTATTTAGAGGTTAGTTGTGTGTTATGCGATACTTTAATTATTCATTATAATTTAAAATTATAATTAACAACAATTTTTGCGGTTACTAATTATAAAATTTAGTATGTTACGAGTTATTTGAAAGTACGTAATAGACAATCAACAGTTGGCATCACTGGTTGGCACCACAAAACCAAAAAGTAACTACATAGTTTAATTTGCGAGTTTAATGAAATTGCAATATTTTAAAATATGGAGTTTTCTGTTATCCTTAATTGAAAGATGCCTATGCTTTTACTAATGAGGTGAATTATGTAAATCAATTAAACTGAGACTGTTTACGCCGACAAAAGCCTAATAGCTGTTTCATATTTACGAAGTTCGCAAAGAAACTGTCGGCTAAGAACGTTTTACATTTTTCTTCAAAATTTGTTAATGTTATTGCTAATTACTTAAAATGTAAATATAGGTACATTTTATTTGTAAGCAGTTTTCAGAACTTTGAAATCGTTTATTTTTTAAATAGAAACTGCACACCATGTCTCTAGTATTTTTGACATATTCATCAAATTTTATAGTTCAAACTACATAGCAAATTAGCAAATTAAAAAATTCCAATGCGCAACGTTTCAAAAATATTGATATTAGAATCGAATAATGTATCAAAAATTCAAAATCGATTTTAAACAAATATTGAATGAAGAATATCGATATACCTTGATATCGACATTTTTATCATGTTTAAGGTATATTAAAAGTTCTTTGCTGTGGCTTTTCAAGCCATTTAGTAACAAATAAAATCTTTAACTTAAAATATATATTTACTCAAAAAACAAAAAAAAATCCAATAAAAGGACAAACAAAATATAAATTTGTATCTATAACGTATAAGAAATCCAAAACTCAAATATATATTCTAGTTGTATAAAACACATACATAAATACAACTAAAAAATAAACATCTTAAAACATATCTTCTTTTTTTGAGGAAATAGTAATTGTGATAAAGATAACAAACACCCCATGAAGGCGATTCGGTGAACTATACGAGATGTCAAGTCTATGAAATGCAATATTCCGCTGCCGCTTCCGGATTATAATTTCTACGAAACAGCAAACATCCCAGTAGGCATTTTTCAAATTTCCAACTTCTTTTTTAAAAATATATTCTATTGTATTCTGTATAATATGAACAGTTTCTTTTGTATATTAATGTAAAATAAATGTGTAAAATGTCAAAGATTGTTTACCAGGATATAAGTAGAATGGCATTTTTGATTAAACGATATTATCGAATAAAAAAATCGATAACAGTCAATATTATTAAATAAAAAAATATCGATTTCAATCACGATTATCGAAAAGAAAACGGATACTTTTTTACAAAACAATATATCGTGCTCATCCCTAGTTCAAATCACATATGCCTGCCCCCTCTTTCTTCCGGAGGTCAGTTCGCCGGTTTTCTAGTTTCGATTAATAACAATAATCTTTATAATAGCCTCATTATTTATAATATATTAACATTAAAATAATACCTTTACCTTACTTAGTTTTGAAGATTTTTATTACAATTATTGTTCTTTTTATTTTTGGTGTTTGTAGAGTTAAATCTTTGTACATATTTAAAACTGTTTTTATCATCTTTATTGTAAAAATACTTGAAGCTGTTTGGGTGGCGATTTTCACGGTTTGGTTAGAAGTGCCTTATCTAATATGTTCGTGACGTACTTAAACGTACAGATAGTGTATAATAACACAGTAAAATATAATAAGAGAATGTTCACAGCTTCACAAATTATGGCTAGGTTATGTTATAAAATATAAAGATATCGCATACTCATAATTCCTTGTTAAATTTACTTACTAGGAACCAATACATTCTGTTAAAAATGGTACCGTTTTGGCGCGATATTTGAATTGAAAAGTTATAATATAAAGTAACAACGTACCTATGACCAAATTTGCCTTAAAATATGTATATAGAATTTCTCTTATTCGAACTTAGTAATCTCACAAAAAAAAATCCATTCTGAAAACTGTCCAGGAGCCAAATTACAAAATAGAAATAAAATAAAAACATGAAAAAAACTGATCAACTGTCAAACTGGCACTTGGGATTTGCAAATACTAACTTTACATGTATTTTTAGCAGGTGAAATATATTTATTAGAATGTTGAACTAATAGGTACGTTATGAAGACAATAATATGACTATATTTCAGTTTTGCATATTATTATTATTATTATTATTAGACATGATCAACAGAGATGCAGGCTACGTACTAAATGTATCAAGTAACAGAAAATGTTTTATTTTGCATAACACAAACACACTGCTGTTTATTTATTGTGTGGTTTTATATAATAATAATAATATTAGTTTATTTCCAAAATAAGAGAACAACATTGTATTAATATAAATTACAAAATATAAATATATGTATATGAAATAAGAAAATAAGAAAGTCGAATGGATGAGTATCACCTACCTTTAGCGAATATGTTTAAGAATAACTTAATTTATAAATAAAAGAAACGTAATTTTAAATTTTTACAAATAAATTCAAATGAATGCTTAAAGTTCGCGCGTCTTTCTCCCTTCAGCATGAAAGTTGACAAATATCGATTAGATTCATATGTATAAAATCGAATTGCAAAGAAAGTCTGCCAGACCAAATCTACATTTGTAGGTAGAAATTCAATAAGCAGGTAAAATGGACCTTGAAATGTTTTTAGATCTTCAGAATTAGTTTAGTTTGTTAGAATTAACATCGTGGCGCCATCCAATTATTACTAGTAGTACTTAAGAAACGCTAAAATCTTAGATACGAACCGAAATGGATTTGGCAGGATTGAAACGCACCCTTAAGCGCTTCCCCGTTAGAGTCAGAGGAAGTACAGAATTACCTCAACCCCGTTTGTTCCTTTTGTAGTGTCATTCTGATCCCCCGCCCCCACAAGGACCAGCTTTGAAATTGGTTGACAACGACCCACGCATGCTCGGCTTTATTTTATATCAAATGTAATTTGGTTATTGTCTGTTTTCTAGTGCGTCTTACGTCATAATCTCTCTTATTTGTGATAATAAGTAAACAAGCTGAAAATAATGAACTACTCGACTTCTTAATAATTACTTGTTCCGGCATATCAATCATGTCGGTTTATAAATATAAAATTTATTGACAACTCGACCACAGCGCCACCTGTCAGGTTCAGATTTTGTGATTTTCTTTTTTGGCACTAAACCACTATATATTACCAATATGAGTTATTTGGATCCATAAATATAGAATTTGTTAATAACATAACTTCAGCGGCCCCTATCGGATCCTAGCATAGCTATGGACCATAGTCCTGACAAAACAAATATATTACGTGAATATGAGCTCAATCGATCAAGTTGTTCAGAATTACACAATTTAAGTTGGAATGCGTTTTTCCGGATTTTTCTCCTGATCTTCAAGATTTCTTTTTCAATTGAAAACATTCAGTTGTGTTATTTCCATCCAGGGAGCATAACGAACAAAACAAAAAAAAAGAATCAATCATTCCTATAATCAGTTATGAGCGAGAGTATGTACATAAAAAAAATATTTTTATATTTTGTCCGAATTTTCTGACTTTCTTTAGTAATTGTCCCAAATTTTTTTCTGATAACTTTTACAGGACCATAACGAACAAAACAAAAACGTATTATATCCATCATTCGAATCGTGAGTTACGTATTTTCTTTAGATCATACAAAAATCCTATAGTTTTTCCTGAATTTTCCAATTTTCTGGGCAACTTTTCCAATGTTTCTTTCGCTAAAATTCTTCTTCGGACTATTACGAATGTTTTTTTTTAAATTAGCCAAATCGGTCCAGCCGTTCTCTCGCTTACCAACGAACAGCATTTGATTTTATTTATATAAATAAATAAGATATAATAGAGCATACAAGTACAAGATAAATAGTTGTTAAATAATAAAATAAACAGTTGATACACGCGTACAAACCGAGTCCGAGGAGTTTCTGTTTGACATAAATTATATTATTTGGCATTCTCCCTGCTGTGATTTCTATGAGGGGCTGTAAGTAGTGCCCGTTATTTATTCTTAACTTTATCTATGATTAATAATGCTTTAAGATACAATTAAAAAAAAATTCGTGATATTTCTGAGTACTCTGTGTATTATATTTTCTTTGACAACCTTTTGTTTTATGCCTTGTAAATATAAGTAAATATTAATAAAACTCAAATCTATACGTAACAAATTCCATTCCATTCCTTGATTAAAACCTCGAAGGCACCCGACATCGACCAGACAGACAAACGACAGATTTAGTTTTATGAAGACGGTGTGGTTTTTCAGTTGCGCGAGATCGCTGACTCGCAGAGAAAACGACAACCAAATATGGTCATTTTGCATGTCAATATCCTTCATGAGTGTCCGTTACCCCGTTGAGAAATAACTCGAGGTTAGTCGCATCGTGGAAAAAATTATTTACTTCTGTGCAACATGTATTTGGTTTGAAGATATGGTAAAGGAATAATATGTGGGTTACAAAAAAAAAATAACATTATTTACACGTTGGCCAGAGGTTGGAAATGAATGAGCAAGCGTTTACCGATGTACTAGATTCGAATCGCTCAACTAGTTGATTGGATAAAAATTTGCTCGCTCATAAATCGGCATAAACAACATAACCGTAATATAGATTTCACACAATAACTGCACAATGGAAACGCGATACATAAAGAATATCCAGAACAAAGTAAAATAAACATATGCACTACAGTAAACTCAATACAATAGAAATAGGGCACCATAGTAAGCTAAGCTAAACAGACAACAATAAATTAGACAAGGAGTAGTTAGAGATAAAGCGCTGTATGTTAAGAGTTATATACTTTTTCTTTGGTACTTTGTTTCATGCGTTAAAGCAAATTAAACACTCAATTATTATTTGCATTTGAAAACAGATACAGTATTCAAGAATGTCAAAAAGACATTTTACTATTTGGTTTTATATTTTATTTAATATAATAATAATAATAATCTAATCTAATATCGAAGAAGAACACGTTAATTCAAATATAACTGTTTAAAACCTTGTGCAGCACGATAAGATAAGATATGAATTATATTTTGCTTGTTTCATCAAAAAAAGTCTCCAGTAATTAAATTCAAATACCTAGCAGAAGTCGTCCAACACCAACATCTCGCAAAGCAAAGTTGACACGCTTGAAGCATTGTTCGCTTCGAAAAGCTTGATCATTGAAGGCAACGCTAATGAAAATTTTCGAGGCTCTGGATGAAAAGAAAATATGAGATTGCATTCTGAAACTTACTTTTGGATATTTTTAGAAAAATATGATTGGAATTCTGTCATATTCTAATTATTTTAACGATGACCGACTGACTGAAAGGATTCCTAAGCTTGTCGTGTCAGTGAAAGCAGTGGCGTATATATCCCCTCCGAACACCTCTTCGAGCAGTAGGCGAAAAGCTAGCCACGTAGCGCCCTCTAACGATAATCAATCCAAATCAAGTGGTGCTCTCTAATGCTTACCAACCTAGCTCATGTAGCACTAAGAAAACATCGCATAATTAAAGATGACATTGTTACGTGCAAAAAAGAAATTCTTTCCACTGACTATAATATATAAAGATGCAGATAATGGAGAACTAAAAATTTAGAATTGTTGATAAAGAATCAGTAATTTTAACACAATCTTCTCGAAAGGTTATGTTTAGAACTGGAGATTTATTAAAGATTGCCTAAGCTAAAATTATGAACTCACTCACTCTTCCAGTTCCCAATATAATCTTTTGATCAAGTCTTAATTTTTGCTTGCCAACTTATTGTTGGTGGCTAATAGAAAGGGCTTGTTGATCATAAGAGAGCGGCACCTTCTATTGACAATGACCTGCTTATAATGAAAATTACGCGCTGCATTTCTTACAATCAGGTCTACAGTCAAAACTCAAAGAAGACAATCATAGGGATCATCATTTGGAGCGAAACCAAACACTTTTCACCCAAACATTGCCTGATTAAAAAAGTTCAGTTGTGCTTCTTAGTTGGACGTAACCACCCGAAAAGATACTAGGAAAGTTATCGAACCTTATATATTAGGTTGGTAAATAAAGGAGTGTCTGTTCAGAAGATTTTGTTAATTAGGAATTGATCAGTTTTACGAGAAAAGAGAGCATTTTGGGAATTAATGAACAAAGCCCGTTTTATCACTGTTATCATCAGCCTCACAAGTAGGATGTATATATGTGTTCTCTATACATATGTCCAAATGCTCTCAAATTGAAATCAGTATGGCCACCTATAGCCTTGCTATATGAAATATACAGATTGATTTATTGTCAAGTCGTATTTCTACTCTACAATAACGTGTTGTGACAGGTGCATGTCTGTCAAATAACAATAACAGACCTTCAGCGCGAAAATTAATTTTGTCTTCAAAGTTTGACATGAAAAATAAACGCTGCATCGGAATAGATAGTAGATCAATTTTAATAAGTGTCAGTATTAATAGCATTGATATCGCTATAAGAGTGAAAGGCTAGAGGAAAACCAGCACATTTAGCACATAAGCTGACGATGAGGAAGTCATGATCTGAGAAATTGCAATTCTCAACGTCTCTGCTGTCAATTATATCTTCATCAGTGACAAACAAGAGGTCAATCAGAGAAGCGGTAACCTAGTGTAATTCTAATTGTCTATTAATTGTCCGACGTCCAGCGAGTCAAAGAAATCTAGTATGTAGATAGTCCTGCCATCCGAGAGAGAGAGAGAGAGAGCGAGAGAGAGAGAGAGAGAGAGAGGAAGAGAGGAAGAGGAAGAGAGGAAGAGAGGAAGAGAAAGATTTAGAACACACTAAGGAACAGAAAGAGAGCAGTAACCGAAGAAGACCAAATAAACATTATTACTCCAAGAGATATGGGACACGAGCACGTGACAATGAATATAATGAGATTGAAAAATAGAAAGGCCCCTGGCCCAGATCAAATCGTTAACGAAATGTTTGAGCACGGAGGACTTGAATTGGAAACAGCAATCATTATTCCAAAAAATTATCTCGACCCAAAAGGTGCCTACTGATTCGAAAAACAGCATCACAAAAGGCTTTAGGCAGAAGATCGACAGTGGAAGCAATCTACATCCTCTGACAAATGATCTCTCGAATATAAAACAACTTTGTTTCTCTGCCTAATAAATAGACCTCAGGAAAGCGTTCGACAGAGTACTAATAGCCGACATCATAGATATACTCCAGGAAAACAGGATACCCGTACCTTACATTAACGTAATAAACGAACTCAATAAAAATAACAAAGATCCAAAGATTACAGGGATTTACAGAACAACTACCAGTACTAACTGGAATCCACCAAGGCGATAGTTTGAGCTCAATCTTGTTCAACTTCATTATGGATAAAATAATTAATAGTGTAAAAGAAGTTGATGGAGGATACATATTGGGACAAGAATCGATAATGGTACTATGCTACGCTGACGACGCAATTTTCATGGCGGATAACGAAGATGATCTATAGCGACTACTATGCAGGTTTCGAACAAGAGCGGAGAACCTTAATATACAGATATTTATAGAAAAGACAGTAGCAATGATCATAGCAAAGGAGCCCACTAGATGTAAACTTGCTGTAAACGACAAACCCATCCACCAATGTATGCAATCTACGTATTTAGGAGCTGAGATAACGAGCTCCAAAAACTTTCAATAGGAAGTCAGACCTGTAATCACATATGCAGTGGAGACTCGAGCAGATACAACAAAAACGAAGAGCATGATGATGGCAGCAGAGATGAAGACATTGAGGAATATTAAGGGAGTAAGCTTGAGAGACCAGATAAGAAGCAAAGATTAAGAGCAGATCTCAAAATTCAAGATGTGGTGCAGTTTACGAGATCGAGAGACGATATTGGAAACCGCGTCGACAGAATGACAGAGGATCGATGGGCAAAATGGGCAAAGGATGAAAAGCCGAGTTCAAGAAGACCCCTCCCCCAGTCGACCTCCCAAAAGATGGTGCGAGAGGTGGCCATCTCCTACCCAAGAAGCTGAACGATATTAAGAAGCGTAGAAGAAACAAGACTAAGTCGTAAGAAAAGAGACAGAAGTAGAAGAAATGTTTGCAATGCTTTCTTTTTACGAATTTAGGGAATACTATACAGTAAATTTTGTTGACTCAATCTCTAATACATTGCAGAGAAGTATTTCTACCTCAGTCTTATATTTAACAAAAAAAAGAACTTACCGTTCCACACCTAGTAAGTCAATGATACGCGAAAACATAATAGCCATTACCATTTTATCAGTTCCCCTTCAATCTCCGTAATTTGCATATATTTAGATCAACAGCATGTCAAGCCACCAATTAATATTCATAAAAAAAAGATCATATGCTGTCATTTTTTTTGAATCCATGGATTAAACCACCACATGTCCATGTATATATTTGGTATTGGTGGACATATTTTGAAATTGTATAGACATTCATCGCATTGAACAGCCAATTATGTAAAAAAAACATAGAGAATTATTCAGTCAATAGCGCTCACACTAACACAATAATACAACATTAATCGCTACTAATTGATTTCGCTCAAGTAAAATTAGAAGAAGGGAAGTGACTGGATACACTGTGTATTTTCCTGTGGTACGGTCACAGGTGTTCGCCGTTGTATGACTAGCTGTCATTACTAAATATGGATTGCCGGTAAAGGCAACTTGTTTATTTTATTGATACTTCTGATATGCTGCATGTATAATACCAGTATGTATATCTCGCCTCCTTCCTCTCGGTGTTTTTTTCTTTTATTATTCCTTGCGTAGATCGTCTTAATTTGCACATTTCTAAATGTGACATTCTTAGTTTTTCAATCGACTTTAAACGAATCGGACGTACTATTGTAAACGACTTTTTATTCTTTTCGAACTAATCACACTTACTTCTCCATCTGCTATGTTCAGTAATTAATTCATTCATAACGGCATTCGAGAAGATAGTGCAAGTGCATTAGTGAAATAAAGACAACGAAACGAAACTTCGAACGAAGTCTTAAAACAAGTGGTGTCATCTTTTCGTGTATTGTGTGTGCTCTTCGAACTGCTTGCAAAGAGGATATACAAGTTCATTCTCTGTCTCCTTTTATCTTAGTTTTCGCACGTAATTGGACGGTGCATGTTTTTTCTTTGAGGTTCAACTTGGTGACGTGTAATTAATTTTGATTTTTCTAAGTGTTAGCTGCTTGGACGTAGAAAGTAATTAAAATTTATATATTTTTTTTTGAAATATTGCTTGTAAGTCAACACATTATTGTTGCTACATTCATTACTTCTCTTTTAATTTGCGTAATTGCGAGGCTTGGATAATTGCTTGTGTATATGCAGGTGTTCAAAAGAAAGAATATCAGGAATGTTCTACTGGCACAGATCTACTAGAAAATACTGTTTAACTTGAAAATTGTTTTTAATTTTAATAACAGATGTAGATAATAATAACTTCATATTATACAATGGCTAGCTGTAACAGTTCAAACCGGTGAATGTAATTGACCTGTTAAGCTTATAAAACAAAAATCAAAAACTATGCCTCTGTAGCTGTTAGTTGGTGCAGAAGGTGTGGATCTGTTTCTAAATGCGTCACATGCTTGTGCGTGAACGCATGTAAACATTGGATCTTAGCTCCAATACTCACACTTAAAAAAATCAATTCACATGGTTTAATAAATATTCAAAATTGCAAAACAGAAGGCTAAAGTAAAGCAACACCACAATAATTATAACGCTTAAAACATAAAAACAAGCGTCCATTACTTGTAAAATCAACCGTTAAGTATGATCACCTGTATATGTTGATTTATGGCATTGTCATACAGTTATTTATAAGAAAATGTATAGATCCGCTTTCATTTTAAAATCGATAAGAGAACAGCTGTTCGCGCATACTAGCTTGATTCGTTCAGTGATCAGATTTATAATAAAGGCCCAGTGAATTTCAGATATAAATAAACACATAAGCCACAACAATATACCGGGTGGCCAACTAAGAATGGCCGCCACCTGTAGCATTGCTTCCGTGAAAAAAAAATCAATTAAAACTGCCCAAGTGAAAATTCCAGAAATTACTTTCGAATTTGATAAATGTCCTCTAGGGGGCGTAAGGCTAGGTTCACACGGCATTGTACTGCACGTTTTTAGCAGTATTCGATTTTAACCGTACACGGTGCAGACTGTTCACATGATACGGCTTTTATTCGTTTAAAAAACGTATAGCCCCAGTTTTCATACAGCGATCTCCATGTAGCAGACCGAATACGTTTTAAGTTTATTCGGTTTGCTTGACAAGTCCGTTGAGTATTCGATAAACGTATAAACGTATATACGTTTTTTTGCAGGACAAGCGACGTGTGAACGGTTCTATACTCAATGTATGCGCCATTACTTATTCGGTAAAATTCATCCTGCAGAAAAACGTGCAGTACAATGCCGTGTGAACCTAGCCTAACAGTCATGGTCAAGGCTAAAAGTAATAATCTGTGTTATATATATTTCAATCGTTAAACATTTCCTAATATTTTTTTCTTTTACACATTTTGTGCTATCAGTGAAATTAAATGGTGGGTGCAATTCAAATGTTTTATTTTAAAAAAAAACTACCATTACTCCAGCTCGAGCTTGACATAACCGGTTTTAACAAGCTTAGTGTCATTGAATGTTTTTGTCATTGAGTTTTGCCGTGGCCGCTAGATGGCGTTAACTGAAATGTAAGCAAATATATATTAGGCCTTTTCTTAAAAAAGTGAAATGCAATGTTTCATTTTACATGACCTAAGAAAGAATTAAAACTTCACCTTTCGGTAAAAAGCCCACAGTTTTATGTTTTTTAAGGCAGGAGATCTTTAACAAAATAAATTATATATACGAAAAAAAAGTAATAATAAATGAACAAAAAGTAAGAAGAACAAGATAATATTTTAAAATGAAATAAATAGAAAAACTCAAGATGATGCAGCGTTATCCATGGAATGTTACACGCTACTAGCACTTTAAGTAGATCCGAATTAAATGCTTTCTGCCGTTCATAAGCAGTTGCAAAGCCAGCAATACGTGCTTTATGTGTATCCGACGACAACTGTTTTACTATGCCGGTTTTCGCCTGCCACGACGGTAATACATTGCAGATGTGAATCAAAATAGAATACCCTCGAATTCTAGCAGGCAAATTTCTTATCCACCTTTCAACAGTATCTCGCAACGAATGTGGACGGGACATATTTACACAATAGAACACATATAACTAATAAAAGTAAACAATAGATCCGCCCCTTACACACAGCGCTTATAATTTAACTGAAATACTTTTGGCGCAAAAGTCCGCTCTTCAACGTCACCTACTTTCGCCGCCATTGATGCAACTACTTTTATACATACATAGCGTAACTTGTAAACATCAATATTGAAGGGGGAAGCCAGCTGCGTCGCGTTAACGAACTCGAGTTGGAAAAATTCGTATAACATGTATTACATTAGAACATTACATGCATAATGTACAGCTTGTTATGTATTATTGTATTGCTTCTATTACTGTGCCCAATTTCGAATTGCATAATTCATTCAAGTCCAGTCCTGTTATATACTTAGGGCAAAACCAGGTATATCCATTATTTTTAGATACGCAGTGGTTCTTTCCCTTTTAGTACTTTGCATTTGAAAGAAAGGAGTCGATTTAAAATTTTAATTATAATATGCTGCACGCTGCACGTCGTATAATATAATCCGCAAATGTTTCAGATCCAACTGCAAAACCGTGTGAACCTATCCTTGAATAATTAATCAGGAGATTTTTTTAATTTTTATGCAGACTTGCCTTGTCTATGGTTTTAATATAAAAGTAGCGAACATTGAAAAATATGAATTATACTTTCTCAGTAAAAAAAGTTTTTCATGCAATTAATCTTAGAGCGGAGGACTTAAAGAAGAATAGCACGGCTGCTGCATTGCGAACGTGTCACAAAACATTTTTGCCACGGTATTCTTTTAAAAATTATCCACCAACTTCTTTCCAAATTCAAGGCCTCATAATATCTTATTAAATCTTATCATTGAACAGCTTTGTACACATTTTAGTTTAGATATAAAAGTTGGTGGTTTTTCATTAGCATCATTAGCATTCCTCCTCCATTAATAAAATAA
Organism: Amphimallon solstitiale; assembly: GCA_963170755.1. Classification (NCBI taxonomy): domain Eukaryota; kingdom Metazoa; phylum Arthropoda; class Insecta; order Coleoptera; family Scarabaeidae; genus Amphimallon; species Amphimallon solstitiale. The sequence goes on from OY720680.1 coordinate 68,127,890, forward strand.
TTACTCCTTTTCTTTGAATTTGCAATAACATAATTAAAACGAATATAATTTTTTTCTTCTATTAACTGGGAAATATTGTATTCTTCTTATTTTAATTAATATTCCAATCAGTAACATCAATAAAATTCTATTCCTTAATAACCATATGCTTGTCGGTAAATGCACTTCGAAGAACGTATATCATTACGTGGAACTAATTTTCATTGATGCAAAGATTGATTATATTAGTCTTTACGTATTCACTTTTTTTTAAGAATATCAATCATTAAGGAGAGGGTGACAGAAAATGCATACGCGCAAAAGCTTTTCGTAGGTGTTTCCCCTCCGATAGTGTTCATGCATATATGTGTTTTGCCACACAGAGTCCAGTCCAAATCGAGACAACAATAACGCAAGACTGCTCGGAGTGTTGTCTCACATGTTGCTTGCGGTGTATAAGGCAAGGAGTGCAGAGGCAAAGCCGAGAACAACAGACCAACCTTACAGAAACACACACACACAACACCGTTGATGTAAGCAACAACTAGTCAGGGAATCGAGATGGCCATGTTCGGACTCCTCAATGACTCTGTGAGTGCGAGACAAATGTGAAAAACGCTAAAACCGTTCAGTTCGATCAGTCTGCGATGTGTGACTGAGTTGTGTGGTTCAGTCGGGTGCTCGTACCGTTCGGTAATTTTTTATCCGAAGGGAACACGAGGCACACATTACATACACCATACGTAGAGATATGCAAGTGGACTGTGTGGAGTTTTAATCTTGTATGGGGCTTTAGTTTATGTTTCATCTCTACTCGGAACAGTTTGTGATATCGCTCTGTTTATTTTCCGTTTCGGTTCTGGTTTAAGTGGCATTCGACGAAGTTACTTTTTTAGTTCTGCACGTCAAAATACACGAAAAGCAATGTTATAATGGTGGTCAACAGGCGTAACAGTATAACTATACCTTCCATGTTAGAATCTGACAGGTATGAACATGTTTTATTTTCTAGTTTATTCTCTTATATTTTCCATTGTTATGCCTTTTTTTTTAGTAATAGACACTAACTACCCTGTTAGAAAGTCATGAAAGTAAATTACGTTTATTGTTTTATCGATTAATTTATTACCTACCCAGTTTAGATGTTATATTTGGAATTTGCTCATTTCCTAATTTTAGAATACTAACTTTGTTCGTTTATAAATGTATCATGAACCAAACAAAAATAAACTTTCCAAGTTCACCTATCAATATTTTTAAGTAAGTATTTTGGGGAAAACAATTATCGGAACGGCGTAAAAACTTTCTTATTTATATGAGTATCTTATTTTATTGTAAGAAAAATAAACGCCGAAAGTTATACCAAATATATAATCCTTTATTGATGCTTGAGTTGCAAACATACAGCTAGGCCCCTATTAAGTAAAACTAATTTTTTTTTAACGACTGCAGCAATTATATATAAAACAAAGACAAAATTTAGAAACCTACAGATTTTTTCAAAAAAGAACAGCGTATATTAGTTACAACCTTCACATAATCTTGAAGCACTAAAGAGGTTATAACGAGTGTCGAGTTCGATTTACTTAACGCGATTTAGAAATTTTTATATTATTTATTTAGGTCGGAAACTCCTTCATTTGCTGTACCACCAGAGTCGTGCCTAAATATATTTAATTTTGATTTTATATTCATATGATTATGCTTACAAGCAAATATAACATTGCCAGTACTATGAAATAGCAGTAAGAACCTGTAATTTTAAGTTCATGTTATATTAATGTTAATGATTAGTTTATGTCCATAATTTTCTGAAAAATACTTTAAACTCTAATATATATATATATTCTAAAACGTCGGTAAAATTCGTTAAAATGCAAATTGAGGGAGGATCAGCAAATCAATTACAAACACATTATACTCTGCCTGCCGTATTATAACAATATAATTTAAATAAACATGCTATTAATTTGTGTTAGAAGATTGTAACAAATGCTGAGTCTTTACTTTTGCAGTGGAAGATTATTATAAGCATTAGAACCTGCAATTGTAGGTGATTTTTGTTTGAACTATATTTTCTTTTCTTTCCATATTATAAAAACAGATATTTAACTCTTAGTTAGTCACACTTACTCCGAGTTAAACCAGAGAATAACGATCGACGAGAAACGACAGTACGGTCGGATCCCTTGTTTCATATCACTTTCGTCTCGTATTTGAGTGTTAAACCATCAGCAAGTACACTGAGAAAACGTATTTGTATGTAATTTACACCGGAAGATGATTAGGTAATGTTTCTCCTATAAATGCGAAGGCAAATGTTAAAATACACAAAACAAATTGTTGTAATACTTTTAAATTTTAATTAGTTAGAGGTATAAAATGAACACTTAGAATATATCTTTTATGTATTTCTTAATCTGTACATACCAGAGGACGACCGACGCCTTTTAAACTCGAAAAAGTTGTGTCAAATGAGTAAACAGATAGAAGAAATGAAAAGAGGTGCATTTGTTTATAAAACGTATTAGGAAATATCTTTCAAATAGTGTGGTAATTTTGTTGTATATTATCTGAAATTATCAATAATATTAATTACACTCTATTTAATACCATCATCATCTGTTATATACATTTGCGAGGCTAGTAAAAGCCTCGCAAATGTATGTAAATAAGCTATTCATATATTATAATCTCAAATAACTCAAACAAATTATTTACATATACATATATTATAAATAACACTATACGTGAGAAAGAATGCTGTTTCCTCACAGCTTGTTAATCACCTGTTTTTAACTCCCTGTTTGTGTATTTGAGACAATAAAAGAAATTCCATAATCAAGCTCGCTCCGCCACCGACGGACACGGGGATAGGCTTTTAACGTCTATGTCGCTTCTAGTTCATCCTTATTCTCTAGTTACACAGTCAGTCTTGTGGAAGTACAAACATTCCCAACGTATATTTTTGACGAAGATAACATCTCTGGTAAAACACCTTATGTTATCTGTTTTATACAATTTCAAGCAAATGAATTGATTGTTAAAATTATAAAATAATATTAATTCCTTTTTTCTTAATACCCTTAAGCCGGCACAGATAGTTTTCAGATACTTAACATTTGTGTCTATTATATTTGCCAAGATAAAAAAGAAAAAAATCATCGTCAACGTACTTTAATGAAATAATTACAAGAAAGCTGTATTTCATAAAATGTAAATGTATGTATATATAAAATTATACCAAGCTATCCACATCGTAACCGCAATTACGTATTTACAAGTTTAGAATATATCTTATAATAACATTTTCGACTTTTTCTGTTTAGGGCTGTCTTGTACCCGCTGATAAAAGTACGAATGTACGCAAGACCAAATACACTAAAAACACCGTTATCACACGAATACATGAACAGCGAAATACGTGCTTTGGCAACCACGTTATCGTCATCAGTAGCACTGATTAATAGTGTAGCATGCGCTACAGAGTATAAGCAACGAGGTTTTTATTAATCGGTGCTACTGAGGCTGACCATTAGTTGTCGAAATACGTATTCAGCTTTTTATGAATTTTAGTATGTTTTTAATGGATTTGGTGTAATGTCAAACCAATACCCAGAATAGTTTCACAAATGTACTAGTTTTTTCACCAAAAAAGTAGAGGAGTAAGCAGATTGCTTGAATATTAATAATGTAAGCTAGGAATACCAAACGCAAAAATGTTGCAAAACCGAGAAAATTTTATGAGAAAGAAGTATTGAGATCACCTTTACCCCTCCCCCTTCTCTATGTTCTAACGAAAAGTGTACTGATGTAGAAATCAACGTTATTTTATTTAATTTTATTACGTATTTACATGAGCACCATAATTTTAATTAGCTAGACGAGGTTTTGATTTTTTGCGCATAACTATGCGTTTTAGAACCTGTGTCATTGGTTATAAGGAGGTTAGAACAGTTTACGTTGTTACTTTTGAATTTTAAGTTGTTTTGCTGGAACTTTGTTATACATTGTTTATATTAAGTACGTAGGAGGGTGAATTTTTAAATTCGCGTAATGGGAAACAAGGAGAGAAAAATACAGAATCATTTTTCTTTTTCAATATATTCCCTGCAGCCCTAATACATCTTTCATATCGTTCAATTAGCTTGTGAATGCCTTCGTTATTTGTCTGAAAAGTAAGCTGAAACTGCGTCCATTCATCGGTCGTAAATTTCTTCCCACGCAGCTCTTTTATCATTTTCGCAAACAGGTAAAAATCGCTAGGAGCCAAGTCTGGACTATAGGATAGGTGAATCAGAATATCGCAGCCCACTGCAACACGACTCTTGTGGGTGGCAGCATCGTCGTGCAAGACCAAGACATCTTTCGTCCACTTTCTTCTTCTGTTTTCTTTAATGACGTATTTTAACCGCTCCGGGATTGAAGCGTAGTATTCTCCAGTTATGAAAGCGCTTTCATATTTATAATCAATGAACAGGATTCCTTCTGAGTCCCAACAAACAGAAGCCATGAGTTTTTCGGCCGACTGTGACACCTTCACTTTTTGGGTGGTGCGGTGGTGTGCTATTTTTATGCCACTGCATGGAGTATTATTACTTGGACTCCGGTTCATAACGACGAACCCAAGTTTTAGCCCCAGTAACAATTCGACTGAATGCACCATCCCTGCCTTTATTACAGAGGTTTAAAACGTACGGGAACATTCCACGCGCTGGTCTTGTGCAGAACATTCTCGGCACCCATCTTGTGCTAACCTTAATCTTGCCAAGATGAGCATGAAGAATTTTAAAAATTGTTGTATCAGATACTCCAGTCATTCCTGCGAGTTCCTTAACAAGTTCTAGAATGGTCACTTCGATATGCCGTCGCGACCGTGGGTCGTCTTCATATGATTCCCTTCCTTGCTTAAAGTGACTGTTGCTTAGTCCACGATAGTTTAGAGACTACTGACGGGTTTGTGTTAAAACTTCATACCCTGTACACATTACGACACGAAAGAGCTATTCCACTACCATCCAACCCCTCCATTCCGCAAATTTAAAAACACTCCCTCTTATCTTTGTCAATTAAGTAAAACCGTTGATTGAAGGAATACATAAAGATGCGCAACTACATAGCACTGAGCGCAGCCAAAACTGGGTCCGAGATCTATAGCAATGCATCAGTCGTTTGGGTCCGAGATTCAAAACAACCCGAGACAGCGATGATGTTTCTCGGCAAGGGGTTTGCGGGACGACTTAACGGAAAGACACGCAATTTTACTATAGCGTTGCGCATCTTTATATATTCCTTCAATCAACGGTAAAACATTAAATAATTAAAACATTACGAAGCTATCACTCTGTATATGCTAATAATTTCATTTACCTTACCTATTAAGATGTTATTAATGCAGTACGAGTTTATTAAACTTCACAAAAGGAAAACTAGCTATAAACGTAACAATTCCTACTACTGCTTAGATAATATTTATTACTACCATTACTATCTACAAACATTTCACCTTGGAAACTAAAATCTATCGCTACGACCCTGAAAATTGACCGATCCTAACAGAATATCATCGAATTATACAGAAGTGCTTTGGCGTGACCACAAAAACACATAATACCTGTGCATTCTTCAACGGTATTTTATTGCAACGGTTTGTTTTAAGAAAACAATCGATAAGAGATAATCTATTGTTGTTTTTCCACCTGTCATCGTGAGAATATTTTATGTTTTTCCATTGTAAAAGTGGTTTTACGACAACAGCAAAAAGTATGTGGACCCACAGGTGATATCGGCCGTAAAAGGCTCTAGTATAGCCAGGCACGGAATGCCAAAGTTGTGTTGAGTAGGTACTATCTTAGTAGACTACTGCTTCTGATAAAACATAAACAGTGATTTATTGCTATTGTTAATTTAAACATATTTTTGTTATGAATACGACAACTAACATGTATTTGTTTTTGATTACTGTTTCGTTTTGTGATATGATTGTTTCGATTTTTATAAAAAGATTTTTCTGTTTATAACATACTCTCTTATAAACAACATATATGTCTGCTTTTTATGTTTCCCAAAAAAACGTTGACCAAAACTGGTTCAGATTAATACACATTTATTGTCTTTGAAACAGTTCGATTCCAACGCTCTTGGGGGATGGAGGTGTAATAGGTAGAATAGTCCTGAAAAAAAGAACCAATTCTAAAACTGCCTTGTGTCTCTACTTTGCTGTCCTCAATAACTTCGAAAAGTTTTCTATTCGAACCATTTTGAATTTAGGGAAGAACTTATAAATTACAATGTAATATCCCAACATTTGTGCATTTCTTGTTTAATCTTCCCAAAATAATTGATAGAAAATATTTTTCCCATGTTCAAAAGAAATTAATACTGGGTAATGAACTATATGTATATAAAGTATTATGTATTTTAAAGCTCCAAGGTAATACAATAATAGGTTAAAATAAGCATTTTACTCGATAATCTTAAAATACATATCGTATCACCATCCATTATGATACTTAAATAATTAAAAAATTATTTGTTTTACAATATAGCGCGAGTATTATTATGCAATAAAATAACGGGCTTTTCATTGAAATCGGAAATTATTATCTCACTTGTAACCATAAATTTCATATCGCAGCTGTGCTATTTTACAGCTTTGAGGCTTTAGAAACAATGAAACTTTAACAAAAAAAAAAAGAAATACCAACCACAATGTAAACATATGCGGGTTTGGTTTTGTATTATATCACAGGAAGGAAAGGTTTGTTCAAACAATTTGAAGGTAGAAATACATGTTATATGTTTATTATTGATTTAACCGTCGATTTTGTATTGTAAGTCTCATAATTAATGTATTTTCTTTTACGTCTAACTGTAATTCACAGTTACTTGTTGCGCAAACAGTTCAAAAGTGAGAGGGATATTTATGATTATTCTACTTTGTTATAAAAGTATTATTATTATTGTTATATATTCTTTATGAAACGAGTTCTGAAGAATTTCATAAACTCAGTACGTTTTTTTTTGAATTTATTACTTTTATTTATGTATAATGATTATATACTACACCTTGCCTGAAAGCATACGCGATATCCGTCATATTTTATAATATAATCGAGCCATAATTTACGAAAGTTCTCTTAGATTTTACTGGTAATTAGTAATCAGACAGGTCCAAAACCGTTAAATTCACAACCAAAACAGCGTCAACTATTGGTACACTTAAGACGACGAAAAACAGTTTTAAATATAAACACACTGTTAACGCTGCACGTTCCATAAATGGGAACAAAGTATATAATTGTAATGAACATCTCTAAAGCACTAAGTAAGATAAAGGTATTACTTCAGTGGCAATATATTATAACGAAGCTGGCTAAGTAAGACCTCCTAAAAAAAGAGTGGACAGAGATTTCAAATTTCAAGAATTTGATCAATATGTCAAAAATACTATACGGTAGAGGGATGTGGATTCTTTTTTTAAAATGAATCTCTTCGATGGTTTAAAAACAGTTGATTAGCATGATGAAATGGTAAGGCTGTACTCGTCATGGACAAAGCATAATATCATTTACATAGACTGGAAAGCCTATCCGCTTTGAAAAAAAGAGTGTGGTTATGGATGATGATATCGTAGAACCATTTGTTATTTGAGTTGGAAATAGTACTGGTAAAGTGACTTTCTATTGTCGAGTGAGTCAGACTAATTTCTGTTGCTAATTTTGTACATTTATAATCATTATTATTGTATTTTTGAGATACTTTCATAATAATTTTTAAAATTATACATTTTATTTGAAATTTTACAATTACGTATGATGTAAATATCAATAATATACGATATGTGCGCATATTGCTTTCATATTGAAAAGAAAATTTCATGAAATATTTATATGCTGGAGTTCACCTTAATAGGTTATGTCAAATATTAGAAAAAACAGTAAAATTTAAAAGTGCTGACAAATTACTACATTCTCAACTATTTAGATGTCACTGCAAAATGTGTACTTCAATTTTAAATCCTTCTTATTCTGAGACAAAGTATACGCGGATAAAAAATAATAAATTACTCAATAAAATATGTTTGAACAAATTTTTTAAAATAGTTTGGATAATAATGTGGTTGCTAACACATTCTCTACAATATTTCTGGTTTTATAGCCACAGGTCTCTCTTTACAATAAATATCGGAACATGTTTCGCTAAACCACGATTTTTACGCTAAATAAAAATAAATTAAAACAAACATTAAATAAAAATTTAATTATAACTGCCACCAGTCAAAGACATAATTAAAACATTTTTAAAAAACACGCGTTGTCGCGAATGTGTTACGTATCTCAATTCTTTGATTTTGATTAATATTTATAGGACTTACACGATTGACATATTGATGGTCAATTTTATTTTGAAGTTTATTTAGCGGTGGCAAAAAGTGAACTGATATTAACATATAGAAGAACCCTTACCGTACATTCAGCATTTTCTATGTAATCCAACATATTATTTATGTTACGACAACCATTCATTTCTTAGTATAGCTTTACCATAACTTCTGACTTTAGTTATTTAATTTGATTTAAACAAATGGACACCTACATAATTTTAACTAGCCAATAGTTTGAAGGAAAACTACAAGTACGTATATTTGAGCAAAATAAACAGTACTTTAAGAAAACACCTACAAAACAACATTTATTTCTTGTTCCGAAGAGACAGCTATTTTCTTGATTTAATGCAAATAATTTCTCTGCATGTATCTACTGTATACAGGGTGTTCACACTTAAACCCGCACCATTGGTAACTCCGTTATTATTGGAGCTACTAATTCGTCCAAATTAGCAAACTAGTAGGATTTTTCCTGGCGGTTACGACGATGAAAACAAAAAAACAATTGAACGTCGCGTTTTTCAGATATTTGACAAAATGTAATTTTTTAAATGGAACACCCTATATATTTTCATGCGGTTGAATAAAAAATTTAGTTCTGAATAAAAATGTTTAAATACATTATCTTAAAAAAATTGAAAATAAAAAAGTTATCACGTGATTTCTTAAACATTGCATTTTGTTTAAAAAAAATTATGAAAGACGTAGCATGTTTCACATGTTTATCCAATTGAAGTCATCTTCAGATATTAAATAAAATAATATCATAAACATCCTTAAAATTTGCTTACTTTATCACTAAAACGTAAGTTTTCAAATGAGATACCGTGCATTTTTAGGGATTTAGGATTTGTTTTTAGGGATGCCTAACGAAATTTGTAATTAAATAATATGTACCGATTATTGTATACTATTCTCTTGTTGAACGGATGAAAAAATTTTTTGTATAGGTCCTAGAATGTTTGTTCATAATATTCCTATATGAATTCAAACGAAACGTTGTGTTTTTAACGAAATTTATTTTGATTTCGTCCACGAAACTTAAGAATAACAAATAAAAGAATAATAAACACTATCAATCAACATACATAACTAAAATAGTTGTTCGAAGGTACCACCTTCTTGGTCCAGACACTTGCGGGCTCTTTTCTGAGTGCAGCGCGTGGCTTTGAGAAGGGTTCTTCCATCAATATTCCGAATAATGGCCGTAATGTTATTTTGAAGTTCTTCCACATTTTGGTAACGATGTTTGTAAACTTCATTTTTCACTCGGCCCCATAAAAAAAAATCTAGCGGAGTTAGATCTGGTGAGCGTGGGGGCCACAGAACTGGTCCATGAGTTCCAATCCAACGGGGTCCAAACAGTCTCTCCAGTAATGCGTTGACGATATGGTGATTATGAGCCGGTGCACCGTCTTGTTGGAAGTATATCCGCGGCCTATCCATCAAGTTCACGTTGTCCACGAAATCTTCCAATACATGAGACATAAAGTCCTCATATCTCTCTACCGTTAATGAGCCGCGGTAAAAAAAAGGACCCACAATTTTAGATCCAATCATACCACACCAAACATTAAGGCTGAACCGATGTTGTGGATTAGTGGGATGAGTCAAAAAAGGATTTTCCCGACTCCAAAAATGATAGTTTTTTCGATTAAACATTCCCTTATTAGAGAAGTTACTCTCATTCGACCATAAAACATATCGAGGAAAATTTGGATCTTCTTCACATTTATGTAGGAACCATTCACAAAATTCCATTCTTCTTATATCATCATTAAGATGCAAAGTTTGTACGTGCCGATATTTGTATGGCTCAAAATTATATTTTTTCAAAATTTTATGAATCGTTCCCAATGAAAGGTCTATTTCTCTTGCCAATTCTCTAATAGAATTGTTAGGATACGCCTCAAAATATCCCAGTACATTTATCTCTACTTCCTCACTAACCACAAATTGCTTCTTCGTTCTATTCTTCTTGAAAACCTCTTCGTTTCGCCGAAATTGTCTGTATAATTCCAAGAAATATCTTCTTTGAGGAATCGCGCGCTCGGGAAACATTGCACTATAATGTTCGCGAGCTCTAATAGTGTTTTTTTCTCTGAAATATGTAAGCTTCCATAATATCACATTTTTCCTCATGTGTGAAAACCATTTTTATTAGAAGAAAACAGCAAAATAACAATGCGAATTTTAAAACACTGACAGGTTAATTTGACGGATTGTTATTGAATATTTTTTTTATTGGTGCCTATTTGATCAAAATTGTAACAACTATTGTAATGTAGGCTAATTTCATTTTCTCTTTTCCTTTTTTTCTGAGTGGAATTTTAAATTATACTGTTCCATTTTAAAATGGGTACTTTTCTGATTATCTCGGGAATATGCCCCTTTAAAGAAATCACGTGATAACTTTTTATTTTCAATTTTCTTGAGATAATGTATTGAAAAATTTTTATTCAGAACTAAATTTTTTATTCAACCGCATAAAAATATATAGGGTGTTCCATTTGAAAAATTACATTTTGTCAAATATCTGAAAAACGCGACGTTCAATTGTTTTTTGTTTTTATCGTCGTAACCGCCAGGAAAAATCCTACTAGTTTGCTAATTTGGACGAATTCGTAGCTCCAATAATAACGGAGTTACCAATGGTGCGGGTTTAAGTGTGAACACCTTGTATAGTCTGTGCATTATTATTATCTAAGTGTATGCAAAGCAGTCAAAACACTATTCCATGAGTTTCACATTTTATGTTGTTCAGAGAGTATTTAAAAATTCCACTTTGTTTATAAACAGTAAATAATTAATTGTACAATTTATCCAAAAAGGCGTTTGCTGTAACTGCCATAACTATAAATAGCACAAATTTGTAAATGGATATGTATTTAAAAGAAACGTGACAAACAAAGATAGGATTTTGACAGCAAAATACATTTTTGACATAAGCGGCCATTATCTGGGTATAATTAGCGCCAATCATTCAGTACGAATCTCATCCGTATCACCACTCTGATTATATAGGCTCTCTAACGCATTCAACTTGTCAAGATGTATAGAGTCATTATTTGTTGACATTTATTATATTTGTCAATATTAATATTATTTTCATCTTATCTTATTTTGAAAACAATCTATATAAAAGGAGAATATAGATAAAATCGCTTTAAACAATATACTTTCTATACGTTCTAATTCTCAAATAATGACAAAAACAGTTACTTCGTTTTCTGATGAATAAAATCTACTTATTTTGTCCACACCACTATCGCTTGTTTTAGAAAACCATATATTCCAAGGTTTTCACTAGAATTCATTAACACGATAACGCGTTCAAATGGATTGACACAAATATAAACTGTTTTAACTAGAATTATCATTTAGATTACCTAGAATATTGCCAACTCCGCAATTTCCTCTATATCTAAACGTTTTCCCCGTTAGCATTTCCGATGTATGTAATAATAATATATTTATTGTACATGTTTTTTAATTAAATTCATATTTGAATTATGTAAGGTTCTTACCTAACATCAAACATAAATGTGTAAAAGTGTATCACATCGATTTTAAATGTCAATGTCACCTAGTTTTGCCTCAACTAAAATAAAAATTGAGTTTCAAACATATCCAACATAAATATATCTGCGTGCATGTCGTTTTATGTTTTAAATAGGCCGGAATGTATGTGTCACATAATATTTATGCTTAACTCAGGATTACTAAACCTATATCAATAATAATAATAAAAAAAACCAATAGACATATGTAAATATTTTCTTTACGATGTCGATATTGACTGTATGCAAATATTATTAACGTCAGTATTATTATTACTAGTCTAGATAAAATGTCTTTAATATATTCATAGTTATGTGATAAATATCGGTTCTCTAATGAGTGCACGACAATAAACAAAATAGGTATGCGATAAATTATATAGTATGTTAGAAAATTGCCGTTGCTCGTATAGACAAAGAACGCGTTTCAAGCTTGTTGGTTCTCTTCGGTCCATATGTCAATTTTATATATTTAGATATATTCAGGATGGCCGTATGTGAATTCAATAACTAATTTTAAGCAAAAATGATTCTATTCACTTTACCCGAATTCCTAACGGTTCTTGAAATATCGGTGTTTGAAGCTGAAGTAAATTACTAGAGGGTTTAGGAAAAATGTGGTTTAAGAAAAGCGTAATGACAGTGCAATTCATTATTTATCATTATTAAAGCTGCTCTATTATTTTTTTTTTCTGTTTTTGAAATATGGGACTTTGAAGTTGGCGGGTTATTGCGTCATTTGTGTTACAATCATGCCTGTAATTTATTCAAATTAAGAATACACGGACATGATTTTCGTGTATGAATATTGCAACGGTAGTACCGCGCGATCATTTAAATTCTAAATTAGAGCAGGCTGTGAAATTTAAATTAAGTTGGTATATGTATAAGTACTAATTTACAATTTGAATTGTCAAAGTGACGTTTCAAAATGTTAATTAATCAATAATTAACATTCTGGACAACCTAATAAAAAAAATCCCGCCTGCTTTAATTTAGAACTTAAATGATCGCGTGGTACCACTGCCACAGTTAGGGAATATCAACGACGATACCCAAACCACCGTCTTCCAGACAAGCAAATGTTCAGTAGAACGTTTACAACACTTCGATTAACAGGTGCGCTCGTAAACCGACTTGTGCGAAGAAACAATGCTGCAGAAGTGCTTGAGGTTGTTGAAAATATTTCGAGTGTTAGTACGAGAATTTCTGTACTTACTGGACAAAGTAAGACGGCTGTGCAAGATACTTTGCGAAAAAACGGACTGCATCCCTATCGTTACCAACCGGTACAAGCACTTCTCCTCGCGGATCTACCCCGAAGAGTTCGTCTTTGTTAATGGTGAAGCAATCATCTGGAAACTCATTCGAGGACCCTTTTTTATGACGAAGCTATATTTACAAGAGATGGAATCAACAATTGCCACAACGAACATGAGTGGGCAATCGAAAACCCTTATGCTGTTCGAGAAACCTTTTCCGGAGAAGATTCTCCGTAAACGTTTGGGCTTCCACGGAAATTTGAACAGCGAAATGTACCGTGCTTTTTTTTTGAGAACGATCTACCTCTAGTACTTCAGGTCATTCCTCAACAAATCAGAAGGAGGATGTTCATTTTATATGATTGTGCTCCGCCCCATTGTGGAAGAGGTGGTCACTAATTTCCTCAATGAACGTATCTAAATCGATGAACAGGTCGTGGTGGTCCCATTGCTTGGCCACCGCAATCTCCGCATCTTAACCCACTAGATTTTTCAGCAGCGTTAATAATTGCACTGTCATTACACTTTCCTTAAAATAAACCACATTTTTTTCTAAACCCAAAACAAGTATGTACAAATTATAAAGTACTAATTTATCTGTAAAAGCAGTGATTTTTCGAATAATGTTAAATTAATTTGAAAAAATGTATTGCCATTGCTCCCTCAAGCAAGGACGCGCTTCGAGCATGTTGACTGTGTTCGACATGGTTGTTATTACTATTTAACACGTACAGCATATAAATAAACACTATGTTGTTAGATTGTTCGTCATAGTTTTTTAAGTGATTAAATATAAAATATAACATTGATGAATGACAAGAATGTAAACTAGATGACGATTTTCACTTAAATAAATTAAATCACTTATACTTCATCAATTTTTCTGTGATAGATATAGTGTATAATAATTAATATAAAGTGCTTATTAATAGAATTTGGTAAAAATGTGTATAGTATTATTAGGTACGTATAATAGGTATGTCCGTACTTACGCCGCCGCCGCTGCCGCTGCCATTTGCATTTTAGTGACTTTTATTTATTAAAATTTCCACCCGTGCTTAAATTCAAATTAATTGTCAAATTTGACATTAGATTCCCATAAGCGCACTTTGAAGGGATTTTTAGCAATGGTTTTGAAGATCATCGACGTTAACTAAGCAACTTTAATATAAAATGAATTCGAAATTACAGGTTATTAGTGCTGTTTCATCATGTAGGCAATGTTATTTACTGTTGCCTGTTATTAAGCGTGAACATACGATTATAAAATTATGGTTATTTTGTGAATTAACTATTTAGGCATGACCCTGGCGGGTCTATCGCCGTAAAGAGTTACCTGCAAAATTTGTTGTTTTGTATTATTAAGTTGACTTTGTTTATCTTTTTATCTTTCTTTAAAAAAATATGTAATAAAACTGTATGCAATAAATACAAATATATAAATCGTTCGAATTAATATGTTCTAGGAAATGTCATTATTAAAAGGTAAATACATGGTGTTTTGTCTAACTTTTTTTCTGATAAAAATAAGTACCGACAAAATATTAATTCTGAGTTGATATATAATGTTTGATTTACAACTCTAGATTTAATTAAACGATAAACGAAAAATATAAACAAGTAGCATCACATGATAAGTATACGGGAAATCTCAGAAACAAATGACCAAATTTGGAAGTTCGCAGTTTATGTATATACCTATTAATAAAAGATTATGTATTTAAACTTTTATTAAGGTGGATTATTATCTCCAAATGTTTCGATAAATTAGATAAAGGATTTAAATAATATTACTGTCGCATTATATAATATGTATGTTTACCGATGATTCATTAAGTGTTTCATTCAATACGTTTTCCTAAAATTATTAAATAAAGCTTTCTTTGAATATAGGGATTATAGTGAATCGGCTGGAATTAAGAAGAAATGAATAATTATAATTCATCAAGGAAAATAGGAAGATCTAGGATTGGTCTCTCTTTTGCCAGCTACTACAAAATAATTGAAATATATACATATACATCGATATTGTATGTATATAAAATAATAATGACATGTGATAATTAGATTGTCTATTAGTAAAAAAATGAAGGTGGCTACCACACGACTTTCTTATACGTATGAGCGTTTCAAATTATAGAATTTGAAAATTTTTTTATAGAAAAATTACTTCTATTCTCTTAATAAATCTCTATAGAGTGCATACTTTGCAAGATATTCGAAAAAAAGTGTCCCTCACTAAGAGTAAAAGTGTTACTTCCGGTCCGAATTTTGAAATTTAATGTATACAAAAAACATTGCAAATCCAGCTCTAAATACTTTTGTCCTCTTGATAAATATATATAGAGCATGTTTAATTTACGACATATTTGCAAGAAATCGTTTATGATACAAGTAAAAGTGTTACTTCCGGTCCGAATTTTCGAAAAATTTTTTATCCAAAAAGTATTGAAAATTAATGTCCTGAATACTTTCATACTCGTAATGTACCTGCCTAGAAAGCTAACTTGCGAGATATTCGCAAAAAAACTAATTTTTGATAAGAGTAAAAGACCTCCTTCCGGTAGGAATTTCGAAAAGCTTTTTTAATACAATTTTTCTCGTATTTTGAGAGAACACAAATAATTTATAGCTCAATTTCGAACTATTTTCGTATAAAAAAATGTCAAAATTTGGACTGAATGTAACATTTTCAGTCTTATCAAGTAACAGTATTATGCAAATATCTCGCAAATTATGCATTCTACAGAGATTTATCAAGAATACAAAAGTATTTATAGCTCAATTTGGACCAATTTTTATATATAAAAAAATAAAATGCGGATCGGAGTAGCATTTTCAACTCTTATCAAATAGCAGTATTTTGTAAATATCTCGCAAATTATGCGTTCTACAGAGATTTATGAAGAATGCAAAGGTATTTATAGCTCAATTTGGACCAATTTTTATATAAAAAAAAATAAAATGCGGATCGGAGTAGCATTTTCAACTCTTTTCACATAACAGTATTTTGCAAATTTCTCGCAAATTATGCGTTCTACGGAGATTTATCGAGGGTGCAAAAGTATTTATAGCTCAATTTGGACCAATTTTTATATAAAAAAAAAATAAAATTCGGATCGGAGTAGCATTTTCAACTCTTATCAAATAGCAGTATTTTGCAAATATCTCGCAATTTATGCGTTTTACGGAGATTTATGAACAATACAAAGGTATTTATAGCTCAATTTGAAGCAATTTTTATATAAAAAAAATTCAAAATTTGGATCGGAGTAGCATTTTCAACTCTTATCAAATAGCAGTATTTTGCAAATATCTCGCAATGTATGCGTTCTACGGAGATCTATCGAGGGAGCAAAAGTATTTATAGCTCAATTTGGAGAGTTCTTATAATTTTTTTTAACTACTCTTATCGAATGCCTTTTGCAAATACTGACAAATTATGCACTCTGGACTGATTTATTTAGAATACAAAATAATTTGAAATCGAATTTGAAGAAATTTTTGTATAAAAACAATTTCAAAATTCGAACCGGAAGTAGCACTTTCATTCACATGCTTATTAAGAAGATAAAAGTATTTGAAATTTAATTTGAAATGACTTATAAAAATTCGGAACGCACATGCTTTTGTTTTTGTTTTGCGATGGCGTATAGTTACCAATCAAAAACTAACAAAACCGATACCCGATACAGACACTCCCACAAACGAGTATAACTCATTTCTGAAATTTCATCAATAACTTTTTAGTATTCCCCATATTGTGTAAAGGTTAAATAAACATCGTCCGAAGTCTATATAAAACTTGGGAAAGTTCAAACAACACGTGTAGACAGATATGTTTATACGCTAACTAATGATACGGGAAGAGATTATTTGTTTGTGTAGCATAAAACTTTACGAGTTTGTTCCGCGTGACGTTTTATATACAACCGACCATATAGGATAAGGAGGAAATTGGCGTTTGTAACAATATTCAGTAACTTACGTAAAGGAATGAGGATCGATAAGACAGGAAAACTCAGGGAATAAATTATAATAGTGTTGTCTAAGGCGATGCTATAAAAGTGAAATGTTATTAAGTATTAAAAAAACAAGGTAGAAATAAATTGAATGAATGTTTCTTGAGCTTTCTATTAATTAAATTAACCAATTTTATTATTATATTAAAAAATTGACGAACGTTGATTAGAGATTGTTGTCTTTGAACTTCTTCCTTATTTACGACATGGCGCCAGTAATAGTTTTTTAATTACCAGCGAAACATCTTTATAAAAGTGCCTACGTGACTTCTTAACATGTATAATGCTTCGGTATTATTTAAACAGTATTAAATTATCCAGAAATAGGACGCTGTGAAATATTTGGAAAATCAAATATTTGTTGTAAATATAGCAGTATAACGTACAAATCACATCTATATAAAAATACACAAAATATATAGGGTGAGACATCTACATGGGGAGGCCAGGTTGTGATTTTATGAGAAAACATATTTCGAAACGATTTTTTTCGTATGATAACCACTCGTTAGGAGCACCTTTTAGATTTATTTTGTATCATGCAGAGTGTTTCATAAATTAGTGACTGACCATAGGTATAGCTTTTGTAAATTGAACACTCTGTGTTTTTGAACCCCGTATAATTCTTAGTCAAAAAGTAACAAGATAATATAGTCCTAAAATTATTACCATTTTTATGAAAAATTCAATGTTTTTATAAAATTATATTTCTCGAAAACGACGAAAAGTTCTAATACAAGTGTATTTAATTTTTTTTCAATTACTGTACCTGGATTATTAATATAATACACGTTTGTCTAAAAGTCAATTTTTTCAAATGTATATCGTAAAAGCCTGTAGAGTTCGCGCATAATTTTATAAAATTTCGTTCCAGCAATTATAATATACTATTACCCTTCTTCTTATCTTTTAATTAGTAAGTGTATTTATACACAAATTGGATAGATTTTATTTACAATACATCCAAGTGTTACAATAATATTCATTCCCTTCGAAACACATTCGATTGTGCATCCGAAATGATAAATTGACATTGATAAGGAGTTAGCACTTTCTAAATATTTGTCGAATATGTTCCGGCATAGCATATACTCTATATTTGCTGTTTTTCATATCCATATAAGAAAAATCTATCTTTATGATACCCGATGACCTACAAGGTTTTTGAATAGGGCCTCCACGGGCTAGCCACTTCCCTGGAAATGTATCATTGAAAATATTTCGTGTCTGTAGCATAGAATGTGACAGTTTGCCGTCTTGTTCTACCCACATGTTTCTTCTTAAATTTATTGGAACATCTTCCAACAATTCCACTATATTGCTTGATAGAAATTGGGCTTAAGCTTATCTGATAATTCTCTCTTCAAAGAAATGCGGGCCTATCATCACTCCACCTATGCTGATGATATTTAAAGGGTTTTCATTTGAGCATTAATTGGCAGAACACTTTTCTAGAAAAGATTTCTGCCATCATTTCGAACCTAGTTTAGAAATAATGCGTAACTCCAGTATTTAAATGTATTTATAACGCATGACATTTATTTTATTTTAAGGTCCTTGCAACACCGGTGAGGATTTTCTGTTGTTTCCATAAGAATTCCTAATTGATCTTCATCTTTTATCACATATTTAGGTTTCCGTGGTTTTGAATAAGCAGTATTACCAGTAGTAATGGAAGTATTCATTAATTTTCTAAATAATTCTAATTTTCTTTCTTGGAATATTTTCTTCTAGGGTAAACATGCTGCTAAACTCTCTGGACTAATAGATAATTTCTAACATTCCTCCAGTACAAAAATACCATATTGAAATAAAATACATAAAGTTGGCAAAATTACATCAAAAAATGACAATTCAGCTATGGTTACTTTTAAAGTAATAACGTCTTGTATGTTTTTAGTGTAAAATTTAGTAAACAATTCCATTTTTCTGCACATGCAATTAGTGTTTGGAAACGAAATATGCCTTCATTAGGTCCTTTTATTATGGAAAAGCACTACCAAAAATTGTGCCTATCTAGATACCTATTGCGTTGTTTTCGAAAAACATAATTTTTTAAAAATATTGTATTTTTCAGAAAAATGGTTATAAATCTACTAGGTATATAGAGTATTTTATCACTTTTTGACTAAAAATTGTACGAGGAATACAAAAATGTAATAATATACAGGTATTCCATTTAAAAACTTTAAGTTATGGAATACTCTCTATGTAATACAAAATGCATTTAAAATATGCTCCTAATGAGTGGCTAAAGAAATAATAATACAGAGAGAGATCGGATAATGAAAATTAAAAGATCCCAGTAAAATGAGTTTTGAAAATCTCCATCTTTTACAAACACCCTGTACGATATATTACAGCCAACTACTTAAATTCCTGCTAATCTTAATTTTGAATCTAACTAGTAATAAGAAGAACCACAAATTGATCTACGGGATAATTGCCTTGAGGTGACTAACAAGTTTTCCCTCGAAGAAACAAAAGACAAAAGTAAAAAGAGACCCAACAGAGATTCGAATCAGCGCTTTCGTCAAGCATTCCGAGAATTGCAACAATTGAATGACGTTTTTCAACGGCGACAACACACGCCTCCGAAAAATGCAATAACCAACATGTCTTTCATAAGGCAAGTTGACAGTTTATGCATGTTTGTGTAGATACACACACACACGTCTAATCACAACCTCTCAAAATGAACGCTCAGAACTGAATAACAGCATCAGGGTACATTCTACGTATGATCCCGTACGCTATAGCGGGTGTGTTAACCTTGGGATATTAGGACCGTGTTAGTACATATGCGAATATAAGGACTGGATTCATTTTAAAAGGCGCTGCCTGTATATCAAAGGTACGTGACGTGAAGGAACAGCAACAATACTCGACGAGTGCACGTTAGCTGTAGTTATTGTTCCTTCTTTTTCTCTTCGTCGCGAGTCATATGTTTAATGGATAGCTAGGCCATATAGAATAAATGGTATGTTACTCGGTCGATAATCGTTTTAATGTTTTTGTTATTTAATAAATATACCGAACGTTTTGTGCTACGGCATTTCAAGACAGGGATATGCGTGTACTTACGCAGACTAGTTGACCTTGATTCTTTCGCTAATACAAAGAAAAAATGTTTTATAAAGGAACGTATGTACCTGCGCATTGTGCACCTTTTCTATATAGATTCATCTGTTTGTATATACTGCCTGTCTGCTATTTCTTTGCCATATCAATTTGAATTTTATATATACAGATCAAATCGGTACTCCCTGTTCTAAAGCCAGACTGAATTAGAGAAAGACGAAGGAAGTTTGAGAAGCAGTTGAATTTATCTATAAACTGTCAAACCTGAATAATATGACATAACTTTAATGAAGTATTTATTGTTGATGGTAATGAGCTATATGCTGAATTAAGAACTTTAAATTGGGATATTGTTGCAATACTAGACGGTGTATATTATATATAAAAATCAGAGGTAAACAGAAATATTTGAGTTTATGTAGTATATAAGTATTTTTAATAACATCAATATTTATAAATTAATTAGGACAAGTAGCATGTAATATTGCAAATTAATTATGTAATTATTAACCCATTTCTGGCCAAGACAAGAAAGAAACCTTTTAAACATTTTTTTTATTAAAGTAAGCTCAGAACACAGTAATTAAGATACATTTTTGGTACAAGAAAATTAGGTATTATTTTTAACGAAAAAATATATGGGTGCATGTACGCACCTTTGGCGAAAAGCAGGTTATTATAAAATAAAATACTAGTCTCTTGTATGAAAAATATCAAAGCAATCAGGATGCAAATGCACATTACATTTCTTACACAAGTAAATTGTATTACTTTTGCAAAGTCGACACTTTTTTCTTGCACTCTTAGCATTTCGAATTATAATGTGCCCGATATTGTCAAATCTTATGTCACCTGGTAAAGCTGATTTAGAAGGTCTTCCATAAGACGAGTTGAATTTTGCTGAAGTGGAAGCCTCATTGTGGGTGTCTTCTTTTTGTCCTTTGTATTTCAGCAGAGACAGCGCTAAACTTGAACGAAATTCCAGTTGGGAAATTTAGGTTTCATTTGCGATGTTGAATATTTTCCAACTGTTTACAACCATAGTATCAACAATATTGGTGAATAATGGCCACCACCACTTTTTACCTCTAATACCAATGCGATAATTGGCAATTGTCGTGAAGGTCTACCCCACCCATGTGTTGGTTGTACTCATGACTCACTTTTGGTTGATTGATAAGCATTTCTTTACGCTCTTTGCGGTTGTAACGTTTGGCTTGAGGGACTGGTAAGAGACTACAGAAATTCGTCATAACAGTAACTACAGAGTTGTCATTCCACCGAGTAACCAGTCAAATAATTTTCCGTGAACATGCGAATCGTGTCTCAACCTGCATGAAACCGCTCACGTCCTTCAAAAATTCCATGCTGCAGTAACCAGTGCGGTCGAGCAGCTTGACACCGGGCGCGCGCTTTTACCTATGTATTAGCCACCAAAGGTGCGTATACGCATCCGTTACAAAATACCTGTCATTCTAGCTGTCGTTTGCAAACTATAGATATAAACATGTGTATATATCAAAGAAGACATATTTTAAATATACACTGCGAGAAGAAATATATACTTAACCAAAAAATAATTAGTACCCAAAAAAAATAATTATTTGAAAGTGTGCACAAATAAAAAAAAAAGCAACCCTTGGGAAATAATGTATAAAAAAAATATTTTTGATGCCAAAAAAAAAGTTTTTAAAAGGTTGCGTTTACGCACCTTTGGCAAGTAATGGGTTAAGTAATTTTAAACAAATAATAATGTAAATAATTATTACTTACCTTACTTATCTATAGACTTAAGTGTGAGGTTTTTATTGAAATGTAGTAACCATGCATATTTATTAGCATGAAGATTAGAATTTATATATATATATATGTAGTTAGAAAAATAATAAAGTCATGTGTTAAAAAATTTGAAAAAATAGTTGTTTTTATAGTTAAGGTGGACTAGTTAATAGACTTTAAGTAAGATGTAATAGCTACGTTGCACTATGTTGCTTAAAGAAAAAAGGGAAACAAACCATTACTAAGAGATAATTAATATACATTAAGGTCAACGTCGTCCATTTTGAAGAATTGAACTTATGTAAGTTAAATAAAAGAGATAACTTTAGTTTAGATTAGTAATTAGCAGAATTGGTCCACAGTGCTTAGTCATTCACCAAAACAATTGAATCTTACTATCGCTGCACGATAATAAGGCCATCACGTAAGTTCGATTTACATTGTTGAACTTGATCCTGCTTACCTCAAAATATCGATCCTTAAGAAACGCCATCTAGTAATAGAACCCAAAAAGAACAATTTCTTAATTTTTACTAAAATAAACATTTAAATAATACTTTAAACGTTAACTTTACAATAATTAAAATTAATAATTTAAAATAATAAAATATAACAATTTTACTTAGATTTTGAAGCTTTTATTATTCCACATCTCAATATTTGCTCTACAAAATATTCAGCTACATCTGACCGTTCCAGAACTTTATACTACCCTAATAATAATAATAATAATGTATTATCCAACAGTATAATTACTAATTACAGGATAATACAAATGAAAACAAGAAACTAGTGCACAATAGCAAAAAACAGTAGAAAAATTATACATAGTCAAACACAAATCTATGTAAATACATATTTATTAAAAACTAATAAACAATAGTAACGGTAAAGGAATGAAACAATGAATGGGTTCACCTCAGCGTACGTCTCAAGACGGCACTCAGCCCCACACGCGATATATTAAATAAGTCAATATCTGACCACAAATCGTTTGCTGTTCTACACATTGATGTTCATTTATATTGGCGTTGGCTGAGGGTACATAGAATGTAGGCCGGCTTCTAGTTCTAGCTTGCGGAAGCACATTAATTCCAACAAGACATGTCCATTACGTCACCATTCATTAGATTGTGCAAGAAAACAATACCAGAAATAGTGCTTCTCGACTGCAAGGACATGAAGCCGAATTCCGTACGCAAAAGGTCGTAGCAGTAACCATGGTCAAGATAACTCCCATGTTTTCTATAAAATAGTATCTTCAAGAACTTACACTGTACATTCTCGACTAGGTCAATATACCTCTTATAACATGGACTCCAAACAATAGAGCAGTATTCCAACTTAGACCTGATGAATGAATGGTAGAAGCAAATAAGTGCTTAACTTTAACGCTTCATTTTTAATATTGAATATATGCGCATTAAATGTCATCTCGGTATCAAATGTTATTCCAAGGTCCTTTACTGTTTCGCAATGTGGTAGTTCAACGTTGTTAATCGAATACCTGTATACAGTCGAGGAATGCTTTCTACTGTATAACACAATTCTACATTTGCCAATATTTAAATGTAATTGGTTTTTTCCACACCAGTCACAAATGGCATCGAGATCTCTTTGTAAAAATTCGCAATCTTCCGTGGATTTAATGCAACGAAATTTTTTTAAATCATCTGAATACAGCAAGCATTTCGAATAGATACCATCGACGATGTATAAATACAAGAAATAGGAGTGGTCCCCATATCGAACCCTGAGGTACTCAACTACAAGATATGTAATCAAAGGACCTGACGTCCCGATACTTAACATAGTTGCGTCTATCGGTTAAATATGATCGAATTAATTCAATTATGTTGTCCGCAATACCAAAATTGTTCAGCTTGTTAAGTATTAATTGGTGTTGAACCTGGTCAAAAGCTTTGGAAAAGTCAGTATATATCGAGTCCACTTGATCGTGCACATCCAGACACCCGGACACATAATGTACAATTGAACACAAATTGGTGGACGTAGATTTTCCTTTTATAAATCCATGCTGATCCGTTGTTAAATAATACGATACGTGGTTATAAGTACGTTTGAACAACATAAACTCAAAGACCTTAGACACTTTCGATATAATAGAAATAGTATAATTGAAGTATATTTGAAACAGAAGCGTCTTTCATTGAAATCCAACGAAATTTGAGCTAACTTGGACCTTATATCTTTTACTAAAATAAATAATTTTCAAAAAAAAATAATTTAGGTATTTCATGGCAAAATCAAAATTTGAAAGTTGTTTGAGAGTTTGAATATACTCTGTATTTCTTTTGTCCAGAATTTCATGACATTGCATAATACATACATATCAGTTGTAAACATGTATGTGTTAAACGAATTTGCAAGTTATTAAGGACCTGTCAAAATACTAATAGGCTGAATGAGCTTTTAAACAGTGTTTATTGCTTTTAAATTGCCATCACATATGTATGCAATTTTTAATTGAAACTCGTACACAATAAATCACACCCAATGAGATTCATTAAAAAATAAGGAGTGTGCAAGTTGAAGAAGGAACAAAAAAAGAGGAACATCAACTTGACATGCATGTTGAAAAAAAAAATCATCACGCATCCTCGATAATTGAATTCGGAGATATTATTAATGTCTTGTGATGCTCGGATTATCTTAGTATAATATATCGTTTAAAAGCAACCAATAAGTCGTACATTTCATAGGAAAGTTAGAATGTAACATAGTCGTTCGCGGAAAATATATAATCAGACCAGTGACAGGCTTATTACATTGACAAAGTGGCTTCCGCATTAATAGGGGCATAAATATTACCGTCCTGCGGCAATTTACGTCCAAGATCAAGAGCGCGCTGAAAAACGAATCAATTTACGCTCCCAGGAAATCACAGTTGACGCTTTCAAAGCTCGCTAGTGGGTTGGAGCGTAGAAAATATACGAAAAGGAGAGATTACTTCTCGTGCCTCCGTTTTTTTTGCACCTACTTCGCTACAAATTCGATTTACATATATATCGATGCTGCGACGACTATTTTTTCAAGGCAATTTACATATTGATTTTAAGTATGTATGTTTTTGATTACAAGATAATTGTGGTGTAATTAAATTGAACATTATTTTGAATGGATAGTCGCGTATTGGAATTCTTCTATATTCTGATTTTTCCTTGTTTAAAACAATATTTGTAATCTATTATGCTTAGTACACTTCGCCGCAAAATTAAGGGATAATAGATGGAATTTAAGGCTATACGCCCGGCCTCGAAATCGTTTTTCCCATTTCCTAATCGTATTTTTCATGAAAACCTTACCGAATTTACACGCTAATTTAAGAAAAAAAATCCTTTCAATGGATAAATCGTAATTTCTTCGAAATTGTCCAAAGGGCCCTAAATAAAAATTAAAATGTAAGAAATTTCAAAAAACAAGCCTTTATTTAAAATTATGTAACACTCAACAGCAATACATAAATTTTATTTTTTCTTAATTTTTAAAAATAAGGTCACGAAACGGAAAACAAAATTTTGAAATTTGGGCGAAATTCACTGAAATCAAATAGAGTATGTGGTACGCTCGCACATGGTGTCGAGAGGTAGCTCCGCCTACCATTTCGGGCAGTTTCTACGCGGTTTGTAAAATACTTCTGAGATCGGTGTATGTTAAGAAAGTAATCGTTACTCGGACATTATTTTATCGAAACCGTTGATATTTTCCTTACAATAGGTCGAAAATTTTCAGCGTCACAAGAACTTCTCGGTAAAAATGTTGATTAACCATTTGACCTTGAGGCACAATCTCTTTGTGAATGTTTCCTTGGCTATCAAAAAAGCAAATCAGCATGCATTTGATTTTTGACTACTTCTTAAATTTTCAGGAAACATTATCATTGAATTATGGGATCATACCCTATACCAAAATTAAAATTTTACATTACAAGCGAGTATTGTTTACGATTACATATAAAACTTCGTATTACGGCAACGAAAACTGTGCCCATTTAAATCACATAAATACCAGAAGGAGCAAGAATACAGATCTTAAAAACATATTTTTACATGTTAAAGCATCAACAATTAAAAATGTGTTGCCAGACAACAAAGTTTCTGCCCTAAGGGCAATGATGCCCTGGATGCCCCATGTCGATAAAATGTATTTTGAGGCCATACTGCCACCACCAACGCCGAAGAGGGCAAAACCCTCTAGACCCTCTAGCAGTGCCTCATTTTCATAGTTGGCCGACTTCAAGAATTCCCTTGTTGTGTTTTTTTTTTAGTTTTGTATTGTTGTTCAACATTATTTTCAAAACCACCACTATGGTGTATGTTGACAAAAAATTAAATATATTCAGTTTATTTCTTTACAAAGGTGTAGGTTATTTTTACTTTTTGTCATAAAAATTAATCAGATATTTTGTTCTCAAAAACAACATACGGGTTTTGTACCAACGGCTTATATAAATCTCTAGGTTTAAAATAGTCCTTATTATGAGGTTAACAAAAAAGTTACAATGTCCAAAATTTTCAGTGCTGAATATCTCGAAATGATCAGCATGTTACATAGAACCTTGTTACTCTCAGGCAACGATATTTAATCCAAAAAGGCACTCGTTTCATCTAATTATTTTAGTTCTTTACAATTAAGAACCAATAATAAAATTTAAATTAGTGACAAATTACTTAATTTTTAACTGTGTACATCATTCTGGTACTTCTGTATTTGCAGTATCTGTATGCATGTATGAAATGACACTGGCAGTGTTTCCAGTGTTATTATTATTTTGAGATATTTTGCGAATTTAGTCATACAACGAAGTTAGCAATACGTCAAATACCGTGTGAGACGTCGTTTATGACACGACGTTTATAAATAATTAATAATCAATACTTCTTTTTATTAAAAAAGATAAGTTGTTTTTAAACCTCACAATTCAATAAATAATAACTTTACACATAGAAAACGATAAGTACAAGAAATTGCTGACGACCTGAACTTATCTGTAAGTGCCAATTTGGAAATGTTTGATTACGAATCACACGGTATGTAAAATTGCTATTGCAAATACAATCGTTTACCGTTAATTATCAAACAAAAATCGTATCTTTTTGCAACAGGTGCGACATATGTAAATATTGGCAATGTTCTATGTTTACATAGAGCAAAAATATTATTATTATTATTATTACAATTTCCGTTTTCTATTGATTGATTAAGTGTACCTTCACGTAATCACGGATGAGTTTTATTATGTATAACAGTTTTAATAAGTGGCTTGTAAAGTTAATAGAATATGCATATGTAACGTTTATAATCTGTAGTCACAAGATTGTGGTGTTAGAGCAACCGTGTTTAAAATTTCGATGTTACATGCATAGCGGCTGACTTTCCAAGAAGTACTATCAAGTCTTATCTTATCAAGCTTGCCAAGGCACAGGAAATACACGCAAGCAAGCTTCCGAAGTAGTCGGTCTTTGTCAAAATATTGCGAAGTTTTTTATCATTCGCTTTTGTTTATAGACCAGAACTATCGTTTAGGTATATTATGATAATGAGATATCGCAGTTCAACAATTTATAACTTTGGAATATACGTAATGCTTTTGACATATATATATATATAAGTACATTAATTTAAAAAAAATCGGCTTCGAGTTGATGTAACCTTTGCACTTAGCAATATTCGAGACTGGAATATGAAATCAGTCGTTATACAATTTAATTATTACTTTTGCTTTTTAAAAGTTATGATCTTAAACTAGCATTTAAAAATAAGATCTTTTGTGTTTTACCGTTAATAATTTCTTTTGTTTTTCTTTGCAGGTCAGCCCTACAGACCCTGCATAAAGTCAGTTCGAAGGCCCGCGAAGAGAATTACTATCAAGGCGGTTTGACGCACTCCTGGGTCAATTATTATGAGGACAGAATCGAATCGGATCGGTCTTGTCTCAATGAGTGGCACGCCATGGACAATCTCGAGTCCAGGCGGCCGCCGTCTCCGGATTCGGTGCGCAACAAGCCGACGAAACGGGAAGAAACCGAATGGGTCATCCGATCCACCCTGAAGGAGATCATGATGTCTGTGGATCTGGACGAGGTGACCAGCAAGTACATCAGGGGCCGTCTGGAAGAGGATCTAGATATGGATTTAGGGGAATACAAGAGCTTCATCGATCAGGAGATGTTAACAATTTTGGGACAGATGGACGCTCCGACGGAGATTTTTGATCACGTTTACTTGGGGTCTGAATGGAACGCATCGAATTACGAAGAATTACAGAGAAACGGGTAAGAATTAAAACATGTTTTTTTTTATTTTTTCTAGCGGAGTTGGTCCTTTCCCATTGAAAACACAAAAACACTTGAAATAAAGCACGTGCTGGAATATCCCAAAATATATTAATAAAAAAGTGGTGATGTA
This sequence comes from Amphimallon solstitiale, assembly GCA_963170755.1. NCBI lineage: Eukaryota > Metazoa > Arthropoda > Insecta > Coleoptera > Scarabaeidae > Amphimallon > Amphimallon solstitiale. The sequence goes on from OY720680.1 coordinate 68,156,391, forward strand.
GTAGTAATGTTTCGCTTACATATTGACTTTGTCAATGCTAAATATAAATAATTAAACTTAGATAAATTGAGAAATTTGCGTAATACAGATGAAATTAATTGAAGTAATCTTTAATTAAAAAATGAGGTGTGGCCACCACACGACTTTCTTATACGTATGAGCGTTTCAAACTATACAATTTTAAGAATTTTTTTACACAAAAATTATTCAAAATACTATTCTAAGTATTTCTATTCTCTTAATAAATCGCTATAGAATACATACTTTGCAAGATATTCGAAAAAAGTGCTACTCCCTAAGAGTAAAAGTGTTACTTCCGGTCCGAATTTTAAAATTTCATATATACAAAAAATATTGCAAATCTAGAATTAAATACTTTTGTACTCTTGATAAATATATGTATATAGAATGCATAACTTACGACATATTTGCAAAAAATCGCTATTCGATAAGAGTAAAAGTGGTACTTCCGCTCTGAATTTTGAAATTTTTTTTATACAAAAGGTATTGAAAATTATATTTTAAATACTTTTATACTCGTAACGTACCTGTCTAAAAAGCATGAAAAATTCGCAAAAAACTGATTTTCGATAGGAGTAAAAGACCTACTTCCGGTAGGAATTTCGAAAAACTTTTTAAATAAAATTGTTCTCAATTTTAATTTTAAGTTCATATGAATTCTCTATAAATTTGTTTAAACTTAGTAGTTGACGAAATATTAGCAAAATTAATTCTATTTTTTCGCTGAAGTAAACTACTACTTCCGGTCTACTGATTTTACTGAAAAACTAATCAGATCTCAAGAGGGAGATTATACAGGTACATACAAAATTTGGAATTGATATCTACAGCGGTTTGACCGCTATCGTGGTCACACACACACAGACATTTTTTTAAAACCACTTTTTCGGTATCAGGGGACTTGAAAACGTGGACATCTGCAAAAATCTCGAGGTCGAAAATTTTCATCATCACAATACTTCCTTATACTACGTATAAGAAAGTAAAATGGGTGAGTTAGATACATCTATACCCCTTGGCACAGAATACGAAGACGTGATTCATATATCGCGCCAAAATGTTACATATCCTTCTGTAGACAAATTTCATATAAAAGATTAACCAAGTTACGAACATTAATGATCAGTAAGGATCAGCAGTCAGGGGGACATTGGCAGAATTTTTCAAATTTAGTCTCTCCAATATCATTAAAATAATTACAAATTCCGTAAAGCAGAGATCTTAATTAATTTTCGTGCTGACCGTTGGAAAATAAAATACATTCTAAAAGCGAGAAAGATTTTTCTAATAAAGTAGAGGCATCAATGTTATGCAATAAATCATATGAACGCAAATAGTCGAAATACGTTTGCTTGCATATGCCAGGCTTTTTCTTTATTAAAGATAAATTATTTTTATGTTTAAAAGAGTAACAGAATTTTGAGATATCTATTTAAAAAAATCGTCTATATAAACTACGAGATATTTGGATTCTTCTGTAAGTCGAAGCTTTTATATTTATTACTCAGTGCTGATTGTTTAATAAAAATCATTCTTGTATTTTGGCTAGTCTGCCTAATTTATCAAAGAATGTTTGAAGCTCTGACTGTTTTATTAAAAATAAAAATCCTAAATAGTAACGGTCCCAATACACGGCCCTGTGGGATACCACACTTTAAAAGCCTAATATAATATTGGAATAAGCTAGCGTTATAGAACGCATTACTAAATCACACATGACAGGATAAATCGAACAGCACAGCCTCATATTTCCATATTCATTTGTCGCCGTTCAACTATGTCTAAGCAAAATTGTAATTGTCGTCACACAATATTTCAGCCCCTTTGGTACTGCGATATTTATTTTATATACACTATAAATTGTTTCCTATGATGTACAAAATGTGTTCCCTATTATTTCGAAGTTTATAAGCCAACCTCGTATATCCAAAGAGGTATTATATATCCTGAATTCATTGAAAGTAACCTATATAACTTGTTTTAGATATTTTCTCAACAATAGACTTTTATAAAGCAAAAGAAACCAATCATCATCCAATTACCTACAAATTGCAGTGTATAGAAACATTAATAAGCGTCTATTGTGCAGGAGTCAAATAACCGTGCAGTGGCGCACCCTGCAGTTTAATTGTAGTTTTAATTTTTTTAACTCGTTCGCTGCGCTGTTTTTTTGCCTTTCCTACGACTGTATTGTAATGCTATAGAGTTGCAAGGCGCTCGCGAGTAACTATCAAGTGAAAAGTAATGCCTAATAACAGATGTCCTCATTCCTCTTGGAGAATATGTCTTGAGATATCCTTTTATGGTCAAAATGCTCGGCATGCTGGCGATAATTCTTAAAGGAGTCGACGCTTAGAAAGTTTCACTCTACATGTTCGTATGTTACGTTCTGATTATAGTGATATGGCATTTTTTTTATATATAATTCAATGTATGGTTATGTAATGTTCAAGAGTGCGTACGGTAGCTAGGTTATTCATAACTTTGTTTACGTAAAATCTCGTGTAAACCATGTGGGTGTGTATTTAAACGTCTTATATTTTCTTTATCTTTTTGTTTGTGTAAGACATGCTTATGAAGAAGAAAGTACTTACATGGTTTATTTTAAAATATGAAAGAAATTCGAATATTTCTAACGGGACTTCACATGCAAGAAAAATAATGCATTTTTTTAATCATATAGTTTTCATCTTTCGATCTAAATATTTATGAAATTGATTAGTTAGAAAATAAACATTTTGAAAATAACATTCAATCCATCGAAAATTTAATATTAAATAGGATGTACTTAGTGGCATCAAAAATATTCATACTTAAATGAATAAATTAAGGAAATTATCAAATGGAACTTAAGTACCCTATGACTAAAATCTTCAAATATATACGAGGGTCAATGGATAGCGCTATTCAGATGTATATATTAGATTAGAGTGTCTTTATAATGAGAATGGTAACAAGAGATAGGAAATTAGTAGAAATCAAATCGGCCATTATGTAGGTATGTCAAACCTAAACCTATAATTCAGTATTATTAAATATGGATAGATAAACAACCTATAACTATAAAATTAATGTTTGACACAAGACGTCAGTATGTAGGTACCATTTGCGTCAGAAATAATCTCATCTTTGTCACCACTCTGATTATGAAGAAGGCACACTAACTAGTATATATGCACTGATTTTTAAACTTGCTAACATGAACCAATACTATTTTGGATATTTTCTGAAAGACGTCGGTTCTGAGTACACACATATGAACGGCTAACTCTTTTATAATATGCTCAGTAGTAAAATAGTCAAAGTCAGATTATGTGACAATACAAAGAAATATATGCGAATTTTATCTGATAACGCATGACCTTGGTGTCACGTTACAAATGTCATTCTAATGTTACTAGAAACAGTTGCATAAGGAACTAAACAGTATGCGTAAATTAGACAACCACGCACATCTCCAAAAGCTGTCTCTGATATAGTTATGCATTTTAGAGTATTCCATCCACGAACAGAGTAAATACAATTGTGCTCAAACCCACTCCTTGTTTTAGACCTTCCTGAGGTGAAAATAGTTCTGATTTTCTGTGTTGACTTATTATACCATTTGCATTATTTTCATACATTTTTCAATCAGTTTGATGTTTTGTTCCTTTGTGTTCAGAATTTTCCACAATAGATTTTTGGCACTTTATCCAAAACCTTTTCCATGCCTGCCCATCCTAAGAATATATTTTCTCTTCTGTAAGTTTCCTCGCTTATCAGCTTACCTAGAAACACGTGTTCTTCGCCCAATCCTAAATCCACTCTGCTATTTCTCCATTGTGTTCTTACTCTAGTTCTGATTCGTCTATAAAAAATTAATTATGTCCGTCTTGAAATTATGTACCATTAATGCCGTTTGTCCCAGACCCTGATAGTTCTTCATTTGTGGTTCCGCTCTGTTACTACAGTACTCTAGTGAAATGCGTTGATTACGTTGGTCATATGTTGGTGTCTTCTAAAAACTAAATTATATAAAATTTGTACACTGCTCCAACTCGGTAATCATGATTTCGTTTTTTATTTGTCGCCATTTAATTTCGGTATAATAACATGATGATAAATGGCATCGTGTTATATAAGCTTAAGAATTTTTCTAAGTCATTCGTGTAATTTTAATTATTTTCTTTTTCTTTTCAGTGTCGGTTACATCTTAAACGTCACCAGAGAAATCGACAACTTCTTCCCGGGTAACTTCGACTACTTGAATGTTAGAGTTTCGGACGATGAAAAGACCAATCTGCTGAAACATTGGGACAACACCTACAAGTACATATCTAAGGCTAGGCAACAGGGTTCCAAGGTGTTGGTGCATTGCAAGATGGGCATAAGCCGTTCGGCATCTGTTGTGATAGCCTACGCCATGAAAGCTTACGACTGGGAATTCGGCAAAGCCATTCGACACGTCAAGGACAAGCGTAGTTGCATCAAACCTAACACCAGCTTTCTGGCACAATTGGAGACGTACCAAGGTATGCTTGTCGCAATGAAGAACAAGGAAAAATTGCAGAGATCCAAGTCGGAAACTAATTTAAAGTCGCCTAGTGCCGGAAGGGAGGAAAAAGTACTGGCCGGAAGTAAGCCGACACCGTTAATACAGAGCATAGCTTACAGCGAGAGATCCGGTCAGGATCTGCGACAAGTCGGTGCGAGACCGAAATCCTGGTCCCCGGATATTACCACCGCCTCAAAATTGTTACAGCCCAGCATGAAATCCGCGCCTCAAGTCTCGCGATCTTTAGAATGTCTCCATCAGAAGAGTTCGCCGAAGAAGGATAGCTTGAAACCCTTGAAGATGGACTTGAGGAAGAGCATAGCGAAAGCTACCATATTGGCGAGAAATGTACTTTTGCCTTGCGACAATGGTGAATCATATAGTGTTTCTCCAAATCAAATAATGCACTTACCCGGAAACCATAGGGATCACACGGATCCACTTCCCGCTTCAGTCAAGGAGAGAGTCAACGAATTGGAGCTACAAAATGACAAGAAAGGTGAAAAGAAGAAATTGGTTCTGAATCTGCTACCGCAATTCAATGGTATGGTAACGGATGACGCAGATGCCGAAGCTTGTTTGCAAGATCAAGATGGAGGCACTGTGGAAGACCATAATAAGTCATCACCCCCCATGCTGGGTACCATCGTGGTGAAGAAGGAAATTTGGGATCCAGGAGAGGTTGGGGATCAACATGAACAACAGAGAGACCAATATAACCCTTCTGCTAGTATTGCTTCTTCGTCATTATCATCTTCCTCCTCCTCTTCTTCATCATCTTCTTCTGTCTCTTCAAAAACGTATCATATAAGTAATGCCTGTGATGTTCAATTAAGTAGTAGTGTTAGTGAAGGACAGACTGTTTGGACTTCATCAGCTGTTCTTAAGCGTAAAAACTGTTATTTACCGACCGATCATATTGATAACAAAGAACTCAAAATTACCGATAATAACAATGAAATAGTTCCTGACGTACAAATGCGCGCGAAGTCGTCGGTCACAAAGAAAGAGGACGATCCGTTCTCCAACCAGCTGGATAAGGTGTTCGACAGGGAGGAGCGAAGGCACCATCGAGCTTCCGCAGCTCCCACAATTCCAGTGTACATTGATGCGGAAGATGTTTCACGCGAAAGTCCATCAAGACAAAACTCCTGGAGTTCCTACGATAGCGCCGTGGTGTTAGACAGATACCAAGGTGAAAGAAGAGATACTCCTTCGAGACACAGTTCTTGGGGTTCCGGTGACACTCGGACATTACCATCTAGGAATAGCTCGTGGGGATCTTACGATATGCGCCCTGGAGCTTCCGTATATTACGTCAACGAGAAAGGCGAGAGAACGTTACATCCGAGCTGTAACGATCTCTTAGATACTAGCATGAGTGGCATGTTCCAGTACGATAAGGACGACATACCTTGGTATTCTGGCACGGTTAAAAGAACTAAGCAAAAGTTAGAAGACACAGTTAATAAAAAATCGGATAGTGATAATACAATTAGTGATAGCGATAATAATAAGAAAGAACTGTTAGTAGCGCAAAGTGACGATGATTCTAGTAATTTAACAATAGTAGAGGCTTGTAACGTGGCTCTCATTAACAAATATTCTATGGACAAAGCTCAAAAGGACAGTACAGATACAAATTCTAGTGCCATATCTACTGAAATAGACATAGTGAAGCACAAAAGTCCATTGGCGAGCACGTCACGTTTATCGGTGAGTGCACCGGAGACCTCATCCATGGAATTAGTGACACAAGAATGCTCTCTGTCGAGGTCCGCTTCGAATGTCTCGAACATAGGTCGATTATCCGGCGACGAGTCAGGTCCGAATATCATAAATACGATTCAGTGTCCGTCGGTGAAGCAGCACAAAAACTTTTTGGAGAATCTGCACAAAAAATCGCTTGCGCCGGACGAACCGGTACGAGAGGAACAGCCATCGACGACGAACACTTCGGGAATCGTCCGGTATCTCAAGGAAGAATTTGAGGCGAAGACCAACGTGGACACGGACGAAACGAAATATAAACGCTGCAATTTCGCAACGCTCAATTTGGATAAGGACGGTAAAGGTGGTGAAGTCAGTAGTGCCAGCCTGTCGGATCCCGGCGAGGATTTGAATTTGAAGAAGCTGATCGGAAAGTTCGAAGTGAAGGAGAAATCCAACAGCAGCAGCAACGGTCAGTGTGCCGAGGTCGTCTTTAGGAAAAAACATCCGGCGACGGCGAACGCGCCGAAAATCGTTAGGCATTCGTGCTTCGAAGTTTCGATGGAGAAGAATCAAACACCTGTGATATCGAATTTTAACAAAAACGCAGCCCCAATCTTAGAGAAGGGCGCCATAGATAGTGAATATAAACGACCACCCATCTCACCTACTTCCGGTGTGGTAATGGCCACAGTCATAGCGACCGCTGCGGTCAAAAAACAGCAACAGTTCGGCAAAAGCCATCCCTTGGCCAGGTTAAAGATGAGACCGAGACATAACAGTCCCGTATTTAACACAATGTAAAAAGTATATGTATTTAAAAATGCTCAATGCGAAGGCTGTACATAATAAAATTTTGTGTGGACTTTATACTGATTTTAGTTTTTAGAAGAAACTTGCTGACAGAAAAGATTATTTTCAAAATATCTTTTTTAATATCTACATATTTTAATTTATAGAATAGGTAACGAAATTTATAATAAATTAGATCAATGAAATATATTACATTTATTAGATGTTTATATTAAAACTGTCGTAATTACTGATTGATATTGACAGTTTAAGCAAACGTTGAGGAAAGCCTTCATTTTATTATCCAGTTTAAAATTACATACTTACACTATGGCATAACAAAATTTAATAATTTACCTAATAGTGACAAATGTAAGTCTCTTAAAAATTAAATGTTTTTAAACAATTAATAAAGAATTGGGAAAACATTAATTAATATTCAAAGCATAAGTACTGAGAGAATTTATTACTTAGTCTGGCTGTTCTAGTTCTTAGATGAAATATTAAACTCGCGCGTACAGTGAATTATAGATAGACTTCACTAAATATACAACTCACCCAAATCAACTAATGCAAGAACTAACTTTAATCAATTATTAGTAAAATTATTTTAACTTTTTATAGGTTATTTTGTTTGACAGCTGTCAGAATACTTAATCATTTTGCAATTATTTTTATCTTCACGCTATAATTATTTATATTCCGTATTCCATGCTAATAACATCTTAAGTATCGATACAAATGTTTAATTTATAAAAACAAAAAATGCATTAAAGTAATTATGAAATAATACTAATGTATGAAGTTCCTCTCAGTATTTATTATATTTGTAACAATATGTATAATTTACCATACCTTTTTGATCGATTCCAACATGTCCACACAAAATTTTACTTGAAACATATCCGTAGCTAGCATAATTGTTTAAAACTCTTCTTTAGCATTTTCCTCCCATCCGACATCACCCAATATGAGTATTTTTTAAATGTAATTTAAAAGAGAGATTTATGTATGTGAAATAATTCTCAGGGATAGTTTTGCAGCTCTTTTTAGTTTTGTTTTAGGGAGAAAGAAAGAAACAATCAAAAGAAAAGGAAATTATATATAAATCTAGAAAAGAATTTGCATCTTTTGGTTTTAAAGTGTCAACAAAATAAAAATGAAATATTGCAGCCTTATTCCCCAGAATTTTGCATACCCATTGATTCATAACGACCTTTCTCTCTCTTAACTGCCAAATATAATATACAATGCGAACTGTGGACCATAATTATACAGTAAGTTACACAAGTGAGACAACAAACACCGAAAAACCTAATTTTGCGTTTATTAAAGTAATATCAGAAAAAAAGATCTTATTTTATTAACATATCAAGATAACCGCCTTCATTTGTTTAATTTTAAATTGCCGCAGGATGTCTTCTAAATAAGACATGCATATACGACGTCTCGTGCGCTATGGTAAAAGCATACGATTGTTTTGTACAACATCTCAGGATTTTTGGTTTAATATATAAAAATGAAGTAGCTTAACAAAAGAAAACTGACAACTTTCCAAGAAAAAAAACGAATTAAATAACTGTAAAATGAAATATTAGAATTTTAGACTTGGCTGTATAAAAAATCTAGTCTTGTACATGTATGATACACTGTTACTACGCGATGCGATAAAAAATGATAAAGATGTATTAGAAAAATAAAATATACAAAAAAAAAACTCGCGGCATATAAAATACATGTGCCTATTATAATTTTTATGTTATATTGTATTCTTTTGTATGTAATTTTTTTTTGTAAAAATTAAATACACTGATCTATATATACAGGGGGTGTTTATTTCCGTAATGAGTGAAAAATAAAAATTTTGGTTTAATTTTCTTTTTATAAATGAAAATGTATGAAAATTGTTTATTATAATGTATATGTTACGAAATGATGACACCTATTTGTGTAAAAATTAGAGAAAGAAAATATAAGAATAATTTGTACAGTATTGAGTTTGTTTTTTTTTTTTTTTATTTTGTTTTGTTTTTAGTTTATTTATTACTGCTGCATTTTTTAACATAAGGACAACTTTATGTATAAATCATTATTACTTTTTTATTTCTTTTAAAAATTCAATAATCTCATAATTCAAAAGCTTTTTTTCAAGGTTCACACTAAAGAATACGCATTGTGTGTAGGAAATTAAGTTTATAATGTTTCAATTGTAACATCGCATACAAGAGATGCTACTTTAGTTTTCATAAAGAACCACTAGGTGGCACTATTTTGAGATCTATCATTACTATTCTTGTAAAATTTGGTGTTTGTTATTAATAAAACAGTGCAAACGCAATGGAAATTTCACGTGAAAGTTTTCGTTCGATGTTCTTTACGATTTTTGTTGAAGATGGTTTATAATGGTCGTAAAAATATGAAATAATCCATACAATACAAAACTGTTTTATGAAATAGTTATAATGTCATGATTTTGTAGAAGACATATAGACTATTTATAAGAATGATTTTGTGCTATTTACGGCGTTTTTCACCGTAATATTTTACACCGAGTAAAACTTAAATGTCAGTTGAAACGTCATTTGGTACTTTCGAAAAATAGCAAAATGACATAATTATCGCAACTGTGACTGTAGCCTATACAAAGAATTTAATACAAGAACGTAGAACAACGGCTAAGATAATCGATACATCTCATGAGCCAGGAAAATGGCAAGATGATTATCATAATCCCTTTAAAAATATCAAGAAGGCGTATCCCAACCAAATTCCTAACATGTGGAGTGATTGCGATTGATCTAGCATAAATTAATAAAGAGAAGTAATAGAGAAACATTGAGTACTAGACATAGGTTGGCAATAACAATTTTGCAAGTTCTAAGATCATACTATTCATAATAGTTATTTATGTACCAAGTCAGTCAAGTGATCCTTTATCGAACGAGTCTGGTTTATGAGACAAGCGAGCGAGGTGAATGAAAGGCGAGTTCGATAAAGGCATTGACACCTAACGGCTCGTTGTCTAAACTTAAGCGCGTGCGCAAAAATCGTGTCTTTTAAAACTCGTATTTTAATATACTATTATATCATGTTTTGTTATTATAGATGGTTGCAGCACGCCAGTTGCTACATTATCGTAAATAAATTATTATTCTTGACCGCTAAATGATCTTTATAACTTCTTTCTACTTTATTAGCGTGCGATAATATAGATATTAATCAAATTGAACGTTTTGGTGATGAAACGAATTCCACAAACGTAAATTATCACTTGTTTCTTCGGTAGTACTGTATATGTTGTAAGAAAAAAATTCCTGTTAAAAAATTGAGGAAGACTTGTGAATGGTATAAGTATACCAATTTGTTTACTAGAACATAGAATTTTTTTCTTGCCTAGGTTTTGTAAAAACTTAAAAGGCGGCTCTCGTAAATCAGCCCTTGAAATCAGTCGCGACTGATGAGTACGTTTAGGTAGAGCAATTACAATTAGACAAGACTTGTTTATTATCGATGAAATAATCCCAGATGCCGAGCATATCATCGATAATAAACGAATCAGACTTGTCTATGTAATTGCTTCACCGAAATGTACTCACCAGCCGGCACTGCTTGAAATGTATCCACTGTACTTCTGCGAAGGTTATTAGCATATAAACAATGATATACTAATCAACATTGACACCATCATGATACGTATTATATATAAGTGATACGGGAAATGTTTCAGAAAAATGCAACCCTACGAACCTCATTTAATGCCGGTTTCTGAAAGAAAATTTTTAACTGACTGAAAGCGACCTCCAGTTAATTGATGATTTCGATAGCTAACGCTTGTTGCAGTCAAACTCATAATTATTATAAAATATATTAGATGGCGCTTTAATTGTTGTCAAGCCGTCTTGAAATTTTGATTGAATTGATCACTGTTTTTGACTACGAGGAAAGAATAAAACAGGAGAGATAATAAACTGGTGGGGGAATAGGTATTATTTAGACGGAAGTTACCACTTTAAGGCAGGTTAGTTATGGCAATATTGACCAATCATAATTTATAAAATGAGTATTTTGAATAACTTATCATATATCCGGTATGTTTGATTATGTGTTCAGTGGCGTAACGTACATATTCTAGGAATGTTTTTTTTATGTTTTCTTTAATACAGTTAGAATAAATATAACTATATTAAAAAGAATAAAAGAATTGAAAAAATAATGCACTCACGATATTACTATAATTATTATTGGACTAAGAACGTATTTTAAATGATTTTCGAGAACATACGAAGTATACATATACCCTATATTATTATATATTATTATATTATTAAGGAGACTCTCGTGTTCTATTCTTTCCTCGTAGGTTTTAGATGAATCAGACGAAAGCAAGGAAAAAGAATTTTGCCGAAAATGTAAAAGGTATACTTTCTGAACTTGTTATAATACCTGACTTGGAGCCAATTTCGATCGAGTTCTAGAAATTGAACTAAAGTTGATGTAAAACGGGCATTAGAAAAGGAATAAAGTATTGCGGTTATGACAGCAAAAAAAATGCGTAAGTAACTGGAACAGTATTTGAAATACTGGAAGTGTTTGCTTATGAAAGGAGGTGATTATTATTGTTAATTATCGAAACAGGATTCATGTGCATTAGATCTTAGGAATTAAAGAAAAATTATTTCAATATTTTCGGATATATACATATTACTGACACGATTGCTATTGGTATGCGTTGAAATTGTTGTTGATTCTGTTATAGTTTTGTTTATTTATATTTATGTTATAAAAATTCTATTTCTTTTGCAGTTTTTTCTATAATTAAGAAATGAATAACGTCCTGTATATATAGGACAAATAAAATTACAAACTTATAAGAAAATATGATCGTTTTCTCATAATAGCTTGGAAACACGTTATTTAACACATAACGTAAATAAATACATTATTATCCATATTACTTTCTAAGATATCTATTACTCCTATTTAAAATTAAGCATAGAAATTTATAGAAGTGTATCAGATTGATACATACACACTCACACATATACAAATAAGACGAAGTACCACATTAAAGAAAAATGTATAAACATTTTTAAATTGTTCATACAATTGCTTTAAAACTCTTAAATGAGGAATCTTATGTTATATTTCTTGGTATCTTTTCTAAAATAATTGTAGCACTGTGTTAATCGTTTAATATCACCGTCATTCTTTTTCATATTACTTGCTTTTGTACCTATGCATCTCTGTGTGATAGTTAAAACAGTAAAAGAAACTAAAGAAAAAATATTTGTACTATAACCTGTAAAGTATATATCTATTATGAAAAAAAGAAAATATAAGTTTTATCACCAATTTGTGTTATGTTTAGGAATTTCCATAAAAATAGATACAATATACAAATACATATATATTACTTATGGCATATCGAATTGGTATATCTTCTTTCCACTAGATATTGCTATTTTGGGAATGTTCAAGCTCACATCGATTACCTTTGGACCGGCTGTTACTTTCGCTTTTCTGACCGGAAAACCGTTTTCTTGCTTCTTCTTGTAGGCTCCCAATGCTATGGAATAAACTGAACCGGGTAATTTGTTCACGGTGCCGATTGGCTAGAAATTAGGAAATTACTGATATTTAATTCTAATGGTTATACATTGGCTTGTCAGCATATAGGCCCCGAGTTCGCTTCCGGGACACACCATCTGATAATTTTTTATTAAGTTATAAGAAAGTAGACAAAAATAATGTAATTTTCAATAAGGCTGGAATTACCCAACATCTTTATTTTAATTCTTATTTCTTAGTCATATTTTATTTTATAAATATAATTTTAGTCTCTATTTGTGTTTATACAATTTTCTAATTCCTAATTTTTAATTCTTAAGTAATGGCAATTTTGACAGCTGATGTTAATAGTTGCACGAATACTTTATAATTTTGGAGCGATTTAGTGCATTTTTTTATTCAAAGGCAAAATGAGAATTTAAAAAAAATACTAAGTGTAATATCCCTATCAAATCAATAAAAAAAAGTAAATCATTGTTTTCTATCCTCGAAGTGGTACTCATTTTTAAACTTCAAAACAAACAAACTATGCACTACTCGTGTAAATTTCAGGTTAGGTGAACAAATAATGTATTTCATATCTAATCTGTGATTTCATAGCACTTTACAATCAGCTGTTGTACATGCGCAATTTCAATTTTGTTTAATTTCTACGTCTTAATTCTTAAAAAAAACATACATTTCATCAAAATACGTAGGGATATTTGTTGAGAGTAAGTGCTATTATAAAGAAAATCGAAAATTATGGATTTAGAAAATGACGAAACTTTCTTCCTTGCATGCATTTTATGTAATGCGTGTCTATTAGAAAGAAAAGAAGGTAGGTTTACAGAAATTTAGTGTTGTACTTCCGTGTGAAGTTAGATATTGTGCAAATGAAACTTACGTATTTTCTTTTATTTTTTCATCTTTATATCTTTTAATGATTTATTGTATATACCGTATTTTCTCCGATCTTCCCACTTCTCCCGACCAGATTTTACATTCAATGTTTAGCTGCGAACACGTTGCGATCTAGTCTGCAATAAAAGCCGTTTTATTACTGGAACGGGAAACATCACATGGCCGCCGCGATCTCCTGATCTAGTAGTTTATTATTATTTTCAGAATCCTTTTTTATTTACCTTATTTTTAATTTTATTAGAATTACGCTTTTGTTTGGGTCATGCAGCGTGAACGCAGCTTAATAATTCTCTGCATTTACTGAAAGGAAAAAGAAAAACAAATCCTTGCAACGCGTGAATATTATTTCTGAAGGCATTACAAACACCCGAGTCAGTGGTCCAATAGTTACTGCTAACTTGAATTTTCGAACATGTATCGGTCGCGCTGGCATTGGAGAGGAAAGTAGGGGTGCCACGTTGTCACGTATTGCATGAATTTATCGCCTATGACTAATGAAAATTGACACATGCTGTATATCTAAAAGAAGTGCAAAATAAGATAGGTAGGTATTTATGAGAGAAAAGTAAAGCGCACTTTCTACAGGTATGTATAAAAAATAATATTATCTAAATAAATATCTATGCTATCTGTTCAATTTTTCCTTACAAGTCTTTCGAAAATTTATGGAACTGAAAAATGAAACGTCGCTCACCCCATCTAATGTAACTTAAATGTGAGAGAGAAAGATAAAAACATTTTTTTACTTAGCCTATAAAATAAGTATCGAAATGCGATCTGCATACTCTACAGTAATTAAAATGAAATATAAGATAAACAGTCGTAACTTGTTTTAAATAACTACGATTCGTCATACTGCGGAAATAATACGATAATCAAGAAATCAACCAACATTTAACATTTTCAGCGTGACATGTCTAAATTAACTTGGCATTCACAAGAACTTTTACTTTATCCGTATTTTTAGCAGGTAAAACACATTTAATAGAAAGGTGAGATAACGGAGACATTCATGACGATATTTTTGAAATAAGTAATTGCATTGTTTGAAACTAATAATGTAAGTGACAACAAATCTACGAAATAATGTTTGTAATATTTTGGAACACGACTATATAACAATAATACCTATAGAAGCGGTCCTCACACGATCAATATATATGGTCAATATCTGAGGATTGACAATATTATTGAACGTGTGAGTAAAAAGATTGACAATTGTCAATATGTAATATATTGATGGGCTGGTTTGATGAGATCCAAAATATTTGCCAGATAGACTATAAGTATTAACCGTCTGAGGAACAAATTGACATTCTTACTGTAATTGGTATTGAAATATGCTACCGTTAACAAGTCAGTAAGCCTGTCTATAACAATAGCAGAAAACTTCCAACACTGAAATCTACCAGTTGCTAAAAATCGGAGAGTTAATGACAATCTCTCTTCAGCTGAAACTGCCCATCTCATCATTGAATTCTTTTTCACGGTAACTGGTCCCACTAGATTCAATAACTCTTCATAACAAGCGTTAGTCATGCGAAAGTAGTTTTGGAAATCTGATGGGGTAGATACGCATACCTCATTCAACAAACTCCTGAGAAAACGTGTTTCCTTAGAAGTCATTCTCAAGCCCAAATTTTCGTTTTCTTCCGGCTTCTTACTGGTAGAGTTAAAATAATAGCTCCACAAGGTTATTGTCCGTATTACATCATTGATTGCTATTGCAAAACTAAATAGATTGTCAATAAATATTGATAGTGTGAGGCAATTACAGTTTAACAATATTTATTGACCGTAGTGTGTGAAGGCGGTTTAGAGCCGCTCCCGTTTACAGTAAATATTTGATATCAGTTTATTGTGCATTCCATTTATACATTTCATTTTAATCCAAAGTGATATTTTCAATGCTCTCCACACTGAAACTGATCACACTATGGAAGATATGGCACTTGATATTTTGTAGTGTATGGTATGTTATATATATAGGTACCCACCCTTATACAATGGAGAAACACATATCATCTTCACGCCAGTTTGTGACAGCTAAGAAAGATTGAACCAGATTGGCCTTTGTTGGTTATGATACAAGTCAGTATGCCATGTTCCTTTTACTTTTCAAACTAAAATGATATCTTATCCAATAATATTAAGTATGATCAAATTAATCTCAAAAAAAGATGGCTATTATTCAGTGACAAAACTGAATAAAAGTGCTATACTAGAATCGCTCTCGCAACCGACATGCGCCACCAAAATTAAAATGGCGTCAAATTTGAGACGTTGCAAAATTTGATCTGTCAAGTAATATTAATTTTGATACTATAACCCTAAATAATCAATTAGACTTGTGATTTTAGCACTACCGACAATAATTCTAATATGTAACTATTAATTTGATAATAATTTGGCTTAAGTACTATTAGAAACCGAATATAATGATTATTTTATATTTGTATGATTTTGTCTGCTGTTAATAATTAAATATAAGTACAATAAAGGTAAGATTTTCAGACAGAATTGAACTTTTGGGGTTCATTTAAATTCAGAAATGTATTAAGAAAATATGTCCCAGTTAGTTTTACTATAGACAATAAAGATATTTACTAGCAAAGACAGTTGTACAGCAGTATCGTTACCAGTAGTGGCTATATTGCTTGTCCATTAAATGCATTAACATTAAAGTAATTTTACCTGCAACGTCAGAAAAGTATTACACCTATTATAATTTTTTTTTTTGCCAGATTCTTACTGTTTACTATGATTATTACCATAATCACTGACATACTAAAAGCAACTTGTTTGAAACATTTCTCGCAGGTATATCATTGAATACAACATAGTTTTTGCATGCTAATCAAACATTTTTGATTAAGCTAAACTCATCATTATTATTTATTTAAGCTTTAAACTAGTATAAATTCTATCCATTCTTCTATTACAGTCAACGTGTTTAACCCTTCTTAAATATATCACATATTACATATGTGATCTTCAAAAATTATGTGACAATCACTAATCACCTACTTGCATTCTTTTATGTCAGATATTAGTAGGTTATAAAATTCAAACTGCAAAACATGTACTAATATGCAATGTACCAGTAAAATCTCAAACAGGTCATGTAATTATGTGTAATAAAAGTTCTTTGTTCAGTTTCATGTACATAATCTTGCTCTTTGCAGATCGTTTGCAAACACACTTGAAATTTTCTAGGAGGACTTAAAATTGTGATAATAAAGATGACCACAATGTCATTCACATCACATTAATATTCGCTACGCTTGTCAAGTGTCATCCGCTCCGTGAAAATAAAAATCTGACAACAATGCTCAGAATAGCCATGTATTAAATAAAATATTGATATAGAAAAGTAATATTTAATAATTTTATCTATAATATTTAATTTGTAACTGACTTTCATGTAATAGTATTTTACTAGCCGTAGCTATTTATCCTAAAATATTAATTAATTATTTGAATTTTATTGTTCTAAAATTGTTCCGGTTGACTGGAATTTGTAGTGGTATTGAATCAGCGTCTATAGTTCGTAGTTTTGCCATGTCGGTTGCGAAAACGATCCGACTATAATAGCCTGTGAAATGATTCCAAATTTATCAAGTTAACAAAAAATGTTTCATTTTGCATCACGCAAAGACTGCTGTATTCTATTTATTGTATAGTTTGTATTACATAATAAAGTCGAAGGGATGAGTACCAATTACTTTGAGTACCTATTCAAGAAGGTGTCAAAGAATAACTAAATTCATAAATAACTGCAATTTATTGTAAATGTACATAAACAATTTATTTTAATAATGTATTTAGCATATTGCAATCAACATTTTATTGAGGTTATGTTAAACAATTAATTTGGCAATTTACAAATAAATTCAAATGAATGCTAAAAGTTCGTGCATCTTTCTCACTTTGTGTGCAAGTTGAATAGGAAGTACCGATTTGATTCGTAAGTATAAAATTCAAATTAAGAAGAAGAAAAATTGAACAGACGACAAGTATTTGCCAATAAAATAAACTGTTAATTCTTAAACCAATAGTTAACCTAAAAGTTAAAAATTCGTTTGCATAATATGCATGTTGCCTAAACTAAAATTCATATAGATGTTTTCGGAAAATGTATGGCATTAACCTGACCCGGTTAGAAAGTACCTAACAGGTTCAGTAACTTTACCCGGTTAAATGAAACATTTCCGAACGCAATTGCGGTCACGTTGAGTAACGTAACGTAAACGTCTGCATATAACCTTATAAATAGCTATCTTCATAACATAATTTAGCTGTACTGGCAATACGACAGAAGAAATGGACCGGGGAGGGGGTAAAAGAACCTGCATTACCCTACTCACTTACCAGGGTTATGAAAATCGAACCGGGTTGTTGAACCCGGTTACTTTTTAGATTTTACGAACAAGGTTGTTTTTACCCGACTGAATTAACGAACGCATTCCTGCTAACCGTGTTGTAACCCCAATGACCGGGTTTAATTTCCGAAAACACATATAGAAACACGTTTTTACTATAAGTCCTTGTTCACAATGGACATAAGATATAAGCTCTACGTAACATAAACGTAACGCGTAAAGTTAATCGTATGAGAAACCAACGCAGCTATCCACAGTGGCCGTAGTGCTTATAGGTTTGTTTTTGTTTCGCTAAGAACGATTCCAGAACAGTTCACGTCATGCGCAGAATTATGTTAAGTGTTCGGGTTTCCGGAACAAAAAACGTCGTTTTGGTTTGTGATTGGCAGTTCTGGAACCGTTCTAGAACTGTAGAACGAATCGTTACAGAATCGTTCCGAACGGTGTACTATGACACATCAGTTCTGCGCAGTAACAGAACTGTGTTAGAACCGTTCGTAATATTAAACACAAACAAACCTTATATCGGCTTATGTTATGTTTACGTATTCCTTACGTGTGAACGTAAGAAATACATAAACTTGAAATAAATTTAACTATGTTTTTCTTATGTATTTCTTACGTATAATTTTAGTAAAATAAGCTTTTTGAAGTTTCACAACTTAAACCGATTGGTAACGATATTATAAAAACGCGGGAAGCCTGTATAATCCCATGCTTTCGAATCCTGTCAATTTGAATTGTGACGATTTTGTTCAGATAACGTAAAAAATACAAAGGCTTTATCGATTTTAAATAATATAATTTAATATATGTATCTACTACAAATTACTGCAATAAGTTGTAATTACTCTATATGAGTAAATATTTGTTGGTGTTATTTACATATTGAGTAAAAAAAGTAAATGTAATTTAGATGATGGAAAAGGGGCACGTAGATATAGAACTTCTTTTATTTCAGTTGGTCAGAGCTGAAGCTTATTTATATCTAAGAAACTAAACTTGGAGTCTGTGGCTTGAAACTACACAAAAACACTAAAACACCTTCACCACACTAAAGCACAAAAAATGGCTAAATACGTATTTCAACAACTAAGTTGTCATCATCAGTAGCACTGATTAAAAATCGCGCCGTAGCGTAGCGTAACAGAACAACACTGATTTCCAATTTACAGGGATGGGTTATTTATACTTTTACCTACGCTATTAACTACTTCATTAACAATACCTGATCGTTGTACCGTCAAATTCGTCATACTTACTATTCTAATCCTACCTTTAATTCTAATATTCTATGAAAAACTAACAATATAATTTCTAATTTATAGGGATGGTTTATATATTTTTACCTAAACTATTAACTACATCATTAACAGTACCTGATCGCTGTATCGTTAAATTCGTCATGATTAATACTATAATTCTATCCTTTAATTCTAATGTACCATGAAAAACTAACGGTAGGTATCTAAAAGGGTATTGTTTACACCACAAACTTATATAAACAGGATTGGGGAATTGGCCCGTTATCTGAATTCATTAATTTATTTTTATTTTTCTGAATGTATATAGGTACTCTCCTAACTATCTAGTTCTCTATAATTATGCACTTGTTTTATAACTTACAAAAATACTTTTTACTTATTTTCTGTTTTGTAAGTTGTATTTAATTTATTATCCATACACATTTGATCATTTATATAACTAAAATCAATTCATCATGTTACTTACCATATATTATTAATTTAAATCTTTTTGCACATTCGTGTGTTTCATATACATACTTATAAAACATAAATTAAAAGCAATACCTAATATGCGCATATTAATATTTTATAACCTCGGTAGTTTATCAACAAATCAATAATTTCCATTATATAACGCGAATTTTTGTTAAGATATTCATTTTCACTACGCATATAGTTAAACAGCTCAAAGAGCTGTTTAAAATCGAACGGCGAAATATGGGCGAAAGCAGGAACCGTTTATTTTCACCGAAACCAAACAGCTCGGAGAACGGTGATTAAAAGAGCTGTTTTAAATAAAGCGAACGGCGAAAGCAAGAACCGTTTATTTTCACAGTTTGTTTTCGCCGTTTGTTTTCACCGCTCACGGAAAACAGCTCGGAGGAACCCTTTACCATGCGCGGTGAAAATAAACGGTGAAAACAAACGGTGAAAACAAACGGTGAAAACAAACGGTGAAAACAAACGGTGAAAACAAACAGTGAAAACAAATGGTGAAAATAAGCGGCTCCTGCTTTCGCTGTGATTAAAAGAGCTGTTTAAAATCACCGCGATTTTGAAATCACTTTTCGTTAATAACAATAAGGGTAATATACAGATTATTATCCATTCTAACAGAAATTTCAGTATTGTCAGAATTTTTAGAAATTACTAACTGTTACTAACCTTAAAACGTCAAAATAAATAAACAAAATACCACTATAGCGCATGCGCAAATCCCTTACGTTTATGTTCATTGTGAACAGTGATTAAATTTTACGCGTTATGTATCTCTTATGTGCTCTTATGTAAATCTTACGTCTTATGGGTTCCTTATGTCTTATGTTTCTTATGTCCATTGCGAACAAGGACTAACTCGATGAGCACGTACATAATACGAATGTACTATCGGTAACATAAAAAACTAGGACAAATATTATTTAAATTAGCCATGAAATTTGCTAATTGTGCTAATGCCATTCAGGCTTTTGGTACTTCTGTCACACAAAATAATATGAGGTTATGTAATTTAATTTTTAATGTCAGAAAATACAATGAACAAAAGCAAAGAATAATAAAACTAACATATAATCATTCCTCCGTTTTTTAAACGACCAGGCATGGAAGATATAAAAGGTCATATTAAATCTGGTCTTGTTTTAGTGTATTCCATGTGCCCTTAATTTGCTGTCAAAGGTTTTCTGCGGTTACCGGTTGACGATTTCTTTCTTGTTTTTTTATCATACAATCTCAAACATTTTCGATGGGGTTGAGATCAGAACTATGTGCAGACCATGGCATTAGTTCAATATTCAAATCTCGGAACCACGTGGTTACATTCCGTGCAGTGTATAGGACACTTGTCGTTGTTGTTGTTTCCCAAGATTCGTCAAATGAATTTGCCTAGCAGCTACTCTGCTCCGTAAATCCGTTTCGCAAATTCTGCGACTAATCGTCACAATGCTTGCAGGAAAATGGGTTTAATTTGCGGTCTTACGGATTTTGCCGCAAATAATCAGTTAAGGCATTATCCTGGGCTACAGTTGTTGCCGTTTGCCTTCGAGAACCAGCTTTATTGGTGAAATCGCCTTGTTCTTCCCATCATCGTTGTATTGTGGACGCAACAGTGTTTTTGTTAATGCCAAAGTCATTAGCAATTTACCTTATTGTCATACCATTTTTTCTGCAAGTAATTATTCTTGCATTATCAATCAAAATTACTTGCAACATGACTAATGACAGCTTCAAATAATTTCGTTTTAACTGACAGCTATTGATTTCCGTCAGTTTTACACAGCCAAAACAAAGCTGTCCTAGTTTTTTGTGTTAGCGATAGTATGTACAAAAATGTACGTCTGAGCAAAAATATCGTGCAGAGAATTGGATGCATGTGAATAAACTTTTATTAAAACGAATTCACGAATTCAGTGATTAGACTATGAAGTATAATGGGTCTCTGTAATTGATTTACGCATTGCGACTTAAAAATTTTCATGGTATAAATGAGTCGCTCTCGCAACCGATATGCGCCACTAAATTAAAATGGCGTCAAATTTGAGATTTTACCTGTCAAATAATATAACCTATAAAAGCCATTTCCGGACTGTCATAAATAATAATATATTCATACACCTTTTGACATTTGTCATAATTCTCTTTTGACGTTTGTTATAATTGTCGAATAAACAGTTCAAATTTGTCAACAATGCTTGCTTCCTAAACAATATGGCCAAATGTCATATAGAATATAGGTGTAAAAAAAATTATATTTAATAGCTTTATTTATAATATTTAATTTGTAACTGGCTTCTATGTAATAGTATTTTACTATGGGAGGGTATATATCCTGAAATATTAATTAATTAGTTTAATTTTATTGTTTTGAAATTGTTTCGGACGATTTTCGATCGTCGCCTTTAGTTCGTACTTTGGCCGTGTCGATTGTCAAAACGACCCGATTATATTAAATCCGCAACTTGGAAATGTCTTCCTTCATTTTTCCACCCAGTGCATATATTTAATTTACAACATAACAACATAGTTTATAAACATAACATGCCAATATATATGATGAAACAACATTAATAACCTCTACTTTAAAATGCATATTATGTTAAAGTTGATTATTTTTTTGAACTAAAGCCCGGGGTGGATGGTAAAACGTAAAAATCCCTAAAATGCAAATGGCGGCGGCGTAAATTAATTACAGACACACTATACACAAGGGTTGGACCTACGAGGAAAGAATAGAACAGGTGGGGGAATAGGTATTATTTAGACGGAGTTACCACTTTAAGGCAAGTCGTTGTGGCAATATTGACCAATCATAGTTTATAAAATGAGTATTTTGAATAACTTGTCATATATCTGGCACTACATCTGACATGTAACATACATATTCTATGCATTGAGCCGGCCATATTGAGTTACCACATTTGGACAAATATTATTATTAAGGAGACTCTCTCCTGTTCTATTCCTTACTCGTAGGGTTGGACTCAATGGCTTTCAAAGTTTCGATTTACACTAATTGTAATCTTCACTCTGCTTTTGAGCGTTGTTTACCGATATGTGCATATGGTGTTAAAATGAATGTCTTTGTTTGGTGATATGATGCAAACATATGTTCTGTTTAAGAAAGTGCTAATATGGCAACTTTACTTACATGAAAAGACTTTGTATCCAAAAGTCGAAATATATTAGGTTCGGTTCCACCGCATGTCAAATAATCTTTATTGACGTAACAACCGCAATATAACTGCAACAAAACATATTACTAGTAGAAAAATCTAGGATCTGAACCAGTTAATAACAAAAATTTTTTTTATTAAATATAGGTATACATATACTAATTATTATTAGATATTCGTACCTTACTGGTATGCTCGTCAGGTTCTACTGTTTGTATTAAGTTTCCAGAACCATAATCCCAAATCTGTATGGCTTTCTCTTTTTGCCATGCACAAGTTAAAAGCTGAAAAAACATCGATTGTTATGGGCGATTTCGAATCTAAAGACAATTTTACATATCGTGATTACAGATCAATAGATCAATTTGTTCTCGATGAAAATAATTTCTCATTGCGCCAACGACAATTCCCAGTTTTAAACGTGAGCGGAAATTCAAAGTTGACGGGCGCTTTCTAGGGACAACCTAGCTAACCTAAAAATTCCGGCCTTTATCTGACGCCATCTGTCAAAAGAAATCTAACTCTCACCTAAGCGTAGTTATTGATATTTCATATTTATTTCGTTAGTTTTACGACTTGTACATCTATTTAAATTGTTTTGATAGTACAAACATTGAGTAGTTTCACTTAATATGTACTATATTACTTAAACGCAAGAGTTGTTCACGATTTGTGCCACACATCCTAACAGACGAGGAAAAACAAGACGTTTTGATACCAGTGGCAATTTCATTGACATGTATGGCCGCGACCCGTCCTTTATGGGTTCCACTGTCACAGGGGACGGATGCTTGTGTTACCAGTACGATGCCGCAACGAATGGCGGTCACCTTCTTCCCCGCGAGAAACAAAGAGCCGTGTGCAAAAATTCAAGGTTAAGACTATGTTACTTGCATTTTTCGACAAAGAGGGAATCATCCATAAGGAATTCGTCCCTGTCTACCAAATGCCGCATTCTACGAGGAGGTTCTCGATCGTTTTAGAGACCTAATTCAATATATACTGGGGTGTCTCTATAAGGTGCGGAAAAAACGCTACCACACATTTCTGAGGGCAAAATATGACGATCTAACCCAACTTACCTCAGTCCAAAAGTGGATGCTTTCGGAGATACAGAGTGTCAAAAGTTCAATTTGGTTTTAGTTTTTCATAAATAATTTCTGTAATAATTGGTATATTGTCACAATATTTGGGTAGGGGGGGTTTCGTGGGGTAAAAAATTTAAATCTGCTCTCATTTTCATTGCAAAATGTAGAGGGCGCCACCTGCGGCATATTGTATCCATTTAAAACGTAATAACTTTTTTGAGACACACTGTATTTAACTTTTAAATAAAAATTCTTATTCTCCAATGTTTTTTACCTAGAAAAGGTATACCTGGTAGGAGTTGATTGGAGCAGCCGTTTATGAGTAATCTGGATATAAAAAATTCATTCCGTATATGGACACATATGCTTCTGTAATTTGGGTGTTATTCTTGTGGCAATTCAATGCAATGGTGCATCCACTTTTGGACTGAGGTAAGTTGGGTTAGATCGCCCTCAGAAATGTGTGGTAGCGTTTTTTCCGCACCTTTTAGAGACAGCCTGTATATCACATCAAAGGTCAGCAAGTGAGACACATCGAACTTATGTAAAACCACAGAACGTAAATATTTCATATACAGTAGAACCCCGGTTATCCGTGTGCGGATTATCCGGGCTGCGGATTATCCGTGTCATACGCATGATGACGCAATAGCGATATCGCCAGCAGTATACTAGGGGAATCCCTGGGAATCATTCGCCTTTCATCTGCTTTATGTACATAAATGCAAGTTAACCTACCTATACTCCATTCAGTCTAAGAATAAAGCATTGGGAAAGATAGGGCTTAAAATAAACGTTTGTGATTGGTTGAAATCGAGTGTGCATTTACACCGGCAAAATAATCGCATTTAGCTCGTTCTGTCAAAAATTTGTTTACTGACAGTTTTGTTCAAAGATTTTGTCGATTTCCGTATTTTACATACTTATTTGTTGTTAATATTCTTAAAAAATAGTTCTTCTTAGAACTCGCAAGTGAAATATTCATTTGTTAAGGTATTTTATCAATTTCGTTAACTTTCTTTTCGTAATCGCTAATATTCTATAGTATGGCGGAAGCAGTTTTACCAGGTCCTTCAAAAAATCGTAAAGGGAAACACATAAGATCTGGACAAAGGCAAATGGCTTATAATGTGTACATTAAGCATAAAGACAATATGTCTAAAACAGCTGCAGTCAATCAAACAGCAGAGGAAGTGGGTATTAATAGGAATACAATGTACTGCATTATTAAAGAAATGGAATTATATGGAGTTCCAATTTCTCCTCCAAGAAAAAGAAATTATCGTCATACTTACAATAAATTGGATGAAGCACAAAAAAGTACAATTAGACGACATGTGCATTCCTTTGAGTTACCAACTTGTACAAAAATTTACGTAAATGTCAAAATATAATGATATCAGATATGTATATCCCTGCTATCCATCTGACAGTAAACATATGTTTTACTTGTTTTCAAAATACAAAGTTCATCGTGTGTAAACTGTGCTCATATTGTAGCGCCATCTACTCCATTCTTAGACTGAATGGAGTATATGTAGAGTTTATTTTTTATTATTTAGTGTAAAAGCTTACTTATGTAGAATTCTGGTTTTTATTCTATACATACATATAAGAAATAAATGTTCGGATTATCCGTGCTTTTCAATTTTCCGTGCCTCGTCCGGTCCCGTGGAGCACGGATAATCGGGGTTCTACTGTATTTGGTAACCTAAAAAAAGGTTTCAACGCATGCTAATGTTAGATTTCTAATTTGAACCTCTTTTCATATTTGATGGCACACTCTAAAACTTATCCCTAAATCACAGAAGCGGCCATGACAATCAGTTTCGATGACCCGTTATAAACAGGGCGGGATAGACAATATTTTTGAATCTCTTATCACTCCAAAATAAAACGGAAATGGTTTTCTTTATTTTACCTCGGTCCCTTTTGGATGAATATCGAGCCCATCGCCGCAAATATGGATGCCGGAAATGTGGCGAATGGAGAATGGTTGGCGAACGTCCCAAAATTGGACCACATCGTCCCATCCTCCTGTCACTAGCTCGTGATTGGAACGTGGATTGAAGCATGCAGCAAAAACCCTAGATGTATGCCCATCCAAGACGCCGGGAGTATTACTAGTAATAGATTTTGAGAAGTATAAATAACAACTGAAAGAAAGTAATCACTATGACAATAGTACCTTCCGGAAAATATCCTTTCCTGTACTCTACTTTCTTCGTCATATAGGTAAATTTTGCAATCGTCCCCACAAGTTACGAACTTTGGTAATCTCGGATGATAAGCAATACCGAAAGTTTGCCTTTTTTCCCTAATTGTGAATAAGCACTGTCCGAAATTGTAATTCCAACATTTCACGCAGCCATTTGCGTCTAAAAAAGATGACTATATTTTCAGCTATCACATAATACAGATGTTCTAAAATGATGGTCATCAAATATTACTAAATACACTTTAGAACAGCCTGTATATAATACATGTTGATTATATTACAAGTGGAAACTATCGTATTGGTGATCGGGTAATTTCTCGAAACTGGTCTGTGGCTTATATTAGTTACTGGTGCAGGATGGGCGGCTAAATCTTCATCAGTCAGGGCCTGAAGTAATTCCATTGAAAAAGACTTGAAAAACCTGAGTACTCCATCGGTGTATCCTGCTACTATTTGATCGTATTCTTCTGTATAGTGAATGCATAATGCTTCCCTGTTAGTTTCTCTGAAATAAATGTGTTTTTAGTAAGTTCTGTCAAACATTTTACATTGTAAATTACACAGCGCTGACAACGTTAAAATTTGATATAAGCAAGCCTTCAGTGGCCGCGACTTCTGCCAATAAAGTATCAACTTCCCGGTCTTGCGACTTAACATAAGTATATAATATTTTAAAACCTCTCGGGGTAAATGACTTTTTTGAAAGAGTCGGTTCTGGGTGAAGTTTTGCGATTTGGGACATTATTAAATAAATTTAAAATTTTGCTCTTGTAGAAATTGTGGTAATTTTAAGTTTAGCGCCTAAATTCCCAAACATTACAATGTTAATTTTTGGACTGATTGCGTTCATTTGTACAAGAATTTTGACATTTAAATGAACGTAATTATTTTGATATGTTATCATCTTCAATTTTAAACATTTTTTGTTACTAATTTGATTATTTTAAAGCTTTCATCCGCTGTCATGGCGAGTCCAAAAGAACGAAAAAAAGAGCTAGATAATGGTAGGTGTTATGCTTTGTGTCGCAATTTAATAATGACTTTTTAGCAATTAAATGTTTCCAAATGTTGCAACCATTACCAGAAACTAATGCAAAAAAAAACGTTAAAAAAATGTTGTTATTACAGAAAGCCTTTAAACTGTCAAATTATTCATTCTAACCTATAAGCTAAATATGCAATAATTGTGTTTATAAACATAGCAGAGCATTGCGAACACATTTAGAACAAACCTAACGTAATCTGTGTAGTGAATTATCTATTTTAGTTTTTTATTTTAGAGATTAAACAACCTGATTATAGAAATATGAAGCGAGGCAAACCGCAACAGCAAATTTATAGACCTGGAGGTGGTCTTTTGAAAAAGTCATCGCCAGGAATTGAAGAAACGGAATCCGACACTAAATTAGTTATTAATTCTAGGCAATCTAAGATAAAAAATACACCATTGGATCGCTTAGACAAATTAAAAAGTGCTGATTCGTCACCTCGTGACACAAACACAGCTGTAGATGTGACTACAGCAAAATTAGGGGACTTAGCAATAGATAATAGGAAGAAATCTAAGAAACCTGAGCAAACTTTCTATGTACCCAGACCAGTTGCACAGGCAAGAGAATCATCTACCATTGAAGAAACACCAACTAAATCTAAATTTGGAAAGAACACTTCAGAAATACAAGTTCAAATAAATGGAACCGATAGTTATAATAGTTCGAACCATGAGCGATTACATAATCCAAACAAATCAAAGCGATATTCAAATAGGAGATATCAAAATGATGGCCAGGATATCCATGAAGACTGGAGATCATCTCAACCTGTAAGGAATGCAAGACAGGGCTCAGAACCACGTGCAATGTCAAATCAAAATAATAATTATAGCAATAGAATGCGTGATACTAGAAGTGTAGAACCAGCTGCTGTACAGAATCGCAACTATTCAAGTGAAAAAGTCATTAGTCGGCCTCCTAGCGGCAGAAGACATAGTACAATTGGATTAGAACAAGATAAGAGATTGAAAAACTTAGATAATTTACCTCCCAGGCTTAAGAAAAAGTATTTGGAAGATAATAATTTAACAGGTATGTGATATCTACTATATTTAATTTATAATATTGTGAAATTGAAAGACAATCTTTAACGATAAATTAGACATGGGATGCTATGAGAATAATTTCTTCATAAAATTAAACAAAACAAATAATATAAATTTAAAGAGAGTCATATAGTAATTAAATTAGTAATGTCAGTGTAAAGTAGATCAGAATGTCAATATTATTGGTGAATGTCTGGTTGCACAACGTATACCTAGGACTGCAACAGTTTGTGAATATTAAGTGTCAAATTTAAGTATCTAAAGCAGTACCTGAAATCTACATTTGACTAATTTTCTGTCTCAAATTTAAGGTTGTAAGTGGATGTAAAGTGTACTTAAATATAGTTGGATTGTGTTTAATGTTGTATAGGGGATTCCTGATACGTGATACGCCCTCTCGTGTACATTTTTGAAATATCGGAGATCTGATAATTACAACTATGTTAATTATCCAGTTACAGTAAATTTTTATTACAGTATGCAGAAAAATCATTTATATTATTATAAAGTCGCTCATGTGTACTTTGTCAGTACAATAATATCCAGTTAAGTGATATTTCAAAATGACTTTCAATAAAAGTATGCTTACAAAAATGGACTGGAAAATAAACGCTCTTATTATTAGTATTATTATAATGGTGAATTATGACAGATATGTGTAAATTTAGATAGAGATGGGTATATTGATGGCAATAAATAATTATTTATTTATATGAGATAACAATTATAAACACAAACACATTTTTGTTTTAACATTGCCACAGGAGCCCTACCACCTTAAAACGAATTGTCTGTAGTAAACTTAAATATTGATACTAAAGTGAATCCACTTTATAGCAGTTTATTTTCTTTGCCAGTGGTGTCCTAGAATATTTCGACGACAGAAAATTTTATTTATATAACACTTATTATTATGCCTTATAAAAGCAGGATTTTTTAACCGATTAACATTTTGCTTTATAAATATTGCAGTGAATGTAGCACAGACATTGCTTTAATATTTGATTGATAATGAAATAATGATGGGTGTTTGTAATTAACTAAGGTCTTGCGATTTAGAAATTTTTATGTTCTTAAATCCGGTAACTTGGGAACGTCTTCCTTTATTTCTTTTACGGCCAGTGCCGTGCCGAAATATTTAATTTACAATAAAAATATCATTTTATAATCATGTGATCATGTTTATATGTATATATCTATAACATTGACAATTTATTGAAATAGTATTAATAACCTGTAATTTCGAAATCATATTATGTTAAAGTTAATTTATGCAGATAATTTTCAAAATTACTGCTAAAAAATTTAAAGTGCGACTATGTCAAATTTCACAATTAATTTGAATTTACTGTAGGGTGAAAATTACAAAACGTAGATATCGCTAAAGTGACTATAGCGTAGATCACTTACAGACACATTTTAAGTTAACTATTTATTCAATTTTTTTATACTCTAGTAAGGCATAAATGAACATTCACTTTACTGGTTTTACGATTAGAGTTCCAGGTTTAACCACAGAGAAAGAAACAGAGGGCCAAAAAGATAAGCTTTAATGTAGCCCATCAGTTTTAGTTCATTTAAGGAAAACAGAGGACAGTACGATTTAGAATTTACCATTATTTTATATTTGAACCACATGTCTGTCGGAAAAATGAAATTATGATTTGCTATAAATTATCTTTTAAGTTTAACTAACCGACACCAGATGACGATATTGGGGAACTTGAATTACGATCTATTTCCTATTTTTACTACGAGGAAAGAATAGAACAGGAGAGAGTCTTGTTAAAAATAATATTTGTCCAAAGTGGTAACTTAATATGGCCGCCGCAATGCGTAGGCGTGCATAAATATTTTGTATAGGGTGTATGTACACTTCGTATGTTTTCGATAATCATTCAAAATAGGTTCTTAGTCCAATAATAATTAAAGAAATATCATGAGTGCATTATTTTTTTTAATCCTTCTGTTCTTTTTCATATAGTAACATTTATTCTAACTGTATTAAAGAAAACATAAAAAAAAAACATGCCTAGGATATGTATGTTACGCCACTGAACACATAATCAAACATGCCGGATATATGACAAGTTATTCAAAATACTCATTTTATAAATTATGATTGGTCAATATTGCCATAACTGACCTGCCTTAAGGTGGTAACTTCCGTCTAAATAATACCTATTCGCCCACCACTTTATTATCTCTCCTGTTCTATTCTTTCCTCCTAGTATTTTTAATATTTAACAAGAATAAGAACAATCTCATTACAAACACATTTAGCCTTGAGTTGACGACAAAAAACCGATTCACTTTTTCTTAGTGAACGACAAAAAAGCTTATATACTTATATACAGTATGTCCACGGATCGAGTTCCAAAGAGGAAAAACTTTTTTATTTTGCATTTTACAAGAAAAATGTATTCTTGATAAAAGTTTTTGCATGTCTCGAAACGGCCAAGTCAATTTTAACCTTTTTAAAATTTCTTTTAGTTTAAGATAAAAATCGAAAAATTGGTCGTTTTATTTGAAAATTTTTTCATAAACTCAAAAACAAAAATGATATAACTAATAACTATTTTACTCAATCCATTCACCGCCCTTTTCAACGCACAATTCTAGCCGTCGGCGCAATTCTCTATAACTTCTTCGAATTTCTTCGAGAGTTAAAGACGTCACAGCGTCTCTAATCCTCTCCTTTAAATCTTCTACGTTCGGAGGAAGATTATTTGCATAAACTATTTGCTTCAAACGACCCCAAAGATAAAAATCAGCCATTGTTAAATCAGGGCTGCTTGGTGGCCATATCACGGGACCATTTCGACCTATCCAATTCTGTCCAAATTGCTGATTTAACCATTCAACAACAATCCTAGCATAATGAGCCGGACAACCATCTTGTTGGAAATAACACCTTGCGAGGTAATTAATCGGTAGATCGTCCAAACGTTCATCAACAAAATTTTGCAGCATATCCAAGTACGTATGCTGATTGACAGTATTATCAAAAAAATATGGTCCAATGATACCATGGTAAGAAATTGCACACCACACATTAACTTTTGCCGAATATTGTCGATTGTGAGGCATGCGAAAATTCGGATTGTAATCGCTCCAATATCTCACATGTTGAGATGCAACAGTACCATTAGTAGAAAACGTGGCCTCATCAGAAAAAATAATATTTCGGTAAAAGTATTGATTATCCATAATTTGAGCGCCCATCCACAGACAAAAATACAAACGTTTCGCAGGATCTCCGGGTTCTAATGCATGATTAAAAACGGGCTTGTAGGGATGGAACTTCCTTTGTTTCAAAATCTTTTGAATGAGCGATTTACTAATTCCCAGATGGACTGATCTGCGCCGCAAAGAAAATTTGGGATAGTTCCGTACTGAATCCATTACAAGAAGAGTGGCGGCGTCGTCATCATCGCGTGCTATATTTTTTTTCTTTACATTCAGTATGGAACCAGTGGATAGGAATTTTTTGACCAATGCTCGTGCACCTCTATTTGAGATGTAAATATCCGGAAACTTTTGATTAAATTCTTCGACAACTAGACGGATCGCTTTATTACCTTTGCCATAGCATTGAATTAGGTAAATTCGTTGGTCTTTTGACAACATTTTCAACTATTATGGTTGATTTTTCTAACTGACAGTTAATTAGATAATTAAATATGGATAATTACCATGACAACGCAACTTAATTTCTGGGACTTTAAAAAATTTTCAAATAAAACGACCAATTTTTCGATTTTTATCTTAAACTAAAAGAAATTTTGAAAAGGTTTAAACTGATTTGGCCGTTTCGAGACATGCAAAAACTTTTATCAAGAATACATTTTTCTTGTAAAATGCAAAATAAAAAAGTTTTTCCTCTTTGGAACTCGATCCGTGGACATACTGTATACACTTATAATACTTAAGAAATATAAATTAGGAATTCTTCAATTTTAGGTTATATAAATTCAAACATTATTTTCGATTTTCCCAGTGAGATTTATATTAGAAAATAAACTAAAGAGAGTATGTCTGTGTACCTATCAATCAATCATCATGATCGTAGTTACAAAAACTTCTCCAATAAGTAAAGCTTAGAAAAGTAGATGACAAAGATACATCCGATAACAATTTTAATTGCATTGGTGCATTTGTTTTCGCACGCTGTTTAATGTTATGTTCACCTCAGGCACGGGTTAAATCATTTTTTTTTGTTAAAATTTGATTAAATAATTTACACTTAATATGACTGCAGTAATGACTTGTTAATTTAGCATTCTTTAAATCAATTTCGCCGTATGTACAAAAAGGCAGTATGCCTATGTTTTTTTCAGGTTTTAGTTATGAGGATCATCATTTTATTTTTACGCTGAATCAGTTTACAATAAAACATTTACATGCCATGAGAAAATTCAATATAAAATAATCCCAGTACTAGAATATAAAGAATCATTTTCATACGTTGCCCTATAAATTGCATAATGGTATCACCATCTACATCTCGCTTTGAATGAAAAATAAAAAGAGGCCGGAATGATTTCTCCGTCGATCATAATCATAATTTCTTAGATTATTCTGAATCTGTAATTATTGTCCTTTGCTGAAACATAATAATGTTACTCGGTTACCTATTTAGCAGATTATTTAACAAAAAATGTTTACATCAACTTAGTAGCTTTATAGACATGCAATTTTTGTTATATGAAAATGAGGAAATATGCCTATTACTGATGATCGAGTCGAGGTTTTACATCGAAATAATTTATTAAATGGCGGTTATGTCTTGGAAAATAAAATTATTTCTTTCAGTGACATAAAGGAGACCTATAATATTGACCAGAAACAAGAAGAGCAGAGCACTAACAAAAATAACAAATGCGCATATACCACCCCAGTTCGTTTCAAAAAATGAGTGTAAAATTCGCTGTTCACGTTTTCGTCAGATAATGGTCGCAGCTATAAGAGTTTTTAGTTTTTTAGTAATTTAGGATTTTCAATTTCAAACACTAATTCCTTGCAATTTATTTTTCAAAAGTAGACGGTGTTATTATTACTTCAACCAGATAAATTATTTGATAGTTACAGTACATATTACGGGGGCTTACGCAGATGTGCCGACTAACTGCCGTGAGGTAGGACGTAAGGGGGTGGCGCCATATGCGCTAATATAAATTGTGGACTTTACAAGGTTTCGTTACAACAATAGTACCGCTTTTATTTGCGAAATATCAAAACGAAATTTAAAACACAAATAAACAAATGCTCAATGCATGCTCGACTGGAATTAGGTTTTAAAACAAAGTTTCTGAAACTGTGTTATGATGTAAATTTTACCAACTTTGAGAGTGAAATGCAGGAGTAAATAATTTGAATTATAAGAAAGTACTCCCAACGAAGCCTTAATTAATTTTTTGTATTCAATTTAATGCAAAAACATAATAAGAAAAACAAAAATATCTTCTGTTTGTTTTATTTTAACAAACACCTTACATCGGCGGAATTTATATTAGGGCATATGGCGCCACCCCCTTACGTCCTACCTCACGGCAGTTAGTCGGCACCTCTGCGTAAGCCCCCAATAATTTAAAATGAGAACCGACTCTCAAAGCGAAAAGGTGGATGTGATTTTAGTAATTGGAGAGTTTGACGAAAATTGCTTACTAGCATCAAGAGTTTATGCTCAAAAATAATCTAACACGCGTCATTCTCACAGGAGGTCATTAGAAAGTTTATTGCAAGTGTTATCAGAAACCAGAACGGCAAAGACCAATTATGGGAAATGAAGAAAATGATTTTGTTGTTATACAATCTCTCCTTATCACTTAAGGGTATGAAAAATAGTTTACGTCCTATTCTCAGACCTGCTGAATATACACACAAAATTTCATAAGAATCGGTCAAGCCGTTTCGGAGGAGTTTTGTGACAAACACGTGACACGAGAATTTTATATATTAGATCAAATATTCAGCGCCTCTGGTGGTAGTTTTCGGGCGACGCCGACGGTGGCGTAATCTGGTGTTCGTAACCATTTTTGGGCTACAAAAATTTGTAATCATGGGCCATTTGGATATTTGTCTGTGGTTTAACTAATGATACAAATAAAAATAAAGCACTTTTTGCTATATTTTTAGCACTTTTATTTTTGCACTACCATGGCTAGTTTCAGCTCTTGTGAAACATAGTAAAATGTGTTTTATTTGTACCATCAGTTATAATTTTATTTTAAATAAGATTGGCTTCAATTTTATATTGAATAGAGGTTTTTTTAATTTTTAGTGCATTGACTCTAAGATAAGTATTAACTCCATTATAATCATTTATATTTTTTTAAAGGAAATTACAATAGAAATGAAGAACAATGGGATGGAAGTAGTATTACATTCCAAGGTTCTCAAAATTACGGCCCCAAACAAAACTATACCAATTATTTGACTTTACCAAGTAATATACATCAAAATGTGCAAAACCAACATCAGCACGGTCATCAGGACAATATGATGTATCACACTTTACCTAACAGCCGACATAGAGGGCGTGGTCGTGGACATTACGAATATGACAATTCAGTAGGCGTTTACCGATCTGCTACCCCTGAAAAAATGTACGGCAGTCCTGCCAATTCCAGGCCCCAAACGCCTCACATGTTCGATAATAGAACTAGAAGTAATGAGAATTTGCCGAGACAAGACGGTGGCGGTTATCAAAACTACAGAAGTGAAGATAGCAGATATCACGAAGGAAGACGGAGTGTTGACAGATTTGGCGATGATCGGAGAACGAGGGACAAGTACAGTACAGAAAGAGATAGGAATAGATATAGTAGACCTAACGATAATAGATATCGAAATGATAAATATAACAGATATGATGACAGGAACAGTAATCAAAGTTGTGCTTCGAACAAAAGCGAATCATTAGATATGGTCGGTGCTGGTGACCAATTGGAAAAGCCCAAAACTCCGAAAGGTTTCCGAAAGAGCTTAGAGGCACAGTTATCGCCAGTTTCTCCGCCCACGCCACCTGAAAGAGAAATCAAAGTTACAGTTCCTGTTAATAATACAATATTGGTAAGATTTCTTTTTTAAAATTGACTTAATTTCTTCGTCCAAATTTATCTTTTCAATTATGTATTATTATTATTATTATTATTCATAGTATTTATAAAGATGGCGACGGTAGAGGTGCGTTGTGTTAAATGCTCGCAAATTTTCAGTGAAAATGACGAGTACTTGAAATGTTTTAAGTGTAACGTGCTAGGATTACATAATTTATGTAGTCAGTATAAACCCAGTGAATTAAAATTCTTCGAAAATAATGGGGATAACGTGAAATGGCAGTGTAACGACTGCAGCAGGAGAAAAACTGATAACGCGGAGGTGTGTGAAATTTTAAAAATAGTAAAAAAGCTAGAAAGTAAAATGAATGCGTGCGTTGAACATATTAACGCGCAGAATAAAAATATAGAAGAACAAAATAAGATTATCAGTCAAATAATGAACAATGAACCGGAGACACACATGGTTTATAAAACGCGATCTACCAGTAAAATGAAATCTCGAATCGTAGGCACTGGTAATGCGTGCGACGAGGGGACATCGAAGACGAAGACAGAACAAACGGCCTTGTCAAAGATTCAAGGTATATTAACAGCGAAAAACACAGGACAAATACCACAGGATTCAACTGAACAGGTGTTGCCACGGGATATAGAGAAAAACGACGGTGAATTTAAAGAAGTTAAATCCAGAAGAACTTTAAGAGGAAAAAATCAAAACACAACAATAATAAAAGCCGTTGAAAGTAGGGAATGGATCTTTATCTCACAATTAGAAAAAAATACGACGCCGGAAAATATAAAACAATATTTACTCGAGAATAATATCGAAATATCGGAATGTATTAAATTACAAATAATAAATACAGAGATAGCTGCCTTCAAAATAGCAATAAATCAAAGCAAATCATCTTTGATTTATGATGAAAATCTTTGGCCATCTAATACCATAGTTAGACCGTATAAAACTTTTCGACGGAATGCCTCGCATCGATTAACATCGAAAAATCGCAGCCAAACGTAGAAATAACTCTAATCCACCAAAATATACAAAGTCTGGCTAACAAAACAGATTTGTTAAATATATTTCTAATGGATTACGACAAACCGATAAATGTGCTGACTATCAGTGAACACTGGTTAAAAACCGCAAGACATATAATTATTGATGGATATACAATGGCATCATGCTATTGCAGACCAAGCAGGCTTCACGGGGGGTCTTGCATTTTGGTGAAGGACGGAACATCATTTGAAGAACTAGAATATCTGAGAGAGAAAAGCAGGGAATTGGATATTGAAATTAGTGCTATAAAATTGACCACTGCTAGGACTGTAGTGATTAATATCTACAGGTCGCCTGGCGGAAGCCCTGAATTCTTCTTTCAAATTATGGAGGATGTCTTGGATATATTGGGTCAAAAGTTTAGTACGTACACAATAATAATAAGCGGAGATTTCAATATAAATTTGGGAAATACTAATGACCAATCGGCTACACAACTGAAAGACATTCTTGGCTGCCACAATTTCATACAAACAATCTATGAACCAACCAGAGTGCAAAGGCAGTCCGCTACAATCATTGACAACATTTTTATTAACAAGATGTCATCTAAAAGTAAAGTAATAGTCTCTGGGTTATCGGACCATCTCGGTCAAGAGATCTGTTTTCCAATAAACGGAAATGTACAAAGGAACACCACAAGTAATAAAGTTATAAAGAAACGCGTATTGAATCATAACAAAATAAAAGAAATGACGCAACTACTATCGAATCTCGACTGGTCACAATGCATAGAAAGTATGGAAGTTGATACCAGCTACAGATACTTCATACAGAATATAATATACATAATGGACATCACTTCACCGGTAGTATCTATAAAAGAGAATAAAAATAAACATAAATCATGGCTGACCGCAGAAATTAGAAATAAATGTAAAATAAAACGACAGCTTTATGAAGAAATGTTGAAGGGACGCCTTGACAAGGAATACTACGACGACTACTCTAAACATCTTAATGAAGAAATCAAAAATGCCAAACTCAGATTCAATTCTGATTACCTGAGGCATTCCAGAAATAAAGTTAAAGCTACATGGAACCTGGTAAAGACAGTAACGGGGCAGAAAGAGAGAGAAGAAATAAATATAAAAATTATCCAAACAGATAACGATAATGACACCGAGTTAGAAATAGCAAATCATATAAATGACTTTCTGCTGAAAGCAGGTACAGTACAACCTAAGAACATTGAACCCTGTTATGATACTGTAGTGAACTGTCCGGAAACCTGCTACCTGTATCCCACGGACGTATCGGAAATATTGGACATAATAAAGTCCATGAAAAACACAAAGTCGACTGTATATGATGAGGTCCCAAATGAATTGCTAAAAGAAGCAGCTGTCTACATTGCGCACCCATTATGTCATATTGCAAACTTGATGTTGGAACGGGCTAAATTTCCAAGTGAACTTAGAAAAGCAATCATTAAACCGATATATAAAAAGGGGAATAGGTCAGATGTTAATAACTACAGACCAATTGCGCTATTGTCGAATGTTTCAAAAATTTTTGAAAAGATTATTTTAAAAAGAGTTAACAATTTCCTTGACAACAATGGAGTACTGACAGATTGTCAAAATGCATATAGAAAGGGTAGATCGACCAACACAGCTATTTATCAAGTGGTGACGGATGTTCTGGATGGAATTAATAATAATGAGTGCGTGGCGGCATTGTTCATGGTTCTGTCAAAAGCTTTCGACAGGGTTCATCATGGGATACTGCTGGATAAATTATACAGAATGGGTTTTAGAGGTACGGCTTATGATCTATTAAAATCATACTTAAAGGACAGAAAGCAACGTGTAATGGCCAAACATAAAAATGATGAAAAGCTCTTATCAAATTGGGGTACCATAGGACGGGGTGTGCCACAGGGTTCAATCTTGGGCCCTGTGCTATTCATAATTTATGTCAATGACATCCCGAATGCGTCTCCACATGGAATGACCCTTTATGCTGATTACACCTCTGTGGTACTCAGAGCTCCTAACATAGAACAACTGCTGGAAAATATAATAGAGACACTAGACTCTATGAATAAATGGTTTGAGCAAAATGGACTGTTATTAAATATCGAAAAAACCACTTACACTTTATTCTCCAATCTAAACAAAACTTGTGATATAAATTATGGAAATCACACACTCACTTCTTCGGATCATAGCCTTTTCCTTGGCATTAGAATGGACAGCAGCTTGAACTGGAAGGGACATATTGAATATATTGTTGGAAAACTCTCAAGCTTCTGTTATGCCCTAAGAACAATATCCAGTACGGTGAACTCTGGTGCCGCTCTGTGTGCTTATCATGCGTATGTTGAATCCAGTCTGACATATGGGATTGTTTTCTGGGGTAACTGTGTTAATATTAAACGAATTATGACATTACAAAAAAGGTGCCTTCGGAATGTATTTGGCATGAGGGGGAGAGACTCCTGCAGGAGCGCATTCAGAAACAATAATTTACTTACTGTGGTTGGAATGTATATATTTGAGTGTTCGATTTTCGCTAAACAGCACTATGATACGTATTTCAGAGCTTTACAGACAGATCATACATACGCCACGCGCGCAACTGCTACTGATACCGCCATATACCAGATTGACAAGAATCCAGAACAGTGTAAAACAGCAGATCATTAAGATATATAACCACATTCCAGTTAATATTAGGTCACTAACTGTCGCCAATTTTAAAAAACAATTAAAAAGACACTTAATTAATGGTGTTTTTTTATAACATTGGAGATTATTTTGATACTGACTTTAATTTGTAATTATGTTTGTCTATTTATACACTTGTGTTAGTTTTTTTGGTAGACCTTGTCTCATTATTTCTATAGATTGTATTATGTATTTAGACTTATTCCATACGCTTTTGCGTAAAAGAGAATCAATAAACTATTATTATTATTATTATGATTTTTTAAAATAATTTCTTACCCTAAATAGGATTACAAAACAATGAAAAGTCAGCCTTCAAAAATCGTTATAATTTAAATTTTATATTTATAATTATCTAATAGGGCACAGCCGTATATTATACCTTTATAAATTGTATTTAAGGTGGTATAAAATTGTGTTTTTTAATGTAGGATTGGAGTGAAGAAGTTGAATTAAATGATAAATTGGAGGCAGAAGCACTAAGCGACGCATTAACCAGATCTTCATCCATTGCCAGTCTCATGGAAGCTAGTACCAAATCTTTACCACCTCCTACTAATGTGAAAAAACCAAAAAAGAAGTATGTATTTCGTCAGTATAGCCCCACATAACAAAAAGAAAATCAGTATCAGTAAATACCGTAATTTTGTTCCATCATAAAATCACAAATAAGTCGGAACCAATCAAATTGCACTTTACTAGTTTGTGATTTATGTTGGAGTAAACCTCATGTTTTTGATCGATATTAATTCGGATTTTTTAATGTATTTAATATCGGACAAAATGAAATCTTAATAAGGATGATCAGTTCTTGGTTTCTGTTTGGAAACAGTGTATTGTCGTCATTTCTGTTGCTGACGTTACAATCACTATCGTAAGGGACATGGCAAGTTTTACTCATACATGAGCACTCTGGGTTAATTAATAATTAGTCCGTATACGAAATATACCAACGTCGATTATTTGAAGAACCATCAGACCAAACTTTAGCACAACTGGGCCAAATGTTTGACGAACCAGTGCTAGAAGATGTACCTAGTGGCGAACGTGCTGTTATTAATGGTGATGGTGGAGTAAGTTATGTAATTGGTGGCATGGAAAGTGCTAATAATTTTTTAAAAATTCCACGCACTATTGGACTTAAAGAGTATACGTTGCGTTTCAGTAAAAGTCGCTACACCTACCCCGCGCTTTGTGAAGTTTTACACTTTGGTCGAACTTTCATCGGGAACTGAACCGGAGCTAATAATTCAGCGTCGGTTCATTGGTTTTCTTTGACCGAAAAGACGATGTTAATAGACTAGGGTTCGTGGGACTCCAACCAAATTCCAGAAAACTTGAAACCTGCTTGCAGATAGAACATTCGGAAATTTTAATGTGACGTAGTCTATTATTACACTTGCATGAACGTTTTTTTATTTACACTAATGTGTTTCTTGGCGTCTGTCTATTTACACTTGCGTCAGGAGGAATTGATATAGAAAAATTAAAACTAATACTGCAGTATGAAATGTGATGCTTGTAATGCAGAATGACAGTAAAAATGCACTTACTAGGATTAAACATTTATTTTTAAATAATGTGCAATTTTGGGCTGTTGCTGTTTTTTTGCCTGAAATAGATTAGTTCAGGTAATTGAAAAAGCAGTAGTGGCCATGAAGATGTCGCTTAGGATATTGGACGAAACGTCGGCAATAGAAAAAGAGGCGACGATACAATTTCAGTCTAGAAACCAAGAATTGATGATTGTCAGCAACTGAAAACCAATGATTTACATTTAATAAAAAATATTTTTTTTTGCAGACGGAATAGGAAAAACAGCCAAAGAAGGTATGTAATACTATGTATGTCGTTTTTTGATAAATGTATTGAAGTGAAAGTCGAAATTTTCACAGTTTTAAATTCACAATTGTTGCAATATGATCGTAAATTACCTTGGTCGTTACTGCAGATTTGAATCTTAAGCTGCGCAAACAGTATTATTAAATGTGCAATGCTGAATTAATCACTCAATAAAGTTGTCTTGTATCAAAAAACATTGAATTACATTTCATAATAAACCTACACGATTTTAACTGCACCAAATTATTGTTACTAACAAATAAGGACGTAAAATTTTAAAGGGCTAGAATATTAAATTCCAAAAGCTGTTAATGAATTTTGAACAAATTTATTTTTGCTATTATTTTTGAGAAAAATTATTTTTATGTAGTGTAGATTTAGTTCAAATTTAACATATGATAAATTTTGTCTGAAATCCTTCATACTTTTGTCTAATAATAAAATTATTTCTATTATGATCATTTCTGAAATCGCCCAAAAGGGGAATATTGGAATTTTTTTAAATTTTAATTAACATAATGGATATATTTAAAAAAGGAACAACTTTTCCGATTGGTTCAATTTTATGGAGACTACTGTATTTACAATAAAAGTGAAAATAAACATACAAAAATATATATATAATAATGTAAAAAAATACTCAAAAAAACCTAAAATGAATTGTCGTAAGGCCAGTTTTATAAAAATTGAAGAATAATTATAAAAATTATCACTATACGAGGTGACAATGTAATGATGTAACAGATTGAATCTTCTTATCTTATTAAAGAAATTGATTTGCACCTAAAGTGAAGGCAACCTTTTTTTCTTTTAAATGCTGCAACTATAAACAATCATGAAACAAGGTGGCGATAAGATGCAATTGTTGTACTGGAAAAATCGATCGTTATGACGACTGTGTCGATTGTAGTGGCAATTGTGCACCTAATTTTCATATAGAGTGCGTAAATATATCCACAGAAGATTTATCCAAGATGCAGGAACAGGATGTTAACCTCAAAAGTTGAAAGTAGTGAACAGTTAAAGAACTACGAACTAGATAAGCAAGTATGTAATATTGACTCATTAGAACTAAAGTTAGATGATTTTGTAAAAAAACTGTTACGGAAAATAAACCCGTTAAAGACAGAAATCGCGAAATTGAATAAAAAATGCAGCCTTTTTCTCAAGAAGTAAAAATTTTAAAAGCCGTTATGTCAGAAAATTTAAATAAATTAACCCGCAAAATACAGATGAAACTATATACTAAAAATAGCGTCAAAGAAAAAGAGGAACATACAAAACACAGTCAGATAAAAAGAAACGGCAAAAATTTAAAGGATGTTGATCTTGATAACATAAACGGTGAACAAAAAGTAATCGCAAACTCTGCGACGGTTTCAAAGAAAACTAACGGGGTGATTCCGGTTGGTGATTGTAGTAAGTCTAACTACCCCGAAAATAATGGAAAACTACTGAAAGAAAATGTACCTACCTTCAGCAGCCACTAATAGATACATGCGAAAACGTAAACGTCGACGGTTCTAGAAAGGTAATTCGTAGTAGAAACAAGGGAGTTGTAGTCGGAACCGTTGCTAATTCAACATTCAAAGCATCTGCTCGGTATGTATATGTGTATGTTTACAACCTACAACCTGGAACTACATGTGTCTAGTGGTTCTTATATGCATTAGTTATTCTAATGTATATTTGGTGTTCGCGCATATTTCTCCCCCACCAAGACCTTTTCAAACGTAGCTTTAATTCACCAAAAATTATATTTATAACAAGGTCAACTGTTCTCGCTATCGACGTGCGATATAAGGCCGTCACATAACGAGATTTTTCTGATTCTGATAACTTCAAAATACCGATTCTTAAGTGGTGCCATCTATCCAAAGCATAATAAACTAAATATTATTGGATTATATCAAACCTACTGTTATTGACATTTGATTGATTTGACATTTATTTTGTCTAATCCATATTCTTTTCTGCTTATATTATTCTAATACTAGACATATTCAGTCGTTTCATTTAATGTGTGCTACGTATTTACTATATTTTGGAAGTTACGTCAAGTACCAATAGAAGACTATATATCTAATTTCCTCACGGAAAAAACGTGGCTGTTGTGGGTCATTTAGTTCTTACCAAAATAGTCAGCGCTAAAAGGCAAGTAAGTAATTCACAAAGCACTTCGGAAAATGAGAATTGATTATTCAAAATGCAGTTAAAGGAAAAGCCTTGGAAAGTAGCTATCATTTTTCGCATTTTTAGTTAAATTTATATCTTAATATTTGTAGATGTTAAAGCTCTAATAGAATAATTGCCGGGCTGAAGTGAAGCAGCTTTGCTATACATTATTTGGTCACTAATATTAACAATAACTCTGAATATGTGAACTCTAAGATATTTGAAGGCTGATTTAGTACAATATTAAAAAGGCTAAAAGTGGGTTTATTATTGAATATTTCAACATTGTCAATTTTTGTTCTGTAATTAGACTTACACATGTTGGATATCTAAAGATGCTATAGTGATTTTTAAAATGCTCTAATTATTACCATTAATGCACCTTGTTATCATCGTAAGACTGAGAAGTGCCAAAAGTGTGCGTAGAAATACTAACAGATTTGGTATAAGCAGCACTAAAGAGTGCATCACTGTAACTAATTAAATTAGCAAATTGTAACAGTGCCAAAATGGAAAAAAGTACATCAAACATTTACCGAAATACACAGAAAAAAATAGTTTAGTGAATATTACCTTTTTAACCAGTGTTGTTTGGAAATATTCTATATTTCTTTTAATAAGTGTACATGCACGTATATCATATTGTAATATTTGAGTATACTGTACAACAAAGTTATTTTGTCTTAACAAGATCATTTAGTTGCGATTCTGTAAAAGAAATGTTTCGACATGTTGGGCTTAAAGGAGGTGCATATGATACTACCAATGCCAGAGTGGCTGAATATTTTATGAGGCAAATATTGCGATGTGGAATAGTAAAGCTTCAAAATCTTCCATACAGTTGTTAGTAACACAATATTTTTTAAAACCCTACAAGTCATATACAAAATCCAAACCAACACTTTACATCGTAATTGAACCCTAACCCTAATTAGTTTTCCTTTTGAATTGTCATAAAAAATATAAATGTAAGTATAAAATTGTTATTCTTGAAAGAATTTTGTTTCGTTCTACATCATTTTAAAATTCTTAATATCAATTATTGCAAAGTTAATGTTTAAAGTGTTATTTTAAAGTTTATTTCAATAAAAATTCAGAAATCATTTCTTTTGGGTACTACTAGATGGCGTTACATTATAATCAATATTTTGAGGTTACCAAAATCAAATTTATCAATGTATCTGACGGTCTTATATCGCGCAGCGATAGCGCGATATAGTTGGCATTGTTTATAAAGACGTGACGTGCCTCCTAGTGTCTAGTAGCATAACTATCTTCCTTATATCTGTTTATTTTGTAAAATCAACTATACCTATTTTTATGCAACACACTTATCAGATGTTTCTTAAAATTATAGTGCTACTCGCCTACTTCAATTTATACTATCTAGCTCCTCTATACTCAATTTAATTGAACGATAATAAATTATTTTCAGGAGCGAAAGCAGAAACAGAGATAGAAGTCCGGATTCGTCGATTTCAAAGCAACAATCCGTGAATCAAAACAGAGACGACCGAGGTAAATCTTGCGAACAACACCAATGCCTCAGACAAGGTTCGGTGACGAGCATCGATTTAAAAGACAATTTCAAAGTTCCCGAAGCAAGAAAGCGCAGGAATTC
This sequence comes from Amphimallon solstitiale, assembly GCA_963170755.1. Lineage (NCBI taxonomy): Eukaryota > Metazoa > Arthropoda > Insecta > Coleoptera > Scarabaeidae > Amphimallon > Amphimallon solstitiale. The sequence continues at coordinate 68,201,057 of OY720680.1, forward strand.
AAGAGGTAAACGCGACGGCAGCTACGAACCATCATCTAGAGGTCCGAGCAGAGATTCCAGTTTCGATCGAAGACGCAAAAGCTCCTGCAGCGAACAGGAAAATTGGCGGGAAGAAGCCAAGCGACGACAGAATTCAGAAAAAGAATTGCAATCCAGAGAGGTCGATAATAAAGAAGTCAAAATAGGTGGAATTTTACATCTACCATCCTCTACAAACAATAGTAATAGTAATAATAATAATAACATTAACAACAACAATAATAACACTAGTGCCAAAGTTCTGGAAAGACCAAAATGTCCTGATATTAACAGAAAGATTCAGCCGCACGCTCAGAAGACTTTGTTCGATCCTAACAACCCCAACAAACCCATTATAGTAAAGTCACCTAATAGCAGAGTCAGTATACCTGGATTTGCTGATAATATGGAAACACCCCCACCACAACTGTATACCACAGATCAGTTCGGCAACGTTAGACCGGCTTGGTATGATGAAAATTCAGATAAAATTAAACAATCGCATTATCCCGATTTACTAAGAGAAATTATCATTGCTGACACGGAATTACAATACAACGTCAGTTCCGGGATGATCTTGATTAACTGGGGCAATGTGTCCATATACAGGAATTTCCTCATGGAGAGTATGGAATACTTGCTCTGTAAAGATATGAAATTCTGTCAGTCGGAAAATATCGAACATCACTTCTGGAAGATCCTCTTTTATAACATAATCGAAATGATGCGTAAAGCGATTGCGAACGATCCCGCTAATAAAGAACAGTGCAAGGGGTTCGTGTTGTATTTGTTAGACGAAGGGGTCAAGTATTTCGAGATGCTTTTAGATAGACTTGAGGAGGTTTATAACTTTAAAATAGCGGATTACTTGGGTCATAATGCCGCGCCAACGAAAGGAAAATTCGTCGGATTAGCGTTAGTTTCCGTCCAAAAGATATTTCTGTATTTGGGGGACTTACTCAGGTATAAGGAACAAGTAAATGAAACGTCGAATTATGGAAAATGTAGGCAGTAAGTATTTTTTGTCGTATTTAATTAGATTGAGTATTCAAGCAATAATAGGAAACAATGTGTATTATAATTAAGGTTGGACAAAGCGGTTTGTTTGAAGTAGAATACATTAATGGTAAGTTTCTTTTTCTAAATCATTGAGCCCAGGTCGTCCACTGTAGTAGTTTATATAATATTGTGTAAATAAACTAAAAATGAAAGAGCAAAGTAACCGAGGTGTAGATATATTACGTTTTTTTTTTGTTTGTACGGAATATTTCAAAATATACAGGGTGAGTCATCTCCGCGGGTAAGGCCGATTATGCCTTTATGAGTAAAGATATTTCGAAGCGGTTTTTTTGCTCATTAGGAGCACATTTTAAAAATATTTTGTATTATACAGAGTGTTCCATAACATGGCGGCTAACCATAGTTATAGTTTTTTTAATGGCACATCCTATATATTATTGCATTTTTGTATTCCCCGTATAAATTTTAGTCAAAAAGTAATAAGATAGTATAGGCCTAAAGTCTAATGTTTTTGACTTATTGCCATTTTTCTGAAAAATTCAATGTTTGTATAAAATTATATTTGTCGAAAACGACGTATTAGATGGGCACAATTTTTTGCAGTATTGTTTGTTTTGACGTTTGTTATCATCTAAACAATTTAAATTTGTCAATAATGCCTGGCTACTATACAGTATGTGTAGCCAAATATTATAAAAATATAGTTGTAGAAAAGTAATATTTAACAGCTATTGTTATCATATTTAATTTGTATCTGGGTTTCCTATAATAGTATTTTACTAGCGGTTGGTATACCGCATGTGTAAAATCATATTGGGGATAGGATATATGTATACTAGGCACACCGGCAACAACGCCCAATCGTGGCCCTAGTCATGGTACAAGGAAACAAGGTATGCTTTTGCGCATCTCTGGATAACGCGCATACGACCTCTAGTACTACCAGTTCAATAAAGTTGTGAATTCACAGGACACTATTTCAAAGTCCTTTTTAACAGAAATACAATACAACACAGAAAGAAAATAAAAGCACAATTCTAATTAAACATTAATTCTTAGTAAATTATTATATAAATTTATTAAGAACGGAATTCTAATAAAAATAAAAAATATACTCTAAACAATACTAAAAAATAAAATGTTATTGCATAGGTTCAAAAGTGCCTCCTTCAGCAGCAAGGCATTGTCCGAGCCTATCACAAAAATTTTCTCGCACATTACGAATCATAGTGATTGTTAGGGATTCAAAAGCCTCTATGATTAGCCTTCTCAAAATATCTAAGTTTTCTGGCCTGCCAGCTTGTGCACGGTATATTTTATTTTTGATGTATCCCCACAAAAAGAAATCATTTGGCGATAGATCAGGAGATAGCGGAGGCCAACGAATGTTTCCTGTTCCACTAATGAGACGATCAGGAAAAGTATTCATTAAAAAATGCTTTACTCTGACCGCATTATGTGCAGGACAACCGTACTGTTGGAACCAAATAATATCCCGATCTATTCCGGTATTATCAATAGCGGGAAGTATCTGATTCTGTAGCATATCGAGGTATTTGTCCGCATTTAACGTACCATCAATAAAAAATGGACCAAGCAAATGGTCACTCAAAATACCTGCCCAGACATTCACTTTCTGGGGATATTGGGTGTGTTTAACAAAATATCTGTGCTGATTTTCCCGAGCGCAATATCGAACAATAGAAGGATTGTGCTTTCCATTTAATGGAAATGACTATTCATCTGTGAATATAATATTTGCGATGAAATTCTCATTTTCATTTGTCTTTTCCATTACGGTTTCACAAAACTCCATTCTTCTAAATTTGTCATCGAGAAATATTTCTTGCGTTTTCGAGTATTTGAAACATTTTAATTTATTTCGCTTCCATATGTTCGCGACGGTTTTATTACTCACACCCAATTCCTCAGCAACACTTCCGGTAGATAGCGTATCCTCTACTTCGATAGTACTACAAATCATTATATCCCGCTCTTCTCATTCCTCAGCTTTTACTGGATTCACCTCTCTAGGATTACACTTTGTGTAATTATTTAAACAAAGACATTTTTCAAAGTTATTCAAAATATGTAATATGCTTTGCTCACAGGGTACGGGTCTGTCTGCAAATATTTGCGGAAATAAATTTATGCAATCCTTTGCAGAATGACCACTATAGTACCATTTAATAATTTGCAGTTTTTCTTCTGGTGTGTAGCGAGGCATTGTTACCATTGACCCCTCCTCTCACAAACACAGAACGACGCTGTTTGACACGACCTCCAGATACAATTTTAGTTGTTAAAGGGAGTCTTGGAAAATGCTTTCTGTCAGTCAGTTCAGTCAGTGACTTCCGTCAGAGTTGTCAAGTGACATTTTTTTCGATAAATGCGCGTCATCCAGATATGCGCAAAAGCATACCTTGTTTCTTTGTACCATGACTACGGCCACGATTGGGCGTTGTTGCCGGTGTGTCTAGTATACATATATCCTATCCCCAATATGATTTTACACTTGCGGTATACATATTCTGAATTATTAAGTAACTACGTCAGTTTTATTGTTCTGAAATTGTTCCGGTCGATGAGAATTTGTAGTGGCATTGAATCGTCGTCTTTAGTTCGTACTTTGGCCGTGTCGGTTGCCAAAACGTCAATTATATATCAGCTTCTTCAAAAAAAGCTAAAACTGTTTGAAAGTTAGAAACTACATATTGTGTTTTATAGATTTTGGTGCTCGGACCATTCAAGTTATCAGCTCACACACACTCAAAGCCTTTGACTTGTAAAAGGTATTTCTTATGTCACTAAAAGTAAGGTCTAGAGAAAAAAAATACGTTTTTTTTTCGTTCTTAATAGCCAAGTAAATGGCAAAACTTTAAGAATTCCTAATATCTAATTTCAATTTTCTTTCTGCCATTGCTATTATTGATTCGTTATAAACCAGTTTAAAAAAAATCTTTTATTATTTTGATCTTTACTAAAACACTCTAATGTTATATCTTATTTTTACTGGATGATTTTCTAATAAAATTTCTTGTCCGAAATTGTGATAATAGTTTCATGCTATATAAAATATTAAAGGCGGGAATGGTAAGGGGAACATTTATCAACACTTAAAATTATATTCAAATAAAAACGCGAAATGTAACAAGACGAGAAAAAATAAATTTATGAAATAATTTTGGTTATATATTATAAGAAAGAAAATTGTGTTTAAACGAAACAAAATTATTAATTTCTGATATTTTTTAAAACGCTTATAATAATTTATTTTAGCCTATAAAAAACATAGATGCAAATCATGGATTTGTGGTAAAATTCCGATATCTTTACATGTGTATGTATTTAAGTCAAGGTACTTTTATATCTTTGAAAGAATGTTTTCGTTGGCCTCGATCGGAATGATTTACCTATTCATTAAAATTTCTTGTATGATTTATTTGTACAGTTGTATTTTAAATCTCTTCTTTTTCACCATCTATATACAGGCTGTCCCAGATAGTGTGCTCACCATTGGGATCTCGTGAACGGTAAGAGATAGAGAGTTGGTTAAATGAGACAAAATGTACGTGACACCTGGGTTTATTTTTTTAAGCAAAAAAACTTTTAAAAAAATGAACGATACGTGCGCTATAGGGGAAAAACTAAAAATCGGCAATTTTAATTTCGTCGTTTAACTTATTTCATGTAAAAGATACCGAAATACTATTTTGACATTATGAAGGTACTTTTTTACGCAGAATTCAAATTTGGTATTGCAACCTCTGAAGCTTTTATACGTTTCGAGATTTTTATACAAACTTTCTTATTTTAAATACAAATCGTAGGCGACTTTGACTGTATCAAAAAGAGCATAATTTGCTGATTTCAATGATGTATAACACTTTGGGTTTATTTGTAGAAATAACAAAGTTATAATGATATTTGTGCAATTTTTGGTATCCTTATGAATGCATAGGCTATACATCAGAGGCAGCATTGAATTATTAAGACAATAAGTAGTATGTGTCAAATTTATTTACAAGCAAGTTACGTATCCGTTTATTTTTGTGTTATTTAGTCTGCTATTTTGTTCGTTTATTTAAAAATCACCGCATTTGTTGTTTTGGTTCGTTTTATTACTTGTTTATTGTTGTTCACGTTATGGAGAAATTTAATAATGAAGAGAAATATGATATGCTTCAAAGTTACATATTGGCTCACAAAAATTCAAGGAATGCAGCTAATCATTATTTAGAGTTGTACCCAGATCGACGGCAACCACACGAAACTTTATTTCGAAGATTAGAAGTAAATCTAAAAACATACGGTGCCTTTAGTAAACCGAAAAGAAATAGAAAAAGATTAGATGAGGAAACCCAAGTTATTGTATTAAATCAGGTGCGTGAAAATCCAAAAGTTTCCACAAGAGAAATAGAAAACAACACCGGAATCCCTAGAACATCAGCCCATAGAATATTAAAAAAGCATCGATATCATCCTTACAAAGTCCACATTAGCCAAGGACTCCAACCAGGAGACGCAGAGAGGCGGACTCGTTTCTGTCATTGGTACATTAATCAGAATAACAACAATGTTACATTTCTGTTTAATGTGTTGTGGTCAGATGAATCTCGATTTACGAACAATGGGTTATTTAACAGAAATAATATTCACTATTGGGGGACAGAAAATCCCCATGCTCTACATGAAGCTCGACATCAAGAACGTTTTGGGTTCAATGTGTGGTGCGGTATTATCGGCAGAAGAATAGTTGGACCTATTATCTTCAATAACAATTTAACGAGTGAACGCTATTTGAACTTACTTCAAGGTGAAATAGAAGATCTTCTAGACGATATTCCACTTAATCTAACTGCGAATATGTATTTCCAACAGGATGGGGCACCAGCACATAATGCTCACATTATTACGAATTACCTAAATAATAGATTTGGTAATCGGTGGATTGATAATCGAGGACCCATTTCATGGCCTGCACGTTCCCCAGACTTAACCGCAATGGATTTTTTCCTTTGGGGTTACATAAAAAATAAGGTGTATAAAACACAATTTAATAATGTGGAGGAACTGCAAGCTTGTGTTTTAAGAGAGTTTCATCGGATAAATGGACGTATTTTAGAAAAAGTGATTAATTCCACACTAAGAAGAGCTCAGTTATGTATCAATAACAATGGAGGACTTTTTGAGCATTTAATGTAATTTATCTATTTACTAGTAGTAAATAAATAGTTAGGTATGTGAAGTTAGTGTTTTATTTACTTTTCAGTCATTTTTGTATTTTGTTTCCAGGAATAGGTAAGTATAAAACAAAAAAATATGCTAATTATTCTTGTAACTTTGTTATTTCTACAAATAAACCCAAAGTGTTATACATCATTGAAATCAGCAAATTATGCTCTTTTTGATACAGTCAAAGCCGCCTACGATTTGTATTTAAAATAAGAAAGTTTGTATAAAAATCTCGAAACGTATAAAAGCTTCAGAGGTTGCAATACCAAATTTGAATTCTGCGTAAAAAAGTACCTTCATAATGTCAAAATAGTATTTCGGTATCTTTTACATGAAATAAGTTAAACGACGAAATTAAAATTGCCGATTTTTAGTTTTTCCCCTATAGCGCACGTATCGTTCATTTTTTTAAAAGTTTTTTTATTTAAAAAAGTAAACCCAGGTGTCACGTACATTTTGTCTCATTTAACCAACTCTCTATCTCTTACCGTTTACGAGATCCCAATGGTGAGCACACTATCTGGGACATCCTGTATAACTACAGTCGAGCAGTTTGCCTCGATGCATTAGAAAAGGAAACGCATTGTTAGGGGTATCATTTATATTTCCCCACTTTAGGAAAGGGGTGTATTAATAAAAATTGCATATTTTGATGTTATCTACAATCCCACGAAATTTAGCTGTATGTTTTTGGATCACTCTGTATATGTTTCCTATTATTTGTAAATATTGCCGAAAAATATTTCAATTATTAAATTTTATTTATAATTTATTCTAGATGGTACGTTAAAGCTCATGAAATTAATCCAAAGAATGGCAAACCCTATAATCAACTGGCACTGTTGGCGGTTTATGCTGTAAGTTAGGAAAATTCCACATTTTCCCTTTTATCTACCTTCAATTTTTATATATTTTAGAGGAGAAAATTAGATGCTGTCTACTATTACATGAGAAGTCTCATGTCTTCAAATCCAGCACCTTCAGCTAAGGAAAGTTTAAATTCTCTGTTTGATGAAAATAGAAAAAAGGTAAGATTATCCTTCATGTCTCTTGAATTTTATCATTTAGTGAAGATTTACATTACTGTAGATGTTAAAAATTAATAAATCTATCAATAGGTGCAGTTATAATTATTATAAATGTCGTGTTACACTGTTGGTGAAGTTTTAGCACAGATAAGTAATATATATGTATAGAGTTCATGCAATATGAGTATGAGAAATAACGGGTTACACAACTGCCAGGAGTAATTGTTGAATATTAAAGTTAATGTTGACTACTAGGACAGGGAGTGAGCACGTTTGTGGTCTTAAATAAATGTAGAGCTCATTTATTTAGAGAAAAAACGCCCACTGCGTAATATTTGAATTTATTTTTATTACTTACCGGTGGCGGCGACAAAGTCCAATATCGGTATAATATTATATCTGTGGATATTTATCGTAAAGAATGATACATTTTATGATAAATGTTCCAAAGTCTCACCTTCTTCCTTTGTACACATTTCAACTTCCAAATGACCTTAAGCACTTGCTATAATTTCTTGATTAATAATCGAAACTATATTGCGTGCCTAGAAAATAATTTCAATCACTCTCCCGGCAAACCCATTTTGCCGTAAAGAAGTTTATGTATGTATGATATATTTTAATAATTTTTTGACACATGGCAACTGGTATTTTCAAACTGTCGCTAATTCAAGCTTGTCACTTAAAGCATTTTAAAATGTGAGTGTAAATTACTTATTTGTAAAAGAAAAATATAATTAACTCTTTTAGATTAATTTAAGGTACGCTATGTGTAATGCAAGTCATGGCAACTTATATTTTTAAATTAATTAGTCATAATTTTATTTATCTAGATATAATATTCTATATTTTACAACAGTGTATGTTTAAATAGTACATTTTTAGTACTTTTCTTTGCCGTGTATATATAGAATGTTCCATTTAATTTTGTTTAGAATTTTCAAGTTCAGTGAAATGGTATGTGGTCACTTTAATGAATATGAACATAGATTTTTTGAAAGTTATACAGTTTTCACGAAAAATACAAATACATGTTAATTGAATCAATGTTTAAAGGTCTATAAAATGTTATTAAATGCATACATTGGATTCTATTTACAAAAGTATGTTTGTGTTGGTGCGTCGTACTCGAACACTGTATAAATGATTTCTTTTTTAAATTGTACAGCTCATGATTAGCCACACTTTTTGTATTAAAAGTATTTCGCTATCTACATTATTATATACCAATAATGGACCCGTTGTTAGTTTGCGCAGTTTTTCATGGCGTTCTACTTTTCTCTAAATGCAGGAGCTCTAGACATTTGTACGTTTAAATCCGTATATTATTTGTAATCTACTATTTAAAAGATGTAAAACATTGTGACATAGAGCTATAAAGAATAATTAGGTATAAAGGAATGTGTAAATACATACAAAGAAACTGATTCAGGCAAGATTTGTTAAAATGAATTACGCTAGGGAATGTGCACATATTGTGTAGTTAGAGTATTTATGTAATTTTCAGATAAAACAACTCTTATAATCAAAATTTCTCTCTTCTATAAAATTATGAGTTACCGCGAAACGTTTCGCTATTGATCGTAGACAACGTGACGTAGAAGTTTAGTAAACAGCAGTGTTGCTAACCTATAAGTCTAAAAGTCGGTAGATATCGGGAAAAAATCGGTAGGTTGGAAATATAGAAGCAAACATTGTTACAGAGAAAAATGTTTGTATGTATTAAAAAACAAATGCAAAAATAAAATAAGAATTAAAAAAAATATCAACTCCAAATAAACTAATTTTCCCTTGTTCCCTTTGCTCCGTTGCATGGTTTTCATTAAGTTTATAAAGAGAATACTCTTTCTACATTAGCCGAGAAGTGTGGAAAAGTATGTTAAAAGCAAAAGAACTTAAAACATTAAGCATTAAAGACTAATCACCCAGCTTGAGTTTCTTAACTTCTCGCCAAAATTCTACAGCATTATCTGGAAATAACTGAATTTCGTCGATATTTCTTAATAACCGCACTCAGAGTCAAGCGCTTGCAATTATCATTTATTAAGTTAGGATAGGGCCACTTTAGTAATAGAACTTATTGAACCGTGTTTTGCAATGCTAGGATCAATAAAATTAAATAATTTTATTATATTTCCTTTTAATGGAAATATTTGAATAATTGTCCTAGACTTTTTGATGCTATAAAAATTCCTCAATTTACTATTTTACAAAAAAATACCCTCCTCGATTTCTTTTATCCTTAAATATCTGACTGAAATTTAAGGAATCCTAAAAATCGGTAGATGAAGTAATGAAGTGCCAAATCGGTACATCGCTAGACTACCTTCTAAATCGGTAGATCTATCGATAAATCTAGGGTTGGCAACACTGGTAAACAGGTTCCCGGTTAATGTTTTATAGGTTATGTTAGTGACATTCAAATCGCTTTTAATCGAGAGCGTTAGCAAATTGCTTCTTCAGTGTTTATTTCAATTTTATTCTGATGTATTAAAGCTCAGTCAGATAATTTGCTTCGAGTTAATGCATTTTAAAATAACCTGTGCTTCATGTCTAGTGAAATAAGAAGTATTAAAACATGAAGGTAAATACTTTAAAGTTTAAACAGTGAATTATTTTTACCTACATGGATGTATTACTGTGTATTTTGTTTTTCTAGTGCATCGTGAGAACAATATGGAGATGTAGCTGTAGATTATATTCAACATAAAAGGTAACAATCATAGTGCATTGTGAAATGTAAACTGTGCCCCGAGCATAGAGTTCATGCAAAGGAATACAAAGATGAATTAGTTGTCAATGAAGAAACAGAATTTATTGAAAGATAGTTTGCACAGTACTGCATTGGAAGGTTTGTAAAGTTATGTAATCTACAATAGATAATTCCTTATGCCATATTGTATTCGTATTTTAGGGGGATGTACGCATTTTTAATGTGGAGCCATAGTGGAAGTTAGGAACCAGCCTGTATATCGATGGATAATTACTTGGAAAGTTCTGTGAGGTAGAAAAGTAAAATGTTGAAAAAAACAGGAAGCTTCCGCGAGGAAAGGTTAATTTTCAAATAATAAAACATAGAAGAATTTCAGATACTACCAAAAAATTTTTTCTATTCACAGTGCTACAATGACATTTAGAAGAAGTTGACCACGGGTCTCTAAATTTTAAGCATTTTTTTAGGAAATGCATGCAATGCACAAATAACAAATATGTTCAAAAATTGAAAAAATGAGTCCCATTACAAAACTGAGCTCTGGCATGAGATTTGAAACGATCGAGTGACAGTTTCTAAAATATATGATGCTACACTTTACAAAATGGTCGGATCAATAGTTGAGTTGAAGCTTGAGGCTTATAAAGCGCCTGATAACAAAGCAGACATAGGAGAAAATATTCAGAGCAATTTCTAAATTACAACAATAAGCGTGAGCGTGCCCCTAAAACACTGTGCCTTTATTCTGTAGGAAAAGTACCCATTTGTAAGTGCCATGGCAAGTGCTTCAGAAAAAAAATTGTTGTGGGAATAAAATGTTTTTTTTAGAAAATGAGTAAATATAATGTGCAAATAAAACTACAAATGTATGCAAGTAAGAAAGCTGCAGGACTATTTTGTGTAGCAGATCCATCATTTGATGACAATAGAAAAGTAAATGTTATTGAAATTACATCCTATGAAGCGTATTTAGCTGATATGTTTGGAGACAATAAATTTTTTCAAATGTGTTTTTGAAAGGATTTTTGTTTCGTTTTATATTTTATTATTATAAAGTGTTAACATACAGAATATACTAATATACGATATGAATTGATTTACATGATCTTATTTTACTTTCTAACTTCTCAATGTGAAGTTAGAGTTTAATTTTTGTCATTTCTAATTCAAATTTATTATTGGCGTTCGCTATCATATTTATTTTTTGTTCCATATGCTTGTCATCCTGATAAGTATGGTTGTATTCATTCAAATAATTGATCTTAATAATGTTGATAAATATTTAAAGTAAGTTTGATATTTTTGACCATAACCAATATGTTGTGGAAGACATCTTGAGAATTACTTTGTCATAATATTATTATTATACTAGGATCGTCTTGTGATACAATGAACAAAGTAGTGAAAGACAAAACAGTCATGCTATTGTTTTGAGATATGGGACAACAAATACAATACTGTAATTGCTTCGATGAAAATTTGATATATGAATTACTTTTAGTACAATGATAATTTGAATGAAGCATAGTTCAATTTAGCACGACATTTGGTCCAATTTATAATCTGGTTTTTTTTTTCAATGGTGTAGAATTACACCACAAATTCTTCTAATATCATAACATTTTTCCATGAATTATTATGCATGTTGAAGATATGAAGGGGAGAGTAATTACTTGTTTAGCTAATAGACACACAATATATAGACATTTTAGAAGAATTACATGCATCTTTAACAAATACAAAAAATAGGGTAAAGCCTGGAATGAAAATGATTATCAAGATAATCTGTGAATTTGAATCGCAGGTGTGGCTCCCAACAGTGTTGAAATGAAGTAATATAAGCGATTCACAATCTAACTGTTTACTGGAGTGCACAAGAAATTGTAGAAATAAGTGGTTAAATAAAAACTGAACTTGGTTATTTCAATTTCTTCTTTCCACTGTTCTCAAAAAATAAAAACTTATGTTCAAAATGCTTGTCATCTTCTTTTTCGAATAATATTTTTATTTATGGCTCTTTTAATGTGTTCCTTACATATTCATAAGAAAATGTTATACCTGTAATATTGATAAAGATGTATTACATGTTTTGTATTGAAGACTGAACAATGTGTTTGTATAAACAATGCTAAATAGAGTAAGTAGAAGTTTTACTTAATTTTTCTACTCTAATTTTTATTTTAAAATAAATTGTGCAGCCATATCTTGCTTTTATAAATTTTTCAACATATAATTATATAAACTTACGATACAGTAAATAATTATTTAATAGTAGCAATTATTTATATGCATAAAAATATATTATTTTAAAAGTTAATTTAATTTACTGTACTTAATTACTACGCAAATAACCAACTACATACCCATCTAGAGCACACCATAGTTTACAAAGTAATAGCAAACATTTTTTATTTGTACAAATATATTTTCTTTAAGAATAATACTTTTCTAAATTTTACAAATCACAAGTTTATACATTAGATTGGTCAGAGTGTGATATTATTTATATAGAACAAACGAAAAGAAATTTCCAAACAAATATGATCTTTCAAATATAAAAAAATATATATGTACTTGTTCAAACCATTTTATAGTATAAAATCATCACTATTCATCAGCCCCTGATTTAAATAATATTTAAATTTGACATTTGTAGGTCAAAGGTTGAAAATTAAATATCAGAATCACTCGAAATACAATTACCTAATTTACTTAACATCAAACAGACTTAATGTATTCACAACTTTTTGAACTATTCAAATAACATTTTAATGTCATCTCAGATTTTTCCAGGTACATACAACAATCACTCGCTGTCATAACACTGCAATTAATAATTCTCATATTATAATAAAAGATATAATTTGGTATGATTTAGTAAAGAAACACCATTTGAAAATGACACAGAAATTGTACTTACATTTTATATATTTGACAACACTATGAAGGATATGAAATAAAACACAAAAAATGTAAGGAGTTAACACTTCACCATCAGCTGAGTAAAGGCAACTTTTCTCTCTTTAATGTTGTTACCCTTATCTCTTTTCACTTCATCCATTTAGGGTATTATAAGGTCAATGACCCGTAAATCAGTGGTGTCAGGTGTACATATTTTTCGGTAGATCTTCCAATTATTACTTTCCTTTACGTGTTTACCGATTTCAGTTCTTAATCTCCTGAAAAGTCAACTTGTCATATGTGTGCAGAACTGACATCGGTAGACTGGTAAATCAAAGTAAAAATTGGTAGATCTACCGAAAAATCGGTAGATCGGGCACCACTGTCCGTATTATGTACAAATTCACATGGTAATAATTATTATCGATATTAAATTAAAGCGTACATTTAAAGTAAGGGATTGTTTAACTAAATAAGTGTATTATCGAAATAACTTTATATTATTACAAAAAAAATATTACAAAAGTATGAATAAAAAATAAATATTTTATAAAAAATAGTTTTGGTAAATTTTGAATTTGTTCTTTGAGAAATATTTAAAAAAATATTAAAATGTCAAAGAATTTTGAATAGGAAGTATTTTGCAGGTATGCGTGTTCATTAGATAAAAAGAACAATTGAAATGCACCTGATTTAGTATAGGCAGATAAATAGATATCGATAAATAGTATTGCCGGATTTTTGTTGGGGGTGTTAATGAAGTTTTTATTAAAATTTCTATGAAAAATTAGAATGGGGCTTAAATTACAAGCCAATATTATGACATGACAAATAAATTATATTTCCCACTTTAAAATCCTACCGTCGTTTATATTTGAAGTAATGAGGCATTGCAGCCAGATATAATTAGTAATTTATAAGAAGTTTCTTGTGTTTGGTAATCACACGACAATTTACTTGAACCAGTGGTCGCCTAGTGGTCGAAATTCGACCTTTTTATTTTTTTAATTTAATGTATTTGTTATTATACATAAATTTTATCATTCTGTACTCCTACTCCATATGAACTTTAACTATGCCATATCTCATACTTCTCCGTGTGCGCAATTTGCTTAAATAGGGGTGCACCGTTTTTTATTCACGTTTTAATATAATAATTGCAGCACTAAAACGTTCATATTAGCGTATGGATTCCATATTAACAAAATTTCTGTTCAATTTCGAACCAAATCCCGCTTCTCAAGCATGAGCTGTTTGTATTACTTATCTCTGATTTTAGTTTTACTTTCTTATACGTAGTATAAGGAAGTATTGTGATGATGAAAATTTTCGACCTCGAGATTTTTGCAGATGTCCACGTTTTGAAGTCCCCTGATACCGAAAAAGTGGTTTTAAAAAATGTCTGTGTGTCTCTCTGTGTGTGTGTGACCACGATAGCGGTCATACAAATTTTGTATTTACGTGTATAATCTCCCTTTTGAGATCTGATTAGTTTTTCAGTAAAATCGGTAGACCGGAAGTAGCAGTTTACTTCAGCGAAAAAATCGAATTTTGCCAATATTTCGTCAACTACTAAGTTTATACAAATTTATAAAGAATTCATATGTACTTAAAATTAAAATTGAGAATAATTTTATTTAAAAAGTTTTTCGAAATTCCTACCGGAAGTAGGTCTTTTACTGTTATCGAAAATCAGTTTTTTGCGAATATTTCGCAAGTCATGCTTTTTAGACAAGTACATTACGGGTATAAAAGTATTTAAAACATAATTTTCAATATCTTTTGTATAAAAAAAATTTCAAAATTCTGACCGGAAGTGCCACTTTTACTCTTATCGAATAGCAATTTTTTGCAAATATGTCGTAAGTTATGCATTCTACATATATTTATCTATAGTATAAAAGTATTTAAAACTGGATTTGCAATTTTTTTTGTATATATGAAATTTCAAAATTCGGACCGGAAGTAGCACTTTTACTCTTAGCAAGCAGCACTTTTTTGATAATATCTTGCAAAGTATGCATTCTATAGAGATTTATTAAGAGAATAGAAGTACTTAGAATAGAATTTTGAATAATTTTTGTAAAAAAATTTTTTAAAATTATATAATTTGAAACGCTCATACGTATAAGAAAGTCGTGTGGTGGCCACACCTCATTTTTTCAATTGATACAAGTCATAACAGTCTGAACAAATATAATATGTATTTTTAATCGCTAGTAGCAAAATCACTATATGCACACTTGTCTCACATTAGCAAATACACATGGGCGAGATAGGATCCGATTTCATTCAGACTTGACCGACTCATGTTTTGTCGGCTCTCGGAGAAACCGGTAGGTAATACGGTACCAGAGAGCCGACAAAACACGAGTCGATCGATCTAGTGTGAGTGAAAGCGTTTTCACCTCCCCTATCTCGCCCATGTATATTAGCAAATATATATTTTCATCCTTCTCTAAAATTGTGATTTTGCTGCTTGGGATTTTTCTTTCTTCCAAGAAGTTAAAATATGTAAAGTAGGTATTTATGCGCTGTTGAGTAGCGACATATGTAGAGATCTGTATGTGGAAAATATAAGACTGTGTATTGTATATCCTTACCGGTAGATGGCAAAAGCAGGATATATTCATTTAAAAAGATTTTGTACTTATTTTATAATCTAATTAACTTTTCTTTTGATCAGTCTAATTGTATTTTACCCATATGTTTGTTGATAAATCTGTAATTTTATGAAAAAAAAAAAAAAAAAAACAATGTAGGTAGGAAGGTAAATTTTAGAATCAAAATCAGAAAACAATGGATATCGCCAAGATGGTAAAGTTTGCGGAAATGTGTTTTTTTTTCTATTAATTGCAATCGTCCTTCAGTAGATGACGATATATACTATATATATATATCGGCAAAAAGACTTGGCCAACTTTATCAGACCTGATTTTTAAAATCAACCAGACGGTTTTGTTTCATATTTTGGTTAATAAATTTCCATTTAAAATTTTTAAGACATTTGAAAGTGATTTTATTATATTTGTATACATAATATATATATCTGATTCAAATATATTTATAAAATGTTTCTTTATTATATGAATGTTTTTGTTTTATTTTATTTATAAAATAAATATGTTCAAGTTAGTATCTATATTAAGGAGATAGTTGCAAACGCAGCTGCGGTGTCCGAGTGGTTAAGGAGATGGACTTGAAATCCATTGGGTTCTACCCGCACAGGTTCGAATCCTGTCCGCAGCGATTTATTTTCTTTTTTTTATAGTAATCAAACTATATAATTATTCTAAATTATTTATTAATATCCCAGTATAAACAAATTTTTACATTTTAAAAACCAAATTTTTTACTATTGCTCATCAACTTCGTGTATGTGATAGCGATTGTCCGTAAATAATTGTACTTGACGTCATGTACTTCTCTATTTTGAACACTGTTTTTAGTTAAGTTTTCTCTTAAGTTATAATTATATTGATAATTTTTAATAATAATATTGCAATAGTTTTTTTTTTAATATTTTATGGTAATGACTTTGAAATTTGTAATTAAAGCATTTTTAATTTGTTGGATAATTTTATGTGTTGTAATGTGTAATGCTAAAACGTAATTATTAATCGAATTGCGACATAATATAAGCTGCCGGCTTACCTTTAAAAATGACGTGAGAAAATACGGGATAGAGATAGGACCGTGCAACGGGTGACGTTTCTCGAAATTGTGCAACGCCCGGTATAGGTAGCGCGTTCGGACCGATCGTCGCGTGAAGAGGAATGTCCGAGCTAATTACGGTTAAAATTTCGGCTTTATAGCTCTGTCCGATGGCCGGATATTTACGGACAAATTTAAACGTTGTTTTTTAAGACGTTGCCGATTTTCTGAAGGGATCTCCTTTTAAACGAATATATAACACGCATAGGGAACAGTACAGTTAAAAAGCCCGTACTTTCTGCTTTTCAACGCGCTCGAAAGCATATTTTAAGGTCGAGGGACGCGTGAGCAATTACAATATACGTTCCGTCGAATTTTTCAAAACACGCGAAATTAAGCCATGACGTGCCTAAAGAATGTACATTTTACGTAAATAAAAACGAGGACTAAACACATAATTGACTTTTCGCAAATCTGACAGGTGGACGAAATATTTTGAAACATTGACTTTTAAGCATGAAATGCCAAGCGTTGACGATTTTTCGAGAGGAAAACGACTTGAAATTTAAAATAATGTCATTTTAGGAAGCGTTTCCATGCTTATTCCAGCTTGATACAGATGCGGTATTGATAGGACAAGGAATTTAAACTCTTCATGCACTCGAAAAGTGGCTGAAATACGTCACAAATGAATGTACACAATAAATCAAATGCAATGCTCATAACATGTTATGTACACACACACACATTCATGTGCACTGTCCGTGAATATATTATAATAATATATCGGTAGCTTGACTTAACATTTTTACATACAGGCTGATATCTTTTAATGATTACAAATTTGAATTTTAAAATACGCGTAGTCCAGTTTCCTTAATGAGTAAAAGGATTGCTTTTAATTATTAACGTCAGAATAAATTCATGGCAAATAAACACACATAATATAGGACAAGGACAAGATACTAAATTAATTATCTGGACGCAATTAAAACGTATTCTTTTGAAGATTACACGTCTATTTTCTCTGAGATTTAAAAAAAATATTTCAGATTTCAACATAGAGTCAAGCTTACATATAAATATAGCAGTTGAACAAACTATTTACATATAGGTCGATAGCCCGATGCACAAGATTGACGGCTTCTTAATACAATGACTTTGCCGGGTCCGGTTCGAACCCAGGCCGGGGCAAAGTATTTTTTTTTCGAATGAGATGTTGTGTATTTATTTCGTGTATTTTACCGGCAATTTATAAGACATGACGCCGGACTGCTCGACATAATTTTCCCGGTCGATGAAATAATCATTCACATATACAGCATGATTTTTTCTTAATTATTATAAATTCCATTTAAAATACAATAATTCTAAAACGGGTATGTCGTTTTCTTAAGGGAAAAAATATTGCTTTTAACATTTACGTGCCCTACGAAATAATTATTTAAATAATTATTATTTATTAATAATGAAATTTTAGATACGGGGGTGTCTTAGGTCGCCGATCACGAATCGAAAGTCAAAATGTCAAAAAAAAACAAAATGGCCGAAGTTTTTTGAAAATTGACGTATGAATGTGAAATTTTAGATACGGGGATGTCTTAGGTCGCCGATCACGAATCCAAAGTCAAAATGTCAAAAAAAAAACAAAATGGCGGAAGTTTTTTGAAAATTGACGTATGAATGTGAAATTTTAGGTACGGGGGTGTCTTAGGTCGCCGATCACAAATCGAAAGTCAAAATGTCAAAAAAAAACAAAATGGCGGAAGTTTTTTGAAAATTGACGTATGAATGTGAAATTTTAGGTACGGGGGTATCTTAGGTCGCCGATCACAAATCGAAAGTCAAAATGTCAAAAAAAAACAAAATGGCCGAAGTTTTTTGAAAATTGACGTATGAATGTGAAATTTTAGATACGGGGGTTTTGGGGGTCGCCGATCATGATTCCAAAGCCAAAATGTCAAAAAAAAACAAAATGGCGGAAGTTTTTTGAAAATTGACGTATGAATGTGAAATTTTAGATACGGGGGTTTTGGGGGTCGCCGATCATGATTCCAAAGTCAAAATGTCAAAAAAATCAAAATGGCGGACCAGTTTTTTGAAAATTGACGTATGAATGTGAAATTTTAGATACGGGGGTTTTGGGGGTCGCCGATCATGATTCCAAAGTCAAAATGTCAAAAGAATCAAAATGGCGGACCAGTTTTTTTAAAATTGACGTATGAATGTGAAATTTTAGATACGGGGGTTTTGGGGGTCGCCGATCGTGATTCCAAAGTCAAAATATCAAAAGAATCAAAATGGCGGACCAGTTTTTTTAAAATTGACGTATGAATGTGAAATTTTAGACACGGGCGTTTATGGGGTCGCCGATCACAAATCCAAAGTCGAAATGTCAAAAAACATAATGGCGGATTCAATATGGCGGAAAGGTTCTTCAAAATGCCGTTAATCTTGGTGAAAAGTGCTTGGACCTGAGCACATCCTTCCTTCGTAAACTTTAACATGATTTATGTTTACCATTAAATTATCCTTCTCGCTCTTCAGTGTTCAGTGTAACGGTTTGTGTAAGAAGGAAAGAAAAGTTCTAAGTAATATTACGATTGGCATAACAAAATTCTAACTAACTAAATAACATTCTAAGAGGCGTCATGACAGTGATTGCCTTTTACAGGAAACTGTAAAAAAGCTGTAAGCGGACGCGAAAAGGGCGATTCAAACTAGAGGAGATTGACGGACCGCTGTAAGCGGACGCAAAGTTGAAGCTGGCATGTTCACGTTAAGAGCTTATGCAGACACTGTATACATTACTCTTGACTAAACTGGGCTTGGATAAATAGTGTGTTTGTTCAGTAAACGTGTAGTTAAATTTTACATTAATAATTATAATTATTATTGGCACTCTGATTCCTCCAGAATATAACATTTTGTAAGTCAAAATTATGTATACCAATTTGGAGACAAGGTTTTCTCAATCAACTTTCTTTGAGTTATGAAATTTGTACAATCAGTAAAATATAATGTTTTTAGTAAACAGTTGATATATGATTTTTCAGTAAATGTTTCTGGCCTTATTCATCCTATACAAATTTGTGCAAGTTAAATTGTCTCAAATATGGCAAGTGAAAGTGCTGTCATAAACTGGATTACTGATCATATCTTAAGAATATGATCGATAATTCAGTTTATGACGGCAGATGAAGTGTTTTCTTTTTCAACAAACTGTTCCCACTTTAATAATTTTTTACATGTCACATGTTTCACATATTTGTAGGTAACTGTTAATTTCACATCGATGTACGTTGTATTAGTTTTTTTTATTTTTACTATATTGTTGTATTTGTCAATAGCAGTAAGTAATCAATAAATCTCTATCAGTATCACTGCAGTTTGTTGTACTTTGCTATTTATTCCATAATATAAATTTTAAATATGTGCTATTTACACAAAAATTTTCAGATGTATTCACAAAATAAATGTCTACAGATTATTTACTAAAATTAAGTTTCTAAAGCGGCTCTAAAGATGATTCAGTGCTTCTATGTACTTCTGTAGGACACTCCGTGTGCTGAAGTTTAAGTTTCTTATTGTTGGTAATGGCCAGATGGATACTCTTTAATTTTCAATTTTCAAAGTATGAAACAGTTAATTTATGCATTTCTTATTATTTAATTTTAACATGTCCAATAAGTTCAAGCTCATTTTTGCAAATCATTTTTTTGGACATCATTAGATTTTATTATGGATAAAAGTAACAACACAAACACAATAAAATCAACCTATTTTGCCTTTTTTATTTACATAATGACGGATCCAACATACGAATAGGTTCTTCAGAAACTTTCAGTATCCCTCAAATTTGTTTCACCTTTCACTACTATTCCATAATAGAAATTTTAAATATGTGCTAAATGTCGACAGATTATTTACTAAAATTAAATTTCTAATTATATAGAATATAAACTAAAAAAAAATGCAAAAAGCACAAAAAACAAATTCAAATGTAGAAAATGGCGGAAACATTATGAGAAAAATATTGACTAATTTAAAAAAAAAAATCCCTATACAAACGTTTTGAACACATGCGTAGTTTCGATATAGTAAATGGCACGATCAAGCTACGAACTAGAAACGACGGTTCAATGCTACTACAAATATACATTGGCCGCAACAACTTCAAAATAACGAAAGTAAACTTACTAATTAATGTTTAAGAATATATAGCTTCCGCTACAAAAATACCATTAAATGAAAGCCGGTTACAAAATGAATATTATAAATAAAGTTATTTCATGTTACTTTCTTACACCGACATTTTATTTAAAGCATAGCTATTCTGTGTAGTAGGCAGGCATTGTTGACAATTTTACATTATTTTGATGACAATTATAACAAACGTCAAAATAAAATTAAGAGACATGTCAAAAGGTGAATGCAGTTGTCTGTTGCGTTTATTGGAAAACGTATTTTGAGTTTACAACTATGTATTTCTTTAATTTACATCACACGTTTTGTTTACTTTTGTGCTGAAAGGAGAGATGTTATTTTCCATACAACAGAATCAAACATTTTTAATCACTTCTAATAATACTTTTTTCACTTAGTCCTACTTAAATAATTTATTATAACCAACATGTTCCTTAACATGTTAGGTTACAATTATATAATTATTCATACTCAATAACAGATATAGTGCACGTAATAAATAAATAATAAAATAAATTAAATATAAATTCCATAAATATTTATAAAGGAATCTCCATTCGCTCATAAACAAAAGCAACACAACAACAACGGCAATAATTTTCTATATGGTTATGTCGCTTTGGCAACCAACATGCGCCAGTAGTTTAAAATGGCGTGATTTTGAGATGTTGCATAAGTTTGTTAAATAATATAATCTACAAAAGCCATATCATGACTCTCATAAATAAGGATACCCATACACTTTTCGATATTTGTCATAATTACCTTTTGATGTTCGTTATAATTGTCCTTCAAACCCTCTTTATTTATAAAAAATGCTTGATCATTATACAGAGTAGCCAAGTATTAAATAAAACGTATGTATAGAAAAAGTAGGTATATTTGTAACTGGTTTTCATGTAATAATATTCACTAGCGGAATCTATATATCTTGAAGTGTTAATTAAATAATTTATTTTTGTTGGGAGATTTCTTAGGTCGCTGAACACGAATCTGAAATCGAAATTTGATAAAACAAAATGGCGCATTCAATACGGCAGAAAGGTAATTGAATCTGTATGGAATTTAGTACTTGGTTCGCTGATGAGGAATCTGAAGTTTATATTTAAAAATAAAATGGCGTGTCAAATATAGCGTAATGGTTCTTCGAAAACGTATTGGATCCGCGTGAAATTCAATATTTGGGATTCTTATTGTCGCTGATAACGAATTGGAAGTCGAAATATCAAAAAAAAAAAGTGGGGCGACCAACATGGTTGAAATGTGCGAAACATAATTAGATCTTTCTCAAATTTATTACTTGAGGGTTTTTGTGGTCCCTGTTGATGAATCCGAAGTCAATCTTTCAAAATGCCAAATGACGAGTGCAATTTGACGGTTCTTACTTGGCCCCTTTCGAGTCTTTGATGAAATTGAATTTTCGGTTCATTTTTACTTTCTTATACGTAGTATAAGGAAGTATTGTGATGATGAAAATTTTCGACCTCGAAATTTTTGCAGATGTCCACGTTTTGAAGTCCCCTGATACCAAAAAAGTGGTTTTTAAAAAATGTCTCTCTCTCTCTCTCTCTCTCTCTCTCTGTGTGTGTGTGTGTGTGTGACCACGATGGCGGTCAAACCGCTGTAGATATCAATTCCAAATTTTGTATTTAAGTGTATAATCTCCCTCTTGAGATCTGATTAGTGTTTCAGTAACATCGGTAGACCGGAAGTAGTAGTTTACTTCTGCGAAAAAATAGAGTTTTGCCAATATTTCGTCAACTACTAATTTTAAACAAATTTATAAAGAATTCATATGTACTTAAAATTAAAATTGAGAACAATTTTATTTAAAAAGTTTTACGAAATTCCTACCGGAAGTAGGTCTTATACTCCTATCGAATATCAGTTTTTTGTGAATATTTCGCAAATCATGCTTTTTAGACAGGTACGTTACGAGTATAAAAGTATTTAAAATATAATTTTCAATACCTTTTCTATAAAAAAAATTTCAAAATTCAGACCGGAAGTACCACTTTTACTCTTATCGAATAGCGATTTCTTGCAAATATGTCGTAAGTTATGCACTATATATGTTTATCAAGAGTACAAAAGTATTTAATTCTAGATTTGCAATATTTTTTGTATATATGAAATTTTAAAATTCGAACCGAAAGTAACACTTTTACTCTTAGGGAGTAGCACTTTTTTTCGAATTTCTTGCAAAGTATGTATTCTATAGCGACTTATTAAGATAATAGAAGTACTTAGAATAGTATTTTGAATAATTTTTGTGTAAAAAAATTCTTAAAATTGTATAGTTTGAAACGCTCATACGTATAAGAAAGTCGTGTGGTGGCCACACCTCATTTTTATTATTATTGTTTATGTCTATCTTAAATTGTTTTTGACTTATTACCATCCTTTTTGATTTTTTCTTAAAAACTGTAGACTTTGAAACAGTCATCAAACTTTTCTATTGTTGCATCAGAAGCGTATTGCAGACTGTATCAACGAAAATGGTGCTGTCTTTGAGCTCATTATTTTTTCGGATACTTTAAAATGACTTCTATGTTAAACATTAAATTATCTTTCTTACTCTACACTGTATACCGGTCTGTGTTAAAAACAGCTTGAGAAGAATTCTGAGTAATATATACGATTGGCCTTACAAAATATAATGGCATAATGTATATACAGGGATGTGTCAAAAGTTTATAAAAACGGAAATTCTAACAACGGTCCTGACAGTGATCAGGTTTTACTGAAAGCTGTAAAAAGGCTGTAAGCAGACGCGCAAAAGGCTATTCAAGCATGAACATATTGAAAAATAGCTATTGCGAAGTAATATCGTACGTATTCACAAGAGATTGTTTAATTATCATTGATGAAAATGAACCGTAAACAACATCGTCAATTGCAATAATTCAAAATAGAACTTCAATAAGGATGTCTTACAGTATTTTCGATTATAACAATAGGTAATCAATATTACTATAATAAATATATTATATCTATATGTCCCATAAATTGTAGGTGTACAATGCAAAAGTGAATAATTATATACAGTGCATGGGAATAATTATAGAAAATACCAATGAAATAGATATTATTTGTTATACAATAATGATGAAACTATCAACTGGTAATAGTGAGTTATTTAAAATATACATTCGTGTTAATAAAACATCTTATAAAGGTATCTATAAGTTTATATAAAATATTCTTTTTAATTTTTAATGAACCCTCATTTAAACCAAAAAGATCATTGGAATCGACATATATAGACTGAAACACTATTGACTATCAAAACTATAAAACCACATTTTCCAACTAATGAAAAACACAGATTTTGCAGATTGTCAATTCTATACCCTACAAAGAAAATTTAAACTATAGATACATTAGGCAAACGTGAAATAATCATCGTAAGGCACAAAAACCAATAATACTAGAAAAGAAAAAAATAGAGTGAAAAACTACCGACTGCGAAGAGCACAGAAGAAGTATGTGAAAATGTCCATATAACATGAAACGATAAAATACATCTTATTTCATGAACAGTCATTAAACATTTTAAATTTAAAAATGCTGCTATTATCACAAAATCTATTATCAATCATTTCATATAAATTAATTAGGATGCAATGTACGTCGTCTAAGTATTGAAGCATACATGTAAGAAATAATTTAATTATATTAGTGCACACATTAAGAAGACAAAGAGATTCAACAAATTATTTCTGTAAATCAAATATTGAAAAACGTCAATAAAAACTAATTACAATTGTTTTAATTATTTAGACAATATAATGTTAATACCATCATAAACAAAAATCACTTTATATCTAAAAAACAAACATTACATTTTATTTAAAACAATAATAAAACTTTAAAATAAAGAATAAGTATTGGTGCACCTCCATTTTAAACATTTTCTGTAATAACAAAATCCGATAAGCATTCTGAATAAATGTCGCATATTTGCAAAATATATAGAGGGGTGTACGAAAACAGTTATAGTAAAGTAATATCAATATTGCACATCTGAAACACAATTATATTTACTTACTCGCTATATACCAGAATTATGTGCTGTTCAAAAAACTGAAACGCAAATTAATAAATGAAATAAATCATCGGAAAATGAAGGCACAAAAACCAATAATAGTAGAAAAAATTAAAATAGAGTGAAAACTACCGACTGTGAAGAGCACAGGATAAGTATGTGAAAAATGTCCATATAACTTTAAACGATAAAATACATCTTATTTCATAGACAGCCAATAAACATTTTCAATTTAAAAACTCTGCTATTGTCACTAAATCTATTATTAATAATTTCATTTAAATTAATTAGGAAGAAAAGTACGTCGCTTAAGTATTGAAGCAAGCATGTAAGAAATAACTTAAATATGTTAGTGCACACATCTAAATATCAATATTAAAATATAAAGAATAAGAATTGATGCACCTCTTATTTGAAAAAAACATTTTCTATAACAACAGAACCCGATAACCATTCTGAATAAAATATCGGATAGTAGCAAAATATATACAGGGGTGTATAAAAACAGCTGAAGTAAAGCAGTATTGAAAATCTAAAACACAATTATATTAACTTATTCGCTATATATCGGAATGACATGGTGTTTTATAAACTTAACGCAATAAAGACAAAATCCGCAATAAATTTAGAAGAATAAGGGAGAGCGGTACCTTAACTGTAAGCGGAATAAGAGGCGGCAGCGGGCCTTCTAGGCCTGCCGTATTAGCTAGTTCTCCTTAATATTAGCCGACGGCCGTTTCGTGTTAATTTCTTGGGAAAACACGGCTTAACCGAATCACCATGGTTACCGCCCGAACCGTCAAAATCGACGAAAATTGGTTGCACGGGGCGCGCTTTGTCACCTTTGAGAGGGAATCGAGGGTGTCGGGCGCGTCGGTTAAGCGTAGAACGCACCTTCCTTTTACAAGTAGGCTATTTTTCGGCCCTCCGGACGGACGGGTTCCCGAGAATCGAGGCCTTCAAGAGGAGCCCGCAAATATTTTGTAACATAAAAATGGCTTACGTACTTAAAAATGCAGTAGTGGTCATCAAAAAGAGACATTTCGCAAATCTGACAGTTCCAACGAAAAATTTTGCACGTTTGACTTTTAAGCCTTATATTCCGAATTTTGAAGGTTTTGACGGCCCAACAAGGTACATAATCGAAAAGTCAGACATTTTTGAACCGATCGCATGGCTATTCCAACTTCATCGACATACGATATCGATAGGACGAGTGATTTAAATTCCTCATGCAGACGGACATCGTAGAAAAATGGCCGAAATACGCCAGAAATACATGTACACAATAAATCAAGTGCAATGCTCATAACATGTAATGTACACTCACATACATTCATGTGCACTTTCCGTGAATGTATTATATATCGGTAGCTTGACTTAACATTTTTACATACAGGCTGATATCTTTTAATTACTATAAATTTGAATTTTAAAATACGATAATTCCAGAACGCGTATGCCCAGTTTCCTTAATGTAATTATTAACGTCAGAATAGGTTCATGGCATATAAACACACATAATATATTTAGTTTTAGGACACGGACAAGGCACTAAATTAATTATCTGGACACAATTAAAACGTTTTTTATAGCCTTTTAAAGATTACAGGTCTATTTTCTCTGAGATTTAAAAAAAAATTGCAGATTTCAACATAGAGTCAAGCCTACATATAAATACGGCAGTTGAACAAACTATTTACATTAGGTCGATAGCCCAATGGCAAGATTGACGGCTTCTTAATACAATGACTTTGCCGGGTCGGGTTCGAACCCAGGCCGGGGCAAAACATTTTTTTTTCGAATGCGATATTGTGTATTTATTTCGTGTATTTTACCGGCAATTTATAAGAGAAGACGCCGGACTTCTCGACATAATTTTCCCGGTCGATGAAATAATCATTCACATATACAGCATGATTTTTTCTTATAATTTTTATAAATTCCATTTAAAATACAATAATTCTAAAACGGGTATGCCGTTTTCTTAAGGGAAAAAATAATGCTTTTAACATTTATGTGCCCCTACGAAATAATTATTTAAATAATTACGCACTGCGCAGTGGGTGGAGCCAAATCAACTTTTTCTTCTGATTAAGGTAAAACTCGGTACTCGGGGGCTCTTGGTGTCGGTGATCTCAAGCCCAATGTCAAAATTTCAAAAAAAAAAAATGGTGCATCTAATATGGCGGAAGAGTTTTTTGAAAACTGACGTATGAATGTGAAATTTTAGATACGGGGGTGTCTTAGGTCGCCGATCACGAATCGAAAGTCAAAATGTCAAAAAAAAAACAAAATGGCCGAAGTTTTTTGAAAATTGACGTATGAATGTGAAATTTTAGATACGGGGGTGTCTTAGGTCGCCGATCACGAATCCAAAGTCAAAATGTCAAAAAAAAACAAAATGGCGGAAGTTTTTTGAAAATTGACGTATGAATGTGAAATTTTAGGTACGGGGGTGTCTTAGATCGCCGATCACAAATCGAAAGTCAAAAGGTCAAAAAAAAAACAAAATGGCGGAAGTTTTTTGAAAATTGACGTATGAATGTGAAATTTTAGGTACGGGGGTGTCTTAGGTCGCCGATCACGAATCGAAAGTCAAAATGTCAAAAAAAACAAAATGGCGGAAGTTTTTTGAAAATTGACGTATGAATGTGAAATTTTAGATACAGGGGTATCTTAGGTCGCCGATCATGAATCCAAAGTCAAAATGTCAAAAAAAAAACAAAATGGCGGACGAGTTTTTTGAAAATTGACGTATGAATGTGAAATTTTAGATACGGGGGTTTTGGGGGTCGTCGATCATGATTCCAAAGTCAAAATGTCAAAAAAATCAAAATGGCGGACCAGTTTTTTGAAAACTGACGTATGAATGTGAAATTTTAGATGCGGGGGTGTCTTAGGTCGCCCATCACCAATCCATAGTCAAAATGTCAAAAAAAGAAAATGGCGGACGGGTTTTTTGAAAATTGACGCATGAATGTGAAATTTTAGATACGGGGATATGTGCGGACGCCGATCACAAATCCAAAGTCAAAATGTCAAAAAAACAAAACGGCGGAGGAATTTTTTGAAAATTGTCGTATGAATGTGAAATTTTAGATACGAGGGTGTGTGCGGACGCCGATTACAAATCCAAAGTCAAAATGTCAAAAACAACAAAATGTCGGAAAAGTTTTTTGAAAATTGACGTATAAATGCGAAATTTTAGATGCGGGGGTGTCTGCGGACGCCGATCACCAATCCATAGTCAAAATGTCAAAAAATAGAAAATGGCGGAAAAGTGTTTTGAAAATTGACGTATAAATGCGAAATTTTAGATACGGGGGTGTCTGCGGACGCCGATCACCAATCAATAGTCAAAATGTCAAAAAAAAACAAAATGGCGGCAGAATTGTTGAAAATTGACGTATGAATGTAAAATTTTAGATACGGGGGTGTGTGCGGACGCCGATTACAAATCCAAAGTCAAAATGTCAAAGAACAAAATGGCAGACGGGTTTTTTGAAAATTGACGTATGAATGTGAAATTTTAGATACGGGGGTGTGTGCGGACGCCGATTATAAATCCAAAGTCAAAATGTCAAATAAAACAAAATGGCGCAAGAGTTTTTTGAAAATTGATGAATGTGAAATTCTGGATACGGGGGTGCTTGTAGTCGTTTATTACGTCTTCAATTTGGCGATTCTTCGAAACGTGATTGAACAGGGCTTAAATTTAATACTTCATTTTTTCTTAACGACAGTAGATTCGAAAACATCAGAATGGTATTGTACACTGTCTCAATGAAAATGTTGCGCTCTTTGAGCTCATTGTTTCTTTCGATACTTTAACATGACATGTTTAACAATAAATTACCTTTCTCGCTCTTGAGTGGGTACCAGTTTGTGTCAAAATAGTTTTTAATATACTATTGGCTTCACAAAATTTATGTATGTACAGGGGTGTTTCAAAAGTTTATAAAAGTGGACATTCTAAAAAGCGTCATGCCAGTGATCGCTTTTTACAGGAAAGGCGCTTCAATAGGGCTTCACTTTAAAACTTGGGCCTTTTCCTTTTATTATTATTTCGTGCTCCTTTATTAACGATAGTTGATTTTGAAAAGGTTAACAGGCTTTTACACTTTCACATCAAAGTAGTATTGTAAACTGTCTTAGTCAACATGTTGGACTTTTTGATGTCATTGTGCTTTTGGATACCTTAACATGACATGTTAAACATTAATTTACCTTTCTCGCTCTTGAGTGTGTACCGCTTTGTGTAAAAAACCATTCGAGTAGAATTTTAAATAAAATATACTATTGGCTTCACGTAATATATGTATATACAGGGATGCGTCAAAAGTTAATAAAAGCAGACATTCTAAAAGGCGTCATGACAGTGATTGCTTTTTACACGAAACTATGAAAAAGCTGTAAGCGGACGCGAAAAAGGCGATTCAAACTAAAAGAAATTGACGAACCCGCTGTAAGCGGACGGACCCGCTGTAAGCGGACGTTATAGCTAGTTCTCCTTAATATTAGCCGACGGCCGTTTCGTGTTAATTTCTTGGGAAAACACGGCTTAACCGAATCACCATGGTTACCGCCCGAACCGTCAAAATCGACGAAAATTGGTTGCACGGGGCGCGCTTTGTCACCTTTGAGAGGGAGTCGAGGGTGTCGTGCGCGCCGGTTAAGCTTAGAACGCACCTTCCTTTTACAAGTAGGCTATTTTTCCGCCCTCCTGGCGGACGGGTTCCCGAGAATCGAGGCTCTCAAGAGGAGCCCGCAAATATTTTGTAACATAAAAATGGCTTACGTACTTAAAAATGCAGTAGTGGTCATCAAAAAGAGACATTTCGCTAATCTGACAGCTCCAACGAAAAATTTTGCATGTTTGACTTTTAAGCCTTATATTCCGAATTTTGAAGGTTTTGACGGCCCAACAAGGTACATAATCGAAAAGTCAGACATTCTTGAACCGATCGCATTCCTATTCCAACTTCATCGACATACGATATCGATAGGACGAGTGATTTAAATTCCTCATGCAGACGGACATCGTAGAAAAATGGCCGAAATACGCCAGAAATACATGTACACAATAAATCAAGTGCAATGCTCATAACATGTAATGTACACACACATACATTCATGTGCACTTTCCGTGAATATATTATATATCGGTAGCTTGACTTAACATTTTTACATACAGGCTGATATCTTTTAATTACTATAAATTTGAATTTTAAAATACGATAATTCCAGAACGCGTATGCCCAGTTTCCTTAATGTAATTATTAACGTCAGAATAGGTTCATGGCATATAAACACACATAATATATTTAGTTTTAGGACACGGACAAGGCACTAAATTAATTATCTGGACACAATTAAAACGTTTTTTATAACCTTTTAAAGATTACACGTCTATTTTCTCTGAGATTTAAAAAAAAAATTGCAGAATTCAACATAGAGTCAAGTCTACATATAAATATGGCAGTTGAACAAACTATTTACATTAGGTCGATAGCCCAATGGCAAGATTGACGGCTTCTTAATACAATGACTTTGCCGGGTCGGGTTCGAACCCAGGCCGGGGCAAAACATTTTTTTTTCGAATGCGATATTGTGTATTTATTTCGTGTATTTTACCGGCAATTTATAAGAGAAGACGCCGGACTTCTCGACATAATTTTCCCGGTCGATGAAATAATCATTCACATATACAGCATGATTTTTTCTTATAATTTTTATAAATTCCATTTAATAGTAGTTTATACAACGAGTCAATAATGACAGTTATTATTCCCGAGAGCTGAATTTACTCCCGAGCCGCGTAAGCGGCGAGGGAGTAACTCAGCTCGAGGGAATAATAGTCATTATTGCGAGTTAGTATACACTACTTTATCGACAACTAACTGAAAATTACTAAAAAAAATCAAAATAAGTAAACGAAAATGTCAGATTACTATATCAATATGACGTTTGATGGTTAGGCAGTCAGTAAAATGGCCGGACTTGTCTATCGTTACTATGACAACGTTAGGAACGTTATGTTCTTATTGGCGGAATGCAGTGAATAATGGTAACGTTATGGCCCATTATATGTTCTTATTGGCGGAATGCAGTGAATAATGGTAACGTTATGGCCCATTATTCACTGGTCGCATTTCATTATTCCCTACGGGTATTATGAGTGTTATTATTAGCCAATATTGATTAATATAATACATACTTTATTGTTTAGTCGTCGATAAAATACAATAATTCTAAAACGGGTATGCCGTTTTCTTAAGGGAAAAAATAATGCTTTTAACATTTATGTGCCCCTACGAAATAATTATTTTAATAATTACGCACTGCGCAGTGGGTGGAGCCAAATCAACTTTTTCTTCTGATTAAGGTAAAACTCGGTATTCGGGGGCTCTTGGTGTCGGTGATCTCAAGCCCAATGTCAAAATTTCAAAAAAAAAAATGGTGCATCTAATATGGCGGAAGAGTTTTTTGAAAACTGATGTATGAATGTGAAATTTTAGATACGGGGGTGTCTTAGGTCGCCGATCACGAATCGAAAGTCAAAATGTCAAAAAAAAAACAAAATGGCCGAAGTTTTTTGAAAATTGACGTATGAATGTGAAATTTTAGATACGGGGGTGTCTTAGGTCGCCGATCACGAATCCAAAGTCAAAATGTCAAAAAAAAACAAAATGGCGGAAGTTTTTTGAAAATTGACGTATGAATGTGAAATTTTTGGTACGGGGGTGTCTTAGATCGCCGATCACAAATCGAAAGTCAAAATGTCAAAAAAAAAACAAAATGGCGGAAGTTTTTTGAAAATTGACGTATGAATGTGAAATTTTAGGTACGGGGGTGTCTTAGGTCGCCGATCACGAATCGAAAGTCAAAATGTCAAAAAAAAAAAAAAATGGCGGAAGTTTTTTGAAAATTGACGTATGAATGTGAAATTTTAGATACAGGGGTGTCTTAGGTCGCCGATCACGAATCCAAAGTCAAAATGTCAAAAAAAAACAAAATGGCGGACGAGTTTTTTGAAAATTGACGTATGAATGTGAAATTTTAGATACGGGGGTTTTGGGGGTCGTCGATCATGATTTCAAAGTCAAAATGTCAAAAAAATCAAAATGGCGGACCAGTTTTTTGAAAATTGACGTATGAATGTGAAATTTTAGATACGGGGGTATGTGCGGACGCCGATCACAAATCCAAAGTCAAAATGTCAAAAAAACAAAACGGCGGAGGAATTTTTTGAAAATTGTCGTATGAATGTGACATTTTAGGTACGAGGGTGTGTGCGGACGCCGATTACAAATCCAAAGTCAAAATGTCAAAAACAACAAAATGTCGGAAAAGTTTTTTGAAAATTGACGTATAAATGCGAAATTTTAGATGCGGGGGTGTCTGCGGACGCCGATCACCAATCCATAGTCAAAATGTCAAAAAATAGAAAATGGCGGAAAAGTTTTTTGAAAATTGACGTATAAATGCGAAATTTGAGATACGGGGGTGTCTGCGGACGCCGATCACCAATCCATAGTCAAAATGTCAAAAAAAAAACAAAATGGCGGCAGAATTTTTGAAAATTGACGTATGAATGTAAAATTTTAGATACGGGGGTGTGTGCGGACGCCGATTACAAATCCAAAGTCAAAATGTCAAAGAACAAAATGGCGGACGGGTTTTTTGAAAATTGACGTATGAATGTGAAATTTTAGATACGGGGGTGCTTGTAGTCGTTTATTACGTCTTCAATTTGGCGATTCTTCGAAACGTGATTGAACAGGGCTTAAATTTAATACTTCTTTATATATACTTTTTCTTAACGACAGTAGATTCGAAAACATCAGAATGGTATTGTACACTGTCTCAATGAAAATGTTGCGCTCTTTGAGCTCATTGTTTCTTTCGATACTTTAACATGACATGTTTAACAATAAATTACCTTTCTCGCTCTTGAGTGGGTACCAGTTTGTGTCAAAATAGTTTTTAATATACTATTGGCTTCACAAAATTTATGTATGTACAGGGGTGTTTCAAAAGTTTATAAAAGTGAACATTCTAAAAAGCGTCATGCCAGTGATCGCTTTTTACAGGAAAGGCGCTTCAATAGGGCTCCACTTTAAAACTTGGGCCTTTTCCTTTTATTATTATTTCGTTCTCCTTTATTAACGATAGTTGATTTTGAAAAGGTTAACAGGCTTTTACACTTTCACATCAAAGTAGTATTGTAAACTGTCTTAATCAACATGTTAGACTTTTTGATGTCATTGTGCTTTTGGATACCTTAACATGACATGTTAAACATTAATTTACCTTTCTCGCTCTTGAGTGTGTACCGCTTTGTGTAAAAAACCAATCGAGGAGAATTTTAAATAAAATATACTATTGGCTTCACGTAATATATGTATATACAGGGATGCGTCAAAAGTTAATAAAATCAGACATTCTAAAAGGCGTCATGACAGTGATTGCTTTTTACACGAAACTATGAAAAAGCTGTAAGCGGACGCGAAAAAGGCGATTCAAACTAAAAGAAATTGACGAACCCGCTGTAAGCGGACGGACCCGCTCTAAGCGGACGATCAGCTGTAAGCGGACGGACCCGCTGTAAGCGGACGTTATAGCTAGTTCTCCTTACTAATAGCTGAAGGTGATACCTTGTCTCTCACGGGAGTAAATACGGGATAGAGATAGGACCGTGCAACGGGTGATGTTTCTCGAAATTGTGCAACACCCCGTATAGGTAGCGCGTCCGGACCGGTCGTCCCGTGAAGGGGAAAGTCCGAGCTAATTACCGTAAAAATTTCGCCTTTATAGCTCTGTCCGATCGCCGGATATTTACGGACAAATTTAAACGTTGTGTTTTCGAAGTGCACGATTTTCTGAAGGTATCTCATCCGAGACGAATCTAGAACACGTATAGGGAAAAGTACGGTTAAAAAGCCCGCACTTTCTGCTTTTCAACGCGCTCGAAAGCATATTTTAAGGTCGAGGGACGCGTGAGCAATTAAAATATACGTTCCGTCGAATTTTTCAAAACACGCGAAATTAAGCCATGACGTGCCTAAAGAAAGCCCATTTACGTAAATAAAAACGAGGACTAAACACAAAATTGACTTTTCGCAAATCTGACAGGCGGACTAAATATTTCCAAACATTGACTTTTAAGCATGAAATTCCAAGCTCTGACGATTTTTCGAGAGGAAAACGACTTGAAATTTAAAATAATATCGTTTTAGGAAGCGTTTCCATGCTTATTCCAGCTTGATTCAGGTCCGGTATTGATAGGACAAGGAATTTAAACTCTTCATGCACTCGAAAAAATGGCTGGAATACGTCACAAATGAATGTACACAATAAATCAGGTGCAATGCTCATAACATGTTATGTACACACATACACATTCATGTTCACTGGCCCGTGAATATACATATTATATGTCGGTAGCTTGACTTAACATTTTTACATACAGGCTGATATCTTTTAATGATTACAAATTTGAATTTTAAAATACGCGTAGTCCAGTTTCCTTAATGAGTAAAAGGATTGCTTTTAATTATTAACGTCAGAATAAATTCATGGCAAATAAACACACATAATATAGGACAAGGACAAGATACTAAATTAATTATCTGGACGCAATTTAAACGTATTCTTTTGAAGATTACACGTCTATTTTCTCTGAGATTTAAAAAAAATATTGCAGATTTCAACATAGAGTCAAGCTTACATATAAATATGGCAGTTGAACAAACTATTTACATATAGGTCGATAGCCCGATGCACAAATTGACGGCTTCTTAATACAATGACTTTGCCGGGTCCGGTTCGAACCCAGACCGGGGCAAAATATTTTTTTTTCGAATGAGATGTGTATTTATTTCGTGTATTTTACCGGCAATTTATAAGACATGACGCCGGACTGCTCGACATAATTTTCCCGGTCGATGAAATAATCATTCACATATACAGCATGATTTTTTCTTAATTATTATAAATTCCATTTAAAATACAATAATTCTAAAACGGGTATGTCGTTTTCTTAAGGGAAAAAATATTGCTTTTAACATTTACGTGCCCTACGAAATAATTATTTAAATAATTATTATTTATTAATAATGAAATTTTAGATACGGGGGTGTCTTAGGTCGCCGATCACGAATCGAAAGTCAAAATGTCAAAAAAAAAACAAAATGGCCGAAGTTTTTTGAAAATTGACGTATGAATGTGAAATTTTAGATACGGGGGTGTCTTAGGTCGCCGATCACGAATCCAAAGTCAAAATGTCAAAAAAAAACAAAATGGCGGAAGTTTTTTGAAAATTGACGTATGAATGTGAAATTTTAGGTACGGGGGTGTCTTAGGTCGCCGATCACAAATCGAAAGTCAAAATGTCAAAAAAAAACAAAATGGCGGAAGTTTTTTGAAAATTGACGTATGAATGTGAAATTTTAGGTACGGGGGTGTCTTAGGTCGCCGATCACAAATCGAAAGTCAAAATGTCAAAAAAAAACAAAATGGCCGAAGTTTTTTGAAAATTGACGTATGAATGTGAAATTTTAGATACGGGGGTTTTGGGGGTCGCCGATCATGATTCCAAAGCCAAAATGTCAAAATAAATCAAAATGGCGGACCAGTTTTTTGAAAATTGACGTATGAATGTGAAATTTTAGATACGGGGGTTTTGGGGGTCGCCGATCATGATTCCAAAGTCAAAATGTCAAAAAAATCAAAATGGCGGACCAGTTTTTTGAAAATTGACGTATGAATGTGAAGTTTTAGATACGGGGGTTTTGGGGGTCGCCGATCATGATTCCAAAGTCAAAATGTCAAAAAAATCAAAATGGCGGACCAGTTTTTTGAAAATTGACCTATGAATGTGAAATTTTAGATACGGGGGTGTCTTAGGTCGCCGATCACGAATCCATAGTCAAAATGTCAAAAAAAAAATGGCGGACGAGTTTTTTGAAAATTAACATATGAATGTGAAATTTTAGATACGGGGGTTTTGGGGGGTCGCCGATCGTGATTCCAAAGTCAAAATATCAAAAGAATCAAAACGGCGGACCAGTTTTTTTAAAATTGACGTATGAATGGGAAATTTTAGACACGGGCGTTTATGGGGTCGCCGATCACAAATCCAAAGTCGAAATGTCAAAAAACATAATGGCGGATTCAATATGGCGTTAATCTTGGTGAAAAGTGCTTGGACCTGAGCACATCCTTCCTTCGTAAACTTTAACATGATTTATGTTTACCATTAAATTATCCTTCTCGCTCTTCAGTGTTCAGTGTAACGGTTTGTGTAAGAAGGAAAGAAGAGTTCTAAGTAATATTACGATTGGCATAACAAAATTCTAACTAACTAAATTTCTATCAGTATCACTGCAGTTTGTTGTACTTTGCTATTTATTCCATAATATAAATTTTAAATATGTGCTATTTACACAAAAATTTTCAGATGTATTCACAAAATAAATGTCTACAGATTATTTACTAAAATTAAGTTTCTAAAGCGGCTCTAAAGATGATTCAGTGCTTTTGAAATCTATGTACTTCTGTAGGACACTCCGTGTGCTGAAGTTTAAGTTTCTTATTGTTGGTAATGGCCAGCTGGATACTCTTTAATTTTCAATTTTCAAAGTATGAAACAGTTAATTTATGCATTTCTTATTATTTAATTTTAACATGTCCAATAAGTTCAAGCTCATTTTTGCAAATCATTTTTTTGGACATCATTAGATTTTTATTATGAATAAAAGTAACAACACAAACACAATAAAATCAACCTACTTTGCCTTTTTTATTTACATAATGACGGATCCAACATACGAATAGGTTCTTCAGAAACTTTCAGTATCCCTCAAATTTGTTTCACCTTTCACTATTATTCCATAATAGAAATTTTAAATATGTGCTAAATGTCGACAGATTATTTACTAAAATTAAAATTCTAATTATATAGAATATAAACCAAAAAAAAAGTGCAAAAAGCACAAAAAACAAGTTCAAATGTAGAAAATGGCGCAAACATTATGAGAGAAATACTGACTAATTTAAAAAAAATCCCTATACATAGGTACGTTTTGGACACATGCGTAGTTTCGATATAGTAAATTGCACGATCAAGCTACGAACTAGAAACGACGGTTCAATGCTACTACAAATATACATTAGCCGCAACAACTTCAAAATAACGAAAGTAAACTAACTAATTAATGTTTTAGAATATATAGCTTCCGCTACAAAAATACCATTAAATGAAAGCCGGTTACAAAATGAATATTATAAATAATGTTATTGTATGTTACTTTCTTACACCGACATTTTATTTAATGCATAGCTATTCTGTGTAGTAGGCAGGCATTGTTGACAATTTTACATTATTTTGATGGCAATTATAACAAACGTCAAAATAAAATTAAGACACATGTCAAAAGGTGAATGCAGTTGTCTGTTGTGTTTATTGGAAAACGTATTTTGAGTTTACAAGTATGTATTTCTGTAATTTACTTCACACGTTTTGTTTACTTTTGTGCTGAAAGGAGAGATGTTATTTTCCATACAATAGAATCAAACATTTTTAATCACGTCTAATAATACTTTTTTCACTTAGTCCAATTTAAATAATTTATTATAACCAACATGTTCCTTAACATGTTAGGTTACAATCATATAATTATTCATACTCAATAACACATATAGTGCACGTAATAAATAAATAATAAAATAAATTAAATCTACATTCCATAAATCTTTATAAAGGAATCTCCATTCGCTCATAAACAAAAGCAACACAACCAACAACTGCAATAATTTTCTATTTGGTTATGTCGCTTTGGCAACCAACATGCGCCAGTAGTTTAAAATGGCGTGAAATTTGAGATGTTGCATAAGTTTATTTGTTAAACATGATATTTGTCATAATTACCTTTTGATGTTCATTATAATTGTCTTTCAAACCCTCTTTATTTATCAAAAATGCTTGCCCATTATACAGAGTAGCCAAGTATTAAATAATATGTATGTATAGAAAGAGTAGGTATATTTGTAACTGGTTTTCATGTAATAATATTCACTAGCGGAATCTACTTGGGGTTTCTAGGTTCGCTGATGAAGAATCTGAAGTTTATATTTAAAAATAAAATGGCGTGTCCAATATAGCGTAATGGTTCTTCGAAAACGTATTGGATCCGCGTGGAATTCAATATTTGGGATTCTTATTGTCGCTGATAACGAATTGGAAGTCGAAATATCAAAAAAAAAGTGGGGCGACCAACATGGTGGAAATGTGCGAAACATAATTAGATCTTTCTCAAATTTATTACTTGAGGGTTTTTGGGGTCCCTGTTGACGCTTCCGAAGTCCAATCTTTCAAAATGCCAAATGACGAGTGCAATTTGACGGTTCTTACATGGCCCCTTTTGAATCTTTGATGAAATTGAATTTTCGGTTCATTTTTATTATTATTGTTTATGTCTATCTTAAATTGTTTTTGAGTTATTACCATTCTTTTTGATTTTTTCTTAAAAACTGTAGACTTTGAAACAGTCGTCAAACTTTTCTATTGTCGCATCAGAAGCGTATTGCAGACTGTATCAACGAAAATGGTGCTGTCTTTGAGCACATTATTTCTTCGGATACCTTAAAATGACTTTTATGTTAAACATTAAAATATCTTTCTTATTCGTATACCGGTCTGTGTTAAAAACAGTTTGAGAAGAATTCTGAGTAATATATACGATTGACTTTACAAAATATAATGGCATAATGTATATACAGGGATGTGTCAAAAGTTTATAAAAGCGGAAATTCTAACAACGGTCCTGACAGTGGTTTTACTGAAAGCTGTAAAAAGGTTGTAAGCAGACGCGCAAAAGGCTATTCAAGCATGAAGAGATTGAAAAATAGCTATTGCGAAGTAATATCGTAGGTATTCACAAGAGATTGTTTAATTATCATTGATGAAAATGAAAGGTGCTTCAATAGGGCTTAAATTTTAAGCTTGGGCTTTTTACTTTTATTATTATTTTGTGCTCTTTTATTAACGATAGTGGACTTCGAAAAGGTAGTAAGAAAGTAATATACTTTATAAATTAAATTTACCTTACCCAGTCACATACATATGTTTGCGAGCTATATGTTTGAAGTTCATCAGCATTCATTAGCATTCTATAATAATGTTTGAAAGCGACGCCCATTTATCAAACAAAATTTGTTATAAACATGTTAAACACTATGCAGATACTATGTATATTTGAGCATGTCAATTAAAATGACGAGCCCGCGATAGCGGGCGAGTAGTATATTCTTTCTATCGTCAGAGAGAGAACAGTACGAATAATAATGTAATTCAGTGACAATTTAAAAGTTCTTCAATACAAGTCCTTCATTTTCAATTGACGTGCGAACTAATTTTGAGTATGTGACAGACGAATATTTCAAATCTGCTGACCAAAATTTCATAATGAAAGCGCTGTTCCACTTCAAATAATTTGGGTGATAATATCTGTGTCAAATTGATTATTAGGTTCTTTTTTATTAATATTGTGCATGCCTATCTTAAATTGTTTCCGAGCAATTGACATACTTTTTGTTAATATACTACATTTTCCACTGTTCTTTCAATAGCGTATTATCCCGATTGTCTCAATGAAAATGATGCACTTATTGAGCATATTGTTTCTTCGGATACTTTAACATCATTCTTATGTTTAACATTAAATTATCTTTCTCGCTCTTCAGTGTCTAACAGTTTGTGTAAAAAGAAATTCTAGAAGAATTCTAAATGAAGTATACAATTGGCTTTACAAAATATATGTATATACAGGTGCGCCAAAAGTCTATAAAATCGTACATTCTAAAAACCACCATGAGAGTGATCGCGTTTTACAGGAAACTGTAAAAGAGCTGTAAGCGGACGCGAAAACGGCGAATTCAAGCTCGAAAAGATTGAAGCATTAGCTCACAAACATTCAACACAATATATATTGCAATATATAATAATTGGCCCAATGATAATAGTGTATAGGTAAGAAATTAATAAATTCGATTCCTTATTTTTGTTTATAAATACTGTCTACTCATTTTTAGCAATTATCATTACATGACTGAAGTCATTTCGTCCATGAATTAAGTTGTAAAAATACTTCAAAATATTATAAGATATTGTAAATAGAAAAAAGAAACTAAAATATATTCCTACAAGATTAAACAAGCACTTAATCATGTTGTTACTGTGCCAGGCAAATTGAGAAGTAATATCATACGTATTCAAAAAAGATTGTTTAATTATCATTGATGAAAATGTACCTCCCGCGACATCGTCAATTACAATAATTCAAAATAGAAATTCTATAAGGATGTTTTACAGTATTTTCGAATATAACACTAAGTAATCAATATTACCATAATACATAAATTATATCTATATATTCCTTAAATTGTAGGTGTACAATGCAAAAGAAAATTATTGTGTAGAGTGTGAACAAGGCTTTACCAACATTATTAAACATTATACATAACTGACAGTTGTAATACAATTTACCACAAAGAAACATTGCAAATTATAAAAGTATAAGAATGGGAATCATTATAAACAATGCCAATGAAATAAATATTATTTGTTACAGAACAATGATTACATAAACTATCAATTTGTAATAATGAATTATTTAAAAGTATACATTCGCGTCAATAAAACATCTAATAAAGCTATCTCCGATGTTTTTTTAAAATTTCTAATGAAATTTCATTTAAACCAAAAAGACCAATGGAATCGACATATGTGACTGAAACACTATTATCAAAAACTATCAAACCACATTTTCCAACTTATACAAAAAAACACAGATTTCGAGGTTATTCTAATTTTATACCCACAAACAAAATTCAAACTATAGATAAATTAGGCAAAAGTGAAATAAATCATCGGCCAATCAAGGCACAAAAACCAATAATAGTAGAAAAATTCAAAATAGAGTAAAAAATACCGACTGTGAAGGCACAGGAAAAGTATGTGAAAAATGTCAATATAACTTTAAACGATAAAATACTTATTTCATGGCCAGCCATTTAACATTTTAAATTTAAAAACTGCTATTACCACTAAATCTATTATTAATCTTTTCATCTGATAAGCATTCTGATCAAAATATTGCATAGTTGTAAACTATATACAGGGATGTATAAAAACAACTAAGCAATATTGAACATCTAAAACACAATTATATTTACTTATTCGCTATATATCGGAATTATATGGTGTTTCAAAAACTGAATCGCAATAAAGACAAAATCCGCAATAAATTTAGAAGAATAAGGGAGAGCGGTACCTCAACTGTAAGCGGAATAAGAGGCGGCAGCGGGCCTTCTAGGCCTGCCGTATTAGCTAGTTATACATACTAAAAGCGCACGGCCGTTTCTTTTATTCGGCGTGCGAAAAGACGGCTTAACCGGCAGGCCAAAATCGATGAAAATTCGTAAAACGCGAGAAAGTACTCGTCTCTGGATAAGCGAAATTAAAAGTTGTCTCTTTGCGTGCGCTTTCGGACACCTTTAAAGGGTTCCTCGACGGAGAGTTTTTTCTTTTTATCGGAGCGTGAAGAGAGATAACCGCCGTCAAAGAGGAGCGTGCAAGTATTGTGTAACAGAAAAAATGGCTTACGTTATTCAAATATATTGGTGAACACGAAAAATTGACTTTTCGCTAATCTGACAGGTACATCGAGAAATTTTGCAGGTGTGACCTTTAAGCGTGAAATACGAAATTTTGAAGGTCGCGAGGGTCCAACAAGACCCGCGGTTTTAACAAACGGGCTTTTCGGTACCTTCTACATGCTTATTTCGAGTCGACAGACGCACGCAACCAAGGGCATGAGCACTTTCAAATTCGTTTGCACGTGGATTTGGTAAGAAAAATGGCCGAAATACGTCACAGATTCAATGTGCATGTGATTCAATGTACTACGGTCGGGCGAAAAATATCAGATTAATGTATCCGGCCAGACGAGTTCGGCATCTCAATCTCGACATAATGCACCCGCTTGACTTAGCATTTCTATAGATATACAGGTTGATAGTTCGGTTAATGATTATATTTGTGAATTATTAAAATACGTTAATTCCAGAACGCGTACGCCCAGTTTCCTTAATAATGGGGAAAAGGATTGCTTTTAACATTTATATGCCCTTATGACACAATTTTATTTAAACGATTACGCAAACGTGCACAGTGGGCGGAGCTGGCTGAAATCAATTTCTCTCTCTTTTGATTAAAAGTAAAATTAGGCACTTGGGAGTTTTTACGGTCGCCCATCACTGATTCAAATGTCAGAAGAAAACAAAATGGCCGAAGGATTTTTTGAAAATTGACGTGCGAATGTGAAATCTTGGATACGGAAGTGTCTTATGTGGCCGATCACAAATCCAAAGTCAAAAAAAAATAAGATGGCCGAAAAGTTTTTTGAAAGTTGACGTATGAACGTGAAATATTAGAGACGGGGGTGTGTGCGGACGCCGATTACAGATCCAAAGTCAAAATGTCAAAAAAAACAAAATGGCGGACGGTTTTTTGAAAATTGACGTATGAATGTGAAATTTTAGATACGGGGGTGTGTGCGGACGCTGATTACAAATCCATAGTCAAAATGTCAAAAAAAAACAAAATGGCGGATGGGTTTTTTGAAAATTGACCTATGAACGTGAAATTTTAGATACGGGGGTGTGTGCGGAGGCCAATCACAAATCCAAAGTCAAAATGTCAAAAAAAACATAATGGCGGACGGGTTCTTTGAAAATTGACGTATGAATGTGAAATTTTAGATACGGGGGTGTGTGCGGACGCCGATCATACATCCAAAGTCAAAATGTCAAAAAAAAACAAAATGACGGCAGAATTTTTTGAAAATTGACGTATGAATGTGAAATTTTAGATACGGGGGTGTGTGCGGACGCCGATTACAAATCCAAAGTCAAAATGTCAAAGAAAATAGGATGGCGAACGGATTTTTTGAGAATTGACGTATAAATATAAAATTTTAGATACGGGGGTGTATGCGGACGCCGATCACTAATCCATAGTCAAAATGTCAAAAAAAACAAAATGGCGAAAGAATTTTTTGAAAATTGACGTATGAATCTAAAATTTTAGATACCGGGGTGTGTGCGGACGCCGATTACAAATCCAAAGTCAAAATGTCAAAAAAAACAAAATGGCGGACGGGTTTTTCGAAAATTGACGTATGAATGTGAAATTTTCAATGCGGGGGTGTGTGCGGACGCCGATCATAAATCCAAAGTCAAAATGTCAAAAAAAAACAATGGCGGAAGAGTTTTTTGAAAATTGACGTATAAATGCGAACTTTTAGATACAGGGGTGGTTGAGGCCGCCGATCACAAATTCAATGTTAACATGTTAAAAAAAACGAAATGGCGGAAGAATGTTTTGAAAATTCACGTATGAATGTGAAATTTTAGATACGGGTTTGACTTAGGTCACCGATCACAAATCCATGGTCAAAATGTAAAAAAAAAATTGCCGGCGTGTTTTTTGAAAATCGACGTGTGAATGTGAAATTTTAGATACGGAGGTGTCTTGGGTCGCCGATGGCGAATCCATAGTCACAATGTCAAAAAAAAAAGAAAATGGCGTAAGAGTTTTTTGAAAATTGACGTATGAATGTGAAATTTTGGATACAGGGGTGTCTAAGGTCACCGATCACGAGTCCATAGTCTAAATGTCAAATAAACAACATGGCAAATCTAATATGGCGGAAAGGTTCTCCGAAAAGTGCTTGGATCTGAGCACATCCTTTCTTCGTAACTTTAACATGATTTATGTTTAACATTAAATATCTTTCTCGCTCTTCAGTGTTCAGTGTAACGGTTTGTGTAAAGAAGTAAAAAAAGTTCTAAATAATATATACGATTGGCATCACTAAATTTATGTATATACAAGAGTGGTTCAAAAGTTTATAAAATCGGACTTTCTAAAAAGCGTGTCATGACAGTGATCGCGTTCTACTGGAAATGGTAATTGCAGACAAATTTTTATTGCTTGGATGACAAACTTCAAAAGGTTATTATGATTAATGTCAAAAGGTGTATTTATAAGTCTCGAAATGGCATGTGTAGGTAGAATACTTGACAGGTAAAATTTTGCAATACCTCAAATTTAATGTCCTTAAATTATTGGCGCATGTTTGATTAAAGTTGCCATAATATTTGAAGTAACCTTCAACATTGAAACGCCCTAACAACTACAATGGCAAATTTAAACGTGTTTTTAGTTATTTTTATTATTGCATTGTATTAAGGGCCGGTTTTTCCAATTCCGATTAAAATGCCGATCAGCGTATTCATTAGATAAAATACGGGAGGGATACTACATTTTTGCAAAAACCGGTTGGCGCTAATCATTGATTAAAATACCGGTTAGTATGTTTTTCCAACACCGGTTAGCGCTAACCATTGATTAAGAACGTTATTAAATGAAGATATTTTAACCGCTGTTTTTCCAAACCTGATAAAATATTAAACAGTAATTACGATTACTTACACATGCGCATAACCTAGGAGATTTGGATTTTTATTAGTATTGACTGCGATTATGTTTTCTTATGCATTTGTAATTAATAATTACTGTTATTAGTGTTTTAGTAATTGTATTGCTTCTTCTATACATGAAATTACAGTATAATTAAAAATAAAAACATAATATAGAATATGTGTAACTTTTAGCTTACTAGGGAAATATTTGTGTTTTGGAAGCTTTTTAATTCTGTTACATTTCTGGGACTTTATCTGAGTTGCTAAAAATCCTAGATATTTGTGAAAATTTATGCCTGCGCTTGCTCTCTTCTTCTTTGTAATTGCTTTTAACAGCACCTTATTAAAACTAATCATTTATAT
The DNA here is from genome assembly GCA_963170755.1 of Amphimallon solstitiale. Classification (NCBI taxonomy): domain Eukaryota; kingdom Metazoa; phylum Arthropoda; class Insecta; order Coleoptera; family Scarabaeidae; genus Amphimallon; species Amphimallon solstitiale. Next base: position 68,245,794 of record OY720680.1, read on the forward strand.
GTTTGCGAGCTATATGTTTGAAGTTCATCAGCATTCATTAGCATTCTATAAGAATGTTTGAAAGCGACGCCCATTTATCAAACAAAATTTGTTATAAACATTTCAAACACTATACAGATACATATATATTTGAGCATGTCCATTAAAATGACGAGCCCGCGATAGCGGGCGAGTAGTCTACATAATATCTTTTCTATCATTAGAGAGATAACAGTACGAATAATAATGTGATTCAGTGAAAATTTAAAATGTTCTGCAATACAAGTCCTTCATTTTTAATTGACTTGCGAACTAATTTTGAGTATGTGACAGACGAATATTTGAAATCTGCTGACCAAAATTTCATAATGAAAGCGCTGTTCCACTTCAAATAATTGGGGTGAAAAATATCTGAGTAAAACTGATTTTTAGGTTCTTTTTTATTAATATTGTACGTGCCTATTTTAAATTGTTTCTGAGCAATTGACATACTTTTTGTTAATATACTAAATTTTTCCACTGTTATATCAAGAGCGTATTATCCCGATTGTCTCAATGAAAATGATGCGCTTATTGAGCATTTTGTTTCTTCAGATACTTTAACATCATTCTTATATTTAATATTAAATTATCTTTCTCGCTCTTGAGTGGGTACCGCTTTGTGTAAAAAGCAATTCGAGAAGAATTTTAAATAAAATATACTATTGGCTTCACAAAATTTATGTATGTACAGGGGTGCTTCAAAAGTTTATGAAAGTTGACATTCTAAAGAGCGTCATGCCAGTGCTCGCTTTTAACCGGAAAGGCGCTTCAATAGGGCTTTAGATTTAAAACTTGGGCTTTCTCCTTTTATTATTATTTTGTGCTCTTTTATTGACGATAGTGGATTTCGAAAAGGTTGAAAAGCTTTTACACTTTCGCATCAAAATAGAATTGTACACTGTCTTAATAAAAATGTTGCGCTTTTTGATCTTATTGTGTCTTTGTATACTTTAACATTAAATTACCATTCTCGCTCTTGAGTGTGTAACGGTGTGTCAAAAACAGTTCTAGGAAAATTTTAAATAAAATATCCTATTATTGTCTTAACAAAATATATGTATATACAGGGGTGTTTCAAAAGTTTATAAAAGTAGACATTCTAAAAAGCGTCATGCCAGTAATCGCCTTTTACCGGAGAGGCCCTTTAATAGGGCTTACATTTAGAACTTTGGCTTTCTATTTTTATTATTGTTTTGTGCTCTGTTATTAACGATAGTGGACTTCGAAAAGATTGACAGACTTTTACACTTTCTCATCAAAATAGTATTGTAAACTGTCTTGATACAAATGTTGACCTTTTTGATCTTATTGTGTCTTTGAATACTTTAACATTAAATTACATTTCTCGCTCTTGAGTGTGTACCGGTTTGTGTCAAAAATAGTTCGAGAAGAATTTTAATATACTATTGGCTTCACAATATTTATGTATGTATAGGGGTGTTTCAAAAGTTTATAAAAGTGGACATTCTAAAAAGCATCATGCCAGTGATCGCCTTTTACAGACAAGGCGCTTCAATAGGGTTTCAATTTAAAACTTGGGCATTTTACTTTTATTATTATTTTGTGCTCTTTTGTTAACGATAGTGGATTTCGAAAAGGTTGTCCGGCTTCTACACTTTCGCATCAAAATAGTATTGTAAACTGTCTTAATGAATATGTTGGGCTTCTTGATCTTATTGTGTCTTTGGATACTTTAACATGACTTATGTTTAACACAAATTTACCTTTCTCGCTCTTGAGTGTGTACCGGTTTGTGTAAAAAAGCGTTCGAGAAGAATTTTAAAGAAAATATACTATTGGCTTCAGGAAATATATGTATATACAGGGCTGCGTCAAATCGGACATTCTAAAAGGAGTTATGACAGTGATTGCTTTTTACAGGAAACTATGAAAAGGCTGTAAGCGGACGCGAAAAAAGCGATTCCAACTAAAAGAGATTGACGGACGCGCTGTAAGCAGGGGACCCGCTGTACGCGGAGGGCCCGTTGTAAGCGGAGGACCCGCTGTAAGCGGACGTTAGAGCTAGTTATACTCTATAAAAGCGCACGGCCGTTTCTTTTATTTGGCGTGTGAAAAGACGGCTTAACCGGGCGGCCGAAATCGATGAAAATTCGTAAAACGCCAGAAAGTACTCGTCTCTGGATAAGCGAAATTAAAAGTTGTCTCTTTGCGTGCGCTTTCAGACACCTTTAAAGGGTTCCTCGACGGAGAGTTTTTTCTTTTTATCGGAGCGTGAAGAGAGATATCCGCCGTCAAAGAGGAGCGTGCAAGTATCGTGTAACAGAAAAAATGGCTTACGTTTTGATCATTCCCGTGACAAGCGATAAAAATCTCGGGAAACGTCAATCTCTGACAGGCGAACTGAGTTGCAGCACAGATTCATTTTTAAGACTGAAATACGAAATTTTGAAGGTCGCGAGGGTCCAACAAGACCCGGGGTCTTAACGAACGGACCTCTCGGCATCTTTTACATGCTTATTTCGAGTCGACAGACGCACGCAATCAAGGGCACGAGCAATTTCAAATTCGTTTGCACGTGAATTTGGTAAGAAAAATGGCCGAAATACGTCACAGATTCAATGTGCATGTGATTCAATGTACTACGGTCGGGCGAAAAATATCAGATTAATGTATCCGGCCCGACAAGTTCGTCATCTCAATCTCGACATAATGCACCCGCTTGACTTAACATTTCTATAGATATACAGGTTGATTGTTCCATTAATTTGATTTCTAAAATACCATAATTTCAGAACGCGAACGCTCAGATTCCTTAATGGGAAAAAGGATTGCTTTTCATATTTATATGCCCTTATGACATAACTTTATTTAAACGATTACGCAAACGTGCACAGTGGGCGGAGCCGGCAGAAATAAATTTCTCTCTCTTCTGATTAAAAGTAAAATTAGGCACTTGGGACTTTTTACGGTCGCCCATCACTGATTCAAATGTCAGAAGAAAACAAAATGGCCGAAGGATTTTTTGAAAATTGACGTACGAATGTGAAATCTTGGATACGGAGGTGTCTTATGTGGCCGATCACAAATCCAAAGTCTAAAAAATAAGACGGCCGAAAAGTTTTTTGAAAATTGACGTATGCATGTGAAATATTAGATACGGGGGTGTGTGCGGACGCCGATCACAAATCCAAAGTCAAAATGTCAAAAAAAACAAAATGGCGGACGGTTTTTTGAAAAGTGACGTATGAACGTGAAATTTTAGATACGGGGGTGTGTGCAGACGCCGATTACAGATCCAAAGTCAAAATGTCAAAAAACAAAAACAAAATGGCGGACGGTTTTTGGAAAATTGACGTATGAATGTGAAATTTTAGATACGTGGGTGTGTGCGGACGCCGATTACAAATCCATAGTCAAAATGTCAAGAAAAAACAAAATGGCGGACGGGTTTTTTGAAAATTGACGTATGAACGTGAAATTTTAGATACGGGAGTGCGTGCGGACGCAGATTACAAATCCAAAGTCATAAACTCAAAAAAAACAAATGTTGAACATGATAATTGAGAAAAAAAATTAATTGAAGGAAACAATTTTAATAATTTAAAATGTGTAGTTGAATTTTATTTTATTTGCTTATATTTTATGCAAAATAAATTATTTTAGAAATGATTTGGAATCAAAAAAGTAGAAAGCAGGAATAATTTTCAAGCAATTTTCTTGCGAACAAACGTGAAAAATTGTATTTTTTAGCAAAATCGATCATTCTTTTCGTAGAATGGCTTCTATTTAGTGTATTTTACTAAAACAGTGAAAATTCATTCCAATTTTAACGAAAAAAAAAATAATTAAATACTAAAAATATTGCAGCAAAAATTAAATTTATTATTGAAATAATTCCATTAAATGACCTAACCTAAAAAAACGATTGGCACCACTGAATTCAGCGTACCCGAATTGACTTTACCTGATATGTGCCCCGGTTGTTCAGTTTTTAGACTTGCACAGTGATAATCACAGAGGAAGTACAGACCACAACATTATTTAAGACCCTTTCAGTAATAAATGAAAGAAAACATGCTTTTAAATATTGCATTAGTGCATGGTTATTTAAAATTTATATGTATAAAACTGGATGTATATATGTGAGTGGCTTCAATTTCAAAGATCTAAATACACGTGTTTTTTTTGGCCATAGTAATGCGCTCCAGGTATCGCTAGTTCATTACTATTACTCATTTCAATTTGATAACTGTTATCATCCGAAGGGTTGGGTTCCAATTTACTCTTGTTACCAGATCCTATCAAATGAGTCGAGTTGCGTCGGCGTAATTCTCCATGCTTATCTTCTACCATATAAGATCTTGAAGTGTCCTTGCATGCTCCCATATTTTCTAATACGATAGTACATTTTCTGCTTTCTGAGTTTCTTTCCTTTTTCTGACGTTTCTATCATGATGATCTTTATATCTATTTTGTCGATTTCTTAACATTTTATGAACTGTGTAAGGAACCTTCCAATAGTTTCTTATGTACTCGAATTTTTGTTCGCATTATCCTATTCAACAACAGCAGTTGAGATGGTGCAGATCTAATCCAGAAATTGTCGCAATTAGATATTCTAATGGCGCTGTCTGAATATCTGTATTTTGGTTCTTACATTTTCTTTGCAATTCCTACGGCTCTTCCCGCATGTCCATTGCTTCTCCGATATCTAGGAAAACTAGTTATAAACTCAAGGTTCTACTGCTTAGCAAAATTTGTACACTCAAATCCAGTGGCGGCTGGTGCCCCAGATTTGGAGGTGCAGTTGCGTGGACGGGACTGGCTCGTTTGTTGTCGGTGATATGCTCGACATCTGGGAGTACATCGCCGATAATGGGCGAGTCGGTCTTGTCTGTGTGGCTACTCACGCCCCGAGCCGCCACTACTCAAATCAGATGAAAGGTATTTTATCAAAAATTATTTCTTTGGGTATACCATAAGTAGCGAATACTGTTTTAAGGTTTTCGATGATTTCATCGGCAGTATACTTTAATGGTACCACCTCTAATAATTTTGAATAATAGTCTTGCAAAATTAAAAAATCACTACCATCAAAATATAAAATATTGCAACCCACTTTATTAAAGGGTATATTTGGTATATTATGAGGTATCAAAGCATCTTTACAATTATGATTTTTAAATTTACAACTATCTTTTTTTATTAAGATTGTCTATCTTAGTCATTAATTCTGGCCAGTACACCAATTCCGTAGTTCTGTTTTTTGTTCTGTTAATAACTACGTAGACCCTCTAAAACATTCTTTTGTATTGTATTGTATTGTATTTTATTCGTCATCAAAAAAACTTACATGACATATCAGATACCTAAGTAACAAATTCTTTTAAAGAATTTCTAAATAAATAATCACAAGCAATATAACATATAACACATAAATAAATGAAATCAGTTGTATATATAAGTGAGCAAACATAGATAATATAAAATATCATAGAACAACATCAAAATACATTTACTAAGAAAAAAAAACAGAGCAATAAAATCATTGTATCTACGAAGGATCAAAAACAGAGTGAGAATATTCCTAGTTTTGAATGGTAATAAGTCCAATTAATAACATTCGATTTTGATGCCTGAGTAAAAGAAACAACACATCCAATAATTAATACTGCTAATTTTATCTTTATATCCTGTTGTAATGTTTCTATTTTAACTTTCTGGGCAAAGCACAGATATTTGAATTTCTTTCAAAACGACTCGATGCCGCTTTTTATCTGTAAAATTCACTTTTAAATAATATATCCTAAGATAGACAATTAATATCTTATCACATACAAACTGTTAGATACGAAATTACTGCAGATAGATAATAGCGAACATGATGATAAAATGAATAATTGTTATATCTGCATATACCTACATGGCTACAGGCGGCCATATTTGTAAGTTGGACATCACTATAGAGTTGCCCAAGATGCTTTAAATGTTCCGTTTAAGTAATATTTATATTCTACAATAACGTTAATATTAATTCATTTGTTTGTAATTTACATGGATGTCGTAAATAAACGTATTTTCAGCTATTTTATTTCTTTTACAAGGGTTTCTTTGGAGAACTCTACAACGTGTTGTGTTGTAAGTTGTAAAAGTACTAGCAATCTTTGTGTTATGAATTTTTTAAAATATGTATAAAGCTAAATTTTCCATATAAAGTAAATTTAAATGAACCTTCAAAAACAAAGAGGTCAGAAGTGAATACAAGTAATAATTGAAAGAAATCGTATCCTTTATTTATTGAAACTTATTTTTTGCAATTAATTATAACACAACATATATATAGATTTTCACAATTTATTGCTATATAACGCAATACACAACATAATATGTATAACGATTGATTCCCCAACACAGTGACTTCATCACATATCTATGTATGAAAATTGTACCATTCCATTTTCTATACGTTCACAATTGCAATGAGATGCAACCAGTTATGATGTCATATCGATTGTCTTCAGTGGAAAATGTGTTACAGAAGCAGCTTGTGTTTCTATTGAGACGAAATTAAAACGAATAACTAATACTAATAATTTTATCTTTATATTCTGTTGCAATGTCCCTGTTTTAATATTCTGGGCATAACATAGATATTTGCTTTTCTTTTAAAACGACTCGATACCGCTTTATATCTGTAAAATTCACTTTAAAAATATATACTAATATTGACAATTAATTTATCACCACATACAAGCTCTTAGATATGGACGTACTGATACGTATAGATAGTAGTGAATAGTGTAGATAGATTAGTAGTAAATGAATATTTTGTATATCTATATACGTACATGGCTACAGGCGGCCATATTTGTGAGTAGAAATCACTAATTCTCAACGCTTCTTTTTATCACTAGGTTGATGTAGAAAATTAGTAGACCAACTCACTCATCTTAAAATTGCAAATTGCAATGCGGGTGTTTTCTATTGACGTCACCGTTATCCTAGGTCAAGGTTCACAATCCAAACAAACCGGATACTTCTTTTTATCGTGTGTAAAGTATATGGAGTTAAAGAAGAGACTATTTCAAAGTAATAGATTGTCCTTTTTTGGTGTTAGGTATCATATTTGAAATATATTCTGATGATTCATTATAGTTTAACATATAAAATACTTTTATTTTTCGATTCATAGACTATATATTTTTATGTTTACAACAAACACTGACTGTTTTTTTTATGATCTTGCAAGTTTAACTATATCAACAATACAAAGCAATATACTTCAAGGAAAGAAACAATATTTAAATTGTATCCAGCATAGAAAGTTATTTTAATAAAGATTTTGCATATACAAGTTTAGTAAAATTCTTTGATAATTATAATTTCATGTTTTTTTTAAGAATCTAGATGTGAGAAGATTAAATTACTTACTATGTAAAAATAATGTTGTATTGTCTATAAATCTGAAAATACAAGTATTTTCTGTGTTAAACTATAGTAAATCATTAGAATACATTTTACACATGTATAACTAAAAAAGTCTCTTTATGTCGGCACTCTTTATTAAAATACTTAGAAATACTCTTTTACTTTCACACCGTATAATTTACACGGGAGAAAAATGCGCTTTGTTTGGATTATGAACCTTGACCACTCTCAATAATGACGTCAGAGAATTGTCGCGCATTAACTTACTTTTATTTGTATTTTCAGCTTTGAGAGTTACTCCCTTTGTTTATGTTCGCACTATTACAGTTATAGAAATATACATTATTAGTCGACTTAGGCAATAGCCGCAGCATATGATGCATTTTTCCATAACTAATTATGATTCGCCTTTAACTACATACCAAATGATCCAATCGTATACATGAAACAAGTTAGATTTGTATGTATGCTCTAATGTTATATTTAATTTTGTCACTAAACCAACAGTGCACCACGACCATATGATTATTACTCTTAGATGTTGGTGATATATCTTATTAGGAGATTATGTCTTATAAAATGTAATTCTATATCACCAACACGTTCCTGTTTTTGCATTTAATGTATTTTTTTAAACAGTTAGTCTTACTTCCCTGTAATAATTTGTATGTCTTTCATTGTATATACAATATTATTTGTTTTTCTTCTTCCCCCAATGCCGCCTGCCAACAGTATCTGCATCAAATATGTGTACGTATCCTAATCATAATTTAACTTGTTCACTATGCGCAAAACTGCATTTAGAGAGGTCACCTAACAGTAAGAGTTCATATGTAATATTTCGTGAAATGTTCATTTAACGAGTAGGAACTGGAAGGTTTTATTAGTCGTTTGCCTTCTTCTAAAAGAAGTATTGTGGTAATTCACAACGAGGTCAAACTTGACATTTACACGTATGTTATGTTCCGTACAAACTTACAATGTTTCATTGTCGGTTTTAGAAAATAATAGTGTTAGAGAAATATTGAACCGAGTCGTTTTTCTTTTGTGCAAACATTTTTGGCCCACTTCCACCTACTAGATCGATTTGAAGAATTAGTGCATATATATTATTACTAAGTACATATATATATATATGTATATATATACAGGGTGTTCCTAAATATCATGTACATAAGGAAGGGGGTAACTATTTGGTTTATTTTGTGCCTAAAATTTCATATAAACATAGGTCTGCAAACACTTCGTTACCAATATGCAGGGTGTTGAAATTTCAAGAATTTTTCACTTTTTACTGTATAGCTCCTGCAGTTTTTTTAAGATTTCTAATGTCAATTGTCAAATTAATAAACTCTAGTGATTATCTGAATAAAGCCAGAGCCTGCTAGACCATTTTAAAAAATTTAATTTTCTCTGGCGAATTACAGAAAATTGTTTTCTATTTTTTTTCTCGATAACGGTCAGAGATAAGAAAAAAATACAAGAGATCAAAAAGTTTCTAAACAAGACAGAAAATTTATTGCGTATTTTAGAATCTAGCAGTGGCGCATCGCAAAAAAGTTCAGGGTGAGAAAAGAGGGCATGACCCCGAAAAAATTATTACCCTGTAGATTTACATAATCATTTGGCATGGCTAATGATGCAGGCCTTATAGCGTAACCTACCTTCCAAATTTGAACAAAATATCTCAAAAACTGCAGGAGCTATACAGTAAAAAGTGAAAAATTCTTGAAATTTCAACACCCTGCATATTGGTAACGAAGCGTTTGCAGACCTATGTTTATATGAAATTTTAGGCACAAAATAAACCAAATAGTTACCCCCTTCCTTATGTACATGATATTTAGGAACAGCCTGTATATACATATATATTTTAACAAAATTTTGTACAAATATTTATTGTGTTCAGATTAATTTATACTTATAAAAGAAAGTGTTTGGGTGCGTGCATGTGTGCGATTTCCAAGCCGAATTCTATCCCGCTTACAGCCGTGAAATTTGGCATGCAGGTAGTTGTAATGGTGACTCAATGTACCTCGAAGCCCAAATTTTAAAATTTAATTTGGAAAAATTTTATTTAGTGTTTTGTGTTATTTTGGGTAATCCTCAGACAATTTCAGTTTGCGATGACACTAGCCGGGAAGCTTCAAAATTGACGGACAGAATATCGTTTAAAGTCTACGCGAAATGCCGGCTTTCAATATGGAGGTTTCTCGGCACAGCTGATAATGACGCCTCAAAGTCGACGTTAGGTTGACTTAATGTTACAGGACACGTCAGAATTGAAGAATGAAAGATCTAGTTGCCAGTCGCACGAAAATTTAATTGCAGGTTGTGAACTATCACAACCATCAGTCAGTTTCAATTAGCGATAACACTTACCGGGAAACGTCAGAATTTACAAACGTTACAGGACGCGTCAGAATTGAAGAATGAAAGATTTAGTTGCCAGTCGCACGAAAATTTAATTGCAGGTTGTGAACTATCAAAACCATCAGTCAGTTTCAATTAGCGATGACACTTACCGGGAAACGTCAGAATTTACAAACGAAATAGCGTCAGTCGTGCAATACAACATGTTTTGTCAGCTGATAAATGCTCCGAATTAACAGCATTAAATAATGAATGTATCAAAGATGGACATTTACGTAAGCAAGAGATGTTTTATAGAATACAGACTATCGAGAAAGAATATTCACTTTTATCGACCATTTGTCTAGTTTTGAACATCTGAAAGCCAACAAATGTTGGAGAGTTTACTAATGAAAAGTGTATTTTTGTTTGAAATGTGATACCTTTTAGATATGTATTATTGTTATTATCGATTATTACGATTGTACTCGTCATTTATTTGTATATGTCTTCAATGTCGTCGGCGCATGAATAAATATCTATCGTCTTTCTTTCTGTATTATTATAAAATGTCAGTAAGATTGAAATGTATTATCCTTATAGATATATGTATAATTAGAGCGAGTTTTCTACGTTTGTTAGATGTATCCGAAAGAGTCCGAAATGAAAAACAAATACTAAATAGAATTCCCATAAATATTTATGCCATTTAATTTAGTTTCATTAAGTGTCCGTGCTGTTCTATAAACAAAGAAAACAGCAAAATTTTGTGAAACCACTTGTAAACCAATTCGCAGTGCAACAACTTTTAAATCACAGTAAATGTACTACTCATGTTCTATGGATTTATTATGTCTTAACAAGCTCATTTAGTTTCAATGCTGTGGAAGAAATGTTTTCAGATGTTAGGATTAAAGGAAGTGCAAATGGTGCTACCGATGCAAGAGCAGCTGAATATGCTAGGCAAATATTGCGGTGTGAAATAGTAAAAGTTTTAAAATCTTCTAAGAAAGTAGAAAGTGTCCATTACGTTAGTACTGCAATATTTTGAAAAAGTCTTCTACAAAATTTAAACAAGCACTATACATCGTAATTGATCCCCATTTAAAAACTTTCTGAATTATTAGAAAAAATTGGAAATGTAAGTAAAGTTGTTATTCCTGAAACTACCCAACAATCCAATTTTCGGCAACACTTTTTTAATTTTATTCGTTCTGTTTAATTATTTTAAAATTACTAATATTAATTCTTGTAGAGTTATCGTCTAATGCGTTATTTTCAAGTTTATTTCAGTAAAAATTGAGCAATCCTTCTTTTTGGGTTTATTATTCTACTATTAGATAGCGTTACATGAGGAACGATATTTTGAGGTTAGAGAATCAATTTCAATAATGTAAATCTAATTTATGTTACAGCCTTAATATCGCGCAGCGATAACGAACTCCGGTTGGCCATGGTGCCATTACATTTTGTAATATTGGATATTTGTTATTATGAAAACGATGATTTCGCATAGTATTTTTTTATTTGTATCGTATGTACAAACATAAAATACTGTTTTAAAATGTGAAGAAAATTGTATAGAATATTGGACAAAATTTTGCATCGTGTCAAGTGAACCTTACGCCTCTGGATCATACATTCGTTACTCATCCGATCTGTCTCGAGTAGAATCATTTTATTCATTCCGACATGATTTGTAGTGGAGGCTTCGCAGAATTCGTAGGATGTTACAAGAAGGTTTCAGCGAAATTTAAGAGTAAAATGCACGCACACATGACTTTTGTTCTTCCTTTTCTCCTACATGCACTTTTTATCTCTTTTGTCGCATTGTCTGTTGCGGCATCATTTATCGCTTCCACGTTTATGGTGTACAGTTCGGCTGTCTTTTTCGTCTTTTTCTCTTCACGTTTATCTGAACTTCTGAATGTTCCTGTCGCTTCTCATCTTGGCGATTACAATATCGTAATGGTCAGAAATTTTTTAAGTGTTACCACTTGTGCACTTGTGAAAAGAGCGCTTGTCAAGTTTATTGACGTTGGTTTTGGTTTTTAGCGAATGCATTCGCGGTCTTTTTAACTTCTCGATGCATCGACCGCTTGCTCAGTTTCAATAAAATTGAGGAATTTACGGAAATAATGTGGTTTTTATTGCAAAGGGTATTAAGTGGAATCGCAAATTAGAGATTTTATTTTATGGACTGACTTTCTGTTAATAGTTTTGATAAAAGCAAACACGAACCCGTATTCCGAGAATATCGGAGCATTTTGTTAATTGTCAATAAGAAAAATTATTTCTGACGGATTATATCAACGTATTAAGATACGATGACTCTCAATTAAATATACAGGAGGTATGAAAGGTGCTGCTTAGTAGTCCCAAGACCAAATATTGTGCTGCAAGTGAAAGGGTGAACTGCTGGGAAGATGTATAACATTATTTGCAAGATTGAGACATATTTATATAATTTTTGTCTGCAAAATCCATTAGATTGTGTTGTGGTCTTAAGGTTCTATCACACTATAAAATATTTTTGATAAAGATGACATAAGTTATACTGGATGTCCACGAGAAAATTTTATATTGATTTATTCTTGGTGTTTTTGAAGACAAATTTTTGAAATTTATGGTGGTAGTTCAGGATATAGGGGAACAATGAATAATGTATTTTATACCGCCCCATTGGCTCACCCGCCGCCGCCGGCCATGCTCATTCCAAGATTTTAAATTACGCCCTGTATTTTTTGTTGTTGATTTTGAAAGAACACAATTTTCTTGTGAAAAACCTAGTTACTTACTTCACCGTTTACATTTAAACATAAATAAAGTCTATTTTCAAAAGCATTTCTAACATTTTCGGAACACTTGTGGCGTTATATTTCGACATTCCTCTGTTATTCTATTACGTAAATCAGCTATTGATTGTGGCGGTGTTTTATAAACAACAGACAGCAAATGTCCCCACAAAAAGAAAATTAGGAGAGTTAAATTGGGGTAGTGAGCTGACCATCCAGTAGAGCCATTACGTCCTATCCAATGCCCTGGAAAAAACATTATCCAAATAATTCCTAACTTCTAAACAGTAATGTGGTCCAGCTCCATCGTTGTTAAGAACTTAACATCTTTTATTTTATTTTATATTATTGTTTCTTGCTTTATATATGAATGTTTTTCTATATTTTTATGTGTTATTATATTTTTGAAATCTATGTTTTATCTTTTAAATTTTAATATATTATCACTTAATGTATTTTTTACTTACAAATATTGTGAGCATACTGATGCGGAGCGACCTTCGGGCGTATACAGTCTCAGCGGCCGAGTTTATTGTCTGCCGGCCCGAGTACACGACCGTACACGGAAGGCGATGCAAGACCTGCTATGTATGCGTACCGTATGCAATGTCTGGCATCTGCACATACATAGGGCCACATAGCTCCTCGAGCGATTCACATGTATATATGCTGTATATCTTATGTTCGATGCAGAGCGGTCCCGAAATATCGGCGCACACCGAAAATAAATAAATGTGTTTTTGAACTGAAATTGAGTTTTATTTATGGTACTTTCAAAATAGGAAGTTTCCTTAACAATCTTGTTGGAAGTATACTTGCTCCTCCTCTATTTCATTCAAGTTTTGTTCTAGACACTGGATGATAAGCTCTTCCAAAGACTGTAGGTACTTAGGTCCATTCAAATTTTCCTGGAAGAATATTGGGTCAATTACCTGTTTATTAAGAATTCTAACCCATACATTAAATTTTGGGGATATTGTGTGTTGAAAAAGTGGAGAATTACGTCGTCGCTCCAATATCGACAGTTGTGTCTATTCATAAGACGATTTTAGTAAAAACAACTTTCATCACCGAAGCAAATACTTCGCAAAACATTTCTATTTTGCCGATTCATATCTGTCATTATTTCACAGATTTCGACTCTTCTGTCTAACTCACTGTCACCTAACTCTTGGTAAAGTTGAATTTTATAAGGGTGCATTTTTTTAAATTTTAATATTTTATGGCAGGTTGATTTTGACACTCCCAAAACGTCGGATAATTTTCTCAACGAAAGCTCTGGATTTAAGACGGGCGTTGACCAACAAATATAAACTTATGCAACTTAAATTACTCGCGGGACGGGTAGACGCAAGGGGGTGTGAGTAAGTGAAGCTACACGATATTCGGTTTCCTTCACAGCGCTTCGGTTTTATTCATAGATTAAGGAATACTATAGATGGGAAACATATGTATAAAGAATGAGTACTTACGGAACTGTTGATGTTGTTGATGTTTTATAATAAGCCAATTTTCGCTTGCCCATAACTGTTATATTATTATACACTCGAATATTATAGATATATATGACATTTAAATGCCGGTGACAGTTTGTAATTAAACTGTCACCGACCGATCCCGATAGATTTTCGTCTTCGCTGGGACCGGTAGAGATACCGTAAAGTGGGGATAGACGACGCGTAAAACCTTGTGTGAAATGTGTGTGACTAGGTTTACTGTTTAATGTTTTTTATCTTTAAAAATAAGTACATAAATTTGATTTTTTCTTTTTATCGTACATCAAATGTGCAGCTGGCGCGTAGAGATCGTTTTTTTCTTTTGTGTACCAACCTTAGTAGACACTAATCAAATTCATGCATTTTTGTGGTTATTTCTAAAACACATAACTTTCTTAAGAAAATAAATTAGTACAAAAACGGACCTTGACATTATAAATTGATGCCTTTTGCACCACTAACCCAAATTTGAGATTCTAAAATTACAAAATATATTAAAAAAACGCGAAACGGCGATGCCTTAGTTTTCGATAGATAAACGCCCCTCTTAAATTAATATGCCCAAGAACTGTTAGTTGCGTAGTTTTATCTAGTACACCACGATTTTTCATATTCCGTTTTTTATTATTCATAGTTCCAGTTTACAAAAATTTTCTATTGGCGTTCTTACATAAACAACAGATACGTTACTGTTTAGACGATTTTCATTAAATAACGTCGCGGTTTGGGAATATTTTTTTTCGTGTACTTGACAGAAATTGATAATATTGTTTAACCCAAAATAATTAAGAAAAGTGGGACTTTTCTTGTTACCAACACTTTTTTTTATTCATTCAATTTATTAGCATAAATTTTAAATGTACAATTGGTTAAATTAGTAAATGAGCTACCAGTAGATGTGGAAAGTGACTGCCAAAGTTGAGTTATTCATTTTTTCAATTAATATGGCTGAAACTGATGTCGATGATGACGGTGCAGAAGTCCCTTCAGTTAAATTACTGAAAATGTTCACTTTGTTTTCGATGCTATCTTCTACATAAGCTTCCGCGACTCCGCTACTACGCCAACCACCGTGTCTCCTCAAAACTTGAATGTCGTCCCCCCATTGTCGGCTAGAAATGTCGCAGAAGTTCTGCGGACCCAATGTCCTGTGAAACTGTTCGAATCCGGAAGCCCTAAATACGCAGCAATTTTCCTTGGTATATTGCACAGTGCACTTGCCCTGTTTATAACATATAAAGAGTCTACGATGGTCCACATGCTTCGGTCTCAAATTCAAATACATTCTGTAAAACTCAATACCATATATACCAGTTTCCGACGTTACTGTGAAGACACGCTTTTTTTGGTTTTTGTGTCGTGTAAAGTAATCACCAAAATACGCCCGGTATCTTCTACATCATCAACTTTTAAGAGACGTAATTCTTCCGCCCGACAGGCTCCTTGCAACGCAACGATTGTCACTACCTTCATAAGAAGAAAGCTGTTATCAGGAGCATTGTTTAAGAAACCCTTTACATTATCAATTGACAGAACTTTTGATTTTTTTGGTACATAACTGTCATTTTGACGTTTCAGATAGGCCAACAATTTTTTATAGGCAGAAATGTCTACATTTTCGTTTACTTGTAGAGTGTTTTTCACCATCGAAATCGCTGACCAGAGTGTTGAGCATTTAGGAGTTTTCACCTGGAAGAATATTTAAAATTTCATACATAAAACGAACCTTTTCACAAAAGTACGCAATTAGAGTATCTTCATCATTCGCTATACAATGGAAAAAGTTATATTGATCATAACACTCTTTTACTCTTCTCCATACTCGATCCCAACCATCGCACAGTGGGGCCAAATCCCGAAAAGTTGGCCAAAAATTCGAAAAATGAAGATTTTTTTTATTTCGGGGTTTCAAAGTGGTTAGTTTGTGAGTCAGATAGTCCGACGGTCGAAATCTGGTATGGGCCGGGGATGATCCTGTCCGTACCTCTGGTATTATGTACCAGTTCTAAAGTGACGTTCGATTTAACACGACGTTACCGCGCTCGTAGTCGAATCTGCAGCGTTCTACAAAAGTGGATGCCAAATTCGTAAAAGTATATCGATTTTAAATCTGTAAAATGGATTCGAAAGCAGGAAGTAAGTAGAAAATCGTCACGTATTGCGAAATATGAAGTAATAGGTTATGTGGCATCAATAAAAGAATGATGTGTAATTGCAAGGGAAAATTGTAAGCTCGTAGAGGAAAGTTGATAAGTTCTACATAGTTTTACGACCAGTTCTATTGGAGGCTCTAGACTAACCCATTGTCTAACATAATCAACAATAAAATGCTGCGTACTTTGGCGCACTTATTACTGGCGTTATTTTTTTGTGACGAAAAACGCATTTTTCTGAATTTTGAACATGGATTACAAATTACTTAACATGTTAAGTAGTTTCTATGAAAGTTGTACGATGACCCAAGTAAATCTTCTGTCACATCAGTGCTTTTTTTGTATTGCACATTTTTATTCTACGCCTCCAAACAGAAATATTTTGCATCACCTCTTTTTTGGCTAAAAATAAGTTTCTTCTAAAAGGCCCGATATTTCAGTGGAAGATTACGTGACAAAAATATTTCTGTTGTGAAATGTATAATAGAAATTCATAATAAAAGATGCATGATAATCTATTTCTCTGAATAGATCTGTTAGAACATGAAACTGTTATTTTGAATATTTTCCTGTTTTATATGAAATTGTAACGTTTTCATTACTAATCATTTTTCCATTGTCAATGTGGAGAATGTCTTAGAAATAAAAATTCAATTTTAAAATTTATATATAATATACCACTCTTCATATCTTCCCTCGGCCATAAGTATACATCCATATATTCAATAAGAAACTGACTCTTAATCCTTACCAAATGACTAACCGTTAAAAAGTTTTTGATAAGCTTATATTCAAATATTGAGATTTTGACTACTCAGAATCTCATTTTTCAATTCTCATTTAGACTCATAATTTAGATCAACGATCATTAAAAAATAATTCAAATTTCAGCAGGAATTAATTTTTTTCTATATAAATGTCATCATATTGGATCCGCCATTTCGTTTTTTGAAATTTCGATTTCGGATTTGTGATCAGCAACCCTGAAAAAACCCGAACACTAAATTTTATCCAGGTTCAATCAATATTCGAAGAACCTTTCCGCCATATTGGATCCGCCTTTTACTTTTTTCAAATTTCGACTTCGGATTCATCATCAATGACCCCAAAACACGCGAATACTAAATTTCACCAAGATTTAATCAGTGTTTGAAGAACGTATCCGTCATTTTATTTTGACATTTTGACTTCGGATTTCTGATCAGCGACCTAAAAAAAAAACTCCAAGTACTGAGTTTTGCTGAATTAAAGATTTTTTTTAAGTTTTGTCCAGCTTTTTGGAATTGGCCCCACTGTGCATCGACACCAAATAAGCAAATTCTTGACTCGTCGTAAATAAAACGCGACTCGATTGTTGTAAAAGCCAGTTTCTATGCATTTGCGCAAATTCATGTCGGCGTACTCGATGATGTCGGAGAAGCTTAGGGCAATCATTGATCGGTAAGCTTTCAAGTTTACTTCATTGAACCCTCTTGTTACTGTCCACTGACTTACATTGGTTTCACGTATCTCATGTAATCCGTTAAGGATTCTTACCGCAGTAATATGCCTATTTCGTGAGGTAGAAGATAAAAAAAACGATCGTTTTGTTGAGAAGTGGACCTTTCCCGTCTTGATCTGGGTCTTCGTTTAAATTAATAAACCAGTCTACTGATAAGGTTTATATACCCGTTGAAGTTTGGAACGAATAATCATAAGACTTGTTGGAATATATCGTTGGCTTCGTTTATCTTCAATTAAATCAACAGTTTAAGCTGCTTAAGATTCACTCACATGCATGTTAATGAAATCAAGTAATTTAAATTTCGGAAAACAGTTTTTCTACCCAAAAAATATTAACATTTTTGATAGAAAATTTAAAAAACATTATAGTGACTCGAATTGTTTTCTCGCCAGTGTAGTTAGCTCCATTTTTCGCTGCAGATTTCCTCAGGTTAGGTTTCAATTTGGTTTTTTTCTTATATTTCAGTACGAACAAGGTGAACGTAAGAGACGCGAAGAACGCGAGGAAAGAGCTAGACTTCACATGAAAGAGAAGGAATCACAAGCTTCACTGAATCATCAGAATTCACTGAGACGCGAAATTTGGGTAAGACCCGACGGCGGTCGCAGGGTGCATAGGACAACCTCTGCCGTCTCCGAAAACCAACACATGGACTCGGAGGAAGAGGATTTGGCGGCTCTTAGCAGCGTGGAAGTAAGTGTTGTGATAAGCAGTGTGGATTCCTCAAGATTTGCTTTGCAATTATTCACAGGTGAATAAAAGATTCGTGACCAGTTATCTTCACGTCCACGGCAAGCTGATAACGAAGATTGGGTGAGTTTTTTTATTTTATTTTTAGCAGAGTGAGAGAAAGAGAGAGAGAGAAGGAGATAAAATAACTTTCTTCTGCATTTGCAAGCTTTATTATTTCTTATATCAAAGAAATAAAACATATACAGTCCAAATTACATAGTCGACTTACTTATATAAATCAAAGAATTGACAAGATCAATCTATAATGTTTTAGATTGAAATATATATTTTACACATACACACATTTTCTCCGAATATAAACATGCGTGAATATTGTTTTAGAAACGTATTACTTAATTCTATTACATTCTTGTTTACAAAAGATTGAGGCTATACATTTCATCTGTGTAAGCCTTTTATGCATTTTTACCCATAATTTTGAGTACGACAGTCAAATATATTAAGAAACTAATAAAAAGCCATAATTACAGCAACGGTCAAGGAGCGTCTAATACCGTAAAATTGACAAAAGACATGCAGTGATGTAAATTTCAATAACTTGATATGGATATAATAATTATTAGTAATTGATGCAGTTGAATATGTTAAATAGTGAACCAGATTCCGTTAGAACTGCCTGGACGTGATTTATTATTAATACATTGTTGTTCTTACATCAAGAAGTAGACAATAGAAGTGCTCGTTTTATCATCATTTATAGAAATGTTGTGCAAATTGAGTGAAAAACTCCATAAATTATTAACAAATTTGATCCCAGGATTGAGCGCCGTGGAACGCTATATTTTACTTCATTGTTTTTAGAAAAAGTAATGTTCAGATTACTTTAATAACTTTACTATATCTTGATAATTACGTAAGATATGAAACTGACGATTTTACTGTTTGATAAGCGTAAATAATATTGTTTTTTTTTTTGCTGCAAAATAAATATTTTTAATGGAATATAACTTAATTTTTTTAAATAGAACTGAGGGGTGTTTAGAAAAAAACACAACTGTATTACCGAAATTTAGTGCCCCAGACAAATTCTATAAAAATAGAAACTAGAGCGATTCCACAAAAACAGCACATGTCTAGATGACGACATATGCCTGAAAAAGTGTTGTTTTTGCCTGATAAACTTGGTGGTGGTGTTATATTACACATAATATTAAATAAATATTTGGTTTCTTAGCTTAAATGACGTAAAGTGAATGCAATTTTGAAATATATAAAATACGCATGAAATGTAGAGGAAGTAGACGCGAATAGACCAAGAGAAAGATACCAAACATACGATAAAATTAAATAATATGCACTCTAAAAAGTGTTTGTGTAAAATTACAATGAAAATCATTGGCAACTCCATGACCAATTATAATCAACAGTAATTACATAAGTGGTGATAATTTTTTGATAATTTCAACTAGATGCACGAACCTTTGTTGCTATAGAAATCTCACGAGTGGACGAAGTCCACGAGTGGGATTTCTTAATAGCAATAAAGGTGAGTGCTAATCTATAGTCCGTCTCAACCTTATTATGCAGTACAGGTCTTATGGGAATTGATTTCATGGTTGCCAAATCGTCTCATTGTATAATGTATAGTTAAAATTATCAACAAAAAATTATTACCACGAATGTAATTCGGCGTGATTATTTTTTAAACTATGTCGGAAAATGTTAAATAAGTATGTTTAAAATGTTTGTAATTCGTAAAATTATATTTATCGCTTATGTCATCATAAAATGTCATACATCATTGTCATCGGAATAGACAATGATGTATGACAATTCATGATGACATAAGCGTTAGTTAAATGATGGTTTCATTGGTTAATTTGACACACATGATTAGAAATAGACCAATTTGATTGGATTTCTTTTTAATCAAAAAATTATCATATATAATACAACGAGTAGTCAAAGTATGCTCGATTATTTTTGTGGTGGTTCACGAATGTTTCCTTGCGCTTGAATATTAATAGGACGAGTGCGTCAGCACGAGTCCTATTTACAAGCGCAAGGAAACAAGAGTGATAACACCGCAAAAATGATCTACCATACTTTGATTACGAATTGTATTCGAAGGACTATTCATCGAATGATTCATTCATAAATGACGAACTGAGTTTTTTAATTTTCTAAAATTAAGTAGCTATTGCGTTGGTTTCCATAGTAGTATGTTTTCAACAAACTACTGTCAATGTAGAAAATTTTCTACGATTCGAATTTAATAAGTTATTGCAAGAATAAATAGATTTCTGATATGGAAAGCAATTCAAAAAGGTTTGGTGAAAAAGGTGAAAGTGAAATTGATGCTGAAATTCATAAAACTATTCCGGAAAACACAAAGAAAACAAGAGATTATATCTGGAGGCAATTCTCAGATTTCTTGTCCGAGAAGAGGTACAAATTGGACGAATCCACACCCCCTATTGAAATTAATTTCGTATTAAAATCTTGGGCATGTAACATGAAGAAGCAAAATGGCGATGACTATAAGGAAGGAGTGGTAAAGCACATGTGGAATGTTACCGCGAAGTTGGTGCAGGAATTATATTTTGAGAAGTGGAAAATAGTAATAAACCCGTTCAACGATATTGTCTTTAAGTCAAGTAGGAATGCCAGAGACGCCATGCGACGAAAATTACAGTCGTGTTCCGAAAAAAGAAGTACAAGTGCAGCAGCTATTACCCAAGAAGAGTTTGCAAATATTGTCGGCAGTTTTGATGAAGATACCCCGAAAGGCCTCCAAAAAAAATTCTTTTTTATAGCTTCTTTGGAACTTGCTTGGCGAGGTGGAGAGGGAAATAACTGTCTCACGCACTTCTTTAAAGAAGAAATTAACAATGATGGCTCCCCTACTGGCAGGATAGAGTATAATAGCATATTTTCAAAGACTGCGCAGGGAGGATCTAAGCCACTTTCCACCAGCAAATGGCTAATTAAAAATAAAGACAATTCTGATTTATGTCCTGTGAGGTAGGTGTCAGTTTTTGATAAATTCCTATAGGTATGTTTATGTTTATTTTTATTTAGGTTGTATCACAAGCTTATATCCAAAAGAGGAGAAAACATTAAGACGAACCGTTTGTTTCTGACTCCCAATCCTTTTTGGAACAATTCGAAATCGTCTAGTTGGTTCAAAAACTCTCCGGTTGGGATTAATGAGATGAATAAATGGGTGAAATATTCTGCTGAAAAAGCCGGATTGGATGTTAAAAAAAGAAAAATATCCAATCACTCAATAAGATCGTCTACAGTGACAACTTTAGCAAAAGCTGGAATCGGGGAGCATCAATTGATGAAAATTACTGGCCACGGCAATATAAATTCTATTAAAACTTGCCTGCAGTTAGATGATGAACACCATGAGAGTATTATTGGTCATTTGAGAAAAAATATAACAAATACTGGATCCACTGCTGTAGCCTCTACTTCTAATATCACCAGTTCCGTTGCACTGTCCGAAGAAAGTGAGATGAAAGGCACTTTCAGAGAAGCCTTTTTACACAACTGTAGTCATATTAATTTTTCTAATTGCAATTTTCATTTATAAAATTATAATCCATCATGTAATTTTTATTATATAAGGTATTTGTACGTTATTGTTTCAAAAAATAAAAAAATTGCGACATATATCTGTCAAAAATATCCACCGATACCACTAGTGGTGATTTCAATGAAATACCCACTAGTGTAAATACGCAGCAGTATTTTTGTTGCTAGGACACAAAAATGTGATTCTTTGATTCTTATTGGTCATATTTTTACAAATGACACATGAGTTGAATAGTCGCTGTAATTTGCTACTAGCAAATAGTCGGTGTAATTGTGATGTTATTGGTCGATTTCAAACTTTTTCTCATTACGATTGGCTGACATAACAGTTTAAAAAATAATCATTGTAAGAAAACATGTGAATGTAGTTCTACAAGTACATCAATTAATATTACTTGTTCAGCTGCTAAAGATACAGCAAGGTAATGCAGTGTTACAAGGCTTGATTGTAAATTTCAATTTTTAATAATAAAATTTACACTCGTGTAATGTAATATCACAGCACCGCCATGTAAATACACACCGACTCTATGTAAATTTACGTACACTAACTGTGAATGTACATTTGTTCCTGTTAAGATACATATATTAGGTGTGGATCTACAACCGGAATAATTAATTGTACGTACAGCTCTTGTAATTTTTTTTCCAAGTTTTATTATTAAGGAGCCTTTCGCCTGTCATTTTTTACGTAAAATCAAGGTAACATCTCTGCATTCGTCAAAAAGTAATGTACGTTAGGGGCAACGTTGATTTATACCGTCATACTTATCTTTCAGTTTTTGCATGCATTCGCAAGGCACTATAGAATCTTGTACATATATCACTTTTTAAAAATGCTTTTCATTTAGATATTGCCCTATAATTTGTAGAAGATATACTTCAATGAATAAAGCGCGGTGTAGATTGTGGAATTGCGAATCCTGTGCTGCTTCACTATTGTAATCAAAAAATAAAAAAAAGTAGCTGTTTAAGCTAGGAATTTTATATATTAGAATTAATTTTATAATTACAAAAATAATAGATATTACAAGGTGTACATGAAACACAAAAAAAATTATAAAGTAAAACAAAACACGAACCAATAAACTTAACAAAAAAATTTACATGTAATCAACCTTTCAGTATTTTAACAACTAATATTTCTCAACTTACTGAGTGAGGTTACAATTTTAGTAAGGCTTCTTTTGTTGCCTTTCGTCTCCTGATCAGGGTTAACTTTCAAAAAATACATTTCATATATTTTTCTTCATCATCTGAAAGTAGAATGTCGGTTATAATGTTTTATCAATTGCAAGATTGAAATAATGTCCTGTGTTTTCGCACAAACTTGTCAAAATGCCCAAGATGATACTTCTTTTTGAAAAGAATTGGCCATTCTTCTATGATCTGTTGACAATAGGCTGCGATCGATTTATAAATGTTCTTTGCATTATATAGGTGTCATTATGCAGCTTTATGGAAGCTCTATCTAATATAAAATCTTCGTATGAGTCAGTTTCTTTAATGTCTGTGTAGGATCTGATCGGCGTTATATTTTTCAATTGAATTAAGGGGTGCGATCACCACACATTCTGCATATGTGTATTTTAGTATTTTATACATCCACTAAAAAAGCGAAAACTACTTATTGTATACATTACATATTCCTGAGCAATATAAAATGATACATACATCATATATGTATGTATTGTTTATTTGCCCAACAGAATAGTGATTTCAGTTACATATAAAACAAACAGAGCTAACTTACTAAATAATTCACTATAAGTTGGGCCCCACTGCAGTCTGCGAACTTAACCTTCGCCACAGACAAACTGACGCCAGAGCTTTAAATAATTATTATTGTCAGATGCAGATGAACCACAATGATTAACTTACCTTATACTAACTTATAAATTACAAGTTACAACTATTAATTGTATAACCAAAACACAAACAACAGCATGTAATTGTCATGAAAACCACTACTAAACTGAAAACACTGCGCATGCGTTCACGGATTGTAGAAGTAAAACATTAATGGCTCGCAAACATATAAAAAGTATACTCGATTTAAATTTCTTTCTCAAAGATAATGTACGTATGGGCTTGCTGAATATAATATTACTATCATACAAAATACGGAGAAGTTGTATTTTTCCCATAAAAAGTAATACAAGTCACCTAATGGAATGGCTCTAGAACAGAGACTTACATCATGCTACATTGACAATTCACACTCAGGCGTCAACTGATTTATAGTGGGATTGAATATTATAGGATCTTGGATGAACCTAGGTATATATACAGGGTATTCCACGAGAGCCGTTCGTTAGAAGTTTTCGTGATTAGAAAAAACTTAGAATTCTGAAATTTTGGGTTCCAGGGTTATTCAAGATTCTCTTTCATTTTAAAATATTTTCAAGATCATACTACTTCCGGTTATACCGGAAGTCGCCATTAACTTCCTTATTTTAAATGGAACACCCGGTATATTATTTCATTTTTGGATTCCTGAGAAAATTTCATAGTGGGTTTTCATCAGGTTTCCCTATACCTATTTTCCCTTTTTTCTTAGATATCTTGATTTTTTTGAAAATTTTGACAGATGCATGACAGAGCCCTGTTTTGAGCATTGCGCCCTTTAACCAATTTCGATTGGTGGATAGCGCTTCTGGGGTAGACGGAAGCACAGGAATGATACGTTCGAATGCCATATTGACAACTGATTTATCGCATACAGGGTATCCAAAATTTAATGACCAATTACATCATTTTAAAAGTTGAAAAGTTCGTTTTTTCAAATGGGACAGCCTGTATTTTATTGGATGGTCGGATGCAGAATTTGATTCTGCATCGATTTGCTATAACATTCCCTATACCTATTTCCAGTGGTTTTCTTGTTAATCCAAATTATTTATTTTAATGTGGTTTTTTGGCAGAAACCGAGACATCGCTTGCCTTTCGAAGCCAAATAAACATCAATGAAACGGTAAAAAAATTACTTTAATTAGAACATGACATTAGTACATAACATTTAGAACGAAATATAAAATAAAAACAAAAAATTGGAACATAATGACAAAAAATAATAAGAGAATGTAAAATTACAATAATTGTTCTATATGACCTCCAATTTGGGTCAAACACTGAATAACTCTGTCATATACTCCTCGCGAAACAGATCTCCGAAGTTCGTCTGGACTTATATTAGTAAACGCATGGTGAACACGGTTCAATAATTCTTCTCTAGTTTGTACCGGCCTAAAGTACACTAGTTCTTTTATACGACCCCAGAGATAAAAATCCAAGGGAGTCAAATCGGGTGATCTGGGTGGCCAGTTCCAAGGTCCCCGCGGGCCAATCCACCGATCCTCGAACGTCACTGACAATTGCCGGTGTACAGCTATAGTTGAATGTGCTGGAGCACCATCAAGCTGAAACCAACTGTTTGCTCTATCACTTGGAGGTAGGGCATTTAGAAAATCACTAACAAACCCTCTCAGTATCTCCAGATATCTAGCCGCATTTAAATTTTCATCGTACACTTGATAGCCACTCTGTTGTCCATAATTAAACAAAAAACATTGAAACTAAAGCGGTCTTGGTGATTATGTTCCCTAATAACATGTGGATTATCTTGTGCCCAGTAGTGAGTATTTCGGCGATTTGTAATTCCTTGCCTGCTGAATTTCGATTCATCAGTCCACATAATCTGATGAAGAAATCTCGGATCTTCGGTCATTTTCAAAATCATAAATTCGCAAAAGTTGACACGTCTTGCCTCATCACCAAGACGTAATCCGTGAACAGTTATCTCACAAAAAGGATGCATTCCAAGGTTTTTTAATATTCTGTGGATTGATGTTTTTGAAATACCCCAATCCAGCGCTGCTGTCGAAATTGAACTCCGCGGATAAGCTTGAAAAACGCCAACACATTCACCACGTTATCTTCATTATCAGTTACGGGCTTTAGGTTATTTTGAGTTGCCCTTACGTTTCCAGTTGCTATAAAGCGAGTTTCGATTTCTGCGAATTTTCCGGGAGTCATTGTTGGTAGGTCCGGATATCGTTCATTAAATAGTCTGCATGTTCGTCGAACAATTCGTCCACATTCACCGTGCGTGTAATAGTATATTATTCAACAAGCGTGTAATGATGGCTATTACCCACGAAGATGAAATTGCAACACGAGCCGTCAGGCGAGTGTTGTAACATCTGAGTGGGTAATAGCCATTATACGCGAGTTAAATACTATACTTTATCCACAACTTAAATGTTGTTCAACAAATACGAAAGATAAAGAACAATATTTCTTTCTACAAACACTGTCAGAAGTTGACATTTTGACACGGCAAACAAAAAATGCGATTTATGTATACCGCATATTCACAACTATATATGTTTGTTCAAAAATACAAAAGATAAAGAGATAATGGAACAACATTATTTATTAATAGTGACGTTTCTAATACACAAAAAATTAATTTTTATAATAATTATTAATCGTTACATTACAGTTGCTTAAATTCATATATATATAAGTATATTTATGAAATGTCAAATTTGACACAACGGTGGAGTAATAAATATTATTCCATCGAAGTGTCATTATTATTCAACAGTATTTAGTAATGCATGGCATTACTTGATAGAAATCGCGTATTTAATACATATATTACTTAATAGTTGTGGATAAAACAAATTTAATAAATCATTATTGGAATATTCTTCAACATTCTCCATTATAAACTGTACTTAAGCAAGTTAACAAAATCCCTAGAACTGTAAGTAGATACCTCACGAATCTGTACGATGATACTGCTTTGACATTAAATCAACATTGTTTCAATTCCTGTCAAAATCAAGGCATACTAGGTAGAACTTTTGGAGTTTGATCACCTTTTGATAAAAATATGGATTAACAAGAAAACCACTGGAAATAGGTATAGGGATGTTATAGCAAATCGATGCAGAATCAAATTCTGCATCCGAACATCCAATAAAATACAGGGTGTCCCATTTGAAAAAACGGCCTTTTTCAACTTTTAAAATGATGTAATTGGTCATTAAATTTTGGATACCCTGTATGCGATAAATCAGTTGTCAATATGGCATTCGAAAGTATCATTCCTGTGCTTCCGTATATCCCAGAAGCGCTTTCCACCAATCGAAATTGGTTAAAGGGCGCAATGCTCAAAACAGGGCTACATCTATCAAAATTTTCAAAAAAATCAAGATATCTAAGAAAAAAGGGAAAATAGGTATAGGGAAACCTGATGAAAACCCACTATGAAATTTTCTCAGGAATCCAAAAATGAAATAATATACCGACTGTTCCATTTAAAATAAGGAAGTTAATGGCGACTTCCGGTATAACCGGAAGTAGTATGATCTTGAAAATATTTTAAAATGAAAGTGAATCTTGAATAACCCTGGAACCCAAAACTTCAGAATTCTAAGTTTTTTCTAACCACGAAAACTTCTACCGAACGGCTCTCGTGGAATACCCTGTATACTTTGGCAAGATTTATAACAATTGTAGTGGGCAATAATATAATTATTATACAATTATTTCGTTTAGTTTATCATGCTGTTTAGGTACCCATACAATAATAAATAGTATTTATATTAATTTTGATTTTTAAAATATTTCTCACGAACGTAGAATTATTTAATCGCATGTATAAAAATCACAAGTGGGTTAATCAGTAAACATGTTATAAACTTTTAATGAAAATACTTATTAAGAGTACTTATTAAGAATTCTTATTAAGTATTGTAATATCACAGTATTTTGAATTTGAAGTTCCGGACACTAATAGCGAATTTACATTACAAGTGATGAAAATACACTAAATGTTGTAAAAGTTCTATGAAATAAAGTAATTTTACATTACTTTTAAAACTAAAATTACATGCTAACTGTGATTTTACAGATAACTTGCATTTTCACATTAAACTTCAGGCGATCTTACATTACATTGATTATTACATATTAATTATTGGAAAAATTAGAGTTGTAATAAATGTATTTTTCAATCGATTTTTTACAGTGTGTATAAGGTTTCGTATTTTTAATCAATATGAAACAGTTTGAATGCCAGCTTGCTTTCCTATTGTCATTTATGTTATTAATTACTATTTAATCAATATAGCTACTAAGTCATGGCCACAGATTAATTACATATATTGCATATTTGGCTAATAATTTCAATACATTTATATACAGTGTGGAGATAAAGTAACGGATAACTGATCCGTTAATATTAATTTTTTGAAAAAAATCTCGAAAGGGGTATAGCGATCTTAATTAAGGGGAATGTTTTCATTGCATTTTCAGTTTCTTACGTCATTTGGTTTTTATGTTATGACGTCACCGACTTTTTTTTTAAACGACAACCTATAATTTTGTAATTGATTTCGATAGTACTTTCAATTTCCTATCCAACGGTATAAAACTTTTAATATATTACATATGAAAAAAATTGAGGAAAAAAATCTTAAAGTTGAAATATTAAAAATTCATTAAACAAAATGTAGTCACATAAATTTGATCGAAAGATTGACGGCACATTCGTTTTTATTATAAAATTATGAAAATGTTGAAAAATCGAACTGTTACTTTACTATTTATTCCATTCAAAGTTAATAATTACATTGAAACTAAATTGATTAACCAGAAAAAAAAACTAACAATAATATCAAACACTAAAATTAGCATAGAAATAACACTTTTTAAATTACATTTACACTAAGAGTTGAAAATGACGACCCTGTACCTTTGACAATACCCAAGAAGACTACGAGTAAAGAATAGAACAGGAGAGATACTAACGTGGTGGGGGAATAGGTATTTTTTAGACGGAAGTTACCACTTTAAGGGAGGTCAGTTATATCCTGTTATGTCAAAAATGACGTTTTTGCAATTAGTACCGTAATCATACCATTTATTTCACTAGTGCTGTAATAGGGTCTATTACAGCACTAGTTGCGTAATAGAAATGGAACATTTAAACAGATTTATTTTAAGTTGGTCACATTGCAACAGAAATGGAGATGTCAAACAGGATAACTGTCCAGCTCACACTGCACGGATTGTACGGCAATTTCTTCAACAAACTTTTCTTAACCGTATAATAGGTTCAGGCGGCACGATAGAATGGCCACCTCGCTCGCCCGATTTGACGCCGTTAGATTTTTTCTTTTGGGGCTGTATCAAGGAAAAAGTTTATACATATGCGCATGAGCGAGCTAGAAATTTGGAAGAATTACGGCAAAAGATTGTCAACACTGCCAATAGTATATTGCCTGAAACACTTGCCAACGTACGGAATGAATTTTACTACAGGCTTGGTTATTGTCAAGAGCAAGCAGGCGGTTTATTTGAACATTTACTCCATTAATATTTATAGAATTTTTGTACTAAATTTTATAAAATAAAATCTTTCCTTTTACTAATTAGTTTAAAAAACATTTTAGTTTAATTCTAATATACGGTAGTTTAATTTTGTAATTTAATATAGGTATCAAGAATATTTTAGTTTAATTTTCTAGCGATCTTTTTACATTAATACCATTGCTTACGCAGAATTATTCCAATTTTATTAAAACGTTGCTACCTCTAAACTGATTATTGTGTTCTGTTTGTATTTTTTCACTTCTCTCCAGTGTGATATTACTTATTTTCGATAAAATATAAATTACCGTTAACAAAAGCGCGCTATACGGAAGCATTAAATGCAATCGTAACGTTTACATGACGTTCACTGACGTTTATCTAGCCTGACCTAACCAATGCACAACAACAAAATGTTTAATTGTACGTTAGTGCATAGTGTATAAGTCGATACCGGGAAAAATGTTTCAAATATATAAGGCAACACTGTGCGCGTTTTCTATTGATAGCCGCATTCCAGATCTGCTCAGACCAGCGGTGTATATTTATGCAATACATGAAGTGTTGTTTTTGGGGATGATGAACAAAGTTCCCAGCAAAGAGAAAAATTATCTTTTTTTACCAACTTGCTTTCGAGACTTCCCAAATTGCAAAATGGTTCTCGATTGTACGGAAATCGAAGTGGCCATTCCAAGCACTTTAAAATTAAAGAAAATCACTTTTTCACACTACAAGCAGAGGCACACTTTTAAAGTGTTAATTGGAGTAGCCCCTAATGCCACAATCACATTTGTAAGTGACTTGTTTCCAGGGTCTACGTCTGACAAGCAAATTACCAAAGAAAGTTGTGTTCTACACAATATGATTGCTGGAGATCTCATTTTGGCAGACAAAGGATTCCTAATTAGCGACATGTGCCGTGAATTGGGTGTGACTGTGAATATTCCACCTTTTCTTTCTCAACCCCAGTTCACAGTACCAGAAGCTCTTGCAACAAGAAAGATAGCTAGAGCAAGAATTCATGTTGAAAGAGCAAATTGCCGCCTAAAGAATTTTAGAATTCTAGATTTTATCATGCCAGAAATGAGGGAACATTCTTCAATCATTGTTCAAACTTGTGCTGCACTAGTAAATTTGCAATACAGCCTATTAAAAGAGAATGAACAATGCTTTGAATCGTTCATGGACGATTAATTTAAAGAGGAAGTAGATAGGTTATTTGTTTTATTGTATGGGTTTTAAATATAATAAATAAGTTATTTTTTGTATATATACAATTCTGTCAGACATTGTAATATGCATACAATTGCAAAAGTCATTGTGTTTGTAATTTACAATAAAGCAATGTTGTAATACAAAATATATGATTGTATATAAATTTATTCTAATAATTTGTCCAAAAGAACATTCTCATAGAAATTTTGGAGTACTTCTAAATTCGGTGTCCAATTGGCATCTTTTAGTATGATCATCCTGATATATAAGGTAGGCGTCCATACCAAAAAATAGCACACATCCTTTTTTGTTATGTGCAGTAACCCTTGCACCTGACTGTAGTAAACGTGATCGCGTTTTAGATTGAAATCTTCATCAAGACAATACTTGTTATCTTGTTGTAATTCGTTGATTGACGAATTGCGATGGCTGTAGGGGCACTTAACTTCGATAATTCCATTTTCCCCTACAAAGCCATCAGGTGATGCACCTAACACCCCAGACTCATGAAGCCACAATCCAGTACTAGTCACCTTGACATTCTCAGCTTTTTCAAACTCTTTGCTGGCTTGCGTTTCATGGTTGATGCCCCACTGGATGGACCTCACGCTATTCAAATCATACTGTCCCAGCAATCTTTTGAAGAGGGATGGAGGGTATCTGAAAGTAAAAAAAGCTGTACAATATTATGTATAGACTTACTCAAACGCATTCAATACAAACAAGTGGATTACATTACAAATGAAGGATTTCAAAAAGATGAATACCTGTTCCTTCTGCATGCTGCTAGTACCACTCCAAAATTGCTGGCAGTAAGTCGACCAATCCGCAGAAGGTGCCACAAAGCCACATCACTTTGGCCGATAGTTGCTTCTGCAATTAAAACAATTTCTTCCTGGTTGACTTGAAATTTTGCTTTTAATTCCTCTTTATTGATTTCTCCTTGTTGATTACGGCAGTTGCCAACAATGTTCGAAAAAGCGTTGCAGTGCTGTTGACTTTCTGCAGTGGGCTCTTTTGACAGAAGCCAATAAAATCCTGAGAATCTAAAATATAAAATAAATAAAATCACAGTCTGTCTTTATAAAACGTGAAACAAAATACAAGAAGCGTTTAAATTATCCTCACCTATTCAGCTTTTGCAGTTCAGTAAAAAAAAAATCCTTGTCTGCTTCATCCACTATCCGATCTGTAGCTTTATAAGCTTTCCTCGGGAAAAAAATTTCTACAGACGTAGAAGCTTCCTGGGAGAGGCCAGGTGCACGCCATTGGCACACTTCATCTGTTTTGCTAAAGTTTTTGCTGGCAAACAGCAAAACTGCAGCAATATGGTGACACTTATACTGTCCTCTTGGACACTGGCATTCATGGTGCTCTATCACATGGTTTTTTAAGTATATCTGCAAATAAAATAGTTTTAATATCTATTATCTTCATACCAAAGTATTCTATCTAGCGCTTATCTGTTTCTAAAAGCCTTATAAATGTTAATAATAATAATTAATAAATGAACTTACCAGAACATCATAACCTCGCTTTTTCAAACTCGATAACACTTTGCCTTTTAAAACTCCCAAAGTGCCATCAAACGTGACTTCTCTAACGTGGCCACTTTCTAAACTGTCCTCTCCTCTTTTTAGGACGCTTATTTCGTCTGAAAAGACCTCGGCAATTGAGGAAACACTCACTACAGCCATTGTCCCATGCAAATCAGAGGCGGCTAAAAGTTTGTTTTTACCCAACACGTGCTGCCGCCATGTTGATGACGTCAAGACTTACGCAGTCTATACCCCTTCAAGATTTTTTTCAAAAAATTATAGTTATCAAAGTTGATGCCTTTATGCGTTACTTTAATTTCCACACTGTATACATACATATACAGGGTTATGATAAAGTAACGCACAAAATTCATAAAACGTACAATGTTCATTTTTGAAAAAAAATGCAAAAACACGTCAAACAGTTTATTTTATTCTGCGTCTTTTAACATAAGTCAAAAAAATAAAACGTCAAATTTGTCAAAGTTATGACGTCATCATTATTTTTTTTAAATATGAAGCATGTTTTTTTTTTACTTTATTTGATAAAGCTTGTTTTTCTGCATTATAAAGAAATAATTGAAGTAGGGGTCACATAAGAAAAAACCAGACAATTTAGAAGACTTAATGGAACGAATTAGACATGACATGATTCGTATAACTCCGCAGATGATCGGAGACTCTGTAAATCAGGTCTACCATCGTCTTGGCCTATGTCAGATAGTGAACGGGACACAGTTTGAACAATTCCTGTAAGAAATCGTTTTGGTTTAATGGACTGTTTAGTTAATATAAATGTTATTACTATAATAAAGTTTATTTTGTTTTTTATTAATTCTCTCAGTTTTTTCTTATGTGACCCCTACTTCAATTATTTCTTTATAATGCAGAAAAACAAGCTTTATCAAATAAAGTAAAAAAAAACGAAGCTTCATATTTAAAAAAAATATTGATGACGTCATAACTTTGACAAATTTGACTTATGTTAAAAGACGCGGAATAAAATAAACTGTTTGACGTGTTTTTGCATTTTTTTCAAAAATGAACATTGTACGTTTTATGAATTTTGTGCGTTACTTTATCATAACCCTGTATATCTTTAACATAACACTAAAGTGTGAGAAGTTCACCTTTATGCCATGAGTTTGTTTACAAAATATTTTTTTATTTCATGTGCTTAGCACGCATTTGATTAGGTGTTATTTTTTGATAGTGCTAAAGAAGCACTGATATGCACTGATCTGTATCTCCGTAAAATCCGATTAATTTTAATATTTCCAGCGTATCTATAAATTAGAGATCTGGCACTTTACGTCTTTAAATAAGTAATATTTCATTGAAAAGTGAGCTGATCAATTATCCCGACACGTCGCTGTCCAATGTTACTTATTCAAAACGTCCAATTTCATTTATTTAATGCCGCTCAATCCTCGACATCAGTCATTCTACTGACTGTCACGTTGGTTTTAGCGTTACCATCTACGATTGCAATGTGAGTGTGAAACTCAATTAAACCGTTCATCATCATGTATCATTATAATCAACATTATTATCGCGCGGCACGGAAAAAGAAATGGAATTACGAAATAGCAGGACCTATTATTATATGTTAACAGACATGCGTAGATTTGTATATGCCGGGAATGTCCGAAATACAGTTGGAATAATTCGTTTTCGAATTCTGTTCGCGTGAAATTAAGTCGGAAAGGCTCCGCTCATTAATGAAATTTGAGCACTTCTACCGCTAATTACCGTATAAACTCATTAACGTCGGTTTGTATTCTGTGCGCGGATGTTTTACTACTTTTGCGTTTGCTCTTCTGTTGCGATGCGCCTGTAGATGATACGTCGTGTCGGCGTCGGTTTGAGTGAGTGACACGCCGTGGCAGTTCAATTATGCGGAAAACTTTAGCGTTTCACGAACAACAACGGACACGGGATGACGAGGAGCCGGAGGATTAAGAGGAATTTCGAAGAGAAACTAAATATTTTGTCAACGTGAAAGGCGAACGGCTCGGGCCTGGGGGTCTTCTCGAGTGTGTACTGAGTTAATGGTATTTAAAGTTTGGCGGGATACAAAAGTCCTTCTTTCTCTCTCGGTGGTGAAGGCGGCGGCGGTAATTCAGAGGGACTTTATTTAATTTTGATGTTTCCAAACAAGTTCGGGTCCTTTAATTCTAATAGGATGAGGGAAATGCGTTTGAATTCAACTGTTATTCTTGTGCAATTCTACGGAAAACCAAGACGTACATGTAAATGCAATCATTGGAAGTTCCGATAATTATAGTGGTAAACACATTTCGATTAGATTAAGGTTAATCAGCAGTGGTTGTAATTGTTGTATCTAACGGAATTAACTTAATCCTTGATATTTGACATATTGTTTTATTAAGACTGAAGTTATAGTGTAAAATGTTAGTATGATGTTATAATGCTTATAATTGTGGAATGATTTGCCGTTAGTCATCGTATCGTTTCCAGCGATCGCCTGAAGGCAATATTTTATCGCTCTTAGGGAGTTACAGTAGCTATTAGTAGATAAGCTGTATAAATGAACTAAAGGCAATAATCTTACCGGCATGATTGAACACCTACTCCAAACCAGAAGATTATTTCTGAAATATCAAGAGAGTAAAGGCCGATGGAGGACTCCGATTATCAACCTACCCCAAGGTAGTATTCTGGCACCGACGCGTTTTACGTTTAGACAAATCTGACTAATCTCTACCACAAGGGGCAGGAGTGTTATATATGGGGATTACCTGAGTCATCACTGTCCAATGGGAAAAATTTTGAAACCGTAGAAGAAAAGCCATTGGTGTTCCTGAATGTACTTTATAAATAATATAAAGCAAATCAACTTAGAAAAAATCCCTCCCTCCAAAAAAACAAAAACAAATATGCGTCTTCCATTTGAAAAATATGTATGCCTGAAGAAAACTACAGGCGTACGGGAAAACACTCAGGGCCGGCGCTAGGCACGTGCAAACGGTGCCCCGCACGCGGCCCCGCGCTTTTACCGGCCCCGCGTTCGGTCTGGTCCGGTCCTGTTTTAATTTTTGATTCGACAAAAAAAAACTTAGACTTATTATACTGGTGGACATAGAGCTCATAAAATTTTCATTGTAGGCCGAAAATACTTTTATGCAAAAAAAAACGATACAGTCATTGAGGACTGCCGTTAGAAGTGAAAACTTAAAAGTATAAAATAACAGTGATTTCTTTGTTTATTTTGGATATTCATATTAATAGTAGTATTAAAAATTAAAATTTCATAATTTGTAAACTAAACAGCTTGAGACAATTGGGTTTAACGACTGGCAGCATAGCTCCGAAAGGCTGAAACAACATGAGGCTTCCAAAACACACTTTTCTGGAATGGAAAAATGGAATGAAGCTAAGAAAAACCTAATAAATCAAAGTACAATTAAACACTTGTCCGATAAGCTCTTTAACCAAGAGAAAAGAAAATGGCGAAGTATTCTAGAAAGAATTATTTCTATAATACAGTACCTGGCGGAACATAATATGTCATTACGGGGATCATCTGACAAGCTTTTTTCTGCTAACAACGGTAATTTTCTAGGGCTGATAGAACTGATGTCCCGGTACGATCCTGTTTTATCGCTACATGTGAGCCAAGCAAGCCAGAAAAAGGGATCGGTGCACTACTTAAGCAAGGATATTCAAAATGAAATTATTTCCCTTATGGGAAAAGAAGTTTTGAACAGAATAGTTGTACAAGTAAATGAAGCAAAATACTTTGCCGTATTGCTGGACTGTACGCCTGACATATCACACGATGAACAACTTTCTTGTATCATTAGATACGTCTACATACATGATGACACTGTTGAAATTGTTGAAAATTTTACGGGATTTTTGAATATTAAAGACACAACTGGCTTAGGACTGACAAAAATTTTAAAACAACATATTGGTAATCTTGGATTGGATTTGGCAAACTGTAGGGGGCAGGGGTATGATAACGGGGCGAACATGAAAGGATACAAATCTGGTGTGCAAGCCCATTTGCTCAAAGAAAACAAACGAGCATTTTTTACTCCATGCGGATGTCACAACTTAAATTTAATATTGTCAGACGTAGCTAGTGTATCTGCTATAACATTTTTTGGAATTGTTCAGCGGGTTTATACATTTTTATCAGCCTCTAATTTTAGATACGATATTGCAAAAAAATATTTAAAATTTACACCAAAACCTTTATCAGAGACAAGATGGGAATGTAGAGTGGACAGTGTAAAAGTAATAAGATACCAAGTTTCAGAACTCATAAAAATATTTCAAGAAATTTCAAATGAATCCAAAGATGCTAAAACTCGCAGTGAAGCAATTTCTCTGTTGCAGGAAATTCAGTCCTATCAATTCATACTGTCCACAGTTATTTGGTACGAATTACTATTAGAAGTAAATAGAGTGTCTAAACTGTTGCAACAAAAAGACATGCAAAAGGATCTTGCTCTTTCTTTATTACATGCTCTTTTACAAAAACTAAGCACGTTTAGAGAACAGGGCTACACCGAATGTGTAGAAAAAGCCAAAAGCATCTCAGAGGAGAATAATATTGAAATTGAGTTTCCTCAAAAACGAATCGCAAAAACAAAACGATTTTTTGATTATGAAGCGAATGATGACGTACTACTTGATGAGGAAGAAAAGTTTCGTGTTGAATATCTTTTAGTAATTGTGGACCAGGCCAACGAATCGTTTAAAAAACGATTTAAGCTATATAACGACATTAAAAAAAATTTTGGATTTATGTATGACTTTAAAAAAATTAAGGATATGACTGATCAAGAACTGAAAACAAATTGTGATACTGTTTTTTCAATTTTAAAAACAAAAGAAGGAGAAACAGATGACTCTGACATTGACAATATTGAATTGTTTGAAGAATTACGTTCTTTTGTACAACTTATTCCTAACACTCATCAAAGTTCTCTTTTGGATATATTAAAATATATTGTGACAACGAAATTATACCAAGTGTATCCCAACACATACATATTAATCCGTATTTTGCTTACTATGCCAGTTACAGTTGCTTCTGCAGAAAGAAGTTTTTCAAAATTGAAGCTTATAAAAAACTATTTACGATCGACAATTTCGCAAGAGCGGCTAGTAGGTCTATCTTTTTTGTCAATAGAAAAAGAAATTGCTCATGATCTTGCCTACACAAAAATAGTAGATACATTTGCCTCTGCAAAATCAAGAAAAACATATATTACTTAGTCTTCTTTTTATTTTTAGAATTTTATCTTTTTTCTGGGTTTTTTACAGTTTTGTTCTATTTTTATAGTTTTTAGTTTTATTGTTATTGCTTTTTTTGTAGAGAAAATACATTTTATTTAATTATATTTTCTAAAAAGAGGTCTGTTTTTACAACCTACTTTCCAATTTGGCAGATTGTATACCCCTAATTCCAGCCTCGCGCCTCTCATTTGCACGTGGCCCAAAATAAACTAGCGCCGGCCCTGAAAACACTGTTCAACTCTTAAATACCTGGGAATCGCATTAGATCGAATTCTGACTTTCAAAACACCAATCAAAAAGTGACAGCTCAAATATGCGTCTTCCATTTGAGAAACATACATATATGCGTCAAGAAAACCGCAGGTCGTACGGGAAAGCACTGATCAGCTCCTAAATACCTGGGAATGGTATTAGATCGAACTGTGACTTTCAGAACACCAATCAAAAAGTGACAGCTCAAATTACTTTATAAAAAATAAGAAAACCTTACTGAGTCACCCCAACGAACTAGACTAGACACTTGGAAAACGTGAAATAATAAACTGGTGGGTTCGCTGGAAGTCTGTGGAATATGAGAAAACAGCACTTTACCTTTCTAATTCTAATAGATTCAGTAACTCATATCGGCATAAAATCCCTTTTCAAAACACAGTTGTCATAATTTTTTGTGCTGAAGGTGTCTTTTTGGCTTTCACTCTGGTGGTGACGATGTGTGTCGCCATTTCATTGACTGTTACTTGGAATCAGGAGCGATGTGAGATATCCAAATTGCATCTCCTGGTAACGATATTTCAGTTTCTTTGAAACAATGGTGTACAAAACTGATCATGAAATATGTGGAAAATAAATCGATAACTTTAAATTGTGAACTGTCGGTTCTCAGGAATTTTGTTGTCCACATCGCGAACCAGATCTTCAGAAATTAGAGAGGTCGGGCAGAGCGTGGCTCATAATGCACATTAACCCTCTCATCTTTGAACATTCTCACCACTTTCAAACTTTACTGTCACCGAAAGCATTATCACTACAAACTTCAGAAATCTGAATGTAAATTTCCGCTGTTGTCCAGTTTCTTGCACTCAAGAACGAATTACAGGTTGTAATGCTACAGCTCATTTCTATATATTAATTTTATATTTTTATTATATTAAATAATTTATATAAGTATATTTTATTAATATTTTGAGAAAGGTATTCAAAATCAATGAATGTATTATTGTAATATTAAGTCGCAATTAGTCATAAGTTTAGTATGTATTCATGTATTAGTATAGTGACGCATAAACATCCTGTTTATCTAAGATTGGTGTTGTGTTCACGCGTAACTATTTGTGTGAAAAAGCAGTAGGAAGGCCCGTTCTATATAGAAAGCGGGGAATCACAGACTTCCTCCTATAAAAGGCAAGAATACGTCTTCAAATAGGAGAGACGAAAGCTAGACCGAGTCAAGTGCGAGACTTGGTATCGAGAGGCAAACTCCAAACAATAGACTACTGGGATAGTCGGCAATGATCATAAGAGTCATTGTTAATATAATTCAAGTAAAATAATAGACTTTTGGGAAAGTCGGCAGCAGTCATAAGAATTGTTGTTATTTGTAAAAGTATTAAAACAGTGTTTAAAGTTGCACATACATATTAAATGTGCAAAGTGTTATATTTTTGTAATAAAGATATTGTGTGCTGAATGGCAGAGTAAGCCGAGTTTTGTGCCTTGAGCAGCGTAGAACAAAAAAAATTCCGCTCAAAGCAGTATAGAAGAGTGAAAACAGAAGAAGCGTTATTACAAGGTGTTTTTAAACTATTGTAGATGAATGTACTTTTGATAATAAAGAATTAAAGATTATAAAATAAATTTCAAATAGAGACGAACTAAATAAATATAATTGTTAAATAAACATCGTCTCCGAAATATAAAGTGTAATGAAATTCAATATTATTATGGTTTGTACGTATATAAACATACATAAATCTTGTATGCAGTGTATGTTGTAAATTCTTGGCTTTGTTGTTTACGTTTTAACATAATTATATTCAATTTTCATTAATATTTTTTTTAAGAAAAACAAATACATAGTGAACATTCATTAAATCACAATCATATCAACTTCATATATTTTCTTTATAAACAATAACGCCTATAACAATTCTATAAAGAATCATTTTGATAGAATGTGTTAATGTTAATCATAGTTATTTGAAATATATCTACTATTAGTATTAAAACATAGATATTGTGTTTAATTTCCTTACCCTATCCCATAATAGACTAGATAAGAGAAAAGCTATAAAGCAAGGATTTAACCGCTGTTCGAATCCACGTAAAATTCTAATATTTATGCTGTTACACTAAAATCATACGTGAAGGAATCACCAGTACTTACGTCAATTTAAAAGTAGATAACACAGCAATATGTGTTTGTGAGAATACACCCATCTCACATATTATTGTGTGTCTTTTTTTCCCCTAATTGCTTTTACCAAACAGAGGTTTGAAGAAGATTTAAATTAAGATGGAATCGTCACTGTACATCGAAACATTGTGTTTAATTGATATACCTTACCCATAATTCTGTTTTATATAGTAAGTAAGATATGCAAACAACTGTTTGGTGGTTTAGATAAGTACTTTGATAACAAGTATTTATGACAAAGATTAAAATTTTCAATTTTACAAATTTTTCCTATTATTATTACTATTATTATTGAGTGAAGAAAATTCATAAATGTTAATATCAAAAATACGAATAATTATGAATTATTAATATTTTTTTAAGTCGGTTGCACATATGTTTTATAACAAATTTTTTTCTTTATTGTGTCTCGTATTTTTGACATTTTTAAAAACATATACATACATAGTCCGTTGTTTAAATCAAGTGAAATACTTCCATATTTCTCGAAGTACATTTAGATTATTATCTCACCGTCAAGAAATTGCAACTTCGCGTCGAGTAATTCAGAGAACGCGTTTCGAACCGTGCAAACCATTATTTCACTACTAATTATACATGCATTTGCGAGATAGCGTTTTCTGTGAACTTAATTTAATAAAGAATGCAATTAAAATGGGCACTGAAAAAGAAACAACATTATCTCTTGGGTTCAATCGATATGGAAGCGGAAGGATTCATTCATGTCGCTTTGAGATGTGGGAACGTAACGTGGTGGTGTGCAGTCGAGATGCACTGGCTTTGTTTTCAGCATTTTTATCGATTAGATATGTGTTGTTGTGTTATTATTGTGATTCACCTACTCAGAGGTACAGTTACTCTCAGATAATGCTGTAAGAAAAATGCTTTTAATTAGCGGTTCGCAAACTGTACGGTGTATGTAAAGAGACGAAGAAATAAATCTCCAATTATTACTGTTATTGCTTGCACAGCATTTGTAAAGTCAACACTAATAGCGGCTAATGTACTACTTATATAAATAGAATCGCAGATTTTTTTTAATGTAAAATTGTGATTATTATTTATTTATTATTTATATGTGTGATTAATGTATTTACGGTATTGAAACAAAAATAAGTCTTAGTTTAGAATTTTAGAGTTTATCGACTTGACTTAGATATACCTTAACTAAATATACAGGGTGAGTCATTAGTAGCCGCTTCTTCGATTGCTCTTTTGTGTTTTAAATAAAAGAAAAAACAATTAGTGGAGGATCCATAGTTGCTTGTGGCGCATATTGTAAAAATACTATAAGCTCTGACGCACTTCCGGTTTCACCGGAAATGCACGGAACTTAATTTTTCTAAATGACTCACCCTATAAATTTTTTGGGTTTTCCTATACTGCGTTAAATTGTCTGTTCAACTGTTTTTTCTTTTTCAAAATTGAGCCAATAGTTTTTGAGTTATTAATTTTTTTTGAAAATATTTGACCAAAACGTGTTCAAAAAAAAATCATTTTCACATTGTTTTTAAAAGTAAAAACATTGACTTTAGTGGTGCTTGCAGCCAAGAAAATTCTGCATCATTTGCTAAAGTTGCACTCGACAATACCTCAAAAAACTTTGTTTTTTCAAAGCCTACTTCTTGAAATTTTCACATACCAAAAACTTATTTTTTTAAAATGGAGCATCCAGCATTTTATTGAGGCATTTTATTCCTTTTTTTTATTCTCTTTCATTTTTGTTAACAATGTCCTATACCTATCTTTTGTAATTTCTAAGATAATCACTATAGGAGCAATTAGCGGTCAATTGAAGAACTACGAGAGCTGTTGTTCTATCCACCAAAATATTCGTTCAACCAATGGAAAGCAGGAATAGCGCCCG
Organism: Amphimallon solstitiale; assembly: GCA_963170755.1. Taxonomy (NCBI): domain Eukaryota; kingdom Metazoa; phylum Arthropoda; class Insecta; order Coleoptera; family Scarabaeidae; genus Amphimallon; species Amphimallon solstitiale. Next base: position 68,287,490 of record OY720680.1, read on the forward strand.
ACTTCCTTAGTCAACTATCAAACAAAGTAAATGTTAAATCCAACTATCCCAGAAGTAATAATTTTAATTCCGGCAATGTCCAGTTGCAGTATATCATTTTTCACACTGTTGGTTAACATCGAAATAAAATAAAGGTTATATTTACTGACATATTTGAAGATGTCTTCAAAAAGTTTTGAAAATCCGTCCGTAGATAGCGAAGATACTCACCTGCATAAAGTCTGAATGCTAGCAAAGAGTTTCTTTCAGATTCACCCAAAACGTCAATCATATCTATTAACTCTTCATAAGAATAATTCATTTGGATGATAACTAATAGCGATGCTTTTATAAGTTTGACATAAATGTAGACCGACTTTCATTAACACTTGACTCAGGCAGTCAGCCGCATTCCAGCCTTTATTGGACGAATATTTGGATACATAGAACAGCGCCCTTAGTTCTTTAATTGACCGCTAAATGCTCCTATAGTGATTATCTCAAAAATTACAAAAGATAGGTATAGGACACTGTTAACAAAAATGAAAGAGAATAAAAAAGGGAACAAAATTCCTCAATAAAATACTGGGTGTTCCATTTAAAAAAAATAAGTTTTTGGTATGTGAAAATTTCAGGAAGTTTTTTGAGGTATTGTAGAGTGCAACTTTACCAAATGATGTAGAATTTTCTTGGCTACAAGCACCACCAAAGTTAATGTTTTTACTTTTAAAAACAATGTGAACATGATTTTTTTCTGAACACGTGTTTTGGGCACATATTTTCAAAAAAAGTTAATAACTCAAAAACCATTGACTCAATTTTGAAAAAGAAAAAACTAGTTGAACAGACAATTCTAAGCAGTACAAAAAAATCCAAAAATATATAGGGTGTCATTTTAAAAAAGTACGTTCCGTGCATTTCCGTTGAAACCGGAAGTGCGTGCTTAAACTATTTTTACAATATGCGCCACAAGCAACCATGAGCAATCGAAGAAGCGGCTACTAATGACTCACCCTGGATTGTAATTTATATTATTTTATTGAAATAAAAGTTTTTGCTGTACGCATAAATGAAGCTTTCAGGGGCCACCGATAGTCATTTATCTGCTCGGCATTGGTCAATTGTCCGGTTAATCATAGCCGGAATACCATTCAATACATGGATTCACTCACCTATATCTTTATATATATAAATTTAGGTTCGCTGCCGTGTATTATTTTTTTAAATATATCTTGGTAATTTTTGTGGTCTATTTTGGCAAGTTAAGCTATTTAAAAGTTTCCATTGCTTTTAATATTTACGTTAGAATAAGTTTCTTCAGAATAACAACTTTTTGCAAAAGTTTTTTAAAATTTATTTTTGAGTACTCTTGTATTCTTTAGGAATTTGTTTAGGTTTAGTAGTTGACGAGATATTGGTCAAATTTGAATACCTCCAGTCTACTGACATTTTTAAAAAAATATTTTTCGGTATCGATGCACTTCAAAACGTGGACATCAGCACAAAACTCTAGTTCAGAAATTTTTATCATAATACTACATAATACATAAAGTAAAAAATGAGGCGTGGCCATCACACGACTTTCTTATACCTATGAGTGTTTAAAGTTATACAATTTTAAGAATTTTTTTATACAAAAATTATTCAAAATATTATTCTAAGTACTTCTATTCTCTTAATAAATCACTATAGAATGCATACTTTGCAAGATATTCGATAGTAAGTGTTAAAAGATTTACTTCCGGTCCGAATTTTGACATTTCATGTATACATGATATTGCAAACCCAGTTCTAAATACATTTGTACTCTTGATAAATATATATAGACTGCATAATTTACGACATATTTGCAAAAACTCGCTATTCGATAAGAGTAAAAGTGTTACTTCCGGTAGGAATTTCGAAAAACTTTTTTGATAATTTTTTTTTCAGATTTAATATTGAGTACATTTGAATTCTTTATAAATTTATTTACCGATTGTACTGAAAATCTAATCAGATCTGAAGAGGGAGATTATACGCGGAAATACAAAATTTGGAGTTGATAGCTATACCCGTTTGACCGCTATCGTGGTCACACACGCACACACTGACGGACACACACAAACACACAGGCATTTTTAAAAAAACACTTTTTCTGTATCAGGAGATTTCAAAATTTGGACATCTGCAAAACTCTCGAGGTCGAAAATTTTCTTCATCAGAATACTTCCTTATACTACGTATAAGAAAGTAAAAGACTAATGAAGATGTGGTTGACGCGGTTGACATACTAGATGAAACTTTAACAGTATTAGAATGTATAGAATTATAATACATATTATAGATATATTTATGTAGTTCAGTAAATCCGTTAGAAAATAGGGGTTTTCTGTGCGTACCGTAAATGCATGTTTTCGACTTCGGCGCGCCATTTGGTATTAACAAAAAAATCAAAATACTGGACCTTTTCTATTTTTTGCACAATATCTCCTGAGCAGCTGGTTTTAAGGAAAATATTCTTCTTCTGAAATTTAATGTAGAGTAAATTCGTCACAGTTTCATCCCAAAACGAGTCTTCTTCATTGAGCTGAAGATGTAAATCTCCTATATAAAGTTATTTATTGACGATGGCGTGTCGTCTTCATCCTCAATACTGTCCTCAAGTAGAGTGATTCGCAAGCTTCTTCCAGAGAATAAGTGCACATGGAAGAACACATAAGACCTGCTTTCCGGCAACCATAAGCATTGTTGCACTCTTGAACGTAGTGGCCCGTCAAAAAGGCAAAAACTTTAAATGACATATATTGTATGCTAATTATAATTTTCTGCTTTTAGCACTAAAATTTATTTAATTATGTTATTTTAATTTTTTTTTTAAAGAATTACCCGCGCCTGACATTCGAACCCAACACCTCCCTATCTCCAGTCGGTTGCGCTACCATTACGCTACCGCGGGTGTCTTCAAATCGTACTGAATTATATCAAGTAACAGATGGATATATGTGTCGGCAGGCCTACGTATTACTAACTTTTAAATTACTTTAAAAATAAAGTTTTTCTCAGTATTGAAAAGTCTAATTATAATATTCTGGTTAGGTGGTTTTTTTAAATTTTTTAAAAAATTAAAAGAAAATTACTTAATAAAATTGATATCAGTACTAAAAGCAGAAAATTATAATTAGAATTTTCAACGCTGAGAAAAAGTAATTTAAAAGTGATTTAAAATTTAGTACCGGCAGTATTGAAAATTCTAATTATAATTTTCTGGTTAGGTGGTTTTTTTAAATTTTTTAAAAAATTAAAAGAAAATTACTTAATAAAATTGATATCAGTACTAAAAGCAGAAAATTATAATTAGAATTTTCAACGCTGAGAAAAACTAATTTGAAAGTGATTTAAAATTTAGTACCGGCAACAAAATTATATTATTTTGCTGTATACGAGGTGTGTCTCAGAATTAATGAGAATGATTAGTTCTCAATTATTTAATTATTTATTTAATGTATCTACAAATTAATATTGTTGCCTTCAAAGTATGTCCCTTGGGAATGCACACAGCGTTTTTAGTGAGTTTTCCATGCCTGGTAACAATTCTGGAAGTCCTGTTTCGTTAGGCTGTTTAGAACCTGTGTCGTGACTGTTTGGATGTTGTTTATTGTTCCGTAATGGAAACATTTCAATTACCGCTTAAGCGTTGGAACAAGAAAAAATCACATGGACCCATGTTTGGAATGTTGGGCGGGTGTGGGAGTACTAGACTTTTTTTCTCTGCCAAAAATTCTCCAACCGAGCTGTGACTGTGGCATTATCGTGATGGAGGATCCACGAGCTGGCAATGTCAGGCCGCACACGCACAACTCTTTACCGAAAACGTTCAAGGACTTTGCGATAAAGAGTTTGATTCACTGTCTGGCCCGGCGGTACGAATTCTTTGTGGACAATTACACGCGAATCAAAATAGATGATAAGCATCGATTTGATTCAGGATTTGCTCATGCGAGCTTTCTTCGGCCGCGGTGAGGCAGGTGTGTGCGACTCAGCGCGTTGTTTCTGGATTATATTTAAATACCCATGACATATCACTCTGTGCATGAAGTTGGGTTGGGTTGTTAAGCGATCCCGCAATTGCTGACTAATGGAGAAGCGATTTTCTTTTTTTTCATCAGACAAGTTCTTGGGCACCAGCTTTGCACAAATTTTCCGCATGCCTAGTTCCTTTGTCACAATTCGATAAACAGTGTCCTTACTCATGCCGACCTCATGTGCCATCAACCTGAGTGTCAACCATCTGCTAACGCAGAACACACATTCGCCACGCTTTCATCGGTTTTTGACGTGGACGACAGTCCGGAGCAATGGTCATCTTCGATGGTTTCGCGGCAATCTTTGAAAGCCTTGTACCATCTGAAAACTGACGACAACGTAACATCTCCATATGTTGTTCTTACCATTTGTAGTGTCTCTGAAGCAGTTTACTGTTTTAACGCAAAATTTAATTTCATATTGCTGTTCGATATTTGCCTGCATTTTACATGTAACGTGGTATTGGAACTTAACGGTAAATACGTGGGGCTCATGCCACTAACACTAGACTTAGTGGGCTGCGCCTGTTATGGTTGCGTTCTTAGACATTCCACTCACATGTAGTCGACTCCAGTCGGCTGCACTCGTTGTCGTATTTAGCGTAAACAATTCATTCTCATTACTTCTGAGACATACCTCGTACATCCATCCAGTACCTGGGTAAGGCTCTGAACGTTTTTCTTATAAAGCCTAAAGTTTTTCTTAAAATGCCTGTTAGGGAGTTTCTTGTCCTTTAATGCGCATATAATTTCTAAAATAAAGAAAATATAGTACACTCTATTTATTTTATTTCCTACCTGTTAGAACAAAAATAAATATAAAATATAACGTACAAAATCTTTATTCACGCAATTTATGACATTTCTACGTTACTATTCGTAAATTCCGTAAAACTGCATCGTCAACGTTATCTCGTTGCTAGGTATCCTAGCTTTCCAGAGTCGTAGCTTACCTAGACACAACCAGAATTCCACCATAATTTCACATATTACATTTAATAAAATAAAGCAACAATAAAAAAAAAACAAAATTAAGAAAAGAACATACACGCAATATCTTAGTCTCACCATATCAACTTCATAATTACATAATTGTATCCAATTATTTACACTTTCATATACATACATTTCTTCTGTACGGCATAGAATGAATGAAAGGATTAATTAAGTTTTCCAGGATCATCGTTGTCTAACAATGTAACACGCTGACGAACGTTTCACGCGTCTGGGACTGCTGGCGACAATTAAACAAACACTGTTTTAATTGCGACAGTGTGTAATGTTGCGTGTGACTGTGGCCTTTGATAGCTAGTCTTGCATGAAAATTACTCGTTTTCTGATGCGATAATTACAATTTTATTTTCCTTTGGTGTTCTGTGTTTCTGGGTTCCGAGTAGAAGTGCAAGTACGTACATAGATACATGAAGAAATGCGCAGAGAAAATGCAAAAGAGATAAATGAATGTGTGAAAGTACTGTTTAATCAGAACAGGAAGTCTTGGAAAATGTGAGACTGCCTGCACATATTGAGTCATTCCTGAAGAAAAGTAAAACGAATTTCACTCGAACATCTGTCAGAATATAAAATACGTAATTGATTATTATTCCATTGCTGATTGCCATTTAGAAATTAGCAAGCTGATTAACTGACAATAATAAATAATACACAATTCATTTAAGCAAAAAGAAGTTTGTTAAAACCTTATATGAGCCATTTTTATGTGTGAAGTTGTTGCTATAAAAGATGTATTTTTCGAAGTAATAATTATAGAAAATATTTTTTCTACTCCCATACTATAATTGTATTATTAGATATGCCGAACCTGTACTATAAAGATGTTCATTACGATACAGATTTTCATTATGTTACAAGTTTATATCCAATAGGAATACAGATTTTTCATTACGATACAAGTTTATATCCAATACGAATGCGACATTTCAATATTCAAACAATATTCAATATGGCGACTACATATCTGACAGATATACAAATTAAATAAATGTGACAGTTCTCTGCAATTTACAAGTAAGTACTTAAAATTTGTGCTTTTTTGAAAATATAAACGGTAAAAATGAGGGATAATGACAGTGAAATGTAATAATTGACTCCACCAGAAATTATGGAACAAGCCTTAGTAGCCACGAACAATTTATTACCAGCCAAATTCACAAAAACGTACGGAAAACTTTAACCTCAATTTATGAAATGGATTGTTCAAAAAATATGTTTTATTATGGGGTCGTAGAAAAAATAGTGTATGCAACTCGCATTTAATGGCTATTAAGACACTCGTATTCATTACAATACTCGGCTTCGCCTCGTATTGTAATTCTTTTACTCGTGTCTTAATAGCTATCATTAAATGCTCGTTGCATAATATACTATAACAATACTGGTAAAATTAGGAGGCTAAACGGGTTGGTATCAAACTGTTCCAATAAAAATTAAAACAGTTTTGCTGTTCCTCCTAACCTCAGAACAGTACACAATATAATTATGTAAACACAAAAAATGAAATAAAAATTTCAAGCTAAATCAGTCAAAATGAACATCTCAAATATTAATTAAATATCTAGAAGTAAGTGATAGACACGATGGAGCTGCTGCCTCTCCTAAAGATAAGATTTCCATGACTTTGTCTCTATAGCAAATGCTATCATTTTTAAATCAGCATACATATTGTTTATATAATTTTCAAAGGTAAAATTAAACTTAACATATAGATCTACAAAATTCATGAACTAACTGTCTAAAAATAATACATGATCATCAATAATCATAATTATTTTTGTGTTCTACGAGGTCATAGAATTATTCTAATTGCATCTTTTTTCGTCCAACCCAATTTCATCTTAGAAATGCAGCTCAAGTTGCCAACGAAATGCGTTTCAAAATAACATACTTTTTACAACGGTTACATGATGCCCTATGAGTTATATGTACCGAGTGGACACGAAAGGTTGATGACTCATCGCCCATGGGCGCACTATTGAAATGTTGTATTTTTAAAGAGGTTTTAATTGTATTTATATAATTGGATAACAAGTGACTGGTGATCTATAAAATAAAAAATACCTTATTATTTGTTCATTTTGTAGTTCAAGTCGAGTAAAGGAGTATTAATATTTACTAGCAATACTCTCTCAAAGTTCTCTTCTGTCGGATTTGTACACTTTGAATGAAGTACATCCTTGTAGATAGAAAACGTCCTTTCTACATCGCAACTGGTTATAGGTGCCTACTGGAAGTATTCTTTTATTTCAGCATATTTAGCAGTTAGATTTTGTGTAATTGTCTCCATACAGAATTGTCGCAATGTTATTAAATCTGAATTTCTATTAAAAACCGTGTCTAACTTTTGCCGAAGGCCACATCCGAAGTCACTTGGAATACTTTTGAAATTATTAATAGCCACATCTAATGTGGTTAATCCATCTTTTTTAATTTGAGATTTCGATTTTCAAAATATGGGATTAGTGTAGGCAAATTTCCAAAGTGTTCCTGAAGGAATAACAGCTGTTTTTTTTAAATTTGAGATTTGTGTTAGTTCCTTGCACTCAGAAATACTTCGAGCATCGTCATTAAAACATGTAACGAAATTTTGTAAACTATCGAAATTCTCTGCATAAAAACTAGTAGCTTCCAACCATGTTCCCCATCTAGTTATTACTGGCGAGGGAGGCAGTAACAAAGATGGAAGTTTTTCCCTGTAAAGAGCTATTCTCAATGGTGCTTTTCTGAAAACTTTTTTAAAAGCGGATACAAGTCTGTCAATTTCCGGATACCTGTCTCTGATATATTCACAGATTCTGTGGAGAGCATGTGCTACACAAGTAATATGCAGCATATAAGGATATGCCTATTCTTAACATATATGCGGCACTGTCACTAACAAATAAAAGTATTTTTTCTCTGTACCTGTCGTCCAAATGAAGCATTTTGTGCAAATTCTCGTCAATGGTTTTAGCAACTGTTTCCGCATCAACTGTATTTATAACTCTAGATGCTATTACATATGCGTTATATGGAATAGTTGGATGTAGTACACTAGCTACAACATTTACCACACAGCGTCCTAATATATCGACAGTTTCGTTGGCACTTATCCATAGGTACGGATTAGAAAGATGTTTTCCAATGCATTCTACTGTTTTCGTGAAGCACTTAGAAACATAATATTTGCGTAAGGTGGATTCATCTGCAACATTTCGACCAGTATATTTTTGAATAAATGTTTTGAAAGTGGAATTGTCAAGTTTTCTTAATGGGATATTAGCCGCCATTAAAGCTTCACAGAGTTCTTCGTTAAAATTGTCAGCTTTCAACGGGTCCAATTTTTGTGTATGTTTTAGCGATGCTAAGTAACATTGTACGTGGCCTTTTTGGGCATTCTGTAACGATACTTTACAGACTATGCAATAAATTTCGGAATCACTGACAATGGAGGACAGACAATCAGTATGACCCTTAATCCAATTTGCCATTGTTTTACGATGCCAATCTCGACGTTCTTCCATATCATAGTATCATAAACAATGATCTAGATCGAAATAAATGATAACTAAAAATGTATGCGTATGTTATTGAAACTTAACAAAATTCAATCCACACTTACGTCGAGATAATTGGGAGAAATAGAGTCAATGAAACGGTATTAAAGCGGAACTATTACAAAAATTACAAAGTATGTAATTAAAGGTCAAAACAATGAAAAAGGTATATACATATATAACTTTATTTCTCTTGCGAAATATGAGGTAAATATAATAAATTTTAAAAACCCCTCATGCTCCTATCTACGCCGATGAAGATCGGAAATTTACGAGTAAGATGGACTTTTTTTGCTCGCATTCTCGGGCGTGAACAAATGTTGCAGTTCACCGTAGGAATACTGCTATTCATAACTGCGTGTTGTTTACATTATTTCTTTGCTCCGTCGTAATTTAAACCTGGCACGTCCGCTGTCTAGAGTTATATGTAATGCATTTCTATAAAAGTTATCATCTCTTTAAAAGCATGCCAAGATATTGTTAACGTTTTCCATAAATATTATAAATTTTTCAATAAAAATTGCACTAGTCTAAAATTTTAGTTTTGCATTGTTTTATTTTTTACATAAAAACTGTATTCTAACATCACGGGTATCACGTCACATTTTCAAAATAAAATTTTTATCTGTTTTCACTAAGATTAGCGTAAAATTTAAAATTAAAAAAGTATTGTAACAATCTAGAGCATGTTCGCGGATATACCGTGAAGGGCAGCGGACCAGCCACGGACCAGCATTGTTTCTGGAGAATCTAATGTAAAATTTGGATTCTAATTTGGTGATTCTGTCCCCTCTACACAAAAATTAGGATTGATTAAACAGTTTGTCAAGGCACTAGAAAAAGAAGGCATCTGTTTTAAATACTTAAGGGATAAGTTTCCAAAGCTGTCTGATCCGAAAGTTCGCGAGGGAATTTTGTTGGCCCATAAGTTTGGGAAGCTGTTTAGAGATGAAATTTTGAACGTAGCATGAATGATTTAGAGCTGGCAGCATGGACTTCGTTTAAAAGTAATTGCAACTATTTTCTGGGAAATCAAAAGGGTGAAAACTACCAAGATATGGCTAATTTGCTAGAAAACTATATAAATTTAGGTTGCCGAATGTCGCTCAAAGTTAATTTTTTTTCACATTTGGATTTCTTTCCTGCTCATTTAGGAAATACGAGTGATGAACAGGGGGAAAGGTTCCATCAAGAGATTGCAGAAATGGAGAAACGATATCAAGGTAGGCGGGATCCCGTCATGATGGGGGATTTTTGCTGGTTTCTTATTAGAGAAGGCAACAGGCAACATAAAAGGAAGAAATATCTCTATTTATGCAAAACTTGGATACTTCAGCAATTTTCCTTTGTGTGGTGCAGTTATGTGTTTTTGTATTCTTGATGCTAATTAAACATTCAAGTATTTGTTATGTGAAGATTTTTGATACTTCTCTATTTCTTTTTACAACTTCTGTGTAACAAATATTCTAAATACAATATTATTGTTTATCTATTAGTGGAGTATGATTATAACTCTAAAACTAGACGTGGTGGAAAGATTTGGTTTTTGGTTATGCCTTCAGTTAAAGACTGTAAGAACTGTACACGCATTTTTACAACAGTTATTAAAAAAGATTAAAATTGTCAGCTAGCAACACATAGTAAACATGTGTACACAATTTGGTTCAATATATATATTTTTACGGGGTGATTCGTTTTTCTTATCACATAGTTACCTAATATATACATATATTCGAATCATTCCTATTTCGTTTCATTCTAAATACATACATATTTTTCCTCTCGTTTTTTTTCCAAATCGGAGCGTGCGAATTTGCGCGAAGCCTCCTTCTATTACCGCGAGTGAGTTGGCGCGCACAAGTTTCGCATACTAAATCGTGCGAATCCGACGATGGGCAAGTTGCCCGCCAGCGCTACGATCTAATCGCGAACTGTTACGTCAGGTGGCGCCACTCGCTGTTTATGTATGTGAGTGCTGTTGGATGGTGCATCGCGCGGCCAACACCATCACCGCATGCGTTATGCAAAGCAACAAACTGTGACAGGTCAAGCTTGCCTTGGCCTTTTTCTTTCTCTTCTCTTTTACGTCTTCTTCTTCTTCTTCCTTTTCTTATTTTATACCAATGCTGCTCTCCTCAAGAAATAGAAATCCGAAAAATGCGACGATTTCCGCAAACGTGTAAAGTGTCAGAGATGTTATCTGTTCTGCTGGTGGTGATTTAAGAATTTCACAGGAATTCTTCGTGGATTTGTATCGCTGATATTGTCGAGTTTCGTCGGTCTTTTTTAGGATTCGTTTCATGGCATGGTGTTTCTTAATTAACGCGTCTTATATAAAGGAATCCACAATTTTGATTTCTTTGGGAAATAGAATTTTTATTTAATTTACTTGAAGTTAGTATACCGTATGTGTCAATTTTCATTAGGTATATGGATTCAATGTTTACATGCGATTTATACGTATACACATAATATGTGGCAGCGTGTGTCACCCCTACTATCCGTCACCAATCCCGACAACAATCGACATCACAACGACTTTCTCCGATCTTCCCACTTCTACATTAAATGTTTAGCTGCGAACACGTTGCGATCTAGTCTGCAATAAAAGCCGTCATCATCAAATGGCCGCCGCGATCTAGTAGTTTATTATTATTTTCAGAATCCTTTTTTATTTACCTTATTTTTAATGTTTAAAGTGCGTTAGTAGCAGCCAAGAAAACAAAACAGTTTCAAAAATTTTCATTTTTGCAATCGACTTTTTCCATGACATATGATACTTTTTGAAACATATTCATCTACACTAAAATCAAATATTGAGCTTAGTTTTCCTTAAATCTGAAGTTTAGTGGAAAGCATTTAAATTCCATTTATAATTTATAATATGCCTGCTTATGTAGCTTGCATTTTCTTTCAAAATATTGCAACATGCAATAAATTCGGGATAGGAAGCTCGTCTGCATAACCATTGTCGCCTACATTTATGAACTCCAATTGAAACTTTGTCAATCGTCTTAAACATCAATGTTTAAAAAATTAAAATACAAATAACTTGTTAAGGATTGATATTTTTAATCCCGGGAAACGATTCAGAATATTATTAGGGATTTAATGGTCTTAAATTAGTATTAGTATTCTAAATGTGTGTTTTTAATTTGATTGAGGTAAGTGCAAATATCTGAAGTGTACACCTATTGATACAGCCACTCATGAAATATAAAAAAAATATTTTATAAATAAGGGTTATTTTGCCGGCGGCGGTAAAACTTGGGTTGCGGCCGAAGAATAATTTAAAAAATGAAAATTTTTGTTAATGGTTTTTTTTTTTGGCTACCACTGATACATTTTAAACAATTTGAAAAGTTTTTTTTATTAAGTATGTAGTGTATATTTCAATCTAACTTTGCAAAATATTTGATTCTTTTTTCTTTATAAATAGCGGTAAAACTTGGATCACGAGGTACATTAGAATATTACATACATAATATACAGTTTGTTACGTATTAATAAATTACTGCTATTACTGAGCCCAATTTCGAATTAAATTATTCATTAAAGTCCAGTCCTGGAATGCAAACCTGACTTCCGAGTCCTAGTTATAAGTTACTGTTTTGCCGAATAAAATCAGAGCGTGCCCCACATTACAAGTTTTTAAAATAAAATAGAAGAAGAATATTTTTCAATTTTTTTTGCAGTAGTGTACACGATTTTATTAATTATTTTAAAAAACTTTGTATTTTATAGTTTATCTTGAGATATTTCTTTTACTTTGCTGTACAGTGTGAATTATTAAAAAATAAAGAAATTATTGTTATTATTTCGTAATTTTCCGAACTAAAAAGCTTCAGATAATATTTGAGAGTTTTGTTACATACTGTATAATGGAAGTTCAACATGTATTTTGTACATTCAAACTAAAACTCGAAATACTTTATAATGCTAAGAAGTCCCCATTTAATTTGCGTACACAGATATTCTTAAATCTAAAACTTTATTGGTAAATCAAGATAAATTTTAGATACTATAAAACTTCACATTTAAAATTATTAATTTCGACTCCTTGTATACAAAAGCATGTTAGGCTTCCAACAATCGTTTGATTAAATCAAAATTGGCTAGTAACAATAAACACCTCTAACTGTAAATCCACTTCGAAATAGCGGTTCACGAATATTCTTTTCTTTACGGATATTATGTTTTTAATTTGACCAATTACTGTACGACCAGATTAGACGGGCGTGTTTCCGGATGTTGTTGAAATTTATCAGGAAGACAATCATACAATCATTTTTTTACACTAACGAATCACTTAAGAAGCTAGTCATTTGCGATAAATAATAATTTTACGTTAAATACAGTATTGTTGCTACAAATTATATACATTTTGTGTAACACTAAGTGGAATTGCATATATTTAAAGTATAACGAATCTATACTGACAGTGGTTCTTGATTTTATACAATGTATTTCACTTTACATGAAGACACTTAAGTAAATTGTATTTTTGAGACACTTTAATAATAAATTTTAAAAGTCGTTTACATTTTACTTTAAATGTTAGAATCAAACCTGGTGTAAATACTAATAATTTACGACGTAGGAAATATTACTTTCATTGTTAAAAGAAAATGTCAAGATATATTATAATTACCAAATAAAGTATTACTATTATTTTTAAATATTTTACTTATATTTTAATATCGCATATACAAGACGATCTTTGACCGCGTATACTTTCTGAAGAATGTTACGTGCCACAAAATGGTTTTGTTTATGCCCTGATATATTCTAACATTCGATGTATTAACTTGCATGACTTTGTAATTGTTCGGGTACATGCAACATTTGACATTGTGTGTCTATAAATCTACGATTCTGGCCATTGTACGCTTATAGGTTACGTTACTGATTGCATTGCAAATGATTTACTTCGTATTTATACATATCTTAATTACTAGTTGCTCTCCACAAATATTACCTACCGTTTGTGCGAGGGATAATACTAGTTCTGTATTGTTTGGTAGTTTTCCCGTCGACATTTGTATGTGAACAGGTTGCTTTCGGCCTAGTATAATGTCCCAGGACTGAATTGTTAGGTATCTGATCTACTGTGTAAAGGATATTTTTATTTGTTAGCTGCCTTTCCTAGTGTCCTGCTTATTTATTTTCAACTGCTGGGTTGCGGTCAAGATTGACGAATGCCTGCTGTTACATCGGTTTTCACTTGAGTTCTATCTTGCGGTAGCGTGGTAGAGTTACGTTTTCTTTCTGCAATAGTATGTCATTGTTGAGGGTCAAGCCCTCACGATTGCGTGAAGTGTTTAAATATGTTGCGTTCTAATTACCTGATTAGGTTTTCCAGTAGTCCATTTCAAATCTATCTATAACTTGTTTACCTGTCGCTTGGTTGTCAATTCTGTTTTAGACAACTGAAATTTAGTTACAAGGTAATATCCCTAAGTAGGATTAATAGCATGCTAGGCGTAGACAGTACGTTCACTTAGTGTTGGCGTTGCCAGAATCAATGTCGCATATTAATTTTTATCCTGTTCATTTGGGAAGTTATTTGCAAGTTGGCCTTGTCGTGGTATGTCTTTTGTGAGTGTTGATGATAATTATATTGTAATGCCAGGTTGGAAAATTGTATATCAAATTAGGACATTCTGTAATGGTTAAGTCTTCCGTGTGTTGCAATACTGTCGTTCGTAATATATGTCGGAAAGAGATACGTGAATTGATTGACGTATTGAACTCGTTCACTTTTATCGAGACCAGCTAGAAGTGCAGAAGTTTGGTGCAAGAAATGCATACGCCCTAATTTTATTTAATCAAGGTTGATTTTTAACGCTTATGCGACTTTATATGGGGTATGTTATGAATTGAAGTACCGCTAATGGGTTTATCGATTGTGAGTTGCTAATTTAGCAATCACGTTTGAGTTTTCTTTAACGGCGTGGCCGGCTTCCATTTTGTTCTCTTGGACCTATAAGAACTTCTGAGAGTTTGTTGAGCCTTTTTAGTTCATTCTAAGAAGGCTTTTTCCGGTTGGGGTGAAATATTTCACACCCTGAAAGCACCTTCATTAAGGCGTTGGAGTGAATTTATTTTTATTATACCGATACCTGTCTGTACCTAAGTTGTGGCTGGAGGCCCCTGAAGTCAGCTTTCCGCTTCAGCTCCAAGACATCACCTTGCCAGCCTATTTGGTGTCAGATAAGTGTGGACTTTGAAACGGTTGGTACTGCAAATTTTATCTTTGTGCCTATTATGCACGTTATTGCTTAGAATAATTAAACCCTTCAGGAAATATATTGTTTGACGATACAGAGTGATACGTCAATTCGACCTTTGTTGGTTTTTCTGTGTTGCTTATAACCTTTTTCTACGAATAGTAAATTTTGAGAGCCAGCTTCACTGCTGTTTAACCTATTTGGCTCGGTAGCATATAGGGTTTTGCTTTTACTGTTAATAGTGGCTGTTTCCACGTAATTATCCTGGGATTATTATTGTTATTATTATTATTTTTTTTTAATTCCTTTTTTTTGTAAAACTTTCATTTCTTTATGTAGCGTAATGAGAAGCTACGGTTTGAATTTTTAATCACCTTCAGTGAGTTAGTATCATTTACTGAGAGGTTTTATGACAGAGAACGTAACTAGCTCAGCAATAGACTGGTGGTATTTTTTTTTTTGGAGTATTCGGTTGCTCTAAGTGCTTAGAAATTTTATGTCCTGAACTTACGAGTCTGTGTTGAGGGTTAAGGGCTCTGGCATTGTGTTTAGAACCTTCTCAGTTTTGATTAATACCTTCTTTCAGTTTAGCTATTGCTAATTTATTGTCATTTTGTAATGTAACTTTGAACTTTGACTTAATATTTTTGTGTATAGTAAGTCTGTCGCATTAGTTAGACGACTGTTTAGAATCGTTATGTTTACCTCTTATGGTCTGTAAAAAAATAATGTGCGGCTTATGAAACGTTTCAACAGCTTCTGTTTAGCCTTGCGTGGGCTACTGTATACCTGTTGATGATTTAAAAAAAACTTTTGCAAATTTTCATATTCATGTTTTTTTTTAAAAAAAAATTTACTTGACACCCTCTCGTAATGTTTTTTTTTTTTGGTGTGTCAACATTTTGAAACTTCTGAATAAATAAAGATTATTTGAAGACTTACCGTATTTCCGACTTTAATTTCTATCGCTAGTTTTTTTCCTGTTTTTTTTTGTGTATATGGCAAGCAGATTTTGCCTTAGGGCTATTCGTTAATAATTCAATATACAGGGTGACCCTTGGTGGCTTTCCATTGGAGGAACACGACCAGTGTAAGCTAGAGATCACAGGTAGGTCATCTATTTTGATGATTTAGTGTTTGGCGCCCATTATTTTTTTTTATTTCTCAACGTCGCTACGTCGTTGCCGGACCGACGTGACACTTACTGGTGTAACTGTGAACCGACACGCCTTCTTCGACGAGAGCTAGTTTGGCCCTGTGATTTTACATGTAACACCTCGCTATTGCGATCCCCCTGTTATGTTTTTTTTGCTTGCTAAATTGTACCGTATCGAAGCGACGTTGTGGGCGGCGCAGCTTAATAAGTATCAGGCTGCGTAGCAAGAAGAAATTTATTTTCTTTGTTAAACAGCAATAAAACCTTTCTGTCGCCAACTACCCAAGAACAGATGTTTCATACACAAACATCAGTTATAAGGCTGTATTACACTTACCAAGTTCTTGACCAAGTTATTGGCCAAGAACTTGATCAAGTTAAAATTGCCGACAAGTCGTGTATTACACTTGTCAAGTCGACTTGGTCAATTTCTTGGCCAAGAACTTGGTGGCTTAGAACATATTCTATTTTTCTTCTCAACTTGATCAAGTGTTTAGTGATTTCTAGTAATATTCATGTTATAAAGTTTTTTGCCAACTGTCTAAAATGTAAACACAAATTCCATTTTAGAATATCGTTAAAAATTACATGTTAACTTGATACTTCTTGAAAGAATTGTATGCGCAAATTATTTATTTTCTTTTGTATCTCTTGTGCAGTTATTTTTACATTCAATATCAAACACAAATCTTCGGTAACTTTATTAATTTTTTTATTTCGTACTTTTGCACTATTGGTACTGCTAATTCGCCTAAAAACTTGGCCAAGAAATTGATAAGTGTAAAACAGTCAAGGTCAACAATAACTTGATCAAGAACTTGCCGACAATTTCTTGGCCAATAACTTGGTCAAGAACTTGGTAAGTGTAATACAGCCTTTAGATATCTCGTTTGTTTTCTAACGTTTAATGTTTCTTTATTTAAGTTTTATTCTAAATTTTAGAATAGAGCTATGGTGTGTGGTATACAGTTTTGGGCGGATTGACAATTAACAGGTACCTATTAGGAGTAGTAGAGGGTGAAAAAAAATGATGTGTGCTAAATGTTTAGTTTTCTCGCGCGTAATTTGAATTTTTTAAATGTTGCTCATATATGCTTTAAAAGATCCCAGCTCCTTGACTCCTTCTCTCACTGCTTAGTAGTTTCTCACTACTCCCTCATCACTCAATACTTCGCCATCTCTCGCTACCCGTAGTACTTTAGCGATTTCTTCGTGACTTTTTATCGGCGCCCGTCCCGTGCATTTGCTACTCTGTGCGGATCCATACACACGCAAGTATGAAACTACATGACAGGTACAAGAAAAGAAACATATATAAATTATATTACAAAAGTAGAAATATATTTAGAAGGGTCATAACTGCAGGGGGGCCTCTAAAACACTGCACCATTTGGTCTAGAATGTAGGAAAAAACCTGCAGAATAAAAAACCTACATCACAGTGACACAAAACTAAAGGTCTTTAGTTGTTAAGGGTGTTGTATAGGTACATTTTCAAATATTTACAGATTACAGGCTACCTTTAAACTTTATGCAAAAATGATTTAGATGAAATATTCTTATAATGTTTATCTACACGTACTTTGGCATTTTGTTTTTTCAATTTTTTATTAATTGTTATAAAAAATTAAATATAAATAGACAATCGAAAAATAAAATGCGTATCGACGTATAACATATTATTGTGAACATTAATTTCTAGCAAAATTTTTTCGTATTTATTAAGATAAATGTGTAATTTGATAAGAAAGAAATGGATTTTTGGCACTGCTTTAGTACGCCACCTGCAGTGAAATATTTGATATATCCTTGCAATCCAAGACAGGGCGGAGTTACTTTGTTTAGGTGGGGATTCACTTTACGAGCGATATTCGCAATACAGAAATCCTTGTTACGGTTTTAAGTAGGTATTTGATTAAACATTTTTTATATTATTTTACATTTCATAAAATTGAAAACATTATCTAGTAACCTTGATTTAACTTTATAAAATTAATGTATATTTTCTTTTTGTTAAATTTACTTATATTATTTTGTATTACATTTCATAAAATTGTACACATTTTCTGGTAGGCTTTGATAACTTTTACATAAATACAAACTTAAACAAAAGTATTACATATGATTCATAAATAATACTAGCTTTTTTAGTTCTTCCACTATTTTACATTTATCAAGATAAAATACTACTGACATTTATAAGTGAGTTAAAAATAATGTAAAACTAATATCGAAAATGAGATGGATATAGATGGTGCGTACTTCATCTGTACAGATCGTCAGATATTGTAGCAGACTGGTAGACGTTCAAAAGAGTTAATTTACGACCTAGTAAAAAATTACTCTCAAACGATTCAGTGTTCGGACAGTTATAAAAAGATTTGAAGTAAACCAGAAATTGCTCCAAAAGGATATCTTTTATTTTAAAAATTTAACTAGATTACTTTTCCTGTTATGGTAAATAAAGAACAGACAGAAATAGGACTTATTATTTTACAGATGTAGTTACATAATAATAATGAATAAACATTAAATTTTAAATAATTTATATATAATAATAAAACAATGAAATTCGATTCAATACATGATATTATAGTAGTCATTCTATATTTTTTTTTGGAAGAAAATATGGGAGACTATTTTATTTGATAAATCGTTAGTGGGGCATGCGACGACTCTAAAACCAAAAAGTTGGAACTCCTTGTGGGTTTTTGGTAATCTCAAAAAGTTTTTGAATGGATTCTCGGCGTAAATGGTTGGTCGAACAAAAAATTTTTTTAACAAAAAAAAACAATATCTACAAATTATCTAATGTACTCGCTGCGCTACAGCCAAAAGCGGAAAAAGCAGAGGGCGCCAAAATTTTCAAAAATGGGTTTTCACTATTTTTCGGCGCGAAAAATTTTTTTAGCGTTTGATGCAAATGTAAAGTTGCAGAGAATGCCTCAATTTGTCTGAAGGGCAGTAGAGAGATGACCGTTTCTACGTTAGGACTTATCTTTTCTGGCTCTTTGGAAATAAGCGTTTGCTTCATTTGCGAAGAAAAATTTCGGAGACGAAGAATACTGTGCGTTGAAGCCGCGGGACAGGTCATCTTCATGGCATTGTACGATGGTGCCACTTGCAAATACACACTGTCTCAACTTCGCTTCAAGGAATTCACGCAATCCGCGATCAAGAGCAAAGTGAATCTCCCTTATTTACCGCCTTCGCCCGGACTTCTCGAACGTTGTTTCCATGGAATATGTGTTCATTTGGTTGTTCAATAATTTCTGGAGTAAGCAAAACCGAAGTAACTGCAAAATTGTTTTTTAACATACTATACCACCAATAGAATCTTGTTCCTTTCACTCACGAAAAATAGTACATTATAATATAATAATATAATGACATTCCTTTCGTTCTGCAAACTCCAACAAAACAAAGTCATTTTTAATTCGAAAATATATTACCGTTGTTTTAATATAATAATAATATAATAATAGTATAATAATAATAATGTATATTTACTCATCTTTAATTATTAACATTATATTAATTACAGATTATCGTCATATCTGAGTAATCTTGTGGTAATTATCACATTTGACATAAAATATCACATTAATTTAAATTAAAGTGTATATATGTATAACAAGATCATTGTATCAACAATATGACAAACAACGATATACACAAATAAACAAATAATAATAAATGATAGAATGTTATATACTTCAGCAGCTCGCGTTAATTGCCAGAAAATCTTCGACGCCGTAGTACTTCCTCTCCATCAGCAGCCCTTTGACCCTTTTCTTGAACTCGTCAGGTGGTAGGTCTTTAAGTTCTTCTTCAAGTGGTTATACCGTGTGGCCGCCGTTCATAGCGCGATGCATGTATTAGTAACTACTGGTCGACTATAAATGGGCGTGCCAACTTGAATTGCCACACCGACAGCAGGCGTATAAGTTATACGTATAAATGTATTCGTAGGCAAATCAAGTGAAAAGCAGTGTAATAGGTATTGCGTTTCCGTTGTTAGTAATTATTTGTAGTTGTTTGAAGCATCAGATAATCACTGATAATATGTCAGTGAAGTAACTCATCACAGCTTCATAAAGAACATAAAAGAGCAAAAATAAATAATAAATAACTCCTAGACTTTAAAACAAAAAAAAAAACTTCTTAACTAAAATAATATTTTTCAACAAATATTATAATCTAAAAACTCAAGTATAATAAAATACTGAAACATAAAATATTTACTTGTTAAAACAGAATTGTAATTCAACATTGCAATTAACCTGTAATTAGCTAAAAAAATGTTATTCTTAAGCAATAATAAAACTCGAACTGACGCCCATATGTGGAAGCGACACGGCGAATGCGACTGCCCGACTACACCGTATAAATGTGGATTTTTTGGACAAATACGAGTGCATGATAGGCATATGCGAAATACTAGCACTGTTGTAATCCAGTATAACACTGCGTCTACTTGTTTACCGTTCTAATACACAGACATCTCTATCTGTTTCGCTTACTCTACAGGTATCGCTATAATGCAGACGCACGCGGTCTTATGGTATAGCTTGGGACCCCAATAATCGACACCCGACTGCAACAGTGAAAGTCAATGATAAGGGGTTCTTAGATGCTTTCTACTTAGTGTGTTGTACTCATGTTTGTTTCCATTTGGATAAAATGTGTGTTTGTTGGTAGCCTTTTTTGCAGTAGAAATATTCTATTTGCATCAGCCGTCTGTCTCGAAAACAGAGTTCCATAACTTAGAAGAGAATGAAAATACGAACAGTACGCCACCTTTGCAGATTCGTATGTGCATACATGTCTCAGTCTTCTTATGGTGAATACCACAAACGTCAGTCTACCAGTGTCCCCACCTCAGATTGGAGTCCACTATCAGACCCAAAAATTTGGCTTTTCCCGATCTTCTGTTGTTTTCGTGGAAAATTTCATGTTTTGTTTTTTGTTCGGGTTTATTTTCAGGTGATTTGCCGCAAACCAGCCCTCTGCTTTTTGGATGTCAGCTGCAGATTTTGCTGTTAGTTCTTGGAGTTCTTTCCCCCTTACTAACAACGTGGTATCATCCGCATATAGACACAATTCCGTGTCTGGGGCACTACAGGGCGGGGTCATTCATATATATAATGAATATTTTCGGTCCAAGAATTAGCGAGACATGGATGCCTTTCTATCTACTTTGGGTCTTCTCAGGAAGCCGTACGCTTCAAAATAATTTCTTGTATAGATACGAAGTGCTGGTATACTTGCGTGGGTGAGTATTCCGTAATCCAAAAAATTCTTAATTACTCACTCTGCGACATATTCCGGAAATTTGAAAAATTCTTAATGATACACGTACATGTCGTTTTAGTTTCACTTTTGGATGTGTGAAGTTAGACCCCTTTTTTCGAAAATCGGAATTCTGACGGTTGTTCCAGGTTGTTCTAGGTTTATTCTCAATTGTTCAAAAGTATTTCAAAAAATAAATTATAATAGGCCGAGAAAATGGCAAAAACAAATTTTTGCTAGCGCCCCTTTTTTCGAAAATCAAAGTTCTGACGGTCGTTCCAGGTTTATTTTAAATTGTTCCAAAGTATTTCAAAAAAAAATCGTAATTGGCTGAGTTAAAAGGAAAAGCGATTTTCTTACAGCCCCTCTTTTTGCGAAAATTGAAATTCTGTTTCAGGTTGTTCTAGATTTGTTCGAAACGCTCTTCTAATACATCAAAACCGTATCTCATATATCAAAAGATATTGCAAAAAAACTATATCCAAAAGTGAGAAGTTAGCCCCTCTCTTTTTCGAAAATCGAAATTCTGACGGTTGTTCTAGGTTTGTTTTAGATTGTTCCAAAGTATTTCAAATAAAAAGTCATAATTGGCTGAGTTAATAGGAAAAAACGATATCTTTCAGCCCCCCTTTTTGCGAAAATTGAATTCTGACGGTTGTTTCATGTAGTTGTAGATTTGTTCTAAACATTTTTCTAATGCCTCAAAACCGTATCTCTTATAAGTATATCGAAGGATATTGCAAAAAAAAAAACAAAATCCAAAAGTGAGAAGTTAGCCCCCTCTTTCCGAAAATCTAAATTCTGACAGTCGTATCAGGTTTTTCTAGGGTTGTTCCAACGTATTTTAAAAAAAAGTCGAAATTAGCCAAGATAATAGGAAAAAATGAGGTGTGGCCACGACACAACTTTCTTGTACGTATGGGCGTTTTAAATCATACAATTTTAAACATTATTTTATACAAAGATTATTCAAAATCCTATTCTAAGTACTTCCAGTCTCTTAATGAATCTCTACAGGATACATACTTAATGATATATTTGCAAAAAAATGCTACTCGCTAAGAGTAAAAGTATTACTTCCGGTCCGAATTTTGAATTTTCATTTATACAAAAAATATTTCAAATCCAACTCTAAATGCTTTTGTACTCTTGACAAATATATATAGAATGCATAATTTGCGAAATATTTGCAAAAATCGCTATTCGATAAGAGTAAAAGTATTACTACCGTTCCGAATTTTGACATTTTTTTTTATACAAAAGGTATTGAAAATTAAGTTCTAAATACTTTTATACTTGTAACGTACCTGTCTAAAAACCGTTTAACGACCGCTCGGGTATACGACTTCGACGCTCGAGCTTCTGCGTCGGGTATTCCCCGCAACAAACAACTGTTTAACGTGGGGAATACTCGGATACGTTTTGTTGATGCGTAAAAGATGCATTATAATCATCGACAGGTTTTAAAGCCGTAATAACTATGTAGCGGAAAGGTTTGATTCATGAGATGGAAAAGCTCCTCGCGATTTGGTTGATGACCAGATACAAAACAAAAATTCCGAGAGCTTCTATATACACGTAGAAACGGAGACAATGCCGGTTTTAAGGCATTTAAAGATACAATTACATTGTTGTTAGGAGGTAATGTCGCTGGATTGAAGTTAAAACTTTTTCTTATCTATTGCTTTGAGAACCCATGTGCATTAAAGCATGTTTACTATCGTGCAAACAACAAATCATGGATGACGCAAGCATTATTTGAGGAATGGTTCCTCAACTGCTTCATACCGTCGGTTAATATTGTTTGAAAAAGAACTTGCCATTTAAAATTATCCTTCTGCTTAACAATGTACCAGGTCATCCCCAACATCTTGATGATTTACACCCAGATGTAAAGGTGGTGTATCTGCCTAAAAACACAAACGCTATCCTACAACCAATGGATCAGGGTACAATAGCTACGTTTAAATAATACTATTTGTGCACAACGTTTTCCAAAGCCATAACAGCAACAGAAAGTAATGAAATAACTCGTGACTTCTGAAAGTCATATAATATTTTAGAATACATAAAGAACATTGAAACCGCGTGGGAAGAAGTGACAGAAAGATGTGTGCAGGGTCTATGGAAAAATGTAAAATGTCAGAAAGTGTTCAGGAATAATTTAGATTTTGACGAAGACGAGTACACTAATGTCATACATAAAGTAGTGGAACTTGCTAACATACTTAATTTAAAAGCTGAAGCGGAGGATATTGAAGAATTAATAGAGTTGGAAGTACAACGGCTCCCGGAAGAGGAACCAGTAGAGGAAAGTGAATGAAACCAATAAAACTAGAAGGTATGGATTCAAATGTTGAACGGTTCACGAAAGTTGAACGGCCAATAAATGAAGTTTTACAAGTTACAAAGCAGACTACATTAACGACATTCTTTTCAAAAGCTATAACCAGGACTCCTACCCTTGTAAATACTTCTATTTCTTCGCCGCCATCTCCCTTACCCAGGCCCCTCTACAGCTTTTGATAGCTCTGGTGATAAATACAATGACGACGTTTATGAACGACATTTTGCGCTACACTCTATAAGTGTTTGTGTAAAATTGCTATGAAAATCATTGGCAACTCTATGACCAATTATAATCATTGTAAGAAAACATGTGAATGTAGTTCTACAAGTATATCAATTAATATTACTTGTTCAGCTGGAAAACATACAGCAAGATATTGCAGTTTTACAAGGCATAATTGTAAATTTCAATTATTAACCATAAAATTTACACTCGTGTAATGTAATGTAATATGTAAGTACACAGCGACTCTATGTAAATCTACATACACTAACTGTGAATGTACATTCAATCCCTGTTAAGATACATACATTAGGTGTGGATTTGCAACCGGATTACTTAATTGTACGTACAGCTCTTGTAATATTTTTTCAGGTTTTATTATTACGGAGTCTTTTCCACTGTCATTTTTTTACGTAAAATCAAGTTAACACATATGCATTCGTCAAAAAGTATCGTACATTAGGGGCAACGTAGATTTATACCGGCATACTTATTTTTCAGTTTTTGCATGCATTCGTGAGGCACTATAGAATCTTGTACACATCTCACTTTTTAAAAATGCTTTTGATTTAGATATTGCCTTGTAATTTACAGAAGATATGTTTCATTGATTATAGCGCGGTGTACACTGAAAAAAAAATGTAGCACTTTCTACTACAATTGCAGAACTTCTTACGATAAATTATAGTAA
Source organism: Amphimallon solstitiale (assembly GCA_963170755.1). NCBI lineage: Eukaryota > Metazoa > Arthropoda > Insecta > Coleoptera > Scarabaeidae > Amphimallon > Amphimallon solstitiale. The sequence goes on from OY720680.1 coordinate 68,312,026, forward strand.
CATAGGCTCCAAGAACAGTTTGTAGTATTCTTCACTACAAGATTGTATCTTAAAACTGTTGTAATTTTTACCAAAGTACGGAGCAATATTTTACACAATACTTTGATAATATATATAAAAGTAGGAATAGCATGTTTTTCTAAACATATGTATATAAATTTTACTCCAAATTTATGGTGGTAATTACTACCAATTTCTGTTATATTTCCTATACATTCTTGTAAACTAAAGCATTGAATTTACTAACATTCACCATAGAATATAGCAATGAATAGTATAAATTCCTGAAATTTCACTACAAATTTCTATTGATTATTAACATTAATCTTCGTCGTTTTCCTAAATATTGTGGTAAATTAAACCACATTTTGTGTAATTTTACTCCAAATTTTTAGTGATTATTACTAGCATTATTCGTTGTTTACATAAACTTTATGATAAATTATACTATAGTATTTATTAATTATTCATATTAGTATTTAGTATTGAGAACAGTAATTTTCTGAAATTTTACTCCAAATTTGTAGTGATTAGCAATAATCACCAGAAATTTTTAGTAAAATACTCAATCTACGATAACACTTAGTATATATAACAAAAATTGATGGTAATAATTACTACGTTTTGAGTAAAATTTCAGAAAGCTACGGTACTCAAGATACCGTATTCTAAATACTATCTTAGATAATTCGTAAATACCACATGAGGAAAAGAAGGAATAATTATATTTCTATAATAATTCCTTCTTTTCCTAAATATTGTGGTATTTACGATATATCTAAGATAGTATTTGGAATACGGTATCTAGGCTACGATAACTTTCTGAAATTTTTCTTAATACTTGTAGTGATTATTGCCACCAATTTTTGTTATATATCCTTGTCATAAATTAATTCAGTATTTAGTAATGAGTACATACGATAAATTTGTGGGTAAATAAATTGTTAATTATAGTAAACTTACTAAAATTATACAGGTATGTTGCATGATTACTAAAAAATACTTACCGTTTTCATACTAATAAAAAATATGGAAAATTTCAGCATACATACGATGAGTAGCAATAAGGCGATTTTAATAAAATATCAAGAATCATATCTTATAGTGTTCTAGTTTCCGAAAAACTTAACTCTAGAATTATTTGTATATTAATCACAAATTATAGGCTGCACCAGAAGATGCATTGCTTGAGAATATATAGCTTTAAAGAAAAATTTCGATATCTTGGTAGTTGAAATTGATCGGCTTAACAAGTTATTAAGATCGTGCATGTTTCTGTCTCAATTGAAAAAAAATATAATTGTTATTGTTATTATAATTATTTGCTGTAAGAGAAACGTACGTATGATAATATCGTATAAAACATACTTCTATTAATAATAATCTTTATTCAGTCAGCCATAAAATGGATTGATGCTCTATGTAACCTAGCACAATCCTTTGATTTTCAAGTAAATAATGCGAAAATGGAAAATTATAATAAAACCATAATGTGAAATTTTAATTCTATGTATTTCATTCTTTTCAACAAGTACATTACAAATATATTTGCTTGGCATACAGTTAAGTTTTTTATATATGTATATTACATGTATAAGTGTATATTTATTTACATTCTTGTGGGTTGTCAATCTATACGGTGTCCCAAAAGATGCTCTTTGGGGATATATATAACAAAGTTTTTCTGGGCCTAAAATAACAAAAGATGTTTCACATAGTCAATCACTGCTAGTTTAGACATACCTGCGGGACTATCCAATGGCGAATTAAGTGACAATGTACTTGCCCCTGATGGTGACGAGGTGTCTACCTCAATGTTAAACTGTGATTCCATGGACTGTAATGTAAGAAGGTTGTACTGGTTAGTTTTGTAAGTATTACTACAACATTAATTCAAAAGTTTTACTGATGTACTATATAAATTTTTGAGATAATATGCTTTAGTCTAAATTTCGAAATTGTAGTATGCCAACTGACTGTTTGAGTGTTGAGTTAATTCGGACTCAAGTCTCTGCCAAGCTGTTGCCATCCTAAAACACAGAATTTCCAATGTAGATATTTATTATACTTGTGTAATTAGGTTTAGCAAGCAACGTACTTGTGTTTTCTCGGTAAACTACATCTTCTTGCAAAATGAAGTTTTGAGTGAAAAGGCAATAGATAATTACCGTGGTATTATTAAAACAGCATCCAGGTACTTGCAAGGCACCATCCATAATTACTTGCATAGGCATATTCGATAATTCTTGATGAGCTTTCAGCTTAGCCCAAAATTTCGCTCTTGGTCCTACTTTGGGTATTAGGTCCTTTACACCTTCATATTCTATGCTTAATAGTGCTTCATGATCAATTTCATTATCTTCATGAAAATATACAGAAATTAAGTTGTTTATATTAACATAATAATATATGTAAAATTTTGAAGTACGGGAAATCATTAATTAAATTGGAAAATACTGCCAGGTATTTTATTTTGTACCTTATTTTTAATTTAAAAAAAATGTTGAAAGCTTACTTTAATTAAAATGGCAAATAAAGTTTTTCATTGGAATTATGAAGAACTTTTAATATCATAACCACGTTCAAAATTCCAAAAAAATTCATTTCTTTTATAAAACACAAATCAAATACAATTACTTCTTAAAAATTACAATTGGCATCGCGAGGACACTCATGATAGTTTTTTTTAATTACATGATATATTTAATATATAAAATCTTGAACTAATTTCAAAATGGTAATTAATTCATTAATATGGAGAACTCTATTTAATGAATAAAATAATAAATTCTATTAGTATCAAGTATTTACTGTTATTGATTATAAAATTACATTCACATGATCAATATTTGATATTCCATCTTATTTTATATAATAAATTTGAAATGTTGCAACTTAATATAATAAAAATTTAGACAACTAATAATAACATTGGTTCGGTACCTAATACAAAAAAACATGTTATCCATATTAAGTGTTCCATAAATCTACATCCAATCACAAGAGGATTTCACAGGGTCATTTCGAATGAATAAAAGCCATATGTGATCATACGATTTTTCGTCGATTAAAAGTTACTTAATTTTTTGTGATTTTTCTTAGGTCACTGCATTTCTAATGTTCATTACATTATTAAGCAAAAGAAAAAAAAGAAATTTGTATAATACTAATTACGTATGTACATAATGTATATACATATAACACATCAGGCATCAATATGTTGTAAGTAGGAAGAATATTTTTAAAATTTAAGGTACTTCAAATTTTAATTAATTTTACAGGCAAGAATGATAACAGTCTCAAATGCGTGATGCAGTTTTTCTTTTCGAAATAATTGCTTACAACAATAAGTTAATTTTTTAAGTGTTATACAAACACAGCTGTTTGCAAATAATACATAAAAATGATACGTAAAAAAGTATGGTCAGATTTTTTATAATTCGTAAAAGTGCACTTTTGGAAACAACGGACATTTATTGAACAAACTATAGGAACCTATTAATTATACTTATTTTTATTTATGAAAATTTTGCGATTATTTTGTATCAAATATACAACAGATTGATTAAGAGATGTATAAATTAGGAACATTTTTAGTTTAATTGTGAAATACAAAACTCGTAAATAAGTTTTTGGAAATTAATAACTTAAAAATATAAATATATTAAGAGTCCATATTTGTGTTCGTTCCATGAATAAAAAATACACGTAAAAAAGCGTGATGAACTTCCTAAAAGTAGATGTGTCTATTAAAATTTTACACTCATTTACTGAACAAACAAATTATAGGTACATACTTAGTATATTATTTCTATTTTTATAGCTGCACATACAGTAATACTAATTAATATGAAAATTCAAAGCTTACCTTCAAATATTTTCCACATACTGGAAAATCCCCATGCTTCTAACAATTTTTTTGTGGTTTCCATTACAATTTAAAACAAACTACAACACCTATAAGACGAACGCTAACTAAAAAATACAAGACAAGAAAATACTTGTCCACATTAAAACTCAAATGATTTATTTTCAATCCCCACTATAAACGGCACATTTACACAAGCATATACAATACTGCATTTGTACATATAGGTATAGTATAAAATATCCTTAAAGGGATTCATTGTTTCACTAGAGTAATTCTGTCCTTATATTCAAGGTGACATTTTTATAAATTCATCTAAAATATTATGGGAAATTTTAAAATATATTGTGGTGAGAAGAAATATTTCTACAATTTCTAGAATAAATTAGGACAATCTTGTTAATGGTTCAATATTATTTTGGCAGAAAATAATGTAAATTAGTTCATCAAAAGTATGTTAATAGTTTATACCATTTATAGCAAAATTTGCTATAAAATTTAACCTACAATATTATTTTAATACGTCTCAGAATGTGATAGTAATAACTCACATAATTATAGTAATAACTTCTACAATATTTCAAACACAAGTTTGTAGCAAATAATGCCAATGCATTTTTTTCAGTGTAGGTTGTGGAATTTGTGAATACTGTGCCGCTCCACTACTGTAATCAAAAAAAAGAGTTGTTTAAGCTAAGAATTTTATTTATCGCCGTTAATTTTATTATTACAAGATAATATATATTGCAGTGTATATGAAAAACAAAAAAAATTCTCAAGAAAAACAACGTTTCAGTATTTCAACAACTAATATTTCTCGACTTATTGAGTAAGGTTACAATTTTAACAAGGTTTCTTTTGTTGCCTTTCGTTTTCTGATCACGGTTAATTTTCAAAAAATATCTTTGAATGAACTCAAGTACGTGGCAAGGGTATTTCATATTGAAATTGTAATAAAATGTGAAGAGAGCTTTAAAGGGCAACTAAGTCTTCGCAACTTAACACCCTCTGTTTCCTGTAGTGGTAGCTTGCAACATTTTCAGTAACTAAAAGGAAAGAATTTTTAACTTGTTAACATTAACTTCATTCATTATTATGATGCACGGAGCATTAAATTTGATTGTTTCAGAAACATTCACATCCGCAAACAATTGGAACCCGAGTTAATGAGATTATGTTACACTTATTATTAATAATTATTAACGTACCATGTTCTCCATCTTAATTATTAGAAAATTTATATCTTCTTTAAAGTAGTCAAGCATATGATATATTTTTCTTCGTCATCTGGAGGTGGAATGTCTGTTATAATCTTTTTTCAATTGCAAATAGAAATAATTTCCAGTGTTTTTACACAAACGTTCTTCTCAACTTCTCAAAATGCCGAAATGCCACTTCTTTTTTGAAAAGAATTGGCCATTCTTCTATGATCTGATTGACAGTCGGCTGTGAACGATTTATAAATGTTCTTCGCATTATATACATGCCATTAAGCAGCTTCATGGAAGCTCTATCTAATATAAAATCATTCAGTTTATTGAATGTCTATGTGGGATCTGAGAGGTGTTATATTTTTCGATTGAAGAGGTGCGATCACCGCACATTCAGCATATGTACATTTCTTCTTACACATCCACTAAAAAAAGTGAAGAGTACTTATTGTATACATTACACATTATATAACACTGTAAAATGATACATACATCATATATGTATTGTTCATTTGCCCAACAGAATAATGATTTCGTTACATATAAAACAAACAGAGCTAACTTACCAAATAACTCACTGTAGTTAGGCCCCACTACAATCTGCGAACTTAACCTTTACCACAGGCAAACTGACGCCAAAGCTTCAAATAATTGTTACTGTCAGATGCTAATAATGTACCACAGTGATTAACTTCCCTTATAATAACTTATAAAATACAACTTACAACTATTAATTGTATAACCCAAACACAAACAACAGCACGTAATTGTCATGAAAAGCACTAGTAAACTGAAATCACTGCGCATGCGTTCACAGATTGTAGAAACAAATCATCAGCGTCTCGCAAACCTATGAAAACTACACTCTATTTTAATTCCTTTCTTAAAGATAATGCACCTATGGGCTTGCTTAATATATTTTACTGTCATACAATATAAGGAGAAGTTATATTTTTTCCTCTAAAAATTAATACAAGTCACCTAAATGGAATGGGTCTAGAACAGAGAATCTTCGATTGAAAATTCACACTCAAACTTCAACTGGTTTTTGCGGGATTGAATATTATACGATCTTGGATGAACCTATACGTTGGCAAGTTTTCTTGATTTTTAAAATATTGCTCACGAACATAAAATTACTATTCGCACGTATAAAAATCACAAGTGGGTTAATTAGTAAACATGCTTTTAATGAGAATACTTATTAAGAGTACCTATTAAGGAACCTTATTAAGTATTGTAATCTCACAGTATTTTGAATTTGAAATCACAGGGACTAATAGCGAATTTACATTGCCAGTGATAAACACACACTAAATGTTGTAAAAGTTCTATGAGATGAAGCAATTTTACATTTCTTTTAAAACTAAAACTACAAACTAACTGTAACTTTACAGATAAATTGCAATTTCACATTCAATTTCAGGCGATCTTACATTACATGGATTATTACATTTTAATTATTGCAAAAATTACAGTTATAATAAATGTATTTTTCAGTCGATTTTTTACAGTGTACATATCATAAATAGTTATTCTTCGTTTTTCACAGAATGAATTTAAATTATTAATACGTCACTTTTTAATTTTTGTATGTATTTTTATGTTCTGTAATATATAAGAGATGCAATTAAAAAGTTTGCTTTGAACTTTTGGAGAAATGTAAATGGAGAAACATATTCGTGTATGTATTGCGTATGTAATAATATAGATAGAAATAAATGTCGTATATCACGAGTATTTAAATCAAGTGACACATAATTTAAATATAAATGCATATACTGTGTATATAGGTACAATTCATTATTATTTACTTTAGCATTAAGTAACATTATGAAAGGTAAATTATAACATAGGGTACATCATAACATAATAAATTGTTTTATAGAAGGATTTGTAATACGCCCAATGGAAAAGAAAATAAACACGATATTAGCGCCGTCAACAAAATAATACTTCAAACATCATACTCTTACATAACATAGAAATTTGAAGACTGCATTCCTCTCACATCTGGTCGACAAATTGAGAATAATTGTCAATGGGCATTTTACCTCATTTCGCTTCTTTCCCCCAATTACTTACTAATAAAAATAAATACCAAATTAAATTGAATTAATATTATTTTCCTTAGAAAAGTTTTATGAGGCGAAAAACAATATGGAGAACTACAAGTGGGAACGAGGACTCTGACGGAAGATTTAGTTATGCATTGTACAATGCGGTGGCCACATTGAGCAACTTTAATAATGCTCCTTAGGCTTTCCATAAAATAAATCACATTTTTTTCTAAACCCTCTAGTAATTTATTACAGCTTCGAACTCCGATATTTCAAGAACCGTTAGGAATTCGGGAAAAGTGAATAGAAACATTTTTGCTTAAAATTAGTCATTGAATTCACGTGCGAGGTTTCTCGGATACCTTGGCGGCCACCCTGTATAATAATAGTACCTATAGATATAAATAATTATCCTGTGATTTTCAATACGCCCAATGAAAAAGATAATCAAGACGATGACATAGTACCGTTGAACAAAGTATTATTATTATTATATAGTATTCATAGACACTAAGTAATATTTCTTTTAATCATAATTCCATCTTACATATTAACTTTTGACTTATTGAACATATGTCTGACTAAAAAAACTTACAATTTACATTCCTGTAGCGCGTAGACTCGCAGACTAAATAAATCATACAAAATATTACTAGCACCTACGTTACGTAGAGTATGTGTAGCCTGAACAGAGACAAATAGCACTTAACGCATCGTACGTATGTTATTTTGAATGCATCGCTCCCATAAGGGCGGTACTTATAAACCGGGAACTGTACAATTTAGATTTTTACTATAGCATTTAGCAAAACAGTACATGGTAGTGGGGTATTGGCAAGCTCCACCTCTGAGTAGAACCCCCTTTAACCCGCCGCGAAGACGTCGAAATTTTTAGTTTGGTATACAACACCCTTAAGATCCAAGCAACAGCCTCTGAGTTAAATTATGTAAGTCCATGTATCCAAATTCAAACTTAGCTAGAGGACATTCTTCAACAATATGTATAACTGTTTCAATCTGAGCTCCGCAATCACAAGCTGGACCCGCGATCATATTCCAATTGAAAAACATACTATTCTCCTCTTGAAGCCAGTCAATTCACTGATGCTGCATGAATTTCATTTGTCTTTGGATATACCTTCGATATTAAGTTGACAAATCTTAACAACTGGACCAATATTCCTAAAAGAAACACAATATGAATTTAAACTTGAAAAATGATACCTGTCATATGACCGTGAGGATCTTAGGATTTTGTACGGTCTTCCAAGTGATGGTTGTCAGTAGTTTTAAATAAAATTTAAAACTACCGACAAATTACTACATTCTCCATTTTAAACATTGCAATAATTTTAAAATCATATTATACAGCTTCGATCTGCTATTATAGCAATATGCCATGATGTAACCGCTAAAATACGCTATTGTGATTTTGTCTGTCAAGAAAACTATAATGAGATTACTTTTAGCACGAGATTATAAATGATTTTGACCATACGATATATTTATTCAAGAAAATATACAAATGAATGTGTTGATCTCTTTGACTCTGATTATTAATTAATTTGTTTGTAATAATAATTCTATTTTTGGAGCATTATAATTTTCATTTACCATGAATTACTATTTATTATTTATATTTAGTATTTTAATTTCTTAAAGATAATCCCTGTAATTCTACGAAAAAAGTCTAACATTTGGAAAACGGTTGACATTGTTTACGAGGTTAACTTAAAAGTATCAATACATGTAGCGAACGCATTGTATTCGATCAATTTTTTTCGGAAAAATAACACGTTTTTCAGTCTAAAAATAGCCATCTGGAACAATTGACGTACCCGTTGATCTGAAATTTCGCATCGTTTTAACAGTACTCCAAGCCGGAGCGAACTAAATGTAATGAGGGCCCGAAATCGCGCCTTGAATAAAATATCACAGGCCACTACTTAATATTCCGTCCCGTGTACATCGAATACCCACGTATAAGAACCAGTCAGAGGACAGTTAGCCCGTTTCTGCAAGTATTCTTCATTTTGACTGTTCTTATTTTATTGTTATTTATTATTATTACATGAATTTCCATTTTTTCGCCATTTCGATCGTCATTTATTGTGGTTATTTACGATTTTGGTAGTGTGATTTTGAGATGGTTTAATCGTAAGCTGTTTCTTTCAGTTTAAAGTCATTAGTGCGTTCAAAAGTTGTTGTTACAATTATGGGCAAAATTTTCTTGGATATGCATAACTTTTTGGGAAAATTTAAAATTATCAAGTTATTTTGAAAATTTCAATTATTCAGTTAATTATGCATATTTCAATTCAAGTCAATTTTTATGCTTATGCTTTGAAGAAGATAGCGAAAAAGTGGTTTTTGCATCATATCTGTCTGTCTGTGTTACGGTAGGTTACCATAATAGAGGCCAAACTATTTCAGACTACAATCTTCCTCCCAAGAGTTTATTAGATTTACAGTTCAATCCTGATTTAATACAACTTTTGTGCAAAGATGTGTAGGTTTGTCGTATGAACGTATGTCAACTCCATGTGCAATAATTCTGTCACCTGTCCCTGTATCCACAGTATGTGTCGAAGGTAGACAGTTCCAGGTTCACCAACCTTTTTAGTGCTGTATCACTTATTGCCTTTCGTTTCCTTAATCAAGTTGGTGTCTTTCCTCTCATCAAAAAACACTGCAAGTATTTCCAAATTTCTTCCTGTGTTGGTTTCGTCAGAACTTTTTTTTTAGTTTTTCTCGTGCTCTCCAGGTTTTCTTAAGATCCATAAAATTGTTTATGTCATCTGCAGTCTGCACTGATAACGCCATAGTCAAGTAGTACCGCTCTACCTGCAGCTGCTGCTGCTCTGTTGGACACTTCATAGCTAAGGATTTGTGTTGTGTTCTGGTGAACACCAAGAGTAACGAAATCATCGTTATGTATAGTTTCTGTCTCATCATGATCAGGTGATGAAGCTGAATCTTCAGTGGCAGTAATGTCTGCAGACAGAAAGGGCATTCTTGCTCCATTCTTCTTTTCTTCTCATCGGCTACTCTTTCTTCCATACGAAACTTTCTTGCAGAACTCCTGTTTATCAATTCAATTACAGGTTTGTCTACTCTGACAATTTGCATTCTCCGAACTGTTCTTTAGTCAAATAAAAGTCTCTTTCTCAAGCCGGGATTTTTAGTTTTTTGGCATAGTTATTCATTCATTTAAATTATCCAGAAACTGTTTGCTTTTATCCGCACTAATACCATGCTATGATGCTTAAGATTCTTCATCCAGCTTGGTTTTAACGTTTTTAAGTGGCTGTGGTGGAATCCCAGCTCGAATTCACAGGTCAACAAGTGCCTTACTTAACTGGGGAATGATATACCTATTGCTGGAATAATACGTACGTCCTTCAGGAAAAGAAAATACCTTTGCAATCTGGAGACTCGTGGGAAATTCAATGGTTGGCAATTCCTGCAGAGGGAGGGTCAAACACAACATGACTTGCGTGTTATCATTTGAATGCTAGTACCTGAAAAGTAAAAAGGAACTATTTAAATCGCAGTCTGCTTATTTAGGGAGTAAATGAACATTGTTGAATGTTCATTCATTCCTTAAATAAATTGCTTATTGAGCAATTTGGAACAAATAGCAACATAACTATACGAATGCCAATTTTTGGCGAATTTGTCCGATTTTTAAGGTCAAATAGGGAGCACTTAGGCCTTATGGGAAAAGTTAATTGGTTTGTCTGAATACCCTCATAGGGCGTGAACAAAACCCTGGATGTGCAAGAAAATGGATTTCGATGACACTGGCTGACAGATATTGTTATGATTTGTTAATTTATGCAGTTTCAACACTGTTATATTAAAAACAATAAAATTAACGAAATATATGTTGTTAAATTAAAAAATAGTTTTCTTCAATTGTATTTAATCTAAATTCGGTGTTAAATTCTTGATTTTATTGTTAATTTAACACCTACTTCTCCTTCTCTACAATTAATAATAATACGCATTACTTCATCTATAACACCTTCCGTTCGACAAGTTGAAGTGTCATTTAGTGTCAGTCTTATCAAAACTGCCGTGTTAATCTGTTCAATAAAACATATACTCATATGCTTTAGGCATATCTATATCTATCTCTATAATACATATCAATCACTGCGTGCATCGTGCATACAAACCGACTCCTATTAACACAACATAACGAGATCCTCGGTATCAATTAATTTCCATATCTGTAAGGATCTGGATGGTGCGGTGCACGCGGCAAATCTTCTCATCGTTCACCACTTCCATCCTAATTAAATTCAACCCAGCGTCAGCCAACATCAAAGAGGAACGGATCAGTGAGTCCCCCGACGTGATCAATCCATCCGTAATTACCTATCAAAGAGCTATCGGCACGAACCAGCGCCGAATCTAGTTAGAAAATTTGACAGCATAATCGCTCGTCTAATTGTCCGTGTAATTAGGAACATATACGATAGATGGACAATAGCCCGAAATGACTGAGCAAGAAACAAAAAACGTTAAGAAGGAACAGACACTCACCGGTCCTAGATATATATCGTATATGAAAAGGGCAGCAAAGAAAGTTCTGTTTCTGTCTTTTTTTCGGTACTAACACGACCCGTCATATGAATATAAGGAACAATGGCCTCTGTGATAAGATTTAAATTTGAACGCGTCACTCTGCGAGAACCTTTCATGGTGTCTTTTTGAAATTATTTATTTGTTAATGCTCACAGTATGTAGATAGGTATATGGGAAAGGAGTGAACCTTCCATGAGTAAGAGTTTCTATCCATTTATATCATTGATATGTATAAATTAATAGTGTGCCACAATCGTTCTTCAGCGGGATAGAATTAATATGTAATAGTATACAAAAACAACTCTTATATTGTTTGTCTCGCTTTATCTCTCTCTGTGTGTGTATCTATACATATAGTATCTACCTCAAGTGCTTTGAGGTTTCATTCGAATAATTAGGACGCTAAATAGGTTTGGGATGCCTGCTTTATTATGATATGAATATAATAATGTTACTAGCGATATATTTGCCAGGGTTGTTTCAAGTCTTTTCTGTAAAGTTTTTCTGTAATTCTATTACCAGAATTTCACGGGATATAGTTTAAATATATGTACTTAGTTGATGCATATTTTTTGTATTTAACACTTGATTTATTGAGAAAATTACATACCTATTTTTACTAAAACCCGTCATATTGACGCATAGATAAAATGCTTTTTTTTTAGCAAAATTAATTCAGGCAATGTAGGAGTCATTTGAAGCTAACAAGATCGATATCATGTTGTAGTTTACGACTAATAAAGTTATTATTATTATTAGAGTTTTTTGCATAATTTTACGAGAACTAAGTCTGTTCGTTATACGAGGGATGTCTTTTGAGATTTGCATATAGGGCTGAAATAAAACAGTATGTAGCTTTTAAAGACCTTATTGTTTTTCGAAGTATTCTCCACGATAATTAATTCACTTTTGCATTTGCTCGAACCAGCTTTGGAAGCAGTAATTCCACTCGTTTGTTGGTACAGTCAAAATTGCGTTTTTGAAGGTATCGATAGCTCCTTCTGACGACTGGAACCTTTGACCACGCAATCCGTCCTTGGTTTTTGGAAAGGTAAAGAAATTGTTTGGACTTAGGTCGAGCCTGTACGGAGAATGGTCTAACAATTCGACGTTTTGTTGCGTTAAGAATTCAATTGTCTTGCGAAAAAAATATTGCGCGAACATTTTCACGGTCTAAGTCTATTTATCGACTAACTTGTCAACATCGACGTTCGTTGTAGCTACAACATTACACGTATCGCACTATATCTTTGGATTTAGGTTAATTAAAGATGAAGGTTAATATTTAGTATTGACATTTGATTAATGCTGCCCTCTATGTCCCAGTACGCAAAATATAAAAGACATCCCTCGTACATGAGCCATTTCACTTTTTTTAAGCACGAAGGAGCCATAGGTATGCTGACAATGTCAATATCTCTGACTTACTATAAAGTTATATTATTATTACTATAGCAATACACCTATTTTACTTAGCGCAGCACTAGATGAAATACATGTTGCGAAACTTGTACAGGATATGGTAAAACCGAAACATAAATAGAACTAAAATTTTGCATCATCATCATCGTACATAAAGATTTAATTAACTCTTACTGTTTTTGCAAAAATTTAATATTTGTTAATACTTATTAATATAATAAAATAATAATAATAACATATATATATATATATATATACAGGGTGTCCGGGAAAATGTGAGAAATCTCTTGGATGTAGATAGAACATGATCAAATAAGATGACAAGTTCCTATAAAAAATTTTCCTACAGGCCCCTCCTACGGAGATATGCGTCCCTGAAGGACGCCGCTGGAAATCGGTTTTTATTGAATTTCTTTTAAAGTAATTAATATAAATATAATCGCAGTGGTGTCGCCGGAGGCAGCTTAACGGAATTATTGAAATACTTCATAAGAGGGTTCAACATGGGCTTCGTGAAGTCTGATATACTCGCGGGCACGACGACAATGAAACGTGGTTCTCTGTAGAAGATGAGATGGTGCCCCATCGTGCATGAAGTACATGCTTCGGCGGGTTTCAAGTGGTAAGTGCTCTATAAAATCGCGAAAAGCGTTCTGAAGGAACTCCAAATAAAGTTGTCCATTCTATCGTTCTGGCAAAACGAATGGTCCAATCAAAAAAATGTCAATGATTCCTGCCCAAATATTAAGTGATTAGAACTGATGTTGATAATGCGAAACAATAGTGGCATGAGGATTTTCATCAGCCCATGCATGCGTATTGTGTAAATGGGTGATACCATATTTGGTAAACCTTGCTTCATCCGTGAAAAGAATAATGCTCATGAAGTTAACATTATTACGTTACTGATCTAATACCCAGTTTGCAAACTGCATGTTACGCGGAAAATCTTTAGGAATCAGTTCATGTATTTTTTGCAAATGATATGGATATAACAGCTGTTCATGAAGAACTTCATGTATGATTGTTTTCGATGTATTAAACTGTGCTGATAATTGTGTGCTCGTTGATGGATTGTCATCTACAGCATTTAAAATACGTTCCTCTAATCGCGGCATACGTACGGTTCTTCTCACACCAGCATCAGTACTACTTTTTCCAAACTTTCCTAAAATTATGAAGATAGTCAATAATATGTACTACCTTATTAACTGGAATCGCCCACCATTCTCCCTTAGACGTTGCTCAACACGTTGAAATGTCTTATGGTTTGGTAGAGCACGATTAGGAAATCTTTCGTGATATAATCTTCTGGCTTCTAAAGCATTGCACGGCGCAAGACCATACATCAGATGCATATCTGCATACTCATATTTCGAATAAATTCAATGTGTCAACGATGTGATGACAAGTTCTAAAACGCCGGTTATTTTATTTATTTCGTACCATACTAACGTTTGCAACCTCATAGGTTTTTTTGGTGTTGATAAAAACTAAAACGCACATTCTTTGCAAACATTTTCTCGTAAACGTTTCTTTTTAACGACAATAAGCAAGAGTACCTTTTTTAAATGTATGGTTCAAGCTATCCAGTTTAATATTTTTAAAGTCTTAAAGATTAGCCCGTCCCTGGTAAACTACAAAAGCTAAATATGTTTTAAGGACACTATTTTAAGAGGTCCTTACTAGTGTCCATCACATTAAATTTTTATTAAAATATCTTAATTACTTTAAAAGAAATTAAATAAAAACCGATTTCCAGCGGCGTCCTTCAGGAACGCATATCTCAGTTGGAGGGGCCTGTAGGAAATTTTTTATAGGAACTTGTCATCCTATTTGTCCATGTTTTATCTGCATCCAAGAGATTTCCCACATTTTCTCGGACACCCTGTATAGATGTATATATACATATACCGTAGTCGTCAAATTTTAATTTCGGTTATACTTCTATCCCATGCAGAAGATGACCTTATAATATGCAGCGATGCCTGCTTGCTAACAGTGGTGGGAGAGCAACGCAGTGTCGGGGGACCCTCACGCCTTACATTTCATAGGAAACGTTTGTCGAGTGTACTGTTTTGGCAGCCTCGCTTATGTTTATCTTTAGTTCATTTCGTCGCGCTCTTTTCCTCTTTCTACTTTCGTATCAGAAATTAAAATGTCGACTACGGTATATACACTTACTCTGTGTACAAAGCACCACGACTTATACGATCAACGTCACAAATATACATCACGCCAATAAATAATGTACGTGCTCCTCTGCTAATTGCCTAGTATGCGTGTATACACGCTTGGTTGCAAATGCATAACAGTGGCTATTCTGTTGTTATTATATCATTGAGCCGCATAACATTGTGAGCAATTGAACGCGGAGTAGCTCCCCGGCGACCGTACAATGGCATGTATGCCCTCGAGAAAACATACTACAGCCACATTTCTCAGAAGATAAATAATATTTTTTTCTACCATTCGAACGCCTAGAAAGCACTTAAAAGAACTCCACAACACATGCCTGCATATATGCTCCGCACAACACACCCTCTGCGTCCATTCATAAAGAGTCAATTTGCGCGAGTTGCAACATTGTAAGTTTTACTACTATTCTTGGTTTTCCTATTGTGTTGCCTTTCTTCGTTTTCTATTCACTGTATATAAGGCATTAATACATGTACATGTATGTAGAATGATGGATGTTAGTTAAGCAATTTGTATAAGTATTGAGAAATTATGTAAAAATTGCACAGTTCCCTTAGAAAAATGTATAGTATAATTTATCATCTTCAATTATATTCCAAACTCTTATTTCGAACTGTCAATGATACACAAAGAGTTGGAGATGGTACCAATGGCAGATTATATGCACATTCTAATCAAATTAATATGTTCAGTGGTGTACCTCAATGTAGCATTTTGGGGTCTTTGCTTTTTGTAATATATTTTAATGACTATACTGCTGAAGGCATTTTGACATAAAATAAGACTTTTACAATGAACTACACTGATTATGCTGCACTTGATGATCGCCGGCGATACAGGTGGGTGAGACGTAGTCTACAGGTATCTAGCACGTCTTCAGCAATTGCTACAGCCCAATCATTTAGCCATCAATCACAATAAAACAGAGATAATTTTATTCAACTTTAAAGATACTGTCTTTACTTTGTTTTTAACAATAACGAATATCATGTAAGAGGTGCGGCAATTAAATAATCGAACTGTGTTACAAAACATTTGATTGTTCAATAATTACACTAGAAATAGAATGTTAATCGTCTTCAAAGTATGTACTCTCTTTGCGCTCTACAACGCATCATACGAATTTTCCATTGCTTAAAGCTGTGCTGGAAGTCCGCTTCTATCAGCTTATTGAATACCTACCTCCGTCGCTTTGGTTTTCCCCACTTCTACATTGTTAAATCTTGTCCCCTTAAGCTCCGATATGACCTTATGACCTTAGGAAATAAAAAAAGTCACAGGGGGCTAGGTCGGGCGAGTACGGTGGGTGGTACATCACGGTAATATTTCCGTCGTATTTCGCAATGAAATTCGGCTTTTGAATTAGCAAGCGCATCTGCATTTTGCTATTTACACGGACTGCGCTTTCGCAGATATGAAAATAACTGTTTTGTTTACCAGAAACTTATAAACGGAGAAAAATTAAAAATGTGGGCGTCGTTTAGTGCTGATAACATGACAGTGGGATGTTTTGTTATGTTTTTACATTTCAGTGGGTATTTTGCTCATTTTCTATTTGTGACCTTGAAGTTTTTGTTTATGACGTGCATGCATTCCAGTCGTGAATATCCTCACATCTGATGAAGCAACAGTGTTAGCTAGCATTGAAATATTTAGAGAACTACGTTTTATTTTATAGCTTGATTGTTATATACAGGTGCCCCACCGAAAACGAAACAGATTGAATATCTCAAAGGAGAACACTTTTTTGAAAAAACGCAAAAACAGGTCGATTTTTGATCCTAGGGGGACATCCTTCCATCATATCTTCAACTGTGATACGTCATTCCCCTCCCCTCCATCACTCCCACCATCACAATTTAAATAGGGAAAGTACTTAGTACTTAGTCCACAATTTAAATAGGGAAAGTACTTACTCAATGATACATCATTGAAAAGGTATTTTTATGGAGAATTCAGTAACATTATTGCTGGTTGCATTACTTTTGATTTTGGCGCCCTCTAGCGGGATAAAAAACGGTTACGTATTCCATAATGTGACTCATCATTTCAAAGCTAATTTGATTAGCTACTAAATACGTAATACTTTTGACATTTAATTGTCATCACTGTCAAGTACACACTGTCATAATAATTAAATCATATTTCAATTAATAAAATATAAATGGTTTACACTATTCAGGAGAGAGTAGGAATAGTAGCACTGTATTTAAAAAATAATGAATGTGACAACAGAACCACTGAAATATTCAATGAACAATACCACAAACATCTAAATCGTAAGTATGTTTCGGAACTAATTTCTAAATTTCGCCTAACGGGATCCGTACAAAATGAAAAACGCAACATAAGTAAGAAACGAAGCGACTGAAGTAGCCCTTTTAGGACAAGTCAAGGATATTTCATGAAGTACACACTCAATACCCTCAAAAATTGAATGTGTGGGCTGGAATATTTGGTGATCGTATTGTTGGTCCATTTTTCTACCCGGTAATTTAAATGGGAACATTTATCTGGAATTACTTGAAAACACTATTGATCCAATGTTAACAGACATATTAGAAAACGATAACCGATACTTAGAAGATTACCTAACATTCCAACAGGACGGAGCTCCTCCACATTTTGTTGTAGCGGTTCGTCAGTACTTGGATGAAAGATTTCCTCAACATTGGATTGGGAGAAGAGGATTTATAGAATGACCCCCGCGATCTCCGGATTTATCCCCTTTAGATTTCTTTTTGTGGGGGTATTTAAAAAGTAAAATATACGCCACTCCACCTGCTTCACTAGGAGGGTTACGTGAACGCATTGTTACCGAATGTCGTCAAATAACGCCAGAAATGAACATCAGACAACGATTCGAACAAAATTTATACTCATGTATGACAGTTAATGGTGAACACTTTCAACATCTATTGTGAACTAATTGAGTTTGTAATTAATATTTCTTTTGAATTGTGCTTTAAATTGCTAATAAAATTAACTTTCTATTGTAATCCATTTAAATTTGTAGTTAATATTTTTTTCAATTGTGCACTAAATTACTAATCAAATTAGCTTTGAAATGATGTGTCACATTATGGAATACGTAACCGTTTTTTTTATCCCGCTAGAGGGCGCCAAAGTCAAGAGTAACGCAACCAGCAATTATGTTGCTGAATTCTCCATAAAAATACCTTTTCAATGATGTATCATACTAAGTAATTTCCCTATTTAAATTGTGATGGTGGGAGTGATGGAGGCGAGGAGAATGACGTATCACAGTTGAAGATATGATGGCGTTTTTTCAAAAAAGTTTTCTCCTTCGAGATATTCAATCTGTTTCGTTTTCGGTGGGACACCCTGTATAATTATATATTTCTGATTATATCACTCATTTCTAATAAACCAATTATGTTAAGAAATTTTTAAAAAATGAGCCAATTATAGCAGTATTTCTCAAAAATACATTTTTTTCATTTCAGAATGACCAATTGCGTCTCTTGAAAGCTTTATATTCAATTTGGTGTTCCGCTTTCCTATTGGCTTCATAATGCAAGTGTTACGACAGCGGACAAATGACTTTTCAGTCAGTTACAGATTTTGAAACTGTCAGAATCTACGAAAAAGAAATTTTAATAAATGATGTCTTCTTATAATCTTCATATTTCATGATATAATCATGACAAATATATATAATAAAACACAATTGTTTAGTTTCAAAAAATAATAATGTTCACACACTACATATGTTACGCCATATTGTGTGGCTTCATCAGCTGGATGAAAATGACAAAATACCATTTGAGCACTTTCGTATATTCCATATATTCCTTTTTTCTATACTCATTTGATGTTGCCTTTAGGAAATACTTCTCGCGCAAGCGCTAGGGATATCTCCATACCAAAATCAATTTTGTTTGCAAATCGAGAAAGTATATCTGAATATACGAACGCGCTCTTGTGGTATTATTACTGAATTGTTAAAAAGTCTTTGCCAGTAGTCTATATAAAAATCAATCTTTAAAACTGTCTAAAATAAGATCCTGTAAGCAAGATAAGGAATTAAAATGGCAAAAAGCAGCGAAAAACATGTGTAAGTTATTATTAGAGAGAAGAAAAACAGGCCGGTTAATGACTGGTGACTTTTTTCGAATGTTTTTACTGCTAGGTATAAGTATATCTTATGATGAATTGCTTTAGTTATGCATATAGAAATTGATAATTGAAAACTTGATAGAAGCGGCTTTCATAATTTCTGTTCTCTGGCGTCTTTTCATTTGCTAAAATTGATGTTGGTCAATTTGGAAGCTAATTGTGACGCCTGAAAAAGAACCTTATTAAAGATAGTAAGTATTAAATGATCGAATAATAAAAAAAATCTGTTAAAGGTTTTGTTAGGTTGGACTGAGTAATTTTATTATATTTTTCCGTTTTTTATATAGATTCTTTACTCCTTTCAAAATTATTCGATCACATTAAGATTTTGATACACTTTCAATAATTAATAACACAGATTTACAAATGAACTGTTTTTGATAATTGCTTTTGTTATTTTTTGTCGTAGCACGATTGCTTATTTTAAGATATATAATTCAAATCATAACATTTCTGTTTTTGTTTTATCATTTCAAAAATCCATACTTTTCATATTTACAGGGTGAGTCATCTAAGCGGGTAAGGCCGATTATGCCTCTATGAGTAAAGATATTTCGAAACGGTTTTTTCCTTGTGATAGCTGTTCATTAGGAGCACATTTTAAAAATATTTTGTATTATACAGAGTGTTCCATAATTTGGTGGCTAACCATAGTTATAGTTTTTTAAATGGAACACCCTATATATTATTGCATTTTTGTATTCCCCGTATAATTTTTAGTCAAAAAGTAATAAGATAGTATAGGCCTAAAATCTAAAGTTTTTGACTTTTTCCCATTTTTCTGAAAAATTCAATGTTTGTATAAAATTATATTTCTGGAAAACGACGTATTAAATGGACATAATTTTTTGCAGTATTGTTTACAATAACAGGTCCTAAGAGAAGCATGTTTTATTTCTTTACAGTTACCAACTGCATGTGCAAGAAACTGGATTAAAATTATATGACACGTTTTTGTATAAAAGTCAAGTTATTTTAAAAAGAACTCCCTATATATCAGTTCATTTTTGAATTGTTTATGAAATTTCATATCAGAAACATGTAAGACGTTAATACTTTAAAAGTGAGAGCTATTGTCGTTTTTTGATATAATTTTGTCAGTACTATACTATATTAATTAAAACCACAAAACTGACAAAATTATATCAAATTCAAGACCAATTTTCTACAAAAATCTTTTAGACTAAAACGTTGAAGAGGATTAAATAGTCCCCTTTGTTCTCATTTTTTTAAGTTGAGTTGTTGCAAGTTTGTCAACTTTGCTTAAAATTATTGCAATCAATAATAATATAATAATAATAATTATTATAAATATATTTCAAGTTTACTTATAATAGTTGCAATGGACTCGGCCTTGTGTCAATTCGAAAAATTAATTTTTTTAATGAGGTATATATTGCCAAGACGCTTAACACAAAAAATACTCACTGCTTAACTGTGGTACTATTGAATGTTGGTAAAAATAAAAAAAATGCCATAAGTGTTTTGAGAAACCAGTGGTGGCGTGAAGAATTTGATTTGATGTTGATATCATGAACGCAGTCACCCAGACGCTTGTATGTTGAAATTCAAAGTGAAATTATGTTTATAATGTCAACATTCAATTCAACAATTTTGTTGAGCACGCGAACATATTGCCTACAAATAAAATCAGTTGGGTTTATAGAATATAAAATTTACCAATAACTTGACCCACTGCGCCACCTATCGAGTCCAGATCTTGTAATTTCAGTTTTCGACACTAAACCAATAGATATTGTGAGTTATAAGTCATTTTGGTTCATAAATATAGAATTTGTTAATAACTTGATAACAGCGCCGCTTATCGGATCCTAGTGTAGTTATGAACCATCGTCTCGGACAAACAAACAAATTTTATGAATATGAGCTCAATCGGTCAAGTCGAATTTTTTTCCTTGATAACTTTTTCACGACCATAACGAACAAAACAAAAAAAAAGAATTCGCATATCCGTCGTTCGAATCGTGAGTGGTCTTGAGTTCATACAAAAATCCTGAAGAAAATAGCAGTTTCAGTTTTTCCTGAATTTTCCATTTTTACAGACAACTATTCGAATTTTTATTTACCTAAAAACCGTGTTCGGACTATTACGAATATGTTTTAAAAAAATAGCCAAATCGGTCCAGCCGTTCTTCAATGATGCGCTTACCAACGAACAGCATTTAATTTTCATTTATATAGATACGTTTTAACCATCGACCGAATGGTAAAAATGGCGGTTAATATTTTTAAAGGCCTCTCTTGTAAAATTACGTTTTTGTACTCACCGCCTGTAAAGTGACATTTGGCGCATGTGTCGCTCGATCAGGAAAGAGTATTTTCCGGTCGAGGCGACTGTAAAAATTGAAAAAAACACTGGCTCTTTGGGACATTTAAAAAAAAATCTAACTTGATAGTAATAAAATTCCGTCTATAAAATACTACTTCCCTCGACTATTCTTCTCTAGAAGTTGGGGAAATAGGACTAATAATTAAAAATTATTCCAAATTAGTCGTTATTTCGGATCTTATCGAGTAACGAATACTTTAGTAACTGATAGTTACATTTTCAACACCACTACTTTAAAGGCTTACTTATATTATACTATTCTGTACATTCTAATGGAAAGGAATGTATTGTGAGATAAAACATTGAACATATCTTCTGTATTTTGTATTTGAGTTTTCATACATACATTCTATATATAGCTCTTATTGGATGGAAAACCCTTTACTTAGCACTCGTCTTATTATGCTTGTATTTCTGTATCAGAAGTGTCAAATTTTGCATACTTCACGTAAATAAATACTGAATGCGAGTTGAATGGAAATTACTATAATAAAATGCAATAATAAACTTATAAATATGGATAGGTATTTATTATATGCTAGAAATTATAATCTTTTTATCTTCTTCTGCCAGAAAAAAAAAAAGTAGATAGAAAAATCTGCCAGAGGCTGAACACTTAATTCACACAAAATTACCCAACTGAGGTGTATTCAAAAACGCGTTACTTTATAATTTAGCCATTTCACAAGACACGCATAATCACAATTTAGATGTTTATATGGTATGGTGCCATGCCGTTCGACGGTGTTTCGTCATCTGACGGGCGAAATTACCACTTTCCAGAGGTGTCCATGTTGAGATATCTTAATATTATTTTTAATTAGATTATGGCGTACAGCGCTCTAGCGTTATACGTGCAATGGTAATTTCGAAAATTGTTTAATTTTATAATGCGTTCTAAGTAACACTTTACGTTGCACGGATGGAATAATGTTTTGGGCGGTTTTTAAAGTAAATTCGTATAATTTAACTAACGGCCCGAGAACGGAGAACCCGTATTTTTTCCTGCGTGAACCTTTAATCGCGGTTTCGAGATAAAACAGAATGGACCCGAAGAAAAGCGAGAGGCAATTGCGACTTCCTTGTAACATTCCCTTATATCGGCCGGCAATACAAGTTAATTAATTGTACATCCTCAAAAATTTATAATTTGCATCTGCAAATACGACAGTTAACAATGCAGGTCCTTATGAGTTTGACACTTTACATAAGCAGAGAATATCCAAACGTCAGTACTTTTGACTTTATAGGGTGGGTATATTTTCAATAACCTCAACTCCATGTTATAGGAGTGATAGTTATTATTTCAATACAGAAAGATTCAAAAAGATTGTTTATGCTGCTTTAATAATACATGAATTCAAGAGCTATAAAATCAATATTAACAGACAATTGTAAAGAAATGAAAAATTAAAGAATAATCTTAGTAAAAAATAATATACTTTTATTTGGAGTTTATAAATTTGATATAATAAATATCTTATAAGTATTTTTAAAATTATTATTGCAGTTAAATTACTACAATAAAAATTAAAGTATAACATATTATTAAACGAATGAATAATTTTATGACAAATTCTGTTGGTAACTTTGGACGACTATATATTTATCTAAATTAAAATAATTGAAGCCCATTCTTTTTTCAATAATAACATTAACAAACTTTGTTGAGAGTCTCTAACCTAGTATTATCATTATATTCCTTAAAAGAAATTACAAGCATGAATTTCTATGATTTTTTGAACAAATAGCAACAAACACACATTAACGTGTTCTGACTACGCATTTACTGCGTTTGGTAGACTATGATAGTGGTCAATGTTAATGTACTGTTTATAGTATATTACTAGAGACTTACGTGGTTTCCTTTCTGTCTTCTAATTGTTCTTAGATTCTTCAAGGTATCCTGATTTAATCTGCTGTCAATAAGTTACTTATATTTTTTTATCTACAATTCATTCCAAATATGTACTTCTAAAAGATGGAATTGTGATTTGCCAACACCGGATGAATTTTGTGTTTTCTTTTATATTTATGATTTACAAATTCTCAATAAACTCCTTCATTTTTTTGAAAATTCTTTTTGGTATTTTTCCAGAATAAAATTTTTGATATGTTGTGAACTATTTAGACAAAGGGCAATTCAGCATATTTAATAAATTATTGAATTTATCTATAATATGAGTAGTATTAATTGTTGCCATTTAAAAGTGACCTGAACTAATTGAAGAATCCATGCTCGCGAGAAGTTTTTTCCACCTTGCTTTACAAGCATTTATGGAAGATCGTTCCATGGATGGAAATATACCAGGGATAGCCACTAGTTGCAAACGCTTTTGCAGATCGTTTAGAAACATATGTTTTTCAAAATGCATTACACATAAACTATAGCTATTATACAAATCATTACAAGGTTTGTCCAACAGGTCATTTTTACAATAAGCTGTGAACCATCCTAATATAGTATAAAATATAAAAAAGAGATCAATATTTCATTTTTCAGTATCTTTAATTTTAATTTTTTTTGGAAATACTACATAATAAATAACAAAAACGTAGCAAGGAAACAATAAATCTTTGTACTGTTTCTAACTGAACTTTGCTACACCCCTGTATTCTCAAAGGGGCTGCCGTACGGCGTTTACGAAAGTGACCATTGATTTAACTTAGTAGTTAATAAAAAGGAAAACAAAGCAAGTTAAAATGTGTCACAAATTCCCCTTTAAAACACTCGCATTGGTATAGTGTGTTTTGGTCTTACCTGTTAATTATCTTTATATTTGTTCTTAATGTCAAGGATGCTCGACGCCGCTTTGCTCGTCTGTGGAGAAGGGCGTGATTCTAAGATTATCTTACTACACGATGGTCGGATTGGACACCACCTCTTTAAACCATTTATCAAATCCTATGAAATCGCTGTCAAATCAAATAAATGCAATTAAAAAAGTTGTCACTTCTAACGCTGAGGTTATTCAAATGATTTGAATAGTGAATTAGAAATTTAATCGATAAACTTAGCTAAAACATTGCAGTTAGTTCAGAATAAATAATGTTTTTGCTATATCTTTGTATAATTTTTTCAAAAATAAATGCACCGGTGTTTTTCTCCTTCAGAAATCGATGGCACATATTGGCGCAACCTTTTAGTACTAAAAAGAATATTTTCGCGCAAGTTGTGGTGCCAATTTTACGCACATCTTTATATGCCGGAATGCGCTTATGGTTTGTAACCATTTGGTAAAAACGATAATAAATTTTATTATCCTTTTTATAAAATATCCATTAACTGTTTTGAGCATAATATATTCGCGTTTTCACTTACCACACATCACCTGACACAAAAAGATTGCAATATCAAAGAGCAAATAGACAAGTACATTTCAATTGTAGATTAATTTAAGTTTTTCTCGTGTTTATTTCATACGTATTTGTATGCACGTTGTAAGTATCTGCGGATTGAATAATCATTAAAAGACCAAAGCGAACGACTATTTATTACAGCCACGTGCATATTCATGTGTCTCGTTGACGTCGTGGTAAGAAGGGACCGTTTTTGTACCACGGCAATATAACTCCGTTCCTCGGTCGACTTGAAGGCTTATATGTTTAGGTTCCAGGAAGAATAAATTATCTTTTAAGTATTTAAAACGTCAGTTGTTTCGTATTTACTATCAGTTTCGATATGCGAATGGATATATACTGGGAACGTAAAGCTAGTTAATTTGCGTAATAAAACGCTAAACTCAATTAACAGAAAATAATAACTCGGGAAGTCGACGTCACCGGTCGTGGCGATGCCCCTAGCGTGTGAGAGCCGTGGACCATTGTTTTCTTTATATTTACTTTTTGTACTTGGTTTTTTTCTTTTTGAAATTTGCTTACCTATCTCTCTCTCTTGTACTGTCTTTGGGCCGTTTCTCTTCTTCATTGTGTTTGTGAAACGCTTTGTTTCCTTTGTTCGCAGCATGGAGAGCTTTCAGGAGACTGCCATACAGATGCTCAAGGAATTCCGAGCGTTGCTGCAGCATTCGCCCGTTCCGCTGCCGTGCAAGAGATTCTTGCAACTTTTGGCGTTGAACATGTTTGCAATTGAGAGCACGCAACTTAAAGGTAGGAATATTTTTAGTGCTTTTTTAAACATACATTTTGTAAAAAAAATTCAATTTTATATACAGGGTGAGTCATTAGTAGCCGCTTCTTTGATTGCTCTTTTGTGTTTTAAATAAAAGGAAAGAACAATTAGTGGAAGATTCATGGTTGCTTGGGACGCATATTCTAAAAATACTTTAAGCTCTGACGCACTTGAAATTTAATTTTTTTAAATGACTCACTCTATATATTTTTGGATTCTCTAGTACTGTTTTAAATTGTATATTTAAATATTTTTGCTTTTTCTAAATTGAGCCATTAGTTTTTGAGTTATTAATTTTTTTTGGAAATTTTTGACAAAAACACGCCTTCAGAAAAAAAACATTGTCACATTGTTTTTAAAAGTAAATTAACATTCACTTTGGTGCTGCTTGTAGCCAAGAAAATTCTGCATCATTTGGTATTGGTTGCACTCGACAATAACTCAAAAAACTTTATTCTTTCAAAGCCTACTTCCCGAAATTTTCACCTACCAAAAACTTATTTCTTTTAAATGGAACATTCATTCATTTTTGTTAACAATGTCTTATACCTATCTTTTGTAATTTCTGGGATAATCACTATAGGAGCAATTAGCCGTCAATTAAAGAACTATGAGCGCTGTTGTTCTATGCACCCAAATATTCGTTCAACCAATGGAAGGCAGGAATGGGGCCCGACTTCCTTAGTCAACTGCCAAACAAAATAAATATTAAATCCAACTATTCCAAAAGTAATAATTTTACAGAATGAAGAGCATCGCTGACTGTCTGAGTCAACTGTTAAAGAAAGTTGGTAGACATTTATGTCAAATTTATAGAAGCATCGCTATTACTTATCGTCCCAATGAATTCTTATGAGGAGTTAATAGATATGATTGACGTTTTAGGTGAATCTGAAAAAAGTCTTTGGTAGCATCCAGACTTTATGCACAGCGATCTCTGGTAGAAGTCAACCGAAGCCAGAAACCTTCGAAAATATAAGGGAACGGTTTGAGTGAACAGAATGTACTGAATATGAAAAAAAGAGCGGTAAATCAATAACTGGTGAGCATAAAACATTTATGGTACTTACGAGTGTAATCGAACACTCGCCTACTAGTACTACGAAAATTAGTCGTCAGTTCGATTAAGTCAAATTTGAGAATCCAGAATAATTAGGAAATATGTAATTCATCCGTAGCATATTCGTACACAGGGTTAGATGCAAGAAATTTTCAGAATCGCTTACATTTTTGTCAATGGGCAGCAGATAAATTATCCTGGCTTTCTCAATTTTTTGTTGTTTACCGACGAAGCCATCTTCTATTAAAGTGAATACGTTTGTCGTCACAATTTTCGTTATTATAACACATACGAACCCTCACTTTATCACACCTGCAAACTTTCAAAATCGTTGGTCATTAAATGTGTGGGGAGGAATGTGGGTAGTTACATAATTGGACCTTATTTCTTTGATGAAAATGTTAATGGAAGAGAGTATCTTCACTTTCTACGGACGGATTTTCAAAACTTTTTGAAGACATCTTCAAATATGTCAGTAAACATAACCTTTATTTTATTTCGTTGTTAACCAACAGTGTAAAAAATGTAATACTGCAACTGGACATTGCTGGAATTAAAAAAATTGAAATGCGATGCTCTTCATTCTGTAAAATTATTACTTTTGAGATAGTTGGATTTAACATTTATTTTGTTTGGCAGTTGACTACGGAAGTCGGGCCCCATTCCTGCCTTCCATTGGTTGAACGAATATTTGGGTGCATAGAACAACAGCGCTCGTAGTTCTTTAATTGACCGCTAATTGCTCCTATAGTGATTATCTCAGAAATTACAAAAGATAGGTATAGGACATTGTTAACAAAAATGAAAGAGAATAAAAGAAGGAACAAAATGCCTCAATAAAATACTGGGTGTTCCGTTTAAAAGAAATAAGTTTTTGGTATGTGAAAATTTCGGAAAGTAGGCTTTGATAAAATAAAGTTTTTTGAGTTATTGTCGAGTGCAACTTATACCAAATGATGCAGAATTTTCTTTGCTACAAGCACCACCAAAGTTAATGTTTTTACTTTTAAAAACAACGTGAAAATGATTGAACACGTGTTTCGGTCAAATATTTTCAAAAAAAATTAATAACTGAAAGACTATTCGCTCAATTTTGAAAAATAAATAACAGTTGAACAGACAATTTAAAGCAGTACTAAAAAATCCAAAAATATATAGGGTGAGTCATTTAAAAAAATTAAGTTTCGTGCATTTTTGATGGAACCGGAAGTGCGTCAGAGCTTAAAGTATTTCTACAATATGCGCCACAAGCAACCATGGATCTTCCACTAATTGTTTTTTCTTTTGTTTAAAGCACAAAAGAGCAATCGGAGAACCGACTACTAATGACTCGCCCTGTACAGTTTTTCAAAAAAAAAATGGTGGAAGTTTAAGTACTTAATCAGTTTTGTGTATGTACTTACATTTCGGCGTTTATTAACGATTATTTATAGATATCGCATAGGTCCATTAGAAAAATGTCTAGAAAGATATTACGCGTTAATAGTTGTTTTAAATCTTTTTCCCTACATCTGGCGGTGTGATTTGTTTATATATAAACAAAACTGCAAACTAACAAAACCCAATTCTTTAAGCATATCTTGATTAAGATATCCATGGTAAGAACGTCTATCAAATTTACAAAATGTCTGTCTATGTTACTAATACTATTCTCGTTAGAGTAGAGACATTTTGTAATAAGGATTAATATTAATGATGATAATGAGAATAATTTTGTTTTTATGAAAACATGGAATTTGTATGCTTCAAATTCATTTATACACGTATTTTAAAAAGCTTGTGCTATAATCTCTAATCTCTGAAAATACAATTCTGTAGATTGTAACTATCATAAGTTATTGTTTTTCTCTATTTGAAAAAGACAAGCAGTTTAGAAATGTTTTGATCCAACATTACCTTACACCAGATTAATATTGAATGAATGTTCCTTATAAGTCATTAAAATACAGCATGTGTCAATTTTCATTAGCCATAGGCGATAAATTCATGCAATACGTGACAACATGGCACCCCTACTTTCCTCTCCAATGCCAGCGCGACCGATACAAGCTCAAGTTAGCAGTAACTATTGGACCACTGACTTGGGTGTTTGTAATGCGTTCAGAAATAATATTTACGAGTTGCAAGGATTTGTTTTTCTTTTTCCTTTCAGTAAATGCAGAGAATTATTAAGCTGCGTTCACGCTGCATGACACAAACAAAAGCGTAATTCTAATATAAAATTAAAAAATAACCCTAATAAGGAAAATAAAAAAGGATTCTGAAAATAATAATAAACTACTAGATCAGGAGATCGCGGCGGCCATTTGATGTTTCCCGTTCCAGTGATAAGACGGCTTTTATTGCAGACTAGATCGCAACGTGTTCGCAGCTAAACATTGAATGTAAAATCTGGTGGGGAGATCGGAGAAAATCGTTGTGATGTCGATTGTTGCCGAGATTGGTGACGGACAGTAGGGGTGACACGTTGCCACGTATTATTTGTATATGTATAAATCGCACGTAAACATTGAATCCCTATACCTAATGAAAATTGACACATACGGTATATTGGTATGCATGAGAAAGAGTAACGATCTCAAAACTTATCCCTAGGACACCCTATTAGTAGGTCTAAAATCAGGTGATCTGGTTCAAAAATTATGTATCGCGAACATGATGAAGCATATTCAATTCCAATCGGTACGTTGCTTTGTATATCGTCATCTACATATTTCCTTAAAAATCATTGGAAAGTCAGTTTTCTTTAAAACACACTTAGTAATTCTTAAGAGTCATAGATGTGACTGCACTGCACTATAAAAAAGTTCATCTGTGTCAAAGAAATTTATCAAATAATTTATTTCCTCATGAGAGCACTACAAAAATGTAAACAAAATATTTATATAATATTAAGAGATTCAATAAATAATTTTTCTGCATTGTGTAGAATTATAAGAATTGTACATTATTTAACAACTAAAATTAATATATTAGTGTTTATTGGTAAACGGGCCATTTATGTTCAAACGGTTAAATTAAA
This sequence comes from Amphimallon solstitiale, assembly GCA_963170755.1. NCBI lineage: Eukaryota > Metazoa > Arthropoda > Insecta > Coleoptera > Scarabaeidae > Amphimallon > Amphimallon solstitiale. The sequence goes on from OY720680.1 coordinate 68,342,083, forward strand.
CAAACGAAATCCAAAAAAATTGGTTATTTTTACTAAAATGGTTTGCAGTTTTAAGCTCCAAGTCATTTCATCGTAAATACCTTTATGAAATTATTTCACTCACCTTTGTAACATATAAATTATAAATACATGTAATTTAATGTTTAAAAATGTATAATTTGCTTCTAAAAGTTGACGTAATTTTAGTGCACGGAACAAAAAAAGATACATGAACAGCTTAAAATTTAAAAAGACCTCTAGTTAATAAAAAGACTGTAACAGTTTATGAATACTTCCTAACTTCATATCATGCGAAAGATAATATTGTTTTGGAGTGGTTCCCGCAGGGCCCGAACGGTTTGACTTTTGTATATTATAACCTCGTGGGTTATACGAGTCACTCACTCACTGCTTTATTTTTATAATCATTTCTTTTTCTCCTGTCTTGGGACTCCATTTCGTACAGTTCTTTTTGTATTTACATGTACTACATACACACGCAGATCATCGTATTTATAATACATACATAATATGCGCCCCTTAAAATCACGTGAATGGGAACCATTATACGCATTAATTTTCAACCGATCACATGCAACAGGAGAAGAACTGGATACTTTATAAACTTTTATTTATCATTCTTGTCCGTCCTTTTTTTCCCTTTCTTTCCGTTCTTCTTTTTATCTTCTTCCTTCTTATTATTCATTCGCCCTTTCGACAAGAGAGGCTTCAAGTCATCAATCACAATAAAAGGATCACTGGTGGCCGTGGAAGACGCCTCAAATTGTGCGCTCTTGTTCATTTGTTTTCCTTGTTATGGCTTTCTTTTTTTTTTAGTATTTTATTTCAGTTTTGTGATTCAGCTGGGACACAATTGAATTAACTGTTGCACATATAGATGGTATGCGGATGGGTAGGTGTACATGAATCAACTGCTTTCAGGACTATTTTTTAGTGTTGTTTTGTGACGAGTGAGATGTGGTGATTGTGATTGATCTTATATTGTATGTATTTGATGTAAATTTATATTTAAAATAATCATTTTATTTACTTAAATTTAAAGTAAATAACACAAATTTCAATATATTTCTTCGCCATTTGGAGTAATTTTAACGCAAAGCAATTTTAACAAAAACAGGAAGATATAGGTTGCCTTTTGTAGCTTATGTTAGATCCTCAATTTATTAGAGACACCAACCATCAATACTAACTTACGTGTGAAGTGATCTATGAGTTACAAAACATAGAAAGATTATAAAGCGGAAATATGTAATTAAAAGTCAATTATTTTAAAGTACTGGTTACTGCATCCGCTGATACGTGCTGCTGTACTCGTTAGTCCTTATCAGTACGGTATATCTCCTTTAACATGTGAGAAACTAGAATTAAGAAACAAAGATATAGCGGCCTTCAAAATTGCCATAAGGGGTGATGACTGGGAAGAAATATTTGTTCCGGAGCTGTGGCCATTGAATGTTGTAGTCAAACCGTTCAGAAATTTTTCAAAAAGGGCCTCATTTACACGGAAAAATTTACAAAATTGAATAAGAATCTCCCCAAACATAAAGACAAAAGTAACTTTTTACTTGCAAATATAAATATACAGTCGATAAGTAATAAAATGGACAGATTAAGTTTTGCATTAAACAAATACACAATCGACTGCTTATGTGTTACAGAACACTGGTTAAATAAACAAAAACTTGAAAGCTGTAACATTCCAGGGTATGATACGGCCAGTTCATTTTGTAGAACAACCCATACACATGGTGGAACATATTGAAATAGCGGCCATAGAAATTCCAAAGGAAAACACACTTATTATTTCAGTCTATCGATCCCCAGAAGGAGATATAAATATATTCTTGGATAAATTAAACGAAGCTATGACAACAGCGACAGATTTCATTAACATGAAAAAAATCTACCTGGCTGGTGATTTCAATATAGATGTTCTTAAAAACACAACAGAAAAGAATAGATTAGTGGATCTGTTGGGGTCATACAATATGCAATATAAATTTGAAAAACCGTCTAGGGTTACTAGCAGAACATCTTCTTGCATAGACAACATTTTCACGAATGTAGATATGCAACACATGGTGGCCGCGGAGACTGTCGAGATGCACTTGTCAGACCACAGGACCCAGATTATGATATTGGGTGGTTTCGATGATGTGTCTGCGGGTGCACGTGATATCTTGTACACAAGACAAATAAATGAAATTACAACTGGTCTATTTAAAAATGACCTGGCAATACATATCTGGGATAGCTTCGATGAAATGACAGCAGAAGACGCTTTTGAAAATTTTCATAGAGTATTTTTCTATTATTTTAATAAACATTTTCCTATAACCAGGAAAACATATAAACCAAATTGTCGTGACGGAGTAGACTATTGGAATACTCCCGCATTAAGACAAATGGGTAACACTTTGGACGCTCTGGGAACAATGGCCCAGGTAACTAAAGATGAAGACATATACAAAGCATACAAAGAATACAAGAAAAACTTCCATGATCAAATAAATAAAGCAAAACAAACTGCAAATCAAATATATATAAATGAAGCATGTAACAAACAAAAAGCTATATGGACGGTCATCAACAGGGAAACAAACAAAACTAGAAATAAAGGAAAATCAGATACATAACTCTCTGCAAACGAAGTTAATAACTATTTTACGGGCATTGGAAAACAGATCCTAATAAGCACGAAATCACATACACAAATACAGAAGTACCTAGAAAATATGAGACTAGATAATAGATGTTCGTTCTATTTTAAAACTATTACAGAAATAGAAGTATCGGAGGTAATAAGAAATGTGAAAAACAAACAAACCAGGGATGTGTATGACGTTACAACAAATATCATTAAAGAGGTAGAAACTGAAATAACACCTATTCTGACAACAGTTTTCAATAAGTGTGCTCGCGAAGGTATCTTTCCAGGACAACTGAAAGTAGGAAGAGCGGTTGCAATTCATAAAAAGGGAGATCCGAACGATTGCAGCAATTACAGGCCCATCATTATTCTGCCTGCAATTTCCAAAATTTTAGAGCGGTTGATAGTGGACCGTCTACTAGAATACTTAGAAAGAAAAAACTATATATCTAATGAACAGCATGGATACAGGAAAAACAAATCCACAGTGACTGGAATACTGGAGGTGATGGAGACTGTAATTGACGCCTACGACAATAAAGAACGATGTGAACTGACATGTTGTGACCTCAGTAAGGCTTTCGATATGGTAAATCACCAAATTCTACTACAGAAACTATACTATTATGGTATTAGAGGTACAAAACATGATCTACTCACTTCTTATTTGAGGGGAAGATGCCAGAGAGTGGACTTAAATGGACAAATATCAAATACCAGACCAATTCATAATGGGGTACCACAAGGATCGATATTGGGACCAATTTTATTTGTGATGTACGTTGATCTCCCAAAAAATATAACACTTAAACAAAGCTGTCTCTATGCTGATGATACATCCTACGTAGTAACTGGAAAGTCAATTGACGAAATTGGAAAAGAGAGCAAACGGGTAATGGAAGAAATCACAAAATGGTTCCAAGATAATGAACTAAAATTAAATGAAGAGAAAACACAGCATCTCTGTTTCTCAGCAAGAAATGAACAGTCATCCCACGCCATTCGATATCTGGGGCTCACGATTGACAATAAACTCTCTTGGGACATGCACATATCAGAATTAGCTAATTCGCTAACGATAGCTATATATACTATAACAAGACTGAAGACTATTGCTACCCATGCCGCTGCAAAATCTGCCTATTTTGCGAACTTCCACAGTAGAATAACCTACGGAATTTTGTTTTGGGGCACATCACCTGCAGCAACAAGAATCTTCTGCTTGCAAAAAAAAGCGATTAGAGCTCTTTGTAATCTGAAATACACGGATGGTTGTAAGGAACATTTCAAGCAAGAAAGAATACTGACCTTGCCTTGCCTATTTATACTTACATGTATAAAATACGTTAGAAAAAACCAAGAAAAGTATATATTGAATGGAGGGCATCATAACTACGAAACCCGCCACAGAAAAGAGTTCCAAATCCCATATCACCGCCTGCAAACGACACAACGCTACGTAGACTATTGGGGGCCCAAACTATATAACAAAATCGAGAACCATATTGAAGAGAGGGACAAATTATTTATAAAAAAAGTGGAGGAAATTTTAAGCTATCACAGTTTTTATTCAATAGAAGAGTTCTTAAAGTGTGACTTTGAACATTAATGACTTTTAAATACATTAATGCATTATATACACATTATTGTTTTGTTGTTATTGTTTGTTTTATTGACATATACATCTAACTGTGCATTTTTAAATTTACTGACTTTCTTGTAATGGTAATTACAAAGAATAAAATATTATTATTATTATTATTATTATTATTATTATTATTATAGCTAAGACAGTGTTTGTGATTGGATAATACATGTAGTATACAGACGTACCCTTAACTTAATAATTTCAATACTCGAAAAACCATATCCTTTTTCACACATAAGTTGGCATTGTCTAGCATGTGGCGAAGTCGGTTGTTAGCCTCAATATATCGAGGATCTCATACTGTGGTCTAAGTGTTAGATAGGATTTGAAAAACGTAATTAATAAATTACTAAATCCGAGAGCTTTTAATTTAAACGGTAGTATGCAATGATCTAACCCAATGGTTTTCAAACTGCAGCGCGACCGTGTACTCTTATAAATGCTGACGTTGCTTGTTTAATTAATATTATGTGTTAAGTTAGATACTGAATTACACGAATCATTTTGCATTTCTACAACAATCTACTTGAGTCAATCTCTGCCTCCGAAGAATATCATTTTTATGTCGACAGACACTATACCAGTGTTCCACTAGCTGAAAAATTGCTTAAAAGGAAATGCTATTTAATCGATACTATGAGAAGTGATATAAAATTTCTGTCAAGACAAATAAGAAACCGCTGACTTCTAAAACTATGACTTCTATTAGAATCCGTTCAAGTAAAAGTAAGTTGTTAGCTGTATCACAGCGAACCAAGCGTATTATTACCATGCTTAGTTCCTACGATACTGGGTCAATGAAAACTATATCAAGAATGACACGTGGTGACTATCAGGTAGAGCTTAAGAATCCTCAGTGATACTGAATTTATAATAAATTCATAGGCGGAGTGGGGCCGTTCATATTAATTTGTGTACATAAATCCAAATTGATCGGCACGATTGATTTTACGCAAATCATTAAAATGGTGGCGGAAAGTATTTTTCCTTGCAATTGAACTATCCTTCTTGAATTTTTATATTATGTATAAAGCTAATTGTAAAGGGTCTTCCAATAGGGACTTCCGAACTTTGACAGTTGGTAGTGGCCATATTGTTGAAGCTACATCTGTCAGATTGGCTGTCATTTATTCAGTCTGTTTTGCCAAACCACCATGGACGGATATAGCGCTCAACAACACGTGCAAATAATAAAATTGTTTTATCAAAATGGATGTTCTATTCGGGCAACGTTCCGCGCACTTCGGCCATTTTACGGTCGTCGTAATCGTCCTACCGAGAGGACTATTCGCAGTGTGGTGGATAAATTTGAAGCTACTGGTTCAGTAATCAAGGAAGCAGCATCCGTACGAACACGAAACGCAAGATCTGCCGAAAACATCGCCGCTGTCCGTGAAAGCGTGCAGGAGAATCCGAGGCGGTCGATTTCGCGTCGCTCACAAGAACTTGGCCTCTCGCAGACCACAACTTGGCGAATTTTGCGTCGTGACTTGCACCTGCACCCGTATAAAATTCAACTGACACAGGAGCTGAAGGTAAATGACCATAGACAACGACGTGTGTTCGCTGATTGGACCCTGGAGCAGTTGGAAACTGATCCTAATTTTCATCAAAAAATCATCGTCAGCGATGACGCGCATTTCTGGATGAATGGGTACGTCAACAAACAAAATTGTCGAATTTGGGACAATACCAATCCACGTGAGATTCAAGAGCGTCCAATGCATCCCGAAAAAGTCACTGTTTGGTGTGGATTTTGGGCTGGCGGCGTCATCGGTCCATATTTCTTTCAGAGCGATGTTGGCCAGGCCATCACCGTCAACGGCGAACGCTATAGGGCGATGATTACCAACTTCTTTTGGCTTGAATTGGATGATATGGACATCAATGAGATGTGGTTTCAACAGGACGGCGCTACGTATCACACAGTTCATGCCACATTGGAAATTCTGCACGAGCGATTTGAGGGGAGGATCATCTCACGTGGAGGTGATGTGAACTGGCCACCGAGATCGTGCGATTTGACCCCGTTGGACTGTTTCTTGTGGGGTTTTCTTAAGTCGCAGGTCTATGCGAATAATCCACAAACCACAGCGGCCCTCCAAGCCATCGGTCAAATTCAGCCTGATTTATGCGCCAGAGTCATGGAAAATTGGACATCCCGAATGCGCGCCACTCAGCGAAGTCGCGGCGGACATTTGTCCGATATTATATTCCATAAATAATGGCATCGATAAGGCTTTCAAACGAATAAAAAATTTCGATGATATCTCACACCTACTTTGTTTTATTTAAATTTAAAGATAGGAAGCGCTAAATAAAAGACCCTATATCTATAACAACAGTAAACGAATGTCTTATATGAAATTTATTCGGAAATTAGTTGACAGTAGTTGGGAATTTACATGAATTTGTAATAGCGCGAAATGGAACCCCATCTTCAGCAGACGATGACGAGAGATTGGATGGAAAGCTACATATCTTGCAACCTTTCCTTCATCTTCATGTTTCAAAAAATAAAGAATTTCTAACACAAATATTATTTTTATAATATAGAAAATTTTTCGCATATTTACTGAAAACAAGTCTGTGAATAACACATCAACTTGCCTATCATAATCCAACGTTCCATTTTTCTAACAAACTATGTTGAAGAGATGTTATATAAGGTGGGTCAGAGAAACCTGTTTTAAGTGATGTAACTTCCGGTAAGTTGGTAGCAGTGTGGTGGAGGATTTGTCAATGTCATCGGTAAGTGATGCAGTTTGATTAGTGAAGATACAGCAGTTGTGCAATATTTCAAGTCTGGTGAGTCGATCACGCAGATGCAAAGACGGTTACGTGTCCATTTTAATGTTTATCAGCGTGGGAATAGTCCATCTTGGACTTCAATTTTGTTGTGTGAGTAAATAATTTTAGAACCGTTGCATCATGTGTGAAGAAGAGAGGAAGGTTAAGAGAACTATACGCGCACCGGAAAACGTTAAGGTCGAGAGGCGGTCTATTCTCAGTAGTTCTACGTGCTCTGCAAAGAAACACGCTCAAGCTCTACGAATTTCGAACCGCTCACTAAAAGACGAATTCTTCACCACGATCTACATTTTCACCGTTACATGATTATGGTGGTTCAACAGTTACGAGAATGTGACTTTGCGAGAAGGAGAGAATTTTCAGAGACCATGATACATTTGATCGAAAATGATGACTATGTGGTTCTTGTAATAAGTGGCATCATTTTCAAATTATAATATTATCAGACTGCATATAATTATGTAACCTATGCTAAGAATAAAAAAGTTTTAAACCGAAACTGAACTGAGTTATGATTTTTTGAAAAATGTCAGGTTTCATTGCCCCACGAAAGGATATGTGTCCGCGTAGATGCACAGCTCAAAAGACTAAAATGTATGGAATGCATTCAATACCATTAGGAAGCAATCGTTATATATGCTACGTTTTCCATATATTTGCTGATTTTAAACATTATTGTAGATGACTTTTATTTTTTTTTTGTCTGAATCGTGTAAGTGGGGTCTCTTAACTCATGTGTAATACTAATTTAAGTGTAAATTAGTATAAATGATTTTGATTCATGTGGTACCGCCATAATAATTCCGAAATGAATAAATCACTGGACCTACAACCTATCTGGCAGCCACTAAAAAAAGAAATTAAGGAAAAACTTCCAGTTTCATGCAATTTTCCGGTGTCTATAAACATTTTACTTTTATCTGAACTTGTGGGTTTACTTTTACGTGATCGACGTACTGTCAAATATGAAAGAATAATGCCACGAGACGAAATGAAAATATAGACGATATATAGGTAGAAGAATAGCTACGGACAGTCTGACTAGGATCATTTCACACGTCAGCTAAAGAAAAGGAATCATTTATAATGCATTCTGTATCTTTAATAGGTTATCATTATACTAGGTGATGTGAAAGGAGCTTGTCTGGGTGCGTTTTGTTAGATGTATATCGCTGTTAAAATAACGTCGTTATTAAATGTATATATCTAACAAGTTTTGAGGTTTATGTATTGTGGTGTTATGTTTATATTACTTACATTTATCGAATTACAATAACCTAGAAGCTTTATTTATATTTCAATGTAATATGTGTTTGGATATTGAATTAAATTCTGTTGTTATGATGGTTGTAATAATGATGTTTTAAATTCTAATACTACTAACGGTTTTAGAAAATATATTCAGTGAAAATTATATAATAGGGAAAGATATACTATATACTCTATGATTATATCTTGCTTTTTAGTTACTATCTTGGGTCAGAATACATTGGAAAAATATTTAAAAACTTAATATTTCGTAATATGATATTAATATATTCGTAGATCAGTTATCTTAGGTACAAAACTTTTAGATAGACATGGAAAACGATCTATAATTAAATGAGTGTTGAATCCAATGAAATAGAAGAAGCTAGGTATCTCAGACTCACTAGCCGTCTTGAGTATAGCATAGTACAGAAAGTGTGTGTTGAGTAAATAATATATGTAGTACATAAAGTCTATTTTGTGGAGCTACTCAGTGAAGAAAAGAACACAAGTGATAACATGCGATGACATGGACAGTATTGAAGTCCAGAACGTACTTTCGAGGCAGTAAAACAGGTAATAAGGAAAAGTCGTAATTCAAAAGCACCTCGAAAAGATGGTATAAACGTGGAATTAATTAAATATGGAGGGAAAAAGCTATGGGAACAGACATACAGATAATTTGACAAATATGACTAGAGGAGAAGATATCACGAGACTGAGAAGTAGGTCAAATAGTAACTTTATACAAGAAGGAAGACAAATATGAATGTAAAAATTATAGAGGAATAACTCTGCTAAACACATCAGACAAAGATTATTTCACAATCATACATAAAAGATTAGTTATAAGGAGTATCAATTCGGTTTTATAAAGGGAAAAGCAACAATGGATGCAATACATGTAATGAAACAAATAATCGAAAAAGCATACCAATACAAGCCGTCGACTCGTTCATTCGAAGGGAACTGGTGACTGCTCTAAAACTATAAATACCAGCAAAATTACGAGGATTCATATAAACAACATTGAGCGAAACGAGAATTTGCACAAGAACACAAGGTGGAATAGAAAAAGTAAATATCGATAGAGGTGTTAGGCAAGGAGATTAACTGACAGCGTTACTTTTCAAGATGACAAAAGAACATATTATACGTATAATAAACAAAGGTACAATAAGATCAAGGGGCGGTCAGCTAGTAGCATATGCAGACGTCTTAGTGGTAATTGCTAAAAGAAGGGATATTATAGTTAACATATTGGGAGAAATAATGGAAAAAGGAAAGAAAATTGTACTAAAATAAACAAAAGAAAGATGAAAATAATGATTTAGCCTCATTATTTTTCGTTTATTTTGAGTACAAACCCCCCACCCCCGCCTATGAGATAATAAATAAAATAATAAATGCAGGGAAACACGTTTTCGAAGAGATGGATAAATTCAGATATCTGGGAGTAGTATTGACCAGCGATGGAGATAGAACAACTGAATTTAAAGAAAAAAGACATATGTAAATAAATCACTACAACCTAAGAGAAGAGGAAAAAATGACCATTGCTGAGAGGAAAATCATGAGAATAATACTAGGTCCAACACGAACAGTACGTGGAGAATACAAAATGAGAACTAATTTGGAAATAGAAAAGCAGTTGAAAAGAGAGAACCATTATAGAAATAATTGAAGAACAAAGATTGAAATAGCTGGGGCATGTGTGGAGAGAAATCCTAGAAGATGTGATAAACCTTGTAATGGATACAAAAGGTGAAGAGCAACCTTAAGGAAGATTGGAGTAATAAATCCAGAAAGACACGTCAGGGATCGGGAAAATGAAACAACATAAAGAATTATAGGGGAGTGATCATCCCCTATAAAGCTTAATAGATTTAATAAGCGGTGCTACCTCGCATGGGGTGTTAAGCTATACATATGGAGTCTTAAGAATTCCCAATTCCAAAAACCCTATCCATGCCGAAAGTGAAAATAGAACAAGCTAGGTTTGGAACATAATTAGAAACATAAAAATGTAGTACAAAAGTAAAGTGTATCTCCAGCTTTAAAGAAAATATCGTTTTGAACCTGATATTATTCAGTAAGCTCTAGATCGCTGTAGTATTCTTTGTAGGTTTGTGAAACTTCCGATTTTCTTGATGGCAAATAATTTTTTTTTAACAGCTACATGTTACTTCTCACTTCACTTGGATATGGATAGGGTTTTTGGAGTTTAATATTCTTAAGGGTAAGACTTTACACTACAAATATTATTCAATCAACATACACTTTCTATGGCTATACTGTTCTGAAGAAGACTAATGAGTTCGAAACATTCAACTTGTTCTATTTATAATTTATTTCATTCAGAGCCCATTTAATTGTAGATTGTTTTCAATTTATTTTAATCAAAAATCATTTATAATTTGACTATAACTTGTCGAAGTCATATGTTTTTTTAATATACTAGCTGCGGCCAATTTAATTCTTTTATATATTATTATTTAATTTTTTAGTTGTGGAAATTGCTTAAATTTTGACAGATGCATGGTTTTCAATAGTTGTTAATGTCGTTTAATAGGCGTTGGTTACGTAAATGTTTTTTTTAATCTTAATTGAGGAGATATCAACTTACTGATGGTAACAAATACTTACTTAAAATGTTATACAGGGCGTTTGAAAACATGTTTCCAATAGAAATATAACTTTTTTAAAATAGAAATTCCTAGTTATGTTCGTTCCCTATTTATTTTTCATAAAAAAACTAAAAACATCTTACAACTCCTAACTTCTTATCCTTGATTATTATGTCTTTTTTGTATATTGATTGCTTTTTGCTTTTATTCATTGCTGTCGATGATTTACAATGTAGAAATATTTGAAGGGTTAATAATGCTATCTTCATTTGTTGACATGACCCTATCGCGATCACTTTCGTCGTCTAATCTTCAGTTTCACCGACCTGATACAAAAACTGCAGATATACCGGCTAATATGGACAGCAATACACATGAAGAATATTGCACAAGATGCTTCCAACACCTCTGCTATCGCGTCGATAAATATCTTTACCGTTAGTTTGAACAATTAAATCGCCGTAAAACGTGCCGCGACGGCTACTGCTTACTCGTGCAATTTTATCTATTACACGTGGATGCAGTACATATATCCGTACATAGCACTGCTGGCGCTGAAAACTCGCGAAGAAACACTCTTAGAATTCAAACACGTATACTTAGGACATGTAATAATCCTTATCACGGAGATATTTGAAAATCCACGCGCTGAGACAAGGAAAAAGGAAGTTTTACGACTTCGTGATTTAGTATGTCGAAGTAATCTGATAAAATTGTCTGGTATATGGTAGTTTTGTGGCTGTATATGAAATGAAATGATGCAATAATTAAGCAAAACATTGAAGACAATAACACAACAAATACCTGGTAGTGACATAGATACTGCAGTATGTAGTGATTTTTCTTCGAAAGTTGTACAATGTTTGAAAACTTGTAAGAAATATTATAGGCTTAGTTGGCAAGTATATTATTTCACTACCTACCTGAATTTAACGTACCATTTGCTAAATATAAAGATTCTTAAAAAATTATTTGATATATCACATCTCACAGTCTTACGTTGTTTTCTCTAAAGATGCTACTGATTTTTTTGGGTGTTACAATTTACAAGTTATTGTTCAAATGATGAAAATATCTGATACAAGGTTAAGTCTGGGTAAAAACCATAAGTGGTTCAGGCTCTATATTGGGTTATTATTCACAATTTATGCCTCTGATTTTTGTAGTGTTGAAGAATTGTAATACCCATATGTACGCTGATGATACGCGAATTTATTGCTCTGTTTCATATGAAATTTACATAACAATGATAGAAACAATCACGATCTTGCTTAATTTTATGACTTCTCCACTAGCATTCTTTTCCTGTTATTTTTAATAAATCAGCTGTTTTGCTATTTGGTAGTAAAGGTAATGATAAAGTAATCTTAAATAACTTAATCTTACATCACATGACGATCCTGTCAGGATTGTTATTTTCTCTGCTGGGTAGTGGGTTAGACGTTTGTTATTAAAATACTTATAGATGCTGTGATGTGTTTAATACGTAGTGGACACTAGATATACTATTCCACTCTACTATGTACACTAACACATATTACTATGCTAGATCAATATACTACTACTATACTTTTACGTTCTTACTGTTAGAACTTCTCTATATCTCTTCTCTATCTATTCTCAGTAGGTTTTACTTTTATATCAACAACATCTTCTTAATCTATTTCTGTGAATGAATTTTGTATGTATAAAAATTAGTTGCTTGTTTAATGTATTGTGTATGCAGGTCCTTGCTTCTTAACGAACCCTTGTATCACGGCCTTATGTTACTTTGCGTTCTACATACATGTAACACCGTTTTGGTGTTTTACAAGCCTCTTTCATATCAATTAACAATTGAATATGGCGTTCCTAGAAATCTCTTTTGATATTTATTCCTGTTGGAATAAATAACAAACTTTCCCATACACCTTTCCCATAATCATGTTGTCTTTATTGTGACTCCATTCCTTCGATGTCCGGCGACTTGAAATGTAATTAAATATCTTCTTTATATTTACAAAATTCGATATTGTCTTTGGAATATGCCATTTAACATTAACATTCATTCATTAATGTTTAAGGTACGTATTTATTGTATTTAAACAATGTGTTTGCGTTAGTTTGTTTGTTTTCTCGCTAACATAAATAATCATAGACTCGAGCATTATTGCGTTTGTGATTTATCAAGCATCTCTTCTGCTATTCTGTAAATGAACTCATATTTTTCTTTTAATTTTTAGATACAGTAAGCTCCTGGATATCTGTTCAAATCTATTGGAGTATTTCTTCCTTGTTTGTACTTTCATCAATTGTGTTGGGATAATAATGTTGAAGCGAAACAATTGTCTTTTTATTAGATATAACAAATTTCAAAATTCGGATCGGAAGTAACACTTTTACTCTTATCAGATAGCAGTTTTTTGCAAATATGTCGCAAATTATGCATATTATAGGAATTCACTAAGAGCATGAAAGTATTTAAAACTTAATTTGGAATAACTTTTGTATGAAAAATTCGTAACGCTTATGTTTATAAGAAAGTGCTTTTAAATTGGTTTGACAGATTACGGCAATTGACATTTCTAAGATACTACATGATTTCTGATTGGTGTATTTCATTTCCACCCGTGGATGGATATGAAATTATATAGAATCACTTATCTGGAATTACCTGCTGTTCCATTTTGAGCTATTTTGGAAATTAAAGGGAATTCATTGCAAGAGTAGAGAAAATGCAAAAATAATATTTAATAATGGTCATCTATGAAAATAATTGTTGACGGTAGTAACTAGATCCAAAAATTGTCAAGATGCCAAATGCATATGTTTTTACTTGATCATAAAAATCAGGAAACAGTTCCATGTTTCAAATATAATTTCTTCCTGCTTCCTACCTTTTGAAAGATCCTTCTTTGTGTCTGGCAGCCAATTTTCCTTTCTCTCTAGCTATGTTTTCTATTTCTGACAGCAAATTTATGAATTTTTCTGTTCATAGATCTTTATTTCTCAAATCTAACAACTGTAATTCAAATTGAGCTCTTGCAGTGGTTGGGAACGGTATAAAATATAACTCGCACACCTACGCCGCCAGTGGCTTTGTTAAAAACGATCGAGTAGGCTTTTCAGATCTAAAAACTTTAAAATGATTGGTAAAAGACTCTGTGACAAAAAAAATTACTGCTGATATTACAATCTGAATTGTTTCTGTAATTTGTGTGTCCATTTTCCATGTCTTGAACAAATAATGTTAATTGTTAATACAGAGCGGACACGAAAGGTTGATGACTCATCGCCCATGGACGCACTATTGAAATGTCGTATTTAGCAATTAGATTTTGTGTCATTGTCCCTATACATAATTGCCGCAATGTTATTAAATCTGGATTACTTTCAGAAACTGTGTCTTACTTTTGCCGAAGACCACATGCCAAGTCACATGGAATACTTTGGAAATTATTAATAGCCACATCTAATGTGGTTAATCCATCTTTTAATTTGAGATTTCGATTTTCAAAATATGTGATTAGTTTAGACAAATTTCCAAAGTGTTCCTGAAGGAATAACAATTGATTTTTTAAATTTGGGTTTTGTGTTAGTTCCTTGTACTCAGATATACTTCGAGCATCGTCATTTAAATATGCAACGAAATTTTGTAAACTGCTGCACAAGTAATATGCAGCATATAAGGATATGTTTCCTTTAATAGTCTGCCCGTTCTTAATATATATGCGGCATTGTCACTAACAAATAAAAGTATTTTTTCCCTGTACCTGTCGTCCGAATAAAGCATTTTGTGCAAATTCTCGTCAATGGTTTTAGCAACTGTTTCTGTATCAACTGTATTTATAACTTTAGATCCTATTACATATGCGTTATATGGAATAGCTGGATGTAGTACACTAGCTACAACATTTGTCACACAGCGCGCGTCCTAATATATCGACAGTTTCGTCGGCATAGGTACTGATTTGAAAGATATCTTCTATTCTACTGTTTTCGTGAAGCACTTAGAAACATAATATTTGCGTAAGGTGGATTCTTCACATTTGGACCAGTATATTTTTGAAGAAATGTTTTGAGAGTGGGATTGTGAAGTTTATTTAATGAGATATTAGCCGCCATTACAGCTTCACAGAGTTCTTCGTTAAGATTGTCAGCTTCCAATGGGTCCAGTTTCTGTGTATGTTTTAGCGATGCTAAGTGACGTTGTACGTGCGCTTTTTGGGCATTCTGTAATGATATTTTACAGACTTTGCAATAAATTTCAGAATCATTGACAATGGAGGACATACAATCAGTATGACCCTTAATCCAACTCGCCATTGTTTCACGATGCCAGTCGCGACGTTCTTCCATATCATAGTAACATAAACAATGTTCTACAACTAAATAAATGATAACTAAAAATGTATGCGTATGTTATTGAAA
The DNA here is from genome assembly GCA_963170755.1 of Amphimallon solstitiale. NCBI lineage: Eukaryota > Metazoa > Arthropoda > Insecta > Coleoptera > Scarabaeidae > Amphimallon > Amphimallon solstitiale. Next base: position 68,357,477 of record OY720680.1, read on the forward strand.
CTTAACGAAATCCAGTGCACACTTACGTCAAGATAATTTAGAGAAATAAATTCAATGAAACGGCATTAAATAGGAACTACTTTATTTATCTTATACGAAATATAAGGTAAATATAATAAATATTTAAAAACCCCTCACGCTTCTACCTACGCTGATGAAGAAAGGATTTTACTTGTAAATTCCTTTCTTGATCGGCTTTTTTTGCGGTCGTTTTTGCGTATTGTTTACATTATTTCTTTGCTCCGTCGTAATTTAAACCTGGAACGTCCGGTGTATAATTATTAATAACGATTTTTTTTTGTTTATTTGTGGATAAGAAAAGTGTTCACTGAATGTACGTGTAACCTATGAGAAACAAGCCAAATATCTAATAACTTTATTATAAATAACCTGATGTACCCGAAATGATTATTATTCTCATCCTATCGTTAGAAAATTATTAATTAAACCATAAGAAACACCGTGAAAAATCCCATACGCTAGGGACAAAAAATTGCAGCGACTAAATGAAAAATTAAATAACTGCTTTTTAGCAATTAAGGACCATGTAATCGCCTCGAAATTCTAATTCCACATGTAACTAATTTAAATACGTTGTTGGACTTATCTTGTACGGATTGGTGTGTTGTATTACCGATCTGCATGAGAAAAATTCCTTTAGAAGTAGCCGCCCGCCTTGGCAGCATCACATAATGATTTCGTTAATTTTTTTCACACCGTAATTTGGTATGCGTATTTGTATGAGTGTGTGTGTATATGGGGGAAGGCGGTGCTGCATTATTATTGGTGTAATTGATTCTCAGACCACTCATATGCGGGTTTTTTCGCAAGCATTAGTCCAGTTTATTACTCATTTGTTGTAATTACTACTTACCATAATTGCTAGTTAAGGGGAACTGTAATTTCGTATTCTTATACATTTGCATCGCACACGTGATTTTACTATTATTTTTACTGTTAGATAATCAAATACTTAATGTTTGCGGTCTGTATTATTAAAAAAAAGAGAATTAACTTTGAAGGTTACATACAATTTGAAAATACATTTTTCCCGCTTGTCACTGATACATTTAATGAGCCCTTTTTTCATAAGTAAAAATGTTGCTTGAGTCTGATTGGACGACCTGGTGTTCGCAAGACAGACCCATGCTCCGCCAAATGACGTACCAAACGATGCACTACGTTGATTTAAAGGATTTAGGCGGTCAAAATTATAATAGATCGTATTTTGACTTTAAACCATATATGGTATTGTAAAGTATTGTCCTTTATAAAGCTAGTATATTTTTCCCGCCAAAAAGTAAAAATAAATAAAAAAATAAAAGATGTAATCTTAAAAAAAAAATAATTTTTAATAAAAAATTTTAGATAAAAAAATAATATTCTCGCTACAGATTAATAATTCACGTGCAAATAGATTATTTTAAATAATTAGTTTATAAGTTTATGGATAAATCCTGATCCATGTCTGAAATATCGGATTCAGTATTCGGGTCAGCCGATAATAACATATTGATTGTTTCTGGGCAATATGATCCTGGTTTGATACTTTTTTTTTGTTTTTCTCATGCCACTTATTAGCGGGTCTGAACTTAGTAAGTCTATTGTATATGTCAAGATTGCATTCCTCTCTCGAAAACTTTCTTGCGTAGTTTTGGCGGTATAATCGAAAGTGCTTATTTCTGGCTTCTGCGGCCTCTTTGGAAAACTGTCCTATCGGTAATAAGCCATTCTCAATTATAGCTGCACCATGAACTAGTATTTTATGCATAGTTGGGGTCATTGAGTGCCATGCATATAAGTTGACATACAACGTCGTAGTTGCCAAGGCATATTTATCAAATTCTTGGACGTTTATATGACCACTTGAGATAGTTTCCAGTATAACCTTCAAACTACATATTAATTCAAAATCAACTTTTGTTATGTCGGTAGCTAATTGAGGGTTTTCAAAGAACCTCCTGCTCGTATTCCCATCATTGGTATTTCCAAATTTAGTTTTCGGCATGTCGACTAACAATCCAGTTTCATTTCGAAATATTTCCTGAATATGTTTTTTTGTAAGCACTTCTAACTCTATTTCTTTGTTAGTTCTCTTCTCTCTATAGTTTTTTACTGGTAATTTGTACGCCAGATGCAAAACACTTTCAAATAATCGAATCCTTGCATGTAGTACAGATAACCCAAATTCAGTAACCGTAGAATTTGTATCGAACTTTTTGGAAAATCTTGCTGTTGCATTAGATCGTAAAGATATTTAAGAGTCACTGTTTTTGTGCCCGAGGTACCAGGTGTACCTAGAACAAAGAATATCGCACTTTATTACATTTTAAATAAAATTGCTTTTTCAATAAAAACCCTTTAATAAGGCCATCCGCAACTATCCGCACTCAAACTGTATATCATTAATTAGGCTAATATATGAAGTAAACAATACAATAGCAAGCATTACTCGATAGGAGGCGTTAATATAACTAAATGTCTATTAAACGAGAAAATTATGTAAAAATTTTATTTCAACACGACCTTTCTTTGAACTTCTACATATAGTACAAAATAGCGTTTAATATTGTTCAAACATATCAATACTTATTGATTCTTACCTGAACTATTCGAATCCATCACTACCACATCAAAAAATTTGGTTTCAAACACAAAATTTATTTTTTTTAAATGTTTCCACTGACAGCACTGATAACAATGACATGCACGTTGCCAGACGACCAAGTTTGAATTATTTGCGTGGCACGCGCTATAAAAAATTTGCGAGTATGAGTAGTAAATTATTGTTACTGGTACATATTTCTGGCTTTGGTATTTTTAACATCACTTTTTAAATTTGACTTTTGGCCGGCTAATTCTTAATAATAAGCGATGTGTGTTGTAGTATTTTATAACTATACACCGGACGTTCTAGGTCTAAATTACGACGGAGCAAAGGAATAATGTAAACAACGCGTAGTTACTGAATAGCACTATTCATATGGTGAACTGCAACATCTGTTTACGTCCCGAAAAGAAGAGCACAAAATGTCCATTTAACTGGTAAATTCCTTTCTTCTTCGGCGTAGGTAGAAGCCTGACGGCTTTTAAAATTTATTATATTTACCTTATATTTCCCAAGACAAGTAAAGTTATATATGTATAAACCTATTCATACTTACGTTAGTTTCGTATTTCATTGTTTTGACTGTTAATTACGTACTTCGTAATTTTTGTAATAGTTCCTGTTTAATACCGTCTCATTGAATCTACTTCTCCCAATTATCTCTACGTAAGGTGCATTGGATTTCATTAAGTTTCAATAACATACGCATACATTTTTAGTTATCATTTATTCAGATAGAACATTGCTTATGTTACTATGACATGGAAGAACGTCGAGAATGACATCGTGAAACAATTGCGAGTTGGATTAAGGGTCATACTGATTGTATGTCCATGGTCAGTGACTCCGTTATTTATTGCAAAGCCTGTAAAATACAAATATGTACAACGTCACTTAGCATCGTTAAAACATACACAGAAATTGCACACGTTGAAAGCTGACAATTTTAACGAAGAACTCTGAAGATTTAATGGCGGCTAATATTCCATTAAATAAATTTGACAAGCCCACTTTCAAAACATTTCTTCAAAAATATACTGGTCGAAATGTTCCTGATGAATCCACCTTACGCAAATATTATGTTTCTAAGAGCTTCACGAAAACAGTAGAATGTATTAGAAGACATCTTTCAAATCAGTACCTATGGAAACTGTCGATATATTAGGACACTGTGTGGTAAATGTTGTAGCTGGTGTACTACATCCAACTATTCCATATAACGCATATGTAATAGCATCTAAAGTTATAAGTACAGTTGATGCGGAAACAATTGCTAAAACCATTGACGAGAATTTGCACAAAATGCTTTATTCGGACGACAGGTACAGGGAAAAATACTTTTATTTGTTAGTGACAGTGCCGCATATACCATAGTCGTCAAGTTTTAATTTCGGTTTGCACTTCTATCATATGCAGAAGATGACCTTATGATATGCAGCGATGCCTGCTTGCTAACAGTGGTGGGAGAGCAACTCAGTGGCACAGCAAACGTTTGTCGAGTGTGGCAGCCTCGCTTATGTTTATCTTTAGTTTTTTCGTCGCGCTCTTTTCCTCTTTCTACTTTCGTATCAGAAATTAAAATATGTCGACCCCGGTATGTTATGGACAGGCAGACTGTTAAAGGAAACATATCCATATATGCTGCATATTACTCGTGTAGCACATGCTCTCCACAAAATCTGTGAATATATCAGAGACAGGTATCCGGAAGTTGATAGACTTGTATTCGCTTTTAAAAAAGTTTTCAGAAAAGCACCGTCGAGAGTAGCTCTTTACAGGGAAAAACTTCCATCTTTGTCACTGCCTCCCTCGCCAGTAATAACTAGATGGGGAACATGGTTGGAAGCTACTAGTTTTTATGCAGAGAATTTCGATAGTTTACAAAATTTCGTTTCATGTTTAAATGACGATTCTCGAAATATTTCTGAGTGCAAAGAGCTAACACAAATCCCAAATTTAAAAAATCAGTTGTTATTTCTTTGGAAATTTGCCTAAACAATCACATATTTTGAAAATCGAAATCTCAAATTAAAAGATGGATTAACCACATTAGATGTGGCTATTAATAATTTCAAAAGTATTCCAAGTGACTTCGGATGTGGCATTCGGCAAAAGTTAGACTCAGTTTTTAATAGAAATCCAGATTTAATAACATTGCGGCAATAGTGTATGAAGACAATGACACAAAATCTAACTGCTAAATACGCTGAAATAAAAGAATATTTCCAGTACGCGCCTATAACCAGCTGCGATGTAGAAAAGACGTTTTCCTATCTACAAGGATGTACTTCATTCAAAGAGAACAAATCTTACAGAAGAGAACCTTGAGAAAGTATTGCTAGTAAATATTAATACTGCTTTCCTCGACTTAAACTACGAAATGAACAAATATTAAGATATTTTGTATTTTATAGATCACCACCCACTTGTTATCCAATTATATAAATAACAATAAAACCTATTTAAAAATACAAGATTTCAATAGTGCACCCATTGGCGATGAGTCACCAACCATTCGTGTCTGTATTTATAACATACAAGTATTATTGTGGATAATATGAATTGGTAACAACTTTAATGTTTATTGAATTTCTTTAAAGTCTTATAGAATGAAGGCGTGCCCCAGGGTTCTATATTGGAACCACTTTTGTTCTTAATTTATATTAATGATTTTGCCAAAAACATTAAGGCTATAGAAGTGAAAAAAGACAATGATTGTGTTGTTGGAACAACTTTCGGCAATACCGATAATTTGATTTGATTCAATATATCTATTAAAATCTAATGATTTTAAGAAATTTTTAACAAATTCATATTATATGTAATTATATAGGTACATCTTCCAAAAATATTTTTAGTTTATACAGGGTGTTGTAAATATGGGATCTCAACACCTGATTTGCTTACTAAGAACAATAAACTTACCGGTATCTGAAACTACATAAATAATTTTGTTAAGTTCTGTAGTCTGTCCTAATAAACATCCCAAAAAAAACTATATGATATTTTTCCGTTATTTTAAATGTAACACCTGTATATTTGAAAAACAAAGATAAAATAGATAAAGAGGCAACTATATGCGAAAATGCGTCTCTTTCTCTTTGAATAGGAGAAAATACGAGGGTGGTTCGATATGCTTTGAAAATTTCAGTAAAATGCTGCCACAGATCATTTGGAAACCTTACTGTTGAAAATGTTGTTCGTCCAAAACTAACTCATTTCAAAATTATACAACAAGATATATGGGACTTTTACAGATTACCGCGGTACCAGCACCATCTATAATATTCTATAAGAAAACCGAATTGCAACTTCATATTGGCTTCATACAAGGCCAATTTAGAATTATCAGCCTGTTGTCATCTACTGTCAGCGGGCACACAGTTTGTTATTATAGCGGTGCGATAAGAACGTTTATTTACAGTTTAGGTTTCTTGATTTTATTGAAATTGTGAAGAAATGTTGCATACTGATAATTATAAAAGAGTGGGACGGTACTATTATGATTTTCAAGTTTCTCGACAATCTCTGCTAACTGCTGATTATACATTAATTTACATAAAATTAGATAATTATAATCTCTTGTATCTATTACCATAGTATAGCAAGTTTATACTCTACGACATAAGCATGGAGAATGTTAAGGTAAGGGTGTTTTGTCACCTACACACTACAGTAGACGCGCGATAGTGTGAACATCGGGTAACGGAAATTCGGGATAACGTGAACAATCATTTTCATAACACTGATGACCGTATAAAGTGAACAAACCGACATTCGATAACGGAAACGCTTATTTCATGCGACGGTATTTCCCCGGGCTGTGTTCGAGTTATATACTGTGATGCGGGTGTACTTTCCCGTATTCTATGACGCTAATTTTCGAACACATAACTGCGTTTATTGCATACATAGTACAGTTGTTATCCGACCGTACCACGAAGAGTTTGAAGTCGAATTGAATTTCATGATGCCACCGAAAAAACCAACGTGCTTGACTCTTCATCAAAAGACGCTTATAATTCAAGAGTTAAAAAAAGGTGTAAATGTGACAAATTTATCAAAAAAATATAATGTAGCAAAATCCACGGTATGTAAGATAAAAAACAAAAAAGCAATTTTACGTGCAGTGACCGATACGTATACAGGACCAGGTAAAAGAAGAACTTTAAAGGAATCTAAACATCCAGAAATGGAGAAAAAGTTATACAAATGGTTTTTGAATAAACGAAAAAAAATGTTATGGTCAGTGGGGATATGATAAAGGAAAAGGCGAAAGCGTTATATTTTGAAATCAATGATAATATGAATGAAGAATTTAGTGCCAGTGATGGCTGGCTACAACGCTTTAAGAAAAGGTTTGGAATTCGATATTTAAAAATTACGGGAGAGAAACTTTCATCCCAACCAGAACTAGTAGAGCCGTTTAAAGTGCAGTTAAAAGCTAAAATTCAACAACTGGGAATTACACTGGATCAGCTGTATAATGCTGATGAAACAGCATTGTACTGGAAGCTTCTCCCAGAGAAGACATTTGTTTCATTTCAAAAAAGGACAGCTCCTGGCAGGAAACTAGAAAAGCAGCGATTAACATTTCTGGCTTGTACTAATGCTAGTGGAAATCATAAAGTCAAGCCTTTAGTAATTGGCAAAGCCAAAAATCCAAGAGCATTTAGAAATTTTTCACTTCCTGTAGACTACAACAATTATTCTAAATCGGCTTGGACGACAATTTTTAAGACTTGGTTCCACCATTCTTTTGTTCCTCAGGTAAGTTTCGCATGTAAACTTATGTAATTTATTAAACAGTGAGTTCTACTGGTAGGTTACACGTTTTCTAAAATCAAAAGGTCTTACAATAAAAGCATTACTTCTCTTGGAAAATGCTCCGTCGCATCTCCCAGAGGATGAATTGCAGAGCGAAGATGAGCAAATCATAACAATGTACCTTCCGCCAAATGTAACAGCCCTTATCCAACCAATGGATCAGAACGTGATCAGGCTCAACAAATTATACTACAGAAGTAGCCTTCTTCGAAACATTATTGCAAATGGTTCTGATATAGGAACATTAAAGGATCTCACACTAAAAGATGCGGTTACTAATTTGATGTCTGCATGGAACCGATTAGATCCTGCAATAATTGCTAAATGTTGGAACAAACTTTTAGATTTCAGTGATCAAGACGAAGAGGATGATTTGCCACTTGCCGAATTACTGCGAAAATGGAGAGAAAGCGAAGCAAGAGCAATAACTGAATCACGTGATATGTTAAACATGTTATTACCGCAAGTATGTAATTCGTGAATATCATAACTTTTAGTATCTACATGTAAAGTTATTTCTAGGTTGAATTTACTGACACAGATATAATTAATTGGAATGACGTGGATACAGAAGTGGAAGGTACTAATGAAGATGAAAATGAAAATCTAACTGAGGAAACTGCAGAAAACTCAAAAAAGACGGTTACCCTAGACAGTGCAATAAATGCTTTGAACATCTCAATTCAATGGGCAGAAGAAAGTGGAGTTGATTGTATCCACGTTCAATCACTATAAGACCTGAGAGAAATTGCTGTATCGCAAAAGGTGAAACAGCATAGAAAGCAAACCAAAATATCGGATTTTTTTTAAAAATCATATTTATTTATTATTAAATGTTAATACAGTAGAACCTCGATTATCCGTGCTCCACGGGACCGGACGAGGCACGGAAAATTGAAAAGCACGGATAATCCGAACATTTATTTCTTATATGTATGTATGTATACATACTAAAAAGATAACAAAATAAAAAACAGAATTCTACATAAGTAAACTTTTACACTAAATAAGAAAAAATAAACTCTACATAGGTAGGTTAACTTGCATTTATGTACATAAAGCAGATGAAAAGAGAATGATTCCCAGGGATTCCCCTAGTACACTGCTAGCGATATCGATATTGCGTCATCATGCGTATGGCACGGATAATCCGCAGCCCGGATAATCCGCACACGGATAATCGGGGTTCTACTGTATATTGTAAAATGGTCATAAGTCATAATAAACAAGTATTTATATATATATAACATATTATTTGTACAGGCTCATCATATCTTTTAAGCGTCAAATTACCCTCTCGTTAACGTGAACAATTCGTTAGGGTGAACACTGTGTGTTTTATTTTGTTCACGGTGCCGCGCTCTACTGTATATATTTTTATACGAGAGATGCCTTTTATATTTCGGGAATAGGCAATACTGTGGCTGCCATCTGACAACCGTTGTCTGTATGATAAGGTTTACCATTTTTGACAGAATATTTACTCACTCAAGTATACAGAACCACTTCGAAGTAAATGATCGATTGTTTATTTGAAAAAGCGGACCATTATTAGTGCAATGTCGGACGGTCAATTCTGAATGGTACACAAGCATTTGCTTGCCAGAAGTATTTGAAGACATATGGGAAACTATCCGCCGAAAACGGATCTTTCTCCATCAGAAAAATGAGGGCTCTCACACATCGGCTCAAATAAGAGATTTTTTGACGACTGTTAAAGTGGAATTCATGGGTCATCCGCCGTACAGCCCTGATATGGCACCCGATGACTTCTTTCTATTCCCGCACATCGAAAATAAATTACGAGGTCATCGTTTTTAGACGCCTGATGAAGCAGTTGATGCTTTCAAAATGCATGTTTTGGAGTTACCTCAATCGGAGAGAATATTTTGAAAAACAATAAAACCATGCACGATGTGATTAATTTTAATGTCTGCTCCCTATTTCCGAAATATAAAAGGCAACCCTTGTGTCGGTATTTTTATTTGTAAGGGTTTACCAGTATATTAAAATATCTCTAATTTTAATTTAGAGTTATAATGTTAGTAATGTTCTGTGTGCTTACCGAAGAGTGTCCGAAGTATACTTACTATATAGGTTTGTTAGTGTAAGGAGCTTCTCAGATATTTCAGCTTCGTTCTTTTGTCTCTCTGTCGAACCTGTACATTTCTCTACATACCTCATATCTTTACATACAAGTTCTACATGCATAGGAGAGACCGAGAGGAGGACAATAAATACGTCCATTATTTTACTGAAAATGATAGGCAAGAGAAAAACTACAAACTGGTGTAATAAATCAATGATGTGCCGTTTGCCGGCTGCCGAGAAGCTGCTTCGTCGATGTACCACCCAGGTCGAGTTCTCATTCAAGTGCTCGCTCTCAAATGGGCGCACTTAAAAATCATTATGACAGACTCAGTACGCAGCAATATTATTGGTGACGTCGTGAACTGTAACCGGCATGACTTAACAAATGAGTAGAGTATACTGTTTGCTAGTGAAATGGTGTCCCTAGCATTATTGAGTATTCCTATATTAAGTCTTACTATTAATATAATTTTAATTTTCTTAGGTGGTTTAAATACACGTAATTCCTAAGGAATTATAAAATATAATTAAAAGTTATCAATATGTTTCGTGGTGCATAATGTAAAACAAATATTTTTTATTATAAGTAATAAAATAGAACTTGGTGGTTTATTCAATATAATTTTTTGGTTATATTTGCTGAAGTTTAGTTTTGGCTGAGAGTATATTTTACTATGTAGATTTTTTACTACCGGATGGTAGAATTCGGGTTAGGATATTTACGAAAACAACTTTTTATTAGCTCGTGACGTTTCGGTCACATCTTCGTGAACTTCTTCAGACATTTGTCCAACGCTGTATTGTAGTTGTTATTTATTAACATAAAGATAAGATTATAAAAAAACACATTCAAATCATTATTACAGATTTAAACTCTATGGTACTGAGTGGTTGACGGGAAAACGCTATACGGCACAATTGAGCACAATTGGAGTGCTTTGCGAAGGCACCGAGTTTTGGAAAGAAATTCAAGATTTGGCGGGGGGGGGGGGGCAATCGTCAAGTTAGCCCCCCTTCGATTTTTTTAAAAATCTCGGAAAACTAGGGAGCACAAATGAAACTAATATCGGCACAATTGAGCACAAATGGAGCACAATTGACACACATTTTATTATACTATGTAATTTATAATAAACGTGGGGCGACAGTAGAGTTTTGTCAATTTCGGATTTTTTTTAGTATAACTTCGAAACTGAGTGGTTGACGGGAAAACGCTATACGGCATAATTGAGCACAATTGGAGTGTTTTGCAAAGGCACCGAGTTTTGGAAAGAAATTCAAGATTTGGCGGGGGGGCCAATCGTCAAGTTAGCCCCCCCTTCGATTTTTTTAAAAATCTCGGAAAACTGAGGAGCACAAATGAAACTAATATCGGCACAATTGAGCACAATCGTCAAGTTAGCCCCCCCTTCGATTTTTTTAAAAATCTCTGAAAACAGAAGAGCTCAAATGAAACTGATAACGGCACAATTGAGCACAAATGGAGCACAATTGACACACATTTTATTATACTATGTAAATTTTAATAAACGTGGGGCGACAGTAGACTTTTGTCAATTTCGGATGTTTTTTTAAGTATAACTTCGAAACTGAGTGGTTGACGGGAAAACGCTATACGGCACAATTGAGCACAATTGGAGTGCTTTGCAAAGGCACCGAGTTTTGGAAAGAAATTCAAGATTTGGCGGGGGGGCCAATCGTCAAGTTAGCCCCCTTCGATTTTTTTAAAAATCTCTGAAAACAGAAGAGCTCAAATCAAACTAATAACGGCACAATTGAGCACAAATGGAGCACAATTGACACACATTTTGTTATACTGTGTAATTTATAATAAACGTGGGGCGACAGTAGAGTTTTGTCAATTTCGGATTTTTTTTTTAGTATAACTTCGAAACTGAGTGGTTGACGGGAAAACGCTATACGGCACAATTGAGCACAATTGGAGTGCTTTGCAAAGGCACCGAGTTTTGGAAAGAAATTCAAGATTTGGCGGGGGGGGGGGGCAAACGTCAAGTTAGCCCCCCTTCGATTTTTTTAAAAATCTCGGAAAACAGAAGAGCTCAAATGAAACTAATAACGGCATAATTGAGCACAAATGGAGCACAATTGACACACATTTTATTATACTATGTAAATTTTAATAAACGTGGGGCGACAGTAGACTTTTGTCAATTTCGGATGTTTTTTTAAGTATAACTTCGAAACTTAGTGGTTGACGGGAAAACGCTATACGGCACAATTGAGCACAATTGGAGTGCTTTGCAAAGGCACCGAGTTTTGGAAAGAAATTCAAGATTTGGCGGGGGGCCAATCGTCAAGTTAGCCCCCCTTCGATTTTTTTAAAAATCTCGGAAAACTGAGGAGCACAAATAAAACTAATATCAGCACAATTGAGCACAATTGGAGCACAATTGACACCCATTTTATGGTATATAAATTGTAACTGGGGGGGGGGCAACTTGACATAGGTAGTTAAAATATATTGTACGTAAGGTTTTCAAATCTCAAATCTTTTGTATTTTTTGGTTATATATCGTAAAAGTCTTGCTGGCCCAGCAGACGTTGTTTCTGGTGGGTGATGCTATGAGTTTGATTTGGCTAACTGTTCAAAATTCAATTCTATCAAAAAATAGTGCGCATCCTATTGTGTTGATTAAATGATTTCGGTTTGTAAATATAAAATTTATTAATAACTTATATTATATATATTATATTAAAAACTTTTTTCTTCGAAATTCATACCGGAAGTAGGTTTTATATTCTTATCGGAAACTAGTTTTTTTTTGCGAAAATCTGGCAAATCATGTCTTCTAGACAGATATTGTAAGAGTATGGAAGCAATTAAAGCTTGATTATGAATAAATTTTGATTAAAAAAAAGCAAAATTCTGACCGCAAGCAGTACTTTTATCGAAAAGCAGGTTTTGTCCAAATATTGCATAAATTATGCATTCTATACAGATTTATTAAGAGTGTAGAACTAATTAGAACTTAATTTTGGAATAAAAAGAATTTCAAAAATCGGACCGCAAGTAACACTTACTGACAAATTTATTTTATTAAGAAGATAAAAGTACCAATTCAAAACGCAAATACATATAAATAAGAAAGTCGTGTGGTGCCCACATCAATTTTTTTCTGTATTCTATATTTTTTGTGTGCTCTTTTAAGTTCTGTTGAAACAAGGCGTCCATAATTTTTCTATTTCAAAAATCTCGACACTTTTAAAACTGGTTTATAATTACCGTAACCGTAAAGTAATTCTATAACCGTAATTTATTAATAATGAACTGTCTCGGTTTCTATTTATAAAGCAATAATACGTAACTGTAATTTTTCAATCAAGTTGTCAGATTTACAAGTGTACAGTATACGGAATGCTTTCAGTCAATAGAATTTTACATTTTGAACAAGAGTGGATACTATTCACAATAATTCACGTTATTTAAAAAATAATTTCGAAATAAATACTCAAAATATAAGTAACAATACTGTTGCATTTTTGAAATTCATGAAAATTATTAAAATGTTAGAGCCTTGGAAATTTAAATTGAGCTATTCCTTCATCTATTTAGCAATAGTAACACTGAAATTTAGCATAATTTTGCTTCCAATTAAAATATGAATTTTGCTATAGTTTTATGTTTAATTTAATAACATTAAAACAGCTAACCGACTACTTTGGGTCGGTTTTTCTCATTACATTGAATCTTTTTATCTTATAAGTAATAAGAAAAAATTAACAAAGTAAGTTTATTATTAACTTGATTAATTAAATACATTTATATATTAATATACTAAATATAGTATTTAATAGAAATAATAAAATAAAATTCAAGCAAAGGATAAACTTGACATCTTAAACGAACAAATCTTGACTTTTATAACAAAAAACGAAACATATTACTCCTATGTTAATTATATTAAGAACTCATTAAAAAGCATTTTGCGACCTACTAAATATAGAAATATTTTTGACAATATTAAATTAAAATAATCGAAATCAATTGATAAAACATATGTAGTCCGTGTAGAAAAGTCACCATCCATGTCACATGTATGAAGGCATCGTTGCACGTGCTTATCACGCCGAGTCCACATGTTTATCACGTGCCTTGGTCTGTTTGTTTTGTATATTTTAATTTGTATTGAGTTAACTTACTTTTGAAAATTAATCTTTTTACATTTTTGTCATGATCACGCGATGCTTGAAAATGATATGACATTTACAGTTTTTATGAAAAAAGCAGTACTAACACTCGCCACCATATATGTATATTATGGAGTTCGTTCTCTTCTTGGCTAAAAATTAATGCTGTGCTAGCAAGATGAAATTAAACGATGAAATTAAACGATGGAGAAACATCTGGTTTCAGTGCAGACTGCAAAGGTTGCAGCAAATTGAAGGGTAACGAAAATGGCAATAAAGCTATTATCTGTAATTAAATTAAAGGATCGATAATATGTGTTTATAATATACAGGCAGATTTTAAATTTCGTCTTTAAGCTTTCGAAACTTTATAGGCTGTTATAAAATTGTTTCTTGTTCTTCTTTGATTATATTTAATTTTAAAATTTCTGTTTTTATTTGGGAAGGTTCGACGGCAAATAGAGTGCGCTTTATTGGTCATAGTTTTTAATTCAAGTGTATTTATATTATTTGTTTTTTACTCTTTGCTGATGATTTTCGTGATTTTTTTAATATGCTCAACTAGCCTTAGTATAATATCTTAAAATAGAAATAAATTCCTCGATATATTTTCTAAGTCCATTTAGAGGTCAGTATATACCAGCACAAATGATAAATCGCAGTTTAGCGTTTTTCTTGTCTTCTTGCATGTACAGTAATGCGCAAACCGATAATTACGGCATTATTTGGATTTCTTAATGAATTAATAGAATGTCCTATTCTATACGAACATAAACCATTAATGTACAGTTACTCAGTAATAATGTAAAGGACGTTGACAGAAATTTATCATTACCAATGTTTGGGTTTGGTTTATTCAGAAACTTTAACAATATTAATGTGACTTCCTTTAAGAAAATGATTTAATATATACTGTATGCTTGTTAACAGTTACAATAAATAAATAGCAACTTTTATTTTCTTGAACATGTTTAATATACTGAAGAACAGATATACATTTGATTTTGAAGAGATATTCTCTTTTTACTAGGCATTCATTTATGAAGATTTTCGTATTTGAAAAATGGTGCACTTTTAAAGCAATATAGATTATTCAGAAGTATTTCGACCTCCAATGGCAGCTGTACAAAATTAAAGGTGTGGCAGTCGCAATGAATGAAATCAATTTTCCTGTTTTTTTTTTGGATCGGTGCGATTTCATTCTTTTCTTATAGTTTCTTTCAATATTTACATGTCTAATACTTTATTGCCTGCGCTTTATGAAATACTTAGTTTTAGAAGTGACTTACAATAAGTCGTGATTTATTTTCAGAATAGTTTTTATAGTCTTGTGATTTTATAAAAAAAGAGTAACTTCTAAGTACTCAAAGAACTGCCGACATTATACAAATATATTGGCAGTTAAAAAAATAATTAGTTTTCTTGGCAATAGCAGCAAATGATTAGTAAATAATAAAATGACAATTTGGCTGTCATCTAAAAAAATTACAATGATAACATAGAAATAATGTAAAATCAAATATATCTTAGATACATAGTATTATTGTGTGACGGGATTAGTCGTTCGCCAAAGATTGATCTTGGTCTTCTAATTGACACACATCAATAGTATAAAACAGCTGTACTCATAATGTTTAATCACACAGAGTCATTATTATTTGTGTAGTTGCATTAAATGCATGTTTATGGTAGACCTAAACCTTTAGGTGGACACATTTTATTTTACATTCTTTCTATGTTGTCATTGTAATTTTTTTAGATGACGGCCAATCTGTCATTTCGTTATTATTTACTAATTATTTGCCGCTGCCGCCAATAAAGTTAATTCATTTTTTCTTGGGTACTAAATATACGTTTCGTAAAGTTTCTCAAGTTAAGTATCTTAAGTTTGTTATTCCAAAAAAAGAGACCTTGCATCT
This sequence comes from Amphimallon solstitiale, assembly GCA_963170755.1. Taxonomy (NCBI): domain Eukaryota; kingdom Metazoa; phylum Arthropoda; class Insecta; order Coleoptera; family Scarabaeidae; genus Amphimallon; species Amphimallon solstitiale. The sequence continues at coordinate 68,373,071 of OY720680.1, forward strand.
ACCTATTTACATATTTCGTTTGCTACTCTCCATTCTATATGGAGTATAAACGCTGGGGAACTATCTTCATTATTGAATTCTTCGTATTTATGTTTTTAATCTAGCAAAAGTGATTCACTCAAATAGTATATATAGGAGTTGGTACCCCCGAGAGATTGCGCCGCTTCTGGAATCTTATTAGGTTTTTTCTTTATAGGGTAGCATTTATATTCTCTTAGTAAATGATCTCTATTCCATTCTCGGCTAAGTATTTACACTTTCTCCTGTTCTCTGTACATGAACGAAATATCTAATTATTTTTCTTTTATTTTCATCACTATGTCAGCTTTGATTACATTGCCAAGTTCTTAACTGGTTTGTTTTCTGTCTACTTTCTGATTTATTTGTGTCGCTGTATCATTCTTATAATTTCCGTTCCTTTATTCCGACTTGCTGTTTCTTTATTAATGTCATGGTTTCGGTTGCTTATGTCTTATTATTGTTTTATAAATTTTCAATGTTGTGTTCTTCCAGAGAATTTTACTTTTCATAAGTATGTAATTCAAGATGAAGAAGCTCGGTCTTCTTTTAGTTATTTCATATTTTTTCTCGTTATTAGTAATCAAAATCATGTGGAGATTTGTCAATGGTTTTAAGCTATACTTTTGGGATTTTCTTCTTCTTTCTTCTCTATCATTTGTCCTTTCGATTGTCGAAAGCCGAGTTCGACGAGACCCCGCGGACGACCTCCTAAAAGATGGTGCGAGAGCTGGGTATCTGCTTCCCAAGAGGCTGAACGAGATTAAGAAGAGTAGAGGAAACAAGATTAAGTCTTAAGCCAAGAGAAATAAGAAGAGGAAGAAGATTGTCGAATTTGGACTAGTTTCCTAAGCCTTCCTCCAACCATTCTTTGCATATCATACAATTATTTTCATCTCTTATACTGTTATCATCTTTTCCTGGTCTGCCTTTCTTCTTATTATATTGCTTCTTTCTTCACTTTGTTATTTTACTTGGTTTCATCCTCATGAGCTGTTTTTTTCTCAGGTGTCTTATCTCCATTGCACTTCTTTTGGTACTATACTTCGTTTTTAATGCTTATTTTTCGCTACCTTTTCAATTTACTGTCTTCATCTTGCGTTTTCTGTATTCAAGCTTTTAGTTGTTGGATTTGTAGTGGCCATACATTCATTTTGCTCTGCCCTTTTTCTACTGACTTCGCATCAACACAATCATCCGTATACATCAGTGCTATTTTAACTAACTGGTCTATAGTAACGTGAAATTTTTACTTGTTCTCTAGTTAGACTGAATTCTTCTGTTATTTGAACCATTTATTTCCCTTACATTTTTACATATGGTTTTTACTACTTTTGTTAATTTTGCTTTCGTTTCCTCCCAACACTTCCAGATTATGTTCTTATCTATTGAAACAGAGACTGTTCTTCCCTGCAGTTTCCTTCCATCTCAAAATGCTCAAGTCATTTGTAAAAGCTTTTGTTTGCCAATTTCCATGTGTGTATAACCTGAAAACAAAACTTCTGTTCTTATTATTATTAGGTAGTTTAAACGTCAAATTATTAGAAAATGTAGTGGACAGAGCGTTGATTCCTGAGGAACTCCTCAACCGATCCGTAACACGAACCCAAATGTAGTTCAATTTTTATTGGAACTAGTTTGCTTTCAATTCCTATGATACAAAAGGAAGCAATTGCAAAAAAATATTACATCTGCTTATATGACACATATTCTTCACTTCTTCACAGTATTGCTGCTGCTGCATTAATAACGTTAGCATGTATAATATCAACTGTTAAAGAAATGTTATTTAGGACCGATAAAATTTATCTATTTAAGAAATTCGATACCTTCTCAAAAACATATTTCTTCAGCTGCCTTACCTAATTTTTAATACCAGTAATCATCGGTCATTTAAAGAGCCCATATATCTTTTAGCCTTAGCACATGCTTAATCAAAAGGAGGCAAAAAACAATTCTAACCTATTCATGTAGAAAGAATGTTTTCACACCTACAGGTACCTATTTAAACTAATTTATAACATGGACTTGTGTTATACGGGTATGTACTGGTATAGAATATTTCATGGGAACCTGTGCATGATCTTCCGAAGGGATAATAACTGATTTATTCATGAATACGTCGCGGTGTAGAAGTCGAGTTTTAACATTAATGTGTAATATATGTGTGTGCGTGTGTGTGTGTGGAAGGCCATCGAACGTACCGAAAAAAAGACGATCGTAAAAAGGCAGTTAAAGACGGTATTCATGTATGTAATTTGGTGAAGAGCTGGAGAAGAGACAGGCGGGGCAATAGTGTAGTACACACGCTTAAGTATACGTAAGATGCTGCGTTGTACGCTAATAACGTACAATCAAAACTTCAAAAAAGTTATTTCTGGATCTATATTTAGCACTTTTAATTATACTTTTAATTATAAATGATAAATAATTCTCAATAATAAAAAAAACTAGTGATCGTCCATTTTTGGACAAATTATGAACATTGAGAGAATAATTTTTGCAATGTAATTATCGTTGCATTTCATCAGATAAATATTCCATATTTTATCTGCAACAATTAATCAGTAGAATGATTTAGAATCTTACATATTACTCCGAACAATTGTACTTTCAATATTATTAATGCAAGAGATACTCATCCTGGTTAAACAAATATAGAAGCAGTGCTGAATGAAAATTCTAAGACATACCTTAAGGTCTACTCAGATGGTACATGGTCGTCAGTTTGTGAACACTTAATATAATTTGAAAAATGGTATTTCTGTGCTTATTTTTGTGTTTGATGTTATTGTTAGAGTTTTTTTCCTGGTTAATCAAATTAATTTTAATGTAATTATTAACTTTGTGTGGAGTAGATAGTAAATTTCCATCGAATTTATTTTTAATTCTTAATATTTGAACTTCTCTTTTTCTCAGTTTTTAACAAATGTAACATATTAAAAGTTTTATACCATTGGATAGGGACTTGAAAGTACTATCGAAATCGATTAAAAAAAATATAGATTGTTATTTAAAAAAGTCGGTGACGTCATAACATGAAAAACACATGACGTAAGAAACTGAACATGCGATGAAAATATTCCCTTTAGTTAAAATCGCTATGCCTCCCTCCTTCCCTTCCAGATTTTTTTTTCGAAAAATGAATATTAACGATGTTAATGCCTTTAATTTTATTTCATCCTTAAAGTCCGTTTTATACTTACACTCTGTCAATTATTTGATTAACTTATTTACGAAGAAATCGTCAATTTATTGTTCGCATGTGTAAAAAATGAGGTGTGGCCACCACACGACTTTCTTATACGTATGAGCGTTTCAAACTATACAATTTTAAGAATTTTTTTATACAAAACTCATTCAAAATCCTATTCTAGGTACTTTCATTCGCTTAATAAATCGCTATAGAATGCATACTTTGCAAGATATTATCAAAAAAGTGCTCCTCGCTAAGAGTAAAAGTGCTACTTCCGGTCCGAATTTTGAAATTTCATTTATACAAAAAGTATTGCAAATCCAGTTCTAAATACTTTTGTACTCTTGATAAATATATATAGAATGCATAACTTACGACATATTTGCAAAAAATCGCTATTCGATAAGAGTAAAAGTGGTACTTCCGGTCTGAATTTTGAAATTTTTTTATACAAAAGGTATTGAAAATTGTGTTTTAAATACTTTTATACCCGTAACGTACTTGTCTAAAAAGCATGACTTGCGAAATATTCGCAAAAAACTGATTTTCGATAAGAGTAAAAGACCTACTTCCGGTAGGAATTTCGAAAAACTTTTTAAATGAAATTATTCTCAATTTTAATTTTAAGTATATATGAATTCTTTATAAATTTGTTTAAACTTTGTAGTTGACGAAATATTCGCAAAATTCGATTTTTTCGCTGAAGTAAACTGCTACTTCCGGTCTACCGATTTTACTGAAAAACTAATCAGATCTCAAGAGGGAGATTATACACGTAAATACAACATTTGGAATTGATATCTACAGCGGTTTGACCGCTATCGTGGTCACACACACACACACACAGACAGACACACAGACACACAGACATTTTTTAAAAACCACTTTTTCGGTATCAGGGGACATCAAAACGTGGACATCTGCAAAAATCTCGAGGTCGAAAATTTTCATCATCACAATACTTCCTTATACTACGTATAAGAAAGTAAAAAATGAGGTGTGGCCACCACACGACTTTCTTATACGTATGAGCGTTTCAAACTATACAATTTTAAGAATTTTTTTATACAAAACTTATTCAAAATCCTATTCTAGGTACTTTCATTCGCTTAATAAATCGCTATAGAATGCATACTTTGCAAGATATTATCAAAAAATGAGGTGTGGCCACCACACGACTTTCTTATACGTATGAAAGTGTTACTTCCGGTCCGAATTTTGAAATTTCATTTATACGAAAAATATTCCATATCTAACTCTAAATACTTTTGTACTCTTGATAAATATATATAGAATGCATAACTTACGACATATTTGCAAAAAATCGCTATTCGATAAGAGTAAAAGTGGTACTTCCGGTCTGAATTTTGAAATTTTTTTTATATAAAAGATATTGAAAATGATGTTTTAAATACTTTTATATTCGTAACGTATTTGTCTTAAAAGCATGACTTGCGAGATATTCGCAAAAAACTGATTTTCGATAAGAGTAAAAGACCTACTTCCGGTTGGAATTTCGAAAAACTTTTTTAAGACAATTTGTTTCAAACTTAATTCTAAGTACATATGAATTCTTTATAAATTTGTTTAAACTTAGTAATTGACGAAATATTTGCAAATTCGATTTTTTCACTGAAGTAAACTACTACTTCCGGTCTGCCGATTTTGCTCAAAATCTAATCAGTTCTCAAGAGGCAGATTATACACGTAAATACAAAATTTGGAATTGATATCTACAGCGGTTTGACCGCTATAGTGGTCACACACAGACACACACACACACACACACACACACACACACACACACACACACACACACACACACACACACACACACGGACACACAGACACACAGACATTTTTTAAAAACCACTTTTTTGGTATCAGGGGACCTCAAAACGTGGACATCTGCAAAAATCTCGAGGTCGAAAATTTTCATCATCACAATACTTCCTTATACTACGTATAAGAAAGTAAAAAGTGCTCCTCGCTAAGAGTAAAAGTGCTACTTCCGGTCCGAATTTTGAAATTTCATATATACAAAAAATATTGCAAATCCAGTTCTAAATACTTTTGTACTCTTGATAAATATATATAGAAGGCATAACTTACGACATATTTGCAAAAAATCGCTATTCGATAAGAGTAAAAGTGGTACTTCCGGTCTGAATTTTGAAATTTTTTTTATACAAAAGAAATTGAAAATTATGTTTTAAATACTTTTATACCCGTAACGTACTTGTCTAAAAAGCATGACTTGCGAAATATTCGCAGCAAAAAACTGATTTTCGATAAGAGTAAAAGACCTACTTCCGGTAGGAATTTCGAGAAACTTTTTAAATAAAATTATTCTCAATTTTAATTTTAAGTATATATGAATTCTTTATAAATTTGTTTAAACTTAGTAGTTGACGAAATATTCGCAAAATTCGATTTTTTCGCTGAAGTAAACTGCTACTTCCGGTCTACCGATTTTACTGAAAAACTAATCAGATCTCAAGAGGGAGATTATACACGTAAATACAAAATTTGGAATTGATATCTACAGCGGTTTGGCCGCTATCACACACAGACAGACACACAGACACAGACATACAGACACAGACACACAGACATTTTTTAAAAACCACTTTTTCGGTATCAGGGGACTTCAAAACGTGGACATCTGCAAAAATCTCGAGGTCGAAAATTTTCATCATCACAATACTTCCTTATACTACGTATAGAAAGTAAAAAGAAAGTTAAATATTAATTCTATGCACTTATTTAATATTTCTGCATAGTATTCTATTATCGCAATTAGTTACGAGATATTTTTGTTCATTACAGGCTTCTTTATGAAGCACAAAAACATGAATGTAAAAAAAAAGTTAGCGGCGCCAACATACTTGTTTAGGCTTAGGTGTGTGACATCTGACATCTGTATAAGTTTATTAAACCTGTTACTAATGTCCTTTTATATAAGATATATGTATATATCTGTAATTCAATTTAACTAACGGTAGACTTTCCAATCTTAACTATTACGATCTTAGCTACTAATTTAAACAGATGTTTCTCTATTGATTAAGAATGTTTGTCGAGATGTTTATCTATATAAGATACGCCAGGCATATTTAGACAAGCACAGAAATATTTATGCCTTGTACGTCAATTTAATTAATACTTTACTCAATTTACAGCAAATTGCCATTATACATATAAAGACCGATAAGTGGTTTATTTATTGTATGTGTTTATTATTTATCTGTGTTGCTATGTGTATTTCTCTTTTCATTTCGACTAGCTTTTTCTTATAAGTGACAGTTATGGTTAATGGCTCGCGGACGACGTTTCAAAAAACACTGTGGAAGTGTTTGATCACGTTTAAATTGTAGATGATAATTGTTCGATAGTCACGTTTTTGTAATAAAAACATCCGAACAATTTAAATTTACAGACAGGTACATACATATATAACATGTGATAAATATCAGCTGCATCCGATATTTAATGAGATATAAAGGGTTAAATGATTTTCTTTTGTTTCTAATTTAAATTTTCTTGTGTTTTAATTAACACATTGGATCTTAAAATTTAGGAATGTATTTCTATTTTAACTACATGAGTTTTTATACAAAAATATATTTGAATCGATGAGATAAAGAATAGTACAAAATTTTGTTGTACAGACAAGTTGTAGTGTGTGTATCATTTTAGATATCCTTTAAATTAAAAATGAGTTTTTAGTAAGTCCATTTTTTTATATATGCACAAAAAAATAGATCAATGTCAGTATTATTAAAATTTTTTGACAGAATAATTGCAAAAAATAAAAGAGTACCCATAGTAAACCATCCTTTATCATATCATCATAGTCAATATTAGTGGTTAGCCAGGTAGTAGAACTCTAGATCTTCCCCCTCAATATATTTCATTATATCTTTTATATTATCCTGTCTTCAGGATTAATGGACATAAATATGCAAAAAATCCCACTTCTCTGAAGAAACATAAAGATAAAATGCAGCATAGTTTCAATTTCACTAAAGTCAAGATACTTAAAAAGGAAACCAACACGAAAGCCAGAAACATCTTAGAGATGATCGAAATTAAAAGAACTAAGGAGACTGTTAATGACAGAAATGAAGTCGATAGTCTGTCGAGAATGTATTTTCCAATATTATAACAACTGAGATAATTTTTATGAATAAACCCTGTATGTCTGAAAACTTGTGTTTGACAATACTAAAATATAAAATGATAAGTAGAAAACAACTAATAAAAAAGAAAAACACGTGGTACTTTTCGTAGATAGGTGTTCTCTGATAAATCGAAAAATTTTAGTGTAGTCTTATTTTATGTCAAATTGTTGTCATTGATATGACACGTAATAGACATATGATGTTACACATACTGATATTTTAGACTTCTTTTTAACAATAAGAAAAAGTTATTTGTGGCAAAATACGTGTACATTTTTTGGGTAAGTTTTTTGTTTTGTTTGGGTTGATTTGTGTATTTCTGATTTATAAAATTTTAATTGCAGAATGTATGAATCAAAATTTTTTTAATATGTTTGTATTTGTGTTATATATTTATAATAACTGAAGAAGACATTAAAAAGAAAAGTGTCGAAACGTCTTAAAAGGAAGAAAAAAATGTTTTTTATTTGTGTCTAAATAGATAGAAAAGGTCGCTAACACCAAGAAATAATTAAATTTATATTTAAAAGCACGACCAAGAAACAATTTTATATTTATATATATATATATACACATACTATTATGTTATGCTTTTTAATATTGTACATATTGAAAGCATTTCATAAAATTGCATCAGTACAATCCTGGCACACGCTCAGTACTAAAAATACTTGAACCATTCAAAGAAATATTTACGGGCGTTGCGGTACGAAGATGAAATATAATATTAGCCATAAATCGGATATGTTACGACATTGTTTTAATAAGCGCTAGCGCTGTGAGCTGGCCAAAAATGAAAGATAGCCTGGGTATTTCGAGATACGCAAAGATGCACACATCTACGAAATATATACGGCGCATAAACACGAGCCGAAAACCTGATATCGAAAGCCCATGGCGCCGCCATTTTAATTTATCGAACGGCAATACGGGGCTCGTTAATATCCGGCCACCAAAATACCTTGTTTATGGGTCGCCGCTTCATAATAAAGCTAGGTGTCAAAATAATAATTTGTATGGGTTATTCATTTATCGGCTGACGGACCCATCGGCAAGACAAATCTTTATCCCGATAGACCCGAAACACTCCTATCAGAATAAGCGGTCGATCGCGTTAGCTCGGTCTGCTTGTGCAAATATGCGGGAACGGCGCCAAATCTAAAGGTGCTGCTGCTCTTACCCGGCGTCTTGACCGGACAATTGCGTTTATCAGCTTTTGTGCACGTGAGGAAACTCATAAGCGCTCCCATGTTTAGTTTGTATAAATACATGTGTATATAGCATGCACATGTCATTTAGACCATGTGATCACATCAACAAGAAAAACAGTTAGTTCATACGCACTTTAATGAGAGACAACATTATGCTGTGCTTGTGTATGTGCATATGTGTGTGTGTGGGCATTGAAGTCCATTTCCATTTTTGGTAGAAAAAGAAGGACGTCGTTAGCACTTGTTTATTTTGCGGATTTGCATACAGTTGTTGGTCGTAAATCAAGCATGTAAATGACATACGTTTCGAGCATTAACTATGATGATAAAATTCTAAACATACGAAGCTTGTATAACAGTACTTTTTATCACAACACATCGTATTGAATTATATAATGCTATAATTAACATATTGAGTGCTCGTATACGAGGGTGATTTGGTGGAAAACATTAAACAGATATTTTCTAATTTATTCTTAACTCATTGTTTTGAGACCACTGTTGGTTTGCTATCTCTTCTCTTTTGATTTATACAAGAGTGACACCCGCATAAAAGCTACATTTTCGAATGTAATATTGTCTTTACATCATTTGTGAATAATACAAAAAGTACTGGGCCATGTATTCACCCTTGCAGTATCCTTGAAGATCCATTTTCTATAGGATCTTTAATGAATTAAATCTGATAGATTTCATTCAATATGAGGTTATGCCTTTAGCATCTTACAGCGTATAAATTATATGCAAATATAATATCCAAAATACATCAGAATTGAAACGTCGCGTACTGTATCTCCACTCTCGCTACGTTTAGCGCATTTGATTAACTCTACCCCCTCCTGTGTTTCGTCGCGCTCCCAGTATGGCCACAGAATACGACGTTGCAATGTTTACTTGGTAATATCAAGTGCTTCATTACACAACCCGTGTGTCTTGCATGTGTTCTGTAAAAAGTCGTCAATTTGAAAATATACCTTATTGATTACAAGTTGTTTTAATATTTGCTTACAATGATTTGGTGCTATTTTTTTAATGAAATCTGCTGTATGATTATTAGGGATCGGCAAATCAAAGGTACCTTAACTAAAATTACCTTCTAAAATTTATAACATTTTAAGAACTATTCAAGATTTTAAGTTGAGACCTTTTGAATCAAATACAAATTGCAACGTAGTAATTTATAGAAGCAGCGATTTCGACAGACGACTATCATCCTGAAATTTATGTTTGTGCTACTTGACGTTCTTCAAACTGATATACGGCTATAATTTGGAATTACTATTGTGTGTTTGAAGCTGCTAATTGGAATTAATAAAGAAAACTGGTAGTAACCAGCGGCTTTCACATATTTGGCACAAGGTTACTTGGCCATCTAATATATTGAAAAGGAGGGAAGGTAATTTCGTTTATTGATCACATAAAATTGTTTTACCGTCTGTGTTGTCACTATTTTATTTAGAATCTTCCTCTAAATAAAACTGTCATATTCTTTGTTCTCTTCCCACTATGCAAGAATACTTCCAATAAACGTTGTGTTAACGTTACATTGTAACCTTGTGACTTTACGTTTACACCTTCTGTGACGTTACAGGCACGTAGCCTGAAGCTCTTATGTCTGTCCCAACGACTTTATCACACCAACGTCGCACCAAAAAGTTATTATGATGTTTGAAATGCGACGTTCTTCGCACCAAATTTTTGGGAAGTTAATTTAACGAATAATGGAAAACGTTTTAACAATTTGCTATTTTTAATGTGCTCTGCACGTTGTCATCGAGAAGTTTGGACAACTTCCTTTTTTAAGGTGCTTTAAACTTACTTTTTACAAGTTAATAAAAGATAAACTGCAGCGGTCACGGGCACTTTTACACATGACGTTACGTTAACTTTCAAGTAAATACTTTCTGCAACGTCGCATTTGGAAGTTTAATAAACTTTTCCTAGCGTCAGTTTTATATGTAATAATTATTCAATAATCAATTAATTATTTCTAGGAGAAATGAAAATTTGTATTATTGAAATATAAAATATTTTAATAAAACATTTGAGTAGCATACAATTCCTTTATAATAATAATTTCCTACATTTAGGTACATACTAATAAATCTAATTTGAGATTAAAAACAAATTCAATTTTTCGTCGCCCGCTGGTATCCTTGGTTAGCATGTTTCATACATTCCATCGTTGCTAGCTGGAAACGTCTATCGGTAATTTTGGATAATTTTCTTTTACGCCCTCTAAGAAATAATTATTAGCTTCGATTTTACAATTCAAACATAACTACTTTAGAACATTAGACGTACCTTTTATGATACATATAGATTTTAAGCTGGAAAGTTAAAAATAATTTTTTTGGCTCGTCCAGCTACAAAAACTTATATACCGGGTGTCCAGTTTAAAATGCAGTACATGGGGAGATTGGAAACCGTTGGAGATACAACGTCGGTTAAATGGGAGAAAAGTTGCGTATTCATTTGTCCATGAATAATCCGACATCAGATTTTGAAATTTTTGTTTCATTGGGCCGATACAGGGTGAAAAAGAAAAAAATGCATTTTTGAAAATCTTCCATATTTTGTTTCCTAGAAGAGATAAATTTACAAAAGTTGTAAGCTAGGGATAACAAGTCATGAGGATTTTAAAAATGATTTAAAAAAAAATCTAGGTCTACTAGATTTTGCGTGACAATAATCAACTTTTGTTTTTCTTATGGCAGCCATATTGGATTTTGACATTTTTAATATCTTCAAAAAAAATGCTTTTCAATGATGTATAACATGTTTATGTTCAAGATAGTAAAAACATGAAAAATAGAGAAAGTAAGATTTTAACATAGTAGGCCATGGAACTGTGGATATCTTAAGTGTATACTGATAAAAAAACAAAAAATAACAAGTCTCCAAGTACTGTTAAAATATCTTTAACATTTTATTTATTAGTATTCATTAAATAAAGGTGGTTAGGTAGCTGAATCATTAATGTAACAACTGTTCAAATAAGCCACCGTTCATTCGTAAGCACAATCTACATCGTGTTAGTACTGCCTCACAAGATTGTCTAACTATGTTCGGTGTCATTCCATTCACTGCTTCTTCAACTGCTTGACGTAATTCTTCCACATTTTCATAAGATCTCGAATACACCTTCTTTTTCAGATAGCCCCATACAAAAAAATCAAGAGGTGTGAGGTCCGGGGACCTAGCAGGCCACCCTATTGGTCCTCGGTTACCAATCCAGTTATTGTAATATTAATTATTTAAATAATTTGTAACCAACAAGGAATTGTGTGGAGGCGCTCCGTCTTGCTGAAAATACATATTTTGCAACGTGGCAAGTGGAAGTTCTTCAATTCGTTCAGCAACATGTGCGCGCAAAAGTTCTAAATACCTTTGACATTGAATCCCCATCTGACTTGCTGTCTAATGCCACGAACTAGGTGTGGATTTTCATCGGACCAAAAGATAGTATTTTTACGATTAAACATTTCAGAGTTAGTAAATCGACTCTCATCAGACCATAAAATTTTCGCAAAAAAGTTTGGATTTTCATTATGTTTTTCGATGAACCAATGACAGAATTGTGCTCTCCGTATTTCGTCACCATTTTGAAGCCCTTGACTGGCTCTTTCACGATAAGGTTTGAATTTCGCACGCTTTAAAATGGTACCAGCTGTTGACCTTGCGACGCCAAGTGTATTTTCAATTACCCGTAAAGACGTACGGGGATTTTCAACTACTGCTTGAAGAACAATATTTTCATTATTTTCATTGTTTTGCCTTTTTTGGGTTTGACAAAACTTCCATGCATTATCAAATTATCACGCAATCGGCGAAAAATGCTTTTTTTCTGGCTGCCGCCTTTCAGGGTATCTATCGAAATACATTTCTGCAGCCAATTCATCATTTCTTCCACACAAAATGAAACACTCCAGCATTTGATATTTGTCACTATTTGTAAAACGATCCATCTTAGGTTTGCACAGTACAGATACTTATAACAATACAATGAGATTAACAATAAGATTACTGACAGTTCAGAATAAACTTCACAGCTTTTAGAGTTGTTTAATACAAATGTCACATTTATTATCACGGCCTACTATGTCAAAATCTTACTTTCTCTATTTTGCATGTTTTTACTATCTTGAACATAAACATGTTATACATCATTGAATAGCATTTTTTTTGAAGATATTAAAAATGTCAAAATCAAATATGGCTGCCATAAGAAAAACAAAAGTTGATTATTGTCACGCAAAATCTAGTAGACCTTGATTTTTTTTTTAATAATTTTTAAAATCCTCATAACTTGTTATCCCTAGCTTACAACTTTTGTAAATTTATCTCTTCTAGGAAACAAACTATGGAAGATTTTCAAAAATGCATTTTTTTCTTTTTCACCCTGTATCTGCCCAATGAAACAAAAATTTCAAAATCTGATGTCGGATTATTCATGGACAAATGAATACGCAACTTTTCTCCCATTTAACCGACGTTGTATCTCCAACGGTTTCCAATATCCCCATGTACTGCATTTTAAACTGGACAGGGTGTATAATTGGGTAATAAATTTTGTAGGTATGTGTTAACAAAATTCCTTTCGTTGTATCCACCTATGTATGTCATGCGTTACAGCTAAAAATCAAAATTAAAGGCTTACCCTCTCTGTTATCAATTTGTATGTTGTTTTCTTCAGTACCTGACGCAATCGGTTGGATGACATCAATTGCCGTAACCCCTTCCGTTGCTTCTTCTAGGGCTAGTAACCTCCCAGTGGCTAAAATAAATAGTAAATAAAATCGTATTTGAATGGTTCCCAAAATATATGTATTAAGTACCATCAATTTCCTTTCGCAAATTGTCAAACGGTTCTTCAATATTAAATATTTGGTTATCGGTGTTTTGTGGGTCACTGTCACCTGTATGTATATTATAAACATAGTTTAAAAAGTGAATATAAAATGTTATTTTTTTACTTACCAGAAATTTCTTCCTCAAGTTGAGGCAAGTCGTCGTCAATCGAATTTTTAATTTTTAATTTTCTTTTAAATTGTTTTCTATTCGAAAAATTGATTTCAGAAGGAAGAAGAAGAGGAGGGGGAACTTGTAAAATGTTTTTCTTTGTAAAATGATTCTTCGTAGAAATCTAAAATATAAAGAATATGTTGTATTGAATTTGAAAAATTAAACGTGAGTTTACCAAAAGTTTAACTTCGTGTAGTTTCCAAATTGATTCTGGCTCTACTGCACGAACTTTTAAGTTTCTAGGACCTACTATTCGCCCAATAACAGGATTTACCATTTTCCAAAAACCAAGATGATGGTATGATAGAATACGACGTATCGCCAAATTGTACTATAGTATACGAATACTGAAAAACCGAAATATAAAAATAATATAATAATGACTTTTACACAGTTTACCTCATTTAGAAATGAGTATAATTACATACATACGCGTAGGTACTAGTTTGGAATCTCTTTTGCAAGTTGGGGATATGTTCGGAAGTTTCTGTTTCGCTATATTTTCTGATTTGATCTATTTTATTAATAAGTTGTTTTAGAGGTCTGTTTGATGTTTTCATATATAATTTTATTTCATGCATTGCGTTTTCAAACTTGAATGTGCTAGTTATCGAGAGCTTCAAATTTTTGTAAATTTGTGTATCTTCTGGTAAGTGAATTAAATTATGTGCATTATGATTGACATATTCCTTACCATAAAGAGCACCAAAATTGTCTATAAAGCAAGTTAACATGTTTTGGAAAACTCGTTATATTTATGATATAAAGTTTCATCTACTAAAATTCTAATGGCACAATGAAAGCTTAAGAAATGATTAAATTGATCTGAATTTACATTTCTCTGTAACACAATTGGGGCAGTATATAACAAAAATTGTCTTAATTCTGTTGCCTTCTAACGATCCATTTCTAAAATTGATCGTGGAAGGCGATTAAATTCTTTTGGCATACAATTTCTAAATTCTTTTAACTGCTCACATACGTTTGATATTTGTTGTTCAGTCATTCAAACTTCTCTGTTTCCCTTTGCCTAAAAAATAATAAAACGTTTCACAACACCTAAGCATACTGAATACTAAATGCTTGCAATTCAAACAAGTATGTGAGACTAAGCCAATTTCCAGCTGCGTCAATATGGTATTAGTTTTATGAAGATTTTCATCAATATAGTTGAATAATTCTGTGTCAAATCTTAATGATGAAGTGCTTTCTCTAAATGTCATTCGATTATTTATGAAATCCCCTTCTACCTTACACTTTGTACAGCTATTGCAGCATTATGATTTTTTATGTTCAAATAAATGCTTTTGCAGGAGCATCACAAGTCTTCCGGTTACGTCTGTCGCCATTACTTCAAAAATTAATTTATGCAGACCTCTTATTGTGTCCATTTTAGCAGTTTTTAAATAGCTCAAAATAGGTTAAATGTCTTTTAACATTGTCATATTTGCACGCATTAATTAACAAATAATAAATTTTCTAACACCCTGTATGTAATTATGCTTAAATATAAAACGGTAAATGATATTATAAAATCTTTTTATGGTCTTAAATAAAATTACAAAACGTTTTCTCAAATATTAAATTAAATTGGAAAGGAGTGCAATGTGAATCTATTCAGCTTAAATTTATGTTTACAAAAAAAAAACAGACGCCCAGTTAAATATTTGTCTATTTCTTTTTGCTTGTCTGTGATGTCACGGCAGACGATGCGACTTACTAATGTCTACCTATTGCACTCGCGTACTGATTTATCTCTTTGATTCTTGGAAAATTTAAATAGGAGGTATATACTCACTTTTGATTCTTCTGGAAATTACGGCCCTTCTAGTGGAATTATGAACTTCCTCTCCCGTTTTGAATAAATTCTTGAGTATTCGTCTTTTGTTTCTTAGTTCCATTGTTTGTGGGATTGATTATGTGGAAATTAAACAAATCACTGGAGTTTATCTATTTAATACTTAACTTTTACAATATACATACCTAAGCAGATGTTTACCGCGTATGTACAACTTACTAGTACCACTGCTCGTTTTATAATGTGTTACTGCTAGTAGCACTGCTCCCAAGCAGCAAAATCACAATTCCCTGTTAATATTTTTATTAGACGTTATTTGGAAGTTTCCATTCATATTTATGTAAACGTTATGTTTTAGACTAAAAAGGAAGTCTTGTACACGACTGTGACGCTTCGTCACTATAGCTTTTAGCAACAACGTTAAATACACTTCCAATCGTCAAAGTGCGCATTCAAAGTCATATTGAAGTTAAAATTCATACCTACAGAAACGTTCTTTCTTAGTATAAAAAGGAGGTCGTACAAACTGACTATAAGGTCTCGTTTCTCACACTTTCAGGAATAACGTTGTATAAACTTCCAATATTAGAGGTGCAAATCAAAAGTTGATTGGAAGTTAACAGTATTACATATTAGAACGTTAGTTTTTAACCTAAAATGGAAGTTGTTTAAACGAATTGTGACGTTTCTTGCACAGTGGGTTTCGATATACATAATAAAAAAATAAATGAATTTTATGAATAAAACTTACATAATCTATCCGTAAAAAAGCACGTTATCCACCGACGTATATTATTAATAGAAGAGTGTGATGTGATTACGTCTTCCGCCACCTTACTTATCTTTATTAGTTCGTGACACCTTCAGCTGCCTGAAGTGATGTCTTTTCATCCTCAAGGGAAGAAGTCAGATCACACGTCAGGTTAAGATGTTACGTGTTAAATCAGCAGTTTGAGAGCGTTTGCTTTTACCCAAGGAACGAAGAAAAAGAAGGAAAGGTGTGCGTTGCGTATCAAGATAAAATATACGGCTAGTTATCTAGTAAAAGCTATATATCTCGCCGCTTTTTACCCTTCGGTTTTGTCTGCGAGGGATGAGCCGAGCTCATTTTTCAAACACACATCATACAATCCCGAGGAGTCGGAATTGCTGTTTGTTCTTTGTCAGGCGTGCGACCATCTCCTGAGAGAGATTTATCATTTCTAACAGTGCACCTTCCGCGTTTAAAGCGTTAGGGGAAACGTAAAACTTTTAGTGAATATGGGATGATGGATTTTGCACTTGTTGAAATGAAAATTTAAATTTCCATATAACTATGATTCAACGTGATTGATAGCAAGCTTGTATTTTAATAAAATATATTATGTCGGTAGGCAAAGTCGTCTTTTTTGTGGCGGTATAATATACGTAGTTGGAAATATGAACTCACTGTTTCGTTTATTTTAGCAATAAACCTCTGCATAGCTACCTTAATAGTTCTTTCTATACCGAGATCATTACTGTCTGTCTACTTTGCAGTGTAAAGTGGGTCAAAATCATATTCACCATGACGCGTTTTACACTGCAAAGTGGCCAGGTAGTAATGACTCCGGGTATAGTTGCTTCTTAGTAGGTAGATACTATTAAGTATCCCAGTTATATGTAAGCCTAAAAACTAATTTTGGCTTTTCATCTTCAGAGTTATTAGACCGAAATAAAACTGGCACATGCAATATTTACCAGAGCCAAAATAGCTTTTGTCATCAAAGACTATAACAACGGGTTTTCATTTAAATTCGTAATCTAGCAACCTTAAAATTATTGCCTATCTCTGTCTATGACATATATTATATCTGTTGGTGTCTTCTTTCATTAAAATTCCAAAGGTTGTTAGATTACGAATTTAAGTGAAACCCTGTTAGAATTCTTAGATAAAACAAACAAAGCTGAAGTTTCTGTTATTTCTAAGTGCACATTGTTGCTTCTAGACAACAATGTGCATGCATTTTTAATTAATTTTACAGCTTTCTTACATAGTAGTGTGCTTTGTTGGTGAGAGTGAGCATGCAGTGTCAGCAGGGCCTTGCAAGTAGAAGTAAGGAAAACATATACATATATGATGGAAACGCGTTACATTCAGTTGCACGTCATACTAGATCCATGACGACTCGCCTTGTATATGTTGCCGGATCTATTTTTATTTCTGTCAGTGACATTTGATATAACCAAAGAAAAAAATTATTCACAATACAATAACTATAACCTAATATATTTAGTAATTGAAATGCTCTAAGACTTCAGTCTTTCTCAACTTATTTATTATATTGATTTAGATTGTCGAAAACCCTTAAGTGTTTCATTACGTATCCATAATATAATTTAAAATAAGCAATACTTAAGCTGTTCACATTAAATTTAACACATGATTATAGAAAAGTTTGTAGAAAGCCTCGACTGTTTACAGAAACCTTTCGGTATTATATTCAATGGACGAAAATAAATAATAAATACACTTCTAAGAAGCACTGTTCTTAAAGAATTTATATCAAACCAAAAATAAACATGAAAAATTTGACAGGAAGAATATACACACACAACGCACGTCTTTTTGACAGATATGATTTATCTGTCAACACCGAATTGAACTATGTCTATTAAAAATATGTAATAAAGAAATTTAATATTGAAACGGAAATTATGTGTTTATTTGCCATGAATGCGTATATTACGATCAATTTATAAATCTTCTATTTAAGCTAATGAAATAAATGCTCTCAAGTATAATTTAGCAAAGTAACTTTTTTAGTTTGTCTAATATAGTTATGGCACCATGTAAACGTCATCGATGACGTGCAACTGAACTTAACGCGTCTTACTTTTCTTTTGAAGTGTATTTTTGTTATAATAATATAGTCTGTTTTTTGTATGTAACATTTGTTGTTTAAGAATAAATATCACAGTAAAGTTTTATGAAATGTTTATTCTGCATTATACATGTTGTAGTTAGATGGACATTAAGGGGTTACATTACTAGAATATAACGTTTTTAAATATTTCTTTGGTTAGTGGGTTAGGACAATTCGATATCATTATTTTGAATCCATAAAAAAAAACAAAAGATATAATTATTGTTGTAACGAAATACAAAGTAAGACTTGCCTGCTTTGCTTGTATACGTGCCTTAGTTTGCGCCAAGTACAAACTAAGTCTTTTTTATTTCGTCATTGCTTGCTGTTTCACGTCGCTTTCTGGTGGCGCCTATATAACGTTATTAACACAAAATCAGTTGCAAAATGAACATACTACAATTAAAGTAATACTTACAGGTTAGAGCTTTGTGGATATTCAACTTACAAAATGGACTTTTTCGTTTATTTCCTTGCCTTGAAAAGTTCAGCGCCAACTCGTTTGTCACCAGTCTCTTTAAAATACCGTATATGGCGTTGTGGACATTTTCTCCAGATAAAGAAGACTAACCTAAAATTTAATGATAGAACAAAACAATAAAGAGACTTGTAAATTGATGGAGAAACAAAATAATAAATAAAGAATACATTTTCTTACCAATTCGTTGAACTTTGCATTATCATCAGCTATAGTGTTTCTATTTCATCTAATTCTTCTAAGGAACTGCATGACAACTTATCTGCAAACACTGACAACTCTTGGTGTAGTATGCTCCCTGTCGATAAGATATGTGATATATTGATTTACAAAATATAAATAAATATCTCCCGTTATAAATACCGCGAGATCAAAAATTATATTGATAAAGGTTTGCCATGGAATGTAAAACGTCCGTCTTAGATATGTCAGAGAGAAAATATAATGACAAATATTAATGATAGTATGACACTTAATGATATAACTTAAGACAGACGTTTTACATTCCATGGCAAACCTTTATCAATATAATTTTTGATCTCGCGGTATAGTTTATGAAAAAATAAGTTTTTAAATATTTATGATAATTGCCCTTTCTTATATAGTTGATAAAATTTCTGTGTATCGCTATTGTACACTATTAATAAAAATATGATACACTTAGTTAATTAAGTTGGCTGAGAATTGACCAACTTCAAAGAGGTCATCTGGCCAGGAAATCAAAATACATGCTGACAATAATATCGCTGTTAATGCCATGAATGCTTATAAAGTAAATTAAAATGGTGTACAGAAATGTACAGATATTTTAAATATTCACTTCTTTGATTATTATATACAGTAAATAATATATAATTAACAAAAGAATATATTCGCTGTTAAAGCCTACAAAACACATATTTGCACATACATTATATTTTTAATTAACATCGTTAAGTTTACAGCAATATATAAGTTTATCTAAAATACCGATCGTGGGTGGATTTCTTTATAACTTAGTAAATAACACGGTAAATTTAAATATTCAAAATTCTTATTTTATAAATAATTATTAATTATTATTAATATATATTTTGTTACTATAAACTTTTATAACATTTTTGGCGCCCAACGTGGGGCAATCTATGTTTATAACACTATATATATATATATATATATATATATATATATATATATATATTTATTCACTCGTTTTCAGTGTAATTTAACTACTTCCGGAAAAATTAACTGTTAATTATATTTGTTAGGCATATGTGATTTCAAAAGTGGCATATATGAGTTCTAAATTGATATCTCTTCACTATATAGGCAACCCCTTCGATATTTTATCTCAATTCTGACATTTCTTTCCACTTTTAGAAGTGACCCTCATAACAGAGAAAAAACGTTTCGGCACAAGTTTATTTTCCTAGAAATATAAAACTTCAACAGACGCTTCTCTTTACTAAATCAAAAATTATCATCTTCCTTCAGATTGCGTCTATTCTGTCCGGCCCGCGCGTTTCCTCGAACTCATTTACCGATTTATTAATAATAATTTCCCAATCCGATTTGCCACTCCATGCATCACTAGAACGCCGTTAATGAATCACTATCTGTCGAATTAATGGCAATAATTTATTATTCTCTCGCCGTTCGGCTCGTAATTACAATTAATTAAAAAACAAACAGACACAGCACTGTTATTTTGACTGGTCCATCTCGTTCCAGGGATCTCGTCCGCCTCACGAAAGAGATTCATTAAGTATTAGTTAGGTTTTCTTTCTTTTTTATGTTCCTCTTTCTGTGTTATTTAATTAATGCCCTTTGTTAGAACTGTCATTAGCAGTTTGTTTCTATTAGATTTGGCCATTGGTCGAATTGAAAAGGGTAAAGATGGGCTGTAGAAGAATGCTTGTATGATATTTCTATGAATTCAATTTTGTAATGCAGATTTTCTAAAGAATTTAAAAAAAAGATAAGAGACGACTTTATTTGATTTAGGTGCTTTCTGATGATTAAAAATAAGCAAAGTAAAGCTGATGTAAACGTTGAACACTATAATTATCTTTATAACCTGTATTTTGAGTATTTTAATACTACGTATACATTGTACATATTAACAAATAATAACTACTGTAATAAAAGTAGAATTTTGGACAGGATATATCAAATAAAACACCATTTTTGGTTAAATGAGGTTGCGGAATATAATTTATTCCTTCATCAGATCTACAAATAATTATTAATTAGGGGCAACTAGTAAACTAACGACTATATAACTTACTATTGTCATACTATTAGACAATTATGTGACATTGGCATCTACAATTAAAAAAAAACTGCAACTAGGATGACACATATAAAATTGTAAAATAGAATGTTCAAAAAGTTCATATCAAGTTCCAAAACTCAAGATATGTCACACTGTTATTTGTATGTATGTCTTGCTTTAAATTTTGTTGTTGCTTGAGCCATTCCAGAGGTCCCATTCTTTCAATGATCTCAAAAGTTTCGCCAAAAAAAATGCATACTAACTTGTCATGTGTGATGTGGCAAGCCGATCTACTGGATATGAGAATAATTGAGCTAATGTGGAAACTAACTTGACCCTCAGAAAATTTAAATGTATTTCTCATGTTAAGTTACCCTCCACAAAATACGGACCCAGAATTCTGTCTTTCACGATTCCCAACCAAACGTTGATTTTTTGTGGATCCGCGTATGATGTTATCGCATCTAGTGAGGATATTGGGGGGCCAGTCTCGTAAATTTTGACGATTAACTTCTCTATTAAGGGTAAACGTTGCTTCATCCGAAGATATTATTCTGGCCGCTAAACCATTATTTGGATTGCACATGATTGTTTTGCAAAACTCTAAGCGGCTATTTGGATCATCTTCACTCTTGCACCAGTTTAAGCTTATATGGATACTATTTCTCAATTTTTAAATATTTCCTTACTGATCTCCGACTTATTCCGTTGTCCAGAACTAATTCTCTGGAAGTTAGATGAAGGTTTTTCTTGTAGAGCGAGTAGCGTATCAATCCTAGTGTCTAAAGGGTTCTTCTTCCTAGACTTGGTTTCTATTTTACTAACTACGGATTTACGATAACGATTTTTATTATTAAATAAAGTCCAGGCTTTCGTGTGAGAACGGCGTTTGTCACCTCAATCGAGCTTAATTAAGATTTCAATACTTTCTTGCTCAATTAAAAGTTTCATTGTCTTTAACCAATCTTAGAACTTGATAAATCAAACGCAATATGGCAGTTTGTTCAAAATTTGACTCACCAAACTGAGTAACCCCAATTGCAACTAGCTGACAGATGATAGTTATTGCGATAAGCAAAAGCAAAAATGTAACATCAAAAAAAGTCAAGCAGAGATTACTATTCATGGAATATTGAAAGCTATTTTTCTTGGTTAAATCTGTCGATTTAAAAAACACTTACACTGCAAACAGAGGCTGTAACGAGCTTTCCGAAAATGTAACTTTTGACCCCCCGTTGCCATTAACATTTTTCAAGTTGTTCCCCGTTTCGCCGCTACTCGATGGGATAGGAAGGTATAATTTATTGACTTGTCCTAGGAAAATTGTCTACAAGTAGAGATAAAAATTTAAGCAATTTTGACTCCTTACTTTGCACTCGCACAAAGATTATACATAAGATACATATACGAAATATATATTAATAAATTAAATGATATATAGAGCAATTAATGTTATACGAAAAAGAGCTTTAATAATTTGTTTTCATGCATACAGAAATCAAATTAAAAAATAAAAATTGGACAACTTTTATTATTCAGTTAGTAACTTCATCTATATCTGGACCAAAGCAACCCGTCAAGTAAGTTCTGCTTAAATTTCGTTTGGTATGGTAGGTTTTAATGATCTCGGTTAAGTGTATTAATATCCTGCTGCTTGTCAGGTGCTCATAAAAACGCTTGCGATAAAAACATCGCTTGATTTTACCGAAGAGTACGGCCTTAATTGCTTTAATGTTGTTTATTACTTCGTTACTGGATTTCGTTAATGAACTTAAAATTTCCGCGGATAGCGAAATGGGAGTTTCTGGGGACGGTTATTATTAACATTTAGAGGGAAGTCAGAATGGATCCATTAATTTAATTATGGTTTATTTCCTCAGAATATTACACTCGAAATGGGTTACATAAATTTGAATAATTACGGGGCATTCTCCAGTATAAAAAATAGTTGATTTTTAATTTTAATTTTTATATGAATTTTTTGCGTGTTTGAAATTTTCAAGATATACACAAAAACATATTCGATAAAAGTGGAAGTGTAGCTTTCTGCCATAATTTTGAAAATTAAAAAAAACAGGTTGTATTCCAAAGTATCACATGTATACATATATACATTTATACATAAACGTATATGTACGTGTTGAGATACACAGCATACACTTAGGTGTCATTACCAACAGCGAACGCACAGACACGTGTTTTGTGCCTTTGAGGCCTCTTCAGTGTACATGGTGCTGTTGGCAATGATCCTCAACTAAAATCGTGTCTTATGTCCGTTGAACCGCAAAGTGCCTGTGAGAATATCTCAGCGACATCTGCCATCCATGCGCGACACCGAACACGACAGTTTCATCTTGCACACTGGTTGCTTTTCATGAGTACCAAAGGACGGCTGATGATATTAATGAGGACTAGTTTAGGGTGACTGTGTTGATTTTTGGTTCTAAATATCGTGCTGATTTGCCTAATTTGGCCATACATTGTTTCGGTCGACATCCCTTGCCTGTTATTCAAAGTTAGCCAAGTGCAAGCTAACTTTATCCATACGTTGTTTCGGTCGACATCTCTTGCCCGTCCCTCTCAGATGCTTCTTGTTCCACGGTATTTCATTCACATTCTCAATACGCGTTACAAGTATTTACTTGCTGTTCCGCGCCATTACACATCTCTTTTTGAAAGATCTTTTAGTTATTCGGCCGTTACACTTTATAACAGTATACCGAAAAATATTAAGAGCTTCACTGGACGCCCGGAGTTCGGTAGTGCCCTTAAGTCTTACTTTATGTCATTGCAGTAGAATAGTTCATACGTTTAGATGTACAGGTTATGAAATTGTGGTATTTGTGCTTTCTTTTAGCTTTTATTACTATTTTTACTTTCTTATCACGAGATTTTTGCAGATGTCCACGTTTTGAAGTCCCCTGATACCGAAAAAAATTGTTTTTAAAAAAGTCTCTCTCTTTGTGTGTGGCAGTGTGCCTGTCTGTCTGTGGATGTGTGACCACGATAGCGGTCAAACCGCTGTAGACATCAATTCCAAATTTTGTATTTACGTGTATAATCTCCCTCTTGAGATCTGATTAGTTTTTCAGTAAAATCGGTAGACCGGAAGTAGTAGTTTACTTCGCTGAAAAACTCAAATTTTGCCAATATTTCGTCAATTGCTAAGTTTAAACAAATTTATAAAGAATTCAAATGTACTCAAAATTAAATTTGAGAAAAATTGTATTAAAAAACTTTTTCGAAATTCCTACCGGAAGTAGGTCTTTTACTCTTATCGAAAAGCAGTTTTTTGCGAATATTTTGCAAATCATGCTTTTTAGAGATGTACATTACCAGTATAAAAGTATTTAAAACGTAATTTTCAATATACAGGGTGTACCACTTAAAACTCCCGGGTCGAATATCTCGGAAACGGATAAAGATATTTGAATTTTGTAAAAAGTAGTTACTAAAGAATGTGATCGACTCTAGTTTGCTCTCACAATTGTGTTTTATTATGTGAAGATATAGATGGCGCTGCGATGAAAAGAATTTTTTTGATCGCCACAATCTTCATTTGTTTTTTATTTGAAAGAGTATTAAAATTAATGTACATTTTATTATTTGTGTTAATTTCCAAAATTTAACGGTTTTATAGATATTCGTGTTTAAAGAACGTAAGAGTAATTTTAAAGTTTTGTCGTTATTTTGTTTAAAAACTTAAAAGGATCAAATATAACTAACAAAGATGTTGCCTTTTTGATTGCTACATAACGTACCACGCGATCATTTAAATTCTAAATTATAGCAGGCGGGATTTTTTTTATTAGGTTGTCCAGAATGTCAATTATTGATTAATTAACATTGTGAAACGTCACTTTGACAATTCAAATTGTAAATTAGTACTTATATACCAACTTAATTTAAATTTCACAGCCTGCTCTAATTTAGAATTTAAATGATCGCGCGGTATATCGCCTTATTAGTTCTCTTCCGCAAATTAAACAATGTATTTCTACTAATTTTTTGAACACTTGCATAAATTTTATTATAAAGGTAGCCAATATCTGTTATGGGTTCCTTGTAAACTTCAGCTTTCAAGTAACCCCACAAGAAAAAATCTAACGGGGTTAGATACGGCCACCTAAGAACGCCATTAGTACCAATCGAACGACGTGGGAACATTTGATTAAAATAGTCAGTAACTATGTTGGCATTATGAGCAGGTGTCCCGTCTTGATGTAACCACATATTATTTCGCAGCTGTATAGGTACATCTTCCAAAAGTAGTGGTAACTCATTCTGCAGGAAATGTAAGTAGCGCACACCAATGATCATGATAAAAGTGGGGGCCTAAGATATATCCGTTTAAAATTCCACACCAAACGTTAACGCCAAAAACTGTTGGATTTCTGGTTTGCCTTATCCACCTAGGATTATCTTCTGACCAATATCGAGCATTATGCTTAATTAAAGTACTATTAGTATTTTATTTATTCAGTTAAAGTACTATTGTTGTGAAAACGACATTCGTCATTCCACATGATCTGATTCATAAAGTTGTTTTCCGCTAACATGACAGAAAATTATGCCAGAAAATCGAGTCTGCGGTGATTATCACCTATTCTTAAATGGTGCACTAAATGAACTTTATACGCAAAGTGAGTAAATGTTTGAATGAAGCTAATTATAAAGACAATTAATAATCAAGCAAATGTCACTAATGTGTGCTAATGTCAAAATATTTCCTAAATAATCAAAGCAAGCATACATACCGCGCGATCATTTAAATTCTAAATTAGAGCAGGCTGTGAAATTTAAATTAAGTTGGTATATAAGTACTAATTTACAATTTGAATTATCAAAGTGACGTTTCATAATGTTAATTAATCAATAATTGACATTCTGGACAACCTAATAAAAAAATCCCGCCTGCTATAATTTAGAATTTAAATGATCGCGTGGTATATCTAACACAGACATGAATGCTTTTCTTCCTACATACCTATGGGTGCCTATGAAGTAGAATTTATAAAAAGGAACTAACTATAAAATTTAAATTGTGAAGTAACTATAATAGCAAGCATTGTGAATATGTTTACTGCTATTTTTCCCTACAAATTAAATATTTAAACAAAATAAAGACAAAAATTTAAAATTACTCTTACTTTCTTTATACAAGAATATCTATGAAACCGTTAAATTTTGGAAACTAACACAAATAATAAAATTTACATTAATTTTAATACTCTTTCAAATAAAAAACAAATGAAGATTGTGGCGATCAAAAAAATTCTTTTCATCGCAGCGCCATCTATATCGTCACATAATAAAACACAATTGTGAGAGCAAACTAGAGTCGATCACATTCTTTAGTAACTACTTTTTACAAAATTCAAATATCTATCCGTTTCCGAGATATTAGACCTGGGAGTTTTAAGTGGTACACCCTGTATATATATATTATATTTTTCGAAGTACTTTTCCATTAAAATGTTGGCTTTCACGTTGTAAAAGATCTTAGTTACATACTCTTTATATTCCGGTATATTGGACTTTTACACAAATAATGTTTACCAATTGATTATTATGAATGTCGTCTTTTATCAGTTATTGAGGTGTTGTTTTTCATAATAAAGGCACTGTGTTTCGTTGATTTAAATTAAATGATTCTCAATATTGGTTTATAGGTTAATAATAATCAATATATCTACCTGGAATGATACACTAATTATGTTGCAGAGTGGCAGCATAAGTGGCAAATTTGTATTGTACATCTTCCAAACATTGCAGACGTTTCCATAAAGCTTAAAATTGTTTGTAATTATTGTGAATTCCTAGTGTCTTTATTGACTGGCCTAAATATAATAACGGTGTGTTTATTTTTAAGTTAAAACTATCTATTTTCTCAAATGTCTAATCGCTTAGAAATCTGCTGTCGGTCATAGCACTCGCAGCATCGTTGACGATTTGTTTACAATTTTTTTTTACCATCTTTAACCGTGTCACAATTTAAATACTGAATATATTAAGAGATAATACATGCCGCGACAATTTCCCCAGAATGGACGTATGTACATACATTCACCGTTAAGAACTGTAAACGTTGTATGAAATATGTCATATTTTATTGCTACTGCCTTCAACATTAAGATGGAGATCGGATAAGCTCGAAATATTATTAAGGAATTGAGCGGTAGACGACGCGTACGGTACAGCGTAATATGCAGGTTGTACCGGGTTTAATCGACCGATGAAATAGAGATGATACGAAATTTTAATTGCCACCATAAAACGGACTGACGTTTTGTCTGGAATTAAGGATGCGTAATCGTCCGGTCGCCCGCCATTTCTTTTTGCCCGTTTTGCCTACTATGACCGTGGTAAATCGTACAGATATATCCCGTACGGGCGGCGTTTTTGAACAGTGCGGCGCAATGAAAGAGATTTATGCATTTTTGAACACTTTTATTAGCGTTTATTGCACAACAATAAAATTACAAACGTGTACGTATGTAAAAGACGTTAATAATGTTCAGTTATCTTTACGAGTTATATTTATCAATTTTAAACGCTGGCTTTTATTAAAGACGTGAGGTCGACGTTAATGATATGTCCAAGTGTCATTTAATAAATTAATGGACTCAGGTGGTATTTTGCAATATGTATTTATGGAAAAAGATGGACAGTCACCAATTTTTCTTCTTTATATTTCTATGGCTACTTTACGAGTTCCTAAGCAATTATGCTGAAGCCATCTGGTGCATTTTGTATTTGCCATTCATATCAATCTTATTGATCGCTATTCAGCACTTCATTCGTACAAAATATTAGTAGCATCGACATGAAGGACAATGCGCCACAATTCTCTGACTTCATTATTGAGAGTGGTCAAGGTTCATACTCCAAACAAACCGCACAGTCATTTTCCTCCCGTGTAAATTTTATGGTGTGAGAGTAAGAGAGTATTTCTAAGTATTTTAATAAAGAGAGCCTACATAAATTGACATTTTTTGTGATATAGTTTATGACATCTTACTATCAGATGAGTCGCCATATGACATCCGTCCCTTGTTAGATGGTTGGACGTTTAATGAAACACATACGGGTGTTGTAATGTGCTTTAATTGGTAGTGGTCCGCTACATGTTATATTAATTACATTACAATACACTATATACATACTTAATTACTTAATACTGACTACGGACTACTGCCTAATGAATACTGAATACTGAATCATACTGAATACCTAATGTTCCTAAGATTACTCTTTTATATTAACTATATTATCTTAACCTGTATCAGTGAAGGATTGTTTATGTAACAACAAGTAGTTTATGTTTACGTCCATAGACCTTGTCTATATAACGAGACCTGTGTGATGACCTACTACTTTTGCAATGTTACTTGTTATACATACGTTACAATGACGTGTGAAATGTGTTCTAATGACTTTCTATACATAATATAAGTGCAATACAAGTAAATAACACATTTATTTAAAATATATTTCACAAAATTTGTGTAATATGACTTTCCTGTACTTCAAAACATAATTGAAAACGATATCCCGCGTTCCGGAGCATGTTCTCCATTAATTCAGGCGTAATTGAACGACACACAGATGAAATGCGCTCTCTCAAATGGTCTTACTCTCTAATCTTGACTGAGTACACTTTGTCAAACGAAAAAGGGGCCTATGATCCGGTCTTTCCACAAGCTACACCAAACCATGATGCGATCAGCTCCTTGTTCCTTACTGTCAATGTACCAATGGGGGTAGTGTCAGATTAATAACGCAGGTTATGTCGGTTGACCTCTCATATTTACATAAAAATTAGCACTGGAAGTAGCACTTTCATTTTTATCTAATAGCAGGTTTTGCAGTTGTCTCGAAAATTACGCATCTATACAGATTTATCAAGTATAAAAGTATGTAGAGCACGATTTTGAACAGTTTGTGTATAAAAAACTTAAAAATTCGGACCGGAAGTAACACTTTTACTCACGTGTTTATTATGAGTCACAGCAACTGACGTCAACTCTTTCAGCACCAGAATATTCAGCCTTTTGACTGTAGAGTGCACTTACGTCAGTTTATGCACTAAACGATACATCTTCGCTAAAATTCTAGTCAATTATGTCTTAATTAAGAATCGTTAAATCCTCACAGACAAGTGTTAATATTGCAGTGACACCGTAACAATAATAATAATAATAATAAATAATATGGAACTAATATTTTTTTCCCACATTTCACCTCTTAGACGTTATTAAGTCCAAATGATATTGATAACCATTACACCACGTACATACATACATTATGCGCACGCTGGGACAGCCGTAATAATGTTATTTATTACTTTTTCTTTCTAAATGCACGCCAACACACGCCGGGTCGTAGAGAGGCAGAAGCTCAACACACAACGAGCCCTCTAAAAATGATAAATGAATGACGAGAAAACAATTAAGTCAATGGAAACGAACACTGAGATGATGATAAACTGTTTTGTTCGTTTCATATTGTTTCTATCAAGATGCTGCATTTAATTGAAGATTCGTCAGTCGACCTTCGTGGAAAGTGTTCGCAGTAATTTGAAAAAATATAAATACATAATAGATTGCGCTAGTAAAAGTAACAATAACTTCGCATTGTGTCCGAGTTACGTATATCGCTCGCATCTTTCTACTTCTTTGGTTAGAATATATACTCAGTGACATTAGAAGTATTACACGTAGGACGAATAATTTGTTCAACTTAGTTTTTTGGCAATGTGATAGTTTTATATCATAAATGAAACGATAACATTTGTAAGAAATTTTATTAACATGTAATACAAAAAAATAATAATGTTTTGGGCGACCCCGTAGCTGACTATACTCCTGTACACGTCTAGGCATCGACAAAATGAGTTGGTCGATATCTGCTTGTGGCACCTCGTTCCAAGCAACTTGAACTTCGTGGATTAACTGTGCCAAAGTATGTGGAGGATTGTGCAAAATGGACAGTCTCCTCCCCATGATATCCCACACATGTTCGACGGGTTTTAACTCCGGTGAACGGAGTGGCCACGACAAAACATTAACGCCGGCTTCTTGGAGGAACTCCATAGTTCGACGAGCAATATGGGGATATGCGTTGTCTTGCTGAAAAAGGACATGTGGACGGCCATCTTGATAAGGTAGTAAAGTGGTTTGTAGGACGTCATCAATATAACGCGCAGCGGTTATACTGCCTCGAATAAGGAGAAGCCTCAAACCATTACTCTAACAGTCCTGTGTATATGCTTCTCAACAGCAAGTTCAATATAACGTCGCTCTCCACGCCGACGTCTTACCCTTCTACTGCCATCGTGCATATCTAGACAGAATCGCGATTCGTCGCTGAAGACGGCATTATGCCATTTTGCCTCCCAATGCTGCCATTTTCTGCACCAGTACAAACGTTGACTACAGTGGCCCGCAGTCAAAGGAAGCACTAATCGTGGACGGTATAAAAAAAAGTCCAAACGCTCGAATGAGGCGATATAGTGTACGCATAGTACAGGTCTAACTTCTTCTCCAAACCATTGGTCAGCGATTTGACGGGTAGTAGTAAAACGGTCTCGTAAAGCTAGAGAGTCTGAAACGCCTATCCTGACGCTCTGTGGTACGCCTCGATCGACCATTTGGTTTTCTTCGGGTTCCTCTACCTTCTTCTGCCCACATACGACACACACGCATTACCGTCATTGTAGTACAATTAACACGGCGGCCAATTTCGCGATAGGACAAACCAACATCTCGATATGCAGCAATTCCACCCCTGTCAAAGTCACTAACTTGGTGATAATTTTGACGTCTTCAAACTCGAGGCATTTTGTTGCGCTTAACATTAGTAGACGGAGACGCAATAACTAAACATTTCTGTACTAGTCAGCTTGCATAAAAAGTTTCTTAAAAAAAAAAGAAATAAAATTCTTTTATCGCAAAAAATTATCAGGGATAAACAGTTCACATTGTTACCATTGCATACTTTAAATATAGTCATTCTGATGGGAAAAAATAAAGTTGAACAAATTATTCCTTCTAGATGTAACACTTCTAATGTCACTGAATATATACAGGGTTATGATAAAGTAACGCACAAAATTCATAAAACGTACAATGTTCATTTTTGAAAAAAATGCAAAAACACGTCAAACAGTTTATTTTATTCCGCGTCTTTTAATATAAGTCAAAAAAATAAAACGTCAAATTTGTCAAAGTTATGACGTCATCAATATTTTTTTTAAATATGAAGCTTGCTTTTTTTTTACTTTATTTGATAAAGCTTGTTTTTCTGCATTATAAAGAAATAATTGAAGTAGGGGTCACATAAGAAAAAACTGAGAGAATTAATAAAAAACAAAATAAACTTTATTATAGTAATAACATTTAAATTAACTAAACAGTCCATTAAACCAAAACGATTTCTTACAGGAATTGTTCCAACTGTGTCCCGTTCACTATCTGACATAGGCCAAGACGTTTTTTTTTTTAGTTTTTTCTTATGTGACCACTACTTCAATTATTTCTTTATAATGCAGAAAAATAAGCTTTATCAAATAAAGTAAAAAAAAACCAAGCTTCATATTTAAAAAAAAATATTGATGACGTCATAACTTTGACAAATTTGACGTTTTATTTTTTTGACTTATGTTAAAAGACGCTGAATAAAATAAACTGTTTGACGTGTTTTTGCATTTTTTTCAAAAATGAACATTGTACGTTTTATGAATTTTGTGCGTTACTTTAGCATAACCCTGTATATATAGCTCATCAAGCTAATTTTGTTAAATTTTAAATTTTTCTTAGTTATAACTCGGGAAAAATGACAATTTTGACCAAGTCACAAATTGTCGTAGAAACGTGTGCATTCTTTTGAATGTTGCTGAAGGAGAATATCTGATCCGATGCTGAAAAACAAGTAAGGGATTTTTCATTAAGTGTGTCTGAACTTCAAAATTGAATGAAAAAAAGTTGTGTGTGCGATATGACGGAAACCTTTATTGCAGAGTAAATAACATTTGGTACTATTATTCTATTAAAATAATATCAATCAAATGATCTCCACGGCTTCGTTTACAAGTTGATCCAAGAGGTCCAATTTTGTATGACTCTGTTGCATAAGTTTCTATTTTACTAGTTATTTTTATGTTTTAATCTATATTTCTTTAATTTTATTTGATTTTGGTGGATGGTAACCATTTTTACGATGGTCCAAAATGGAAAATATAATGTTGTCCATAATAACCATCACTTGAAAGACCGTACAAGATTCTAAGATCCTCACGGTCATATGACAGGTATCATTTTTCAAGTTTAAATTCATATTGTGTTTCTTTTAGGAATATTGGTCCAGTTGTTAAGATTTGTCAACTTAATATCTAAAGTATATCCAAAGACAAATGAAATTCATGTAGCATCAATGGATTGACTGGTTTCAATAGGGGAATAGTATGTTATTCAAGTGGAATATGATCGTGAGTCTAGCTTGTGATTGCGGAGCTGAGATTGAAACATATTGTTGAATAATGTCCTTTAGCTAAGTTTGAATTTAGATACACGGACTTACATAATTTAACTCAGAGGCTGTTGCTTGGATCTTAACAACTAAAGACCTTTAGTTTTGTGACACTGTGATGTAGGTTTTTTATTCTGCAGGTTTTTTCCTACATCCTAGACCAAATGGTGCAGTGTTTTAGAGGGCTCCCTGCAGTTATGGCCCTTCTAAATATATTTTTACTTTTGTAATATACCACATCTCGTCCAAGTTCATGTCATCCAAGTGAGCCTACAAAAAGTCAGTTATCATGTCTTGATACTGTTCGCCATTGACGGTCACCGTCTGGCCAGTCTCGTTTCGGAAGATGTATGGCCCAATAACGCCGCTTGATGAAAATTCACACCAAATAGTACGTTTTCTCGATGCAATGGAGACTCTTGCTATTGCTGTGGATTACTCTCTCCTTAAATGCGGCAATTTCTATTGTTAACGAAGTAGTTCAACCAGAAATAATATTCTTCATCTGTGTAGATGATTTTTTTAGCCAAAATTTGAATCCGTTTCCAACTGCTCCAGAGCCCAATCAGCGAAAGTACAACGGGCTTGGTGGCTTTGGGGCTTCAGTTCTTGTGTCTTTGGATCTTATACGGATGCATGCCCAAGTCTTTTTTCTTGTGAACGACAAAGAATCGAGGGGTTTGGATCTTCAGCCACACTTTCAGCAACAGCAGAATATTCTAGATTGACCTCGCGGGACTGCTCGATCAGCAACCGAACCGCTTTGCTCGAAGTTTACGATAATTCGTTGAATTGTTCCCTCGATTGGACGATCATTTCGGCCGTAAATATTTCGTATCTCGCGAAAAGTTTGCCAAATAGAGCACGAACTTTTATAATGAATTTTAACAATTTGTACGCTTGTTGAATGGTGTAGCGCTCCGTGGTAAAACGGTGACTATGGCAGAACACAAACGTCGAACACTGACAGCGCCACCACTTGAAACGTCAGAGAGATAACCTGTCAATGTTCGGACATATTATAGCTATTGAAAAGCCCCTTATAATATAACGTATGATCAAACAATCTTTGGATCGCTATTGCCGTGGAATTTATGTCAATCTATGAAATTATTTACTTTTATTAATTTTGACATTTACTTGACAACTTTCAAGTCAGCAGGTTATAATTCAACCTAAATAACCTAAATAATTATAACCTAAAATCTATTTTATTTGTGACTTATGTATACTTCAAAGTCAAGAACCACAGAAGTAAATAATTCTATAGATAGCTTTACGTTTCATGACTACAGCGATCCAAAGACTTTTTGATCATACTCGTACGTTATATTACAACAAAAACCTATTCAAAAAAGAAATATGCTTACCCGAAGTTATTCCTGGTTCCTGATTTTTTCTGGTGACCAGATTTATCATCTTGCCCAAGCTTTACATCCCGATCGAAGTGTGAAATTTTTTAATAAGTACATCTTCCGCTGATTTTGATTTAAATTGCATTTAGTTAAATAAAGAAATCATTTAATGTTTCCATATATAAACATGTGTTTCAAAAGTCAATCGTTGCTTTGCTAAACAAATTTTGAAAATACATTTAATAGTAGCAGAAATTTAAAAACAGTTTTCCGTATAACTATCTGAATAGGTTAAAGGAATATAACCTCAAATAATATTGAATCAAAGAGGTGGATTTCTATTATCAATTGAAATTGAAAATCGAGTACTAAATTTAGATTGCAATAAGTACAAGTTAAGTTTCATTGAATTTATGTATCGAATTGTTGGAAAATATGTAATTATTTTTTATGAGTAGTGAAAACTTACCCGATTAATCCATAATTAAAATTATAACCTCACAATAATTCACTGTGCTTTTTAAGTTTACAGTCATTTACAAATATACCGTATGTGTCAATTTTCATTAGCCATAGGCGATCAATCCATGCAATATGTTGCAACGTGGTATCCCTACTTTCCTATCCAATGCCAGCGACGCGTCAATCGACACATGCTCGCAAATACAAGTTAGTTAGCACTTAGCAGTAACCATTGGACCACCGACCCGTGTGTTTCTAATGCGTTCAGAAATAATATTTGCGAGTTGCAAGAATTTGTTTTTCTTTTTCCTTTCAGTAAATGCAGAGAATTATGAAGCCACTACGTTCACGCTGCATGACACAAACAAAATAAAATTAAAAAATAACCCTAATAAAATAAATAAAAAAGGATTCCTCCCTGCACAGCAAGATATTACCCTAGGCGGTCGTAGAAATTTACTCTTACGTTTTCTAACATGTGAGCAGTTACTGAATTAGCCTCAATTATTTTTTCTCTCATGGCAAATATGTTTTCTGTTCTACCAGCTTCATGAGTATAAACAATATTTTTTAAATATCCCCACAAAAAAAATCATTTGGATAGAGATCAGTAGATCGCGGAAGCCATTTGATGTTACCCGTTCCAGTAGTAAGACGGCCAGGGGCCACAACGTGTCCCCACCTAAACATTGAATGCAAAATCAGGGCCGGGATCGGAGAATATCGTTGTGATGTCGGTTGTTGTCGGCATTGGTGACGGACAGTAGGGGTAACACGTTGCCACGTATTATATTCATACGTATGGATCGCACGTAAACATTGAACCCTATACCTAATGAAATTTGACACATGCGGTAGAAATGTTGGCTATATTAGTTTTCTTTTTTTTTATTAAAAAACACAATCAACTGTGATGTTTTAGAATAAAGAAAGAATCATTATTAAACTGAATAAAGTCTGATTGACGCAGTAACAGATTATTTGATTTTATCATTAAAATATATAGGAGGAAGACGTAATTTTCGACACAATTTATTTACGAAAAACATTTATTTATAATTTTTCAAAGTATTCTCCTCCACAGTCAATGCATTTTTGCATCCGTGAAAACCAATCTTGAAAATATTTTCTCCAATCCTCTGGCCGTAGTTTGTTTATTTTTATATTTTTTTCTGTAACTACCGTTTTTAGCTTAGGAGCTCGAAAGGAAAGTCAGCCGCGTTGAAATTCATTGTACGGTAGCGAAGCGGCTTAAACCATGCTTGAAATTGTAAAAATCACCGCTTGATAATGTTCCTTGTTCA
Source organism: Amphimallon solstitiale (assembly GCA_963170755.1). Taxonomy (NCBI): domain Eukaryota; kingdom Metazoa; phylum Arthropoda; class Insecta; order Coleoptera; family Scarabaeidae; genus Amphimallon; species Amphimallon solstitiale. The sequence continues at coordinate 68,408,770 of OY720680.1, forward strand.
GTTTCATGATTTATTTGCGAAAGGAGTACTTTAAACTAATGTAACTTACAAGCAGGTATATTTGACAACTCTCACTATAACGAAACGTGTAAACAAATAATTGAAATTGTCGCAAAATATCTTCGCCTACTAAATAAGCTCAGCGAAAAGAGAACATCCCTCGTAGTTAAGTATCCAAGTCTTGTTCAGGAATATCATGATTTTAGACAGTGTTAGAAAATTGTTTATTTTGTGAATATAGGTAAGCCGGTATCACAAAGACCATCTTACTGGTTAACTAAACAAAGATAATTATACTCAAAAGATTAAAAATATATTTTCATTAATTTTTTTAAATATTCTCGATACCGGTAATTACACACAGGGGTTATAAATGTTATTTGTTAATAATATTCAACGTAAAAGAGAAGTTTATTTGTGGTTATAGAATCCCAACAAATCTAATTCATAAATATTAACTTTTAAAAGCAATCCCAATTCAGAGCAATACGTTGTGGTGACATCTTGATATTCACCCCTTTACCTATAACAAATATTTTAATTATACAAAAAGAGAGCATGGATATAGAAGCAGCGAGGTCATCGTACCAAAATTCAATTACTGACGGTTGTGCACGGCCAATCGACTACCATAATATTATGAATGTACCAGCAATATACCTACGTATACCTATATGTATGTGCACATACTTGCGTTCAGTACTAGGTGATTATTATTTTTGATTGTAGCCGCTGGTAGGAACGTTAATTCCACCTAGCACGTTGGAGTCTTCGTTCAGCCGTATACTACTCGCGCGCTGCCATTGTGAAATTTCGAGGTGAAGTGATTGCCTTGATTTACAACTACCACAAAATTGAAGATAATTTCACTTAAACAGTTTTTGGCGGATATAATAACCATAAATATCGTGCACTTATATAATCGTTCGGAGATGTTACGAGCTTTAAAACGCGTGCCTCTACTTGCGTTAGTATATCTTCAGATACATAAGGTTTATTCCAATTATTAGATATTTATTGAATTGTTTGAAATTGATTCAACACACAGGCCAGGATTTTTAGTTCGTATTGTACAGTTCACCAATTTCGAATGGAGGTCTTGCTGGGAACTTACATACGGTTAAATATTTGGCATTCGAACGAGTTTGGAAGTAAGTAAACACAAACATTGTATTTGCGACTTTCAATGAAGATTTCTATTGTCCTTTGTAGAAAACTACAAATCATTACGTAAAGCAGTAATATACAAATAATGCTATACACATTTTCGTCTTCACCTTTTATATATGCTTATGCCTGTTAGAGCTTATTTCCTGTCTCTTTTGTAGTTTATTCGGTATTTTATTAAAAGAAATATGAACTTTATTTCCCTTATTGTTTTTTCCCTTCTTGCTAAAATTTCTTTGATTCGTCTATCCATATGGGCGTTGTTTTTCTGCTTTCCCTGTAATTTCATCATCAGAGTTTTTTTCGGTTGCATATTCATACTAGGTGTGTTGTTTCTTTTTTTTTTAGTTTTGTTATGATGAGTGCTTCTGTTGTCGTTTTTATTTCTTGATTCACAAAGTTGTGCAGGTTCAGGTTTTTTTTTTTTGTTAATTTATTATATTCCTTTATCGTATCTGCTATTGGGATTTTACTTTCTCATAAGAGTAGTACCTATAAGGAAGTACTATGATGACGAAAATGTTCGACCTCGAGATTTTTGCAGATGCCCACGTTTTGAAGTCCCCTGATAACGAAAAGGTGGGTTTTAAAAAATGCCTGTGTGTGTGACCATGACGTGCGGCCTAACGGCTACACATACGAGTATTCTCTATTTTGAAACCTAATTAGAGTTTCAGTAAAATCGAAAGACCGGAAATAGCAGTTTACTTCAGTGAAAAAATCAAATTAAGTTTAAACAAATTTAGAAGGCATTCTACTGTTCTCAAAGTCAATTTTTTTAAAAAGATGTAATATTATATAGTATTTAAAATTTAATTTGGAACAACATATTCTTTGCATATATATTGTTTTTAATTTTTGGAGTTTTTATTAATGACAAGGTAGGAATGAATTCATTTATTTATGGGGTTAAACCATTTTCAGAATTTCATTGTCAAATTGTGTACTTTAATAAACCGTTTTTGTAACGAAATGTAATCTTGTTGTAAAGTAATTCTTTTTTCTGTAAATATTTGCACTAATAACATTAGTCATAAATTATATAAAACCATTACACCTGAATAAGGTGGCACAATTCTATATGTATTATATATATTTTTGATTTATTTTTACGCCACTGGCTTCTGCAATTTTTCATTTTGTAGTAAAAGTCAGATATCGTTGAAGTCCTCCGCGAGCCATGAAGTCAATGCGCTTGAAAGAGAATAAGTAAGGGTGCAAATGGGCCGCGTTTCAGGTTATAAAACGTAAGGATAGTAAAGAAAAGGGTGGTATATTCGAGGAAGGGCGCTGGGACAGGGTTAGATGTAAACGAGACTTTAATCAGAGGGTGTGTCACTCTAATTGTAATAAATTGCACGTGGTTGAAAATCTTTAGAAATGTGTGGTATTTTGCAAACTCATAGTTCTGGTATTAGTAACTATATTCAAACTATTCAGACGATGTGCATTGCGGATTGCAACGAAAAATGAACTGTAATTATTATTTATATCTTTCTATCAATTTAAAAGATAAGTTGGAATAAATTAAATAAATATGAACAAAATGTATTGCATTAAATAATGGAAAACCCCCGTGATGTATACATAAAGGGCAACCAGAAACAAACCTATATGTTACCGTAATAACGAAGAAATAAAAAATTTTTTGGTGAAATTTTTAGACAAGAAATTTGCATTACGGTCCTAGCACATACATTCGTATGTTCATAAACGGATAAAAATACAAAGAACGTTCAGTCAGACTAGAATAGTCCTACTGTGTTTATTCTAAACACAATAAAACTATTGACTATTCTACCGAGCGTATAAGGATAACACAGTTACGTGTTTAAAAAAAGTAAGGGGTATTAAGCTTGAAAATGGGTCAACAGCGGATACGGAAAATCGTCTGCAATTTTTATTTATCTATTAAAAGTGCAAATACTTTAGTAACTTTTCACATTAAGTAAAATGCTCTTCCGTTTTCATCTGTTTGACCTTACAGGTACATCATATCCTATAATTCGTGCATTGTAATTGCCATGCCGATAACTAAGAATCTATCTGCTTTGTGTGCTTAGATAGATGCAAGCGCCCGCTGTCCATTCGTTCATACCGCGGTCGTCCAGGCTCGTCATAAGACCAGTTGAATTTGTTACTATTTTTTTTCTGCCGTATACCTACTTATAAAGACCTTATATTTTGGGAATTTTTTTTTTAGCATTACATCTATCGATTTCTGATATTCCGTATTTTTATTGCCCGAACACCCGATATATATTTATTATGAAGATGCACTAACATTATTGTTAAAAACGTGCGAGATAAGAGCTTAACAATAGGATTTTGTGTGGGCAATCTGAGCGCGTATCTCCTTATAAGGATTTATAGGAAACGTAACAAAACTGTTAAAACGGATGTGCAAACCGGCGTATCAGACAACGCTTCATAACCGCGTTAACGTATACGAAAAACTAAGCGTCAAGAAAGCGTACATACATATGTTAGACGATGACAGGTAGAAGCGCGTTAGTTTTAGCATAGATCGAAAAATGTGGCAATAGTACATTAGCGCATATGGCGCTACCCCCTTACGTCCTACCTCAGGGCAGTTAGTCGGCACCTCTGCGTAAGTCCCCTTAAAATTGCTTTATTTCACCAGTTTTCTCTCTCTTTTGACAATGCTTTAACGAAACCTCTTTTTTGGATTAATCGTACTTTTCGTTTGATTAGTTTTGTTTTGGATTATAAAGTCTTCCTTTTTACCATTTTTTTTTGCACAGTGACCAAGTATCTTGACTGATTTTCTTGTTGTGTTAATTATGTTTAGGGAACTAACCTACATTAATTGAATATTATTTAATATTTGTGAATATATTATATAGTAATACAGATAATACCATATATCTAGAACATCAGTTTTACAAATGTGCATTTCCAAGAAATTTTTCTGTATTACGAATATATTTTCGAGAATGTTATACGGTAAACTTTGTCTCTTATTGTTACCTCACTGAACTTAAGAACCGGACAATAACAATACCAACGAGTTCAAGAATTACAGTAATAAAACGACGTATTCGTCCATAAGTGATGATTTATCCGTATCTTCACCCGATGTAAAATTTATATACACGCGCGCGATAAATCACACACGCAGAACAGGCCGCAGCGGACATGTATGATCGTGGCAGGCAATAGAACGACCGTAGTAAATGCGTAACAAGAGTTACTACCACCGGAGTACGCAGACCGTATACCTTTTGATGGCAAACCTTTTATTGGAATGACCCAGCTGACGTTAACTTTAGATTAAGACAAAGACGATGGTGAAGAGAAACTGCAGTATGTTGTTCCACGCAAAATATAGTAAGTTCGTTTTCGAATATCATGAATACAAGGTTAAGTGGGGTGTTGGTTTTGAATTAATATTTTAAATATCTTAATGTAATTAAGAAGTAAAATAACTTAGTAAATGGTAACCTATAGATAGCATTTTCTACGATCCGTTGCAATAATCGGATCATGTGGCATTATATGTATTCTGGAAACGATTTCAAGGATTTTTTTAGTTCCTGAAATATAAACATTGTCGATGTATTATTTTTAGTGCGTATTGGTTGGTTGCTATCTGCTATCTGCTACCTCAAGTTGCACTACTTGTTTCAGGCTGATGACTCATGAAATCAACTTCTCGTGCAACTGTCTGCCGCGCAAATACTCCCGCGCAACTGTCACTTAGTGTCATAGTTGTTTGAGCGAGAGTCAGATTATGTTTCCTATCTGTTTTATGCGTACATCAGACAAAGGTTGTCTTTATTATTTTCTCGTATACATCAGACATTTGTTAATTTGGATAGTTTCATTTAATCTTTTATACTAAACTAGATTTGTTCTAATGATGGCGAGTTCAAGCAGAAAAACCAAAAACTTATTATTTTCATCTCGAATAGGAAACCGATTAGTTTTTACCTGTGTGTGTACTTACTGCATAATGTAAGTGTAAAAACCATTCACTCAGAAATTGAAAAGGCGTTCGCACTGAATTTTGCGTTAAGGAAAGAAGAGGTAATGCAGTTAAAATCTCGTATAAAAGCTCAACAATCTACTTTTTTCATTACATTAAACAAGAATAAAGCAGCAATTGAGGCATCATTTCAAGTTTCTAAAATCATCGACCAAAATAAGAAACCGCAGCTAGATAGTGAGTTAATAAAAGTTGCATTTTTAGAAGCTGCAGATATGGTATTTGACAATTTCGAATACAAATCTGAGATAATGTCTGCTATTAAAACAGTACAGCTGCTTGCAAATACAGTAATGAGAAGAGTTCTGATGCAACTTCACAACTTAAAACTGACGTTGATCGCTGCAGTTATTTTTCCCTACAAATTGACGAATCAACTGATATAGTTGATAAAACTCAGTTGGTCGCTTTTGTAAGAATGGCTTTTGATGATTTTGAAATAAAAGAAGAATTGGTAAAGGTGCACAACTTACAAGACATATTTAGTAGGCTTATCGACTCTGAGCATATTCTTGTAAAGAAGTTGGAGGGCATAGCAACCGATGGAGCTCCTGCGATGGTAAAGAAGGGATCCATTGCCTTGTGTCGTAAAGACAACAGCTTTCCGAAATTTTTGACTCACCATTGTACACCAGCAGTCATTACGTGGAATGTTCTTAAATATGAACAATGTAATAAAAACAGTTGCAAAAGTTGTAAATAAAGTGAGAGCACATGCACTTCAGAGACGTTTGCTTAGGGCACTCACTGATGAGTTACAATGCCAGTAACCTATTGCTTCATATAGTTCGTTGGCTTGCAGAGGCAGAGTTTTGCAACATTTCAGAGTTGCTTCCTGCTATGGTAATTTTTTTTAAAGAACGAGGTGAATTTTTCCCTGAATAGAAAATCCGATTTGGCATTTCTGTTGCAGACATTTCTGTTGCAGACATCACCGAATAGCTAAATATGCTTAAGTTGCAGCTTCAAAGTAAGGGTAAAGATATTGTTGGAAAAATTTCGGATGTGGTTTCATTCACTTCGCCTGTTTGAAGGAAACCCTTGGCAAGCAAGGCCCCTTCACAGCCTCCTTACAACAACAAAGCAATTTTTCTACATTTGAAATGTCAATTCAGTCAAAGCTTTCGGGACTTCAAAAGCATTTCAATTGTCTCGCAGTTCGTCAAATCTCCATTTATGGAGATTGATGGTGGGGAATTATTTACTAATGTCATGCAACATTTTGAAGAAGACAACGTTGCAGTGGAGGTGGAAGAGATGACTTTCAAAATCACCTTTGTTTAAAATCAGTCACGTCGAGCTCTGGCAATATTTGGCCTTTTAATCCTAAGGAAAAATATCTAATTTTGGTTCAGGTTTCTTTTTCAAGTATGACGTTTACAAAAAAATAAGGACTGAAACAGATTGACTGACATTTGGACGACTGTATTCAAATGGCAGCTACGACCTACTCACCTAACATTAAAAAAATTGGTGATAAAAAGGAGAGCCATCCTTTTCATTAAACACAGTCAGATGAAAAAAGATAATTACTTACAATATAAACAATTTTATTCAGTTGGATGTATATTTATTAGAAACGTATGTTTATAAGTAATAAACAAATGTGTGATTTAGAAAAAAAAATATCCTGATTTTTTTTGGTACCTCATAGTAAGATTTACGAACAGTACGGTTGGTCAGTGGCTTTAAAATTTGGCGGCCACTGGCGAACACATTGTCTACCGTTTTCATATATTGCTTGCTGGCGAGCGAGAATGTCGCTTGATTACGTGTCAATGGGTAAGAGATGTTGTTGAAAACTTTCATAGACATGTTCATTTAAGTCGACAGATACGCTAGCGGTATAAGTTTACGAAGGAGGCATCGTTGACAACACGTCGCATGTTGATAAAGTCAATGGAGGCCGAAACACGTGTCCGTGTGTGGTATGTCACGATGCCCATCGTACTTATTGGCGCCCGATGCAACGAAGATATGAATAATAGATGATTAATATAAAGTATTATAACTGTCGAACTTTCCCATCACATCTTAAACTATTAGTCCTAGATACACATCGTCGATAGAAATCAAAAGTAATCCTTCCGCATTATTAATTAAAATACCATCTCCACGGATGCACTTTTACTTGCGCCAAATTAGACATAAATGCTCTTTCTATTATCGCATTGGCTACATTGTAGTAATGATACGTATACCTACCTACTAATACGCGTTTGTGTGTATGTGTGCGCGCGCGCGTGCTGTATGACTCTTACTCCTGTGCATATCGAATAAATATCGCAAAACTGTACAGCACTGCACGTCGAAGCCGAACAATAAGACAACAATGTAACCGGTACAGCTTCCATTCATTCATAAAGTGAGTACAATTCACTTCCATATGTATATATATGGATATGTATGAGCGATTTGCGTGCGGCAACTCTATTATTATTGTTATTATTATTGTTGTTGTCGGTGTGTTGTTATCGCCGTAATTGTTGTTGTTATGAAGCTTAAGTTATTCCCGGTATGCAAGTATCGTTTTGTTTGTTTCGCTTAATTTACTACCGACGGATACGTATTGCGTTAGACAATTGCCTTTAAAATACATAATACATGTGTATGTATATATATGTGTATATGGACAATACTTTGCAGAACAGTACGTGTGGGTATTGATATATGTATACTTATGCATCGTTTCTGTGTATCACTTTGGGGATATTCAAATATATATAAATACAAGAAACGTACCAAACTAACCTCAAATATCATCTTGGATTTGTGGCTTCTGTCTGACGAAAATGTGTAAATTAAAAATGAATTATAGAGAAGTTCTGGTGTAGTGCAACCGCAGACTTGATTGTCCTTATTAGTGCGGTATAGCTAAAAAAGTGTAGTATAAAGCCTTGCCCTTAATTATACCAATATTTTAAGAATGCTATCCTTGGAGAAATTTGGCTATGTGTATGTGCTATGTTTGTTGACGATACTACTTTAACATATACTGCTAAAACACCGACATAAATAGAAATTAAAAGAGAATTAGGAATAAAATCGATTAAAAGCTGATTTCAGGCGAAACTTATGTTGTTAAAATACAAGAAAATACATTTCTATACAAAACAGCCACAGATAGAAACTGTACAAATACTTGAAGTTTGTTTTGATTCGTGATTCCAAATGTTTACCACACGAGAAAAATAGTAGTAAGACGTCTAAAGACTAAAGGAATATTACTCAAGCTTTTATTCTCTTATATCCAAAGAGATCTTGCCATGTGAAAACAGTAGTATATATGTATGTAGAAGGGATTTACATAATAATGTGATGATGAATATTTTCGACCTCGAGATTTTTGCAAATGTCCACGTTTTGCTGAAAAAGAGTTTTTTTAAAAATTCTCTCTCTTACACGCTCTGTGTATAATAACGGCTAAACTCTTAGAGCTTTCAATAACAAACCTAATATTTACAGCTCTTTATAGGTATAATTATCCTCTTAAGATCGTATTATAGCATATACTTATAACTTAATTACTTTCCCCTATTAGTTTTACTACATATATCTCGATACCGATAAGTGACTTAACACCACATTTTCTAAAACCGTTGGTAAACAAATAAGTATTAGATACCAAAAGTTTTTAAGTTATTCTATCTTGATAATTCTAAATTATATTTATAATAGTTATCAAAAGAGTATATACGTTCAGATACGGTTACAATCTGTACTTAGAACATATTTAAAACATTACAGTATATTTACTATAAATTAAATACCCAAATTAAATAAAACTTAATAAGTCATTTCTGATTGTTGTAATTGGTCTTAGCATTTTAGAGAAATTCTTTATGGTATTCTTGGAAAAATCAATATAATTTTGCAGGACTGTAAACATTAATTTATATTGCATCCTACGCCGCCTATACAACTTGCTTATGGGGTGTTATAGAATAATCAATCAAGGCCCGTCTAGCGTTGATCACTTATTCATCTGTGACGGCTGCCTTCGCTCGCCTCGCTTTCTATTTGCGAAGGGTTTCCTTCTCCTGCTACGCGACGTCTAGTAATCTGCTAAAATTCAAACCGGAAAACGGCCTCCCTACACCAGGAATGCACAGAGGGGCATATTGTCTTCTCTTATGCAAACAATGGAGGCTAGATTTATGGAAAGTCGACTTAAGTTTGACAGTTCTGTATTTAGAATTTAATTGAATAACGCATAACGTATTACATTGACGATGCACTGAGATTATTAGAGTTATGCGAGCTTATAAACTTCACTGTTCCGATGATAGTTGGATTAAAAAGTCAGGAAGTCTTTATACCAGGGCGTATTAGACAGTAACTGTGTTGATCAAACTTTGTTTACATTAGATCGCAAATTCTCGGCGGTCAAAGAATGTCTACTCCACAGAGAGATAACACGACCAGGAAATTCGGTTTGGGGTAAATTGAATGTTTCGAGTGCTGTGACACATGCTGAAACAACGTCATTCAAGTTTAAATTGATCTTTTCAGAGTTTCCATCTCTCCTCTCAAAAAAATAAAATAAGTTGCATTTTTTGAGTGTGTCGCAATTTTATACGATCTAGAAATATTAAAAACTTCTAATATTGAAAATATGAAATAACAGAATATTCTTTTAATACAAAATGGTATTTTCTGGTTTGGAGATCACTAAATAAAATAAGATATAATGTAAATACATATAACTAAATTTTTAGTAATATTAGAACTTGTGCATTGTCAAGTACAATACCAACATGTAGTGCTGTGGTAAATTTTTAAGGAAATTTATGGTTATTGAGAAAGACATATATTGTATGTGTATGAAAATAATAGTCTCGTATACATTTATAACACTTTCTAAAAGTGTACGCTCCATAAACGAATATGTTACGACGTAAAATAATTATTAAACACGAATTAACTTGATATTCAACTCATATGTTGTGCAACAATGTATAAAATCTTCATTTTGTACACCAAAAACACGTCGATGTTTACAGACTTTACAAAATTAATTAAATCAAAACTCGGTTAATGTATTTACCTATTACCTACGGACATAATAAATGCTGTTACAACTCTGAATCCCAATGTTTGTTTATCGGTGCATTAAGTTAGTTGTTCGAGGAGACTGGAGACATCAAAGACCGCCAGCGATCCGGACATCCTCGTACGATACGTACGCCGCATGCCATTAAAGCAGTTATGGCCAGAATTAAGCGGAATCGTTCCGGAATCAAAAAATTATGGCTCTTGAAATAAATATGACTCGAAAGTTAATGAGTGGTATTATCAAAAAAGACTTAGGCTTTGGGGCCTTCAAACGAGGTACCGGACAATTATTGACTGTGACTCTTAAGAAAAATAGGTCGTAAATCAAAACGGCTCTCAGCAAAGTACGCCGATGAGCGTCACAAAAAATCCTTTTTACCGATGAAAAAAATCTTTACCGTCCAGGAAGAATTCAATAAGCAGAATGGCAGTGCGTATCCACGCTCACCTCAAGAAGTCACCGAAGTGATCTCACAGGTTGAAAAAGGTCACCCCACCCAGCGTCAGTTATTGTTTGGTGGTGTGTTTCTTATGATAGGGTTAACAATTTGCATTTTTGTGAAAAAGACGCCAAAATATCTGCCAAAGTGTATCAGGAATCCGTCTTGGAAACCGTTGTGAAACCACTAAACCGATCCCTCTTCCAAAACCAGCAGTGGACGTTCCAGCAAGATTCTGCACCAGCTCATAAGTCCAAAGCCACCCAGACTTGGCTCCAAAACAATTCACCGGATTTCATAAAGACCGAAGATTGGCCGTCGCCTAGCCCAGACCTGAACCCTTTAGATTACAAATTATGAGCCGTTTTGGACGACATGGTATGGCATTAAAAGATACAGTAATATTGACTCATTGAACAGGCCTTGATGCGATCTGTGGCTACATTTCCGATGAACGAGGTGCGTGCTCCGCCGGTGCGATTTAAGGCCTGCATTAAGGCTATATATCATTTATGTTTGTACTTTTTAGTGCAAATTGTGAAATGCAGATGTTTAGGGAAATTCGTATACTCAAGATTATAAATATTATCTATGTTTGGTTAATATATTTTTCGTATTTTAATGCGGCTTCTAATGCTTTGGATACATTCTAAAATTGAAAATTTCCATAATTTTAATCGTCCTTTAGGCGGAAACAAACCATCTGAACAAGATATTTGAATTGCACATTTTTCATCTAGAGATAATACGTTTGCTGGATGAAATGCATGCAATTAATAAAGTTCTTGTATTTTAAAAAAAACTTCAAGGTTTATATCAAAGCATAATAATATTCTAGGAATGCATCTACGTGTTAAAATAATAAGTTAATTTTTTTCTTGAAATTATAGTTTTGTAGTCCATTAAAAAAATTTTTTTTTCACTTTTTTCATTGAGGCAAAAATCAGTTTTTTAAATGTTTTTAAATGCATCTCTTTATGTCTATTTAATTCATTATTAGTTTTGAACTTTAAAAAAGATGACATCCACCAATTGGTTGATTGAAGAAATCCATTTTTCTCAATATGAACAGTTTAATTTTTCTATTATATGTATGTATATTAATAGGATTTTGATTTTTTGTATTTTGCTTTAAATATATACATCATTAAATACGATTAGCTTTCTAGTCTATCCTTATTAACTTGTGGAAGCATAAAAAGAGACCATATACCATTTCAAAACTTTTAATGGTTTTCCATTTAGTCGGGACATGTAGGCCGGGTGTCTTAGGCATTCGATAGCCAGCAGTCTTAATTCGGTCTCATTGTAATTTATATAAGAAAATCATTTTACCGCAGCGAAAAATCCGTAATTTACGATGGTCTCGGCCAAATTAAATTGGACCAAATTATTTACGTCTCAGCCCGAACAGTCGAGGGTTCACATGTGGCCACAGAAAACGATTGAGTTACCGCACAGTACCACGGCTTTCAATAGGCGAAAGAAATATACTACGCCGTTCCGAGCACGTAGTCAATTGATCCAATGCGCGCCGTGTCGAATGACCATAAAACAATTAATGTCATGTATAATCTGAAAATATTCCTTCAATAGATCGTATGTACGACACTTATGGGCATACAGTGGTGGGCAAAATTATTGGTATAAATTTGGATTAACACAAGATTTATCAGTAATCATGAATCATGATAATTCGATGTATTCTAAATTAAAATTTCTTTCTAGGTAATGCATAGTTGTAATAAATTTTATGGCAAACCAATTAACAAATTTTCATATAAATAATACATTTGGAAATCCTAAGTCATAGGCTTCCACGGCTGCTGTCCAGCAATTTTTTTTTGTCTGGGTTGAAATGGTGCCTTTATTTCTATTGCGAATGTGTTGTCCAGAATCCTAATGTTTATTTTTAGGGCTATCGCTGCTAATGTCATTAGTAAACATTACCTAAGGCACTCCATTGCATTCTATCCTTGACTTTATTTCTTCATATCATCTACAACAATAACTAGTTTGGGATTATTCTCTACTTAATCCTTTCATTTAGCTTTTGGCCTTTGTCTAGATCTAGCCTCTATCGGTTTCCATTCTGAGCTATGCCTATTTATCTCTGCATATATTATGATTTTTCTTTTGAATAGTTAAAGTTTCACTTCTTCTTTTCCTGTTATGCTTATTGTTTTAGCAATAGTCATTTATGTACCAAGTCAATAAAGTAATTTTTTATCGTACGAGTTTGGGATTATGAGCCAAGCGAGCGAGGCGAGTAACAGGCGAGTTCGATAGAGGCACATTTTATCGCCAACCGCAAAAATTTATGGTTTAAAAAATGGAGATATAACTTATCACATTTTATTTATTTTTAGAAAGTAAACAGATAGAGAAATAACAGCGAGTTCAAAAATAACAGCATATACAAAACAAATTGACTTATTATTTGATATATTAAACTTGAACGTACATCCTGGCGCATTATAAAAATTATTTCCAAAAGTCGAAGGAGCTTGAATTGTAAATGTTTTTGAGGATTATTACCTATGTTACTACTCACTTGTAAATCTGACAGTGCTACACGATAGACTTGTAATGTCGAATCTCCCAGTAAAAAGTATATATTTTTAACCAAATTTTGTACCGTGTTGACATTGATTACATTTTTATTGGAAACTTACCACATTTTATAGATAAAACTTCTCCGACGGAAGATCATTCCAAGGAACTTCAAGGGCAGTAGTTCTTAATCTTCCTTCATGGAAAGTTTCACAATATATTACCATAAAAAGTAGCAGTATATATCAGTGTAGTCCAGATGCTACCAAACTGATGTTGTCGATATTAATATTTACGATTCGTAAATTTAAAAATTGTATTTCAAGATCACATATGTTGGTCAGACTGCATTTAATATGTTTAGACTCAGCACCCTGCCACGTATATTACGCAAGGGCCGAAGTCAAAAGTCTTTACAAAAATCTAAACCCACCTACCAGCGAATACACTTCTTATTTGGACTGCCGCCGGCTCAGAAGGAGATAGTCGAGATCGAGACAGATGTTAAATAAAATAGGACGGCATCACAAATTTAAAGCATGTAAAGTGTAACGTTTGAGAGACCGTAGGTGTAATATGCTGGTAGTTAAAGCGGATATAGAGAATTGAAACATAACAAACACCAAAGTAAAAGACAAACCGTTCAGTTACGGGAAAAATTTAATGACAGTTAATTGCAGACATCCACAGAGGCTTAACAAAGTAATATGAATAATAATTGAATTAAATGTGAAAATTTAAAACAAGTTTTGCAAATTTAGTTCAAACATTATTTAATAATTGATAAAATAGGTAACAGAAGTGCTGAATCACCCTGTATAGAAATAGTTCAGTTATTTAATAATGAAAAAAATAACAAAGGTTACACTGTATATTAAATATATTATTTATTCAATACTAGAAAAAAGTAACAGAGGCGATGAATGCTGAATCAGCCTGTATAGTAGGTACATATATTTAATTATGAAAAGCAAGATTTACATCTATCAACTTACATCGATCTAATAACAATTTAGAAAACAGTGTTGGCACTACGCCCGTAGAGTTAAACTAATTTGTCTAATATAATTACTGAAGTTAACAACCAGAAGGGCATCAAAGCTAAATTATAAGCAGGACAGTATTTAAAGTCTACCTACGTAACTAAAATTAAGCTGTTTATTCTATTAACGTATAGTTTATATTTAACTTGAATTGAAGAACGAAGGTTCATGGAAACAATTCTAAGACTTAGCTGTAAGTAACAGGTAAACGAAATAGAGCTCAAACGCCAGGTATTCAGTGTTTCGGTGTAATATGAATCTTTCACAAAAAAAAAAGAAACATGAACTCCGCCTCATATATATAAAGGTACTTCAGTAAGTATCAATTCCAGGTGCTCTACTCAGTAAACCTTAGTGAAGGTGCGTAATCCAGCACTAATTAATAGTCATCTATTAAAGTGCTCTAATTACAATGCATTATTTACGATGAATTAGTTAATTAGGACGCACTTGTCCGTAGGATCTCTAACTACGATGCAATAGCTACATTGCACTAGTTCCATTAAAAAAAGAAAAGAGAAAACTGTTACCAGGAGGTAATTATATACATTTAAAGTCGCACACCTACTGACGTCCATTTTATAAGGGAGAAAACGCATCTAATTAATATTTTTTAAAAAATGCCTGTTTTTTCCAGGAATAATTTCCACAAATAAACTCAGAGAAGAGATTAGTGATTAGCAAAATTGCTCCTTTGGTGCTCCACACATTACAAATCGTGCACAGACGAAGGGCATAGTCAGTTTCTTGCTGGCTTACACAAAAGCCGTAAACACTTTTCAAATAGTCTGTTCCAAATGCATCCGGCGTTTACCGGTAATACCTAATAGATAATGCTAACTCGTAAACGTCAGAATAGACAATGAAAATTATTTGCCGATTAGTCCGGCGGTGATGCCGAAAACAGTGCGGAAAACGCGAGACTAGAGAAACAGCTTCCCCTACATTGAAAATTATAATTAAGCTGAAAATTAAGACGGAAATTGCGTAAAATAATACTAACAAATTTTGACAAGCAAAAACAATAAATAACACAGAAAAAGCAGGATTAACATGTGCTTTTGGAAAGTGATTACCAGGTGAATAATTCTACTTGAAACACAAAGATGCCTTCAGTGGTTAAGTTGACTTAAAACTATCCAAAGACATGTGTAAATTGATTAATGATGGAGAATAGGGTTACTACAACAGACAGTGCAACAAAAACTAAATACTAACCCGTAACAATTCTAATACTTGATGGAACGAACACTTGTGGTCACTTTGAATACCACAACCAAAAGAACAATCTTAGCGACCTCCGACAACTCGTTATCTCAAACTCAATCTCATCAACTCCATGCTTCCAAAATTTACTATAAATTTAAATTTGCTATCAACTTAAAATTTTGTGATACTAGCTCTGCACAGGGCGGACAAATTAAACGCTAATCTATTACAATCGAATAACCAAATTCAACCGATTGAAAATATGAAAATAAGGAAAAAAACTTTTTTCATCACAGCTTGGTAAAAATCAAAGGTTTGTTGTTTTCATTTTCCATTTTTATTATACTATCGTTTTTATTAATGTCACCCAGCAAACATTTGTAAAAAAAAATGTTTAAGAAATATATACTTTTGCTGGGTAATTCTTTTTTGTCTCGTGATATATTATTTCATCTTGTATTTAAACTTTTTCATCTTTCAGAAAGCACGTCTTGGTATGAAATGTTTTGTATTCGTCACACAATATTTTCTTAATTTAATTTCTGTTGTACCCATTTTCTGCCCACCAGTATATAAACTATATGAGCAATGCTTAAAGTACCGCGCATCGCGACAGCTATTTACGATGGAAAAATTCCTGCCGCTAAGAAAGCACACATAAGAAGGAAAAAATCAATTTGTTAAAGAAGAAAATGAACATTAATAGGCATCTATTTCTTGTCTAAATGACACCGACTCATACGGAGTAGAATCATTAGTCTTAAGAGTTTTTCAATTCTCCAATGTAACTGTAGTATTTAATATAGGTACTTTTCTCATTCCTTAGACGCTATTATTATGCCTGTTATTTATTACTGTCCAGAGTTACGAAATATGTGAATATATAAAAGTCAATGATGATGATGATAATAAGGCGATAATGTTGAATTTAGTAGGTACTTGTACGTGTCTGTCTTATTATATGTATGCCTGTATGCATATGCATAACAATAGAACACTTCTGGTTGTATAATAATGATTGTTGTGTAATAAAGTGACTTCTGATTTGTTGTTTAAGAAAATGAAATTGTTTGAATAATTGTATAATACTTATTTATATATCAAGGGCGTAAAAAACTTTTATGGCCGTTATTTAGGGGCATAAAGGAAAGTTACACTCGGCATACATTTATACTTTATATCAGGCTGATGTGCTTGCACTTGAAGTACAGTCTTATGGTAAAAGGATATTAAAGTAATACGTTGATTACAGGGGTCACACCTTATTTATACATCAGTTTCTTTTGCTATGAGTAATATCTAATATAAATAAAAATAAATAATGTATTCAGGATCGTTTTTATACCGTGCAAGTGTTCCTAACATAGCCTATCGACTACCAAAATAGTCGGAACTGATGACATTATGTGCATACCGAAGCACTGTAACAGGTCATATAAATGTTTGAAAATAAAAATTTCCGGATGGTGTGGTGGGAAATTTAATATACAAATAATAAACATACTGATTGAACACAAGTCAGAGTAGCTAGAAAGTAAGATAATTGTTACTTTTAATATCTCAAGATTACACTTAAAGCGCTAAAACATATTTATTTACCTTCTTATACGTAGTAAGGAAGTATTGTGATCATGAAAATTTTCGACCTCGAGATTTTTGCAGATGTCCATGTTTTGAGGTCCCCTGATTCCGAAAAAGTGGTTTTTAAAAAATGTCTCTCTCTCTGTGTATGTCAGTGTGTGTGTGTGTGACCACGATAGCGGTCAAACCGCTATAGATATCAATTCCAAATTTTGTATTTGTGAATATAATTTCCCTGTTGAGAACTGATTAGATTTTCAGTAAAATCGGCAGACCGGAAGTAGTACTTTACTTCAGTGAAAAAATTGAATTTTGCCAATTATTCGTCAACTACGAAGTTTAAACAAATTTACAAAGAATTCATATGTACTCAAAATTAAATTTGAGAAGAATTTTATTAAAAAAAGTATTTCGAAATTTCTTCTGTCTATTACTCTTACCGAAAATCAGTTTTTTGCGAATATTTTGCAAGTTATGCTTTTTAGACAAGTACGTTAGGAGTATAAAAGTATTTAGAATTTAATTTTCGATACCTTTTGTATATATTTTTTTTTAAATTTGGACCGGAAGTAACACTTTTGCTGATATGGAATAGCGATTTTTTGCAAATATGTCGTAAATTGTGCATTCTATATACAGGGTGTAGATAAAGTCTGGAACAAAATTAATATTTCTGTTATCGTCGGTTTGATGGAAAAACCCTGAAACAGGTCGATTTTGTTTTTATCCCGTGCACTTTATAACATCGTGAATTTAATTCTGTCGTCATCTGGTTGGGCGCGGGCGTGACGTCATTAGTTTTTTCAAATGGTAACCCGCCACATTTATTACCCCTTGTCGTTAGGTATTCCATTGTGCATGCAACGGTATAAAAAGTTTGGTACCTTACATAACAATTTTTGGGAGAAAAATGCTTTCGAATTTCAAAAAATTAAAATTTTATTTCTAATGAAAAACTAATCAAAAATTATTTTAAAAAATCAGATAAATTATAATCCGAGGTTTATCTTGGATTGTCGTCAAACAAGACATCAAAAAAATGTCAACGGATGTGTTCAAATTGTCCGCCATAGGCCATTTGACACTGGCCGAGACGGACGTACATGCTTTCTACGACACGTCGTATTGTCTCTGCACCAATATTTCGCATTTCCTCGCGGATACGATGTTTCAGATCATCCAAGTTATTTGGCTTATTGGTGTACACCTTTGATTTCACATGACCCCATAGAAAAAAATTAAGTGGTGTGAGATCTGGCGAACGGGCAGGCCATTCAATTGTTCCCCTTCGTCCGATCCATCTCCCGGGGAAAATTTCGTCGAGATAACTCCGAACACGCCAGCCAAAATGTGGAGGTGCTCCATCTTGTTGAAACCAGATTCTGGGGTGAGGCTTGGCGGGGGTGTTTTCATCCGGAAATAATTCTACCAATGTTGGCACTATCGTAAATCTTAGGAAATGTAAGTATGTTTCAGCGTTTAAATTTCTGCCCAGAAAGAAAGGCCCCACAATGCGATCTCCCTCTATTCCCGCCCATACATTAACTTTTTGCCGGTGTTGGGTGTGCTCCTCTCGAACCCATCGAGGATTTTCGCCCGACCAGTACCTACAATTGTGGCGATTCACTTCACCGTTCAAGGTAAAAGTTGCTTCGTCACTAAAAACCACATTGTCGACAAATCCGAGATTCTCATCGCACCGTAGCATGATTTGTTCACAGAACTCGAGTCGGCGGTCGAAGTCATCTTCATTCACTTCCTGAACCCGATTGATTTTGTACGGATGAAGTTTTTCCTTCTTCAGCAATTTGGCTACTGTGGTAAAATCGACTGCATGATCCCTGGCAATGTTCCTTGTTGAAGTGTGGGGGTTGTCCTGAAGTTCCAAGAGAATATTGACCCTTCTATCTTCCTCAATTCTTGGTCGACCTTGACGAGCCCTGTCTTTTACACTACCAGTTTCAGCAAATTTTGCGACAATTTTGCTCACCGTTGACCGCGAAATCGGTGCGCGGTTTGGATTTTCTGCATTCAAAAACTGACAGGCTTCTTCATGGCTACGTATTTTATCACCAAAACCAACAATAATGAGAATTTGAATCCGCTCTTTTTCGCTCAAATTCGCCATTTTCGCAATGCACGTTCAACACTGCCAATGGAGCAAGTATTGTGAATGGATAAGTTCAAACACCAAGTAATGAACTGTCAATATGACGTGTCGTAGAAAGCGTGTACGTCCGTCTCGGCCAGTGTCAAATGGCCAATGGCGGACAATTTAAACACTTCCGTTGACATTTTTTTGGTGTCTTGTTTGACGACAATCCAAGATAAACCTCGGATTATAATTTATCTGATTTTTAAAATAATTTTTGAATAGTTTTTCATTAGAAATAAAATTTTAATTTTTCGAAATTCGAAAGCATTTTTCTCCCAAAAATTGTTATGTAAGGTACCAAACTTTTTATACCGTTGCATGCACAATGGAATACCTAACGACAAGGGGTAATAAATGTGGCGGGTTACCATTTGAAAAAACTAATGACGTCACGCCCGCGCGCAACCAGATGACGACAGAATCAAATTCACGATGTTATAAAGTGCACGGGATAAAAACAAAATCGACCTGTTTCAGGGTTTTTCCATCAAACCGAAGATAACAGAAATATTAATTTTGTTCCAGACTTTATCTACACCCTGTACATATATTTATCAAGAGTACAAAAGTATTTAGAGCTGGATTTTGAATATTTTTTGTATAAATGAAATTTCAAAATTCGGACCGGAAGTAACACTTTTACTCTTAGGGAGTAGCACTTTTTTTCGAATATCTTGCAAGTATGCATTCTATAGCGATTTATTAAGAGAATGGACGTACTTAGAATAGGATTGTGAATTATTTTTCTATAAAAAATTCTTAAAATTATATACTTTGAAACGCTCATACGTATAAGAAAGTCGTGAGGTGGCCACACCTCATATATTTAATCATGTGACGAATTGTTAAAGTACTTCACTTTTGCACTCGAGATTACAGATGGTCAAAGTCTTCAGTTGTATACGAATAATGCTTGAAAAATATTTTTAAATTTTAAATATTTATGATACTTGTACATACATGTTAACATGGAAGAGCTTAAATTATTACATTATTACCATATAAACCCTACCATCTCTGGAAGAGGACATGTAGTAAAGCGAATTAGCGAATGTCATATCTTCTCGGAATTCCACGAAATACCGGTCTCATCCTATAATTAATGAGATTCCGTACATGAGTTCCAACAAAAGTGAACACCAAATTCCCATAGATATTCTCTTGTCCGGGCCATTTACTAAATTATCGTTCGCATACAAAATCATACGTAGAGTTTGTTCGTTGCAGACAAAAAAGACGACACATGAATGGGCACATGTCTGGTTAAGTTATGCAAAATGAAATTATGCGTTGGCGAAATGGGTCCTCTTTTTTTTTTTTTCTTTAAGAAGGCTTATTGTATTTGTTTTTATGAAAGATTTTGTTGTTGCTCTATAATAATAGCACGATTTTCTTCTACTATATCATTAAATAATAGAAGAATAACTTTGTTTTGTGTACATAATTTGATTTATGTTCAATGGCAGATGTATTTGTATTTTTTGGTTATAGAAACATTTCAAGAAATACTTCATTTAAAATCTTTTAATTTTTAAACTTTTTTGACTTTATAAATAGCAGTTACACGTGTTTCAAACTCACTGATTCTCGTCAGTGCAGTGGAGCCAAGGAATACGACACGATAACATTGGAGATGAAAAGCATAATCATCTACAAGGTTATCGTATCTTATTCCTCAGCTACACTGCACTGACGGGAACCAGTGAGTTCCAAACACGTGTCTGCAGTTGCATTTTTAGCAGAGTTACCCCATGACACTCTTTACTTTTATTATCTAAAACCCCATTAATTTTTCCTTGTTTTATATGTTGTGGGTTCAGATGGCATGCAGGTGGACAATGTCTACCTCGCGTCGACGTCTAGATGCATCCCAAATATCGAGGATATACTGGCTGAAGTCTCAACTGGTAGTCTGTCTCCTGTATATGTCTCTGATTGATGCTTTTCATCTCCAAGGTTATCCTATTTTATTTTATGGCTACACTGCACTGACGAGAATCAATGAGTTCGAAACACGTCTCTGCAGTTGCATTTTCAGCGGTGTTGCCCCATTAAATTCTTTACTCGTATTATCTCAGATCTAAGTATATAAGTAAAATTTTTGGGATGGGTCTTGTATTTTTGTGGGATGCCTTTTCTCTTTGACATGAATGTTAAAATTAGCAATTGGAATTTTAAATTCGATTTTGGAGGTGTAGTGTGGGCCAGTATGTTACCTTTATTGCACATATTTGTTCGGGGTTGAAGATTGCATATGCGTTTACGTTCATTTTATTAATTTATGCGTTGACTGTTTCTCCTTATTTTTGGAAAAGGAAAAGAGAAAGAGGAAAACAACAACAACTTTATCTTTGTCTTGGTTTGGTTTTCTGATAGGGAAAATATACAGTGCCCGCGGAAAAGTCTGCACCATATGGAAAAAAAATTTACTCTTTTAATTTTTAAAATTATTTTTTTGTAGTTTGTTTTTGCATAATTAGAAACCAAAAACTAACCTAAAATATTTAACATATCGCATTTGCTTCAATGCGTAAATGTCATTTAAAAATTACCAACGTCCAAACGTGCCATTATTTGTCAAAATATAAGAAGATGCCATAAGAAAAAGTTGTTTGTACTTTCGCGGACATCCTAAATCCAAAGTTTCGTACAAAAATTTTAATTTTAATTTTTTTTTCATAATTTTGTAAAAAAACGCCTGTATATTTTTTAAGTGTATTTTTCTCTCGAATTCTGATAAAAACCTATGTTACCATGTAATGAACAAAAAAAAAACAATTTGTATTTCAGAATAAGGTATATTTTTTTTAAATAAAAGATTTCGTTAAGAAAAGTGGAGGACATTCTTGGACTATTTTCATATTTTCGTATATTAAAAATGTTTATTTTTCAAACATGGTCAAAAAACCTAGAAAATAACACTAGTTGTAAGATTAGAACATGTTATGTACCTAGCCTTGTCTGTTTTAAGCAAAATTTCCTTTAGTATCCCTAAAGCAGGAAATAACAAGCTTATTCTTAAACTTCGATAAATTCACAAGTAGGCCTAGAAAATAATTGCAAATTCTAGACATAAACAACTAAATAAATGTCAGTTTTGTGTATTTATCTAATAGATTTGTTTTAAAATGTTATCCATGGAAGAAAAAATAGAAATCATTTTAATTCACGGAGAAAATAGAACCAACAGGGATACGGCAAATATTTTTAATCAAAGACACCCTAACAAATTCGTTTCGCACTCTACTGTTGGTCGTATTGTAGATAAGTTCAAGTCATCCGCTTCAGTTCTAAATGATTTTAAGAAGCCACATGTAAACTGGCAAGTTCAGCAGCATATTATTAGATGTAGTAGAGCATAAAACTACATCAATTGCTGCTATTTCCAACAGAACTAGGGCAAAAGAGACTACAGTGAGAAAAATTTTAAAGAAACATAAGTGCCGTCCATTTAAGCCAAAATATGTCCATATACTAAAAGAACGAGATTTTAACGCAAGATTTGATTTTTGTATGTGGTTTCAAGGAGAGCTCGAAGAAAACCGTCGTTTCCCCAAAGAAATCATGTTCTCGGACGAAGCAACGTTCTCCTCCAATGGAACGGTGAGTTCGCAGAACTGCAGAAGGTGGGCTGATGAAAACCCTAACTTTATCATCGAATGCAGGGACCAATATTCTTTTAAAACAAATGTTTGGTGTGGTATTTTTTATGGTAGATTGATTGGACCCTATTTTTTCCACGAAAATTTAAATTCGCAAAGGTACTTGAACTTTCTCATGACCGAAATAACCGATTTAATTGATGATATGGTATTGGAAGAAAGATCTGTCCTATGGTTTCAGCAAGACGGCGCATCTATACATAGTACACTGGCGGTGAGGAGTTATTTAAATCAATTATTTGGGGACAAATGGATTGGCAGATATTCAGCGTATCCATGGCCAGCGAGATCCCCTGACCTAACTCCGTTAGATTTTTCCTTGTGGGGGTATCTAAAAGAGAAAGTGTACCGCAAACGACCATTTCGAAACATTGAACATCTAGAAAACACAATACGTGACGTTTGCCTAGAAATTCCGGCCACATATTTTGTAAACATTACAAGAGAGTTCTCTAGAAGGATCATCAAATGTATTGCAAGAGAAGGGAGACATACAGAAATGTAGTATTGTTAACATTTTTTTATTCATTTAGTTTAACTGTATAGTAACGGTATTTTTGTAAAATTGGAATTGTTGACTACGCTTACTTGTGAATTTATTTAATTTTAAGAATTAGAATTGGTTTTTTTTGAAATTAACTTTGTTAGTTGAAATACAATTACTTTTTTTTCTCATTTTTAAAAGGTTATTTTCTAGCTATTTTGACCATTATGTTTTTTAATTTATTTTTAATGGTACATACGAAAATATGAAAATAGTCCAAGAATGTCCTCCACTTTTCTTAACGAAATCATTTATTTAAAAAAAATATACCTTATTCTGAAATACAAATTGTTTTTTTTTTGTTTATTACATGCATGGGTTTTTATCAGAATTCGAGAGAAAAATACACTTAAAAAATATACAGGCCTTTTTTCCCAAAATTATGAAAAAAAAATTAAAATTAAAATTTTTGTACGAAACTTTGGATTTAGGATGTCCGCGAAAGAACAAACAACTTTTTCCTATGGCATCTTCTTATATTTTGACAAATACTGGCACGTTTGGACGTTGGCAATTTTTAAATGACATTTACGCATTGAAGCAAATGCGATATGTTAAATATTTTAGGTTAGTTTTTGGTTTCTAATTATGCAAAAACAAACTACAAAAAAATAATTTTAAAAATCAAAAGAGTAAATTTTTTTTCCATATGGTGCAGACTTTTCCGCGGGCACTGTATAAAATAACTTGTCTTATTTTCGAAATAATTTAATACCTCTATATATTAGTAAGATTTGAGAGCTTAAACTTAGTGTATATTTGTGGCTTGATGTATTTTACTTTGAAAACTTTTAAATGTTACGTTCAATTCTTAAAAATGAATGAGTGTTTACGATAATGGCCAAACGACTTCCTCTTGAGATATGATTAGATTTTCAGTGAAATCGGTTGACCGGAAGTATAAGTTTACTCCAGTGAAAAAATCAGATTTTTTTGTAAACAACTAAGTTGAGATAAATTTTTACTAAGTACTAAAACGTGAACTTTAGAGGGATTTTTAAAAAAAAGTTTTTCGAAATTCTTACCGGTAGTAGGTCTTTTTGTCTTGTCGAAAAATAGTTTTTTTGCAAATGTTTTTTAAATGATTTTATTCAAAATTTTTAGAGTACAAAAGTATTTTTTGAGCTTCTGCTTTTATCAAATAGCCTTTTTTGCAAATATCTCACAAATTATGTATTCTATACAAATTTATTAAAAATACAAAACTATTTAGAGCTCGATCTGGAATATCTTTTTAAATATATTTTATTGACATGGACTTGGCTTATATCTTGCCAAGGACATTTGTGTTTTTTGTATTTCTTTCGTGTAATTTTAAGAATGCATCTATTTGATGACTGATATGTTACCTAGGGAGAGTGAGACACCAAAATATCATTCCCGAAGTATAGGATTTGCTTCTTGTAATTTACATCTCTTACAACGAGTTCACTAACCATGGTCATGTTATCTCGATGATTCCTCAAAGAGCAGTGTCCGGTTACCAAGTCAGTAATTGTGATTATAATCATATTTGATAATGTAACCTCAATATTAGCACATAAAAAATACTATTTACCAATCAATGAATATTAATAGAAATATATGACGACTAGAAAAAATTGGTAATCAATAATAGGCATACCAATATAGGAATAGAAATATATCAACAAATTATAGATACAAGATGTGAAGTCGATCATTAATAATTCGAAATGACTGTGCCGCCGTACGTGAATGTGTACAAAAAAAAAGCAGCGCCAGTGCTATGCGATTTTGAGAGATACTCAAATAGAACATTAATACTTGATTATACCACTATAAATCTAAGCGAACGTCTTTGAACGACCAGCGTTAACAAATACTCCTGCTATTCAAATTAACCGCCGTCCGTTTGCCGTAATTTATAACAATACAAATACCTCCCGGCCAAATAACGTAAAATATTATAATCTATATACAAACATAAATCAATTAACGCAATAAGAGACGGTTCCGGAGATTGTACTGCTTGAACAGTCATTATGCTAGTATGTTATGTAAGAGACGTTTCTGCTAATGCAGTAGTGCCATTTGAATGGATGTACGTTCGAGTGCGTCCTGTTTTGTAAAATAATGTTTAATTCCAGTTTCTGCATCTGCATAATTTTATACTGACATGTTCATTACTCTTCTCTACAGAGACAAGCTTCATTTTACGAGAATGTCGATATCTAAATCTTTTAAAAATACATAAAAATAAACGTAAAAATATTTGTTTTATTTTATATTTATTTCGTTATGTGATCGTATACACTAATACGTATACCGTAGTCGACAAATTTTAATTTCTGGTACGAAAGTAGAAGAGGAAAAGAGCACAGCGGAATAAAGAAAAGACAAACATATAGCGAGGCTGCCAAGTACACCCGGCAAACGTTTGCTATGGAATGTGAATACCCCCCGACTGTTTGTGCTTCTCCCACCACTGTTGGAAAGCAGGCATCGCTGCATTTACAATGCATGGGATAGATAGCTAGTATAGAAGTGTAAACAGAAATTAAAAAGTTTCGACTACGGTATGTATACATATTAGTATAACTTAAATAGTAATGGTTCCAACATAGACACCTGCGGAAACCCTCTTCAATATGTTTCTGGAAATTTAGATTTTACTATGTACTGTACTGTCATTCTTAGCTGAAATATTGTTACCTACTCTAAATATGTAGTAATTCTGGATGAGTAAGGCAAAGTAAATAGTGTGGGCACTACACGACCATCTCATACGTATATACGGTCAAAATTGTGAACAAAACGTCTTGCGATTGTTGTTAGAAATTAATTTCAGAACAAATTTGTAGTTTTTTGTAAAGAATAAAGTGTTACTTCCGATCCGAATTTGATTTCTATTAGGTTCAAGTTGTTTCAATTTAAGCTACAACTAATTTTATGCTTTTAGTAGTTTTAGTCTGGGATCTCATTTTGTAGTTGATGGGTTTGGTTCTCGACCACAACATATGGAAATTTTATTTACAAAAAATTCTATGAGCTGCTGCAATGGTCCGAAGGACATTTACAGTCGTCCAATTCGTCTATTACGGTAGTCGCTAGGCCAGGTAAGGAGCTCACAAGGATATTGCGCAAACGCATCGAAGTTCGTGAAGAACGCGATTGTTCGTCCAATTACTAATTTAACTAATTTCTAGTCGGGTATTGCTTTGTGTTAGTTTGTTGCACAAAAGATGAAATAATTAATAACGTGTCAAATAATAGACCAATTTGTGTTTTACAAGTTATATCAAAAATATTATATCAGCAGTGTTTTGAAAGAAAATCATTATTTTGGTCTAGTCAGTTAGGGATTAGAAATCCACAACATCTATGCTTTACCGTGTTTCTAAAATGGAGAATATTGTGTAGTTACATTTTGTGATCTGTACTGATTGTACTGATCACAATATTCTATTACCTTGACTTACAATTGTGTGATTTCAATTACTAAGCCTCATGTCATACTCATTAACAGAAATATTTATTATTTCGTTACAAACCCTATATTTCATAATGACGATATATTTATAATTATGTTCAGAACGTTTTTTTTTAATTGAACGAACTTTCTATGATGGAAACAATGTTTTAAATATTTTAATAGAATGCTATATCTCAATTGTATGTATCTGCAAGTTACTATTTTACTATGAGACAAAAAACAGCATTCAGTAGAAGCATATAAGCTCATTCTAGTGATGAGTAACAGCCAGTAAACGTAGATATATTTTAATGAAATTTACAGGAAATACGTATTTTATTCATATTAAGAAACGTAGAAAATTTCAACAATATATGTACAATTTTAACAATTAATAAGAAAATTAATAATGCGTAGGCCATCTTCTACTTCTTACGCATTCAGCTACTCGATTAGGCATACTCCAAATAAGCGCATCTATGGTAGCCTGTGTTATGCTGTTCCAAACTTCTAAAATCCGTGGCCGGAAAATTGCTATACTGGGGGGGGGGGGGGTGCTGTAAATTATGCATCCTTCGTCCTACCATATCCGTACGTGTTCTATAGGGGATATGTCTGACGACCGCAACGGTCATGGAAGCAGATGAATATTATCATCATTCATAAACTACATAGTGACCCTTGCGGTATGTGGCCGTGCATTATCCTGTTGAAAAAGGGATTTACCAGCTCTTGCAGATATGGGATTAACACTGTTCTCAACACAAGATATATAAAACAATTCGCATTTAATGTTCCTGGAATAACTACTAAAGGAGATCTACTTCCATGGCAGATAGCGCCCCACACCATTACACCTTGAATTAGAGCCGTATGTCGTTGTTGAAAAAACTGCAAATTCTTTCTTTCTCCACGACAAGTGAAAAGAGTGAAATAGACAGCATGCGGATCATATCTGTACGGCACCTTATACCACAATCTCCATCTTATTGATATCCCTGCTTTTCACTAACAGCACCAAAAATTTCGGGAAACTAGTCCAAATACTTTCAAATTCATCAAACGACCCAAATTTCGTTAACATGTTTTCCACGATACATTTATAGTTTGGGCTCTGAAAGTTTTCGAGAAACTTTTTTACTACTTCCTTAAAAGCTCTCCAGGTCTCCTTTTCACTCATTTCCATTTCACTTTCAAAGACTTTCTCTTGAAAAGGTCTCCGAATATCTGGACCTAATAGTTTGATAAATAATAAATATGTAAATATGTAAATAAAGCATTTAATAAATATTTTAAAGAAATATTTTTTTACCAAAATATGTAAAATGTGCTTGTTTCGCTATATATTCAAGCCCTTATATTCTGCGACTTCAATTTGGCGATCTACACCTGTA
Source organism: Amphimallon solstitiale (assembly GCA_963170755.1). Classification (NCBI taxonomy): domain Eukaryota; kingdom Metazoa; phylum Arthropoda; class Insecta; order Coleoptera; family Scarabaeidae; genus Amphimallon; species Amphimallon solstitiale. The sequence goes on from OY720680.1 coordinate 68,437,015, forward strand.
TAAAATTCAATTGGAACTTCAGGTAAATTGGGCTCTGGAGCAGTTAGAAGTTGACCCAAATTCCGCCAAAAAAATCAACTTTGCGACGAGGCTCATTATTCGATGAAGGGAAAGTTCTTGTCACCAAAACTGGATGATAAAATACCAGTGACACGTGGCTTCACCAGGACGGCCCTACCTGCCACATAGCGCAAGCCACTATGGATATTCTGCACGAACGATATGAGAGCATGGTTATCTCGCGGAGGCGACGTGAACTAGCTGCCAAGATCTTGCAATTTAACGTTTTTAGACTTCTTCTCTTGGGGTTATCTTAAATCGCAAGTCTATCCGAATAAACCGCGAACAATAGATGTTCTTAAAGTTAACATAATAACGAAAGCCATCCAGCAAATTGGACCTCCCGACTATGTGCCACCAAGCAAAGCCGCGACGGACATTTGAACGACGTTATATTCTATGCTTACTGCCATAAAATTTTCTTTCAAATAAAAAAAAACTAAACTGACCGACAAAAAAAACCGCCCACCTGCAATTTTTAGAATAATCAGCTCTACAATCATTTTAAGTTTCTATTGAGATTGAACCCACGAACGATTCATTGTATGTGCAACATGTGCAAATTTTTTCAAGTACCAAGGCAATTTCTGACAGAAGTAAATTTAATTTTAGTAAATAAGAGTTGAACATGATATCTCTCTCAACTTCTAAGAATAAAATTGGTAACTTTTAATTCTAATCTAATATCAATAACGTGTATGTCCTCCACGAGCTTCAATCAAAACACGTAATCGTTGCGGCATTGAATTAATTAAATTTCTTATGTAGTCTTGCGGAATTTCCTCAAATTTTTTTCAAGTGCAAATCTAAACTTTTGAAGAGTTTCTGGTATGATTACGCGTTGGCCAATACGCCTCTGGAGTTGATTCCATAAATGTTCAATAGGATTGAGATCTGGACTAGAAGCAGGCCAGTCGAATTTGCGATTTAAAAACTAAATAAATAAACTACATATGCAAACAGAAAACGTGTATCAGATGGGTGGGCGGTTTTTTTTGCTGGTCAGTTTAGATGAAATCTCACACACAGCTTGCTTTAGTTACATTTAAAACGCACCAAACAATATACATCATCATTACATTGAAAATGCTTTGTCTCAGGAATTAATATATCTCTTGATGGTAAACCTGTCTGTAAATAGTGTAATCTTTTAAGAATGACCCTCGACTGTTACCTAACTTGGAATGATTGTGTTTTTATTGTCTGTGTATTAATCCAAACAGCATATTTCAGGATTAATACTTTAAAAAATAAATATGCTTCTCATTAAACGGCATCTGACGTATATTTATAAGATTTAGTCAAGTAAAAAAACTGATTCTAACATATACCGCGTTCCATAAAATGCAAATAGGATTAAATGAAATTAGTCTAGGAAAAATTGACTATTTAATATACTTAGAACATACACACTGAGCGGAAGCGATAATGTAGGAAAACACAAAAAATATCTCCCGTCATTCATTGCTCGGCGAAACTTCTCTTGTCAGAGCCAACCGATTATTATACAACAATTTATAGGAAAATCTCTTCATTTTCTGCTCGAATCCCACTCCAGGAAACGTTCTGTACGCCAGTTAATGATACGGTGGGCATGCAAATATCATCCATTACATTTGTGTTGCAAAATGTTAACCCAGAAAACTTTATCAACCCATTATCACTGTCGTAAGCATCATAATCAGAGGAATAACAAGCGAGAACTTGACGAGATTCGTCCAACATCTTCACGTATGCAATAATTATAGACAACATTCAAGCCATGATGCGTCTTATATTAGTTGTATAACATTGCGAGCAATGGTTTAGAATTTATAAGTTTCGTACGTGTATAGTTATTGTAGTAGTTGTAAAAGAAGAAGCAACGGAAAATAAGACCGTATCAAAGTGCAATAAGAAAAAGGAAGAAACGGACTGTATCTATGTACGTATGCATGTGTTGAGTCTATTTACAGCCGTCGGCCTAACGTGAACAAGTTTTTGTTCTTCAGGAAAGATAATTTTAGATCTCGCATATATCCGACCGGTTTATGCTAATGTTCAGGCGAGTATTTCATTTGCTCTCTGGGTCCTCTTCAGTATCCGAGGTCGTACAATTTCTTCACGACACGATGTACGTACAATACTATGTACATATATTGTATGCGCAAACTGTGGTGCACACGGTGAACAGTTGCATGAATAAGTGATATATGAATGTCTTTTTTAAAACTATACTGTCGTATAAGTTATACAATAAATGTAAACGAAAGTAATACATATACACACCACTAGAAAAAAGGTAAAATCAAGACTTTATGAAGTATTTATTTTGCGAATTTTTTAATATACGATCGTTTTAATATATGGGGTGAAGGGTAAAGCTGTAACGAACTTGCGTCCGTCACTGTACAAAAATAACATAATATTATATATTAAGCAATAACGTTGATGTTTAGCATAAAAGATTCGATATTTTGTACAATCGCAGTCCCCTCAATTAAAAATTAATTTATTATGTGTAAATATATTAATTATCATTTAAAAGAATTATGGCTTTGCCATGGTATATAGGACCGTAAACATATACATTGCAGTGACGTAGGTGTTCAATGTATGCAGTTGTACGTGATCATGGCGTGTATTTTGTTAAAAATACTATTTTTAAGTATTATTTGTGCACACGAGCGCCTATATAAAGGAGGAATTTTATATGTAAAATTGACATTTGTCCTGACACTTCAAGGAATAAATGATATCCTACTAGTGGCGCACTCACCGACGAGAAAATCCCATTTAAGATTTCTGTAATTATTTGCAAGGTGCACACACGGTTATAAGTAATTAACACCGTTCCCGCTTCCCGTAATTATCTGTGAAGACTCGTCATTATATGGATAATTCCCGTATCCCCCAAACAAAAGGTCTGTGCACCCACGAGATCGGCGCACTCACCGACGAGAAAATCCCATTTAAGATTTCTGTAATTATTTGCAAGGTGCACACACGGTTATAAATAATTAACACCGTTCCCGCTTCCCGTAATTATCTGTGAAGACTCGTCATTATATGGATAATTCCCGTATCCCCCAAACAAAAGGTCTGTGCACCCACGAGATCATTTGTTACTTTGTCTTTAATCCATATATATTTTATTATCTGTAAAGTCCGTTATTTCTACGTATATCAAATAAATTCTTTGCTTAGAAATCAACATTAACATTTCGCGAAATCACTTTACCGAGCATACGTCGTTCATGTATATGTCACACTTTTGTAGGATAATTGTCCATATTAAAACTGCCGTATTTTCTTTTGTTTACTTTGAAATGTGATAAATGTAAATTCTAAATATATATATTAATTCTCTATTTATATAAGGAAGTATTATGATGATGCAAAGTTTCAACTTGTTTTTTTTGCAGATGTTCACGTTTTAAAATCCCCTGATACCGTGATTCTAAAAAATCTCTGCTCTCCTCCCTTCTCCCCCTTCTGTCTGGGTATTGGTGTGTGTGTATGTGATCACAACAGCGGCCAAACGGTAAAAGATATCACATACTCCCTTTTAAGAATATAATTTTTCTCCGCATATCTGATAAGATTTTCGCTGAAATCCGTAGACGTAGTAGTTTCTCAATATCTCATCAACTACCTACTAAATTTAGACAAATTTCTGAAGAATACAAAAGTTAGGTTATTCAAAAGTTGTTTCGAGAAATAAGTTATGAAAAAAGATTTTCGAAATTCCTACCGGAAGTAGGTCTTTTACTTTAATCGAAAAATAGTTTTTGGTGAATATCTCGCAAGTTATGCTTTAATGCTTTATAGACTGATATATTCAGAGCATAAAAGTATTTAGAGCTTGATTTTATTCGTATATAAAAAAAATTCAAAATATCGGACCGGAAATAGCGCTTTCACTTTTATCTAATAGCAGCAATTTTTGCAAATTATGCGTCTTATATAAATCTATTAGCAGAACAAAAGTATTTAGAGCTCGATTTGAAACATTTTCTGTGTAAAAAAAATTAAAATCCAGACAGGAAGGAACACTTTTATTATATTTAAAGTTGGTTATCGAATAATTTTTGTATTAAAAGTAAATTGAAATTCGGACTGGAGTAGCTTTTTTATTCACAGGTTTATTCACAGAACAAAGTAATTTTTGTATACAAAAATTCCGAACGCGCATATGTATAAGAAAGTGGTGTGGTGCCCACAGCTGATTTAAGGCTATTTATCTAAAATTGGTCAATTGTTTTCTTTGTTTAAACTTTGGACATATTTTCTTTGCTTTATTTTCGAATTGTACATTATATTGTTATATTTTTAAACAACAAATAACTCTAAATAATAATATTTTTTACAATATATTGTGCCTGTGTATTTACATTAATAGTAAGTATCCACCTATTCAGAAAAAATAATGTATTGTCCAAAATTTCGATCACGTGTCGCTACGTAAGTACAATAGGGATGTCGCCGACTTTGGTATAGCGCATCATCATCAACAAAATAACGAGACAACAATACAGGCATTCTTCTTTGAGTAACCGACACATAATTACCCCCCCCCTCACTTTATATATCTTGCCTATGAAATTTAAAACTTATTTAGAACTAACGTGCGACCTTGTAGCTCAACCACGTACCAGCAAGTGCCAATGAAGAGAAAAACTTAAGAACACAAGCAAAGAGCAGTGGAAAAAAGGAAAAAAGAAAGAGCAAAAACAAGAAACATAACGAAGAAGATGTAAGTATTAAATACCAAAGAAAAAATATAATAAAATGTAATTCGAGTCTGAGGCGCTAACTAAAAGAAAGACACCAACGAAGTCGCATTTAAACTGGATAATGTCCCGTAAAATGTTCTCTTTTTTCCATCTCAGATAGTATGTGGAAATCTAGAAGGCGATATTTCATTTCTTTGTTATTACATACCTGTACAGGTGTCTAACGCCCTCTAGTAATAGTGCATCGACACAAGATATTACGTAATATTTCTTGAAAATACTTTCACTTACTTTTGCTTTCGTTGTGAACTGTGCGGTAGATGATGAGAAAAGAAGTGAGGACGAAACAAAAAAGAAAAAGAAACGAGAATGTTGAAGAAGGAACGTTTAAAGACAGTGAATTAAACTATTTATAGGGTTAATTAAAACAAATTACGTATTACCTGGAGCGGATGATATACCGTGAAGGCAGAATAATTTCAGAGTGGCATTACCATTCCCGGTAAAAGAAATTGTCATGCCTACACGTTAGTCTTTTATTATTCGCTTGTCCAAAATCGAGAAGAAAAAAGGCTAGTAGAAGATGACCAACAACAACTACCTATGGTGATATAAAAAGAACTTGTGCAATGACCGACCGACCGCCTTGAATGTAACAGCATTGGATACGTTTTAATTTGATCTGTTCCCATTTATGTAACTATGTGTCGTATGTTAAACTATGCAGAGAGGTAGCCGGTGTTTCGGGATTGTTTGTAATTACTCTGTCAAGATATGTATGTATGTGTGTAGTTATAAAAACGTATCGCCATCGAAAAGCCGGGATTGCTGCTGTACAACGATTCTTACGTTTTTTTCCCTTTCTGTTTGCGCTCGTTTTATATAGAGATCTTCCTATGAAGTTACGCACTAGTAATCTAATAATGACGAAAGAGGCAGATAGTCTTACAGAGGCATACTAAAAGGTAACGTGAGGGAAAAAAAAGAAATAACATTAAGTTACGAAATTTATGATAATTACAAGGATGATGTGTAGAATTTTCTGATCTACTTTTCAAAATACGTGCATCGTTATACTGTTATGAATGCACCCCATTAAAAACTATGTAGTGCAACTTCATAGAATTTGAATTTATTTATATCTTTATGTATTTACACATATAAATTTATATGAAGAATACTTAATAATATATTGCAAACAATAAAAATAAACGTACGATTAACATAAGATTGAAGTTTAATTAGCCCACTCCGACTAATAATCGCAGACGCATTAGTAAAATAAAGTAATAATGGCACTACATAACTTCTTGTAGTTTCGACGCTTCGTCTGCCGAAGCCCGTTCAATCCTTTTCTCGAAGTGGATTAGTCCCCACTATAACGACTGTTATGTATGTGTTATGCAGGTCTTATTTTTTTAGTTATTTCCCTCAATATTTGCCTATTTTCAGCTTTTGTTTCCATCCGATAAGTCCCAAGCATCATTTTACGGCTGTGTTCCCAGTTTGAAAGAACCCCGATTTTAAGTGGGCGCGTCCTGTATTTTTCCGATATTTGTACACCGAGATACGTTTTGTACGGTTAAGCTAATCGCAGGTACTGTGAAAAAGATGGAATATTCATGTTAAGTTGCAGCCGTAAGGCACTCTGATTTATGAGGGCACCGTACGTTTGATTTGTTGAAACCACACTAGATCGTAAAACCCTTATATGTGTGTCTGTGTTAGTTCTCAAAACTGGCGAAACTCCGCCTGCTAGCCGAAACTGTAACATTACTTTAAAATTTCTGCAACAATTAGTCTTGCAGTATTTATTTTATTTCCCAAATCACAGATTTAATATGAAAATATTTTTTCGACTCTTTCAAGGACGTATTAGAATATATTTTAAATTATGATAGTGTCGTTAATTTTCGGATATTTTGCTAGTTTATTTTTTTTCTACATATATTTTTGGAAAAAGGACCACGCTTTCGTATTTCCTTTAATTTATTAATAATGTAAAAAAATAATCATTTAAATATTAAAAAAAAATAAAGTCAGGATTTGGAAGAAAGTATTGGCGGTCGTGGGTTCAATACTGGCCAATACTATATGGCCAACTAAAACTACATAAAGACAACACCCCAATGATACCAGTAGTATCATACACAAATGCCCCAACGTACAAACTTTGCCAGTATTTAGGTAAATAAAAAACTACCGACAAAAATAAATTTCAAATCAAAATACGCAATAAAAAATACAATAGAATTAACGAACAACTTAAAAGACATACATATACCTAACAATGCTAAATTAGTCTCATTTGATATTAAAAGCCTTTTCACATCCATCCCAATAAATGAAATAAAAAAGATAATAGATATACAAATGAATAACAATAATCTTTATGAAACAGACACACGAGATATTAAAGAAACATTAAATTTATGCCTAGACCAAAATTACCTCAAATTCAACAATGAAACATATAAACAGATAGAAGGATTACCGATGGGAAACCCGTTAAGCCCTCTATTAGCAGAAATATACATGAATAACTTCCAAGAAGAACTCTTCAAGAAAAACCCAGTATTAGTCCAACAAGTTCATTACTGGGCCAGATATGTTGACGACGTAATTTGCATTTGGAAAGGTACAGAGAGACAATTAACGGAGTTCCTAAAAGTAATAAATTCTATAAACCATAAGATACAATTTACAATAAAAACTGAAAAAGACAAGAAAATAAACTTTCTGGACGTTACAATAAACAGAAATAATAATAAACTTACATTTGAAATCTACAGAAATCCTACTTTTACTGACAACATATTACACGTAAATGCTAAACAATCAATGAAAATAAAACTGGCAACCTTTCATAGTTACATACATAGTGCCACAAGCATACCACTAAATAAGAGATCCTTTAATAAAGAAATAAACATAATTAAATTAATTGCAATAAATAATGGATGTGACACTAAAATCATAGAAAAACTGTTAAAACAAAAAGAAAACACAATAATAAGAACAAATACTTCTATCCAAAAATAACTGAAAATACACAAAAATGGCACAAAATTACATATATACCCCAACTTGCTAAAAAAATAAACAAAATAGTGGAACGATTTTAAATTTAGGAACAATGATTAGCAACAACAAAGATAATATAGATAAAATGGAACAATCAGGAGTTTATAAATTAATGTAAAGATTGTGAGACTATCTATATCGGACAAAGTGGACAAGCTATTAAAACTAGAGTCAAAGAACATAAAAAATCAATATTATATAGTGAGAAAAACACAGGCTTTGCCGAACATTGTATAGATTACAACCACTTTCCCGACATAGACAGATGCGAGTTACATAATGTTACAAAACGCAAAAAATTTCTCTTAGAAATATTAGAAATAAAACAAGCTCAAAAACAAAAACGATTAGTTACCAACACACAGATAGAATTTGGCAATACACCCTTCATAGACACTGTCATTAACAACATAATAACACCCCACCACACACAAGAACAGATAAGTATATAAGACAAAGATTTATAGACATTAAGTTAGATTTGTATATCTCTTTGATAATGCTGTAACAACCGAAACGTCTATGTCAGAGTATTGTTAATAAACTCATAGTGAAACAAGCCAAGTATTTTAAGTTATTTAATGTATGAAGTTAGAAATGTTTCACCAAGAAGTGTCTGCTACAACAGTCAAGAATAAATATTTTGGTACCGTTTTTGGATTGTTCTTATTTGTGACTTAATAACAATATTGTTATCATGAAAACTTAGTACCCAGACAAAAATTTGAAAAAAAAGCTGAACTTTGATGAGTTATAGGTATTATATCTTACTCAAATTTTACCAAAAACTGAAAAGAAATTATGCATCAGTTCTTGAGGAAGAACTTTTTACCGTTTCGTGCTCATTCTATGCCCAACGCTATGTATTTTCTTGATTTCAAAAAGGTAAAATAGTCTGTAAAAAAACAAGAAATATCTCTTAGTTGTGTACATATCTTAAAATCTTAGATTAAAGAAAAGTATTCGAAATGGCGTTGATTGTAAAATAAACATTTTTCCCCGTGTCGTTTCAAAACTAGTTCAAATATTTTCCTAACTCTTGAGTAAAGAACACCCGAGCTTTTGTAACCCATACAATATGAGTCTTGCGTTCGAGTAAAAAAGCACCGCCGGGTGTTCTATACTGCTAAAATTACATTTACACATCATCTAACTGTGCAAACGTGACGAATGTTACAGTTTTTGTTTCTTACGAAGGGTGCCTACAGCTGCTTATTGTTTCTAAAATATAAAGATTTACGTGTTGTAACATAATATACTAAGTGAATTAATTACATACCAGCCAGTTGTGAATTATTTATGCTATTAAAGCACATATGTAGTTAAATTGTAATACATTCTTGAATACATTCAATTCAATTTAGTTATTATAAATACATCAAGGTATTTCAGATTGATACACTTTGGAAATTGAATATCAAATTTCATTATGTTTGAGTAAATTTTTATTTCTCTGTAGCGTTAGATTTGTTTACATTGTACTGATATTTAAATATAAGAATCTCAAATTATGATCTGCTTACCGTTATTATGTTGTATAGTTGATATTTGAAATCTTACTTTGATTAAATTTATAATCCTATTAAATATAACTGCTTACTAAAAAACGTACTTGTAGATTGAGGATTCAGCGTTTAGAAAAGAACGTAATACACTGGAAAATGTTAAATCTGTGTCTAGTAAAATTAGCACAATTTAATTCATTGTTATTTTAAGACACGTGTTTTCTTATATTTAGGAATCCAATACTTTGATAAAAAGTGTGTGCTTCATAAGGTTTGTTCGCAGAGTAATTGGTAACTATCAGAAACTGTATGGCACATGCTTACTTTTTGATCTATGTTCGGAGAATAAAATCACAAATTCGAATACTTTCCAACTACTAGTTTGGTGTTCGGAGTATTACAAATTTTGAGTTGAAAAACTATCAAGAATTAGGTGATTTGATTCTGACTAAAAGTTCCCACATGCGTGTTTACGTATTTCAAATAGAATTTAAATTTCGTTGTGGTTGGTAGTGTCAGTTGTGTCTAGGTGTCATCAATCACGATTGCTTTGTTTGTTATTGTACACAGTGGAAATACATCTCCTCCGATTATATTATTATATTTGTATATAAAAGATACATTTGTATTGAAAATATACAAAAAAAATAATTTCTATAAATATTAATAATTATGTATTATTATAGGTTCATAATTTATATTAATTTTCTACAGATTGCATCTCAGTTTTAATGCAGTTGCTGGGACTTGGAAACATTAGAACTTCTACTATCAAATCTCTTAAAACAGATATTATGATGTCCCTATTAAGTATTATGAAAATGATTAACAACTAAACACTCGATTTTTGGATTTTATTAAATTAAAAATTATCACAGATTAACAATATGTTATGTATATATACATATCTTTAAAAATAAACCTGGACAACAATGGTAAGCAAAGCGTTTGTACTGTCAAAATCTCTTACTAGTTTGATATTAAACTTTGACTGACGCATACCCGTTAGAAAAGTGGGAAACTGTCGAATACCTATCACATATTCTCTCTACGAACACACCTGTAGAATTCTAGGGTCTAATTGCCAATCCAATTTAATTTAATTTTCTTTTTCTTTACTAAGTATATACTGTCTAGTAGCTTGTAAATGAAATAAGAGAAACATTTATTTCTAATCATTTTTTTTATTAAAAAACTTTTTTTCTTGAAAACAACACAAACGAAAATCAAAAAACAAACGAAAACAATAGAATTTATGGACTTAGAGCTATTCTAATATCGTGTATGTCCTCCTCTACTTCTAATTACTGCTTCTGTGCGTCTTGGCATACTGGAGATTAAATTTTGAACGACTTCTAGAGGAGTATTTTTCCATTCTTGAATTGCTACGTCTAACAGTTGATTGTGGTTGGTAGGTGGACGGTGGACGGTGGACGGCGAACTCTTTCTTTAATATCTCCTCATAAATGCTATATTGGGTTCATGTCAGGACTATTGGCTGGCCATTCCATGAACGGACTAGCAACAGCATTTAAGTAGTGAAAAACTTGCCCATTCACATGAGGACGAACATTATCCTGCATAAACACAAGAAATTCGGCCCCACAAAAGGGGAAAATGGCATTACATGGGCAACAACGATGTGTTCAGGATAATAATCTGCATTCATTGACCTAACACGTATAGGGACCAACTCTGTGCGGCCATCGAAACATATGCCTCCCAAAAACATTACAGCTCCACCACCAAACGGGACTTTTGGAGAGATATTGCAACCAGCAAATCTCTCCAAACCTACCCATCTGGCGAAAGCCAGGAGATTTATGGCTAATCCTCGTTTCGTCTGAAAATAAAGCATCTTCCAATCATTAAGAGTCCAATCTTGACGATTTTTCGCAAAACGCATTCTTTGAATTTTGTGCTCTTTGGTGATCAGGGGTTTCTTGGCCGGTTTTCTGCTGTCCAAGCCAGCTTCATTTAAGCGCCTTCTAATCGTTCGGAAAGATTGCGAGCAGCGATGAGCTCATTTTTTAGGATAGTATTAGTAGTTCTTCTGTTTCTGAGAGCAGATTGTCTAATAAAACGCTCATCTATTGCATCAGCGCACCATTTTCGCCCTTATCCCGGCCTCCGTAATTGAGAACTTGTCTCGTTAAATCGTCTAACGATGCGACTTAAGCTGGACTGCTTTCTTCCTATCATATTAGTAACATGGCGCATTGAATATCCCTCATCCAGCAAAGTTGATGCTCTTACTGCTGCCTCCACTGACCAATTTGTTCTGCGATTCATTACTAAGATGTATTACACTCGCACTGACACTAAAAATAACAGAAAAACTTGGTGGCTAAAGACAACTTGTCGTAATAAGCAAAATTTCCGATCTGATTTTGGATCAAGTTTTGCCAAAAATGCTTTTATTTGCAATTGTACTTTTAAAAGAAAACCCTTGTTAACAATATTTCTTTGAACTGTCCCAGTAGGTCCGCAGCCTACTTGTAAGATAACTAGAAAACTAAAAATCATCATTATTTTGGATTAACACAAAATATATGGGGTGGCGCGTTAATTTTGTCCATGAGTTTATGATTCATTTTGATCCATAAATTTAGAATTTGTTAATAACATGATTACAGCGCCACCTATCGTATCCTAGCATAGCTATGAACCATCGTCAGACGCGACGCAACGATTATATCCAGATCTTCCATCCTGGGAGCATAACGAACAAAACAAGAAAGAATCAACCATCTTATTTTCCGACTTTCCTTTATAATTGTTTCAAATTTTTGTTTTTCCAAAAGTTTTCCAGGACCATAACGAACAAAACCAAAAGAGGATTACGCATATCCTTCGTTCGAATTGTGAGTTATGCTTTTGAGTTTATACAAAAATCCTATAGAAAAAAAACACTTTCAGAGAATGCATACAAAAATTATGATTTATGTTTGTCCAAATTTTTCAACTCTCCTTTGTAATTGCCCGATTCTTTTTCCTGAAATCTATTCCAGGACCATCATATGTCAGTTATGATCGAGAGTGCATACAAAAATTATGATTTTTGTAGCTTATCCGAATTTTTCGACTTTCCTATAATTGTTCCGATTTCTTTTTTCTCAAAAGTCCAGGACTGTAACGAATAAAACAAAAAAGAATAATGCATACCCATCGTTCGAATCGTGAAATATGGTCTTGAGTTCATACAAGCATCCTATAGAAAAAAGCACTTTCAGTTTTTCCCGAATTTTCCAATTATTCGAGCAAATTTTCCAAGTTTTCTTTCCCTAAAAACCTTATTCGAACTATTACGAACATTTTTTGTTAAAATAGCCAAATCGGTCAAGTGATGCCCTTTCCTTCAGATTATTTTCTAACTAGAGCTTGCTCAAAGCAATATAACTTGCCAACACTGTTCACATCACAGTGATGTTGTTGATCACATAACTGGTCTGTTTCGCTACTAGAACTTTACCGATAAAACTTTAATTATAAAAATGGCTGAAAAAGAAATCTAAGACTACTAAAAATAGAAAATGCATCTAAGCTACTTAACCTAGTGTGTGTTATGATACAAAAATGACCGAACCCAAAGCGAGTTATATTCGACATGAACGGCACTGCAAACATCTGCGAACTAAAAGATAGTTTAATAATAATGTTTTATAATTAGATGATGATAACTAGCGGGACCTCCGTAGAAAATTTCTATTAAAACTAATACAATGTTAATAACCAAGAAAAAGAAATTACGTGAAACGGAACTGTAATTACTGATTATTATAGAGGGAACAGTTCCACTAGACACGCACAGATGGCCTCAGATGGCTAAATCTACGTAAAATTATAGATAAAATTCAGTTTTAAGCCAAGCTTATTTTAGATCGTAACATTGCATGAACACCTTCATAAAAAGGTGATGAATTAATTAAACAACCACGCACGCGATTCCCATAACATCTATACTTTGTTTTCGAAGTTATGCATTTCCTAATTTATTTATTTTTGTGTTTGCAAATCAAAACGCTAATTGAAATTAGAAATTATGATTTACGCAATTATAACATCCACGTAATATTTCATTAACCTCATTCCTTCGGGGTAACCGGAGATCTATCTAACGAGTCCTCTTCATCACATAAGTCTGAGTTCGCATTCTGCCTCAGAAACGACAATAATTCTTCGTGACACAATTCCGTAATTGCGAGCGAGAGAGAGCTCCCTCTGTGTGTGCCCGTGCTATGTGTGTGTGTGTGTAACCAACGACTATTACCTGGCAGCATTTTACACAACACGGGTCCTCCGTGCCAGCACGCCCATGCATCAACCTCGCGAGAAACTAGAACCCGCAGGCACAAACATTAACAACAAGAACAACAACAACAGCAACGGAAAGGAAATACTACAGATCCACGGTTGGACCGTTAGTAACAATTATGTGAGGTTGTTTGACGATCAGTCTCACAATAAAACGGCCGAGTTTATAATACTCAGCGCGGTTTATATCTTCAAGAGAGGCGACGCTTGGCGAAAACGTTTCCTATCCTCGTAAAAATCGTAATTACCTTAACTGTTTAAGACCTCCTCATGTTTGTGTGCATGCGTTTTGAACTATTTAAGAACGCTGTAGTAGCAATTTTTTGAAAGAAAACAAGATAAAAACTTATCCCCATATCAGATACTTCTTCTGGTATTTGCTCGATAAGTTTCAGTGTATACGATATATCTGCAGTCATAAGTATCATAAACGGCTGTAGAGCTTTCTAGAATTCGCATAACGTGCGTAAATTCTCCATATGGTGTTAGTACATTACGCTTGACTTTTACATGCATTAGTAACGTTGACGCTAATGAGAGTTATGACCACGTTAAGTAAACAGAAAATTGTTTTCAATAATTGTTAATCACTCTCTGAACATTTTGAGGAATTATTGTAATTTGTTGCTTTCTTTAAAAAAAACCGATTGTTTGGTTAAGAGAGCCAGGCATTGAAACAATCGAGCGTTCACCGGTGTAGATCAACCCTCTCGGCGGGGAGTTTGTTTGCCTTAGCTATTGGGTAATACCATTCAACAGTATTGCTCTCTCGTGACGTATATTAAATAGAGGGCTCTAGTAGTATTGAGAAATGTATAACACGAACCGTGTGTATACCAAGTGCTTGCGGGTAAGCTGCGGATGCATTTTACTGTGTAATAAAACAACGACACCGAGAGTTTGTATGAGTTAGTACGAGAAAGCAATATACAAACTGTTCTATTGGTCGAGTGTAGTGAAGCTGACTGACTCGCGTTTAGGATATAGCAGCTGTACTTGCGCATTTCATTTGAATTTTGTTAACGGTCGGGACGATGTCTAGCGCCTAGCAAACACATTTTTAAATCGCGTTTCGTCGATCTAATTTAGAACAATTACGCGCCAAAATTATTGAATTTTCTAATCATGTTACCCCGGAAATGTTAACAAATGTCCGTCTTCTCTAAAGCAGTACATTAAATGACTTTATTCTTGGTTAAAGAATTTGTTATTAACAGTAACTGTAGCAATTTTCACGGACTCATTCAGTAACGATTTCTGCGGTGTCGACTTTAACGTAGCTGCAATGTTACTAACAGGGGCTACCCTCTTATTCTCCCACTTATAGTCGACCAGCTTGTCTAGTATTTCATCCCCAGGTAGACCGCGTGCACACTGTATAATAGTCCTTTCAAAAAAGCTAAGAGTGACAGACATGTTTTACAAACATGGGCAAGTTATTGTAGTAAAAATAATTGTTATAGAAACTTTAATGAAAATAGGAGTATGTAATATCGATAAAGATAGTTTCTACACCAAGCATATGCAAAGATCTGATTATGCGGTAAATATTATAAAACAGAAAAGTAAAACAAATATTTCTTCTGAAAATATTTCAAAGGGAAATGAAAGAGAAATATTGTAACAAAAAGACTATGTTACGAATACTATTTACACACAGCATCATAAAGAATATACGAGAAGTAAAGCAAATTATAATATAAAAATAAAAGTAAAGTAAAACAGCTAGATTCCCTAACAGCTTCATATATTTGATATAATCATTATGAAGGGTTGTGAAGCCCCCCTTTCTTCGAAAATCGAAAGTCTTAGGGTTGCTCCAGGTTTCCAGTCCAAATTGGCCGAGATAATTGAAAAAAAAAAGATTTTTCACCCAGCCCCCTTTTTCTGAAAAGGCTGTTCCAGGTTGTTCTAGTTGTCCAAACATTGTTTCAAAGAATCTCAAAAAAAATTCAAAATTGACCGAGATAATCAATTTTTTATGCCCCCCCGCCTTTTTTCTGAAAATCTAAATTCTGACAGTTGTTTTAGGTTTGTTCTAAATTGTACCAAAGTAAGAAAAAAATCGAAATCATTCGAGAAAATGTGGAAAAACTAAAGCCAAAGTATGAAGTCAGACTCCGTTCGTGCAAAAGTTAAATTCTTATATATCAAGAGATATTGAAAAAAAAATTAATCCTAAAGTGAGAAGTGAAATATGTACATCCATAGCACAATTATATCTAGTATGTGTTTTATATAAAACACACAGTTGCGAAATTAATAAATAATTAGTATTTGATGTAGTGGAGACAAAATGTGGGATTAGTGTATCAAGCAAAAAAATCTTCGATTATAGGACAAAAATATATAGAAAGTATACTTGCGCCACTGCGGGTTCGTAAGTGGCAACGCACCTGACTAGTGATTAGGAGATTTCGGGTTCGAATCCTGGCTGCTGGGTAATTAAAAAAAAATAGAAATTACCTAATTAATAATTATAAACTAATTTAAAATTAGTATGACCTCTAAATCGTCCAAGAAATTAAGTTATATATACACATGAATATGTGAATAAGGTCAGGTAATTAAATTAATTATTATGTATACCATGTGCTTGCCGGCGACCTGCAGATACAGCTTACTGTAAGATAAAACGACCACACCGATAGTTTGTGTGAGTTAGTACGAGAAAGCAATATACAAACTACTTTTTGGTCGAGTGTAGTGTTGGAAAAGAGGGGATTCGAGTACATTTACGCTGAGGCTAGACGGGCTAGACTGACTCTCGTTTAATCAGGGCAACAAGGATAGATAGCAGCTGTACTGCAGTTTGTATATTGCTTTCTCGTATTAACTCATACAAACTCTCGGTGTCGTCGTTTTATCTTACAGTAAGCTCTATCCGCAGGTCGCCGGCAAGCACATGGTATATATATAAATTAAAAACATGTATGTAATTTGTTATTTATAAACTCGCAAAGTACATAATTTATTTTGATAACATTTTGTGTGTGTTCCTTATGTCGTGTGAAAGGTTGTGATCATATTTTTTTTTCTAAATTATATCGGAAAATATTAAAAGAATAAAATTAACAATCCAGATCATCGGCTGTGTGTCTTTCGTTGAGTTGACCAACCTCACGAACAAAATAAAATTTGGGTAGTTCGAGAACATACATAGTAATAAATATGTAAAGGGCAACGCCGTATGTGTACTACTAGTTTTATATATAGGTGATCTACTATTATTATATAATTTGCCTGATCACACATATCATTAATAAAAATTAAGAAAAGTAAGGAACCCAGAGTTAGTTCCTTGAGGGACACCCGACGATGACATAAATAAATCCGAAGCATGTTCCAAATGAGTAACAAAGTGTTATCAATCTTGTAGATGGCCAAGGAGGAGGATATACAGCATCCACCTGATTTCTATTATCAACCATTTAATTTGGTATATAGATAATTAACATCATCCGATAAATAAGGGAGTTATGGACTCTTCTTTTTTCTTGGAGATAAGCTGTATATAGTCAAGAAGGTGCTTGTAATTCGAAAATGATAATTAAAAAGAGTTTTTTCTTTAATGAATCACACTGCAAATATTTGTTATTCACACTTACAAAAAAAAAAAAGTCCACTAATTTAAATCGAAGAGAATTAGTTTTAAGCCACCGTCAGCGAAGTAAGAAATATCTTCACTCACGGTGATTGTCCCGGTTTCGTTCATCTCCCCTCTCGTCGTATCATTTACCAAGGACGAATGATGGTGACGGTCAAAAAACTCACGGCCGTTCGTTCAATGGAAAGAACAACAACAATTGTAAACAAATAAAAAACAACAATTGCAATAATAGCACTAAACGCACACCAGCCAGCGAAGCCGTACAACAAACTCCACGTCATTGTTTATTGTTACGAAGAATTTGGTGTGCTGAGTATAGTTTCAAAGTGCGGCTTTTTTGCGCTTCTCCATGATGGTCAACGACGCACTAGTCACCAGTATAACCGTCTCCAACCGTCCGTGAAGCCGTAGAGAAGAAGCAAGAAATAGAAGAAGAAGAAGCAAAAGGAGAAAAACGAACGCCAAAGCTAAATACAAAAATGACCAAGACGGCGATGACCCATTATATTGTTTCAGAAACGAGTTTATACGATTGTCTAGCAGTAGTGTAACTTCTTCTCGTTTTTTCTGTATTTTTTTTTGATAGTACCAATACAGCTACTTATTTTTGCTAGCAACTAATGTCGCTTACTGTTCGTTGTTTCTCTTTCCTTGCGCCTGTACGTCTTCTAAAGAGTCGGATGATCATTCTCGCCGTTTCGGCTTCATTAGTGATAGTCATCTGAATATTTGCGAGGCAGGAGGTGATGTCCTTAGAAAAGAGCTTTCGCGGATGTTCACCTCTACTCATAGAACGACCTTGCCAAGGTTAGCCGCGTGTTGTTTTCTGGTCTTCTTCCTCTCACTATATACTACTATTACGATTAAAACAGCTACTGTGTATCTGTTTGCTTCGTCACTACCGTTTAGGTGCAAAAGTGTATATTTTGTTATGATACTTATTGACTAGATTAGATTAAGGTAACAGAAGCAAAACTATTTTTAATTGTTGATAATAAATTTTACACGTACTTTTACTTAAATTTTACACACCAAAACAAGGTAAATTTAGTGTAATAATGCATTTTTTATTTATATAAATAATAATAATAATATACGTTTATTTAGCAATTGCTATTATTTTACATTTTCTGACATAACAATACTTTGTTGTTTACAAGAAACAATATAACCTAATAAAGAAAATAACAGTAAGCAGACTTATGGACTAATATACGTACTTACATTACATATATTACACAATTTCAGCATTTGTCTATTAATACATACAATAAATTCAATACAAATACCAATTGTGCAACGTTTACTAACTAACTAACCCATTTTAAATTATAGATACACAACTTCTAATTTCTATAGGTAGGGTCAGGTAGGGTAATTGTAAACGCTTTTTGTATACTTGCATTTTAAAATGCTATATTTTGTGTTTAATGATGGGTCATTGACACCTGTAATAATACCCGTATAGTTTGACCTTTTTGAAGGCTTTTTGCCACATTTCAAGTCTATCCATGTAATTTTTTAATTTTTAGGGCCTGTTTACAATTACCCCAACACAAAATTAGATGGTACACAATTTAGGGGTAAATAAAAACATGCATTTGTTGTCCTATTAAGTTTAATAGTA
The DNA here is from genome assembly GCA_963170755.1 of Amphimallon solstitiale. NCBI lineage: Eukaryota > Metazoa > Arthropoda > Insecta > Coleoptera > Scarabaeidae > Amphimallon > Amphimallon solstitiale. The sequence continues at coordinate 68,455,930 of OY720680.1, forward strand.
AGTTTTGATGGGGGAAATGTGAATAGGAGTGCAAGTGAACCTTTTGCATGCTTGAGCATCAATTTATATGCGTGTTTGCATTTACCCCTATACAAGCTATAAATTTGCAGGACAATAGTAAGGCGGCTAGAAATAACAAATGCTTTATTGAAGTTTCACGTGGTCACAGAAAATATGTTGAAAAAACACTATTTTTCAAAAACGCCAACAGTGCCTTCAAAAACATGAATTGTTTTTCTAGCTCTCTTCACAACTTTCGGTTCAGGTAGCAAGGCCACAATCATCCCAAATTCTACAGTTGAAACGTCCTGTTCTTTTTCAACAAATTCAGTGCCAAATGTGTCGTTGCGCCTAAAACCGACAACATCAACGTCGCCACTTTCTTCATCGACATCCCGTACACGGCAGACATATTTATAATTTGTGCTTTTTCTAGGTCCTCCAAGAAATTTGACCAATAAGTAAACTCCTCGCTTAATTGCGTGCCATTCTGGCATTTTATATTCCACCTCCGGGTAGCTGTCGGCTGCAACTTCTTCGGCCCATTGTATTTCATTCACGTCTTCATCTCAGTCTCAAATTGTCATTTTCCTCTTCGCTTTCAGAGTACTTCAGTTTTTCTCTGGAAGTTTTTCCTCCCCGAGGTTTACGTTTTCGGTTATTTTTCTCCTCTTTTAAACGTTCGGCTTCTTTGAGACGTTCCATAACTTCAACACTTGTCAAAACTTCACCGTACCGAGCCTGCTTCAATCTTGGTGTTACTTTTTTGGGCTCTGCTGCCTTTTTGTACGGTTCGACGTCAAGTGTATTAGCAATTGCTGACGAGAAAACAGCAATAACATTTGAGGCTGGCGTAATACGATCGGGAGTTAAAGTGGCGGATGTAGATGGAGATGGCGTTAATAACTGTAGTGGTTGCCTTTCCGTCCTGTTTTCGTCCTGTTCATTTTCAGAATTTAGAACGGCTTTTCGCTGATTTTCTCTGTATCTCTTCAAATCAATGGGATTAAATTCATCTTCGGGAAACTTCGCAGAGTCAACAGGAAACATTCCTGTGTTTATAAATGCGTTATTAATATTATTTACTGTTATAGCTTCTTTCCAGACTTCTCCTAAGATTTCCGTAAATTCATTCTTTTTTAGTCGTCCTACCCCGTGGCCCATGTGCTTCTTTCCGTAGGCAATAAGTTTTTTCTCCCAAGCAGTTTTCACCGGACCGAATATACACTTATCAAGAGGTTGCAGCCTGTCAGTTAAATGGCCTGGAAATTTTACCAAGATGATTTTATTGCTAAGTGCACACTCAACGATTCTCAAACTTATGTGACTCTTATGGCCATCATACAACAGTAAAGCTTCCTTATCTTGTAAATTCTTTTGTAACCTTATATCTTTCACCCACTTTACGAATACAGATTCAAACCAATTGAAGAACTGAGGCTCCTCCATCCATCCGTTGGTAGACACAGAATAAACTGTGCCTGGGTAAGCCTTCGGTGAAGTCCACCTAGCCTGCACTGCGCCTCCTTTAAAGATAATGAATGGTGGTAAAACGGATCCATCAGCCGCTACGCAAGCCAGGACACTTGTTGACTCACGCCCAGAACCACCTGAGACCCTTGAAAGAGGCTTTCCCCGTTCGCCAATAGCTTTTATCCTTGATGGATCATTCCCGAAGCCACTTTCATCTGCATTGAATACCAATGCAGGATTATCAATTGAGTTTTCTAAAACAACCTTTGCCAAATTTTTATAAAAATTATAGATAACGTCTGGCTTCCTTTGGTCTTTCCTTGCTTTCTGAAGCTGTTTAGGCTTCTTGAATGACAATTGTTTATGCCGTTTCATAAAGCCATAGTACCAATCCAGACCAGGACGTCCATCCTTAAATGGCGTTGGTAAATTGTTTTCTTTGACGTATTTGGCAACCAGGTCCCGTAACTCTTCCTTGTCGCACGGGTATCCCATTCGTGCTCGGGCTTTTAGGCATTCCACCATTTGTTCTTCTTCTTCGGTTGTAAACACAGTGGAACGTCCACCTCCCATTTTCGTGTCTGGGATATTTCTCCCTTTTATTCTATGGTACATCACGGCCACAGGCACGTTATATTGGTGTGAAGCCTGACGATACGTGCAGTTCTTGTTCCTTACGTCATTGACAGCCAATAGAAGATCTTCCTGTGAGTACCTCTGGTCAGTTTTCTTCTTCATATACTTCCTAGGCATCTTTCTTGGTTCCTGTAATAGAATAAATACTATTTTGATGCGACGAGTTGTTGTTTACAATTATCCCAACTAGGCGTTCACAATTTCCCCATTCGCAAATTTCGAAGGGGTAATTGTAAACACATATTTGTCGAGGCTGAAGGAACAAATTTGAGGTTACGTCCAGAAAAAACGTTTCTCTGCATCAAATACTTATCGCCAAAATCAAAAAAGAGCTTCAAACTTACCTTTCAGTCTCTCTAACAAAACTTGTAAAGTTCCGTGACCGAAACAATTTCCAAACGATAAAACACCATCCAAAACTTACTATCACTGTTGGCGTAAAATCAACTGTAGCGGAGTAAACTATGCAACTGCATATCCGGCCGAGGTGTGTCCACTGAAGTTGACGCGTGAATCGCGCCTATTTTAAATTTTTAATAAATCCCAGTACTGTTTCCAATTACCCCTAGTTTACAATTACCCCACCTGACCCTAACTTATTAGAACGTTTTTTTTTTGTCTTTACACATTTATATATAAAAATTACTTATTTTTCTAGAATGTATTATAATTATGAGTCTTGCACTAAATATACTTACTTTTAGACTTTTGTGTTTCTAGAATTCGTTGATAACTAGGACAGTTTCTGCCAAATGCACTATGGTTAACATCCAAATCAATTTTTAATTTTACTACCATCCTCATACAATTTACACACTTCTCGTTCTCACCAACACCATTAACACAATTATTTGTACAGTGTTCACCTGCACATCTACCGCATGCTTTAGTTACTCTGCAATCCCTCGCAAAATGATTATAACCTGCACAATTATAACACCTCATTGCATTTACGTATTCATATATTTTCTGTAGTCTTTTTCTAAATATATCCGATTTTACATCAATTATTATGCTACCATAGTTCATTATACGTTTGCTGAGATACTTCCTATTTATTTTTACTTTTTCTTTTATATCACTTCCTAGTATCTTTAAGTCATTCTGATTAACAATTGCGCACATAATATCCTCTGGCTACATGTCAATATATTCTTTTTCCACTCCTACTATAATAATCTGTGGATCTTTAAGCTTAGGATCTAACACATCATATTTATTTCCCAATTCTTTTTTCATATGATTTTTCAATTTTTCTTTGGAAGTAGTATCACCGCAACTAACCAAAATACCACCTTTTCTTATATTTTTTATTGTCTCTACACTTACAGACAATTTAGTAGGGTCAATTTTATTTCTCAATTCTGTGTTTGTTTCCTGGCTTTTCTGTGTTTCATTTTTTGGCTTTATAATAATTTTATCATTATTATTTTTTACAGTATCACTGTATAAAATCCTTTTTTCTGTTTTGTTTCCGGCGATAGAAATAGACTTTAAAATTTCATGAATCAATATGTTTTGATCTGAAATTGTTTGAAGGCAATCATTAAGTTTTTTATCTATTTCATTCATTTTTTGACAAACTTTTAGTTTACGACAAATATCGCACACATATGTAATTATATCGGTTTCACTTAATTTTTTAGCTGTCTCATCTCTTACTTTCGCGTATTTGCTATGTCTCTCTTCCTCACATATGAAACACTTTACCGTTCTTTCCGTCCTTCTGAATTCCAATTGGCAAACATAACACTTATTGGATGACATTTTATTTTATGTATGTTGACCTACGCAAATGATTAATCATTAATTTTGTCCATCGATGAAATTTACTAATAGTTTCATCATCACAATTTCATGTTTAACAACGTACAATATTTTACTTTTCGACACTGCACTTTTGCAGAGCCGATAGAAATATGTTCTCACTCTACAAATTCTAAACTACTACTCTCACTTTAGTGTAATAATATGTAAATTTGTAATTTTATATAATCAGTTTCTGAATATTTTGTAGGACGTATTATTATTAAACCTCTTTATAGCTTAATTTGCTTCTTCGTTTTCCATCTTGTTGGAAGCACTCTTATTTCCATGATATTATGTTTTTAACTTACATCGTAATAGGAATAAAGGTAAACATACAGTTATGTAAAATCACGACATATTTAAATGTTCCATTTAATTGAAAAATATTGAAAATTAATTCAGTTGGTTTTAATTTTTTTTTATTTGCTCCCAAATGTCCTTCTTCTTAGCGCCTTTTTCTTTATATTCTTCAGTTGTATCATTGTATTTTCTTTTTCATTTAATAATAATAATAATAATAATAATTTTATTAGTAATAAATAGACTTGTTAACCCTTTCGTGGGCGGTGGGAAGACGGTTTCCCAGTAGCTAAATTGCTAAAGAAATGTTGTTGGGAAAAGACATTCCCACTGGAAATATGTGCTGCCATCTAGTAAAACATTCAGAAGATACAATATAAAGTGATTTGCAATTTTACTACTTGCATTAGGAACCTGTTTCACTTACAATTAAGTCAGCTGGTTTTCTTGTGTTTGTGAACTGACAGTTTGTGGACAAATTCAAGTTTTTGGTTTATAGTTTCTATTATTCGCGCTTGATAAGTTTTTAAAATTGTTTTTCATGGTGATTGAACATTCTTTTTTATATACAGGGTGTCTCTAAAAGGTGCGGAAAAATGCTACCACACATTTCTGAGGGCGATCGAACCCAACTTACCTCAGTCCAAAAGTGGATGCACCATTGCATTGAATTGCCACAAAAATAACACCCAAATTACAGAAGCATATGTGTCCACATACGGAATGAATTTTTTATATCCAGATTACTCATAAACGGCTGCTCCAATCAACTCCTACCAGGTATACCTTTTCTAGGTAAAAAACATTGGAGAATAAGAATTTTTATTTAAAAGTTAAATACAGTGTGTCTCAAAAAAGTTATTACGTTTTAAATGGATACAATATGCCGCAGGTGGCGCCCTCTACATTTTGCAATGAAAATGAGAGCAGATTTAAATTTTTTACCCCACGAACCCCCCCCCCCCAACCCAAATATTGTGACAATATACCAATTATTACAGAAATTATTTATAAAAAACTAAAACCAAATTGAACTTTTGACACTCTGTATCTCCGAAAGCATCCACTTTTGGACTGAGGTAAGTTGGGTTAGATCGTCATATTTTGCCCTCAGAAATGTGTGGTAGCGTTTTTTTCCGCACCTTTTAGAGACACCCCAGTATATGTGGACAGAAGGGAAGATTTTGTTTATATTATTACGGTAAGTCCAATTATATATGTGGGAAGAATATATCCCACGGCTCATTATCTAGCACATATATTTATAGTAACTAGTCTTTTATTACTAGTATTATGAAATTTATTTGTCATTTTTATTTGTCAGATGGCTCAAAAGTGGGACCTGACCAATCCTAAACATGCTGAGCAAGCTTTAGAGTATTTCTTTTCTTTACCCGATGATGATAAAGAATCCGAAGTCGAAGCTGACGAGGGTGCTGAAGAAGAACTGGCAGGCCTTGAAAGCACAACTACAGGCGTAGTTGAGGGTATAGGTGATGGATATCAAAATGAGATAGAAATGCCTCCACCACCTGCAGTTATAACCGATGCCGATCAAAATGTATCGGACACGTTCGACTGGGGCAATGAAACCAATTACTTTGAAGCGATTGCAGATAATTTTAGGCAGAATGCTGTAATCAACAGTGAACTTTTGGGTGAAGCCAACAAAGAAATTCATTATTTTGATGCAGTATTTGATAGTGAAATTATTGACACTATTGTTTTACAAACCAATAGATATGCAGCACAAAAGCAGACTAAAAATTGGACTGATGTAACTAGTGGTGAAATAAGAGCATTTATAGGTATGCATATACTAATGGGAATACATCAGTTGCCTCATTTGAGGAACTTTTGGAGTTCTGATCCTGCTTTAGGTGTACAATCCATTTCTCAGGTTATGACTACAAAGCGTTACAAAAAAATTGTAGAAAATATGCATGCCAATAATAATGAAAATAATACGGATCGTAATGATCCTCAGCATGATAAGTTACATAAATTGCGCCCAATAATTGATAGACTGAATCAAAGATGCTCAGAATTGCTGAGTCTTTCATCGTATTTGTCAGTTGATGAATCGATGATTCCATTCAAAGGGCGTTCATCATTCAAGCAGTACATGCCAATGAAGCCAGTGAAGCGTGGATACAAGGTGTGGTGCTTAGCTGATTCTACTGTAGGGTATATTTTAAAATTTGAAGTGTATACAGGTAAAAGTACAGTTGAAAATACCGACAATAGCACGCTTGGTGAGAGGGTAGTAATGAAACTAAGCGAAGATGTGAAAATCAAGTTATGTGTTTTAGCATACGACAATTTTTTTAGTAGCCCAGCATTATCATTACATCTAAAAAATAAAGGCATTTATTCTTGTGGAACAGTGCGCACCAATAGAAAAAACTTGCCATTGTTTATCAAGAAGAACGAAAAGCTTCGAAGGGGGGAATTTCCATTCCAAACTAGTGGACCACTTGCAGCCGTTCGCTGGATGGACAACAAACCGGTATCATTCTTATCAACAGTACACAATCCTCGTGAAACAACAACTGTTCAGAGAAAGAATAAAACAGGACGGAAAGAAAATGTTCCTTGTCCAGTTGTTGTAGCAGAATATAATACAGTAATGGGAGGAGTAGATCGTTTCGACCAATATCGAGAACGATATGCTATCGGGAGACGTTCTCTAAAATGGTGGCATAGAATACTGTACTACCTAATAGACCTAGCCATTGTAAATGGATACCTTTTGTATAAGCAGAACAAGAGAAATCCACAGGATCAGTTGTCATTTCGACTGTCTCTGGCAAAGCAACTTATCGGCAATTTTAGTTCAAAGAAACGTCGAGGGCGACCAATAAGTTTCTTAGCAAAGCGACATAGTGTTCCTGAAGATGTGCGATTAGTTGGAGTGGGAAAACATCTTCCAGAACTGGGTGGAACATACAGAAGATGCAGATGCTGTAGCAGAAAGGTTGTCGAGAAAAGGACGAAGTACATGTGCACTACATGCGATGTCCCATTATGTGTCGATCCTTGTTTCAGAATATTTCATTCTAAGTAACATTTTCATGTATATTTTTTTCAATAAAAGTGATTATTTACATAGTTGTTTTTATTTCTTGAGTAATAACAAAAGTTATATTGTTACATGAGTATCTTATGAAGTATCCGTGGGAATAAGACTTCCCACCTGTGTGTTTATGACCTATGGTAAACAAAACTATTAGACAACAACTGAAATGCATTTACTGGTGGCAATGTATTATATATCCAAAGAAAAAACTGTTAAAATGCTAACAGAAAAATTTGCCCATGAAAGGATTAATACAAGTAACTACATTGTCAGTTTTTAAGTTTTTACAAATCCTAAATTATATACCGTGCCATGGCAGTAGCCTCAAATATTTGTATCATTAAAAAACCCCACTAACTGATAATGACTGTTATGTCACATAGTGTACCAGGGAGCAAACTATTTTTTTTGAAAAATATTGAAAATTAATTCAGTTGGTTTTAATTTTTTTTTATTTGCTCCCAAATGTCCTTCTTAGCGCCTTCTTCTTTATATTCTTCAGTTGTATCATTGTATTTTCTTTTTCATTTAATAATAATAATAATAATCATTTTATTAGTAATAAATAGACTTGTTAATACAAGTAACTACATTGTCAGTTTTTACAAATCCTAAATTATATACCGTGCCATGGCAGTAGCCTCAAATATTTGTATCATTAAAAAACCCCACTAACTGATAATGACTGTTATGTCACATAGTGTACCAGGGAGCAAACTATTTTTTTTGCGCAGGAATATAGAGGTTCTATGATTTATGAAGTAAACGTTATTTTGACCGGTACAGTAATCATGCGCTGGCAATAAATAAAGATTTGTATGATTCCCTCGCAATATACCCAAAAAATCCAATGCAGTACTCGTTTCTGAGGCATCAGTACTCTCACATAATGCGTAGCCCCTCTACAAATCAAAACATTACATCGCATCACCGATAAAACCAACGCGTTAAGCAGACACGTTGAATTTAAACTGTTTTTCAGCTGAAGCAGCGCGATATGCTGTTTATTAATTTTTTTAGACGGTATCTAGTTCTTCCACAAATTTCATCCTGCTGTCAACAAGTGTTCCGAGCACTTTCTTTCAGCATTCAAAATATTTTCAATTTTCACATTTATTTCTACCGTGTGTAAAATGTAAGTATCGTACCTAAACGATTTTGTTGCAATTTGAAACTAACCGTTTTTTATTATACCAAGTGTAAAATTCATGTATGATCTTTTCTGTCTTATGTCTCAGTTCGTCTGAAGAATAGGCACTCACCGCAGTGGTCGTATCGTCAGCATACACGGCAAGTCGTTTGCAAATAGAAAAAAAGAGGCGCTAGGATAGAACCCTGAGGCACATCTAAGTTATTAGTGTCAAACACTAATTTATCCATTCAAGCAATGGGTCCCTAATGCCAGTGGCGCTCAATTTATCTCTGACAAAAGCAATTTCGGAGCGATTGAATGTCTGAGGCTTGTCAATAAAATTTCCAGCGACACTGTATAAAACTGATAGAGACAGTCTCTGTAGACCTCCGCGTTCCAAAGCCAAAGCTTGGGGTCAATCGTCATATTTTATTTAAGGTTTCACCTAGTTTTTGTGTACGTCATCTCATTTATAGAGCGTTTTCCGTTATGTCGGCTTGCAGATCCGTTTTTAAAAAGACATCTCTCTCTTATTTTTTCGTTCTCTTCTTCAAATTAATTGTTAAATTTAACATTATAATTTCATAAGCGCAGTGTAAAGGGTTTAACTTTGACAGAATATGAATTCGAAATTACAGATTATTAGTGCTATATCACCATATTGGCAATGCTATTACGTGAATGTAAGCATGATCATAAGAATATAAAATAATAGCTATTTTGTACATTAAATATTCAGGCACGACTTTGACGGTAAAACAAATGAAAGAAGACGTTTCTAAATTGGCAATTTAATCACATGAAAATATCTAAATTGCAATACGTAAGTACCCGTTACATTAATGTATCAGTCAAATACATACAATTTTTCTCTATTATTACGTTAATTATCTATAGCAAACGTCTACTGTAATAAGTTCGATTTCTAGTATTCTTAATTTGTCGGCTAAATGTAATGTATTAATATTGGTATTGTTTAATGTTACATAAAATTTTATTTCAAATGATATGAATCCTATATCGATCAACTGAAGGGTTTAAGTTTTACTCGTGCATTTAAGAATTGAAGTATTTTGGAGAAAAATGCAACCAACTATTCTGGTTAATTCTTGCAAGTGAACAGTTAATCTCTGTTGTTTAAACTGCAACAACAAATTAAAATTATTAATGATGATTGAACGTCAATACATAATCGCGCATTAATCAAAGATACAGAAAGGTAAGCGTAGACACAGCTGCCTAGAATATCTGTTATGCTTTTGCCAGATTGATTAATATGTATTCAATATTATCATGAGGGATTTGTATTGCTTCAATAAGTCGCATTCTAAAATAAATGATAGTGGGAAAATAAAACGACAAGGTCTGTATTTAAAGTGTGCAAGGAAGAAACGTAATATATTTCCAAAAAGAAACTGATGATAATTACCGTCTGATATCTTTTTACCTGGGCTTATAAAGGTGTTTGGATTAATAGTTGCAAATAGATTGAGCAATTTACTTCGTAGGCACGGGTATATCACTGTGACTCAACATAGTTTTCGTCGTAACAGTTTCACCATGACAACCTTGGCGGGTATAATGAATGCTGTACAGGAGACATAAGATCAAGAGGTACATATACAACTAAATTGCTGCAATTTTGAGAAGAGTCTTTGATACAGATGCTCATCAGCAGCTGATGCCGGTGGCACCTATAGTGCCCGTAAGTGCTTGCTTCTGCAAGGAATGACTCCAAATCATCATTGTAAAGGCTGAAAAGAATTGGGCTTAATTTGGATTCCTGAGGAACACAGCAGAATGGTAAGTGTTTCTGATATTGCTGGAGTGCGTATGGTTTAATTTGACAAACTGTGTTCTCTCCTCCGGATATGAGGAGATCCATTTAGTCGTTCTTTTTCTCATTCCATAATTGCTAAGTTTATCTGGAAGACGTCAGTATTGTACAGAGTAACATCACAGTATAAGACAAAAGGACCACGTTTGTCTTCAATTTCCGGAAGTATTGACGTGAAACAGTTGTATAGAGCTGTTGTGGCGGATTTATTCATTAAAATAAGAACAATCTATATAACTATTAGTCAGAAGAACACTACCTGATACTACTTTACGGTACGCACATATAAAAAAAACTATAAAAACAACCGTACCAGTGCTTCATGTGAGGCAAGATATCCAATACAATTCATCGCCAAAGTAAAAAGGGGATTTCTTTTATTTTATTAGCTTGCACATCGTCACAACATGTACTCGTAAACAGAAAATCATGTAGAGAAATCTTCAAGTTCGACATATACAACAAACCGACACTACACGGTTGTATATACGCGCATATTTCTTGTTTCATCCGCAAAAAATAGAAACAAAGAAGCGTCTAGGGGAAAAAAGACGATCTTAAAGCGCAAAACAAACGCTGCGATGTCAATTCGGACAAGAAAGAAAAGGACTACTCTCGTGTAGTCCACCTGGTTGGTAACTTACAACCGTTGAAGTGGTGTGTATCCTGGCCCCATCGTTGAAAGCATTATTATGGAGTATCCAGACAGTCGAGCACTTCTTCTGCTTCTCCTTCGTCTTGTTATTCTTCTTTTCAACTTTATCCGAGAAATCCAAGGACGCGCTTATAAAAGACGCGCTCCCACGCGTTGAATCCACCACGGGTGGTAACCTAACCACCAGATCTCTGCCCGATAGAACCGGACGAAGTGACATATACACTATCGACTCTGCCTTGTACACTTAGATACATGAATATGTGTGTGTACGTGTAAGGATACTGAGATGAGGGTATACAAGAAGTGTAAGACACAAGACGATGATTAGTTGGAAAACGTGTACTATAAATATATGCAGAATTGTAGTTGTATGTGTGTGTGTGTGTGTGTGTGTTTAGTAATCACCAGCTATGTATATATGAGCGTAGCACGTCTTCTATAAACGGAAAGGTGAAAAAGAAACGCTCCAAATGTAGTTAATAAGGTGACCTAAGCGGAAATTATAAACAGGAGTATCGTATTAAGTGGTTGAATTAAACCTACCGATCATCGCTACATATTAATCGACCTTGCCCATCATAAATTATTATTTTCTTTATTGGTGAAATTGAGAGTACGTTATTTTTGTATTAGACATAATTTTGCAACAGTGTGGTAATTGAAGAGGAGTCATATTAAATACTAATACATTAATACATCTGACATTTAAGAAACAAATAATGCAATTATGTCGCAATACAGTTTTCTTCCATTTAGGTTATGACAGTTGTTCGCTACTTCAAATGCGAGATCAAACAAATGACTTTATACGCCGTCATAGTAAATATTGAGGTTTAATAAAGTATCATTAATATCTTGGCCATTGTATAACGGTTGTGTCAAATACCATTAGCCATAGAGAATGAGTTTATACGTATGTATGCAATACGTCGCAGCGCGGTGTCTATACATCTTACATACATACATAATACGTAAATACAGATCCCTATGGTTAATGTTACTTGACACATGCGGTATATTGTCTTTCTAGTTTTAAGGTACGCATATCTCGTTGCTTAATTACTTGTAACACAAAACGTTTGTAACCATTTAAATACTTGAAACTGTGCAATCTCCCTACCCGCAGTGTCGGAGGGGGATGCCTCTACCCGGAAAATTCCACTATCTCAGATTAACGTGGGTTCTTAGGGATGTACATTAGCCTTAACTTTTTGAAAGTATACATAGAAACACAATTTTGTTGGTCAGATTACAGTTTGGTCCATCGGCTGTATAAGTTGTGTTAGAGGCCCCCCCCCTCCCGTAACACAACAATTTGCCTATCCTCACTTTTTATTTAATCTTGATTTGGATGCGATGGCGCCATATCTAGATCTTTCTCTTTTAGAAACCTCTTATCCTTTGAGTAAAGAAATTGACTTAAGGTCTACGAAATAGAAAATTAAAACTTAATTTAAAAGTTACCTGAGATACAAATGGATAACGAAACCAGTGTTTGAAGATGCTAGAAGTTATCCAAGCTGATTTTGAGTCCACAGGACATTTGCAATTTTTAAATGATCTTTGGTTTAAGGCTTTACCAATATTCACTGACTTGATTTTATCGGACCCAGCAGCATTAGTACATGCCAAAAATTTTATCTGCTTTTCTGTTTTTTTACCAGCAGCAGTTTTTTTCTTCCGCCAAGACAAATGTTTTGTCTGGTAATAATTTCCAATAGATCATCAACGTTGCTCCAATGTAGTACGAAGTTTGTCGATTTAATTTTTTAACTGAATTTTAAACGAATCCACCAGTTCTGGTTGCGAGGGCCATTTTCCCCAGGAATTTTCAAAAGGCGAATTCCTAACCGCTTTTTAAAGCGTTGCAGCCATCCCGCAGTGGTTGTAAATTATTTATTATTTCCTCTAATTTGTGAAAGAATTAGTTTTGTTTTTATTTCTTTTGTCAAGAAATCATCTATACAATATTTTTCCATTTTACCTGATGCGACATACGTATATCTCACAGATGTTGAAATCATTTGCTATTTTTATTTTATTTTACAAATTGTAGATTTGGCGTCATCATATTTTTTGGTTACATACGTTACACTTTGTGAAATTATTATGTAAACTCAAATAACAAGCACGAACAACGAACTGTCTACTTAAAAGTGACTACACGAAATGAACTTCGTAAAACTTATACGACTGGGGAAGTATTGAATGCGTACTTCACAAACAAATGTATTGGAATTTACGCTTTATGTCGTATTTATGTTGAAGTAAGAGCGAGAATGCTAGCGATGTGAAGAAAATGACATTTCTTGTTGATTTGAATGCATGTGTTTATATAAAAGCGCAACTATTATTATTGAAGAACTCAAAATAAACATTTCGGTTGATGTGTTTTTCTCAGTAAAAATATCCACCAAATTTTATTAAAAATATGTTCCTAACGGGTTATTCTTTTTTTCTTGTCGCATAGTATGTTATTTTATATGTTTTTATGTATTTTGGATGAAATTCTATGACAATTTCTACGCAACATTTTGGACTACAGAAAAAATGTTTGTAAGAGTCAACCTAATATTGAGAATATGTGAATTAGAGTAAATAAGTAGTATAACAGGTTTACTCTCTTGCCTTAATAGAATATAACGATACTATTAAAAATGTTTCTTGTCTCCTGGATACTGGAATTACTTATAAATAGACACAGCATGCGCTTTACACGGCTATAATTTTGCAACGCTTGTAAAAGTATTAATTGCAAATGTTGTGCACTATTTTCACATATAATTACGCATTCAGAACTATAAAACTAGTTCAGTGCATTAACTTCTTGGTACCGATAATGTTATTACTAATTTTAATTGGTATTCGAGTCAGTCGTAAACTGCGGCGTAATTCTATTAATAATTTAACAGGAAAAACACTAGAGAATTTCCCTTTCTTTTAACAAGCCAGTTATATAATTGGCTGTGCTACACTTTCATGTCATTAAAATACCCACTTAGACATCCCTCGTTGAATTCATTTGCATTATTCTGGGCGTTTCTGAAGTAGGTATGTGTGCGTGTGTGTGTGTGTGCACTTATTTCTTCACATTAACTACTACATCTTATCTGTGGTGACCCCAGCAAGGCTGTTCCAAGGCCGAACATTGTCCGATCTTGGCGATCAGCACTACACGAGAAGCGTTTCTTCTTCTTCTTGGCTTTGCTCTCATTATGCCCGTGGGGCTATTCGTTCGGTTGGTGTAGTTAAATTTAATAAATGAAAGTATTAACTGCTTGAATATCGTTAACGCTTCGTATTCTAATATTTTACTCGCTTTTTACTTTCTTATACGTAGTATAAGGAAGTATTGTGATGACGAAAATTTTCGACCTCGAGATTTTTGCAGATGTCCACGCTTTGAAGTCCCCTGATACCAAAAAAGTGGTTTTTAAAAAATGTCTGTGTGTGTCTCTCTCTGTGTGTGACCATGATAGCGGTCAAACCGCTACAGATATCAATTACAAATATTGTATTTACAAATATAATCTCCCTCTTGGGAATTGATTAGATTTTGAGCAAAATCGGCAGACCGGAAGTAGTAGTTTACTTCAGTGAAAAATTCGAAATTTGCAAATATTTCGTCAATTAGTAAGTTTAAACAAATTTATAAAGAATTCATATGTACTTAGACTTAAGTTTGAAACAAATTGTCTTAAAAAAGTTTTTCGAAATTCCAACCGGAATTAGGTCTTTTACTCTTATCGAAAATCAGTTTTTTGCGAATATTTCGCAAGTCATGCTTTTTAGACAAGTACGTTATGAGTATAAAAGTATTTAAAACATAATTTTCAATATCTTTTATATAAAAAAAATTCAAAATTCAGACCAGAAGTACCACTTTTACTCTTATCGAATAGCAATTTTTTGCAAATATGTCGTAAATTATGCATTCTATATATATTTATGAAGAGTACAAAAGTATGTATTTAGAGTTGGATATGGAATAGTTTTTGTATTAATGAAATTTCAAAATTCGGACCGGAAGTAACACTTTCATATGAATAAGAAAGTCGTGTGGTGGCCACACCTCTTTTTTTTTTTTGGTTTGAAAAATCATATTATTCTTTTTAGGTTAGCAGTTTTGGTGGTATTTAGATATGATACCAGCCTTTAGAATTAGGGTTGTCTTGCTTTTTGAAGCTGTATTGCTTTTATCTATTTTTAAGAAAAAAGCGAGTGGTACTTCAGTATATATATATATATATAATAAAAAAAAAGAAATATTGCGGATTATAGAATAATAAAGTATAGAAATTCATGGGGTAACTCCGCTCAAAATGCAACTGCGGACACGTGTTTCGAACTACTTGGTTCTCGTCAGCGCAGTGTAGCCAAGGTATATATATATATATATATATATATATATATATATATATATACTTCTTTTCGACGTTTTGGTCAAGAAGAAAGAAAATGGGAACTTAAGTCACACGGTATACCGAAAATCCACCCATACAGACAGATATCTGAACGCTCAGTCTCACCACCACCCAGCTCAGTTACAATCAGTAGTGAAAACCCTAGTGACAAGATCGCAGAGATTAGCAGACGAAGATAACATCAACCAAGAAATGGACAAACTCCACAAAGCACTCCAGCAGAATGGTTTCAGTGAATCTGCTATCAAAAGGGCATCCAAGCCGAAACCAACAACACCACAAGAGGAAAAAGAAACACCAACTGCCAAAACCTACTTACCCTATGTGAAAGGCACCACCGATAGAATATCCAAAATCCTACGAAGACACAACATTGAAACAACATTCAAAGCAGACAGAAAAATCAGTACAGTCCTTCGAAACCCTAAAACAAAAATACCTTTAGAAAACCAAGGAGTTTATGAAATTCCGTGCCTCACCTGTGAAAAAACTTACATTGGACAAACGAACAGAAGGGTAAACGCAAGAAGAGACGAACACAAAAATTCCGTAAGAAAAGATGAGAAAACTTCATCCCTGGCTCAACATGTAAAAGAAACATCCCACACGATAGACTTCAGTAACACCAAGCTATTAGCGAACATCGAACATACTAAAACCAGAATCATCAGGGAAGCCATCGAAATTGAAAAACATCCGAACAATCTGAATTCACGAGATGATACCCAGAGGTTACCAACAGCATGGAAACCAGCACTAACAAGATATACTTCTATATCGCAAACCAGCCGTCACACTCCAAACACGAGCCCAACGACACGGAACCATGCACACACTCGTCCAAAAGTGGATGAACCATTGCATTGAATTGCCACAAGAATAACACCCAAATTACAGAAGCATATGTGTCCATATACGGAATGAATTTTTTATATCCAGATTACTCATAAACGGCTGCTCCAATCAACTCCTACCAGGTATACCTTTTCTAGGTAAAAAACATTGGAGAATAAGAATTTTTATTTAAATGTTAAATACAGTGTGTCTCAAAAAAGTTATTACGTTTTAAATGGATACAATATGCCGCAGGTGGCGCCCTCTACATTTTGCAATGAAAATGAGAGCAGATTTAAATTTTTTACCCCACGAAACCCCCCTACCCAAATATTGTGACAATATACCAATTATTACAGAAATTATTTATAAAAAACTAAAACCAAATTGAACTTTTGACATTCTGTATCTCCGAAAGCATCCACTTTTGGACTGAGGTAAGTTGGGTTAGATCGTCATATTTTGCCCTCAGAAATGTGTGGTAGCGTTTTTTCCGCACCTTTTAGAGACACCCCAGTATATATATATATATATATATATATATATATATATATATATATATATATAATATGAAAAAATACTTCAGTCTTAAATAAAAGTTACGTAAGTTTGTAGAACTAAGTACATATATTAATCCCTTCAGATTTCAGTTGGCACATTTAATGAAATCTTGGTTCTTAAATTATTTTAAAAGGCTTGAAACGAATTTTATTTTCAAAATGTACATGATTTCACGATTGCACTGTTACCTCGATATAAACACTTGCATTCAAATCAACAACATATATAATTTGCTTCACTTTGCTAGCATCGTCACTTCTACTTCAACATTCACACGGCCTAAATTGTGAATCCAGGATATATTTGCTTGTGAATATAAGATACATTTGCTTTTCATTTAAACAGATTGTTTTCAAGGAAATTTGAAAAAGAATTTACGTTATCATCCTTATAAGATCCAGTTGGTTCAAGCTTCGAAGAATGATGATCACCGTAGCCGTCTTAATTTTGCTACTTTGATGCAGAATTTCAATGATTTTGATAATATTCTTTTTAGTGACGAAGCACATTTTGATTTAGATGGGTATGTGAACAAACAGAATTATCGGTACTGGTCTGCGGCAAACCCAAGGAAAAACATGTAGTCCCTTTGCACAGTCCCACATTAACTGTGTGGACTGCAATGTCTTCAAGAGCCATTATTGGTCCATGATCAAGGACAATCATTCACAGTAAATGCACAACAACGATATTCTTCGATGATCCGCAATTTTGTAGGACCAGCATTACAAGCGTTCAAAGGGCTTGATCATCGCCTATGGTTCCAGCATGATGGCGTCACCAGCCATACTGCGAATGAAGCTTTAGAGGCAGTAGAATGTTTTTTCTTGAAAAATTAATTTCGCGTAGAGGTAACAATGACTGGCCTGCAAGAAGTGACACCATTATATTTCTTCTTGTGGGGCTACCTGAAAAGTAAGGTGTAGTAAAATCTACCGATGAATGTAAATTAACTTAAAGACCGAATACGGGAACAAATTACCGCCACACCTGTAGCACTGTGTCAACGAGTTATTCTAAATACGTTTAGATGAGTGTATAAGACGTCAAGGGCAACATTTAGACGACATTGTTTTGAAGGTTTAATTTCCAGATGATAGTAATTATATTTCTAAGTACAACTTATTAAAACGCTCAAAAACCAATGAGCTATTTTATTTTTAAAATCACCTTTATATGCATTGAGTACTTCTCCCGTCGTATAAGTTTGACGTATTTTATTTCGTGTATGCGCTCTAGGTAGGCAGTTCGTTGTTACTGATTCTTATTTGTGTCTACATGGTAATATCGCTATTTATTAATACAGTGTCGATCAAAAACTTAATCAACTTAGTGGCAGTTTAGAATCGTCTTATTCCTGGCATAATAAAAAAAGTGGTGGAGGCATAATTTAGACGGAGATTCAAATAAGGGTTATGACGAAACTGTGTCATATGCTATTTCGAAACGCCAGTGGGACGACTCAATGTCCAAATGTCTAGAATTTCTGCGTATATTGGCACCTTAGACTAGTATCATCTCCATAATACATATGCCTTTTTATTAATACAGATTTGTATTAATGAAAAGGCTGCATTTGAAGAATCTTGTGTTTTGGAGTGGAATCAGTGTGGCACTGAATTGAATGACACAATTGAATTCGAAGATGATATTGAGGAACGTGAGGAGGCTTCCGAAGAAAAAATCCGAAACCTTGAATAAAGTTCTACTAGAAAGCGCTTTAACCGCTTAAAATGTATTAATTCAGTTGACAGAGCATATTGAAGGATATTGAAGCCCACTTTATGCAGGGTACCCAGCGCAGCACGACTCTTGTGGACGGAACCATTGTCGTGCCAAGACATCTTTCGTCAATTTTCCTTTCCCTTCCCTCCCTTCCCTTTTTTTTCTTTAATGACTTCTCTAAGCCGCTCCAGGAGAAAAGCGTACCATTCTCAAATTATGAAAACGCCTTTATATTTGTAGTGAAGGACTCATAGGTTTCTTCTGAGTTCCAAAAAACAGTAGCCATGAGTTTATGCCTTTGCATGAAGTCATGCTTGGACTCATTTTCATAATGATGAACTCAGGTTTCATTCCAAGCAATAATTCTGCTGGATGCACCATCCCTGCCCTCATTACAGGGATTATAAATATGTACAGGAACATTCCAGGTCTGTTGTTTTTGCGACGGCGTGAACATTCTGGCACCCATCTTGCACTGATCTTAGTTATGTCAAGGTAATCATGAAGCATTTTAAAAATGGTTGTATCAGATACTTCAGTCATTCCTGTGAGTTGTGTCTTCTTTAGGCAAGCATCTTCCGATATTAATTTTTCGACTATTTTAACAAGTTCTGGAATGATCACTTTCATAGGCCGCTCCGACAGTGCGTCGACTTCAAGTGCCACTTAAAACCTTTAGTTTTTCCCGGACAAGAATCCTCGTCAATCGATGACATCTCTTCCAGTCTTCCAGTATGGTATGAACAGACTCCTTTGTTTTGTAAGAATAACGGCGCGATATTTCTTTCTTTTCGATTATGCTGCTCGGTCGACGCTTGTTTAAAGACTATAGACGCGATTGTGTTAAAACTTTATATTTATACTAACACGGCATGAAACGAAAGACCAACCTCTCCATTCCGCGAATTTAAAAACATTCCAGGGGCATATGCAGAGTAACATTCAAACAAACTTTGAGAACAAACCTTTTGATCATCTAGATATTTTTGTTTTTGTAAATTTTATAATAATGATAATAATAATTATTATTATTTTCTAATAAATTCAAATTATATGGAAAGAAAATTTCAAGGCATTTAGTATATTCTTCATAATACATACTGTGAATAACGATGTATTAATTCACGCAATGCAGAGTCTGTAATATTCTTATTTTATTCATTTAGCGAAAGGCAAATGGTCACGTACGCAGGAATAATCATAATCCTGCACTGTTCCGCACCATCGGTTAGCACGGTCATTGTCATTGTCAGCGGCAACGACTACTACTGTTACCTTCACCGCGACCAGCGAGCACTTGTACATATCTGTTTGTTGTTTTCGTAAAATATCTCACGCCACTCGGCCTGCCGATTTACATCTATGAAACGATCAAAATTCCTTAATGACAACCAGAACAAAGAGCAACCGAGAAGTGACAGTCAGGTGATTGCTGAAGAATGTCCGGATAATTTGGCAATTTTCGGAGGTCATGATTACGTATTGCATCCTGTGGCAGGCCGCGCACTGATATATTTAAAAAAGAAGTAAGTAAAGCAAATAAAGTTTCCTTAATGTAGTAAATACCGCAATGCATGGCAGGAATGAATATCACAAAAGATATGAGGTGTATAGGAAAAAGTATTTTACATAAATGTATGGCCGTTAACACAAATGATGCTCTATTTTAGACTGTTGTATAGAATGTAATTTTGTAAATCATAATAGTTATTAGTGTATCAAGTCAGTAAAGTGATTCTTTATCGAATTAGTCCGTGATTATAAGCCTAGCGAGTGAAGCGAAAGAGGCGAATAACGTGAGAGTTAGATAAAGGCACTTTACTGACGTGGTGCATACAAAATTTGATCGCCAACTGTAAAAAAAATAATTTAAAAAAAAGGAGATATTATAACTTATCACATTTGATTATGACAAATTGATAGAAATATAACAAATAAAAAACATAATTAACTTGTTATTTGATATATGAAACGTGAAGATACACCCTAACTCATTATAAAAATTAATTGTTGAAGTAGAAGGACTCTGAATTGAAAATATTCGAGCATTATTAGCTGTGTTATTAGTTTGTAAATCCTTAGTAGAATTGGTATCAACTATGTTGTTAGTTTGACGTTGCATTGATTGATTTCGTGCAGTCATTAATTTTTTTTGAAAAGCTTAAATGCTAAAGATATAAAAACTAAATTAGACGAAGTTCTTGGCAAGTCTTCGACGTTGTATGCCACCGTTGCAAATTGGATTGGTGAATTTAAACGTGGTCGAACATAGAAGATGCGCGGCGTTCTGGGTGGCTAAAAACATCTACCGATTAAGAAACTATTAGAGAAGTTCATGAAATCGTATTGAATGATCGCCGATTAAAGTTGAGAGAGATAGCAGAGGCAGTAAACGTATCATCTGACCGCGCACATTACATTTTATATCAACCTTTGGACATGAGAAAGCTCAGTGTAAGATGGGTACCGCGTCGATCAAAAGCAAGCTCGTGTAACCATTTCTCAGCAATGTCTAGACATGTTCAAGGGTAGTTCTGTAGATTTTTTTAGATGTATTGTAACCGAAAATGAAACGTGGATACACCACTTCACTCCAGAGACGAAAAGGTAATCAAAGCCGTGGATAGAACGCGGTGAACCAACTTCAAAGAAGGCCGTCTGACAGATTGAACGAAGAAATCAAAGTCAAAATGCTTTATTTGGCAAAGAAAAAAGTCTTGTTACACCAATCCATCGGCAGTCACGATGGCGAAACTGCACGAATTACGAATTCAGTTAATTCAACAAGCAGGTTTAACCCCTTCGGACTTTGTTTTGTTTCCTAACTTCAAGAAATGGTTAGCTGGAAAGAAATTCTCATCGAATAATGAAATTATTGAAGCTGTAAATGACCATTTGGAAAGTTTTGATAGCTCTTACATTTCCGATCTTCCCTCGTATATTATAGTATATAGTACATATACAGGGTGTCCCAGAAATAAAAAGACGGAGTAGCAGAAATCGGAAGCTAGATTGTGTAAAAACGTACCCTCAAAATATCAAGTTTTTATTCGTGCGCAGACGGCAGAAAAAAATAATAAAGAATTCAATTGGCCTTACGCCGACCCTGGAGGACTTATTACTTGTGTTTAAAAAAAGGAGGAGGAATGGATACTTCATAATAAATATCAAACCATTAATTACTTTAATTTTACACCTGCTAGAAAAAAATAAGTACATTCTTGATATTTACTGTAATAAAGGCTAGAAATACTACGATTTATTGAATATTTTAAAATAATAATAATCAGCTGTTTCCGACTACAAGCACATTAAAGACCAACAACCTTCCTATTTTCAGAATAAAAACAATCTTTTATTGTCTGCAATAAAGTAGGTCGCCCATCTGGGTCAACAACCGACTACATAGCTGCGTTATCTAGACGCATCGGGCAAAAAATATGAATGAGTTTTATACAAATAAAAGCGTATTTTTCTATGAATGCGTGTTCGTTTCTATTTACAAATGAGCATTCTTACCTGTATTTATAAACATACATTCTGTGCCAGATCCGTAATGTAATTTTTTTATTTAAAAAAAAACAACATAGAAAATTAAATTTTTAATTTCTTCGATATTGCGGTATATTTGGGCCTGTTTCTGTTCGTACTTTACATACCTGCTACTCCGTCTTTTTATTTCTAGGACACTCTGTATAGTTTATATTATATTTTAAAAATTTTCATAATTTAATGATCGGAATCTCATCATGCTATTTACTTAGGGCAGTCCTAAATAGCATGTGTAATTCTTATTAACTCATTATGAAAATGAAGTAATTTTCTGTGTCAGTCACGGAATAGGTACTGCAAAATCGTGGATTTCCTTAAAATCTCCCGAAGCAATAACTAATCGTGCGCGTCTCTAATCTCTGAAATACGAGTATTAATTTCACGTGCGAACTGTGTACATGCGACGAACAAATAAAATAAAGCGCAAGGCGAAGTACCCGACATTCAGTCGGGTACGTGCTCCTCGACATCTCGATAATCGACTATCTGCTCTTCACACATGCAAAGAAAGAACTACAAGTGCGTGCATACCCTCGTTACATGGCAAATTGACTCGCCTCTAATGAGGACCACATCGGCGTTTGTCCAGAGAGGTGAGGTCAACTGGCGCCAGCCGCGAAAATTCCTCTCCCTGTACCGACGTGGTCGCCTTGCGTCTAATCTATTTCTTCTCCGGTGATTTTACGATTCACCTGTAATGAAAGCGTGCGCAAATAGAAAAGAATGGAAGGGTACAGTCCCTGGCTATTATGTTGATAGCACTGGAAAAAATATAATTCTACACGATAAAACTACAATAAAAAAACTTATTATTGTATTCAGAGTGGTTGAAATATAGCAAAACATGAGAAATTTATGACACAATGAACTGTTGCTCCACGTATTTCGCATTGAGTTTTTCGATTAATTAAACTGAGTGATGGATTTCCCTTGGTGAAACACTTTAACAACAAATTGCAAGTAACAAATAAAAGGCAAGGTATTATTTCACAAATTCTTTATAAATGCTCTATGTACGGCATCACCAGGAGTTCAACTAAAACTATAGTTCTAAAATTAATATTTATCATACAGTTTCAGAATAAACAGTTGCTGCATAACGGTACAATTAGGCAGATAAAAAAACATCATTTAGTTATAGAGAAAACCTATTTGGATTTATTAAATGAGATTTGATTTAGTTCTCTCTGATCATTAAGAATATTACCTGATTGCAAAAGTAAATCCTCTTTAATAAAACAACCTTCTAAAATACTCTTTTTTGCCAATTGTATTTAAATTAAACAGAGCATTTTGCTATGCTCGAACGTTGATAATTTTACTTAACATCGCGCATATCTTCCGAAAACCTCTGTTTAATGTTACGCCCTGTTTGACATATATAATATTTATGTTATAAATTTCCGATTTAAACTAGTCTTATCGATTAAAAGGTAGTTGTATATATTATTGTGTGCAAGTACTAAAATTGTGTTTAATTCTTGAGTAAAATTGGCAAACCATTTGTCTCACAATTGTCACCTTTATTAGCGGATATTTTCATGAATCACTTCAAAGTAACATTATCGGAAAAATACGTATTTAATACAGCCCCGGTTAGTAATTTTCAATTATCAGTTGTCCCCAATTATTGGTCTGATGAAGCAATATATTCCGACATTTTATTAAGTCAAAAGAACGTGTTTCCAGAATTGTGCTTGTATTAAAGTAGTAAATATTTATTGTACTAAAAAAACAAGAAAAAGGATGATATAGGGTAAAATCCGCTGTAGAGCAACCGTAGAAATAGCGGTCTACTGGCCTTCCATTATTGTTTGTATCTATATATAATATCCCGCCTTATTTCTTGGCTATATCGTACTGAAGATGACCAACGAGGTGAAACACGTGTTTATATTGCGATATCTCTATATAACATTGTTTAATATTTAAAGAAAAACAGACCATATACTTTTTCGATATAAGTGTTCACGTAGGCATATTTTCATATCTTTTTCTTATTGTTTCAGATCCCCAATTACAATCTCAGGTTGGTTATCGATCTGAACTGCAAGAGAGAGCTCTGGTCGTTTCCTTGCAAATGTTCAGTTTGATCTTGGAGCGGTGCGTGTCCATCCTGCAGGAACATATTAAATCTAAGAAGGGTCCCTCGGCATTTCCGCAGGATCTACACATTTTGTTGCCGGCTGTGAAAACGTGGTGCGATTGGATGTTGTGTCACAGCGGTGTATGGAATCCACCACCGTCTACGCAAGATTATAAAGTGGGGTGAGTTGTAAAATAAATTTACATATTTCGTATTTTTATTTAGACGATGCAGTCGCTTCTGAATGTATGTACTTTTTCACCACATTTTTTTTATAATCCGTATTATTCAGTCTGCTTTTGAGTGAATATTCTACCGTTAAAGAAAATGTTATAAAAATCATCGCTTTCTTGTAAGATAATGTTCTTGAATGAACATGCAACTAGGAGGTGATAGTACTTACGAAAGGGTTAATTTAGATGTGACGAGTTCTGAATTTCTTGAAAAATTTGATAAAAAATTATGCTGAAACCAGAAAAGCAGCTAGAAGCAAAAAAATCTCGATTTGCTCGAACAAAAAATATCTAATAAACAAGCCCGAACTAGTTTTATCGTGGAACATGGTGGACCTTTTTTTGGTATCCATCAATAAATACGATTCTTTATCTTCAAAATTTGTTTTGTTATGAATTGTTCTCTTTATAGCCGATGACGTACTTCAATTCTATATACCGTCCAATGCCTCAGCCATGTTGCAGAATTAAAAACCAATATTTTTTACCATTTAGTGCACTGGCAGTTAAACCTGCAGTAAACGGAATGCATTCAAAGAATCGTATTGGAAAGAAATATTTTTTGCGGTTTTTGGCCAATTCTCTCGGATTTAATCACAATGTTCAGGGAACGAATTTCGACAATTTCGTACACCAAATGTAATTATCATTTTTAATAGTAATTTTGATGTTTTCGAAAGAAATTAAAAACTAAACTCAGTGATCATCAAATGCCCTGTCTAACAATGTACCACTTGATAAACAGTCCAATTTACAAAACGAATGTTGACGAGGCCACTGATAGAAGTCGCGTGAACCATAAAGCATTGAATACCTAGCTTATTCAATTAATGTATTGAATAGTCCCTGACAAGATTTTCTTTAGATAGAGATTGTCCATGAATATCACAGTGAAATACAAGACTTGACAGTTTCTTGGTAAAGGTCATGTAACAACATTTAGGAATATTCAGAACCAACCTATTGTCAATGCATCACTCGTAAAGATCTTTTTTGCAATAATAATGAATCACCGTGCGAAGAAATATTGGAGTAAATTTTCAAATCATCAGCATAACACAAAACAGGGGAAGTCAGAGAGGTTAATAGATCATTAATGAAAAGAATAAAAAGAAGTGGACCCAAGTTAGATCCCTGTGGTACACCCGAGCCAGAGATATATGTCCTAGACGCATAACCAGAATAAAAAACATAGTTGATCCTATTGTGCAAATAGGACTGCATCAAATCTATGAACGAAGAGCTAATTCCAAAGGAAGACAATTTTCTAAGTAGAATTCCATGATCAACCATATCAAAAGCACTAGAAAAGTCAGTGTAGACGACATCAACTTGGTTGCGACCATCCAAATGCTCTGATATATATTGTGTAAGTGTGACTAGGTTCGTCACTGTAGACCTGCCAGGTAAGAAACCATGCTTATATGGAGATATACACCCTGTCCAGTTTAAAATGCAGTACATGGGGATATTGGAAACCGTTGGAGATACAACGTCGGTTAAATGGGAGAAAAGTTGCGTATTCATTTGTCCATGAATAATCCGACATCAGATTTTGAAATTTTTGTTTCATTGGGCAGATACAGGGTGAAAAAGAAAAAAATGCATTTTTGAAAATCTTCCATATTTTGTTTCCTAGAAGAGATAAATTTACAAAAGTTGTAAGCTAGGGATAGCAAGCCATGAGGATTTTAAAAATGATAAAAAAAAATCTAGGTCTACTAGATTTTGCGTGACAATAATCAACTTTTGTTATTCTTATGGCAGCCATATTGGATTTTGACATTTTTAATATCTTCAAAAAAAATGCTATTCAATGATGTATAACATGTTTATGTTCAAGATCGTAAAAACATGAAAAATAGAGATAGTAAGATTTTAACATAGTAGGCCGTGATAATCAATGTGACATTTGTATTAAACAACTCTAAAAGCTGTGAAGTTTATTCGGAACTGTCAGTAATCTTATTGTTAATCTCATTGTATTGTTATAAGTATCTGTACTGTGCAAACCTAAGATGGATCGTTTTACAAATAGTGACAAATATCAAATGCTGGAGTGTTTTATTTTGTGTGGAAGAAATGATGAATTAGCTGCAGAAATGTATTTCGATAGATACCCTGAAAGGCGGCAGCCAGAAAAAAGCATTTTTCGCCGATTGCGTGATAATTTGATAATGCATGGAAGTTTTGTCAAACCCAAAAAAAGCCAAAACAATGAAAATAATGAAAATATTGTTCTTCAAGCAGTAGTTGAAAATCCCCGTACGTCTTTACGGGTAATTAAATATTTTCAATTACCCGTAACTTGGCGTCGCTAGGTCAACAGCTGGTACCATTTTAAAGCGTGCCAAATTCAAACCTTATCGTGAAAGTGCCAGTCAAGGGCTTCAAAATGGTGACGAAATACGGAGAGCACAATTCTGTCATTGGTTCATCGAAAAACATAATGAAAATCCAAACTTTTTTGCGAAAATTTTATGGTCTGATGAGAGTCGATTTACTAACTCTGGAATGTTTAATCGTAAAAATACTATCTTTTGGTCCGATGAAAATCCACATCTAATTCGTGGCATTAGACATCAAGTCAAATGGGGATTTAATGTCTGGATCGGCGTTATTGATACCCATGTTATCGGTCCATTCTTTATCAATGAGAATTTAAATTCTGAAAGGTATTTAGAACTTTTGCGCACACATGTTGCTGAACGAATTGAAGAACTTCCACTTGCCACGTTGCAAAATATGTATATTCAGCAAGACGGAGCGCCTCCACACAATTCCTTGTTGGTTACAAATTATTTAAATAATCAATATTACAAAAACTGGATTGGTAACCGAGGACCAATAGGGTGGCCTGCTAGGTCGCCGGACCTCACACCTCTTGATTTTTTTGTATGGGGCTATCTGAAAAACAAGGTGTATTCGAGATCTTATGAAAATGTGGAAGAATTACGTCAAGCAGTTGAAGAAGCAGTGAATGGAATGACACCGAACATGGTTAGACAATCTTGTGAGGCAGTACACTAACACGATGTAGATTGTGCATACGAATGAACGGTGGCTTATTTGAACAGTTGCTACATTAATGATTTAGCTACCTAACCACCTTTATTTAATGAATACTAATAAATAAAATGTTAAAGATATTTTAACAGTACTTGGAGACTTGTTATTTTTTGTTTTTTTATCAGTATACACTTAAGATATCCACAGTTCCATGGCCTACTATGTTAAAATCTTACTTTCTCTATTTTTCATGTTTTTACTATCTTGAACATAAACATGTTATACATCATTGAATAGCATTTTTTTTGAAGATATTAAAAATGTCAAAATCCAATATGGCTGCCATAAGAAAAACAAAAGTTGATTATTGTCACGCAAAATCTAGTAGACCTAGATTTTTTTTTTAATCATTTTTAAAATCCTCATGACTTGCTATACCTAGCTAACAACTTTTGTAAATTTATCTCTTCTAGGAAACAAAATATGGAAGATTTTCAAAAATGCATTTTTTTCTTTTTCACCCTGTATCTGCCCAATGAAACAAAAATTTCAAAATCTGATGTCGGATTATTCATGGACAAATGAATACGCAACTTTTCTCCCATTTAACCGACGTTGTATCTCCAACGGTTTCCAATATCCCCATGTACTGCATTTTAAACTGGACACCCGGTATATGAGCGAACATTGTTATAAATCGCTTTGAAAATCACTATTTCTTTTTTGAAAAAAATTGATAGAATGGCAATGGGTCTATAGTTGTGAACTTGTTTTGGATCATTTCTCTCTCTTGGATAAAGGTTGCAGATAATTTAATTTTTTTTTAATTAAATATCAACGATATGATAACTAAATCAACATTACTAGATTCAGAAAAAAAGATATCTACCAGACTAAACGAAAAAGATTGCAGGTGTTTATTAAAAAAAAGTTGATTATCGTTACGTTCTCAAGACAGTGTTGAAAAATAAATGGGATCGGGACCACTTTATAGAGTTTGTCAAACCATTTTTGTACTTTTTTATTTATTGAAATCGGATAATAAATAAAATTTGACTGGCCTTTGTAATTGTTCCTATTTTTTTTCCTGAAAACTTTTCCAGGACCATAACGAACAAAACAAAAAAAGAATTACGCATATCTATTGTTCTAATCCTGAGTTATGGTTTTGATTGATATATATATCTTATAGAAAAAAGCATTTTCAGCTTTTTCCAAATTTTCTAATTTTTCGGGTAACTTTTCCAATTTTTCTTTCCTTAAAAACCGTATCCGGACTATTACGAACATTTTTTAAAAAAAATTGCCAGATCGGTCCGGTCCAGCCGTTCTCAAGTATGCGCTTACCAACGAACAAGATTTTTGTGCTTCTACTTCCACTCTTAATCAAGTAATACGCGCCCAAGTACTTTTGTAGTTATTGCAACTCCTTTTACGTAGTCGTTTTCAACTGCTAAGCCATAAAATTCTTCCATGATCAAATGTACAGATCGACCATATGCTGCAGTCGATCTCATTATCTAAAAGGAAGACTTATTAATGCAAGTAATTTATGTAGTAATTTGTAATTCTAATTAGTGCTATCGATTTTTGTAAAGTAATTAATTCGATACCGTCCGCTTCCATCGAACAAACGCCTCACTCATTTCTTCTATTATTATTCACAGACTATCATGCCTGTGTATCTTTCGGCAGCTAGTGATGCAATAAATACCTATAGTTTTGGAAGCAACACGTCCACATACTTTATGTATGTGTGTGTGTTTGTATCTGTGGTGTTCGTGTTACTATACTTAATTGTCTGGAACCGAAAATTGAATATCCGAACAGTCATTAAACGCATCAATCATGCGATATGTATTCACGTGTATAGCCGTAATATATGTATGTAGATGTTGCATCTAACACTTTCGAACCGGCCGAGAACTAAACGGTCAAGACAACAGAAGCGACAGCATCGGCGATATAACGCCATCTTTGTCGACTATTATCCGTTGTCATTAGACATTCATTAATGATTGTCCACACGCGTAGGGCCCCTGGGGACGCCTGGACTCGTATTGCGGCGCTCATGAATCTCTTGGAGAAATTGGACCAATCCGCAAGCGAATACTTCGTTTCCCAACCACAAGAAGGTAAGTTCATGAATATTATGCATAGTGTGGTAATATATTTTGAAATTTTAGTTGACTTGTCTTCGATATTTCTGTTTCGTTAAAATTTATTATTGTATATTGCTATTTGCAGCCTTGCTTGTCACATATTTACCAGTTACATTTTGGGTATTAGCTTACCAATTATTACTCTATACTCTGTTTTTAATTCCGCGGATCACCAAATAGAGCCATATGTGCACTATGCAATATATGATGACATTTATTTTTGATAAATTTATGATATCGGTTATGCACATTATGTTATGTGTATACGCACTGATATGCATACACCTACACTACTTGCACCTGTTCAATATTTTTATATCAATACTTATTTATGTATTCAAATATTTTTAGTAAATATCTGCAGTTACTTTGGAATATTTATATTAAAATACGGCAACAATACTTGTATTTTGGTCAAGGAAGTTAGTTAGTTATGTACATGATATCTAAAAATAATACAATAGTTATTTACGAACCAAGTGCGGGAAGACTATTTTCCCGCATGAGCGCACATTGTAAGCACGAGCGACCGCAGGAAGCGAGTGCTTTTAATTGCGCGAATGCGTGGAAGATGTCTTCACGCAAGTGGTTTGTACAATATTTTTTGTACGAACATTAAATTAAAAAAATATTATTGATTAATGTCATTGGTATCATACCTAACCTAAGATAGATTACCTAATTAATTTAAGCATTTCATGTACTTAACTATTACTCACCTTTCCCTAAAATTAAGTTATTATATTCTTACACATGGCAAACATGAGGTATTTATTCTTATATTTATAAATTTATAGTACATTTATTGCGTTTTTTGGTTTAAATACAAATAATTCCGAACTGCCAATATGAATGTCGATGTGGTTCAAATAGATGGCGCTTGAATCTTGCTTAAGATGTCGCTTAAAATGTCAAATAGATGGCGTCACAATTTTTTTGGAAGAATTTTTAATTATTACTCCTATTTTCCCAACTTTTAGTGAAGAATAGTGGAGGGAAGTAGTATTTTATAGACTAAATTTTATTACTACCAAGTTAGATTTTTTTTAAATATCCCAAAGTGCCAATGTTTTTTTCAATTTTTACAATCGTCTCAACCGGGAAAACGTATTTCCCAGTCGAGCTACACATGCGCCAAATGTCACTTTACAGGTGGTGAGTACAAAAAAGATTTTAAAAATATTTATACATTCCTTAATAAGTATTTTAAGTAGGAAAACTTCAGAATATCACTACATGGTCACACGTTTAGTTATAGGAAAACTTCAAATCATGCACGTGTCTAATTTTGTATTCCCTGTTACTATCTGTGTCACTATCACTTGCAATTGAAATGATAAATGGCTCCACCAAATTTGTCAATTAAGCCATCTAATAGACCCATTTGTTATTCGTCTTTAATTAAATGTTCTATACACTTTCTCCATTTAGCACTATTAAAATTAACTAATGCCGTCAATAGTAATTGTTTGACTTCTGCCATTTTAAAATTTGTATTATGCGCAGCAACATATTTTTTTATTTCGACCTATACCAATTCAATGGGGTTTAGTTCACAGTGGTACGGTGGTAATATCAACACGTGTTTGTTCTTTGCTGTTGCCATTTCATCAACAACATAATGGATGAAATTTTGGCGATGTTGTTTAATCAAATCCAGTAAAACTGGTCTACTCACTTCTAATTGAAATAGTATTTCCTTTGATTGTAGCCAATTCTGCATGTGTTTCTGTTTTAGATGATGTACTTGGAAACTTTTCAATTTTGCGAGAATGGTAGGTTGCATTATCCCTAATAATAATGGCATCTTCTGGTAATTTATTTAAAACAGCACTAAATCAATTTTCAAGAATTCATATCCTCATGGTAGTCGCCAGTTCTTTTTTTCTTTGGAAAACTAACAGTTCACCTTCAACAAACCCATCTTCAGATCCTATGTGCAAAATAATAAATCTTTAGCCTTTTCCTGTTGAATTTTTTAAACCTGTCGAGACACCATCTATAAATGCTTGTCTGCGGTTATGTACCATCGACCCAAACTTTTGATTGTGTTTGCCCTTCATTTAACCACGTTTCATCTAAGGAAAATATATCTTTTTTTGTTGGGCTCTATATGATCTAATAGTTGTTAAATATCTATATGTCCAAGTACTTATCTCACTACGCTCTATCAATAAACTCTTCCTGCTTCGGTTTATGTACCTATAATAATAATAATATATTTTTTGTACCAGTAGTAAAAAATCATAGCATTTTTACACGTAACAAAGCGCCACGAAATGACATTTCACGACCTGGAACTAATAAGAGGTAAATAATGAGGCTATTATTGACCTAGGGAAATAATGAAAACAAATAAAACGAATACCGCAACCATGCACTCATGCTTGTAGTAGTAGTAGTATGTCAAGTTGTGAACTGTCAAAATAAATAACTCTATTTTAG
Organism: Amphimallon solstitiale; assembly: GCA_963170755.1. Lineage (NCBI taxonomy): Eukaryota > Metazoa > Arthropoda > Insecta > Coleoptera > Scarabaeidae > Amphimallon > Amphimallon solstitiale. The sequence goes on from OY720680.1 coordinate 68,487,885, forward strand.
GCACAATTTTAGGTTAACAATACCAGAATATAATATACGTTTATTTAGCAATTGCTATTAATTTTATATTTTCTAACAATACTTTGTTGTTTACATGAAAAAAAAAGCATTTGTCTATTAATACATAAAATATGTATGATAGTATAATATGGAATCAATATATCACCTAACTATTACAGATGCAAATAATTATTTAATTCATATTGAAAATTCCTGTATATATTGCAGGTGTGGTTGCGTAAGTAGATGTAGGTATATCTTGTAACATACATTCTATATTTTTTTTATTTACTAGGGAATCTTCGATATAACCTTTAGCTACAAAGTGGTTCCATTATTACAAACTTTTGAGACGTACCATTTTTGCTATTGTGGATGTGAATAACAATTAAATTATCTCTCATGATGACATCAGAAATTAATAAATTACACAACTCATCCTTCGGCATGCACCAGCAACACCAATTACAAGACCAGTCTACAGAGATATAAATTATCAATAATTTCAAAGTATTAATATATAAACATACTATCTTAGTTGCAATGTAACATGTGTCGGGTACCTCAGTAAAGAATTTTATAATTTCCTCGAGTAAATACTAATGATTTTTTGGGCTTATAATTTTAAGTTTTTCTTTTTAAAAAGGCAACTAATTTAAAATATTTTGATATGTTAATATTCTCTTTTAGGCCAAGTGTAGCTTTCAACATTGAATATTGCGCCCATAAAGTCGAGGCTTTTTTATTTTTTGAATATTCATGAAAATAAGCCAAAAGTACGTTTTCAGAAGTTACTACTGTATATTTGGAATTATACCATTTTTTAAATTCTGTAAATGTTTTCATGTATAAGTGATTAGATTTATGCGGAAGCAAGTTCTCAGCTGCCTGTTCTACAATCTTGCGCATTTCAGATGGTGTACATCTAAACTCTTCAGACATTATAAATGGAATGAAAAATAATCTAAAAAATACTTGACTTTTAGTTTCAGCATTTATGTCAAAACTTATTTGTCAACATCAAAATATAGCCTACTTATTTGTTTACATGAAGTTTTATTACAAGGGCATTCTTACATATATGAGTAAATTATTCATAATTATTAAGGTTTTAAGGTCCAATTAGACTACTGGTACAAAAAATAGTATACATACTACGGTTGAGAAGACTATTATTGCCCTTGTGGCTTAAATTCCTCGGCGCTTTGCGCCTCGGAATTTAATCTCGCCACTCGGGCAATAATAGTCATCTTCTCAACCTTGGTATGTAATATACTATTTTGTACCAGTAGTAAAAAATCATAGCATTTTCACACATAACAAAGCGCTACGAAATGCCATTTCTCGACCTGGAACTAATAACAGGTAAATAATGAGGCTATTATTGACCTAGGGAAATAATGAAAACAAATAACGAATGCCGCAACCATGCACTCGTGCTCGTAGTAGTAGTAGTAGTATGTCAAGTTGTCAACCGTCAAAATAAATAACTGTATTTTAGGCACAATTTTAGGTTAACAATACCAGAATATAATATACGTTTATTTAGCAATTGCTATTAATTTTATATTTTCTAACAATACTTTGTTGTTTACATGAAAAATTTTAACCTAATAAAGAAAATACCAGTAAGCAGACTTATGGACTAATATACTGCCATTATATATATTACACAATGTCATCATTTGTCTGTTAATACATAAAATATGTATGATAGTATAATATGGAATCAATATATCACGTAACTATTACAAATGTAAAGAATTATTTAATTCATATTGAAAATTCCTGTATTTATTGCAGGTGTGGTTGCGTAAATAGATGTAGGTCTCTTGTAACATACATGCTATATTTTTTTTATTTACTAGGGAATCTTCGATATAACTTTTAGCTAAATTTCGTTTTGATATTTCGTAAATAAAAGCGGTACTATTGTTTTAATGAAACCTTGTGAAGTCCTGAATTTACATTAGCGTATATAGCGCCACCCCCGTCCGTCGTACCTCACGGCAGTTAGTCAGCACCTCTGCGTAAGCCCCCTTAAAAATAAATATATTTTACTTGAAATTAATCTTTTTCATTAGTAAGTATAACGATGAACGACTCATTTGAGGTATATTGGAAAGGTTTAGAATTTCGTTAAAATTTTTAATAAGTGTAGGAGCTTCATTGTTATAAAAAAAAGCACACCGTGTATTACTTGTCTTACTATAAAAACCGTACTTCTTCCAACACCTGCAATAATAGAATACGGGTAACTTCAGAAACATAACACATAGAAAGTACAATATTACCTGTTGTGGACACTATATGCGATGCTATTTCCCTTGTACTTTTATTTGTGTTTTTAATTCTCAGCTTCTTATAAGTATTGTGAATTATTTGCTTTTCAATAAGTGACCAAAACGGCCGCGTTTCCTCGGTGGAGAAATAATTAGGTTTCTACTTGTACTTGGCATTGGGTCCATATATATCATGGTAGACACTAAATAAATGGTCTAAAAGTTATAAAAAGAACTATTTTTGTTGTATAAATACAAGAACAGAGAAAAGTAGAAAAAAGCTTGGAAAATATACCAAATTCAACTGTCAAATGACTAGAAATGACTGTCAATTAAATTAAGTGACAAAAATATGATAAAAGAAGCGATATATTAATCGTTAGTTTAGCCAAACATTAAAAATGAAAATAAATCATGTTTAATTAAACTTGAAGTAGGTATACATTGCTTTTGTAGCAACTAGCGTGTAATACAAAATAAAATACAGTAAATAACTCTTGCCAAATATTTCTTGTTATAAGTTTTGTAAATTTACCCCATTAAATAAAAGCGTAAAGTTAACTCTCGGGAATTGTCTGGCATATGAAAAAAATCAAAACTACTATGTATTCTACATATAATATGTATAGGCTTATTCTAAAGTAAGTTCCCAGTTTGAAATGACCATAAGGTTAGCAAATTTATAATATGTACAAAAATAAAAGCACTAATTTGTTCATACAGAAATGAGATTTTATTATAACAAGAAGACATAGGAAAAAGTTAAATAAATAATATGACTATCCCCTGTTGTTCAATAAGTATTAGTCCTTCTTCTATGGTAAAGGCTGCATTAGAAAGTGCAATTCTAGGTATGTTTTTAATGACATCGGATATCGATTGTTTAAGTTCCCCACGAGTAGTCGGTATTCTAAGAAATACCCGTTCGTTGAGGTACCTTCATAACCAGTCTTAGGACTTACGTCTGGTGACCTAGCAGGCCAACCCTTTGGAAAATGCCTACTAATTACTCGACAACAAATGTATTACTTAAAGGCGTTTTACGGTATTGTGTATGTGAGGTGGAGCTCCCTTGCTTATAAATAATGTTTTCATCATCATGATTATGTAATCCTGGTATTACAAAATATTGTAAGATTCGAAAATATCGCTGACCGTTTACCGTTACTGTTTTTATTTGTACGTTTTCCATTTCATTATAGAAATATGGTCCTATTATAAAATTTGACATAAAACAACACCAGGCACTAACCTTGGCATCACGTAATCCTTGTTGGACAATCGTATTTGGATTATTATTCGACCATATAACACTTCCATTTAACTCAAAATGTGCTTCATCTGTCCACAAGATTTTGTCCGACCATTCAGCGTCATTTTGAATTTCTGCTAATAATTTGCAGAGCGAAAGTTACGCGAATCATTTTATCTCGTTCTTTGAGTTCATATAACATTTTTACTTTCTTATACGTATAGTATAAGGAAGTATTGTGATGATGAAAATTTTCCACCTCGAGATTTTTGCAGTTGTTTTGAAGTCCCCTGATACCAAAAAAGTGGTTTTTAAAAAAATGTCTGTGTGTCTGTGTGTGTGTCTGTGTGTGTGTCTGTGTGTGTGTGTGTGTGTGTGTGACCACGATAGCGGTCAAACCGCTGGAGATATCAATTCCAAATTTTGTATTTACGAATATAATCTCTCCCTCTTGAGAACTGATTAGATTTTGAGCAAAATCGGCAGACCGGAAGTAGTAGTTTACTTCAGTGAAAAAATCGAAATTTGCAAATATTTCGTCAATTACTAAGTTTAGACTAATTTATAAAGAATACATAAGTATTTAGAACTTAATTTCCAATATCTTTTATATAAAAAAATTTTCAAAATTCGGACCGGAAGTATCACTTTTACACCGAATAACGATTTTTTGCAAATATGTCGTAAATTATGCATTCTATATACATTTATGAAGAGTACAAAAGTATTTAGAGTTAGATTTGGAAATTTTTTTGTATAAATGAAATTTCAAAACTCGGACCGGAAATAACACTTTCGTATAAGAAAGTCGTGTGGTGGCCACACCTCATTTTTATTTTATATGGATAGAGCCGAAGCTGTCTTCTCATAATTCGCCACACTATAGAGTAACTCATTTCCAAACCCTTTGCAACTTTATTAGCACTACAAACATTATATGCTGAATTTTCACTAACTTCCCTCACTTCTTGTAAAACTAAAGCTGCATTAATCGCATTATTAACTAATGTCGATCTACTCGATCGTTTTTTTTTTTTTGGGAAACTGAACCAGTTGCCTCAAGTTTGCTCACAAGCTACGAAATGATTTACAGAACAGGGTCCATTTCTCAAACCATGGAACCTACGAAATCAAAGGTTTTCCTGGCTTATAACGAGCCCACAAAAAGACATGCCTCTTTATTATAATTAACTCTCTAAGGACGATATTTTCGTAAAAATTAAAAAAATCTTCGAAAAATGTTAGTAGGATATTTTGGTGATGATGACCACAAAAATGAAATACCTATTAAGCCAGAATTTGTTTTGTTGATTTTTGTTTTGAAAATTCAGAACGTAACGAAATCGACACATTCGGCATGGAATAAATTATCAAATAAAATTACCATACAAATTTGAAATAATAAATTTATTTTCAAAAGAAAACATCTACTAGATGAAAATCGTAAAAGCAATTTGAGTTTTCATTTATACATAAATACACTGAACATTTTGCGCAATAAAACTCTTGTACAATTGGCCACTGACAGACATCGTCCTGGCGGATATTTTTCTGGGGTAAAGGTTTCGTTGCATGTCCTTTTGTCTTCTTCAGGGCCTGTTCATTATCAATGGAACTGCTACTGGAACGGCCCAGTAGCAGTTCCATTAATTCGAAAAAGTTTCTATTTCGCTCATAAGTGAACATAAAATGAAACGTGATGAATATGTAGCACACGTCCTTAAAGGGTTAAAAAGCAAAGCGACTTTCCCAATTTATAACGAATGCAACGAAGAAATTATGTAAAAACTTAATAGTTATTTATTATACAAGGGAAAAAAGTATTAGATTTTAGCTCGAGGTAAGGTTTATCTCACGACGCGAAGCGGAGTGAGATAAATTACCAAGAGCTAAAATCTAATTTTTTTCCCGTGTATAATACACTATTTTGTTCTGTGATGGGAAAAACGACGATTTAATATTGAAAAAATCACGTAAATACTATATATTGAAGTCAGAAAATCAATCGATGTGACATTTCAAGTGACATTACACCTGCGTTGCTAATGGAAACCTGTAAAATAATCAAATATCTGTCAATTTAAGCGGGCAAAAGGTGAGCACTTTTTTCCCCGGGAAAAAAGTGAGTACTTTTTTCCCGGGTTGATAAAGTGACATTTTATTACCTGTCAAGAAGGATAAAATGTCAACTTTTTTTCCCGTCACAGAAAAAAAATAATTAATAACAACTTAACCAAACATTCGTTTGTCAATATGCAATTTGCCGCCAATAAACTCCGATCTTTCTATTGACAGATCACTTCAGGATTACGTGGAAATATGAAGATCACTTGGAGCTTGGCGGTAAGCGGTTTTGCTCAGTTGAGTGACTTCACTTATGACGTTTCACATCAACTAATCTGAGCGAGCAAGCAAATAAAACACACCTATAAACAAAGCTGAATTTCAAGAAATATTGGCTAAAATTTCTTGTTCTTTTTTAGGATCTAATAATTTACATTCACATTTACACAATCACACTAATTTATTATTTTTAGTATTTTGTCATAAAAAGTTTTACACTTATACTTCATAGAAAAGCTCCGTAGCATTATTCTTGATGAGAATTAAATTTCAACAATATTCCCACTACTTTTCGGTAAATACGATAATTTACATAACCAATTAATCAATACGTTTCCTTTTTGTCATCCGTTATATTACGACTTTAACTTGTTGAATCGTTTTATTATCGATTTCCAGTGCCGCTAACTAATGGGATGAATTACATATTCATTTAGAAAATAATTTATTTATCCGCCGTGTGTAATATATTCATCTCTTGCTAATGAAATCGTCAGCACTCAAGTAATATTGCAAATTTAAAATATGCACACGCGAAATCGTTAGTGTTTTTTTTTATATATGACCATATAAAAACTGCCTGCTGGCGTTAAAGCGCACGCAGAGTGACAGATAGCTGTGCAAGCGAGATATCACTTAGTACTACATAAAAATGAAGTTCTTAATACAGGGTTGAATAATCGAATGTTATTATTCTGTAATGTTTAAATAATTGTGTATTGGTAAGTATAGTTACCATTTCAATTAATACACTTATTATACTGGCTGAGTCATTAGTAGCCGCTTCTTCGATTGCTCTTTTGAGTTTTAAATAAAAGAAAAAACAGTTAGTAGAATATACATGGTTGCTTGTGGCGCTTATTGTAAAAATACTTTAAGCTCTGACGCACTTTCGGTTTCACCGGAAATACACGGAACTTAATTTTTTTAAATGACTCACCGTATATATTTTTGGATTTTCTGGTACTGCTTTAAATTGTCTGTTCAACTGTTGTTTCTTTTTCAAAATTGAGTCAATATTTTTTGAGTTATTAATTTTTTTTTGAAAATAGTTGACCAAAACACGTGTTCAGAAAAAATCATTTTCACGTTGTTTTTAAAAGTAAAAACATTAACTTTGGTGGTGCTTGTAGCCAAGAAAATTCTGCATCATTTGGTAAAGTTGCACTCGACAATATTTCAAACAACTTTGTTTTTTCAAAGCCTACTTCCTGAAATTTTCACATACCAAAAACTTATTTTTTTTAAATGGAACACCCAGTATTTTATTGAGGATTTTGTTCCTTTTCTTATTCTGTCTTCAAAAAGTTTTGAAAATCCGTCCGTAGATAGCGAATATACTCTTCCCCATTAACATTTTCATCAAAGAAATAAGGTCCAATTATGTAACTACCCACTATTCCTCCCCACAGTTTTAATGACCAACAATTTTGAAAGTTTACAGGTGTGATAAAGTGGGGGGGGTTTATGTGTTATAATAACGGAAATTGTGACGATGAACGTATTCACTTTAATAGAAGGTGGCTTCGTTGGTAAACAACAAAAAATTGAGAAAGCCAGGATAATTTATCTGCTGCCAATCGACAAAAATGTAAGCGATTCTGAAAATCTCTTTCTTCTAACCCTGTGTATGAATATGCTACGGGTGAATTTCATATTTCCTAATTATTCTGGATTCTCAAGTTTGACTTACATCTATCTGACGACTAATTTTCGTAATACTAGTATAGGGGTGTTCGACTACACTCGCAAGTACCATAAACGTTTTAATCCTCACCAGTTATTGCTTTTTCCGCTCTTTCTTTCGTATTCAATACTTTCTGTTCACTCAAACCATCCACTTTATACTTTCGAAGGTTTCTGGCTTCGGTTGACATCTACCAGGGATCACTGTGCATAAAGTCTGGACGCTAGCAAAGGTTTCTTTCAGATTCACCCAAAACGTCAATGATATCGATTAACTCATCATAAGAATAATTCATTTGGATGATAACTAATAGCGATGCTTTTATAAGTTTCACATAAATATATACCGACTTTCTTTAACAGTTGACTCAGGCAGTCAGCCGTATTCCAGCCTTTATTGGACGAATATTTGGGTGCATAGAACAGCGCCCGTAGTTCTTTAATTGACCGCTAATTGCTCCTATAGTGATTATCTCAAAAATTACAAAAGATATGTATAGGATATTGTTAAGAAAAATGAAAGAGAATAGTAAAAGGAACAAAATGCTTCAATAAAATACTGGGTGTTCCATTTAAAAAAAAGGTTTTTGGTATGTGAAAATTTCAGGAAGAAGGCTTTGAAGAAACAAAGTTTTTTGAGGTATTGTCGAGTGCAACTTTACCAAATGATGCAGAATTTTCTTGGCTACAAGCACCACCAAAGTTAATGTTTTGTATTTTAAAAACAATGTGAAAATGATTTTTTTCTGAACACGTGTTTTGGTCAATAATTTTCAAAAAAAGTTAATAACTCAAAAACTATTGGCTCAATTTTGAAAAAGAAAAACCAGTTGAGCAGACAATTTAAAGCAGTACAAGAAAATTCAAAAATATATTGGGTGTGTCGTTTAAAAAAAAATAAGTTCTGTGCATTTCCGGTGAAACCGGAAGTGCGTCAGAGCTTAAAGTATTTTTACAATATGCGCCACAAGCAACCATTGATCTTCCACTAATTGTTTTTTCTTTTATTTAAAACACAAAAGAGCAATCAAAGAAGCGGTTACTAATGACACAGCCTGTATATCTACATATTATAATAATTTTTTTTAAATTTAAAAATCCAGAATGAATCTGAAATGTATAAAGGAAATGGCATAAAAAATATGTTACACAATTGTATTCAATGAAATATTTTAATAATAATAATAATAATAATAATATCTTTATTGTCATAAATTCAAAAGAACATTGACATTGTCATTAAAAAAAATACACAGATCACGTACAATATATAACACTTGTCAAACTATAAAATCGTTAATGCTGTAGAAGGCTCCTTCCAACAGATAAAGTTTTAGTTGCTTCTTGAATGCACTGAGATTTGTACCGCTTAGCGATTTTAAATTAGCCGGCAATGCATTATAAGCCTTTACCGCCATGTACCTCGGATATCTGTCATAAAATTTGGAGTGATGTAGCGGGACAGAAAAATCATTATTACGACGCGTCACCATAGTATTGTAGATCTGATTATTGCGCCTGTATTTATCTGTATTTTTGAGCAAGAAGATAATCAATTCATAAATATATAACGACGCAGCCGTCATTATATTCATTTCCCGGAACAGAGGTCTGCAACCACTACGTGAGGAAACACCCCTCGTGGCTCTTAAACGTGACTCGATACAACCATAATAGAATAATTTCAGGCTCTCCAAAAAGACAATCCTACTCAGCATACCAATAGCATACAACATGGGATTCAATTTTTTTAATAGACCCACGCAATGCTCGCCCCAACGCAGACACCTGTCCACCGTCAAACCTAGAAAGACGGACGACTCACTCTCCGTCAATGATTTGCCCCCCAAGCTCAAACACAAACTGTAATCCAAATTTTTAGTTTTGAAGAAGTTGACAATATTTGTCTTATCTGCATTAAGAATGAGACGGTTTTTTAATGACCAAGACTGCATATCAGCAATCACACGCGATGCCAACACAACGAGCTCCTCTTTACATTTAGCTTTTATTATAGATGAAGTGTCGTCCGCGTACTGTGTAATAGTACAATAGCTCATTTGATTCTGTAAGTCACTGACATAAATTAAAAAAAGAGTAGGGCCGAGAATGGATCCCTGCGGTATGCCCCTGCCCACAGACGCCAATTTGGAAACATTACTCTTAATTGTGTCGCCCACCCTGCCAACAATAGCGGTAACGTGAGATCTACCACTGAGATAAGATCTGAATAAGTCGAGCGCCGCCCCCCAACGCCATAGCGTTCCATTTTATACAACAGGATATCATGATCCAACAAATCGAATGCTTTAGTCAAATCAAAAAACATTCCCACCGCATAACAATCACTATCGACCGCACAATATAAAGAGTCTAATACATTATACATAGCGTCTTTCGTGGATTTTCCAGATATGAACCCAAACTGGGCCGAATTAATTATTTTACATTTGATCAAAAATGACTGCAGACGCAAGTTAATTACTTTCTCGAAGATCTTACTGAATGCTGGCAATAGAGATATAGGCCTGTAGCCAGCAACATCGCCACTAGATTTACCCTTCTTCAAACACGGTATCACCTTAGCGATTTTCAATCTGTTCGGAAATATTCCGTTGACTAGTGATAGGTTGATTAAATAAACCAAAGGTTCCACTATATGGTCAATGACCAGAGATAATAAACAGTATGGAATATCATCCACACCGCTAGACTTCTTAGCAGACATTTCCCTAATAATCCTTCCAACTGTCAATGCATCAGTCGGTTCAAGAAAGCAACCGATAGCATTTGGCCCGATACTCACATGTTAGTTAGTTTAGTTAATTGTTTAAAAATGTAAGCATATGTTATGATTATAATTATATTTAAATGTAGACACAAATTTAGTGAAAACGACGCATTAAGATCTGAAAATAAATACATATTTTAAATTTACAATAAAATCACTCCGTATATTATTGTTTGAATTGTTAGTATGCAAGTTAATATACAAAATGTTCATTTATAACAATCCATAAGGAAAATTTATTATAACGGAATTTGATTGGTAGACAAAAAAAACAAAGGGAATTGATAAAAAAATTCGGGAAGAAATGTAGAGAAAAGGACACTATGCTATGTAACTATATTGATTTTATCAAGTATAGATAAAGAAAAAAAATAAGCTAAATACCTGCAATATTATTCTTATTGGAAGAATACCCGTTAATAAAGTGAAAATTGGAAATACATTTTGGGGGTCCATATACATACATCCAATTTTATATATAAGATTACAAAATATGCTCAAAATGATGCAATCCTTTAACTTCTTGATAGTAATGAGTGGGTTGAACAAAATTTTGCAAGGAGCCAGTCAAAGTATGAGGAAAGTATGGTATTCTTAATTCCTTTCCCGTTCTTGCAAATCGGCGATATTTTATGGTCTGTTTAAAAAAAAACTCTATTTTTTGAATGGCTCCACACGGAAAAATCAAGTGGGGTTAAATTTTTGGTGTTTTCAGTTTCATTAATATTAAAGTTTTTGAAGCCGTTGTTATGGAGATGGACTGCCGATTTGGATGTATTTCATTAAATACAGTTACGATTTCAACACAACTTCGTCGTAATATGCAGAAGACAGGAGGCTGATGGCAATCTTTTCAAATCTAACTTAGTTTTACTTTTCTTCAAAATTGAATTCGTAAAAAAATTACTTTATGCAAATTAAGGCAGGCATGTGTCACATCACTGAATAGAGAAAATAACACTCTTTTGAAATGTGTTATATTTGACATCCCGTGCTATTTAAAAAAAACTTCAGGTTAGCCTTGTATCTCGAAAATAAATGACCGTATGTATAAAACTGAAGAAATTCTTAAATTATGGAGTTTAAATCCTGCTAACAGTGCGCCAAATTTCAGCGGGTGTCAATAAACCGTTTTCAAAGTTTAGCTGTATTAGGGATGTTACGGAGATTCGATTCCGATTCCGATAAGTCGGAACTTCCGATTGAATTACACTTTCGATTTCGATTTCGGTTCCGACACTTAAATCAGAGGTTAAAATCGGAGGTTGAAGCTACATTTTAATGATGGAACAAATGATTAAAATACAGCATTCACTCTGCCTGTACACAAGTGAACACAATATCCCATAAATATCTCCTGAAGAATGGCTGCAGCTCAAAAAATTAGTGACCATGCTATAACCTTTTGAAGAGATTACCCGGAATCTGAGTGATAGCAATACTAGCATCTCATCAGTAATTCCATTAATACACACACTAAAGCACGCATTACAAATAGAAGACAATAAACCAGACACAAATGAAAGATTTAAAACTATAATAAAATGTGTCCTCGACCAACTGAATTCAAGATTCGGAGACCTATATTTGAACATGTTCATTGCAATAGCCACATATCTGGATCCTCGTTAAAAAACGAAATTTTTCAACGAAGTGATTAATGAACAGGTTGAATCCGAATTGATAAGTCCACTTGATGGTGGAAATAATTCTGCAAATGAGGCTGAAAATATTGACGCTCCTGCAGAAAAACGGGCAAGGTTGTCATCACCAGCAGCTGGTTAATCTAGCAATATTAAAATCAATGTCCTAACGATTTTATCGAATTTATTGTCTAATAGCGATGATGAAGATGTAAAACCACATCCGACGAACATGCAGTTTTGGACACATTTCTTTTATTGAAGGGTTTATTAAATGAATGCAATAAAGAAAAACTGATTTTTATCTGTCAAGATCCATTATTATGGTGGAAAATGAATACCAAATACCACGCGATCATTTAAATTCTAAATTATAGCAGGTGGGATTTTTTTATTAGGTTGTCCAGAATGTCAATTATTGATTAATTGAAATTTGCGGTTATGTTATACTTTGTGACATTTGTGAATCTTTTGTGTAATCGATTTAAATTTAATGGAAATGAAAGCATTACAAGATAAATTAGTTTTATTGTGAATTACAAAAGGTGTTCAAAGTGTTCTCCCCCCTGTTGCAATGCAACTGTTAACCCTCCGTTTCATATTTTCAAAAGCACTTGCCAACATCTGAACGGTTATAGCGTTACATGCATTAGAAATTGCCTCTTGTAATTCTTCAAGATTTTGTGGGTTATTTTTGTAAACTGTGTTTTTCAGATACGGATAAATGAAGGCGGAAATTCAATGACTCGATTATCATAAAACTCACGAATTCGAGCCATACTTTCCCATGTTTTGTGAGCTGTTGCATTGTCCTGTTGGAAATACCCATGTAAAAGTTCGTCATCATGAAGATTTTGTAAAAACGGTTCAAGTAAATAATTTCGATATCTCTCATCTCATATCGTTCCTTCAAAAAACACAGGTCCAAATATACTCCTTCTAGAAACCGCTAGCCAAACACCAATTTTCTGCGGATGGAGAGGCGATTGAATAAACTCATGAGGATTCTCCCAAGACCAAATACGCATATTTTGTTTGTTTATATAGCCGGATAGGTGAAACCATGCTTTGTCAGAAAAAAATGTTAAATTCAAAGTGTTGTTATTTAAATTATTCAAAAACCACTGACAGTATTCTATTCGTACAGGAAAATATCGAGGGAATAGCTCTTGAACGACGTTAATCTTATAGGGATAAAGAATTAAATTTTCTTTTAAAATTTTTTGACAAGTTCCATATGAAAGGTTTATTTCTTGGATTTTTTGAGAAACTGTTCCATTCTTTCTGCAACATCTGCCACAATCTCAGGAGTCCTTTTTTTGGGCGCGCCACTACCAGCTTTCCTACCTACAGTTCCAACATTACGAAATTTCGCCACACATGTGTAAATTTCTTGGACTAATTTTTGATAATCCGCAGGAAAAGTAGGGAAGGCATTTTGAAAATCATTGATGCAGTGCGGTACTGAATATGTCCATTCACCATTCTCTTGTCGTTCGGCGTTTTTAAAATAACTTTCAGTAAGAAAAATCTTATGTTCTAAATCAAACATTTTGAAACGTCACTTTGACAATTCAAATTGTAAATTAGTACTTATATACCAACTTAATTTAAATTTCACAAACTGCTCTAATTTAGAATTTAAATGATCGCGCGGTACAAATCTCGATTGCCTGTCAATATTTGTCATGTCCACCATGTTCAGTAGCAAGCGAACAACTCTTTAGTGGTGCTGGCCTAATATATGACGTGTTGCGAAGTAGATTGGACGGAGATAAAGCTGCGAAGCTTTTGTTTATTAAGTACAATTTGTTTCTTTTAGAGTCGCTAGATATTGGTAATGTTTAAAATTCAAGATAATCTGATTTTTTAAAAAAATTTTGAAGATATGTTTAAGTGGGTGTATTACTTTATGTTAACTGAAATTAAAGACACTGAATAATGTTTGTGTTTGTGTTACTTTATTAGATTGTTCTTAAAACACATCTCTGTTCTGCCTCCGGCTCCGCTTCTGATTCCGATTCCGGTTCTGATTTCGGTTCCGATTCCAACTTCGGTTCCGATAAACCCACTTCCGTAACATCCCTAAGCTGTATCCATGCTTTTTCGCCACCCTGATACTGACTATTGTGGTTTGTTTTCAAATGCACGAATATTTTTTAATAAAGAAAAAATAACCATCATAATCATGATTAGGATATAAGATATAGAAAGTAACTTTTGTCTCCTAAGTACCTATCTGCATTGTTTGAAAAATACTGTGCGTACGTGATATACAAACTATTTAATAACATACCCTCTGAAATAAAGAATCAGAATCGCTTACTGCTCCTTCTGTCAAAGCTCGTGTATTTCGTAGATGAATTGGTTGCTTATCTAATAGTTATTTTGTTTACATGTATGGTCTATAATTTTTCCTTCTTCTTCTTCTACGAATGTGTATGCAGCCTTAACACAATTATGACTTTATTGTAACTGAGGCCATTTTGAAATATAAGTATTATTAAAAAATCTATATTATTATTATTATTATTTCTTTATTGACAGTAAGCAAAAGTATTGTATAATACCACACATCTTAATATGATCATATTAAAAAGGAAACAAGTAGGTACATACATTCGAAAAGAAACGAAAAAGAAACCAACGAAAGTGAACATGAGGAACGCACAAGTCCAAGAAGTACTTGCGTTGATCTTCCGTTATGATACAAGGACCTCGGAAGAGGTCTAATTTGGAATTGCCCGCGCGTAACAAGACATGCAACCGGCTAACAATGAAACCTCTAATGTCTAAAAGGAGAGATCCACTCTGACAAACGAGTAGGACAAGATCGCATTTCACCATCGGAATGGTGACCAAAGTGAAACGAAGAATTAGTGGAATTCTTTTTTATTCTTTCTTATGCGCTTCCTATTCTCTACTTGGACAGATGTTCAAATGCAATTGTAAGAAATAATAGCGCGAGATTTAAGGTGTGATAATAATTGTATCGGAATATTTTCGTCCTTGACTTTTTCCTAACATCACGCATGAGAACTGAACCTTAACTTATTTAACAGATTTGATTATTCCGTTTGGTTAATATTAATTTAGTAAATACTAGTTTCAATTATATTTTTCATTTTGTAGTCATTTTATAAGGTTTTATTTTTTAGTTCGTTAGTGTGATATCAGAGAATACAATCCCGGCCCTTTTGTGATCCCGAGCGAGAACACATACCAGAGTTAACAAAAGATGAAAAGATTAATGAGCTGATAAAGAAAATCCTCAAATATGTAGTGTATTTCAGAAGATCACCATTGAAAAATGAAACAGTACTTCAAAAATATGTGAAGATTGAACATGAAAAAGAGCTGTCACTTCTCAATCATTCAATCCGTTTAGAAGATGCCGATTTTGACTTGGTAAATAAAATTATTGATGTGCTGACCCCATATTAAATTAACAGTAGAAGCAATCTGTCGGCGAGATGCTAATTTATGCACAGCTGATGTCGCTTTGAAATTTCTTATAAAACAATTGTCTACTAAAACTCCGCATTCGCCAATAAAATGAAAACATCCTTAGTGGAACGTGTAAAGCAACGACGAAGTGATGATTTAACTGGTGTATTGAATTGTTTACAAAATCCACGCAAAGATGATGAAAATCAGTTATTATCGGATTTAGAATGGCTTGACTTATTTCCAGTCCTACACAGGCTTTAGTGATGAAGCAAATAAAGAGTATTGTTAAAAGACTAGATAGTCGACATGACACGGAAGAGGAAGAAAGGTCAGGATCACAAACAGATGATGAGCCAAGGCAACAAACCTTCCAACCCTAATTTACACTAAAGGAAAAGTTACAGCTGGAAATTAATAAGAACATAGAAGACCCAGATCCTGAAGTACAAAATGAATTGGGGTTGGTATTTGCCTATTCCAGTGTAGAACCTGAGCGAGCGTTTTCAGCTGCTGCTTATGTTGGCAATGAACTACGAGGCAGACTTAGAAGTCAAACATTCGATGGTTTGATATTTCTGCGATTGTATTTTCGAAATTCTAAATAGTTTTTTGTATTGTCTTTTTTGTTCCTTATTTTAGTATATTGTGTATTGTGTTGTGCAACAATATTAATAAATAATTTTTAAGAAAATACTTAAGTTCTTTTTTTTCATTTGAGCCCAATTAGAAACCACAAAGTCTAATCTCTGGATCTCGGGATTGTATTCTCTAGACTGATATCCTACGGTCTAATTTGATATACTCTCACTTACCCGATTGTGTTCAAAATTTGCTCACACGCAATTCTGATGAATCTCGCGGGCGACCACCAACGGATTGATTCAAAAATTGCAAAAATTAACGACTTGACCCACAGTGATCATTGGATTGCCATATATCGAATTTCTGACATTGTTCATTTGTCGTATGGCTAAACTCAAAATTATTCATGAAGATTTAGGGTACCGGAAGATCACGGCAAGATGAATTCCAAAAGTGATGACCGTTGAACAAAAAGCCAATCGAGTGACAATTTATCAGCAGTGGAAAAGGCAACTGCCACATAAACCACAGTTTTTAAACAATGTGGTTACATGTGACGAATGTTGGTTTTATCATTACGACCTTGAGTCAAAGTTTCAAAGTATGCAATGTAAACACAAAGGCAGTCCAAGGCGCTGGTAAAGTGATGCACAAATTTTTTTTTTTTTTTGATAAATGGGCGTTATTTACGAGGGATATCCTCTTTCCGCTGAGCCCTATCTAGTAGGCGATGATACTTTGCGACAAATTTTCAATTTCAATCAGTTGTTTTCAAGTTTAGTTATAGTGACAGATGTTAAAAAATATAACTTATTGTTTGTGAGTTACATTAGTTTAAAGTACTGCGCGATCATTTAAATTCTAAATTAGAGCAGGCTGTAGCACTTTTTTTCGAATATCTTGCAAAGTATGCATTCTATAGCGATTTATTAAGAGAATTAAAGTACTTAGAATAGGATTTTGAATAAGTTTTGTATAAAAAAATTCTTAAAATTGTATAGATTGAAACGCTCATATTTCCACCTCATTTTTTATAGTTATATTTGCACACTCGCATAGTGTTCACTATGTGGATGTGTGTATGATGAATTTGTATATATTTATCATCACAGAATATACATATAGGTCAATTACCCAAACAGGCGATACACGTCATATGAAACGTCACTGTGATGTCATAACAGTGTTGACAAATAACGTTGCTTTGAGCAAGCTGTACTTTGCAAATAATCTATGGTTAGGACTAGGTTGACATTTTAAAATATTAGCAAATACTATTAATATGTTTTAAATTATTCGTCTATCTATGTCTACAAAAAATATAAAAAAATTCTAAATACATGTGAGTTTATTTATTTTAGACTACATTCACAAAAATAATATACACAAAATCTATATATTATTATACATATTAGTGATTAAAAAACTCGTAACATTGCGATCAGCATATGATAAAAAGAAAATAATATTAAGTTGAAATGCTAGTTTTCTTCATCCTTTAACACTGTCTTCTGAATCGGAATCATTTACATTAATTATAAAAGGTAATATATCTTGTCTCTCAAAACCTACTTCTCTATCCCACCATTTTTGAATTTCAGTTTCACAGTGGTTAACGCTATTTGCCCAAATGTCTGGGGTTACTTGTGTTATTGCCTCTTTCCACAGTTTTATGCATTCGTCCACTTTTCTACCATATTTTCCAATGTGATTGTTATAGTATGTTTTTGTTATTCCCCACACTAGTTCTATGGGGTTAAATATACAATGGTAGGGTGGAAGTCGAAGAACTACGTGCCCATACTTCTCTGCTAAATCATCGGTTTCATATATAGTTGGTGGTTTATGCCTTTACGTAAAGATATAAATGAAATTATTGAATAAAATAATTAAATATATATCTACTAACCGTTTAACTAAATCCAGTAATTGTATTTTTAAAGCAGCTCCGTCATAGTCAATGTTATTATTGGTGAGCCATGTCTGAATTTCATTTTTAGTGGCAGATGATGTTGGACTTTTATTTTTAATAGTACTGTGGTAACTGGCATTATCCAAAACAATTATGGACGGCTCTTTTAAACTTATAAGAAGTTGGTGTTCAAACCAGTATAAAAAGTTGTCTCTGTTCATATCACCGTGATATTCTAAATACTGACTATTTGTCGGAAATATTAGGTCTGCTCCAGGAATAAATCCATTAGAACTACCTGCATGTAATACAATACATCTAAAACAAGATAATATAATAAATATACATAAGATAAGAATATGTTATTCTTAGAAATATAATGTACCTTTTTCCACCTACTTTTGAAGCTTTTGTGGTTTCTATAGATTCATTTTGCCAAGATTTACGAATTGTTCCATCTTGGAAAACCCAGGTTTCATCAAGGAACACAAACTGGCGAACATTTTCATGTTTCATACGAACATATTGTTGCAAGAATGTAACACGTTTTAATACAATTTGTGGTAGTTCCATTAAAGCTCGTTTAGGATCATCCTTCTTGTAATTAAAACCAATATTGTGTAATACTGTCCGTAAAGATGACTTGCCACCAGAAAAGAGTTCCTCTTCTTTAAGAGTAATAAGATATGTTGTTCTGTAAAAAACTCAAATATTAATTTTATAAACGTAAATCCTTAAGAACTTACTGTTTCTATACATGTCATATACTGTATTTCTTATTGCACACTGAGTAAAGTCATCAACATTTACAACAGGCTTACTTCTAGGCCGTTTTCGCTTTGGGCTAGATGGTCCAACCCCCTGTTTTGATGTAGATATTTTATTTACAATTGCAATGTGAATATTTAAAGCACTTGCTACTCTCTAAATGAAAAATATTATTATTAAAACGTTTATTGTATAAACTATAAATAACAGAAAATATTACCTCTCGAACTGCTGTTAGGGGTAGCAATGGCGCATTATTATTGCGTTCTTTTTCAAAATACCCGATTAAAGGGAGAATTATTTCTTTCGCTTGCTTACCTAACGGTTTAGGCATGATTTAGTTGTGAAAACAACTGATTGTTAAAAATGAAATCGGCGTATAAATATAGTAAAAATGGAAGAAATACGTATGATAATGAAGTGACTGAAAAATGTAAACAACTATGACAGTATGACATTTGACAGAATAAAATGTTACCATTTTATATGTTGCAACGGCGTACAGTTCTGGTAACATAAAACGTTACCGGAAGGTAGAATAATATTAGGATTAGTAGGTATTATTGTACTTTAATGTTACTTGGACCGAAATTATTCTTTATGACGTGTATCGTCTGTTTGGGTAATCGACCCATACATACCTTTTATTTTATTATTTTTAATTTTTCACATTCAGTCATTTTGTACACCTGGTAGATCAGGGAGCCGTCAGACGCAACTGAAGGTGTTACTTTTTGTTTTCAGATTTGTTATTATGTCTGACTGATATGCTGAATATTATAATTCATTTTTTATAGCATTGTAATGTGATGGAATCAATGGATTATTATTATTATATAATTTTGCTGTTTATTAACACTGTTCATGTTGAAAATTATTATTTTTCCAAATCAACTGTACATTGTTTAGTTTTTAACATATTTATACAAGAAACGCTGCATCATATGACATTTAGTAGAAAGAAAGAACAGACAAACAGCCTAACTGTATATGTATATATTTTGTATAAATTTATATATTACATTATCTATATTTATAACAGTAGTTACTAAAAATAGCTCTTTCGAAATCCGCAGTTGTACTATTAATAACCGAAATCAATATAATCTTGAATTTTTTCTCTAAATTCCTCACATTAACAAATTGAAAATTTCTAAGATTCCAACCGAGAACATTATACCGCACCACACAGCCTTCTCTAAGACGAATCCTGCTGTTTCACGTGCAATAACGCATGTAAACTCTGACAGTTAATAACACGATACGTCCGAAGCATATTACATAAGAATTTTTTTATTTCTGAAACGGTCGTAAATTTCAGAGTAGCTCCGTGTAAGGTTCGGATACATTGTGAAAAAGCGAAAATGATAATGAAACGAACCGAAGGTATTATTATTTCAGGAAACGTAAACAATCACCCACGCAACAGGCAACGGCAGCGTGTGTATTCGTTACATACAAATTTGGTAAAAGTCGGGAAAACAAGCTCTCTTACGATTACACAAAGGTTGTGTATACCGGCAAAATTATTGCCTCGTCCGTGCGATAAAATGCCGTGAAAAATTGTGTACTTCGACCATTAAACCTGAACGAAGTGTTCGGGGCGACATTTTTGCTTGTCGAATCGCTGTAAAAATGTACTTAACATTTCGCGGATCAGTCCAGGATAAATTACACACGTCGATAATGTCGTTCGAAATGAAGTTGTTATCGTATTGAATTGTTAAGGAGGAAGAGTTGTTTTAAATTCAACAACTTTTGGAATTTGTATTGATTTGCATTCTCACGTAAAAAAAAAATAAGAAAAAATTGCAATAAACTTGGATAAATGGTATTGCATTATAGAATATGTTATTGAGAAATGCAAATAAGATTTGTATATGTATTAAAACGCCGGTTTTTTTCATATATATTATTAAGTTTTGTGCGTTTTTGTACATCCTTATTTTGAAATTATTCTATTACGTATTAAATTATAAAGTATTAATAACACAGGCCAGCAAAATTTAAATCATGAACAAGTGTTTGCAATTTAATGACTGATTTTTATATTGTGTGATGCGCTTTTTTCAAATATGACATCTATTTTCATCAGTCACGTTAGGATTTGTCACAAAGTGAACTTACGTCCCTATGCTGCCTTTCCTATTCCCCTGAAAGCTCTCTTTAACACTTTACGTCTTATAGGCAGCATGCGGGTCTTTTCTCTACAGTAGCCAACAGTAGTCCGTATTGACGTTCCATGTACTCAGCGGAAAGAGAACAGCCCTCGTAATATCAAATACAATAATATTAAAATTAATAATGCTCATATTATTTTACATGTTTTGATATCTATCTTTTACTAACAAACATAAATACGTTTTCTTACTTATTTTCAATGACCTTGTTAATTTCGTTTACGATATGCTTTCGTTTTGTGAGTAACGGACTGACCTATACCCAGATATAAATTGACAGTTATTTTAAATGCTTACACGCGTAGATTTCTCACGCCAAATAAGAAAATAAGTACAATTTAGCTTACATATTTTTATGAAGAATGTTTCTTAAAAAAACAAGTTGTCGAAGTCTATTCGTGACTTTGAAAAGTTAAAACAAATGATGATGATCTTTTTCGTTTTACATTGAGAATTAAATGACGTCGTTTTTATATTTCTAGACTACGTACGATATTCATTAAAATATTTAATCAATTAATTGTTAAGCGTGATCGAATTACTACATTATTAAGCGGTAGTCACTACAGTCTGATTGGTATTTAAACGGGATAATATTTAGCGAGCGATACCACTAGATGCAGTTATTTGACAAGCGAATTATAACCTCAGCTTCTGCAGTACTATTTAGTATTTAACATTTAGCAACGTTTTGCTTAGAAAGGTGTAATAGATCTGTTTTCATCAGATTTTAGTGACTATCTATGTTATCAGCCAATGAAGGAAACTTAATTTCTGACATTGCCATAGTTACCAAGGAAGGTAGTGGATATTTTTTGTTGTCACAACGATCATGAATGAATCGATTCATAAAATATTTAATTTGCGTAAAACGGGTTTGAGGGATTTGATTTATTAAACAGTTCTTCGAATACCATTCGTAGTTATTGATATGCAGATCATTTTCTGTATGTGGGACGTGGCAATTAAATAGCGAAAAGTTTTCCCTGTTGTCTTTATTAAGCTAAATTATATGGCTTTAGGCATTTATCCATTCAGAATAGTCTCCCACGAGTGTGATGCACTTGTTCCAGCGGTTCTCTCATTGCTGGAATCATCGTCGAAAATTATTTGACGGAGGTTATCGTCGTGCCTCTTTAGGTATCAAAACGGTGGCCTTTTAGCGGCGTTTTCATATTCGGAAACATGAAAAATCTGCAGGAGCCAGATCCTGATGGGCGGGGAACACATGAATATTTTTGAAGTGTAAACTTCTTTAGGCGCGCTGCGCTGATTGTAGACACTGAACAAGACTGACTGCAACGCTCGGATATGTAAGGCTCGGATATGTGTAACACTCGGATATGTGTAACGCTCGTTCGGGTAAAGTCGGCTAAGGGAACAAGAAAGTAAATATATCATATTTGTAGAGGTATTTAATTTCAATTAAATTGAAATTTAAATGAATAAATAAATTCATGTTCCAGAACAGATTCGATCCCGAGCCGCACGGGTATGTAGGACACGTACCATCAGACCAAGCGCGGGACCGTAAGCGAGTATTTATATCGTCTATTTATACATACACATACGTCTGAACCGACCAAACGAAATGGCTGCTCGCGTAAATGTAATAAATGTGCGAATATGTTTTATTTAATACGTTACTGAATATTATACGCGTGTATTTCGTATTATTGAAAATCGACGTATGAAAGTGACATTTTAGATACGGGGGTGTCTTAGGTCGCCAATCACCAATCCATAGTCAAAATCTCAAAAAAAACTAAATGGCGGACGAGTTTTTTGAAAATTGACGTATGGATATGAAATTTTAGATACGGGGGTTTTGGGGGTCCCGATCACGATTCCAAAATCAAAATGTCAAAAAAACAAAATGGCGGAAGATTTTTTTGAAAATTGACGTATGAATGTGAAATTTTAGATACGGGGGTGTCTTAGGTCGCCAATCACGATTCCAAAGTCAAAATGTCAAAAAAAAAAATGGCGGACGAGTTTTTTGAAAATTGACGTATGGATGTGAAATTTTAGATACGGGGCTTTTGGGGGTCGCCGATCACAATTCCAAAGTCAAAATTTCAAAAAAACAAAATGGCGGAAGAATTTGTTGAAAATTGACGTATGAATGTGAAATTTTAGATATGGGGGTGTCTTAAGTCGCCGATCACGAATCTCAAGTCAAAATGTCAAAAAAAAACAAAATGGCGGGCGAGTTTTTTGAAAATTGACGTATGAATGTGAAATTTTAGATACGGGGGTGTCTTAGATCGCCGATCACGAATCCAAAGTCAAAATGTCAAAAAAAAAACAAAGTGACAGAAGAATTTTTTGAAAATTGACGTATGAATGTGAAATTTTAGATACGGGTATGGTTGAGGTTTACGTTTTATTTAATACCTTACTGAATATTATACGCGTGTGTACATGTGTAAATGTAATAAATGTGCGAATACGTTTTATTTAATACGTTACTGAATATTATACGCGTGGTTTCGTATTATTAACCTCACCTTGATGAAGTTTTCATTTCTGCGGTGTGGTTTTAAGCACACTCATTCTTCTTGTTTTTATACAATTGCTGCATAACGAACGCAGTTGTGCAGGGGCGTTATCATTATTCAGAATCTACCCATTCTTGGCAAATTCTGGTCTCACCTGAGCAACTCTGGCACACAAACTCTGTAGGACATCAAGGTAGAAGGCACTGTTAACAGTTCTACTCTGTGACACGAACTCTTTATCGATTACGCCCCTAATATCAAACAAAAACAAATTTTCATTGCCTTGATTTGAGACCATGACATTCTGGATTTTGTCATACGCTTTCCTACCTCCTCTACCCACTGCTTACTCTATCCCCGTATTTCGGCGTCATATTAGAACACCCAACTTTTGTTTCCCGTGACAAGGTTTTTATTCAAGCTCGCCCTTCGTTTTGGTTGCGTTCAGCGAATTCCTGGCAAATCGACAAACGCTACTCCTTTTGCTCCGCTGTGAGTGTCTTCGGAACGAGTTTAGCACATAACTTCCGTATCTTTAAATCATTGTGTAACATTTGGCACACCGTTTCCTTCTTTATGCGTAGTTCTACAGACAGCATGCGAATGGTTAGTCGACGATCGGGGCGCACTAGCACACGTTTGAAAACAACAATTAAGCATTGCTCTTTCGAGATATTCAACAGAGCGCTTTTTTTAAGTGATACTCCCTGTATATTTTATAATACTAATTTTGCTTTTTATTTCTTCGGCATATTGTGTGACAAACCAATAAAAAAAATTTCTTTTCTTTTTGATGTGTTTAATATCTGTATCAAAAAATATAATACAATCCGAAATATACAAGAAAGAAAAATAGTATCAGACTATTCACACAATACATGTATAAAGAAAGTTATTTTATATGTCCTACAGCTTCCATTATCTTTTATGGATAACAATATTATTTATACAGTGCAAAATCAACTACTCAATTCACCCTAAGAATATGGGATTTTATTATAAGACTCGTTGGATTTTCAATCTCTTCGAGCTTGAATTTGCTTCTTTTGCTTCTGCTTACAGTTTTATTACAATATCCTGTAAAGCGGGAGCATTGCCATGATGATTTTTATAATTTTCCGGTTTTCTAAACTTTTGACGCTCCCTGTATATATGTCTAATTTAAACTTTTGCACAAACTGTCATTGCGTCAGAAGTTAGTTGACGTTTATTTGATTCTATTGACTTCAAACATCTATTGAGAGACCTAGCTGTCAAATTGAATAAATTATGCTTGTATAGTAGTAGTATACGTTCAAAATCCTGAATCAGAATTGCCAACATAATAATAATAATAAGGCAAAACGATAGTTAGTAAGTAAACTTTAGACTCTACTGTTAATTTGAGAATGGTGTATGTGACAGTTTGGCATGCAAGCAATAGACTAGAATAACAATAAATATTCCTGTATTTTGCATCGCATTCATTTCTTTTTATGTTAATTGAAGATTGTCTAATTAATGCAAGCTATTTTTTTACAGGACATGATCAGGTTCGCTTACCCGAGGACGCAGTACTTAGTGAATTCACACCATTAATGCATAATGTCCAAGAACCTACTTACGTTTCCAAAGACTTCGACATGGAAAATGCTCAATTTATATTACGCATAAGCAAGTTACTTTTCTTCGGTACCGTATTCCTTTGTGGACTGGAGCCGCCAGTACTTAAATTGGAATTCGAGAACGATTATAAAGAATACGTGTCTGTAGTGAGAACTTCTTCCAGTAGAAGTTCACCACCTTCCCCGCCAGAACTGGTAAGGACAATCGTCTCAGGAATGTTCACCGCGGTTTTATCGCGGATTTTGTTTTTATTATTTACAGAATAACGACGATGACCTCTTAGTGGAAAGTTTTAGCGAAGACGAGGAGGAACCAGAAGATAAGGGATTGGTTGATAACGCTCCTTCGGAGATCAGAGACTTGTTAAGTAGGAAAGTTGAATTGGAGAAGAGACAGAGGCATCAAGAACTTCACAGGCAAAGGGTACAGGTAAGAGTAATTATTATCATTAGCATTATCGCATTAGCTTCAAAAGGTTGGACAATATAAAAATTTCTAATTTCTCATTTGCTATCAAATTCATTTGAGACGAAAAGTTGGCAGAAAATTGATTATTCACTGAAGTTGGACAACTATAAAAGAAAAATTTAAAAAGCGACTAATGATACAAATAAAGCACTTTTTTTACTATGTTTTTTATCACTTTTATTTTTGCACTGACCGTTACTAATTTCAATTCTGGGGATTTATTTTGAAACGGCGTTTCGTTACACTTATAGTAAAGAGTATTTTATTTGTATCATAAGTTAACATAGATTACCACAAAGTAACTGTCAAAAGTATCAATCTTGTTTAGTCTTTAGTATCTACAGATTTATATTATAGTTATTGATATATTTATTTCAATTTCACATTGTACAATATAAAAAGCACCATAGAATAAAGCGATACCTACGAAGTACACATAATACATATATTTTGATTCAATTCTGTCCCTTGAATAGTCTACGATTAACCAATACTTTTGCGACTACAGTGGTCGCGTTGCCAAAGAGGCATCTTTATGGAGAGCTTCAGGAAGGGGTAAGTGGCCGCAAGGGGGCGATTTAAGCTCGTGAGATTGATGAACATCTAGTTCTAATATATTAATATAAATATTATAATTATTCTACAACACAACTGTTTCACAGAGTTAATGTAATCGATGAGAACAAATACTGCTCAGCAAACATGGCCATATCCTTTCTACTACCTATTCAAATCATACCAATCTGATAGGAACTTTTAAACAAAAGTCAATGATTAAACTTTTCCAAAAGTTCCAGTCAACAAGTTTGGAGTACCTCAGGGTAGTGTGTTAAGACCAATCTTGTATCTTTTATATACATTAGATTAACTCATAACTGGGACATTTACAAGTAATACTGTTATCTTAGCTCTTCATGAAGATCCTGTTATTGCTGCTGCAAACGTAAAAGACGATCTTGTTTTTCAGATAGAAGACGGGACCAGAAGACGGAAAAAATATATCTGTGCCTATTTATTTTTAATAGGGGTTTAATTTAATAGCCAACAATCGTAGTCTGTTTGTTTAAATAGTCTCACTGTTGATCTTATGATTCCAAAAATAGGCAGTAACATATTTTTATTTACACATTTTTGCATACAAGTATTTAAATTAACGCACCCTCAACGAGTTTCCTGTACTATTACATTATGTTTCTGCATGCGGAAAAAGCGTTATACCTCGGCCGCATGTGCTTAAGATAAAACCAAAACTAAATAGAGAAACAGTTAGATATTTACAAAATAAGCTTAAGTGTTATCGCACGTGCAGTTGAACATGCCTGTATCGACGGTGTCCCCGCATGTTCTTGCGTGCCTTCGAAGTATATACACTACAAACACTTCCTTTTGATGCGTTTATCAAACATTAGCGTACATTCTACCAAACTCTATCGCCCATAATTAATACTCTTCCATTGTAAATATCTCCTCCTTATCTCTCAATTAATGACAGCATGTGAAAACTGTTAATTATTGCTCCTGCATGTAAGCATCGGTAATGATTTAAGTACGTGTCAATAGCACAATTACTGTTATTTACAATTCCCTACTAACTCGATGGTATGCAGGCGAAGCAGACGAACTTGTACGTCTCCGTGCCAGGGGACATGAGGAACATATAACATACTTGGAAGAGGTTTCGTTTGCCTTATCTTTGAAGTAAATGTGCGCGTTTTACAGTACTATTTGCAACACTTTCCTCTGTGGTCAGTCGGCGATATCGTATGGAAATTAGTAAAAATTTGAATGTACCGTAGGGATGCCGTAATGTATGGCATAGAAGATATCGCGAGTTGTAATTTTGATATCCCATGTAAGAAACATTTCTCTATAATTCTGTTATTGCAATCATGGATTATTTGTTTAAATTATACAGGTTTTTATTTTGTCTGTACTAACTTTTATTTTTTTTAATGGAACACCTATATTACTGCGTTTTAGAATTCGACCGTACCTAAATTTAAAAATGAGGTGTGGCCACCACACGACTTTCTTATACGTATGAAAGTGTTACTTCCGGTCCGAATTTTGAAATTTCATTTATACAAAAAATATTCCAAATCCAACTCTAAATACTTTTGTACTCTTCATAAATATATATAGAATGCATAATTTACGACATATTTGCAAAAAATCGCTATTCGATAAGAGTAAAAGTGGTACTTCCGGTCTGAATTTTGAAATTTTTTTTATACAAAAAATATTTAAAAGTATGTTCTAAATACTTTTATACTCTTAATGTACTTGCCTAGAAAGCATGACTTGCGAGATATTCGCAAAAAACTGATTTTCGATAAAAGACCTACTTCCGGTAGGAATTTCGAAAAACTTTATTAAAACAATTTTTCTCAAATTTAATTTTGAGTACATTTGAATTCTTTATAAATTTGTTTAAACTTAGTAATTGACGAAATATTTGCAAAATTCGATTTTTTCACTGAAGTAAACTACTACTTCCGGTCTGCCGATTTTGCTCAAAATCTAATCAGTTCTCAAGAGGGAGATTATATTCGGAAATACAAAATTTGGAATTGATATCTACAGCGGTTTGACCGCTATCGTGGTCACACACACACACACACACACACACACACACACACACACACACACACACACACACACACACAGACACACACACACACAGAGACATTTTTTAAAAACCACTTTTTTGGTATCAGGGGACCTCAAAACGTGGACATCTGCAAAAATCTACTTTTTTTTTTTTTTTTACTTTCTTATACTACGTATAAGAAAGTAAAAAAATGAGGTGTGGCCACCACACGACTTTCTTATACGTATGAGCGTTTCAAACTATACAATTTTAAGAATTTTTTTATACAAAACTTATTCAAAATCCTATTCTAAGTACTTTCATTCTCTTAATAAATCTCTATAGAATGCATACTTTGCAAGATATTCGAAAAAAAGTGCTCCTCGCTAAGAGTAAAAGTGCTACTTCCGGTCTGAATTTTGAAATTTCATATATAGAAAAAATATTGCAAATATAGTTTTAAATACTTTTGTACTCTTGATAAATATATATAGAATGCATAATTTACGACATATTTGCAAAAAATCGCTATTCGGTAAGAGTAAAACTGTTACTTCCGGTCCGAATTTTGAAATTTTTTTTATACAAAAGATATTGAAAAGTATGTTTTAAATACTTTTATACTCGTAAAGTACCTGTCTAAAAAGCTTGACTTGCGAAATATTCGCAAAAAACCGATTTTTGATAAGAGTAAAAGACCTACTTCCGGTAGGAATTTCGAAAAACTTTTTAAATAAAATTGTTCTCAATTTTAATTTTAAGTACATATGAATTCTTTATAAATTTGTTTAAACTTAGTATTTGACGAAATATTGGCAAAATTCGATTTTTTCACTGAAGTAAACTGCTACTTCCGGTCTACGGATTTTACTGAAAAACTAATCAGATCTCAAGAGGGCGATTATACACGTAAATACAAAATTTGGAATTGATATCTACAGCGGTTTGACCGCTATCGTGGTCACACACACACACACACAGACACACACACACACACAGACACACAGACACACAGACACACAGACATTTTTTAAAAACCACTTTTTCGGTATCAGGGGACTTCAAAACGTGGACATCTGCAAAAATCTGGAGGTCGAAATTTTTCGTCATCACAATACTTCCTTATACTACGTATAAGAAAGTAAAACAGTTTGTTAAGAAAATTTATGGCTTACACGAGATTGTTTCTAAATTATTTCAAACGCGGTTTTTCCTTTTCTCATCGAAAATACTACACATTCCTTGAGAAAATATGGTACAAATTTGATGAAATAAATAAAAAATTCTAAACAGGTATCCTTATTTATAACTTACGCTAGTTAAACTATTGATATATAAATGGCTGGTCTTTGATTTTGTTGGTATAAGGAACGTCAATAATATTATTGTATACATACATTCGGTATTAAGTTAATGTGGCTAATGTAACAGACGACGATAATTATCGAAGTTGGTTATATCCATAAGGGGTGTATGTCTTGATATTAAAGTATTATTATATCGAATAAATGCGAGCATATTTCTTTTACGCACCCCCACTGTTAACACGGGGCAAGAACGGGTCGAAAGTGAGGAATTGAGGGGCGAATGTTTGCAGAAACTGGGAAATTTACGGTCTAATCAAAAGTGCAATTCTACGGGGCCGGTGATCGCGCGTGACTTTGGCTATTTTTATCTCTTCGAAGCGAGGGCTTTGTTAATGACTTGTGAGAGACTATGTCAAAACGGGGGGCGTATCTTCGCCAAGGAAACTGTGACATTTCTACAACGCGTGTGCTAATTTTGCTGAGCACCAGTGGAGCCGTTTTCAAGTTCAGATGCATTTAAAACGGGACCGTGGAGGGCGCTGTAAGAAAATTGCAGGAATGGACTACGTGTTGAAAAATCAAGCAAAGCACGTCAAAATTTGAAACGAACGTCAGATTTGACAGGCGCACGGAAGAGTTTCGAAAATTTCACTATAACAATGGAGTTTGATGTTTTTGAAGTTTTGCCTGCCGACGAAGGCTCCGAGACGACTAGAGCTGGTGTTTTCACTTTCAAAGTACTTTAACACTGAAGATACGAATGATTTCTGCCGGTCGTATAGGAAAAACATTAAAAATATATTAGAAATTCCAACAAGTCAGAATTTGGCAGGTGACATGAAATCGTAACAGATAATGTGAAGACCACAGACCATTGATTGATTTAAGACTTTGAAAACCGTTGCTAATTCTGTTGATCAAGGAAAGTTTATAAGTTATTCATAAAATATTTTCTTACAGAAACAAAAGTTAACAAAAAACGTGGAAGGTGAATATTTGTGACTTTGAACACAAAAAATAGATATTACAAAATGGTACAGTAGAAGCTCTCTTAACCGGTCTCGGATGAATCGGCCGCTTCCCGGATGACTCTGCGGCAAGTCTCAACTTGCGCGTGCGCGTATACAGTAGTATGTATGTATGTACATAGTACAAATCTAATTTATGTATTTGAGTGACTTGTTGATAACAACGTTTTGTGCTGCTTCGTGGTTTTGTCACTGTGACCTCTATTATTTTTCTGTACCTTTTGTGTTACATACTGTACTGTAGGCCTACTTGTATTTTGTACTGTTTTGTTTTTTAAAATGAGTTCGTCAAAACGAAAACGGAATGTTGTGATAATTGAACAAAAACTAAATGCGATCGAACGAATAGATAAAGGAGAGTCAGTAAAAAAGATTTGTAATGAACTGAATGTGGGGAAAAAGTACAATTAACGATTGGCGTCGTAATAGAAATTCTATTGAAGGCTTTTGCACTCAAATAGAGATAGAAAATGTTTAGACAGAGCGGCGAACTTTGATAAAATCTATAATTGAAAAGTTTGACGACGCTTTGTAGCTGTGGTTCTTACAAGTGTGACGGAGCGGCGCACCTATATCCGAACATATTTTAAAATAAAAAGCAACGATTTTGCACGCAAAGTTTGAAGAAAAGACTGAGTTTGCAGCCAGTGATGGCTGGTTAGGAAAATGGAAGAAGAGACGTGGAGTCAGTTTTGTAAACATTTGTGGAGAAAAAATGTCAGCAGATGCTCCTGCAGCAAATGACGTTGTCACTAAACTAGAAAAGATTATAACTACAGATAAACTCCTTCCAGAACAAGTTTACAACATAAACGAAACTGGGTTACATTTTAAGCGCCAACCCAACCTTCTCTGTCGGCAATGCAAGTTCAGCTCCAGGGTTCAAACTCAAAGAACGAATTACAGTCGCCATATGTTCAAATGTTTCGGGCATTCACAAGCTGCCGCTTTTAGTGATTGGCAAATCTGTGAAATGTATCTTCACTTCCAGTTTTTTTATCGTGCCCAGAAGTCAGCCTGGATGAATTCTTACATCTTCAAGGATTGGTTCATAAATGAGTTTGTCCCGAAAGTAAGAACAAAATTAAAGGACCGCAAATTGTCAGAAGCAATTTTAGTGTTAGACAACGCTGGTACACATCCAACCGAACTTCAAAGTGAAGAAGCCCCTGGAATAAAATTGCTATTCCATCTAACGTAACAAGCCTCATTCATCCAATGGACCAGGCCGTAATTGAGCGCTTGAAGAGACGATATCGGCACAAACTGGTCTCTGAAATTGTAGGGAAGATGGAAACTGAAGAAATGGATCTCATATCAGCTGTAAAGTCAGTCAACATACAGGCTGTAATTTACATGACTACAAAAGCATATGAAGAAATTCCTAGCTCAACATTCCACAAAACTTGAGCGAAAGGCTTGGCCAGATATTGAGGAAGAGGTCAGCAACACACTTGACAATGAACTACCTCATTCCCATTTAGTAACTGAACAAGATGACAATGCTGCACTACTAAATGATTTCATGAAATTATTACCAACTTCCAGTGATGACGAAATTGTACAGCAGGATGTCGAAGAGTGGATAACCGGTGATGACGACTTAGAGAACGAATTCTTGAATGATGATCAAATTGTACAAGCAGTTATGGCGACGGGGACACTTGATAATAGCGTTGCTGAAGAATCAGAAGATGAAGCCCAAGAGGAAAAAGTAAGTCACGGGGAGGGGAAAAATGCTCTTCATTTGGTAGCTATGTACATTGAACAACAGCGAATCTATTGCAGTTGATGTAATGTTCATAAAAAAGTTGAGAGACTTTGCCTTCAAGAAGACAATTGAACAAAAGACACAGGAAAAGATAACACACTTCTTTTAGACCTGTATATGTATTAAAAAATTTCTTTACATATCTACTATACTGTCAAACTCTTTTATTTACATTATGTACTGTAAATTACATATTACATATTATTTCAAGTGATGTAATGTATTTTTAATATGTATTTATGTACATTAATTTTGACCGATATTTGCCTATAAATGTCATTTATATTTCAGCCGGATTAACCGGCCAAATTGCTATCCGCCCAGGGGTCTGGTCCCTTAGTGGCCGGTTAAGAGAGCTGGTACTGTACTAAGTATTTCATTGATAACACCCATTTTCTACAAACAGTTGATACACCCACAGCGTTATTTTGTGTACACACCTAAAAATGTCCATGGTATATTAGCAATCTAATAATACGTATTGACGTGTATATTGTACTTATTCCGAAGCGAAGATCAATTCAAGAGACGATTTAATAGATTCCTCCGCATCTGGACGTCAGAGTTTACAAACAAACCTACTTCACTTGTTTTGCTACAAATGGCATTTAATATCTTATAAGATCTATTATTATCGTCATCGGCATCGACGTGCCAGTAGTACCTAAACATGTACGGTCATCGGATGACTTGAATTGCATTTAATAAAGACTAACGACTACTGCCTGTTGCTGCCGCAGCACAATCTTCAGTTCGGGTCGCGGAATGTTTAACGGTAACTGATATGTTCGAATGTTGTTACTCCTCCGCTTGAATAGAGCAGATCGTGTATAAGCGGATGCTGCAGATTATTTCTATCACTTTAAAATAATATATGTATATGTGAGGAAGGTTTATATTAAAATATCAAGATAAACATACAATTATAGCATTATAAATTAAATAAATAATTCTTCATAATTTATTTCGTGAGCTGAAGACTTCTAGTTGAAAAAAGCCAATTTAACGGAATAAAGTAACTTTCGCGTAATTTTAATAATACATAAAGTAAAAAAAAAGGAAATTCCAGACAAGATTTAAAAAAAAAAATTCTAGTTTTTGAAGAATTGTTCTCAAAAAGTCGTAGACGTACATAAGTTGATTTTGATTTAAATTGTAGAAAAAACCCTGCTTAATGAAAGAATATAAAAACATTTTCTATTGAATGCACATTTTAGAAGATATTGAGCAAGAATCCAAACATGTGCAAGAATTTCGCTGTTTTTTTTTGGACAATGCTCATTTCGCACAGATCTTTCGAAGCTGCAAAGTCGGTTTATTACAAATGACATGTTCGTAAAAACATATTGTAATATTAGAATAGTATATTAAAATACAAGTAACAGAAGGCCTTTCATTCCAGCATGATTTCCAAATTCGAAGGAAAGAATGCTGGAATGGCCTTCTGTTACGAGTATTTTACACTATTTTCTCTATTTCGGATTGTATTTACAATACTTATTTATAGAAAAATTGTTAAAAATATTCATTAAGGGAAATTTTTGATATCGTGACGTAGTCGCTTGGTAGCACTGATTTATATTTGACAGTTGATTTTGTAAGAATTATTTGAATTGAAAAGTTTGCTTAAATTAGAAAAAAAATTCATATTATCTGTGGGCGGAATGTCAGACGAAGAGCGTCAATCTGCGGCACTAGAATTGCGGGACGGGGCCTCCAACGCCATAAATAATTTACTACCAGGTAAATCGAAAAGCAAGTATGAAAAAGATTATAAAAAATTTATGGCACCAACCTACTTCTACTAAAATAGAAAGTTACCAAAAATCGTTTAAGAATGGAGTCCATTCTAACACCAAAATGCGTGCTAGAATAACGTTGTTCCAATACCGAAACAGAGAAATGACTTTTTTTTGTAAGGTAAATTTTACCAGTAGCTCTATTAAGTTTAGACAACTTTCTGAAGCATACAAAAGTGCTCAAAAGGCAATTTTTTAATAATATTTGTGTATTTAAGTGTTAAAACTGATCTGAAAGACCAGCCATAAACTTATCTCTTCTCTAATAAATCTTGCAGCTAAATTGAGTCCAATAACTTCATGTAGTTAGTTCTGGTGTTTACTTAAAGTAAACCTTCTCAATGGCGCACAACCCTTTGCGCAGCATCCTACACATGATTTCTACACACAATTTTTTTAACATGGCACGTGAAACTTTGGTTTGAAATATTTATGATATTACTAACTCTTGCCTACTCTCAGATTTGTATTCCATACAGCCAGGTAGGTTCAAGGCGCTGATTCTAGATCAAGATTGTATTATACTCCTACTCTCCTATATTATACTCACCTTGGTTTTTGGGTATTGTTTTTTACGAGGGTAGTCCACAAAGTAACATCCGGTTTGAAATAAAATTAAACCAGTTGAGATAGAAAATTTTATTAGGTATATCCATCTTAAAAC
This sequence comes from Amphimallon solstitiale, assembly GCA_963170755.1. Classification (NCBI taxonomy): domain Eukaryota; kingdom Metazoa; phylum Arthropoda; class Insecta; order Coleoptera; family Scarabaeidae; genus Amphimallon; species Amphimallon solstitiale. The sequence continues at coordinate 68,522,507 of OY720680.1, forward strand.
TGCCACTTTTCTGTACTTTTCGACATAATCTCCAAACAAATTCAAGCATTTGTTATATCTATACGTAGTATAAGGAAGTATTGTGATGATGAAAATTTTCGACTTTGAGATTTTTGCAGATGTCCACATTTGAAGTTTGCTGATATTGAAAAAGTAGTTTTTAAAAATCTCTCTCTCTCTGTGTGTGTGTGTGTGTTATAAAGAATTCAAATGTACTCAAAATTAAAGTTGAGAAAGTTTTATTAAAACAGTTTTTCGAAATGTAGGTCTTTGACTTTTATCAAAAATCAGTTTTTTGCGAATATCTTGCAAGCCATTGTCTAGGCAGGTACATTACGAGTACAAAAGCATTTAAAACATAAGTTTCAATACTTTTAGTATAAAAACTAATTTCAAAGTTCGGACCGGAAATAACACTTTTACTCTTATCGAATAGCGATTTTTTTTTTGTATATATGAAACGTCAAAATTCGGCCGGAAGTAACACTTTTACTCTTTGCGAGTAGCACTTTTTTCGAATATCTTGCAAAGTATGCGTTTTGTAGAGATTTATTGAGAGAATAGCAGTACTTAGAATAGGATTTTGAATAATTTTTATATAAAAAAATTCTTAAAATTGTATAATTTAAACGTATAAGAAAATCGTGTTGTAGCCACACCTCATTATTTGCTAATGTCTTGCAAATTATGCAATCTGTATTAGGGTAAAAGTATTTAGAGTTGAATTTGTAATCATTTTTGTATATATACAACGTGTCCACGTAAGTATGAGGCAAATGAGAAATTTGTTTATTATTGATTTTACAGAAAACTTTATAGGAAGGAAAAGTTCGAGCATCAGAAGAAACCTAATATTTTTTATTCAAAGTTGCTTTCTAGTACTTGGTTAGAGCGAAAATTAAAAACAAGTAATTTTGCCATAAGAGTAAACTACATTTATTTTTAAAGATATCAAAAATATCCATATAAAAATGTTGTTTCAAATTTTAAAATATGCACAAATATGAATTTATATTAACATAACTAATAAAATTAAAATTCACTGTTATAGAGAAATAATAATAGTAAATACGTAATAATTTTTAAATGCTATCTACATTTCAGTAATTCTGTGGTTGTCATGTGGACTGTCACTTCAATAATAATTTCCATGTCATTTTGACACTTGCTGTCACTTTAATAAATCAGTCATTTTAAGAAAATAATATATTAAGTAACTATACCAAACATGGCCGAACGATTAACTATCAAGAGAGAGCTGAGTTAGTTCTCATTTGTGGAGATAATTACAAGACATGCAGAGAAGCAGCTGATCTTTTCAATGAATGACATCCTAACAAAACAATTAGTCACCAAAGCGTGTCGGGAATTTTATATCAGTTTAAAGCTAGTGGTAGTTTAAAAATGCGTTTCATGAAAGAACGAGAAAAACATGTGAGAAGTTTCGAAAATGCTTTACGTATTATGCAAAGCGTAATTGAAAATCCTAAAATTTCTGTTAGAAAAATTGCAAGTAATTTAGATATGAAGAAATCATCGGTAAGCAAAATTTTGGTTGCAATAGGTATCACCCCTATAAACCGAGATATATTCAAACCTTGTAAGAACGGGACTATAATAATAGATTTGAATTTTCTTTGGATATTCAAGCTGAAATTGAAACGCACAAATCATTTTTCAAAAATATTTTATTTACTGATGAAGCAACATTTACAACAAATGGTGTTGTTTGTACACAAAATTGTCGTTGGTGGTCGCCTGTCAACCCAAATTTTAGAATTCCTTGTAAGAATCAGTATTCGCAAAAGGTAAATGTTTGGTGTGGGATTTTCAATAGAAAAATTTTTGGTCCGTATTTTTTCCAAATGACATTAAATTCACAACGTTATATTGAATTTCTGCAAACAGACCTCGATAACGAATTAGATGAATTGCCACTAGAAATTAGGGATTTGGTTTATGCAAGATGGAGCACCTGCACATAGTGCACGAATAGTTGTCAACTATTTAAATGAAAAATTTGGGGAAAGATGGATAGGACCTAATGCACCTTTTCCATGGCCAGCGCGCTCACCCGACCTAAATACTATGGATTATTTTGTTTGGGGATGGTTAAAGAATAAAGTATATTCAGAAAGACCTTTTCAGAATGTAGAAGAATTGAAACACAAAATAAATGATGCGGTACTGTTCTTAAGAAATAATCCTATAATGTTAGAACATGCATGCAAGGATTTCAACAGGCGTACAAACTTGTGCGTTCAACGGGGAGGACATTACCTTGAATAGTTTTTTCTATTATTTTTATTTCTGAATTTGTTATTTTTGTGAATTTCATATTTGTTGTACATATATTATAAAAAAACACTTTTTAAATATTGTATGTATATGATTTCTGTTTAATTCTTTATATATCAGCTCTAAGAATTTGATATCAAATGTAAATTATTTTACGAAATTTATTATTGAAGTGACAGTCCACATGACAACCACAGAATTACTGAATTGTAGATAGCAGTTAAAAATTATAAGGTATTTACTATTATTATTTCTCTCAGTGAATTTTAATTTTATTAGTTATGTTAATATAAATTCATATTTGTGCATATTTTAAAATTTGAAACAACATTTTTATATGGATATTTTTGATATCTTTAAAAATAAATGTAGTTTACTCTCATGGCAAAATTACTTGTTTTTAATTTTCTCTCTAACCAAGTACTAGAAAGCAACTTTGAATAAAAAATATTAGGTTTCTTCTGATGCTCGAACTTTTCCTTCCTATAAAGTTTTCTGTAAAATCATTAATAAAAAAATTTCCCATTTGGCTCATACTTACGTGGACACGTTGTATAAAAATGAAACATTGAACCAAAAGTAACATTTTTTACTTTTAGATTTATTAAGGGCATAAAAGTACTTAAGACTTAATTTGCAGCAACTTTTGCTTAGAAAATTTGGAACGCACGTATATAAGAAAGTCGTATGGAGCCCACATCTAATTTTTTGTTTATAAATTGTGTGGATTAATATGAAACAGTAACGTTTATTTTGTGACTTTGACGTCGTTCAAAATTCCTATTTTTTAGCGTAACACATTCCTTGTTAACTTACTAAAAGTATCGTCAATGACCACTGTAAACAACTCTATGCGCGTATTTTACGTGGACGTCACTATTATCCTAGGTCAAAGTTCACAATCCAAATAAACCAGATACTTCTTATCGCATGTAAATTATATAGAGTTAAAGAAGAGACAAAGTAATTCTTATAATATATATGTTATGTACCTACATAGATTGTTTTTTTGGTGTTAGGTATGACATTGGAAATGTATTCTAACGATTCATTATAGTTTAACACATAAAATACTTGTATTTTTAAATTGATTTAGGCACTCTTTATTAAAACACTTAAAAATACTCTCTTACTTACACACCATATAATTTACACGGGAGAATAATGATTCACACTCAATAATGACGTCAGAGAATTGTCGCGCATTGTAATATCTATTTATTTTATTTGCTATTATGTGAGCTATTATATTCCCTTATATTTTTTTACGTACCGGATTGTACTTCGACTTATCTTCACGACGTACATTAGTATGGAATCATCGTAATTCTCCATTTCTTTTTGATGCCGTATTATAAATTGTAGTTAGAAATCTTCTCTAATCAGCAGAGTCCGTACATTTGTTAACCGTTGTCGACCGCCAAATTGCCAATCATCTCGTGTAGAAGCGGTAGATTGGCACAAGTCCAAATAAGCAGGACAGCTCGGTGACATACGGAGACTAGGAAGTAAATCGGTGAAATTGTGACTGCCCTAGCTGGCTTACGGTGTGTTCACATTGCTACGCCCACATTTTCCCACGATATCGAAGAACTAGGAGAGGAATAACACGGCCGCACAGCTACGAGGAGGGTTTCTTCGATTACTTTGTTGCCATCTCCTAGAGTGTGTTTTGTGTATACACATATAGTCTTCGCGGCGACGTCACGGCAACGGTTCCTCAACTGTCCCGGAATTTAAAATACGAAGAAACACTGGTTTGAATGATAAGTGCGGTTAGATGAGTGCATTTGGAATATTACCGATAATACTTAACCTATTTTTAGTACTGATTTATTCCTTTGCATGTGTTTACTACGATCGTTTGGACTAGATAACACCAATCATTATATAAATGTTGAACTTGATTTTAATTGAATTCCTTTTTTTTTGTTAAACTTATATTTTCTTAATTTGATGAATAAAGCTGTCCATAATAACATGCCCACCATAGATAACTCATGAGCAGTAAGAGTCCCACATCTGATTTTCTTCAGAGATTAAATCTGAACCCACTTCTTTGCCTATTATTTATTAATAATTTAATAGCATCTTTGAATTGTTCGATTTTTGCGTATCCGGACCTTAATAATATATTCTATTAACTTTTTTTGTGGATGCAGTTCAAGAAAATCTACTTGTAATAGAAATAATATGAGAGAAAATATTCTAATAGAAGAGATGTTTATAACCTTTGATGCATTATGTGTTGTCTATTATTAATTGTCTCATAATAATTATAAAAGAATTTATGATGAATTTCAAAAATGGGGACATCATCTGGTAGATCCGGTCTGTATATGAAATCATTTTAATCTGACCCACTTTTTTTTCCACAATTATGAAATGTTAGAGAGCTGGAGTAGTCGCAATCGCGTAATAACAGCCTCCGTAACCCGATTCGGTGCCGTTAGGCGATGGTGTCCGAAAATTACTTATAATGGAGTTAATTCTTCCCGAGCCGTTTATCTATCCCAATAAAATTTGCATAAGAATGTGAATTTTACGGTAAACAATTGAGCAAGCTAAGTCGTGATAGGGTCAGTGATGAAGACGAGTTAGATAGAACTGATGTACTGCGAACGGGCTCTTATCTGTCTAATAAAATCGAAAATGTAAACCAAATAAGAAGATGAAGCGTAGAAAGAGTGAAAAATTAATAGCTACGTACACAGTTACTCATAAAGAACAACGTAGTAGTATATTGCTCAATTATTATTTAGTCTCTTATACCGGCTGATTCACGTTACATAGCGTGTTCATAAGAAAATCTTCGATTTTGCAGCGGCACGTTTGGTAATAGCGAAAATTAACGCTATCTCTGATTTTTTAAATGTAAACTCTATGTTGATTTCATATTTTAATTCTACATTAAATTATGAGATCAAGACACGTCAGTTGCTAGCACTACTTTGTCTAAAGTTGACGTATGTCACATATTTCCTTAAAAAGTTCATTAAAAAACTTATATGTGGCAGTATTTGTTTAAAATAAATTACTATGGTAAAAAGTATTAACTTTGCGTACTTAAGGTTGAAGTGTGAAGATACTGCTTTGTTTAGAATTTGTTTGGCATCCATAAATAGTGAATGCTCTTAGTGAATTAGTAAACATAGAAAAAACTGATCATTGTTATGTGAAACAGTACTTTCATTCGAACGGTAGACAATTCAAAAAGTGTTTTTTGTACTCACCGCCTGTAAAGTGACATTTGGCACATGCATCGCTAGACCAGCAAAAAGTGTTTCCCGGTCGAGGCAACTGTAAAAATTGAAAAAAACGCTGGATATTTGGGGCATTAAAAAAAATCTAACTTGATAGTAATAAAATTTAGTCTATAAAATACTACTTCCCTCGACTATTCTTCACTAAAAGTTGGCGAGTAATAATTAAAAATTCTTTCAATAAATTTGTAGCGCCATCTATTTGACTATTTCTCAAGTAACATTGAAATTGACAGTTAATTGTAATCAACCCAAAAAGCGATGAATTCACTATAAATATAAGAATAAAAACGTCATAAGCAAGAATATAATAACTTAAACTAAATTTAAATGTGAGTAATAGGTACGTACAAGAAATGCTTAAATTAATTAGGTAATCTATTTTAGGTTAGGTATGATACTAATCACTTCAATCAATAATATTTTTTAATTAATGCTCGTATAAAAAATATTGTACAAACCACTTGCATGAAGACATCTTCCACGCATTTGCGCAATTAAAAGCTCTCGCTTCCCTTCGGTCGCTCGTGCTTTCAAAGTGCGCTCAAGCGGGACTTGGTTCGTAAATAACTATTACATCGCATGTTGACTGAACATTTGGACATGAGAAAGCTATGTCCAGGATGGGTGCGGCGTTTGCTCGTAGTGGGACAAAAGCAGCATCATGAGAATGTTTCATTCGAGTATTTGGCAATGTTTCACAATAATAAAACTATGTTTTTGGGGCGATTCATAACCATGACTGAAACATGGGTCCAATTACTTCACAAATGAGATGAAAGAACAGTCAAAGCAATGGATACTGCAACGGAAGAATCAGCTCCTAATAAAGCGAAGATTGTTCCGTCTGTAGGCAAGGTGATGACGTCAATTTTTTGGGATTCGCGTGGTATAATTTTCATTGATTATCTTCATAAAGGAATGGCAATCAACGGAGAGTATAATCGAACTTATTGCAGTGTTTGAGTGATGAAATCGAGAAAACTCGGATCATTTTCTCCCTCTGAACTTGAAAAAATGGCTCGGTGGTAAAATATTTGCCAACAATGAAGAGGTGAAGTCTGCAATTGATGGCTAGGTTGATGAGCACGACGGTTGTAAATATAAACAGGGTATCGAAATTATTGAACAACGTGTTTTCTTTGTTAAGGTACTTCTGAGAACACCTTCGTAGTATTTCCTAATCCTCACGTGAATGTTTACGCATCCAATGTTTTACACACCAAATGTTAGGTATCTCAGAACACAAAAATTTATTTATTTTGACTATTGTCAATTTAGGCTTACAACTTTTACACATACGGCTAAATTTCTCATTGGTTGGGCGCTGTACTCGGTAGGAGTATTGTTCGTTTAAGAGGCTTCGTGCGCTTGCCTTTTAATTTAAGGAGAGAGTTTTCGACATATTAACCGAAATTATTTAAAAAAATATATGACAAGTAATTGAGCTAAAAAGAAAAATATAAAATGTTAATAAACAAGAAGAATGAGTGTGCTTAAAACCACACGGCGGAAGTGTAAACTTCATCAAGGCGAGGTTAATAATACCGTAGATAATACGAAATATACGCATATAATATTCAGTAACGTATTAAATAAAACATTTATTACATTTACGCGAACGTCCGTTTCATTTGGTCGGTTCGGACGTATGTGTATGTATAAATAGACGATATAAATATTTGCTTACGTTCCCTCGCTTGGTCTGATGGTAACGTATCGGCTTCATAACCGTGCGGTCTCGGGATCGAATCTGTTCTGGGAAATGAATTTATTTATTCATTTAAATTTCAATTTAATTGAAATTAAATACCTCTATATGATATATTTATTTATCTTATTCCCTTAGACGACTTTACCCGAAGAGCGTTGCATATCCGAGCGTTGTAGGTCAGTCTTGTTCACTGCCTACAATCAGCGCAACGCGCCTAAAGAAGTTTACACTTCAATAAAAAAAATTATTGATTAATGTCATTGGTATCATACCTAACCTAAGATAGATTACCTAATTAATTTTAGCATTTCATGTACAGTTCTGTGCAATAAATTGGCGTACACTTAATATACGCTTATGTAAATATGACTTTTGTTTGAATACCTGTCATGTATGACAAATTGAATTCACGCTATAATTCCATTTGTCAACTTAACTTAAGCCATTTTCACAATGGCAAAATAATGTCAAAATTAGCAATAAGACGTGTACGCCAATTTATTGCACAAAACTGTACGTAACTATTACTCACTTTTCCGTAAAATTAAGTTATTATATTCATACACATGGCAAACATGAGGTATTTATTCTTATATTTATAAATTTGTAGTACGTTTATTGCGTTTTTTGGTTTAAATACAATCAATTCCGAACTGTCAATATGAATGTCGATGTGGTTCAAATAGATGGCGCAAATTAAAGTGTCGCTTAAAATGACGTCAAATAGATGGCGCCACAATTTTTTTGGAAAAATATTAATTATTACTCCTATTTCCCCAACTTTTAGTGAAGAATAGTGAAGGGAAGTAGTATTTTATAGACTAAATTTTATTACTACCAAGTTAGATTTTTTTTAAATGTCCCAAAGTGCCAGTGTTTTTTTCAATTTTTACAGTCGCCTCAACCATGCGCCAAATGTCACTTTACAGGCGGTGAGTACAAAAACTTCATCAAGGCGAGGTTAATAATACCGTAGGTAATACGAAATACACGCATATAATATTCAGTAACGTATTAAATAAAACATATTCGCACATTTATTACATTTACGCGAGCGTCCGTTTTGTTTGGACGTATGTGTGCGTATAAATAGACGATATAAATGTTTGCTTACTGTCCCGGTCTTGGTCTAATGGTAACGTATCGGCTTCATAACCCTGCGGTCTCGGGATCGAGCCTGTTTTGAATGAATTTATTTATTCATTTAAATTTCAATTTAATTGAAATTAAATAATAATAAAATTGTTCCCTTAGTCGACTCGAGCCGACATTACCCGAACGAGCGTTACATATCCAAGCATTTCATATTCGAGCATTTCATATTCGAGCGTGACGTGTCAGTCTTGTTCACTGCCTACAATCAGCGCAACGCGCCTAAAGAAGTTTACCCTTCAATAAATTCCGCAAAGTCAACTTATTAAAAAGACATTAAGAAGATTGATAAGAGTCACGAGGAGAAGCCGTACAAATATTTAAATATTGAAGTGCTTCAACTCTTAGATATGTCTTAGATTTGTATTTATGAGAAAAGATATTTGGAAGCGATTATTTTTCTATGATAGCCACTCATTAGGAGTACCTTTTAAACTTATTTTGTATTGTACAGAGTGTTACACAACTTGGTGAATGACTATAGTTACAGTTTTTTTATCATTACATTTTGTATTCCCCATATAATTCTTAGTTAAAAATAATAAGATAGTGTAGACCTAAAATTTAAAGTTTTCGCCTTATTACCCATTACTCAGAAAAATTCAGTGATTTTATAAAATTATTTTTCTCATAGGCGACAATGGACACAATTTTTGGCAATGTTGTTCATAATAAAAGATCCCAATCCAAGCTTATTTTATTTTTTTCTAGTTACCAAGTGTGAGTTCTGAAATCTGGATTAAAATTGCATGGCACGTTTTGTCTAAAAGTATTTTTTTTAATATGGAACAGCTTGTATAACTGTTTCGCACGAGTGAGTAGGACGTTATTTCTTATACCTAGTATGTAAATTTTCGACCTCGAGACTTTTGCAGATGTCCACGTTTTGAAGTCCCCTGATACCGAAAAAGTGTTTTTTAAAAAATGTCCCCCCCCCCCTCTCTCTCTCTCTCTCTCTGACCACGATAGCGGTCAAACTGCTATAGGTATCAATTCCAAATCTTGTATTTACGAGTATAATCTGCCTCTTGAGATCTGAGTAGGTTTTCAGTAAAATCGACTCTACTAAGTTTAAACAAATTTATAAAGAATTCATATGTACTCAAAATTAAATTTGAAAAGAATTTCATTAAAAACGTTTTTCGAAATTCCTACCGGAAATAGGTCTTTTACTTTTATCGAAAATCAGTTTGTATAATCTGCCTCTTGAGATCTTATTAGGTTTTCAGTAAAATCGACACTAATAAGTTTAAACAAATTTCTAAAGAATTCATATGTACTCAAAATTAAAATTGAGAAGAATTTCATTAAGAACGTTTTACGAAATTTCTACCGGAAATAGGTCTTTTACTTTTATCGAAAATCGGTTTGTTTCGTATATTTTGCAAGTCATGCTTTTTAGACAGCTACGTTCCGAGCATAAAAGTATTTAGAACTTCATTTTCAATACCTTTTGTATAAAAAAAATTTCAAAATTTGGACCGGAAGTAACACTTTTACTCCTATCGAATAGCGATTTTTTGGAAATATATTGTAAATTGTGCATTCTATATATATTTGTCACGAGTACAGAAGTGTTTAGAGCTGGATTTGGAATATTTTTTGTATAAATGTAATTTCAATATTCGACACGGAAGTAACATTTCTATTCTTAGCGAGTAGCACTTTTTTTCAAATATCCCGCAAAGTATGCATTCCATGGAGATTTATTAAGAGAATAGAAGTATTTAGGATAGGATTTTGAATATTTTTTGTATAAAAAAAATCTTAAAATTTGGACTTGAAGTAACACACTTACAGGCTTATTTTTCGGTTTATTTTTCTAGGATAAAAGTATTGAAAACAATTCAGAACAACTTGTGTATAATTTGAAACGCTCATACGTATAAGAAAGTCGTGTGGTGGCCACACCTCATTTTTTTGATATAATTTTGCCGACAAACTAATGAGTGAGTATCATAGGAAAAAAATCTTGTATATGTAATTCATAATTAAAATTTAAGAATCTATCGAAATAATCGATAAAGAAGTAATTCTAAATATAAGATTAATATAAAGTGTACTGTTAATCAACAAAAAATAATAATTCTGTTCCATATTACTTTACTATAATAATATACCGTTTCAGCAATTGCTCTAATTTTGCACAAATCTCACCTCACGTAATAGTGAAAGACCTGTTACGATAAAAACTAAAACTCCACGAAATTGCTCTTTAAAGTCATATCGGCGACGATGAAATAACGTTTTCCATCATCTCTTCTATATTCCGTATAGATCTTATCGCTTTTATGGTTGTTAGTTTTACAGCAACGTCTTCAAGCGAAGAATATAATATAATCTTAGAGAACACCAAAGTGTATATCTCCTTTGCGCGACGCGGCGAGGCAAAATAAATAAATGAACCAAAAAGGAAAAAACCTTGCCCAACCTTTTGATTTACTTTGTTGTTGGTACGGTACTGTTACTGTATTTATTTTTTCCCTCCATAATCTTCTTGTTCTTGTTGCAGAAAATACTACGACAATCTGTGGTTAGCGTCCATATTGAAGTCAGGCCGAAGTACCTAATACCGGACACGAATTGTTTCATAGACTATCTGGACATGATTAAAAGTATAGCATCGGCTCATGTGTACACCCTAATGGTACCCTTAGTCGGTAAGTAATGCCGGAAAATTAGTCCACTTATCTGTTCCCATGTTTAAAGAAGATAGATACTTTAGTAGAAATAGTACTAGTAGTAATGTTCCGCTATGTTTCCCATGTTCTCATTATTGGCATTTTATCCTGCATGTGCGTTTGAATTAATGTTATAGGTATTCTTTAATAGACCGTAACGAATATTGTAAAGTAATTCGTTACCCAGTGCTTTATTTTCTGCATCGTATACGACAGACGTTACGTACGTACTTTAAACGATAGATACTATCTATGTTGCTTAAAGGCTTCTTTTTATGTTCCTCCACAAAGTCAATATATGTAAAAATTCAATTTATGCTATAGTAGAATGTTGGTATAGATCATGATGAATATAGGTAATTACCACTAGTTAACAAACAAAAGAAAATGCGACTGATTTTATGATGATGGTGCCTTGAATGGAATCTACAAGGCATAGTGGTCACGAATCTATCAAGCAAATATACAGGATGTACCACTTAAAACTCCCAGGTCAAATATCTCGGAAACGGATAAAGATTTTTCAATTTTCTAAAAAACAGTTGCTAAAGAATGTGATCGACTCTAGTTTGCTCTCACAGTTGTGTTTTATTATGTAAGGATATAGATGGCGCTGCGATGAAAAGAATTTTTTTGATCGCCACAATCTTCATTTGTTTTTTATTTGAAAGAGCATTAAAATTAATGTCAGTTTTATTATTTGTGTTAGTTTCCAAAATTTAACGGTTTCGTAGATATTGGGGTTTAAAAAAAGTAAGAGTAATTTTAATTTTCGTCTTTGTTTTGTTTAAATACTTAAAAGGATCAAATATAACTAACAAAGATGTTCAAAATTGTTGCCTTCTTGATTGCTACATAACGTATATCGCCTTATTACTTCTCTTCCGCAAACATTTAACAATGTATTTCTACTAATTTTTTGAACACTTGCATAAATTTTATTATAAAGGTCGCCCATATCTGTTATGCGGGTTCCTTGTAAACTTCAGCTTTCAAGTAACACCACAAGAAAAAATCTAACAGGGTTAGATCCGTCGAACGAGCCGGCCACCTAAGGACGCCCATTAGTATCAATCCAACGATGTGGGAATGTTCGATTAAAATAGTCAGTAACTATGTTGGCATTATGAGCAGGTCTTGATGTAACCACATATTATTTCGCAACTCTATAGGCACATCTTCCAAAAGTAGTGGTAACTCATTTTCCAGGAAATGTAAGTAGTGCACACCAGTTAATGTTTCATGATAAAAGTGGGGGCCTAAGATATATCCGTTTAAAATTCCACACCAAACGTTAACGCCAAAAACTGTTTGATTTCTTGTTTGCCTTATCCACCTAGGATTATATTCTTACCAATATCGAGCATTATCCTTAATTAAAGTACCATTGTTGTGAAAACGACATTCGTCACTCCACATGATCTGATTCATAAAGTTGTTGTTTTCCGCTAACATTACAGAAAATTCTGCCAGAAAATCGTGTCTGCGTTGATTATCTCCTATTCTTAAATGGTGCACTAAATGAACTTTATACGGAAAGTATTTGTTTTCTTTTAGAATCCTAGGGCAAGAGGTTACAGATAGATCATACTGTTGTTTTAATTGCCGTAATGATGTATGTGGATTATTATTAACTGTTTGTAGTACCGCTGCCGTAATTTCATTATCTCTTACTCTTTTCCGCCTTAATTGTTTTTTTTGAAGCTACCGTAATTTCTGAGATTTGCACACAGACTTATAAATGGTTTGTGATCTGGTAAAGGCCTGTTTGGAAAGCGTAGAGCATATAATCGCAATGCTTCAGATGCATTTCTTCGAGATTCTCCATAAATTAAAACCATATTCAGTTTGTCTTCATTTGTGTGTAAAACCATATTTTTAATACAATCTCAACGCAAAGTGAGTAAATGTTTGAATGAAGCTACGAGGGCGTATTTTTATGTTATCTACCTAGCCATGAAAAAAAGCACATATGAGAACAAAAAAAAATTATTTTTCTACATAACTCCCTTCAACACTAATACACTTATTCCATCTTTTTTCCAGTTGCCCCATACCCTCAGAAAAAAATTCCTTCGGTAACCCCGCAAAATATTCTTCAACAGCTTCTTTGAGTTCTTCATCAGAAGCAAAACGTTTTCCTCTGAGATGCTTTTTCAAATTTTTGAATAAGAAGAAGTCTGACGGAGCTAGGTCAGGGCTATAAGGTGGATGCCTTAACTCTATAAACCCACAGTCATTGATTATCTGCTGAACTTTGTTTGCCTTATGAACCCGACAATTGTCGTGCAGCAACAAGTTTTTTTGTGGATAAGAATGCGGGCGTTTTTCCTCCAGAGCAGTTTTTAAATTTTTAATTGTGTTTCCGTAGGCCTCTCCATTTATGGTAGACCCTCTCGGCATATATTCAATAAGCAAAACTCCTTCAGCATCCCAGAAAACAATTGCCATCAGTTTTTTTCCAGAAAATTGTGTCTTGGCCTTTTTTGGTGGTGGAGAGCCCTTATGAACCCACTGCATGGATTCTTGTTTAGTAGGAGGGTCCCAGTAATATTCCCAAGTCTCATCCCTGGTAATAATTCGAGATAAAAATGTTATGTCCCTCTCCAACTTGACCAAATTTTCTTGAGAAACTTCTTTTCTGCACAGTTTTTGTTCAGGTGTAAGCAATCTGGGTATCCACCGTGCAGACACCTTCTTCATACTCAAGTCGTCATGCAAAATTTTGAGAACACTTGTTTCGGATATACAGACTTCATTGGCAATGACAGAGATCTTTACACGCCGATCTTTCAGTACCAAATTTTTGACTTTTCGCACAATGTTTTCAGTTCGAACTTCAACCGGACTTTGGGTCATCATTTATTGACTCTCGGCCCCTTCGAAAGAGTTTAGACCAATATTTTACTTGGAACTAAGATGGAGTGTATCTTCCCCATATACAGCAACCATTCTTTCATGAATTGCTTTTGGACCATTGCCTTCCTTTGTCAGGAACTTTATTACGCTGCGATGTTCAACTTTAGTTTCACTCATTTTATCGAGAATACATACATATAACACAGACATGAATGCTTTTCTGCTTACATACCTATGGGTGCCTATGAAGTGGAATTTATAAAAAGGAACTAACTATAAAATTTAAATTGTGAAGTAACTATAATAGCAAGAATGAATTGTGAATATGTTTACTGCTATTTTTCCCTACAAATTAAATATTTAAACAAAATAAAGACAAAACTTTAAAATTACTAATTGTTACATTAGAATTATTGGAAGATTGAATTCATATAGGTAGGCTGCATTGCTGATGCTGATCTGATGAAATAGTAATTTCTGGATTGCTACGAGAGACTGTTTCCCTCAGTTCCGGTGCAGTCCAGACCTTTACTACTCAAAATTTCTTATATAATCTTTTCTCTGAAAAAACTGACGTTTATTTATTTAACATTTATGCCATAACATCGCAAAACTGTCAACTCGATGTGTCAAAACCTTTACCGGAATTTTTATTTTATCACTTATTATCAATTAAGCAGAGCATTCTTTTTTCCGGATAAATTTTCAGTTTTTAAAGAAAATTTTAGTTGCTGGGTAACCGTACGAAACAAATTGCCTCCTCCATAAAACGACTAGTCTGAAGCACGTATCATTTTATCGAGGAGGCAATTTGTTGAGTTCAGTTACCATTTAGCAACTAAATTTGAGTTTAAATATGGAAAATTTATCCGGAAATAAAAATGAGTTTCGAATGTATTTGGGTAAGATAATTTACTAAATGTTTAAACAATTACTAAAACATTGATTGCATAGTAATTATATTATTCAAAAATACTGTTATTAAAAACTCTCAGTTTACAGCTTACCATTGCATAGACTTTGACATTTCATTTTGATTTTAAGACGTAGCAAGAAAACAAATTGATGTCAGGTCAACAAAAGCCAAACAATTTTTTGCCGATTTAAAAGTTAAAGTAAACTTTTTTCGCGGTCATAGTAACAAAACAATTCCGACTTATGGTTTTTTTTACACCTGCATTAAATTATCACTTATAATTACACGAGAGCTTTCTTTTTTCCGGATAAATATTTAATTTTTAATGAAAATTTTAGTTGTCAGGTCAACCACAGGTAAACACTTCTTTGCCGATTTAAAAGTTAAAATAATCTTTTTTCGCTGTCAGTGTGACAAAATCCCGGTTTTTTACAAATGCATTAAGTTATCACAAATAATTATTACTCATAGGGTTTAAATAAAATAGTAGGTATACAAACCTCGGTGAAAAGTTTCGTTCCTGTCTCGAGATAAAGTTAACTTCGGTTAACTACTTAATCTCTCGATACTAATGAAACACTTTCGATATGTAATATACTATTAATGCAGGACAATGCTCGCCCGCATATCGCATGCTGCCTAATGAACTTTTTAAAATTAAATTTCTTTGTCATACACAAAAAATAACAAAGAAAAAAGTTGTTGAAAAGTTTTTGTTTTGTTTCTTTTAAAATTTTTCATTAAATTTGTGTCGTTTAGTTATGGTATTTTATCGTAAATTGTTTTAATTTTTTTATAAAATTTGCAAATCTATTTTTGTTGTTGAAAAAAGTACTTTTTTTTGTCTCCCCAATTGTGCCGGTGAGTAGGTATACTGAAAGCAACCAACAACTGATTAAAATTATACTTGACATATAGAAAGATAAGCAAGATGAACATGCAAGACTTTATTCATGCAATATTTGCGTTCTGCTTACCAAATAGTGCGCGTGCGCTAATAAAGAATTCTGAAACGATGAGTTATTTTTTTTAAAACGAACAGCACACAGAGGACCGTGCGTTTGTGATTAATGTTCAGTGCTAAAAAAGAATTATGGAAAGGAATATGGTTGTTGTACGTGGAAGCACAAAGTATGTATGTGTGTATGTAGCGGGATGGCAAATGAAACCATAATGAGTAAGTACAAAAGATCAAAGGAGACGCACGCTCAACAGAAGAACCTGTTGCTCGGCATAAAGAATAAATTAATCATTTGTTTTACATAGATATTATGCTTATGCACAATGTGTCTGCCGATCATCATGTGCATGTGCTGTTGTGCGCTGTCCTCTTGTACAATGCAGTCGTGACAAGTGTTTACAGGTCTGTCGCGGCAATAGATATGATTTATTATTCATATCGTTGCGACAATAGTAATTGATAAACGAATGTTTCCTATTTGAACGCACGCCGGTTGTCGATTTGTAATGCTTCCCCGACTTCGGATCAGATCAATTAGTGGTTACCGGGATTGTTTTTCTTTTTGATGAAGAAGCAGACATTTTGATACTAAGTATGTGGCACGAAAAATGAACATCCAATGAATGTATATATTTTTGCAATTAGTACCGTAATCATACCATTTATTTCACTAGTGCTGTAATAGGGTCTATTACAGCACTAGTTGCGTAATAGAAATGGAACATTTAAACAGATTTATTTTAAGTTGGTCACATTGCAACAGAAATGGAGATGTCAATATGACATTTTGTAAGCAAGTTTGAGGTTTTTATATTGAAATTCATTGTAAGATTTGATATTTTTAATTAATCTTTGAAATAGTACAACTATTATAAACATTTATATTAACGTTTGAATTATCTTTCGAAGT
This sequence comes from Amphimallon solstitiale, assembly GCA_963170755.1. Taxonomy (NCBI): domain Eukaryota; kingdom Metazoa; phylum Arthropoda; class Insecta; order Coleoptera; family Scarabaeidae; genus Amphimallon; species Amphimallon solstitiale. The sequence continues at coordinate 68,539,261 of OY720680.1, forward strand.
GATAGTGATACCGTGTGCAGTAGAAACATTCTGTTGAAAATTATCAAAAATGTGTCAATTTTAAATTAACTTCTCAATTTAAATCTTGTGCCAAACCAAGGTGACAACCGCCACAAAATTTCCCTTGATTATCAAATTTTTCTCGTTTTGCTTTTACAAAAAGAGAAATTTTAAAACTAATTGCAAAAAATAGCATAAAAGACACGTTTCATTTGACATTAAAGCACTCATTCAGTTAAACTCTGAATTCGTACTTTGAAACGTCAAAATGAAACTTGTCCTTTAATATACTATTAATTAACTTATTGATTGAGGAGATGCGTGTTGAAATTTCATTACAGTATTCACGACAAACGCGTTACTAAAACATTTCGAAATTATTTGGGTACAAATATAATATTACAAAATCTGTGAATGACAAATATTTATGTCAAATTTTGGTCCATGACTGACATAGTTAAAAAACAATAGCCACACAAACGATTATAGCACCCTAAATAAAATTGTTTATCGCCAACCGTCAGTAAAGTGATGCGTTACCATAGCGTTTTGCGGAGGTAAAGAAACACTTTATCGTACTGTACAATAAAGTACTTTACCTGCCGCTAATATCTGTCAGCGTAGCATGACTGATGACTTTTAAAAATAAATCGTTTGTCACTGTCATAAACTGTCAAAAGTTATTATATCTTTATTTCTTAAATTAACAATTTTAACGGTTGGCGATAAAATTTTGTATGCACCACGTCAGTAAAGTACCTTTACCGAACTCGTCTGTTACTCGCCGCGCTCGCTTCACTCGCTTGGCTCGTAAACCAGACTCGTTCGGTAAAGTATCACTTTACTGACTTGTTACATAAATAACTATTATTTAAAACCCTACAAAACTGTTGGCAAAATAATGACAATAGTAAGGAAAAATAAATACGTTTTTACTACATATCTTTTTTATTAAACCATAAAATGCATAAAACATAATCTTAGAAGATTGCAGGGTCAAAAAATTTCGTAGTTATCTTAATTTTAAAAAAAAGCTTAATTCGTAATCTTCGTTCTCTTGCCTCTTTAAGTTGTGGTAGTAAGTTGTGTAAGCTTTTAGAATATATTTCTGAGGAATCGGCATTATACTGTCAGATTTTTTTTTTATTTATAGGCAAAGCTGAGTTAAAGCGCAATTATTATTATTGTTGTCCTTTTTGAAAAATGTCTTCTGTTACTCGGTGTCCGTGTGTGTTTGGCCACGATAGCAGCCAAACCGGTAAAGCTATTAGTACCAATCTTTATATTTACGAGTATTAATCTTCCTCTTCCGGAAGTAGTAGTTTACTTCAATCAAAAAAATTATAAAGAATTCGAGTGTACTAAAAAGTAAATTTGAGAAAAATGTTATTGAAAAAGCTTTCCGAAGCTGGCAAATTATGCATTTTAAACAGGTTTATTAAGACTATAAAAGTCCTTAGAGTACCAGAAATGAGGTGTTGCCACCACACGACTTTGTTATACGCATGTGCGTTTCAAATTGTAGAAAAGTTTGTTTTTAAATGATTCTATGTCCTTAAAAAAACCTTTAAGTGTGGTTCATCATGTCCGTATTTTGAGAATTGCAAAAATGCACACTGCGAGATATTTACAGATACTTCATTCCGAATTTTGAAATTTTTTTTATACGAAGATTATTCCAAATCAACCTCTAAATACTTTTGTGCTATTGATATTGATAAATCTATATAAAATGAAAAATTTACGAGATATTGGCAAAAAAATCGCTATTCGATAAGAGTAAAAATCTTACTTCTGGTCCAAAATTTTGATTTCTTTTTTATATTTAAAAAGTATTCCAAATCCACTAATTACTTTCGTTCTCTTGATAAATCTGCCTAGCATGACTTGTGAGATAATCGCAAAAAAATGATTTTCTATAATAGTAAAAGACCTACCTTGTCTACAATTAAATTTTCATTTAGAGGCCATGATTTCAATATTAATTCAGAAACACTGTGGAATAGTAATGTTTTTCATTTTGACAACTGTCATAGTTAAGTCAATTTATTGAAAAGTTCTCTTATCGATTAGATTAGTTATTATCATGTTAGAAGTACAACACAAAGTTTTAGTTAAAGGTTATTTTAGAACTGGTAGATTAATAAATGGATGGACGGTGGGTTTATGCAATTAATTAATGTAGGGTAAGTCCGGGAGAGTTCGACCACTTTTTGGGGAAAAAATTATAACTTGCTTGTTTTCTGAGATAAAATTTTCTTTACACCGTCAAAGCATTGCCCAAAGGGTTTAGAGACTATATAAAATGTAATTTATGATATCATAGCAAAATACATTTTTATTTTGAATAAAAAGTACAAACATTGCAACTGGGCGATCTCACCCGGATATCTGGGTTAGACCGACCACCAACTACGGGTGAGATCGACTTCAAAAAATAACAAAACGTATATCTTCGAACAGCATAATAGTAATAATAATATAATAGGAAAGTATAAACAAAATTAGTTTTTACGACTTTTCTTTTTCATTTTTCCGCTTAAATCACAGAAATTTGAGAATTTCTGCGATTTAAGCTGCTGGTTTTCGTAGCAGAAAATGGGATTCCAACTAATCCTTGGAAAAGGTAGCGTTGACATACGCCGATTTAACTCACACTTTTTCCTTTAAATATTGCGTAAGGTGGGAGAAACATTCCCTCTGCATTGGAGCAACCTATGACGGAAATGGTTTCGCCCTTCTCGCCTGATGTCAACGAAGAAACATTTTTTGAGCCTTTTGCGGCCAACACTTCAGTTGGTTTATTGTTCAACTGCAAACCGCTTTCGTCAATGTTAAAAATATTAGAAGGTTTGTCTTGAAGTTGGTTATCAGTGAGAATATTGTCTACTAGGGTAAAATAGTGTGTCACATTGTCACGGTTCATTCCAGTCGCATAAGCAATCGAAATTCCTTCGGCTTTTCTAATTGATAGGTATATCTGGATGTCGTCGCAAAAAGAGTTAAGCCAATCATAGCCGGCTTTGCCTTTTTCTTTATTGAACGTGTGCTTCAATTTCAGTTGTTCGGCAAGTTGAGAGGCTCATATTCTGACGGACTACAGATCTGGTGCAAATCCAAATGTTGCATTTTTTAAATATGTCGCACCAATTTCAGTTCTGCATCATCTACCAACACCCATGACGGACCCAGTCTCTTTCGTTTTATTCCCTCCGACTTCTTAATATAATCTTTTAGACTTGTTTTAGGAATCCCAAACTCTCGGGCGGCTTCATTTACACCCATTGTACGATTTTGTACACATTCAATTGCATTTCTTAAAGAATCGGCACACCATTTAGCTCTTTCTTCAGTTTTTCTTTTGTAAATTGTGGACATTTTTGTTCATCTGTAAGAATATTATTTTACAATGTATTTAACTGTTTAAATTGGGCTTCATTAAATCTCTAATTTACTTCAAATCATGTTTTTAATTTTTTTTTCGTGGTCGATCTCTCCCGGATTAATGTGGTCGAACTCTACCAAAGTCACGGGAGAGATGGACCACCTTATTTACTGGAGCAAAAACGAAGAACGACTATATTTTTGAGGTTATGTTACAGATTCATGCATATTTTATCATCCAGTATCGAAATAGTTTAAATAAACTTACCCGTTTTTAAAATATCACTAACACAGTAAATAAGTCAAAAAACATTCAAGTTCGTAAAAAGCTTAAAACTTAATTTATAAATTCACACTGATGTCACGGCCCGTGTTTACACGTTGGTTGCAACAAGCTCAACTAATTCCATCGAATATGTGAGACACAAGGCCCCCTCTTGCTTTTTTCTTGAGTTATCCGTACTGGTCGGACTGTCCCGGTGGTCGATCTCTCCCGGACTTACCCTATACATGATTTTCGACAACAGTTCCCTAATCCTGCAATCACCAACACAATTAAATTGTAATATATCATACGACAGTTGTCAAAATTTCACTATCGCAAACCCTTACTGGTCCACAGTATTCCCAAATTAATATTGAAATCATAGGCTATTCTAAAAGTAAAATTAATTGAAGGCAACTTTTTCAATAAATTTTTTTTCGAATTCACTTTGAGTACATTTGAATTCTTTATAAATTTGTTTAAATTTAGTAGTTGACGAAATATTGGGAAAATTCTGTTTTTTTACTGAAGTAAACTACTACTTCTGGTTTGCCGATTCTGTTGAAAGTCTAATCAGATATCAAGAGGGAGATTATACTCGTAAATATAAAATATGGAATTGAATGCTTTAGCCCTTTGACCGCTATTGTTGTCACACACACACACACATACACGAATACACTGACACACACAGACACACAAAGAGAGAGAGAGAGAGAGAAAGAGATTTTTTTAAAATCCCTCTTCCGGTATCAGTGGACTTCAAAACGTGGACATTTGCAAATATCTCGACGTCGAAAATGTTCATCATCACAATAAAATAAAAGTATGATCCGAAGCCACATCAAAGACTCAGCTCTAAGGCCAAATTATAGTAAGGAATTTATTGTCCAGTTATGTAACAAAAGGGCTGAAGAGCTACTACATATCAGCAGAGTTTGGTTGCGAATCACAATTGGTTTCCTAACTGGTCATGCATCTGAACAAGACGGCCAGGCATGATGGAGATGGGTTTATTTGTTCCAGTAATAATTCTTTATAATTTTTAAATACTTTTATTTCTCTTATGGGGCGTGAATTCTTTTTTTCTTCTATTACGGTTGCGTTTCTCGTGGCGGTTGTTGTATTTTTGATAGATTCATTCATTTTTGAGGTTAGCACGTTGTACAAGTCGTGCAATTGATGATTATACTTTACTTTATGCGATTCCTGTTTAGGAATTGAATTACTTTTAAACTAATTTGTAGATAAAGCGAACACGAGTAGTACAGAATATCAGATTTAACGCGTTTTGTCCAAGAATATTGCCGATGTTAATCGATTAATGTTGAAGTTTCGTTCGACGCACAAGTTGGACAACATTCGACTATCCACATGCCCACATATCCACATTATTGTCAAGATAATTATCAAGGGCTAATTGGAGAATTATACTACTGGAGAGATTTACTTGCTGCTTGTTGTTTGTATCCACAGGTGGGAAAGTTGGTTTCTGATCTATTCTCGTCTAGAATTTTTCTTTGGATAAATATTGTGTCTTTTTTTGTATTGTAGGGGTTTTTCTGATTGATGTTTTTATTTTGTCTTGGAATATTGCTTTTCCTTTTGATTGCAGGAACGAATTCTGTGAATCGCTTTGTTAGAAGATGTCAGTGTTTGTTGCTCGAGTTTATTGAGCTATTTACTGTTGCTGAGCGATTGACTATATTCAGCCGAACTAATCACTAACCGCTGAGGGTTTCATTGCTAGAACTTAGCGCTAGATCGTACTGAATGGTGTATAAATAATACTCGCGCTAATGTAGTTGACGGTTTGAAATTTTATCGTTTCGCACATGACCCAAATAAGAAAATCCTCTCTGGTGATATTAAATTGTAATTTAAACCATTGAATTTGGTATAGACTAGTGAAATTTATCTATTAAAACAAAAGGTATTAATATAATAATACTTATAGTCTAAAAATTTGAAACATTTGCTTACAGACCTAATATTATTCGTTTTAATTTGCAATGCGACATGTGGTAAACATTTATTATTTTAATCCATGTTACTTTTCCATTGTTCATTTCAAATTTTGAAGCTCCCCTCCCTTTTCGCTGCTTACTTTCCCAGCGCTTTTTCTTTCCGCTAGAAAAAATGGCGTCTGCCAGCTGCTGCGCTGCGTTCTACGCTAGAACTCAGTACTATAGTACTGATTGCAATTGCTAGGTCAGCGCTGACAACGATGTTTCCGGCTGAATATAGTCATTGATTCGACAAAAGCAATTGAAGTTGAACCTTTTTCTTCCCCGCATGAATGACCCAGATTGATTTGTCCTCGTGGAAGTTCACGGTCTGAACATTATTTATGTCCTTTCTTGTGTAATAATTATAATTAGGTTATTCACATCCTTTCTGTGCACTTTAAGTCTTATGTGTTTAATCGTACGACATTACCAAGTCAGACTTCGAATACGGCATCAATATAAAGACCATCACCAGGGGTCTAAGTGTTGTATCTTTGTCATTTCGATTTGCCTAAAGAATAATACATCTAATTTACTTAACACGTCCCATATTGTAAGTTAATACTTCACCAGCATTATTCTAACTGTAAATACAAAGAAAATCTAAACAATACTGTTTAATTACTCTATTTCAATGAGCTCATGTAAATCATAGTAAATCGTTGGCAGCTGTACATTTATTTGTCGAAGAGGTGCCCATATGGGAATGGTACATGCACAATGTATACAATCAGATAAACGGTGTTCAGCATTTCATTTTTAATGTCCATTTTAACAGTTCAAATATGCCGCATTATTCCGTATCATCTTTTAATAAAACCAACAGAGGAGAGCCTCGCGGCAAGAGTATAATTGAAACGCACGGTTTATCCGCAATTGCTCGGTTCATACAATATTAACTTGATATTTATGTGTCTAATAATTCAAACGATTCAAAAGTCTAAAAGCTCAACTTAAATGTGTATTATATTAATGTACAATATCTATGTATGTGTATTGTACCTTATTACCGTACGTGTCCGTAGAGTTTATAATGTTTGGCATCTACGTTACCTGTTGTGCCAACATAACCGTAAACCAATGACCAATTTTACGTTAAAATGCATTTATTATATACCTCTTACCATTGTATTATAGTAAGCTGTATCTATACTAAGAGCTCTATGTGTCTTTGTAAATACTTTATATGCTGTACATACAACACGGTAGAGAGTTCCATTACACTCTTCACGGTCATATTACCACTTATATTTATCTTCCGTATTACCAGCTTTGAAGTGAAATGTTTTATGTAATTAACGGTGCGCGACTGATAGTGAAATATATCCAATTTAAGAGTCCGAAGATATATGACTGGTTCCATTGGATATAAAACGCCAATGCGGGACTTTACAGATCGTACATTCCTCAACAAAACAAACTTTTTTCTTTTTACATTTCTAAACAAAAAACCCTCCAATCTGCTTTCAAAGTACTCTTCATTGGCGGTGATATACTTGTCCAATGTTGTATTCCATTATGCTTAAAATATATGTTAAATTCGTCTTCGGCTCGAATGCGCCTCGTTTTTCTCTTCATCATAGCAACATAGGCAATACGCTTTCCTTTCACGTATGAGGAAATAAAAACAAATCCCTGAGATAAGGTCCTGTGAATAGAGAGGAGGGGATAAGGGTCATTCTATTTTTGATTACAATTGGCGCACAGGCAGGACTGTGTCAGCAGATGCGTTATCGTGGTGGAAAAACCAGTCGCTCGATTGCCACAAATCAACCCTCTTCCGCCGTAAACTGTTGCTCAGTCTTTTCAAAACTTCCAGTTAGAACTTGAAATTTTCCATACGTAGGTTATTGCTTTGTTTGCAGGACGTAACCGTAGCTCCAAGATTCATTACCTGTAATGACTTTGGAAAAAAGTTTGGATCATTTATGAATACTTCTCTCAAAGCACGGCATGCTTCAACGCGACCTTGTTCTTTGTTTAGCAGCCACCACTCTTTTCATCCTCAAATTATGCGTTAAAATTCGCTTAACTGAATTTCATGTCACTCCAGACAGCCGCCCAACTTTTTCAATGGTCCTTCATCGATTTTCCAGGATGATTTCGCGATTTTTTTCAACATTTTCATCGGTTCGGACGACTAGAGCTAGGTTTGTCATCAATTGACATGTCACATCTTTTGCTATGTTACGGATTATCAAGATTGCTGAAAAGAGTAGATGTTGATGCTTCATATGGTGTACTAGGGTGTGGTACAGAGACATTAAATGCCTTACCAGACATTAAATGCCTTACCATATTCTGGTGTAACGGACTCAGCTTCTTGAACGTAATCTATTTCTTCTTGATTTGCTGAAATATCTTAATTTGAGTACCCAACATGAGATGATTGTTGTATAATATGTTGTTCAGTTTTTTCACGTTAAAATGTCTTGAATCATCAACGTATGACTTTATTATTTTATTCTTTTGCTTTTCGCGTTCTTGTTCTCTAAATGCCTTACGTTTGCGATTTTGAGATCTGGATAACCTCTTTGAAAACATTACTCAATTTCTGTATTATATAAATTTAAAACAAAAATAAATTATAACAGTTTGTAATATATTTATTTAAAGAAAGATAATGAATGGGCTTTTGATGCTGTCTTGCGAAATTCTAAATATCTCAGAATATCAGAAAGCTGTTCGTATTTTTTATTAATATATTCGGTAATCGAAACCCCACCCTAGGACCTACAATCTAGGTTGGGGCATCTTTCGTCTGGGTATACGAAAGATATATCGACCGAAGACGTACACGTGTGGGATTTCTAAGAACACAAATGATCAAACCTATACATAGAAGTCGGTCTAGCTAATGCGGCTATTTTCTGTTGACGTCATTATTATCCTAGGTCAAGGTTCACAATCCAAACAAACCGGATACTTCTTTTTATCGCGTTTAAAGTATATGGAGTTAAAGAACAGTATTTTCAAAGTAATTTTTATAAAAGTTGTATTCATAGATTGACCTTTTTTGGTATTCAGTATATTTGAAATGTATTCTAACGATTCATTATAGTTCACATAAAATACTTGTATTTTTAGATTTATAGACAATATGTCTTTGTGTTTACACCAAACAGTGAATGTTTTTCTTTATTATTCCGTTGAAATCTTTATGAACTTGCAAGTATAACTATATCAATAATACAAAGCAATATACTTCAAGGAAAGAAACAATATTTAATTTATATTATATATATCATATATATTTGATAATTATAGTTTCACGTTTTTTGAAGAATCTAAATGGGAAAAAATTAAATTGCTTACTAGGTAGGTATAAATAAAATCTTTCATAAAAAACAGCCACAGTTTTCACAATACAACACAATGATGTATTGTCTGTAAATCTGAAAATACAAGTATTTTTTGTGTTAAACTATGGTAAATCGTTAGAATACATTTCACACGTCATACCTATCACTAAAAAAGTCAATTTATGTAGGCACTCTTTATATAATACTTAGAAGTACTCTCTACTTTCACACCGTATAATTTACATGGGAAAAATGTGTGGTTTGACTTCAGAAAATTGTCGCGCATTCTCAGTTTCATTAGACGCATCTGTATAAACTAGAGATGCCAGTCAGATTAAGCTAAACTACAAAACTATAAAAAACAAGAAATATTGTTTTAAATAGCAGTCGCTGTGAGTACTGTTTATCTTTTGTGTAAGCGTTTTGTACAAGTTTACTACAAAAACTTTAGTACAGAAACTTAGAGAAATATCAATTAAATACGTATTTGACAGTTCATAATATTATCAGTTTGAACAAGCTTTAATGTGGTTATCAATATTGCATGTGGAACATTTCTGAAGCCACTTTTCAAAAAGCAATTGCAGAGTCTAGGAATTACTCCATCCAATCACTTTAGTAACGTCATTGTTGTATTCTTCATTTCGGACGACCCTCAAAATTAGTACCTATCCTTATAATATTTAAAGATTTACCCTAGTTTGATTTAATTATACGACTTATTTGAGCATGTTATGAAGAATACTAAAAAAAAATCAATCTATTTATTACAGTGTTAAACGAATTAGAAGGTCTAGCTAAAGGAGGAAGAAGTCCTGCACCAATACCACGCACCATATCAAATCCGGAACACATGGTAATGGTAGCGGAATCGGCTAAACACGCGATAGACTTTGTCGGTGTGAAGAATCCAAATGTGAAATGTATAACAACAAAAGGCACTATTTTAGCATCGTCTACTTTTACTGTGGAAGATGATACGGTAGGGGATTCTGCACAGAAAAACGACGATAAGATATTAGCATCGTGTTTAGCGTTCTGCAAGCCAAACAAAGAACAACACGGTGAAGGTAAGCAAAATCTAGTATATTAAGTGTTCAGAATCATTGTACATTCCTTAGATTTAGCACAACGTCCCTTCATGACAGAACAATAATATGTTGAAACACAGAAACGTACAATTTGACAACACTTTCGAGTTAATAATTGCAAATAAAGAGATTTTAATAATTTTATTCTACCAACACGACTTAAGTAATGTATATCACTTAAATGCATTTTGGTTTGGTCGTTACAGGTGAACCTAGAAAATTATGCAGAGAAGTAGTCCTGTTGACGGAAGACAGAAATTTGCGTGTGAAAGCGCTCGCGAGGGATGTGCCAGTACGAGAACTGCCTGATTTTATTCGGTGGGCAGGCCTGGGATGAATTTTACCGTCTTGATAGAACCTGTACGCATGAAGATGAACAATCGCAAAACAAGTGCTAAATCACCAAAGCAGGTAAGTTAAGAACACATACATCGAGTTATATTGGACCGTTCCATCTTTGCATTTACGTTACCTGTAACTATTTGCCAACAAGTTTCTTGTTTTCGTCTATAGAGATGTATTTTAAGAAGATTTCTGTCCATTTTAATTATATCTTCGCTTCTGAACCTCTGTCAACCTTAGATAATTTCCTGTTATTTTAGCAGCATGTATTACTACATTTCGGTAGTATAGGTCCATTTTTACTTAGCGACTGTTTCTTAGGATGACATTCAAGTAATTTATTTTGACAATTTTGCGCATTTTCGCTTTCTTCTAATTTTTCTGGAAAACAAAATCGGAATTGAAAACGCTTACTGTAGTATCTCCCATGCAAAATGTGCATTAATTTAGTTTGTAAGGCTTCATCGTCTTCTCAAAATTATTCTTTAGAAGTAAATAATATATTGAATAAAATAGAACTAGCAAAAAATGCTTAAGATATGTTTTCCAAATTTCCTTCAAAAACCAGTTGTACACTCAGTTTAACACTAAGAGTATTAAAATATTTAGAACTTAATTTGAAACAACTTTTGTGCAAGAAGCACTTTTCTTGGAAATAAGCATTTTTCTTGCAAATAGATATTATAATAAGGGATCGGAAGTCAGGGGTACATGACGTCAGTGCCGGGGAGACATCGAGAACATCCTGAACCCCGAATTGGTATTTTTCATACGCGAATCAAAATATGTATGGAGAAACAAGTACTTACCAAGTAAAAGTGAATACATCTCCAGAAGCAATATTGTAGAGTTTATAAAACATATCACACATCCTGACTCTTCACATTGAGAGTTCAGGTGATAGTAAATCGGGGATAAATAATATTTTCTGAAGATGGATTCCGCGGGCGCACTCTAGACTACATTTACCATTAGCACTAGTTTATAAAAAATTAGTAAACTCATGATGATTCACCGAATTTCGTGGAATGTATACGTTACTAGCACTTTAAGTAGATCCGAATTAAATGCTTTCCTACCGTTCATGAGAAGTCGCAGAGCCAGCAGCTAATTTTGCATCGGAGTTGCATACAGAGCAATTTACGATTTAATTAAAATACTTTCGGAGCAAAAGCCCGCCCCCTTCAACATCGCCGATATATATTTGCTACTTTTATACATAGGTATCGTAAATTGTAAACATTGTTATTGAGGGCGATGCTAGCTGCGTCACGTTGACGAACTCGAGTTGGAAAATTTCTCTTAATTATGTATACTCGCGGCAAAAGGTTTTGTCGGGTCGTAAGACCGGCTCTATGGAAGGTATGCTTGATCAATCCGATACTCTTTCCCATTAAATGTTAATAGAAAATAAAGGCAGATTGTATTACTTTTGTTTACGCTTAAAGAGACAAAATTCTTCAAAAATCCTTTTACAACAGGCTCTATTTTTTTATTTCACATCCATATGTATCAATTTTAAACATGTAATTAAATTAAAAAAGCTTGTTACTTCTTATATTTTTTTTTAAACACATCTAAATCTAACTTTTATTCAGTCATCAAATAACACTAAAAATACCCCTAACAAATGCGTTATAAATACGAGAGGAAAATACTAAGCAAATAGTGTTTCCAGAGGTCAAAAAATTTTAGAATGCATATAGTATTGTACAGCTCACAGAGCGAGACTTGGCCGGTGAGATGCCTCTCCCACAAGGTGCGCAGTTGATTCTTATAATATTACGATAAGCACAAGCAGTCTCCAAAAATTGTCAAACGTTACACATCGAAGTGCAGTATGTTTCTCTTATTTATCTCTTTTCAGTATATTACAATTTCTTATCTGCATTTACTCATTCGTCCGGCTAATGTATGCGATGATGAACAAATGTTATCATTTCTTTTTTCTGAATACTTTTTCTGCCTGACACTGACCCATCCTCGCACAGCAATAATTTCTCCCACCGGCCACGTCTCGTTCTGTGTACTGTAATCAAGAATTTTAAATTAATTATCATAAAAAAAAACATAATTTTTTTGTATCTATTTTAAAATAAATAAAATGTAAAATATCATTTTATTCCTTTATTTTTCTAATTCTGATAATTCACACACGCATTCACAAACATTCAAAACATTCCGAAATTGAACATTTTTCGCAGTGCTAAAGAATTATTAAAAATTATATCTTCACAATCGACACTGATATTAATTAATTATCAACATTAAATTATAAACAGTTTACCGCCGGAAAGATTCGAGCTTACGTCTCAGAGGTTTGCAGTAAGTCTCTGAATTAACCAACTGCTTTACAGCATGGACTAACTACGAATCATTTTAATGTCTTAAATTGTATTAAAAACAAATGTTCGAATCTTACTGGCGGTGAATTTTTTATAATCTAATTTCCCTAATTAACAATATCAGTATCGATTGAGAAGAATATAATTTTTAATAATTCTAAACATTCGCTCATTAGAGAATATAAATAATTTTATATTTTATAAGAAAAACAGGCACAATTATTGTTACAACACAAACATTTTTTTTTTGTAATATTTTTGTTTTCTATAAAATATTACGAGAAAGAATAAGTAACATGTCGTAAAATTTAATTGTAATAATAACAGCAAAAAGATTTTTTAAAGTTGACACATCAATTTTATATTTATAATGCAATAAATCATAAATGAAAAATATTTGAAATATGTATTTTTCTGTGACGGGAAAAAAAGTTGACATTTTATCCTTCTTGACAGGTAATAAAATGTTACTTTATATGCCAGGGAAAAAAGTGCTCACTTTTTGCCCGCTTAAATTGACAGATATTTGCGTGTTTTTTTCAATATTAAATCGTCGTTTTTCCCAGCACAGAAAAAAATAATGTATTATACACGGGAAAAAAATTAGATTTTAGCTCTCGGTAATTTATCTCCCGACGCGAAGTATAATAAATAACTATTACTACAATTGTCTTTTACAAAGCGGTTAAATGTCATATTTACTTAAATTTGCTTATTAAAAAAAATTTATGATAACCTCTCTTTATTGGGTGTTAAAATTTACTAGAGTTGACCAGAATCTCCCATATAGCTGGTCTTACGACACGACAAAACTTTTGGCCGCGAGTATACATTATAACATTACATACATAATGTCGGCTTCTTACATATTTTTGTATTACTGCTTTTACTGTGCTTAATTTCAAATTAAATTATTCATTTAAGTCCAGTCCTGCAATATACTGCCGATCCGTAATTATAATTATAGAGGAAATAATTTTGTAATACAGGGAATTTTTACGTAAAAGCTATGATGAAACGGCCCAAAGCTACTTTCACGTGACTCGAATAATTTAGTGACTACTCAAACTTATATTTTGCGTTTTTTTCTTTCAGACAAAAAAAATCAAATTGTGAATGTAGATGTTAGTTGAACAGGCAAGATTTTTCGACGGCTCAAGTCATAGTTCTTAGTTTCCTAACTTTTATTTCTATAATTTAAACTTTAATATTCATTGTTCAAAATTTGGAAGTCGATCTCATGTATTTTAAAAAACCTTAAAGAAGCAAATGATCATGTTTATATGCGTCAAAGGTTTTCTCCCTTAGAAGTGGTTCAAAAACCAAAAACCTGGTTGTGAATGTGCATTCCCCAAAAAGAATAAGAACACCAATACACAACTTTTTCAACCAAACTACTATAACACATCCAATAGACAAACAATGAAGAAGATCTCATTACGTAACGGAGGCCTTTTATTTGTAGGAAGACACGTTTTACTTAAACATCCTGACGAGAATCCAAAACATATCTGTTTATATTAAAATAAAGCACGAAAATCAAAAAAAAAAGTAATAATAATTAAAATATGTAATGTACAAAGTTACAGTCAATATTTTAAAAGAAGAAAATTATGAAATCATGTGACTACTTTACATCGCAAACATTATTATCACTATTATTATACAGTTTTTTTTCTCTATTCTTATATTAAATAATTCGTTTTTATTTGGAAAAAAATAACATCTAGCGATCAGAGTTGTAATACTGTACTTACTTATAATTTTATTTTTCTTTCTTTTATTTTACATAATTTATTCGTGCCATTCTATTTTTTTTAATTTTTAAATCGATGGCAATTTACAATTACGTGTTTATTATAATTATTATTAATGTTTATCATTATTATTATTAATTATATATTATTTAGATTATAATTATTTACAAATATAGATTTGTTATATTATATACTTGTATTGTTTTTCTTTGCTCAGGAATCTTGTTCATCAACTCTATCGAGAAAATAACTAATTAAAAAAAAAGATGTAAATAAAGAAATTTTATTGTCTAATTTGGTAGTTTTATTTTATCAAATTAAACTATACAGTTAATTGCTAGTTATATCCAGACTGAACGCTAAATCTGAAATCATACCCAAAGATCACGAAAAATAATGACATTACTCAAATCCGAAAAGCGAATTTATACATCAATACTATCTGAATAGTTATTTCTCCACTACAGCAAGGTAAGTTGTAGAAGATATTCAGAAAGATAAAGTTCTAGTATAATTTCTACACAGGTAGGTACGAAATATTACAAATTTTTGTTACTATTGGGGTAACCTCCATGGAACCTTACTTCGACAACTTGCGACGTAGTACTGCAACGTGCTCCAGTCGGCTTTGGGGCAGGTTCTTCGCTATTCTGTTATCTTTACTTAAGTATATTGAAGGAGAAAAATGAATATAATTAAATATTAAGCTTATCACTCTATCTGCATTGTCCGGGTTCGGAAAATTTCGCCCGATTCGCAGCTTGGGCCATCTTGAGTAATACGATAGCCTACGTTGGATCGCCCGTGCACATCCAGCTATAATGTGCTCTATGATGTCGAACTAATTCCTTTTTCAAAAAACATGGGTGTATTGCATCCATCCATTTAGTGCAGTTCCTTAGACTATACCATAAGACCGCGTGCGTCTGCATTATCGCGATACCTGTAGAGTAAGCGAAACAGATAGAGATGCCTGTGTATTAGAACGGTAAACAAGTAGACGCAGTGTTATACTGGATTACAACAGAGCTAGTATTTCGCATATGCCTATGATGCACTCGCATTTGTCCAAAAAATCGACATTTATACGGTGTAGTCGGGCAGTCGCATTCGCCGTCGCTTCCACATATGGGCGTCAGTTCGAGTTTTATTATTGCTTAAGAATAACATTTTTTTAGCTAATTACAGGTTAATTGCAATGTTGAATTACAATTCTGTTTTAAGAAGTAAATATTTTATGTTTCAGTATTTTATTATAGTTGAGTTTTTAGATTATAATATTTGTTGAAAAATATTATTTTAGTTAAGAAGTTTTTTTTTATTTTAAAGTCTAGGAGTTATTTATTATTTATTTTTGCTCTTTTATGTTGTTTATGAAGCTGTAATGAGTTACTTCACTGACATATTATCAGTGATTATCTGATGCTTCAAACAACTACAAATAATTACTTACAACGGGAACTTGATTTGCCTACGAATACATTTATACGTATAACTTATACGCCCGCTGTCGGTGTGGCAATTCAAGTTGGCACGCCCATTTATAGTCGACCAGTAGTTACTAATACATGCATCGCGCTATGAACGGCGGCCACACGGTATGTATATTGCAAAAATCTCTATACTTCAAATAGCTGTGTCAAGTTCCACAATATATAATAAATAAAAAATTTAATAACGAAAAAACTAGCGATTTACATCACCTATAATGCTTCCAAACTAACATCGATAATTGTATCTAGATCTATAAATTATCGTTAAAGATTACATATATTCGATAAACTGCATTTAATATATATAGACTCAATCATTCACAAAAATTAACAAGTCACATGTGTTCACTTTGAACATCACAACCAAAAAGAACGATCTTAACGAACTCCATCAAAAACAATGGAATGCTGTCTAAAGAAGTATTATGTTTATATGTTATTGCTTTTATGTTATTGTTTAATTTAGTAAATGTTTTCGGTCTCTTTTAGCCGTAGCTAAATATTTGATTATGTTTGGATTATTTGGATAATTTGTCTATATCAAGAAGTTTGCATGATTTGTAAATCTGAGTGTACCTATACGTTGTTTCAGAAAAAGAAGAAGTGAAGTGATTCAAATATCGCGCTAGAATGTTACATTTTTATGATATACAATGATGATCCTTTTTAGTTTATTACTTTCTTATATATGTAGGATAATAAGAATTTTCAACCACAAGATTTTTGCATATGTTTTATGTTTTGTAGTTTCTTAATAACGAAAAAATGACTCTTTTTCTCTCTTTTACCTCCCCCTTTCTCTGTGTGTAAATACTCGCAAATGTATTGCGCACGGAGTTATTATCACTTATAATTACACGAGAGCTTTTTTTCCGGATAAATTTTCAGCTTTTAACGAAAATTTTTGTTGCTCGGTAACTGTACGAAACAAATTGCCTGATAAAACGACGAGTCCTAAGGACGAGTCGTTTTATCGAAGAGGCAATTTGTTGAGTTCAGTTACCATTTAGCAACTAAATTTGAGTTTAAAAATGGAAAATTTATTCGGAAATAAAAAGAAAGCTCGAATTCGGTAAGATAATTTACTTGAGATGCGCGAGGCGTGGTTTAAACTCTGTACTATCCGTGCTTAAAATATCGACACCAAAACGATCGTGTATATTTCCCGCTACTTTTGAATACAAACACCATGGAATAAAATCTGCAATCTACAAGTTTTATTATTATTATATACATGGCAAAAGCAAATGAAAAAGTAAACCTCAACACTAGATAAATAAATTTAAAATAAAAATAAAGATGAATTTAAATTAAGAAACTAGACTTTTATAAAATTTTAATAACCGTTTTCATCTGACGAATAGTCAAATACAGAATCAGTCTCATTGTCACAATGTACAGTCGAAAGCAAAAAAAAGTAGACAAAAATACAGGTTTCTGTCATAGACTTTCTCAAAATGATTGGTGTAATAGCGGCTTCACAGTTACTTGTCAATATTTGGTTATCTATCAAAATTGACAACCTTACACTTGATATTAAGCTATTATAAAGATGCCTTCCATAAATGATGATATTAAAGTATTAAAGTCAATATTATTGCAGATTTGAGTAACGGTTTCAAAATACGTGAAATTGCGGAAAGATATAATATAAATACAAGCGCAGCTTTTAAAATTATTAAAAAAACATAGAGATCACCACAGAATTTGAAGAATTTTTGGTTCGGGCCACAAAAGACTATCAACAGCTGAGCAAAACCGCTACCTCACAAATGTGCTTATTGAAATTTAATTTTCTTCAGTAGTGAATGCAACTAATGTAAGTAACTTTCCGGGTTCTGCTTTTACTGCCTGACGAATAATTAGGGAAGCTAATTTGCGGTGCCATAAAACTGCCGAAAAACTTAATTTGAATGCGACC
Source organism: Amphimallon solstitiale (assembly GCA_963170755.1). Taxonomy (NCBI): domain Eukaryota; kingdom Metazoa; phylum Arthropoda; class Insecta; order Coleoptera; family Scarabaeidae; genus Amphimallon; species Amphimallon solstitiale. Next base: position 68,557,170 of record OY720680.1, read on the forward strand.
CACAACGAAACTCGTGTTCGCTATGCACTTGAACACCTGGTAAATAACAAACACTTCTGGGAAACTGTAATTTTTACAAAAATTATTTCACAGTAAGAAAAATTACCGATTCATATATACCTACCAAGAGTTACCCGATTTGACGAAAACTTAGTAATGTGTTTCCAGAAAATTTCAAAGTAAGTTTTGGGGTTGGATTTAAATTAAAGGGACTGATATGTTTTGGGAAACAGAAGGAAACTTGAATTCAGAGTCTTATATCAACATTCTAAGTAATGTGATGTTACCTTCAGATGAGCTATTTTTTCCAAATAGCAATTTTATAATACATCGAACGGAGTGAAAACATGGGTCAGAGAAAATAATATCAATATGTTGGGTTTTCCGCCAAGAAGTCCTGATTTACATATTATGTGGTAGAAACAGTTCACACAGCATTGGAGTATGTAAATCAAAATAATTGTACCAACCTTTATAACTCTATTCCAAATATGTAGATTGCAAGAAGTTTTAAACAAAAACGGTTCTATAACCAATATTAATGCATATATCTCGTCATATTTTTTAATTAGTATTTTGGTTTGTATTAATCAGATGAGAAGATGTTTTGATAATTATTTGATATTCCATAGGATAATGACTTAACACTAATGACAAGTAAATAAAGCCAAGTTTACAAAGACTAAGATCTCTTGTCTACTATTTTCTGCTTTCGACTGTACATTAATAATAAATTCTTTGCGGAAATCATCCATAGTATGTTCTTTAACAATATAATTTTTAATTTTCTGAACATGGACACAAATACACACTCTTTTGTGTTTTATTATTAATAAAAAAAACTGTTTTTATAAAAGATTTTAAAATGTATATAAATGATCGGAGCACAGTACGAAGCAAAGACTAAACGATAAATGATCAAATAGTAGACTAATGTTTTCACGCTCGACTGTGTACAGCGCTCCCCATAGATATCTCTCTCATTTTATACTGCTTGCTCTCTCTAATACCGAAAATCGTTTTCTACGCATAAGGCTTGGATCGGACTCTAAATGTGTAAACAATTACTGAAAAATTTATTACATAGTAATCATACTATTTAAAAATACAGTTATTAAAAACACAGTTCTTATACCTTCTGTGAAGATTACTTACAATGAGTTTGCAAATTTTGTCATAATAACACTTCACAACGAACACTATGATGATAAAGCAAGCAAATTGAAGTCGCCTCAACCAAAGATAGTACGCAAAACTTAGGATTGCGTCGACTTTGACATTTAATTTTGACAGTGAGTTCGTTGATTTTATGACATAACGAGAAAACACAAGTTGTCAGGCCAACCAAAGGTAAACAACTTTTTTGTCGGTATAAAAGTTAAAGTAAACTTTTATCGCTGTCAAAGTTTTTTTTACACATGCATTAAATTATCAGGATAATGTATTTAAAACTAATTTGGAACAACTTTTAGACAAAAAATGCGGACCGCACTCACGACACACAAGAAATTTTGTCTTACAATTAGAAAACTGACAGCCGTAATGAATGTAATAATACTATCCAATCTTCCACAAAGACAAGCATAAAAATGTCTTAATTGTTCTAAAACCTCCCTTAATATAAAAGATGGTGTGGCCACCATACGACTTTCTTATACGTATGTGGGTTTCAGTTTATACAAAAGTGGTTCTAAATTAAGTTTAAATACTTTTGTCTTCTTCAAAAACTAAACCTGTGAATAAATGTGTTACCTCAGGTTCGAATTTGAAGAATTTTGTTATACAAACATTATTCAAAATCCTATTCTAAGTACGTCTATTCTCTTAATAAATCCTTATAGAATACATACCTGCTTTGCGATATATTTGCAAAAAAAGTGCCACTCGATAAAACTGTTACTTCCGATCCGAATTTAAAGCCACTTTTTGATAAAAAAATTTTCAAATCAAAGTACATATGAATTCTTTATAAATTTTGTTTAAACTTAGTAGTTGGCGAACTATTGGTAAAAGTCGACTTTTTTAATGAAATAAACTACTACTTCCGGTTTACGGATTTTACTGAAAATGTAATCAGATCATAAAAGGAAGATTAAATTCGTAAATATAATAAAGTTTGGTATTGATAGCTCTACTAGAGAGACCTGACAGGTAGACATGTTTGCAAAAAAACATTTTTTCAGTATCAGGGGATTTCAAAACGTGGATATCCGCATAAATAATCTCAAGGTCGAAAATTATCATAACAATACTTTTTTTGTACTACGTATAAGAAAGTAAAAGTTACAGCAATATATTGAATTCTGGGTTATAACTTGGAGAACCAATTTTATTTTTGTTTAACATATTTAGTTGGTTGTTTTCTTCTGTCTTTAATAAGAAACAAGATATGTTTATGCATGCATTCTTCTTTACACGCTGTTTTCTTTTTCTGTTTCTTGTTTCGCTAAACAAGATAGTCTACAAAATTGATTAGTTCTGGCGTACTCAGTACAGATTGTTCGAATTTTTGTGAAAAAATTGTGAAAGTACGTAAAACAAAAATCCCCTACATAATATTTGTTCTTTCTCTTATTATATTGAACAGATTTATTATTCATTACCATTTTCTATTTAATTTACGTCAGTATTGCGGTAATTTCAAAGTAAACTGCGTGTAATTCCAAATACGATCTAATAAACACTACGGTTCAAGAAAAAATAACAAAACCAAGATGTGAACCCAAGAAACTGGATTCCGGAGATATTCTCGGAATTTAAGCTTAAATCACTAACATATTGTCTGGCCAAGGTAGTCAGTAACTTAGATCATCTGCGGTTGTTGTGAATCATGTGTGTGGTTACTTCGAATCTGTCTGTTGCTTTTTTCGTCCTTTCTGTTCCTCCGAGGTTGTTAGACGGGCGCGTGATTAAGGCGAAAGGAATCCACTAGATAAATTGAACTGTTCCGTCATTGAACCCAGTGTTTGGTGCTTTGTTGTATTGCAACATTTGTCATTGGAAATTAGGTTATTGTATATTTTGTATAAAATACCGTTTGTTTTTAATTTACGTTAACTTCACTGAATTACCACAGAATATACCAAAGAATGAAAGACGTACGTTAGGACGCTTCGTAATATGTATACCTACAGGCATTTCACAATTTCATAAACCACAGAGGAATTTAGTACAAATATTTCTACATGATAAACACATACCCTTGCGTCCAATTTAATTCTTATTTATAATAAATAGGTTCCAATTTTTATATAAAATGGGTGATATTGAAAGATATATTTTTGAGATAAAATTTTGACAGTTGTCGTCAGCTGTGTTAGTGCATTATTAAATTTAAAATCAATCAGCATTTAAAGTTTACAAAAACGCAAGAATGTTAAATCTTTTGTTTTTAAAAGTATATTCTTCACGTGCTGAAATGGTGTAATCCATAATTTTGAGATCTGGAAAACTGGAAGGTAAAATTCCCCAGTTGCCAGACAAAACCCAAATGAGTACGTATTTGTCGGTCATTATTCACACTGGTTATTACATAGACTAGTGACAATTTGTACCGGCCATTTTACATATTCGTTATTATACATACTGGTCATCATTCATACATTAACTCCGGAGGATTTGGATTCCGGTGAAATTGGGTTGGTTTGAATGTGCGCTGCGGGGACCTTGTACTCTGGGGAATTTAACTACGGAGAACGTTGATACCGTGGAATTACGACTCCCCGGAACGTGGATTGACTTTCGTGGAATTACGACTTCGGGAAATTGAGATTGCGGGGAATTAAAACTCCGAAGAAGTTGGTACAAAAAGGTGATCAACATCTACAATTTGCCTGAAGATGATTTAAGTAACAGAACGAAACGTCCAACTCCTCGCCCAATCAGACGTTTCAAAGTTTTACACTTGGTATTGTTTCACAAAATTTGTAACATGATGAATATGTTTGATTGAAGTAGTATAGGTATGTTTAAATACTCTAAGAGCACAAGGCACATTAAAATACTTAAATTACTTTATAGAACAAAATTGAAAAGTGGTTATTCTAGACAAAAGGATTGAAAAATTTACAACTTACTGACAATGATTGTTTAATATTTTTTTTTCCGCCAGCACTGTATATCAAAAATAAACTATGGGGTTATCTAAATAAAAACAGGCAAGCAATGTAAAATGGAAAATTTTTCAATTATGCGTCACATTACGAGAATTTGGATGATGGATACTTTTAAAAGCATTTAGTTCTTTCATCTTCGTTATTATCAGAAAGGTTTATATTAACACACTCTTTAACAACAAATTGTTGTGGTCAAACTCTTTTTTATTTTATTCTTTCCTTTTAAGTTTAGCTGAAGTAAATACCGATTAGAATATGGGTCTACATTCAACAGTGTGAAGATTTCCTCTTATTCACAAACTGCGTGGAAGAAATAATGAGGGATCCCCAAACAAAACACGAACTTCGATACATTCTTCTATTCTTCGACCGCAACCATCAATTTTCAATAGAAACTAACAGTTTATCGGCATTTGTTTGTTGTCATTTTTCCGATGGATTTCGAATTTTTTACCGGAAAAAAACTATTTCACAACGACGAAACTATCGTGTAATACACATTATTCGAAGTAATCATGTTTAATGTATGTCTGTTGCATTGTATTCTGACGTGTTATATGATATTTATATTGTAGCATGTTAATTATTCAGTTGAACATTTGGATCTTTTTTTTTTGCTTTCTCGCCGCGATTGGTGTCAATTAGAATCGAACAAGAATGTCCATCTTCTTGTCGCTGAATAAATTTATTTTCTGTCTGCTGAGAAGTGATTTGAAATTATATTACCACAAGTAAAAAAAAGGCGAATGCTGTTCCAGATTTTAAATATACTTTTCTACTAATTCTAGTAATTTTTAGAATGTTTTAAGCGTTTCCAAAAAATAGGACATCTGAAATCGCCCTAGGTTCATGTGATCAAGCACGTGTTACTTTTTGAAGAATGCAAAGCATGTAATCTGTTAAGAAACTTTCATTGAATTTCTGATTTCTCAAGCATTAATTTGTAATGTAAATACTGGACAACTCGAGTAAAATAAAACACTCAAATAAACTTTGAATGCCTTCACATTATTTAATCACTATGTGACTGCAGCTTCAATATTTTACATGTGATTATCAAACTAAAGTTACAATAAACTGTTGGCGATATGTATATCTTTCTGGATACCATATGAAAATACAATACAATTAAATACCTGTTAGTTTAATCCATATTCCATTAATTTTAATGGGTTAGAAATTTTAAAAAATCCAATTAATTTTAAGCTTATTACTCGTATAACAGATTTAGACATACTTTGAATAGAGGATAATACATTAAGTTCGCCTGATCATTAAGTAGAAATTCGTCTGATTTATTATTTGTTTTGATAATTTCAAGTGCTTCTAACAGGTTTAATTTTAATCCTGTATCCCTATAATGTAAAATCTTGATATTATTTTCTGAAAACATATGATTATTTATTGTCTATTAAATGATTTGGAAATGTAGAATCTGTTTTTTGTAATCTAAAAGACTTGATGTGTTCTTTGATACGTGTGCTAAAACTTCTGCCAGTCTGACCTATGTACACTCCTTTAGAATCGTTACAGTATAGTTTGTAGACTCTTGATTTGGATAACTTATTTTGCATATTTTTTCCATTAAACAAAGAACTTGTAATTTCTTGTGTGGTTTAAATGCTACTACAATATCTTTATAATTTTTCTCAATAATTTTTCTTATATTATCACTAATCTTTCCAAAATAGGTTAGAGAAACATATTTTTGATTACTGGTTGATTTTACATGAGGATAGATTTGACGAAACGTTTCCTTTTTTAATTTAGTTGCTAAAACTCTATCCACTATATTCGTATTAAATCCATTGCTACATGCTATCTGTTTCAAGGTTGAATTTTTTTTAGTAAGGTGTTCTTTAGATAGTGGGAGACTCACTGCTCTATATATCATTGAATTAAACATGCGGTGTGGGCACCACACGATTTTCTTATACATATGTGCCTTTCAAATTATGCAAAGTTGTTCTAAATTAAGAGTGGCGTTTACCAACAAATAGAAACTTATGCAACTTATATTACTCGCGGGACGGGTAGACGCAAGGGGGTGTGAGTAGGTGGAGGTAGACGATATTCGGTTCTGTCACAGCGCTTCGGTTTTATTCACAGATTCTGTCATAGATAAAGGAATACTATAGATGGGTAACATAATGTATAAAGAATGAGTACTTACGGAACTGTTGTTGTTGATGTTTTATAATAAGCCAATTTTCGCTTGCCCATAACTGTTATAATATTATACACTCGAATATTATAGGTATATATGGCATTTAAATGCGAGTGACAGTTTGTAATTAAACTGTCACTCGCATTTAAGTCTGCAATAGCCGACCGATTCTGATAGATTTTCGTCTTCGCTAGGACCGGTAGAGATACCATAAAGTGGGGATAGACGACGAGAAAAACCTCTTGTAAAATGTGTGTGACAATGTTTACTGTTTAATGTTTTTTATCTTTAAAAATAATTACATAAATTTGATTTTTTCTTTATATCGTACATCAAATGTGCAGCTGGCGCGTAGAGGTCGTTTTTTTTCTTTTGTGTACCAGCCTTAGTTAGTAGACATTAATCAAATTCATGCATTTTTGTGGTTATTTCTAAAACACATAACTTTCTTAAGAAAATAAATTAGTACAAAAACTGACCTTGACATTATAAATTTATGCCTTATGCATCACTAACCCAAATTTGAGATTCTAAAATTACAAAATGAGTTTAAAAAACGCGAAACGGCGATGCCTTAATTTTCGATAGGTAAATGCCCCTCTTAAGCTTTAAAAACTTCTATCATGTTGGTTGTCGGTACTATTTTAATTACGATGCCATAGCCGACAAATTACAGCATCAACGTTAATGTAAGCTCCTTCTAGCTGCCTTTTGTCTAAGTATAAAATCAGTTTTGTTACATATTAAAGGGCAGGATAATATCTTATTGCTATTTTCTAAAAAATAAATAAAGATTTCCTTATTTGCTACGTGATAACAGTTTATTTCTTTATGTCTTTTAAGAAAAAATTGAACTTATGTTTGCTCCCTCCCAAGACACGATTTCTTTAAATTCTTCGCTTTACAAGACACGCATGCAAAAAGAAGACGCATCCGTTTCTTTTGCTGCTGGACTGGCGCTATACAGCTATACGAATGTCGTTTTATACACGGAATTTAATGATAATTTATCGCAAATTTTCGTGTTGTCACGAGAGCTATGCACCGTTAACGAGACGTTTCGAATACTACGATTTCATTTATAAACGGGATGAGCCAATTACGTTGGAGGAATTTGCGTTCGAACGTTTCGGAACTATTTAAAATATCTGAGTATTTTCCAGAGTACCAGTTTACGTAATTATTGTGGTTCAATGAAATGGGAAACAACATAAGTAGAATCTTGATGTTTTATTAGAGTGATATTGCACGATGTTATAACAAGAAATTGAGTCATGAGAAATATTTGCAATGTACTGACAGATTTTTTCTAATTGTTTGGTGGGCTGATTTCAAATATGTATATTCATTTTTCTCAGTTACGTAAGCATTTTTCACAAAGTGGACCTGAATTTATGGGGAAAAAGTGTATTTTACATATTCTGACAAAAAGTAGTTCTTTCAAAATATCACTAGTCGACATGATTTTTATAACAGACTGAACAGTCTATAATTTTAGTATTTTGCATTGTTTTAAACATAAAAAATGTATTCTAAGATAGTGTCACGTCAAATTTTCAAAATAAATATTTTATCTGTTTTTAGTAAGATTATTATTGCGGCTATACTGTGAAGGGCAGCGGCAACAACAAAGGATACGACGTCACTCATTCTAGAGAGATGTAGAGTATTCTAATATATTAGTCATCGCGGAATATGTTCAATTGAAAACTTCTGGAATCGACACGTGCATGTATGAAAGTTGCAGCCGGCGCAATGATTCATTTATTGTTTAGTTGTTGACGCGGTTTGGCAAGACACAAACGAAATGTCACTGAATTGTCACTTAGTTAAGAAAGTTTGAAGCAGTGATTAATTAGAATAATTATCCCCTTAACTCACAGATGTCGCCGGTAGACTAAAATGTAGTGTAAATACTAATAATATACAAAATATTGATATCATTAACTAAGAATTAATCAATATTCTAACATTTAAACGAGGCAAGAACATTACATAATTAACAATAGTACTTTCTCAAATAACTGAAAGTAAACTGGGCATCCAATTATACACACTATATGTAAAGGGGGTTCAGAAAAAAGACAACCCCATATTTCAAACAAAATAATCAAAAAACCAAGAAAAAGGTTATGAAATATATACGTATATACAGGTCGATTTTTGGACCGTAACAAAATGCATGAATACACAAGCTGCAAATCATCTATTCTTTTTGTGAACTTGTCAGCTAGCTGTATTAACTAGCATTTAAGAATTAATAAAAAAAAATGAAATTGGTTAGAAATAAAATTAGACGTTTGATATTTTTGTGTAGTGTATAGATAGCTGGTGCAAAATATACTAATACAATGAAATATAATGTTTGTCATGCATGAAACGTCTACGTACGTAACATATTTCTGCCATTACAGTAATATTTATTTTACCAGTCCTATGATTAACAAGAATCAGCATAAATGATTCCATTTACATTTTGGCCGAATTTCTCTCGGTGTTCTTCGTAAATCATTTCGAAAGGAAGAAAATCACACGCAGCTCGATTTAATACCAAGAAATAATTATCAATCTCCTATTAATAAAACCGCGTTGAGAGACTGATTACAACTGTAAAATGTAATTAAATTATCATTGTTATGACCACAAACTATTTTGAATTTATGGATATTTTCTTCGTTTAAGTCCGCATAATTAAAATCTAAAGTTAAATGATGCAGGATGTATTAAACTAACTGTTACGCGATTATAATGTATATATTCAGATAGAGACACATTAGCTTGAATTTGTAATTGAGAAATAAATGAATTGAAACGCATCGTTCTTATACTGGACAAACTCGCGACTGACCTAAAATAGGCTTCGGGAGAATGATCATTTAAAACGAGACTACATTACACCGACTATGTGAATAATAATGAATCTAAATGATTAACAGTTCTAAAGCAAAATGTAATAAAACATCTATCGAGGCCATCTTGATTAATTCTGGTATTTGTATTTAATTATTATTATTTATGTCAGAAAGTCAAAAATGCTTTTGAAGTTGTATAAATATATATACAGATTGTCGTAGTTAAAAGTTAATATGCATCTTCAAATACACACACATAAACATGTACCTATGTATGTATGTATACTACACCGGTGGTGTGGGGAGATAGTGGGGAGATCGAGAGCGCAGACATGGCATTCGTTGCGTAACTTTAGAGCGTGAACGTACATACATTGTATCTGAGCAAACTCGCAAATATTAATACCGCTGAAGGAAATAGAGCGATTGATTTGGATGGCTTAAGAGAATAAATTCTTAACGCCATACAAATGATTACTCTTGAAATGCTATCGAATGTACGAAATGGGTTTTATAATCGTTTAGGCTACTGCTTGATGCAAGAGGGACAGACATTTGAACATCTTCAACATTAAATTTTGTATAGTTCATTAAGTATAATATTTTGTTTCGTTTTAAATGTGAGAATTTTATTTAATTTTTTATAAGAATTTTATTTTAGTTACAAATTTTATAGAGTTTTGTTTCAGTTCAATGTTAATACATTATACATCAGTTACCAAAATATTATACAAAAGCCGTACATAGCGTAGCAATTCCTTAAAGCAAACGTCTGCATACTAGCTTTCAACGTTTTGCACTAAACCCTCGGTACCCCGGTGTCCCGATATGAACTCATCTGTACTCCCCTACTATCGTACCCCTCCATTTCATGTTTGCATGCACATGTGTGCGTGTCTGTATTTCCCTATATCTACTTTTATTTCAGTCAAACGGTATACATGAATGTTCACACACAAAGTCGAGCAGAATCATTGCAACTGCAATAAAGACATAAGACATGAATCGACAAAAAACTTAATAGTATGTAAATGAGTGATTTTGAAAGAGAACCCCCTTCTTTTTATATTATATAAAAAGAAAAATTACGAAACTCTACAAAAGAGTTTTCAAATACTTTATACAACATATAAAAAAAATAATTATTGTTAGTGTTTTGAAGAAGGTAATATAAATATATGCCGAAACGTAACCAAAAAAAAAAACATAATATGTGTTTTATTTAATAATTATTAAGGCCGCTACCCCAAGACATCATTATCACATATTGCCGTGATCTTTATACTTTAAGAATTATAACATTTATTAAATAGTTAAGTTATAGAATAAGAACATTAATTTTTCGTTTAAAACGAAAAATACTAATATAGTAAGCATAGGTTAAAGTATTACAACAAGTAAAAATGGGTTGCCTAACCTTTAAGGGGCAATGTCATTAAGAAATAAAAAAACAAACAAAAAAATAAATATATGCATTCTATATTTTTATAGAAAAGACAAGCACAAGGTATGATGGTTTGAATATAGAAAAACAGAGCCAAATTTCTCACAAAGCGTTAGGGTGCCACTAAACATTTTAAGAAATAGACCACTGTTCAAATATAAGAATGTACTAAAAGTAAATAATAGAGAGAGAGTTATGTTAAAAGACGGAACAATAAAAAGAGTGAATCATTTGAATGCCATTAAATTGTATGAGCACGGCCACATTCGACATGCCCGAGACGAAAATACAAATTCAAATGTATAAAAATGTAATCTCAGACATGTACAATAATCTCAATTCATGAGAGAGTTTTATGATCATATTTAAATGTGTAGTAAATACCTGATTCTTGTATCTAAAAACATTAAAAGGATAAATAAGGAAAAGTACTCTTTATTCAAGACGACACATCGATAAGTTTTATGTATTGATAAATGCAGAAGTCAAAATACATTTAAGAAGTTTTATATGCATAGACACAAGGGCTTCAAAGATAGCAGATCATGTATAGTTTTTAAAAACCTGCAAAGAAGAAATAACATTAATATTGTTTGTAGTTATCTGCAAATCGACATACTGAAGCAGAGAAAAACTGGATAGAATTTGAAAATAATGCGGCGGATGCGAGTACTGTTTGTAATACAGTTTTCATTAAGAAAATTCCAGTTGTACACAACGTGTTCCCGATTGTATCCAACAAAGGTATCTACAAGAAGAAGATAGGAATAACTTTAATCAATGGGAAAAGGAAATATATATATAACAATGAAAGAGGCAATACATTCGTATACAAGTATAATGAAGGATGGTATTAAGAAAAAAGAAGAACATTACCACAGAAGGCGAAGAATAGCAGATACATTAACTGTCAAATGTGGAATATGTGTATGTGATTGAGAAAACTTAAGGGAAGCAAAACTGAAACAGACGATACCAACATAAATGTTAGTTGAAGAAACGTGGCGCTGTGAATAAGTAGCTATCTTTTGTTTTAAATTATATAAGGCCGCGAAAATGAATGGAGTGGGAGATGAATCCTGTCTTTTGAACTTGTTAGACGTACAAATTTTTGAGATCTTTTGCAATAGTAAAAAGAATAAGAGTAGGTACGGGTTTTATACACTACTACAAATTCATTATTAGTTTTCAATGTATTAAGTTATTGTTTTTAAATTCAAGTTAAATTTTAGTTTTATTATTGTTAGTTAATTTTTTTTGCATTTAATAATTTCATTTTTATATTCTATTATAAGATTTTTGAATATGGAGGACATGAATAAAATGAAATTTGACAAATTGTATAATGAACTTAAGTAAGTTTTTAAATGAATATTCAGTTTTAAATAATTGATGTTGTAAGACGTACTCTAAAAGTACTATGTGAGAATATTTGCTATTAGAAAGGCGTTGAGCATCATTAATTTAAATAAACATTGTCTTGTTAAATTGGATTAATTTTTTTTGTAATAGTGGGAAGATAGTTAATGGTGTTGAGCGCACTGGAAGTACTATGTGCGAATATTTGCTATTAGGCATCATTAACGATTATTTCAGTCAATCTTAATCAAAATTTTCAAATAAATAAATACGAATAGACAGGGATGTTTCTTGATGGACAAGCGCCAAGCCGCTAAATGTACTATGTACGAATATTTGCATTTAGCGATTGGTGTGGATCATTTTCAAGACATTCTCGTTGCGGAGTTTTAGATCATCAAAGGCACTATGTGCGAATGTATGTCTTTGTTGAATTAAAAATTGGCTTCGTATGGGAAAGATTTTTTTTTTAATCAATAAATATTGTTATATTAAAGAAATAAAATAGCAAGAGAATATTTGTCTCATATCAGTATAAAAAGTATATTTTTTATGTTCTTTTATTGTAAAAGAAAAATACTTGATATACCCACATGATAAAATTTTTTTTGTGTTACTGCTTTTTCTAAAAGAAAATTATAAATATTTTATGAAATTTAAACTTTATTTTTTATAATTGACCTTATCCAAATATAAACTAAATAAGAGACACACCAGAGTAAATGAAGAAAGATCACTGCTAGAACTCACAGGAATAAATGAAATGTTGTTAGGGAATAGACTTATAGGTAAAGATATAATTATTTTTAATGCATTCCCAGCATTCATTAAAAATATTTATGCAATTCTGGTAACGTAAAGGTTACAGCAATATTTATATATAGAAAAAAAAATGTACTCTTAAGATAGAATCATGGATTGTTTTAATAATTAATTAATACATAGTTTTATGAATCTAATGTGACGTTTCGATTGTGTGTTTACGATCTCCATCAAATCTTTAATAAAAGAAATAAAGATATACAAATTTGTTCGTTAAGTATTACAGTATAAAATTTTTAAACAATTTAAAATGTTCTGTACATATTAAAGCACCTGCAGTGCAGTGCTAAATTCTTTATTTTCGTAATGAAGATAGTGTGTTTTGTGTGAGTACATTTTAAATTTTTAAAATAATGCAACTGTCTCGGATTGGGTCACCTGAGCTTGGCTTGAATTTTGTGTCAGATCCGAGGTATCAAAGCGGAATAAATGTTGCTGAAATTGCTGCAATCGCTCTTATTGTTGAAATTGGGTTGTATGGTTTTAATGGTTAAGGTTTCTAAAAATAGTAACTAACTTGGTTTCTCTGAATAAAACTTTTATGTTGTTAAAAATTATGTCATGATTGGTGTAGCTTACATGGGATGCCAATGCGCACCTTTCAGGACTTCTTTTGATGTCACTCGCATGTAATGTGTTCCGTTCCTTTAGATACTGCTTTGTCTGTCCGACATAATAATGGTTGCAACTGAATTTTAACAGGTAGGTACACCACGTTGCTATTGTTGAGGGTAGTTAGAGGATCCTTTAATGGTGTATGTAATCTGCTGGCGGTGTTAGTAGTGGTGTATGTGATGGGAACAATATTCTGGAAAAGCATTTTAATTTTATTGGTGAGACCAGGGATACACTGAATACTTTTATATTTGATTAACTCTTTGCTGACGAGATTTGATACAATTTCCAGACCCTTGCTGCACGAAAAATTAAAATACAAAAAAGGTTATTTTTTGAAGTTTAATCTATGACATAGTAACAATATAAAGTGTTATAGTATAAAAAATATATAAAAAATATTGCCAAAATGGGCTTTACGAGGTGGTCCATATTTTGTAGCATTGTCTTCAGCAATATTTACTAATATTGTTTTCCACATTCAGGCAAATGTTAATTGATTTGAATCATTATTATTACTGCCGTGATATTTTTGAAAACAATGTTTGTTTTTTCCAAGACACAGCGCAACCTCACATATACTACATGCCTAATCGGATCGCATTGGATTTGCCTTGGTACTGCACTGTTAGAAATATTGTTTTGATCTAAGAAAATATATTCTTCCGTATATACAAAGCCTTAATTTACTTGAGTTGAGACGGTCTGTTTTATTATAAGTAAATATTTCTTGTAATAAACCAAACCGTATTAAATCAAGTAAATTAAAACTTTGTATATACGGAAGAAAATATTTTCTTAGATCAAGACAATATTTCTTTGAACATCTTCTGCGGGTAGATCGAACGGTTTCATGAGATGAAGATGTAAATCTAACTTCTGAAGACACCTTACGACTTCTCTTCTGAATAGACCCCCCATCACTTTTTTATTTTGTTTTTACTTTTACTAGCATCTCTGCAAGCAAACCACCTATGACTTCTCGTCTGAAGTCCTTAAGCGTCATAGGTGGCAACTTCTTTAGTTTATATAATACATAACTGTTTACGACGGCGCAGTCTATAAAATGCCAAAATATTCTCATGTACCATCTCTTGCTTTTGCTATCGATTTCATAAGTGGATTTAAGTTGATCGAATCTATCCACACAATTCATATTTTTATTATAATCTGTTAGAGCATTCGGACATGGAATTTGTTTTGATGAGCCATCTTTATCTCGCCTTTTCACTTCGTTTGTTGATTGTGGATTGTGAAAATTTGAAAGCAAGTGAACTGTTCGTTTGTCCTTCCATTTGAGGAAGCTTATTCCATCACTGCTTATGTTATAGTCATGTTCCCCTTGTTATAGAGATTTGTCTTCTTTCAGCTTAGGTAAGTTTTTGCGATTTGCCATTACGGTACCACAATCATTTATGCCCTTTGCCTTCAATTCCTTCATTAAATTATAAGTAGTGAAATAGTTATCAAAAAATAAAAGATGCTGATTGTATTCCAACCCCTCCATTATCCGTAACACTACCTTTTCTCCTAATCCATGTTCTACATAGTCTTTTGTTTTCCCCGTGTAAATATCGAAATCATATAGATAACCCTCACTATCAGCTAAGGCCCAAACTTTATAGCCTCGTTTGATTGGTTTTTTGGGCATATATTGTTTTAGTGAACTTCGTCCTTTATTAGTAAGCTGGTGAGCTTGTTCAGCATAGATGTTAGTATGGAAGGTAATTTTGTCTAATATATCGTCAGAAATTAGTAAATTAAATAGATTATATGGTGTACAACTATCATTATCAAGTTTTTGAACTTCGTCTGCTAAACCGTATTCCGACAGGAAAACAGATGGTCTTATCAAATGAATGTTGCCTATTCGCCAAGTTAGGCTTGGTAGCCTAACTTGGCGAATAGGCAACCAAGTGCAAGGTGGTCCTTGCACTTGGTTGTCATTTACAAATGCAGATAACGGCAGGTCATCTTCGGAATTTTGCGGATCAGTGTCAATCTCGTTAATATCCCTTGGTTCATCAGTATCATTTTCTTCCCCATCTACGTCGCCAATGTCCGATTCTAAGCCACTCGGTATATACTCAGCATCATCAATATTATCTATCAAAGTATATGCTTCATCAGAATTCAATGTGTCTAACTTAATAACTTGATTGGAACCCATATTAGAGTCAAACTGTAAAAATAAATTTCAAATTAAATCGTGCTTAGCTTCATAATGGTTCAAAATTTAGACTCGCAAAACAAGAAAAATTGTAACTAATTTTAAATAACTGTTGACTAATTACATAACAAACACCAACCACAGATGTAAATAAACGATTTTAATGATACAATAATATTCTCAAACACTAACCTCAATTTTTCTTCAATATTGAATCAGTAACCACACCATTGCAACTGTTTGCCACGAGTATTTTTCTATTAGAAACAACTCGAGCGTGCTAGTATTCTCCAATCATGTAAATACTGTTAAAAGGAAGTGGGGATATGTACCCCATAATTTGTGTTGTTGTGCAGCTAGATATAAATAATTTTGTAGGTGGTCCATTTTGTGGACCGATGTGTTACAACTTGCTGGAAGTTGGTGGTTCAAGTTGCAATCCCATATGCAAGAGTTAAATAAATATTTTTATTGGTGGTGGACATCTTGGAGTTATTATTAGTATTATCCATAGCGTTCGCAAATTGGGTATCAGAAGAGAAAATAATCTTATTTAATATACCATTGGGATAGTTGCATTGTAACAAGATATTTTTCAACCATTTTAGGTCTTGCTGTAGGAATTCTGGATGTGAAATTTACATTATTCGATTTTTAAAGCATTTCACTAGGTTTACTTTATATTTGGTTGGACAATTGGACAAATAATTTAGAAACCGATTAGAATTAGATGGTCTGCGGTACCACTTCAATTTGATGATGTTGCTATCTCGAATCAATAATGTATCCAAGAATGGTAGAGAGCCATTATCTTCATTTTCACAAATGAACTGTAATTGGTTGTTAAAGAGTTGAACGGCTTTAAGGTAGTTTCAATCTAAGTTTTTGAAGTTACGCAAAAAAGACCGTCTACATATTGTAGTATTACTTTAGGAGGCTATTTGAGATTCTGAATGACATGATTTATAATTGTGTTCATTACTATGTCGGCCACACTAAGAGACAGGGAGAGACCCATAGGTGATCCCTTGATTTGGCTGTAATATTCATTCTCAAAAAACAAAGTATACGACTTCAAAAATCTACCTCAGTATTGCAAAAAAAATGTCTTTTGGGATTGCGGTGTTGGGTGCTATGCGATCCCAATTGTCTGATACTAACTCAACAACCAGTCCTGTCGGAATGTTCGTAAAAAGGCTAGACATCAAAAGACACCAGAACATCATCCACCGACACTCTCATGTCATTAACAGCATTGGCAAAAGTAAAGGTATCTTTTATTTTGTATTTGTTATAACTTACGAACGATCTACTGTGAATGTCGGCCATGAAACTTGATAAGTGCGCAGAGCGACAGTGAACACAAGAAACAATAGGACGCAATGGACAACCATTCTTATGAGTTTTAGGCTCAGACATAAAATTCAAGCCAAGTTCAACAACGCACACTGTAACCATTAAGAATCTAAAGAATTTTTAATTATTAAATAAAAATATGGTTTAATTAAAATAAAAAATAAAATATAAACAAAGAAAATGTGAAGAAAAACCAATTGGAATGTGTGAAAAACGTGTCTGTGTGGAACAGATGGTCAATGCATTTATTTGTTTTTGTACTCACCGCCTGTAAAGCGATATTTGGCACACGTGTAGCTCGACTGGGAAATACGTTTTCCCGGTTGAGGCGACTGTAAAAATTGAAAAAAACACTGGCACTTTGGGACATTTAAAAAAAAATCTAACTTGGTGGTAATAAAATTTAGTCTATAAAATACTACTTCCCTCCACTATTCTTCACTAAAAGTTGGGGAAATAGGAGTAATAATTAAAAATTCTTCCAAAAAAATTGTGGCGCCATCTATTTGAGGACATTTTAAGCGACATCTTAAGCAAGATTCAGGCGCCATCTATTTGAACCACATCGAAATTCATATTGGCAGTTCGGAATTGTTTGTATTTAAATCAAAAAACGCAATAAATGTACTATAAACTTATAAATATAAGAATAAATACCTCATGTTTGCCATGTGTAACAATATAATAACTTAATTTTAGGGAAAGGTGAGTAATAGTTACGTACATGAAATGCTTAAATTAATTAGGTAATCTATCTTAGGTATGATACCAATGACATTAATCAATAATATTTTTTTAATTTAATGTTCGTACAAAAAATATTGTACAAACCACTTGCGTGAAGACATTTTCCACGCATTCGCGCAATTAAAAGCACTCGCTTCCTGCGGTCGCTCGTGCTTACAATGTGCGCTCATGCGGGAAAATAGTCTTCCCGCACTTGGTTCGTAAATAACTATTTCATACCTGCAGTGCTTTAATATGTACGGATTCATTTAAATTATTTGAAAATTTTGTATAATATTTTAATATGTCGGCGTTTATAACTGTGATACAGTAATCTTGTTTGATAATGTATTCTTTGTTTGTATTGGTTTTGTAGCAGTGCTATGTTAGTGTATGTTAAGTTATTGGACAAATTTGTATAACTTTATTTATTTTATTAAAGGTCTGATGAAGATTGAAAACATACAATCAAAACGTCACATTAAAACAGTTTAGCTCAAGTGCATGTAACATAAAATCAGTTTGCTTATGTCCAAAATTTGTTGGCCGAACTCTGTAGCTCGGCGATACTAGAGGTCGATGATGCCTTTAGTATCTCAAAAGATTTCGCTTATGTAGTTGGGAATTTCTAAAGATATCTGTGCCCTAGCGCCATTGCATTTAATTCTAGTGAACTACTCTCTCAAGAAATAACTCAGGAAATCCTGAAGAGCCAAAAGCTTATCCACAAGCAAAACTACAGGTGTTGATTCAACAAAACATTAATTAAATATTCCCCATAAAGGTTAAAAAACATATAATTTTATAAAAATCAAATTTTTAACCTGTTACTTATAGGTGTTTCAAATGATTATGCTTTGGTCCATATTTTCATTTTTTAAATTGAAGACTTTCGAGAGGTCATAAAATATATGTTGACAATCCTAGTGTAATCCACTCTTGATTTGCAAACGCTGAATGAGTAAAAAAGTCATTATCACTATAATAATGACTTTTTTACTCGGAAATGCAAATAATATTATTTTGCATATCCTGTTGCAAATAAAAACATATTTTCAGAAAATTTCACCATAATTTACTTACGACTGGGTGTTCATTTACTTAGACCGCCCGGCGTATTATTTGCTACGTGAGTTCGATTTCTTCACGAAACAATAGTCGTCTTCAGAAACTCACCGAAGAAGATTGAGAAATATAAATTTATCAAAAGCCTTTACGATAAAATCGAATTGATCTATTAGTAAATCAATAGAAGATTTGATTCATATTTCAACAACAAAACGATCATCGATATCAACAGTAATATCTGTCTCGAACTCAATACCAGACGATTATGTAACAGCGATATTACCTTGTTCCCATAGTGACACAGCTCTCTACGATTAAAATAACATCGTCCATGTGTCCATGAATGAATGAACGAGTTCAGAGCGTGTTATTGTAATATTGTATTACGATAGATTGCGTGGGATTTATGTGGCCTACTGAATATGTCAAATTTATATATTACCTATGCATACGCAACGCATTTATGTATGTACCTCTGCATATAAATATATATATATATATAGTATTTAAGACCTCGATTTTTATGTAGGTTTATAATACCAAGTGCGAGACTACCGAAAAAAGACAATGAGCGTTCAAGTTCGTCTGTCGGCGGGCGGAATTTTAAGTTGATGGCAGTCCTGTCGGCCGTTGTACGTTTTTAATACGACTGATTTCTCGATAGAATACACACTGGCAAACACACACATACTTACGTGGTTGTTAAATACGTGTAAACGGACGTTATTTTTTTTAACAGAGCTATTAGCGGACGTGAACTTCAACTGAGAACGATGAAGAATTTTTAACAAGAATAACGGTATTGAAGAAACGATTTAATATGAAGCATATACATGTAATAATTGTTTTATTACCATAAAGATTTATTTTCACTTTCTTGTTTAGGTTAGCCTTGGAAACAATTGTACTCACCCAACTGACGTTTTGCAACATTAGCACTGTTTCTAACTGTCACACTAATCAGTTTATTCATGTATATTTGATAGTAATTTAAAGCATTGTGACCCTAAAGTAGCATTTGTTGTCAATCCATCCAGGTGTGATTAGCGGGCGGTCATTTAACCCTTTAACAGGTTAGCTGCCAGCAAAATTCATAAAAATTACCTTTGGTGCCAAGTTGAAAAAAATGTGAACTGTAGCTTCCTAAATAGAGTGGAATTATGAATTACAATAAATTTTTAGATCATAAGCGTATTTTTCTCAAAATTGATTAAGCGGTCGTATACGACCGCCCCGGCATGGGCGACCTAAGGAGGGCGCCCGTGCCGAGCGGTCGGGAAAGCGGGCGTTTCGTGCGAGTACCGACTTGTAAGCGTTGGACGTCTTCTATGTTTGTATTGCGTCTTATATCTTATGAAACTGTTGACGGGTTCAAAGATGAGTGTGCGAACAAAAAAAATTGTACAAATGGCATTAGACAATAAGGAATCATCAGGTAAGTGTATAAAATTGTTTTTCTACAGCCGTCACACTGTGTCACGGAATTTGGAATTATTTATTGAAAAACGAGTAAATATAAGTTACTTTTGCAATAATCCTTTTACAGATGTTCAAGACCTATCTGATGATTGCAGTTCTTTTGATTCTGATCTTGACCCTCTGTTTTTACCTTCAAGTGACGAAGAAATTTTGTATAGTTCCGATGGTGCGGAAGAAACTGAAAAAAACCAAATTCGTATGACATTTCGAAGAAATAAAAGAAAGCAACATTTTTCAAAAGTTCCAAGACAATACATATCGAAAAAAACTAACAAAAATATGAATTCTGATCTGGTGAACCAACCCTGTTGCTCAAAATCAAGTGAGGTCGTTATATTGGAGGGAACCGAAATACTTGAAGCTTGTGAAGATCAGCGAATTAATTCAGAACAAGTATTTGACGAGATTCTTGAAGATGAGGCGTTTGATAACGGAAACATCGAAAATGCAGTACCTGACCAAGCCGAAATTCGTAATGAAAATCCAGATCAAATATGGCAATTGCCTGTTGGAAATCATAATGTTTTGGATTATTCTGCAAAAGGTGGTTTACATGCCAATTACGCTACAACTCTTGTAAACGATTTGTCACCATACAATTGTTTTCGAACTTTTGTCGATGATCACGTAATAAATGAAATGGTCAATCAAACAAATCTATATGCAACTCAAGTCCTAGATGAGGCAGATGATATAAGTAAGGGATCAAGGCTACACGGATGGGTGCCAACTGATAAAAAAAAATGCTCCAGTTTATTGGAATTGTGGCATATATGGGTTTGGTGAAGATGCCTTCAATAGCAAAATATTGGAGTAACGACGATCTCTTCAAAAATAGTATTATTCCAAAAATTATGCCAAGGAACAGATTTCAGTTGCTCCTGCGAATATGGCACTTTTCTGATAATGCAAATTGTCCAGAAGGTGACCGTTTGCATAAAGTCCAGCCTCTCCTAGACAAATTGGTTGAAAACTTTCAAGCAGTATACACTCCTGGTCGTACCTTCTGCATCGATGAGTCTATAATACCATTCCAGGGTCGTTTACTGTTCAAACAATATATACCACAGAAACCACATAAATACGGAGTTGAACTATTTAAATTGTGCAGTGATAATGGCTACACATGGAACATAAAAATTTACGCCGGGAAAGAAAGAAATGAAGGTGTTGCTTCCGTTTCAACAAACACTGTCATCAATTTGTCGCAAAACCTTTTAAATTCAGGTAGAACCATTATAGCTGATAATTATTACAGCAGCCTCGAACTGGCTAATCTATTGCTTGATCAGCAAACACACTACATTGGAACCCTACGAGCTAATCGACGTGGAAATCCCAAAGAAGTTCTCGAGAAGAAATTGAAAAAAGGGCAAGTTTTTGGATTAGAAAATGAACGAGGAATTTGTATACTAAAGTGGAAAGACAAAAGAGATGTGCTGCTTCTGTCTACCAAACACACCACCAAAACTGTACCAGTGCAGCGCAGAAATGGTGTCGTGGAAAAGCCGCGGGTCGTAATGGAATATAATGAGGCCAAATCATCTCTTGACCAATCTGACCAGATGGCAAGCTACCATTCCCTGTTGAGAAAATCTATCAAATGGTATAGAAAACTAGCAATAGAATTTCTTTTGGGAACTTGTATGGTCAACGCCTATATCGTTTATAATCAATATGCCAACAAAAAAATTCAAATTACCAAATTTCGAGAAGAGGTTGTAAGAGCTCCTCTCAGTGGAAAGGACACAAATTTAGAAGACGATGCAGACGAAAAACCTCGAGTGGAAACACCTACGAGAAGAAATATTCAAACTCATACATTTCTCAAAAAAGAAGGTCTCTTTGATAAAGTGAGAAAATATTGTAAGGGCTGCTATGCCAAAAAAATTCGTGGAGAAATAAACAAAAACCATGTAAAAAAGGTTGTCACATATTGTAGCATGTGTGAGGGGCAACCTCATTTTTGTCTAGATTGTTTCAATCTAGCACATTCAAAGTAAATGAACATATTATTTTATACCAAATGAATTGTTTATTTGTTTTATTGTATTAGGTACGTTATATTTGATATAAAAACCTTTATTTTTAATAAAATTTTATCAAAAAAGTTGATGTCATTTTTACCGTGTATCGTCAGATATCCAAAAATTCGTACAATTTCGATAGCCCTCCATGCCACAGCGGTCGGATATAATGATCAGAGCGTTCCTACATACAACCGCTCGCGTGTGAGAAATTCATATACAATACGATGTTTCAGCGGTCGTATACGACCGCCGTGGCAAATGAGAAATATATATGGGCAGTCGAATACGACCGCCATGGCAGCCAACCTGTTAATACATGAATTATCGAAATTTGTAATTATGTTTCTAAAAAATTTGAACAAACAGATAATTACCTTTGAAATAACATACATTGGATTTGGAATAATTTTGGTCGGCAAAATTGAAGTTTTTCAAAATTTTATTTTTGGTTACCAAATGGTAATATTATGAACCAAAACAAAAGATTTAAAAAGATACTAAAGTTCAGAAAATGTAGTAATTTTATTGATGAATTTGTAAGAAACAATTGTTTTTGGAATTGCAACAATAGTGAACTTGGCATTTTTGACATTTCACGCGAGAAAGCCCCTTGCAGCCTTGCAGCTTGCATCTTTCGCATTCAATTGTCCATTCTGGCCAATGGCTAATATGGTCACTCTGAAGAAAATTGTTTGGTCTCGGTTCCAGGCATCTTCGCGACTTTTTGGGTGGTTCTGGCTGTTCTGCCAAAAGAGTTTTGAATCCGAGAAGCGGCATTATTTAGTCCGTGGATCCTTGTTGCCTTTTTATTCGTCTACACAATAGCCAAGAATTTAGCACCACAACATCTATCATATGATAAAATATTCGGTGATACCATTTCCGACTTTTTAGCTTTATCTGGTCCTATTAGCGAATCCTGCAAATCATCACACCCCATATGGCGGTTGTATTCTGTGATTATATTTGGACAAACTACTTCTTTTTTGCAGTTTTCAGATTTGAAAAATCTTTTTACTTTGGTGATAGGTCGGCATCCACAATACTCAGAAATTTTGTTGCCGTACCATTCCACAGCATGTATATCGATCCCATCAAACTTTGTTGTGCTTTGATTTATGGTACCTCTTCCTTTTTGGTTCATTTGTTTTTCTTGTCTGTCCTTGATAATCAGGCAATCGATTTTGGCGGACTGTGGCCACAGAATGAATTTTCCGTTTCGCTGAGAACTCATCATTACTCTCTTCAATGTTGTTTGAAGAAACTCCTGCTTGCACCAATAAATCTTCATTAGGGGTGTCATCGTCATCTGACAACTCACTGTCCTCACTATCAGAGGGGATATCACGAATGGCACAGTTTTGCGTAACATTTTTTCGCCCGTAAAATGTTTTAGGATCCATTATCTGGAAGAATTTCATGTATCAATATAATTTTTTATTTTACGAAAATATTTGGTCAATGCATAACGTTTCCGAACGGTAACATTCGTTGAGCACGTAATTGTTTCGATTTCCTCATGCAAAAGTTATTTTGAGAAATGCAATATGACATAGTGATGATTTATATGACCATTTTTGATTTTTACTATAGCAGTTCTTACCTTTATTTCACTATAAAAACTTCAAACTTCTAGTTGAACACACCAAGGTTACAACTATAACCCTGCTTTTGTGCTGTCAACAAATAAAAATCACATTTACAACATCTAGCACCATCTATCAATTTACGCGCGTACCAATGAATTCAGTTATGTTACCAGGAGGTAACGACATCCATACTAGGAACAGTTTATAGTAATGCGCAATAGATAGGAAATTTAAAAGTTTGAGTTACCAATTGGCAACAATATGCAATGGAGGGTTAATTTTTATGTACTGAAGGTTTCCAACCGTTGCGAATACACAGTCGTGTGCATTATGCAAACGCATGTATTGCGTATCCAAATGTAAAGAATGGAGCCGAAAAATTTAAGAATTGTAAAAGGGGGGCGAATGAAAATCTTCAATTAGGTGCATTGCGTACTCCGTTAACAGACAACGATCTTTGGTGTGTGGAAGGCATAATAAAAGAGAATTTTGGAAAATATTGGTGCAAATGTAGGATCTGCCAGGGTGTATAAAGTAAGCCCTTTTTTTTCGAAAATCGAAAACTTGAGAATTGCTTCAGGTTCTTCTAGCTTTGTTCTAAATTATTCTAGAGTATTTAAAAAAAGCCAAAATTGGCCGAGATAATTCCATTTGCTAAACAAAGAGGCGTAATCTGGATAAAATTTGGGTTTTAGTTACCAATTTGGTTTTTTTAGTCTGTGGTGTAATATAAATTATACCGACTAACCAGAAACGCACGGCCGTCCTTCTCTGAAGTAAGGCATGTGAGAGAGCAACGTAGAGATTTAAACATGACTGTTGGCGTACTGGCTGATTTTGACAGATGAACGTTAGAGTTGTGCTGATGTTGTCTTTCCAGCGTTGACAATTGGGCTTTGCCGTGGATGAAATGTATTATAAGATTATCTGCTTAAAATTGAAGTTATATACCGTGATATCATAAAGTTTCTAGGAAGAAGATGACATTGAATTCGAAAATATATGTCTGAACTTAATTCAGGTAAGTACTATAACTTAATGGTTTTGAAAATTATTTGACAATTGATTGTCATCAATTAATGTGTTAGAACTGCTGAAAGCAAGTTTGAACATCGGGTTTGAGTAAATTTAAATATTGTTTACAATACGCTGTAACAAACGTACATGATTGAAGCCTATTTCCGAACTAGAGTACGAATTGGTGGAATTTGGGAGTACAGCCAGCGTGCATGTTTGAATGATTTCAGAGAGCACTACCCATAGTTAGCTGTAATTCCCAAAAAATTTTATAATTGCCTTTCCAATTGTGTTGGTGCTCTTCTTGAGACTGTTTCTGTGGGCCATAAATCACGTACTGGTAGACAAACTGTTCGTTCGGAAGAAGTTATAAATGATGTTCGTCAAGGTAAACAAAAAGGAAACCACAAAACCTCTGATACGTCTTTCAAAGTCAAGAGATTGGACTTTCTTATGGACCATGCTAGAAAATTGTAAAGAAAAACTTATACATGCATCCGTGTAAGATGCAATCACATCAGGCTTTTTGCCGGTAGAGTATCCTAGAAAAAAGCCTTTCACATGGCAAGATTTGTGTAATTGTATTTGTGTTCCTGCCACCACTCTATACAATTTCTATTTCTTGGGATAATTTCATCTTCAAGATATCTTTGAACTTTTATGATTGCCCGAAAAGTAGATGTTCCCTTAGGCTGTTGGATAGACAATGTAGACACACTTTTATTAAAAGAACAAGTGAAGTGATAATGTAGCTTCATGCCTTCTAACTAGTTATTCGTATTTCGTATTGTAAGCTGACCGGTGAAATCACCGATCACCGGGAATCCGAATATCGGCAGTGATTTTTTATCACGGTGATTAAATTACCGGTAGTGAAATATTGCTCATGCCTAATGCACATACGCAAGGTGTACACTATAAATATGACGGTTCGAAACCTAGTAGTTTTTAGTAACTAGCCAACCAACGTGACAAGCGCACGAAAATGTTTGAAGTAACGAAAATTGAATACCGCGCGGTCATTTTTAACAAATGAAGGGCATACACCTTATCATATTAAACAACAGTAGATAAGCTATGAGAGTTCTGGCGCAAAATCCCATATGATTTAACGTAGGGGTATAAATTTTACTTTTCTTCCCCACCAAGGGGAGTACCCTTCACCAACACTTTAATTCTGTACGCGCACACGCCCAGAGCAAGCAGCTACTGAACAGCTTGTGAACTGCTACAAACAGCTTCTGAGCAGCTTTTTGAAGAGCTTTTGAACAGCTTTAAAAGCTGTTTGTAGCACTTTTGAAAAGGTTTTGAACAGCGTTTGTATAAAAGCTGTTCAGAAGCTGTTTGTAGCACTTCACAAGCTGTTCAGTAGCTGTCTGTTCTGGGCATGTGGGCGTCACAGAATTAAAGTGTAGGTGAGGGGTACTCCCCTTGGTGGGGAAGAAAAGTAAACTTTAGACCCCTATGTTAAATCATATGGGATTTTGCGCCAGAACTCTCATAGCTTATCTACTAACAACGTTTAGACGGCGTTTACGGTGATTCATCTCCTTCGTATTCAACTGTAAAAAAGTGGGCAATATGTTTTCGTTTGGGATAAGAATCCCTGGAAGATGCTGATCGGTCGGGTCGACCAATTGAAGTGATAACGCCCCAAAAAATTTCAATTATTGAACGTTTAGTGCTAGAAGATCGCCGTTTGAAAGTGAAAGAATTAGCAGTGATAACAAACATTTCCGAAACAAGTGTTCGCTGAATTCTACATGACCATTTGGGTATGAATAAAATTAGTGCTAGAAGAGTACCGCGACTTCTTTCTGTTCTCCTACGTGAACGTCGAGTCGAATGTGCGCAGCCGTTTTTAAACATGTGTGGAGACGGCCCAAAACCGATTTTGGAGTCCATTGTCACAGGGGATGAAACAATGGTTCTGTTTTACGATCCTCTATCGAAAAGGAAGTCCATGGAATGGCGGCGACCTGATGAACCTCGTCCCAGAAAGGGCTTTCGCCTTTCTGGGTCCCAGAAAGGCGAAAGTCGTTCAATCAACGAAAAAGGTGATGGCCACAACATTCTGGGATTGTGAGGGCATTTTGGTAATTGACATTAAAGAGCGCAATACAAGTGTGAACGGCATATATCATGCGTCTTTATTGCATAAATTAATGGACAGTATTCGTGCAAAACGTCCTGGAAAATTGACAAATGGTGTGCGATTATTGCACGACAATGCTCCCGTCCATACTGCCGCCATTTCACAAGCTGCCATCCGCGAATGCAGCTTGCAAGAATTGGAACGTCCACCGTATAGTCCAGATATGGCTCCTTGTGATTTTGTTTTGTTTTCTAATTTAAAAAAGAGACCTTAGGGGACGTAGTTTTAAGGACGACAGTGAGTTGCAAGCAGCTATTAAAGAACATTTTGACGGAAAAGCAGATTATCTCTACAAAGGTATCGAATTATTAATTAATCGTATAGAAGTTAGGGGAGATTACATTGAAAAATAAAAATTCTTATATTGTTCCAAGTTTCTTTTTTGTATATCAGGCCGAGAATTTATGGCGCCTACCTCATATATTTCAGTACATAATATCTATCTAATTTAGACCACACGTCTTGCCGATAGTGAGGACATTACATCTCTTACTTTTCCTCGATCAAAATCCTAAATAATTCGCTAAACGTGTCATTCCTACTTCTATGTTTTTGTAAGGATTAACATATATGTCTTCAAATAAATCAAATGTAAATATTACAATAAAATATGCACATATAAATGGATGGCAGTTCATGAATGGAATTATCTTAATCTATACCGAGCGGGATGAGCTTGTCAAAAGGAGAATTTACTCATATTAAAATTGTATGCGCATTCCTATCGTGAAGTTCTCGAAAGGCTATTTTTATTATGAAAGTTGAAAAAAAATTGAACAAAACGACGAAAAAAGAGCGAAAAGTACATCGAAAAGCGATTACATATGCAACGACGTAGTCCGTCGACCGATGATTCTCTGTTTGTTGTCGGAATCATTAAAATTCAACGCATTTTGTCCAATAATTTACGAGCGACACAATGGCGAATAATAAATTATTTAATGCAGAACTCCAGTTTGAATTGGTAGTTGTCTGGCATATATGTACAGAGTGTATGTACACTAATGTGTCCATCCAACCGCAAACGTATATATGTAGGTGTGTACGTGTCGATTAATATTTCGCACAGAAATTTACAAAATAATTGCTGAAATGCCCAAGGAATCTTTCCCACAGTGACCCGTTCATTTTCACCATTCCTAAGGTCGCATGTATACGAATATATAATACGAGGACGAATTGTTAAGTAAGTAATCACGACAACGAGCAAGTGCGGTAACTAAACATGGTTTATGATAATACGTTGACATTATAGCGCTAAGATGGATCACAGGAGGAAGGTCAGCTAATTGAAAACCTCTCATGAGAAATGTAATGGAAGTGTGGCTTTATTTTTCTACTACTTTCTTCCACTGCTTTTGGTCCCTTACTCATCAATTCCATGCTCCTCTATATCCTTTAGTACTTCCTGCAACAACTTTTTCCTTGGACGACCTCTTCTTCGTTTACCACCCTCTCCTTCGTGCAACGCTTTCTTCACAATTCTCTGTTCCGGCATCCGAGAGATATGTCCCAACCAAGTGGCTCTTCGTGATCGAATTATTTGAGTTATATTCGGTTTTCTATACATTGCCTCTAACTCTATATTTGTTCTTCGTCGTCACCTGTTATCCTCCTCCTGAACTCCTCCAAAAAATTTTCAGCATCATCCATTCCCAGATTTTCAATTTTTCGTCTTCTTGTTTTGTTATTGTCCATGCTAGCGTATAGAACAGCTGGCTGGATTATTGTCTCATATGTTCGTATCTTCGCTGTTCTGGATACGTTTTTTTCCCTCTTAGTATTCGTGTTAAAGCCCCAATTGCTCTATTTCCTCTTACGATGCGTTATTCAATTTCTTTCTCTTCTTGCCCTTTACTGGTTAGTGTCTCACACAAGTATTCTAGCTGCTTAACTTTTTTGAATTTATATTCGTGTCGACTTGATTTGAATTTGGTATATCACTCTGTCACTTTCACTCATTTCTATATACTTTATCTTCTCGTTCACCTCTAATCCTTATTTTCTTGCTCCTTTAACAAATATTTTCTCTAGTTCCTTCTTTGACCTCGATAATATGGCTACATCATCTGCATATGCAATAATTTGTACTTCGTTGTAGAAAAGTACGCTGTTTGTTTGTATGTTCCTTTTCCTCATAATTCCTTCCAGCACCAGACTAAATAGGTCAGTCGAAATCGGATCTCCTTGTCTTAATCCTCTTCTGGTGTAATTTGTTCCGAGAACCTTCCATCTACTAAAATTTTACTTTTCGAGTCCGAGAGTGCCATTCTTATTAAATTTATAGTTTATACGGTATTTGTAATTCTGCTAAAGTTTTATACATTTTTTCCCTACGCCAGGTCAAAGTCAATGAAAAGCATGTGTAATCCTAGATTTTGCTCATAACTGTTATTTTGCAACACCTTTAATGTGAATATTTCATCTGTTGTTGATCTACCAGACCTGAAACCCCCTTGATATTCACCTATTGTCCCATTACCATATCTCTATAGTCTGTTTCGTATGATTTTTGCTACTACTTTGCAAGCAACTTCCAGTAAGGCTATGTCCCAGTAATTTTGACAGTGTTTTGTCTCCTTTCTTGAAAATCGGGCATTTGTCCCTCTACATTTAGCAGTTATTGGAAAATACTGCGCCCATCTCCTTAATATGTCCTTTAGATTTCCTAGCAATGGCCCATCTTTATCCCTACAGGAAATAATTTTTGTGTCCTTCCTATACCTTGGTCTCTTGATTTCTTGGTAGAAATTTCTGATATCCCTGTTTACGTAGTGTTCCTCTATTGTTTTTAACTGTTTCGCCAACATCTTCTTATTTTGTGTCTGGATATTCGTTTCGCGGTTTTCCTTTTCTCTTCATAATGTCTAATTGTCTCCAATGTTCTGTTTCGACCTCTTTCCAGTTTTGCTGTTATCGACTCTCTGCATTCCATATCATACCATTCCACATTCTTTTATATTCCGCCTTTCCCAAACAAGTGTTCGCAGCACTTGACATTGCAGCCTGTGTTTACCCCATCTTCTTCTTTATAACTATTGGAAAATACTGCGCCCATCTCCTTAATATGTCCTTTAGATTTCCTAGCAATGGCCCATCTTTATCCCTACAGGAAATAATTTTTGTGTCCTTCCTATGCCTTGGTCTCTTGATTTCTTGGTAGAAATTTCTGATATCCCTGTTTACGTAGTGTTCCTCTAGTGTTTTTAACTGTTTCGCCAACATCTTCTTTTTTTTCTGTCTGCATATTCGTTTCGCGGTTTTCCTTTTCTCTTCATAATGTCTAATTGTATCCAATGTTCTGTTTCGACCTCTTTCCAGTTTTGCTGTTATCGACTCTCTGCATTCCATATCATACCATTCCACATTCTTTTATATTCCGCCTTTCCCAAACAAGTGTTTGCAGCACTTGACATTGCAGCCTGTATTTTACCCCATTCTTCTTCTTTATAACTATTGCAAAATACTGCGCCCATCTCCTTAATATGTCCTTAGGATTTCCTAGCAGTGACCCATCTTTATTTCTACAGTAAATCATTTTTGTGTCCTTGCTCTGCCTTGTTCTCTTGATTTCTTGCTAAAAATTTCTGATATCCCTGTTTACGAAGTGTTCTTCTATTGTTTTTAACTGTTTCGCCAACATCTTTTTTTCTGTCTGCATATTTGTTTTGCGGTTTTCCTTTTCTCTTCATAATATCTAATTGTCACCACTGTTCTGTTTCGTTCTCTTTCTAATTTTGCTTTATTTCTATCCATTATCGACTCTCTACATTCCATATCATACCATTCCACTGTTCTTTTATATTCCACCTTTCCCAAACAGGTGTTCGCAGCACTTGACATTGTAGCCTGTATTTTACCCTATTCTTCTATTGTCTCTGTCTTTCTTTTCTTCCTGTTGGTACTTCTTACTGTATTTTAACCCTTCTTTTTCTATTGTTTGACTTACTATGGTACTTCTTAGTAAAGTTGATCTTATTTCGTCTACTAACTCCCTTGCCACCTTCTCAGCAAGTTTCTTTAAATCATATGTCTGTCTTTGTTTTCTTCCTGTTGGTACTTCTTATTTTAAATTAGAAATGGCCAAAAAATGGTCACTATCCGCGTCCGGTCCTCTCCAACTTTTACAGTTTCTAATAGCTTTAAAGTGTTTACTCTCTATGAGCACATAATCTATCTGATTTTCTGATCGTCCGTCAGAGAAGATCCATGTTACATTATGTATATCTTTGCAGTTAAAATGTGTGCTGACAATCTTCACTTAATTTTCTGCTGCGAACTCAATTATTTTTCCACCGTTTTCATTGCTGTCAGCATGTAGACTTTTCTGTCCTGTTATTTTCTTATATACTTTCTCTACTACTCGGTAAACTGTCTCATACTTTTAACTTAATCGATAAAAGCTTATTGAAAAGAAAATACTTTATTATTTACTCTTACATGTATAGATATTCTTAACCTAGAAAATTGCTAAAAAAGACTAGCACCAACTAGAATGCATATATCAAATCTTCTATTAATGGACTGCCGAATTCTTTCAAAAACACCATGGTTGGTACTTTATGCATAACATCTATCAATTATCCAATTTCTCAAAGCTTCTTCATTTCTCTCTAGAATGTAAACTAATGTCTTCAAATAACCCTATAGAAAAAATCCAAAAAATTTAAGTCGGAAAATCGCTATAACTCAATAGTAAACGATCTATAAACCCAAGTAGTGATTCTGCCAAAATAAATATCATCTGACCCGTAATTTTCCATGGTGAAAACACCGGTTCAATTAACCAATCACACAATTCCGACCCAAATGTTTCAAAAAAAAATATGTTGAAATCGATCTTTTATCGATCATGCCGGCCCACTTATGGTTATTATGAAAGTTCCTAGTTGTGTTTCTTGTTGAGGAGTTGAAGTATTTGAATGCAGAAGCTAGTGACTAAACGCAATATGAGAAGCGCAAGTACCTAGATCTGCATCTGCGACATTCAGCACATTGTTTTCCAATTCTACTGGTGTTACTGAATGTGGCCTCCCTGTTACTGTAAATGAACATCATAATATTTAGAAATTTAAATTGCTCTAAGTGACTTTCAGAGTTGTGATAATAAATAGTACATAGATCGGGATATTCCTCCTAGTTAGTGACTAAACGATATTCCTCCTAGCTAGTGACTAAACGCAATACGAGAAGCGTAAGTACCTTGATCTTCCTCTACGACACTCTGCGCATTGTTTTCCAATTCTACTGTTGTTTCTGAATGTGGCCACCCTGTTACCGTAAATGAACATCAAAATATTTAGAAATATAAATTTCTTTCACTTTCAGAGTCGTGACAATAAATAATACATAGATCGGGATATTTATTCCTCCTCGGTAGTTTTAAAAATTTTCGAAACCTTTGATAAAAGATATCGAATACATGGATTATAAACTAATTTCATGAAATAATTTGTTTATTTTCGTTGACACTAAGCTTAAAAGTTTACGTAATACCCAATATAGTACTCCTATGTGAATTCAACAAAATGCAAATAATAATCCAGCACATCAAATTTCAAATCAGCACCAAGCAGTTAAAGAATCTGCAAACCAGAACTTAGTTTAATTTAATTTAAGATAAAGATAACCACAAAAAAGATATCTTCTATCATATGCTTAATATGATTTGACGATGAGTGGATACAGTGTCATAAGTCATCAGTGCCATGCAATTATAATATGCAATAATCATTGCAGATTATAATCTTTATATTATAGTTTTTAATCATATATTTTGTGTCTATTTCCTAAACTTTCATTTCTTTTTTCTTGTTTTATCTTATGTTATAATTGTTATTAAAATATATGTTTTTGTTTTGTTTCAGTGTCTATTTAGTTATTAAGTAACATATAAATTAGTTTTGATTTGCAGTACTGTATTTCAGTGATTTGCTTAGGTGTACGAGGCTACTTACCTCTTGACGACTACTTCGAATAATTTAAGCTATAAAATTAGAAATTATAGAGGAATGTATTTATGTATGATTTCCTATAGATATTCCTTTCTATTTGGATTCAAAACTACTTGTCTAAAATCTGATGAATCACTTTTTCACTTGATTTAACAACTTGTCCTCGTATGCTCATAATGTCCAAACCTTAACCATCTCGATGTTCGACCATTTGTTCCTCTCTCTCTCTCTCCCTCCCTTTCTATCTCCTTGTTCCTCTTAGTCATTTTTTCGCATCGAAAGACAATTGTTATTCGCACACGGTCGGGAATTCCGCTTAAATTGTCCTGCGTGATACGAAAATTGCTTAAAAATGAGGTAATTTTCGCCTGTACAAAACAAAAACAGAAAAACGCACAGAACCATGTAGGTACGTTAAGTGGTTTCGTGCAACATTTCTTTGCTTCCTTTTTTGTTTTCGCGGGTCGCACAGAAGAATGTTTATGGACAATTATATCGGCCGGTGAAAATCAATTTTTCGGAGAAGATGATAATAAAACACATCGGAGTGATAGTTTCGGGAAAACCGTGACATCATCGAATTCTTTTGCCAACTACGTTGCCTCGTCAATGTTTTGCCCTATTGCGACTAAATAAGGAATGTGTTTGATAGATATTTTAATAACAAATTAGGATGTGTTATTATACGTAAATAGTACCGCGAGATTAAAAATTATATTGATAAAGATTTGCCATGGAATGTAAAATGTCCGTCTTAGGTATCATTCTTTTGAGATAATTCTGATTAAATTATCAGGCTAACAGTCATACTGACATTTGACTGACATAAAATTTGTAAATATATGTTTATTTAAAATGATTTGTATTTGAATAACATTTTATTAAAAATTAATAAACATATTACAATAAATGCTCCAAATTACCCCCGCCTTGTTCGACGCACACGTTTACGCGCCTTTTCATGCTATCAAAAGCATTTTGCAACATTTGTAGCATTATGGTTGCACATACTTCAATAATCTTTTGTTGCAGTTCTTGCAAATTATGTACAGGAGTTCTGGTTCTATTTTTGCAGTAAGCGAACACATTGTCCATAATAGTCAAACCAGGTGACCTCGGAGGAAATACCACTTGTGTATGCAAACTTATAAGTCGATCATCAAAAAACTCACGGAGAAAGGCTATAGATTCTCGTGTCGTATGTGATGTTGCTCCGTTATGTTGGAAATAACCATTATGATGTTCATCGTCGTGTAGTTGTTGAATAATTTCATTCAAAATGTTATTTCTGTACCTCTCTGCATTGATGGTGAAATTTGAAAAAAAAATGGCCCAATTATCCTTCTACGAGAGACTGCCATCCAAACCCCAATTTTTTTGAGAATGTAGTGGAGATTCAACAAACATTTTTTGTCCCTTAAAAATTTCTATGCAGGAATAAGTTTTTCTCACACCTAAGACATACGCAGGCACGACGATTGGATGAACACCCTGGATGCATGAACTGATGTGCCCCACAACATGATGCCATAACGAAGTCTTGATTGCACATAAGCATAATATGCAGACAGATTTGCCAACTGATTCACAGTTCCTGCTATAATACGTAATGCATAACTAGATGATGATATCTTTGCCGCCATGTGGTCAATATGCTTCTTCCAATTCAATTGAGGATCCGTTCACAATCCCAAGAACTTAACTGCTATATGTTCCATATTTAGCTGTTGATCTCCATAAATAATTTTTGTTGGGTTCTTTTTGAAATAGACAAAGTTCAACACATTGTTTTCTTTCAATATTTAGCTTCAACCAGTTTGTGCCAAACCATGAACCACAGTCATTAACAGTAGTCAGTATTGCATTGTATACTGCATCTTTTTTAGTTCTTACAATTACCGAAGTATCATCAGCTTATGGTATCGTTTTATGTTTAGTCCTGCGAGGGAGATCATTCACATATATTAAAAATTAAGGACCCAGGACCCTGGGGCACTTCGCTTTTCAGCGTCCCCCAATCAGAAGCAGCACCCGCACCATTATCGACTACGCACTGCTTTCTATTATCTAGATAATGGTATCAGTTGCAAACAATGTCCTCTTATTCCAACCCTTTCCAATTTTTCAAACAACACACAGTACTCAATACAGTCAAAGGCCATGAAGATACCAATTGTACACTCATATTGATTCCAATTGTCAATTATCGTATGTATGGCTGGATAAGCAGCTCTGATCGTAGATCTCCCTGTGATATAGCCATTCTTGTATTCACTGAATATATCATGTTCCAAAAGGAAATCCATTATACGTTT
Source organism: Amphimallon solstitiale (assembly GCA_963170755.1). NCBI lineage: Eukaryota > Metazoa > Arthropoda > Insecta > Coleoptera > Scarabaeidae > Amphimallon > Amphimallon solstitiale. The sequence continues at coordinate 68,592,403 of OY720680.1, forward strand.
AAAAATAATTTTTTCAAGTATTTTTGAGAAATGTGACAATATATATATCGGTCTGTAGTACTGGTGTTGGTTACTGGGGTATTCAAATATTTAATCATATTCCAGAAACTATGAAATACCTGGTAACTATTATATTTTCTGAAAGATTAAAGAATTATCTACTGGACGGTCCTTTTAATAGTGTAAATGAATTTATGGACTGTTCTGTGGGATAATTTTATGTGAATATAATTGTTAGTTTCCTCTGTAATATACAATGGGCTTCATAAAACCGGTCATAAAATACCATATCACAGTGTACAAACCACCCAATGATAAGCTGATTACTGGGTATTAAAATATCTATTCATATTCCAGAAACTGTGAAATGTCTAACAACTAAGGAATTCACTGAAAAATTAAAGAATCATCTTCTGGATGGCGCCTTTTGTAGCGAGAATGTATTTATGGACTGTCTTGTGAGGTGAATTTATGTGAATATAATTGTTAGTTTCCTCTGTAATATACAATGTCTATGTCTATTTGTGAATCCTCATATATTCTCTTTTTAATTTAATATTAATATATTCATTTGAGCGATTTATTATAATATTGGTTATAGTAAATATACATTATTATTATTATTATTAAAGATTTGCAAATAAAAACGCATGTACTTTACAAATTTATCGAAAAATACGAGTCTGTAATGCTTCTCCTTTCATAGAATTTACATACATAATCACACTTTTCCTAAAACAACCTACTTGGGAAGGTAAAGACCATAAGATAAGAGCTTCTCTTTATAAGAAACAGTGCAACCATTTTCATTTGGTATTACTCTTGTAATCTGACAATGCGACCATATCGATCTCCTCTCATAATCTTGGTACCACAAATGCATATAGCAACGCATTTCGCCCAGTCAATATTGTACTTAGAGTATCTACATTGCAAAAGCATCAAATATTTGTTTCCAGCGGTATTGCTCTTAAGAATTATAGAACCTATAGACACAGTGAGAGATATCTGTAAATTCGTCCATATGTAGAGAAAGATACTTGATCCACAATGGTTGAACAAGACGGTCGAAATATCACTATGATTAGAATGTGCTGTTCTTATATTTTACCATGCCTAACAAACATAGTAAATTCTTGCATTATGAGAAGTAAGTATACGATTCGGTTGTTCCGCTGCCTAAAATTGGTGGTCTAAAACATCTCAATGATCGCAGGACCATTAGTATTTTCCTGAATTTGTCAAAAATTTTAGAAAAAGTCACGTATCATCAGATTTTTGACTTAGTTAGTGACAATGCAATACTCCCACCAATGCAGTTGGGACTAAGCGGCTGTTACAACTGTGAGGCGGTTTTGTTGAGTGTAATTGGCGATATTATATTGGTTTGTGATAGAAGTCTCATATCCACTTCGGCATTGTTGGATATCATGGGGTTCTTGCTAATATCCTAGGTAGTATTGGCTTCAGTGAGGACTCTACTCAATTGGCAGCTATTTGGATAATCGTACGCAGAGTGTCGTTCTGGGTGATAAAAATCCAACCCTTTGCCCATAGGGATCTTCCTCGGGCATCGATTATCGGACTGCTTCTCTACTCACAATGACTTAACTTGTCCTGGCAAATTCCTTGTGTAAATAGAATTTGCCTGGACAAGTTAAATCATCAGCTGTTCATATGTATGCTGGTGATATCCAGTTATATAAATCTTTTGCAGTTCAAAATTAACAATATGCGGTTGCAGAAATCAACAATGACTTGCTCTCAACACTACATTTATCACAGCAGCACATTAATCCGTCCAAGTCACAAGTAATCTTGTTCGGCAAGCGTAAGACTTGTAATGAACTTTGAAACGCCATTGCGATTAAGTTGGGGGAAATGCAGCTACCTATTGTCACTAGTGTACGAGACTTGGGTCTTGTGTGGATAGCTTTTTCAAGTTTCGCGGCCAAATCATTAAATATATCCTGAGTTGAAAGACTCTATATTCCCACCGTTCTATATTAGATTTGTCTATAAAAATTAGGCTTTGCAAGACCCTTGTTCTATCACATTCCACTTACAACCCTGCTATTCACAAGTATCGATTTCAGAAAATCCAAAACTCTTGTCTTTGCTACATTTATGGTATTAGGAAATACACTTTTCCTATAAGCTGTTGGAATTTGGTTTGGGGTAACATGAAGCAAAGATGTGGGTTTCACACTTTGTGTTTGTATCATAAAAAAATACGTTTTCGTTATGATGTGAAAAACATTACAATTTCAGATCACAAATCTTGTCTTTCCACCTCCGCACAGAGTTGCAATATTGCAATTGGTTTTTTACCGAAAAGTAGAGGTTTTAATTCTTTATTAGCTTATGTAAAAGGAGACATATTGTATTTAACTGTTTTGAAAAAAAGCCTAATATTTGCTTACACTTCAGTTAACGCCATCTACCGGTGACGGTAAAAGTCCGAGATACAAAAACACAAGTTCAATTTATAGAGCAAATAAGGCTCTTTTAAATGAGATCAAAACTTATTCAAATCGGTTAGGCCAAATGGGAGTAACCCTAGTTTCTTTAAAAAAACATTTGAACTGCCTCCACCACTTTATTTCACTAGATAGTAAAAAATGTGCAAGATTAAAGGTATTAATGAATGTGTAAGGAATAAAATTAAAAATTTTCAATACCCCTTAATTAGTAAAAATATGAAGAAATTCTAAATTTTAACATTGATCCTGATTGTTACGCCCCCTGGCGGACATTTTACAAACTCTAAAATAATTTTCAGCATTTTCTTTTGGGCACTTTTACTTGAAATTTTTTTACCCGAAAGCAATATGACCATTGGTTTCTGAGATATAGCCGGCGGCCATTCTTAGTTGGCCACCCGGTACTTGTTTCCATTACCGCACATTTGATGTAGTGAACTCTTCAGCATGACATTTGTCCTGCACGTTGAAATGAATCAAACCCAACAGATAGGGCAGTCAATCCTGTTATGCACTAAACTTGACTAAACCATGTAAAAAGTTGGCACTAGCAATCTCACGACGTGTGTCCAGTAGAACGAAATCATGTTCCTCCAACAAAACTTCATGGTCAATATTTCTATAGAGATAAACTCCACTGCCTTGGAAGCTCAAGAACTTTAAAAATCGGCTCTGGATGCTGTCCAGTTTCAATTTATAGTAGATATAAATTGGATGCCAAACAACAGCAGCGTATTCTAGCTTACTACGCAGGAGCGAAAAATAAAGAAGTTGAATAGTGTCTGCATTAGCAAAATGCCTACTCTTTCTAAGAATAAAACCAAATGTACCAGAGGCAGAAATGCATACATTAGTAATATGTTCGGCAAAGGATAATTGTCGATCAAATAGCACTCTCAAATCCTTTACCTCCTGCATGCAGGCTAATACCTGTCCCCCAATGCTATAATCGTAGTCAATGAGTTCCATCCTTCTAGAATACTCCATAACATGACATTTATTGATATAAAGTGCCAAAATCAGTGTGCTGACACCATTCATAGAGAGTATCCAACTCGCACTGTAGACGCAGATCATCCGAGATAGTATAAATTCGACGATAGATTTTCAATTCGTCAGACCCATCACAAGAAAACGATTTCAAGAGGTCATTAATAAATTGTATAAAAAGCAGAGGGCCCAAATTAGACCCCTGTGGAACGCCAGACGTGGCAGCAAATTCAGCAGATTTGAATCCATTATAGTACACATAACTGATCCGTTCCGGAAGATATGAAGTCAGAAAACTAAACAGATTGCCATGAAGTCCCAGTGCATCAATCTGTATATATGACATCCATTTGAGAGCGAGAGTCGAGAGCGGCACTAATATCTTAGGTGATACAAGGCAGATTACTGGTCGTTGAGTGACCACTCACGAACCCATGCTGTATAGGAGATATTCTCCTGTGATAGTAAACATATATGAATTTATATAGTATTTGCTCAAAAATCTTGGAGAAGTTAGAGAGAATTGCAATCGGACGATAATTCCTCAGGTCACTCCTATCACCTTTCTTCAGAAAAGGGCTAATTCTAGCTATCTTCCATCTAGTCGGATAAACATTTGTGCCCAGCGCCAGCCTGAAAATAATTTTTAGTGGGCCGACAAACACCATACGGCAATCCTTAATTAGATAGGAAGGTATCTGATCGTCCCCAGTATCTGATCGTCACCAGCAGTCGACGACTTGATTTGAGATGATTGGCACTCCACAAAATACTCTCCTCATTGAGAGATGTTACGATTAAATAATCATTATCTTTTAGCTGATTTTTTATGTCAGAACCAGTGCGATTTGTGTCTTTCCGGTAAATCTGGGAAAACACATGAGAAAATTCCTCAACTATATGGGCAGAGTTGTCACAGCTGAGATCGCCATCATGCATTACTGGCGGAATAAGAGAAGTACTTTCCTTGAGATGAATATAGCGCCAGTTGTTTTGGGTCACATATTAGGTTTCATTCAGTTTCATAGGAAAATCTCAAGTAAGACTCGTGAATCTGATTTTTAGTGATGGTCCTTGGCCTACTGAACTCACGATAAAAGGAAATTTGCTGGGTTGCTCTCCATCTGCGATGATAATGGCTTTTCAGCTTAATAATCTGTCTGACTTCATTAGTAAACCAATGTGGAAAACTTTTATGTGAAGACGACTTACATAAAAGAACAGACTTCTCAAGAACATTATATAGTTTAATATAAAATATGTCAACGCACAAATCAACATCATCACATTTACTTAATTCAGACCAGTCAATTGACAGGATATCATTATAAAGAGTTATTAGCTTTACGAAAGTTGTATCCCAAAGTTGTTGTTAGAGGGAAATTCAGGGGCTTTATGAATTACTGGAATCTTAAAATATATGGAAAGTGCGGAATGATGAAGATCTTCGGCAACAATTGGTAGGTTCATGTTCTACTAACACAAAAGGGGCTTGCGCTTTAAAAAAGTGTTGTAAACGGTGCTATGGATAAATTGACATTAATCAGAATTTGTTTTGATGGTTAATTAATTTTGGTAAGTTATGTACAATCATTTATGTGCCCTGCATACTAGGGTGACCGCAAAAAATCGATGTCGAAATTTTGTTCGTCTGGACCCCAGAAAACGATTCCCCTTTCCAGATATTGAGATAGCCGAAATTTGAGCTCGATTAAAGGACGTTAACCCGTGCAGCTCGTCGCTCAAAGTTTGAAAAAATCCAAATCTTTTGCCAAAAAGCTGACATATGGAGCCATAACTCCAGAACGGTAATTAATAAAAACATGTTTAATATCTCGAAGGAAAGCTAATGTTTCTCTTCAAAATTTATATTGTATACATAATTGTTGTTATTTTAAGTCAAACCGAGTTACAACAGCGTTTAGCCCCAAAAACGTGACCTGGTACCAGTAGGAGCCAGTTTGGGAGTATTCTAAGAATTTTACGGGTTTTTGCATAATGTGTCTCGGAATTAACATTTTTTTTGTTAAAAAGTATTTTGGAACTCAATTTTCAAACATAAAGAGCCTTTTGTTCAAATTTAATCTATATTATTTTAAAAGACATTTGAAAACATTTTATTGAAATTAAAGTTTGTAATATATTTTGTTTCATTTTTCAAGTTAGCTGTTATTTACCTATTGGACTCTGAAATGGCATTCACATCAGGTGTACAAAGCCGGACCAAGGATAAAATATTTCTTGTGGACTATCCCATTCACCAGATCACCGGTTGTAAACTACCCTCATATCGTCAAGTTTTGTGTGCTTTCTTTTATAATTTACGTACTGGGAAATTAACTGTAAGAGAATCAGCAAAACTTACCATATGAGAAGTGTTCATTTTTTGGGAGAAAGCTCAAATCCCCACTAAACATGAGCAAGATGCAATTACTAAGCTGGAACAGCTGCTGGGAGTTCCTGCAAACAGCTCTGGAGAGGAGCAAGCCGTAGCCGTATATGAATGCCTACATGAATGGGGTCTTTCCAACACCGTCAAGGCGATGTGCTTCGACATTACAGCATTCAACACGGGAAGGAGCATGCGTCATATTGGAGCAAATGTTAGGAAGAGAATTGCTATACCTAGCTTGCCGTCACCATATCTTGGAAATTCTGTAAGAGGCGTATTCGACACAAAAATGGGATCAACCACTGGACCTCATCCAGACATTTTCAAGAGATTCTTCACTGCGTGGCCCAAGATAGACAAAGAAAAATACGACACAGGTATCAGTGACAATCTAATACAAAAGCAGCTAACTCCAGAAGTAATTGCAAATGTTACTGCTGAATTCGAGACCAAATTAACTGAGAGGCACTCCAGAGATGACTACAAGGAGCTATTGCAGTTGGTTCTCGTATTTGTTGGATCACTAGACGGCGATGTTGTGGGTTTTAGAACTCCAGGAGCCATTCATCACGCTAGGTGGATGGCAAAGTCTATTTACTGCTTAAAAATGTTCATTTTTCGTCGTCAATTTAAGATGTCTAAAGAAGAAGAAAGTTCTGTGCGTGCCATTTCTGTTTTCCTAGTTAAAATTTATTGTAAAGCTTTGTTCAATGCTCCAAAAGCTCATCTTGCACCAAAGCAAGATTTAGGTATTTTGCATAGTCTGTTAGACTATAAAGAATGTGACAACGACATTGCAGAAATAGCCTTGACCAAATTTTCGAACAATTTGTGGTATTTGAATGCAAAGTTGGTGGGATTATCGTTTTTTGATCCCACCATTACAGACAATGAAAAGTTGTTAATGTCTAATAAATTGCTCAGTAGCACAAATGAACCATTAGAGCACGCTAGAGTTGTAAATCCAAAAGTTAGGAAAGACAAATTAAAAGAGGTAGTTGATGGAGGATTGGTAAATTTACTTATCAAAGAAACGTTTACATTCTTTGACCGATTTAATATAAAAACAGATTTCCTAAGACAACATCCAAACACCTGGCCTCAAAATAATGACTTCCAAGAAGGATTGAAAATTGTTAAAACATTAAAAGTAGTTAATGATATAGCTGAGCATGGTGTTAAATTAATAACCGACTTTAACGACCTTCTGACAAATGATGAAGACCAAAAGCAATATGTCCTGCAAGTTGTAAGCAAATGCCGAGCATTATATCCTGACGTTTCAATAACTACTTTAACAAAAGCTCTAGAATAGATTAGATAACTATGTAAAATTATCAACTCATGTAGGGCACTACGTCTGTATCTTTTCTGTGTCTGTTTTGTATGTATTATATACCTGATTTTTATATTTTAAAATAAAAAATGTCTTAAGAGACTTATCAGTATTACTTGTTTTTTTTTATTATATTTCTACTTTAAACTCAAAAATATACCAAAAAAAAAGCATAATTTATCACCTAAATAACAAAATATACGAAGTATGTATGCTCCTAGTGGTACCAGGTCACGTTTTTGGGGCTAAAGGCTGTTGTAACTCGGTTTGACTTAAAATAACAAAAATTATGTATAGAATATAAATTTTGAAGAACAACATTAGCTTTCTTTTGAGATATTAAGCGTGTTTCTATTATTTACCGTTCTGGAGTTATGGCTCCATATGTCAGCTTTTTGGCCAAAAATTTGGATTTTTTCAAACTTTGAGCGACGAGCGGCACGGGTTAATGTCGTTTAATCGAGCCCAAATTTCGGCTATCTCAATATCTGGAAAGGGGAATCGTTTTGTGGGGTCCAGACGAACAAGATTCCGACAATTTTTTCCCCCTCTATGAGATCCGGTCACCCTACTGCATACACATAATATTTACAATGATGATGAAATCTACCATTTACATACAATTATCTTCCGGTAAGTCTATATTCTTACAGTCCCTATTCCCCACATGCAAGAATATAACATATTTCCCCTGATATAACCACGTAATACTTCCACACACATGTGCGTTTGACTTGTCGCATCTAATGTGCTCTTAGACGGCGGTAATCAAACAGACCATAAATCGGGATACGTCTTGAGTTTACTGAACGTGTTTCCATTCCCAAGGTAATTATTACACGGGAGCAAATGTTTACTTTGTATATGTTTAAGTTATCGTCTCTCTCGCGATTTGAAACAAAAGACTGACAAGTGCAACAACCGGTCGACGGTCGTCGCGGGTCGCTCGGATCTCGCGTTGAAGTCAGTCAGTCCATCAAGTATGCCTACATACCGCGGTTGAAGAGAAAAGCGAACCAAACTCATTCTAGTCGCGGTCTACAGGAATTCGTAGGCTATAACTTTTACTGTGATACTTCAGCGGGATGAGTCCGTAGTTTATTTTTAAACAGTTTCACTATTGTTTAGAAGCATAATAGTAGCATTTTATTTTAGTTTTGTATTTAATAAGTAATAAATAAAATAAAAAACTGAGAATAACTACATGTCTTTATTCTTACAAGGTACGACAAAATGTGAGCGCTTACACTACTTTCTTGTATGTATATTACAAGATCTTTTATTTAAAAAAATCAATCAAAAATTGTTCGAAATTAACTGAGACCACTACAATTTTAGTCAGACAACTAAATTTACGCAAAAAAAAAAGTTTTTCAATGAAAATAAAAATATAACTTCCGGTCCAATCTTGACATCTTTTTATAGAAGATAAATCAAATTAAGATTCAGGCACTCTTAAATAATGTGTGTAAAATCTATAATATTTCAAAAATTTGTAGAAAAATAGTTTTGCGATAAGAATAGTTGCAGTCTTACCAGTACAAATGTACGTTTAGTAAATCTGTCTCTTAAACATAAATTTCTGCGAGTAATAATTTATATCGTTTTATTATCATTTTAACTAAACAGTTTTCTTTAATAGATTGAAACTTGTAAACTATGTATCGATTGGCTCAAAAGGCCTGTGCAAAATGTATCTATGGCAAGGTCTGAACATGCTTTGGAAGAGATTAATTTCTCAGACTAAGTCGAAATCTCACCAATTGGGAGGAGTGGGTTCGAGTCGAGTAAATTTTTTTAATTAAATTTACCTAACTAATTACTCAGCGCAAAACAGTAAAATCATATTAGATATTTCTACCCTGAGAAAAAAAAATTACACAAATATACACCCTGTCCAGTTTAAAATGCAGTACATGGGGATATTGGAAACCGTTGGAGATACAACGTCGGTTAAATGGGAGAAAAGTTGCGTATTCATTTGTCCATGAATAATCCGACATCAGATTTTGAAATTTTTGTTTCATTGTGCAGATACAGGGTGAAAAAGTAAAAAATGCATTTTTGAAAATCTTCCATATTTTGTTTCCTAGAAGAGATAAATTTACAAAAGTTGTAAGCTAGGGATAACAAGTCATGAGGATTTTAAAAATGATAAAAAAATCTAGGTCTACTAGATTTTGCGTGACAATAATCAACTTTTGTTTTTCTTATGGCAGCCATATTGGATTTGACATTTTTAATATCTTCAAAGAAAATGCTATTCAATGATGTATAAACATGTTTATGTTCAAGATAATAAAAACATGAAAAATAGAGAAAGTAAGATTTTAACATAGTAGGCCGTGATAATAAATGTGACATTTGTATTAAACAACTCTAAAAGCTGTGAAGTTTATTCTGGACTGTCAGTAATCTTATTGTTAATCTCATTGTATTGTTATAAGTATCTGTACTGTGCAAACCTAAGATGGATCGTTTTACAAATAGTGACAAATATCAAATGCTGTAGTGCTTTATTTTGTGTGGAAGAAATGATGAATTGGCTGCAGAAATGTATTTCGATAGATACCCTGAAAGGCGGCATGCGGCAGCCAGAAAAAAGCATTTTTCGCCGATTGCGTGATAATTTGATAATGCATGGAAGTTTTGTCAAACCCAAAAAAAGGCAAAACAATGAAAATAATGAAAATATTGTTCTTCAAGCAGTAGTTGAAAATCCCCGTACGTCTTTACGGGTAATTGAAAATACACTTGGCGTCGCTAGGTCAACAACTGGTACCATTTTAAAGCGTGCCAAATTCAAACCTTATCGTGAAAGAATCAGTCAAGGGGTTCAAAATGGTGACGAAATACGGAGAGCACAATTCTGTCATTGGTTCATCGAAAAACATAATGAAAATCCAAACTTTTTTGCGAAAATTTTATGGTCTGATGAGAGTCGATTTACTAACTCTGGAATGTTTAATCGTAAAAATACGATCTTTTGGTCCGATGAAAATCCACACCTAGTTCGTGGCATTAGACATCAAGTCAGATGGGGATTTAATGTCTGGATCGGCGTTATTGATACCCATGTTATCGGTCCATTCTTTTTCAATGAGAATTTAAATTCTGAAAGGTATTTAGAACTTTTGCGCACACATGTTGCTGAACGAATTGAAGAACTTCCACTTGCCACGTTGCAAAATATGTATTTTCAGCACCTCCACTGAATTCCTTGTTGGTTACAAATTATTTAAATAATCAATATTACAATAACTCGATTGGTAACCGAGGACCAATAGGGTGGCCTGCTAGGTCCCCGGACCTCACACCTCTTGATTTTTTTGTATGGGGCTATCTGAAAAACAAGGTGTATTCGAGATCTTATGAAAATGTGGAAGAATTACGTCAAGCAGTTGAAGAAGCAGTGAATGGAATGACACCGAACATGGTTAGACAATCTTGTGAGGCAGTACTAACACGATGTAGATTGTGCATACGAATGAACGGTGGCTTATTTGAACAGTTGTTACATTAATGATTCAGCTACCTAACCACCTTTATTTAATGAATACTAATAAATAAAATGTTAAAGATATTTTAACAGTACTTGGAGACTTGTTATTTTTTATTTTTTTATACACTTAAGATATCCACAGTTCCATGGCCTACTATGTTAAAATCTTACTTTCTCTATTTTTCATGTTTTTACTATCTTGAACATAAACATGTTATACATCTTTGAATAGCATTTTTTTTGAAGATATTAAAAATGTCAAAATCCAATATGGCTGCCGTAAGAAAAATAAAAGTTGATTATTGTCACGCAAAATCTAGTAGACCTAGATTTTTTTTTTAATCATTTTTAAAATCCTTATGACTTGTTATCCCTAGCTTACAACTTTTTTAAATTTATCTCTTCTAGGAAACAAAATATGGAAGATTTTCAAAAATGCATTTTTTTCTTTTTCACCCTGTATCTGTCCAATGAAACAAAAATTTCAAAATCTGATGTCGGATTATTCATGGACAAATGAATACGCAACTTTTCTCCCATTTAACCGACGTTGTATCTCCAACGGTTTCCAATATCCCCATGTACTTTTAAACTGGACACCTATATATAACGGCGTTAGATCGGGAAATCGGGATTCGTCAGGGTTTAGTAATCGCATCGTGGAAGCCGCAGCAACTATCAAGAATCGTCCTGATGCTATACGATGTGTTAAAGAAGCACGCATTTGTAGTGCTGAATGCTGCATTCAACAAAACGGTGGCCGCTTTAAACAGTTCTTTTCGATGTTGTATTGTTAAATAAATATCTTTATGCTCCAATATCTTAGTAATAAATTAATTTGAAACATATGTTTATATGGACTTTTTTGTTTATTTTATGCTGGAGAACAAGTACCTACAATAGTGCCGTGCAATTCCGAAACACCCGGTATATAAGAGAAGTAAATAAATATTGTTGACGTAATCACCATTCAGACCCCCCGACCATGTCATCAAAAATAAGCAAAGCAAAGCCCCCCCCCCATCCCCCTAGAGCGGGCCCTTGTCAAGTGATTCTTGGAATAGTAACAAACCAGTTATGCTTAGCCTTGGAACAGGAACTTTATTCTTTTATTTCTGTTCACTTAGAATTATTTGGGTATATTCTTAATGTAATATTTTCTTCTTATTGAATAACATGTTTGTGATGGCGGCCATGTTGATTTCAATTTGACAAAATCTCGAACAGCTGTTTAATTTATGTTGCTGTATCACTTATAAGAAATTTCGTTCCTCTTGTTGTACAACTTAATCCAAATTATTTAAGAGACAAAGATTTTGTAAATATTGAACTTACTTGTCCTGTGAAATAATATAAAAAGTAAGGATTGTTATTAAAGATAGAAAATTATGATCGTTTCAACATTACATCCACTTATTATTAATCTAATATGGTATGTTGAAATTACAGCTCTTGCCTATAAAAATCCCATTTTACTTGACCAGCCGTTATCACGAGCATAAGTTTATAACCTATATTTTTCCTCACAAAGTGTAGCTGGGGCAGGTATCCATATATTTTTAATTTTTTCTACCTTTCAAGCATAAACTTTAATTTGAAAATACTTCTTGTTTCTTCATTTATTATTACATATACGTAATTATATGCAGAAGTATAATTGCAGCGCAGATGTAGAAGTACTTATCTACTTTTTTCGCCATATCACAGCAGTATATATATATACTTCATAATAGTTATAACTGCTAAATGAAAACGAAGTGCTGGTATTCCCACAATAGTAATTATAGTGTTTACGATATTTCCTTCCTTTTTCCTCGTTCTTGTATGTGTTCAGCGTTGGTATACAGTGTGTACAATTAAGTGGAGTATATAGACAGGTCTCAATAAACAGTAAACAGGTATAAATGCAATATGATTATGGTTATGGTGCAAGGAAAAATAAATAAGTATATACCTATACAAGAAGAACGCAAAAGAAAGAATTTAGTAACGTAAAGAATTGTGAGAAACAATAATCTAAAATATATTTGTGTATTTGAAATTGCCATTGTAGTTCATATTGTCAGCTTCTGTTTATTGTAATCAAACCATTAGTTAGTGTAGTTAGTACACTTATCAATCACAAATGTAATTCCAAAGAACATGAGTAGATATTTTGAAATAAACATTAATTTTACGCACAGAAAGATATCTCTACTAATTTTGAGGCCATAATATGTATTTAATCATTAATCGTTATTTCATAGCAACTTTTCAAATGTTGTACAATTTTTAACGAAAAATCGACGTATCTCAGAAACAATTGAAAGTCGGCAAACACAAGTTGATGTCAGCCCTATATACAGGGTGAGTTTTTTTGAATGTTTAGCATTGGGATCTCAGAAACTACTGGAGATAGAAAAACGCTTAAATGGGGAAAGATTCGCAGTTTTACGAGTTTGATTTAAAACTGCTTTTGTTTCTCCGATAACTTTCATGGCTTATTGGATATTCAAAGAAAACTAAATTTTACGATTTTCTTTAAATATGCTTAGCATCGTTAATACATAGTAATTTTAGAGAAAAAGTGTTCAGACAAAAGTTTTAGATAATTTTACGCCAAATAAAACTATGTAGCTAATATTTTCTTTTCGTTCACCATTATCGAGTTATGATACAAACTTGTGTTTTTTTAAATGGAAACCATAGTTGGTTTTAACATCATTAAAAAGCTTCTTTTTTGCTGATTATAATGATATAAGGTTTGATATGGTTATTTTAAAAAATAAAGAGGATATAGACATTTCTATGATTGTTTACTTTATCAGATATAAACTTTTAAAAAAAATGTTCGGTGTTTTGTATTTCAAAAAAAAAACCTTATTTTTTTCTGATTACAATGATATAAGGTTTGATATTGTTATTTTAAAAAATAAAGAGAATATAGAAATTTCTATGATTGTTCACTTTATAAGATATAAACTTTAAAAAAAAAATGTTTTTGGTGTTTTGTAACTCAAAAAACGAAAAATCTGAGTTACAATAGTGTTCGTTGGAGCAGTCGAGATATATATACTAACATTGCTTTCACGTTGAGTCACAGAAGTGAGAGCTGCATTGGCTATGGAATTTTCTAACGTAGAAAAGCGTGATATGGTTGAATGTTACATTCAGTGCCAGAAAAATTCTGCTAGAGCTGCTGAAGTTTATTTTGAAAATTATTTTGATCGACGTCAGCCGTCGCTACCTACTTTTAAGAGATTATGGGATAATTTAGCAGATTATGGTTCGTTCGTTAAACCAAAATCAAAAAAAAGGGATGGATGAAGATAGAGAAATAAACATATTAGCATGTGTCTCTCAGAATCCATCTACATCGACCCGACAAATTTCAACAAAAATGGGCTCCTCTCAACGCATTATTGTCAGAGTGTTGAAGACGCATAAATTTCGTCCCTACAAATTATCAGTATCACAAACTTTACATGAAGGTGATAACATCAGACGAATAGCTTTTTGTAGATGGTTTAAAGATCACTCTCAAAACGAACCACACTTTTCAATGAAAATATTATGGACTGATGAATTTCGTTTCACAAATTGTGGAATGTTTAATAGGCACAATGAGCACAAATGGTCTCAAACAAATCCACTTCACGTTGAACATAGGAGACCACAAATTAAATTTGGGTTTAATGTTTGGTGTGGTGTTATAGGATCAACTGTTCTTCCTCCTTTTATTTTTGTTGGATCACTAACTGGCAATCGTAATCTTAATTCTTTACAACAAGATTTCGAGGAAATGTTAGATAATTTAAATTTATGAACCCGAGCAATGCTGCAATGGTTTCAACATGACGTAGCGCCTCCGCACAATCAACTGAATGTTAGAAATTATTTAAATTTGAACTTCCCTAATCAATGGATAGAACGAAATGCACCCATTGAATGGCCGGCTAGATCCCCTGATTTATCAATTTTGGATTTTTTCTTGTGGGGTGTACTAAAGGACACAGTATACAAAAGAACATATGAAACAATCGACGATTTAAGAGAAGCTGTCTTAGTTGCCTTTAATGACATCGATAGCCGTAAAGTACGCAATGCTAGAAATTCTGTTGTGAGGAGATGCAATTTGTGTATTAATAATATTAGAGGTATCTTTAAACATTAATAATGTTGTGTGCCCTTAATAAAAGTTCTTATAGTTTTCATTTTATTACTACATAAGATTTCAAAATAAGTTTTCGTTTGGTTTGTATTTTATCAGTTCGAAATTCAATTGTTTTCCATAAAAACCATAAGAATGTCTATATCCTCTTTATTTTTTAAAATAACCATATCAAACCTTATATCATTGTAATCAGCAAAAAATACGCTTTTTAATGATGTCAAAACCAACTATGGTTTCCATTAAAAAAAACACAAGTTTGTGTCATACCTCGATAATGGTGAACGAAAAAAAAATATTAGCTACATAGTTTTATTTGGCGTAAAATTATCTAAAACTTTTGTCTCAATACTTTTTCTCTAAAATTACTATTAACGATGCTAAGCATGTTTAATGAAAATCGTAAAATTTAGTTTTCTTTGAATATCTAATAAGCCATGAAAGTTATCGGAGAAACAAAAGCAGTTTTAAATCAAACTCGTAAAACTGCGCATCTTTCTCCATTTAAGCGTTTATCTATTTCCAGTAGTTTCTGAGATCCCAATGCTAAACGTTCAAAAAAACTCACCTGTATATAGGACAAACACAACAATATTTAAAAGACAGAATAAATGGACACAAATTTTCGAAATACAGTACTGCACTTAAAAAACATACAAGTAGAACAAATCATTCTTTTAACTATTCAGAAACTTCAATCATAACTACTGAAAAAAACAACATAGCCCGTAAACATTTTGGAAAGCATCCATATACAAAAGCATAAAAAAGCAATAAATGATAGGACAGACATTAATAATCTTTCAAATATCTATTTTAGGGAAAAATACGCTACAGAAACCTAGTCTATCCTTTTTCCTACAATAGTACATAAAAATTAGTTCGACAAAATTACTATTACTATTAATTTTAATAGGACTTGTGGGGCATTGCAGTGGCAAATTGTCTGCCTGGACAGTGCTGCCACTGACGGTGTGTCTCGCCACAAACCCCCACCCCACTCTCATTAGTACACTCAAAATAAAAGTTCTAATTAGTAAAATAAGTGACTCTTGGTTTTACCTTCTGTAAAATAATCGAAAATATTTTAACATAGGTTTCACTATTAAAATTACATTCTTTAACCTTACTTGTCGGAATTTATATTTCTGTCTTTTATGTAACAACTATGTATGTAATAATAAAAATTTGCTGCTAGAAACAACGCAATTACTAAAGGTAAAAAATCTAGGTAAGAAAAGCTTTAGTAATACAACTATTAAATGAGAAAATTAATATTGCCATTTTAGTGTACTGCAACCGGAAGCCAGTATCACTGAACAAGCAATGTAAAATTTAAATTTTATTGACGTAGTTTATGTGTTAATATTTCTTTTATATTAAAAATGAAAACGCTGAGTCAATTAAAAGGTTTCTTTCGAATGAAGCCATAGTCGAGCTCGATCAAAAAAGCAATGGAATAAAAAACGACGTATCGTCGATTATGACTATTATTTTCAATGTTTGCAAGAAATCAGTGTTGGATTACAATTTGGATACACTTTGAAAAATCTCTAAATACATTTCGAAACAAGAATTGGCTTGAACTCTATAATACACTACAATGTGATATTTGTAAAGGACAATTCAAATTTCAACAAATGAGACCACGGAAAACAAGCTTGACATTAATACGGCTGTTCTTGAAGGCATAATAATAAGTGTAGGTGGGGGTTTTTATAACTTGGAAGAATTTTGTTCAAGTAGAGAAATACCAAGCATGGGTGATAAAACCTACATTACATTCTATTGTAGGAAATGGTTGGAAGAGAGCGGCAGTGAACAAACTTTTGAACTGCTATTAACATTGTCATTCTTATAATTAGTTGTTAGTGATTAAAATTGTATTTTCAACTTAATACGTATACGTATTCCTTAATTTTGAAAATACGCAGTAAACTATATGATATTTACATATATATTTAACCATGATATTGAGTATTTACATGATATACACGTTCACCGTAACACAACGGCAACCATAATACATACGCCAGTCTTCGTTCACTAGACTACTTCATTCATATTTCCCCGTTGTACGACAGAATTTCTAATTTTAGACTGCTCCTGATGAGTGCGCTGTGATGTGACGCAAAAGAAAATTTGCTTCGACAAAATTGCTTTTATACCGTCAAGTTCATGCTCAGAGGCGGAGAATATATTACGTCCAAAGTCGAATTGCCGATTGCATGCATGGAGACATAATGATGAATTCGGCCGGATTGTTATTCATGAAGTGTAGCGTGATTTTGGAACGATACATCGCTGGTCAGTCAATTGCGTAACAAAAATTCACGGTCGAATTTTTTCGTTTTTTTTTGTCCCTGGTCTTTTTCAGGAAATTAACGGTCTCCGGACTGTTTAAAGTAAGTTATCATCAAGTACAGTTGTGAACGCCCAAATACGTTGTACAATAAATACAGTTTTATAGTAGAAATGAAAATAATTACCTAGATAGAGTGAATTAAGAGTTAGTACATTACCTAATTAGTTAGTATTCAGTAAATTTATTTATTTATTTCTTAATTTATTTACATAAAATGATCAACAGGAAACATTCATAAAGCCTGTTAAAAATCTTAAATTAATAACCTTGCATCAAAATAAAATGTTTCGCAATCCCCGGTGCCAAGAAAAAAGTGAAAACGAAAATACTATTTATGGAAAATTCTGGGCTTGAAAAAGACCTAGAGAGATCCTGGCGAGCTATCACAGAGGCAATTTGGTTTGTACGGCAGAAATCAACTGTGCATGCCACCGAAGAGCTAGGACGGTTGGAGCATCAGAAAATAAGTGGGTGGCACTGGATGTTAGAAGAAGAAGAAGAAAAGTGGCGCGATACCTCATCAACATTATAGAGGACTATTTCTCTCGGAGAAAGGTGTATTTGTTATCCAAAGTTGTCTGGAGGTCAATTCTGGTGTACCCTAGGGTTTAGTTTTCTGACTAACGCTATGGAATATTTTGTACGATCAAATTTTAAACGTACGTCTTATGGATGAGTCACAACAATAGCGTATGCCGACGATCTAGCACTCCTAGTAGAAACGGAGGATGTGAGAGAACTTGTGTTCAAAGCTAACGAATCCTTGGAACAAATACTTGAAAGAATGACGGAAATTGACCTGGAGATTTCCCCGGAAATGACAGAGGCTGTTATCCTCAAAAGGCTTTACAGGCAGGCGGACATACATTTTGATGATGTAATGGGGGAGCCAATCACTCTTGGGAAAGAGCTAAAATACCTCGTTTGAACTCTAAACCATAGACTAACGTTTCGATCACACGTGAAAGGAGGTGGTGGCGAAAGCAGATTCTACTCTGGCTGCATTACTCAGGATTATGCCCAATGTTGGCGGACCTACCAGCAAACGCAGCGAGATTTTATACGGGGCAATATAGTCGCAAGTGCTGTATGCAGTACCAGTCCGGGTACACACATTGGAGAAAAAAGGTCAAAGAGAGCAACTGGAAAAGCTCCAGAGAAAATTATATGACAGTGACTTAACAAGATGACATATATAAGTTGTAAAATATTCATAAAGTGCACACCAGGTTCCAAAACTCATATATATATATATATATATATATATATATAAGTGTTGGAATTTACAACGTAAGTTTTTTGTCACCTTTGTGCCGTTCTTTTATTTATGACTGTTTGTATTATTTGTAGTTTTAATTTGTGATTGGACTTTTTGAAAAAGATGTTATACACATTGAAACGTTAAAGTAAATGGATCGTATTATTTTAATTTTGTAATTTATTTTTACCCAATTAATCCAAGAAAAAACAAAAAAACACACATATATATATATACGTGTAGGTAAATTCTTGGTATTAGGCCTTTTTAACGAAATGCAATAAATACTAGGTTTTAACGTTTCGACATTTTTTAATATTAATGTCTTCTTCAGAAAACTGAAATTATAAGTATAAGTTACAATAATGGTTCAAAAAATTAATACAAAACAAGATTACTTACTTAAGAATAGGTATAACAGTTAAAATTGTATAAATAAAATGTTTCTCTTAAAATTTTGTCAAAAGACTTGACATACATCAAAATATAATTGTAAATGTCAGCATATGATTTCTAGATTAACAAATTAACATTGCTGACATATTCTAATAATAATGTCATTACAAAAATTTTTACAATGCAAGTATCAAATAAGCACTAAAAGAACTGATTTTTGAAAATATAGAGGGGAAATATTTGTTTATGTAAGTAATGAAAAATAAATTTTTGAAAGTGCATTAATTTCACTTCGGTCATTCACACAAACTGATTCATTTTTCTTAATTTGGATGAGTTCTAATATTGATCGAGATTTATTGTTAATTTCAATATTTAGAATTTTAGTGTTATCAAAATTGAAATTATGTTTAAATTGTTGACAATGTTTTTTTAAAGCCGTTGAATTTTTGCAATATTTATGACCTTTAATTCTTTCTTCTAAATATTGCATAGATTGTCCAATGTATTATTAATATAATACTTATTTAAATATATATATATATATATATAACGCTGTTAAATTTATATGTTTTATTAAAAAAAAATATTTTATATATAATATTTGAAAAACTAAAAGTGTTATTCATGTATAAGATTTTTTTTAAAGAAAACATGAAAATTACTGAATTTTAATTTTATTCAAAATTTTGTTATAAACAAATTTAAGTAGACCTGAATAAATATTACTAAAATTTTGAGAATCTGATCTGGAGTTAATATTAGGTTTAAAGATATTGATACAAAGAGTTTCAAGAAATAATCTCTTAGTCAAATTAGATACTTCATATAAAACGTTAGTTCGATCAACTAGTATGGAGTGAACAGTAGTATACCGTAGTCGTCAAATTTTAATTTCGGTTTACACTTCTATCCCATGCAGAAGATGACCTTATAATATGCAGCGATGCCTGCTTGCTAACAGTGGTGGGAGAGCAACGCAGTGTCGGGGGACCCTCACGCCTTACATTTCATAGGAAACGTTTGTCGAGTGTACTGTCTTGGCAGCCTCGCTTATGTTCATCTTTAGTTTACTTCGTCGCGCTCTTTTCGTCTTTCTACTTTCGTATCAGAAATTAAAATATGTCGACTACCGTATATGTCGCAGGCTAATAGTCATTTTCGGCAAATAGCTTTTGCCTAGGCAAAAGCTATTTTCCCAAAAAGCCAGCTGGGCTTTTAGGCAAAAAGATTCACAATAAGACAAATGTCGTAGGCGAATAGACTTCTTCTCTTAAAACGAAATAAACACAAGTAAACCAGGGAAATAGTATTTTCATCCCTATTAAGTTCCAATACAAACGTAGAAATTTAAAAAGGAAGACATCCTCATGATTCGATGATATGATGTATTTTTAAACCATTGCACAAAGTAACACCCGATCGACCAACGAGAAGTTTTATTTTCTTCCATTCACATTCTTAACATTTGTTCAACATCTTGGTTTTCCCTTGGCTTTGAGGGTGCCTGGGACGTCCATATACGATTCTGCATTCTGGCCATAACAAAACCAATTCTTTTATTACTTCGGCTGTAAACTTCCGTCCATTATCACTCTGCAGGATCACTGGTACACCTTGCTCGAGAAAAATGTTCAGTAATTTGTTGGCTACTTCCGCAGCCCTCTTTGTTTGTAATGGTCTCAAATATAAAAATTTTGTGGACTCGTCTTGGTAGTTTAATAGCCATGTATATTTACCATCTGAGTAGGATTGAAAGTCAATAAAGTCAACTTGTCCTCTTTGATTGAAATCTCTTGATGTTATCGGTTTTACAACCAAACCAGCATGCTTCTGTCTTTTTTTCAAGTTACAAGTCTTACACAATTCTGCGTATACTTCAACTGCCAGCCTTGGAATGTTACATTTCTTTTTCAAATTATGAAGCATTTTGTCCCTTCCCCCGTGTCCTTTCGCTTTGTGTTGTTCGTCAATTTTATCAAAAAATTCTTCAATTGGTGTAACATAAATAAGGTCGTCGTTAACAGATTTTGCTTTCCGAATAATATTTGATACGCCGGATATCTCCAGGAGGTCATATGTTTTGCCATAATATTCTTCTTTTGCTGAGAGGTCCTGAGTATTATTCTGAACTTGTTTTGAACGAAAACTTTTTAAAATCGCACTAATTTCATTGGTTCGTTGCAGGGTCCACGGCTTTTTAATTGTTGTTTGTTCGTGCTTTGCATTCAGCCTTAAATAAAATTCATCTTTATCTACAATGGTGTTAATATTAACTTACATGTTATAGGTATAAAACTGCTAAATGAAGAACCGAAGCACATAAACATTAGGTAAACACGGATAAACACAACCTCAAATAAAAATTAAAAACCCGTTTTCCTAAAAAATATTCTTTATCAATATGTTTCTCAAAATTACTAAATCATTATGTTGAAAATCAGGGTGTGTAATGTTTAATATTCTACTTTTTAGACTCTTAATAAGATTGATTTTATATTTTTTTTGGACAATTAGAATTGTAGTTCAATAAACGGTTTGAATTTTATTTTACATTTTATTATGCCTCTGTTGCTTTAAGGAAGGTTGGAGGAAGGGCGCAATGCTACACACTTACAGGGAACGCCAAAGGTAATAGCTCCGCCCCATGATCACTTTAATCTCCACATTCATTCGATTAGATGGTGTGTATATCACTTAGTAATTTAGAATGTAATTTTAAAATTTTATGTCCAAGTAATTAAATATATACATAGGTATATTACTTAAAAGAACAATGGATATGTTCATGGAATCATAAATTAATAGAAGAATATTTTCCGGTCGTTTCAAACATGTATTTTACAGCAGATGTTTTGCTAATTCACATTAATGCTTTGAAAGCTAAAACCTATACTTCAAGATAATTTACTTAATCTATTCAGCAAATTACATACACTCATATTGTTGAAAAAGAACCCATACATTACAATGTATCAAACTAATATCTGTACAATGGTAAGTACATATGATCACTAACAATTATTATTAATAGTAATATTGTGCTGCTTTCTAAGAATGTCATCTCTTGTGTATTGATGTGTTGGTCGTTGTTTATTAAGTAATTACTTAAAAGATGTTAAGTTGCATTTCCTCAAGATATGCACATACCTATTAGTAATAGAGATAATTATTGGATTTTGTCGGGAATGCAGATATCTGTATATGTTTTAAGACAAATCGGAGTGATTAGTAATATTCTAGTGCACGCAAAGTATTACAACATATGGTGCCTAGAAAGAAAATGTCTGAACACAATGAATGATAATAATTACTTAAATGATCTAGTCATTAGAATGTGTTTTATGCAGTTTCTTATACTATTTCCTAATTAAATGAAACAGATTTAATATCAAATTCTCTGTTTTGTTATGGTTATTATTAATAGAGTAATACGATCTTGACCTATACTAATGTTTCATGAAAACATTCATAATTATCTCCAACCGGCTGTGTGGAAACATCGTAATTTAATTGATTTACAGAACTCACCTTACTGGTGAAAGGATAGCATATTTTATTTCAATTTAACATAAAACACTCCACATTTTAAAGATATTAAAATTTAATTACTGTGTCTTACATATATACCTTTATACGTAAAACGTATATGTATATATGCATGTGTTTGAGATACACACATACATTAAGTGCCATTGTCGATAATCGAACGCACAGACACCGGTGTTTCGACCTATGAGAATCTCCACGTGCACTGATGAGACCTCATAGGTCGAAACACCGGTGTCTGTGCATTCGATTATCGACAATGGCACTTAATGTATGTGTGTATATCAAACACATGCATATATACATATACGTTTTACGTATAAAGGTATATATGTAAGACACAGTAATTATTTACTGTTTGATGTTAGTTTTAACATCCATGTGTTCACACTTTTCAGTTTCGTTATATTAAAATTTGATTAAGATCACAAATTAAACTATGTACTTATTTTACATGTTACTGCGAACTTAATGGTGTTAATTAAAAGCATAATGGGAGTGCACGTTTTTTACATTGTCTTTGAATTTAATTCATAACAACATGTTGTAAAATGCATTATTGATTATTTAGTTGTTTTACTCGCTTTAATCTCATTGCTACATTGATGCAAAAGAAGTTGCCTATGTGCACAGTGCTATAGTGTGTATAATTTATTTGATTTACTTGTCTTATAATTCTCAATAATCTAATTAAATATAAACTAAAAGTTCTTACATTATAATACTATATAATTTATTTTAACTTCATATGCAATTGTTTTATTAATAACAGCATTTGTTGTTGAGATATGTATTAATTTCTCGACTCGTAACGCCTGTAATTTACCTGACGTTAATTTCATGTATTCAAATTCAAATTTATTAATTGTTGTAAATAAAATATTTACAACAAAAACGTCAAAAACATGTATATTACATAAATTATAATACCTGCTACATTATACATAAATTACAAAAATGATTGCAAAATATTTTGCTGTACTCACATATAATTTGTATATTTCAGTGTTCAAGTAGCAGTATCTTTGGTTCATGCATATGGAATTCAAATTATTGAAGCCTTTATCCCATTTATCCCTGGAAGAACGTCGAAGAAAAAGAAATTCTGGTTTAGACATATAAGAGTTAGTAATAGCAAACTGTATTATTTGAATAGGTATTGATTTTAATTTATTAGTTCTAATGTATATTATCTGATATTTAGTATTTATAAAATTCTTACACTTTCCAGGTGTATGACAGAATTTGAATTTTTTTTTATAGAAGATTGTTCACAAAGGATTTTAGAGGAGTTCGCTAAGAGCTATCCAGCAATTAAAATTATAAAGTGTATGAGGTTTAAAAGATCAATCACTAATAGTACTTAATGTATGTATTAATGGGGACAACCCGAAAGATTATAATACAGCGGGATTAAATTTATTTTAAATGTGAATATATTTTTATTGAGGACAATACTTCGTAAATTAGTGTAATTGAATTTAATTCAATTAACGATTTGATTTTTAAAATTTTATTATGTAATATCCGGCGTTATTCTCTTTTAAGTAACTGTTTACAAAAAAGTGTTTTCTGCAATTAACAAGTGTGTTATCTTTTTTTGGTGATATTATTGATCAAGCGTGAAAATGTATGGTTATGAATTCAATACCAGGACGCATAAATAATAACGCGTTTTTCATCTAGATATGGCAAGTGACTATGTGAATAAGACTGGTGTTTACTGAATTCACAAAAGAGTCCAGGGGGTAGGTGTTTAATTTACCAGTGTGCTTGAATCAGGTATGAGACGGTTATTCATATCGTGAGAATAGCATGAGTAACTGGAGTAACACCTGTTGTTTTATTAATTATATAAAATAAAAATTTGATATCTATATTTCATGTTAATTGTGCAATTTTATATACTTTCAATGTGTCACATTTTTTGGGAAGTTGCTTTACATTAAGAATCATACAAACTTCCATGTAAATAAATTTGTAAATTTTCAAATAGCTCTATTATTTACCTTTTCCATAACGTAAAAAATACTTTTAAATAGAGGAACTATACATTGCATTTTAGAGTGAGAGATCAGGACAACCTATCGCATTACAATTACCTGAGTGGGTAAAGGAGAAGATAAACATAAATTGCTGCAAAAGATGCAGTAATAATTGTGCGACTTGGTGCATTGTGTTTCATAAATATATCAGTAAATAGGGTTAATACGCTATCTATTGTAAGTTTGTCGGGCATTGCAATGTGCTGCACCAGAAGGCGATGTAAACGTAACAGATATATGTAAATAGCATACATTACTACACTACACTATTTTTATCATCCTAATACAAATACCAGTGAAGTTCCTATGTCTATCTTCTACATGAATAAAAATGAAATGCTGTTCGTTAGTAAGCGCGTCACTTAAGTACGGCTGGACTGATTTCGCTATTTTTTTTAAAAAAATGTGCGTAATAGTCCGAATAGGGTTTTTAAGGAAGAAAAATTAGAAAAGTTGCCCGAAAAATTGAAAAATTCGGAAAACATTAGAGTGCTTTTTACGTTCTTAAACGTAGTATAAGAAAGTATTGTGATGACTAAAATTTTCGACCTCGAGATTTTTACAGATGTCCACGTTTTGAAGACTCCTGATACCAAAAAAGTGATTTAAAAAAATCTCTCTCTGTGTGTGTGTGTGTGAGTGTGTCTGCCAGTGTGTGTGTGTGACGACGATAGCGGTCAAACGGCTACAGCTATCAATTCCAAATTTTGTATTTACATGTATAATCTCCCTCTTGAGATCTGATTAGATTTTCAGTAAAATCGGTAAAATCGGTAGACCGGATGTAGTAGTGTACTTCAGTGAAAAAATCGAATTTTACCAATATTTCAACTACTAAGTTTTAAACAAATTTACAAAGAATTCAAATGTACTCAAAATTAAATTTAAGCAGAATTTTATAAAAAAGTTTTTTCGAAATTTCTACCGGAAGTAAGTCTTTTACTCTTATCGAAAATCAGATTTTCGCGAATATCTTGGAAATCATGCTTTCTAGGCAGATACATTACGAGTATTTAAAACATAAATTTCAATACCTTTTGTAAAAAGAAAATTTCACAATTCGGACTGAAAGTACCAGTTTTATTTACTCTTATCGAATAGCGACTTCGCAAATATGTCGTAAATTATGCATTCTATATACCGGGTGTCCAGTTTAAAATGCAGTACATGGGGATATTGGAAACCGTTGGAGATACAACGTCGGTTAAAAGGGAGAAAAGTTGCGTATTCATTTGTCCATGAATAATCCGACATCAGATTTTGAAATTTTTGTTTCATTGGGCAGATACAGGGTGAAAAAGAAAAAAATGCATTTTTCCTAGAAGAGATAAATTTACAAAAGTTGTAAGCTAGGGATAACAATTCATGAGGATTTTAAAAATGACTAAAAAAAAATCTAGGTCTACTAGATTTTGCGTGACAATAATCAACTTTTCTTTTTCTTATGGCAGCCATATTGGATTTTGACATTTTTAATATCTTTAAAAAAATGCTATTCAATGATGTATAACATGTTTATGTTCAAGATAGTAAAAACATGAAAAATAGAGAAAGTAAGATTTTAACATAGTAGGCCATGGAAATGTGGATATCTTAAGTGTATACTGATAAAAAAACAAAAAATAACAAGTCTCCAAGTACTGTTAAAATATCTTTAACATTTTATTTATTAGTATTCATTAAATAAAGGTGGTTAGGTAGCTGAATCATTAATGTAACAACTGTTCAAATAAGCCACCGTTCATTCGTATGCACAATCTACATCATGTTAGTACTGCCTCACAAGATTGTCTAACCATGTTCGGTGTCATTCCATTCACTGCATCTTCTACTGCTTGACGTAATTCTTCCACATTTTCATAAGCTCTCGAATACACCTTGTTTTTCAGATAGCCCATACAAAAAAATCAAGAGGTGTGAGGTCCGGGGACCTAGCAGGCCACCCTATTGGTCCTCGTTTACCAATCCAGTTATTGTAATATTGATTATTTAAATAATTTGTAACCAACAAGGAATTGTGTGGAGGCGCTCCGTCGTGCTGAAAATACATATTTTGCAACGTGGCAAGTGGAAGTTCTTCAATTCGTTCAGCAATATGTGTGCGCAAAAGTTCTAAATACCTTTCAGGATTTAAATTCTCATTGAAAAAGAATGGACCGATAACATGGGTATCAATAACGCCAATCCAGACATTAAATCCCCATCTGACTTGCTGTCTAATGCCACGAACTAGGTGTGGATTTTAATCGGACCAAAAGATAGTATTTTTACGATTAAACATTCCAGAGTTAGTAAATCGACTCTCATCAGACCATAAAATTTTCGCAAAAAAGTTTGGATTTTCATTATGTTTTTCGATGAACCAATGACAGAATTGTGCTCTCCGTATTTCGTCACCATTTTGAAGCCCTTGACTGGCTCTTTCACGATAAGGTTTGAATTTGGCACGCTTTAAAATGGTACCAGCTGTTGACCTAGCGACGACAAGTGTATTTTCAATTACCCGTAACGACGCACGGGCATTTTCAACTACTGCTTGAAGAACAATATTTTCATTATTTTCATTGTTTTGCCTTTTTTGGGTTTGACAAAACTTCCATGCATTATCAAATTATCACGCAATCGGCGAAAAATGCTTTTTTCTGGCTGACGCCTTTCAGGGTATCTATCGAAATACATTTCTGCAGCCAATTCATCATTTCTTCCACACAAAATAAAACACTCCAGCATTTGATATTTGTCACTATTTGTAAAACGATCCATCTTAGGTTTGCACAGTAGAGATACTTATAACAATACAATGAGATTAACAATAAGATTACTGACAGTTCAGAATAAACTTCACAGCTTTTAGAGTTGTTTAATACAAATGTCACATTTATTATCACCGCCTACTATGTTAAAATCTAACTTTCTCTATTTTTCATGTTTTTACTATCTTGAACATAAACATGTTATACATCATTGAATAGCATTTTTTTAAAGATATTAAAAATGTCAAAATCCAATATGGCTGCCATAAGAAAAACAAAAGTTGATTATTGTCACGCAAAATCTAGTAGACCTAGATTTTTTTTTAATCATTTTTAAAATCCTCATGACTTGTTATCTATAGCTTACAACTTTTGTAAATTTATCTCTTCTAGGAAACAAAATATGGAAGATTTTCAAAAATGCATTTTTTTCTGTTTCACCCTGTACCTGCCCAATGAAACAAAAATTTCAAAATCTGATGTCGGATTATTCATGGACAAATGAATACGCAACTTTTCTCCCATTTAACCGACGTTGTACCTCCAACGGTTTCCAATATCCCCATGTACTGCATTTTAAACTGGACAGGGTGTATATTTATCAAGAGTACAAAAGTATTTAGAGCTGGATTTGCATTATTTTTTGTATACATGAAATATCAAAATTCGGACTGGAAGTAACACTTTTACTTTTAGCGAGTAGCACTTTTTTGAATACCTTGCAAAATATACCGTGCCTTCAAATACTTTCCTCATTAGAGACGGCCATGCTTTTTTTTAATGGTCGCTGACAGTGCATAATTTTGATAGTTTGGTTATGTCATGTAGATAATAATAAGTGTTTATAATTTGAATTTAACTATGACAGCTGTCAGAATTTGAAGTTTTCAAAAGCCTAGCATGTACACCAACATTGATTACCTTAAAAAACTTAAAAAACAGCCTACTCTAATGAGGAAAGTATTTGAAGGCAAGGTACATTTTATAGTGTATTATTAAGAGAGTAGAAGTACTTACAATAGGATTTTGAATAATTTTTGTATAAAAAAAAATTCTTAAAATTGTATAATTGAAAGACTTATACATATAAGAAAGTCGTGTGGTGGCCACACCTCATTATTATTACTCCTAAATACGCTGAAACGCTTCAACGATAATTATCAGTATTAATAGTGTACAGTTACCGGTAGGAATACGTTTGGAACGTCCATTAGTAGTACCCATATTATTATTAAACGCTCTGTATGTTTCTCTGTTGTTATGCTATCGTGTGTAAGGGATATTGAGAAATAAAAGAACAGTTATCTGAATCACAATGGTACATAACAACGATTCCGAGTATGTTTTAACTGAAAAACGTTATTTGGTGGACGCTCTCGCCCCGTATTGATAGGCGAACCGTTACCTATACAACAATAATTATTTTATTAATAAAAGAAATACCCGTTTGTTTGACGCGTGTTAACAATCACTGTAGTTATGCAGAATCGAATTGTGAGAGAGTTCTTTGCGCGCCATTATAATCGATAAGTATTGGCAATAAAAGATTTGTATACGTGAACAATAACAACGGCTCATGTATGTATGGACGCTAAGGAACGTCAGATTCATCAAATCGCCTTTTAATTACACTGCCCAACAGTAAAAATGTGAAATTCAAATATCACCATAAACTGACCGATTACCTCTTGCTTTGGAGATAAAATCATATAATCTTTATTCCGATCTAAACTTTTGTTTTTGGAGTTGTCACATATATTACATGACAAAATACAACGTTCTCCAACTGTTTGTAGGTTATAAACATTATTACTCTTGCAGCGACACTCAGTTTCATATTGTTTGGGTTGTAATTAGTGTAGAATTTCGGTTTTTTGAGTGCTTTTGAAGTGTAAAATCAAAATGACACAAACATATGTAAATTTGGTGGATAATTTTTGTTACATTTGTGGTGAAATAACAATTTCATCACAGAAACTCATTCTGACGTCTCTTGTTATAACTGCCTATCAGCATTATTTAGGTGAAGGTAGGAGACCAAGTTACATGGTCTTCACACATACGTTACAACTCTTATTGAGTTATACTACGAGAATGGTTGAAGAATAAAAACAACAACCACGGCTTTTGCTGTGCCTATGGTTTGAGGGGAGCTTGCAAACTATGCTATATAACTGCTATTTCTGCTTGATTCCACCCATAAAGACAGAATTGTTAATGAAGAGAAGAGGAACAGTTCAATACCATAATATTCCCTCTCCTAACAAACTATTGACACATTAAGATAGTTTATCAGGTCTAACTCAACCCCAAAGTTTTGAACTTGAAGTAAAAATGAAGACACTGTGGAAGAACAGGAACCCAACAAGCCTTCAATATCCTATGATTCTGATTTTGACGAAAAATATAATAAACCGCACAGACTGAAGCATGTGGAATTAAGTGATATGATTCGAGACCTTAATTTGTCGAAGGAGTAGACAGAATTTTTAGAGTCAAGACTACAGCAATGGAATCTTCTCCAAAGTGATGCCAGGGGCTCACAATACAGATTTCTTAGGGGTATTATTCCGTTTTTCGAGAAGCAAAACAATCTTATTGTTTGCTGCGATGTTAATGGCTTGATGAAATATTTGAATTTGAGTGATGATCTAAGTGATGGAGGCTATTCATAGAGTCCTCCAAGTTATTTTGTAAGATGTATTATGTCACAACGGTAGCCCTCTTCCTTCTATTCCTGTTGGTCATGCAGTTCATATGAAGGAGACTTATGCTTCTCCTTCTTCTTTCTCTTTTCTTAAGACTTAGTCTTTTCTCTTCTAATCTTCCGAATCTCGTTCAGCCTCTTGGGAGGCAGATGTCCAGCTTTAGCACCATTTTTTGGGAGGTCTACTTGAACTTGGCTTTTCATCCTTTGCCCATCGATCCTTTGTCATTCTGTCGACGTGGTCTGTCCAGTATTGTCGTCTCGATCTCGTAAATTGCACCACATCTTGAAATTTGAGATCTGCTCTTATATCTTTGCTTCTTATCTGGTCTCACAAGCTTACTTCCTTACTATTCCCCAATGTCTTCATCTCTGCGGCGGTCATCATGCTCTTCGCTTTTGTTGTATCCGCTCGAATTTCCACTGCATATGTGAGTACAGATCTCACGGCTGTTTTATATATGCGGACTATGCTTTCAGTAGACATGTATTTATTCGCCCATACGAGGTCCTTCAGATAGCCAGAGATTCTTAAGGCTTCATTCACTTGTGCTCTGACTTCCTATTGTAAGTTTTTGGAGCTTGTTATCTCAGCTCCTAAGTACGTAGATTGCATACATTAGTGGAAGGGTTTGTCGTTTACAGCCAGTTTACATCTAGTAGTCATTCCTTTGCTGTGACCATTCATTCTGTCTCTTCTATATATATCTGCATATTAAGGTGCTCCGCTTTTGTTTGAAAACTATATAGTAGGCGATGTAGATTGTCTTCGTTTTTCGCCATCAAAATTACGTCAAATAGCTCCAAGGGCGCTGTTGCCGGTCCCAAGCCCGGATATAGGAGGAGGGATGATGGGCAGGGTTAGCAGCCTACTCACTGTAAAAAGAAATTGAATGCTCTAAGTACTACTAATACAGCCTCGGGAGACTTATGCAAACATCTAAATCAAATTTGCTGAACACAAATGGTAAACCTACGATTTAAAGTCATCGTTGTTTACTTAAGAATTCAACTGGGGTACACTAAATACTGCAGCTTTTTATATATCTGGGATAATAAAGACAGAAAATCAATTCAAGCAGACTGGCCTGCAAGAGATCTTAACCCTAGCAAGGAAAGTGTAATTGCATATTTCTCGTGAACCCAAAAGATGTAGCAAACCAAAAGACAACGATCTCATAAAACCATCCTATGATTCTCTTTACACCCAACCAACTACCAGGTATTCAATCAATTTAATTCTTTTTATGACAGTTACATTCTATTATTAGAATGTAACTGTCATTAAAAAATATTCAAGTGAATTTCCAGTGTCGTTGGCATAGGTAATGAAATTGAATCGTTTTCTCTTAATCAGTTAAAATAAAATATTACATAATAGATATCAGAAAAGTAAAAATCAATAAAAATATTTCTTTCTCATAGTCGCTTTTCCCAACCCAAAATTAACAAGACTTGATTCATGAAGAAGAAAAGTTTAAGAAAAAAATTTTTTGTCGGGCAGAGCATATTGAAACCCAATGGAGAATGTGTGGGGACTATTATTGACTCGTGATATTTAAAGAAAAAATGTTTAGACCACAAAATATGCAAGATTTACTGGAAACAATTAATAATAAGTGGGATAATATTTCGGACGAGTACTCTTTAAGTTTATTTAATTCTATGCCGCGAAGAGTAGCAGATGTTACAAATCGAAATGGTGGAATTTTTGACAATAATATAACCAATTTTTCTGACATCACTTATTGCCGTATGTTTTTCAAAATCTCCGCACATTAAGCAAAACGATTTCACTTTTTTTGACCCTAACCGTACATATTCGATGAAATTTTATTGCGATAAGTCATATATGGTTGAGTCGCTCTCGCAAACGTTATGCGCCACTAAATTAAAATGTCATCAAATTGAGATGTTGCGAAATTTTACCTGTAAAATAATAAAACCTACAAAAGCCATATTAGAACTGTCTTAAATAATAATATTCATACATCTTTTGACATTTGTCATAATTACCATTTGACTTTTGTTATAAATGTCATTCAAACAATATAAATCTGCCAACAATGCTTACCTACAAAACAGTATGATCAAGTATTAAATAAAACATAGGTGTAGAAAAGTAGTATTTAGTATCTTTATTTAGTATAGTATTTTACTAGCGGAAGGTACACATCCAAAAATATAAATTAATTATTTCAATTTTATTGTTCTGAAATTGTTTCGGTCGATGGGAATTTGCAGTGGCATTGATTCGTCATCTTTGGTTCGTACTGAGGCCGTGTCGGTTGCTAAAACGACTCAACTATATTGAAAGTATTTGTATTGAAATTGTTATTTGCATAAATACATGTTTATTATTATTATTATTATATATTTAAAGAAGCGTTATTAATATGCGTAAGTGAAAATTTCTTGAAGAAGAGTTAAAATAAATTGAAACAGCCGGACTAACTTTTAAAACTGTTACATATGTATAATGTTATAGCATCAGAACTGCACAAAATTATTATAGATCTCAACGATCAATCGATTCTTACACAATTGATTTAACTCGTAAATATATGCCGCCCTCATGTTAATCTAATCCAAATCCATTCATTTGAATAATGTAAACGGATCATATCTAAATTTAGTTTTTTTTCCTTTGTATTACACATTTCCGGTATATTTCTGAGAGCTCCCACGCCTTTCACATATCCTTTAATAATTAAAAGTGATACCCCATATTATTTAAAGGTGCAAGCAGCTAAATTTGATTCGTGATTAATAGTTTACAAGACAAGTACCTATTGAATTAAGTGTCTGATCTTTATTGTTATTTCCTTGGCGATTTCTTTTTTTCTTAAATTATAACATTACAACATGTTGCCTACCGAATTTGTTATATGGTAATTTTCTTTTGTTTCGTTGTAAAATGTCAGCTTGTTCTCGCTGACATATTTATTGGATTCGTTCAAAAGGTTAAGGACCGTATTTGTGGATATTGTAGTTGATAATTCTATGAAAATTTATGAGATGTTTGTTCATTTAGTGAAAGAACAATGGGGGAGGATATATTATATAATAAACTTGCTGAGGTATATTGTTAATTCCTTACATAATATATGAAAAATATAGTATACTGAGACCATATATATACATATGTTAATTGTATTTCATGTTTTCGCGGATAAAGTATGTTAAATGTTTCTTTCGGGTAATATTATAATATACATATATACACGGTCCAGCAGAAGATGATGGGGATTGAAAAGTCGAGCAACTAAAGATTCCACTCTCGGATTATTATAGAGGGAGAGAGAGAGAGAGAAGGGGGGAGAGGAGAAAGAAGGAGGGAGAGAGAGAGAGAGAGAGAGGGGGAGAGAGAGGGAGAGAGAGGGAGAGAGAAGCAGACAGTTATCGCAGACCTGAAGGAATAAGGAGTGTTAACCTTGGAAATGTAAGCATATAAGGAAGACCATCAGGTGACAGACCGCCATATGTAGCTTCAGTTAGAATATTCACGGTTTTGGGCATAACAAGCAACATCGCCATGAGGAAGACATTGTCAACCTGCGTGCCATCCCAACCCAGGAAAGATAATCAAAAGAGGCGCTATAATTCCTCTTCTGAGCTACGGTCTCCCATTGTGGGGAACATTTGCTGGAAGGAGCAAAATTTTTATCTTGCAGAAAAGTGCTGTGTAACGTGCAGGGGCTACTTTATAAAAGAACATTACTCACCTTGGTGTCGCAGTATCTCTTGTTTCTGCTTACTCATGTGCAGGAACACAGAACAAGTGTCTCAATAAATGCAGATGCAACCATGAGTATAACACAACATTGCGTGAAGAACTTAGGACCCCAGTCATCGCCTGACAATGACACAAGGAACTGTGGACTATTGCACCTCAAAAGCATATAATCCACTTACTACCTGATGATTTAAAACACCTTCCTGTGCAAAAATTCAAGAAAGTGGTAAAGGAAATAATAATGGAGAAAAATATTACTCTCTTCAAGAGTACTTCATGGACTGCTTCAAACTTAATATTATTAAAGAAATTATTGAATTTTCTTTGTAGGTTAGTGAACTGTATGTACAATGTATTGTTATTTATTTATACATTTATATGGCTGTGTATGTCTTTATCCGCGAGACAAGTAGCAAAAGCTATAATAGTATGTAAACAGACTAATAATGTATAGGTTTATACATAAAAAAGTCATCTATCTACCTAAAAAAACAGCCCAAACCATTTTCGTTATATTGCCATTTTTTACACCCATTTTACGTAATAATTTGATGTATTTTTACATGATATTTTAAATAAGAGAATGTGTTCATGTATTTCATCCAACCTATAACTTAAATGGAGAAATTTGTTAAAATTATTCTAGAATATAATTAAGTAGTACTCTGTTATTTAGTATTTATCTCCAATCTACTTTTCTCTGTAGATCCGTCTTTCTATTTTTAAAGAACAAACTCATCATTTTATTATATCCAAATACCCAGATTGGAGTATAAAGTTGGAATAAAGGACCTGCTTTATATTGAATGTTTGTACATTCAAATGCGAAGACATTGTCACTACTACCCTTGTTTCATCAGTTGGAATAACAATTTTTTTAAATATTAATCAAGCAGAGAAACAGAGAGAGTGCTAATTACAAATTCATCTGTACATTTCCAAGTAAGTTAATGGCGTTGTTAATGACGCATTTGTTGCTGTCAAGCTCTTAATAGGGGATTGACGCGTTCTTTACCTTTTTATATTTTTAGAAAGTGAATTAGATTTGAGGAAATTCAAAGCAAAATAAAAACGAACCAAAGTAAAGTCCACTGCCGATTAATGTATATATAAAAAAAATGATGATGTGTGGCCACCACACGACCTTCACATACGTATAAGTGTTTCGAAGCATACAATTTTAAGAATTTTTTTATGCAAAAATTATTCAAAATCCTATTCTAGGTATTTCTATTCTCTTAATAAATTTCTATAGAATGCATACTTTGCAAGATATTAGAAAAAAAGTGCTACTCGCTAAGAGTAAAAGTGCTATTTGAAATTTCTTTTATCGAAAAGGTATTGAAAATTATGTTTTAAATACTTTTATAATTGTCATGTACCTGGCTAGAAAATATGACTGGCGAGATATTCGCAAAAACATAATTTGCGATAAGAGGAAAAGACCTACTTCCGGTAGGAATTTCGAAAAAGTTTTTAAATAAAATTCTTTTAAAATTTAATTTTGAGTACATATGAGTTCTTTAAAAAATTGTTTAAACTTAGTAGTTGATGCAATATTGGCTAAATTCGATTTTTTCTCCGATGTAAACTACTGCTTCCGGTCTGCTGATTTTACTGAAAATCTAATCAGATCTCAAGACTGAGATTATACTGGTAAATACAAAATTTGGAATTGACAGCTATAGCCGTTTGACCGCTAGCGTGGTTACACACACAGAGAGAGAAAGCTCCATTTCTTAAAAACCACTTTTTCGGTATCACGAAGCTTTAAAACGTGGACATTTGCAAAAATCTCGAGGACAAATTATACTTCTGCGATATTTTGAAGTTTTGCTTTATTTTTTACAAGCACTATTCCATATTTTTTAATGTCTGAAGAAAGACAAATACAAACTACACACTATTATAATCAAATAAAGAAATAATTGCGGAAACTATAATACAAAATCAAACTCACTCAAAACTAACTTGGGTGCAATTTGCATTCTCATCAGTGTGTATACCCTATACACACTGATGAGTGTGTATAGGTTCTGACTTTGCAGTGTTTATATCTGTTCAACCAATGGGAGAACGATCACGTGCTAAACACGCATGTTCGTTTGTCTATCTGTTCTTGATACAGAGTATAGCATCAAAAGTGTCTAAGGATTATATAATTTATCTTTGTCCTTAATTAAATCTTAATAGAAGTCCAAGCAGGTGTGCCGCAGGGCTCAGTTCTGGGTCCTACATTATGGAATATCTTGTACAACGATGTGTTTGAGGTTGCATTTCAGGGACGGGCAAAGAGCATTGGGTTCGCTGATGTTTTGGCGCTGATAGTGACAGCGGACACCAAGGCAGATCTAATGAGAATTACTAATGAAAAGCTAAAACGAATACACACCTGGATGAAGGAAAACGAGCTAAAGCTTGCTCCAGAAAAGACATAGGCACTTATAATGACCAAGAAAAGAAAACAAGAAGGGTTAAGTTTCAAAATAGACACTGTGAATATTGTGCCAAAGAACAATACCAAATATCTGGGGATCTTCTTTGATACCAGGTGTAGCTTTGACGAGCACTTGAAAAATGTGGTCCAAAGGGCCGAAGAAAAAATGGCCAAGCTTGCGAGGTTGATGCCAAATATTGGAGGACCAGTAAGTTCCAAGTTCTTGCCGCGGTGGTCCACTCCATACTACTGTATGGAGCACCGATATGGGTGGGAGCGCTGAGCACTGGGAAAAACTGGCAATTGTTACAAAAGGCGCAGAGGAAGGTATTCATTAGAGTCGCTGCTTCATACAGAACCGCACCAACTGTGGCTCTTCAGGTCATTACGGGGATTCCGCCGATAGATTTAATGGCGTAGGAGAGGAAATACATCTATGAAGGAAAAGAAACAGGTAGGAATGCAAAAAGCAGAACCCTTGATGCATGACAGGATCATGCAGAACACGCTTATAGGACAGTAGACCAAAGAGCTCATACCGGACTTGAAGGAGTGGATGGACTGCAAACACAGAAGTGTGGACTACTATCTCACACAGGTTTTGACAGGTCGTGGCATTTTCAGAGCATATGCGAAGAAAATAAGTAAAGCTGCAGGAGAGGAATGTGTTTACTGCGGCTGCATTGACACTGTAGAGCACACAATATTTAAATGTGTGAGATGGGATGGGTTAAGGCAAGAAGTAAGTAGGAAGCTGGAGAAAGAAGAGACACCAAGGAACGATGTTAGGTTGTAGAGAGCATTGGAATATATTACATCACATGATTAAAGCTCTTATGAAAGCAAAGGAAGAAGAGGAAAGAAAACTGCAGAGTGGGCAGTAGAGACACAAGGCGAGGCCAACTGACTTTTCAGCAGCGATTCCGTGATGTAGATATCAATATATGATGGTTCCATGAAATGCACTAAGGGGAATAGGGTGGTTTTTGTGGGTAGGCGGTTTAGACGAGTCTCACACTACCATGTTGTGATAGACCTAAGCACATGGTGTCGATAAAGGCTTTCCACCTACAAAAAAAAATTAAATATTAATGGTCGCTTTTCGAATACCATAATTTTGCGCAAGTTTTCCCGCATTGTCTTTTGTGAATAATTTTTAATTTAGTCACGACAGAAAAGCCATTTGCGATCAGTTTTATTGATTTAAGCAATTCGTTAGATCTTTTTGATAGTATTTGGTTGATAAAATAGACAATTCAGTTTTGAGATGAATCTTATTATGTATTTGTAACAAATAATTATTTAAATAAACAAGCTTTACATTTACATAGCTCAAAATTAAGAGAATTAATATCTAAGGCATATTACCAAATCATTGACTTTTTTAAAGAGAACATAGGTTTTTTGTAGTATTTTTTAAAGTAAGAAATGTTTTTAAAAATATTAGGTGTTTTATTTACATCTGTGACAGATTATATAAATAAAATATTATTGTAATTTTTATTATTATTACTATAAATCGTTTGTAGTTACCTATTTATTATTGTTTTTATTTCTATAAGAAACGTAACGATTATAAACTTTTAAAATCATTTTTGCTGAACGGTTATAAAAGAAACTGTGAAGAATTCTATTAAGTAGGTACATGAACACCAACAACAAACATTAATTTGAAACAAAGCCTATTAGCATGCCGGTAGAAAATAAAATAAAGGAAATATGTCGCAAAAAAAAAGTACTGGGACGACGTCGTTTCGCTTGGAAGAAAGTGAACTTATACAAAAGGAAAAAGATAATCGTAAAACAGAAGCAACCAGCAGGCATTATGCTAATGTTGCTTGTGTGTAAATGCTTGCGTTTTTCATTTTTATTTTCTCACAATGTGCAAAACATTAAATTAAATACACTCCCACTGTCACGTTTTACCTTTTTCTTTTATTCCTAAGCATCAGATAGTATCCATTATGAATCTTTTAAGTATATTTTTATGCCTTTGTTCGTGTCTTCCTCCCTTTGTTAAATTTTCCTTTACGGTGGTGATGTTTTGAGTAATTATTTATGCCAATAAGGTTTAAATGACTAGACTTTTTCCGGTATAATTACAATGATTTCTATGAATGACATATGAAATCATTAAAGTGCTTTAAAGTGTCACTAGGTACATTTAATTTACAAAACAAATTGTATGATTTTTCCGCTAGTGCTTGTGAGCGTGCATATGATATTATTGTGATTACTGAGAGCTGGCTTAATGACTTCTGAATTTGTTCCTCCCTGTTACAATGTTATGAGGAGTGATAGAAACTTTGACATGATTGGATGATCTGCTGTTGGTGGTGTCTTTGTAGCAATCTCAGTCTTAATTAATTACGAAATTATTGATACAAGTGCAGTATCAACTCTTGTGTCTTCTGTTAATTTAGTGAATTGTAAGTGTAACGTTCCCTTTACATTTTTCTATATTGCAGCCTTATACGTACATCCTACATTTCTCAAGATGACTTTGAATTCTTGTGTGACTAAGCTGTACTATTTGATAAACTAGTACTTTTCTTAGGTGACTTCAATCTTTTTGCGCTTTCTTACAATCCTGATTCGTGTTCTAAATGTAGCTCTTTTAATTGTCTACTCAATTCATTAAAGTTTAGGCAATACAACTCCATTATTAACTAATTAATGGACAGCTGCTTGATTTGGTAGTATGGAATTCACATAATGATATTCTTGTTGAACAATATGATTTTCGTTTTGTTCCTGTAGATACTTACCATTGCACACTTTCAATTAAGTTTTTGCCGGCTGCTTCTTTTTCTCATTCTTCTTTTACATCGAACAACAATCCTAGATATAATTTTCATAAAACTGACCTGAATCAGCTCTACTCTACCCTTGAATCCACTGACTGGATTTTTTTGGATTCTATGGGTGATGTTAATGATGCTCTTAGAGAGTTTTTGCTGTGTTTACAGAATTATTGATCATTCTGTTTCCAAAGTGGTGACTTGCAGCTCCAAATCTAAATATCCTCACTGGTTCTCAAGAGATACTATCTCCAATCTAAAGCTGAATGAATTATATCGACGTAAATGGAGAAGTTCGCACAACAGATTTTTCTATAATGAATTTCGACAACTTCATGCATTGTGTAAATTTCAGATAATGTCAGTTTATTCTGAATTCTACAAGAGATTGATAGAGCCATTATTACAGATTCTAGAAAAGTTTTTAAGTATGTGCATTCCAGGTCTGGTTCTACTAGAATTCCCAGTGCCATGTATCAGAATGATATTCTTATTGATTGTCCGCAGTCAATTGTTGATGGTTTTGCTGACACATTTTCTTCCGTATTTCAAAATATCTCTAGTTTTACTTCTGCCATTTCTCTAGGTGATGATATGCCGTTTACTTTGTTCCCTGTGAACAAAGATGTGAAGGTATCTATCATGGCTACCTTCCCTTGCAATAATACTGCAGGTGATGATCAAATTCCTAATTTTATTTTGAGGAATGCACGATGCGTTTTGGT
This sequence comes from Amphimallon solstitiale, assembly GCA_963170755.1. Taxonomy (NCBI): domain Eukaryota; kingdom Metazoa; phylum Arthropoda; class Insecta; order Coleoptera; family Scarabaeidae; genus Amphimallon; species Amphimallon solstitiale. Next base: position 68,632,028 of record OY720680.1, read on the forward strand.
TTGGCCATTAACATCTATTATAAATTTGTCTATTAGAACCTCTACTTTTTCGGATTTGTGGAAGTGTGCAAGAATCATTTCGGGGTCAAGGAGATAAATTATAAATAATTCAATACGAATTCTTCTATATCTAACTACCAGCACAGATTTGTTCGTGGCCGATCTACTGCCAGAAATCTTGTGACTATTACAGAATATATTAGCAAAGAGCTTGATATGCTTGGCCAAGTTGACGTTGTGTACACAGATCTCAGTAGTGTATTCGATACCATAGACCACGGATTATTGACTCTCGTAGTTTGGCCCAGTCCATCCTATGTTGCTGCAATCGTACTTATGTAACAGGCGTAATTATGTGTTCTAGAATGGCTTTAAGTCTCTCAGGTATCAAATCTGGGTCCACCGCTTGTTGTATTATTTATTTGAAACGTTGCAAAATTTTACCTGTGAAGTAAAATAACCTACAAAATCCATTTCAGGACTGTAACAACGATAATATTCATGGACCTGTTGACATTTGCCTATTACCTTTTGACGTTTGTTATAACTGTGATCAAAACTTTATAAATTTGTCAACAATGCTTGCGGAAGATTTATATTCGTAAATATTAATTAATTAGTTTAACTTCCTTGTTCTTAAATTGTTCCATTCATTGTCAGTTTGTAGAATTGAATCGTCGTCTGTAGTTCGTACTTTGCCCCTGTCGGTTGCTAAAACGATTCTACTAGGAAAACTGAAATATATACGTGAAAGATGTGGAGAGTACTCAGTCGTTCTCTATTATTTACACAAAATAATGATGCTTCATATTTAATGTCATTTAAAACATATTTTCCATCACATTTCAGTTTACTATTATAGCTACCAACAATTATTCCGCCTCGTGATTTTAAAGAAAGTAAATAAAATCTCTTTCCTTCTTGTCTAATGTCAGCTATAATTGTATGATGAGAAGGAAGACAAGAAGGAAGAAGTAGGAAAACAAGAGAAGAAAAGCCTCATATTCACATATATGTGAGCATGTAATCTGAAAAGAGTTAGATCTAAGTCTCATACATAAAGCGAAAACCGTGACCTCTCGCATTGCCACATAGCGGTCAGTCCTTGAACTACCGACCGTCCTATTGTTTCTGCGGAATCCCTTCTCGTTCCTTCTTTCGCTGAATTCACACGTATGAACATGCACAAACACACGCAAATATGTATGTATAGTGTATATTATACTAGTGCATCTGTATGTAATACGCAATAGTTAGTGTTTACGCTGGTATCTTTAAAATGTGCTGACGAATATTAACAACTTCTAGGTCTCTATGGTGTTAAATCATGTCTCTTAATTAGCTCTTTTCTCTACTAATTTTTGCTGACCTCCTGTCACTTCATTTGCAATTACAGGTGGGATGCTTGTTTTAAAGGCGAAATATTAAGTTCCTAACAGATATAATTTATACATGATCGTGTACGCAAATATTTATACAGTGTCGGGCGTAAAATTTGCACTGAATGAAAAAAAAATTTTTGGTTTAAAATTACGGACGAACTTCGTAGTCAAATGTTAGTTAGTCAATCGGCTATAAATATGTGACCTGTTTTCATACATGAAAACAGTTAGAAATGGCAGTACTGTATTTATTTATAGTGAATCAAATTCAATTTGATATTATTTCTTGTTTTATTGCCTCACTTTATTGAATATCTGAATTTTGGTTAGAATGTTCTAGGGAACTGTCAGAAATCAAAAATCTAACTATAACTATAATTTTACTATTTTATATGTAGTTTACAAAATATTAATCTGGATGGACTCCACTAGGCCTTTAGTACCGCCAGTCTGTCACCAAAAAGTGGCTTTTTTGGAAAAAAAATACACGAGGCTATTTTATTTGATAAATTGTTAGTGGGGCATGCGACGAGTCTAAAACCGAGGCTTTTTGGTAATCCCAAACAGTTTTTTGAATCGATTTACCGCGTGAATCGTTTGTCGCAGAAATTGTAGAGGACAAAATTTTCTACAAATTGTCTTATATATTCGCTGCGCTGCAGCCAAAAACTCAAAAACCAGAGGTCGCCAAAGTTTCCAAAAATGAGTTTTTACTACTTTTCGACGTCAAAATTTTTTTTAGCGTTTTGATGCAAATATAGAAGTTGTAGAGAATGAAAAAACCTACAAAATTCATGTTAACCTTTTTCTTGTGCAATGCATTGTTGTGGAGTCGTAGCGCCTTCAATCCCGAACATGCGCTATTTTAAGATAACGCTTCGAATCAAACGTCGTATGAGCGGTCTATTGTTATTGTCCCTTGCTTGGAAACGCTTTCTACGTAGTAGAAGCCGATTCCAATGTCCACCTTGATTCGTTTAAAGTGCACTAGAGAAACGATCGTTGATACGTTAGAACGTAACTTTTCTGGCTCTTCGAAAATAAGATAAACCGATGTTCACTCAGCAAAGCATACAATAATCTACAGTAACCCTTTCAACTTCAAATTGAGAGTAATTAACTTCAAAATGAGAAAAAGCACTTTCAAAATGAGAAAAATCAACATCAAATTGAGAGTTCATAAATTTGCAGCATGCATTGATGTAACAAAACAAACGTGAGTGTTACTGAGTATCATTTAGAGTCAGTGGTTAGACATTTACTGACACTTACCATGCCTCACATTAAAAAGCGCGAAGCTGACAAATTTAAGCAGCCAACTTGTGCTGTCAAGGAGACTGGAGAGAGCTTACGATTAGATTGGGTGTTAAAAAATCGACTGCCTACCGATGGGTTAAAAATCACGAAAATGTGGAAAAGCTACGTGGGAGACAAAAATTTGTGAAAATCACGAAGGACCATTGTCGATTTATCGTTCAATACATTGATGAAATACAAAATTAACATTAAAAGAACTGGAATTGGAAGACCAACACCAAACAAACAGTATTGTTACGTTTAAAAAAACGCTTCAACATTTAATTCATTTATCCCTGTACATTACATGTTAAGTATTTTTAAATTCAAATTATATTTCCAATCCTAAATAAATTAGGTTTTAAAATTCTCAACATTAAAATCTGCGTCGCATATATTATTCCGTTTTAAAATATTCGATTTAAAATATTTAGTTTATGAAGGACTCTTGTTGAAATTTAAAATTGGCGACGTAGGCATTTTTTGTCCGTCCAAATTTATCTAAATAGTTTCATAGTTTCTTGTTGCATGAAATTGCGCAAGTATTTCGCATTTTCTGGAGGCGTTGTCCAACAGCGTCTTTCCGACGCCTAAAATTTTCCAGAATGTTCTTCTCCCACCTCCGAGTCTTTAAAAGGGCGAAGCTAGTCTAAAATCATTCACTATTACAGCACCATAGCATCACTATTACAACATCAGTATTACATTAATTATTAGATTCGTTTGTTACATCCGAGTTAGTATAGTCGAATTAAACAATGAGTGGTAGTTGAATAAATCTTAACTCCGGTCCCGGCGTTTTTGGAGTCCGCTAGCCCTTTGGTGAAGATGTCCATGGAAACGAGGTGTTAATGTCCACAGTATGGATACACCTGTAGGGTGATTTAAATCTCGATTTCCAAATAACAAATTGTTGGAGTATCTATCGCCCTTCAATTTACGGCGTTAGTCCGGATTTAGAGGACATTTCACCGACAACATCAACTCAGGGCCCGTAAACAACATCGAACGGTAGCGCAGAAGAAATAGGCGTCCGGGACAATCTTCGTTGGCGTTCTGGAACACTAAATTTCCAGGTATTTGAGTTTTTATTTCTTGTACTTCGTGTGGCCAGAGAACTGTACAACTACCAAGCTGTCAGAAATTTTAAAAGTTAGATATTTGTTTAATAAAGTTGATTATTTCCTTCACCTGTCAAATTTAAATTTTGTCCAATCACAATCAAAACTGAAGTTGAAATTAACCAATGAAAGGTACCGGTTCTTGATATCAGCGACTATTACAAATCGACTATTTTAAATGTAGGTAACAAATCAAGTATGTATTTTTTCATTAAGTGGCATACGTGTCAAATAGATGAAAATGTCCGACAAAAAGAGATTTAGCGATGTTTCGGATGAAATTATTGATAATCACATCGATTTGACAACTCATTTTTTATTATGAAACTTGGTTTAGGAAATAATCTTAACAAATATAGCTCGAGCTTGATAAGTAGTCGACTATTACATTGTTTCAATTTTTCTCGTGTGCCTCCCAATTTGACTTAACCAAAATTGGCATTAATAATTAAAGACTAAAGCCCTCGAGCTAAAGCTCTCGTGCTCTAGTCAAATTATTAATGCCAATTTTGGTCTCGTCAAATTGACAGTAGCGCACACTCGAAAAATTGATGACAATGAAATAGTCGACTATTTGTCAAGCTCTCGTTATATTACCTTTGAATATTATTGTGCGCAGGGCACGATCATCAAGAGCCTTTGTATTTGTCTAAATTTGTATATGTTCTTTTAAATTTGTGTGTTGTAATAGTCACTATTATCTTCTTTTACTTTCTTATACGTAGTATAAGGAAGTATTGTGATGATGAAAATTTTCGACCTCGAGATTTTTGCAGATGTCCACGTTTTGAGGTCCCCTGATACCAAAAAAGTGGTTTTTAAAAAATGTCTGTGTGTGTGTCTGTGTCTGTGTGTCTGTGTGTCTGTGTGTGACCACGATAGCGGTCAAACCGCTGTAGATATCAATTCCAAATTTTGTATTTACGTGTATAATCTCCCTCTTGAGATCTGATTAGTTTTTCAGTAAAATCTGTAGACCGGAAGTAGTAGTTTACTTCAGTGAAAAAATCGAATTTTGCCAATGTTTCGCCAAATACTAAGTTTATACAAATTTATAAAGAATTCATATGTACTTAAAATTAAAATTGAGAACAATTTTATTTAAAAAGTTTTTCGAAATTCCTACCGGAAGTAGGTCTTTTACTCTTATCGAAAATCGGTTTTTGCGAATATTTCGCAAGTCAAGCTTTTTAAACAGGTACGTTACGTGTACAAAAGTATTTAAAACATAGTTTTCAATATCTTTTGTATAAAAAAGATTTCAAAATTCGGACCGGAAGTAACACTTTTACTCTTACCGAATAGCGATTTTTGGCAAATATGTCGTAAATTATGCATTCTATATATATTTATTAAGAGTACAAAAGTATTTAGAGTTATATTTGCAATATTTTTTGTATACATGAAATTTCAAAATTTGGACCGGAAGTAGCACTTTTACTCTTAGCGAGTAGCACGTTTTTTCGAATATCTTGCAAAGTATGCATTCTATAGCGATTTATTAAGAGAATGAAAGTACTTAGAATAGGATTTTGAATAAGTTTTATATAAAAAAATTCTTAAGATTGTATAGCTTGAAACGCTCATACGTATAAGATAGTCGTGTGGTGGCCACACCTCATTTTTTGTTGTTTTGTATGGTCAAATTATTTTTAATGTATTAAATATTAGTAAAGTTTTGATATTTGTAATATTGAGTTCATAGAAATTTTAAGATACATGGTGAATTTGACCAATTAATTTTATTAGATTGTTTATTTGTCGAACCTGTTCTTATTATTTTGCTTTTCTGTAATATGTACCGTCTCTCTAAAATTTAGTTTTCTTTATTTTTATAATGAATTTAAATTTAATGTAAATTGAGTCATTTTTAACAACTAAACTTAAAGTTATATTCGTTTATTCAACAATCATTTATATTTTGGTTTCAATATTTCTTTTGTGTAATTAATACTTCAATTAATATTATTATATTAATGTAACTAAATTTTATATTTCAAATTTCTCTTGTTTTTATTTAATAAATTGTTATTGTTTTTATTGATATGTTTCCTTTGAGGTAGGCCTAGTATTAGTTAGTGCAATTTCCCATTTTAATTCTACAATACTTTAACAACAGTGACCCCCGCCTTTATTATTATAAAATGGGTGGCGCAACGGGCATTCGTTAACATTTGTGAGTAATCTCACGCTCTTACTAATAATCTGGGCTAGATATACAGGGTGGGTCACAGATATAATAACATCGACGGTTCTACTTCGAAGTCAACATCTGGACATCATTAATCATAAGCGATTAATAATTATTTATTAACGGTAAGTACATGCTCTGATTCACATAAACCTCTTGCACCCTGAATTACTAGATCTCGTTAATTGGTGACGCCGCGACGAGCATAGTCACCAATTAATTGAGTGTTTCTGGGGAAAATATTGATTGATTGGAGACGCCGCGACGAGCATAGTCTCTAATCAATTAATTTATTTCTATTAACGGTTTTCTCCAAGTAATAGTATCTAAAGAAACACCAAAAACATTTGGACAAATTGTTGTTCATGTTGAAAGACATACGAAAAGAACCTGCAAATAGTGATGAAAATAAGATAAAACGTCGTGAGTATGTTCAGCAACTTTTAATTTATCAAGCGGATAATGTGCCAATTACTCTTATGGACAAAACAAATTTTAATTTATTCATATCAAGAAGACAAGGACAATCAAGAAATGGGATCTCCCTGCAGCAATATAAAGGCTAGTTGCCGCGGAGCCTATATACACGTTTAGGCTGTATTGGTAATATGGGAATTATTCACAACAAGATCAGAAGAGGTGCCTTTAGAATGGAAGACGCAACTCAATTTGTCCGTCAGTGTCTGCGTGCTAAAGTGGTGTTGGTATTGACGATGTTCTGTGCCATGCCGGTATGGAAACCGTATTTACTGAAAATAAATTCAGCAACCATAAATGGCTAAGACTTAGCCCTTACATCCCAATGTTAAATGCAATTGAAATGAATTGCTTCAGCTTAAAAGCTGCTGTTAAACGGGACTTAAGTCTGCGTACGCCACATATTTTAGCTGGTGAGGGCAGAGCAAATTTAAACCAGACGGAGTTGCGTCTACAACAGTTAGAGGAGATAATACATACTAATGTTAATGCAATAAATCCTGGCAAACTATCCAAGATATGTAGCGCATATTCAACTATCTATACCGAATGCATTAAATTTAAACGATTTAATCATGTAATTTACAAAATCCATTTATTAATTGTGTTACTTTACATGTTACAATTGTTTATTCTCGTTTTGAAAGTGTTGAAAAGTTATAGAATATATCTATATCAATAACAGTTAAATGCTGTTAGTTGGTAAGCGCATCACTTGAGAATTTCTGGACCAATTTGCCTATTCTTTTTTTTGAAATAGTCCGAATGGGCTTTTAAGGGAAAGAAAAATTAGAAAAGTTTCCCGGAGAATTGGAAAATTTGGGAAAACTGAAAGTCCTCTTTTCTATAAGATTTTTGTATGAACACAAGAGCATGCTCTCGGGATGGAAATAACACAATTGAATTCTTTCAAATGCAAAAAACCTGGAAGATATTCGCGCAATACATTTGTTTTGTCGAGACGATAGATCGTAGCTATGCTAAGGCACGATAGGTGGCGCTGTAATCAAGTTATTAACAAATTCTAAATTTACAGCTCAAAATGACTCATATTTATAATATATGTTGGTTTAGTGTCAAAACAGAAAATCACAAAATCTGGACCAATGAAAATTATTAATAGAAATGTTTTTTTTGTCATTATATGGAATCTTAGATAGATAATTAGTTATATCAGTTGTATTTAGGTATAAAATTTAAAATAAGTAAGTAAGTGAATTTGAAAATTGCTTTACTTACTTAATTTGACAGTTGACCTTTCTTTACCTCGCTGCTATTTCCGTTCATTTATAGAGTTTTAGGAAATTAGTGGAAATGAGCGGCAAAACACAAATAAATTCCACAAAAAAGGCACACTTGACATAATATATAACTTATTTGTTAAAAAGTGTGCCACCAAACTCTTGGCAAATTGCATGCGAATTTTCTGATTGCGCTATGCAATGTTCAATGTCTACCATATTGATAACATTTAACACAAAGTTGCTTTCATTTGAACAGTGAAACAAAACACTAAACACGACCGTGATTTGGCGACAGTGAAGTATGTCACTAAGCTTTCAATGGCGTGGCAACAGTATAATAACATAATAGAGTAATTTCACTTCCTTAAAAATCGTGTTCCTGTCCTCTCTGTAGAATACATGTCCGCCGGCTTAAGCGTTGTAAACAAGTTCTCTGGTCCAGTTACACTAGCTTTTGGTTACCCTTGCATATTCATTTCTCCTTTTTTCGTTTTAACTTATATGTAGTCTTCCTAAAAAAATAAAGCTTGGTACACGAACATCAAAAAGGCTGCCGAGTAGAAGGCCTACTTCTCAGTTACTATACTGTGGGACTGCTTTTTAAAATAACTCATTTATTTTGAAAAAACAATATTAATTATAAATGTTTTGAAATATTACTGAAAAATAAATTGTAATTTTGGAGTAATAATGATTAAATGTTATAATCGTATGATACGAAAATTATATAATTTTTTTTGCATGAAAGACTTTTTCCACACTTGCTGCAATTTCACGATTGACATAAGTTCGTAATAAATTGTCCCGGTCAAAGACTTTATTTAATTATTATTACTTCAAAATTACAATTTATTTTTCAGTAATATTTCAAAACACTTATAATTAATATTATCGTATGGTAAGAAAATGATATAATCTTTTTGCATGGAACAGATTTTTTTCTACACTTGCAATTTCACGATTGGCATAAGTTCGTAATAAATTGTCCCGGTCAAAGACTTTATTTAATTATTATTACTTCAGAATTACAATTTATTTTTCAGTAATATTTCAAAACATTCAAAATTAGTATTATCGTATGATAAAAAAATGATATCATTTTTTCGCATGAAAGATTTTTTCCACACTTGGCATAAGTTCGTAACGAATTGTCCTGGGCAAGAATTTTATTTAATTATTATTACTTCAGAAATATTTTACAGAAATATTTCAAAATATTTAAAATTAATATTATCGTATGATAAGAAAATGATATCAGTTTTTGCATAAAAGAGAATTTTTCCACATTTGATGCAATTTCACGATTAGCATAAGTTCGTAATAAATTGTCCCGGTCAAAGACTTTATTTTATTATTATTATTTCAGAATTACAATTTATTTTTCAGTAATATTTCAAAACATTTAGAATTAATATTATCGTATGATAAGAAAATAATATCATTTTTTGCATAAAAGAGATTTTTTCCACATGTGCTGCAATTTAACGATTGGCATAAGTTCGTAATAAATTGTCCCGGTGAAAGACCTTGTTTAATTATTATTACTTCAGAATTACAATTTATTTTTCGGTAATATTTCAAAACGTTTAAAATTAATATTATCGTATGATAAGAAAATGATATCAGTTTTTGCATGAAAGAGATATTTTCCATACTCGGTGCAATTTTACGATTGACATAAGTTCGTAATAAATTCTCCCGGTCAAGAACTTTATTTAATTATTATTACTTCAGAATTACAATTTACTTTTCAGTAATATTTCAAAACATTCAAAATTAATATTATCGTATGATACGAAAATTATATAATTTTTTTTGCATGAAAGACTTTTTCCACACTTGCTGCAATTTCACGATTGGCATAAGTTCGTAATAAATTGTCCCGGTCAAAGACTTTATTTAATTATTATTACTTCAAAATTACAATTTATTTTTCAGTAATATTTCAAAACATTTATAATTAATATTATCGTATAGTAAGAAAATAATATCATTTTTTGCATAGAAGAGATTTTTTCCACATGTGCTGCAATTTAACGATTGGCATAAGTTCGTAATAAATTGTCCCGGTGAAAGACCTTGTTTAATTATTATTACTTAAGAATTACAATTTATTTTTCGGTAATATTTCAAAACATTTAAAATTAATATTATCGTATGATAAGAAAATGATATCATTTTTTGCATAAAAGAGATTTTTTCCACCAGTGCTGCAATTTCACGATTGGCATAAATTCGTAATAAATTGTCCCGGTCAAGAACTTTATTTAATTATTATTACTTCAGAATTACAGTTTATTTTTCAGTAATATTTCAAAATATTTAAAATTAATATTATCGTATGATAAGAAAATGATATAATTTTTCTCCATGAAAAAGAATTTTTCCACACTTGCTGCAATTTCACGATTGACATAAGTTCGTAATAAATTGTCCAGGTGAAGAACTTTATGCTCTGCGTACGCAGAATTCGCTTGGAGATTGCAGAATTACCGGTAAATCGATTATATGTAATGATAATTCAGCGTCCTGATAAGAATAGTAATTATTCACTTTGTTTTCAATTGTATAAATTCACGTCTGTTGCTTGCGAAAGGCTGCGCTTGCTATTAGCTTATATGCGAGCATTGTAGGCAGCCGCGCACCAATCTTCTACATATTACATGTATGTATCTTACGCATAACAGACTAATGTATATACAAGGCACGAATACAATTATCCGCGCCTCGTAAGTTTACCCGATAACACAACTCACAAACAAATGTGTCAGTTATACTGACATGTAGATAGTTATTTAGCCATATTTATAGAGTTCTCAAAGTATCGATTATACCGCATTGCTAATAAACAATAGAGAGTGATGTATAAATTGCATGCAATTGCAGCATCAGTAATTTAAAATTTGCATTCTGTTTAGAAGTTTTACATAAGTTTTTTGAATTATTAAATGTTAAATTGTGTTCGCTGAATAGAAGAAGTTTTAAGACCGAATTCTAAATAATCCTTTCAAATTAATTTGATTTTACAAAACAAGAAAATTAGTAATTTTTGAATGAATACAATTGGCAAAGAAGAAAGAATAACCATCCCGTTTTTCTATTAAGGAAAGAAAAATGCAAATTAAGTAGAGCATGCATTTATCGTATAAGTTTGTAGTGAATCTACACAGACTAAACGCTCTAAAATTTATACTACTCTAAGGAACAGATTATACTAGAAGATAACTTAATATAATACTAAATTAAAGGTGATGAATAGGTTTGTCTTCAATTAGAATAATTTAATGTTAATTATCAGTATTATAAGATTTTCAAGTCAAAATATATTTTGTAAATTAAGAAGTTGATTATTGAAACGACCCCTGTATAATGCATGGGAAATAGGTAGTTGTGATTTTACTGATTTTTTCCCACTATTGTATATCTCTTACTTAATTTATAACAGTGACAATGGATTGTAAGATATACTATGTCTATTTCATTTATTGGTTCATTACATACTCGCTTATTGTAATATTGTAATAAATTGTCCTATAACTGGTTGTAAACTGTTGGGCATTGAATATGACTTTTTTTTACTTCAGTGCTGTCTCGATGCTAGTTTTGTGCATTTAATTCAATTATGAAAAGAAATAAAAAAATACGTGATTTCCACTAATAATATTGGTAACTATGATAAAAAGTAAGAAAGAATATCGTTTTAAAACTTTTTTAAAAAGATATTTCTATAAAAATGATTTTTGATTTCCTTGTTTTTAATTTCAATTTAATTACCATAACTTTACAAAATGATTAAGTTATTATTCTTATTGTATTTCAAATAAAACATGTTTGTGTTGTGCAGCATAGAATATGTTCCTTTTTTAAAAAAAATGGGGGAAAAAGCAAGCATTTTATAACTTGAAAAAGACTAAAGAAAGTCGAAACGTCATAATACCTAAAATTTTTGTTTTGATTAGATTGTAGTTAGTAATTTTTATTTTGAGTTAAATAATTCAACAAGGCCGCTACACCAGGAAACAACACTGGTTTATTGAAACTGTATAGAAATATGCCTCTATGATCCAATAATCAACATATGAAAAGTAATATGTTATATGCAAGATATTTAGCTTATTGTGCGATATACATATATACTTATATTATTTGGTATAAAATAATTATAGTATTGCCATACGTTAGGCATTGCCAAATAGATTATGCTGTGTGTTGTTCCAGCAACATAATTAATAAAAATAATGATAATTTTTATTATCTTATATATATATATATATATATATTTACTTATTTTCGTAACGGCACATACTTTATAAGTATACGTGAATTCTATCAGTGTATCTAAATTCCTCTTCTCTTGTCAAATCTCTTGTTTTTCTTTTAGGGATAAGGTTATAGCTTATTTAAAATAAAAATCAGAAACCATATAAAACATAATTGTATATTTTATTCAACATTATTTTTTTTTATAATAGATAGCATCGCTATACTATATTCACCAAAAATTTTATAAAAAGAAAACATAATTAAAAGAAAACATTTGTACCGTGTTCTCAGTTGTAATGCTTTATAGAACGAATATATTTTTAATGCTTAATCAAAAATAAAATATTATCCTGTTTCAAAACAAAGAAAATTCAATTAATGTTAGTATTCTATTGATATTTTATGCTAATTCTATTCCATCAGAAACATTATATTCGCACGTAATGCTCTGATAAACTTAGAACTTCGCAATGGTCAATGTTCGGAGAAAAAGCTTGAATTTGATTACTGGCAACAATCATTTGCACGCATTGCGTTCAGCATCTCAAAGTCGGCTACCCAGAAACACTTCCCTTCTTTAAATATCTATTTTAAATTTTTATTTGAAATCAAAAAATTATTGTGAGAATTAATGATGCTTAATAAAGTGTCAGAGAATATACATTCGCACGTTATATCCTCTTAACATCCAACACCATTAATAATTCTATTTGTGTTGTTAAAAGAAACTAATGAATGCATATTACTACAGGACAATATCTATTATCCCTGCTGCACAACGTTATATTGAATATACATTTGCACGTTATATTGCAACATACGCATAGCAACATTGATAAATCTTTGCATCGAAAACTTACTTTGTATCATTGAAAAACTCTTCGAATTCTGCCATAGGCATCTCCATTTTTGAAATACAAGGATTATTAACAAAAGAAAAATTATTATTATGAATGAAATTTAAATACAAATAAAAATTAATATGCTAATACAAAAAAATAATGAACGAATTTAATCGTGGTGTATCTGACCCTACGATTTAATGTCTTTTCAAGTCGCATTTAATCTCTCTCCAAGTAACTAACTAATTAATAATCTTGTTCATTCTTGCTTTCAATTTTTTCTTTATACCCGGGAAGACACGTGTACCGCTCCCTACGCCATCCTTGGAACTAATATTTAGGTTGTCGCCCTGCGTCTTCAGTGAGATATCTGCCTTCAAATTGCCTTCTTGACACTAACACACGCACATATATTGTTTTTGACAGTTCATTTACTAAAACGTCAACACATTGAAATTGTTTGCTTATTTAAAAAGTCTTTCACTTAAACTATTTGGTATCTTCCAAAGTAGGTATATTTTTTATTAATACTATTCTTTCTTATATTTGTTTATGAATTTGTTACCTTCTTCATTATTTGCCACATACTTCTTTTTTCCATTCACTAACACAATTCTTATTTTTCTTTTATTTTTAGCTTTCGGTAAAATTGGAAATATATTGTAAATAACAAGTATTCTTCTTCCAAGATTACTTGCACTACCACGATCCATCTGGCCTGCTATTTCATCGCTTGTTTCCACCCAAGATTTTTCTAATGGTGATATATTTATCTGTAAGAAACTACAAACGAAGTTTACATCATATTTTCTTTTTGTAGGTCTTAAAACCATACAAATCTCTCTCTACAGTCAATGAAACGTAGTGCTACACACAAGAATTCATGAATGTATTTTATTTTTGTTCAGCTGTCTTTATATAAAAAACACTACTGCTGACTGTGTCATGTCAAGATATTTTTATATCCTTTTTTATCTATAGTTATAAGTGAAGGTAAATTTTATTCTTTAAGTATGATTTATTTTAATTTCTTTTATTGAATTTCTATTACCTTATGCACGTTTTTAAGTTCACATAATTTATTCCATTATATTTTTCTCCCGTGCATAACGTATTTTATCTTCTTCATACAATTTTACTGCGTTTAAATGACTAATTCTTTTCACCGTTCCATCCTTAAGCATAACCCTTTCTCGGTTGTTTGCTTTCGTTGTTTTTTTATTTTTAAACAACGGTCCATTATTCAAAGTGTTCAGTGCAATTTTCACGCATTTAAAAAAATTTAGTTGTTTTTCATTGTAGACAAACCATACATCCTCTGTTTATCTTTTCTATAAAAGAAATATATATAGCTTAGATTTATTTCGTCTTTTATTTTGTACCTGTTTAATATTTAAATTGTAAATATTCATTCATTTTTATGTCTGTGTTTTCTATACTTAAATGTATGCAACTTAGTATACTCTTATGTTGAGAATTTTTAAATACAATAGAATCTGATTTTTACTGTTTCTTTTACATTTTTATACTTAAATTAATTCTTAATGCTATTATTATTATTTTTAATATGCAGGAGATCACGGCAATATGTCAAATCAACTCACAATACAGTACTATTATTATCAGTATTTAAATCCAAACATACGTGTGTTTAAATCGGAACTAGTTTTGAAATAGTAAACATAAGATATCAGATGGTATCTGATATTCGAGAATTGCTTTTCGATTTATTTTAAATGGTCTACTGTTACTATAAGAGATTATGTCTACATTATTTATGATTTTTTGAGGCAATTGTATGTAACAAAACTCAACTTTTTGCGGTACGCAAGTAAACCAATAGGTTTTAAATAGAAATTTTACGATATCTACATTATAAGCAATTGAAGTGACTAATCGTCAAACTTAGTTTTCAAAAGATCGAGATATTCTAGCAGCATGAGTAAAATGAATTAAGTTTGATATATTCTGAAACACTAAGCAGTAACTGTTCAATGGATTTACAGTTAGTGTTACTTAATGCAAGAATCTGATTCAATTATTAGCTTAAAGGGCAATGACAAAGAGAAACAATAGTCTTAGCACTTAACAGTCATAGTATTATTTAGTCAATTAATCTAGCTCTCGGGCACTTGTTTGGAAGGGATATTTCAATTCTGAATCCTCAGAAAACAGTTACCTGTGTTAGATCGCTACGCCAAGAAAATCTGGAATTATTCGTGATCTTCCTGTGTAGTTTCGTATGAAATAACTAAAATCTGTTGACTAGCTTGTTGATACTTGAACTTTATAGACGCAGTTTTACTTCCCAGGTAAGTGGTATTTTCCTGACGGCATAACTTATTTTCAATTCCAATGTGATTGGTTTTGATGTAATTTATTATACACTCACCGGCAAAATAATCGATCCACTCAAAAAATTGATGGAGTTTGTTTGTTAATAAGTTTGTTATTTTAAATTCGATTTGATTCATTTTTTTGCATATTGTAGGTAAATTTAAATGTAATCTATCACATCTTTGGAATTTTAAGAAAATTTGGCGTACATCATTTTATACAGTGTGACACAAAGTCTGTTTTTTTAAATCAACTTTAAAACCACATATGGATTGTTAAAGTTGCTCCACCTTGTATTTTCTTATTTTGTTAACAAGACACATCATTTCTTTACAATTTCTTTTTTTATTTATTACAATAGCTTAATTTTTGTAAAAGATACAAGGGTTTAAGAAAAATCTTACATTTTTACATTTTTCCTATGGTACTAACAATAAGTTTACGAATTTAACTTAATACCGAATATAATGAAAAGAAAATGAAAAGAAAATGAAAAGAAAATGAAAAACATAAAAGACTTAATACGAAGTGTTTCCTCCACGTGCACGGATGACAGCTGCAATTCGTCTTGGCATGCTCTCAATTAAGTTTTGAATGTAAGCCTGGTTGATTTGGTTCCATTCTTCAGTTAGAACGTCACTAAGCTGCTGTAAATTTGCAGGCGTTGGTACACGAGATCGTATTTTCCTCCCAAGTGCATCCCAAACATGCTCAATTGGGTTTAGGCCTGGGCTTAGAGCAGGCCAATTTATTACTGGGATTTCAACCTCGGCTAAATACTCGCGTACAATTTTGGCAACATGCGGTCGGGCATTATCATGCATCAGCATGAAATCATCTCCGATGAACGGTGCAAAAGGAACAATATGTGGCTCTAAAACTTCTCTTATGTATCTATCGGCTGCCATGGCTCCCCCGTTCATTATAACCAAGTCCGTCCGAGCTTCAAAATTTACCACCACCACCATTACCGAACCATTACCGAACCGCCTCCATAACTTACTCTAGGAAAAAAATGGTTTCGAAAGAAACGTTAACCAGTTCTCCGGTAAATTCTTTCACGTCCATCTGGTGTTCTAAGACAAAATCTTGACTCATCCGTGAATAGGATGTTGCTCCATTCTTCGTTACCCCAATTTACATGTTCCCTAGCAAATCTAAGGCGTTCAACTCGATGGTGTCTCAATAACTCTAGACCAGTTGCAGGTCTCCTAGAACGCAGTCCAATATCAAACAGCCGCCTTCTTATTGTTCTATCACTTACTTGAACTTGCCTTACGTCCTCTAATCTGTTTTTCATTTACACAAAAGTAACTTTTCTGTCCCTCAAAACATTTAAAGTTATAAAGCGATTATCTCGCTCACTAGTAGATTTCTTTGGACCACAATGATTTCTTCTTGTGTATACACCAAATTCATTAAACCGTTTAACAGCTCTTTGAACTTTACATCTTGAAACACCCTACACTCTGGCCACATAATACTGTGACCTACCACCCTGAATCAAAGCTCGCAGCGTCGGTTACAGAAAGATCCATATTTTAAATTACTATTCAACAAGAAACACGTTCAAAAACGTAATTGACAAGTTTTAGATTTCACAAGTGACAGTATTTCAATAGCCCTCTATTCAAAAACGATAAATTCGTAAACTTATTGTTAGTACCATAGGAAAAATGTAAAAATGTAAGATTTTTCTTAAACCCTTGTATCTTTTACAAAACTTAAGCTATTGTAATAAATAAAAAAAGAAATTGTAAAGAAATGATGTGTCTTGTTAACAAAATAAGAAAATACAAGGTGGAGCAACTTTGACAATCCATATGTGGTTTTAAAGTTGATTTAAAAAAACAGACTTTGTGTCACCCTGTATAAAATGATTGCCAAATTTTCTTAAAATTCCAAAGATGTGATAAATTATATTTTAAATTTACCTACAATATGCAAAAAAAATGAATCAAATCGAATTTAAAATAACAAACTTATTAACGAACAAACTTCATCAATTTTTTGAGTGGATCGATTATTTTGCCGGTGAGTGTGTAATGGTTTCTTGGGACTATCTCGTCCCCGGAGTTATTTTTTCAATTTTTTCCGGTTTTTGCTAAAAAAATTTTTTTAGAAGTATATTCTTTATAATAATATAATGTTTCGAAAAATATACTAAGATGGCAGCACAGTCGCAGCTTTTGATTCGGCTTGACAACAGGTATCTACTTGCATCTGATATCGGAGGTCACATAATCTGCTCTTGACTGATTGACTGATAACTTTATTTCCTGTGTGGGTCACTTATATATGAAAGTTTATTTCTGCCACGTCAAATCGCTATTTTTTATATTTTTTATCTAAGCGTCCTGATTGGTTTATTAAATTAAATTGAAAAGAAGTTGGTCCAAATTACAATTAATAATGAATAAGAATGACATTTTAAGATTTATAAAAACATAAAGTTTGATTTCTTAATTCGTAATTATTTTATAAGAAAAACTAATTTCAACAATCAAGAAGTTAAGGAGTTGCAGAGTATGTGTTAACTTCAAGCCCTCAAGTATGATTGGTGAGTAGTTTCAGCATTTTACGAGAAAAAACCGTAGCAAGGGATTATGATGTTGGTTTCTGAAGCAAACGTTAAATTATCTATTATAAATTAGTTGAAAATAGTATATTATGTATCAAGTTTTATAAACGCCATTTTAGTCACAAGTTTCATTAATCACGCGCATAGCGTAGCGAGTAATTAATAAAACAAGTGACTAACGAGTTTATAAAACGAGTTTCACATTATACTTTTTCTACGATCACAAATAATCAAAGTAATATAAAATTACTTGGGTATTGTCGCACCATGTCGGATTATTTTGACAGATCCATGACAAGTGTCAACCATCTTGATTGAATTTCACTTGATTTTTGCATTTAAAAAACCTAGAGGTAATTTCATCCCGTGACTAAAGTGCCTGTTGCTAAGTTCAGTCCGTGACTAAAGTGCACGAAGCCAGACCTTCTCAAGGTGTGCTTAAAAGGTCACTTAGCGCCATGGAAACCTATGCGATAAATGACAATTTAAACACGAGAGTAGAAAAATATATGTTGTAAAACGAAAGGGCACTCCGTTTTGCAATTGACTGTACATGTCATTTATATACTCACAATGTTGAGTTAATTGAAAATACGTAATTAAAGAAATTAACACCCCAAGAATACAGCATTCCTAACAATACGACGTAAAATGTTCTTTATGTAATAAATACCTATGTCGTACTACATCTGATGTAGCAGTTTCCAGTGTGTCTGCCTATAATTCGTATTTATCTGTTTAGAAGTATTGCAATTTTTCCGAGAACGTTAAATCCCTAAGTGTCGAAGACAGTAACAGCAGAAATATCACAGGAAATATTATGTTTTACTGTTGATTACCTGACCAAAACGCAATGACGGTTAAACAAGCAACTAATAACGATTATGACATCATTAATGATTATGATGTATTGCGGGTAAATAATAAAAGATTAAGACTATAAATAACCACGTTGATTAAACGAAGAGTTAAAGTTGTAAACTTGTTTCAACTCGTGGTCATCGTTAATATTACCGCGCAAGTAATATGAGAAGTTATTTCGTAAATATTGTTTTGCTCTTTATTTATTTATGTATCGATTTGAGCTTACATGTATTTTTCAAATTAAGCTTTTGATAATATTTGCAACTTGAAAAATACCACATTATAAACAAGGACATAAAATGAAACATTATTGTGAATTACAAAACCAATGTTAACTTAATTCTAAAAGATTATCTTATAATAGTGCATAGATCTAATAAATCTTAAAAAGGAACACAGAGCAATTTAAACTGGCGATGTCATTAGTAATTTAATTTTACTTAAATCTCTCATGGTTATTCACCTCTCTTTGAGCTATTGAAATAATCTATACAGAATCACTAATGCACTGAAAACTTGATACGTATTTCGACAACTATGTTGTCATCATCAGTAGGACTGATGATGACAACAAACCGCGTTGTCTGTACACCGTAGCATATACAGAACAGCACTGATTTGAATTTTACAGAGATGGCTTATTTATACCTAAAGCTAAGCTATTACTAATATCATTAACAGTACCAAATTGTTGTACTGTTAATTTCGTCGAATCTAATACTAGAATCCTGCCCTTTAATTTTAATACTCTAAGAACTAACTCTACCTGAAAGCGGTATCATTGTTCACACCACAAACTTATATAAACAGCAGTAGCTGCTGGTAAGTTCGGTTAGGTGGGGCAATTACATAGACAAGACTGATTCGTATATTATCGGTGATATATTCCCAGATACCGAGTATATCACCGATAATAAACGAATCAGTCTTGTCTACTCTTATCTATGTAATTGTTCCACATTGATAAACAGGATTGGGGTATCGGCCCGTTATCTGAATTCAGTAATCTATTTCTGTTTTTGTATATGTATATACTCTTATATCTATCTAGTTCTCTCGAATTATACACCTGTTTTATAAGTTTGAGGCCGCTTGCTGGAACATCACTAGACTTCTCTGTCCTATTAAACCGGTAATGAACGATGTGGTCTTTATATCGAGTTGTAATCGAACATCTAGTCTGCCCAATATATTTTTCTCATATTTATTACAATTAATTTCGTAGATTCCAGATTTTTGTTCTACCTCAGTTATATCTTTAGGACTGCCCAAAAGAATTTTAATCGAATTACAAAGCCACTTGTAAAGCAACAGTTTTTAAAATGTTATTATAGTTTTTCCAAATATTAATATCAAAAGGTAAGACAACAAATTTTTTTGGTTTATTACTTGTGGAATTTAGAATACAATCTTAAGTTGCATCTTTCTTAAGATAATGTCAACTATATCTGATTAGAAACCATTATATTAAGCAATACCTTTTATAAGACGTATTTCTTTCTCATATCTATCTCTTGTAAGTGGGAAATATAGATAGATTAAAAAATTGAATGAAGAAAATTCTTGTTGAAAACAGAAACGTTCCAAATATTTCAGGGTATGTAGAATCGGCACTGAGGAAACAATGAACTTAATCTAACGAAATCTAAATTTCACCTTCTTGCAAATTGTAATGTTTAATTTTTTGAATAAATTCCAGCGAGTTTTCTACTGCAAAGTTATCTTGTTGCAAATGCTAATATTTTAATTCACTTAGTAGTCGTTTTGACACTAAATAAATTGGTGAGTTTATATCTGACGCAATAGGTCTCATTGACTTACCGGGCTTATGTATTTTCGGTAAGCAATACATTTTTGGTCTGATTGAATAAGATACACTTAACCGAATGAGGTTATCAATTTTGGACACTATTCTACGCGTTTTTAGTGTTAAGAACTTAACATCTTTTATTTTATTTTATATTATTGTTTCTCGCTTTACATATGAATGTTTGTCTTTATATTTATGTGTTATTATATTTTTGTAATGTATGTTTTATTTTTTAACTTTTAAAATATATTGTCACTTAATGTATTTTTTACATAGAAATATTGTGAGCATACTGATGCGGAGCTGGCTTCGGGCGTATACAGTCTCAGCGGCCGAGTTTATTGTCTGCCGGCAGGGCTACATGACTCTACACCGAAGACGATGCAAGACCTCCTATGTATACGTACGGACGGCAGTGCCTGGCATGTGCGTATATATAGGGCCACATAGCTTCTCGAGCGATTCACATGTATATATGCTGTATACCTTATATTCGATGCAGAGTGGCCCCGAAATATCGGCGCACACCGAAAATAAATAAATGTGTATTTGAACTGAAATTGAGTTTTATTTATGGTACCTTTTATTGGAGATTCAATGCTAGCAATTACTTCTTCGAAAGAAATCTTACCACTAGGTGCACAGTATTTTAAACCTTTGTTTAATAAACCTAACTCTTCTGCCTTAAAAGTCTTAAATGAATGCTTAATTATAAGTGTCTCCTTCATAGAACATACCTTCTGACATTTATTAACGTACGGACAAAGCTGTTGAAATTTATTATTGAGATTCGTAACTTTCTTTTCAAGTTTATAGCTACTAACTTCCACGATTTTTCTATGACGCTAGTGTTCAAATGCAACGTTAGTTAAATTTTTTGTTAACTTAAGATGTGAACTAACTCTAGCTCTAGTCTACTACACTTACTATAGTGATGTTTAATTTCTGAATTCAACCACTTGTCTTTTGCCGCTTGCATTGCTTTATCAAATATTCTAAATTTCAAAGTAATATTTACATTCAGGAATTCTGGACAAACTCTCTTTCCTTTAAAACGTTTCAGGAATTTCATATCAGCGTCTAATAATCTAAGCTTAGTAAATAAACCATGAATCTTGTTGCACTCTTTTGACCGGACAGTCATGCTTCTTAATTGGAGTCTGTGCTTGATACTGGTGTTTTTGTTTAGTATCAAGCCACAGACTCAAATTAAATTTCCGAAATGACCTTTGTTACTTTTGTTATTAATTTACTATTTAAATCAATATAATCTCTACATCATTACGCCATGATGACAGATTAGTTCAATTATATCTCTTATATATATAGTAAAAAGTGTTTTATTTGTATCATTAGTTATGATATTTATTTTACATATATAGAATATGCATTTATACAACTCCTCGTATACACTTAATAAGCTTATTAAGGTAGTTAAACGTAAGTGATTTTACATAAACAGGTAATCATATACAAACGTGTTTAACAGCTTAGCAACATTCTGTGAGAATCAAACAGTCGATTACACTAAATTAGTGTATTTTATGGTGTCGTATTTTTACTCACAATTGCAGTATTATTTTATAAATTTTCAAACACGCATGGGTATATATCATTTAAATTAATGTGAAAGAATGTCAGAGGATTAATTGCTCGTCATTAGAAAAACACAATATCATAAAAGCTGTTATGAAAATATAATATGTTGTATTTTGCCTGCACGAATACACATACTAAATTAAAAAATCACGTATATTTATCGCTAACGCGTCATTATACTGCGCCGTTAAGGAAACTTATTTACTGATTAAACTGTTTCCCTGAATTAACTCTTTGCTGCACGGGATTTTACACACTTTCTAGACCCTTGATGCACGGAAAAATAATGTTCAAAAAATTTAATTTTTCAAAGTTTAATCCAAGACATAATAACAAAATAAAGTTTCTTAACAAAAAAAAATCCATAAAAAATATTGCAAAAACGGCCTTTTCAGGGTGGTCCATATTTTGTAGCATTGTGCAGCTACCAACAATACTAACTAAAACTGTTTTCCACAATCAGGCAAATAATAATTGATGGCAAACTTAAGTACTACTGCTGTGATATCTCTGGAAACAATCTTTGTTTTTTCCAAGGCACAATGCGATTTCACATACCGCACATGCCCAGTCAGATCGCATTGGATTTGCCTTAGTACTACAAAGAGCACATCGCCTGCGGGTAGATCGAATGGGTTGATGAGGTGAGGAAGTCAATCTAACTTCTAAAGGCACCTTACGACTCTTCTTCTGGATAGGCTCCCCATGAATTTCTCGCTTTGATTTAATCTCTACTAGTTTCTCCGCAAGTAAACCATCTATGACTTTTCGTCGAAATTCTTTTAAAGTTATAGGTGGCAGTTTTTTCAGTTTGTATAATACATAACTATTTACAACAGCGCAGTCCATGAAATACCAAAAAATCCTCATCCACCATTTCTTGCTTTTCCTGTCAATTTCGTAAGTAGATTTAAGTTGATCGAACCTATCTCCGCAATTCATATTTTTATTATACTCTGTTAGAGCATTTGGACATGGAACTTGATTAGATGATCCCTCTTTATTTCTTCTTTCCACTGCGTTTATAGCCTTTGGATCGTGAAAATTTGAAAGCAGATGAACTGTTCGTTTGTCTTTCCATTTAACTATACTTATCCCATCACTGCTGATGTTATAGTCATATTCTCCTTGTTTTAGGTACTTGTCTTCTTTTAGTTTAGGTAGATTTTTTCGGTTGGCCATTACGGTGCCACAAGCATTTATCCCTTTTTCTTTCAATGTCTTCATTAAATTGTAGGTTGTGAAACAGTTATCAAAAAACAACAAATGCTGCTTGTATTCCAACCCCTCCATTAATCTTGAAACTACTTTTTCTCTTAATCCGTGTCCTACATAGTCTTTAGTTTTTCCCGTATAAATGTCGAAATTGTATAGATAGCCTGCGGAGTCAGCTAAGGCCCAAACTTTATAGCCTCGCTTAATCGGTTTTTAGGCATATATTGTTTAAGGGAACTTCGCCCTTTAAATTTAATCATAGACTCGTCTATGGAAATGCAGCAATGAGGATTGTAACATTTCTGAATTTTTTTTTTCAATTCATCTATGAACGGGCGCAATTTGTATAACTTATCGTAATTGGCGTCGTTTCTACCAGGCATTACGGAGTTATCATTTAAATGTAGGTGGCTCAGCAGCCAACTAAACCGATTCACAGCCATAAATTGGGAGATATAAGGATCTCGTAAATCTTCACTTATCGACAATAATCGCGGTAGCTTGGTGATTTTTTAATGCCCATAAGCAGGTTAAGTCCGATGAAAGTTTTAATTTCACTAAGATTTGTTGGACTGTAGCGTTTGCTAGTAACCTGATGAGCTTGCTCAGCATATATATTGGTTTGGAATGTAATATTTTCCAAAATATCGTCCGTAATGAGCAAATTAAATAACTTATACGGTGTGCAGTTTTCGCCGAGTTCTTGAACTTCTTCTGCAACACCGTATTCGGACTCAAACTCCGATGGTGGCTTTATCAACTGAATATTCCTCATTGCCCAAGTGACATTACTATTTTGCGCTTGGTTGGCACTTACAAAAACAGATAACGGCAGGTCATCTTCGGAGTCTTCTGAATCAACTAGAAGAAGGTTATCAGTACCATTTTCTGGATCAGAATTATCTTCTTCTCCATCTATGTCGTCAATGTCCGACTCTAAACCACTTGGTATAAAATCAGCATCATCAATGCTATCTATCAAAGCATATGCTTCATCACAACTGAAACTGGTCACATTAATAACTTGTTTAGAATCCATATTACAGCCAAACTGTAACAATAAATTTTATTTAATCCAAAGATTAAATTGTACCTAGCTGCATAGTGGTCCAAAATTTGGACTCATAAAAAATGTGTAATAGTCATTAACTATAAATTTCTTTTGATTATATACATAACAGACCCTAACAAGAGATGTAAATAAACGGTTTAATGCAACAATAATATAAAAACACAACTTACCTTAGTTTTCCTTGGGATTGAAACAATAACCTCAAACTCGGAAATATTTATGCACATGCACGTCTCGATGAATCAAAACTAAAGCGTAATATTTGGCACAATTGGCGCCAAAGCTATTAAAAAGAAGTGGGGATAGGTGGTACATAATTTGCGTCGATATGCAGCGACTTACACCCGATTTTGCAAGTGGTCCATTTTGTGGACCGATGTGTCACAACTTGCTGGACGTTGGTGGTTCAAATTGCAATCCCATATGCAGCAAAGAGTTAACCTATCTTTAATATATAGTTTTCCTGGTGAGATCTGTACGCTAGCACACATCTAGATATATTAATTAACTTATAAACAAAGTCACAAAGCTTTTCCTTTGTACGTCTATTTCGGTAGTAGTTCAGTTCATATCTTTCTGGCCGTAAGCAGTGTGTTAAGATTGATAACTACCAATCCTCCTATGAACCGGTTGATATTGGTGGCCTCACGGTTCAGTTTTATGACCTAGTTTATTTTTAATTTATATTAATGATTTACTCACAGTTTTTGACAACACAATTCACATAGTCTTATATGCTGATGATATCAATGTCATTTTAAGTTCACCTATTCTATCAGAAGTAATTCGAAAAGCTGAATTATTCCTTTATCAAATCAGTGAATGGATGTCAATCAATAAATTAGTTATCAACATAGACAAGAGCAAATTTGTTTATTTCGGTAATAAAATGGCAAACTTTCAACCGTCTTTTGGCATGGGCGATGGTTTTGAGTCGGTGTCCTCTGTTAAGGTTCTGGGTCTCACGATAGAGAGCAACCTTGGTTGGAGTTTGCACATTAACGAATTGAGCCAAACTCTATCAAAAACGTGTTATGCTCTAAGGCAACTGAAACGGAGCTGTGGTGGGGATACCCTAAAAACATTCTACAATTCAAATTTTCTATCTTGCATGCGGTATGGTATTATTCATTGGGGCGCATCACCCGAAGCTCGTACAGTCTTTTTGATGCAGAAGCGAGCAATTCGAATTATATACAGCATCAGTTATTGAAACTCCTGTAGAGACGTTTTTAAAAGCAACTCTCTTTTAACTTTTTATGATCTCTACATTCTTGAGGTACTTTGTTTTGTATATAAGTACAAACCTGAGTTTTCCATAGGTAATAATACTCATTCCTATGATACTCGTAGTAATGATTATTTGCTACCTACTCGCCACAGAAAAACCGTTTTTCAGAAGGGTTTGTCCTTCATTGGCTGTAGATTTTATAATAAGCTGCCTGACTATATAAAAAATATTATAAAGTTTTTCCGTTTTAAATGTGAAGTTCAGCAATACTTGCTGGCCATTTTCTGCTATGATGTAGATGATTTTTTAGATATTAGGTAATAAGGCACATGACATGTTTCAAACTTGTACCTACTTTCTTGTTTTGTACTAGTTTCTTGAAATAAATATTATTATTATTATTATTATTATTATTATTATTATTATTATTTTAGTTTTTCTTTCTAATAAAGAAGTAGAACAAGGTGGTAGTTAGCCAATAGATCTATAATGTTAGTAAAGTTCTCTTGTGAAACGTCAGTATTACATCTATAATTTTTTGTAGGATATCGCTCAGTTTGTCGAACACTTGTTTCGGAAATGTTTGTTATCACTGCTAATTCCTTCACTTTCAAACGGCGATCTTTTAGCACTAAATGTTTTTTTGCCCACTTTTTTTACAGTTGAATACGAAGAAGATGAATCGTCGTCGAAACGTTGTTTAATGTGATAAGGTGTATGCTCTTCTTTTGTAAAAGATTTAATGACCGCTCGGTAATCAATTTTCCTTACTTCAGACAATTTCGTGTGCTAGTCACGTTGGTTGGCTGGTTAGTATAAACTACTACGCTTCGAACCGTCATATTTATAGTATACACCTCGCCTATGTCAAAACTCCGTATGACGTGACGGGGTTTGAACACGTTTAAACCTGTATAAGCCTGTCAGGCCGAAAATTTATGGCGCCTAACTCGTATATAACGATGCTGTACTGATCATTTGATTTTTTGAAAACATTTATAAGTGCTAAATTCTTGTCGTTTCAATATTTTGTAAATATATTAATAATTATTTTGATCTTCAAGACTGCCC
The DNA here is from genome assembly GCA_963170755.1 of Amphimallon solstitiale. Taxonomy (NCBI): domain Eukaryota; kingdom Metazoa; phylum Arthropoda; class Insecta; order Coleoptera; family Scarabaeidae; genus Amphimallon; species Amphimallon solstitiale. The sequence continues at coordinate 68,658,624 of OY720680.1, forward strand.
CCCCCCCCCTCCCCGTTCGGGATCTGTGGGGGTGTGCTGTACATTGCTGATACAACTAGTTATCTTAGCGCGTATAGTACTATTACGAAACGTATTATTCACGTTTTCAATTTAGGCGAAACTATTCGGGCGGATATCGAAGTGAAAAATTATCGGACATTGCAACACACATCTCCAGCTAAATATGCTGTAGATAAATCGAACGCGGTAAATGCCCTGTCGAGAACACAAAACTAACCCGGCCGCATCAGAGACAGACTCTTTGTCGAATAAATCAATGGCACTTACGCCACACGATCTGCGTGTAATAGGAACGCGGAGAACCGTACCAAACTAGAGAAAAGCAATTATATTAATCTAAATCTTTATCTTGAAGAATATACATTATGTTTAATGCTTTCCTACGGTCATTATTATTACTATTATTACGTTGTGCGTGAACATTAGCATTTAAATAAATTAAATGGGCCGTGCGTTCTGACAGTGACGATGTTCTAAAACTAATATTAATTATTTATATCATTTCTAAATGAATCATAAATATCTATCCCAGAAATAACTTAATTAAAGCGTGTTATGAAAAAGTAAGCCAGATTTTTTGACAAATTATTGCGTAGGGTGATTGAAAGGACTTGATATTACACAACTTTGTCAAATTAGATTCTTTATCTAAAACGAATCTAATTTGACTAAAAGATTATTTCTTGAAACTCGTTGCATCAATGTCTTTAAACCTAATATTAACTCAAGATCAGATACCCAAAATTTTAGTCGTATTTATTCAAGTCTATCATGCTTATTAATAACAAAATTTTGAATAAAATTAAAATCTAGTAACTGTCATTTTTCTTTTAAAACTGTTCTTATACATGGATAACACTTTTAACTTTTCAAATAACACTTTTTCAAAAAAAAGTAAGATATACATAAAAACAAAAGTGTGACAAATATGAGTTTTGAAACATGACATATTGCTGTGACTCTTACAAATTGATATACAAATGAAATAAATTTAATTTATTCAATTAATGTGTAATTGAGAGTCAAGCACGCATCCTAGTGCTAGGCCTTATGCTAGACTAAGATACAATGAATTTTCTGCTGAAAAGTAGGTTAAGCAAAACTTTTACATACAACTAGCTCAGTTTAAAATAAATAATTCTCTCAGGGGCAGAAAATATGAGTTGATTCTCCAATCGATTCTCATGCTCTTTAATTATCTCCAGGTCAGGTAAAGAAAATAAAATGCAAAATAAATCTTAACATCTAATTTATTAAAAATAAACATTAACGGATTCAAAGTTTTAATTTATACAGATATATATATATATTTACAAACGAAGTATCAATATCTCAAACATCATTCAGATCTATACATCATAATTAATAAAAAAACATTATAAGAAATAAAGTAAATGAAGTCATAACGTCGTGAAAAACTTTTGTCTTAAAAAAAATGTGAACGTGATTATTATGAATTATATTTGCCATAGATACGTGTAAACAATCAACATCTTTAAATAAAATAAAATAAATTACACATGATGAATTGTACTGGAATATAAATAACCAAAGATTTACGCGATTTACTATTTGCGAACAAAATATAAACATTAAGGATATGGCTTTGCCCTAATTAGTCCTGTCCGGCGCCTTTTCTCGCTCCCAACACAGTACCATCAGATAGCAAATTCACACAGATGGGTACCCCAAAGTTCCACCCTACGAGTATGTCTTTTCAACTCGTCGGACACAACCCGAACATACACCACAATGTGCTCACTCCTTAAGGTATATATATAAATAAATTTTATATAAATAAAATGAAATAAAATAATGTCTTTGCGTATTCAATAAATTAACTCAGCCCTGATTAGTTCTGCCTGGTGCCTTTTCTCGCTCCCAAACGCAGTACCACCAAGACCAATTCGTGTCTTTCAAATTCACCAGGACTCCATGCTATGAATTAAATAACGACTTAATTCATTTCACACATTCCTGATGTATTATTCAACACGTTAACATTGAACGCACAAGTACAACAAAATATACTTGATATACATACAAGAAAAATATATACATTAAAAATAAACTTTACCTTCTTGTGAAATTCCAATACAAAACACCACCACAAACAAAAAATTTTGTACACCACTATACACACATTTATAACAAATATTATCTAATCACCTTAACTCTTCGTACATAATCTCAAACTCATCCATGACAAAAATCCAAAGAAAACTTGTTCACTTATATATATCCTATATACACATAAAACAAAATTATTAATTTCAAATCCTTTTGTATGATAAATAAAGTTGAAAAGAAAAAGTAAATTATACAAAAATAAAATGATTATGCTATCCAAAGTAGTCATTACAATCACTAGAATGTTTTGTCATAATGTATGGCATAGTACCCCTACATGCAAAACAAAACACTCTAGAAAAAGAAAATAGAAATGAAATTAAATAAATTCAAAATCCGAATTCATAAATAAAATTATCTCATACATAAATAATTATTCAAAAATAATTACAAATCTCAATGTAAAACACGTTGCATGTTATTACAGAAAATAGTTCGGATTTTAAGAATAATCTTTTTAAAAGAGGAGGGAGTGGTTTATCACCTACTTCCAAGGTTTCTAAGGCAGCGGTTTGCACCAGCTGTCCCGGAAATTTTGTCCGTCAGCCCTTTTATGCCTAATTTTCTTTATAAAAACGTACGGTAATTCTCGGCATGTACGATTCCACCTCCAAAACTGCACATCGACGGTGCTGCTCTTACCGGTCACTCGACGTACTTTACATTGCTGCAGTGCTGCACCACTCAGGAAAGCAGCGTATTAACGATCTTTGGAAAAGGTAAACAAACATGTAAATATAAACTTGTCTACACGTCCATGACTCATCCATACATCTGGCGAATAATGTTGTTTTTCGCCGGCCACACGGTCGACCTCCGTGCGGGAAACACTTGCTCGTTCCTTTTCACGTAACATTTAATGCATCTTTTAATATTATGACTTTTATAAAATTTATACTAAGATTCTTTTATTATTTTACTTATATAAAAATTAATTTTGGCAAATTATTGATATAGTGAATATTTACATACACATCATAATAAAAATAAATGAAATAAAAATTAATTTAAATAAAACCTTGAAGTGATCTTGATTATACTTATTTATAATTTACAACCCAACTCAAGATCACTGCAATATGTGAACTTCTTGAACACTCTAATTGTAGATAATCATAAGATCTACAATTTAAACATATTTTCACTTATACAGAGTGTTCGACAACAGTGAACCAACACATACTTATGTTTTTTTAAATGGAATGCTATGCATTTTTTACTTTCTTATACGTAGTATAAGGAAGTATTGTGATGATGAAAATTTTCGACCTCGAGATTTTTGCAGCTGTCCACGTTTTGAAGTCCCCTGATACCAAAAAACTGGTTTTTAAAAAATGTCTGTCTGTCTGTCTGTCTGTCTATGTGTGACCACGATAGCGGTCAAACCGCCATAGTTATCTATTCAAAATTTTGCATTTAGTAGTATAATCTCTCTCTTGAAAACTGATTAGAGTTTGAGCAAAATCGGCACACCGGAAGTAGTAGTTTACTTCAGTCAAAAAACCGAATTTTGCAAATATTTCGCCAACTACTAAGTTTAGACAAATTTATAAAGAATTCATATGTACCTACTTAAAATTGAAATTGTAAACAACTTTATTAAAAAAGTTTTTCGAAATTTCTACCGGAAGTTGGTTTTTTACTCTTCTCGAAAATCAGTTTTTTGCAAATATTTTGCTAGTCATGCTTTTTGGACAGGTACGTTACGAGTATAAAAGTATTGAGAACTTTATTTTCGACACCTTTTGTATAAAAAAGAATCTAAATTCGGACCGGCACTAACACTTTTACTCTTACCGAATAACGACTTTTTGCAAATATGTCGTAAATTATGCATTCTATATATATTTATAAAGAGTACAAAAGTATTTGGGGTTAGATTTGGAATATTTTTTGTATAAATGAAATTTCAAAATTCGGACCAGAAGTAACACTATAAAAAAGTCGCGTGGTGGCCACACCTCATTTTTTTTACATTTTATGATAGCCGTTGAAGGACTGATTAAACTGACATCAGCTTATATTTGTCCTTTTCAACTGTTTCTGAGATATGGAGATTTTTCGTTAAGAACTGTACAACATTTGAAAAGTTGCTATGAAATAACGATTGATGACAAAATACCTATTATGGGCTCAATTAGAAGAGATATCTTTTCAGTACTTGAAATTAATATTTATTTCGACTTATCTACGCATGTTCTTTAGAACTACATACCATTCGCTAAAGTTAATGATTCTAAGGAAAATTAAGTGGAACACGCTGTATATTTATACCGATAGGTCCAGCTCGGAACGGGCCATAGTCAGCAATGAGTGGCAACACCGAAACCCCCACCGAAACCCCTCCACCCGCAGCAGCTTCAATTGCAGCATATTGCAGTTAAGAATTTAGTAAGACTTAAACCGCGCAAAGATATAGTCGTTTGCATATTCGTTCTGTATACGTAATTTGCCCATTTGTTTCAGACATAATAAGGTCTAATTTATTATTATTATTGTATTCTTAGATGCTACGGAAAAGTAATTTTAAGTAATAAAAAAACAATAACGTTTTCTAAAAGATAAAAGTAAAAAAATCAATAATTCTGCAAAATAAATTCAAATTTTAAGAAAGTCACTCAAAATAGGATTGGAAAATACCGTCCTCTCTTGCCAAACAATAGCTGAGCCTATTGTAAAACTCCCGCCTCACTCCCTCGAGATTTCTTGGGGTTATTGTCTCGAAAAGGCGAAACAGTTTAACTTGTAACTGTTGCAAGTTCGGGATTGTTAGAAGACCGTAAAGATTTTCTTTGACATAACCCCACAGAAAAAAATCGCAGGGATTCAGGTCGGGTGATCGAGGTGGTCATATTATCGTACCCCTCCCGGAAATAGCACGATTAGGAAAAGTGTTTTCTAAAAACTCTCTTACTAATCTGCTGTTATGCGCGGGACAACCGTCTTGCATAAACCTAATTGCATCAAAATCAATGTTTAGTTGACGGACAGAAGGAATAATTCGTGTTCGCAGCAAATCTAAATATTTTACTGCATTCAAATTGCCGTCGATAACAAATGGCCCTATAATGTTATCACCCAAGATACCCGCCCAAAGCGGGTATTGAGTTTTAACATTACGAGTTAGATTTTTATTTTCTCGAGACCAATATTGCACGACTGAGGGGTTATGCTTCCCATGACATGGAAAAGAAGACTCGTCGGTAAACAGAATATTTTTTTATAAAATATTCGTCCCTGTTAGCCTTTTCCATCACAGACTCAAAAAACTCCATTCTTGCAAAATTGTCCTCGGGAAAAATCTCCTGGCACTTTCGAACTTTGTAACTTTTATATTTGTTGCGTTTTAGAATCCGCTTTACTGTACTTCTACTAACACCGATTGCGGAGTGGTATCGTACACACGTTGCCACATAGCATTACGTTCCATACGTATATTGTTGCCTATGTATGGCCCGTCGTGGACTGGACCTATCGGTATGTCATTGAAAAGAACATAAAATTTACTAATTAAAAATGTATACTTTCTTTCGCCTGTGGGCGATATTGCAAAAGTTATAGAATATTATATCAGAATAAACCCAATTACAACTTTAAAAAAATGAGGTGTGACCACCACACGACTTTCTTATACGTATGAGCGTTTCAAATTATAGGATTTAAAGAATTTTTTTATACAAAAATTATTCACAATCCTATTCTAAGTACATCTATTCTCTTAATAAATCTCTATAGAATGCATACTTTGCAAGATATTATCAAAAAAGTGCTACTCGCTAAGAGTAAAAGTGCTACTTCTGGTCCGAATTTTGAAATTTCATATATACAAAAAATATTGAAAATACAATTCTAAATACTTTTGTACTCTTGATAAATACATATTGAATGCATAACTTACGACATATTTGCAAAAAATCGCTATTCGATAAGAGTAAAAGTGGTACTTCCGGTCTGAATTTCGAAATTTGTTTTATACAAAAGATATTGAAAATTATGTTTTAAATACTTTTATACTAAAAAGTATGACTTGCGAAATATTCGATAAGAGTAAAAGACCTACTTCCGGTAGGAATTTCGAAAAACTTTTTAAATAAAATTATTTTCAATTTTAATGTTAAGTACATATGAATTCTTTATAAATTTGTTTAAACTTAGTAGTTGACGAAATATTGGCAAAATTCGATTTTTTCACTGAAGTAAACTACTACTTCCGGTCTGCCAATTTTGCTGAAAATCTAATCATTTCTCAAGAGGGAGATTATACTACTAATTACAAAATTTGGAATAGATAGCTATAACGGTTTGATCGCTATCGTGGTCAAACACAGACTCACAGACACACAGACATTTTTTAAAATCCACTTTTTTGGTATCAGGGGACTTCAAAACGTGGACATCTGCAAAAATCTTGAGGTCGAAAATTTTCATCATCACAATACTTCCTTATACTACGTATAAGAAAGTAATATGATTGTTTGTTGGCACAAAGATATACAACCAAAGATATCCATATATGGGACTGCCATCGGTGAGTGTTTTTCAAAAATTGTTAACGATTTGAAGAAACTGGTAGTATTCCGTATGAAAAAGGAGCCGTGTTACTGCTGTCGTTGAAGACGTAAATGCACAAAAGCTTCTTTTGTTATGCGTTCAAGAAAATCCTCACACAAATGTGCGTAATCTATCTAGAGTCCTTGATGTTAGCAAAAACTTTATTAAGAGAACCTTAAAGAAGATTTTTTAATTTGTTATATGATAACTTATAATTACTGTGATGCTTGAAAATAATAACTTATACATTCTTCATGATATTGCGAAAGTTATAGAAGTTTTCAATAATGTACATTTAAATACTTGTATTCGTATTGACGGTTTGCTTTTCAAGTGAAGATATAAATCTAAGTATGACTTCTTTAATTTTAAAGTAATTAAAAAGTAAGTCTAAGTATGACGATAAACAATTTCATGACACAGAACGACTGCGATATTTTAACTATTGTTAATTCATGAACTTCCGAAGTTTTCATTTAATTTAATAAAAATTACTAACTTGTAAAAAGAAAAAATTAGATATATAATATTAGATTAGAAGTAGGTAACTCTTTTCGATTAATTTTAATTATGCTATGTGTAATTAAGTCATGGCAACTCATATTTTTAAGTCGTAAACGGGTTTATTCAGATATAATATCCTATAACGCCCACAGGTCGAAGAGTTAAACATAATTTATTATGAGTCTGTTATAAATAATTTTTTAAAAGGTATATCAGAAAAAATTATATTATTATTATATATTATTAAAATATAATAAAACAACTTTCATTATAAAATTTAAGTGTATTCGTCCATAAATAGCTATGATTCGATGACAATCTTGTTAAAAATATATACTTAAATAAATATCTTCTCCGAGAAGTTAACGAAGATTCGTGTCGATATATGTAAGGGTTGTCAATTTGTTTCAAATTTATATCACATTAAACTGACAATTTATTGTACACCATTGAAAAAGAAAAGGGAGTGCGGTGTATCTACAAATGTGACTCAGAATTATAACCTGTTTTGTAATGCAATCTTGAAACTAAAAAAAAAATATGTAAGTTTCCTGAAGTCATTAGAGATACGAAGTTTACTGAGAACGTAGCATATAAAATTATTTAAAAAGATGAGCAAAACATTAATGTATGAGAGGGATCTGTCCTTCGCACGAAAAAGTAAATAATTCAAAGGTTGGGATGATTATATATAGTCGTCTTCATCTGAAGGAAATAAACAATACACAACACACACACACACACACGTGGAGTACTATTTTGTGAAGCATTTTATTTGTGCATTTGTTGTTGGTTTTTGAATAATATTCCATATCCTTACTCTACTGTTTCGCATTCCGATGTAAAATATATGAATATATATGTTATATTAAATATCTTCTTTAGTAACAATAATATTTATTGTATCTTTGTCATTTTTTATCATATGATCCATAGTTCACCTTAAGAAGTCTATTAATCCAATTAACCAAAAAATAATATTAACGGAAAAGATTAAGATGGTATAGATTTGAAGAAGATCACCAATACTACAAAAGATAACCCATCTAACGCCCTGAGGATTTATGGTTTTTCATTGTCCAGCCTATATCAGCTTTATTATCAAAAATTCAAAAAAATGTTAAAGGAAAATGTTTTTTATCTCGAAATTGTAAACATTTGTCGCCTCGCGTAATTATGCTCCTCCTGGCGTTTTGCAGCATTGCAGGTGTAATTAGCAAGCAAGCTGTGGTAATTTTATTCTTCAGTTCCTGACGATTTTGAGAAGGAGTATTATAAACTTGGTTTTTCAAAAAACCCCATACAAAAAAATCAAGAATTGATAAATCAGGCGATCTGACAGGCCACAAAATTGGTCCTCGGTTGCCGATCCAGTTTTGACCAAATTCATTTTGTAGATAATTTGTTACTGCAGCTCCATTATGAGGTGGGGCGCCGTCATGTTGGAACCATAAGTTTCGTCTTAAAGCTAATGGGAGATTGTCTATGTAGTCTTGAAATTCATTTTGTAAAAATAATAAATATCGGTTCTGAGTCAATGTTCCATCTTAAAAATAAGGCGCCAAAATTTCATTGCCGACTATCCCTACCCATACATTAATTGAAAATCGCACTTGCGCACGAGCTTCAACAATTACGCGAGGGCTTACATCGTCCCAGTAATGTGTATTCTTTTTATTAAAAATTCCATTTCTGTGAAAATTAAATTCGCCTGTCCAAATGATATTATTTAAATAATGTCTTCCCACATTCACGAGCCATTCACAAAATATTATTCTGTTGTTGGGATCATTAGCATGTAATGTTTGGACTAAATTTAATTTAAAAGGCTTTAGTTTGTGCAATTTTAAAACATTCATAATTTCGTGTCTTGGATATTCAAATCAAACGCTGCTTGTCTTGTAGAAGTTCTTGGATTTGCTCTAAAGTAAGCTAAAATAACAACTTCATTACCGTGGTTGTTTCCTCGTCCATTTTGAATATTATTTATACGCCTTGAAAAGGTTCCAGTTAACCGCAGAGAATTTTCTAAATTTTGAAAAGTATTTGCATGAGGTTGTCTTCTGTCAGGATATAAATTTTGATACAAGATAGCAGCCTGACGTTTATTGTTGTTTGATCTATGAAAACAGCACAGCATATCAACTTTTTCACTGTTTGTGAAGCCCATGTTCATTTTTCTTATACAAAGCACTAACGGTTTCTTAGTTAAATAAGAACCGCAATACCTTTGTCTCTATTAAACACTTCTAACTGACCTATGTCAAATATTTACAGGTATAAACAACAGAATATCACAGTCGACTACTACAATTTCAAAATAACAAAACACTTATACTTTGTTATATCACTATATTAATCCAAATGTGTGACCGCGGTTTCGACCAACATGGCCATTAACGAACACTGTACTACAAATGACACACAAAATGTAAGCTAAAAATTTGGTGTTAGGCGGTAATTATAAAGTAGGGGGGATAGAAGGAATAATATACAATACATTGTAATAACTATTAGTTAATTATAGGGAAAACCAGAAAATAGAAATTTGACTACAGTAAAATGGTAAAATGAAATAACCTAAGTACAACAGGTAAACAGAGGTGTTATATCAAATCAGTCTGATCGTTAAGCAATATATTATCTGAATTGCGGGAGGATTTGAATATTTCTAGAGCCTCTAGAAGGTTTAATTTCTTACCCTTCTCGGCAAAATGTAAGATTTTTACGAAACGAACTATAATTTCGTTTTTCCCATTATTAGGCATAATTTCAAGGCAGCTACCTACTTGTTATACATCTTTATAAAGAGAAATGTATTTAGAATCATATCCCGCAAAAATATACAGGGTGTTCCATTTAAAAAATTAAAGTTGATTATCGCTGCTAAAAATTAGTAGGCTATGAAAGATTACTAATGATGCAGTATGATAGACCATTTCGAGATAAAAAAGATTTTCCTTTAACATTTTTTTGAATGTTTGATGACAATGAAAAACTAACCATCCTGTATATTAGTGATGGGCACCATAACGTGTGATTTGAAATATACCACAAATGTACCACAGACGTGACTTACATTCTGTTGTCGCTTCAAGTAACAACATCTAATTCTTCCAAACTGTTTTACTTTTTATTAAAAAATAGGTTTAAATAAATGCTCAGGGAGTTAGATGTGTTTGATAAATGACATTTGCGTTTTTACTATTTTATTAAGGAAATGTAATTTATCAAACACAATAATTGTCATTTTCATATTACTTTAATAATGTTAACTTTTCCATAATATAGTAACTAAGATATTCGACATTTAATAACTTGAAAAAGGTGTAAGATACCGATATCATATGGTATATTTTTGAAATCATAGTAAAAAGACCATTATAAAAGTTTAATAATATACAGGGTATTGTATTTAAAAAAAACATTATTTTCTTTTTACACCGTTGTATCTGCACGCCACTGTGTTTTTGATAGCATGCAAATAAAATTCAGTCTCAGCCACAAAACTTTTATTTGAAAATTTTTTTTGTATGTGCAATAATAACGATGATGAAGGCTGGGTAATTTATAATGAATAACCCTGTACTTGACATGATCATCAAATTACGTGCTCTTTGTTTAATCCTCAATATTTCGTTATCAATTGATTAGCATCATCAGGAGGAACTATAATTAAAGTTGTTTAACATTTGAAACTAATAATATAAAAATTCATAACACTTACAAAATAGAGTTAGCACATTGGCAAAAAGTATATCTAACAATATTGTATATCATAAAACATTAAAAAACAGATGGTTATAAATGTAGCTAAAAACACAGAAACATGCAATTGAATATAATCTAAACTGACATTGACAAGAATATAAATTATATTGATTAATATGTCAGGTATAAGCAAGAAAGTAGTTATAAATTTAAAAAATTAGGACATTTGTGCGAGTTAAATTTAAAATTTTAAATTTTAATTATTATATAGGCTGTGATTACATTATTCTCATACAATATTCAGCGGTCGTTATTTCCTATATGGGTAGAGAATCAGCCGAACTGTATCAACTGTGTCTCATAATTACTTTCTATCCGAACTTAAGCTTAAATAACAAAAAATTATCGCCCTTCTTAAGTATAAAACCTTAAAATTATGCGCGCGTTACACCCATAAAATATGGGTACAACTTTGTGTATAAAAATAAATTTGAGAAATAGCAAAATAGAACGTTTATAACGCGCATTAATTCGCACAATATACATCCTGTAGAATTTGTACCAATCTAACCATTTTTTAACATTGACATAAACTATAAATAATTCAGACAAGTATGGAGAGAGGATCGAGTTGTCAGTGATATCAAATTGAGAAATTTCGTTGATTTATTACAGAGGTAGGTACATGTGCGTGAACGTGGCTGCACAATTTAACATTACGTGTCACTAATACAGATGATTTGTCTTCAGACTGACAATCACCTCATTAATTACATTCAGCTGCCATGTAATTGATTATGGGAGATCCGAAACAGTTCAACCCGAAAATCACATCAATTCAAGTTTTGTTAGTTGATTAATATAACTTAGTTACATGCATGTATTAGTATGAAGTGTAATGTTTCAATCCTTTGTGTACTAATACTGATAATAATTCTTTTCTATTCGGCTGTAATTATAACCAAATTATTTCATGGTAAAATAAAAATTTCGCCTCACAGAGTAATGTTAACTTTGGTAACATGTCAAATAACAGTACTGAGTAGCACATGATTTATCTATGAGAAAAATGATCTAAAATAATTAAAATCATTACCATTGTGACCCTAAATACTTACTCTAAGGAGATCATTTTAAATTGTCAAAACCATAATGTATTGAAGTGTCTTGTACTTTCGTATTTTCATTGTTTTATTGTCGCTTTTCTGTCTATTTCAAGATAATATACCTGGTGATGTCTTTTACGATACAACAAGATACGTTTATTGTAATGTCGCACTTTCACATTGCAAGAGGATGGATCATGGAAATATTTGTTGGGATCGTGTTTTCAGCAATTCGTAAGGGAATATGAAATCTGGAAATAAACTTGGACACATTCATTCGTCATCGTAATAGGGTGATTGCACCAACAGTTTTAACCGGAGATGTCGCAGACATTGGGCAGCGTTCCACAAAATCTGTACGAAAGCTTTCTGCTCAAACTGGTAAAAAGTTCTAACTAACTTAAAAGTAACTTGTTATGCAGCATTATGTACTTAGTGCTCATAAGGCACTGGAAACAAACTTACATATGCACCTATATAAAGTTTCTGTATTACAACATTTAAGGGGCAATCAATTTGAGCATAAATTGAATTATTGCAACTGCTTTAATGAAATATTACACGAAGAAGACTTGAATCGCACTTTCTTTTCGGATGAAGCTTGGATTCATTTGTCGAATCCACATGTTTTTGTAGAAAATACTCTCCATTGTATCAAAGTCAGTGTTTGGGTTGCAATGTCGAAAACACGGATTATTGGACCAACGAGAACAAATACTGGAACCGTTCATTAACAGCCTTCACGAAGATGAATTTAACCCTGGGGTACTTCCAAGAAGATGGGGCAACTGCACATACTGCGCAGCAAACTATTAATTATTTGCAAGTATACTATGGTGACCAATTGATTAGTCGAAATCGATGACCAGTCAATTATCCTGATGTGTTTCAGAACAGACTGCATAATCTCCACGAACTTGAAAAGGCAAAAGTTTTCGGAAAAAATTCTAATAAAATTAATTTTTAGTAAACATGATCCGATCCTGTTGTCGTTGGAATGAAAATTTAGTACTTTGATTGATGCTTGATATAACATATCATTTTTATAAATAAAATCAACAACAATGTAGTACAAGCTTGATATTCTCGATATTCGCAGAAGTATTTATCAGTTGGTTGGACGATACCTAAACGCGATATTGTTAGGATCTACAGAGAGCAAGATATTTCTGTTTCGACAATCTCTCAGACAATAAAAGATTGCCAGGAGAGTATCCCTCGTATCAATTTACCTAAAAGTGGACGACCCAAAGTTCTTAGCCGACTTAATGATCGAAGGTTGATTAAAAGAACAAGAAACACATTGGAAATGTCAGCGCGTAAGTTATCTCGAAGATACCATATTTCACGCTCGACTGTTGGTCGAACATTAGCCAGAAATAATATATATTATTGTAAAAGAAGAAAGGCTCCAAGATACACCGCCGCTCAATTGGAAATAATTCCCAGGTTTTGCTTGCTTTGAGGCGCATTCATTTTCTTGAAAAAGTTACGGCCGATGAAAAATATTTCACGTTGTCCAGTTCGGAGATCTATGACGGTTTCTATACGGACAATGTACAAGACGCTCCTGACAATGTTAAATTCAAAGGCAAAGTCACATTTGAAGATAAAATTTTGGAGAGGTGTGCTATATCAGAAGCACGTCTTTCAGGGTCGTATGTTGGACGTGTTCGAGGTGAAGCCATCAGAAGTCTTGTGGTGCCCACACCTAATTTTTGCTTTCTTTTACGTAGTATAAGGAAGTATTACGATGATGAAAATGTTCGACCTTGAGACTTTTGCAGATGTCATTTTGAAGTACCCTGATACCGAAAAAGTGGTTTTAAAAAAGTCTCTCTCTCTATCTCTCTCTCTCTCCCCTCTCCCTCTCTTTCTCTCTCTCTCGCTCTCTGACCACGATAGCGGTCACACCGCTATTCCTATCATTTCCAAATTTTGTATTTACGAGTATAGTAGAAATCATCTAAGTTCAGTTGTACGTCATTACTAAAGGGCGGAATATATGCACGTCAATTCAGTTAAAATATGCGCATATATATGCATCGTTTTTCTCTGAAATATGCAACAATATGCATTTATTTGTCAAAATATGCAATTATATGCCTTGAATATAACATGGAAAAATGGAAATAAAGAAACGCCGACTCTTACAAAAATTATTTATTTTAAGTAAAATTAAAAGAAAAACATAATAGGTCCAATTTTCAACCTGAAATAGTATAAAATGCATTTATAACGATATATTTTTCAAAATTTTCCAATAAAAATGTTTGCCTTCTGTCTGTAAAAATATGTTTGTACAAAGAAAAAGTTCTTTCAATATCTACCGATGTGATCTGGCAATATTTTAATTTGGGTAGTAAGTTATAAGGCCAAGGTATTACTTCGTTGGATGGTTTACTATCAAAAATATTTTTGACTTCCATTAAATACTTAAAGCCTTCATTCTATCCCACAATAACTTCGAGTTTCCTTCATACTTGATTTCCTACATCACCGGGAACTTTTTTGCATTTGTCGGAAAAAGTTTCAACAATATTAATTGATCTCTTAAACTTATATTCCTACTTTCTAACGAAGTTATTATATCTGGTACAAAACTAAAATTAACCTTAATAAAAACAAGTTCCTTAGCTAAATTTACATTTTTGAATAATGCTTGACTTTGCACTACATACTGCGAATTGTCTTCTAAATCTAAAACTATGTCTTTAATGGCTTCAAAATGGTCTGCGTATAATATCGCGGCCTTAATCCATGTTCCCCATCGAGTAATTACGGGCTCTGGAGCTAAACAAACTCCTGGCAATTTCTCTCTATAGATCTGCACTCTTAGAGGTGCTTTCAAAAACACTTTCTTTACATTTGAAATTAATTTGTTCACCAAGGGATATGCTGTTCTAATAATTTCTGCAACTGTGTTTATCCCGTGTAAAAGACAAGTGACATGTACCATATTGGGATAAAATATTTTTAAGTTTTGGCCTACTTTAACCATATACGGCGCTGCATCAGACAAAAACACTAAAAACTTCTGTACTGGAACTGGATTTGGTAAAAAAAAATTTGATAGAGACTGCTGAATAAATCGAGTTACGGTCTCATTATTTGTTTTGTCTAACTGTTTAGAAGATATTAAATATGGTTTCCCTGGCTCATTTTCTTGAAGCCCTCCAATCATAAGATGTGCGATATATCGACCACATGAGTCTGTGCTTTCATCAACAATAATATAAAAATGTTCATCGCCCAGTGTAACTTTAATTTCTCCCATTACGGTTTCGTATACTGTTTGCACATCCTTCTTTCTAAGTGTGGATTCGTCAGGGATGTTTTGATTACAATATTTTTGCAAAAAATCTCTGAATTGTGTATTTTGCAGTTTCTTCAAAGGTATATTTGCTGCGACTAAAGCTTTGCATAAGTCTTGATGAAACACCTCCTTTTCACTCTTTGGTTTGACATTTTGAAATGCGGTTTGCACACACTGCTGAACAGGCACTGATTTATTTTTCTGCAACTTAGCTTTATGCATAGCTGTTTTCAAGTGTTGATCAATTTGGAACTTCTTTTCACAAACAATGATTTCGGCACAAACTTTGCAAAACACTTTATCCCCACTAAACTCCAACTCAGGAAAATTTTTAATCCACGAAGCGGCTTTCGGCATTTTAGGCGTTTGAAATAAAATATTTTCGAAATCACTCTTTTCACACTGGAATCTATCGACAAACTAAACTATACAATATAAATATAAAAGAATAGACCACATCTGCTCTCCATTAGGCAAGCTGATTACTTGGAAATTCCTAAACACCCAATAAATGCCGGCAATAAACCATATAATAATAAAAACTATACAATATAAATATAAAAGAATAGACCACATCTGCTCTCCATTAGGCAAGCTGATTACTTGGAAATTCCTAAACAGGGTCGCACTTAATCTTTTCATAAAACGAAAAACATAAAAATATGCACACAAATTTTATTTTTGCCGAAATATGCAATTTTTTGTGAAATTTGTTAAAATATGCAAAATATGCAAATATATGCACTTTGCATATATTCCGCCCTTTAGTCATTACTAATAAAATACGCATTAATAAATCATAGGTAATTCACTAAAAATTAAATTTCAAATAATTTTCAAATCAATGATATGCTATTGTAAAAGACATACATATTTACCTTTTAAATAACATTTAGTGAGTATTTAGATTGAAAACGAACAACAATAATAGGTTTTTGTTGCATAATCAGTGTTGTAGTGTTTTTATGGTTTAACAAGTGGCAGAACGCGAAAATATCCATGGTTGGCACATTTTTGTGAGACTTTGTTTATTATACATATCAGCTTTGACAGTATTGCTTTGGCTGATTATTTCTCTATCTCTTCTATAATTTACAGTTCTTTTTAGAAATAACCCAGCGTAAGGTTTATCTGAAAATGCCGAAAGCTTTGTGCAAGCAAGCGAGAGAGATGGTCAATTCTCTCATAAAATACTTTGAAAGGGAAGCGGATAATGGCGGTCCTATCATACCTTACACTGCTGTTAGAGAAGTATTTTGCTTTATTTAATTTTAAATAAATAAATACAATTAATGATTTATTATAGCGCGGAGCAACTGCATTGAATATAAACATATCAACAGTAAGTACTATATCTCAAACTGTGAAAGACAATCAACCGTTATCTTCACCAAAAAAAAAAAGAAGAATTAAGACAAAACCAGT
Source organism: Amphimallon solstitiale (assembly GCA_963170755.1). Taxonomy (NCBI): domain Eukaryota; kingdom Metazoa; phylum Arthropoda; class Insecta; order Coleoptera; family Scarabaeidae; genus Amphimallon; species Amphimallon solstitiale. The sequence goes on from OY720680.1 coordinate 68,675,388, forward strand.
CACAAATATTGATAATACCAGCCAAACATACGGAATGTTATATATGAATTGTATCATAATCGTGAGTATAAATTTGTTAAACATATTATGATAAATTTAATTACTTCTATATTTTAGGTCAATATGTTACTCGACAATCTCTTCTGACATTACTAAGAGATAGAGATCTATTTAAGGGAAGTATTTCATCCCTTCGCAGAATTTTAAAAAATATTGGTTTTCGTTAGCAGAAAGATGATTCTCAAAGAGGGCTAATGGAGTTGCATCATGTTGCTTTGGCTCGTATTGACTTTTTACAAGCTTATGTGGACAATATGAGGAATAATCATTACCAGCAATGAAACGTGGGTATTTGAAAATGGAAGTGGAAATTACTCATGGCAAAATAGTAGTCTTCAAACTGTTAAAAAGCTGAAGAGTGAAGAGGCAAAGGGTTGATCTTGATTTCTCTTATGTTTCAATTATTTCTAATAATATAATCTCTAGATACATTGTATTGCATGCCGGTAGTAAAGATGGTTTTATACCAGGAGAATCTACAATATTTGCTTCCAAAACAAAAAAATTAGACTATCATGGTGAAATGAACAAGAATAGTTTTTTTAGAGTGGTTTAAAAATCAATTATTACCTAATTTAAAACCACGAACTTTAATTATTATGGACAATGCCAGCTACCATTCTGAAATAGCAAATAAAGCACCAGACTTAACTTGAAAAAAGATAATATAAAGGAGTGGCTAATAAACAATAATATACCATTTGATGCACATATGTTGAAACCTCAGTTGCTCCATTTAGTGGTTTTGTAAGTGTTCGATAAGATTCAAATAGACTGTACATAATGAATTTCTTCTTCTAGACATAAACCACAAAAGGAATATGTTATTGACAATCTCGCAAGAGAAAAACAACATAAAGTTTTACGATTACACTGTATATTTAATCCTATTGAAAATATTTGGGGAATAGCAAAGACATACTATAATAGACATATAGGAAGGGATGGCTATGGAATGGAAAATTGTTTGGAGATGTGGAAAGAGGCTCTGCATAAAATTACAAAGGAAACATGGATAAACACAATTGATCATACGGAAAAGGAAATAGTAAGATGGTGGGATAGAGAAGTAGGATTTGATCGCAATGAAATTGTCCCAATGATAATTAGTGACGATTCAACTAGTTGTAGTGATTCAGATAATGAAGAAATTGTACTGAATAGTGATGATAGTAGTTTAGAATTTGTAGAGTGAGGACGTATTTCTATCGGCTCTGCAAAAGTGCAGTGTCGAAAAGTAAAATATTATACGTTGTTAAACATGAAATTGTGATGATGAAACTATTAGTAAATTTCATCGATGGACAAAATTAATGAAATAATCATTTGCGTAGGTCAACATATATAAAATAAAATGTCATCCAATAAGTGTTATGTTTGCCAATTGGAATTCAGAAGGACGGAAAGAACGGTAAAGTGTTTCATATGCGAGGAAGAGAGACATAGCAAATGCGCGAAAGTAAACGATGAGACAGCTAAAAAATTAAGTGAAACCGATATAATTACATATGTGTGCGATATTTGTCGTAAACTAAAAGTTGGTCAAAAAATGAATGAAATAGATAAAAAACTTAATGATTGCCTTCAAACAATTTCAGATCAAAACATATTGATTCATGAAATTTTAAAGTCTATTTCTATCGCCGGAAACAAAACAGAAAAAAGGATTTTATACAGTGATACTGTAAAAAATAATAATGATAAAATTATTATAAAGCCAAAAAATGAAACACAGAAAAACCAAGAAACAAACACAGAATTGAGAAATAAAATTGACCCTACTAAAATGTCTGTAAGTGTAGAGACAATAAAAAATATAAGAAAAGGTGGTATTTTGGTTAGTTGCGGTGATACTACTTCCAAAGAAAAATTGAAAAATCTTATGAAAAAAGAATTGGGAAATAAATATGATGTGTTAGATCCTAAACTTAAAGATCCACAGATTATTATAGTAGGAGTGGAAAAAGAATATATTGACATGCAGCCAGAGGATATTATGTGCGGAATTGTTAATCAGAATGACTTAAAAATACTAGGGAGTGATATAAAGGAAAAAGTAAAAATAAATAGGAAGTATCTCAGCAAGCGGAAAATGAACTATGGTAACATAATATTTGATGTAAAATCGGATATATTTAGAAAAATGCTACAGAAAGAAAAAATTAATGTTGGATGGAAGAAATGCGATATATATGAATACGTAAATACAATAAGGTGTTATAATTGTGCAGGTTATAATCATTTTGCGAGGGATTGCACAGTTACTAAAGCATGCGGTAAGTGTGTTGGTGAGGACGAGAAGTGTGTAAATTGTATGAGGATGGTAGTAAAATTAAAAATTGATTTGAATGTTAACCATAGTGCATTTGGCAGAAACTGTCCTAGTTATAAACGAATTCTAGAAACACAAAAGTCTAAAATTAAGTATATTTAGTGCAAGACTCATAATTATAATACATTCTAGAAAAATAAGTAATTTTTATATATAAATGTGTACAGACAAAAAAAAATGTTATAATAAGTTACCTATAGAAATTAGAAATTGTGTATCTATAATTTAAAGTAGGTTAGTTAGTTAGTAAACGTTGCACAATTGGTATTTGTATTGAATTTATTTTATGTATTAATAGACAAATGCTGACATTGTGTAATATATGTAATGTAAGTATATTAGTCCATAAGTCTGCTACCTGTTATTTTTTTATTAGGTTAAATTGTTTCATGTAAACAACAAAGTATTGTTATGTCAGAAAATGTAAAATAATAGCAATTGCTAAATAAACGTATATTATTATTATTATTATTATTATTATTGAAATTACAGATTATCATAAAACTCTTGAAATAGTTTAGTCTTAACTTATATTAGATATTTATGAAAGCATATGTTTGTAAATTTCGAGTGTACATAATGACATATATGTGTGTAACTATAAAAACTAGAAATATAAGGTATTCTTAATTTAGTATAACATATATTGTGATTAATACTCTGAGAATATATACGACTTGGTTAGTAAAAAACGTATTTTGTTATTGTTTCAACTTATTAAAGAACGAATAAAAAGCCTTCAGTCATTGTATTTTAATATAGTATGAACAAAGTAGAATTATCAAAAGGCTGGTAATTACCTCCTATAAAAGTGACTAAAAAATATAAACTTGTGTATAATAAAAATCATTAATGAAAATCACAGTTTATGTATTTTAATTTTTCTTTACAATTTTTGTTGAATTTTGTTATATAATCCATATTCCCATTTATCACTCCAATATTTCGAAAATAGAACCATAAAAAACGCTTTATCTTGAAAGATCCAAAGACATAAGTACTTCTGAAGGTATAACCTAAATTATAGGTTAATAATTAACGATGTCTGTCAAAAATGGTGAGCGTTTTATATTGCAACACTGAGTAAGTTGGCGTCATCATTTCGTCATGAATTTATAATGACGTGCAACGGAACTTAGAAAATTTCTACTATGTAATCTCTCTCTTGAGATCTGGTTAGATTTTCAGTAAAATCGGTAGACCGGAAGTGAAAAAATCGAATTTTGCCAATATTTCGTCAACTACTAAGTTTAAATAAATTTATAAAGCTTTTATATGTACTCAAAATTAAATTTGTGAGGAATTTTATTATGAAAGTTTTTCGAAATTTTTACCGGAAGTGTCTTTTATTCTTATCAAAAATCGCTTTTTTTGCCAATATTTTGCAAGTCATTCTTTTTGGACAGATATATTACGAGTATAAAAGTATTTAGAACTTAATTTTCAATACTTTTTGAAAAAAAAGAAATTTCAAATTTCGGACCGAAAATAACAGTTTACTCTTATCGAATAGCGATTCTTTTGCAAATATGTCGCAAATTGTGTATTCTATGGAGATTTATTCAGAGAGTAGAAGTTCTGAATATAAAACTATTTAAAACAATTTAGAAGATATATATTTGAACACAACTTGTGTTATTTTGTAATATTGTATGTATCTCGTGCTCTTTAAAGACCAAACACACACGCAGTCAGAAGATAAATAAATGTTTCAAATTACTTTGGGAATATTCGAACTTCATCGGTCACATAAACGTCTGCATCCAGAACTGCACGCTTTGACAGAACACCCCGCGTGAACTAGTAGTATGTGTACACACATATGGATTTTGTTAGCAGTCTTCTGCATCTTCTACTTCGTGCTCTAATACACGCCGACACAGAAAACCCTTCCTAGAATTCGAAATTAACACGACTACGGACTCTCTGTCGTTCTCTTTTCCGAAAAAATAACCTCCGCTCTCTTGTTTGACTTGGCAAAGAGTGCGCTTCTTTTAAGCCCTATTTACTAACGCTTCTCTTCTATGTATGTCTATGTATGTAATATATAAGATAAATGTATGTATCTATGTGCATATGTATGTAAGTCTGTGTGCGTATATTATTTGTGCCAAGACCGCGATTATTTGCCTTCCTGTTACTACTATATCGTTAAAACGTCATATGGTCCTCTGAAGGAAGTGCACTCTTTATCGGAGTATTTGATTGTGAAACAAAACGACGAGCGGTACTGAATAGGTAATAGATTGGGTAAACTGAATTAGGAAATTTGTTTTGTAAGAATGTCTTTTATATACAGACTGTTTCACATAAGATGTATTGCTCTGCAGGTCTCTGATAGATACATAGGTATTAGCTACTATGTAAATAACTTTTAGCACATCACATACAATGTGTAATACAATAGATATACAGTAAAACTTCTAGATAGCGGCCGATAGAATTTACTGTAAATATGAAAGTGGCCGTTACTGAGAAAAAGTTTATTTTAGATGTCTTTGTTGATCCAGGAATAAGCCACATATTCCTAGCTATGGAAACATCATGGTTAAGTTCAGTAATACCTGGACTAGGAGTAAATCATTTAAATTAAATTCTGTATATATTTTTTTTAAATGTCCTAATTAAAATCATGCTAGCTGGACTAATCATGTAAAATTATTTTTATAGCATAATGAGTAGAACGTAAAGACATTTTTGATACAATAAACCGTTTTTAATTTTGTCAATACAAGATATTCAGGCACATCAGTAACTTTTATAATATTTTAATTTTCTTTTTAATTATACAGGCTGATTCCTTTTAAATGTACAATGATGGTAAAATGCATTTGTAAATAATAATCTAGACAAGTATTCGTATTGTTGCGTTTTCGGGTTCGCAATAAACAACTCGTGTAAATGTTTTAAAACTGTCTGTATATTTACACACTTATTATTAATTACACTATAAAAATGTAAAATAAATGTAACTCACTTAAAACTACTACGATTTAAATTAACACGTATTCATTTCTATTACTACTATTTATATAACACTGCACCACTATATTTATTTTGTATTGTCCGAATACTACTCAATGAATGAATGCATTCCTTATATTTATGTTTACTGCGCGACTACCATTGAAGGAATTATTTATTTATGTTTATTTAATCTGTTCAGTAAACGCCACACGAGACTATTGAATGAATTCTTATTCCGGAATGACTCATCCATTGGTTCAACTGCTTTTATATCTGTAGATAAGAGTTCGAGAAATATACGGGCACACTCTGGATTTTTCTCCACATGCCGAGAAGTATTCGACAGCCAGTCCGTCGCCTCGCAGTACACATGTGTGTGATTTACGACTTTGTCCGTTTTTATACGTCGCCCAGAGTTCTGCTTCTTTTTTTAATGTAAACTCGTTTCGTTACAGTATATTAGTAAATAAAGATTTTGTAATTGTTTTAAGAAATCATTTTATTCATTACCCCATCCATCAAAACTGCATCTGAGATCAGGAGCAAGTTTTTATACAAGGGTAAGAAAAACAAACGAGAAGTAAACAGCTGTTAACTTACTAAATGCGGAAATATCTGTGGGTTGTTTTTGAGAAGATTTACGTATAAACGCTATTAAGTTAATTTCCTTTATTTAATTTTGCAACCACAACATATTTATATTTGGCTTGTCCCAACGTGCGGCTAACCAACCTATAATTGTATATATGTATATGTATAATTGAGACATATTACATGATACATAAAATAAATAGTCGTCACATTACATAAATAAATTTTTTGATATATCTTTCCATTGAGTTTTGTTTTAAATTTTTAAGCGTCGTTTGTAAAACATGCGATTTACATTTTGTTTAAATTTCAACAATTTCTATACCTAGTTTACTTTTATCATTAGAAAATAGAAATTTTTTTTATATCTTGACATGTGATTCACTTTTTGTTTAAATTTGAACAATTTCTATGGCTAGTTCACTTTATTGCTAGAAATTTTTTTACATATTTTAGTTTTTCATGCACTTCTCTTATATCTGTAACCCTTTATAAGGCAGAGCATTTTTATTTAATTTGTGAGTATGATTGAATTTTTTGAATAAATACTTGTAAATTTAATACCAACACACACTTAATTTTCATGTTCTCTTTTTCTATGGTGGTTGCTATATCGATCACAGTTAATCAACTGTGATCGATATACGAAAACGTTCAAATGAGCTGTGGTTAAAAAAAGACCACATAGAGTTTTTTTTACAAACTGTTTATTCTTAGTATATATAAGTAATTTCAATAATATTTTTGTCAATCCTTGTATGGAAAGGCATAAAGCAGCCAAGACAGAGGGTCACTTCACAGGTGCAGAATTTGATAGAGATCCTTTTTGGCTTAGCTCATGTCGACCACAATGCCTATCTTCTAGATTCTAGAGGTTCCTTTTACTGGCATATCTTTGCCAACATAATTTAGACGACTTAGAACGACAACTGTCCTGCCAGCTACCTTCTTTAATTTATTATTTCCAATAAACGCATCGCTTTTTCCGGCCGGTAAAGTCTTTTATAAGTTCGTTGGCTAAAATAGATTGGTATTGGAGGTGGACCAGATCTTTCTCTTTAGTGGATTTTTGACTTATGGTGGTTTTATATAATATATATCAGTTCACAATTGAAAATACACGTTTTATGTACCACCGTCTTGATTGCCAAAAAATATCATAACATGACTGGAGTTGATCCAAAATATCAATCCCATCCATGTAGCTATTGTAATCTTTCACAGCTTCGAGACATGGGACTGTTTCCTCTTCTCCTCTCTTATTCCGTCCTTAAACAGTTGTCGTTTGGCTTGGAGTATGCAATGTGCTACCAATCAAAACACTATTTTTGCCACGATCTCTCCATTTTATTACAGATATGCCCCCGTTCATAACAAAATCGTGATACCCCATTTTTATTTGATTACCTTTACGAAATATAGAGGGAAAGAGTTTACGGTTACATGGAAAAGTGCCGCAAGCAAATAAATCATAGAATAACAATTTTGTAAATAGAGGAAATCTAGAAAATTTTTCGTCTAGTAAACAAAATAATTGCCTCCTCTAAACGACTTAGTGAGATTCAAAACTGTTCTTTCATCTAATCCTCCTCCATATATATCAAAATTCAAACAGAAATCTTGCAATAACATCGTAGCGCTAACGTATTTCAGCAAAACGGTAAATAGGAAAGAGTAACCAAATATTAGTGATCGCAATAATCAATTTTTCATAAATTGAAAATGTTTGCTTTTACACAAAACGAATATAGTTTATTTCAAATTATAAGAATATAATTTTGAACGGCTCTAATGCTTTTATTGCAACACCTGCGGCAATAGCTACCTGGCCGCTCAATATTATCATCTTTTACGCACACACAAAAATAATTATCGTCACAGAAGGTGGTGCAAAAAAGCATTAGAGCCGTTCAAAGTTATATTCTTATAATTTGAAATAAACTATAACTTAACTTACCTGATCATAAACCTGCACAGTGCACTAATATAACTGTGGTCGAAATTTGAATCACATGTGTCTTATAAAGGAATGGTTATAGATAGTATGTGGTCGTATCAAGGACAAGAGTGCGTTCGGTCCAGATTAAGTTGCCATGTGGCTCATTTTCACATTCAAAAGCATTCTACTATCGCCATAGTGCAGGTGGTTTATATTTCGACCACAGTTCTATATAGAGTTAATGTTTGAAGTTCAGACTCTTCAACGTCACTTTCACCGCTTGAATCACGCAATAAAATTATTAGTTTGTATATCTACATATACCTACAGTCGGCCATACTTATCCTATATAGACAACACTATATGAAATTATAGGTTATTGTACCATTTAACAAATACCTACATGGTACTCACATAATGGCTGTTTTTGCATCTATTGTATTTCTTACCTATTGTTGCTACTCTGATTATAATGTATTTCAGAATAACATTTAACACCCACAATCACATCATTACTTATTTTTGGAATTTAAAAAAAATACAGTCAGTAGACTTATCATATCCCTCAATTCAAAATATTTTGATATTTAAATCTAAAGCAAAACGCCTATAAAATTTTAACAAACACGACTGGTGTAATTGGATAATTGCGTCACTTCCTTTAAGATCCCATTAGCTTATTTTATGACTACAAGAGGACTGCTTTTACTATAACAAATTTAGCGGGAGAAACTCATGAATAGGCACATCCTACTGCCGAACCCCTCTGGTGGCTAGCTACCCGAACTAACCTTCAGTTGTATATTTATAATACACATAATCAAAGCTAAAATATTTATAATATTATTTATTTAATGTTATCCACCTTGGATACTGAATTAGTGACAGAAAGAACGAATATTTATTATTCATTTGAATTTATTTGTAAGCTAGGTGATAGACGTCCTGTCTAAATTTCAATTAATTTGTGATCGTTCTGTGAATTTGTGAAAAGCTATTGGAAATTTGTAAATAATGCAAAAATGAGAAAAATACAATTTTTGAGCGATCATTGTATCTCCACGCCTAAATTAAAATAATTACATTCGTTAGACAGATCGCAAAATAACACAAAAGTAACAACGTAAACAAAAGTAAAAACAAATATTTTTTTTTAAATATAGACTGGAATGCGTTTTTCCAGATTTTTATCCAAATCTTCCGGATGCTTTATGAATTTAAAACATTCAATTGAGTTATTTGAGTATAACGAATAAAATAAAACAAGAAATCAACCAAATATGTTGTTCCAATCGTCAGTTATGATTGATAGTGCACACAAAAACGATGATTTTTGCAATTTCTCCGAATTTTCCGACTTCCCATTTCCGTGCAACTTTTCCAATTTTTCTTTCCCTAAAAACCCTAGTCGGATTATTACGAACATTAAAAAAAATAGCCGCCAAGTCGATCTAGTTGTTCTCAAGTGATGGGCTTACCAACAAACAGCATTTCATTTTTATTTATATAGAAGATCTGTCAAAATTAATACTTTGACATAACCTCAATAAAATGTTGATGCAATATGCTAATATACTAAATACATAATTTAAATTAAATTACATTTTATACGTTTACAATAAGTTACAGGTTATTTATAAATTTAGTTATAATTTAATTTTTTTTTTTTTGGAATACTCAAAGTAATTCATATTTATTCATACAGGAAGCAGTGTTTACGTGATGCAAAATAAAATACTTTCTGTTACTTGATATTTGAAATCATCTTACAGGCTACTGCCATTTGCCAGATATTTTTTTAATGAATGTAGGTAATCTTTAAAGTAACTTTGGAGTCAAGTACTATATTTCGTTTTGGCAACCGACACGGCCAAAGTACGAACTAAAGACGACGATTCAATACCACTACAAATTTAGATCGGCCGGAACAATTTCAAAACAATAAAATTAAACTAATTAATTAGTATTTCAGGATATATACCTTTCCATAATAAAATACTATTGCATGAAAGCCAATTACAAATTAAATATTATAAATAAAGCTATTAAATATTACCGTGCCTTCAAATACTTTCCTCATTAGAGACGGCCACGCTTCTTTCTAATGGTTGGTGATAGTGCATAATTTTGATAGTTTGGTTATGTCATATAAATAATAATATGCGGCTATAATTTGAATTTAAGAATGACAACTGTTGAAGTTTTCAAAAACTTTGCAAGTACCCCAACATTGATTACTTAAAAAATTTAAAAAACAGCCTACTCTAACGAGGAAAATATTTCAAGGCACGGTATTTTTTCTATACCTATATTTTATATAACATTTGGCTATACTGTTTAGGAGGCAAGCATTGTTGACAAATTTAAATGTCTAGATGACAATTTATAACAAACACTCTAAACTCTAAACCTAAGATTTTTCAAAACTTGCGCGGCTTCTAGTTCTAATTCTTGAATCATAATATTATAGAAAGTGTTGTAAGAGCATTTGGTATTTCATGAAATCGTTGATTGAAGGAATACATAAAGATGCGCCACTACATAGCACTGAGCATAACCAAAACTGAATCCGAGATCTATAGCGACTGCATTGGTCGTTTGGATCCGAGATTCGAAACAACCGGAGACAGCGATGATGTTTCTCGGCAAGGGGTTTGCGGGACGACTTAACGGAAAGACACGCTATTTTACTATAGCGTTGCGCATCTTTATATATTCCTTCAATCAACGATGAAATGATTTTTGCATTATTCTTATTTTGAACATATTTTTTCTTGTGGCTTCAACCTTAAAACAAACCAATAAAAAATCATTTAGCGAAATAAAACGAATCAATCATTTTTTGGCATTCATTGGAGGTTACTCATTAAGGAGCAAAAAAAACACTTTGGAACGTGTGAACATCCCGTTTTGAACAATTTAGCAATTTCAGCGACGTAAAATTGAAAAAATATACAACATCATCCTATCGTGAAGTCAACGTACATTAAGCAAACCACCGAATATAATTAGTGTAAGGAATGTAAATGAATACCTACACCTGTGCGGCAGCACTGTTGACTAACACTCACCTTCACTTTTATACGTACTAACTACTACGTAGATTTAAATACATACATAAAAGATACAAGAAGGCAGGTGAGCGTGAATCAGCAGCGGCAAATGACTCGCCCGGTAAACAATAATATCATCTTTTGGTGACGGAGGCGAAGGAATAACGCGTCAAGGCCGCGGAAGGTCTGTCATTGCCCTCTCGGTTGTGCAAAATCGCATTACAGCATAATGTAATTTAATAAGTTGTGATTTGTCGAGATAATGCGGTCATTGTTGTTCCACATACCGAATGTTCGGTTGCCAAATAATCAGACGATCGTCTGGGCACGTACTCGTGGCTATCGTTTGGGTTTTTTCGTGGAAAATAACTTGAGCATTACTTTGATCATGACGAGGACAGTAAGAGAGTTTTTTTGGGAAGCAGAAAACAATAATAAGAGTAAACAAAATTTTTCTGTAAATTAATGAAACACGTAATACAAAAACTTGAGAATAACGCAGAAAAACGTATACAGTGTTCTCCATAAATTTGCACCAATTTATTTTGTATGTTCGATTCAATTCAATTTATTTCGAAGCGCACACTTTTTTCACATTTTAGTTCGCAAAAATGAGGGTGCGTATTATAGTAGTAAGCGTAGTTAATACTCGTCTACAAAAACGTCGTTTTAGACCAGCGGTCGGGGAACTTTTTTAATCATTACCCCAAAATATTTTTGTGTAAGTTGATATTACCCCATTGCGAAGGAAAAAAAAAACGAAATCGCCTCTTTTTATCATCTTTCATATTATAGCCCCCCATGATAATTTTGAAAAGAAAACAATAACTAAAAATTTAATTTAAACATCATTTATTCAATTTATCAATGTAATACGTAGTAATACATAACGGTAATAATAGTAATATAAGTAATATATATAACAAATTGAAACCCATTGGGGTAAAACTGAGGGTTGACAATTTGGGGTACTGTAACAAATTATAATAATAATAATGGTGGTACAAACAAAAATTAGAATTGAAAAAATTAGAAAAAAAAGAATAATTGAAAACATTCTTTCTTCACGTTTTGGAGAAATGATGTTGTTTCATGTTTGATACAATTGCTTCAAAATTGGGACTTTTTGATGTAAGAGCGATTTGAATACAGTCTTCGGCGTTTAATCGATTTCTGTTCTTCGTTTTTATGTTCATTAGAGTGGAAAAGCCTTGTTCGCACAAATATGTTGTTCCAAATGGCAGCAATTTTTTAACCGCCTCTTCATGTGCAGTTTTGAAAGCCTTTGCAACTTTTGACATCCAAAAAGACGACAGATTTGGTTTACTCTCAAATTGAATACGTGCTTCAGTATTAGATCGAAGTTCAAGAATTGCTTCTGCCAAACCTGAAGGTTCTTCTGGTATCATAGCAATTTCACATTTAAAAGGATCTACAATCCAACTGACAGTACGTGTATCAAGATCTGGAAAGTAATCTGAAAACCGCTTTCTGAGTTTGATAAGATGTCTTATAATTGTATCCTTGATGTCAGCAAAAGTAATATTTTCGCAATCTTCCAAAAACAAAGCTAACCTTGAAAAAGAAGCTATCTTGTTCTGTTCTACTTTCTGTCTCCAATATTGCAGTTTTAATCCAAACGCTGACACTATTTCTCTCGCTGAAATGATATTAATATTCTTTCCTTGCAATTCTTTGTTTAATATATTTATACTCTCAAAAATGTCCGCTAAATATGCGAGATATGCAACCCAGGAAGAGTTTTTAAACTTATCTGCGAGAATATTTTTTTGATGAACCATAAAAATTTCGACTTCAATTTTAAGAGTCTATACTGGATTTAGTACATTTCCGCGAGAGAGCCACCTTACTTCTGTATAATAAAGTAGGTCTGTATATTCAGCTTCACCGTCCTGACATAATTCACGAAATAGCCGCGTGTTTAGTGCATGTCCCTTGATAAAATTTACAATCTTGATGACATCATGCATGACGGCTTCCAGTGTAGGTTCTAAATATTTGACTATAAGGGCCTGGCGATGGATCATACAGTGAGTAACTTCAATATATGGGTTATTTTTTTTTACGAAAGCTGTAAAACCATTAATATGACCCAGTATAGCTGGAGCTCCATCCAAAGATACAGAAATACAGTTTTCCCATTTTAAATTTTGCGCATTGAAGTATTCATTTACTTTATTATAGACATCAATTCCACGAGATCTCAACTCGAGAGGAGAACAAAACAGCAATTCCTCTTCAAAATTATCTGTACCTTTGTAGCGAACATATACCATTAGCTGTGAATTGCTACTAAAATCAGTTGTCTCATCAAGCTGAATAGCAAAATATTTAGCCTGTTTTAATGCGACAATAACCTGTTCCTTCACATTTTCTGCTAATATAGAAATTCGTTCTTTCACAATTCTCGCAGACAAGGGCACTGAATTCAGTTTCTTCGCTTCTTTTTGACCACACATAATCTCTGCCATTTTTACAGCAGCTGGTTTAACCAAATCTTCACCAATAGTGTATGGTTTTTTATTTCGAGCAATCAACCAGGCTACTTCAAAGCTAGCCCTTGATGCTGAACGCTGATCAAATGTACCAAACAAGTTGCTATTCAATCTTTGTCTTTTAACAGATATTTCTAAATTTGCAAAGTATTCTCGCGGTTTGGAAGACAGGTGTGAATGCAAATTATCTAAATGTTTCTTCAATTGACTTTTTTTGAAAGATTCTGAAGTCAGTACCTTCATACATACAACACATTGTGGTTTCATTGTACCATTGTCTTCTATTTGTGTAAAACCGTAATTAAGGAATTCGTCTTGATATGTTCTTTTTCTATTTGCTGCCATCTGAAGGGAGACAGAAAATAATAATTAAAATACTTGAATTACATTTTCATATTGCGGCTTACCTTGATCGATATATTGATGATTAATGATAAAATGGTGGTCTTGTCAGCAACTAACTAGTAAAAACTGGCTCTCTGACTCGTCAATGTATTTGTATCTTGACGGCATGGCACGGACTGAGCAGGTAGCCGGGTTGTGCTTTACTGCGCAAAGATATAACTCGAGAACACTCTAGTGGTGGGAACACTCTAGTGGTGGGGAGTGAGATGGCGTGGCCGGCATATGTCGCTAAATTATTTAAGTTGAAAAAAATACTAACAGGTTTATAAAATAGCAAATTAAAAATATATACTTTTTATTCACAAAAGTTTCATTTTTACCCCCAAAATTTCATTTTTACCCCATTTGGGGTAATTTACCCCGGTTCCCCGACCGCTGTTTTAGACCAAAGGTCCCCAAACATTTTTGTCTCGTGGACCACTTGCCATGTTTTTCGGTTTTGGGTAGACCCCCTCTCCTGCTTACCTGATATTATTTCTTTGCAAATCCATAAACTTCAAATTTGTTTTTGACAGCTGGTGTACGGCTACTCACTTTGACAGCAGTTCTTCGTGGGTTTCTTGATCCATAATAAAACGAACATATGCCAATAATAATGCTTCATTACCAGGCAAAGTTGACTCCAGTCCAGCTGTATAGAGAAATGGGTTGTTTGCAAATAATTACACAAGAAGCTTTTAATATCATAACTCATTTCATCAAACCGTCTTTCAACTGTGTTGTTGCTTAAAGGAATTATTTTAATGATATCAAATGCAGATTTATGTAATACAGTTTTTAAAACATTTTCAACTGCTGGCAAAATTAACTATTTTCCGATAATGTCCCGTTTTCCGGATTTTGCTATAAGTAGCGCGATATTTTAAGACGCCCGCAAACCATCATCGTCCCTTTGTGAAGTCGAAGCGAACATTTGTCACCGTGGACAAAATGGTCTTTTCTGAAGTGTATCTTTGAGTGTTTGAAAGTATTTCAGATCTTTACCTCTTCAATCAGGGTGACATCTTCTCAGATAATCCTAGAGCTGAGATGGTTTCATAGCATCATTACTTAAAACTTTGTTGCATAAAAGGCACATAGACACTATCGTGGACCCCCATTTACATCTAATGGACCCCCAACTTCTTTTTCCGCTGACATGGACGACGAACGTCGCAGCTTCATGTATTAAAATTAGGCTGAGAGCTCTAGAAGTCAAAATCTTACGCTAACGCAATAGATTTCAAAGCTTCATACGGATCGTCAGTTTGCTTGATGAAACGACATGGGTTTTCTCTTCATAGAGGAACCACCATCGCGCAGCATCTTCCAGACGGCACGAAAATAAACTTCTGGAGTTTCAAAAGTTCGTCCTAAAATTGAGAAAGGAACTATACTAATAAAGTTAATCCTAGTGTATTGTATCTACAAAATAATATAGCTTAATCAAAATGTCTTTATTTAAGTGATTAAAATAATCCTAAATCAAAAATTATATTAGAAAATAGTCCAACTAGCATGATTTAAACTGCGTTAAAATTAACAACAAAAATAATTCATACAATAAAATAATTTGAGTTTAAGTTTTACTGTACCTAATCATGATGTTTACACAGTCACGAATAAGTAGTTAATTCTTAGGGCAGGTTCATAGTGCAATCAGATATCCGTCCTCTGGAATCTGTCTTGAAACCAGTTAGCACAGATCTGATTCATCGCTTTTGCCTGCTAGAATTATGAACGCACCCCGTAACTGTTCACGTACGCTAGTATTGATAACACGATTGTGTATTTTTACACTCAAACATGCCATCACTAACAAACACAATAACGTTTGTCGCTTGCACAGGCCCTTATATCATGAACCCTTAAATGGTTTATTATACAAGTGCCTGCCCAAGTTAACAACACTTGAATAGCTATTAATAAATGAGATATATCATCTTCGATAAATTTAAAGAATTTAGAAAAAATAAAATAATATGAAGTATCATGTTCTTAAAATTCATTTTAAAATAAATACCTTAGATTTCCATAGAGTTCATCAAAATCTTTACAATCCATTATAAATTAATATATAAGACACTTAAGTGCATGATTCAAAAGAAACATTTAATTAAGTCTAGAAATATAAATTGTTTATAAATGTACATTCCACATTAAAAACTTTATTATTATTACCTCTTAGTTGAGGCTATTTGATCCTTTTAAATGTTAATTGTCCGATCTCTCAAGACATAAGTTCTTATCTTTTCTCGAATCGTAAGCAAGACTGCTTTTATAGTATTTCTCTACCACAAAGTATAAAATTGTACAACTCGATATTCTTGTCAAGATCAGAAGTAAATAAAAAATTGTATATTCTAGAACATGTCGTGCAGGTTGACCAAATATTTACAAATAAACATGATGAGGTATCTCGGAAATTTCTATATTGAAAATAAAATACGCTCACTATTAAAAATGTCTACCATGTCTTAACATCTAATATTTACATTTATGGAAAATGATTTTAAATAGACAAAGTGAAAGTAAAACGTAAAAGAAATCAAACTAAAACGTTCCTTAAAGTATGTAAACACATCACTAACAGGTATCCGTATATGAAAAATGAGGTGTGGCCACCACACGACTTTCTTATACGTATGAGCGTTTCAAACTGTACAATTTTAAAAAAAAATTTAATACAAAACTTATTCAAAATCCTATTCTAAGTACTTTCGTTCTCTTAATAAATCGCTATAGAATGCATACTTCGCAAGATATCAAAAAAGTGCTCATCGCTAAGAGTAAAAGAGCTACTTCCGGTCCGAATTTTGAAATTTCATATATAGAAAAAATATTGCAAATATAGTTTTAAATACTTTTGTACTCCTGATAAATATATATAGAATGCATAACTTACGAAATATTTGCAAAAAAATCGCTATTGGATAAGAGTAAGAGTGGTACTTCCGGTCTGAATTTTGAAATTTCTTTTATACAAAAGATATTTAAAAGTACGTTCTAAATACTTTTATACTCGTAATGTACCTGCCTAGAAAGCATGACTTGCAAAATATTTGCAAAAAACTGATTTTCGATAAGAGTAAAAGACCTACTTCCGGTAGGAATTTCGAAAAACTTTATTAATACAATTTTTCTCAAATTTAATTTTGAGTACATTTGAATTCTTTCTAAATTTGTTTAAACTTAGTAATTGACGAAATACTTGCAAAATTCGATTTTTTCACTGAAGTAAACTACTACTTCCGGTCTGCCGATTTTGCTCAAAATCTAACCAGTTCTCAAGAGGGAGATTATATTCGTAAATACAAAATTTGGAATTGATATCTACAGCGGTTTGACCGCTATCGTGGTCACACACACAGAGACATACACACAGACACACAGACATTATTTAAAAACCACTTTTTTGGTATCAGGGGACCTCAGAACGTGGACATCTGCAAAAATCTCGAGGTCGAAAATTTTCATCATCACAATACTTCCTTACGTATAAGAAAGTATAATAGACTTATAATATTAAATCTTGGTATAACCAATTTGCCAGAACCATTGCTGCATGATACTACATTACTTGATTCCACATTCCCAAACCAAATGTAAACGGGAAAGATGTGTGATATGTTTTATAAAACCGCATTTTGATTCGAGTAAAAAAATGTATTAAATCAATATTCATGATGGATTCGACGCGTCTCTGGCACTAACGTCATGTACCCCTTCCGATCCCTAATTGTAAACATATAAAATATAAAAGAAAAAAAGTGGCGACTGATAATACTGGATATCAGCCCTAAATATTTGATCTCACTACTGAACAAACTACAAATGTATTTATAGTAAGTACTGGCGAAGATATTAATTTATTTTCGTACCGATTGCTCGTAGAAATGAAGAAAACAAAACAAAAAAAACTATTTACGATAGGTATTTAAATGATTTTATCCGTTATTAACCCAAATGAAACCGAATTCTCTTTAATGAGTCCAAATTAATTTCTGAGCCTTCAAATCCGACACAATTATCCGCCTCCAAGGAAATTATTCACAATTTAGTCAACACAATGATGCTTAAAAATTTATCTTTTCACATTGACTAGACAACGAATACAAACAGACGTACTCAAAGGAATAAATGCAATGGCAATACTATTCTCCCAATAGAGAAAACGGCAAAAATGTATTCACTGAGAGCGATGACCTCCTCGTGTTTTATGGACGACCAATGCTCCTTGTCATTATAAGGACAATTATACACGAATATTCACATTAATGAACGCATTCACTCTTACATGTCTACAGGAAAAAAAAGCACCTTCTTCCTGTATAATCGTTCGTCAATCGTCATATGTAAGTCTTACAAAACGAGTTTTTTTTTTATTTAATGATTGGTGCTATATGTTCCTCAGCTCTGAATATTTAGCAAGGGCTATATGATTAGTGACAAATGTAATACAATATGTATAGGTACTATTTCTAATTCGGGGTTAACATAACACTTACCATAAAAGAAAAAAGAAATTACAATTTATCACTTGGACGACCTCTATTCCTAGAAATTTGGAGAAAGAGATAAAGAAGACAAAATGTCGATTGTGATCTGTCAAAAGCTTTTGATTGTATAGATTATAGATTATTAGATACTGAGAACAGCAGGAGCCTTTGGACTGAAAGATAACGAGGCATTAATTGTTAATAAGTGTATTAGATTTGGTTTTGGCTTTATTTTAAAATAAAAGTGTAATTTTGGAGGAGTATACTGGAACTTCTGTTTATTCTCCATTTTGTGCCAATTAATAATGATGTATTTTTGTGCTAGACAAATTAAGTTTGTACACATTTATATCAATCTGATACAAAATATTTTCTAAAGTTTTGGTTTTGAGAGGACGCAAGACACAATATTTAGTAAAGTAATTTTCATAATTCTCTATAAATATGTATTTTCCATCAACCTCCGACTGCATATCTATAAGATCCACTTTGCATCTTCAATTCGTGTGATTAGAAATGATTCGTGACCACCAACCCTGTTCAAGTTGATATTTTCTTCAATTGATAAGGCTAACACAATTTGAAGTACAAGTCGATTTACTTCTCTGGTTGTTGGCATATTTTTTTTGCATCCCCTCAATCATACCTAGAGATTGGAAGCCGAAAAATTCCCCGAAAACAATTCACCGCCGGAAAATTTCCCGACTACAATTCACCGACAAACAATTCCCCGACAGGAAAATTCCCCGAGAGTAAGTCAGTAACAAACTTCCCTTCATACTTTGTCCCGACTTAGGACGAGTTTAGAAGTTTTTTTTATAATAGAAGTTTTTTGTCCTTTTTTTGTTTTTTACATAGATAGTAGTAATAATAACAATAATAATCGAAAAGGCTTTTCTCGTCATAATTATGTACAAGGGCTACTACTTTTATTGTATAAGCAAGTAATAACAATTAAAACACTTGGTATTGTTTCACAAATATATATAATTAAACGCTGGATGTACATTTCGCCTTGCGGCATCGTCAGGAGTTCTAGATAAACTAAAGTAAAATTCAATATACTGTTACTTACTTCAAACAAAAATGTAAATAGAAAAAATACAAAAAAAAAAGAAAATTATGAAAGGTCATGACTTATCTGGAAAGACTGTTTTTACAATGCTAGGGTTTATTAACGGTGAATTTATGAGTTCAGTTTGGTCATTAAGAGCATTGCCTGGTTGTAAAAGTAAACTTTCTTTTATACATTTTTAACATTCATTTTTTTACTTTTATTTAAACTACACAGTACTTCTAAATTGTCTATTGAAAAATGATGTCCGGTGTTTAAAACATGGTTAGCTACACTTGAATTTTCATAATTTAATTTAACGGCTCGCATATGTTCTGAAAAAAGTACCGTGATTGTGCTGAACGAATAGCAACTCTTGTAAATAATTTTGACGAAATAAATCTTTCCAATTACTTGCGTGGTATAGCCCACAACCTTACTTATTAAGACAACAGAATAGCCCCTGTACATAATTATGACGAGAAAAGCCTTTTCGATTATTATTTTTATTATTACTATTATATAAAAAACAAAGGACAAAAAAACTATTATAAAAAAACAGCAAAAAAACTTCTAAACACGCCAGTATAATGCTGCTCGTCCTAAGCCGGGATAAAGTGTGAAGGGAAGTTTGTTACTGTCGGGGAATTTTCCATTCGTTGAATTGTTTGTCGGGGGATTTTCCTGTCGGGGAATTTTCCTGTCGAGGAATTGTTTGCCGGTGAATTGTAGTCGGGGAATTTTCCGTCGGTGAATTGTTTTCGGGGAATTTTCCTAGATCCCCAGAGATTAATTACATCAAATTTGTTAATGTAAGTAAATCTGTTTAAATCTCGTTCATTCATGACGTTTATTTCTCCCTAGATAAATGAGTTGTATGGATAATGTGAAATAATTCATCGGATGCCACATGGTGCTTAATAACGTTACCTTCAGAACAGGCATTTTTTCGATCTATTATTTTTTAATTAGTTCCAATGGTGATAACATATACAGCGTGTTCCAGGATTGATGTTACAAGGTGTGTGCGGAACTAAAAATCTTTGAATCTCAATTTGATCTTTTGTAGGTAAGCCTTGCTTGGTTTGAAACTTATTTTTAGTATAGTTTCGAGTTTGTCAAATCACGTAGGCCTTGACAGTTGAGCAAGATCTATTTCCGTTCCAGGTATAGTACTTTTCTCGTTCACAGTATGCTAAAATATTACTAAGAAAACTCGAAACTAAACTAAAAATAAGTTTCAAACCAAGCATGGCTTACTTACAAAAGATAAAATTGAGATTCAAAGATTTTTAGTTCCGCACACCACTTGTAACATCAATCCTGGAACACCCTGTATATAGGGTCATACATTCCCTTAGGAATTGTGACCGCTCATTTCTCGTTTGACCTTTAGCAACTGATTTCTTCTTCTTCTTCTTCTCTGCATGCCCATTCGATATCCTAGCCAGGTGTTCTTTACAGCTTTCACCATCTCGTCCATGATTGTATTGAATAACAAAGGAATGAGACTGTCGCCTTGGCGGATACCTGTTGCAATTCGTAGATGTTGCGTTAGGGTGCGATTTGTGCGTATTTGCGTTGTTGTGTTTGTGTTTAAGTCCTTAATGAGTTCTATGCATTCTTTCTTCGTATTACCGTTTTCCAGGATCGTTATGACGTCTTTTAGTTACACTCTCTGTCAAAGGCCTTCGTTAGGTCCACAAAGCAGAGATAGGCAGGGGTGTATACTCTAGGGATTTTGCTATCAGTTCTCTAAGTATGAATAGTGCATCAGTTGTAGATCTGTTTTTTCTCATTTCTTGAACGTGTTTCCATTCTTGCCATACTCTAAACTGTTGTTCCACTTTGCTTCCTCAGTTATCCTCCTCCACACATCTCGGTCCTGGACCCTGCTCCTCCAATCCCGTTTTATCAGCTTCTTAGTATCGTCTATCACCTGATCTGCTCATCTACTGCTCGGTTTGGTCTCCATGTTGTGATTTTCTTTACTTCCCTCTTGTTTTTCATCCTTCTTATGTGGCCGTACCATCGGAGTCTTTGTACTTTTATGTACTTTACTATATTTTCTCCTTTCAAGATGTTTTTTATTTCGAAGTTCGTTAGTCTACTGTATTATTCAGATGCCACTTTCTTCAAGCCATTTATTTTTCTTACAATTTTTCTTTCAAACCATCTCAGTTTTTCCTGTTCTACTTTGTCAAGATCATTGTCTCTGCCCCATAAGTCACTACTGGTCGGATTGTTGCTCTCATTTTTGTATTTATGCTTATCCTCTTACTTTTTAGTATGTTTTTCTATTTATAATAAGTTTTATGTCCTCCCTGTACTGTATGATCTGTCTCCATGTTTCTGCCATTCTCACTGTTTATCATTACGCCTAAATATTTAAAGTTTTATTACAAAATCGTAATTTCCTATTTTTACTTCCTTGGTTGTTGAATCTCTATTTCCTCTGCTTATCTCCATATATTTATTTTTTCTTTGGTTTATTGTTAGGCCTCTTTTTGTTGTTGTTTGATCAATTTTTCGAATTGCTTCTTCTAAGCTTCTCCTGTCTCTAGCTACTATACTGAAATCATCCGCGTACGCAACTACAGTATAACCTCTTTAATCCGGACACAATTTAATCCGGACATCCAGTAATCCGGACACCCACTTCGTCGAGTCATAGTCCGGACGCTCCTCTCGTTAATCCGGACACTATGCCTGCACGGACTTGTCAGACACACCACAATAAATTGTTATTGCGTCAGTCACGTCAGTGTCTTAACGGCTGCTGTGCAAGCAAGTGCCTGCATAATTTTATGCATATTTGTGTATGTACGTAAACCGTCAAAATGCCGAAAAGGAAGCACACAACGTTAGATTTGAAAAATAAGTGCGAAATAATAAAATTAATTCAATCTGGACAAAGTGTCCGATGCGTTGCAGAAAAATTTGGAGTCGGAAAATCCACGGTTGCCGATATAAATAAAAACAAAACAAAAATACTGCAATTTGTAGAATCTTCTGATTCGGGCCCAGGAAAGAGAAAAACCCTCAAGCTCAGCGCATATCCCAAAATGAAAGAAGCATTGTATACTTGGTTCCTTCAGGAGAGGGCCAAAGGTAAGTGAAATTTACAAAACAAAACCAGGATCAGTTCAATTGACGAGTTTAATCAACAGATTGCAGAATTCCTGCAAGTGAATATAAAATTATGTAGATACATACATATGTAGTTTTTTCTTTTTTTTACAGGAACTCCTTTGTCGGGTGATATCCTATGCGAAAAGGCCAAATTATTTTACCACCAACTAACTCAATCTGATGATTTTAAAGCAAGTTCTGGGTGGCTTCAGAAATTTAAAGAACGGTTTGGTATCAGACAATTGAGTATTTCTGGTGAGATACTCTCTAGTAATGTCGATGCCGTAGAGCCTTTCAAGGCAAAACTGATGGCGAAGATTAAAGAAATGGACCTTCAACTTGATCAGATTTATAACGCAGATGAGAGCGGTTTGTTCTGGAGAGTCTTGCCCAAGAAAACATTAGCCCATCGTGACGAAAAGTGTGCTCCTGGACGAAAAATTAGTAAAGAAAAAGTAACTTTTATGCCTTGCGCTAATGCTACTGGCCGTCACAAACTGAAACTGCTTGTGCTAGGGAAAGCACAAAAGCCTAGAGCTTTCGCAAATTCTTACATTCCTGTTTATTATAAAGGACAGAAAAAAGGTTGGATCACCAAAGATATTTTTCGTGAGTGGTTCAATACAGAGTTTATACCATCAGTGAGACAGAACCTACGTGAGCTGAATTTACCTCAAAAAGCACTTTTGATATTGGATAACGCTCCAGGACATCCTGAAGATCTAATTAGTGATGATAATCAAATAGCCGTTATGTATTTGCCTCCTAATTGCACGCCATTAATACAACCGATGGACCAACACCTAATTCAAGCTGTTAAACTCTTTTATCGAAAAAAGTTGCTCAAAACAATCGTTGAATCTGAAACTGACATTCCCACAACTTAATTTGAAGATGTGGTCTGTTCGCTGGACGAAGCATGGCAACATGTGAGTGATGAGTTGATTAAAAAATCGTGGAAACCACTATTATCAGTTCAGCAACCATCTTCTGAAAATGAAGACGAAGAAGATAATCTTCCGCTGTCTCTTCTGGCAGAAAAACTTGTTAAAGAAAAGGAAGTACAAAGCTTCCAAACTGAGATGAATGAATTAAGAGAAATGAGCAAGAAAGTCAATGATGACATACAACTTACTATGGAAGAACTTGAAGAATGGGTTTCTGGAGATAATGAAACTGAAGTATTTTTAACAGAAGATGATATTACTAAAGAAATGCGAGAGAGAGAAGCTTTTGAAGAAATGGAACCTAGCTCTTCTAGTGATGACGAAGTTTATCCTAACACCGTCGCGCACAAAGAAGCTATTTCTTCTTTCAATACCTGCATTACATGGGCATCGGAAAATAATATACCATCCCATCAAGTGCTTCTGCTTTACGATCTACGTAACAAGGCACTCAGAGCAGAAATGGAGTCTAAAAAGCAACAAACAATTACAAACTTTTTCCCTTTATTGCAAAAATAGATTTATGTATTTTGTTTTTTAGTTTTAGTTTTTGTTAGAATGTTTTACTTTGTTTAATTAAAGTTTTACTGAGCTTTGGAAGATGTTTTATTCTTGAATATGTATAATTTTTTGCACTTACACTCGCACTTACATCCTAGTTACTATTTCCAATTCATATTTTGACATTTTTCACATATATCCAATAATCCGGACAAATCGATAATTCGGACACCATCCTTGCATTTAATTGTCCGGATTATCGAGGTTATACTGTACTTGTATCGTCTTATTGATTGATTGAATGGTGATAATATACACTGAGAGAAATAAAATGTTTAGTCAACCAATTTCTAGTTGAGTCAATAATTTTCGCTGGTTCCCGGTGAGCAATCACATCAGAATTTTGAATCAAAACGTATGATTTATCAAGTTTAAGTTACTGAATCAATGATTTTGCGTGTTTGATATAATATTGTTTAGAATATTATTTGAACTTGAACTTTGAAGGATTGTCCCGCGTTGCTAATGCTACACTGTCTATTTATTTGAACAACAATTTACAGTGTTCGATCAAAAGTTGCGAATGATTGAATCTCAGTCAATATGCAAAAATATTAAATCAACAATACTGTCAATAAAAGATTTAAAGTAATTGGTTCATTAGTTTGCTTCTGGTTGTCTGAATAGATTATTTTTTCAGTTAAAGTGTAAAAGGTGAAAAGCCTAAAAATATTGATAGAACAATAACATTTTTCAGAGTGTAGTTTCTTTTTGAACGTCTGATTGTTTTGTTCTTATCGGTTTTTTTCCCGGCTTCTATTGTAGTCACTAATTTCACAGCAATCAAAGATTGTTTGTTTTTACTTTCTTATACGTAGTATAAAGAATTATTGTGATGATGAAAATTTTCGACCTCGAGATTTTTGCAGATGTCCATGTTTTGAAGTCCCCTGATACGGAAAAAGTGTTTTTTCAAAAATGTCTGTGTGTCTGTGTAGCGGTCGAACTGTTATAGATATCAATTCCAAATTTTGTATTTACGAATATAATCTCCCTCTTGAGATCTGGTTAGTTTTTCAGTAAAATTGGTGGACCGGAAGTAGTAGTTTACTTTAGTGAAAAAATCGAATTTTGTCAATATTTCGTCAATTACTAAGTTTAAACAAATTTATAAAGAATTCGAATGTACTCAAAATTAAATTTGAGAAAAATTGTGTTAAAAAAGTATATCGAAATTCCTACCCGAAGTAGGTATTTTACTCTTATCGCAAATTAGGTTTTGCGAATATCTCGCAAGCCTTGCTTTCTAGGCAGATACATGACGAGTATAAAAGTATTTAAAACATGATTTTCATTACTTTTTGTTTAAAAAATGTTCAAAATTTGGTCTGGAAGTAACACTTTCAGTTTTATCGAATATCGATTTTTTGCAAATATGTATGTCGAAAATTATGCATTCTATATAAATTTATCAAGAGTACAAAAGTATTTAGAGCTGTTATTGCAATATTTTTTGTATACATGAAATTTGAAAATTTGGACCGAAAGTAACACTTTTACTCTTAGCGAGTAGCACTTGTTTTCGAATATCTTGCGAAGTATGCATTCCATAGAGATTTATTAAGAGAATAGAAGTACTTATATTGAATTTTGAATAATTTTTGTATAAAAACATTCTTAAAATTCTATAATTTAAAATGCACATACGTATAAGAAAGACGTGTGGTGGCCACAGCCCATTATTTCTTTTGATATTAGATTGTGTCTATCTATTATTTTATCATTAGTAACACTTATGAGATTATTAAGCTGCTGATTAAACAGTTCTTTAACGAACATTATTACATTTTATATTGCACTAGTAAAATACAAATAAATATAAAGTATACATTGAACATAACCTTTAACTTTAAAGTTTTGTCATTTCGAGAAGCACCAACGGGATTAGTAATGGGTAATAATAACTTACATGTCAGTTCTTTAAGCTTTCCCAGCTTTTTCTTTTATAATTACTCAATAATGAATTTTTTAATGTATTTACTGACAATTCGTCACTTCTGATAGGTATTTCACTAGTTTTTTCCTTCCCAGTTTCCCATGAAAACCGATATTTCATTTTAATGAATCGAAGAAGATTTAATGTTTGTTTTTACGGTATAACAATAACAAAAACGATCCCCTATGATCTACATGTGGACAGCCGGTGTATGTTTGGTGTTCTTGGGGTGGCGTCACTATATTTCGACAGCATCCTGTCGCACGTACCCATACCCTCGTCCACACAAAAACACAATATGTCATTTTAACCCCCGACAATCATCATCCATGTGTTCGATTGCAGACACATGTGGACTGCACGCATACATACGTGCTCATTGACATGTATGTATGGGTGTGTGTGTGCTTGTGACAATTATGTCTTTCCCTAAGCCGCCTTTGATCTCTCTTCTTCTCTAGATCTGCCTCGACAGTAATGGACGTTCCGCCTTCCCTGATTCTTTCATTGGTGATTAACATCTTAAAAGATTTCAACAGTGACCACCCTTATGTATAAATGTATGCGTTGTTACAAACTTGAAATGCTTGTATGTGTGTATCGAAGTTGGCGGCTAGGCCATAAAATAAAAGGGATATAAAGACATAAAGGCGAGTGTTTGACATCTGTTGATGAACGTTTATTTAATTAAAGAGTAATTATCAATTAACCCTCGGTTTATTTAATATTATTGTCTATGATGTTTTTTCTCACATTAGGGGTGCGTCTTTGTTTAATGTATGCATGTATTTTTGTACACTGTAAGCATTAACAATCCCAACAGTTTAAAAGGATGCATAATAGTTGTCAAAATTTTATTTAGGTAGCTCCTGGCTACCTAAATTATAGGTATATGCTATTATATGTAAACGTTTTTTTCAGTTTTTCTTGCTTACTTGGTATACCAGAAAGCAGCAATTAATTCACTTTCGTCATAAACAAAAAATAATGACATCTGCATTGCCAATTTCATAACAAGGAACATAATTACTTTATATATTACTCAATTTAGAATTTCATTGGTGTAGAATATATTATATGTATATAATGATAATTACAGGATTATTTTAATTATTAACATTAATTAATTAAAAATGATAATCTTGGCGTTATTTTAAGCAGTTTTACAAAAAATATTAACATCGGATGTTGGCTTAGATGAAACACGTCGCTAGTGATTTTGAATTTTGAGTTTCTTGCTGTCATTTGACTGTTTGACAGTATTATTATGTTTGTTATTTTACTGTAGTAGGTATTATCTTTCAAAGTTTTTTTTAGAACTAACAATGCTTAAGCCGTTCAGTAGTCAGTCAAAAGAGCTCATTAGCTCTTTGATTACATACATACGAACGTAAACCGAATAACGGCGGTCTTCTATTACCGTTGACAAATGCGCGAGATGTATGTACATATACATATTTGTTGTAATGACATCAAATAAATATTAATATTATCATTTTAGAGAATTACACAAGCTTTAAATATTTCCGTTGAATCTGTGAGCAGTATTTTTAAGACACGTAAACAAAATGATGCTCACCGAAGTCCTAAAAAAATCTTTCAGGAAACTGTATGTGATTACTCCTGCAATAAAAGCAACAATACGCGATACCATATACGATCTGTATAAAAACGGTAAGTTGCCTATACAACACATTGAAAATAAAAAGAATATTACAATGTTAATGGTGTTTTTTAGAACAACATTCTACATGAGCTTCGTTATTATCACTGCTAGAGGAGCATCATATCTTTGATGGCTCTGTTGATTCTTTTGGTAGAGTACTAGCAGATATTGGTATCAAATATAAGAAAGACTGGCCATATAGAAGATTAATGGAAAAAACAGATGTTACTCTTCCTCGAACTAATTTTGTATGAAAATATATGAATAATTTACAATCTGAAAATACCATGGTGAAATAAATAGAAACAATTTCTTAAATTAGTTTGAAAATGAACTGCTGTGTACGCTAGAAGTTATCATAGCATTTATATGATAAATCTCCTAATAATTCTTGTTCTAGTTTTCTTGGAGTAGCGACCTATTTTCTTAGTGCGTTCTTTTTTTAAGAAGGAATAATTAAAACAATACTTAAGGGTCCTCGCTAGTGGATCTGTCAACAATGGAAAAATATCAGATTTTAGATGCCAGATATTTTTGTTGATTTTAAAGATGGTGAACACCTTTCAACGTCAACTTATGAAGAATTTAGTAATCTACCCGGCTGAAGAATCAAATTTAGAAAAAAATTAACGGATTAAAGAAAATTAATTAATATGTCAAAATATTAAAAACCAGTTTTCTCAAAAATCCTTCGGAGGAGATTTGTTTGCTTGGGTTCACGTTATAAATTGAATAGAAAGCTACCCGGCTGTGCACTTATTTTTCGTTCATCTATTCTTTACTTTGTTTAAAATGAATATAAAATAAATTAAAATTAGGCAACCCACATTACAATGAATTGTTATTCTGCTATAAATCTTTCCCGCGGTTACAAATATGTAAATATTTGGTCATAAATGAATTTTTATTCGCTTAGATATTGAGTTGTTATTTCAAATATTTATTATATATTCCCTATGTGTAATAAGTACTCGGACATCCTTGGCTTATTAAATTATGTGCTATGCAACCAACATTACATTTTCCATTCACTAGCGAAGACCCTTAGCGTTTCGACATATCACATGTCTTTATCAAAATTTTATTACATAAAATCATACAAGAGAAAAACACATATTTTAAAACTTAGATTTAAAATACTTGAAAAACATTTTTGAAAATCACCAAACACGTTTAACATATATATGCTTTTTGTTTTTGTACATTATGTAAATTCAGTCTTCTTATAAAAGCTTATCACGTATACTAAATTTATTATACATCTTTATAGTATAATTATATCAAAATACGTTTGCTAAAATTGTATTGTGTAGTACAAATATATACTCGTATGTGAGCACATTTTGTCTATTTTGAATATCTGTCTTTATTTTTATAATTACTTTTTTTTGGTTTTTTTTCCTTTTTTATTTTTTTATTTTTAATGTATTTTTTTGTGGTTTATTTCATTTTTTCTTTTTTTAAATTTGATTTATTAAATGCTAATTATTGAATTATTGGA
The DNA here is from genome assembly GCA_963170755.1 of Amphimallon solstitiale. Taxonomy (NCBI): domain Eukaryota; kingdom Metazoa; phylum Arthropoda; class Insecta; order Coleoptera; family Scarabaeidae; genus Amphimallon; species Amphimallon solstitiale. The sequence goes on from OY720680.1 coordinate 68,704,526, forward strand.
TGATAAATTTTTGATAAACCGTCAATTTCATTTCTGTCATTTATTGTGTTCTTAGTTTTTACTATGTTTATTATTTCTAATATTTCTCGCGCCTGCTGACAGAGTCATAAAGCTCACAAGTGCAGAATATCAACCAGCAATTATTAAAAAAGTCAAACAAATAATAAATAATAACAACTACGGCTCAGAGTTTATCACAAAATTTTTTAAACAGAGATTAAACAAAATATATAATAGTGAAAATGTCCAAAAAATTTTAAATAAAAAAAAGAAGTTAACAACCAAGAAAAGAAACCCACATATATTCCGATGCCATATATTGCAAATTTATCAGAAAAAATCAACAATATTGTGAGACCATACAATTTTAAGTTGGCGTATCAAAACACCAACAATCTCAAATACCTACACACCAGATTAAAAGACCCAATACCATTAATGAAACAATCACATATTGTATACAGTATGCCGGGTGAAGGTTGTGAAGGAGTATATATTGGCCAAACCAAACAACTTCTCGAAGAAAGACTAAAGGGACATAAGTATTGTAAAAATTCAACAGCTCTTAAAAAATACCAAATAAAATATAATCACAAATTTGACTTTAAAAATACAAAAGTTCTAACTAAACAAAATAATACCAAAGCCCGAGAAATAGTAGAAATAATAAACATAGTAAAAACTAAGAACATAATAAATGACATAAAAACAAATTGACGGTTTATCAAAAATTTATCATCCAATAATTCAATAATTAGAATTTAATAAATATAATTAAAAAAAAAAGAAAAAATGTAACAAGCTAAAATTATATTAAAAATAAAAAAATAAATAAGGAAAAAAAATTGATAAAAGGAATGTATAAAAATAAAGACAGACATTCAATATAGACAAAATGTGCTGACATACGAGTACATATATATTTATACTACACAATACAATTTTAGCAAACGTATTTTGATATAATTATACTATAAAGATGTATAATAAATTTAGTATACCTGATAAGTTTTTATAAGAAGACTGAATTTACATAATGTACAAAAACAGAAAGCATGCATATGTTAAATGTGTTTGGTGAGGTTAAAAAATGTTTTTCAAGTATTTTCAATCTAAATTTTAAAATATGTGTTTTTCTCTTAGTCCTATTTGTATGATTTTATGTAATAACATTTTGGTACAGACATGTGATATGTCGAAACGTTAAGTATTGTTTTAATTATTCGTTCTTAAAAAAAGAACTCACTAAGATAATAGGCCGCTACCCTAAGAAAACTAATATTTAAATTTATATATGTATATATATATACACGTGAATCGTACATACGTAATGTACATAGGTATGCACGGATTTCTTTAAATTAGCGGCATTATATGAAAATTGAAAATTACTTGCTTTATATCTATTAATTAATAAAACTTAAGGAATAGAATGCACCATCACCGAGGACTAACTGTTAGTTTCGCAACGCTCATCAGCTCAGCGTCTGGCGCCTTTTCCTTTTGAGTAGGTAGAAGGTTTAATGTGTAATTTGGTTTCCTTCTGTTTTAAAGAGAGAATTAAGAAATTAACTTTCATACTTGCAAAGATTTGTATAAATACACAAATTCGAAATTACAAGGAAAAGGCACTAGGCGCCGGGCTGAAGAGAGTTGCGAAAGTAACAGTTAGTCCTAGGTGATGGTGCTTTCTTTTCCTTAAGTTTTATTAATTAATAGATATAAAGCAAGTAATTTTCAATTTTCAGTTTGTATATAAAGCCGCTAATTCAAGAAATACGTACCTACGTATGCATGAGACATGACCAGAAATTGCTTTCAAAGATATTCCGCACCGAAAGATATCTCGCCCAGTCCCATCTGTACCGAACAATGATACAATGATTCGAGGTCTTCGTGATTTGATTTGAAGCGTGATCAACATTTTTGAAAAAGCTCTAAACTTTGGGTTGGGCAGGTCTTCATAATGGTGCCGGTGCTGTTCAGAAAGCCGTGGTCGAATTTGCGACAATTTTATGTTTGTACTGGATATTATATCATTTTGTATTTCAAGTTCATAAGACGAACTATGAGTACAGTACCGTCCAACCAGTTTTGCCGGGTCAATTATTATGGTATACATATACGTATGTACGATTCATGTGTATTAACAAATACGGCTAAGAACATGGTATACGTGTTTAGTATATATTCACGGCATATTAAATTAATATATATATATAGTATATTCCAAATGCACAAATCAATAATTTATTTATGGCTTTATTGGAATTTTTTTAAATTCCAACTATACCAATTTTGTTTATAGTTAAATAAAATGAATTGCAAATTGTTATCGGTAACAATAAAAGCGACAGTAATTTAAACGGTTAACTTATATTTGTACGTCCTCACACCAATAACTCCCAGCGAACTATTCGATTCGATTGTTAATATTTATTCTGCGAGAACAGAGCGAGAGAGACATTTGAACTTCTGACCCCGCCGTATATCTAATATTAATTACACATATATGAACTCTCCTGCAATCTGCGCCTATGATAATTGATTAATGGATTTTTAATTTATGTGATGCTGGTGCGTCGTTTCCTGTCATTAATTGCACGAAGACTCTAGTATATGAACGCGAAATGTGAACGCTGCTTGTATGTAATATACGTATAAACGTGTACGTGCAAAGATTCGATTCAAATTACAATGTTTTATTGTGTACTTTAATGATTTTCGCGCAAGATTATACTTTTAACAGCGAGGAAACTATAAAAGTATTTGCATACCTGCATATACAGGATGTTACTATTAATCTTTAGACTTTTTCTCTTTAGTTTAAGTAGTTAAGAGGCCGCCATATTATTAACTGCTTATTCCCAAATTAATATGTTTTTCGCAATGAATAAAAAAATTATTGAAATAAAAAATATTGAAAAAAGTTAACGCCCAAGTTTTTTGTTGCAAATTTAAAAAAAATGATGAGGTGTGGCCACCACACAACCTTCTTATACGTATGATTGTTTGAAATCATACAATTTTAAGAATTTTTTATACAAAAATTATTCAAAATCCTATTCTAGGTATTTCTATTTTCTTAATAAATCTCTATAGAATGCATACTTTGCAAGATTTTCGAAAAAAGTGGTACTACCGGTCCGAATTTTGAAATTCTTTTTATACAAAAAACATTGTACTCTTGATAGTTTAATATACAGGGTTAGTTAAAAGTATGGAGACGGCGATTTATTGTCGTTAATATTCATTTTAGAGAATTATGTTCAATATAAAAGTTTGTTAGGATATTTTGATCTACATTTGAGAATATTTGAAATTTTCTTTTCTTCAATTGTTTTTTAGTTACGCCTGTCCGCGCAGTTTTTTTAAATGGGAACTAGTGAATTTTACTCTACCATTCGATAGAGAATTTTTTTCTCTTTACAATAATATTTTTGTTTTTTTTAAATTCATTTTAATAACTTTTACAAGAAAAATTAAACAAATTAATAACAAAGTAAATTAAAGTAAGTGTTCAAATTGTCGTCCATTAGTAATTTGACAATGACCCAATCGATTTACAAAACCCCGAACAGAGTGCTGTAAAAAATCTCGGGGAATTTCTTGTATCGTTCTGGTAATTCGGATTTGTAAATCTTCGACGTTATCGGGCTTATCTTCGTAAACTTTGTTTTTTACGTATCCCCAAAGAAAAAAATCTAAAGGACTTAAATCTGGCGAACGGGCTGGCCATTCAATGGTTCCTCATCTTCCAATCCATCTGTGGGGAAAAACGTTGTCCAGATATTGACGAACATTTACACCATAATGTGGTGGGGCGCCATCTTGCTGGAACCAGATACTGTCATTGGGCAGGTGTTCATTGTTTTCATGTGGATAGAGCGTAGCACAAGCGGGTATTATTTCATTTTGCAATAACTGCAAATACAGACCCGAAGTTAAATTGCCATTGATGAAAAAGGGACCGATAATATGACCGCCAAGAATGCCAACCCAAACATTAACCTTTTGGGGGTACTGCGTATGGTGCTCCAAAAACCAAGAGGGATTTTCCGATGACCAGTATCTGCAGTTATGTCTGTTTACTTCACCGGTAAGGCAAAAAATAGCTTTGTCAGAGAAAAGAATATTGTTGACAAAATTTTCATTATTATTGCAAATATTTAACATTTCTTCAGAAAATTGTAATCTCCTATCAAAATCATCTACCGTTAACTCGTGTACAAGGTGTACCTTATAAGGTTTATACTTTTCACTTTTTAAAAATGACACGATCGATGACTGCGAAATATTGAAATTGGCCGCTAATTGATTGGTTGATAAATGAGGATCTTCAGATACGGCCAATAAAATACCCAGTTTGTTATCATCGCTTTTTGCTGTTCTAGGTCTACCACTCCTTGGCAAATCTTTAACGCTACCAGTTTGTTCAAAGCATCTTAAAGTTTTACCAACAACGGATTTAGAAATTGGATTTCTATTTGGATGCGTATCATTAAATAAATTACAAACGTCTTGTAAACTTCTGCGTCTATCTCCATAACCCAACATCATAAGTATTTCAATTCGTTCATGTTCACTTAAACTCGCCATTGTTAATATTAACAGCAACAAATTGCACAAATGAATTATTTCTGTCAAAGATTTGACGTACACAATAACCACTGATAAAATTATGTCGCTCAAGTTTGTTTATCGCATCGCTTCTGTCTATCTGCGATGTACCGAACATCTGTGAACCTCTTGAACCGGCCTTTTCTTATAAAAAAGTTATTAAAATGAATTTTAAAAAAACAAAAATATTATTGTAAAGAGAAAAAAATTCTCTATCGAATGATAGAGTAAAATTTACTAGTTCCCATTTAAAAAAACTGCGCGGACAGGCGTAACTAAAAAACAATTGAAGAAAAAAAAATCAAATATTCTCAAATGTAGATCAAAATATCCTAACAAACTTTTATATTGAACATAATTCTCTAAAATGAATATTAACGACAATAAATCGCCGTCTCCATACTTTTAACTAACCTTTAGATTTTTTTCTTTGGGGATACGTAAAAAACAAAGTTTACGAAGATAAGCCCGATAACGTCGAAGATTTACAAATCCGAATTACCAGAACGATACAAGAAATTCCCCGAGATTTTTTACAGCACTCTGTTCGGGGTTTTGTAAATCGATTGGGTCATTGTCAAATTACTAATGGACGACAATTTGAACACTTACTTTAATTTACTTTGTTATTAATTTGTTTAATTTTTCTTGTAAAAGTTATTAAAATGAATTTTAAAAAAACAAAAATATTATTGTAAAGAGAAAAAAATTCTCTATCGAATGATAGAGTAAAATTTACTAGTTCCCATTTAAAAAAACTGCGCGGACAGGCGTAACTAAAAAACAATTGAAGAAAAAAAAATCAAATATTCTCAAATGTAGATCAAAATATCCTAACAAACTTTTATATTGAACATAATTCTCTAAAATGAATATTAACGACAATAAATCGCCGTCTCCATACTTTTAACTAACCCTGTATATAGAATGCATAATTTACGACATATTTGCAAAAAATCGCTCTTCGATAAGAGTAAAAGTGCTACTTCCAAAAGAAAAGGTATTGAAAATTATGTCTTAAATACTTTTGTACTTATAATGTACCTGCTTAGAAAACATGACTGGCGAAATATTCGTTAAACGATAAGAGTAAAAGACCTGCTTACGGTAGGAATTTCGAAAAACTTTTTTTGATAAAATTCTTTTTAAATTTAATTTTGAGTACATATGAATTCTTTATAAAACTGTTTAAACTTAGTAGTTTACGAAATATTGGCTAAATTTGGTTATTACTTCCGATCTGCCGATTTTACTCAATATCTAATCAGATCTCAAGAGGGAGATTATACAAGTAAATACAAAATTTGGAATTGCTAGCTATAGCTGTTTGACCGCTATCGTGGTCACACACAACTGACACACTCACACACAGGCAGACATTTTTTAAAAACTACTTTTTCGGTATCAGGTGACTTCAAAACGTGATACATAGAAAATACCTACAAAATGCATCTATTCTGTTTCAACACATATAAAACTAATACTTGTTATCCAAACTTACAGCTGATAAATTCTTAGATTGTATAAATGTTGATGGATTTCTCGAGTATACTTGCGTAGGGTGATGTTAGTCCAACTCGTTTTAATTCATCTTTGAACTCTATATAAGTAAACCAAGTATCTTCTGAGACGTTACATAAGTGTTGTTTACATTCGCTTAATAAAAATTAAGGTAGTAGCAAAATTAACAAAAGTTAAAACTCATTGATTCTAATCTGCATGGTCACAATGAAGATTATTGTACTTAAAGTAAATTAAAATTGCAGTCGACCGAACTTGAACTCAAGAGATCTCCTTCATTTACGTTTGTTAATTCCACCAATTAGCAACCACCAGAAACGACATTGCTCTACATAGGCTTTTTCTTTATTTCCTTCATTTGAAAGTAGCACAACCTATGCGAAATTTTCTGCATAATTTGTTTGACCGTCAGATTGGCATATTTCGAATTTTTTACATTGTTCACCTGCTTTATGGTTCCACTCAAAAAAATATTCATGAAGATTTAGGGTACCGGAAGATCGCGGCAAGATGGATTCCAAAAGTCATTACCGATGAACAAAAATCCAATCGAGTGACAATTTGTCAGCATTGGAAAAGGCAACTGCAACATGATCCACAGTTTTTAAACAATGCGGTTACATGTGACGAGAGTTGGTCCTATCGTTACGGCTCTGAATGAAAGTCTCAAAATATACAATGGAAGGACCAGGGCAGTTCAAGACCGCAGAGCGCGAAAAATGTGAAAAGCGCCTTTGAAGTGATGGACTTAGTTTTTTTTTGCTGAATAGGGTATAATCATAGATAACTTATACATAGTGGATGGGTAACTAAATTCTATATATTGTAACTCTATCGGACTCATCTCTTGAAGTTTTCAGGTATTAAATTAAATGACGGCAAATTTTGAATTTAAGCATCGTACATACTTATTCAAAATTAATGGTTTTATTTTCATAGTTTGTGAAGAAAACCTTAATATTTTTGTAATTAACTTCCTTTATATAAAATTACTTTAATATAACCAAAAAAAAGTTATTACTAAAATATTAGAGCTTTGTTCATATATGTCTCATCAAAGTCTCGATTTGATTTTTTTTTGGTAATTATGCCCACACGTATTCTAGAGAATAATTAAATAATATTCAATAAACAAACAATAAGCTTTAAAGGTAATCGAAAAGTAACATAAAGATACATTTGCAAAACACACGCATTTTCATAATGTTTACTGTGGGAAATATGTATCTTAAATCAGAATATTACTTACAAAAACTTAATAGTCTTTATTCAAAAAAAAAAAAAAGTAGATAAAACACACAAAATACTATACACAAAGCTCCGAAGCACCCGGAGGGATTGCGCTTGCTGCGGGCTTTCTAGATTTTTGCTTACAAGATTGATCAGCCAGCATTTGACATTATCGTACTATTTTACTTATATCGCCTTATGTTTCATATCTTTTCCTCTCAATTATTAACACCTATATATTTTATTGAGATCTTCCACAACCTCGGTCGATACGCCTCTCGCTTTAATAAATGACCTTCATTTCGTCGTTGAGTAATTCATACAACAATTCTCTTCTTTGTTCTTCTATTTTCTCCACTCCATTTTAATTCTTCATTAGTCCGTCTTATGTATTCACTTTATGTTTTTCTTTGGTGTAATATGATAAAATGTCAATAATACTCACGTAGAGGCTTCGTTGAAAACTAACCCCAAAATAACGAATAGAAAAACAAGACTTCATTAGCAATTTCCGTCAGAAGATCTTCGATTTATCTGGAACAACAACCAACATCACCACATTGCAGATAATGCTGACCTATACCAAGTGTTTGCCTGCAAGCTGCGGATGCATTTACTGTATGATAAAACGACGACATCGAAAGTTTCTATGAGTTAGTACGAGAAAGAAATATACAAACTGTTCTATTGGTCGAGTATAGTGACGCTAGACCGACTCGCGTTTAGAATAGCAGCTGTACTTGCGCATTTCATTTGAATTTTGTTAACGGTCGGATCGATGTCTAGTCGACTAGCAAGCACATTTTTAAATCGCGTTTCGTCCATCTAATTTAGAACAATTACGTGCCAAAATTATTGAATTTTCGAATTATGTTACCCTGGAAATGTTAACAAATGTCCGTCGAAATTTTTATAATCGGCTGGGTTACTGCTCAGCTCAAGAGGGAGGCTTATTTGAGCATTTAATAAATAATTAAGTACTTGTAGAAATTCATTTTTCTTTAATAATTTCATTCTTAACTTCCAATTGTTGTTTCCATTGTTTCTGCGTTTATAGTTTATCTCACTGAAACATTTTGTTTAGTTTCATACAAATTTATTGTCTTCTTTCAGAATTTTAGTTTGTTTCCTTTTCTATTTTACAATACTACGGAATTATTTCCGTTTTATCTTAATAAGAGTTTTGCTATTGTTACGTTTTCGTTTTTATATCAGCTATATTTCTTATCTTTGATATTTTAAGAAAAGAATATTATTTTTAAGTTTATTACTCATACAATTTGGAAGCTGTGATGAAATCCGTTACTAAAATTGTTTACTGCGATTATTTGATGCTTCAACAAGTTTCTATTTATAAATTATCCAGGTAGTGATTTTTTATTGATTAATATTATTTCCATCTTCTCTAAAGCAGTATAGTAAATAACTTTATTCTTGGTTAAAGTATTTGTTATTAACAGTAACAGTAGCAATTTTCACGGACTAACGCAGTGACTATTTCTGCGGTGTCGACTTTAACGTAGCTCTAGTATTAGTAACAGAGGTTACCCCCTTATTCTCCCACTTATAGTCGACCAGCTTGTCTAGTATATTCATCCGCAGGTAGACCGCGTGCGCACTTTATGTTAAATTACCCATAGCGATAAAATATAGAAAGATGAATGTAGAAATATGTAAATTAAAAATGAAATTGAAAACTTATATAACTCCTACAAGCACGTGTTTAAACTTCTTAGTTTTCCTCAGTACAACATAGCTTTAAAAGTTCGCATTGTTGGATACTACTATATTAGCATATACCATGTGCTTGCAGGCGACCTGCGTATAGGGCTTACTGTAAGATAAAACGACGACACCGAGAGTTTGTATGAGTTAGTACGAGAAAGCAATATACAAACTGCAGTACAGCTGCTATCTATCCTCGTTGCCCTGCTTAAACGGAGAGTCAGCCTAGCCCGTTCTAGCCTCAGCGTAAATCTACTCGAATCCCCTCTTTTCCAACACTACACTCGACCAAGGAGCAGTTTGTATATTGCTTTTTCGTACTAACTCATACAAATTCTCGGTGTCGTCGTTTTATCTCACAGTAAGCCCTATACGCAGGTCGTCGGCAAGCACACTGTATAATAGCATATTTGTAAAAAAATTATTCGTAGCTTCATTGAAAAGTAATCACAAACAAATAAATACAAAAGAAGGCTGTTATTTGTAGGTTCTGCCTGATGCTAATGCATGTTTCCTTGATTTAAAACATCGTTTTTCTCTGTGTAGTTACAGATATAAACTTTGCTGCTGAACCCCATCTGAGCAAAGAAAAAAAAACAGAAGTTTACTTATTTTATAGAAGTATCTGGATTTACTTATTAACTTTCCAATTATAGTAACACTTTCACTCATATCTTCATATAAATATCGCGCCCCTTCGTTTTATGAGTCACCAGTCGGCAATGGTACCCGTGTATATTTGTCGTCATTAATAATAATCTGGTAGATCTGTATATATCAAGTCAAACTACAATACTTACACGTTCTTTTCGAGAACAAGTTTCGAAAAACCACTTCCAAAAATTAAATCACCATGTCCACTCTCGACCGCAAATAAATGCTTGTATAAGTAATCGTGTTTTTTCTGCCATGTGGCGTACACACTGTATTTGTACATATTATGTTCTGTGCCAGTGAAACGGGCACCTAACTTTTCCGAGAAGGGCGGACATCTCTTCGAGACAGGTCCATATTTAAGCGTTTTTCTTTCATATAAGACACCGGCGGAATAAGAAACGCAAAGCGACAGAAACGAACGAAGAATAACGACGGGAGCATAACGTAAACTAACCAAATGCACCAATTAAATGTCGGTTTGGCAGAAGGATTCAGAGGACCGAGTGACTTCTTGTGGACATTTCTTGCCACTGCGACGAGTTTGGGATTTTTTTGTGTGTGTGCCAATGTTTTAATGACATGTCATTAGGCCAATGGAATGATGTACAATGGGCACTTTAAATGTGTTTCGGGATTCTTATAAGCTTTATTCGGTATATTTTGAAGCTTTAATGGAAAAATAGAAAGACTCTGTATATTGTAATATATATAAATATATATAAAATATATTACAATTCTTTGACAAATATACAAATGTATTGAAAAATTGAAAATCTTCTTGGTAGTAGTGGCATACAATGAAATAAAAGTAATAACAATATGACAACTGGTTGTCAATTAGAAAACAATGACAAATATAAAATGTAAATCAAAATGTATAAATGAAAATGTAATCAAAATGTCCAAGTGTAAAACAACTGTGCACTTACTTAATACTGTGCACAGTTGTTTTACACTTGGACATTTTGGATTGACATTTTAAGGTAATACTATATATTTTTTATTCAACACATATTAATGCTTTAACATACACCTTTTTTGTTATGCTGCACTGACGAAACCAAACTGGGTAGAAACATATATGTCTGTAGCTACAAATACATCTTAACACATACATAGTTGCATCGTTGATTGTTTATGTCTTTCAATCAAATTGTACATGTTTAGGTAAACCTAAGCCATTTTGATAGGATTACATGGGTAATACCGATTGTCCTATGCTTATTTGCTTTCACTTACATTTATACATGCCTGATTTTACATTCTATATTGTTATAATATCAACAGTTCTACTCTTAATTTTTCATTACATAGTTGCGTCGTTGTTATTTGTATAATTGCATTGACTGAACAGTTTGTGGTAGACCCCAAGCCCTTTAATGTGACTATACTGGGTGTAACAAAATAAGTGTGCTGGTAATCCCGACTGTCCTATACTTATTGGATTACATTTTCATTTATACATTTTGATTTACATTTTATATTTGTCATTGTTTTCTAATTGACAACCAGTTGTCATATTGTTATTACTTTTATTTCATTGTATGCCACTACTACCAAGAAGATTTTCAATTTTTCAATACATAAATATATACATATAAACTTAGATGTCTTTACCACAAGTACTTGAATTAAAATAATATTTCTTGGGTTTGTGGTACTTACTGATTAAATAAATAAAACTAAATTTTACGTTTCGACATATTTACAAACAACTTACAATGTTTATGGTCTAAACTGAAAGCAGAAATCCCTAAAGACCAACAAACACATTTAATATACGAAATACCTTGTAAAAATTGCGAGGGTGTATACATAGGGCAAACGCACCAACACCTTAAAAACCGTATCAATGGCCATAAATATTGTAAGAATAGTACAGCTTTAAAGAAGCATACTACCGATATAGGGCACGATTTTGATTTCAAGAACGTTAGAATCTTGGAGAAGGAAAAAAACCAAAAAGCTAGAGATGTACTCGAAATGATTTACATCAAAAATCATGATTATGCCATAAACGACCGTGCAGATATATCTAACCTCTCAAACATATACTACCCAATCATACAAAAGTAACAGTTTAATTATAGCAATACATTGTTTAATTTTTGTGTTTCACCTAGCGGGACCCCTGTAGATATGCCGATTTCTTGAAAATAATGTGTAAGTCTTTCCACTGCGCGCAGTTAAAAAACATAACAACAAAAACTTGCTAATATCTGAAAAGGATCGTAGCAGTGCAATATGTATTCATGCACTCGTTATCGTACACAGTTTTTTAATGTAATTATGTAATCAACTAGTAAGATTTTCAATCTCTTCGAGCTTGAATTCGTGTAATCTTCTGCTTACAGTTTTATTAGAATATCCTGTAAAGCACGAGCATTGCCATGATGCTTTTTATAATGTCCGATTTTCTAAACTTTTGATGCACCCTGTATATACGTCTAATTTGAGCAAAAGGTAGTCGACATTTATTCGTTCCTATAAACTTCAACATAAATCTATTGAGAGACCTAATTGTCAAATTGAATGTCATTATTGACATTCAATTTTAACTGTGCATGGGATATTACATACCACGCGATCATTTAAATTCTAAATTATAGCAGGCGGGATTTTTTTTATAGGTTGTCCAGAATGTCAATTATTGATTAATTAACATTTTGAAACGTCACTTTGACAATTCAAATTGTAAATTAGTACTTATATACCAACTTAATTTAAATTTCGCAGCCTGCTCTAATTTAGAATTTAAATGATCGCGCGGTATTAATTTTATTGACAATTTATAATTGGTAGTAACAAAAATACATATCTAATAGGTACCTCATTTCAGTAAAGTATCACACATGAACCTGCATTTCTTTGCCATTGCCAATGACTGCTCGCTCATTCCCGCCCATATAAATGTTTGACATGGTTCATAATCCGGAATTCAATTTTCGTAAGACTGTCGTCGAAAATCAAACTTTAGTTGGATGTTTGAAGTTTCTTGTTAGTTTAAAGGATATTCTACACTTAAAATTAATTACCTACATAACATTAGCACTTCTTTAAATGTTTTTCTTCGATGTGTGTTATTCGGCACCGTGCAGTTAAAGTTTTCATACAGAAAAATTAAAAATGTGCATATCTTCTCTATAATATATGATTAGTTTACGCTTTGTAGTATAAATACTAAATTCGTATTTGATGAAATTAATGCCATTTAGTATATTCCTTAGTGCTTACGTATTTGATTCCCTCGATTTATAAATTTATTTGCCTTGTATTTTTCCAGTATTTACCGTATAAACCCTGCAAACGTTTAAGACTATAATTTGTAAATATTATACGGCATATATTCATATGTAGTTACTGACCCTGTGGTGTCAATTCTTTCCACCTTAATTTGCAATAGGGCTTGTTTTGCTGGTCTCTCCTCTAAAGGTCGATTCTTCTACCTTGTGGACGTCCTGATAATTACAAATCGGGTACGTATGACCATTTCACGCTCTGTTCGTACATTAAAATCCTGTTACTATTAGAAAACGTCAAGATATGAAACTGTCAGAAATAAAGCTTTCAAAATGTGATGTGTGTTTGAATTGACGCGAGCTGTCGCCCACTTTTTCTAGCGAGTTTTTTTACCGGATCCGCCTGCAGAGAGGCTTTAAATGACCTGTACCTTCATTATAGAAGTACTTGGAAAGTGAAGATTGCTACCAAACGTTTCGTAAAAGTCCATTTTATCGGTTTCTCAGACTTCATCTGCACGCAAAACCTCGATAGCGTTGAATTCTTTCGTGAAAGTGAGAACCACATCCCATATCTGACAATTTTTGATTTTTGAAGTGTTTTAATTTTATTTTCCCTCACATAAGCGCCTATTTGTCTTTACGTAAGCCCGCGGTCCATTTTCGGAGCCTCCGATCTCGAGTGTGGTACCGCCGGGAGCCACCAAATATAGCACACGCAAAGGAGAAATGTTCAGCCTATACGTAACCAAAGAGGGAATGCTCCCGACGCGATTTCCTGGGAGGAGTTATACATATCGTTTTGCCTTTTTTGAGGGTTCCCTTAAGCTATTTCAACCAAGGCGATTAGAGTGGGTCACTTGAACGGCTTTTATGTATAATGTTGGTGTACATGCTAAGCTTTTGAAAACTTCAAATTCTGACAGTTGTCATACGCAAATTCAAATTATATAGTTGAGTCGCTGTCGCAGCCGACATGCGCCACTAACTTAAAATGGCGTCAAATTTGAGATGTTGCAAAATTTTACCTGTCAAGTAATATAACCTACAAAAGCCATTTCAGTGCTGTCATAAATAATAATATTCATACACATTTTGACATATGTCATTATTATCTTTTGACGTTTGTTATAATTGTCATCTAATATTTTAAATTTGTGAACAATGCTTGCCTCCTAAACAGTATAGCCAAATGTTATATAAAATATAGGTGTAGAAAAAAAAATATTTAAATGCTTTATTTATAATATTTAATTTTTAACTGGTTTTCATGTAAAAGTATTTTACTATGGGAAGGTATATATCCTGAAATATTAATTAATTGGTTTAATTTTATTGTTTTGAAATTGTTTCAGCCGATCGACATTTGTAGTGGTATTAAAACATCGTATTTAGTTCGTACTTTGGCCGTGTCGGTTGTCAAAATGACTCGACTATACCGGGTGTCAACGAGATCATGTATCAGCACGCCATTTATTTATTAGTTAAAATAAAACTTTGAAATTCGGACCGTATATATGAGTGATTGGTGGGCTTCTTCAGGTACACTCAGTTTTTCTATAGCACTTCCGGTCAAACCGGAAGTGACGTTAATTTTGAATTTTTAAATACAACATTTATTATTTCTGTTCATATTCTGTTTCTTCTGAAAATTTGCCATCTAGTGCAGGTTAACTTTTGACATTTCTGTCAAAGATGGCGGTATCTGTTAAATTTATCCATTAAAGTGAAACTGCTTCGCAACGATTGTCGAAATGTAACAACCATCAAAGTTAGCTTTGAAAACAATTAAGAAACGTATTTTTCACATTTACACGCATTGGCGAAGGAAACATGTATTTCACGTTGAAATTACTAAAGAAAATAGAAAAAAAAATTTTCATTTTCAAATGACAGGTACTCGTTTTTTTAAATAGTAACACCTATTTTTTATTACAGTGCCATATTGGCATAATTTTTAGCTTTCAAGTGATATAAAATATGCTGTGGTTTAGTGGTAGACAGGTAGTACAAAACATAAAATGTTTTAAAAGTAGTCTAATTCCAAAGACTACTTTGAAGGCACGGTACAAAGTTTAATTAACAGTAGTACATTAAATAACTATGTTAGCATTTTTCTGCTATTATAAAAGGGGATAGTAGATATTTTCAAGGTTTTCTGTATCCGCGCGATCATTAATAGCGTTTTTGTTTTTTAATGTGAATCATTTCAATTATTTTTCACGCCTTCTGATTATATTCCTTATCAATAATTTTTACATTTTTAAAATCACAGTTGTGGTTTGTAGTAGCTGTATGTTTTTTTAGAGCCGTGTTATTTTTATAGAATTTGTGTCCGTCAATACTTTTTTCAGATATTGTTTTGTTTGTCCGCTATATACTCCGCTACACTGATTAAAAGGTATTTAATATATTTAGGTGTTTGGGTTTTAAGGTTGGGCCATAGGTGTATTAAATTATTTGTATTTTCGTTAGCAGTTGTGATATTGGATGGTTTTTGTTATTAAATTTTGGGTTGGTTTGTCGATTGTATATTTCATACGTCGTTCTCCCTATTTTTCCTGTTTATTGTTCACGTATAAGAGTAGTATCAACAAAATTTAATGATGAATTGTTTTTTTCATAGGAAATTGAATTTTTTTTGTAGAATTTATTAAACTTTTTGAGAATGTGTTCAATAGGTTGTTCAGGCATGGGAATGTTTCTGTATAGAGAGATTACATCGAGAGACACAAGTTTGTGGATTTCTGGTACTTAAACAGTACTAATATATTTTCTAAACTCCCTTGGTATAATATGCATTCTTTCCTGTAATATGTTTTATTGTTTAACATTTTGATAAAGATGATAAGTCCATCAAAACGTCAAAGGAAATTGATGGTTTTATTTTATTAGTTAATTTTGTTACTCAAAAAAGCCCAAGAAAAACCCGTTGTATAACAAAAAGTGGTACAGAAGAAAATTTTTATTATTTTTATTACAGTATATATATATATAAGAAATTATTTACCTTGGCGCAGCGGCAATATAAAAACAAATAGTAATAATAATATGACAATTTGACAGCAAACTGTCATCTAAAATGTTTCAATGACTAACAAGGTACAATGTAAACTGTATTGTGAATATATAAACATTAAAATGTGAACAATTAACCATTATTATCTACGCAGTTTCAACAGATGGTCTTGATTTATCAATACATGCATTCAACTCCACCAACCAAATTATTTACCTTGGCGCAGCGGCAATATAAAAACAAATAATAATAATAATATGATAATTTGACAGCAAACTGTCATCTAAAATGTTTCAATGACTAACAAGGTACAATGTAAACTGTATTGTGAATATATAAACATTAAAATGTGAACAATTAACCATTATTATCTACGCAGTTTCAACAGATGGTCTTGATTTATCAATACATGCAATCAACTCCACCACACAAATAACACAATTTGCACAATTTGCACAATTAAAAGAGTAGATAATGTAAAAATTATCAAAATTTTTTGCTGAAATATTCAAGAATAAGATAGGCAACTAATGTCTTTTAATAATGCAGTTTCAAACTGTTGGTGTATATCGACATTCATATTTCGGCATTATTATTTCAGAGTTTTGGAAAAAAATCCAAAATTTACCAAAATGCAAACTTCTCTAAAATGAGCTTATTAGTATACCAATTTATTACGTGTTTTGTATTCCAAATATTTTTTTAATCAAATTTTAATCTTTAACAACTCCGATTTACTTTCATTCGTAGTAGTTTTCCCACTTCTGCCTCATCCTTACCAAAAATCAGGTGATCATATTAAACTTTCATGACCTCAACATTAACAGTTTAATAAAAATAGTATATCAGTCTTACATAAGTAATTAGAATTAAATATTTTGTATAAACATTCACATGCAACCTCGTTCCTAGAATGTTGACATTTTTACTCTGTCATATTTCGTCTTCGTTTTAGTTAATCTTTTAGCAGAAAAAAAAAAGAACTAAAAAGCCGACAAATTGGTAAGTAAATGGTGGATATGCTAATACGCCTTCAACTTCTGTGCATTTGAAGAAGAAGCAGAAGAGACGATCACACTATGCAAATATCACTTAGTTTGGTGTTGGGCGTTTTAACATTCCAAGGGCGAATTTGTTTGCATCGGAAAGCAAATAATTTCTGTCTTATTCCATTCTGTAATTCTCTTTTGTTGTGTTTTCCCAAAGGAAACAGGTGTGCGACACACGATTGTTGTTAAACCGATTATAATTTATGCTTGGGTTCCTGTAATTTTGAAATTTCTTCAAATAGTTACCACATAAATATGTAGATGTACATATTTTACATATCAATAATTACTATGGAGTGTTTAAATATGCAAGCTAGTACATTGTGTACGTAAGATTTAGATTTAGAAATTTTATATTTAAAATGTAATTTATGTCAAGGAAATTTACTGCATTTAAAAAGATTTAAAAAATTTTGCTAATAAAATATTTATCATTATTTATACTTTCAAATTATCATTCCAACCAACTGTAAACACTTAAAAAACTTGTAACACGTGTTAAATCCATTAGATTCATAAGTTCTGAATTAAGAAGCAAACTTTTTGAAGTGTAAACTTCTTTGGGCGCGTTGCGTTGATTGTGGGTACTGAACAAGACTGAGCCGTCACGCTCGGCTATGTAACGCTCGTTCGGGTAAAGTCGCACTTAAAAAACTTGTAACACGTGTTAAATCCATTAGATTCATAAGTTCTGAATTAAGAAACAAACTTTTTGATGTGTAAACTTCTTTAGGCGCGTTGCGTTGATTGTGGGCACTGAACAAGACTGAGCCGTCACGCTCGGCTATGTAACGCTCGTTCGGGTAAAGTCGGCTCGAGTCGACTAAGGGAACGAGAGAAATATATCATATAGAGGTATTTAACTTCAATTAAATTGAATTTTAAATTAATAAATAAATTCAATTCCTTGACGGAGAGATTTTCCGATACGCATGTATATACCATGTGCTTGCAGGCGACCTGCGTATAGGGTTTACTGTATGATAAAACGACGACACCAAGAGTTTGTATGAGTTAGTACGAGAAAGCAATATACAAACTGCAGTACAGCTGCGCTATCTATCCTCGTTGCCCTGCTTAAACGGAGACTCAGCCTAGCCCGTTCTAGCCTCAGCGTAAATCTACTCGAATCCCCTCTTTTCCAACACTACACTCGACCAAGGAGCAGTTTGTATATTGCTTTTTCGTACTAACTCATACAAACTCTCGGTGTCGTCGTTTTATCTCACAGTAAGCCCTATACGCAGGTCGTCGGTAAGCACACTGTATATATATATATATAATTATTATTCCAAAGTGTTAACTTCAGTTTCTTTTTCTTGGCCGTGTTAATATGATTATAAATCCAATTATTAATAATAATTTCTTGGGTTAGCGGCCTGGTATTTATTTTATATAAATGTGAATAAAAACGAAAACATTTAACGTTTCGACAATCTGTTTATTGTCTTTTTCAAAAATTCTTAAACAGATAATTTTTTGAAAAAGACAATAAACAGATTGTCGAAACGTTAAATGTTTTCGTTTTTATTCACATTTATATAAAATAAATACCAGGCCGCTAACCCAAGAAATTATTATTAATAATTGGATTTATAATTATATATATATATATACATGCGTATCGGAAAATCTCTCCGTCGAGGAACCCTTTAAGGTTATTCGTACACCCACGCGATTATATTTCACGGCCGCTGCCTTAAATAATTTATGTATAATTTAGTGTATTTTATTGTTCTTAAATAGCACACCTATTGTAAATTACAATGTTCCCCTTGTTGTTTTTTTACTGCTAGGTACTCAATGAAGAATTATTATTATTATTATTATAGTCGAAAGACATATATGGAAATCCAGTTTAATAAGTAAACTACGTACAATTTATTGTAACCAAAATTACACATAACAATTTTTTATGCTTCAATAATATTAATTCCTTTAAATTGCTAAAGGTGGCAGCATTTATTCATTCCAATGTGTACGTAAGATACACTATTTTGACATTGGATGCCTGTATTCTCCTAAAACATTTAGTGCGTTCTATTAATAATATTGACAGTAGGCACCATGGACGCTTAAAAAGATTAATGTGTTGCAGATAGGCTTAGTTCAAAAAGGAAGAAGGAAAAAACGTGCGTATAATACATATACAGTATTGACATTGTGTCCATATGGTGTTATGAAATACGAGAAAATGTTAAATAATGTTTACAAATATGTCATTGACTGCGAACCTTGCCTTCTATCCATGTTTGCCTAGTGCATGTGTTAATATCTGACATTGCTTGGTCACACAGTCCCATCCGACAATAATACTTTCATCGGCTGATCTATGTATATATGCAATGTATGCATGTAATATATATATATATGGCTGTGCGTAAGTACTTTATTCGTGCTTTTATACTAGGTACTGTGCCTGTAGCCGAAACTCCGCGGAGGCCAAAGATTATAGACGATTCCTTTTGTAATTGCAGCCACAGATGAGGAATCGCGAGTCTAGCTGGACATTCTTGATAAAGCTGTTTCGGAAGTACGAAAAACTCGGGAAAACATACAAATCTGTGTAAACACTAACAAAAAATTAATAACAACAGTACATTAAAACACAAATAATACAGAAAAACGTTTATTTAACAGGTTCAGAGCCATGTCGATGTGAGTAAACATTAACCATGGTCCAAAATATATTTTTTTTAATGTTATATATATTTGTCCATTTTATAATGAAAGAACACAATTTAAAGAAAATACACTTTAATATCAAAAACTGACAGTATACACCGGCACTATATTTAAAACGAGAAAAATATACATAATGTAACAATATTGTTGTGTTTAAAATAGTTTGTACCTTTTACCATGCACATTTGTTGCTTTTAGAGTTTATATAAATTCTTTTTGTCCGCAGTTTCATCTTGAAAAACTCAATCATCATTAAGAAAAACAAACTGATATACATTATTAAATGCAGAAACCCGGGTATCAGTTTATGCAAGTCATACCTTAATTATGACGTTATTTTTTGCAATGTTGTCAATTGTATGCCGCTTTAATTTTGTTTGGCATATATCAGGTTATGTTCATGTAAGTTTCAAATGCCAAATTGAAAGTTTAATTTAAGGCTAGAAGAAACCTATATGTCTGTAGTAATTATGTTGATCTTTATGAATTGCAAAGAAAAGAAAAGGATCAGTTTATATATTTAAATATTGTTCAGGCAAACACTTGTACTGCACATGTGAACATTACATAGGTAATAGAATTCAGATTATTATTATATTATTTTATTTATTATTATAGATAATTCAGAAATATATATTTTAAATTATCAATATAAAATTTAGATTACGGTAACTAATAATGAAAATTATAAACAATAATATATTTTAACCACTGAAATGTATTAAAATTTGTTTGCTTTTTTTGTCATACATTTTTTAAGCAGATTAAATTTGATATTATGTAGTATATAAAGAAACACAACAAATTAATTCGAGTCTGAGTTGCAAGGCAAATATATAATTAATTCAGCAGCATCGCCTTTGTCAAATCCTACTTCTCTGTCCCACCATTTTCGTATTTCTTATTCGGAATGATTAATAGTATTTTCCCATAATGTTGGAGTAATTATACTTAATGCTTCCTTCCACAATGAAATGCATTTATCTTTTGCATATCCATCTCTTCCAATATGACGATTGTAATAACTTTTTGTTATTTCCCATACATTTTCAATTGGGTTGAAAATGCAGTGGTAAGGTCGTAATCTCAAAAGTTTATGATTATACTGTTCAGCAATTTTATCTACTACATATGCTTTCCTTGGCTTATTTTCTAATATAAGATGAAATAATTGCTTTTTGTACATATCTTCTTCATAAACAACATTATTTGTCAATAACCTTAATATCTGCTTTATTCCAGTTTTTTTAATATAGAATGGTACCTCGCTTTGTTCATTATAATCGTAGATGGTTTCTTCAAGTTTGTATTAACTGAATTTCAAACCAGGAAAGAAATTTATATTGATTCATCTCTCCGTGATAATCACTTTCTTCAGGTTTAGAAGAAAGTAACAAAGAAGCCCCTGGAATGTAGCCATTTTTGTTACCTGCATGGAAAATATTATATAACGAGTCCCATTTGTTTACAGTAATTTCACACTTTTCTTATTACCATCTTGCCTCGATCTGCATATGCTACCATTTTCAAAGATTCATGTTTTATTCAAATAAACAAATTCGAATTCTTGGGATCTCATATTTCTTACATATGCTTCAAAAAGAGGAAATCTTGAAAATACGATGTGAGGTAATTCCATAACATATGTTCTAGGACTATCTTTCAGACATCGATAACCAATTTTCTTTAATATAATATTTAATGATGTGAAACCACCATAAATCTGTCTCTTCCATAAGTTCTTCTAATATAAAACGTTGAATTACGTGCTGCTTTTTTTGATATATAACATATATTGTATTCCTAATATCTGCTTCACTAGTTCTAGCAATTTCCGTAACTGATCTTCTTCGTGCCCTCTTTTTTTAGGGCTAAGTATTGGTTGCTCATTCTTGATTTACTGCCCAATTCGATTTACAGTCATCATACTAATATCTAATGCTTCACGAACTCTCTATATAAAAAAAACATTAACATTCTTATTACATATTATATATAATTGATATATATTTCATTAATAGCATTGACTGGAAGCATTGGTCCTCCATTATTTCGTTCTTTTGTAAAACAGTCGATCAATGATCAACTAGCATCTTGTTTAGCTTACATAAAGCTTTCAGCATTTTAATGCAGAAATATAATATGAAGACCTATATCCTAAAATTAGTTCGTAAACGAATTGGCAACTATGACTAATACCTTTGGTTTTGTATATTTTAGATATACAACTGAAGGTTAGTTCGGGACAGTAGCCACCAGAGGGGTTCGGCAGTAGGATGTGCCCATTCATTAATTTTTAATTAATTTTTGCCGCTAATATATTGTACTAAAAGTTAAAGAAGATACCGAATACAATCGGCTTTCATCAGAGTACAGAGTACACCATTGTATGACCACATCCCTTCGCCCTCCTGTTTACAGTTTTCTGTAGGTTGTATAACTATAGTATTAATAAACAAGGCTAATACGAAATATAAAACCGGTAAATAATTAACAAAAATGACTAGTATAATGACAGCAGGTTAGCGGCGTTAGCGGTACGGAAAATAGAAATGGCAAAATGACAACATTAAATTTTACTGTGAATATACAGAAAAAAACTGTTTATAATTTTTTAAAAGAACTATGTATTGTGCTTTTCTTAAGTTAAACAATCCGATAATTACTAACAACTATAATATTAAAAAGATGATAATTCATTAAAAAGAGGAATGTAGGTTTTGTATTATTATTCACATACATTTTAAGTTATGAGGTTATCGTGGATCGTCATAAATACATACAGCTCGCAGACTGAGACCTGGCCGATGAGATGCCCTTCCCACAAGATGCGCAGTGAATTCTTATAATATTAGGATAAGCACGGGCAGCTGGTCATTTCCTTTTTCCGAATATATTCTCTGTCTCGCACTGACCTATAAGACTCCGCCCATCGGCCAAGACTCAGTCTGTGTACTGTAATTACTTATATGCATTAACTGACTTGTCGGTCTTACTATAGTAGCAGATTGTTCCAAAAACGTAAAGTGTTTTAATAAACTCTCTGAGAGTTCCATTAATGCTTGCTTAGGGTCTCATTAAACTTACTGTTTTTATAATGTCATATACTGTATTTGTAATTGCATATTGAGTAAAATTATTAACGTGTTTTAAAGGAGATGCAATATTCTAGTTACTGTTGCAAGATGAACACTGAAAGCCTTGCTACTCCTTATAATAAAAGTATTAGTGTTGAAACGTTTAGAATATAAATAATTATAATATAATTAATTAAATACATGGTTAATCAGTGAGTGATTTCTTGTACGTGTTTACCCAACTATTTACGCATGATATAGTTGTAAAAACTGATCTTTATATATAATATTGATGTATAAATATAATGAAAATGAAACTAGTAAATATGCAAATGGGCTCGTTCACAAATTTGACAGATTAATATGCTTCCAAACTTATTGCAAATACGCACAATTCCGTTAACATAATATACTCACTAAATCAAAAGTATTACTAGAATTATTAGTTATTTTTGTAATTTCATCTTACTTGGACCGCAGTAACTCTTAATGACATAACTCGTTAAATAAACTATATATACATTTCATTCAGAAATCACTTCTTATTCTTCTTAAATGTTATGTTTTCTAAAGAAAAAACTGGACATTGCCAAATTCTAAATTAAAATTATTTAAACGACAGATTGAGTGATATTTATATACACAAAATAGTAATAAATACCTAATCAGACATAGGGAATTTAATCGATTTCATAGAAGAAATTCATACAGATAAAAACATGACAGCACTAAAACGAATGAATAAGTTGAATAATTCAAATTGTCTATTAAACTATTCTATTTGTGTGTTTTCTTGTAATATGAGAATTGCCCAGAGAAAAAATTAGAAATAATAATACGCCGGGAACATTATTATTATTTCATGTACACGTAATGGATGTATATTTTGTGGTTACCTGTTCGAGATTATGTGTGAAACAGCTTTGTACCGTTAGCAGACATAAAACCGGTAAATAATGGCAGAGAAAGCGCTTACACTTGTAAGTTGTATAAGCAGGATTATTGTTCTCAAACGAGACACATGTCCTAAAACAAAAAAAATATATAAGAATTTTTCTTGACCGAAAATATGTTTATAGGTTCTGACATGATGACCATAATATGCAAGCATGTATACTTTGCCCGCATTTTCATTTCGCGAGATTTTATTCTAAATAACGACCGTGATTCGTGTTTATATTGAACGACATAAAATTACTGTTTTATTTAAATCGTAAACAGTACAAACAGTATAAAGTAGGTGGTGTATATGGTAGTAATAGTATATTCCATACCGGGTGGAAAATATTATTATTACTGCCGAGAGATTAAGTAGTTAACTTTGTCTCGAGACAGGAATGCAACATCTCACCGAGGTTTGTATACTATTTTATTTAGAGCCATAATAATTATATTTATTTGTAATAAAAATTCCGGTAAAAGTTTTGACATATTGAGCTGTTAGATTTGTGATGTTCTAGCGTAAACGTCAAATAAATGTACGTCAGTTTTTTCGGTGAAAAGATTATAAAAGATATTTTGAGTAGTAAAGTCTTCAAGGACTGCACTCCACTGGAACTGAGTGAAACTATCCTCCCGTAGCAGTCCAGATATCTAAGCTCGAATGGAGAAGGACAAGACATTACTATATCATCATATCTGCAATAGCAGGGCGGTCTATCTACATGGATTCAAGCTTCCAATAATACTAATGTAACAATTAATTTTAATAAACAGGTTCTTTTGATTGATATTGAGGTTGGGAAATGAGGGCAGGAAATGAGGGCGGGAAGTAAACGTGAACAAAGTCCACTTCCAAATTTTTAAAAAGTCATAAATGCTAACATTACTCGTATAGTTGTAAATAAACAATATTTTTCTGAGATCGTTCATATTTTGTCACTTACTGAACATTTTTGAATCAGGAAAGTAGACTTTCGCTGACCCATGACAGTAAAAACCAGACAAGTATGATTAGTACGATTTTAGTGTAACGTCATTTGATGTGATTTTTTAAAGAAATATTAAAATGCAAAATATTATTAATAGTTGTAAGTTGAATATTCGAAATATTTATATTAGGTTATAATTTTGAAACTGCATTAGAATCCACATTTGCGCTGGAATATGTGAAACACTCATTTCGGAAAGATTAATTTGAAGCCCTTAATCAGAAGCAATAGGAAGAGTCTTTTGATCTCTATCATTGTATTAAGATTAATTTGAAGCCTTGAAACAGAAGCACTGGAAGAGTCGGTTGATCTCCATCCTTGTATTTAGTTAGCAGTGTAAAATATATTTTAAAGTGAATCAGTAATATAACCTGCACGCCTTTTCAAATTGGTGACAGCCTTTATATTATCAATCAGCAGTGTTGTTGAACTGTTCCGTAGACAATGTCTAGTGTAATCCTTAGGATCTGTTAAACCAAAGTAAGCAGCAACATTACTTGGAATTCTTCCATAGGTATGAAGACTTATACATTAAACAGTACTTTCTATATAGAGTAATATTAAGGTTCACTTCTACATTAGCAACAATAAAACACCGAGATTTGTTTGTTTTGGAATAAGGGATTTTGACAACTAAAATGTCCCCTTTGGCATCAATGGCGTCAATGGACACTGTCATTAGCGCATCACACCTCGTAGCCAGAATACTATCACCACCCTCAGTAACAATTAGATAATTTGTTACGTTAAATTTTGGTCGGGCACTTTATTTTATTTTAATTTTGGTTCATTGAATTAATTAGCATTAATTTTGCGGTACCTTTGCTTTCATTTGGCAGACCTGTATATAGCGCCGTTGTTGTATGACGCAATCCGTCATTTGCTTTTAAGTTTTGGCAGCTTGGAATCTTAGTCCTCCCATTTATTTTAATTTTACTGTTTTCTTAAAGCGCAACAACCAAGGAATCTTATTTTTGTTTTCACCCCAGTTAAATAATTATATTTAATTTTTAATTGGTAATTATCAATCGTGCTGGCGTCTTTCCTTTCCTTCTTCTTCGGTTACGTTATTCATGCCTTTTTCCTAGTCAAGTTGAAGTCTTATCTTTTGTATTGTTGTATTAATATTATAAATTTTGTCAATTTTCGTCCCTCGTAAATCATTATAATTCTCTTTTAATAATTAACACATCTGCTTGGTCTGGTTATTCGTTAAGTTCTATTAAATGTGCCTGTTCTATCTCTGGCTGATTATTGTTACTTCCGTCGGTCGGTCATGCGTGATTTGGCAAGTTTGACGGGATTGAGTCTCCCTTTCGATCCATTCTTTCCGTAGATCTTGAACTGTGTAGCCTTTCAACTGCATTTTGCAAATAATTTAGTAAGGCCGTTGAGTTTATAAATTTCTACTCTAATGTGGGATATCGCAAATGCAGATCTGTTGTATTGTTAGCGATAATTAGTCGTCGATTTTTGACTGGCAAGTTATTCTAGGCAGTTCTTTTTTCCCTGTAAAATTAGTATCTATTCATGCCGTTCTTTCTCGTTAGCTTCTAGTTACGATCACTAAACCCTAGAACATAAAACTTGGATGCTAATTAGGGCTCCGTTACTTTTCCTGCCGATGTATTGTTGGAAGAATTCCTTTGTTCTATACGACCACGTAGATTGATTTTTACATTTATGCTCTAATTACTTTCATCATCAGGAAATCCTTGTTGGGAGCTTCTCTAAGAAATTGCCCAATTTCTGATTGCGAAATTTCTTTGGTTTTTTGTTTGATATCCGACGGATTTTCCCTTTAAATATGCATTTAATGTCAACGTTTTTCTTCAGTAGCAAGGTGGTTTTTGCCATGGACAAATGCTTCACAAATAGAAGATCTATGATTATTTGTATGCTCTGCGAAATAAACGAAGAGAACTTTTTCTGTAACTTCTGTTTTTTTTAGAATTGCACCAATCTTCAAATAGTGAGTACGCTTTCAGTTTTCAGATATGCTTGACAATAAATCTTCCATTGCAGCGTTGGCAGCTGCACTTATGTTCGATGAAATGGAGTCGTCTATAACAATATGTTCTTCAAATACACTCATATTTATCACATCATTATTAACTCAAAGAAAGAACCAGGGAAAACTGCAAACAGTTATGAAGTTTCATTGTTGTAAACGTGTATTGACTAGTCACTAAGGAAACAACAGAAACAGGACCGGTTTGATTTTTCTGGTCATTTTTATTGTCAATACTATTTTTTTTTCTAAAATTTAATTATTCCATTTCGGATAAAATAGTATACAATAAACGACAAGAAAGTGTCTTTGCCTGACTCAGTGGTTGAAGTACATACTTGGCTACGTACTTCAAATTTTTCCTCGTCGGGAAACGTATCGCTCTATTGACTTTTATGCAAATAAATATTACATCTAACGAGTAATAATGCTAGTTAATAATAATAATTATAATAAAATATTTTGGTGCATAAAAATATAAAATATATACAATCATCTGATCTGTCACAACACTGCACCATTGGGTTTCAGGGCGTCTAAATATTCCAGAGAAAACCTCAATGCAGATAAAAAGTATTAGTGCTCTTTAAATAATACAATTCACTCAATAGGCACTGGGGCTAAGCTTAAACAATAATTAAAATTTAGTTAAGTAGCTTTAACTAATTCTAGTTATATAATATATGTTATTGTCGTTCTAATAGAACAGAGAAAAGTTTGTTCGATGTCAATTCTTTCGAAGACTTTTTCTTGAGACTTGCTTTCCTTTATTTGCGAAGAAAATAGAGAAGAAAGGTACTGATTGGTGATAATTTGCAAAAACATATGCCGTTAAAAATCGTTGACGTATGCAAGCAAAATAACAATGGATTTGTATTTCTGTCTTGAAATAGCAGCCACCTCACTTAGCCTGTGGGCGTATTAGTGTTTCGCCTATTGAAGAATATTGGCGGAAACTACTCAAGAGTTGCAAAGAAAATAACTCTGGGGTTATACCAAAATCTGTGTTTCCCAGTTTGATGAACAAATTACTTGCCAATTTGGCACGGAAACAGTAGAGAATATAAAATAATCTTGTTCGGAAATGGAATAATTTCATTTGATCCTACAAAAGTGAAAGAAATTTGCTAAAATGCAAACATTCCACATTCCGAAAACGAAAGACAATTTAACTCGTTTTATGACATCATTACTGACAATACAAACTCAAATGGACAATCCAGGAAAACTTCTAAGCGAAGCACAAATTTCAATATCCCTTGGAAATTCAATTTTCGTCGCAGAATTTCACCAATTGGAACCACATGCGGGTCCTTGTAGACTTCCTCATCACCGCCGAATAAACAGAGAAGCTGAAGAAGATGCAGAAGGATCAATAAAGGAAGCACATGATGAAGCTATGCCTTACACCTATACTGAAGACTTGCAATAGTCAAGTTGACCTATAATAAAGAAATCCAAAAGATGAGAAAACTTCTAAGCGAAGCAAAAAATTAAATATCCCTGCTGAAAAGTCAATTTTCCTTTGCAGATTTCAAACTAGAACCGCATGGGGATCCTTTAAGACTTGTTAATTCCCGCTGAAGCAGTGATTCTGAAGAATATGCAGAAAAGTAATGATGGCTGCGCTTCCATCATTACTTTGAAGATGAAGATATGCTCCAACCCCGTCTGAACGACCTGATAAAACTAATGTAAATGAAAACTCAAATGATACTGAACGCTGTGATCAATTGACTAAACACAGATAGACATTTGTAGAATAAATAATAACGTGCAATATCGAAAACAAAGAAGAATGATATATTTCTCTGATTGACGGCAAAACACTAGTTTTGCAGACAAATATCAATCAATCAAGTATCACTTCTCCTGCTAAAACTTTTACTTTTACCTAGGCAGCGAAATGATTGGACTCCTATGTAAATAACTATTTATCATTTTTTGACAAGAAAAATTTATTAAAACACACGCCAATTAAATAATATTTTCAACAAAAATTTACATCTACAATTCTACATGTTTGGGCCCCAAACCCCGACTGAACTTTGGGACATAACTTCATCATGTGCCTCCATCAACTTTTCTTCTTCAGAGTCATTGATTATTCGGCGACAATGAGCAAATCTTGAAGGACCCATGCGGTTCCGATTGGAAAGTCTACACCGGAAATTGACTTGATTTTTTTTTGCTTCGCATAGAAGTTTTCTTGCATTCGTCTTTTGGGTTTCGTTTTCAGTTCCTTTATCGTACTGGGCATATACAAATCTGTCTACAATCTGGGTTCGAGGCATGTATTCATTCTGTGCCTCCATTATTGATCTTTCTATATCTCCTTTAGTGTCTCCTTTTATTCGACGGCGATGAAGAAGTCTTACATCGGAAATTGATTTTTCAGAAGAGATTTTGAATTTTTTGCTTTGCATAGAAGTTTTCTTGCATTTATCTTCTGGGTTTCTGCTTGCAATCTGGGCTTGAGGCATATCTTTATCCTCATCCTCCATTATTGATCCTTCTGCGACTTCTTTAGTGTCTCTGCTTATTTAACGGCGATAAGGAAGTCTAGACGAATCATTATCACATAAAGAGTTTATTTTGTTTTCAAAATCGAACTGCTTGCGTTTTAGCAAATTTCTAATGACCTCTGTAGGATCCAGTGAAATTATTTCGTACGAAATTTGCAAGTAACTTGTTCAGCAAACTGGAAAACACTGCTTTTGGTAGAACTCTAGAGTTATTTCTTTTCAACTCTTGAGCAGTTTTTGCCAGTGTTCTTCAATGAGTCAAGTACTAGTATGTCTATGGATTGAGTGAGGTAAGTGCTATTTCAAGGCAGAAATATAAATCCATTGTTATTTTGCTTACATATTGCAGTAGCTTTGCTTTCAAATTAAAATATAGTAATCTTGTACCAGCAGAAATTAACCAAAAACAACGATAATACAAAGCAGCATAATATATAACAAATGCAGAGATTGCGTTGACAAGTTAAAAAAAACTACTTCAATAAATTTATAAATTCAATCCCTATTAACATTCATATTATTCTTGTAGGTTCTAGCAGTGATCCTTCCTTTATTTGTCGACAACCTTTCTTATTTAAAATTAAATAGGATAAGGTTAATAATAAAAAAAAAACTAAATCTCATAAAATATTTGTATTCAACTCAATACTTGATAACAACAACAGTAAAGAAATTCTTTTGCCACATGCGGCTGTAAAAGAAATTGTTCTTTTTATTTTTCCAATCACAAACAAAAAAAATGTATATTTTTATATATACGAAAAACACATTGCTTTTAATATATTATATAGATTTAAATAAAACCATTATTTCTTGCAAATTTTTAATATCGTATAATTTCAAAGAAATAAAATTTTTCCTTTACGATGCTGAATTTTGTTTCAACAAAGACATTCATTTGCACGAAATGCCTCTGGAGATCTAAAATCTCGCAAAGTAGAAAACACCTTGATAAGACTCTCACCAATCGTCATATGCAAATATTTACACGTTGTACATACCACAAATTGGCTATTTGTCCATCAAAAATGCTTATACCTTTACGTATTTAAATATGCTTGAAATCTTTATTAAATTTTTATCTAATAACTTGTTAATAATGCACAGTTAACATTACTAGCAAACATTCTCACGTTGTGCCATTAATGCCCTTTTTACATCATTAACAATACTCCCATGATTTGTTAAATTAATTTACTATAGCAAAGAAAATAATATTCTATTCAAAATATCGACGATGTTAAACGCTTTGCTAAAAAATGAACATTTTCACATAGCATCTTCAGCATACGCCACACATCACCAAATATCTATTATGAATTTATTTCAAGAAAAACTTACTTATAATATTCATACATTTTATCAAATTCCTCTTGATTTCTATCTACCATTTTGATAATAAAAAAAATAATGAAACTAAAGAAAGTAACAATGAATTAATTATAATGTGATAAACTATTTATTGAAATCAAAAATAACTTTATACTTTTAACTAAAAATGATTTTATGCAGTGTATCAGTACGCCTGTAATCAATTGAGCATGAAACAAAATTTTTACGTTCGAACAATTCAAAAGAACGGCAGCTTCTTCTCCTTTATCGTCGTTCGCGGCTTTTTATCATCTCGGTCATCGAAAAAACACAACTATTCGTCTGCAGCGCCACAATTCACGCACTAATAGTTTATGTTGGCATTGTCCTGCACATATTTATTTTCTTCAAGTTTTCTCCCAGGTTGAACTATACCTATATTGTTTTTGACAGTTAGAAATTGCACAAAAATATACACACACAAATTGTTTATTATTAATGTCCGTGCACATTCGCGATTCCTTGTCTTGAGTAGGTATATTCTTCTTTTATTAACGCCATCCCTCATTGTATTTGTAAATGAATTTGTTGTCTCTTTCATCATTGTTTAAATACTTCCTTTTCCCATTATTTAACACTATCTGTATTTTTCTTTTGCAGACATCTTCGTTAGAAATAATCGGAAAGACATTGCATACAGATGGAATCCTTCCTTTTATGATTACTTTTTCAGGAACATGGACCTTGGTAGCTCTATCCCTGTCTTCGAACCACCTTCTCTCATCTTCGTGTAGGTTGATTTGTACGAAGCTGCTAACAACATTAACATTACTCTTTTCTTTGTAGATTTATTCAGATTAAACCAAATTTATCCCATTATTTCTGGAACTTTTCTGGATTAAACCAGATTTATCCTGCTATTTCTGAAGTTTTTGCTTGATTATATCGTGTCGAATAAAAAACACCTTTTAATATATCCTTTTTTAAAATTACTATTAAATATAAGTATCAGGTATTTATTGTATTGTTAAGTGTGACCATAAAGTGTCTAACAGATAACAATCTTTTATAAACTTATTTTATTTCTTACGTCTATTCATGATGAAAGATGTTTTCATGTCGTGAATGTCTACTTTACCTTTTTCATACAATTTTACAGCATTCAAATGACTAACTCTTTTCACTGTTCTATCTTTCATCATCACTCTCTGTCTCTGTTATTTATTTTTAACACATTATTAAGCTTGAAAAGTGGTTCACTTCTCAATATATTTAGTGCCACTCTTACACAATGCAAAAAGTTTGGTTCGGCCTTTGTATACTGAAAATACATCTTGTGCTCCTCGTTTCTATAAATATAGAATACATGAATTTATTTTCGTGTTTATTTTTGTACCTTTCATATAAATTTCATTTCAATTTCAATTACCATATACCCATCATCATAATGTTACGCCGTTGCGGTTATGCAACTCATAATTCATTTTCAACAATTATGTTTACCACTAAAAATTATTTCCTTATTCTGATACTTAATTGTCTAACTATTTTATAATGCCTAACTAATAGGGATCACGGCAATATGTCAACGATTCTTAATGACAAAGTTGTGCGAAATTATCACCAATCAATATATTTTCCCCCTATTTCATCGCAAATAAAGTAAGGTAAGGCTAAAGTGTGTCAGTCTTCGAAAGACTTGACATCAAACAAACCTCTTCTGTTAAGACCACATACACTTATGACATCGTCGACAAATAATAATAAAATATGTTTAAAACGGTGATTTGTAGATAAACATTGACTTTGGATTCGAGAAAAATAAAACCAAGGTATTCAAATATATTGAAATATTGTTTTATACAGCGTGTCCCAGGATTAATAATAATAATAATAATAATAATAATAATATATTTACTGCCATACAATTCCAAAAAGGACATCGACATTGTCATATTATATACATTGTCATATATATACATTGTCATAATTACACACTCCACACTCCACAATAATTGTAAAAAAAGTCAACAAAAAACAGTGACAAAAAAAGTTAAAAAAATGATTTAATGGAGAGCGTGTGCTCCATCGTGTCAAAGATCCGCATCCAAATATTCCTGAACGGAGTAGAATTCTCTCTCCATCAGCAGTTTGCGCAGCACTATTTTTGCCTTTGAGAATTGCAAACCGTTGATCTTATGGTGCACTTTATTATAAATTTTAATGGCTGCATAGTTCGTGCTTCCTTGTGCGCATTTTACTCGATGATGTGGCAATGACAAATTGTTTTTGTTTCTGGTGTTGTATGTGTGGAAATCACTGTGCTCACTATAAACACCACGATTCTCCATCACATGCTTTACACAGGTAAGTATGTATACGCATGGAAGGGTAAGTATTCCATGCTGCCCAAAAAGTCCCCTGCAACTTGTTTGCTGATCGCCAATTTTACTTAATATTCTTATCGCTCTCTTTTGTTTCAGGAATACTTTACTAGCCGAGACGGATCCACCCCAAAGTAAAATCCCGTAGGTAGCCACGCTGTGGAAATGACTAAAGTAGGTGACACGCGCCGCTTCGTAGGTAGCCACCTGACCTATCCTTCTAAGTGCAAACAAAGCCGATGACAACTTCCCGCACAGCATGTCGACATGGTGGCACCACCTCAGGCCACCGTCCATACAAAAACCGAGTAGGGTTGCAGTTTGGTGCCCATCTCTTGTCGAAAATAGTATTCTCTGAGACTTTTCTTCATTTAATTTGAGTTTCATGCAGTCGAACCAGTCCTTCCCACAATCTAACGAATTACTGGATTTCGTGTTTAAAGTTGATTTGCACTTGTCCCTATTCAATAACGTTGTGTCATCCGCAAACAAGGTTACACTATCTGACGTTATGTTTACTGGAAGGTCATTAACGTATATAATAAACAAAATTGGCCCCATCACTGATCCCTGAGGCACTCCACACGTCACCGTATACTCCCTAGAGTAGTCCCCATTCCAATACACCGTCTGTTTTCTATTCTGCAAGTAACTTTTACACAGTTGGAAAGGTACACCTCTAACTCCGTAATACCATAGTTTATCTAAAAGAATTTGATGATCGACTGTATCGAAGGCTTTACTTAGATCTAACATTGTTATTTCTGTGTATTCCTGTTCATCAAAAGATGTTAGTATGCTCTCGACAATGTCGACAATTGCTGTTGTTGTGGATTTCTTCTGCCTATACCCATGTTGGTTTTCGTTGAAAAATTTGTTCTTCTCGAAGTATTCCACCAAACGCTGTTTTAAGGCTGTTTCCAATACTTTCGAAAACACTGGCAGGATCGAAATGGGTCTGTAATTTTCATATTCATCTCTTTTGCCCTTCTTGAAGATCGGTACAACCTTGGCCAGTTTCAGTGCATCTGGGAAGACCCCCTCCATAAAACACAGATTTATAACATGTGCCAATGGCTCCATTATGTCCACTGCAACCTCCCTCAACAGAGCTGTAGAAAACCCATATATATCCTGAGAGCTTTTACTTTTTAAGGACTTTATAATTGCTAGTATTTCTTGTGGTGTCACCGGGCTCAAATAAAACGAGTTGGTATTATTTATTTTCATGTTCCTAAGATACACATCAGGCGCTCGCTCAGATCTACCAATGGTCCCAAGTATTTGCTGTCCAACAGAACTAAAATTTCTCTGAAAAGAGTTACAATCAAGTTGTTTTTCGATCATCTCAGTGTTTCCTGATTTTTGAACCTCTCTATTGACAACCTCCCATATCGCTTTCTGTCTATTGCCCGATAATACTACGTGTTTTGTGTTCATTTCTCTTCTACTCATTTGTATCTTTCTTCTATACTCCCTCCTGACAATATTGAATGCATTTTTTGAATCTCTATCGCCTCGCACCATCATCACTACTCTCAGAGCGTCCATTGTGTTTCTTATTTTGCCTATGTCGGTATTTATCCAAACTTTTGTTTTATCTCGTGGCTTCACTGTGATTTCCCTCATGGGAATAGATTCGTCAAGATGACTCATTATAGTGCCATGCAACCATGAGAATGCTTCTAAAGCACTTTTGTTTCGAAGCGCTTCAATGTTCAAATTTTGCAACTTCTTCCTAAAATTAAATATATTTATATCCTTCATTGACCGTTTTTTAATTGTTTTTATTTCAGGTAACCCAGAATTCGGAACTTTAGTTAAAGTAAGCACCTGTGCAAGGTGGTCCGATAGGTGGGGCTCTATCGTTTGTTTTGAATATTTTTCACTCATTATATTAGTGTACATGTTATCAATGCAAGTCGCTGATCTGGAGGTAACTCTCGACGGTTCCTCAAACAC
Organism: Amphimallon solstitiale; assembly: GCA_963170755.1. NCBI lineage: Eukaryota > Metazoa > Arthropoda > Insecta > Coleoptera > Scarabaeidae > Amphimallon > Amphimallon solstitiale. Next base: position 68,739,472 of record OY720680.1, read on the forward strand.
ATTTTGTAAATTATACGATGCCAATAAATTTATTAGTTGTGACTTGTTGTTCATTTCTGATAATATGTTTACATTAAATTCACCAACTAATATAATATTTGTTGATGTGTATCTGCTAGTTACTTTCGATAACACCCCATCCAACTGTTCCATAAAAATAGCACAACTCGCAGCTGGAGCCCTGTATATACAAAGTACGATTAACTTCAATACCGGAACTTCTATACCGGTTATCTCAAATGTTTTCTCAATTGATTCATTCATACATATCTTTTTAAAGGCGATTGCTTTTTTAATCATTATCAACACACCTCCTCTTATATAAGTACTCCTACAAAAATGGTTACCTATTTTAAAATTATCTATATTTATTCGTTGCACAACATCGTCAGTCAACCACGTTTCGGTTATACAAGCTATATCTATATTATCAGTATTTAAGTACACAGCCAGTTCATCTATTTTATTGACTAGACCCTGTATATTAATGTTCAAGAGCTTTACTTTATTCTGATGCGATTGTACATTACTATAAATTATTTTTTGACTACTCACTTTGTTTAAGTGTTCATCTCTTTCCTCCGGGCTATGTGCCATAAAAAATTTGTCACGCATGTTCCAGCTGGCCATAATTCCGGATTCTTAATGTCGTTTATTTGGTCCATTGGAACTCCTATTTTGAATGAGGAATACTCCTCAGGGTGTTTTGATTTCATTTTGGTACACTTTACTTCCCTAAAATTTTGTGATTCCAGGTAGTCAATTAGTGAGGCCTCCTGCACTCCTGGGTCAAGTCTATAAACATGTATGTAGCTATACTTTGGAGCGGCTTGGATCGCACACTCCTTAGAGCTGGAGCCAATGACAATATTTCTTGGTTTCCTTGTCCTTCTCCTCACTTCCACAAAGTCACCTCCCTCAGACTCACTCTGTTTAACTGGACCACTACCAGTGAGATCCTTCTCGTTTGCTGCTTTATCCAGCCTCTCTGTGTTCACCATTGATTGATTGATGTTACAAGAGGTGTGCGGAACTAAAAATTTTTGAATCTCAATTTGATCTTTTATAAGTAAGCCCTGCTTGGCGTGAAACTTATTTTTAGTATAGTTTCGAGTTTGTGAAATCACGTAGGCCTTGACAGTTGAGCAAGATCTATTTCCGTTTTAGGTAAAGTACCTTTCTCGTTCACAATATTCTAAAATATTACTAAGAAAAGTTGTTCAGAATGACAAACTATACCCCTATGTAAAATTTCAGGAAAATCTACCTACTTTGATTAGATAGTTATTTTTTAGATTCATCAAAATGAAATTATATTTATTCACAAATTAAGTGTACAAAATTTAATAATAGTAAGATCGATTGTAGAGTAATACTATTATTACATTTTGCACACTTAATTTGTGAATAAATATAATTTTTTTTGTTGAATCTTAAAAATAACGATTTAATCAAAGAAGGCAGATCTTCTTGAAAATTTGTACAGGGCCATAGTTTGTCATTCTGAACAACTTTTCTTAGTAATATTTTAGAATATTGTGAACGAGAAAGGTACTTTACCTGAAACGGAAATAGATCTTGCTCAACTGTCAAGGCCTACGTGATTTCACAAACTCGAAACTATACTAAAAATAAGTTTCAAACCAAGCAGGGCTTACTTAGAAAAGATCAAATTGAGATTCAAAGATTTTTAGTTCCGCACACCTCTTGTATCATCAATCCTGGGACACGCTGTATATCACCATTCTATTATGAATATTAAGGATACGTCCATTTATTATTTATTCCCATTTAAGTCATTTATTTTTTTGTTACATTCTGTATTTATAAACAATGTTTCCACTGATATTATATACTGACCCTTTTAAGCATTTCTTTCATAATAATACACATTTTCGATTTTGTCCATCCCTCAAATACAAACAGCTACGCGTAAAATCGAAACTCATTAGTGTAATTTATAATTGGATCTGGTTTCTTTCTCTTTCGGAAGCTAAGGACAAAAGACTCTCTAAATATCGAGTTGAAGTCCAAAAAAAAATCCAGTAGGCATGCTTGATTGGTCACAGTCTCTTAATAATATGACATAACCGTATACCGCGTGTAGGTACTCTTCACATGTCCGCCATGTGGTAATCATATCGAGTGAAGAAGAGTTTACGAGAGCAAAAAGACGAACAAAAACGTATTAAAAAATAATAGAATTTTTAATAGGTTGAAAACGAGATAATAGTTTGTAGAACGGGTGTTAAGAATTCGAATAATTGTTCCACGAAATTAGGTATGATGAGGTGTATATAAAGACTGTATTACTTTTAAGCTATGTAGTTCTCATGAGAGGAGCAGTTAAACTTTCAAAATATCCTATGTTGTCAAATGCAGAACCTGTTTATATAGAAACAAGAAATAACTTATCATTCACAAAGCAAATTAGTAAGGTATTGTTGGGTAATAAGACCTACCTAAGAGTTATCTAATATTATGAGAACAAAGAACAAAATATAATAAAACATTTTTGAAAAACTAAAAATATATTCAATTTGTATAAAATACATTTCAAAATAAACATAAAAAAAAAATTTTTCCCTAATATTACTGTTTTTAAAAAACTTGATTTTGGGTCTTATTATCCGCACAGCATGTAATAAGGCCCGCAATATAAAATCAATTTAATCGTCAGAGTTTGGGCAGATAAGGTCTTCTAAGTCATCTGCAGTAAAGCCAACAGTTAACACATTGACTCATATCTGCCACAAAACTTTCCTTGCATACTGCACAAAACCACCTTTCTGCTTCACAGTGGGAAGTCGCTGCTCCAGTCGAAGTAGAGGGACGTGGTTTATCAGATTTGTTCTGCTTAGTAGTTCTCATCTTCTCTCCAAACACATTTCTTGTAACTTCAAGCGCTTTATAAGGCCTTTTCCGGACTTGTTGGTTTTGTTTAGTTTTTACTTCTGTTACCAAAACCTCTGTGGAATGTTACCAAAACCTCTGTGGAATGTCTTAAGTGGTTGCTCATCTTCTGAATCCCATTCTCTGTCTTTGGTTTCATTATTTGGTTCTGTGTGACTGGGTAAACTTGGAGCATGTTCCGGAATAGCACTTTTGTTGAAAGGATAAATCCCTGTAGCTCTAAATCCATTCATTATGTTGTTAATTGCTATTGATCGCCCCCAGACTGGTGTGAGAACATCGGAAAATCTTTCTTTGTTCAAACATCTGTCTGGATACGTTTCCCAGTAATGTAGAAGTTCTTCATCCCAATAATGTTCAAAAGGTCTGAAGACGAATTTATCCATAGGGTGCAATTCGTGAGTCGTATTGATGGGTAAACACAACAAATGTATGCCTAAATCTTCAGATTTTTCGGCAATACTTACATCTAGGTGGCAAGAAGCTCCATCAAAGATTAAAATTACTGGAGGCGTTGACATAAATTTTGAAAAATGTTCAAGCCGTTTAACAAACACTTCATGTGTCATGCTTTCCTTTAGTGTCATATGAACAATAGACCCTGGAGGTAATCCATCTGGAAATATTGGCTTCATCCGTTGCCCTTTGAATAGAATCATGGGAGGAATAGCATGTCCCATTGCATTCGCACATACCACGATGGACACATTTTCAGCATGTTCTTGTGCTACTAAGTGAACCCTCTTGGCTCCTCTTTGGGCTAGAACAATTTGTTGATGATGAAGGGTAAGGAGACACCCTTTCTCATCCATATTATAGATTTTGTCAGGTCTTTGCTTTAAACCGGTTTTTTCCAATAGAGCATCTAATTTTATAAAATAATCTTCTACGATTGCTTTATTGAGCTTTTGAGCTCGGGCGGGGTTCATAGGTTGTGTTTTTCTTTTAAATATTTTTATGTCTGTTCATGAATGAACGATTTAATTCTCTCCCGGCCAATTTTTGGTTATTAATTTTATATTTCGTAACAAAAGAGTAGATACTTCTGCGAACTGTTTTAGGAGTTAATGGAAATCCTCTTTCAGCAAATTTTATTATTTTACGTTCCAGTTGTTCCTCAGCTTCTGCGTCTAATATTGGTTTTCTTCCCAAACGTCGAGAGGTTATTCCAGATTTAATGTGGTTTCGTATTGTTAGGCGAGGAATTCCACAATGTTCTTTTACGTATGCTTGAGATTTGCCTTGTCTTGTAAGATTCAGTGCTTCTTCCATCATTTCTTCCGTCCAGTTAGCGCGGATTCCACGGCATTTTTTCCCATTTTGTATATAACATCAAATATTAGAAAAAATAACTGCCAGAAAATAAGGCTCTTTCATCATTGCAGGAAATAAGATCCCAGGCCTTATTTGCTGCTTTGATGTCGGCATGAATTATAGGTTAGGAACCGACAAGTTTTTAGAAAAAACTGGTAAATTTGTGACAACGTATTACTAATGATCATAAGAATACATACCTCAAAAAGTAGAAGATTTCTGCCAAGAAATTTTTGCTAAAACTTGATTCTATTCTGGTAAAATCTCATAACTTCATACAACCACTAGCTGATACTTGTTTTCACATTCGAATATAAAGAAGCCGGTACTATAGAGAACTGTTGAAATGTAATAAACTTCTGTAATGTCAACACCTTCTCGGTAAATGCCGGTAGTTGTATTACATTTAACTGTTTTGTAGAAAACTCATGCTTGGGCCTTATTACCTACTGGGCCTTATTACCCGACAATACCTTACTTGTTTGCATTTAAACAAAAAGAGAGATGATACATACAAATCCATCGGCTTTCTGATAAATCATATTGAGAGTGTTTTTCTGAGATTATTAAGAAACAAGATATTTATTTATTCGTTGTCAGTATGAAAACTCTATTGTAAACAAAAGGTTTAATTCACGAATTTTTCATGAGATGGCGACCAACGGGATAGTAGGGATGTCCAACTGGATTTCGCTATCGGTGCGCGCTATCAAGGCCGTAACATAACTTGGATTTACATTGTTGAATTTGATTCCCCAAACCATAAATATCGTCCCTTATGTAGTGTTATCTTGTAGTAGCTTAATAAACCCAAAAAATGATTGCTCATTTTTTACTGAAATAAACTTTAAAATAACACTTTATCGTGATAAAATTAAAAGTGTTGCTGGAAAGTAAATAGTTGCGTAGGTTCAGTAAAAAGAATTTTACTTACTTTCTTGATAGTTCAGGATGTCAAATCAATTATGTTTGCTGTAATGTGCCTGTTTGGATTTTTTAGATGACATTAAGAATTTTGAAAATGTTGCGTTACTAACATATTCGACGCTTTCATCTATATTGGAAGATTTTGAAGCTTTATTAAGATACAGATTCTTTTTAATAAACTAGCAAATGCAGAATAGCAATATTTATCTGCAGATTAAATGGTCACAAACATGCAAAAAATGTTATTGCTTTAAAAGAAAAAAGATTATTCAAAATTCTATTCTAAGTACTTCTATTCTGTTAAAATAAATCTCTATAGAATCCATACTTTGCGAGATAGTTGCAAAAAAGTGCTACTCGATAATAGTAAAAGTGTTACTTTCGGTGCGAATTTGTAAATTTCTTTTATATAAAAATACTTCAAATCCAGCTCTAAATACTTGTGTGCTCTTGGTAAATCTATATAGAATGCATAATTTACGAGATATTTGCAAAAAATCGCTATTCTATAAGAGTAAAAGTCTTACTTTCTCTCCGAATTTTAATTATTTTTTTATACAAAAAGTATTGAAAATCAAACTTTAAATACTTTTATACTCAGAATGAATCTGTCTAGAAAACATGATTTCCGAGACCTTAACAAAAAACTGATTTTCGATAAGAGTAAAAGACTTACTTCCTGGAAGTATGTCGAAAAACTTTGATAATTTTTTTTTTCAAATTTAATTTTGAGTACATTTGAACTTGTTTAAACTTAGTAGTTGGCGAAATATTGGTGAAATTCGATTTTTTCACTGAAGCAAACTACTACTTCCGGTATGCCGATTTTACTGAAAATCTAGTCAGATCTCAAGAGGGAGATTACACTCGTAAATATTAAATTTGGAATTGATAGTTTTAGCCTTTTGATTTCTTGACCAGAATTTTTTTGGAACTCGAAAAACACTTCTACCATATCAGTTAATTGATTGTTACGCAGAATAAATAACAATATGTTCACAAAATAATAACAAAAGTTGCAAGAAATAATACAAACAACAATAAATGAAAATAAGTTGATCAATCTTAAATGACAGTTATTGATTTGTGCGCTATCATTCGACTTCAAAGTACACTTGAAAATTTCAGAAACAAACATTTTCCAAGATCAAGTTGAAATCTCTACCAAACTGTATAAATAGAAACTGTTGCTATTTAGAAGAAATGACTGTGGCCTTATATCTGGTGCATATATGCTTATGAAGAGCGTTTTTGTTGTTTCGATTTTAAGGGAAACGTACATGATATTAATATTTCCGTATTTCACCTCGTCGAAGGAGTTTTCAAATTTTTCGTGTATTTGGATCCCACTCCGGCTTGTGCTCTCTTCCACTGTAGAATAGTATACAATTTTGGTATCTTCGATTCCCCTTTCCTTTGCTTTTTAGCTCCGGTAATGCGCATATTTTAACATTGTGCTTATTTAGTTTCATCATAACTTCCTGGTCTCTGCTATACCACGATGTTATATTCCAGCTTCATAAAGCCTCAAGAATCTCTGGCTATCTGAGGGACCTCATATGGAGGAACAAATACATGTCCACTGAAAGCAAAGTCCACATATAAAACAGCCGTGAGATCTGTGCTCACATATGAGCGGATACAACAAAAGCGAGGAGCATGATGAGGGCAGCAGAGATGAAGACATTGAGAAATATTAAAGGAGTAAGCTTGAGAGACCAGATAAGAAGTAAAAAGAAGATCTCAAAATTCAAGATGTGGTAAAGTTTATGAGACTGAGACGAAGATATTGGAGAGACCACGTCGACAGAATGACAGAGGATCGTTGGACAAAATGAGGAAAGGATGAAAAGCCGAGATCAAGAAGACCTCGCCGGTCGACCTCCAAGATGGTGCGAGAGCTGGACATCTGCTTCCCAAGAGGCTGAACGATATTAAGAAGAGCAGAAAAAACAAGACTAAGTCTTAAGAAAAGAGAAAGAAGAAGAAGAAGAAGAAGAAGAAGAAGAAGAAGAAGAAGAAGAAGAAGAAGAAGAAGAAGAAGAAGAAGAAGAAGAAGAAGAAGAAGAAGAAGAAGAAGAAGAAGAAGAAGAAGAAGAAGAAGAAGAAGAAGAAGAAGAAGAAGAAGAAGAAGAAGAAGAAGAAGAAGAAGAAGAAGAAGAAGAAGAAGAAGAAGAAGAAGAAGAAGAAGAAGAAGAAGAAGAAGAAGAAGAACAAGAAGAAGAAGAAAAAGAAGAAGAAGAAGAAGACTATGGCTTGACAAAAATAACATATTAAAAAAATATAAATTATACTCTTATGTTGTATGTATTTATATACTTGTCATATGCGGTTTTTGAATTTCTGAAATCAGATTATTAATAACAGAGTTATAGCGTGGTGTGTTTTTTTGTAAAACCCCGGAATATATTTGGTCTAAAATGAAAATGTTCATTACATTTGTTATAAATATATACACAGTGAAAATACCTTAAGCATAAGCTTGTTTTCTTTCCAAATTGAAATCTACATTACTTTAACTCGCTGAGCTCAAGGGTCATCATTAGGGAGCGGACATGACTGGTTTAAACTACGACGAAGTTACAACGGAGCAAAGAAATAATGTAAACAACGCCCACTTACTGAATAGCACTAATTCATATGGTGAACTGCAACATCTGTTTACGCCCGAGAAGTGCCCGAGAATGAGCGCAAAAAATGCCCATAAAATAAGGAATTAATGAGGAAAATCCTTTCTACATCGGCGTAGATAGGAGCGTGAGGGGTTTTTAAAATTTATTATATTTACCTTATATTTCGCAAGAGAAATAATGTAAATATGTATATACTTACTGTTATTTAGTTTCAATAACATAGGCGTACATTTTTAGTTATCATTTATTTACATCTAGAACGTTGTTTATGTTACTTTTTCTGATATGAAAATGAATTGTCAGTGATTCCGAAATTTATTATAAAGTCTGTAAAATATCGTTACAGAATGCCAAAATATCGCACGTTCGCCACTTAGCTTTGCTAAAACATACACAGAAATAGCTTTTATGCAAAGAATTTCGATAGTTTACAATATTTTGTTACATGTTAAATGACGATGCTTGAAGTATTTCTGAGTACAAGGAACTAACACAAATCTAAAATTTAAAAAATCAGTTGTTATTCCTTCAGGAACACTTTGGACATTTGCCTAAACTAATCACATATTTTGAAAATCTAAATCTCAAATTAAAAGATGGATTAACCACATTAGACATGGGCTATTAATAATTTCAAAAGTATTCCAAGTGACTTCGGATGTGGCCTTCGGCAAAAGTGAGACGCAGTTTTTAATAGAATTCCAGATTTAATAACATTGCGGCAATTGTGTATGCTAAATACGCTGAAATAAAAGAATGTTTCCAGTACGCACCCATAACCAGTTGCGATGTAGAAAGGACGTTTTTTAATCTACAAGGATGTACTTAATTCAAAGAGAACAACTCTTACAGAAGAGAAAATGAACAAATAATAAGGTGTTTTGTATTTTATAGATCACCAGCCACTTGTTATCCAATTATATAAATAAAATTAAAACCTCTTTAAAAATACAACATTTTAATAGTGCGCCCATGGGCGATCAGTCATCAACCGCTCGTGTCCGCCCCCTAGTTATCATATTTATAATTTTTACATATTCGTCATATATGTTTTTATGTAACTTTTGTAATAAACCTATTGTAAAATAAATAAACATATCAAAGTTTATAGTAACTTTTATTCTTGCTGTACAACCAGGAACTCTTGGTATTTTAATATAGCAGGTTTTTTTTATCACCCAGTATAATTAAGATAATTTTTAAGATTCAAGTTTAGAAAATTAAAACTTCCCATATCTGACAAAAATAGTATCAGATATTACATTCCCAGTCTAGATTTATTATTATTATTATTATTATTTATTCAGCAAAAAAAAATCCTAGAAAAAATATAATATACAATACCTGTATAATCTGTGCAATAGATAAGTTTAGTGTGGCTGAAAGCCTTTTTTTGATGTTGTTGTCTAATGTAATTCCTGGTAAAGCATTGCAAATTAAATTATAATAAGGAATACTATTTATTTCGTATTTATAGCAATTCCTTTCAATGCTGTAAGAAAAACTCAACCGACCGGCAAAACATCGCTCATTGTTTGGAAATACATAAATTAAATTCTTCTTTCTGTGATATTCATGACTTAAACGTTTACGGTTCCACTAATCTTCTACATCAAAATATTTTGTACGAAAGTTATTGTGGGATATTAATTTGTTTTTTCAACATGTCAGAAAATTATGAGAGCAGACGACGACGATACTATCACATAATAACTAATGACTGGTGCGCAAAATTAGACGTCCTTGACCTCTGGAACGCAACAAGCCGATCCCGCCATGGCCTTTGAGATCATCATCCTCTTCCTTCTACCAAAAGAAAGAGAAATCCAAGCCGAGATCTGTGGCACCAACGGTAATTGCCAACACTTTTACACCAATTAAAAACCTTTTGTGTATATGGCTTTATTGCCTTGATTGTCCACGTTTGAGAAAGTATCAGCCTTTTTTCGTTTTTAAATTGCACTGTTGAGTATTTTAAAAGCATCAATTGTTTATTTTGCGACTTAAAATGGGAGACATACGGCTGAAGAAGAAATAAAGATAATGATTAACTGGTTTTTGTAGATTTCTGCTACCACATGCAATTACTTTACTAATGTAAAATAATTGGGCAACCGACGAGATATATGTATTTCTGACCGTACAATTGCTATACATTACTGCTTAGTTTGTTGTGTCGCCTGGATAAGTAGTGCACATGGCAGTAATGTGTGTTAGTAATAGTGGATGTATGTACTACGTGATCATTTTGAACTGTCCTGGGTTGGCCACACTGATTTTAATATGGGAACACAGTGTAATTGCCGAACATATTTATTTATTTAGTTTGTGGTTAGGTTTACTATTTACAGTTTTCTTAATAAATGTCAATGAAATAGGGTTAGTTTTAAGTTGAATTATGTGAAAGAATTTTTGTAGAAATATAATAATTTTTTTATTTTTTATCAATTCACAACTTTTTCCTACAATTTAAATACATGCTGCTTTTTCAGGCTAACATTTACAAACACTTCCCGTTGCCTTAAACCTGTCAATCACCCTATTGCGATGACGAGTGAATGTGTCCAAGTTTATTTCCAGATTTTGTATACCCACATGGTCAACTGGATCGCTTTATTGCCGCGTGATATTAAGGCCGTAATATTACTTCGATTACGTTGTTGAAATTGATTCTGCTAACCGTATGTAACGCCATCTAGTAGTAGAATAATAAACATAAAAATAATGACTTCTCAATTTTTAATTAAATGAACTTTAAAATGACACATTAAACATTAATTAGATTACTTTTGGATTAAACATGTTGCAGTACTGACGAAATCGATGCTTTCAGCTGTATTGGAAGATTTTGCAACGTTTACTCTTCCAGACCGCAATACTTGCCTCATAGAATATTTAGTTCTTCTGGCATCAGTAGCATCAATTGCACCTTTTTTAAGTCTAGCATGAGAAAATATTTCTTCTACAGCATCGGAACTAAATGATAATGTTATGACAAAGCCTAACTTTGTTGTACAGTATATTCAAATATTACAACAAACTGGTGGCCATACATATACATATACAGTGCGTATCTAAAGTCTCCGTCTCCTGTTATCTTTTAAAGGAAACGGAATAAAACGATGAAACAAAAATGAAACGAAAGCACTATAAAAATACTAACTTTATGACCAAGTCTCATTTTAAAATTTGGCAGATTGCGTCATCAACTTAAAAATTTTAAATGGCAATGGGGGTCGAGTGACACCTCATTTGAGAGGTGCTTGGACGAGTTATTCAAAATTACTGTTTTTTAAATTTCGGTCATTTGTTAAAAACAAAATGCCGAATTTTACGGGTAGCGAATAAAAGAAACTACTAACATTGGAAAAAAAAGTAATCCTGAACACATCACTGTGATTTTAAATTAAAAGTTCAAAATGAGCACCCTCAACAATGATTAAGTATCCTACCCATGGAATTCGGTTTTGTTTTTAACAAATGACGGAAATTTAAAGAAGAACATTTTGAATAGCTCTTCCAAGCACCTTTCAAATGAGGGGCACTCGATTACATTTACCATTTAAAATTTCTGTCAAAATTTTAAAATGAGACAGTCATAAAGTTAGTATCTTTATAGTGGTTTTGTTTTATTTTTGTTTCAACGATTTATTCCACTTCGTTTAAAAGATAACTGAGCGGCGGGGGGGGGGGGGGGCTTTAAACACGGACTGTATGTACATTTATTAAAAGAAGTGTTAATGTTTTGAAATAACGCCATTTAAAAAAGTAATATTCGAGGTACTTTTTTCCACTTTTACTTTATTAGAATTTGCTAATTTTGTTTCTTACAGTGACTCATTCCTTCATCTGTATAATTTCTATACACACATCTCAAGACAGACCAATATTTTCTTCAACACTAATACTTTCTTGTTGGCACTTTTCAACTTTACGAGGATAAAAGGTTGTATGATTGGTAAAAATTGCAGTATTTTATCCAACATTACAGTGAAAGTCGTATATATATGTCGTTTAAATTTCACTATTATCAAGTTAGTTATTACCGCGTAATTTATTACTACGCGACTGGTGAATGCACGGCCATAGCAGTAATTAGGTGAAGATGCGAACAGGTAGAGAACGGCACAGCAAGTTTACTTTACATTGAAATCGGAAATAAATAATAATAATAAATCGTGTTTTTGACTAGAAAACAAGCTTTGGTTGCGTGGACATCTCGAGCTTATACGCATATTGGTTACGTACGTCACAAGACCAAATATGTTTTATGTCACGTATGATGATATTTACTCTAAAATAGCTAATTATACGGAAATTACAATACACATGTTTTTATAATTTTACGTACTCTTCAAATAATAGTAGATTGTTGTATTAGGATTAAAAATGTCTCTTTTTTCGACGAGTACAATTTTACATTTGCGAGGCGGAGCGTAGCGTAGCCGAGCGAATGTAAAATTGTACGGATCTAGAGAAATTTATGAGTACGCGTACCAACGGTTTATTGGTTGGTGCAAAGGAAAAAATGTTCAGGTGTATTCAGAAGATGTAGTCATAGTGTATTTCTCAAACTTAGCAAATAAAATGAAGCCGTCTACGCTTTGGTCACAATATTCCATGTTGCGGTCAACGTTGGATATAAAGAAGGGTATCGATATGAGTAAATATTCAAAGTTGCGTGCTTTTCTCAAGAGACAGAGTGAGGGATATTTACCAAAAAAGTCGCGTGTATTTACAAAGGAGCAAGTGGATAACTTTTTGAACAATGCACCTGATAATTTATATTTGATGCAGAAGGCAAGTACTTTCAAGATAAAAGAATAACATTTTTAAAGAGTTTCTTTATAGGTTGTCTTAGTATTGGGGGTTGCAGGAGCAATGAGGTGCGATGAAATCGTGAAATTAAGAATTGATAATGTTGAAGATGTGAAATACGCCTTAATTATAAAAATTCCCGATACCAAATCGAAGAGGTCACGTTCCTTTACTGTGTTGGGAGAAAATTATTTAAGTGTTTATCGAAAATATATTGCTTTACGTCCACCCAGATTGGTAGAACGTCGATTATTTTATTTCTCAGATATGTTAATGGAAAGTGTCATCGAATGGTGGTTGGTATTCACAAGATCAGTGCCGTCGCGCAAGAAGTAGCAAAATTTTTGAAGCTGGACAACTGGAAAGAGTATACCGGACACGCATTACGACGAACGTCTGCTACTCTTTTGGTTGACGGCGGTGGTGACTTAACATGTCTTAAAAGACACGGAGGTTGGAGATCAAGCACTGTGGCGGAATCCTACATTGAAGAGTCACGTTTGAACAAAGAAAACATTGCGAAAAGGATATTGGGAGATGTAGATGATAGTGGTAGTACTGGACGAAGCGCCGATATCATTTCTGATATCACATCTGAAAATAATATCACAATTGCAGAAAACGTGTTGGACCGCTTAGATCGCTCTAAGAATGGGGCTACTGATGGCACTGGTTTATTTAATTTTAACAAGTGCTTAAATTGTACATTCAACATTAAATAATAAATTAAAACTATGAATACTTTTTTATCCTAGGATTAAAAATAACCACTTTTACTACTAGGATTAAAAGTGAATATTTTTGTTGCTTAGATACCACTTTCTTGGATCAGTATGGAAAATGACAACCTTAAATACTCCTGACAGTCAAAATATGTCATACTTTTTTTACGGTTGGAGAAAAATATATTCATAAAGGCGTCAGAGCCGATCGAAAGTTCTTTGCAATGTAGTGACAATATTCACTGTATTGTTTTTATCCGCACCCTTTTGTATATTACACGTTTTTTAGATTCATTAATTCTATTTTTAATACTATAAATCATGCTTTTCTTTTTTAATGAAAACTACATATGACATAGTAATTTATATTTTGTTTTAGATTTCAGAATTATTAAGCGAATAATTTTATTTATTTCTTTTTCATTAGGAGCAAATTCATATCGGTATACTTTGTTTTTATTTTAAAAAATGAATTCGCTCTGTCAAGGTTATAGATTTCCATGAAGTATGATATTTGAAAAAATCATTTGTTTCATCGTCTATCTATGATATCTTTCATCATTTATACCGAGAAACCTAACGACAAACTGACCGTGTATATAGACCAGCTAGCTTTAGATGTGGTCCACGACTAACTGGGCGACAATGAAATGTAAACCATTCTTTTTTCGTGGCATCTTTTTTATCACCGACATCATCATTATTATTACTATTACTGCTATTATTATCAGTTAAAGTGTTGTTTGAAGAAGAACGTGAACGCTTCAGAGCCAGACTGAAATACCTAGAATCTACATTATATAAGTGCCACTTCAGTGTTTAATGATCGTCATTGTGATATTCGTCTTGTTCAAGAAACTTTTGGCAATGACATATTTCGAGGATCGTTGGCACGACTTCCTTCCCATTCAATTTGTACACAGACTGCTTGATATATAAATAATTCGACCATTTATAATTTAATTGTGAGTAGTTTAATAATGAAGGGCAATGAAATTAAATATTTTGTTTGCTTGTAATGTCATATTGTTAAGGTATGTTTATCTAGAACAGGGGCAGAGTTACTATTTTTGTCTTTTAAAAATATTGGAAGAAATTTTATTCTAATTATCAAAATAATTTTACCAGAGTACATATTTGCAATCACATAAAATGAAGAAAATATTAAAAAGTGCGCAATTTTAAATTACATAGATTAGAGATTTATTCTTTAATTTATTACTAAATTTGTACAGATATGAGGAATGTCCCAGCTAAGCGACAAAGTGCTACTCTATGCTACTATATATTGCTTGTAGACAAGGAAAACTTCGCTTCAATATAATGAAATAGAGACGTAGTGCTATGCCGTTTTTGGTTAAAACTGTCAAAACTACGCATGCGCTACAAATCATTTTTCCATCTTAGATGTGTTTATTTTTCATATAGATGCATTGTTATAAATGTTTAATTAAAGTTTGTAAGTGACAAACAAGCACAAATAGTTTAAATATCGACAAACTTCTTGACAGTTAATAATTGTGCCTTGTTAAATGTGGATAAGTAATTAAACATTACGTTAAGAGGGATCTCTACTGGATGAGCCAGTCCATTTGACAATGAACAAAAATCATAAACATTATCACTGCAGGGGTTTCGATTTCCCCTTCAAATTAAGATCAAATTTCAGCCAATGCTATAAATAATTACATCAATTTGTAGATAAAACTCAAATTTACGTACTCTTAGTAGTAAAATTTTGAATTTCTTTTTATTTATTTCAAAATAAATTCGACAAAATGTCTAATATTGACCTACTTCTGCTACTAATTATGACAATTTCTAAAATATTTTTAGAAAAAACATTACTAGGCGTACATAGATATTCGAATTCTCTTTCATTTGGTATAAAAAAATTAAAAATTCATTAATATTTACGGTTAATTTTATGGGGAAATCAAACTGTCTACAGTGGCCTCAGCGGCTGGGAGTAGAGATCCCTCTTAACTAGTGAAGAAATATCATATACATAGTGGAATAAGCTTTTGGAAAGATTTTTGATGAAAATTTATAGATTATGGTATTTGTTAATGGTTCCTTGGATATTTTGCTTAGAGTAATTATAATTGGTTGGAGTTTTGGCTGTGTTATTATGGTAGGTATTTCATAAATTATGGAAGACCAAAGAGTTTATATCTTATACAATTGGTAATGAAAAACAAAAAGAATATACACCACGACAACAGAAGCCTACAAACCTGATGTATAATATTCTCGTGTATTTATTTTTAATAGTACAAAAAGTACAGAACCTCAGGCTCTGAGAATCTCTATGGTGAATGCGAAAGAGTACGTGCGCTGCTTAAGAAATATATGCATATCAATTTTTTTTGTCTTCTGTTGAGAGTATGAAGCGAATCTGATTTGTTTCGGGGTTATATTGGCAGTAGGGCTAGCAGATCTAGAATTCGGGGTTGCATGAAAAATGATGACGATGTCCCATCAAATTGTTTGAGACCTTTGCAAAAAAACTTTGTACGGCCTAATTTATTGTTTTTAATGATTTTATAAATACCAAATATGTATATGAATTGTATTTTTGAAATTAGTATTAGAAACCAAAAGATATATATTTCTTAGAACTATTTTTCCTATATGTTTATCTATGTATAAAATAAGCACTAGATTGATAAGCAGGTATTTGTAAAAATCATGGCACCGAATGTTTATATTAATTATAAGATTAGTGGCGTTGTGTTGATATTATCGCGAGTTAAACGTGACTTTAACCGGTGAAAACTGCAATTAGGATACATGGGCGTTCTTGAAAAAAGGGAAATCCTGAGACTGGAACGAGAACAAGTGAACAACGAGACTGCAATTATAAAGGACGTCGACGGAGGTCCTTGGAAGAGATCACCGATGTAGATATCTCAGTTTTACGGCAAAGTAGTAAGGTCCTCTAATTAAAAAGTAAGTCGACCCACACATAGCGGCCGATAAAGTATAAAAGTTTGGAACCTTGAAAGCAAATGAGCAGGTTCTTTGTTTACAAAAGATCGACCGCTAATTAAGTGTCATGTGTAAAGTTTAACAATATCTTCTAATAAAAAGTCATTGTTGTGTGAATAGCAGTTTGTGGAAGTTACAAGCGTATCTATCGCCGAGGGAGGACTTCCACAGGGCACATCGACCATAATCTATAAAAGGTATTTAGAAACAGTTATTACGTCACACAAGTGTTAAATAAACTTAAATGGTAAACTTCGTCTAAATAAAGAGACTAAATAAATTAATAAGATAATCTAAGGAAGATAAATATATTTAATAAATTGTCTTATATATAATAATATTTCGGCATTTCTAAATTGTTTGTCGATGATGTAATAAAACTATTATGTGAAGTCTGTAAACTGCTTCTATGACCAGCTTTATATTGATAAAGTACAAATTTCTTTGAAGAGGATTATGGTGGATTGGGTCACTGGGCACGATGGGATAACTTATTTATTCGAAGATATGCATCATATTTTATGCAAAACTTTAGTGCAATCTTCAATTTATCTCTTGGTACATCGATATTTTCTGAAGCTTGGAAGGTGAGTAAAATCAATTCTATCTTTAGAAATGGACATAAAAATGCTGTTTCGAACTAGAGGCCAATTAACATTTTGTTAACCTGCTCCAGAGTATTTAAAACCTGCTGAATAGAAAGTTATACAGATGTGTAATACCTTACATCTCTGAAGTGTAATATGGTTTCATGACAGGAAGATTTGCACTAAGGGTTAATAAATGTAAGAAGTAATAAACTGGTGTTAGTTAACTTCTCTTTGGACTTAGTAATGTTAACAAGACAAACAACATTAAAAATCTGTGTATGTTGTATGCACACTAAGCTTTTTAATAAGTTCATGTAGAGGCTTTCTTCAACCTCACAACATTTCATACCCTATTTTATTATACACTGGTTCCTCCAAAATTGGAATAAGCATCAATCATATTGTACCCCTGCTACGTACCCGCAACTGGCAATGGAGAGATTACATAATATATTCTTAAAATATATATCATACAGAATGACAGGACTTTACTTTTGGCGTAGTACTGATTATGATGCAGTCCTAATATATACAAAATTTCATGAGCTTCACTTCAAGAAGGAAGACAGCCAATTATAATCAAATTGACACGCCCTACCTTCTGTCGGCGAAGTCTTTTTTCCAACATATGCAACGAGTACGACCAATACTTTTTTAGTTGCCAGAACGCGAACGAATATTATGATTAACTATATTAAATCACATGACCAAAAATGCAAATATTTTTTATTCTGGCTCCTGCCACATATATTCTGTTCCTACTGCCATGCCTTTCATTTATTCCTTCCGTTTAAAATTATTAGTAACTCTACCAGTGCACTACTGACCTAAATGAAGTCGAGGTATTTGACATTTGTCTTACATGTTCTGATACGTATTTGGCTAAACATTTAGCTCTTAGTCTTTTATCTTTATATAAGCATAAATGATTTAGATAAAGGGTTGCTATGGAATTCTGAACGTACCTTGCATGTTTGATTCATCGTCAGTAGTTGAAATTATATAGGTTATGTAAGCTAATAAGCTTGTCAAATAAAACATATTTATTGAAATATGAGTTTATTTTCAATTTATTACATTAGATGTTGAGAATGGCTACCATTCTCATGCAAACTTAAATTTACACGCCTTTTCATGTTTTCAAATGCGGTTCGGAGCATTTTGGGTGTGATATCAGCACATTCTTCAACTATTGGCTTTCGCAACTCAGGAGGTGTGTGAACTGGTGTCTTAAAAATTATGTTTTTCAAATGTGGAAAAACGAAGTAATCTAGCAATCAAGGATAGTCAAATCAGGTGATCTTGGCTGGAATTCAGGTTCACAGCGTAAACTGATCAGATTATCGCCAAAAAATTGTTGTAAATTGGTTAATGAAGGGTTCTAAAATGTTGTCTCGGTGCCTTTGGGCATTGATGCTTCCTTCAAATAATATAGGTATCAATCGTCTGCGAGAAGCACCAATTCATACCCCAACTTTCTGGGGATGCAACGGAGACTCAAGAAATATGTAAGATTTTTCAGCACCTCACAACCTCATGGTTTGTGAATTGATATAACCCGGCAAATAAAACCACGCCTCATCTGTTAAGAATGTCAAATGATCAAACGGTTAGAAGAAGAGTTAAAGAAGCAAATTTGACTTCTCGGACGCCTGTGCGAGCTCCTCGCTTGTCCAGGGATCACAAACAAACCCGCAGAAACTTTGCTCGCGAACATGAATGGCAAATTCGAGATCTATGCTTTTTAGTGATGAGTCGCGGTTCACATTAACTCGATGCGATGGTCATATACGAGCATACAGACGTCCTGGTGAGAGATGCACTGTAAGATGTATGCAGAAAGTGGACCGATTTGGTGCAGGATCAGTTATGATATTGGGTGGAATCAGCATAAATGGTCGTACCGACTTGGTTGTTGTTCCTCAATGTCTCAATGCACAGAATTATATTAGAATGATCCTTGAACAATATATTGTACCATTTGCCAACAATTTTGGTAGTGGTTTTATCTTCCAGCTGGATAACTGTCGAATTTACACCGGAAATTTAACGATCAATTTTCTCCGAGAACAAGAAATCCAAGTCACGGAGTGGTCGGACGTGAGTTCAGACTTGAATCCTATCAAATATGTTAGGGAGATTCACTTGGTAAGAATATCAGAAAGCACCCAGTTGTATCTCTTGCTCTTCAGGAGTTAACTGAAGTTCTTGTAGGAGAATAGCAAAATTTACCACAAGACATGTTAAGACGATATATCCGCAGCATGCCTCGACGATGCCAAGCTTTAATTAATGCAAACGGAGGACACACACGATATTAAATCTGGATATTCGGGCCTAAACAGACTTTTAATAATTTTATGTAATAAAATACATTTTTATTTTGGTAGTATTCTTATTTGTTTATTGTTGTAAAAGAAAATTGTTAAGTTACAGCATATTTATTGTTAAGATCTTATTTACTAGTCTTGAAAATATGATATTCCAAAGTATATAATTATGTCTCTCTTTTAATTAAAAAATGTTGCAGTATTAAATTTGTGTTCCGCTAATTTTGTTGAGCAGTATAGTATTCGAGGCAAAATAAATTTTAAAACGTAAAAATGTATTCTTTTTATATACCAAAACTATTATACTACCATACGTATGCTACTACTAGGATACTACATTATCTAACTTTACTAATATCTGTGGGGACATCCAAATCAATTCAATTCGTAATGCTAATAATCGCTTATTAGATCTTATATTCCGCTGTAATGATAGTGTTTTCTCCGTTGAATCTACAGAATTTCCACTGGTTCGGAGAATGTACATCATCCAGCCCTCACATTTTCGATGTCTCACACTGAAGTGACGAGCGAATCTTTTCGATCTACTGCAGCTCACTCTAACAATTTTGAACGTGCAGATTTTTAACTTCTATATGAACTGATCCTTGATATTGATTGGCAACCAATACTTGATTTGGATAACGTCGACTTGGCTTGCTCCAGATTCTACGATTTACATCAAAATTGTTTTCAACTCTCTGTTCCCTTACATAAGAATCGATCCTCAAAATTTCCAACGTGGTTCTCCCATACTACTATTACCAATATTATATCAAAGCGTTACTTTTTGAAACATTCCCGAAAATCTAAATCTGAGTACTACATAAATAAGTTTAAAGAATATCGAGAAGTTATTTGGGACAGCATACGGAACAACAATCAATGTTACATCTACAAAATTAAGGCGACCATGAAGGTCGACCCAAAAAATTATGGTCTTTCATTAACGAAAAAAGAAAGCAACTCGGATACCTCGTACGATGGTCATTGGCGGAAACTCTCTTTCCTGTCCATCTGATATTACTAACGCCTTCGCTACTCACTTCCGATCGGTTTTTGCATCTGTAATACTGCGCCTCCTCTGTTGAAAAACGTGGATGCACCGATACTCTCTATTGTGGAATTTGACGCAGACGATATGCTTGATGCCATTGCGTCTTTAAAATCTACTCTAACCATGGTACTGACCTTGTTCCATCCTTTCTCATCAAAGACTGTAGACTTACCTTACAGCTTCCACTTCTGCACATTTTTGATTTGGTTTTGAAACACAAAGTCTATCCTAAGTCCGGGAAAACTACCCGTGTAACACCAGTGTTTAAGAATAGTAATAAAAACGAAATTGGAAATTTCAGCCTTATTTCTATTATATCGAACGTGTGGGGCTGAGTGCCGTCTTGAGGCGTAAGCTAGGGTGAACCTATTCATTGTTTCACTTCTTTACCTTTAGTATGTATTTACATAGACTTGTGTTTGACTATATATAATTTTTTCTACTATTATTGGTATTGTGCACTATTTTTGATTTCATTTGTATTATCCTGTAATAAGTAATCATACTGTTGGATAATAAAATTATTATTATTATTTCATTAAAAGTAACTATAAGTTATAATCAAATTATACTGAAAATCAATTACGAAGTTGTAAATTCTTCACTCCCACAAATAATACATTGTTAAAGACAAGGCTGACGTGACATTACTACGACTACAATGCAGTACACAAAATCAAACTTCCTCCAAACTCAGGTCTTTCTCGGCGCGTCAAACTCGGGGTCCAAAGTCCCTTAGGAAATCAGCATTGCACTTGCATACCGCAGCGATACCTAAGGTCGCTCCCTCTGTTGTCACTAACCTTTATCAGTTATAAGTTCAGATCCACACGTTGAGCGCAATGCATAGTTTAAAATATTCCGAAATCAATTTCCTGTGTAACGGGTCCTTAATCCATTGTCGCTGCTTCTTCGTTGTTGTTGTTCTAATGACGACGGAGCCGCGTTGAATGTCAAATATCCATTAGAAATTAGAATGACTTGTATTGTTGTGGCGTTGAACGGGAGGAAATTGGATTATCAGGGAGAGGCGACGGTCGTCGCTGGTGTGGATGCGGTCTTGGTGTTTAAAGTTAGTGAATGCCGCAGTCGAGGAAACCGGCTTGGTTTAAATTAATTTTGCTAGATGAAGTATATTGGCGTTAGCGTAAAGTATGACAGAAGTGGTAATTGTGCTGGTCTTTTTCTATGATTATTATAATGATATACCTAATACTAATTTAATAGGAATTGAAATACCGTGGCAATTTCGTTTAAATATCGATTAAATTTCGAGTTAAATTAATGAAATCTTAATTAAATTTTATTTTAAAACAAAAAAAAGATAATTAATTAGTAACTATCTTAATAATAAATGGATTTCTTTACAATCGGTCAGAGGCGGATCTTCCATTAGACTTATCAAATTGACAATTACAAACACATTTGAATTCTTTGTCATTTCTGCTAAAACAATCGGTAGACCAGATATTTGCGATAATGAAAATTTATTAAAATATTTGTATATCGAGATTTCGCATTCATTACAAATTTGTTGAAAATAAAATTTTTACAGAAATCATAACATTCCAAATATCTCCTATATATCGTAAACCGTTAGTTTTATCAAAATTTACAAAGAACACAAAAGTTCTTAAAAAACCATTTGGAACAAGAATTGCGCAAAATATTGTTGAAAATCCGAACCGGAAGTGCCGTCGCTAAGAGTAAAAGTAACATTTCCGGTCACCATTTTCAAGAAATATCTATGAAAGACTCATAAATTGACAATTACAGACACATTTGTATTCGTTGTAATTTGTCGTAAAACTAGCGGTTGACCAGATATTTGCAATTATGGAAATTTTTTAAAATATTTGCGTATCGAGATTTCGCATACATTTCAAATTTGTTGAAAATAGAATTTTTACTGAAATCATAACATTCCAAATATCTCCTATATCTCGTAAACCGTTAGTTTTATCAAAATTTACAAAGAACACAAAAGTTCTTAAAAAACCATTTGGAATAAGAATTGCGCAAAATATTGTTGAAAATCCGAACCGGAAGTGCCGTCGCTACGAGTAAAAGTAACATTTTCGGTCACCATTTTCAAGAAATATCTATGAAAGCCTTATCAATTGACAATTACAAACACATTTGAATTCTTTGTAATTTCTGGTAAAACAATCGGTAGACCAGATATTTACAATAATGACAATTTATTAAAATATTTGTATATCGAGATTTCGCATTCATTTCAAATTTATTACAGAAATCATAACATTCCAAATATCTCCTAAATCTCGTAAACGCTTAGTTTTATCAAAATTTACAAAGAACACAAAAGTTCTTAGAAAACCATTTGGAACAAGAATTGCAGAAAACATACTTCAAATTCCGAACCGGAAGTGCCGTCGCTAAGAGTAACTGTAACATTTCCGGTCACCATTTTCAAGAAATGTCTATGAAAGACTTATCAATTGACAATTACAAACACATTTGAATTCTTTGTAATTTCTGGTAAAACAATCGGTAGACCAGATATTTACAATAATGAAAATTTATTAAAATTTTTGTGTATCGAAATTTCGCATTTATTACAAATTTGTTGAAAATAAAATTTTTACTGAAATCATAACATTCCAAATATCTCCTATATCTCGTAAACCGTTAGTTTTATCAAAATTTACAAAGAACACAAAAGTTCTTAAAAAACCACTTGCAATAAGAATTGCGTAAAATATTGTTCAAAATCCGAACCGGAAGTGGCGTCGCTAAGGGTAAAAGTAACATATCCGGTCACCATTTTCAAGAAATATCTATGAACGCATTTTCAAATGACAATTATAAACACATTTGTATTCTTTGTAATTTGTCGTAAAACTATCGGCAGGCCAGATATTTGCAATTATGGAAATTTTTTAAAATATTTGCGTAACGAGATTTCGCATTCATTTCAAATTTGTTGAAAATAAAATTTTTACTGAAATCATAGGAGTCCAAGTATCTCCTATATCTCGTAAACCGTTAGTTTTATCAAAATTCACAAAGAACACAAAAGTTCTTAGAAAACCATTTGGAACAAGAATTGCGCAAAATATTGTTGAAAATCCGAACCGGAAGTGCCGTCGCTACGAGTAAAAGTAACATTTCCGGTCACCATTTTCATGAAATATCTATGAAAGCATTATCAATTGACAATTACAAACACATTTGAATTCTTTGGAATTTCTGGTAAAACAATCGGTAGACCAGATATTTGCAATAATGAAAATTTATTGAAATATTTGTATATCGAGATTTCGCATTCACACTTTTTGTATCTTCATGTTAGATGGAGAGTATTAACGTAAACATTGAGTTGTTTAGAACCAGTACTTTTGTTTGGCATAATTGTGCAAAAAAAATAAGTTTGGCTATTTTAAATATGAACATTTCTAGGCGTATTCCTTGATCTGTCGTGCATGGGTAAGGTCCTACCCAGTATTGTACTTGTGTTAATGATATGATTTATTAAACATTTTTATTTCAATTTATACAAATTCATGCTTGATCTTTTGTGTGTAATTCTTTTAACTCTATGCTCTGGACGAGGCAATGAGATCACTTGCCTGGGTTGAGTTTGGGCTTTTGTATTTATATTTGTTTTATGTTTTCTAGAGGTTTGGTCATAGGTGTGCCAATTTTCATACTAATATACGATCACTTTAAATTTTGTCAATATTATAATGGGTATAGATATTGACTATTGTCATTGCATGATAATTCGCGCTACACGACATTTGTCTGAATTTTGTTTTTTGTGTTTTAATAGAATTTTATTTCTACATCCGTCATTTTATTTGTTCTTTTAGTAATATTATAGTACTGTCCAAAAAGTTAGGTTATTTTAGAAATTTAAAATATATAGAAAGCATAGGGAAAGGGGCCCCAGAAATTCAGTTAGCCTAGTCCTGTCTTGTTGTGTAACATTAATACTTATTTTGTTAAATCAACGCCTGTAGTTTAGCTTTAACGACCTGCTTTCGATAAAGAGTTAAGCTTTGCTAATCCGGACGAAATTGAAATATAGCACATTTACACTATGTATCCCTTAATCCGGATTACCTATGATTCCGTAATCCGGATCAACCATTGCGCAGTTTGCCATGTACGTCCCAACGGTGATGCCCCTGATAGTTAAAAAGCATCATGGTGCCAAAGAGACCGCACAAAACATTAACCCTAACGGAAGAATATGAGATATTACAAAAATTACGACTTGGTGTTAGTGGAAAAGAATTGGCTGATAACTATGGAGTTGGTACGTGAACCATTGCAGATACTAAAAAGAAATCTAATCAATTAACGAGGTTATGCAGCTACCACGGAAAATGGGTTTCTGCACCGCACTGTAAGAAAACTTCGAGGAAAGAAGGAATCACAAGGATGGAAACTGAATTGTGTAGCTGGTTTCTTCAACGACGCGGAAGACACATAACTATTACATCTCACATTTTAAGAGAAAAAGCTATACAACTTCACGTAAAATATTACAGCGATAACAAGTTGAACGCAAGCCGAGGTTGGCTAAATAAATTTAAGAAGAAACATGGTATTCGTTATCTTAAAGTTGGCAAGAAGTTATCTAGCGTTTCAGATATTGTCAAACCGTTTCTTCAAAAATTAGCGAACAAAATTAGGAAGATGCATTTGCAGCTGAATCAGATTTACAACGCAAACAAATCTGTATTCTTCTTGAAATTATTGCCAGATCGTACAATGGTTCATGCAAAAGAAAGAACGGCACCGGGACATAAAATGTCTAAGGACAGGATAACTTTCTTTCCCTGTGCAAATGGTGATGACTCACACAAACTAAAAATGAGGGTTATTAGCAAATCAACAAATCCGTGAGTATTTAAAAATATTACGCTAACAAGAATGCGTGGATGACGTCCACTTTATTCGTCAGCTGGTTTCGCGAGACTTTTGTCAAGTGAGATCATTTCAGAAAAACAATAGTATGAATAACAAAGCAACAAAGCAATTAACTGATAATGCCCCAAGTCATGCAACAGAGGCGCAATTGATCAATGATGATGGAAACATCGTAACTATGTTCCTGTCGCCTAATTGCACTCCCCTTATCCGACCGATGGATCAAAATGCCATTCGACTGATTAAAATGTATTACCGCAAGAACCTCTTGGGTCATGTTTTGTCTTTTGAAGAAAGGGACATTTCTAACACTCTAAAAGATATGAATTTAAAGGATGCTGTGTTTCTACTGGCTAGTTCTTGGGACAAAGTGACTCCTGACGTAATTCAGAAATGATGGCACAAAATATTTTTTATTCAGAGAATGATGCGCCATACTCTGATGGTGATTCTGAAGACCTGGTTCCATTGTCTCTACTTAATCAAAGACGTGAAACAGTCAGTGATGAGCATAGTGAAATTGCCAAACTTAACCATATGCTGCAGAACGTTATCACTGAGAATAACCAGCTGACGGAATCAGGAATCTGTGAATGGATAGATGGCGATGAAGAGCATCTACCGTTTCATAGTGATGAGAGCGACCCGGAGGAGGAAGTTGTAAGGATTGATCCATAAGTGAAACATGATAAGGCAATTCATTGTTTCAGTACATGCATACAGTGGGCTGAGGAGAATGGTGCTGAATTAAGTACCTTGTCCATACTACGAATGATGCGAGAGCGTGCAATACCAGCTCAGCAGTGCAGTATTAAACAAAAGAAAAATTACTGAATTTTTTAAATCTTAGTTTTATAAATTTTGGTTTTTGCCTTATATTCTCGTTACTTTTTATGCTCGACATAACGTATTACTTTCTTATACGTAGTATAAGGAAGTATTGTGATGACGAAAATTTTCGACCTCGAGATTTTTGCAGATGTCCACGTTTTGAAGTCGCCTGATACCGAAAAAGTGGTTTTTAAAAAATGTCTCTCTCTCTCTCTCTCTCTCTCTCTCTCTCTCTCTCTCTCTCTCTGTGTGTGTGTGTGTGTGTGTCTGTGTGTGACCACGATAGCGGTCAAACCGCTATAGCTATCAACTCCAAATTTTGCA
Organism: Amphimallon solstitiale; assembly: GCA_963170755.1. Classification (NCBI taxonomy): domain Eukaryota; kingdom Metazoa; phylum Arthropoda; class Insecta; order Coleoptera; family Scarabaeidae; genus Amphimallon; species Amphimallon solstitiale. The sequence goes on from OY720680.1 coordinate 68,765,824, forward strand.
TTCAGTAGTATAATCTCCCTCTTGAGAACTGATTACATTTTCAGTGAAATCGGCAGACCGGAAGGAGTAGTTTACTTCAGTGAAAAGATCAAATATTGCCAATATTTCGTCAACTACTAGGTTTAAACAAATTTATAACCAATTCATATGTACTTAAAATTGAAATTGTGAACAATTTTATTAAAAAAGTTTTTCGAAATTCTTACCGGAAGTAGGTCTTTTACTCTTATCGAAAATCAGTTTTTTTGCAAATATTTTGCAAGTCATGCCTTTTAGACAGGTACGATACGAGTATAAAACTATTTAGAACTTAATTTTCAATACCTTTTGTATAAAAAATAATCAAAATTCGGACCGGAACTAACACTTTTACTCTTACCGAATAACGATTTTTTGCAAATATGTCCTAAATTATGCATTCTATATATATTTATCAAGAGTATAAAAGTATTTAGAGTTGGATTTCGAATATTTTTTTATATAAATGAAATTTCAAAATTCGGATCGGAAGTAACACTTATTCTTATCGAATAGTGCTTTCTTTCGAATATCTCGCAAAGTATGCGTTCTATAGAGATTTATTAAGAGAATAGAAGTATTTGTAATAGAATTTTTAATAATTTTTATATATAAAAATTTCTTAAAATTCTCTAATTTGAAACTTTCATACGTATAAAAAAGTCGTGTGGGGGCCACACCTAATTTTTTAAATTTTAAAAAAGGTTTCGATGATCCGGATGTTTCACTACATCGGATTGCCTCGGTTTTAACCGATCCGGATTAGCGATGCTTTACTGTATAAATATTTTCAAGTTTATTTCTGTGAGAGAGACAGCGCGAATTTGTACATTTAAAAATCAAAGATGTAGAGGTGCCCGACTGAAGTACTTAAAATAAATCGCAAGCACTATTTTAACGGGATTTAGTGAAGTACTGTAGACATCATCTACATTTAGCATCGCCGAACTACAGGGGTCGGCCAACAAGTTTCCAACAGCTATAAGTGGGTAGGTAAACAGATTCATTTTATTTCTAAGGTCGCACAATTTTATTCAACTGAACAACAATCAAGATACTCTTAAAATTGATCACACAGACAATCACTATTCGTTACCCTATTTCATTCTGTTTATATTTACTCTATGAAATATTCTTAATAAATTGCTGATACTATACTTAAAAGCAACAATAAAAATCGAAGCATCTAATTAAATATTTCACCATAATAATTGCCAATTTAATTATTACATAATAAAGAATATATTCAGAAAATTCTTCGATTAACTCGATATAGAATCAGCGTAGCAATAAATTACAAAAATTCCACATAAGTATGGAGTCAAACACCTCTGTTTTTATATACCCAGCGAATATTTCGTCGACACTTTTTTTTCTTAAAAGCCGGACGCATTACAGGCCGGCATTAATATTTTAAAACATAACGTCAATTGGTTGGATGATTGTAATTCCTCATTTAGTATATTTACAAGTTTAATCTCTTGCGATATCAGATTTATATTATGACCAGAAGAAAAAAAAAGAAGAACATCATTCATCCGAAAGCACTTTCATGTATTATGCGCATACATTATAAAGATAAGCGCCTGTTTTGCAAACTATACCGTTCCGTCAAATTATCGTTCTTTTAAAGTCTCTAAATGTTTTATAGGTTTATACACATCTATGTCGTAAATTATATGGACTTTCTGTGGTTTATTTATGTTAATTAAAGGGTACTAATTGTAGATAATTAATCTACAAGTTTAAAAAAAAACAGTTGATTTATTCGCTAGCCAGAATATGATGCTTTTTTAAATATTTTTCGACAAATTACGTTATTTGGACATGACTTGTAAACCAACATTTCTAAAAATCTTTTTGAAGTTTTTGAAATATTATAAAAAGTACTTTTCGTTCCCTTAATTGATATGGCAGACACTTCTTGGTGAAGCATTTTATTAACTTAATTTAATTGTGGAGAATAACACACTTGGCTATATTTCATAAAGTTTTATTAGAATTTTCTAACATATGTTTAGGCTATTATGCCATTATCAAAGAGTTTTATCTAAAACTAACCTAATGTCAAATACTATTGGGTGAAGGACCTGTACTAACTTCATATGGATTATTTTTAAATGTAATTTTAAGTTGTTTCTTCGAATATATCATTTCTGTGTTTCTTTTTGTATCCATACTTTGTAACTATGTTGTATCGTTTCTTGAGCTTCTCTGCATCTGTTGTGGCACGTTATTTTCATGCATTTTGGGATGACTTCTTTTTTACTGCTTTATTTATGCGATACTACCCGGTAGAATTTCGACTTATTTTCAACAGTTTTCCTACCAAAACTACTGCAATACCAATTGTGTACACACTTAAAAATTTTTATAGTGCATCTGTGATGAATCCATAAGTTCCGTAACTTATTTGTTTTTCAAATTAAGTACACATTCTTTTGTAATAAAATCGTTAAGTTCATGAAAATCGCCTTATTTTTACTAAAATTTGTGGTTAAAAAGGAAGACTTATTTCAAAATTCAACAAGTTAGGGAACTTCCTTGAAGCTTTACCTACAATATTGTTAAACTTGCAGAAGCGTGCAAAAGCTGGAGTTAGTTTTCTATCCTTTACATGCGATCTCTATCGCCGTCGGACCTCGGCAGACTCTGGTTTTATGACTGTTGTAAAATAAATAAAAATGGTAGGAGATTTAAAATAAAATCAGAATATATTTCAGTTCAGTGGTAGTTTGAATGATTGACAACGTGTTAGAAAATTATAATTTATATTATCTTGTATGTTTTTGTGGGAAGAATGTGTAAGAATTCTAAAATTTGTCTTTCCAAACCCAGGAAATGTCTGCGTAAAATGGGTAAATTGTTCAAGTAAATTTAAATATCAATTGTTACATTTGTATAAATAATTAATTACACTGGCCTACAAAATTAAGCGAAAAGATGTTTTGTTTTTTATGACTAATTTTGTATAATGTTAGGGCTCTGAATGCAAAAATACCGTTCATTTTTGTAATTAACATTGTTTACGACATTGTTAACTACAAAATTCAGAAATGTTGCTTGTTTGTAAACATCAAAATCACTGTAGACCTCTATTCCTAATAATAAATCACCTAATAATAAAATCTATTAATAATCAACTAATGATTATCTTTAGACATGAATATTTGCAAACGCAAAGTAAGACTCCTGTCGAAATCAGACATGTAGATCCGATTCGAACCACCCCGATTCCAAACACTTCCATGGCCGAAACACCGTCGCCATGACTGTTAGATATTTCCATGGATTTTACCAATAATGAAGATGCCGACGAAACTATTGTCCTAGTTTTAAATAAAGACGATGATGATATAAGGTACATCCATAACAAGTTTAAACTAAAAATATAAATGTAAAATTGTCGAATTTGTTTTAGAACTAAAAACAACATAGATGGCAGGCGTTTAGTAAATGTTTCCTCCTGCAATTCCAATGATGTCAAGTTTATTCGAGAAGTCAGAAGGGGATTCATATCCAAATTCATTTTGAAGTGTGAAATGTGCAAAGTGGAACATACAGTGGACAGGGATAGAAATGATGGCAAATTAAATACTAATGGTGCTGCAGTGACAGGAATTGTGAACATTGGTGGCGGATTTTCTCAACTTAATGAACTAGCTAGTTCTCTAAATATGCTCGGAATGTCTTACAACTTATATAAAAAAATTGAAGATGAAATGAATGAAATCTTTGATATTGAATGTTGGCAATCCATGATGAAGGCAGGAAACGAAGAAGCCAAGATTGCAAGACAGTGTGGACAAGTAGACGAAAATAATGTAGCACTCCTAACTGTGATTGCAGATGGCGCGTGGTGTAAGCGAAAAACGATTGCACGATTTTTATTATAATCATGCAAATCAAGGACGGCATATAAGATAGAAACATTCTTCGATTAGGTGTTGTAAATATACAGTATATGTCTCCTTTCTATCGCTGTATTCATACAAAAAATGGATATATTTTATTTAGAATGCATTAGCAGTGTATTTCATAAAATATATAGGTTATGGTACAACAAACAAATTTTAAGCCAAACAAATTAATACAATTAGATTCAGAAACCGGAACTGTGAATGGATGAGTAATTAGTGGAAGGAAAATTATAAAATAACAATAAATATAAACATTAAAATTAGTAAAGATTATAACTTGTATCCATTCGCTTCTTAACATTTTCGAGCATGCTTCCGAAATGAATCGACATAAATAAGTACCTAGCTTTTTTTGTTGTACAGTGTATATTTGCGTTTACATATTCCGTTAAAAAAACATCATATTATAATTTAGCTCCTAAAATGAGTTTATTTGACATTATTCAATGCATATCTGTATGTACTCTAATAAATAAATAAATATTATTATTATTAATTGAAAATGCATATTTTTTTATAATTATACATGGTATATGTAACAAAATCCAGATAATCCTCATTTTTATTGTCCTTTGTTTGAATACTTGATAGTTTTTTTGTTACATTTTTTTTTCTGATACCGACAATGTAATTTATCATACGCACACACATAAACATTCATAGAGACATGTTTGCAAAAACCACCAGACCTCGAAATATCACACTATTTCCTTTTATAAAATATTAAAAATCATAAACATAGTATTAAACACATACCACCTGCAATATAGACTGGCTGAGGCCAATAAAATCTGTTTATTTTGCTGTGAATCTACGTTAGCTGTACCTTCCAGTATGTAGAGGAAAATAAAATCAAAAACTAACATTTCTGTTTCATTTAAAAAAGTAGAATCGCCTTAAGTAACGTTTTACGTTATGTTGCTGTTCACCAAGAAGTGTCTGCAACATCAATTAAGGAAATTCAATTAGCCAGCGAAGGCAAATTAGCAGCAACATATAGTAAAACGTTACTTAAAGTACGTAAGTGTAACAACCACCTGTGGTTTAATAAACAAAGCAGTAAAGAAGAAGTCATCCCAAAATGCATGAAAATAACGTACCATAACAAAAGCCATATAAAAGTTACAAAATATGGATTCAAAAAGAAACACAGAAATGATATATTCGAAGAAACGACTTAAAATTACATCTAAAAATAATCCATATGGACTCCTTCACCCAATAGTATTTGATATTAGGTTAGTTTTAGATAAGAACTTTTTGATAATGGCACAACAGCCGAAACATAAATTAGAAAATTCTAATAAATATTTGTGAAACATAGCCAAGTGTGTTTGTTATTCTCGACAATTAAATTAAGTTTATACAAAGTACGATATCAGATTTCTTAGCTTCAGTACTTTGAGGTACAGTGGCGTAGATAAAAAATTTAGGCCCCCCTGCAAAATTTTTAGGGGCCCTTCCAAAATACTTGTTTCGAGATAGTAGCATAGAATGTGAATATCTGAGTAATTATAATAAATTTATTTTATAATAAAAAAATCTAAATTATATTTAATTATTTATTTTATAATAATACATTTGGAAACACAAAAAATGCTAATTAGAAGACAAAATGCCGAAACGTCTTTTTTTCAATAGTAGGAAATGTTCAACTAACTCTTCCAAATCAACGGATACTTTGTTCATGTTCAATACTTATAACAGCCAAGGCACTTAACCGAACTTGTTTAATGGTGCTGTGTAAATAGGTTTTAATTAATTTTAATTTCGAAAACGATCTTTCTGCTGTTGCTGATGTTACCGGTAGTGTTAAATATAACTGAAATAGTGTACATAGATCTGGAAGACTAGTTGCTAAACATGCATTTTCCACTATTAATAAATTGGCTAAGTCCTTAATAGAAGATTTTTGTTCAATTTCATTAAACAAAACAGTCTTAAGATTAATTAATTGAATCGGCAAATCTTCTGAAAAATCAATTCCATATTTGCTCAGAATATGTCTTCAGTATTCCACTATTTCTTCATTCGTTAACTTAACAAATTTTGAGGGATTAAGAAACGAGAAAAGGTTTACAACTTCATTTATGGAGTAAAATCTTCTAGATAATTGGTTGATAATAATATCAAGTGACGCATTAAAAACTTCTACTTGAAATTTTTTTATCGGGTTAGGCATTACACAGTCGTTTTCACATTCATCAAAAAACTTTTTAATTCTCTTCTGGCGTTTATATTTTATCATAGGCTGAATATTCCAAGATTCTGCTAGATTTTTAGCTTCTTCTTCTAATTTATCAAAACTTTGTCGCAGTTCTGTCAAGTTTTCTTGACCATTATTGAGCAATTTGCACGTCTCTTCTAAATCACATGAAGGGCTCTGAAGTTGCTTTGAAATTAAATTAACAGTTTCGAGGATTTTACTCTGGAAAACTAGAAATAGAATAAACTCATAATTATCCATTTTATTCTGCAGAGACTTTGCTTCATTTCTGTCATTTTGCTTTTTGCACACCAGGATAAAATTTGACAAACATTGCATTACAGACTGATAATTATATTTTATTGACAGTAAGCATTCAAATCTAGAAGACCATCTTGTTACGCACAGCTTTTTCAGTGTGTACTTAATTTTACTTCCATGTGGAGCAGCTTGATGAAGGGCATGCCAGCGTGGCAAGCTTTCACTAAAAAACACATAAATGCTTTGCAAAAGATCATAAAAACTCTGTAGTTTAATGATGTTTTTGACAGAATCATTTAAGACTAGGTTCAAATTATGAGCTGAACAATGAATATAATCAGCTGTAGGAACTCGATTCTTAATTCTGGCTTGTAAACCATTATATTTTCCAGACATATTAGCAGCCCCGTCGTATCCTTGCCCTCGACAATTTTCTATTTTAATTTGAAAATTTTCTAAAGTAGTTAGAACAACAGCTTCTAAACTCTGTGAATCTTGTTCGGTTAGCTCTATAAATCCAATAAATGATTCCTTTATTTCTAGAGTGTTTTGTTTATTTGAATTTTTCTTCATACTTGTATACCTTATAACGAGACTTAGTTGGTCCTTCTTGGATATGTCTTGTGTTGTATCAATTATAAGGGAAAAGAAAGGAGCTTTATTAATATTTTTCGTTAATTTTTTTAAAACGGTTTTAGCCAAATGTACAATTATTTCATTTTGAATATCGGGGCTTAAGTATTTGTTTCGAATATTAGTGCTTGACAAATGAGCTTTTAGAACAGGGTCATAACGTGCTATCAAGTTCATAATATTTAAAAAGTTACCACTAGTTGCTCCAATTTCTTTAACATTTTCTCGATGTCCTCGTCATGGCATATTGCAAATTGATAATGTTCTTATCACATCACATATTCTTATTAAAACTTCTTTAATTTTTTCATGACCACTTATTTGACTATCAATGGTTTTGTTTTTTTCCCAAGTACTATAAACTATACATGCTTGCAAATGAGCATCACTTCCCTCGTGGATTTTAATTTTTTTACTTAAACCCTTCCAGTCATTAATTGTGCCCTTACACCAATTTACTGATGCTTCATTACTAGAGAACATCCAACACGGTTGACAGTAAACACTATTCAACTTTTGGGAATAACATAACCAAAAGCGATCGATTTTTTGACCAGTTTTAGTTTTAATGGTATAATAATCACTACTGAACGCTCTATTATCGTCTTTATTCCTTGGAAACGGTCCCATAGGCTTATTTGGCCCTGCAGTAATAATTTTTCTTTTTAAGTCGTCGGAAAGTGATTCCGAAAATAAGGCTCTGTCGGTGTTAAAATATGTTGAATCCTCCTGATTGCAATCGATTTCATTTTTTCCAGAACTATATCTAATTTTTGTTCAATTATAACATTTTCGTATGGTTCAACATTTTCATCTGATGCAGATGTACTAGCTGTTGAAGCACTTTCAAAAAAACTGCTAATCTTCGGTAATTTACGCAATTTTACAACATTTTCTTGTTTCAATTTTCGTTTTTGTGCACCACTCATATATTTTCTTTCGCTCATCTTATTTTGAATACTTCGAACTATACACTTTGGTACACGTTAATTTACTTAGTTAAATTTTGATAAAATTAAATTAGTATACGTACATATGCTAATCACTAATTCGTCACAAAAGTTAATGCACTAATACAAATAGAACTTATTTTCACAATTCGAACAAACTCGCTGTTAAAATAAAACTGAAGGAATGGAAATAATTTTTCGTATTTATTCAGTAAAATATTTTTTTACAACTAGGTCATTAAACCAAATGTGCAAATGCAGTTTTATGAAATAAACGTGCCTTTTCATAATTTCGTAATTTCAAGTTTTATGTATTAGTTTATGTACCTACAATCTATATGCATAACATAGTCATATAACTTCATAGTACATGTAAAATGCAAAATTATTATCGTTGTCTGTTTCTAATGAATTTGCAATTTTTTTTTAGCTCATGAATTTTATACGGACTATATATTACCTACTTGTTAGAAAGCATTTGTGACATCTGTTGTAAAACTGTAAGAATGTGCAGGTCAAAAGTTAGGTAAAAACATGAACCTTTTTTTATATGGACCTGTGTTAAGGCAGAAAATGTAGTCATACTGTGGGTTTCTATATAAGTAGAGATATTTCATTTCTTTTAAAGAAAGAGCAAATTGTCAATACCAGATGTGATATTTTCTTGGAACTGAAAGATAAATACGAACAATAAAAAAATAAAACTGGACGAACGTTATCAGAGTAAGAAATACAAATACACGTACTGTTATAATTTTAAACACTAGAAAACAAGTACATATAAAATAACATACACATTTTTTATACATGAAGGATAAAACAGAAATAGTTTTGTAAATTTCATTACTAGTGCGGGGCCCTGAATTTTTGGGGGCCCCCCCGCATTGCGGGCTGTGCGGGTGCCTTATCTACGCCACTGTTGAGGTAGTAAAGTTATAGAATTTAGAATTACATTCTTACGTTGCATCTTTTTTAAGATCCTGTCAGCTACGTATGTCTGATTGGAAACCATTGTATTCAGCAGTACCTTCTATAAGGCGTAGTTCGTTTTCATATTTATCTCTTGTAAGTGCGAAATTTAGCAAAAAAACAATGTTTGTTAAAAACAATGATTTGAATCTGCTGTAATGATTCTGTTTACATCGATTTACCGAATCTTAAGAGACGAAGTTATCAATTTTGTACAAAGATTCAAAGCGCTTTTAGTTTCTCTAAGTACTTTCGTTAACGTATTTTTGTTCAATAAACTTTAGTGTAGTACTACTATTTGTTAAGGTGAGCTCTAAACAAGTGTTTCAAAAACATTAACAGTGATATTACTTGTAAAATACGTTTAATTTTGTTGAAAACTACAACCTTAATAATTAAACCTGAATGTAATAACTTTTTCGGAAATTATTACTATACTTTGATTCTTTTCTATAGGTGGTGTACTACAAGGCATGTCTTTGGACCTTTACTGTGTCTTTTTTACTACATTGATATAGAATAGCATATCACGACAAATTACTGAGCTTTTGCTGATGGTATTATAATGCTTTGTGAACAATACAATATTAAATTACTGCCGAACTTAGTGTCATTATCAGGATTTTGGAAAAGCAATGACAATAGTTAGTAGTAAACCCAAATTTTGCATAATTCTGAATACACATTGAGAACATTATTACTGCTTTTTGATTCTCTTCGACAGGTGGCATACTACAAGTACTGCCCTTTGAACCTTTGTTATGTATTTTCTACTACAATCGCGAGAAATCAATGAGCTTTTGCTTATGCTTATATTCAGTTGCTGTCGAACTTAATGTCTTTATCAGATTTTAGATGAGCAGTGACTAGTAGTGAACCCAAATTTTATACAATTTTGCAAGAATAGCCAATATCTACTTCCAACTCATCCATTTTCATGTTGGATACGTTGTGTATGTGAGTGATTAGTGTATGCGGAGAGCAGATTTTAAAGAACTGGAATTTTTGGGATACTGGAATTCCAGACAAACATTGAAATTAACTGCTTAAGGAAAAAAATCAGTTTTTGAATTTCCCTGAACGATCTGGAAACTTGGATAAAGCCAAATTCTTTTGACACTCAGTCAAAGATTTCTATAAATTATCTGAATGGGATTTTAAATGACTAATAAAACGCTTTAGCCCTCGAAGTTCAGCCATTATTTACAATCCATCTTCTTTAGATTTCGCATATTTTAATAAATCTTTTATAGTTAAACACGTTGAACACACATCAGTTAATAAAGTACCAGAAGACAAGTTATAATTTTTGTTTATGTAGGTGCAAAAGTATAGGACGATTGTATGTATATTGGCCTCTGGCTTTCTGTGAAGGTATAGTCCAAATAATCTTTTCAAATCAAGTCACATATAAGAATTATTCTAGGGATTCGTCCGTGGCTCTATCGACTCTCTGAGCTTGTGAAATTCTTAATAAATTGTTTCATTGAAAGTTTAATCGCATTGTGTTTTCATTAACTCTATCGCCTGGCTCCTTTTATTTCCTTTGTCATTTCGCCTGTACGCACAAAGTTTGCCACAATTCTTTCGCTTCTATCTGCACTGATGTGGGTTATAGTTAGAAAAGCTATCTTGCGTACTTTGCCTGTCGTAGAGTATAACGTACTATGAAACTGTTTAATATCTCGCATTTTCACATTCTTACGTGAATAATCAGCTTTCATGGTGGGGATACAGGTTGGATAAATCGGCAAATCTTCGGCTTTTTGCCCAAAAAGAGAGTTTTTTTAAGTAACATTTATTGAGAATTAGAAAATCCTCTATCTCAAAGACTCTTTCCGCACTCTTTTCCAACTTTCACGGTGTCGGGACTTATAATCTACCTTTACCAACTTGGCAAAGTGTATCACGGACACCTAAGTCCATTCAATCCAACAATTATTATTAACTCTTAATTAATAATGAATAGTTATTGTTAAAGTGGTTTGATGAAGTTTACTTAACAAGCCTAATATTTGATAGGAGTGTCAACCGCATCGATGTAATATATGCTTGATCACGTATAAGCCAGGTATGCGTCAGGATTAGTTATTGACAAAAACAGAGGCATGCATCTGATAGAAGCAAACAAATACAGACTATTACATCTGGATTAGATCTTCATACCTAATTTCTGCTTCAAATAACGACTACTGCGCCAAACTTGTTGTGTTATTGTGTGCGTATCATAGTGGACTGTTTATTTGAATGAGTTTAAAACCGCGAATTTTGATAGTTTTGAAAATACATAATTTTCCATGAGATGTACTTCTTCGATATCTTTTCATATTCACTTGAGTTTGAATTTTTAAAATGACTAATCTTCTTTATATGCATAATCTTGACCTTAAATACCAACCGAAATCTATCACAAAGCGATTTTCCAACAACTCCCACAGACTTGCTCAAAATTACATATTCTAAATATGAGTTATATTACGAAACTATTGACTGTCCATTATTTCCTTTGATGGCGATATTTATTTTTCCCATGGCTCTATACGGCAGCGGTTTCTCGTTGTGCAAGAGCAAAGCTGAATATGTATAACTTCTTCTATTGCGTACACATAAAATTGGTATATTGGTGGATTTATTTGATTTAGACAAACTCTGTACACGTATCTGTACCGGGTGGCCAACTAAGAATGGCCGCCGGCTATATCTCAGAAACCAGTAGTCATATTGCTTCCGGTTAAAAAAATTTCAAGTAAAAGTGCCCAAGAGAAAATGCTGGAAATTATTTTCGAGTTTTTAAAATGTCCGCAAGGGGGCGTAACAGTCAGGATCAATGTTAAATTTAGAATTTCTTCATATTTTTATTAATTAAGGGGTATTGAAAATTTCTAAATTTTATTCCTTACACATTCTTTAATACTTTTAGTCTTGCACATTTTTCACTATCTAGTGAAATAAAGTGGTGGGGGCAGTTCAGATGTTTATTTAAATAAAATAGGATTACTCCCGTTTGGCTTAACCGATTTGAATAAGTTTGATCTCATTTAAAAGAGCCTTGTTTGCTCTACAAACTGAACTTGTGTTTTTGTATCTCGGACTTTTGCTGTCAACGGTAGATGGCGTTATTTGAAATGTAAGCAAATATTAGGCTCTTTTTCAAAAAAGTTAAATACAATGATATGTTTCTTTTTACATAAGCTAATAAAGAATTAAGTCCTCTACATTTCGGTAAAAAAACCAAATTTGTATGTTTTTTAGAACAGGAGATATTGACAAAAATAGATCAAAATTCATATTCTCCTGTTTTACTGGCCTTTTTTTTTATGAAGCTAACAATTTTGAGCTACATACATATTATTATTATCAAGAAAAATGTTATACCATTTTGAAAGACCCTGTTTAATAAAGCAAGATTATTTTTAATACTTATTTTAATCCAAAAAATATACCATTGAAAATAAAAAAGTTAGCTATGAAAAAATAAAACAATAACTCTGTGTTAAAACGACCAATTGTGAAAATAATAAATATTATTGTCAGTTTTTGATTGATTCCGTTTACTTTTTTGTGTTTGGGAAAACTTCTCTTTTAGTGAGATGCGGTTAGCGAATGAAGAGACATTCGATATGATTGGTGTCTATTTCGAATGCATGCGAAATGCTACATTCAGCTTTCAGAGTGTATGCTACGCAGTTCCCTGGAAGACGACATTATCAGAGCAGTGTTTTTCGTAGGTTAGTGGAAAGGCTTTGGACCACCGGAAATATTAATCTTCCGGTGTATAGAAGGCAACCTACTGGTCGAACCGAAGAAAATGCTATAAAAGTATTAGAATATATTGAATTTAATCCACATGTAATGACCGAAACCACAAGTAGAGAGTTGGGCATTTGTAGAACTATGGTCCCAAATATATTGAAAGATTTAAGTTAAAAATAAAACAAACTTTATTTCGAGATTTTTTTGTAGGGCCTTTGTTAGATTTGCTTTATCTCCTACAGTTTGTTTTAATACTTTTAAGCATTAAGCATAACAGTTGTTTTTAACGTTCCGTACTCGGTTCCCTTAAGTTTAACTCATACATTTATCTGCCTATTTATTGTCTGTTTACCGGTCACGGCCATTTTTATCCGATACCGTTTATATAGACCACAGTAATACTTTATAATAGTAAGTTACCTAAAACAGTGTTTAACAAGTTTGGATAAATTTGATCTCACAGTTTCGTTCACGTTTGCCATATTATTTTCAGGATGTATCCTTATTACATCGTTCTTCATCAATCTTTAACGGCTAAAGATTTCGATCGCCGGATTGACTATTGGCTATTAAATATGGTAGCGGAAACCCCGAAATTCTTTCTCGCGTCCTATGGACGGATGAGGCAACATTTAATAGCAATGGTGGTGTGAACTTGCACAATATGAACTATTGGTCCAGGACAAATCCGCGTTGGATGCAGGAAGTTTAGCATCAAGGCCGCTGGTCGGTAAACGTGTGGTGCGGTATTCTAGGAGGTAAATTCGCCATTTTCTTTAACCGACATCTCACTGGAGAGGTTTATTTAAATTTTTTTATGAATGAGCTGCTCCTTCTAGCAGAAGATGTCCCTCGGGACGTTCGTCGTGATAAGTTTTTTCAGCACGATGGGTGCCCGGCGCGTTTTGCGGCAATCGTCCGGGATTTCTCAGATCATCAGACATATCCTGGCAAGTGAATTGGACGGGGTAGTATATTTCCCTGGCCCGCCAGGTCACCGACTTCAACATCCTAGATTGTTATTTTTGGGGGAGAGTTAACGACATTGTTTTTGAAAACCGGCCAACAACAAGACAAAATATAATGAAGAAAATTATAGCAGCAGTACGAAACATATCGGAGCCGGAAATTGAAACTTCTGTTTTATCCACGCGGCAAAGGTTGCAGGCTTACATTAACAATGATGGGCTCCATTTTGAACAAACAGGCCGTCATTAAAAATTTTGCAAATCAATCTTTACAGTAATGTAACTGTAGTTATTTTAGTGTTTAAATCATAGTATATGAAAATTTGAAATACGAACGTTTACATAAAATTACATTTATGTAATTTTGGTTTCTTAAACAGGAACTAATGAAATGTTAAACATATTTTTATTTAATATATTTTTATATATTTTGCACCGGTATTACAGGAATGCCTTTCAAATTTCTTCCGCTTTTGTGACATTTTATTATTTGGTCTGCGTGTTAGAATTTTACTGAATTTATGATATATATATATATATATATATATAATAAATTCAGTAAAATTATATATATATATATATATATAAGTTGAGGTTTGTCGTGGGTGTAGCGGCCTTTTTTTTGGGACAACACGGTTTAAAAACAGGTAACTTAACAATGTAATTAAAAACACATATTTTTGTTTTTATTCTTTGTAACGTTTCGGCCAAACATTTATGTTGCCTTTTTCAAACAATCTATAATTATTTTAACAAATTAAAATACAATAAAACGGATATACATTTATAACTTACACTTATCTGTTGTTTTCTTATTTAATTGTAATGGTGAATATAATATACGATACATTTACAAATAATATGTTTTTCTTCCTGAAAGTCGTCATTTCTTTCTCTAGTTCTCTTACACTTTCAACAAATCTCATTTACTTTTTCAGTCGTATTTATATTTTTATAGTTCTAATACTTGTAATTGTCAAGTTTATGTCTTGACTCTTAAAACATATCTGTTACAAGCATGCGTTTAAAATCAATGTGTATAGGTATATAAATTCTTCTAGCTCGTGTATTTGTAAAAAGTTGTGTGTACGTTGTGTTTTTATTTTGGTTGTTTCTTTTGAATATTTTAATATTTTCTTTATGTACTTATTTTTTTAATTATTATGAAGCATTAATAAGATGATGTGTTATGATTTTGATTAAACTGTTAAATTATTGAAACATAAATATTGGAAATGTTATTAATGTCGGTCCTATCATTAATTGAGTTTGTAGTTTTTTTAATGTAAATGCTTTCCAAAAAATTCCTAGCTTTATTATGTTTTTCGGTGGTAATAATTGTTGTATTTTTGAAATTGAAGGAGTGATTAGTCTGATTAATGTGTTTTTTTAGAGCTGTGCTATTATTTGAAAATTTGTGCCCATTTAGCCTTTCTTTCAGGTGTTGAGTTGTTTGGCCAATGTATACTCCATCACAGTCTCCGCAAGGTATTTTGTAAATTACATGGGTCTTTTTTTCATCCGGTATTTTATCTTTAAGTTTTGTGTAGAGGTTATTTAGCGTGTTGTACTTCTTATATGCCGTTTTTATGTTGTACGGTTTTAGAATTTTATCTAATCTATTTGAAAGGTTTTTAATAAATGGCAGTGGTGCGTACTTACAAGCAGTTGATTCTTTTTGTTTATTGTTTTTTTTATGTGAATTGTAGTGTATATGCAGTTGTTTTTTAATGAGTTTATTAATGAACTGTAAAGGGTAATTGTTTTTTTGTAGTGAGGTTTTTATGTTTTCAATAATTTCAGGTCTGAAAATTGGGCTTGTTAAAGTTATCGCTCTTTTTATTAGATTGGTTGTTATGTTTTTTTTACATACTGGAGTTTGGCAAGAATTATAATTTAGGTATCTGTCAGAGGCTGTAGGTTTGTGGTACAATTTTGTTAGTATTTTGTTATTAGTTCGTACCAAGGTTAAATCTAAAAAGTTAATAGTATGATTGTTCTCTATTTCAATTTCAAATTGTAATTTGGGGTGATATGAGTTGAATTTCTTTAAAATATTGTCTGTGTGTTCTATTGGTATACAAGTGATACAATCATCGACGTACCTTTTGAAGAAGAATGGTTTGAAATCTAGCTTGTTTATTATATTTCTTTCTACATGTTCTAATACCAATTGTGCGACGACACTAGATATTGGGGATCCCATCGCACATCCGTGTATTTGTTTGTAAAAGTTATTATTATATTGGAAGTAAGTGGCGTTCAAGGTTAATTCTATTGCCTTAATGAATTCATTTAAGGGTAACGTTGTGAAATCTTGCAGGTGATCCCATTGTTCTTTTATTACATCTATGGCTAAACTGATTGGAATATTGGTATACATTGATACGACATCCAATGAAATTAAAATGTGGTTATCAGGTATTTCTAACTTATCTAAAAATGCTTTTAATTCATATGAGTTCTTTAGAAAATATTCGTTTTTAGATGTTATACAAGCAATGGATCCTGCAAGAAATTTAGACAAATTGTAGAGTGGGCTTTGTACTGACGAAATGATTGGTCTTAACGGTATGTCTTTTTTGTGTAACTTTGGGAGTCCATATATCTTTGGTGGTTGTGCATTGCTGATTTTAAGTGTTTTGGCCGTTTCTTTCGATATTATATTGCTACTTTCCCAATGTTTGATCAAATCATTGTTTAATTTTTGATATTTTGATGTTGGATCATTTTTTATTTTGTTATAGGTACTGTTGTCATTCAATAAGGTGTTCATTTTTGTGTCATAATCAGATTTGTTCATAACTAGAGTTTTGTTGCTTTTATCTGGTTTTGTGATAATGATTTGAGGGTTGGTTTTAATGAATTGTTTTGTAGTTTTTACTTTTTGGTTAAGATTCTTATGGTGTTGGGTCATTTTTAATTGTGGTTTTTGTTTAAA
Source organism: Amphimallon solstitiale (assembly GCA_963170755.1). Lineage (NCBI taxonomy): Eukaryota > Metazoa > Arthropoda > Insecta > Coleoptera > Scarabaeidae > Amphimallon > Amphimallon solstitiale. The sequence continues at coordinate 68,782,443 of OY720680.1, forward strand.
GTTTGTTATCGCATTAGTGATTTTTGCTCTTATTACGTTTTTGTCATTGTTGTTTAAGTGGTCTATTGACGATTCTATGTTAGCAATAATATTTTCTGTGGGAATTTTTTTGGGGCATAGCGGTTGTATTGCGAAATCTTTCCCTAGACATAATATTTCTGTTACATCGTTTGGCAAAGCAGTATCTGAAATATTACATACCCAGTCTTGATTTATGTTGCTACTGTTCTTTTGTTTTTTTTGAGGTGTATTATTAATTAATATATTTAGTTTCTTTTGGTGTTTTGTCTTTATACTGATAAAAAAATTTTCAGTTGTGTGTTTTATTTTTCTTTCTAGAGCTAGGAGAATTTCTTTGTTAGTCTTTTTTTTGAGTTTGTTGTACAAAAATTCTTTTTTGGTAATTGTGTGTTTTAACGTCTTTATACAATCTGTTAGGAATAAATTCAGAAGTGCATGTTTGAAACTTTGAACCTTATTTAAAAATTTAGTATTAATATATTCATTGTCAAATTGCAAATGAGAAATTTTGAAATTACAAAAATTAGGAATGATATTCAAATTCTTACATTTAATTAGGAATATTCTCCGGTTTTAAGTGTAGCTATTCGTCTTTCTTCTCGCAGCACGGCTTGGAACTGTCTGTATATATCCATTCCATATTCGTCCTTTATTTCTTCAAAAAAAAAAAAAAAAAAAAATATATATATATATATATATATATATTGATATGGTGTATAACAGCGTATTGCCCTTAAAACACTTGCATACGACACGGTAAGTACCGTTTAAAATTTCTTGTAATTATTTTATCAATTGAATTTTTATTTCAAATATTTAATTGCCTCGGGCTAGCTATGTTGGCTGCCTAACTATAAGGTGGGTAACGTATTTTATTTAAAATAGCATGGACTCTGTTATTTATCTATGTGCTAGTTTATTGTTAATAAAATTAAAATGGTGTTTTAATTTATTTGACTGCTCCCTGTAGATTAGAACTAATCTTTGAATTATTTATTTAAGCGACTGAATTTGTAACAGTTCAATTTTTCTTCCACTGTTGGTGCACCTGGGTCACCCACACGTGGATGCAGAGAAATTCAAAAAAATATGCGCGCTCTATGATAGCTAGGTTATGTGAACCCTAAAAAAAAATCAGTTTGTTGTTGGTTTTCACGTTCTGAATTGGACGTTAAATATAATTAAATCTCATTAATGGGTCGTAAAAGGGATTCGGTTGTTGATCCTGAGGAAGAGTACACGACTTACTTCTGTATTACAGCTTACAAACACGTAGAAAGTGGCCGATTCCTGATGGTCCTGTAGATAACCTAACAAACAGATGTACGATCGAGCATGCTTTTTTAAAACAGCTGTTCGGTCAAGGTTGATGGATAGTATAACTGGGTCAAATGAAAACACAGGTGTTTATTAGATTATGGTTTTTTATTATTAATGAATTGAGTGTAGCTTTATATTTACAGTTTAAAACATCCTTATCAAGAATGGCTCTAGGCATAATCTTTACTTGGAATATCATGAACAAACTGCTCTACGCAAGTCATATTAGGCATACACATAACAATATTTAATCTGTCTACTTTACTAATGGTAAACAATCGGATTCATCCTTGGATTTTTAAATATGATTATCTGACTCTTCGTCTCCCAAAAAAAACTAATGTGCAACGTAAGTATTAAACTTAGAATGTAGTCTAATCAAAATGCATGAACGGTAATTGAATTATAGGTTAAATATTTAAATATATCCGGCTATTATGTACTATTTAAACCCGGCTACGTGAGAAATGAACGTTTAGTCTTGGTAAAAAAACTCGGATTACACTTAAGTCTGACTTGACTGTTAGTCATTTACAAGTTTATCTTGTTTCCTTCTAATGAACGTGAAATTATACAATTGTCACTTTACATACTGTTCTTGTTTGTTTAACTGTAAGTTGGCTGGCTGGAAAGAATGCAGGTGCTGCTGTCGTTCTTGAAGGGGGCTCCACAGATGCTCGTAGTTGATGGAACGTCTTGACCCTCCGAGTTGATTCTCTTGATAGGCACCCCTGGGGTATCTTCTTGGCGGCACCTTGTTCAGATGTGTTGACTCGTTGTAGATGACTGGACACAGGTTCGTATTCTTTTTTCAAATATATTTGAAATGTTGTTTGGTTAACTCCCTGTTAGTTGAAGTTAATATCCTTGTTGATTCCTTCTTTCTTTCCAGTACGTTATTTGCATCCTTGGTTTTTCCAATATCGAAAACACAGGATTGACTTCAATGTGTGTAGTTACACTAGCTCGCACTTTGTTTCACAGAAGTGGGATGCTCACGAATATTTAGAACAACCTTACTGCTTGGTTGTTGTAGAAGAACTCATTTAAACACAACCTTACTGGTTGGTTATTGCAGAAGAATCCATTTAAACACAACCTTACTGGTTGGTTATTGCAGAAGAATCATTTAAACACAACCTTACTTGGTTGGTTTTTGCAGACGAATCCCTTTTAAATCAAGGTACTGTCCTTTTATACTTTCCTTTGTTTGTATGGTGGTTGTCAAGGCAACCAACAAAATTCAATCAAGTCACCAACCATTCGTTCATTTCAAAAGGCAAACCCTATTATTTCGCGATTTTATTGTCTTCATAAAGTGTTTTGAAATTTATTTCTCCTATATACAAATTTAGAATTCTGATTTTTGACAATTAGACGCGTGTTAAAAACTTTAATAGTAGCGCGTTTGATTTTCCTAGTACAGTTCTGCTCATAAAAATATATTTTTTTATAATTTTTGATTTGTCTAACATACTCAATATGTGTATCCCTAATGCAACGGCGTTTGCAATGGTTCTCTTAACATTTAATTACATCGTTTCTTTTTTTTCATTTCCGTTTCTTTTTACCAGACAAAAATTCATTTATATAAAAAAATTAAATTATTTAAGGGTGACTTTTGACAACCTATATTCAAACATGTGGTGAAATCTTAATAATGCTCATGCCCTGTTTGTACAGGACTTGAATATGTAAAGGGCTTTTGGTTCAATATGTGTGTACCCAAAAGTTCGTTTCTTTACTGAATTAAAGTTATCTTTGACATAATAAATGACATTTACGTTTGACGTATGTAAAAATCAAAAGATGCTATTGATCTTTTCACGGTCTTTACATTTCCATTTGCTTACAAAAACCTATGATACATCAAGTATTGATACTGAAGTATCCCTATTAATTTGCAAATTTAACAATTTTAGTCGATTTTTATTATAACTCATACTTTTGCAATGGCCATATTTGTCGACCCAAAGTAAACATTTTTATAACTAAACCAATGAGAAGGATAAAAATGTTTTATATCTTTGTTATGTGTGATGCGAGTCTGCGCACACGGTATGCGCATTTGTCCTTAATTATATGCCCAATTCAACAATAATTATTTTAACTACAATGTACAAGGGTTCGTCCAAAAGTGAATCTTTTAAAACATGAACGAAAATCTAAATATTCATATTTTACAGATTTGACTGGTCGTGGCTAAGATACAAGACCAGTTCAATATATATATACAGCTGACGTACACATTGCATATCTTAATACAGTTTTGCATCCGTATATAGCAGAGTGGGCTCCTTCCAGTGTTGCCCAAGTTATTTCTTTTTTACATCGCGACGCAGTATTATGCCGTTATAAAAACTAATTACCAACGCAAACGTAATGTGATGGATTGACGAGCCTTATCTACTGCTTACGAAGTAGTGTTGTTTTGGCTAGACGAAATTCCACGCAGTTATTAAAATAATAAATAAAATTGAGATTGTTAAATATGTACGAATATTTCATTATAGTTTGTCATTATGCCTTCTCGTGGCCCAAAAGTTACATAAAGTGCATATAAAATGTATTAAACATTTTTGTGCAATTTTGTTGCAAAGAGTTGCAATGTCAATGTTTGTCTTATTCGTGTTTATCATATTTTTTGCAAATTACGTCATTGGAATAAATTTTCTACCATGTACGGATCAAGTAACTCAAGCAGATATGCTAATGGCACGTGACATTATTAGAGATTCAACTCCGCCAGGATACATCTTAGATGATGCAGAGCCTCAAGTAACAAATGGAAGAAATCCACATCGATGGATAGGAATATTTAGTAGAAATGATAATAATTATTAGGGAGCGAAATCGAGCGAGTCATCGCCCATGGGCGCGCTATTGAAATGTTGTATTTTTAAAGAGGTTTTAATTTTATTTATATAATTGAATAACAAGTGGCTGGTGATTATAAAATACAAAATACCCTACTATTTGTTCATTTTCTCTTATGTAAAACTTGTTCTCTTTGAATTAAGTACATCCTTGTAGATAGAAAACGTCTTTTCTACATCGCAACTGGTTATATTTACGTAATGGAAATATTCTTTTATTTCAGCATATTTAGCATACACAATTGCCGCAATGTTATTAAACCTGGATTTCTATTAAAAACTGCGTCTAAGTCACTTGGAATTATTAATAGCCGCATCTAATGTGGTTAATCCATTTTGACTTTCTTATACGTAGTATAAGGAAATAATGTGAAATTTTCGACTTCGAGATTTTTGCAGATGTCCACGTTTTGAAAGTCCCCTGATACCGAAAAAGATGTTTTTAAAAAATGTCTGTGTGTCTCTGTGTAACCACGATAACCGCTGTTGATATCAATTCCAAATTTTGTATTTACGTGTCTAATCTCCCTCTTGAGATCTGAGTAGTTTTTCAGTAAAATCGGTAGACCGGAAGTAGCAGTTTACTTCAGTGAAAAACTCGAATTTTGCCAATATTTTGTCAACTACTAAGTTTAAACAAATTTATAAAGAATTCATATGTACTTGAAATTAAAATTGAGAACAATTTTATTTAAAAAGTTTTTCGAAACTGCTACTTTTACTCCTATCGAAAATCAGTTTTTTGCGAATATTTCGCATGTCATGCTTTTTAGACAGGTACGTTACGGGTATAAAAGTATTTAAAACGTAATTTTCAATATCTTTTGCATAAAAACAATTTCAAAATTCAGACCGGAATTACCACTTTTACTCTTATCGAATAGCGATTTTTTGCGAATATGTCGTAAATTATGCATTCTATATGTATTTATCAAGAATACTAAAGTATTTAGTGCTAGATTTGCAATATTTGTTGAATATATGAAATTTCAAAATTCGAACCGGAAGTAACACTTTTACTCTTACGGAGTAGTCCTTTTTTCGAATATAAGTACTTAGAATAAGATTTCGAATAATTTTTGTGTAAAAAAATTCTTAAAATTGTATAGTTTGAAACGCTCATACGTATAAGAAAGTCGTGTGGTGGCCACACCTCATTTTACTTTCTTATACGTAGTATAAGGAAGTATTGTGATGATGAAAATTTTCGACCTCGAGATTTTTGCAGATGTACACGTTTTTAAGTCCCCTGATACCGAAAAAGTGGTTTTTAAAAAATGTCTGTGTGTCTGTGTGTCTGTGTGTCTGTGTGTCTGTGTGTCTGTGTGTCTGCCTGTGTGTGTGTGTGTGTGTGACCACGATAGCGGTCAAACCGCTGGACATATCAATTCCAAATTTTGTATTTACGAATATAATCTCCCTCTTGAGAACTGATTAGATTTTGAGCAAAATCGGCAGACCGGAAGTAGTAGTTTACTTCAGTGAAAAAATCGAAATTTGCAAATATTTCGTCAATTACTAAGTTTAGACTAATTTATAAAGAATTCATAAGTATTTAGAACTTAATTTCCAATATCTTTTATATAAAAAAATTTTCAAAATTCGGACCGGAAGTATTACTTTTAGTCTTAACGAATAACAATTTTTTGCAAATATGTCGTAAATTATGCATTCTATATACATTTATGAAGAGTACAAAAGTATTTAGAGTTGGATTTGCAATGTTTTTTGTATAAATGAAATTTCAAAATTCGGACCGGAAGTAACACTTTCATACGTATAAGAAAGTCGTGTGGTGGCCACACCTCATTTTTTTAATTTGAAATTCGATTAGTTTAGGCAAATTTCTAAAATGTTCCTGACGGAATAACAACCGATTTTTTAAATTTGGGATTTGTGTTAGTTCCTTGCACTCAGAAATACTTCGAGCATCGTCATTTAAACATGTAACGAAATTTTGTAAACTATCGAAATTCTCTGCATGAAAACTATTTCTGTGTATGTTTTAGCAAAGCTAAGTGACGATATTTTACAGACTTTGCAATAAATTTCGGAATCACTGACAATTAATTTTTATCTCAGAAAAAGTAACATAAACAACGTTCTAGATCTAAATAAATAAATGATAACTAAAAATGTACGCGTATGTTATTGAAACATACATATTATATTGCGAAATATAAGGTAAATATAATAAATTTTAAAAACTCGTCACCCTTGTACCTACGCCGATGAAGAAAGGAGTTTATTCATGAAATTCCTTATTTTATGGTAGTTTTTTCTCTGACTCTCGGCCGTAAACAGATGTTGCAGTTCGCCCTATGAATTAGTGCTATTCAGATATAATGTAAACAACACGCAGTTGTTTACATTATTTCTTTTCACGGTTGTGGCTCCGTGGTAGTTTAGCTCGCTCGATTCCGCTCCCTAATAATTATAATCGTGGATGTCAGTTCGTAGCGGCTGTGAAGAGAGAATTTAAACAGCGCTGTCCTTCAGGAAGTGAAATTCGCGTCGTCAGTGTCAGAGACCGTCCAGGAGAACAGCGATTTCTAGTGGAGTTTTTGGTTAATTGTTTTTGTAAAAATATTGTAAATCGTCGGAAACGAGTATAAAACACATAGTCAAATTAAATGAACTATGGAATTAGAATATTTGTTGTAGGTAGTTTTTTATTTTACTGTCTATCTACTTTTTATTATTCTAAAGAACCAATAAATGAAGTTATTCTAAGAATAAATATGCTAATTTTTAAATGCTTAAAATACTTATTAATTTGTCTCTGTTTAAAAAAAGTATAAGAAGTGTCCCTAAGAATAAATGTTCCATTATCTTCAATTACATAATATTATTCTAGCTAGGATGTTTTAAAATTGTTAACACAATTTAACTCATACGCTGTTTCTGTACACCATGTGCTTTAATATGATAAATAAACGTTTTTAATAAAGTGTAATCTGTCCACGAAAATCGCCGGAAAAAATCTTTATCTGTAATTTTCAGAGTAATCTCTATCCTTACCTTTTAACTTACACTTTTACTGTATTTTTATTTTGTTATTTAAAAGTATAGTAAAATACAAAATGTTTACCTCGTTTTAATTATTTTTATGTTGCTGTAAAAAGATAATTGAAATAATTGAATGTATTGCAGGCGTCATAAGTTAAGTTACCTATTTATTGTACTCATATGACGTAATATGCTGCTTTCCGATTTTTCAGCTTTTATAGGTTCACATTTTTTCATTTATGACACAAGCATGAAAAATGTTAAATTAGAACCGTTATTTTCTATCTCAAAATTGGGTAATAGATTTCATCCTCTTTTCGACCATGTAAAAATACGATAAAATTGCGAAATACAGAAATATAGCAAATAAATTGTTATTAATATTTTGTTAAGAATTTTACCCATTAAAAAGAAATAATAAAGGCTTTGATCATCAATGCTACTTATTTTGAATCATCCCAAATGTATTCGCAAAGCCTTACCTATCTTCTTATTTACCTTGTATTCACATTTTATTAAACATACGCATAATTTATTTTGTAGTTTTTAGACAAGCATTTAATCAATAAAATTTATTTTCGGCAACACATGTATGCTTCGCTAACGATATTATTCTCCAACAGTAAACAATGAAATTGATTCGTAATAATAATAGCGATATATGTTCTTCTCCGTTATTTCTAAGGTATTTCTTTCTCTATCAATTTTAAGCGCTAATTCTTCCGAAAGGGATTTTACCGTTCTTTAATAACAGTTTACAATAAAGCATTCGACGCAAATAAGATAAGGTAGCTATTTATAGAATCCAACGTTGTAATATCTCCGGATGCCATACGAACCGTCTTCTGTATTTGTTGGGAATATACGCACAGTCGATAGCAGCACTTCTCTTCGGTAGTTTGCTAAACTAAGACGTATAGAAAAATCCACAGTAGCTTCAAATCGGCCTCCCGCTGATTTTGTATTTTTCTTGACAAGGGACCTCTAGTGTCGTTGAAATAATTAACAAACGCTTTTTGCAAAGTGGCCTCCGTGTATCGGAGTTCACTTTGTCGCGGAGCTCACTTAAACCGCAATTTTAACATGGGAGGATCCCAATTTGTACCACAGATATATATATATATATAACAAGAAGAAGACAATTAAAACCAGAGAATTCATGCATTTTCATCTATTTTTGCCAATATCTCCTGTTCTAAAAAACATACAAATTTCGCTTTCTTACCGAAATGTAGAGATTTTAATTTTTTATTAACTTATGTAAAAAGAAATATATCATTGCATTTAACTTTTTTGAAAAAAGGCCTAATATTTGTTGACATTTCAGTTAACGCCATCTACCGGTGACGGCAAAAGTTCGAGATACAAAAACACAAGTGTAGTTTGTAGAGCAAATAAGGCTCTTTTAAATGAGACCAAACTTATTCAAATCGGTTAAGCCACACGGGAGTAATCCCAGTTTATATAAAAAAACATCTGAACTGCCCCCACCACTTTATTTCACTAGATAGTGAAAAATGTGCAAGACTAAAAGTATTAAAGAATGTGTAATGAATAAAGTTTAGAAATTTTCAATACCCCTTAATTAGTAAAAATATGAATAAATTCTAAATTTTAACATTGATCCTGACTGTTACGCCCCCTTGCGGACATTTTACAAACTCCAAAATAATTTCCAGCATTTTCTCTTGGGCACTTTTACCTGAAATTTTTTTACCCGGAAGCAATATGACTACTGGTTTCTGAGATATAGCCGGCGGCCATTCTTAGTTGGCCACCCGGTACATACTAGTTATTAAATTTAACTTTAAACTTTCCACTATGGTATGTGCACATATTAATTTGTGTTTTCAAAAACATTGGAAAGTACTTTTGGAAGTGACTGTATTTTATACAGAATCACTGCAGATAACTTGAAGATAGTCATGAATTAGTTTCTAACTTTCTCACGCTTCTTTCATATAGACATATATACTTTGCGACGAAAAAGAATTTCCCAGTCGAATCATAGAGCTTTTAAAAGGGCGTTTTACCTGACGAAAATTATCGAATCATGTATGACAGTTTGTCTAAAATATATGGAATATTTCAACGAGATTAAAATGCATGTGGTTTGTTACCACATTTCATATACTAAGCGATATGGAGGATATGCCTGGTCAACTGGTAATAAGTTTTACCACCAAATAAAGAGATTGTATTCAGTGTTTTAATACATAAGAGTGAGTATACAGGGTCCGGCAACTAAGCGGGGACGGAAGATTACATGCTTATTTGAAAGTTAGTCAAATATTTAGTCATCGGATATTATTGCGCGCCATCAAGCGCACGTATTAAAAATATTTTGGTTTATACAGGCTGTTCCAGATGGAAATGCCAGACTAAAGTTGCTTTTTTTTAAATGGAACCCCCTGTGTATTAATAGATAAAATGATCCGCGCTTCAAAGCTGGTTACATCAATATAATGCTATATTGGCCTAAAGTTGATAGTTTCTGTGTTAATAATTATTTTACTTGATAAATTATTACATTTCAGTAGGCCACTGTGCATAAGGAAAAACAAAAGATCCGAAATCAACAGAATAGGATATTTTTTACTAGTATTGAGTTTCGTTGCTAAGTTAAATAAATTCTGTAACTGTTCGCGTTATACAGAGTGTTCACAATTTCGCAAAATCGAAGAAATCTCGTAATTTTTAAATGTAACACCCTGTAGGTATATCAGTTCATTTTTGAATTGTTTATTAAATTTCATGTCAGAAACATATACTTTAAATGTGACTATTACTGAGCTACTGTCGTTTTTTGATATGCTTTTGTTAGTTTTTGCAAAAAAGTCAATTTTTTCAATTGGAACACCCTGTATATTATTTCATTTTTGAATTTCTTATTAAATTTCACATCAAAAACATGTAAGACGTTAATACTTTAAATGTACTTACTGAGCTATTGTCGCTTTTTGATATAATTTTGTCCGTTTTGTGGTTTTAATTAATATAGTATAGTACTGACAAAATTATATCAAAAAGAGACAACAGCTCAGCTTTAAAGTATTAACGTCTTACATGTTTTTGATGTGAAATTTAATAAGAAATTCAAAAATGAAATAATATACAAGGTGTCCCTTTGAAAAAATTGACTTTTTTGCAAAAACTAACAAAAGCATATCAAAAAACGACAGTAGCTCAGAAATAGTCACATTTAAAATATTAACGTCTTACATGTTTCTGACATGAAATTTAATAAACAATTTAAAACTGAACTAATATACAGGCTGTTCCATTTAAAAATTACGAGATTTCTTCGATTTTGCGAAATTGTGAACACTCTGTATAACGCGAACAGTTACAGAATTTATTTCACGTAGCAACGAAACTCAATACTACTAAAAAATATTCTATTCTGTTGGTTTCGGATCTTTTGTTTTTCCTTATGCAGAATAGCCTACTGAAATGTATTAATTTATCAAGTAAAATAATTAGTACTCGTATTAACACAGAAATTATCAACTTTAGACCCATACAGCATTATATCGATGTAACCAGCTTTCAAGCGCGGATCATTTTATCTATTAATATACAGGCTGTTCCATTTAAATAAAGCAACTTTAGTCTGGTATTTCCATCTGAAACACCCTGTATAAACAAAATATTTTTAAAACGTGCGCTTGATGACGCGCAAGAATATCCGATGACTAAATATTTGACTAACTTTCAAATAAGCATGTAATCTTCCGTCCCAGCTTCGTTGCCGGACCCTGTATATTAAACTGGCTTATAAAAGAAAATACATTAGGCATATTCAAGCAAATGTATTTCAAATTTTGTGTTTATTTATGATTTATAGCATTATAACATTGATTTATTAGAAAAAATCTTTTTGCAGTCCTTATTCCTTTGGCTATTAGAATGTATTTTATTTTTACCTTGAGAAAGTATTACTTGTTGCTGAAGTACGAGATTTCAGTGTCAATGACATAGGGTGTCAGTAGATCAAACTACTGATGTACTGATTGCGAAGGACGCAATATTGCAAATATTTTGGTGGGGGTGATAAACAGACAGCGACACGGCAATGTCTACACATCTACTTACATCGAAGAGACACGAAAGAACTAATGCAGAATTCATATCAAATAACGTAACTTCGAGTTTGAAATAGCTAAGTGTTATTGTTCGTAATAGAATCAGCTGCATAAGTTGTAACGTGGTACTGTTCATGACGTTATAAAGAAACATTTATTTCATAACTCTTAAGTATATCCACGGTTTTATTTCTATTATTCAATATTTACTAAATAGACTGGATCTGGTGACCGAAGTTGCCATGCAATTAATTGATTTTCTTTTACCGGATTTAAGCAACTAAATTATCATGAAAAAAATCACGAATCAAATTATCGTTCGTGCGGTTTCTTTAGAGGATTTGGGGAGCAATCGGCTTAATACGCCATCTCAGTCTGTTTACGCTTATTGGGGACGGTTCTATCTCCAACACGCCATCTTATGCTGTCGTCATAGATTATGAAGAGAATAACCAGAATACCTAGATCTGGTCGCGAAAAGACAAGTGTTTTATCAGGACACCTCGGTCTCATTTTCGGGATGAACAGGATATCTACGTCTGGTCGCGGGAAGACAAGTGTTTTATCAGGACACCTCGGTCTGATTTTACTTACAAAATCTAGCGGCTTATATAGTTGCCGGAGCCCCTACGTAGGCATGGAAAAACATTCGGACAATCATACAGCACGTGATTATAGGAGACCTATAGGTCTCAATCTCGTGTGCAAAATGTGACTTAAATATCCAGGTATTTTTTCATCGTTAAATTATATATATATACCAGGTGTCTGTTTAAGCTCGGCCACCGGCCATATTTCGGCAACCGTTTTTGGTACGACAATTTTTAGAAGTTTTTATACAACTTTCATTTGAAACTTTTTGATCTAATTCCCATACGAAGGGGAGAGTGGAGGGGGGATGTCTGCGTACAAAAGTAGGTATAATTTTGGTTTGCCCCAACGGATTTTAATGTTTCTGGGCTCATACGAAGACAATCCAGAAAATTAAAACTTTTTAAATATAAATTTATTTATTTATTGGGAGTAATAACTTTATTTTAATTTTAAGAGGGTCTCTAGATAGTGCATAGTTCGTTTTCACTTGAAATTTCATCATATTCTGCGCTAAATGTATTTATTTCAATCTTTTTATCGACTTTTTAATTCATTGCATATGTTATGTTAGATTCTCCTTTTCAATGTTTTTAAATACTCTAGCTATTATTTTTTAAATATCATTTCTTATCCTTTCCAACATTGAAATAAAATAATAATAATAGTGAACAGAGTAGTTCGCTTTTTTTTTAAATTTCCATCATACAATATGACATGCACAGAGATACTAAATTACATTATGATGAGATTTCCAAGGTAGGCCATGAAAATCGAAATGCAAAGATATTAGTGTCACTTGTAGTTAAACTTTTTGTACGTATTTAGCAAATTAAGCCTTTTTGGACACCTGCACATAATTATTAAGTTTGTAAAATGTCGTATTCTAACGTTGAACTTTATGACATGATTAGAATGTATTTTCCATGCTTTGAAAATGTATCCTTGCTTCGGGGAAATATTCCCTAAATTATCCCGTAAGAAGCCATTATTGAGTTTTTATTCGCTTTGCCAGATGTTGTTGATGTTTATTTATGGGGCAGAATAAAAGACAGTTTATCACAAAAAGCCGAGTACAACAATTGCTGCCTCCGAAATGGAAGTAACTCTGCTTTCTACTAATCGACAAGTAAACATGTGTATTAAAAATAATGGTAACACTTTGAACATTTGTTTAAGTTGAAGTTTTTTTTTGTTTTATTTTTTGTACTTTCTGATTTAAATATATATATTTTTTCTTTCTATTAATTCGTCAATATATTTTCTTATTTATGTTTAGGTATATAATAGGTTCTTTTATTTACTTTCATGTCATAGGCGGGGATGATTTAGATATCAATTTGTGTACCCTTTCGTTACTAATGAGTAAAGGGCGGAATATATGCACGTCAATTCAGTTAAAATATGCGCATATATATGCATCGTTTTTCTCTGAAATATGCAACAATATGCATTTATTTGTCAAAATATGCAATTATATGCCTTGAATATAACATCTTACAAAAATTATTTATTTTAAGTAAAATTAAAAGAAAAACATAATAGGTACAATTTTCAACCTGAAATAGTATAAAATGCATTTATAACGATATATTTTTCAAAATTTTCCAATAAAAATGTTTGCCTTCTGTCTGTAAAAATATGTTTGTACAAAGAAAAAGTTCTTTCAACATCTACCGATGTGATCTGGCAATATTTTAATTTGGGTAGTATGTTATAAGGCCAAGGTATTACTTCGTTGGATGGTTTACTATCAAAAATATTTTTGACTTCCATTAAATACTTAAAGCCTTCATTCTTTCCCACAATAACTTCGAGTTTCCTTCTTACTTGATTTCCTACATCACCGGGAACTTTTTTGCATTTGTCGGAAAAAGTTTCAACAATATTAATTGATTCTCTTAAACTTATATTCCTACTTTCTAACGAAGTTATTATATCTGGTACAAAACTAAAATTAACCTTAATAAAAACAAGTTCCTTAGCTAAATTTACATTTTTGAATAATGCTTGACTTTGCACTACACACTGCGAATTGTCTTCTAAATCTAAAACTATGTGTTTAATGGCTTCAAAATGGTCTGCGTAGAATATCGCGGCCTTAATCCATGTTCCCCATCGAGTAATTACGGGCTCTGGAGGTAAACAAACTCCTGGCAATTTCTCTCTATAGATCTGCACTCTTAGAGGTGCTTTCAAAAACACTTTCTTTACATTTGAAATTAATTTGTTCACCAAGGGATATGCTGTTCTAATAATTTCTGCAACTCTGTTTATCCCGTGTAAAAGACAAGTGGCATGTACCATATTGGGATAAAATATTTTTAAGTTTTGGCCTACTTTAACCATATACGGCGCTGCGTCAGACAAAAACACTAAAAACTTCTCTACTGGAACTGGATTTGGTAAAAAAAAATTTGATAGAGACGGCTGAATAAATCGAGTTACGGTCTCATTATTTGTTTTGTCTAACTGTTTAGAAGATATTAAATATGGTTTCCCTGGCTCATTTTCTTGAAGCCCTCCAATCATAAGATGTGCGATATATCGACCACATGAGTCTGTGCTTTCATCAACAATAATATAAAAATGTTCATCGCCCAGTGTAACTTTAATTTCTCCCATTACGGTTTCGTATACTGTTTGCACATTCTTCTTTCTATGTGTGGATTCGTCAGGGATGTTTTGATTACAATATTTTTGCAAAAAATCTCTGAATTGTGTATTTTGCAGTTTCTTCAAAGGTATATTTGCTGCGACTAAAGCTTTGCATAAGTCTTGATGAAACACCTCCTTTTCACTCTTTGGTTTGACATTTTGAAATGCGGTTTGCACACACTGCTGAACAGGCACTGATTTATTTTTCTGCAACTTAGCTTTATGCATAGCTGTTTTCAAGTGTTGATCAATTTGGAACTTCTTTTCACAAACAATGATTTTGGCACAAACTTTGCAAAACACTTTATCCCCACTAAACTCCAACTCAGGAAAATTTTTAATCCACGAAGCGGCTTTCGGCATTTTAGGCGTTTGAAATAAAATATTTTCGAAATCACTCTTTTCACACTGGAATCTATCGACAAACTAAACTATACAATATAAATATAAAAGAATAGACCACATCTGCTCTCCATTAGGCAAGCTGATTATTTGGAAATTCCTAAACACCCAATAAATGCCGGCAATAAACCATATAATAATAAAAACTATACAATATAAATATAAAAGAATAGACCACATCTGCTCTCCATTAGGCAAGCTGATTACTTGGAAATTCCTAAACAGGGTCGCACTTAATCTTTTCATAAAACGAAAAACATAAAAATATGCACACAGATTTTATTTTTGCCGAAATATGCAATTTTTTGTGAAATTTGTTAAAATATGCAAAATATGCAAATATATGCACTTTGCATATATTCCGCCCTTTACTAATGAGTAAATGATTTGATTATAACTAATGCATTATATTATATTGTTTTTTTTCTCGTTATTGTCTACTTAGTTCATGAGTTATGGAAATTATTTTTACTGTTTTCCTATAATTAGATCTACCTATATCAGTTGGGTAATAAAGATATATTATAATCATAATAATAATATATTAATATATTATTATTATTATTATTATTATCATTATTATTATTTTATTTCAATGTCTAAAAAGACAAGACATTAAATTTAAAAATAGCTAGAGAATTTGAAAACATTTAAGAGGAGAATCTAATGTAATATATGCAAGAATTAAAAAATCGGTGAGAATATTGAAATGAAATAAATAAATTTTTATTAAAAATTGTTTATTTTTTTTGGATTGTCTTCGTATGACTATATCTTCGTCAAGAAAAAAGGTAGCATCTTCCGGTTTTCATCATTCTCTTCAGTTTTTTATGTGCATCAATATTGCGGTATTTAAAATATACCGTTCCATTTATAATTTTAAAGAAAAAACAAGTAATATACATATATTGAGAACAGCGCCCCCTGTTATTTTCTTTGACAACCAAGTAATTTCTTGCTACATGTCCTTCAATTCTTTGTAAAATTCTCTACCTAATGAGCCCAGAATCATTAAAATCCGTTAGGGAGAACCAAATTTATACCGACTTTTGTACGCAGACATACCCCCCTCCCCTCTTCCCTTCGTATGGGAGTTAAATCAAAAAGTTTCAAATGAAAGTTGTATAAAAACGTCTAAAAATTTTGCTAGAGAAATTTTTAATCTATCTTAATCTAGAAGCCGAGCTTAAACAGACACCCGGTATAGTACAGAAAGTACTATTGCATTAAATAATTAAACAAATTATTGAAATCTGCAGGAAAGTTACGTACATAACTATAAATGTTTGTCATTAACATTAATATATACATTAACGGAATTTTTATGCTCTAACCAACCAAGTGCGTTACAATGTAAAGGCGGCTTGTCGGCTCTTACAACAAACTTACAGTAAGTATGACGCATGTTGTCTTCATTAATTTATTTTCCAATTATCTGGCGCTGCTACTTTTAATGTCAAACAAAAGTGTGAGGAACTGATAAATAACATTTCAGGAATTCGTACTATATGTCGAATTGTTGATTTGTTTACCGGTAAAGAAGTAGATTTTACCGAACCGGGGATAAATGTTATTGTCGAGTATTAGGGGAAGTCACCATGCAATGCTACCCTAATGCCGATAAATTGATATCTTTTGCAGTTGCTGGATCCGAATGATGGTGTTTCTACTTCGACATTATTCAAAAACACCTACCATTCTAGAATTTTCTCCGACCAACCCACAATATTCTATAACTGTCGACAATGGAATAGTTACTTGTTGTTTCCACCGCCGCGCCGTGTTTGTTGCACCTAGCCATGTGTTGTAAGGCCGTAGAGCTGTACGTTTGATTCTGAGGAGGGGGAATAAATGTGCGGCGAATGTAGTTACTGTTAATTGTAAGTATTCATCGTTTTATTCGCGTGTGAAAAGTGTCAAATCGCGATTTATGATGATCTCGATGCTTCCCTGGCACTGACGTCATGCACCCCTGACTTCCGATCCCTACTAATTATTTTTGCAATATCCGACCCTTTTACAACAAGCGATTTTTATATTTTTTCTGTTAATTATCTTTTCTCCTCCTGTTGTCCAGTTTTATTTGACGTACGTTGTACGTGCACGAAGTCAACAATGAAAAACAGAAATAAATTGTATACACATTATCAATAGGGAAATAACAGGTCGATTACAAGCTGAAGGTGATGCATGAAAAATAACAAGCCGGCAGATCTAATGTTATAATAGTATTAATTGATATACGACTAGTAAATCACAAAGGGTATAACGTTTATGTTCATAGGTAATGCGGACTTAATGCCTCTCGTAAGCGTCGGATATAGCGATAGGCCATATAAAGCAGAGTTAAACGCAAGTGACCTATTGCCTAATAGGAACGAAGGGACATAAAAGATAATGAAATGCATAAATTTGTGGAAGAAAGTCGAAAAGGAAAAATCCGACACGCGCGCTAACTGTACAAAGAGATGTATATATATACACACAATTGAAAGGAAAAAATCTCCTTGATTTACAGTACTTGTGAGTTGTGAGTGCATTGCATTTTATTAAGCGTATAATTGCCTTTGTATATGAGCAGATGTATATACAAATATAATTAGAATTTATATAAACTTGGTATTTATTAGCGAATATTATTACCCATGAAGTAGGAATATATTATACCTTTGGAAGTTATTGTTGTCCAAGCATATTGTACCCAGGAATATCTATTATATTTTGTAATTTATTTTAACAGTATATATTTTATAATTCTTATATACACAAATATCGCCTTGTATATTTACTGTAATTATGTGTAATATTCGCTTTTCGTGTTTCGAGTGTATCTTTTATTTTACGATTGAAATATATTAATTGTAATTGCAATTTATTGTTTAAATAATAATATAAGTATTTGTTTAAAATTGGAATTTTAGCATAGTAGTGTTAGCGATTTATGGTTGAAGATATTATTACAGTGCTGGTGTGGGTGTATATCCACGTGGCGGACACTATTTGCAATTGTAACTTCGAGTGAACCTTTACATTTTGTCTCGGGTCTATGTTAATTCAAATAATGGTTAATTGATTTTAATATATTGAAAGAGAAGATGTTTCGGCTGCTCTATGCGGGTGTCTTAGATTGTTCTTTGCATAGGTAAATATATATAACCTCATCAACTAAGCAATGTTTGTTCCCTGTTTTAGTTATACCGGGTGTCCACACGAAAACTTTATATTGAATTATTTCTGGTGTGAACAAGTAATGCCTTGGTCATATGATCAACACGATTTTGTTCTGTTAAAATAATTAATCTTATGAAAAGAAAAATATATACATTTTATATTTTTGAAAATCTCGTAATTACAGAAATATTAGTATGGAACCGCTGAATTTATTGAGATAAACTAATATTTGTATTTGTAAAATTTTAACAACTAGAACTTCAGCAGTACTATACACGACAAATAATAGTTTCTTACAGATAATTTTAAAAAAATTAAACGTGGCATCACATTTGAATAGTAGAACATCTCAGATCCGTGCTTGATACGTTTCTTTAAACATAAAGAGGCAAATATATATATATGCCAATGCAAGTTATATATAAATCTGTTTCAATTAATACCGTTAACTTACTATTTTATCGTTGTAGATTGTTGCAGGTATGAATTCGTTTGCAAATGAAGGCTGTAATAAACAGCGACGTAAAGATGATGAGATATTGCATTCATAAAACCTTAAAATAAAAGTGTATGTATTAAATATGGACGTCGCTAATTGAGCTATATGTCTCAATGTGAATCTAAAATCAATTAATACTAATAAACGTTTTAACAAATAAAAAATAAGGCTTATTACAAATTATTGCAAACCTCTTTGTTTTAACATTGAATTATTTTATTTAAAAAAATTAATTTTAAACATTAAACGTAGGTTTCCTTTTCCAGTCTACTGGTTCATAATTTTGTAATTGAAAAAAAAAATGATCATGTTTAAATTTATAAATTATTTAATATCGACTTTATCAAAATAATAAAGTGACATAATTCAACACACCTACTTCATTAAAATAACCTTCAGCTAAAGCTCTAATAATTTTGTTCACGTCTCTGAATCAGTGAAACTGCAAGGATACTCTTGTAAACAAT
Organism: Amphimallon solstitiale; assembly: GCA_963170755.1. NCBI lineage: Eukaryota > Metazoa > Arthropoda > Insecta > Coleoptera > Scarabaeidae > Amphimallon > Amphimallon solstitiale. Next base: position 68,801,542 of record OY720680.1, read on the forward strand.
ACACATACTTAAAATGCCACTATCTCTTAATGATAAAATTAACAATAATCGCCCGTTTAAATTTAAGACAAACTAAAGAAAGAAAGAGGAAACGAAAACACACATTACACAAGACCATTATTTACAGTTAAACCGCATAATGTTTAAATAATTAGCTCTGCGGCAATTAAGATGAAAAATATATTTGGAGCGGATGTAATAAATTTGGTATTCAATGCTGTTAATAAATGGATCAACTTTCTGGAACCGTAGCTATATATAAATTCCTGGTAATATTTACATTAGAAAGACGATAATCATCAAATAAAGCATACAAGAATTTACGCGTTTAATTCTATATATTATAACGAGCAACTTATGAAAATTACAAAACGCTTCTCCATTGGAATCAATAATTTGTTTTGTGTCGTTTTGCTCAAAGAAAAACGTATCATTCTCGTTGGTACACGTTGAAGGAATAAGGCACTTTTCTTTCGATTCTTTGAAACATTAATGCATTATTAATATATAATAATTTATATACCAGTTGGTAATTATACAGCCTATAGATATAAAAAGCATCTGTCTAGATTATACTACTATTCACAAGACACATATCAGGTAATTAGGAGTTGGATAAAAAAATATATAAATAAAATCTCTATTAATAAAAAAAGCTTTTGAAACAATTACGCAAGAGAAATAAATATAATATTTCATATGAACTTAGATACAGAACAATATCAATAATCAAGTTAGGTAATAAAGTAAAAACGTTAATGCAATGTACACTTGTCGTCTTTTGAAATGTCCCGTCTGTATTGAAACTCAAGTTTCTTTCGATTTTAAACTTTTTGCCTAAGGAAACTATGCCATTACCAACTGATGTACATTTGAGAGCAAATGTATTGAAACAGCAACAATTGCAAGTCGCCCTTGCTGTTGTCAGACGCTATGTCAGAACATTGAAATATGCAGCCGGTTCAATGCAGCTGTAAAAAGTTTGGTGTTTCTCCGGGATAAAATGGTAAAATATCCTCTAAATATCAAAGTAGGTATAGAAAAAGAATTAAGTATAAAAAGTGTAACCGCAAATGTAATAAAACTGTTATATTCACTGCAAAAGCATAAAATTAGATAAACTACAATAATAAACAGAGCCAATTGTGCCATTATAAGAAATAATAATGTTGCTAAAAACATTAGCTACCCTTTAAAATATATACATTGAAAATAAACATAATATTGAAAATTCGTAGGAGTAGTTTCGGATGAGTTAATTCTATTGAAGTTTTATTGATCTGACAAAATCGGCTTTCAAATGAAATATGTAATTTAAATGTTTGCCTTTCGGTAAGTTAAAATAGAAGAAATAAAAAAAAATATTACAAAGAGAAGGTTTTCTCATAAAATAAAATATACAATTTTTCGAACATAAAAGTATTGTAATGAAATAAGCCCACAAAAAAAAAAGAAGCAGACATCCGGGCGACGACAAAAACGTACCGGTGAACAAGTCGTAAATCAACTGCACTCATATACTACGTCAGCGACAGAAAGTCTGGAATATGGTAGAAGAGAGCCAGAATTTGCTAGACCTTTTGCCTGCACAGATAAATGCCGCCGGTGGGATAAGGAATTCATTCATTGAATAGTAGTCGTGCAGTGCAAATAAACATAAATAAGTGAGCGGTGCAATATTTATTACATAAATATTAAAGACATAAATAGTAGTGATAGATATAAATACGTGTGTTAATTTATTTGTAGTAGTTTTAAGTGCGTTACATTTATTTTAAATTTTTATATTGTGATTAGTTTTAAGTGTGAAAATATACAGACAGTTTTAAAACATTTGCACGAGTTGTTTATTTCGACCCCGAGAACGCTACAGTATATAACTCCTAGTATTTTGTATACAAGCCCTCGGTCGTTATCAACTTCTATAACCGTCTCTGCATGGCCTTCATTAATGTAGTGCAATAATTTTAGTTTCCAACTTCTGCCTATAATCGACGAAAATGTTTAGCCAAATTTGCTCTATTTCTTACATTTATGTGCAATTCTTATGGATCATTCCACCGGCAAACGATTTAGCTCCACAAATTTTCAATTGGGTTAAGGTCCAAGGATTTTGCAGGCCACTTTATTGCTTCTACTTCCTGATGTGGACAGCACTCTTATCTTGGACAAACAATGTATGATCATCATGAGAGTAAGCCAATGGTAAAACGTAATCTTATAAAATACTCGTTAGTCAAGGATATAAGTATCACTTAGCACATCTTGTGTATTTGCCATACCAAATTATTTTGAGTTCTGCCTGGCACTCTTGAATTATAGGCAATTAAAAAGACATCTGTAAATGTAAACTTTAATCATAAATAACCCAAAACTATTACGTTTAAAGAATAATTACTCTTAATAAAAAATATTTCTATGTTAACGCGATATTTAAATTTGAACATATATGGTGTACAATTTAAAAAAAGAATACATCGTCTTTGTGCTGGTGATTTATGGATCACCGTGTGTAAACGTATATATTTTTAAATTTTGAAGTAATGACAGTCCTATTAATTAGAGTACACGAATTTTTAATTATATTATAGTTTTATAAAAAGAAATGACAATAGCTCACCAATGGTCACTTTTAAAGTAATAACGTCTTATATGTTTTTGGTGTAAAATTTAGACCAAAAATTGTCATGTAATCTTAATCCAGTTTTCTGAGCAACCAATTAGTAGTTGAAAGAAAATGGAAGATGCTTGCATTAGGTCCTTTTATTATGAACAACACTACCAAAAATTGTGGCCATCTTGTACGTCATCTTCGAAATATATGATTTTTCCGAAACAATGAATTTTTCAGGAAAATGGTAATAAATCAAAAACTTTAGACTTTAGGCCTATACTATCTTATTACTTTTTAACTCAGAATTATACGGGGATACAAATATTTACTACATAAGGGAATTCCATTTAAAGAACTGTAACTATGGTCAACCACCAAGTTATGAAACACTTTGTATAGTACAAAATAGATTTAGAAGTGCCCTAATGAATGACTACCTTAGAAAGAAAACCGCTTTAAAATATCTTTTCTTATAAAGTCACAATCGACCTTCCCACAGAGATGATGTACTCTGTATATTAAGTAATTACACTTATCTACAAAATTAAGCTTTTGAAGAGACTTTTTTTCTGAATTTGCATAATTTTAGGGCGTTGAAAGACCCTGAGGAAAACACAGCACCGTCACGGAAAACACGTAAGAAGCACCTTAAAAATATTAATGTCTGCGTCTATAAACAAATACCTGGAATTTTATTAATGCACTGAATAATGAAACCTGGAGTTTTTCGGATAACAGTAATCCACAGACACAGTTTACTGCACTTCACGGCAGGGTTATCGAGTGTTTTCATAGATCTTTTCCGGAGGAAATTGTTCCTGCAAATTTCAATGGTGTCATGAACACAAACTGTTACACAGATGAACTTAGAGTACTAAAGCGCGGTCTGGATGCACTTCATGTAATCTATGCAGTGACGAAATCACCGGATGTGAAGTTAGAATATGACAATGTAAGACGGAAGTACAAAGAACTAGTTATAAAAAGTAAATCTGCAGCCATTAGGGACATGATTGTCAATTCAGAAAATAGGCAGAAAGCGGTATGGAATGTTATAAAGAGAGAGACTGGTAGAATGGTAGTGAATTTACACGAGAACGTCTTGACTGCGAATGAACTGAAGACCTACTTTAGTAGTGTGGGTGAAAATGTGACCACTACAATGCCGGGTCCTGTTAATAGTCCTTCCAGGCTATTGAAGAACCATGCCAATGTGACGACAAATTCAATGTCCATGATGCCAGTTTCGACGGAAGAGGTTGTTGGTGCGTTTCGGGGACTGAAAATGAAATCGACAAAGGACATCTATGGTCTCGATACAAAGATTCTGGCGTCTGTCATTCATATAATAGCAGAACCGATTATGAATGTCTTCAATAATTGTCTTCTCCACGGTGTCTTCCCTAAAGAACTGAAACAGGCTAAGGTAGTACCAATACACAAGACTGGAAGTATCGATGACGCCCAGAACTATAGGCCGATATCAATATTACCAGCGATATCAAAGATTTTCGAGAAAATAACTAGAGACAGGCTTATAGAATATCTGGAACACGTCGGCATGTTTACCAACGATCAACATGCGTATAGACGTGGGAGATCCACGACTACAGCATTATTAGACCTACTGGATCAAGTGGCGGGATCAATGGACGCGAAGCAGAATATGAAGTTGCTTTGCACAGATCTGTCGAAAGCTTTTGACATGGTCGACCATTCGATTCTGATGCAAAAGTTGGAGTACTGGGGGATAAGAGGCACAGTCTTAAAATTCATAAAGAGCTATTTAGAAGATAGACAACAGCGGGTTTATTGGGGGAACGAGATGTCCGGCACTGCTGAGGCGAAGCTTGGCGTCCCACAGGGGTTGATACTGGATCCAGTTCTATTTATCATATATATTAACGACCTCCCTATTAATGTGAATTGTGACTGCACTTTCCTGTATGCGGATGATGCCTCCTTTTTAATCAATGTAGACGGTATTGATGGGGAGGATGAGATTGACAGAGTGACGATGGAGGCTCAAGAATGGTTCTGGGCTAATGGTCTGTAAATGAACCAAGATAAACAACAGTCCCTTGTGTTCTCCACTGGTGCTCCGGCGAGTGAAAGTCTAAAATTTTTGGGTGTGTATTTGTCGGGTAATCTTTCGTGGAATGAACATCTGGATCACTTGCAACACCAACTAGCAACATCCATTTTTGCCGTGAGACGAATTAAACAAATAGCAGGTGCAGAGGCTGCAAAAGTAGCATATTATGGCTGCTTTCACAGTAGAGCAACATATGGCATAATCCTGTGGGGTGGTTTTCCTGCAACAAAAACAGGCTATTAGAGCAATAGTTGGCATCACAAGATACACAAGTTGCAGAGACTATTTTAAAAATTTAAAAATACTTACCTTACCAGCCATTTACATCCTCGCCTGCCTCACACAAATCCACAAATCAAACAAATACAAAACCCACAGTGATGTCCACAACTACAACACAAGGGGACGAAATAATATAGCTTATCCTTATCACCGACTGGCGAGAACGCAGATGGCAACAAATCATCAGGCTCTGCTTTTGTTTAATAGGATGCCCGATACCATTAGACGCCTTGATACAAAGCGATTTAAGAATAGAATAAAAACGATACTGCTTGAAAATGTAATTTATGATATACCGGAATTCATGAACTTGAATTGGGAAAGCTATTGTTAGTTTTAATGTTTTTTCAGTGCTTGTGTTTTTTGTTGTTTTGTTACTTTTACACATACGTGAACATGTCTATATTTTTGATGTAGTTTTACTTGTATATATTATGTTTCGTTTAATGTTGTATGTATATATATTCATGACTATTTGCAAACTTGTACATACCCTGTACATCTTTTTTGAGTAAAGAAATCAATCAATCAATCAATCAATCAATCAATCAATCAATCAATCAATCAATCAATTAATCAATCAATCAATCAATCAATCAATACACAACCTTGTGCATTTACAGGACGAAAATCGACACTAGTAGATATGGCCCAGAGAGGGCAGTAACCCACAGCCATGTATAAAAGGTTAGGAATCTAAAACTACAGAAATATTACTATCTTTAGAAGAAAAAGTTTTTAACAACAATTTAATAAGTAATTTTTTGCACTGATTTAATGTCATTGATTTTCCTTTTGCGACATCATAAGCTGAGACAATGACGTAGTTAGTTTCTATTTAAATGACAACCATTTTTTTCTTCAAAAGTAGTACTTTTGTTTATCTTTACAATCGTATAAAAGTACATTTTAGTCTACTGTTCATGCAAGTTTCTAATTTTCTAATTTTCGAGATTTGCTAACGTTTTAAAATTTATACGACAATTAAAATTCAATGAAATGTATCCTCAAGTGTTTTCATAGTTATATATTTCTAATTCTTAATATATACTCTCATATATGAATGATTAAATATAGTTTCTCTCGATTTGATAAAACGTATGTTTTTCTGTACTTTATCTGACACTCGAAACGCCCTCGGTATGTCATTAAAACTCGCAGAGACCATCTATGTATTATAATTAAGGAAACAAGAATAAGTTCATGTGATCCGATCAAAAAGAAATCTGAGCAAATAATTGAGAACGCACTCAACCGTGCATCAGTGTGTTGTGAAGCACCATTCAGATGCTGCTCTGAAGTCAGAGCACTTTTTCCTATCAATAAGAGCACCTACGTAAAGCTTGTTAGTATGCAAAGCGCCCTCTAGTAACTGTAAGTATATAAAATATGCGCGCTTAGTATTAGTTAAATGTAATATGTACTGCGCATACAGGATGGCTTCAAATAAGTAAATATAATTTTAATGGAAAAATTAAAAATTTGTGAAAAAATTATAATATATTGTTATACCCACAACAACGTCGAAACTTATATTTTATAGACCAGGTGAGTCACGATATGGGAAGATCACAATAGTGTAAAGGTGGGTGTTGAGAAACGCAGGGCCGAGCTAACTCAAGTCGCAGATGGCGTGTCGGTTCAGATAACTAAACTCATGCAAAGAGCGTCGGTCGGCGACGACGCAAGCGACGTTGTCCGGGCACCAGGACACTGTGCTACCTTACGGTAACCTACCTGCGTTCCCTACTGATCTGCCACTGGCTGTGTCCCTCCAGCAGGTTTCCTACGGATCACCCTGTATAGGTCGGCTGCGCCAAACCCTATTCAAATGCTTGTCACAACAATAGCAAAGAAAAACAAGATACGTCGAGGTAAAAATAAAAGAGAAATTACGATGTGTAGAAAGTTCTATATTAAACAGTACGTTCTTTTTTTTTGAAAATAATTACGGAACGGATTGTATATTTTTGTTAATAAGCAGTTGAGAACAAAATTTTGAATATAATAGACAAGTCAGATTAAATTTTAGTACATGTTAAGCAAGTCAAAATAAATTTAGAAAATGGAAGACAGACAGAATGAAATTTTAGTGAATTTTATATACTATTGACATAACCTCTGCGCTTCGGCAGGAGGGTGGTCGGCTGCAGAAACGTTTCGTCGCCTTACAGGCTATTCTACAAAAGGTATTTTACAACAGCCACCAACGGCGATGTTCTATGTTATATGTTATATAATTAAAGAAAAATGATTTAAGATTAGCCCTTAAGACTTTAAAGAAAAATATAATTAAGTGAAAGGTAAAGCGTTAAATTTACAAAATCATGGTTTTGATTACAAAATAAAAATTACGAATTAATTAAATAAGTTGTTTACAAATGATAATATCTTGAATGACGCTTGCAAAAAAACACAAAGGAAAATTTAGTAATTGGCGCAAAAGAATCTACTGAGCTTACGATATAGAGTTTTACAATTACTTAAATAATTTAAATAGCTCAGAAATTAAGTAACATACATGAAAGTCAAAATTTTAACGGTAAAAGATTTTCTAGAATTTTATTAAATTCAAAATTCAACACATCAAAGAGAAATATTACGGTGCTGAATGTTCTAGAATTATTATAAAAATGAAATTTTCAACACATCAAGAGAATTATTATTATGGTAATGAATTTACTAGAATTATTATTAAATCAAATATTCTGCACATCAACGAGAATTATTACTGGATTAAATTTACTTGAATTATTATTAAATTAAATATTCAACACTTCAAAGAGAAATAACATTACGGTAATGAATTTACTAGAATTATTTAAACAAAGATTATCATTCAACACAACAACGTGAGCCCTTATCAAATATTCATAGGGTCACCCTGTATACAGCAAAACAATTTGCAATATAAAAAAAACGGTAATTTAATTAGGATTGCACGTGACCTCGCAAATGATTAAGTGGTGCGTTAGGTATTTATAGCCACTCAAATAATCTTAGCTCAAATAAAGGTAAAGTAAAGACCAGAGCACTGGCACAAAGATATCGACAATTAGTTGAATGTTACGTTGAAAACTACAATTATAGTTGCACTTAGCTGACAATACAAGTCGCAGGTAGGCACGCTAACTGAAGTCAAGATGGCGGAGGCCCCCTTGTCGGACGGTGAAAATTCCACTCCAAAAGTCAAGATGGATGTATAGATGCAACTATAACTGCGTCGATGGAAGTCACTACGTTCTTCAATCGTAATGTAGGGCGGCCAATTTCAGTAAATGGCTACTGAGGGCTATCTCGTGCCCGACAATAAAATCCTATTAAATTAGAAGAGAAAAGAAACAAAGATAAAATCCTGAAAATTAACACAAAAAATTCACTCAACTCACCCCAATTTTAAATGGAGATCCGCAAAACTGACCCTTCGAGTCACACAAATGCACAAAAAGATTCAGAAGCCCAACCACGTGGATTTCGTAAATTTAAAGAAAACGTTAAAGGCGGTAAAATTTACGATAATTTACCAAACTAAGGTAACGATACTTGCTACTTATTAAATCAGAGCCGCTTACGCGTAATGTCCTCATAGACAAAGTAATAAAATTACCAAAAGAAAATAAGTAGTTGCACAGTTGTACCCTATACAAAAGGCACTCGAAAAGTGAAGCGTCAAGAACGTGGTCTTCCGGATAATTTCGATACAACCACTCCGCGCACGCCCATAATTTGACACACTCGGAAAAGGTTTCGTAATAAAAAGCGGGAGAATTGAAATAACAGTGACAAACACAGGATCCAATTACAAGGAGAGAGAGTCGATAACGTGAGCTATATAATTAAACACATAGACATGCTCATATCATAGATGAAGATAAAATTTACTGAATCACCCCTACAATGCACACAAAATTTATAAAGTTAGGTAATGTGAAAGGAACATTCACGCCAGAAAGTTGGCAATGCGCGATCCGTCAGACACATCGACGCACGCAAGACGTCTAATCAAATGGATACGTAAACAAACTCTAAACAAACCAGCACACATAACCAATGTCTGGAACCCAGGTAAATAGCCTAAATCTGACCAAATTACACACGCACACGAACAGACGGGCGTAGTCTCGATCTATACATACTTTGCAGGCATAATATATCGCAGGAAGATACGACGATTCCCTTCTGAAGGTTATGTACATGAAAGGCACCTACAATGAAATTTCCGTACGCGTCCACGCTGTCAATCAACAAGTGCATGCTTGGGAAGGAGGAAAATAAGTAAGCACGAAGTTTAAGGCTATTCACATGCCACAAAATACTTTTTCCCTTTTAGCGAAGAACAGTCCATAAAACCAAAAGAGGTTATCCGATTGCCATATTACTTGATTCAGGTGTAGTAAAACAAGCAAGGTGTTAAATGAATATTCTATCACTAAATTTCCCTCTACAATGTTGAGTACAGGAAAGCAGTAAAACTAAGGTGGAAACAAACAAATGTACCCATCTGTCGAAGCCCGAAATGCAACATGTCGATGAACATAACAAAGTTACAGCTGGAAAAGTAATTATAAATACGTACACAATGCAGGTAGGTCGAAATGGCAATACAAATGGCCTCGGAAATTAGTTATTTTATACGTAGGTCTAAGTACATTTACACAAGTAATTAACCTTACCTTGGGAATGTCCCCAAAAATTAGATTTCAATAAATTTAGCGAAAGCAATAGAAGTGAGTTAACGCAATAAATATAGCATGTCATATTAGTTCACCGGAGATATATATATACCAGGCACGCTCGAAAAGTTGCAATTTAGAATATCATACAGTGCGATAACATAAGTAATACGAACATTAGCAAAACGCAAAAATAGGCATAACAATATTTTGAGCTTGTGCACAATATCTTAAAATTGAATTTTGGAGCTGGAAATATGGCGTCAGTGTTTCATCGCCAATTGAATGGGATACTGTCTGAATTCCCTTTTTACCGTTGCATTGCTGTTCTCAGCGCTGTACTTGAGCTTTGCCTACATTTATTTCATGAACATGGATGTTATTACTATCATTATTTTTGGTTGCTTTGGTGATTTTTACTTTGGAACCTTCTTCTTCTTCTTCTTCTTCTTCATAGTTGACTGTGAGTTAGGTCTATGACCTTTTCCTTCTAATCTGAATGAGGATGATCTTGATTTAGGATTAATGTCTTTAATGATGGACTGCCGGGGGCGTTTGTATCTCCATGGTACATGTGGATCGTAATTGAGTGTTTCTTGTAAGTCTGAGTTTGTGTGGGTTGACATATGGTTGTAGAATTTTGTGGCAAGTTCTTTTATGTATCTTTCTATTGTTGGGGTATTAGTTTTTTCGTGTATTTGATTGTTCCTCATGTACCATGGGGCTTTCAGTACCATTCGTAGTGTGACGTTCTGTATTACTTGGAGAGCTTGCAGGTGGGTGGGGAAGGCGGTGATCCAAATTGGGGCGTCGTAAGTGATGATTGGTTTGATGATTTGTTTATATATTCGGAGTTTGGTTGTGGCGGATAGGGTGCTGAATCTGCCTAATAATGGCCAGAGGCATGCCTTTACTGACTTCGCTTTTTTGGCGGTATTTTTGAGATGCAATGTGAAGGATAGTTTACCGTCTAAGGTGACTCCAAGATATTTCACGAAAGGGGACCATGGTATTGGTGTGTGGTTGATATAAAGTTGGCCGGTAATTGGCTTTGTTTTTCTTTTGAAGGCTTGTGTTTTTCGGCGTTGATAGCGATTCTCCATGTGTGGCACCATTTTATGATGGAATCTAGTGTTTCTTGCAGGAGTTTGAGGGCTCTGTTGGGTTGGAGTGATTGTGTTAAGATGGCTGTATCATCCGCGTAGGTGGCTCAGATTGCTTTTTCGGGTTTTGGAATATCTGAAGTGAAGATAGCATATAAATGGGGGAGAGTCCTGATCCCTGGGGGACTCCAGCCGTAAGTATTTTTGTTGAAGACAATGTGCTGGTTATTTTGATTTTGAAGTTTCTTCTATGGAGGTAGTTGTGTATGATTCTAATAAGGTAATTTGGATAACCGACTGCATTGAGTTTGTAGATTAGGCCCTGATGCCACACTCTGTCGAACGCTCGGGAGATGACCAGGAAGGTTGCCGTAGTGGTCGTGTTTTTATTAAATCCTTCTAAGATTTTTTCGGATACTCTTGCAAGCTGTGTTGTAGTTGAATGGTTCTCGCGGAAGCCATGCTTTTCCACATGTATAAAGTTGTTTTCGGTGGTGAAGTTGTCTAATAGTTGAAGGATTATTTTATCGGCGACTTTGCTTAATGCGGGAAGAAGGCCGATCGGTCTACAGTACTTTGGCACCTTAGATTCGGGCCTAATGGGCTTATGATGTTCCTTTCGATTTGGTATTTGTTTAATTTAGGAATTTTCTGTTTAAGGCGCGCGTGTATAGAAAGTGGAATATAAATCTTTTGCATGTAGAGAACCTAGCCGAGAGTATAGAAAATAGTTCCTTTTGTTTGTCTATTAGTGGGGATACCTAGTTTGTTGGTGATAATACGTATAGTTAATAAGACGACAAAGAGGATGAAGAAAGAGAGGAAGACTAAGAGGTGAAGAAAACGAGGAAGACGAGAAAGATGAAGAAGATGAGGAACACGAAGAAGATAAAAAATACGAAGGAGACGACGAAGACGAAGAAAACAAAGAAGATGGAGAAGTTAAAAACGATGAAGAAGATGAAAAAACGAAGGAGACTAAGAGATGAAGAAAACCAAGAAGAAAAAGAATAATAAAAAGAAGACGAAGAAGGTTGAGGATTACATAATGGCATATTCGTAATTTAAAAAGCATATAACATTGCGATATTGTAAAGAAACTTATTTACGCAAATAACCTATATAGAAGTTTTTCCAAAACCTGTACTTTGTAAGTATTTTATCATTGAAAAAAGAAGTAATTCATTCCCATACTGTCATTTATATTCCACTTCGTCACATTCGTAAACAAACTTGACCTCTAGCATACGTATGCCGTATTATGTCTTGTAATTTTAATTAAGCCGTTTATTTTGCTATATGCGGTCAATATTCATAAATTTCACGATGTTTAATCGCCATGCAAATTATTCCTCTTTCTTTATGTAGGCGGTTTTATAACGAATTTTATGGACATTTACGCATGTTGCTACGTTATTTACTGTGCAATGAGGTGTATTGTATCATTTTGTATCTTTTGTCGTCGATAAAGTTTATAAGACGTTAATCCTCTTTCTAGAAATATTACAGAAATTACTGAAAAGTTGATCATATATTATATGACTGTGTTAATGTTTTTAATTAATTGATAGGGATGATATCTATATTATCAAAACGTTTTAATTTTTATATTGTCTAAGTTTATTGACAGCCAATAAACCACGGAAAAGCATGGTATGATAAAGTGGCTAAGAAACTAACGTATTTATTATACATACGAGGGCGTATTTTTATGTTATCTACCTAGCCATGAAAAAAGCACATAAGAGAACAAAAAAAATTATTTTTCTACATAACTCCCTTCAACACTAATACACTTATTCCATCTTTTTTCCAGTTGCCCCATACCCTCAGAAAAAAAATGCTTCGGTAACCCCGCAAAATATTCTTCAACAGCTTCTTTGAGTTCTTCATCAGAAGCAAAACGTTTTCCTCTGAGATGCTTTTTTAAATTTTTGAATAAGAAGAAGTCTGACGGAGCTAGGTCGGGGCTATAAGGTGGATGCCTTAACTCTATAAACCCACAGTCATTGATTATCTGCTGAACTTTGTTTGCTTTATGAACCCGACAATTGTCGTGCAGCAACAAGTTTTTTTGTAGATAAGAATGCCGACGTTTTTCCTCCAGAGCAGTTTTTAAATTTTTAATTGTGTTTCCGTGGGCCTCTCCATTTATGGTAGACCCTATCGGCATATATTCAATAAGCTAAACCCCTTTAGCATCCCAGAAAACAGTTGCCATCAGTTTTTTCCATAAAATTGTGTCTTAGCCTTTTTTGGTGGTGGAGAGCCCTTATGAACCCACTGTATGGATTCTTGTTTAGTAGGAGGGTCCCAGTAATATACCCAAGTCTCATACCCGGTAATAATTCGAGATAAAAATGTTCTGTCCCTTTCCAACTTGACCAAATTTTCTTGAGAAACTTCCTTTCTGCACAGTTTTTGTTCAGGTGTAAACAATCTGGGTATCCAACGTGCAGTCTTCATTGGCAATAACAGAGATCTTTACACGCCGATGTTTCAGTACCAAATTTTCGACTTTTCGCACAATGTTTTCAGTTCGAGCTTCACTTTGGGTCATGATTGATTGACTCTCGGCCCCATCGAAAGAGTTTAGACCAATATTTTACTTGGAAATAAGATGGTGTATCTTCCCCATATACAGCAACCATTCTTTCATGAATTGCTTTTGGACCATTGCCTTCCTTTGTCAGGAACTTTATTACACTGCGATGATCAACTTTAGTTTCACTCATTTTATCGAGAAATGGACCGCCTCAAATCTCTATACCCAGCATAAACTAAACACAACTTAGCACATGTACACTACTAACAGTGACAGCAATTTTTCAATAATTTGTTTGACATCGTCACTCTTTTGTTTCATGGCTAGGTAGATAACATAAAAATACGCCCTGGTATATATTGATTATTGGCATCGGCAGTTCATTTCATGTTCAATGTCAATAGCAGGCGAATAAAATAAATCTATCTAAATATTTAGAATAAAGATTTATTTCAAACGTAAATATCATATTCCATCTGAAAAACAATTAATTACTACCTACTTGATAAAAAAAAAGCTTTTCAACATCTTTCTTTATTAATTCAAGCTATATCAAAGCCACCAAATCATCAGCTACTTACTTACCTACTATTTGCTATTTGAAACGGCCTTTGACAACAATGAGACCATCCATGTTCATGGTTGTCAGAATTTCTAAACACGGAATAATTAAATTGTCGACAAAAAAAACACAAGCGCACGAGAAATAGACAAAAAAGAAGACACAAGGAGGAACGTGAATTAAAATGAGTCTGGATGATGATTCATTGCCATTCCAATTAATTTACGTGGACTAAGATCCGTAAAATTACTGTCCACCTTTTTCGCTTTTTGTCGAATAATTTTTCGCGATAAAGAGAGAGAGATACAGTGTGTAAATGAAAGATGTTCGGAGACGATAATTTCTACCCGGATGTGGAACTTTATGCGTATTATATTTAATAATAGAAAAATAATGTGTTTACAGTCTACGATATAGATAACTATTTGTAATATGCCACGAATACGACACAAATTGCATTAATACGAGGGGTAAACTAAAAATTCCCGGACTAAGAAAGAAGATAGATCGAAAAAAAAACACTTTATTGTTTCTCAAAATATCCGCCTTTCAGTTGTAAGCACTTTTGCATTCCAAAAAACCAGGTGTCGAAATATTTATTCCTATCTGACTGTTTGAGTGAGTTCAAATAACACTGGTTAAAAAAGTAATATTTACTAAACTGTTTTTTTCTGTGTATTTCGGTACATATTTGATGTACTTTTTTGCATTTTCGCACTATTACAATTTGCTAATTTAGTTAGTTACTGGGACGATATAATCCAATCATATTGCATATTTTTAGCACGCGATTTTAAAAATGCTCAGCGGTTACCAAGTAGTTTATAATGCTTTGGATAGATGGCGCAATTTGAGGAACGATATTTTGATGTTGGAACAATCTTGTTGTATGATGGTCTTCTATCGCGCAGCGATAGCGAGATCCAGTTAGCCTTGTTGAAATCAAGGCCAACTGTATGTCGCTATCGCTGCTCAATATAAGGTCGTCACATAACTTAAATTTACATTGATGACTTTGATTCTGCTAACCTTAAAATTTTGATCCTTATGTTACGCCATCTAGTATCACCTCTTATCACCAATGTGTGATGAGAGGTGATAATAATCGAATTATTCTAAATTGGCACCAAAAGCCCACCGCTTCGGGACGTTTCATTACTTTCTATTCTCACCACCCACCCACCCAAAAATATAACACAGTAATTGCGATGAAAAATAGAATCACACATATCTGTCATAGCTCATTTGTAGATACAAATTTAGGGAAATTATTTAACATCTTCAGAAATAACGGATATCCTAAACATTTGTTAAACAAGTTGATTTTCAACTCCAATTTCTTTGATGGGCCGACGGATGATGCGGACAACAAACTATTAGTAACGTTTAAAAAACTTCCATATATTAATAATTTGACTGAACAGTTAGTCAAGCATTTTAAGCCATACCTTAATATTACAATATCCAAATACAATTCCCTTACTGTAAGTACTATATTCACAAAAACTAAGGACAGGACACCTTTACTTGGACGGTGTAATGTAATCTACAGGATTCATTGCCTCGATTGTCAGGGTAGTTACATCGGTCAGACATCTCAGCAGAGAATTTCTCAACATAAGAGTGATTGTAGGGTGAAAAAGGGCGCATGTGCATTATCTGTGCACGCCAGAGAATTGAATCATACTTTTAAATATGATGACGTGACGGTTATTGATGTTGAAAGAAACTATAAAACTAGATTGATTTTAGAGATGATCCATATTAAAAAACCCGAAACGGCTATTAATTTTAAGACTGATGTAAATCAGTTAAGCATTATTTACTCCAATTTGTTAGATGTTTGATTTATCTTTAATTTTTTGACTATTATTATACTTAATTTCCATTGCTATCAAGTAAAAAATGAACAATAGATAAAAATAACCAAAAACGCGTGTACATATGTACGTAGGTAAAGAACCGCCGTACTTTTTAGTATACGAGTAAATACATTTTAACAGACATACCCGTTTTCTCATGCACGTATGCAGTCCGTATTCTATACATATATCAGGTCGCTGTTGTGTTTGTCCGGTGATGTGTTTTTAACTTTCGTTTTATTGCGTCTTTTTAATTGATGTAATAGATGTGTAACTAGTTAAGAAAAACTCTAGTTGTAAGTAATTGTTAGATTATCATTTTTTTCTTTTCATCTAATGTGATTATTACATACTTACAGCAAATCTATTTCTCCTGAAGAAGTTGCAAATAGGGCAACGAAATATAGAGATATGAACAAATGAGTTTCATTTAAATTACAGACCGATCACCCCGATAGTAACAGTTCTTATACTGTTTTTATTTTTATACAAAGTACGGTCGATATATATCATTTAAACTGCTATATATATATATATATATATATATATAGAATGCATATATCTAAGTAGAAATATATTTAAAAGGGCCATAACTGCAGGGCCCCTTTAAAACACTGCACCATTTAGTCTAGGATGTAGTAGAAAACCTGCAGAATAAAAAAACCTCTATAACAGCGTCACAATACTAAAGATCTTTAGTTGTTAAGATTCAAACAACAACCTCTGGAGTTAAATTATGTAAATCTGTGTATTCAAATTCAAACTTAGCTAGAGGATATTCGTGAACAATATGTTTAACTGTTTCAATCTCAGCTCCGCAAACACAAGCTGGACTCGCAATCACATTCCACTTGAATAACATACTATTGCACCTTCCATGACCCGTCCTAAGATGATTCAACTTACACCAAATTTTTCTTGGTTGGGTAAAGCCAAGCACTTCAATCAAAGGATTATCTATTTGTTTATTAAACACGTCACATTCTAACCAAATAGATTTCCGGAGGTTATTAATCGAAAATTGTTGATTTAGGAAATCTTCCTTCCAAATTGGACTACGTGATTTCAATCTATAAGGTAGCAAGTTCTGACGATCTTGAGTAATTAAATATAAATTAGGAAAATTTTGATATTTATCCTAACAACGTTTTAAAGCCAATTTTCTTCTTAACTGATGAGGATAAATGTTAGCCAGGACGTTGAGCCAAGGAAGTGGAGTAGATTTTACTGTGCCCGTAATAATTCGAAGTGTACAATTTAACTGAATATCTACTTTACAAACATGTACGCTATTCATTCAAACTGCATTACAATATTCAGCAGCAGAATACACCAAAGTAAGAGCTGGCTTACGTAAAATGTCTGCATGAGCTCCCCAATTTGAACCACGCAACTTCTGTAAGATATTATTTCTTGTTCTAATCTTCATACGCAAATTATCAATATATTGTTTATATGTTAACGATGTATCCAAAGTAACTCCTAGGTATGTTTGATAAAAATTATGTCTTAGAACAGTACCATTAACAGATACTACAAGTTTTTTTAAGTTTTTCGTTATTCTATAAGAGGAAACAAGAAACTTCTGACTTAGGTGGGTTAGGACATAACCTCCATTTTCTAAAATAATCACTCAGAATCCATAGATTTTCGTTTAAATTAACTTCAATTTGATTGAAATTATTGTGTTGATAAGTAATTGCCATGTCATCAGCATAAATGAATTTTCTAGAAATCGTATCGGGTAAATAACTTGTGTATAAATTAAAGAGAATATAATACCGATCCTTGAGATAAACCATTATAAAATATTGCCCCTAATTGATATTTTGATGTAGAAATAAATGATATTCGAATTTAATGTTCTAGTACGTCTGATTCCCGAAACGTGGAGGCATCCCAAAATTATTTTTAAAAAATCTATCTAAATTTTCAAAAATCACAATATATGCTTTCTCGAATTTTCGTTTTCCGGATGGCCAAAAAATACTGTATAAATCAACTTTCGTAATGCATAAAACTTCTAACACGAGACTAAGAATCCGGGTCGTATGTGAAATTCCTGAGTGTTTAAAAAAAATCAATTTTTCCTTCTCACTTAATAAATAAATATCTTTTCCGATTTTTGTATATGTTGTATCCAATAACGCACGTTCTTCTACAGAAATATAATGCATCCATCATTCCCACATATCGCAGTTCATTTTCACTTAAATTCTAATTCAATTATCACACAACTCGAATACTTATCATAGCTGTACCTGACAATCAACACTTTTCACGGTTCTGAAAAATACACCTTGCGATTATGATGTATTGATTAGTATAAATTACTGCAGGAATCGTCTTGAACTTAAAGTCTTGGGACGGGCAATGTGTAAACACGCATGTTTCTGCGTGTGTCCGTACGAAGTTATGAGGAAATAACAAGATTTATGACATGCCAGTGGTGAGAATTTCTATATGGGAATAATTTAAGAATCATTATGTAACAAGTGGATTTTGCTTTTGCACCGGTATCGGCTATCGGCAGCACGACTTCACAAAATACACCTCGGCTGAGGTAAAGGCCGCTGAGAATGTTGAGAAGTTGTCATTAATATGTGATCCATCACATTCAAACTGAGTGAAGGCTCTTCTTTTTTCATGCGAGTAGTATTTTTTTCGTAATGTAATAGTATACACAGCATGCATTTTCAATTAGAATATTATTTCAATCTTTGTTTATATAAACTTGCATGTTCGGAGTAGTTCGGACTGTTCGGAGCCTGTTTGATATTAATCGGTAGTTTGTTAAAACATATGACTGCGTTATAGTAGTGACCACCCACATACATATTAAGCTTGTGAGGCCCAACTGTTAACTGTTAGATATATCCAGTCTTTTTACTTTGAATATCTTCGTTTCGAACAAATTATATTTCTTTTCATTGGAATAGTATTAGTGGATTATTATTATAAAATAATATATAGTAGGGTTAATGCATACATTTCTAACGTGCCTTCAAAATCTTACCTCGTTAAAGTAGGGTGTTTTTGAAGTGTAAACTTCTTTCGGCGCGTTGCGTTGATTGTGGGCACTGAACAAGACTGAGCCGTCACGCTCGGATATGTAACGCTCGTTCGGGTAAAGTCGGCTCGAGTCGACTAAGGGAACGAGAGAAATATATCATATAGAGGTATTTAATTTCAATTAAATTGAAATTTAAATGAATAAATAAATTCACTTCCCCGAGCAGATTCGATCCCGAGCCTCACGGGTGAGAAGCCGGCATCTTAGCATCAGACCAGCGCGGGACTCGTAAGCGAGTATTCATATCGTCTATTTATATATATATATATATATATATATATATATATATATATATAATTCTAAATTTTTTTCTTGACCTTAATTCACATATTCATGTGCATATATATATAATTAAATTTCTTGGACGATTTAGAGGTCATACTAATTTCAAATTAATTTAACAATTTTTAACAATAATTAAACTAATTTTAAATTAATTTGAAATTAGTATGACCTCTAAATTGTCCAAGAAATTAATTATATATATATATATATATATATATATATATACATGCGTCCGAATCGACTCAGAAGCGTATCGGAAAATCTCTCCGTCGAGAAACCCTTTAAAGTTGTTCATACACCCACGCGATTATATTTCGCGACCGCTGCCATAGCATCGGCCGCGAAATTGTATTTCGCGGACTGTGTTGCGTTTGCTAACTGGTAACTTCGCGGACGGTTAACCAAAAAATTTGTTGTGTGTGTATGAGACATTATCTCTATAATAATATAATATAATATTTCGCGCTCAGATAAGAGTTAGCATGTTTATTAAAATGATATGGATGACTCGGAAACTGATCAGTATATTCCGGATGTTAAATAACGTCCATAATGCACGCATTTACTATAAATTGTATACCAATGCAAAACAGAAACGTTGAGAATAGAGCATTGCTTTAATTGCTCATTATATACGAATTTATAAGCATTTAATTCTTTTCTGTTACACAGGATGGATGAAGATGAATTGTCTAATGCGCGCGTGAAGAAATATCGTCAAAAGAAGCACACTAAATTTCAGCAACTGAATTCGTCGGTGCAGGATGACCCTAATGTAATATATAACACAAAAAAAAGTTGGATTTCGTATTATTAACCTGGCTTTGATGAAGTTTTGACTTCTGCCGTGTGGTTTTAAGCACACCCATTTTCTTGTTTTAAGTAATTAAGTAATCAGTGTTGGTGAACATGCTAAGTTTTTGAAAACTTCAAATTCTGACAGTTTTCATACTTAAATTCAAATTGAAGACGCATACATGACATAACCAAACTATCAAATTAATTACTAAATAAACAACAATTGTTAGATTTTCACTATTTAATATTCGAAGTAATGTTTGACAATTGTTTCGCCAACACAGTGGCTTCTTCAGAAATGAATAAAAGTATTGCACAAACACTTACATATCTAACAATATAGCACAATTTATGCAGAGGGGGTGATCTATTGAACAGTGTACATTATGAAAATACATTTAATAAGGGGGAGTTACTTGTTTCTTACTGGTCGTTAAGTAAATTATTAGAGGCTCTATTTTTATTAATTTCTAGGGATTCTAATAGGTTTAATTTAACACATTTATTTTCTATATGTAGGATATCGAAGTGATGACTAAAACTATGGCTTTCTTCTATAAGGTGGTTTGCGTATGAAGAATCGGTTTTCTTCATTTTGAAGGATCTAAAATGTTCTGACATCCTTCTCTCAAATGTTCTTCCTGTTTGGCCTATGTAAAACTCAGGGCAATCACTACACTTTAACTTATAGACTCCTGGCTGTTGGTTTTTAGGTGTTTTATCTTTATTGTTTTTAATATATTTAGATAATTTGTTGTTTGTTCTAAAAGTTTCACATAGGCCAAACAGGAAGAACTTCTACACATGTCATATTAATTATCAAACAAATTATGAAAAAAAAACATCAAATTTGACAACGCTGCGTACGCTTGCTTCATAGACATAACAAAAGCGTTCGAAAGAGTAAGATTGAAAGTCGTAATCAGAGTACTGGAAATACACCAGACACCGCAGGAAATTATCAATATAATTAAAAAGTTAAATAAGAATAATACAACAAAGATACGAATAGGGAATGAAACATCTCCAGAAATACCGACGCCCGTAGGAACAAAGCGACAGCTTAAGCCACTTCTTATTTAACCTGCCGATTGATGTAATAATAAGAGAGGTCATAGAATTAAAAGAGGTATACAGAAAGCAGATTGCCGCGACAGAAAACGATCTACAAATATAATTACTCGTCTTCGATAAAATGAAAGAAAACCTCAATATATTAGTCGAAAAAACAAAATGTCTCACCTTCGCTAAAAAAAAAAAACCGGTAAGATGCAAATTAGTAATTGAAGATAAACCCATAGTACAGGTAATGCAAATTAAATACCAAGGAGTAAACATATCCAGTCACCAGAGTCTGGCAAATGACCTTATAAACCAGGTTCATAAAGCAACCAGAATTTCTGGATGTCTAAGAGATGTTATATAGAAGAATAAACACGTGAGTATAGAATGCAAAATCCGCATTTATAAAACATGTGTGTGACAAGTACTGACCTACGGCATCGAAGCCAGAGCACACACCAGTAAAACAAAATGAACAATGCGATCATCCGAAATGAAGACTCTGAGGACAATAGCAGGCAAAACTCTTTAGGATCGAGTAAGAAACGATGACATTAGACAGGCATGCGGGAGTTCAAGACATAGTAAGATGGAGAAGATAGCGGACAATGCCCCCCCCCTCCCCCCGGAAGACCGCCTAAAGGATGGTAAGACAGGTGGAACTCGCTGTCGCAGGATAACAAAAATAATCAGTTACAGAACAGATTGACGAATCTTCTAGAACAGGGGTTCCCAAAGTCGGGGTCGCGACCTCAAATGTGGTCGCAGGCTGGTTTTTAGGGTCACGGCCTGTTTCCGTGATTTTGGAAAAGAAAATTATTAACTTAGCTGTTAAAAAAAGCTGCTAACTGAAAAAAAAACGAACGAAGCTGCTATTCGAAATACGAATTAGCAGCTAACACTGTTAAAAGGGGTTGATGACTGAATACGGAATTAAATTAATGCGAATATTCGATCGTTTTTCAATACTAAATAGGAACACGAAAACACACAAAAACTAAATAAAAGACGAAACCAAATTCAAAAAGCATTTAATAGAAAAAATTTTGAATCCCTGACAAATTAAGAAAAAGTCCACCCGAAATACTACATTTAACGTGCGCGTTTCCGCTGCTAATTAACAGTTTGGGTGTTCAGTTCAACAGCCTTGTAGCAGGCGCTTTTTTCTAAGAGGAAGGAAGGGGTAAGCGGTAAGGGTAAATGAAGAGGCGGAGTAATAAAGAGAGAGTGAGCCCCCCCACCCGCCTCCTGGCGCCCCCTACCCTGTTCATTCGCCCCCACTCCCAAGAACCGACTCGTGATTTCGTTGCCCAATTCTAGTGTGCTGTCACACAGTCATCGATTCACTGACTTCAGTGTGTGTGTTATCTAGTATTGCAGTTTGTTAAAGTGCGAATATTATTTATTATTGCGTGTAGGTCGAGTTACGAGCTGAGTATTAAGAGATATTACACAGGTGAGATTATTATTAAAACTATTCATTGCGCAAGACGCGTGCAACAGTTTAGGACAATTTTGACTATTTTTTCAACGGTATTATTTCGTGTTTATTGCAGGCCGGTGCTACATTTATTGAATATGCCTCCTAAGCGTCAGTTAGAATATAAAGACGAGTTTTTGACTCTTGGATTTACTTCTATCAGAGATCGGAATGGGATTGTCCACCCACAATGCCTGCAGTGCTTGCAAGTATTAGCTTCAGAATCAATGAAGCAAAATAAACTGAAGCGTCACTTGGAAAGTGTTCATCCTAAATTTGTCGATAAAAGTGTGAACTTCTGGAAGGAGAAAGAAATACTTGTGAAGAGGGCGAGGATTGATGCACCATCCGGCCCAACTGTAAGCTCAGAAAAAGCAACGTTCGCATCTTTTGAAGTGTCGTGGTTAATTGCCAGGAATAAAAAACCCCATACGATTGGCGAAGATTTAGTTAAGCCAGCAGCTATTTCAATGGTAAAGACGATGTGCGGGGACGCAATGGCAAAAAAACTCGCCGAAATTCCACTTTCTGACAAGACTGTTAAAGGGCGAATCGACCTGATGTCAGACGACATTTTAGCTCAGCTCATTTCGGAAATCAAAGTTGCCAAAAACTTTGCTTTGCAAGTTGACAAACTACAGATATCGCAAGTGACCCTCAACTTATGGTTTTTGTCCGATACAAAAGAGCAGATGATTTTGTTGAAGAGTTTCTATTTTGTTTACCGTTAGAAACAACAACAACAGGGGAAGACATTTATAACAAACTAGATGAGTTTATGAAAAAGCATGATCTCGATTGGATGAACTGCTCGACTGTCAGCACAGATGGCGCTCCAGCGATGCAAGGAATTCGTACAGGGCTGCTTGGAAGGATTACAAGAGAAAATCCAGAAATCATTACTGTGCATTGCTTTTTGCACAGGGAGAATTTAGCTTCTCAACGTCTGCAGCCAGAACTGAGTTCCGTCCTCAACGATGCTGTACAAATAGTAAATTTAAACACAGAAATGCAGGGCGCAAACAAAACAATAGTTGACACCGGGGAGTCGATTTCTGCCTTCAAAAGAAAACTGGACCTTTGGAACAATAAATTGCAGCGACAGCAAATAGCTTCGTTCCCCGATTTAAGCCTTTTACTGGAGAATTCAGAGGATATCTCTTTGACGGTTGTTCAGGATGTCATTGCAGCGCATTTAACTAATCTTCGTCAAGAAATGGAGCGATATATACCTGCAAAAGTTGATCTCAATAAACACAGTTGGGTTCGAAATCCATTTACTGTAGATGTCAACAAAATTGGAGAAGAAATACCCGGATTTCAAGAAGAGTTGTGTGATTTGCAAGCAAAGCAAGTGCAAAAAGAACAATTTGAAAAGTTGCCACTTTCACAATTTTGGGCGCGGTTAACAGACCATCCCATTTTAGTGAAAGAAGCAGAAGAGACTCTTTTGCCGTTTCCGACAACGTATCTATGCGAGCAAGGCTTCTCAATTTTAGTTGTGGTCAAAACCAAAGCTCGCAACCGATTGGATCCGCAGCATGATTTGCGATGTGCCTTAACTAAAAACTTTCGCCCGAGAATCGCTGAATTGGTGGATAAGATGGCGCAACGCCATGGTAGCAAACCGAAAGCGGTAGGCAACTAATTTTTAAATCTTTCAAATTTCAATTTTTGTATTACTTTTGCTGTACTTTTTTATACTTAGATTTTTGAATAAACGACTTAAATTTGAATTGCTGCATTTTTTTATCTCTTTTATAGACTACTTTGTACATTGTGGGGAAAAATATTTTTAGGGTCGCGAAGGCTTTTGCAATTTTAAATTAGGGTCATGATCAAAAAAGTTTGGGAACCCCTGTTCTAGAAGAATAAGAAATAGAAGAAGAAGTTTATCAATTTATCTAATTTCAATTGTCTTGACTATTACTGTTCAATACTCAAAGAGATAAATTAGAAGGCCTTTCTGTTGACTATATTGCACTATATAAATAATTATTTGTTCATTTTAATTTGGAAAATTATCTTTTGCCTTAGCCACTGTAATTAGGAGAGACTAAAATAGCATTATTAGTATATTAATATCAGTTTGATTAAGAAATTCAGTTGATAAATCATCTTACTGGCCAAACCAATTTTCACAAGTTGTCGATTCGATGACATAACACGGAAACCAGTAATTTGTCACACTAGCATTCTTTGGTGAATGCAATCAAAACTTTTTGATAAATTCAAAATGTAAATACTAGCTATATGTCTACTCTCAAATATTGATGAAATTGCTTGCGTTTGTTAGTGCAAAGCAGTGGCAATGCTTTACCAGGTATTGAGCCCATGTTGAAAATCATTAAACAAATGATATTTTTTAAAAGAAAGTGAAGCAAGCTCTAGGATACCAAGCTTGCTCAATAATTTTACTAAAACAGACAGAATACTAATTCATCTGTAATTCTTAAGATTATTAATAACTCCTTTCTTGTGTAAACAAGTAATTAAAGCACTACCACCAAAACCAGAGCTTTTCGTATACCTAAAATTTAATGTCATTTAATTAATTTTCCCTCACCGGTATAACGGAAAAAAAATTCTGCAATACGTCTCTGAATATTATTATTCAAGAAGACCGTCTATAAGAATTCCGGTTAAGTATCCTTCCACATGTTAATTTATTTTTAAACAATGGTCGCTGATAATCGTTCCTGAATCATCCGTAAATACGACTTCGAATTTACATAAATGAAAATGAAGAATAAAACAGCAAGTTATTGTTAGATCTACAATTAATAACGTGCATATCATTACACATGCCCATTATATCTGTGTGTAATTAAAGTTAAAGCATAAATGATACATCCTACAAACAAAAAAGCACTTCAGAACAATAAGACAATGGGCACATAAGGTGGTAGAAGACAACGGATGATCTGCGGTCACAATTTTAATTTAAGTCTAATGTTAAATCACGGATTTATAGATTCTTATCATCACTAAAATAATACAAGACGTCATATTTAAATTCGAGTGATTAATTCAAAAATTAATAAAGACGATGGCAACAAATATTAGCGCTTGATAACGCAAAGCAAGATATTTTTAAAATAACATATTATTTTTGTCTTTTCTGTAAGTGTAGATAATTGTCCTGAAAAAAATTAGATTACGTTATAAATGAAAGAGATATATTGTAGTGTTTCATAATCCTTAAATAAAACAATACACATTCATACTTTTCAGATATTTTTAAATAGTAAGTTTTTAGAACTTTTCAATGGCATGTTCTATTTATGTTTTTTTTAGAATTTTTCACTTTGGCGAAACGTATATAAGTTCAAAAGAATATAGGTTGAAATGTCGAAATGTACTTTTTCTAATCTGATGCCATAATAATGTTATTAACGCTTCAAAAATGATGCGTTTATAACTTCTAAACTCACAGTATGCGTTTATAGATTATCTAGTTCAATTTAGTTTTCCGAAGGTAGCTACTTGTATTTTGTAATTCTAACGTCAAAAAATCAAAATGGAATCTATATTTTCAATGCACAATGTGTACAATATGTATAAAAATGAGGTCTGGCCATTACAGAACTTTCTTATATGTATGAGCGTTTTAAATTATAGATTTTTTTTATACAAAAATTATATATAAAACTATTATAAGTACTTCTATTCTTTTAATAAATCCTATAGAATGCATACTTTGCAAGATATTCGAAAAAAGTGCTACTCGATAAGAGTAAAAGTGCCACTTCCGGTCCGAATTTTGAAATTTCGTTTATACAAAAAATTTTCAAATGTAGCTCTAAATATATTTGTGCTCTTGATATATATATATATATATTGTAACGAAATAAATCTACAAAAAAAATGCAGACGTCTAGGCGATGACAAAAACGTGGTCGTAAAATAATAAATCTTCTACCGCATGGTACTGTGTCGGCGACGGAAAGTCTGCAGATTCTTCTACTATACTCCGAGCGTATCGAGAGTTCGCTAGCACCTTTCCAGAAGTTTTATCTGCGTATATAAGGTAGCTGAGCCCATGGATGAGTCATTCCGGAATTAGAAAGTCCAGTCGTCGCGCGGAACACACAAAAGTAAAAATAAATATAAGAAATAAATAAATAGTTCCTTGAGTGGTAATCGAAGAGTAAACATAAATATAAGTAGTACAAAATAAATATAGTGGTGCGGTGTTATATCAATAGAAGTGATATAAATATACGGAAATAAATATTAGTTATAGAAATAAATACCTGCGTTAATTTAAATCGTAGTAGTTTAAGTGTGATACATTAGTTTTACATTTTTTATATTATAATTAATTTTACGTGTGTGAATATACAGACTGTTTTAAATAAATAAATTGCACGAGTTGTTTATTGCGAACCCGAAAACGCTACAATATATAGAATGCATAATTTACGAGATATTTGCAAAAATCGCTATTCGATAAGAGTAAAAGTGTTACTTAATATTGAAAATTAAGTTCTAAATACTTTTATACTCGCAATGTACCCGTCTCAAAAGCATGACTTGCGAAATATTTGCAAAAAACTGATTTTCGATAAGAATAAAAGACCATTTTTTTGGTATCAGGGGACTTCAAAACGTGGACATCTGCAAAAATCTCGAGGTCTAAAATTTTCGTCATCACAATACTTCCTTATACTACGTATAAGAAAGTAAAAATGAAACGAAGTATAATATTTTACAACTATAATAATTTGTGCTGACGGTGTTCATCGAATATTGTTCAAATTTTAAAAATATATATATATCACTAAATGCAAAATAAATAAAATGAAGTTGCAGTGATCCATTTTTCAAAGTAATTCAACTATTTTATTTTGAATTATGTTCTGTACACGGTAGTATACATTGATAAATAAAATGAAATAAAATCTGGAACATTTTCAGTAACACCAGGCGAACTACTCGTACTTGTTGATAGAATATATTAATGAAAACTGTTGTTTTCATCAATTGTAGTTTTGTTTGAACATCCCGAAATGCTTGTATTAGTTTGAGAGCCGAGCATATGAGATATTTTAATCTTTTTGTTTAAAGAAGATTCAATATAACTCTCAACCACAGCTGAGGACTTCCAACCCCCATGCATGATTTGGCAAATGTGTCGCACTAGATCTTCTAAAGCAGTGCTGTATAAGCAATTTTGAATTTGGCAATATCAAAAAATTCGCAATCTCCTTCGGAATTTTGCCTATGATATTAATACCCATTGGACTATTAATGCACGAACTATTGCGATAAGATAAATGTTGTTTTTAAAAATAATAAGAATTTCAGAATGTAGTAATTTTTTTGGTGGTTGGAAATATGTTATGACATTTGACGTAAATTCAAGATTTGAATTTATCGCGATTTTTGTATTCAATATTTGATACTTCTTAAATTTAATATAAAATTAGTGAAATATTTCGTGTATACCACCTGAAATTGGAGAATTTGCTGGAAATGCCGTGAATAATTTACTTCCCACTAAATCTCATAGCAATTATGAGAAGCAGTATATGGAGTTTGAAGAGTGGTGTAAAGAAAAAGAACTTCTAAAAACGCTTTAATTGCCTATTTTCAATTACAACATACTAAATATAAACCATCTACGATATGGACAAATTATGTCATGCTGAGGTCTGGTTAACTATATATGAAGGATGCAGATACTTATATCGCAGTATAAGAACTTACAGGCTTTCCTAAATCGTTTTTCTCGAGGTTACTTACAAAAAAAAAAAAAAATTAAAGTCATAGCTGAAAAAGATATTAAATTTATACGAGGAGCAGATAATATATATTTGGCCATAAAAGTACAAGTACAATTTTCACATCTATCGCAACTTTGCATATAATGCTATTAATTTGTAGGTAGGTTTGATTATAGGTTACAACCGAGTTTGTAGACGAGAAGAGCTGACCAATACGCCGGTAGACGACATTAACTACAAGTCTGACACCATCATCATTTCTGTACCTAAAACAAAAAATAATATTCCCAGATTCTTCGTAATTAGATATGCAATATGGATCGATTTAATTAAGGAATATTATAACTTACGGCCTATTAATACTAGTCATAATCGATTTTTCTTGACTTATCGCAATGGTAAGTGTATTAATAGTCCAATGGGTATTAATATTATAGGCAAAATTCGAAGGAGATTGCGAGTTTTTTTGAAATTGCCCAATCTGAAATTGATTACAGGGCACTGTTTTAGAAGATCTAGTGCAACACATTTGGCAAATCATGGTGGTGATATGTTTACCTTAAAAAATCATGAGCGTTGGAAGTCCTCAGCTGTGGTTGAGGGTTATATTGAACCCTTCTTAAACAAAAAGTTTAAAATATCTCATATTCTCGGATCTCAAACTAAGACAAGCATTCCAGGATGTTCAAACGAGGCCACTACAATTGAAAGAAATTCTTGTTGAAGAATGCATCGTTGCAACTTCATTTTACTTATTTTTCCCATAGTGATATATATATTCCTAAAACTTGATAAAGTTTCGAAAAACACCGTCCGCACAAATTATTATAGTTGTAAAATGTTTACAACTATACATATTTTACACATCGTTCATTGAAAATATAGATTCCATTTTGATTTTCTGACATTAGAATTAAGGATTACAACTAGCCACCCTTGGAAAACTAAATTGAACTAGATAATCTATAAACATACATAGTGCATTTATAAGTTATAAACGCATCATTTTCGATGCGTCAATAGCGTTATTATGGTATCAGATTAGAAAAAATTAAATAAGCAAATTTATAAAGATATTCAATTGTGTTTAAAAGACCATTACATTTACACAAAATTAATTAACTTACGTCCAGAACAAAGAACAATATAAATTAAACAATTGAATGTATATAGATCAGTATCGCATCTGCGACAGTTTTTTTTATTCACATAACCAAGCTAGCTCATGTACAACGACGAGATACCCGAGCAGTAAAGATTTTATCAAAGAGGTATTCAAGGTCCCGCCCGGGATGTCAAAAGCTCTCAATTTCCATTATCCATTGTTTCGTTTTACTGCGTCGCCGACGTTATTCTTCTGTTTTATGCCGAATCCCTCGTTCTGTGCTTATTTTGTACATCGTTTTGCTCATTTTTTAGTGCTTTATTTCGCCTTCAGTCAGTCGAGCATTTGTTTCAGTTCCGCTCTCATCTCCGGCCGTTTCGCTCTTGTTTATTAGCACTTTTGCTTTTGTTCTTGGCGGCCTGTAAAAATATTCATAATTTTTCTGCATTGGTGAGCACCGCCGAGATATGAATGTGATGCGTCACGCAGCAGAGGCAGTTTCGATTTTGTTTTGTTCGTCGTTCAGATGTCATTGTAGATGAATAATAATTTCGAATAAGAATTGTGAAATCAGTTTTAATGCCATTTCACAATAGACATCTAGGTATTATTTGCGGATAGGTTGTGTAATAATGCCAGCTATTATATCACTAACTTGAAATAAATCTGTCCGGGCAACTAGTAGAGGCTTTTAATATAATTCTTTTACTAGTCAACACGTTGGGCGTCAAAATAATGGAATTTTTTTCTCTAGTAGAAGAGAGTCATCAGTGGTTGCTTCGAATTTTTTGAAATAACAAATTAGATCGAATTTTTACTCGAATGTAGAACTTGTTTGTTGCTTTATCAGTAATGTGTACTAAATAAATTTAAACATCCCTCCAAAAACTAGGAAGATTAAAACAAAATAATTATATAATCAATTATAATTATTTTGTTAATATCACTTTTAATACAACAAAGATATTTAAAAAATTTAAATTCTTAAGTTGTTTCTCTGTAATATCGGCTTTATAAAAATTTATAATCTAAATTAGGTTTTTTTTTTGGATTCTAGTTCAGTCGGTACAGAAGAAAAGATTCTCTCTCAGGATTTTTATTTGAAATTACGAATTCCTTTATCTTTTAATTTTTTTATTTTAAATTAATAGATATTTCTAGAAATTGATCGAAATTTAATAGTGTAATTCGGTTTTGGTATTATCCTTGTGAATCATCATTAAAATAATGTTTATTATTAGTGCGCGGACATGACCAGTTTAAACTACGACGAAGTTACAACGGAGCAAAGAAATAATGTAAACATCACACGCTTATTATATATGGTGAACTGCAACATCTGTTTACGCCCGAGAAGTGCCCGAGAATGAAGCAAAAAATGCCCATATAATAAGCAATTTATGTGTAAAATCTTTTTTTCATCGGCGTAGATGAGAGCGTGAGGGGTTTTTAAAATTTATTATATTTACCTTATATTTCGCAAGAGAAAATAAAATTTTCATTCATACTTACGTTAGTTTCGTTTTTTCATTGTTTTGACTGTATTACGGATTTCGTAATTTATGTAATAGTCTGTTTAATACCGGTTTATTGAATCGACTTCTCCCAATTATCTAGACGTAAGTGTGCACTGGATTTCGTTTAGTTTCAATAACATACACCTACATTTCTAGTTATCATTTATTTAGATTTAGAACGTTGTTTATGTCCTTCGGCAAAAGTTAGACGCAGCTTTTAATAGAAATCCAGATTTAATAACATTGCGGCAATTGTGTATGCTAAATACGCTGAAATAAAAGAATATTTCCAGTACGCACCTATAACCAGTTGCGATGTAGAAATGACGTTTTCTATCTACAAGGATGTACTTAATTCAAAGAGAACAAGTCTTACAGAAGAGAAAATGAACAAATAATAAGGTATTTTGTATTTTATATATCACCAACCACTTGTTATCCAATTATATAAATAAAATTAAAACCTCTTGTTACGCCGGAACCACGTCGCACTAAGATAGCAGACTAAATTAAGTTAAAGATAACGGAGAATCACAATAGGAGATGATAGAATCTGGAAAACGCAGGGCCGAGCTAACTCTGTCGCAGACGGCGTGACGGTTCAGATATACTAAAACACCTAATAGTTGAGCGTCGGTCGGCAACGACGCGAGCGACGTTGTCCGGGCACCAGAACACTATGTTACCTCAACGATAACCTACCTGCGCCTCCTATGAGCATCCACTGGCTGTGTTCCTCCAGCAGGTTTCCTATTGATCACTCTGTATAAACAGTTGCACCTAACCTTACGCTTATTCAACTGCTTGTCACAGATATAATAGATGAAGGTAAGGTATGTTGAGGTAATAATAAAAAAAAAGAAAATTATGATGTGAAGAAAGGTGCTATATTAATAAAATTGTTCTTTTTTTTTTTTAAATAATTAAAATGTTGACAGTTATAAATTGAAAATTGTATGAAATAATATATATGTATTGTTATATTTAAACAAAGTAAAGAAAATTTAGTAGAGAAAAAAACAATAGAACCTCTGCGCCTCGGCAGGAGGATGGTCGGCGTAGAAACGTTTCCTTGCCTTACATTTGTTATTATAAAACGCCACCAACGGCGAAGTTCCAAATTAAATAGTTACAAGAAAATAAAATTGATTTAAGTTAGCGCACAGGTCTTAAACTAATTGAATTAATTAAGTGAAAGGTAAAACGTGAAATTACATAGACAAAATTTTGTAAAAAAAATCCAAATAAACTGTTTACATTTATTATTCAATTAAATGTCGCTATTGAAAGTTACAATGGAAAAACCAGTATTAGCACAAAAGAATCTACTGAGCTT
The DNA here is from genome assembly GCA_963170755.1 of Amphimallon solstitiale. Classification (NCBI taxonomy): domain Eukaryota; kingdom Metazoa; phylum Arthropoda; class Insecta; order Coleoptera; family Scarabaeidae; genus Amphimallon; species Amphimallon solstitiale. The sequence continues at coordinate 68,833,663 of OY720680.1, forward strand.
CGGTATTTAAATTTTCTACAATGACTTAACTAATTTCAATAGCTCAGAAATTAAAAAAACATACATGAAAGTCAAATTTCTAAATTTACGGTAATAAATGTGCTAAAATTATTATCGAATTCAAGATTAAAATTCAACACATCAAAGAGAAATAATATTACGGTATGGAATTTACTAGATTTGTTATAACATTAAATATTCTACACATCAAAGAGAAACATTATTACGGTAATGAAAATACTAGAATTGTTATTAAATTAAAGATATAACACTTCAAAGAGATAAAGTACTACGGTAATGAATTTACTGGAATTATTATTTAGTTAAATATTCATCAGAACAATGAGATATATTGTTACGGTAATGACATTACTAGAATTATTATTGAATCAAATATTCAACACAACAATGAGAGCCCTTATCAAATCTTCTTAGGGTCACTCTGTATACAGCAATACCAGTTTGCATAAAAATAACAAAAAAATAACGGTAATTTAATTAGGATTAATACGTGACCTTGCAGTTAACTAAGTGGTACATTAGTTATTTTAGCCACTCAAATATTCTTAGGTCAAATATAGGTAAGATAAAGTCCCGAACTCTGGCATAAAGACGTCGACAATCAGTCGAAAGATACGGTGAAAATTACAACAGTAGTTGCACTTATCTGTCAAGACGGACGCAGGTAGGCCACTAACGGTAACCAAGATGGCGGAGGCCCCCTCGATGAAAATTCCACTTCAACAGACAGGAAGGACGTGTAGGTGCAACCACTGTAGCAACGATAGAAACCACCACGTTCTTCAACGGTAATGTGGGGTGACAATACCAGAAAAATGGCTACTGTGGGCTTTTGTGCCCGTCAATAAAAATCCTATTAAATTAGAAGAGAAAAGAAACAAAGATAAAATCCCGAAAATTAACACAAAGTTTCAATCACTTACCCCAAAATGATAATGGAGATTCCGCGATAACGACTTCACAAGTCACTCAAAGGTGCAAAATTTAGATTCAAAAAAAACCAGCACGTGGCAATTCGTAAATTTCAGGTAACGGTATTTCGATAAAAATCCACGATAAATAACCAAAACTAAGGTATCGATATTTGCTGCCTATTCCATTAGAGCCGCTTACGCGAAAAATCTACATAGATAAAGTAACAAAGTTACAAAGAAAAGGAAAATAAGCAGTTTACACAATGTTCTCACACGAGAATAGACTATCAAGTGAAATCGAAAACGTGAACTTCCTCCTATCTAATGCGCGTCAGCTACACGCATCCTTTCAGAAGTAACAAGCACGGAAATATCTCTGAATGAAAGGCGGGAGAATTCAAATAAACATAGTAGGCACAAAACTAAATTTGACAATAAAGGGAGTCAGCACCGTGACTTATATAATTATACACAACCCGCACATAACTTAGACGAAAAGAAAATAACCGAAACACTCCTTCAATTGTACGTAGAAATTATAAATCAAACAATGTGAAAGGAAAATACTCGCTAAACTGTTGGCAATGCGTGAAGCATACGTTCCACCGCGACAAAGTAATCAACGTTTGACAGATAGAAAACAAAACAAACCTCAGATGTAGACACAATTTATTACGGGAGAAAACGCATTCCGCAGGTAACTATTGAAATTTCCAAACTCTTAATTCGCGCACCAAACAGGCGGTTAAAGAAAAGAACCGACCTCGCAATGCTTTGCAGATAAAATCCACGATGCCATAACCTCCTAAGGGAAGACATCGACAAATGCTCGACAAGGCAATCAAGGAAGGTAGATGATTGCTATGAACAAATCAGTTCACGACAACAATTTAAGGTATGCCCGTTAATACACAAGATTTCCCTACTTAACACCCCTTGCATTTTTAGTGACATAACTGCGAAGGAAGAATATTAATCAGACGTACAAGAGAGTCTGTGTCTAGGAATACGCATAAACACGTGAGACAGTAAATACAACGGCCTGTCTGTTGTCTCGAAGAATTTAAGGCCACAAATAAATGCACTTCGTAGAGTTCGGAGGCAACAAATAAGTAGATATTGATAAAGCTTAAACAAGGCGTAAAAAGTAACTGCAAATGCAGAAGATACGAATTTGCAGGTAGGTTAAAATAAGCTAGAGATAAGATAGAGGTAGTTACATAAGATACAGAGTTCTTACACATAAAGAGTGTATTTGCCCGATATTACACATTACATATCTGTCAATTACACGGTTCGTGACTTAGGGCTCCGAGAGCACAATACTAGGCTTAGCACACGCACAGATAAACAGCAAACGATCTTTTTCACACGGTGAACCAAAAGATATACAAGGTGCGCTCGAAAGTCTCACGCTCAGTCAAAATTCTACGCACTTAAACAAAGACACATAACCTTACGAGAACTATATACAAAAGTGAATTTTACGGCATAACACTCTTTAAAAATACAACATTTCAATAGTGGGCCCATGGGCGATGAGTCATCAACCGGTCGTGTCAGCGCCCTATTTATTATAACTACTATTGAATAAAACAAACATATAGCCAAAAATAGTTATATTCAAAAGAATGAATAGTTCAAAGCAAATACTATTGAGTCGTTTGTAGATCGAAAATATAGGTAAGTAAACAATTGGTTTCTAGTTAAATAATACTTCTAAACAAATAATCCCTATAAGAATTCAAATTTAATACAAAAACTTAATGAGAGTGGAAATATAAATCAAGTCTTATTCAACTCAATGAGCATTAACCTTAGCTACTGTCAAATATCATAAATTAAAGAAAATCAAATATTGTTAAATTAATCTTTTTGATTAAGTTAGTCAAAACAGAGAAACAATTGAAGAGCTAGTTTCTGAGATATTTACAGAAGCAACAAATTTTTAAATGGAACATCCTGTATATTTCAATATTTTGTGAAAGGGAGCTAAATTATAAACAAGAAGTAAGTAATACACTATCGTCCTAAATTTGAAAATAAGCGAATAAAAAGCACTTACACTCTGATTATTATTGCTTTAATATGTAAGTAGGCGTTGAATATAAAATGAAATAAAACATTACTTGAAACGTCAACGAGTTTGTAAACTTAATTTGTTTTGTAATTAATTGGTTGTGTACGGCTACCTATTGTTAACAGTGTATTACTGGTTTATAATTCTGCTAAAATGCCTTTCGCACATCTAGAAAAATGCGATATGCTTGAAGCTTATCTATTTTGCAGAAGAAACACCATGGAAGCATGGGCATATTATTGTAAAAAAAAAATTCCGGACCGTGAATCGCCAAACAGAAAAATCATTTTGAAATTGTACAAAAAACTAAGGAATAACGAAGATACATTTAAGAAATTTAGAAAAAGGAAAGTATTTATAATCAACGAAGAAACGGAATTACGACTGTTGGCAGATTTTGAAACATTTCCTCAAAATTCAATTAGAGACATTACGCGAGAATTGGATGTCAATAGATGCCGTGTTCACTTATTTTAAGGAAAACATAAACTGCATCCCTATAAAATGAAAAGGGTGCACACAATATTACCAAGAGAAGCAGAGAGAAGATTAATTTATTGTAACTAGCTAATGAATTTCAACAGTGAACATCCAAACAGGGCAGACAAGTTTTATGAGATAAAGAGACAATGCAAGCTTAAAGCACAACAAGGACGTATTATGTGCATAACGTTTCATTACATGCAAAATTTGCCTTTACCTCATATTCAGACGGGTTAAGCTTTCTTTTCCAGTTAATTATGGTATTACGTTTTTGTGCAGCCATGGAGGCCCTCTTAGGTCTTCCGCCTCTTCACCTTGTGATACAGGGGGAGGCTAGGATGGGGCCTTTAGGCTTCAGCTGAAAACCGCAAAAACCAAAAAGGCGGGACACATGGCAATTGTGGACCTTGTGGGTGGAGATGTCTTGAACATGAGAACGGACCACATGGTAAAGCAATACAGCCTAAACAGACCATTCGAAGTAAACATTCCAGAAAGACTCGAATGGGAGAATGGTATGCCAGGTATCAGCAGGCGGGATCAGACCTGGTACACAGATGGGTCGAAGACCGCAGCTGGCACTGGAGCCGGAATTTACTCTGCAAATCAGAGCAAATACTATGCACTGGGGGGGGGGGGTATGCATCTGTGTTTCAGGCAGAGGTGTATGCCATACTCCAATGTGCTATAGAAAACAATAGGAATGACGTCAGTCACCGGCGGATTCTTATATTATCTGACAGTCAAGCGGCACTAAAGGCGTTATCTAGCCAAGAGGTGTCGTCAACACTGGTCTGGGAATGCATCGAAGAACTTAAACTGCTGGCGACCAGGAATAGGGTAAAACTGACCTGGGTGCCAGGGCATAAAGGGATCGAGGGCAATAAAAAAGCTGATGAACTCGCTAGGAGAGGATCAGAAGCAAGATTCATAGGCCCAGAACCGGCTCTGGGGGTACCCAAAAGTATGACCCGAAGCCAGGTTAAAGACTGGGTTTGTGAAAAACACAAGCATCACTGGGCAACAGTTCCAGGACAATATCATGGTAAGAAATTTATTGGCCAACCATGCAACAAAAGAGCTGCAGAACTACTACACATGAGCAGGGAACGGCTGCGAACAATAACGGGTATTTTGACTGGTCATGCACCTGTTAAAGTGCATCTCAACAGGATAGGCCTATATGATGGAGACCTTAGTTGCAGACTCTGCAATAAGGAACCAGAAACAGTCGGGCATATCCTGGTAAACTGTGAGGCACTAGATCACAAGAGACAAAGCATCTTTGGGCAACCGAACGTAGATCCAGAGATGCTCAAGAGACACCCAGTAAAGGACCTGTACAGATTAGTACAGGGAACAACATTGCTGGAGTGGACAACATAGATAACACAGGTTGGGCACAATAAGCCTTATTGGCTGCGGTGCAAACTGGAGACGTTAGTCAGACAGGCCTGGAAGGAAAAAAAAAAAAACTTTTTTGTGGTGCACGATTTAGCAACTAATGATGAGACTATGGACGAAACCATTGGAAAAAGGGCCAAAATGATGTAACTTCATTGTTGATGCATTATTTTAACAACGTAGATATAAGCAGTGAACTCTTGGTACTGTTTAGTGACGGATGTCCCCGTCAAAATAAAAACAATTTAATGGTTAGATTTTTATACGCATTAGTTCATAAGTATTCAAAACCATAACGTATTACTTTCCCATACGAGGACATTCTCGTTTACCAAATGATCAAGATTTTAGTTTGATTGAGGCAAAAAAAAAACTGCAGAAATTGAGGCTGACAGGGACCAACTAATATTACAAGCTAGGGAAAAATCTTCTCCTTTTCATTTAGTAAAAGTCAAGAAAGAAAACTTTTTTTAACATATCCGAAGCTTTAAAACCGTATTTTATGCCAAATCCTAAACCACCAATGACGATTAAGAGAGTTAGATTACTTGAAATATCTGCCGGTGTAGATTACGTTCAAACAAAGAATACTTACGCAGGACCTTGGCATACTATACAGTTGCGAAATTGCACTAATTCTGTCATGAACTGACATTGTCTCCTTTGTATCAAGAGGAAATTCAAATAAAACCCCAAAAGCTAGTTTTTCTTAGAAATCTAGCTGAGTGTCTCAAAACTCCTACGCCTTCAATCTAATCCTAAACAACCAGTTACGAGTTCTGCTGGTCCTATTGAGGTGGAAATAGACGACGATTATAATAGTAGTGGCGACGATAACTAAACAAACATTTGCCAAAGTACAGACTTGTCAATTATTTCTTCTGAATTAACAAATAAAAAAGGAGTTTGTATTCTTAAAAAATATTGTAATAAAATCGTTGAAATTTCAGTGTTTGTTTTTAATTTTTTAAGGTTTCCTCCAAAAACAACCATAGTCCGTCATATAAAAATTTTAATAATTTTTTGACGGAAAATTAATCAAATTTGAAAGATGAACCGTTTAGTGAAAATTCAAATCAATTATTTAATTCAATTGCAATTGAATTATTGTACTATAAAAAAATATAAGAACGAGAGAAGGTTTGGTTGATTTCCCAAATAAAGAAAACTGCGACTATGGTTGTTTTTGTAAAAACCGCCTCAATTGCTTCCTTGCGAGAATGATTATAGTTAACTGTTCTTTATATGGAAAATAATTAGTACAAATCATCGGAACGTGCATAACCATGCGACGTAAATCTACACCATATCATTTAATAATAACCTGAAAAATTCATTACCGACTTAAAAGGACAAAAAATGTCTCTTTGCTGATATATAACTCACATTTCGTCATATCGCATTTCATAACCGCGTGTTTCATAACCTCAAAAAAAAAATAAGAAATTACCCCAACTATCATGCCGTAGCCATTTATTAAGAAAAGCCTCTCGTACAGGCATGATTTCAATTTAGATATAATTAGGCATTTGATCTAGACAGGAATCGCGCAACTCTAGAAATTTATTGCCCCAGCGGTGAGAGGAGCTTCGATATTTCGTTAAATTGAATCCGACAGATCATGTACAATTAACCAATTACATCCCATTAAGATAGAATGATGTGTTTGGTTTAATTTTTAGGTAATAAATTTCGCACCATGTAATACTCTAGTATTACATATTTGCAGAGGTCTTAACGAGTATTTGCGTACGATGAAATTTATAGGACGGGGTGACACTATGATTATCATACATCCTATAATAGTTTATCTATGTTATCTATTCTCAGATCTAGAAATAAAATAAAATTAAAAACTTCAAAGTAAATTGTCTTATTAATAACTTACGTATGTGAAAATTGAATATTACAGAAATAATGAGGTTTGGCCACCACACGACTTTCTTCTACGTAGAACTTTTTTATACAAAAATTATTCAAAATCCTATTGTAAGTTCTTCTATTCTCTTAATAAATTTCTATAGAATGTATACTTTGCAAAAAATTCGACAAAAAGTGTAAATGTGTTACTTCCGGTGCGAATTTTTAAATTTTTTTTAAATAAAAGGTATTGAAGCTTACGTTTTAAATCCTTTTGTATTAGTAATGTACCTGCCTAGAAAGCATGACTTGTGAGATATTTACCAAAAACTGATTCTTGATAAGGGTAAAATACCTACTTCCGGTAGGAATTTGAAAAACCCTTGCAATAAAATTTTTCTCAAATTTAATTTTGAGTACATTTGAATTCTTTATAAATTTGTTTAAACTTAGTGTTTGACGAAATATTGGCAAAATTCGATTTTTTCAATGAAGTAAACTACTACCTCCGGTCAGCCGATGTTACTGAAAATCTAATCAGATCTCAAGAGGAACATTATACCCGCAAATACAAAATTTGGAATTGATACCTATAGCCGTTTGATCGCTATCGTGGTCACACACACACTGACTGACTGACTGACTGACAGAGAGACAGACAGATATTTTTTAAAAACCACTTGTTCGATATCAGGAGACTTCAAAATGTGTACATCTGCAAAAATCTCGAAGTCGAACATTTTCATCATCACAATACTTCCTTCTACTACGTATAAGAAAGTAAAAAAGCTGTCATATGTATAAATGGGGTTGTTCCCAATATTTAAATTATGTACGTTCGTCCTAAAGCATATTCTGCAAATAAATACGCCCCCCTGGAACAAAGCGAATGTTAATATTCAACCATCAACAAGTTTCAATTTAAGTGAAACATGGTTGTGCTTAGAAATGCCATAGATGTATCTAAGGCAAAAGTTTTGGATTCCTTTTACTCCATTTCGGATAACAATTCGAGATAAAGCGGCTTCACCGAAAACTGCAAAAAAGGACCAGTGAGCTGCAAAGTATGATTTTAGTATTTTCGGACAGATATCCCTTGTGATAGTAAAGCAACTTTAATCTCGAGTATGGTCTGTGTATATTAATGTTAATACGTTTTCGATATCCTATTTTGCTAAATAAACTAGTGGTATATATATAAATGTATATTTGTAGTTTTTCGTTGCCTGAAGATTAATAATTGTATATTTTCTTCTTGGGTAATTTCGGCTGTTTTTTGGAATAAAATCTCATGTATAATGGGATGTAAAATTTTTATTTGACGTTTCGACCTATAAATAATCGGTCTTCTTCAGAATTTTGGTTATTTCTGTAACAAGTTATTATTTTTTTTCCTATATTTTTTGTTTTACATATGACTCTTTTTTCATGATGCTCAATTTCATATTTAATAATAGCTATTTCACATTTAACAAAAAATGCTACTCACAGATTTTAGGAATGCCCATGGGCTCACCGCTTAGCCCTATCCTTGCCAACTTAGTAATGGACTTTTGTTTGGATAACATACTGAAGGTTTTACCATTTGAGTTTGCTTTTATTCAGAAGTATGTTGATGATCTGATTTGCGCTCTGCCTATGTCTGAAATTGATGACACTTTGGAGATTTTCAATTCATTTCACCCTAACATTCAGTTTACCATTGAACGCGAGAATGAGAGAGGTGTGCCTTTCCTTGACACTAGAATCATTAGAAATAATAACCATCTAATGATAGATTGGTATAGAAAACCCAGCAACTCAGACAGAATGTTAAACTATCATTCAAATCATTCAATCAGCCAAAAAATAAATATGATTTTGGGCATGAAACATAGAGTGTCTAGGATAAGTCACCCCTCTTTCAGACAGAAAAACCTCGACATATTGAGCAGATTGTTTACTAATAACGGTTATCCCTCCAGCTTAATACACAAACTGATTTTTTCCAACCCTCACCCTGACAATCTGACTATCAAAAATACTACTGTTACACGAGGAAAGCTGAAATACTTCAGGTTTCCTTACATCAATGGTTTATCTGAGAGACTCTCCCACGTTCTCTCCACAAATGAAATAAAATTAGCTTTCTATAATTATAACCCAATTAAATTTTTTTTTAGCAGAACAAAAAATGTGACACCCCTGTCTTTCCAGTCCAACATCATTTATCGCATACCCTGCAATGAATGCAATCAAGTATATATTGGTCACACATCAACTTGGTTAAAAACCAGACTGGCTACGCATAAGAGTGATGTTCGGACTGGAAAGAACAGATGTGCTTTATCCATACATATGAACAGTAAAGATCATACGCCGAATTTCGAAAATGTTAAAGTCCTTCAGACAGTGAAAAGTCAGAAATGTAGAGAGTTTTTGGAAATGGTCGAAATTAATAATAACCCAAATTCTATGAATTTCAAAGGTGATACAAACAGTTTGAGCTCAATATATGCTTTTTTGTTGGATAACGAACGCAACGAGAACGATAAATCAGGCACGAGTGTAGCTCAGGGAAAGACAATACATATTATTGCGCTTCCTAACAGAAACCTAATGACATGTTCGTCGTAGAAATTTGCACTGTACACGTACAAACTCTATGTACATTAGACACATAATTATTACCTCCAAATCTTACCACTTAACGTTTGTTTTGTATGTGTAGATTTTTTTACCAAAAAAAAGTTGTTTTTAACGTGTGTATCAGATATTTATTTTAAAATTTATATCGTAGTTTTGTTTAGTATACATTTCAGAGATGTACCTGTCGATATTTGTGTAGATGTATTTTAGTAATATTGTCCACATCATCGTTCACATTTGTAAGTGTTCAAAACAGTTTTTTATTTATATATACACTTTTTATACATTTTTATAATTACTGACTAGATATATTCAATTTCTTTAAGTTAATCCCTGATGAAGCACACACACAATGTGCGAAATATTGGACGAAAAAATAAAGAACTAAATTGAATTTTTTTTTATGCTGGATTCCCCAATAATTAAGTCTTACATTATATATATATATATATCGAGAATGGTAGTGGGCTAAGACTGGATCCCTGAGGCATACCTGAAGTCAGTTGAGCATTGCTCGATATAATATTTTCAAATAACAGCTGGTGATCTAATCGAAAAGCAGCTCCTGACTGAAATCAAGCTGATAGGTCTCAAATCCGAGTAATTCGTTGGTTCATAGCTTTTTGCTTTAGGAATAATAAAATATTCTTCCATAAAGCTGAGAATTCTCCTTCGATTATCCAACTCTTGACAATGTGAATAATACAGTTAATGATAGGAATGAAATTGATGGTTTATCAAAAATCTATTTTCATATTTTATAACGTAAACATATTAATATATGTAATATATTTATAGTCCGCTTTTGGACACATTTTCAAAATGACATTTATTTCTAAATTTGATTTTTGACAGTATTTCGAAAAAGATTGGTTTAATTTTATTTATAAATGCTATAACATTAACAAAATGAATAAAAAGTATACTTTATGGTATTGAAAATACCTTGTAAGTTATTATGAATACACAATAACATAAAACAATAAATTTAAAGGTAAGTTTCAAAGGCTTAGATGTAATACTTTTCTGTATTTAATTAAAATTTCTATTTTTCTTTACAGTTTTACTGATGAAGACAATAAAAAATTGTCGAAACGTTTAAAACTGTGTATTATTGAGTTATTTAAGGTCGCTAACACCAAGAGAAAGTTATATATTTTATTATAAACGACCAAAATATATTTTAATATACAGTGCGAATGTAAAGTAAAGAATAAAATGTTCAGGATTATTTTCAAATAATTTATTACATAAATCGTAAGATATCGTGTGTTCTCCTTTAAAAAAAACTCGTCCGCGAGAAACATTTCTTATAAAACACGTATTTTATTATAATATAATTATACCCAGTATCAGCAGCTGTGTCAACTCTTTACTTTCATCTTCCCATACAAAATCCTAATTATAATACCATCATTCTTTAATTATCCGATTTTAATACAGTTCAATAATTACAGGGCATGATGAGTATGTGGGAAATAAATGCAAAATTACAAATGTGATGGAATAAAAGTCATTAAGTTTCCGACAAAGTCACAGTATCATACGTTTAGCGAATGAATGAATAAAACTTTATGAAGAGGTCGTTTAAATAAACTCCTATACGTACGTAGACTACGATAACCGCTAAATTTTGACCGCATATCGATCATTTTCACACGCAGATAAGATTCATTAATACAATGCTATCTTTCGCGTCTGACGTACCGCCTTTTTTAAAGTAATCCATGCGTACGAATTTACAATTAAACCGTTCACAGTATTGAGCAGTACGGGTGCGCGAAGTTGGACGGGATCAAAATGCATTGGATGTCGAAACGGAAAAGATTTATTCAATCTAGTTGTTGTCCTAGTGCAGTTTGGCGTTCATATTGCCCCTGACCTCACGACCCAAACGGTCGCGGAGTATTGACCTCAGATTTATAGCACTCTGCATTCATGTATATATGTGATGTGTATGTTCGTATGAACCGCATGCACGGTATGTGTATGTACATATATCAGGGCTAGTGGAACCAATTTGTCGTTAGTTGTATCAGAAATTAAAAAAAAATATACGTATTGTCTATCCAGCTGATTTTTGTCATTCACAATAATTGTGATTATTTAAATTTTGTATACGGGGTTGGCCATTTCATATAGCGGCGGTTTTAAAAATCGCGCTTTTCACTTGTATAAATAGAAATCAGTATACCTACTTATTGTCCTGTACAGCAGACTCACTGCGGTTTGCCCAATAAGTGTGTGAAAATGTGCAACATCAGTTTTTAAGATGGCGTCGTATCCAATAAAAGTGTGTGTGGCAATAAAATGTAACAAAGTAATTCTTGGAGAATAAGTTCTCACACTATTGAATCACTCAACGTATACATACACGAATTAATTCGTAAATGATAATGTATGAATGCACATCTACACCAAGCTGGCATTACAAACAACAACGTACAGACAGCTGTTTTGATCTTACATAGATCTCATCAGTGTACAAGCGTGCTGCTCACAATGCCGTACAAACTTGGACTACCAACAGTCGACTTACGTACCAAATGCCATGAGAGATTTCCAGCGGCCTGTGTGACCGTGTGGTTTTAATTGAATTTTGTTAGAAAATTGGGGAATCGTTTGCAGTTACGGTAAGACACTTGTTTACTTCATTTTGGAGAAACAACGCAGTGACGAAAAACACCATAAGAAGATAAAGAAAAAGAAGTCATTCGTTATTATTTTTACTAATCCGACAATTTCTAGGATTGTAGTGAAATTTGAAGCAACAGCATCTACGGCAGACGAAAGATCAACTGTTTGACGACGTCATAAGGAACAACCTGGGACCATAGAACTAGTACGGGAGCACTTTGCAGTTCAACCTTCAGCACCAACCTTAGAAGCATCATCAAAAACTTGCTATACCTCGTACTACACAAACGCGCAAGATCTAAAGATGAAACCATATATAATTCAGATTAACCAGCCATAGAGGCCGTTTGATATGGAGCACGATACAAGTTAGCAAATGTTATGATCGAAAGCATTGAAAATGACAGCTGGTCAATTGGGCGAGTTTGGTAGTGAGTTGAAGCACATTTTGGTCTACGTCCGGCTACGTGAACAAACAAAATTGGAGACATTGGGGAACAGAAAATACGCATCTATTAATTATTCGTCCACTTCACCCCCATCGAAAAGAATTATGGGTCCTGTGATTTTCAATGGAATCGTTACTTCGCAAAAATATTGTGAAAGACTTGAAGACGATTTTGTTCCTGTGGTGAAGAATTCGTGGTTTGTGCCAGATGAAGCTCGTCGTAGGGAACTAATTTTCCAATTGTTAGAAGAACATTTCGCCAACAGTCATCGCTCTTGACAGATGGAGGGATTGCATGGCCACTATCTAGTCCTGACGTAAATCTTTGCAACTTTTATTCGTGGGGATCATTAAAAGATACGGTTTATCGCAATTTTTCACAATCCCTGAATGACCTTGAAATAGTAATACGGCATTCTTATCAGAGGCTCTCACTTTAAAAGCCTGATTTATGAAACCTCAGATGTTGTTTAGTTGCACAAATAAATACTTTTTGTAATTTAAGGTTTTGAATTTTTTACATGAATTCACAAACCATCGCTTTGAATGACCTACCCTGTATGTTATTTGTGGGAATCAAATCGATATTCCCCAGTCAATTTAAAGCGAAATTGATTTGGATTTGCTTTCGCGTTCGGTACTTTGGATAGTGTTGTGGGGGTGAAGATTGGTCCAACTGACGTCATTATCATAAATTTTAAGTCCAATTTGTAAGGAGTAGCGCCACAAGTAAATTTTAGTGTAATTTTAAGTTATGTGTCAGCTTTACTGCCTTTATTACTTGCATCTTTGTATTAAATAGCTTGTATTTGGTAATGTAATAAATTAAATGTATACGTTAGTACAGCTCGCGCAATATAAGTTGGCGAGTGATGGGGATGCGTCGTAAGTGTATTTAGGAAACATACCACCCACCTGTCTGGTTCAGTTACTGCATAGCAGTTACCAATGTCGTACTCAAAACGTAAGTTGGCTTTTTTTTTAATATAAATTTAAATAAGAACTTTTAGGTACTCCACTCATACGGGAACGTTATATTTAAAAACGAATGAAACGCAATCTACCTCTCCTCTATCTGCGCGAACTCATTCCCACCGTTCGCCATATTGCGAAGACTGTATGTGTTCTTTAAATTGGTATTGGTAACGTTTTAAACGTTTCAACTCTTTTGCATTTACAGTATAGTAATTTGACGAGTACTTCAGAAGAAGGAGCTTTAGTTGTCCTGATTGGAGTAAAGTCCAATATTACTTCTCTTCCATCCCCATTCTTCCGATATTTTTTGACAAATCGATGTTGTGACACTACGTCTACAATCTTCGGCCAAGGCAAGAAGAAGTTCCTAAAGAGCCTTTAAAATTTCGAGGAATTAAATCAGCGTAAATTCCGACACCATTGCTGCTGCAGAAGAACAATATTTAATTGCACTCAACGGAGCTTCTTAAAAAAAGATATCTTTGGATTCTCTCTGGTACCAACATTTTACCGATCGGCGACAAAAATATGTTGAGTCTTGCTTCACTTCCACCCACAGCCGCAGCAGCACGCCAGCATTCACTCAGAATCTACCATCAATTTCAAGCTTGGTACTAAGCAAAAATTCGGAAGAATGAGGATGGAAGAGAAGTAATATTAGACTTTCTCCAATCAGACCAAATAAAGCTCCTGTTCCTGAAGTACTCCTCAAATGCCTCTACTGTAAATGTAGAAAAGAATGTGGTTCCGTATGTGACTGCAGAAAAACAGGTTTGAAGTGCTCCATATTCATTTATTTTAAGGCAGAGAAAAAAAAATTAATAGGTGTGTTTTGCCTAGGATCTCAAGTCTAGTATATTGTTTAGGTCCCCAAACTCAGTAAAATAGCCAATTTACTAAACTCCTGTAAGTTTTTCAAGGTAAGGCTTGTTTCGGCTTCCTGTTGGTTGGCCTATATAGTTATTGATCCACTTTTAAGTAATATTTATAGTTTTTAACAAAGCAAGTTGACAAAGTTTAATTTTCGCCCAACACATTACGTTTACATCTTATAAAATCCTACTTATGACCAAATAAAATCGTTTTTTCACGCCAAAAGAAAAAAATTAAATATTCCGAAATCAACTTAGTGAGTCATTTGGATCATAAATTAAATTTCCGCACTTACTTAAAACTCTCATCTACGCAAATTATTATGCAAATCTCGACGCTTAAATAATACAGACAGTAGTCTTTGATGTTTGTGATAATGGGTTTAATGACATTAAAATTGGACAATAAAATTGTCAGGCTGGAGTCGCTAAAACCTAATAAACATGAAATTTTCTGCATGACATAGCACGGAAGGATTTACATTTACGTAATAAATGTTGTAATTTTACCATTTTGTTTGTGTTTAGATAATGTGGACATATGTTATTATTTTATGGTATGGATATATTATGCTAATGCTAAATTTGTGCATTTGTTTTTTTGTTATTTCGCATGTTTTCGTTTTTAACCTTTAAGAAAAAATTGAAAATTTTGGGTAATTCATTCATTAATTTTTAAATTGGTGTCATTATGTTTTGTAATTTAATATTAAAATCAGACGTTAAAACGATAATTTATAATGAACGATTTACCAGTTTCATAAGACAAGATTATTAAAACACAAACTTTCAAAAGTAGAGACATAGGATTTAATTCCATATCAATCCATCTGGCACAAGGTCTTGGAAATACTACAGAAAATACAATAATATTTATTAATGATTTTAATTAACATTGTAGTTGATGTTATTGTATTGTTTGACCATTAGTTATATCAAAATAAAGTTATTACATTGGACAATTATGAAATGGCTTGTAGGTCCAAAAGTTATAACTTATATTCTAAAAAAAAAATTACTATAACTCAAAGATTTTGTTAAAAACATGTTGTACATAGATCCTTCTTCTTGTAGTATAGAATTATTTTTTGTTTAGATAAACAAATTGGTATTAATAAAACAGCTTATGTACCAAAGCATACTGCTTCGTACTTAAAATTACTCAAATCTGAGCTTTTCATTGGACATCATTGCTTTAAATATTCAAGTGCTGGCTAAAAGTGGAGATGCTTTAACAATAAATATAATCAAACACCATGCAAGATGGAAATCTCCTGCTATGCCCGAAGGCCACATAGATTATTCCACAAAAAAAAACAACATCTACTAAAATCACACAGGATCAATCTACTTCTAATGTAATTGTCAGTGATGTATCACTTAATATAATAAACTGGTATTTAAATAAAACCTATGTATTCCAGTTTAATTTCTTGGCAATTTATAGTTGCTATATTATTTCCGTTTTCATTTATTATTATTATCTTGTTTATTTCAGTAATTATTTGCAAAGTTATTCTATTTATTCCACCATAAATCACAAAACAAATGAAAGACACCTTAATCAGTAACAACTATCCTTCAAATTAGATCAAAAATAGAGTTTTAGATTAATAATAGAAATATAAGAAATCCAAATCAATATAGATATTGAAAAACTTCACTTAACCAGTACCTAGCTATTCTCTATGTTAAACATTTGTCGGAAAAAAAAGTCAACTATTACCTCTTTGTAATATAAAATTTGCCCATGAAAATTATAATAATTTATTATAGTTGTTCTTCAAAATTAAAGATAAAGATTTTTTTAATAAACAAATACATGTAATATTCCGTGCGAGAATTATACTGGCGTATATATGGGTCAAACCATGCCATATTTAGTGGATAGATTAAATGGTCACAAAAACGCTAAAAACATAGGTTTAAATTTGAGCGTTTTAGGCAAAGAACAAAACACAAAAACTAGAAATATTTTCGAACAAATTCAAATAAAACAACACATCAATTGCAGTAAGTGACGGAAACTCAAAATTTAGCAATAGCTTACTCTTCGACAATTTAATAAGTGATAAATATTACGTTACATTTATATATTTACTGGGGTGTCAAAGACATATCAATTCAATTTTTATACACTGTGTAGTACTTCTCAACATAATTTACAATTTTATAAATAATTTGTTAATCTGTCATGTATTTATATGTATATATTTTTAATTGATTCTTAAAGATAGTATCTATATTTGATTATTGTATTGTATAAGTTTCATGACGGCCGCTAATTATCAAATGTTCAAGTATCTACTCTCGCTAACTTTGATATTATTGGAAATAGGGTAAGTTCGCCTGTAACGGGCCACCATCCAATAGCCTGATGACGTTTTTCAAGAATAATTGAAAATTCCCGCGAAAACTAAGTCACTTCACTACACATCTGAAATCTCACGTCTTCATACAGTGCAAATATCAATTTCTGATTCCCGTATATCAGTATTTTATTTCTGTAATTTCCCTTGCAAAATATAAGTATTGTGTGCTGAGTGGAGCACCGAGATATTTAAAAAGGTGTAAACTTAGGTATCAAGAAACACACAAGTTAGTAAAATTTTATTTATTGTTATTAAATCCGTTTCGGTGGGTTTTAGGAGAGGAACAGAGTTTGAAATAACTTCTATTCGGCAAAAAGGCCTGGTTTATTAACTTTTAAGTTAAAAAAGACACGGCCGGTCACTGGTACAAAGATTTACTCCAGTATCTAGTAATTGGCCCCCCAAGCCGACCACTAATATAATATTCAAATTTTTTTATCATCTTTTTCATACTTATCTATTCAGATATATGTTCGTCTCATTAGCAATCATATAGAGTTTCACAAGCTCATTTTCAACACCAGTAATCGGCCGTCAATAATAAAAATGTTTTGCAACATTGAAAGCAACGGCCGACCACTAGCATGGCATAGACGTCAAATGCTGATTTTGGCATTTGTCGGCCATAAGATTATATTGTTTTCAGTACTATTTTCAGACCAAAGATTTGAAATTACTTATTTTCAGAAGATGGCAAACTACCAAAAACTTCACAACACCAAAAATTCTTTGCATATTCTGAGGAGAATATGCAAAAGGTGCTGAATGTAGTACAAAATGATGCAAAAATCAGAGAATCTTGAGGAAATTACAATATTCCTCGAGCAACACTACAGGACCGGCTACCAACAAACCACGAATAATGGATCCATATTTGAGTGTGAAAAATGAAAAACAAGTAGTCGAATGGATAATTAAACGAAGAAAACCTAAATAAAGAAGGATTGAAGCTAGAAAAATTAAGTAAAAGAAAGATCGGAGAAAGAAAATTTGAAAGAAGAGACTTTAACAGAAGAAAAATTAGAGGAATAAAATTTAGAAAACGAGCAATTAGATGAAGAAATACTGATGGATAAAAAAGAGTGGACAGAAAAATTTGATGAGGGAAAACTTAGCTCAGGTCCAGATAGATATATTCATGAAGCATTTGAAGTATCCCAAAGTACTAGAACAATCTAAGAAACCCAAGTTGGGACCATCCACGAACGCCATATCTGCCAAAGCATAGAGAGCTTATTATATTGACAGAGAAAGAGGAGAAAGAATAAATGAAAAAACGGAAATGAATCTGAAACCAAAAGGAACACAAAAGTTCTAACCAAAACAAAGTGAAAACCAAGAACCAAAAGGGCAACTAGCAGAGCCGAAGCAATAGTGCTAAGAAGAATTGTACAGTGATGCAAGAAAAAGAGGTGACAAAAATGTTGGATGTGTCATATGAAGATGCTAAAAGTTAAGATTTCTACTGATTTTTGCTGACGATGAATCATTTAAAAAATATGAATTAAGTATTGAATTTGTTTATTTACGCAATTACCATGACATTAAATATTTAGTTATTGTTAAGAAAATAATGTTATTTTTTTATATATATATGACTATGAGAGATTTAGTGTTTATTTTTGTTACCTTATTTATAGAAAATTAATTTTTGGTTTTGTAGACTTATTTACTTAGCGGAAAATATACACTCAGTTATTTTCTTTTTTACTGATTTCACCCTTTAACTTACTCATTTTCATTGAAAAGACAAAAAACAAAACAAAATAGTACAATTAATATGAGGGCATAAGAAGTTCATACGAACCTGGTGAAAATTAACAAGGCCGACAATTGCTGTACGAATGGCCGACTAACGAAGTGTAAGTGGCAGACTACAAGCAAATACGTTCGTTTTCAAAAGAATCAAAAAAACATGAGGTATGGCCACCACACGACTTTCTTATAAGTATGAGCGTTTCAAATTATAGAATCTTTTTATTCAAAATCCTGTTATAAATACTTCTATTTTCTTAATAAATCCTATATACTTTGCAAGATATTCGAAAAAATGTGCTACTGGATAGGAGTAAAAGTGTTACTTCCGGTCCGGATTTTGAAATTTCATGTATACAAAAGACGTTGGAAATTCAGCTCTAAATTCTTTTGTACTCTTGATAAATATATATACAATGCATAATTTACGACATATTTGCAAATAATTGCTATTTAATAAAAGTAAGAGTGTTACTTCCGGTCCGAGTTTTGAAATTTTGAAGATATTTAAAATTATGCTTTAAATACTTTTATACTCGTAATGTAGAGTATAAAAGAGGAAGCGAGATATTAGCAAAAAACTCATTTTTGATAAGAGTAAAAGACCTACTTACGGTAGGAATTTCGAAAAACTTTGTTAATACAATTTTTCTCGTATTTAATTTTGAGTACATTTGAATTCTTTATAAATTTGTTTCAACTTAGTAGTTGACGAAATAATGGCAAATTCGATTTTTTCACCGAAGTAAACTACTACTTCCGGTCTGCTGATTTTACTGAAAATCTAATCAAATCTCAAGAGGGAGCTTATACACGTAAATACAAAATTTGGATTTGATATCTACAGCGGTTTGACCGTTATCGTGGTCATACAGAGAGAGAGAGAGAGAGAGAGAGAGAGAGACCCACACAGACTTTTTTTAAAAACCACTTTTTAGGTATCATGGGACTTCAAAACGTGGACATCTGCAAAAATCTCGAGGTCGAACATTTTCGTCAAGTATGCTTCATAATAAACATTCTCTGTCTTACTCATACCCTAATTGAATATATTTGTTTCACATCGCAAGAATAAATTTTTAACATAATATGAGACGCCTTAACGTTATTAAAGCTGAACTTAACGTTCATCAAAATAGGCCGACTACTGACGAATTCACCCTATATAATTGTTTAAATTAGTAAACTAGTGTATAGTATTTTAACGTTCATCACAGTAGAAGAACCGCGAAAGTATCGAGCATCATGCTTTCAAAGAGCGTATAAAAAACCCTCACTGCCAATAAGTTTGGCGACAATTTATTATGCGATATGAAAATATATATTAAATATTATCCGAGTTGATTAGGCACAAAATTATTAAAAAAAATATATGTTTGACTAATGTACAAAACCAGCTTTACTACTATTGGCAAGTATAACATCATTGCGATTTATATTTATTATCCTAACAAACAGATATATAAATTTAATCATTAAGAGATCTATTCGGATCGTTCTCAGCTTGACTTCTGATTTGAACATATCTAAGAAGAAAAAATTGAGCTATCAACATAGAAAAAATATACATACACAATATCATTAAATATATATCTCATGCAAATTCTCATATAAATTTTGCCAATTTAATTATTAATACATATTATATCGAGTGTCATCGGCCTGAACTAACACGACAACAACAAAAATAGCAATTAATTTTTCGAAATTAACTTCCCATATTTATAGTCCGGCGCATGTGAAAATAGCTTTAGCAGAGTTCTGGCTATCTCCGTCTCTACTCGTTAGCGAATTTCTCGCCAACAAAGTACCGTTTCGAATGTCTATTATAATATGAATAGTATACACACATGTACAACTAACACTTCTTATGTAAATTTATGATAAACATGTCGTTATCATCAATAAAATAATGCGATGAGGAAAAAAATCGATGCGTTTCAGGTAAGTCGACTTGTTAGCGGTGAATTTTCAAGAGGGCATGACGCATTATTGATGTGAATCAAATATTTATGTGAATGATAAAGACGTGTGAAGAACAAGAGATGATTTTACGACCTCGAAAATTTTGGGGATTTATAAGAGAGGATATAGTTTTTTGCCTCAAAATTATAAGCCTTTAAATTAAAAATTTGAGCAAATCGTATTGTTCCATTCCCAGTAGTAACACACATTATTTTCATGGTCAAATTGTCAGCATTTGTTATGTTACCAAGTTAGTCAATTTCATTACGTACAACCATATATGTATACAGGGTGTAGTACCTAAGATGCCTCGGACCGAAGCTCCTCTTTCATACAATATATCGACAAAAGTCTAAGAGAAAAATTGTCCTTAATTACAATCACCATTTCCCTAAAACATTTTTGGTCATCAGTGCCGTGCCGTATTCCAGTGGCGAATCAAACTTATGTTTTTTTAAATGGAAAAATATATATTTCGTGGCTGATTCGGAAAGCCCTCGAAGAGTATTTTTTTTCTTATGTAACGTCATACCCCTAACTTTAGCCGTTTTTCTCTGTTATAACGGTTTTTCTTCGCAGTTAAACCGTATTTCGACATTTTTTTTGGCAGGAACTAAATTGTACCGGCGTTTCGGTTTTGAATTTAGCGACCACTTCTACTTACTATTAATTTTTTTTCAAGTGATTTAAGGAAAGAAGATAATTTTTGATTGGGCTTTGCAAGTAGTCATTTTTCTCTAAAATATCAAATGGGAACCATATAAAATAATTACATCGTTGGATAATCGAAATTCCAAGTTTTTCATTTATTTAAAAAAAAACACATTTCATTATAAAATTAAAAAGAAAAACGAAGTTTTTAGGTCAATTTTTCGAAAAACGTTCTTTTTCAAAGTCAGCTGTCATGGTAAAACAATAGAAGGGCAATTGTCAATGCAAACGGGAAAACTAACAATAACTGACAGAAGCATCATTGTTATCTGATAAACGTTGCGAAAATGCCTGGAATTCAATATTAAATGGTTGACAAGGTGTTTATTCTTGGAGAATGTTTCAAAAATTGTTTGTTGGCGTCACGAGTGTACGCTGAGAGATTTCCTCTCAGAACGTGTCCAAATCCACGTGCATTTAAAAAGGTATTGGATAGATTTACGTCTACTGGTATGTGAAATTAGTAGGAACACTGATATTTTAATGCGTTCTGTGCATCGTACTCTTCAGAAATACAAGTTCCATCCATTTAAAATTCAATTGCACCAGGAATTGCAACCTCAAGATTTTGAAACCAGGCAGAATTTCTGCAATTGGGCAATCAATAAAATCGACCAAGACGAATCCTACCTTATGCGCGTGTTATTTTCGGATGAATCGACATTCCATAAAAATGGGGCAGTCAATCGTCACAACTGTCATTATTACGCCGATGAAAACCTGCACGTCATAAGAATTGGAAACCACCAGCAAAGATGGGCACTCAATATTTGGGGTAAATAAGTGATATATGTGCTTGTGGTTTTATTTTCCAAAAGTTAACGTCGTCTCGGCCAAAAGGATAAAATGGAAAATGCAAGTGTCAATTAAATACAAATTCGAAATCATGATCTATAATTGAATCTGGGAGTTGACTCAAAGCTTTTTGGTTGGAGTCAAATTAAAAATTTGTTGATTAAGTATGGAAGAATAATCCATGCAGCTTTCTATCATAAAAACGTACCCAAGCTTTATTATTTATTTATACTATCTAAAAGAAAGGTTTGCTGTTTTGATCAAATTTTATTAAATCCCTAGCTACATTTTGAGTTCATGCATAAGACCTAATGCCTGAACTTAAAAAGTAGCGCTCCACTTAAAATTAAAAACTTTAACGTTATTAGCATTCGAAAAACTGTATCTGTAAGATTTAAGCGTTAATGCAACATTTGATTTTTTCTCAGCTTTTATTCAAAGTTTAGGCTCTGTTAATGATTTAAAGATTAAATAAAGGAACTTTTTAATACTTTTTTGTTTATTAGCATGCGAATTTGCATCCTTTCGCACTATTAGAATTCCATTCTCGAAAATTAATTTTTTCAGTCCACCTTGCTGGTTTAATAGTGTATTTTTCAAGCAGCCTCATAAAGACAATTTACAGATATGGGTCTAGTAAGATATTTTGTTCAGATTTATATTAATTCGTGGAAATAGTACGGCCACTTTGACAGTAATAATTGGTACAGTCCGTGTTATTCTCATTATTGTCTTGAATATGTATAATAATATTTGCAAAGATATATTACCTTTCAACAGGTAGATATCACTTTGAGAAAAACCGCTTGAAAATAATTAGAACAAACCCGAAAGAATTCTCTAGAGAGTTACTATGGGAATTATATAACTTGGCCCGCATGTGTGTGTGATCTTTTTTTCCTTTTCGGGTACAAATGCTATTGTTCGTCGAGCTTGCCACCGCATAATCGCCTCACTACGTACCAATTTACATATGATCTAACTGAACCGTCTGTTTACTGAATTATAAAAAGTCGCTATACCGTAATTTATACTAATTTCGAGTCGACCTGATCTGCACGATTCGGGAATTTTAATGGTGTTTGGAATACATTAATTGGTCTCCGCGCAAGTTCTACGTACAGTCGAAGGTTCTTTTAACAAAAAGGTTGTGTGTATTTAGAACGGTCCTTAACTTAAACACATATACTTATAATCATCAATTCATAAAATGGAATTTGATCAGAGAAATTTTTAAAGCTTTTAACAAACATTAATTTACAAACACTTTAATATGAAATTGTATAGGGTGTGCGAAAAAAGATGGCTTGTTCCAAGTTGTTCTAGGTTTATTCTAAATTGTTCTAAAGTATTTCTCAAAAAAAAGGCAAATTATCAGATATAACTGAAAAAAAACGCAAAACCGAAAATATGAAGTCTGCTCCCGTTTTTGCGAAAATTGAATTTTTGACGGCTGCTTCTTGTTCTTGTTATGTTTTTCTAAATATTGTTATGAAACATTAAAACCGTATGCTTTATATATCAAAAGATATTCGGGCTATTACCCTCGTTTAATGGATTTTGAATCTCCGACATTTCGGTAGATATTCTTCTACCGTCTTTAGGGTAGCCCCCAGTAGGGCTGCTTCTTGCCAAATTCATTTCTGAATTCTTTAATTAGCAAGTGCATATTGCTATAGCTTTTTGTTTTCAAATTAAAAATAATAATCTTGTACCAGCATAACTTAATCAAACTACGATAATACAAAGCTACATAATTTATAATGAATGTAGAGATAACGCTGTCATGTAAAAAAAAAATTCTTTATTAAATTTATAAATTCAATCTCTATTAACATTCGTATATTTCTTGTAGGTTCTAGCAGTGATATTCCTTTTGTTTTTCCAACAACATTTCTCATTTTAAATCAATAGGATAAGGTTACTAATAAAAAACTAAATCTCATAAAATATTTATATTCAATTTTAACATCTTATAATAACAGTATCGATGAAATAATTCTCTTGCCACATGTGGCCGTAAAAATAAATTGTCCTTTTTACTTTCCAATTACAAGTAAAAAAAAACGTGTATTTTATAAATACGAAAACACATTACATTACAAATATAACATATAGATTCAGAATAAATATCGCTCTTTGCTATATTAAAGTTTTAACACTGTGTAGTTTCAAAGAAATAATAATTTTCTTATACTATGCTAGATTTCGCTTCCACAAAGACATTCATTCACACGAAGTGTCTTTGAAAATACAAAATTCCGCAGAACAGAAAACACCTTGATAAGACTATCACCAATCATCATATGCAAATATTTACACGTTGTACATACCACAAATTGGCTATTGTCTATCAAAAATGCTCCTATCTTTACGTATATTAATATATTTGAAATCCCTATAAAATTTTGTATCTAAAACTTGTTAACAATGCATAAATAACATCGCTAACAAACATTCACACGTTGTGTCATTGATGCCCTTCTACATTGTTAACAATACTCCCATTATTTATTACATTAGTTTACTTATAACAAAGAAGATAATAATCTCATGCAAAATATTAAATTTTTAAACGCTTTGCTAAAGATGAATATTTTCATATAGCATCTTTAGCATAATTTATTTTAAGTAAAACTTACTTATGATGTTCATACATTTTATCAAATTCCTCCTGATATTGGTCTATCATATTGATAATTAAAAAAATGAAATTAAACTAAATGGCAAAAATTAATTATGAAATGAAAAGTACTTATTGAAAATAAATATAACTTAATACATTTACTAAGGATGATTTCTATGCAGTGTATTATACGCCTGCAATCATCAAACAAAATTCGAAGATCGAAGATTGACCGCTTCTTTTTTAAAAAGTTAGGCTACTTCACCCATGGATCGACGACTTCTCTCGTACTTGCCTCGTTCCCGGCTTTTTATTAATTTTCGGTTCATCAGAAAAAACATTCTTCGTTCGCAGCGCCACAATTTCCGCACTAACGTTTAAGTTGGCATTGTTCTGCTCAGATTTATTTTCTTGATGTTTTCCCTAAGCTGACCTGTACTTATATTGTTTTGACATCCAAAAATTACACAAAATATACACGCACTCAAATTGTTTATTATTGTTAATGTCGATGCACATTTGCGATTTTCTTATCTTGGTAGGTACATTCTTTTTCATTAACGCCATCCTTTATTGTGTTTAAAGATGAATTCATTGCTTCTTTCATCTTTATTCAAATACATTCTTTTACCACTATATATTTAACACTATTCGTATTTTTCTTTTGCAGACGTTTCCTTTGAAAATAATAGGAAAAACATTGCATACGACTGGAATACTTCTTTTATTAATTATATTGTCATGAACCTGGACCTTGATAACTTCATCTATATCTTCGACCCATCTTTTCTCGTCGTCATGTAGGTTGATTTGTATGCAGCTGTTAACAATTTTAAACATTGTTTTTTCTTTGTAGATTTAATCAGATTAAACCAATTTCAACGTGTTATTTCCGGAATTTTCCTGGATTAAACTGGATTTTACCTGCTATTACTGAAGTTTTTGCTTTATTACATTGTGTCGAATAAAAAAAATATACCTTTTTACATATTCCTTTTAAAATTATGCTTAGATATAAGTCTCAGGTATTTATCATATTGTTAAGTGTGACCATAGAATGTCAAACAAATAACAATCTTTATAAATTTGCATCTACTCATGATGAAAGATGTTTTCATGTCGTGAATGTCTAATTTCACCCTTTTCATATAACTTTACGGCATTCAAATGACTAACTCTTTTGACTACACCATCTTTCATCATAACTCTCTCTCTGTTATTTATTTTTAATACGTTATTGATTTTGAATAGTGGTTTACTGCTCAATATATTTAATGCGACTCTCACACAATGCATAAAATTTGGTTCTGTCTTTGTATATTGAAATTGCATCTTGTGCTCCTCGTTTCTACAAATATAGAATAGATGAATTTTAATTTTGGTGTTTATTTTTGTACCTTTATATAATTTTTTTTCAATTTTAATTATCATATACCTTACATTATAATGTTACGCCATTGCGGTTATGCAACTCATGATACATTTTTCTATAATTACACTTACTACTAAAAATTATTTACTTATTCTATTATAATTATTTATTTATCTTACAATGCCTGACCAATATAGGGATCACGGCAATATGTCTTCGTCAATTTCTTAGTGCCAGCTGTGATGATAGTACCCATGTAATCTGCGAAATATTTCTACTGGTCAAGCGTACTACTAAGCTTTTGGGTTGGGGGGGGGGGCACAGTATACTTCTTTAAAACTTGTATTTAAGCTACACTTGTATGAGCAGATATAGATGCGCAGTACTTATGTTTTTGTGTGAGCAATAGCCTAATCTTAATCTGTTTTGTGCATTGTAGTGTTAGTTGTTTCGTTGTTATACTGTCACGAAGAACTGGTGTCCATAATTCTTTGATATTCAGGCTTGGTGTGCTTATTGTGTTAGTTACTGTAGACAAATATGCCGTTTATTTAATCTTTCTTCTCGGACCATATTCTTCTTTGGTTATACCTATAAAACGCGAATGAAACAACAAGGAACTGTGTGTAGAGTACCATGTGAATGTGGACGTTCACATGGTACTATATATAGAAGAAAGCCACAGGTGCCTAAACGTTAGAATCAAAGAATACAAGAAACTGGTTCGTCAAGGAGAAACCGAAAAATCCCGAATGGCACAACATGCTTGAGAAGTAGATCACCAAATCAAATGGAATAATGCAACATATTGACTAAAGATGAACATGGTACCAGATAAAATAAAAAGCGGCATATATTACTGCAACAACCAAGCCTGGAGATCAAAGTGGTCGTTAGATTACTGCACACCCAACAGAATACAAAACATAACTACTACGCATGAACTTTTGTGCATACAAGTGTAGCTTAAAAACTGGGCTTGAAGAAGTATAAGAGTCGAAATCTTTCTCAGACCACACTGGTTGTCCTCACAGCTGGCACTGAGAAATTGAGGAAGACATGTACAGTAAACGCCAAATTAGTGGGACAAATATAGTTCAATAGTCTGACTACTACTTCAGTAAGTGGGCGTACGCGTTTTTAAAAAGGACTACAACGCATCGCCACTGTTCGCCATCTAATTTGGCGTGTACAGTACATTTGCTTATTATAAAATTCAGATTTGAATTTTTCAAGAAACATCTCTTCTCAGGGCTATTCTGAATACGTCAGAAAAATATCTGCCGAAACGTCAGAAATTCAAATTCCAATAAGCGATGGAAATAACTCAAACACCAACTCAAATTACACTCCATCGTCAACAGTTACACGTCTTGAGTATAAAATTAGCCCTCTTTTTTCGAAAATATAAATTCTGTCGGCTCTTCCCGGTTGTTCCAGCTTTGTTCTAAATTATTCCAAAGTATTTTTAAAGAAAAAAATCATAATCTGCTTAGAAATAGCGAAAGGCAATTTCTCGGCGCCCCCCCCCCTGTTTTTCAAAAATCGAAATTCTGAAGGTTGTTCTAACATGCTTCAAAATTATTCCAAGATATTTCAAAGAAAAAATAATAAATTCCGTTACCTATATTCTTACGATTAATATAGATTTGAACTCAAACAATGTTATATTCATGTATTGACGAAAAATTAATCCATACAATAAGGGCATATTACGTGTGTTACCTCAAGGCTCTGATTTTAATTAATTAATATATTGCTATTTATGAATGAATGAAGAAACATTTTTTTTTGGATACAAATTCTTACACATACGACTAAAAATAATCTCCTTTGTTTTCGCCTCACGTCCTAACTTAAAATGTTAAATCATGCAATTTTATCGGTACATTTAATAGTGACAGATGACACAAACGAGATCGGCATCGTCAATGTGTCTAGGGAAAGTCCAAAAGTGCCAGTAGCATGTTCCAATATCTAAAATTCTGATGGAATGCGAAATGTTTATTAAATAATTTTGAAATTTCGATTTTCCATCATAGAACTGGAACAATGTAATTTTTCAGTATTCCACTCACGAAGTAACATTGAAATTGTATATACTTGAGAGGTCGTGCGTAGCATATTTACCTGAAAACAACTCTAACAATACTTCAAGCGTATTATCAGCTACTAAAAAAAAAAAACTACCAAATATTATTAGATAGACAAGCACTCTGCCATAAAAAAATAATTAAGTAGACGCTTAGGCTGTTTATATATAAATGGTAAGATGGCTGCAATATCAGTTACGTTTTCACTTTCATCATCGAATTTACCTTGTTAATTAGACGAGTTAGATAATGCTAAACAAGACAACGTTACGTGATAATTGATGTGGCGGTATTAATTTCAATGTTGCTTCAAGAAAGAAAAAAGCGCGTACTTATATGGTATGACGCGCGGGTAATCACTATTCGGAAGGTTTTTTTCTTTTACGGGGCGCTTCTTCTTCATTGTACTTCATGTTTAAAATATGAAATTACTATTTTATGCATTGTAATTAATAAATTGATAGTTTTACGTCGTTTGTCTGTCTTCTCGTAAAATATCGATTAATTTTTCGATGAGGTCAATATAAGTTTTTATCGTCTGATATTTAGATGAATTACATGGATTTTATTGAATATTTAATAAGGAATTTTCTCTTTTATCTATCAATAATTACTACACTATAATAATGAGTTGATCGTATAATGGAAATCTTTAAAAAGATAACAAAAAGTCGTAGGAATTTAATAACAAGAATCATATTTTATTGATTAATTGATTGATTGATCACTGAATCATAATAATCATTTTTCGTTCTAAAGTTTATATATAAGTGTCGAATTTAAAATTTTAATGCCGTATTAAAGCTTTTTGATAATGATTTTAGTTTTACCAGCGGTTATAACGATGACATGTAACGACTAACAAAACATAATTATTTTAGTGTAATACATTGAATTTGCGCAAATTATTTGTAAAAATTTTATATTTTTATTTTTTGAATTTTTTTAAAATCATCCCGGTTAACATTTCGAAAACTCCTACTGAGTACATCGTTCAACCAATAAGAAATTTATTCGTATTGTAAAAGAAAATTTACTAGAAATAAATATGTCAAAAAAAATATACAAGTACGATTCACGAAATAGTCAAGAGCATGCATGAAAATATCCCTCTTAAATGATATGGTGTGAACTACCTTAAAGCAGAATCTCTGATTATTTTTTCCTAAGAGTTCAAAACTATCCAATTCAGTGTATAAAAGTTCATTGTGTAAATTTCATAAATCTGTTAGCCGAATAAGTACTAGTTACTACTTGGGTGATAAGTGCCATTTCCGCTTATCTGATTTTCACTAAAGAAAACCTTATAATCAATTTAATTACTCTTTAACTAAGGAATCAAAACTAACGTCTTTGAAAACAGATTTTCTAAAACTAGTTCCTGTATTTTAATAAATAAGCTTTATTACTGTATAACTCAAACTTAAATGTCTTCTCAACGTTTTTGCAAAGGAAAATGGATTAAAGTCTCTAATAACTGCATGAACGAAGACTATATTCATGTTATATTAATCGCTGTTTCAAAGCAGTTCAACGTATTTGGAAAGATTACCGGTTGTGTATTGCAATATACATTCGCATTACATAAAATTAACGTGAAATAAATTTACAGATGTATTTACCAAATATTCGGAAGAAGATCGTAAAGCAAATGTATATACAAAATACAAGTACTGCATGTAATATATAAAATAAGTTTACTTTTAATTATATAACTACTACCTAATTATATAAATACGAATTTTCAAACAAAACATCAGCTTGCCTATCATATAGATGAGTTATGAATTAAATGAGATTGATGCGTGTTCTAAAATTGCACACCAATGTAAACTATAATTCTTAGATAGATAATAATTATCAAAATTAAATTTAAATTTCTAAATAACAATTAAGATTTGTAAAATACAGTTTTGCATACTTATTAAGTTTTAAATTAAAATTATAAAGATTACAGAAATATGGACTGAATGAGCCACAGGTAGCGAAGCATAATTATTACCATTGTGTAAAGAACAGGTTTTAAGCTTATTTTTGAAGAGTCCGTTAAAAGTTTCCATTTTAATTCGAAATTAATTCATTAGAGCAGAAATATCATGGCAGTAGAGCAAATTCTTCTATTGCTCAAAAAAGTAAGTAAATGGCCCTTCTCTTATATAAATAAATAGATGTTCTAATTTCCAACAAGTTTCTTCCGTCAGCCTTGAGCCTGGTAACTCGACTTTCTCTTTAGTCATACCCAAATCTCTGACTAAGCTACGGCTCCAAATTTACTGCTGAACATTGGAGTTCATCATCAGAATCCCGTTCACTTTCACCAGATTAGTAAACTCATCAAGTAAAACGTCATTAATGGTCGCTGAGTGATAGACCTGGACCACGACCGAATATCTAAATTAAATTAGGGTAGAAAATTACATTCTTACTGTTTGAGTTGTATCTATACCCATGATATGAAAAGAGCAAAAAAATCATTCAAATGATTGTTATTTTTATAGCAATTACGTTACAATGCTATAAAAATAACAATCATTTGATTTTTTTTGCTTTCTTCATATCATGAGTATTGCAATTATAAAAGCTTTCCTTTCTTTATTTGACAATTTTCTAAGACCTTTAGCACAAACATGCTTTGTCTGGAACCCAAAATTCAAGTCAAAAATATGCAAAGTACTTACACTTTTTATTTTCTTATACGTAGTATAAGGAAGTATTGTGATGACGAAAATTTTCGACCTTGAGATTTTTGCAGATGTCCACGTTTTGAAGTCCCCTGATACCAAAAAATCTCTCTCTCTCTCTCTCTCTCTGTGTGTGTGTGTGTGTGTGACCACGACAGCGGTCAAACCGCTGTAGATATCAATTCCAAATTTTGTACTTACGCGTGTAATTTCCCTTTTGAGATTTGATTAGATTTTTAGTAAATTCGGCAGACTGGAAATTGAAGTTTCCTTCAGTGAAAAAATCGAATTTCGACAATTTTTCGTCAACTACTAAGTTTAAACAAATTTATAAAAAATTCATATGTACTCAGAATTAAATTTGAGAAAAATTTTATTATGAAAGATTTTTAAAATTCCTACCGGAAGTAGGTCTTTTACTCTTATCGAAAATCAGTTTTTTGCAAATATTTCGCAAGTCATGCTTTTGAGACGGATATATTACAAGTATAACTTAGAACTTCATTTTCAATATCTTTTGTATAAATAAAATTTCAAAATTCGGACTGGAAGTAACACTTTTACTCTTATCGAATAGCGATTTTTGCAAATATCTCGTAAATTATCCAATCTATATTATATTTATCAAAAGCACAAATACATTTAAAGCAACATTTGAAATATTTTTTGTATTAAGGAAATTTCAAAATTCGGACCGGAAGTAACACTTTTACTCTTAGCGAGTAGTACTTTCATTCGAATATTTCGCCAAGTATGCATTCTATAGAGATTTATTAAGAGAATAGAAGTAGTACAGTAGGATTTTGTTTATTTTTTTAGAAGACAAAAGTATTTAAATCTTAATTTAGAAGAACTTTTGTATAATTTGAAACGCACACACGTATAAGAAAGTCGTGTGGTGACCACACCTTATTTTTTAACATTCTAATACACGTACATAAAATCATTAGCACAAACATGCTTTGTGTGGAGCACAAGATTCAAGTCAAAAATATGAAAAAGTACACTTTTTTAACTTTGTAATATTTTGTTGATATTTTTTAATCACAAGTGCAGATTTTGCAATAGATAAAACCATTTCTATGTTACGAAAAACTGTATGTGATGGAATTAAATTTTAGATGCCGGCTAATGTGATAAAAAAATCATGCCCATTTACAAACATGATCATTTCTAAGTGGCAATTGGTAAATCAATAAAAGAAGCCCAATCACCTATCTATTTTGCAAATCAATCGATGATAAATGTTATTCGCAGGTGTCAAGTGGTGCACGTTCGTCGTCGAAATGCTGAACCTTACGGTATCACTCTTTATAGCCATTTGTACATTCTGAGTACAATACGTAAATACGTACTTACACATATAAATTTGCGATATAGACGATATTCTATTGTGATGTCGCTAATTTTATTGATAATATCTTAAGTAAATTCAAGAGCTACGAGATACGTTCCCTTTAAAAAAAACGAATTCACAGCATACAAAACGCGTACGGTTCATTAAGTTATTATGAAAATTCTTCAGATCATTTAATATACTCTATTCACATGACGACTGAAACGTTATATTTTATTAAAAGACGGACAACAGTTACCGAACAATACGTACAATATTGACACATCGATATTTTTCTAGAAAATAATATTTGGTGTTTATTTTTCGAATTTGTAAGTGGCTCTCGTTGTAGTAGTGAAAATTCGCTACGAAAATACGTATTTGCATATACATAAAAGGTGCCAACGGTAGATACATTTAAGAGAACTGTTACATCGCTTTTTACCTAATCCAAACGCCATTATGCAGATGCTCTTACAACCATTTAGAATTCATATACTTGAATTTGTTTTTGATTGTAGCGACTATATTGTAGAGAATATTTATTTTTTAGTATTATACCTTCGCAGCATATGTATTTCATTTGGAGTTATCTAAATAAATAAAAATTTAGCAAAATTTTTCCAGTCTGATATATTATTTATAATATGAGAATAATGTATATCTTCATTTTACACTAGAATCATTATTTAATAGGACAAAAGAACAAAATTTGGACGTGAAAAATACGCTTATATAAAATTCGTTCAATTTTCGTATATCTGTATAGATCTGGTAGACAAATTTGTTTTTAGAAATGAGCAAGGTCAATAAAGAAAAAAAGAAGACAGTGAAGAATACCATAACCGTTTAATAATATTTACGTACCTAATATTTATGCCCACTCCTACACATAATGTACACAACAGAACGCACTAACACAATAGTCTGGTCGCTCATCACGATGCATCAAGCGGGACGAAGCGAGGGAAGTTAACTTTTTTTTATACAAAAGGTATTGAAAATTATGTTTTAAATGCTTTTATACTCGTAATGTACCTGTCTAGAAAACATGACTTTAGGAGATATTTGCAAATAGCTGATTTTCGATAAGAGTTAAAGATCTACTTTTAACTTTTTTAATACAATTTTTCTCAAATTTAATTTTGAGTACATTTGAATTCTTTATAAATTTGTTTAAACTTAGTAATTGACGAAATATTGTGGTCACAGGGAGAGAGAGAGAGAGAGAGAGATTTTTTTAAAAACCACGTTTTCGGTATGAGGGGGCTTCAAAACGTGGACATCTGAAAAAATCTCAAGGTCGAAAACGAGGAAAACGAAGAAAATAAAGCAAAAAGACAAAATAACGAAACGCAAAAACCCATAAATAATAAACGAGACTGTACTTGGCTCTGAAACGTGGACAAATAGATTGATAAATTATTTTGCATGGTTGGTAGGGAACTGTAGTGTAAATCGAGAAAATAATGAGGTGTGGCAACCACACGACTTTCTTATACGTATGAATGTTTCGAATTAAACAATTTTAAGAATTTTTTTATACAAAAATTATTCATAATCCGATTGTAAGTACTTTTAGTCTCTTTGTAAAATATTCTAAAAAAGTGTTGCTCGCTAAGAGTAAAAGTGTTACTTCCGGTCCGAATTTTGACATTTTTTTTTATACAAAAGGTATTGAAAATTAAATTCTAAATACTTTTATACTCGTCACGTTCTTGTCTAAAAGGCATGACTTATTTTTGATAAGAGTGAAAGACCTAGTTCCGGTAGGTATTTCTAAAAACTTTTTTTAATAAAATTCAAATTTAATTTTGAGTACATATGATTTCTTTATAAATTTGTTTAAACTTAGTAGTTGATAAAATATTGGTAAAATTCGATTTTTTCACTGAAGTAAACTACTACTTCCGGTCTGCCTATTTTACTGAAAATATAATCAGATCTCAAGAGGTAGCTTTTACTAATAAATACAAAATTTGGAATTGATAGGTATATCGGTTTGACCGCTATCGTGGTCACACACACTGACACACGCATAGACATTTTTTAAAAAACACTTTTTCGGTATCAGGGGACTTCAAAATGTGGACATCCGCAAAAATCTCGAGATCGAAAATTTTCATCATCACAATACTTCCTTATACTACGTATAAGAAAATAAAATGCTATGAATTAATCCCTGCGGAACACCTATAGTCAAGACCGATGTCGATGACCCATCAGCAAGCAATTCACACATTAATTACATTTGATTGGCATTTGATGTGACATAAAATGCGTAATGAAATACCTTAGTAAACTGTGTACAACATCATAATGTATTCCACCATAACTAATTTGATTTATAAAAGTACAAATTCGAAGTATACACAACCTGTAATAAGACAGTTATATACAAGAAATGGACAACATAACTTAATCAATACTAATTGTTAGAATATCATGCAAAGTAACCATATAAATAGTACAATTAAAATCATCGTAGTTTGTAGACGTGGAAGATCAAGCACGCCTCCGAAGACGTATCCATAAGAAAATAACATACTTACGCCTAATTATACCATGCGTTGAAGAAGAAATAATTGACTAAATGATTCGAAACGATGACTTTGCTTCTTCCGCATGTATTTTACTACTTGTCATGGAAAATATCATTATTCTAAACAGACAACGAAGAAGAAATATATATGTATAACTAATCGTGATGATACCTCATCGCAGTTCGATGTCTGACAAAAAGAATCGATTATAATTAATTCTCAGATACCTCAAACAGTGCAGCTATTTTAAATATCTCAACATATAATAATATAATTTTATTATTTATTTATTACTATGTTAATAAATACTTACAGATCACAAAGTATATAAAAAGGAAAGAAATATATACAACTATGTACTGGGTAATTAGCCACAGATTTTGATTTCACAAAGGCTTTTAAACAACAGATATCGCCTTGTCGCGTTAGATTATCAAACCCTGAGTGAGTATACAGTGTGATCAGTCTCAAGTGAAGTTTGCATGGCTTAAATTTTTAAGTTGGCAATATAGTCCAATTGGTGGTATTGCGAAATACTTGGATATAGCTGTAATAAATAGCACATATATGTATTTTTGATAAAACTTCCATGTTATTTTCATACTAGTGAAGAAAATCATTTTTATAACAACAAAAAAATCATTTAAATCACAATGTTAGAGAACGTGTTTGATATAAATAGAAAAAGACAGAGTAGGTATCTTCCTAAAAAAATACCCTAATCTAGGAATTTTTAAGATACCACCAGACTTCATTTGAAGTTGATCTCATGGTACAAGATATCACTGAATTCATTAATGCCTAATAATCCTACTCTCGCTTCAATGAATATATTATGTTACCAGAACTGCACGTGGTTGCAACATAGAAGTTAGAAACGTTTTATTTTGTCAAATGTCATTCGTGGTTAGTAATTTACAACGAGCTCATTTTCATATTTATTAATTCAATTTTGTTATATATAAATCATGCCTAAACCGTTAAATAAACACGCGAAAGAAATTATTAGATTGTTTCAATTCTATAAAAGGTGTTATAAAGATGATATCAGGTAAAGTTATCTTTTACCACCTGCGCATCGTACTGCTTTCTTCCAAGAACAACCGGAATATGTAGGATGCAAAGTCTGTAATAATTTACCTATTGACATTAAAAATAAAAATAATTTATTTTGTTTTACAAAATCATTAGAACACAGTCTCTTTCGCTTAATTGTTTCTACAGCATATACGAGTATTTATTTTCAAGTAATTAATTACACTTTATTTTGTCATTTGTGTTTGACATTTCTATCTGAAACTGTTTCTTAATTTGGCAGCCGCACTGTTGTTACTACTGAGGAATACTTAAATTGCAAATGTCTTTAAATTTACCTCAGTGTTTTGTTTCTTGTTTACTTTCTTATACGTCGTGTAAGAAAGTATTGTGATTTTTGCAGATGGTTATGTATGCAAACAAATTTCTCTCTCTCCTTCCCCTCTCTCCTTCCCCTCCCCTCGCCCCTCTCTCCCTCTATTACCCCCCTCTCTCTCTCAACAGCTAAAACTGTCATTATCAACTTTGTATTTACCACTTTTTCTTATTTGACTTGATTTTCATTGAAATCTGTAGACCGGAAGTAGTAGTTGTTTCACTAAAAAAATTTTACTAGTATCTCGTCAAGCATACAATTTTTTTTTAAAGAATTCATAAGTGAATTTATGAAAGGATTTATAAAAGAAGTTTTTTAAAATTCTAATGGCTTTTAGCCTTATCGATAACCAGTATTTTGCAAATATTTCACAAATTACCCACTTTATATAGATTTATTACAAGTACAAGAGTATTGAAAAATAGATTTGACAATTTAATGCATGTGTAAAAATACAATTTAACTTTTAAATCGGCAAAAAAGTTGTTTACCTTTGATTGACCCGACAATTTATGTTTTCTTGTTATATCATAGAATGAAAGAACTCATTGTCAAAAAAAAATGTCAACAGTAAGCTTTGCATATTGTCTGTGGTTGACCCGATATCAATTTGTTTGCTTTATCATCATAAGTGCTCGTTGTGAAGTGTTGTTATGACATAAAATCTGCAAACCCATTGTAAGTAATCTTCGCAAAGTATATAAGAACTGTGTTTTTAATAACTGTACTTTTAAATAATATAATTACTATGTAATAAATGTGCCACTAATTGTTTACACAGTTAGTAAATTATTTTACCGAATTACATTTGAGCTTTCTTTTTATTTCCGGATAAATTTTCCATTTTCAAAATCAAATTTAGTTCCTAAATGGTAACTGAACTCAACAAATTGCCTCCTCGATAAAACGACTTGTCCTTCAAAAACTGAATAATTCTTTGACAATTTTTTGTAAACCAAAATCTTGGGTTATCTTTATTATTTTGAATCGGACATTTGGAGGCAACGTTAAGTTATGAAAATCCAATACATAGTAAATCTAATTAGAAATATTTTAAATCAAATCAAGTTCTGACATTATAAGTATTTTAACATTTAACTAAACTTTTTCTAATATTGTACTACAAACAAATGTTGAACATATTGCCGTGGTCTCTTGCATATTAAAAATAATAGTAATAGCATTAAGAATTAATTTAAGTATAAAATAATATAAAAGAGACAGGAAAAATCAGCTTTATTGTATTCAAAGATTTCAACATAAGAGTATACTAAGTTGCATACATTTAAGTATAGAAAACACACAAATAAAAATGAATATATATTAACAATTTAGATATTAAACAGGTACAAAATAAAAGACGAGATAAATTTAAGCTATATATATTTCTTTTATAGAAAAGAGAAACAGGATGTATGGTTTGTGTATAATGAAAAACAACCTGACTTTAAAAAATGCGTGAAAATTGCACTGAACATTTTGAATAATGGACCGTTGTTTAAAAATAAAAGAGAAATGAAAGCAAATAACCGAGAAAGGGTTATGCTTAAGGATGGAAGTGTGAAAAGAATTAGTCATCTAAATGCAATAAAATTGTATGAAGACAAGATCCGATATGCACGAGGGAAAAATATAATTGAATAAATTATGTAAACTTGAGAACGTGCATAAGGTAATAAAAACTTTATAAAAGAAATTAAAATAAGTCATGCTAAAAGAATAAAATTTACCTTCACTTATAAGTAAATAATAAAAAAAAGGATATGGGGTTAAAATATTCCGAGACCATACAATCAGCAGTAGTGTTTTTATAAACGACAGCTAGCAAATAATAAAGTACATTCATGAATTCGGGTGTGTAGCACTATGTTTCATTGACTGTAGAGAGAGAGATTTATACGGTTTTGAGACCTATAAAGAAGAACATATGATGTAAACTTCGTTTGTAGTTTTTTACAGATAAATATATCACCGTTGGAAAAGTCCTGGATCGAAAGAAGCGACGAAATGGCAAACCAGATGGATCGTGGTAGTACGAGTAATCTTATAAAAAGAATACCTGTTATTTACAATATATTTCCAATTTTACCGAGAGCTGGAAATAAAACAAAAATAAGAATTGTGTTAGCGAATGGAAAGAGGAAGTATGTGGCAAATAATAAAGAAGGTAACAAATTCATAAACAAATATAAGGAAGAATTATATTAATACGAATATACCTACATTGGAAGATACTGGATAACTTAAGTAAAAGACTTTTTTTAAAAATGAGCGAACAATTCTCAGTGTGTTGACGTTTAGGTGAAGGAACTGTCAAAGACGATAAGTGCGTATGTGTGTGTGTTCGTATCACGATGGCAACTTGGAAGGCAGAGATCTCACTGAAGACGCAGGTTGACAACTTAAATGGTAGTTCCAAGGATGGCGTTGAGAGCGGTCACGTGTCTTCCCGGGTATATAAATTGAAAAACAAGAATGAACAAGATTATTAGTTAGTTATTTGGAGAGAGATTAAAAGCAACTTAAAAAAGACATTAAATCGTAGGGTCAGATACACCACGATTGTATTCGTTCATTATTTCTTGTATTAGCATATTAATTTTATTTGTATTTAAGTTTCATTCATTATAAGAATTTTCTTTTGTTAATGATTTTGGTATAAAAAAAAATGGAGTTTGAAGAGTTTTTCAATAATTCAAAGTAAGTTTTAGAAACAAAGATTTATCAGTGTTGCTATGCGTATATTGTAATATAACGTGCAAATGTATATTCAATATAACGTTGTGCAACAGGGATAATAGATATTGTCCTGTAATAATATACATACATTAGTTTTAACAACACAAATAGAATTATTAATGGTGTTGGGTGTTAAGAGGATATAACGTGCAAATGTATATTTTCTGGCACTCTATAGGCATCATTAATTTTCAAAACAATTTTCTTATTATAAATTAATAATTTAAACTAGATTTTTAAGAAAGGAAGTGTTTTTGGGTGGCGGACTTTGAGATGCTGGACACAATACGTGTAAATGGTTGTAGCCAGTAATCAAATTCAAGCTTTTTCTCCGAACATTGACCATTGCGAAGTTCTAAGTTTATCAGAGCATTACGTGCGAATATAATGTCTCTGATGGAATAGAATTAGCACAAAATATCAATAGAATACCAACATTAATTGAATTTTCTTTGTTTTGAAACAGGACAATATTTTATTTTTATTTAAGCATTAAAAATATATTCGTTATATAAAACATTACAACCTTAGAACACGGTACAAATGTTTTCTTTCAATTATGTTCTTCTTTTATAATTAAATGGTGAATATAGTATAGCGATGCTATCTATTCTAAAAATAATGTTGAATAAATTATACAATTATTTGAGATTTGACGAGAGAGGAGAAATTTAAATACACTGGTAGAATTCACGTATACTTATAAAGTACGTGCTGTTAAGAAAATAAATAAATATATTCAGGATAATAAAAAAATTATCATCATCTTTATTAGTTATGTTGCTGGAACAGCACACAGCATAATCTATTTGGCAATGCCTAATGTATGGCAATACTACATTTATTTCATTCCAAATAATTATGTTGCCACAGGAATATGTTTTTATGCATTAATGCATTTCAATTTTTAACAAAGGTGACCATCTCAATTTATTATATTAAATAAAGTGTTCGAATTTTTAATTATTTTATGCCTGATGGTACTTACGTTTATATAAAATGCTTATACTACTCTTTTATCGGGTTCTTTATAATTCTCAGGGTGTGTGAATGGTCTGTGTATATTTCAAGTTCTTATTAATGTGGTAATATAAACTTACTAAATGATTGTATAATAATTATACTAAGCAGATTGTTTTATGGTGGAAATTAAACGCTAGAACGTAAATAAAAGGTAAGTGATTTAATATAAACGTTTTTGAATATTAAAATAAAAACTATAAAGGATATTTTAATGAAATATAAAAATTTAAGAAATTATTATAATCAAATGTTTTTAACTGATATCAAATTTAAATAGCAATTTAAAAATAAATCAATAGTGTTCATCATTTTTAGATAGATTTAATAATATAAAATTATATTATTCGCTAACAATAATTATATTCCTGTCAATATTAATAGAAACAAACTATATGACTCCAAAAGATTGTTTGAAATTAATTATGTTTTGAATTTCTAAATGATTAATTTATATTTATTATAGAAATGATTTCATCCAGATTGTCATATGAAAATAAGATGCAAGCTACCTTGAATTTCCGACTGTGTTTACTTCGAAGTTCTCATCGAAATGGCGTTGTCGGCTCGACTGGGATGACGCCTTCGTCTTATATACCAATATTTGAATTTTTCCACAATAAACATTTTCAAAAACTGGAACTTTTTTCTTGAACTGCTTACGGCACAGGTCATTTCTTTAATACTAATAATAATATATTTACTGTCATTACAATTCCAAAGAAAAATATCGACATTGTCATAATTACAATCATCTATAATAAGTATAAAAGACGACAAAAACAAACCTACAACTAAATTAACAAAGAAAAAATTATAAAATTATACAATTGCTTGTTAACTACACTAATCCAAATATTCATCAATAGAATAAATACAGTTTTCTATCAAGAATATCTCTGAGGCTAAGCATTATAAACTTTTATACCCAAAACTTGAGGAGAATTTTTAGACAAATTCAATGAATACTTTTTGACATGAACGAGTGTGATACAAATGAATGTCATTATTACGTCGAAACTCGTACCTACTTATTTCTATGTATATAATTCCAAAAAGTTCGTATATATGAATAGCAGGCATGGACGGAATATTCCATTGCTTGAAATAAGGCCTGCATGATTGTCTGGAACTATTTCCAGCCATACAACCGATAATTCGTTTATGTGCCAAAAATACATTATTAGCAACACACCATGTTCCCCAAACAGTAATGTCATACAACAATCTAGAGTGAATATTAGCAAAATAAAACAATAGCAAGGAATTAAAGTCAATTATAGTTTTCAAATTACGGATCTGAAAGCAACTAGAATTAATTTACTTATACAATGAACATCAAAAGACAGTGCTTCATCCATATTCATACCTAAAAGCTTTATCTCACTAACACGTTCTATTTCTTTATCTTGCACATAAAAATATAAATCTAACTTATTTTGTAGTGTATGAAAAACCATAAATTTTGTCTTGTCATTATTTAGATATAACTTATTACTAGCAAACCAAGTAGTCATGTTTTGTAAAAGAATATTTGATTGTCGTTCAGTTTCAGAAATATTTAAAATCGACACGACAGCGTCGTTGGTATTATTCTTACCAACTGAAATCTGTCACGCAGATAGGACCACTGCGCAACAACATCACGAATTCCATACCACTCCAGTTTATCAAGCATAATATCATGATCAACACAGTCAATGGCACGACTTAGATCACAAAAATATCCAAGTGAATGTTTTGCAGTGTCAAAAGTCTTATAATGTATTCATACAGAACACGAATTCCTGTTAAAGTTGAGTGATTAACACTATAACGATGTTGCGCGAGTAGTCTATCCAACATAGCATATTTAAAAACTTTAAAGAAATAATAGTATTCTGTATACCAAGTGCTTGCTTGCAAGTTGCGAATACATTTTACTGTGTGATAAGACGACGACACCGAGAGTTTCTATGGGTTAGTACGAGAAAGCAATATACAAACTGCTTTTTGGTCGAGTATAGTGTTGGAAAAGAGAGGATTCGAGCATTTTCACTGAGGCTAGACAGACGGATAAGTGTGAAATAAGCCTTAGACTTGTTTCACACTTATCCGTCTGTCGGATACCCGACATCTAGGCGACACGTGGCCGACACCGACATAAAAGTGGCCCGGTTTCACATTTGCCCGGCACGGTAACCGACATCTAGCCGAGCCGACACGGGTTGAATAGTTGTGTAATGGATGGCAATAGCTTAACAGCGTGTATGATCCTGTACAGACGTTTGAAGAAGCGGAGAAAAAGTAGGATGCACTGGACTCATCCGATCAATATGCGAAGAGGCGAGACTGGGGCATTCTTTTTACCTTTCGAAGATTTAAGAAATGATGGTGACAAGTTTTTTAACTATTTTAGGATGAGTATACAAACTTTTGATGATCTACATGTAAAATCAAAGATTCCATACAACACCGCAACACATCCTTTAGAGAATGTATTCAGCATATCCAGATGTTGGCAGTAACAATGTTGTTGGAGCAACTCTTCAAAATCATCATTTAACTCTTTAAAAACCTCGACCCAAGCAATTCTTGTTTGAATTCTGTCCTTATAAGATTCTTGGGTTTTATCCCATAAAATAGAGCGATCATGAACTAAAGTAATCGGTACTTCAAGATCAACTTCGGCCATGATAATAAAGAAACTTTGAACTGACTTAACACAAAAAGAATAACAGCAATACCAGACAAAAATCGTAGAAACTGCAAGCGAGATGCTTGTTGTATATTCCTTCATTAGTCCCTTCTCCCAATGCCTTCATCGGTTTCTTTCGCCGACACCGGCAGTCGTCCATTGCTGTGGGGGCTGCCGGCTTCCCACAGCAATAGCACGGCAGCCGGTTGTCGTTTACCCGACCACGACATTTCTCGGGCAAGTATGTCAACTCTGGTACACTCTTCGTCCCGATTATAGTCTACACGGTATCGTTTAAACGACAGTCGGGTAAGTGTGAAACAAGCCTGACTCGCGTTTGGTCGACTCTCGGGGAAGGAAGGAAAGCAAGTTAATCAGTGCAACAAGGATAGCTGCTGAACCTGCGCATTTCATTTGAATTTTGTTTTTGAGTTATCCAGAAAGATCCATTCCTAGCGCAAATACAATTCGTAACACGGTTCGACAAATTTAATGTTTTCTTTCAGTATTTCAGTTTGGTTTCTTTTCTATTTTATAATATTACGGAATTATTTACTTTTTATTTTAAGGCTGTGTTCCCAGATTGTAGAAACTCCGATTTCAGAGAGGCGTGTCCTGTATTTCTCCGGTTTTTTATACACCGACGTACGTTTTAGACAGTCGTGCTAATCGCAAGTGGTGCGAAAGAGATGGAATATTTATGTTAAGTTGTCGCCTCATAATCACTCTGATTTATGAGTGTACCGTGCGTTTCATTTGTTGAATCGATATTAGACATGTGTCACTCAAATCCACGTGGGCTGTTGTATAACCATAAAAATGTTGGGACACAATACAATACAGGCTATTTCAGGTACCAGATAAAATTATTATTCTTCACTGTGACTTACATATATACCTTTATACGTAAAACGTATATGCATATATGCATGTGTTTGAGATACACACATACATTAAGTGCTATTGTCGACAATCGAACGCACAGACACCGGTGTTTCGACCTATGAGGTCTCATTTTGGGTGTTAGATGTCGCTGTGATACTCTCACTGCATTTAACACGCTAAAATGACATAAGCAGCGATTTAAGTCTTGAAGCTATTGTCGAGAATCTCCACGCACACTGATGAGACCTCATAGGTCGAAACACCGGTGTCTGTGCGTTCGATTGTCGACAATAGCACTTAATGTATGTGTGTATCTCAAACACATGCATATATGCATATGCGTTTTACGTATAAAGGTATATATGTAAGTCACAGT
Organism: Amphimallon solstitiale; assembly: GCA_963170755.1. Taxonomy (NCBI): domain Eukaryota; kingdom Metazoa; phylum Arthropoda; class Insecta; order Coleoptera; family Scarabaeidae; genus Amphimallon; species Amphimallon solstitiale. Next base: position 68,877,342 of record OY720680.1, read on the forward strand.
AATTATTTACTGCTTGATGTTAGTTTTAACATCCATGTGTTCACACTTTTCATTTTCGTTTTATTATTCTTCACCCAAAATATTGCAAGAAGTATTTCTTGTAATATATATTTGTTTAGGTAATATAACAAACATGTAACACAGCTTAGTTTCAATACAAAACATATCTGATATGTTACAAGAAAATGGAGAATGATTATTTGCTTTTTGTAATTCTTGAAATTATATTCTTCTTCGGAAGGACTCTCATCTTCAAAATGTAATAATTCTGACACGAACTGAAATGCGATATGTTATATAATTGTGTTACTTACTACCTACTTGTACAAACCCACCTGCTCGGAAAATAACAATTAGATGTAGAGGGAATTTTCATTTGATCTTGCCTTACATCTTATAACGGCATTACTTTCTTCTGTGAATTTCTAACCCTGGACATCAAAGTAATTTTTTTTTAGTATTTTAAGAATAAAAGAGTGCCAGTTATATTTAAATCTTTATTGCTGATCAACAAAACGTATACGTACACAAAAATCTGCTTTTGAGAATACAAAAGAGTCAGTAACATTCTAAATAAAACTTAGATTTTATTAAAATTTATAATTACCGTATCATTCTCAGTCGAATACTTTTTAGTTTATAAGATCTTCCTTGTTTATCGCACATTGTCTATTTTCTATTAGATAAAATGGTTCGCAGAATGCACTAAACATACATTCACAAAATCTGGTGTACCCAATTAAATTAACAACAATATGAATTAAAAGACACTACAGGTGTTTCGCTACGCAGTAGCTTCTTCAAGCGATATCTATAAACTAATATTGCATAAATTCTACCTTTATAACGTGTGTTACCCATATTGGATACTGACAAATATTACTGTAATTGCTATTTGTGATCTTTAACAATACTAAATTCGTGGAAAGTACAAATTTACTAAAGTAACCATAAACACTTTAACCTTTATTTTCATTGTTTAATTTATCATTTATTAGAAAACAACCACGGATTTAATTTACAATTTGATATTCTCCATGTAGAAAATAAAAGCAAAAAACTATTAACAAATTAAATTATCAAACTAAAACATTCAGAATTATTATTAAATGATAAATTAGACTAATTTGTCACTGTTGTTAAATCTGTTTAGACAATAAAAATAAAGGTTTTCCCTAAGTAAGTAATTAGGCATTGTTAAAGATTACAAATAGCAATTACGGTAATATTTGTCAGTAATCCAATATAGGGGTAACACTTGATATAAAGATAGAAGTTTGTATGTAATATTAGTTTATAGTTATCCTTTAAAAAAACTATTGTGTAGCGAAACAGCTATAGTCTTTTAATAAATTAGTTTAAATCTCAAAACTTCATATTGTTGTTTTATTATAATTTAATTGGATATCATGTATTTACATCAAGTAAAGCTCGAAACAATTCGAAATTTTAAATCTGGTCTAAACACCCAATGAATGGGGATCGTAAAACCCTTATGTTTATGCCTCTGTTAGAATACTCAGAATCGATAAATCTCGTCTGGCGAAACTCCGCCTGCTAGCCGAAACCGTACCATGTTTCTCTTTAACATTTCTTCAACAATTAATCTTGCAGAATGTATTCTATTTTCCAAAAAACAAGTTTAATTACGAAAATATTTTTTCAACTCTTTCAAGGACGTGGTCAGAATATTTTTTAAATTATTGTGGTATCGTTAATTCTCGGATATTTTTCTAATTTTAGTTTTTATTTGTTTTTCTACATATATTTTCGGAAAAAGGACTATGCTATGATATTTCTTTTATTTTTTTAAGTAATTAAAAAAAATAAATGTCTAAATATTTTAAAAAATAATGTCAGGATTCGGAAGAAACTGATTGAGGTAGTGAGCACTCCCCCTTAATAAGAGTTTTACTATTGTTACGTTTTTGAATTTTATATCAGCTATATTTCTTAACTTTGGTATTTTAAGACAAAAATTATTATTTTTAAGTATTTAGAATTGATGATCATTTCTTTTATTTACTCACACAATTTGGGAAGCTGTGATGAAATCCGTTACTAAATTTATTTAGGGCGATTATCTGATGCTTTAACAAGTTTCTACTTATAAATTATCTAGATAGTGTTTTTTATTGTTTAATATCATTTCCATCTTCTCTCAAGCATTACAGTAAATGACTTTATTCTTGGTTAAAGAATTTGTTATTAACAGTAACAGTAGCAATTTTCACGGACTAACGCAGTAACGATGTCTGCGGTGTCGGCTATAACGTAGCTCTAATGTTTGTAACAGCGGCTACCGCATAATTCTCCCACTTATAGTCTACCAACTTGTCTATACCCTGTTCACTCAACGTATAGAGTAATCACGAGCTGTCCACGACCGTAACACGTGCACAGCCCAATTTACAATAGAGTGCTTATATTAACAATGAAGTTTATAAAATCTTTTAATTACATGTTCAAATTTTGGAAAACAACAATTTACTAGTTTATATAAAATACTAAACCGATTTAAATTTACAAAAAATCCATGTTTTGTCTTTTTAGATAACTAAAATAAGCAAATCTCAAACATAACCCATATTAACAAAATATTCGTAAATAGGGCAATTCAACGACCTGTTAAATCAAATTCAATATGGCCGTTGTTGGTAAACAAACAGATTTGTATCATTAAAATTTGACTATAAGTGCTCTTATTAAACAATTATCTTATTAAATTAACTTGCTAAGGTCATTATTTAGTTATCAAAGGCTAAAACTTATAATTCGTTCTGCATTGCAGTATGCTTGAAAGAAGTGTTTCAAGAAAAAAACAGCTGTAATTATTGCCTGCTTTGAAGTTTTAATTGGAAAACCAGATAATAATTTAGTTCAGCAGCAGTACTGTTCTATTTATAAGCACGATAGAAATTTTAATAGCAATAACTCCTCAGGGAAGTATGTGCTACATTAGTGAAACTCGGGATGACATACATCTGAAAAATGAATGGAAGAAGTAATTTTTGCAACAATATTAACCCAGGATATGTTCTAGGAGAAAGATCATTTTTAATAAAGGAAGCATTAGGAATTCTGCAAGAGAATTTTAGTTATTCCAACTTTTACTAATGGAAGAACTCGTTAGCACCTTAAAATACCTCATTCCAGTATCGTGTTAAAAAAGTGTAATAATATGCAAAAATTAAACAGTGTAGATAAAATTGTGATTCTACTTAATGTTCTAATTAACATATTGCCGTGGTATCTTACATATTAATAAGATGATAGCAGTAGTATTAAGATTAAATTTAAGTGTATAAAATATGAAAGAAACTATAATAATAAGTTTAAGGTAGTTGAAGGAATTTAACATGAGGATGTTGGGTTGCATACACTTTTATGCATACACCAAATTGAATTTATATTTGCAATTTAAATAAGTACTAAAAATAAAACACGAGATAGAATTTCAGATGTATATATATATATATATTTCTTTTATAGAAAAGAGAAACAAGATGTATGGTTTGTGTACAATGAAAAACAACCTGACTTTATAAAATGTGTGAGAATTGCACTGAACATTTTAAATAATGGACCGTTATTTAAAAATAAAAAAGAAATGAAAGCAAATAACCGAGAGAGGGTCATGGTAATGGATGGTAGTGTAATACGAACTAGTCATCTTAATGCAGTAAAAATGTATGAGGAAAATAGAATTCGATATGCACGAGACAAAAATAATTGAACAATTAGATAAACTTGAGAACGTGCATAAGGTAATAAATAAAATTTATTAAATAAATCATGCAGAAAGAATAAATATTTACCTTAATTTATTACTAGATAAGTAAATAAATAAAAAAAAAAGGATATAAATAAAATTATTCTGAGATATCAGTAGTAGTGTTTTTATAAACGACAGCTGGTAATAATAGAATACATTCAGGAATTTGTATATGTAATATCATGTATCATAAACAGTAGAGAGGTACTTGTACGGTTCTTGATAACCTACAAAATAAAAAGAAAATATAATGTAAACTTGGTGTGTAGTTTATTACAGATAGACATATCACCGTTGGAGAAGTCTTGGATAGAAGGAGGTTACGAAGGGGCAAACCAAGTGGACCATGGTGGTGCAAGTAATCTTAGTAAAAGGATACCTGTTGTTTGCAATGTTTTTCCTATATTGCCGAAAGCTGGAAAAAGAACAAAAATAAGAATTGTACTAGCCAATGGAAAGAGGAAATATGTGAAAAATAATAAAGAAGGTAATAAATTTATAGACAATTATAAAGAAGAGTTATATTAAAACAAGTATACCTACGTTGGAGAAACGCTGTACAATTTATAGGAAGTTTTAAATTGTAAACAGACAATTCTTGGGGTGTTGACCTTTCGCGGTGAAGAACTGTCAAAAAGACAACGATTGCGTGTGTGTGTGGGTGTTCAAAACATTACGGCAACTTAAAAGTCAGGAGCACTGAAGATGCAGGGTGACAACGTAAATGGTAGTTTCAGAAGATGGCGTTGAAAACGGTCACATGTCTCTTCCGGAGATATAAATTGAAGACAAGAATCGACACGATTCATTCATTCATTGATTTTTATTCAGTTAACAAACATTTCATTGATTTTTATTCATTCAGTTAACAAACATTCATTGATTTGATTCATCAACAAGCATTCTTTGACTAATATTAATTCATTTATTATATACAGTTATATAAATCGTAGGGTTAGATACACCACGATTCACATTTATTTCTTTTGTATTAGCGTATTAATTTTATTTTCATTAAAGTTTCACTTATTTTATTTTCTTTGTTTAATTGTTTTGTGTTATAATGGAGATGCAAATGATCGAATTTAAAAAGATTTGCAACGATTCAAAGTAAGTTAGAGGCAAAGACTTATCAATGTAGCTATACGAATATTGAAATATATCGTGCGTACGTATATTCAGTATAACGTTATGCAACAGGGATAATAAATATTTTCCTGGGATAGTAATAAGCATTCTTTAATTTCAAGTTCATAAGAAATAAAATTATTAATGGTGTTGAGTGTTGAGAGGATATAGCGTGCAAATATATATTTTCTGGCACAGTATTTGGCATCATTAATAGTTACAATAAATAAGGAAAATGTTTCGGGGTAGCGGACTCTGAAATGCTAGCTATAACGCGTGCGAATGGTTGTAGATAGTAATCAGATTCGAGCTTTTCTCCAAACATTGACTATAAAATAAACAATATACAAAAGTAAATTGGATTTATTTGTTGATAAACAGGAAAATATTTTTAGAGTTTTATTTAATAAAGTATAAGAAACTATATTCGTATCATGAAGAAACGTTACAACCTAGGACGAGGTACAAACGTTTTTCTTATAATTATGTTTCTTTTTAAATAAATAAAGTGAATACAGTATAGCAATGCTATATTTATTTTTATGTAATAAATGTTAAATAAATTCGACAATTATGTGTTATATGATTTCTGATTTTTCATTTTTAATAAGCTATTACCTTATCCCAATCTTAAATAAAAACAAGAGATTAGACGAGAGGGAAGAAATTCTGATACACTGAAGGATTCATAAATACTTATAAAGTACCTGCTGTTAAAAAATAAATAAAATACACATCAGGATAATAAAAATTATTATCATTGTAATTATTTATGTTGTTGAAACAGCACACAACATAACTTATTTGGCAAGGCCTAAGGTATGGCAATGATACTATTATCATATTCAAATAATTATGTTGCCACAGCAATATGTAAGTCATAAATGATTTTGTATTTATAATTATTTATGGCACTATATAATCTTAATTTATTCCTGTACAACGTGGCCATTATTTTAGAATTTAAATAGGCATTTCGTTACAGACAAAACACAAAACTTTAATAATGAGTTAAATTTATTTATTAATATATTTGAAATCTATTTACATTTTCTTAAGTCCTACACTGTTATACATTGTACGCTAAATATTTATAATAAACTTTTATAATCTTACACATAATATTTCTGTATGATTAAACTTATTTTCTTATTACTATTTATTAACTATTGCTCCTATAATAATTAAGTGAAATTATTTTAATAAATAAATCTTGTAAAACAAACCTCTGATTGTTTTGTGAAGGTATTGTAAGTTTAAAGGCAAGTATAAATAATTAATCCTTAATCAGTGCATGACTGGCTTTGTTTTTCTTCGTATACTGAGATAATAATGCACCAACATAACTACAATCTTCGGCTGTTATCAGCCATGCATGTATATAGAGTGAGCCAAAAGTATTGATTCACATTTCACAATAATGCACTACACATCCATTGGTTTTTAATTAACTTCTTATAAATGTTTCACCTAATCAAAAACGTACTTTTCCACATAAAATAAATAAGTTGTTAAGAAATGTAAGCGGTGAGACTCTTGAACACTGTCATTCGGTCCTTAGTGTAATAAATATGTATTAAAACCAAATATACAATAATAACCGTACTTGGCACAGGTGGAATACCATCTATTAAATTGTGTAATTTCAAGAATGAATGGATTCATCTTTGGTGGTTTCACATCTTTTGCATTGTGTTCCTGCAAAATATTAAAAAGACTTGCAGAGCAGATACTTGCAGCTTCGGCTGTGAAGTCGACTGTCTTAGAGTCAGCTGGGCATTCTTGTTGATGTTTGCTAAATATATTCAGTACACTCTTTTTCTAGCACTGTAAAATTTCTCTTTACTCGTTTCTTCGTCAGTTCTGGCTGCTTTTTGCACAGTACTGTATAAACAGGTGAACACAGTAACTTAAATTCAACACTTCTACAAAGCTGAAACATAATTATCCTATAAACCATTTGCTTTGTTTACGATTTATAAATCTTACCTTCAATAAATCTTTAATCATTAATAGACTCTTTAAAAATAATGAGAATAATAATAATAACAACTTAAACAAATACAAAAAGCGCAAACACAAGGAACAATACAAAATAGAATATAGCAAAGCAAAAAGTATACATATATAACGAATATTTTAAAATTACAGACAGTTATTTATCTCAACTAGCACACTATATGCTCACTTGTTCTACATTAGCAAATACGTATTTTTATCCTTCTCTAAAATTGTGATTTTGCTGCATGGGTATAGTCACAATCATGTGACATAATCACAGAAAGCAGATGATTTATATCGTATGTTTTAGGATTTGTATGTAACTCTCAGAGCCAATAGAAAGGCAGTATTAAAAATCACGTGTTGTTCACGCGTTTTTTGCTACTCTATTGGTTCGGTGAATATAGTATAGTATATTCATCCGTAGGTAGACCGCGTGCACACTGTATATTCCTAACGCTTTATTTTCTCTTGTAATTAGATGTTTACTTCTAACACTTTTGCACTGGATTCTCTTGATGAATTCCCGCCAACCTTATGTCAAATGACGGAATATATTAATTACTCGTAGTGATATTCTACTATAAATAATATTTTTCAAGGATGCTCTGTAAAATGCTTTATTTCGGCGATGAAGCGTCTTTTGATTCGAAAAATACCTCTCAGATTCTTCTTTTTCATGAGCAACTTTTAAATTGTATTTGATTGCAATACATATCAGTATTCCATGTTATATACCTGCTAATTTCTACGACATTTAATATATAAATGAATAATAATTATTACTAAAACTACAATTATTAATAAATACATTAATATTAATACAATAATACTTTCAATTTAAATTTACAATTGTATAATACATTTGTTCATCATATTGATTCATTAATATTTTAACATACTATATATCGTTGTTGAGTGTATTATTTTGATATATTAAATAAAATTATAAGTTTTTGAAATGTATATTCAATTATATGAAGTCAGAGTATGTAACAATACATATTTACAATAACTAAGAAATTTGAATTTGAATTTATGCCAAGTAAAATGGTTATTTCATGACAAATTTACTCCTTAAATGTAGGAATCCTATGGCTCCGTGCACAGGGTCAATTCTTTTTGAAATAACTTACATTAATTAATTACGTATCAATGTCAAAAAGGAAAATATATTTTAAAATACTCAATTAATAAAATTATGTGTTATTGCTGTTAATAAATTGAAAAAAAAAGAGAAATAAGAAAGATGAAAGCGACGCGAAGAACATCATACAAAATAACACGATGGATAGCGACAGGAATTTACGGAAAAAACACGAATACTGCGTTAGTTCTGGTTCTGGTTCGAATTTTCGTATAACGGGCGTAGGTGAATTAATTTTTTTCCCGTAGATTTCGTAAACCGATCGTCTGTACTTTAACATTTTAAAAGAGTGAAGAATGAAGTGGCCAACAAGAGGACCGACCGAATATCAGAGGCATAACACGGTAATAGCGACAGCAGCAACACCATCGAACAGTAAAAGAACTAACGGGGAATAATTGACTATGGTCCGTGACCAACACGTGTAGTTTGAACATTTTATTTCACCAGAATAAAAACAAAAACGGCTGGGAGATAGCAGTAGCGTCTAATACTCCGGAAAGAAGGTGGAATGATGATGGAAAAAAGTAGACGCAAAGTCACAAAACATGAGAGTCATCGGGCGTCCATCTATTATGAAAGAGTAAGTGCGATCAAACTGCTGAATTTTTTACGCAATTTTTATGCAGGCAAGTAAACAGATAACTTTATTAGAAAGTAATTTTAATTTTGTACTGTTTTTTGTTTGCAAGCTTAAACCAATTTTCATTTTACTTTGCAAATTATTACGTCTCAAACACGCAGTGTTAAAGTGTTCCGTAAGTTTTGCACAGCAGATCTATATGATTCATATACTCCCTTAGTTTTAGTTGATTAGTCCTTGCTTAATATATATCAAAATTTACACAGTGATCGTAATGCATTTATATTGGTTTATGTAATATATACACAGAGAATAGAATTATTTATTGGTCGGAAAGTTATACATACGTATTGCAGTGATCTTGAGTTTGGTGGTAAATTATAAATAGGCATAATCAAGATCACTTCGATATTTAATTAAATTAATTATTATTTTATTTATTTCATCTTGATGTGTATATAGATATTTATTAAGTTAATATTCTGGCAAATTTAATTTTTATTTACGTAAAATAATATTAGAGTAAGCATAAAATATTACGTGAATTATAACAAGAAAGTGTTTCCCGCACGTAAAATACTATGACCGGGAGATATCGACAGATTGGCCCGGCGAAAACAATATTCTTCGCTAGATGCAGTGGACAAATCATGAATATGTAAACAAGTTGATATTTACATATTTGTTTACCTTTTTGGAAGATTAGTAATGCGCTGCTTTCCCGGGTGGTGCAACACTGCAGCTATGTATTTCTGGAGGTGGAATCGGTATCTACCAAAGATAACCGTACGTTTTTGTGAAGAAAAATATGCATATAAGTCGACACACGATCAGAAAACGGGAGATGCTTGGTGAAAATCAGCTCTCTCAAAAGAAAAACAAGAAGTAGGTGGAAACCTCTTCTTCCTCTTAAAATAAAAATGTTATTTTAACTTAGAAGTTTATTCATGAATCGGAAAAAAATTTAACAAAAATTAGCACTTGTAATATTTTATAGATTAAACGTTATTCTAACATAGAAATTTATTCATGTATTAGAACTTATAATATTCTCGTAATAATTTTATTGTACTTATAAATTTTAAAGACCGAAGTGGAACATAGAATAATTTTATGAATTAGATATCATTTTTAATTCGGGAGTTTGGTTTACATTGGGACTTGTAATTATTTTTCGGAAATAATTACTTATGTTCGGAACGGTTTTATTTAATTAGAACTTAAAAAAAAAATTTTTTTTTGTGTATTATTCTAGAATGTTTTATTTTATATGCAGGGTCATTATACCGTGCGTTATGGTAACGCATTTTAGTTTTTTGTAACGATAAAATTAAATAGCTTAATAATTTTTGTTTTTTTGAATTAAAAATAACACTACGGTTTTAATTAAATTTTCTTTATTATTTTATCTACAAGATTAGAAGAGTTATAGTTTAATAAATTTTGTTTTATGTACATGTAGGATATTTAAGCTGTGAAAGAAATTTATTTTTGAAATGGATGAGTTCGAAATATTATATGAAGAGTTAAGGTGATTTATTAATGTTTATCATAAATGTGTATACAGTGTTGTCAAATTTTCTTGAGTGGTGTTTTGTATTGGAATCTCAGAGCGAGGTAAAGTTTTATTTTATATATATATATATATTATTTTTTTATATTAATTATATTTTATTGTGTTTGTGTATTTCATATTGACGTGTTGGGTAATAGATCAGGGATGTGTGCAATGAATTAAGTAGATTTTTAATTCATAGCATGGAGTCTTGGTGAATCCTTAAAGCACGAATTGGTCTTGGTGGTAGTGTTTTGGGAGCGAGCAAAGGCGCCAGGCCGAACTAATCAGGGCTGAGTCAATTAGTTGAATGCACAAAGACATTTTTTTTATTAAATTTAAAGTTTATATATATGCCTTAAGGGGTGAGCACATGGTGGTGTATGTTCGGGTTGTGTCCAACGAGTTGAAAAGCATGCTCGTAGGGTGGAACTTTGGGGTACCTACCAGTGTGAATTTGCTTTCTGATGGTACTGTCTTGGGAGCGAGCAAAGGCGCCAGGCAGAACTAATTAGGGCAAACCCATTTCCTTCATGTTTATATTCTCGTAAATGATAAATCACATAATTTTGTTATTCATATTCCAGTACAATTCACAATATGCAATAAATTTCATTTTTATTTGAAATGTTGATTGTTTACATGTATCTTTGGCGAATAAAAATAATGATAATCATATTTATTTTAAAATTATAAATTTGTACTCGTAGTTATCCTTTCATTAATTATAATTTCTTTATTGTTTTGACTATTTGATCATGACATGTATGATTTTATTTAATATTTTGAAATATTTAAATTTTGTAAGTATATTTGTGTAATTTTAAATTTTTTTCTTTAATATTCTTAATAAACTAGATTATAAGGTTTATTTTGCATTTTATTTTCTTTACCTGACCTGGTAATAACTGAAGAGCATTCAATTTGATTGGAGAGTTTATCTATATTTTCTGCCCCTGAGAGAAAATTTTCTTTAGTCATTTAAAACTGAGCTAGTTAAATGTAAGATTGCTTAACCTACTATTTTGCAGAAAATTTATTGAATCTTAGTCTAGGATAAGGCCTAGTACTAAGATGTATGCTTGATTCTGCTCTTACTTACTGATTGAATAATTTAAATATTTTATATAAATCTCAAATTGCAAGAGTCACAGCAGTATGTTGGACAAAGCCATGGTACAAAATATAAATAGTGTTACGGTCTAAAAATTCAATTTGTGTATATATATATACAGTGTGTAAATAAAGTAAGGAATAATATTCATAATTTGTTTATTATTGCTGTTTGGGAGAAAAGTTCGGACAGGTCAATTTTATTTTCTTCCTCCGGATTTTATGGATGTCAATTTTTTTCTTTGGTTTACTACTCTAGAACCTATGACGTCATCGACTTCTTTTTCAATTGGAACCTCCTTATTTTTTTGCTAGAAATAAAAAGCATATTTTTTCTGAATTCAGCAATACCACGTACGTGGTATTTAAAATTAGTAGTTTTAGAGATACGGAGGATCATAGGTATTAAAATGACAACAATAATTAAACTTGAAAATCAAAAGAGCAAATAGCAATAATTTATTCTTGGGAAGATTAAAAAATTTTACATTAATAAATGTTCAAATTGCCACCCATTTGTTTCTTGGCAATGATAAAATCGGAGTTGAAATTCTTCCAAAACACTATCTCTCATTTCTTGGTCGATATTTCTGCACTCTGACAATTGTCAATTGTCATTATTAGCCAGCTTAATACTCTTAAACTATTAATTTTAAATACCACATATGGGGTATTGCTAAATTCAGAAAAAATATACTTTTTATTTCTAGCAAAAAACTATGGAGGTTCCATTTGAAATAGAAGTAGATGACGTCATAGGTCCCAGAGTAGTAAACCAAAGAAAAAAAACAAAATATGAATATTATTCCTTACTTTATTTACACACTGTATAACATCCTCCTGGGTAATTTTTCTAATTACAATTACCTAATTAATTACTCAGTGCAAAGCAGAAAAATCTTATTAGACATTTCTACGCTGAGAAAAACGAATTTTAAAAATTATTTAAAATTTCACACATTGTCCTTACTGCAGGCAAATATATAATTACATCTGTTTCTTGAGATGACTAGTAATAGAGGAGAGTGGGTTCGAGACTCACCCTGTGCTGGTTTCTTGACGATGTTTTGGCAAAACCACGCTTGCCATCTTCAGGTCTGCGATAACTGTCTGCTTCTGCTTCTTGATATTCGTAAACTGACGTTGTCAGAGTTCGCATGGTGGTTATGTACTCGTTTAGCGTGCTGGTTGCTTGCCCTTGAATGAGTGTGGGCCCGTGGTTGGAGTGTATGGGCTGGTTTGCGGTGTAGGTGTATTAGTTTGGTGTTTTTTGTTGATATCTTTTCTTATTAATGCTGGTTTTCATGCTACTGGTAACCTCTGGGTATCATCTCGTGAATTCAGATTGTTCGGGTGTTTTCCAATATCAATGGTTTCCCTGATAATTCTGGTTTTCGTATGTTCGATGTTCGCTAATAGTTTGGGGGATGTTTCTTTTACATGCTGGGCCAATGATAAAGTTTTCTCGTCTTTTCTTACGGAATTTTTGTGTTCGTCTCTTTTTGCGTTTACCCTTCTATTTGTTTGTCCGATGTACGGTTTTCCACAATTGAGGCACGGAATTTCATAAACTTCTTGGTTTTCTAAAGGTATTTTTGTTTTACGATTCCGAAGGACTGTTACATAGGGTAAATAGGTTTTGGCAATTAGTTTTTATTTTTGCTCTTGCGGTGTTGTTCGTTTCTGTTTGGATGCTCTTTTGATAGCTGACTCACTGAACCTATTCAGCTGGAGTGCGTTGTGGGTTTGGCCATTTCTTGGGTGATGTTATCCTCATCTGCTAATCTCTGCGATCTTGTCACTAAGGTTTTCATTACAGATTGTAACAGAACTGGGTAGTGGTGGCACTGTGTGTGGGTTACCGATATACCGCACAACTGAATTTTCGTTTTTCTTGACCAAAACGTCGAGGAATGGTAATTGGTTGTTCGAGTCTACTTCCATCGTAAATTTAATTTTTGGATTGGTTTTGTTCAGATGCACCAGGAACCTCTCGAGTCGGTCTTTTCCATGTGCCCATATCACGAAAGTGTCATCGACATAGAGTAGCTAGAGTTTGGGTTTGTGGGTGGCCGTCCTTAGTGCTGTTTTCTCTAAGTTTTCCATGAACAACTTCGCTATTAATGATGACAGTAATAGCGAACCTATTTGTCTATAGCGTTAATCTTCGTAGATAAAGTAGGTGTTAGTCAGACAATGTTTTACCAGGTCCATTATTTGTAGTGGTGGTTAATATATTTATTCGATGGTCTCTAGGGCTTCCGCAATTGGTATATTGGTAATTAGTGATACTACGTCAAAGCTTACAATAGTCAATCTGGTTCTACTTTTTCTTATCTCAATAGCTCGATGAAGTGGCTTGTGTTCTTCACATAAGACTCGGCTTCTTCCACATGAGGTTGTAGTTGTTGGGCTAGGTATCTTGCCAAATGTTAAAGAAGTTATCCTATGAAGCTAACTATGGGTCTTAGGGGTGCACCTTCCTTGTGGACTTTAGGTAAGCCGTAAAATTTGGGACATTTTGATGCCTTCTCCCTTGGAATGAGTGTTGTCTGGATTTCCTTGTCGATGGGACTCTTCTTGACTTTAGTTTTAGTTGTTTTTTCCAGGTACGTTGTTGGATCCGTGGCGATTGGTTGGTATGCCGGATCCTCCAAGAGGGTTTTTATTTTGGCGTCGTAGTGGGGTGTGTTCATTATCACAGTTGCATTTCCTTTATCGGCTGGTATTATAATAAAAAAATTTCGTTTTCCCTTAATTGTTTCAGTGCCAGGAATTCTTCTTTGGTGGTTTGGCTGTCCTTAGTATTTGCGATACATCTTGAAGGATAGTCTCGGCCGTATTCTTGTCAATCCCAGCTATAGTTTCTTCTACTCCACAGATTATTTCTTCCACCGGTATGCGAGAAGGAGCTATTGCGTAGTTAAATCCTTTAGTCAAAACTCATTGAGATGCTACATCCAAAACATGGGTGGATAAGTTGTATATGGCCGGCATAATTACCAATACAAAAAAATCAAGGATTCTCTAATCTATTATACACAAAATTTTGAGTCCCTACTATCCATTATATAAATGCTACAACAAGGTATTTGAATTTTTCACCTGTTTTATATTTATATTACATAGGTACTTCCTTATTCTCTTTTATTGATTATCATTAAGCAGGATACTCAGCTTTTATTTTGTTGTTGGTATTGTGCAGGCCATCTTGTTGATATTCTTTGACGAGAAATTAAATCAGAATGGAATCTCTTTCGTTTATATCTACTTAATAGAAGAAAATGATTTCTCATGGTAAGAAATTTAAAGTTTTACGTTATTTCCTAAACTTCAACTTCGACATTATATTCTCGTAATCGTATAATTTTGTATTTTTAAAGTGACTATTAAAAATTAAACATTTATTTCCATATTAACGTTTTATTAATAAGTATTTAATTCGCCGATGTTATTGACATTGTAGAACGTCAGCTTTTCAAGTTCTATCCGTGGTATGTCTCTGTATAATTTATCATCAAAATTTGAATAACTGTCAAATGAACGACGGCATGCCTGAACATTCGCATATAAAAAAGATATCTAACTTCGAAAATGCATTTAGAATGATGCTTTAGAGTGTATTAATAGACGGTTTATTAATAGCTAATTTAAGTCAATAAAAATCTCATTAAGTCCTTTTAATATATGCGAAAGAGGTATTCACATCACTATATAACAGTATAAAAATAAGACAGACGTTATATAATGTCTATTACTTCATATTGAAAGTTCAAGGTTGTTTTGTCAAAAAAAGAAGTAGAAAATTAAGCAAAAAAGAAATAATATGTACACTTATAGTAATTGATATTTCCCTTTTTATTTGCGTAAAAGTCAAATATTGTATTTTTTATAGTATATATAGGCGTGCTGCTGGTGGTGGTGTGCTGGTGGCTGCGTCTTCGTCCGTTCCGGTTGTCCCGTGTGACGTCTCCTACATATCTGCCTTGGTACCCTTGGTGGACATAGTTGTATCTAAGTGTAATTTCATGTCATCAAGTGTTTATGTAGTGGTGCTGTATGTTCCACCGAATATTAGCAATGACGATTTTGAATTATGTTTTGAAAATTTAGCTCTTAGTCTTGTTGATAAAAATGTATTTATGTGTGGGGACTTTAATTGTCCCAGATTTAGTGCCGACAATAGAATGCATGATTTCAGATATAGAACCTTGAACAATTTTATGGTTACGCTTAACTTAGTTCAACTTAACACAATTGTGAATAGAAACAATAGACTGCTGGATTTAGTCTTCGCTAGTATCGGCCTTTCTAATAACATACACCATGATCCCAGTTCCTTGGTTCCTGAGGATCCTCATCACCCTGCTCTTAATATCGAGATGAACTCTCATATCGAATCCACAACAGCATTTCCGTCCAATATCAATTCCAGGTATAACTTTCGAAAAGCCAATCTCCCTGCCCTATACAATGATCTCTGTGGCGTCGACTGGACGCAACTGGAAGAATGCTCTGATGTTAACGTCGCTGTCTCAAAGTATTATGATATCCTATGTTCTGCTATAGACCTGCAAGTTCCAAAATCCTCATCAACATCTCAGCGATTTCCTAGCTGGTACGACTCCTCATTAATCGAGTTATTAAATCTCAAGAATTTTTACCACAAGAAATGGAAATTATGATGAGTTGCCCAACTTTTTGCTTAGGGATTGCGCATCTGTTCTATACGCTCCGTTGTCTGTGATCTTTAACCTTTCTCTCCGAACATCAACTTTTCCTGAAATCTGGAAAATAAGTAAAATTAATCCTGTCTTTAAGAAGGGTAACAAAGATGATATCTTGAACTACAGACCAGTCAGTATATTGTCGGGGAGTTCCAAGGTATTTGAACATTTACTCTATACTAAGCTCTATGCATACATAAGGTCACACATCTCCCCGCAGCAGCATGGGTTTACTTCGGGCAGATCAACAGTCTCCAACTTGGTTGAAATAACACAATTTATCAGTTCTGGAATTAACTCTCGAAAGCAGGTGGATGTATTGTACACAGACTTCGCCAAGGCGTTCGATACTATTGATCACACAATACTTCTTTCAAAGCTGAGTTCCCTGGGTTTTACGTCACCTGTCATTAATCTGATTGCCTCTTACCTGGACAATCGTTCTAATTATGTTTACTACAATGGGTTTCATTCTAACACTTTTACAGCTTCTTCAGGTGTACCCCAAGGATCAAATCTGGGCCCACTCTTCTTCAACGTTTACATTAACGATCTACGACTATTCTCAGCTGTCGCGTCCTAGCTTATGCTGATGACTTAAAGATTTATTCAAGGATCTCGTCAGTCTGCGATTGTGAAGCCCTACAGAATGATCTACGTGTTATTAACAACTGGTGCCAGCGGAACAAAATAAAAATCAGCGTTAATAAATATGCGGTAGTTACATATACCACACGAATCGAGCCACTAGTTTTCCCCTACCTATTGGATCAAACTCCTATTCCCAGGCAAACACAAATGAAGGATCTTGGAGTGTTATTTGACCAACGTTTGAATTTTTCTAATCACATATATTCGATATGCAACTCCGCCTCACGTGCACTCAGCTTTGTTGTCAGGTCGTGCCGGGAGTTCATGAATCCGGATACATTGAAGATACTGTTTTTCTCACTGGTGCGACCCAGACTGGAGTATGCCTCTATAATCTGGTATCCTTGTTACGTTTACCAAAACCTTTTGATTGAGAGAGTACAGAAGAGATTTTTGAAGTACTTTTCGTACAGGGCTCGAGGCACGTATCCTCCTAGAGGCGTTGACTATGAGAGTCTGCTATTAGAACATGACGTTCCTTCCCTCTTGGAGCGTAGAGAGATCGCAAGTGCCAATTTTATGGTTGGGCTGGTTAGTAACAGAATTGATGCCCCCAATATACTCTCCGCTGTGGATTTTTTGGTTCCCAGATACGGTACGCGTTCAAGCGATACTTTTGTGGTGGCTCGAGCTAGGTCAAATGTTTTTGCTAAGGCACCTCTTACGCATATGGCAAGGAACGCTAACGAACTATGCCCTGATCCTTTTCACTTTCCTTTTATTCAAAAGCCTCACTCTATCGATAAATGAGTATGTCTTTCGATTTGACTCAATGCATATGTCTGTAACACTATTTATTTTAATTTAATCTGAACGCATTGGCTATGATGTACTAATTATTAAATATTTGCTTCTTAGTCTAATGTGCTAAGGTTTCTACTCGTTGTTGTTATTGTTATTAATACAATATGAACCACTGTATCAGATTTTAATATTAGTTTTTCAATTCAGGTTATGCGTGTGTTTTCATTTATATAAGCTTGAAGTGTTCCATAACTTGTCATCTATAGGAAATGCTATCAAGAATTGATTGTTGTCCTGTAATTGGCATGTGCTGTTGGACAAATAAAGAATATTATTATTATTATTATTATTATTATTATTATTATTATTATTATTATTATTATTATTATTATTATTATAGTAGTAGTATAACCAAATGTGACTTTCACCATGCGACGTATGAAATTACGAAAATGGGTCAAAACGGTGTTATATAAAATTTCTGGGAGCCACCACGAATTTAAGCTTAAGTTTGTCGATCGTGGAGTCGTTGTTGTTAAAATTTAGGCGGATATAGCTTCAGATCAGACGCAATAAAAGACAAAATTCCAAAACAACAAGATATCAATTTAGTATACATCAACATCAGGACAGACAGACAAAGGAGAGGAAAAGTAAAGATTAATTGATGGTTTCAAAACTGTTAAAAGAATGACAGTTATCTTATAAGTGTAAACTTAAAAAAGTTACAGTGTCTCAAAATTCAACTAAGCTTAGATAAAACAGATATTTAAATGTCGTTAAGAAATTTTACAAGTATTGAAAAGCACAAAAACTAGAAAGAAAAAAAGTTCTGAATCAAGTGACACAACGGGTACAGTCTATAGATCAGCCTGTATCACAATCAAAACACGCTCTCAATCACTATGGTGTTAAAAAAAAAAAGTGGAATCTGTAGGATTATAATATACGTCACTACTCTTAAATTAAATAACCACAATGTATATGAAAATTAATTTGGCAAATGTCTGAAAATTTGTACAAATATCTCTTTACAAACAATAAATTACTTAACTCTAAATGATTAAATTGATGAATAAACAAAAGGTTCTTATAAATGATCCTAAGCAACTGATGGTTACCAAAACCAATACTACATCTAAATCTAAATCTAAATTTATCCAACTAAATTTCACTTCGTAGGGTATACTACAAAAGATTTAATAAACTACTTAAAGAAAATCTGTCTAAGGGACAGCATGTATCTGTAACAATCCAAGGTTGTCAAGTCATCGAACGCCACTAGTGGAAGAACGGCAAATTAAAGCCAAAAGCGTTCGAGAAAAATTTTAACGGAGCATAAATAAATAAAACTGAATTTACCAATAAAATTACTAATAATTAAGAATGAATTTTGCTACAACTCGGAAAATGTGAAAAATAAAATAAAAAAATAAATAAATAAATGCTAGATAGCAGAAACTGATCCAGAAATAAGTTAGTACGGCGTACCTTAATTGATATGCAGATGGCCAGATAGCACTACCAATATTAAAAATACAAAAATAAACCTTGTATATATATTTTTTTAAATAAAACTATTCTTACGAATTAACAACCAATAATTCTATCAACAGAAAAATAAAATACTTCACGCTTTTAACCCGCAACAACCAACTTGTTCACAATAATTTTGGTCATCCGAAATGGACTTTGACAAGTTCTTTTAGTGGGGTCGATTATTGCAAAATGACTTTATTTCTCCAGGAGAATTAATTAAAAAAATGTGCTTTTCAAAACATATATCGCTTTCCTTAATCGACGGTTTAATAAGGACTGTAAATTTTTGACAGCAATACTCAAAAAACTATAACACATTTAAAGATACTCACGAAATTTTCAGAACGCAATATAATAATATAATACACAATTGGAATTTGCCAAAAAAGTGTTTAAAATTGATGTTGTAATCTACGTACAGACTAATATTGAAAATGAGACAATACAATATAATGAAAGAATTCTACTTCTATGTTCTTTCTAATTACTGATTTATAAAAATCATTTATGTAATCCCAATTCAAAATTTGGTTCAAAAGAGAGTTCGAAATGAATCTAAACAAAATATCCGCTCGGAAGCAAGAACTATAAGCATATACACGAGTACGTCGAAAGTTTAGGAAATCGGACAATAGAAAAGACATTATGACAGTGCAGGAAATTGTAAAGAAAATATAAGTGAACGCTAAGAGGCGATTCCAGCCAGAAGAGATTATTGGACAGCTAGTATCGTATATTGCGACATGTATGAATTTCTAATGTGCAGGACATTTCCTAATTATCTTTTAGTGTTATAACTTTTTTTTTTGAATATTTTTTCATTTTAATCAGTTCTTGTTCGTGTGTAATTTGTTTGTTGAAAGTTTTGACCAGTTTTAAAATGGTTTATTCCTGTCGTGCTTCCTATAGAAGAACAACTAAATGAAGTTAATATTAACAGCCAGATGGGCTTCAAAGCTGATATATAAGCAGGACAGTATATAAAGTCTTCCTAAATAACTAAAATTAAATATGTGTACTGTGACTTTTCTTAAAACATAAAAGTTTAAAAAAAACTATTGTAACAGTTAGCTCTAAGTAACTGGTGATGAAAACAAAGAGGTCGACGCCACGTTCCACTTCAAGAGCTTTCGTAAAAAAAAAAGGATCGGAACTGTCCCTCGAGCTTAAGGAAGTCCTCTACTTAGTAAAGCCCCATGAAGGTGTTTAATCCAGCACTAATAAATAGTCATTAATTAAAGTGCTCTAATTGCAGTGGATTAGTTAATTTAGATGCGCTTGTTAAGGAGACTGTAACTAAGGTGCAATAGCTACGTTGCGCTAGTTGATTAAGTTGCACTCGTCCCCTTAAAGGAAAAAGAAAAAAACTATTACTAAGAGATGATTAATATACATTAAGGTGAAAGACATACACGTGATGTCGCTATTTGGTAAGAAATTGTAAATATTAAAAAAAGTACCTGTCTTTCCAGGGATAACTTTACAAATAAACCCAGATATAGATTAATAATTAGCAAAATTGCTTCACAGTGTTCAAACAACCAAACTAATACACGTGCTTTTAATTTAATCCGACATTGGAAATAGTACAGAGACAAGGCTTTGCCAGTCACGTGGTCGCTAACACAAAAGCCCATAAAAACTTTTCGAAACGTCTATCCCAAATGCATACGGTATTTTACTGCTAATAACGAAAATTAATTAGCTGTTGCAGACTTTTAAAACATTGATCCGAAGACACTTAAGCACCTAACAGGTAATGCTAACTCGTTAACGTCAGAATGGGCAGTCAATATTATTTGCCTGGAAACGTATACAGCATATGTCAATTTTCATTAGCCATAGGCGATTAATCCATACAGTACGTGGCAACATAGTACCCCTTCTTTCCTTTCCAATGCCAGCACGACCGATGCATGCTCGTAAATACAAGTTAGCGTGGTTAGCAGTAACTCTTCGACCACCGGCTTGGGTGTTTGTAATGCGTTCAGAAATAATATTTACGAGTTGCAAGGATTTGTTTTTCTTTTTCCTTTCAGTAAATACAGAGAATTATTAAGCTGCGTTCACGCTGCACGACACAAACAAAAGCGTAATTCTAATAAAATTAAAAATAAGGTAAATAAAAAAGGATTCTGAAAATAATAATAAATTACTAGATCAGGAGATCGCGGCGGCCATTTGATGTTTCCCGTTCCAGTAATAAGATGGCTTTTATTGCAGACTAGATCGCAACGTGTTCGCAGCTAAACATTGAATGTAAAATCTGGTCGGGCGAAGTGGGAAGATCGGAGAAAGTCGTTGTGATGTCGATTGTTGCCGGGATTGGTGACGGACGGTGTGGGGTGGCACGCTGCTACGTATTACTTGTATACGTATAAATCGCACGTAAACATTGAATCCCTATACCTAATGAAAATTGACACATACGGTATAGAAGATGACCGCAGTAAGTGTCATCAACGCGGTTACCGCAGAAACAATATTCCCCAACTGAAGAATTATAATTAAGCTGTAAATTAAGAAATTGCGAAGAAAATTACTATTAAAATTAATAACAAATGTTGACAAGCAAAGGCCAGAAATAACAAAGAAAAAGGAGGTTTAACGTGCGCTTTTGAAAATTAATTACAATGGTATAGAAATATGTAAATTACATCTGGTAAAGCAGGGTTAGGCGATAGTTACGACGTTAGCCTAGAGATGTCGACAGCAACTTGAGTAAAAAGTAAAACGTATTATTTATTATTATACAATCTTATATCGAAAAATAAAGCAACTAAAATAATTTAATATTCTGCTAAATATAAGTGACTGAAAATTTGGTATCATTGAAGAGTTATAGTTTCTTGACTAAGTTGCGAAAAATTCACAGTTGAAGCTCAAACACTTTAACACGATTTATCTTCTGAAAAATACTTTTTGGAATTAATTCTCCTGGAAGAATTTTGCAAAATTACTTCATGTTCCAAAAATCTGCCCTACTAAAAAAAAGTTAAAAACCCCATTTCGGATGGCTACAATTATTATAAACAAGATGAGGAATGTCATTAAGTCACACCCCCAAAAAAAGAAGTACGAGAAATAAATCAGATAGAGGCGCGAGTTTACTACTTTTGGTTCTAGAATTCTTTTCCCACATATTAAAAATTATTTGTTTTTTTTTGTGATAAATAAATAAAGTACCTACGTACATAAAAATATTCTGGATTAAAAAAAATATGTTTTAACACTTACACTATAAAATAACATTTATTTTATTGAAGTATTAACGAACATTGAAGGACTACTATAAAAAAAAATTAATACATTTTATAGAAACGGCAAATATTCTAATAGCCCCACTTATCGCACAAAGGCTGTAATCATTTCTACATACACATATTATTATGGGGAATCATGAATACACCATTTCTATTTAGAATAATTCGCATATGTAATTATAGCTCCAGAGAATTTATATGTACAATATAGTATTAGAAATCATTAATATCGGCTGGGAGTATAACAGAATAGACCATTAAATTACTTATAAAATTTGCATAAACGTAACAGTACATCTGATGAGAGCAAATAAGACCTTGAATAATGGGCGATATTTCGAGTTCAAGGTTAATTCAAGCCTATTTTTGAAGCGTAGCAATCAGTCTATTTACAGGAGAGGATAGAAGGGTCACGTAAAGAAAAAAAACCGATTGAAAAATCACTTTAAAAGGAAAACATAATAAAGGAACTGTTTTGTGTCCAAAACAAAGGATGGAGAGAACGTTATGCAAATTAAGTCGCTGACGGCGGATGAATGATCTTCACAATTAATTTGGAGTGCTATATGTTGCACTCTGCCTCTAAGGAAATTAATTTTAGAGCGTGTTTGACGGCAAATTACCGAATTCTATTATATGGTTAATGAACTATAGAAAAAATAGGAGTTTTCTTAAATTGTTGCTTTTTCTTTTTCTTGTTTTCGGTGATCCGATCATCCTGTCCGTTGTTATTTCACTTATTATCAGCTGAATTTTGCTTTAAAATATACAGGCTGGTCCCAATTTTGATATCTCTTTTTTATTTCTTCTAAATAGCAATCAAGAAAGTGTTCGACCTGAAGACATGTGTGTGTTTATTGTCTTATTATGATAACCTTGTTTTTCAAATATCACAGAGAATACATTATACACAACATATCAATCCAGCATATTGATCAAGAATTTTTACCATAATTTGCTTCAAGGAACAATTTTGGAAGTATGTAATTACAAAAGCAAATTTAATATCCATTTCGCACGACAAATGTGAGCAAAAAGTGTAGGTAATGACAATTTTTAGTTACAGTTTCGTGCAATAAAGATATCCCTACACAATCTAAAGTGAAAAATGTCTTTTAATAATTTGGAGCAAAAATGTCGAGTACAAATTTTGGTATATACATATACGGTTGCTCATTAGTACGGTAAAGTAAGTTTTAACGATCAAAATTTAATAATTCTCAAAATCTTTCGCCTTCTTTATTTTTTAAATTGAATGATATAGTTGTCTTATACGTAGTATAAGGAAGTATGTGTAGGTACCCCCAAAGTTGGGTGACACAATGTAAAGAAACCCCTATCTCTAAATTAAGATATTTAATTTAAAGTTAAACTTTAGAAATAAAATTTAAAATTATTTGTTTTGCCAGCTCAACTCAAATTATCTCAGGGCGATTCGAGTTAATTGAAATGATTAAGTAAAAAGGGATCCTGTATATTAACAACAAAAAAATACCATTTAAAATTTTAATAATTCTTATATTAAAATCAATGAATCCTGTATCTATAATTTTACAAACAACACAAGAAGTAACATATGTTTAAAAAGCAATTCTAATACATTTATTTTTACAAACATTTCTGTAGGTCCTTTGTTCGATTCAATCGTAAGCTATAAACGCCAGAATTTATTACATACAATGCACATTCTAGATTATACGTGTTTATATCGATACTTGTGAACATATCAAGTAACTTTACACATATATTTGTTAGACGATATTTATTTAATTACTTTCTGTTTGAACTTTTATTTTACAGTCTCTCCTCTTTTATTACATAAAACATTGGAGTGATTAAACAATAATCATTTAAATAATACCTTATCTAAATTCTTCTTATTCATCTTTTTTTTTTTGGTACTGTTTCCAGCAGGAACTTCGGGCTGCTTATTATTGACGAAATCTTCTTTATTTCTACGATGTTTACAACGGCATCATCTGCTTGTTCTGCCACTCGAAATTCAATCTTTATTTTAACAATATAACACGTTACACAATTACTTCTTAGGTACAACTTTAACCACTAATTTACTACGTTTTCTCGGTAGTAAATTATTTATTGAAGTTATATTAACAATGCGTAGTCTAATGTTAGGAGTTACCCTTTTGATACGATATTTAACGTATCTGGCTGTCGACTAGCTCCTTTCTCAAGCGTATTTCCCTTTTATATCAAAATGTCTGGGGTTCCCCGCTTTCCACAAAGTTCAGGGGTTCCCATTCACATTCACACGCACATACACGTTCATTTAGCCGCGGGATTGTATATTGCTATTGGAGTGTTTATCAAGTTAATATAAACTTTCGGCGTCACCCTTTTTCACTCATAAATATATACAAAACCTATGACTAATATCTACTTAATAATTCAATAACACATTCATTGATTTTAAATATTATTTACCTTCAAAATATTAATAAAAAAATATACTTAATTAAATCCTTAAAAAATTAATAAAAAGTATTATGTAATTATTATTAACATTTCTTTACAATTTACTATAGGGTTCCTATTTCTAAACCTGATGGTTCAAATATTTTTAACAGGTATCTTTATTAGGCCAATATGACAAATTCCAATATAAAATAATTTATACCTATCGGTTGACATAGATTCTGGCATTTTATATTACAAGTCTAAGTGATACGCGCTATGGGCGGATTTAATCAGCCATTATCTTTGTTTCCTTCTGGAGTTTTATTGCGTTTAAGGCGAGTGCGTTTATTCATACAATATTATTGATTCAACTGTCACTATGTATATCATCGACTTCTAGTCTTATATATTGACGTTGTTACTTGGTATGTACCATCCAATACCTTTATGTTACTAAATAGTAGTACTAATTTTTTGTATTGTACTTACAGCAAGAAAAATTGCTGAGTTCCGGGATTCTTTTAATTCTTTCCCGTTATCTTTGAAGCGTTGACTAAAATTTCTGACAGGCGGAATTGTGCCACTTGGTGTTTGAGCACGAATATGTTGGGGTTCGCTTGCGAGCTGATTTAAGTCAATAAAAACCACAAAATAATTAAAGTTATACGTCAACTGGTAATCTTTAGTGAATTGTGGTAATATTCCAAAGATTTATCTTTGAGGTCATAGCTGGCATTACTGTATGTTGAACGTAGATCTGCGTTCAGCGAGGCATTACATTTCTTCAGGGAGTGGTAATTTAAGTTAAGTGATGATTATTTTATTTAATCCTTATATTTAATTTAATTAAGGCCGACTATTTGATTTTGTTTAGTCTGTGCGTAGGGAAAATTACTAATTTGAAGCATTAAGCCACGAGCAGAGCTATTTGTGGGGTCTGTTTTATTAGTTTCAGCTCACTCTCAATTTAGAAAGTGTTAATTACACAGGTGGTTGCAATAAACCTTACGTCTTTATCAGATTTATTATTTTGAATTGTATTTTTCTAATTAAATTGTGTAACACAAGCAGACACACAGCGAAAACGAACTAGTAAAGTAGGTATTTACCCTCGGAAATTGAATTGGGCACTAGGGATATGCAGAGCTCTTATTGATGCGTTAGAAATGTCGGTTTAGCATTTAAGATTTTAGTTTTACGATATATTCCCAATTTATGAAAATAGTGTGACCTGTGGATTTTGCATTTACGAGCTTCAAATGACATTCCATTTTATGCAAGGTGGTCATTGAACCATTTTCTTACAAAGAACTTATATGTAGAAGGCACCATGAGGTAGATAAAGTTCACATAAGCTAATCTTCTAAAAATCTATTGTTTTTTGAACGGTTACATTACGAACACTGAAAAATTTACAAACAACAATTTTGTAAAAACTTCATCAAAATTAATTCCATACAGGGTGTAGATAAAGTCTGGAACAAAATTAATATTTCTGTTATCTTCGGTTTGATGGAAAAACCCTGAAACAGGACGATTTTGTTTTTATCCCGTGCACTTTATAACATCGTGAATTTAATTCTGTCGTCATCTGGTTGCGCGCGGGCGTGACGTCATTAGTTTTTTCAAATGGTAACCCGCCACATTTATTACCCCTTGTCGTTAGGTATTCCATTGTGCATGCAACGGTATAAAAAGTTTGGTACCTTACATAACAATTTTTGGGAGAAAAATGCTTTCGAATTTCAAAAAATTAAAATTTTATTTCTAATGAAAAACTAATCAAAAATTATTTTAAAAAATCAGATAAATTATAATCCGAGGTTTATCTTGGATTGTCGTCAAACAAGACACCAAAAAAATGTCAACGGAAGTGTTCAAATTGTCCGCCATTGGCCATTTGACACTGGCCGAGACGGACGTACACGCTTTCTACGACACGTCATATTGACAGTTCATTACTTGGTGTTTGAACTTATCCATTCACAATACTTGCTCCATTGGTAGTGTTGAACGTGCATTGCGAAAATGGCGAATTTGAGCGAAAAAGAGCGGATTCAAATTCTCATTATTGTTGGTTGTGGTGATAAAATACGTAGCCATGAAGAAGCCTGTCAGTTTTTCAATGCAGAAAATCCAAACCGCACACCGATTTCGCGGTCAACGGTGAGCAAAATTGTCGCAAAATTTGCTGAAACTGGTAGTGTAAAAGACAGGGCTCGTCAAGGTCGACCAAGAATTGAGGTAGATAGAAGGGTCAATATTCTCTTGGAACTTCAGGACAACCCCCACACATCAACAAGGAACATTGCCAGGGATCATGCAGTCGATTTTACCACAGTAGCCAAATTGCTGAAGAAGGAAAAACTTCATCCGTACAAAATCAATCGGGTTCAGGAACTGAATGAAGATGACTTCGACCGCCGACTCGAGTTCTGTGAACAAATCATGCTACGGTGCGATGAGAATCCCGGATTTGTCGACAATGTGGTTTTTAGTGACGAAGCAACTTTTACCTTGAACGGTGAAGTGAATCGCCACAATTGTAGGTACTGGTAGGGCGAAAATCCTCGATGGGTTCGAGAGGAGCACACCCAACACCGGCAAAAAGTTAATGTATGGGCGGGAATAGTGGGAGATCGCATTGTGGGGCCTTTCTTTCTGGACAGAAATTTAACCGCTGAAACATACTTACATTTCCTAAGATTTACGCTAGTGCCAACATTAGTAGAATTATTTCCGGATGAAAACACCCCCGACAAGCCTCACCCCAGAATCTGGTTTCAACAAGATGGAGCACCTCCACATTTTGGCTGGCGTGTTCGGAGTTACCTCGACGAAATTTTCCCCGGGAGATGGATCGGACGAAGGGGAACAATTGAATGGCCTGCCCGTTCGTCAGATCTCACACCACTTGATTTTTTTCTATGGGGTCATGTGAAATCAAAGGTGTACACCAACAAGCCAAATAACTTGGATGATCTGAAACATCGTATCCGCGAGGAAATGCGAAATATTGGTGCAGAGACAATACGACGTCTCGTAGAAAGCGTGTACGTCCGTCTCGGCCAGTGTCAAATGGCCAATGGCGGACAATTTGAACACTTCCGTTGACATTTTTTTGGTGTCTTGTTTGACGACTATCCAAGATAAACCTCGGATTATAATTTATCTGATTTTTTAAAATAATTTTTGATTAGTTTTTCATTAGAAATAAAATTTTAATTTTTTGAAATTCGAAAGCATTTTTCTCCCAAAAATTGTTATGTAAGGTACCAAACTTTTTATACCGGTGCATACACAATGGAATACCTAACGACAAGGGGTAATAAATGTGGCGGGTTACCATTTGAAAAAACTAATGACGTCACGCCCGCGCGCAACCAGATGACGACAGAATTAAATTCATGATGTTATAAAGTGCACGGGATAATAACAAAATCGACCTGTTTCAGGGTTATTCCATCAAACCGAAGATAACAGAAATATTAATTTTGTTCCAGACTTTATCTACACCCTGTATATTCCAGTGAACAAAGGTGATTGGTGAAAAATTAAGAATACCCTACAAACTACAAATTCAATTGCTTTATTATATAGGTCACCTGTTTCAGAAAATGATTTGATGGTTTGTTGGAAATTTAGCCACACAGTTGTCTACTGAATTTGATAGTATCATTTAAAACACTTCTTTTTCTTTATTACTTTATTCATTGATTTTTTGAGTATAGTATATTCTTCAACGAGAGTATAATGATAGCTATTATTCACGAGAATGAAAAAATAATAGCTATTATGCGCCAATAGAAGACTATAAGTATTTTCTCCACAACTATGCGGAAAAAAAATTAATAAATCACTGAAAAGACAAATATTTGACGTTTTAAAATGTAAGGACTTTTTTCACGGTTACAACGGGACCGCCTCATGTTTTTGCAAGGGAATATAATTCGATGATCTGCTCGTGGATTCCCTAAATACGAGGGCGTGAGTGGTCGTAAGGTCATGGATTCCAGTTTGGAATCCACGGTGTGTGGTTGATGTCATGTTTCAATATAATATTCATTTGAAACGCGTGTATTATTTAATAGTCTTGGAGAAAAGTATTTTCCTTTATGTTTGAAAATATTAATTATTCGATTTATGAAAAAGGCGATAATAATTGTCTAAAAAACATGTTTTTATAAAAGGATAAAAATGAGTATGTACAACTCTAAAAATTTCTGCTAATCCTTATATTTTAAACACCTCCACAGCCAATAAATTGACAACACAAAATTATTCAGGTAACAAATAACTATCATCTTCAAAGAGTATTAAAAGTATTTAAAGTATTCCCTGACTCATTGAGATAGTGCATTAATAAAATACTGGAAAATATTAAATTGCGAATAACATGCCTTTGGGTTTAACGCAAGAGATAATATAAACATACAGACAATACAATGTAAACACATTCCTTATCAATGCAGAATAATTATAAATATTGGTTGTATTATGCCTTGCAGTGCTTATTTTGAAAACACTAACCATTCATATGGGTTGGTCAGATCTAAACAATCCTATCAATACAAAACACACAAATACAAGTGTGCGTTTTCTTTCTTTCAGCGAAGCTCTATGAATTTCTTAAAAGCTAACTGTTAGTTAAGTCATCGGTGCCGTTATTTGCACCGAAGATGTTTGAAAAAGCAGGATATTGAATAAAATGGACTTTAATATGTCGGTACATATGGTAATACGTAATGACACTTGTGTTACATACGTGGACCATTCGATTATTCGTATATGCTAGTGCATTGTTAGCAGAAATACTAGAAAAATGATTGCATTTAGAAGAAGTGTTTGTACGGTCTGGTTATTATAATATATAATGAAAAGTTGTTGTAAAGTTTTACGAGTAACGTATTTAATTTGTAAAAATTAATCAACACAAAAAATATTAAATTTTATTGAGACACCTATTCATTGCCATAATTGTACCCGTTTGAATTATTCATCAGATAATACACGACTACACGCGCGGTTTTAGGTAGGGCGCGCCCGACTAGGACTGGATTAAAAGAAGAACTATGTTCCCAGCATTCAGTCGTAGAATTTAGCACATAAGCAGAGAACGACACACAAGCGGAAGTGATGTCTTGACGAACGCGGGTGGAATAAGTGGGGAGTCAATGGGCAAAGCCAGATGTGCCCGCCTTATAGCTAAGGATGCGCAAGACAGGACACGAGTGTTTTCAACGCGACTAGACATACTCGTGTTTCATCGTCTCCTGAACCACAGATTTGTTCAAATAGGATTCAGGTTCAATGGTACGGTCTTTTTAGATTTATTAGATAAAAACAAATTTATAGCTTTCAAAAGTACAGTTCCTCAATTGTTCGTTGATTCGCTATTAAAGAGATACAAGAATTTGTTTGATAAACCTAAATTGCAAAGCCAGTTATGCGTCTGGTCTTCTGATGCTAATATATTAGGAAATCCTTCAAAATGTGTTGATATTTTACATTTCTTCAAATGATATACAAAACAAAGTTTCGAAAATACATAAATTGTTATTTATTCCTTTGTGTCTTCTTCTGCCTTCTACATCGCAGTCCGTAGAAAGAAGTTTTTCGATCTTGAAACAACAATAACAATAACCTCCATTTTTTCCTCTCCTGGAAATACGAGGGCGTATTTTTATGTTATCTACCTAGCCATGAAAAAAGCACATAAGAGAAAAAAAAAATTTTTTTTCTACATAACTCCCTTCAACACTAATACACTTATTCCATCTTTTTTCCAGTTGCCCCATACCCTCAGAAAAAAATTGTTTCGGTAACCCCGCAAAATATTCTTCAACAGCTTCTTTGAGTTCTTCATCAGAAGCAAAACGCTTTCCTCTGAGATGCTTTTTTAAATTTTTGAATAAGAAGAAGTCTGACGGAGCTAGGTCGGGACCATAAGGTGGATGCCTTAACTCTATAAACCCACAGTCATTGATTATTTGCTGAACTTTGTTTGCCTTTTATGGTAAACCCTCTCGGCATATATTCAATAAGCAAAACTCCTTCAGCATCCCAGAAAGCAGTTGCCATTAGTTTTTTTCCAGAAAATTGTGTCTTGACCTTTTTTGGTGGTGGAGAGCCCTTATGAACCCACTGCATGGATTCTTGTTTACTAGGAGGGCCCCAGTAATTACCCAAGTCTCATCCCCGGTAATACTTCGAGATAAAAATATTTTGTCCCTCTCCAACTTGACCAAATTTTCCTGAGAAACTTTTTTTCTGCGCAGTTTTTGTTCAGGTGTAAGCAATCTGGGTATCCACCGTGCAGACACCTTCTTCATACCCAAATCGTCATGCAAAATTTTGAGAACACCTGTTTCGGATATACAGACTTCATTGGCAATGACAGAGTTCTTTACACGCCGATCTTTCAGTACAAAATTTTCGACTTTTCTCACAATGTTTTCAGTTCGAGCTTCAACGGGTCGTCCTGACTTTGGGTCATCATCGATTGACTCTCGGCCCCATCGGAAGGGTTTACACCAATATTTTACTTGGAAATAAGATGGTGTATCTTCCCCATATACAGCAACCATTCTTTCATGAATTTCTTTTGGACCATTGCCTTCCTTTGTCAGGAAGGTAATGTTTAACTTTAGTTTCACTCATTTTATCGAGAAATGGGCCGTGTCAAATCTCTATACACAACATAAACTAAACACAACTTAGCACATGTACTTCTAATAGTGACAGCAATTTTTCAATAATTTGTTTGACATCGTCACTCTTTTGTTTCATGGCTAGGTAGATAACATAAAAATACGCCCTCGTATATAGCTAGACCTTCACGTGGTTCTTGCTGAACGGTTTATTTTCTTTAGAAAATTATTCCGATCAACATAGTGCTCCAATAAATTTTAATAGATGTAAGATACCTTTTTCGAAATGTCCCATCCGACTTGCCCACCCTATCAGGAATCTCATGAGCCGCCATTGCTCTATAGTGTATTAAAAAATAAGAAAGTTATTGCTAATGTTCATTAACCGTAGATTGTTAGATTAACAACTAAATGCTAAAATATGTAAACAGCATTGCAAATTGAAACAGTTTAATTCAAATCATCCTATAAACGTAGCAACATGAAGAATACTTTCGCCTTTTTTTACTGTTCATTCTAAAATGCCGTTTTCAATAACAACAGAACGGCATTCGAAGAACGGTGCTTCCAAAAATCCTCAATATAATTATTAATAAAACGGTAAAACAGCGTGAATAAACGATTATCGATTCGATACTTGTAAAAACAAATTGTTCTACAGTAAGAAATCATGCTCGATGGTCGAAAACAATCGCGACTGATGTGTTTGCCTTCCGCCACAACTGCGAGTACCTCGGTGCTTCGGCGTTGGTGTTGTAAAATCATTACGGCTATGTTGAAGTTGATGCGGGTGCAGTACAGTGAGGCACAGTCAAAAATACGTGAAAACGAATAGCATAAACTAAATATTTCACTTTTAAAGTGAAATACACGGGTGTAGTATCTTGCAAATTAAGTTAATATATAAGCGGTAAATAAATTGCAAAGGCTACATAAGAAGCCGACCAGATTAGCGCAACTAAATCTCGAAGTTCAGCCATTTTAATTATTCAATCGCAAAAATTCGGCCCTCAAATCTCTCGGGTGCTAGTCACTTATTACTCTTAAGTATGCCCTAAATAAATCTGTTATACCTAACAAAATTAACAAATCTGTCATCTGAAACTTCCCTTCCGCTCCTGGACTTAAATACAGGTAGCTCTGTCGCCGCTTGACTCTAGTGGAGATGGTCGTGGGTATCACGAATTTGTGTTTAGACGATGTAGTATAAATAAGGCGCCAGCTCCTAAATTTAAAAAACAGGTCTCTAACTGAACACCTTATCGGGAAACTTTCAGGGTATTATAATGCAGGAGAAAACAAGAGAAAGGCAACAATCAGTCAACAGGATGTATTCATCCCTAGTGCGAGTGTGAAAAGATAAACAAAATTAGATTTCAAAGGCAAACAATAAGAAAGTAAATCATATTTATGACCCTCTGCTCTTACCTTTGCGCAAAGGTAAGCACACCTGACTAGAGATCGAGAGTTCGTGGGGTGAAATCACACTTTTAAAATTAAAAATTTACCTAATTAAATAATTACTACCGCTAAAGCAGAAAATTATAATTAGAAATTTCAACACTGAGAAAGCTAATTTTAAAATAATTTAAAATATAGTATGAGCCACTAAATTTATTAAAGCTATACTAAATCACACTTGAGCCTTTCTCAACATAAAATCATAAATACGAAAAGGGGTACTTGACTACATAGATCCAATATTTTTAGGGCTTATGTTTTACTTTTGCCGTTTAAAGTTTATAAATCTCTTTAGAGGAAATACTTAAGCTTACATACAAGAGACCTATTCTAAACATTGTCGTTTTCTTCGTGAAACATACTTTCAATTAGGCCTTAACCATTAAAAACAATTAGATCGAATTTTTTACATTAGATAGAGCAGATTTAGATTAGCAAAGCAGGAGCAATAGCAGAATTTCGGTCAAATTGCACTTAAGCTCTTTTTCTACCAAGCTTCAGATATTTTCTGCAACAAAAATGTGTAATGATAGTTAATTTATAATTCATGGTTTAGAAAGACAAATGCATTCTATGAAGTAAAAATCAATCCGGTAGTATATTTGGTTTTTGACAGCGTTTTTATAAACCGATCACCGTACGATTTCAGTTAGGAGTCACTGTACGTCCGAACCGAATAGACCTCTTAGTTTGTCCTTCAATAACTCAAACGTTCATACCAAATGTGCGCTTGCTTCCTTTTTGCTGCTCGGGATACCGCTTTTTTAACGTCCTATGTCTTGCGCGCGAACTGGTTTAATTTATGTTCGTAATTTCATTAAACACCGAGTTTGTTCAATTTTGTGGATATTAACTTTTTGTCGTCCCATCTGCGTAATAATAGTAGTCGTTGTGAGTTTAGTTTCTTCGCGGAGCATGTGAAAAACATGAAAATTGTTACGTTCCATGGTTGTTTATATAGAATTTACTGAGAACAGTCGAGACAAATTAATATTTTTACAAATTTTGCTGTATTTTACTCGACTTTCGGTCTCTAGTAAAAACTAATGCTGTTTTCCGTTATTCATTTCTGCCCATTAAACGTACACTAATGTAGTGTTTCTGTTACCTTGATCATGCATTTCCATATTCCACCGATAAATCTCGCGGTATTAATCGTAAGAATGACGTGACGTATGTATCACAATAATTTAACTTAAATGCAAGAAACTGGACCTCTCAAAATTTACGACTTGGGTTGTCACTGTGTGTCTGTGTGTGTGTGTGTGTGTGTGTGTGTCTGTGTGTGACCACGATAGCGGTCAAACCGCTGCAGATATCAATTCCAAATTTTGTATTTATGAATATAATCTCCCTCTTGAGAACTGATTAGATTTTGAGCAAAATCGGCAGACCGGAAGTAGTAGTTTACTTCAGTGAAAAAATCGAATTTTGCAAATGTTTCGTCAATTACTAAGTTTAAACAAATTTATAAAGAATTCAAATGTACTCAAAATTAAATTTGAGAAAAATTGTTTTAATAAAGTTTTTCGAAATTCCTACCGGAAGTAGGTCTTTTACTCTTATCGAAAATCAGTTTTTTGCGAATATCTCGCAAGTCATGCTTTCTAGGCAAGTACATTAAGAGTATAAAAGTATTTAGAACATACTTTTAAATATCTTTTGTATAAAAAAAATTTCAAAATTCAGACCGGAAGTACCACTTTTACTCTTATCGAATAGCGATTTTTTGCAAATATGTCGTAAATTATGCATTCTATATATATTTATGAAGAGTACAAAAGTATTTAGAGTTAGATTTGGAATATTTTTTGTATAAATGAAATTTCAAAATTCGGACCGGAAGTAACACTTTCATACGTATAAGAAAGTCGTGTGGTGGCCACACCTCATTTTTTTTATAGTTTTGATTATCTTTTTCGGTTTGGTTAACCGCAGACACGTGAAGCTTATTAGTTATAGTCACTACGCTGTAGGTAAGATGACGTGTGTTGATTGAATAATATGTCTATAGAGCATCTCAACCATAGTATTCAGTCCAGTCGCTTACGGGATATATACCTCTTTTACTACCGTAAGCAATTTGTAATAAACTATCTCTTTTTATTTCAAGGAAATGTTGTCAGGTCGATTATTATGTATATGGTTGGTAATGTCAGTGTGGTGTAAGTATTCCAACATAACCTTCCTGCCAAATGTCAAATTAATAATGTATTAGAATAATATCTTAACCAGCAAGTATTTAAAATGTCGTGTCATTATAATTAGTTAGTAACCTAACCTGTCATTGTCGAACTGACGACTATGTTGTCTGCCTGCATAAGACACATACTGAATACCAAGAACGCTCTATAGAATGAATCCCAAACTCCAAAAAGATGAAAATAATATAGAAATGGATTATAATATTAATGAATAAGAAAATATTGAAAGAGATGGAAATAAATAAAAGGGATGATATAATAGATCAATTAACGAGAATTTTATATAAATGAAAATGAACATACTGTATTTATTACAAAATTCCGGAGCTGAAAAAAAATTATTCAAGAAATTGTCAACATTCGGTTAGATATGTTGCGGCGTGTTATGCACAATTTCAACGTCCGACTTCAGAATGTTATAGAAAAAAATGAGACCATTTGCCCGACATAATTTCCAAGAAATAAAATGGCCAATATTTGTCTTTTCACTGCTATACTGTGTTTTAGTTAAGTTCTGTCGCTTTTCGAATAATAAAGTTCTCAAAATCTCCCGTTACCATGGACCACCTTACATATAACATTGCATTTATAAAATTTACAAGTACTCATATTTACATAAAAAAATGAGGTGTGGCCACCACACGACTTTCTTATACGTATGAGTGTTTCAAACTATACAATTTTAAGAATTTTTTTATACAAAACTTATTCAAAATCCTATTCTAAGTACTTTCATTCTCTTAATAAATCGCTATAGAATGCATACTTTGCAAGATATTCGAAAAAAAGTACTACTCGCTAAGAATAAAAGTGCTACTTCCGGCCCGAATTTTGAAATTTCATGTATATAGAAAATATTGCAAATCCAACTCTAACTCAACTTTTGTACTCTTAATAAATATATATAGAATGCATAATTTACAACATATTTGCAAAAAATCGTTATTCGGTAAGAGTAGAAGTGATACTTCCGGTCCGAATTTTGAAATTTTTTTTATACAAAAGATATTGGAAATTAAGTTCTAAATATTTTTATATTCGTAGCGTACCTGTCTAAAAAGCATGACTTGCAAAATATTTGCAAATAACTGATTTTCGATAAGAGTAAAAGACCTACTTCCGGTAGTAATTTCGAAAAACTTTTTAAATAAAATGGTTCTCAATTTTAATTTTAAGTACATATGAATTCTTTATAAATTTGTTTAAACTTAGTAGTTCACGAAATATTTGCAAAATTCGATTTTTTCACTGAAGTAAAGTACTACTTCCGGTCTACCGATTTCACTGAAAAACTAATCATATCTCAAGAGGCAGATTATACACACAAATACAAAATTTGGAATTGATATCTACAGCAGTTTGACCGCTATCGTGGTCACACACACACAGACACAGACACAGACACACAGAC
Source organism: Amphimallon solstitiale (assembly GCA_963170755.1). NCBI lineage: Eukaryota > Metazoa > Arthropoda > Insecta > Coleoptera > Scarabaeidae > Amphimallon > Amphimallon solstitiale. The sequence continues at coordinate 68,913,712 of OY720680.1, forward strand.
ACACACACAGACAGAGAGAGAGAGAGAGAGAGAGAGAGAGAGAGAGAGAGAGGGAGAGAGAGAGAGAGAGAGAGATTTTTTAAAAACCACTTTTTTGGTATCAAAACGTGGATATCTGCAAAAATGTCGAGGTCGAAAATTTTTGTCATCACAATACTTCCTTATACTACGTATAAGAAAGTCAAAATAAGGAAATTAGAAGGAGGAGAATTGAAACAACTTTTAAATATAATTTTACGAACTTAAAGTATATAAATTGAAATTAACAAAGGAGCTTAAAATTCGTTCCTTCTATTTTTATTGATATTCATAGATTAGATTAGATTTTAGATAGATTAGATAATCGTCTTTATTGTATTAAATAATCCAAAATAAATTACTGATATCATTTACATACTGATAGGTAAAATATCATTGTCAAAATAAAATAAGTGAAATGTGTATAAATAAGATTTGTATAAATAAAATGTATATAAACAAGAAATAAAAAATAGTGACAGTCAAGCTATATTAAACAATCAGCCGAACATTCCTCAATTATATTTTTTTTTGTATAAGGGTACTTTGTATTTCTTTTGCAAATGTCTAAATTTTGTAAGTATGCTGTTAGGCATATGATTATAGCATAGTGGTTGGCAATAAGAACAAATGTTTGACAAGTTTTGTTGTTTAATTATTGAGATATGATACCAAAATTTCTATTTGTCGTGACAAACAGTTTGTGAGTGTACGTCCTAACGTTGGTTTTACCGGCCAACCTTTTACATATCTGACGAAGTGTTCCCATGTTAATGTTTTATGTTTGATAGCTCCTGAAGATGCCATAAATAAATGACGAAATATTGAGCCGTTGGACAAACAGTTGTTTCTTTTTTAAAACAGACCGAATACCCGTAATTCTTTTTGTCTTATTGAGTACGGTCTATAATTTTAATTAATATATGTGTGTATAATAGTATATATATATATATATATATATATATATATATATATATATATATATATATATATATAGGACGTACTTTTATACTTTTACTTTTTTGATTATCTGGAACATCATGACTCTTACATCAAGAAAAATACAATACCAACAGCGTGTATGCACCACTACTGAGTGATGAATTACATGTACATAGATATATAGGTGGATATAAACCACTGTATCTTTCAATCGGTTCTTTCCCTTTGAAAGGAGCTGCAACGTGAACCTAAGAATTATAGATACGTGGCGCAGAACCCTTATAAAGAGAATCGGTACATGATAGTAATCTCCTCGAAGCGGTTTACATGGTAGTTTTTGATTAATATTTAACTATGAACTGTACGGATATTATTAACAGAAGATAGAGATCGTCTTGCAGTCATGCGTTTAAAATGCATATATATAAAGACAAAACGATGGAAAAGAAGATGCTTGTGATGAATCCTAGAAGACAACTGGTTACATTTATCTGTAATGTTTTAGTGACATTTAAATATTTCATCAGAAATGATATAGGTAATATTGTTTGAAGAAAAACTAAAAATTTTGTATTAAATTCTAGGAAAAACTGTATTTTTTTCTGAAAGTGTTTTAGAATTTAATTATGGAATACTAAAAAATGTCATATTTAAAAACAAATCATTAATGATAAAAACGCTCAATAAATTACAAAATTCGAAAACACCATCACGATGTACAAACCACATAATGTATCACTGTCACTATAAAAATATCTCCCACAAAAAAAGAATCTTTTTTCTTTTCTTTAAAAATCCCATTCAAGATTTCCCGATCACAAATCATCCCTACTTCTCACGTTGTACGGTCGAAGTACTTACATTTAAATTATATATATGTTATGGCACATTCCAGCAAGACAATGCCCGTTGCCTAATGTTGCAGTCGTTGCATTTAAATTCCTGCATGAGGCCAATATGAATTAGTATTGATATCTGTGGAAGACATAATATTAACAAATATAATTTCTAAAATATGAACATTCTAAACCTATTTACGACTAGCTTCATAATAATAATAATAATATTTTATTTTATTACCCAACAAATAACAATACTACCCAGTTACAAAGACAATTTACGAATATAGATCTAGAATATATAACAAGGTGACTAAGAAAATGTCAAAACAAAAAAAATTAAAAAGAAACGAAAAACAATAATTAAAGCAAATAATAATAACAACGTACTCAATCGCAAAACAAGTCGCAACATTTAGCAAATACATCAGAACAACATACATAGTAATAACAACAGGAAGCAATTCCCAACTACTCGACGTTATAGAAAATGCTACCCAGCCATGGGAGCTATAGATCTTAGGCCCGTGAAATTAGTATCACACGTGCCGGATATTTGGTTATAATTTGTGCATATTGAGAAAATAGTGATCCAACGAATGCATTTGCCCTAGCCTGAGGGCAGTAGAATGCACTAGAAGTGGAACCTGAGATAGTAATGATGCGCTGTCGTTTTCATTGTGCAGAAATTTTTATAAGAAAGAGATACCAACAACAGCTCTTCTGCATTCAAAAGACGGTACATTAAAACGCGCTAGAAGTTTTTTATGATCTCATCCACGAGGAGGATAGAGACCATTAATACGGAGTGATAAAAATGTTAGAAGGTTTCTCTGAACAGCTTCAAGAGAGAACTTATGAGTTTCATAAATGGAATTCCAAATTAGTGAACAATATTTAAGTCTTGACCTAACCAATGCAAAATATAATATGTTAAAACAGTTATGTTACAGAAAAAAAGACGAGATATGTTCAACAAACGTCCACCTCATGTCAAATGTAATCCCAAGGTCTTTAACCGGAGTAGTATAGGTAAGAAAAACCAAGGCGCTCTATCTGTTAAACTGCCTATAAGATGAAAGAAGCTGGGAAATAGATCTTAGACAATCCAGAGATAAAAATATCACAAAATGCTGTAAATGACAGAAATGAAATCGATGGATTGTCTAGGACCTATTTCCCTATATTAAAAAATAGCACAATTAAAGAAATAGAGTACCCTGTATCTCCGATGTGCTTCAACGTTAATATAAAGTCATACAAAACAAGAAAGCGCAAAAACAAACAGCACATAAAGAAATAACGCTTTGGAATAAATCCCATGTTTAATATTTTAAAACATTGATTCTGTGAAAAGGAAATATTCATATGATGCTAAAAATCATAATACAGTAGACTCTCGATTATCCGAAATCGGATTATCTGAAACTCCGCAATATCCGAAAATGAAATATAGAATTTTAACTCGGCTTTATCCGAAACACCGGTCAAAGATGTTCCCGATTATCCAAAATGATTTGAACTTAAATGAAAATGGCGCGCTTTTATATTTCCAAATAGGTACATAATACACGTGGCGGCGTTTGTGTCGCTCAGTTCAGTGTGGTTCAGTGCTTTAGGTTATGTTGTATTGCATTTCGTGCGGTTTAGTTTTGTACATTACGAGCGGTACGCGCAGTATATAAGTTAGCGAAAATATGGATACAAAACGAAAGCGAAAAGTGGTTACTATAGGCGAAAAACTAAATGCTATAAAACGCCTCGACTCTGGTGCACAATTAAAAGCCATCGCAAAAGAGTACGGTGTAGGTGTAAGTACAGTTTCGGAGTGGCGAAAAAACAGGAAAGATATCGAGAAATGGAACAGTGTGTTAACTTCTCCTGCACCAAATCGGAAAGTTATGAAAACCAGTCAGTATGATAAAGTGGATAAGGCATTATATTTATGGTTTACCCAAAAACGTGCTAGTGGTATTCCAATGTCTGGTCCAATTCTTCAGCAAAAAGCAATAGAAAGTAGTGAAGAGCTTCCTGTAATTGAGGCTCCTGATACATTTACAGCAAGTGAAGGATGGTTATCCAGGTGGAAAGATAGGCACGGAATTAGGCAGCTTCGAATATGTAGTGAAAAATTATCTGCAAACGCAATGGTTGTCGAGAACTTTAAAACAAGGTTTAAAGCAATTATCGACGAAAATTCTTATACTCCCGATCAGTTATATAACTGTGACGAAACTGGCCTGTATTACGAAGCAGTGCCATGCAAAACTTTAGCAAGTAAAGATGAAGTTTCTGCTTCTGGTTATAAAAAAATAAAGATCGGATGACTATTCTGCTTGCAGCAATTATTCTGGACGTCATAAAATGCGCCTAATGTGTATAGGAAAATCAGAAAAGCCAAGAGCATTTAAAAATCTGAGCCCTAACTTGATGCCATTGTACTATAAACATCAAAAAAGCTCTTGGATGGATTCAAAATTGTTTAGGAATTGGTTTTTTGAAGAATTCGTCCCATCGGTTACAAAATTCCTTAAAGTAAATGGGCTACCTGTTAAAGCTTTGTTGCTGGTGGATAATGCACCTTCTCATTTGTCTGTAGAAGAACTTACATTTGGGGAAATTAAAGTTCTATTCTTACCACCAAATGTTACCGCTTTAATTCAACTGATGGACCAGGGTGTTTTGGAAAACTTGAAAAGAAACTATCGGAAAAAATTATTGCAATTTATATTAAAGGCAGAGAATGAAGGGGACGATCTACGCGTTTGTTTGAAGAACATTAACCTAAAAGATGTAATATATTGGATAGCCGATGCCTGGAACAGTGTAAAACAGTCGACCATACAAAAGTCGTGGAACAAAATTATTGATGGACAGAATGAATTAGCAGAATTGAGGCAAGACGAATGCGGAGAAGATGAAGGTACAAATATACTATATGATCTTGCAATAAAGATAAGTGGTTTTAATAATATTCCTCGAGAAGATTTTGATGCATGGATTCAGTTAGAAAAGAACGATGGAGAGGAATTGTCAAACTTAGAACTAATTAACCTAACAAATGAAAATGAACATCCCAATGAGGAAGAGGAAGATGCAGGGACAGTAGGAAATTCAATGAAAGTAATTTCACATCGGGAAGCAGTAGAGTGTTTAGACAAGGCACTAGTTTATATCGAACAACAACCGGAGGCAACCACGACTGATGTTTTTTTTAATTAGAAGATGGAGAGACATTGCGGCAAAAAATCAATACTTATGCAAGTCCAAGCAATTAACAATGGATTTATTTGTAAATCGTTAGGTATTATTAAACTTTCAATAAAAAAAAATGTTTTCACCAGATAGGTATATATAAATGCAAATTGGAAAGGAAACTGCAATAAAAAAATATGTATCCAAATGTACACACGTAAATTATTTCCACCTCCGTATTATTCGAAATTTCAATTATTCGAAATAGGTTCGGTCCCAATCATTTCGTATAATTGAGAGTCTACTGTAGATACATAGTATACAGTCTGTAAATATAATTTAAACAACAATAAGTACCTTGTGCACAATTAAAAAACATAATGACATAATACATGTGTGTGGTGAGTTTTCAGGAAGTGTCTCGGGGTGAAATTTTTTTTGTAAATAATTGTGTTTTTTTGCAGTATTAAAACAAACAAAAATGAATTGTAATATGTTGTGTATGTACAAACTGAGAAAGACAATATACAATTGTCGAAACGTTTTTTAAATATGACTTTTATTTTACCACTTTTAATTAATTACTGAATAATGGTAATAAATCAATAAATGGTCGCAAATGCCAAGAAAGATACATTTGGATTTTTATGTTTAAAAGAAACGACCAAGAACAAATAATTTTATTTATATATATATATATATATATATATATATATATATATATATATATATATATATATAGTATTTAAATAAGTATTATATTAATAATACTATTATTTCTTGGCCTTTATTATATTCGTGTAGGTAAATTCTTGGTATTAGGCCTTTTTAACGAAATGCAATAAATACTAGGTTTTAACGTTTCGACATTTTTTAATATTAATGTCTTCTTCAGAAAACTGAAATTATAAGTATAAGTTACAATAATGGTTCAAAAAATTAATACAAAACAAGATTACTTACTTAAGAATAGGTATAACAGTTAAAATTGTATAAATAAAATGTTTCTCTTAAAATTTTGTCAAAAGACTTGACATACATCAAAATATAATTGTAAATGTCAGCATATGATTTCTAGATTAACAAATTAACATTGCTGACATATTCTAATAGTAATAATGTCATTACAAAAATTTTTACAATGCAAGTATCAAATAAGCACTAAAAGAACTGATTTTTGAAAATATAGAGGGGAAATATTTGTTTATGTAAGTAATGAAAAATAAATTTTTGAAAGTGCATTAATTTCACTTCGGTCATTCACACAAACTGATTCATTTTTCTTAATTTGGATGAGTTCTAATATTGATCGAGATTTATTGTTAATTTCAATATTTAGAATTTTAGTGTTATCAAAATTGAAATTATGTTTAAATTGTTGACAATGTTTTTTTAAAGCCGTTGAATTTTTGCAATATTTATGACCTTTAATTCTTTCTTCTAAATATTGCATTGTGGGTTTTCTTTAAAAAAGGAGTTTTAGATTTAATATTAGTATTGATAAACTTTAAATTATTATAATTTGTATGTGCTACTTTAATATTAAATTTACTAAACATTTTAGTTAATTGTTCTGATAATTTTGGTACATATGGGATAGATAAATATTTAATTTGACTATTATTTACATTTTGATTGTTGTTTTGTTGTTGGTTGTAAAATTTATAAGTTCTTTTTTTAATGATACTTTTAATTAAATTTATTGGATAATTATTATTTGCTAAAGTTATGGTAATGTTTTCTAGAACTTCTTTTCTAAAATTTGGGCTTGTTAACTTAATTGCCCTATCAGTAAGATTTATGATAACACTTTTTTTAAAAGATAATGGTTGACATACCAATATTAATATTAATATTAGAATATGTCAGCAATGTTAATTTGTTAATCTAGAAATCATATGCTGACATTTACAATTATATTTTGATGTATGTCAAGTCTTTTGACAAAATTTTAAGAGAAACATTTTATTTATACAATTTTAACTGTTATACCTATTCTTAAGTAAGTAATCTTGTTTTGTATTAATTTTTTGAACCATTATAGTAACTTATACTTATAATTTCAGTTTTCTGAAGAAGACATTAATATTAAAAGATGTCGAAACGTTAAAACCTAGTATTTATTGCATTTCGTTAAAAAGGCCTAATACCAAGAATTTACCTACACGTATATATATATATATATATATATATATATATATATATATATATATACATATATATAGGTATAGCTTATAATCGTGGCATGATTAAATGAGATGTTTGAATTATAATTAGTATTCGTATTGAGAAATGTTTTTGTTATATTATTCCAAACATCCGCATATTACTCAGCTCAATTATAGATCCGAAACCACAAAATCCCAGCCAATTATGTACATCGTCTTGTATTCCTTGCACAGAGAAATATTGTTTATTGAAATTTATATAAGAAGTAATAATAAAATTCATTTTACACATAAATCGTGAAAGTAGGTACCTAGGTTATTGCATTAGTGTACATGCATACATATGTAATATAAATGTGCATACTTCAACACAAAACTCATAAACAACTTAACTCGGTTTTTGCAATTTTAATATTTACAGAACCAGTTTCTCAGGCGAAATATTTAGTACAAAACTCTACTGACCCAAATCGCTTGGACATAATCGCGATGACAATGAAAAATGCGAAAATAAAATCAGGACTGGTTATGTTTAGTAATTTTGTTAATAGTTAGATGACAATAAAACCAGATCGGCTATAATAACAACAATGATAATAATAGTAATAGACATAATTGGCTGTTGTAAAGCTGAAATTCCTGAATAACAAATTTATATGAATGGTTCAATTTGCGTTACGTAGTTGTGACTTTAACAATAACATAAAAGTAGGTGCAGGAAATATTTACATCTTGTATGGCCAATGGTCGAGCTACTTATTTATTTTTGAAAACACGAAATTTGCAAATATAAAATCCTCTTGAAATTATTACCTATATATATATTATTAAGAAACATTTAATTTGTATATTTTAAATGTTTAATAAATAATTTGTAAAATATTAAATATACCTTGTATGGATTTGTAGTGTTAATGTATTAATTGTATTGTATTCAAAATACTTCTTCAGTTTATTTTTTCTTTTTACCGTCTCTTTCAGTATATTCTTTGATGTTTTGATTTATTTAAAAAAAAGCTTACTATTATAAATATGTAAGTCGATTAAATAAAATATTTAATTAACAATTTCTCTTCACATATCGACATTCCATGGTTACAACAATCTTTTCGCTGATATCAATAGTAGTTAAACTAAATTAGATAATTGGAGAAGAAATGGACGAAGATCGTATACAGTACTGGTGGAGTTAGTTATAGAATATTATGGGTTGGTCTGAGTACGTTTTAGATGACGGATGGCTATAGGTATTCCCGAATAATGTCCATGAATAATGGCTAAATCTACCTGAATAGTTGGGACATAAATATTGTTGAGCTTGTAAAATGGAAACAGTATCGTTTGAATCAACTAGCTGTAGAATTATAGTTTTAATGTCGTCAAGTGGCAGTGTTTCATGAAATAAATGCTTGCGATCACGTGTCTTTTCACTCCAAAACGAATTCCTTCACGGAGTTACGTTATATGATATGGATTGTGCATTCGTTTCTTAGAGTCTCTTCGTCGCATTTTTTTATTTTTCTGTACTGCCGGCATACAAATTATAAAAAAATGAGATGCACCACTATCTTGTGCATATGTGCGTTTCAAATTACAGAAAAAATGTTCTAAATGAAGTTTTCTGCTTGCTGCTCTATGAGTGAAATTGCTATTTACGATACGAATTTTGAATTTTCTTTTATACAAAATTTATTCTAAATCAAGCAATGTAAAGTTTTGTAATGATAGCTTTGGCTGCTATCTTGGTCAGAGAGAGAGTAGGGGGGGGGGAGATTTTTTAAAAAAACAGTTTTTCGGTATCAGTGGACTTCAAAAAGTGGATATCTGCAAAAATCTCGAGGTCGAAAATTTTCTGTATTACAACACTTCTTTAAACTACATGCAAGCACCAAGTGCTGCCGTCGTTTCAGAGTCCATTATTCGCTATTGTTTTTGGTACACTAAAACTATTATTTACTTATATAATACATAACAGCAATAAAGCGACGAGTTTATGTTCAGACTTTTCTGCTCGTTCTGCTCTGAGCGTTTAGTTCGTTCTATTCGTTTGAACTAAACCATTGAGGAAAAATACTATGGAGAAGCTGTAAAGCATCTTTGCTGTACTCTCAATACGGGAGCATTGGGCGGGGCTAAGTGTGGGACCAATATGGCTGCCTCCCCTAGTCGGGACTACTAAAGATTATAATCTGTCATCCCACACCTGTCAGGCCTACACTAACATATGAAATGTTATTTCAGACGAATTCTTCTTATCAACGCCGTCTCTGCTGTTGCAGCTACGTAGAGCACAAGAAACCATAATGTCTTTTAATATTTAACTTATTATATAACTCTAGTACACGATGCACTTAACAAACACTCCACTTTTTACCAACACTACCTGTTTGACGTAAGTGTAGTATCAATATGGCGGACCAGTACCCGGTTTGATCACGTGATGTCGTCTCCCTACCTATTCTTTCTCAATGGACTAAACTGTGCTACTGTGTATCCACCATTAGATGCAAATACTTCCTCCTTACAGACGGCCATGCTTTTTTTTAATGGTTGGTGGCAGTGCACGTAATCAGACACAAACGCATAATTTTGAAATTGTTATGTCATGTATACGTCTAAAATTTGAATTTAAGTGCGACAACTGTCAGAATTTGAAGTTTTCAAGAGCTTAGTATGTACACCAACATTGATTACTTAATCACTTAAAAAACAGCCTACCATAATGAAGTAAGATTTTGAAGGCAGGGTGGGTGTGTTAACATTGTCGTGTCGGTGTTCTTCATCGTATTCAATACATTTGCAATATTGCGTCCTTTAGCATCAGTAGTTTCATCTACTAACACCGGAATATGTTCATCGCTTATGTCGCTGGCAATTTACGTGTTTTTTTTAATCCCCTTTTCACATACCGTCTGTCGTAATATCAGATATTAAGTTTTTTTGAAGTGAAAACTTCTATGGGCGCGTTGATGTATTGATTGTTGGGAACTGAACGAGACTGAGCCGTCACGCTCGGTATGAAACGCTAGTTCGGGTAAAGTCGGCTCGACGCTCGGCTTTGATTATAAAACTAACTAGCTGTATTTAATTTCAATTAAATCGAAATTTAGAATAAATACGCGAAATATTGTATTTTTATTTTCTGAAAAATTCTTGTCCGCGTGCAGATGCGATCCCGAGCCGCCCGGGTATAAGGCCGGCACGTTACCATTTGACCAACGCGTACGTATGAATTTTTGAAGTGAAAACTTGATCAGACCGAGCGAAATGTACTACAATAATGTATATACAATAATAATAAATATATATTTTTTAAATGTAATATAGAACGAAAATGGAAAATGGAAAATGTAAATGTAAATGAATATAGAACGAAAAAAAAGTTGTATTTCGTATTATTAACCTCGCCTTGATGAAGTTTTCACTTCTGCGGTGTGGTCTTAAGCACACCCATAATTTTTTGTATTTTAATAGTCATGGGATACTACAATTAGAAACCACCACTGTAAACACATCTAACGTCAAATATTTAAATGAAACTTCAAGTTACAGGCCTGCCAACTTTTTCCAAATAAAAAATATAGAGAATATAAAAGGTACGTTGATTTACCGTTCGGAAATAGTTCATGTAAATTCTATACATCAGGAATTGTGCAGAGTTAATAAGTGGAGTAAATTTTTGTACCGTCAGTCAACATAAACTTAAAAGGAGAGAGATCACAATATAGTAGTAACTACAGACGACAACTAAAGTCGCACATGTAGTGTAAGGCGTTGATTAGTATTACGTAACACACGTTGTAAGAGCTTACAACACTTAAAAGGTAATGGAAGTAATTTCAATTTCTGGTTAACAGCGATTTCCCATTTTCATTTTTTCAACCTTCTAATTTTCTCCGTTTAAAACGAATCAATGCTGGTGTAAACTACAGTTACACTTTACAGGCACATTAAAAGTTCTATGATTAGTTTATACCACAAATGTACGTGCTAATATCTGATGGTCAAAAATAATGATGTGTATCCTGTTAATACGTATTTCTAAGCTAAAAATAAGCGTGTTAATTCTAGTGAGGAAAATATAATAGTCCATACTACAACGATATGTTAGAAAAAAGATGACAATAGATTAAAATTGATAGAAATAAAACAAATTGTTTTGTTACATTACAGAACAAACTTGTTACCGACAGTGCAAAAATAAAAGTGATAAAAGGCATAGTAAAAACGTGTTTATTATCAATAGCATCAATTTTTTCCCAAATGTAGTTTTTCCAAGTTTTGGCAAAAGGAAATGTTCCTGAATCGTGTGCTAAAATATATGCATTAATATCCAATTAATTCTATCTTAGAAGAACAGGCGATGTAAATTCATATTTCTCTATGTTTCCACGTTATTTTGTCAATGGATAATTCTTAAAAATTTCTTAGCAGAATTTCGCAGGTAATTAATCGTATTGTAAAAATTCTGTTCTGCGAACAAGAATTTTCTGTTAGGTTATCTTTCACAAAAAAATACATTTCTGCCATCAATGATATATTTTTTACAAATATTATTATTATATATTGTGCCCGCAAGGAGATGCCCGTGACATATTTATTGTTGTCTGTTCTCGGAAATTTCCTTTTTGTAATATATTTTTCAAACATAATTGAAAATCCTGTAGCACCTAGGTGGTTGATTCTAAACACTATGACGTACCATTTCATGAACAATATAATTCTGATTGGTTGGTACTAACCAGCAGTCGCACCGTTTAAATGTTTGCTTTCATAACAGAATTATTAATTACCGCTTTATACATCTATGAATATACAATGCAATTTTACTGACAATTTATAATAATATAGAAAGAAAGATGATAGATATTTATTCATGTGTCGACTGCATTGAAGATATACATAAATAAATAACCCATACAATAGTAACAATCTGTAATAACATTGGTATTTATATAAAAAGTAAAAGTCTTCAACATTTGTTGACTTTCTGATGTTCAAACTTGACAACTGGTCGATGAAAACGAATATTTTTCTCGATAGTCTTTCGTATTCCATAGCAAACCTTTCGAATGTTATAAATGCCCATTCTTGATATATTCATTATTTAATGCTGTCATTTCGGAGCATTTATTAGTTAACAAAACAAGTTGAATTGTACGACCGCCGCTATTCCGTCTGTAAATTCTGACGTTTTGCGACAAGTGATATCGCCCACTAAAATTGAACGATGGTTTTGACAGTTCATAACCTACAATCAAATTTTCGTGCGACTGCCAACGTTAATCGAACGTCAGATAGATCTTTCATCCTTCAATTCTAACGTTTCCTGTAAGATCTAAGACGGGCGTTTACCAACAAATAGAAACTTATGCAACTTAAATTACTCGCGGGACGGGTAGACGCAAGTGGGTGTGAGTAAGTGAAGCAACACGATATTCGGTTTCCTTCACAGAGCTTCGGTTGTATTCATAGATTAAGGAATACTATAGATGAGAAACATATGTATAAAGATTGAGTACTTACGGAACTGTTGATGTTGCTGATGTTTTATAATAAGCCAATTTTCGCTTGCCCATAACAGTTATATTATTATACACTCGAATATTAAAGGTATATATGACATTTAAATGCCAGTGACAGTTTGTAATTAAACTGTCACTCGCATTTAAGTCTGCAATAACCGACCGATTCCGATAGATTTTCGTCTTCGTTGGGACCGGTAGAGATACCGTAAAGTGGGGATAGACGACGCGTAAAATCTTGTGTGAAATGTGTATGACAAGGTTTACTATTTAATGTTCTTTATCTTTAAAAATAAGTACATAAATTTGATTTTTTTCTTTATATTGTACATCAAATGTGCAGCTAGCGCGTAGAGATCGTTTTTTTCTTTTGTGTACATGCCTTAGTTAGTAGACATTAATCAAATTCATGCATTTTTGTGGTTATTTCTAAGACACATAACTTTTTTAATAAAATAAATTAGTACAAAAACGGACCTTGACATTATAAATTGATGCCTTTTGCATCACTAACCCAAATTTGAGATTCTAAAATTACAAAATGAGTTTAAAAAACGCGAAACGGCGATGCCTTAATTTTCGATAGGTAAACGCCATCCTAGTAATTATGCCGACAAGGAAAGGTTATGTGTCAAATTGTGACCAAAATGTAAAATTTTCCATGCCTTTCCACATCGAAAATCACATGAGTGGTTGAAAGCTACAGGAGATCCTAATTTATTCAATGTTATAAGAGAAGATCCACGATTTTCAATTAAGGAATAAATAAGTTCAAATGTAAGAATAATTTAGAATGCTTTCTCCTTAATATTTTGAAATAGAAATAAGTTTTCATATAAAAATAAAGCATTACTAAAAAGATATGTTTCTGATTTATTACTAAGTTAGTATTATATATAATGCACCACATTTTTTAAATATGTCAACTTTGCTTACATTAATAGTTTTTATTCTTCACTTTAAATGACTGAAAATATAGCAATATATGTAGCGATTTTACTTTAAAATACATCTACTATTTTATCTCCGAACATTTAAAGTGAGGAATAAAAACTATTAAGGTAAATACAAAATAGAATAGAAATACATAATATTTAAATTTCCCGGTTCATTGGTTTGATCCATTTTAGTACTGCCTGTAGTTGTCAGGCGGCGCTAAACATTGTCTAAATTTTTTACTATTAAGTTATACTATCTTCTGGTTATAGTGATCTGTGCTTCATACTGAATGCCGGCATTTCGCGTAGACGTTAGACGCTTTTCTGTCCGTCAATTGTGACGTTTCCCGGTAAGTGTCATCGCGAACTGAAATTGACTGAGGACTACCTAAAATAACGCAAAATATTAAATAAAAAATTTTCTACATTGAACTTTAAAAGTACGGTTTCGAGGTGCTTTGAGTTACTATTACGACTACGTCTGTGCCATATTTCACGGTTGTAGGTGCGATAGATTCGTCTAAACTTCAAACACACGCACGCACGCACTCACGCGCGCAAAACAAGTATAGATAAATATACAACATGATGAATAGCAAACATAAAGTAGTAAGCATTAAATGTTTGTTTACTGCTGAATTTACATTACGCACAATTAAATATAATATAATTAACAAATGAAAAGATCAACACAAACCTTTCATATCTTTCAAAGATTAACATTTAAACGACGCTTTTCAATTTTGCGATGTTATGTCTCTTTACAATAAAATATAAAAAAGCAAAATCTAAATGCTTTTTTTCTATATTATTTTATTTGTAAGTCACCTGGCTCAGTCAAGCGTATATTATTTAAATTTTACAATGCGGGCGATTAAAAAATTTCTTAGGATCATTAACATTTCATTTAATATTTTTTACACAATTAATTGGCAAAATTAATACGAACGACGACAGTTATTTCGCAAAAAACAACTTGCGTCAATACCAAGGGGCGGAGGAAGGATTTCTTCTAGTACGGCTGCATATTTGCGCTTCTCGCCTATAAAAATCTAAATCATACTTTTTCTTGTCATGGTAGGCTGTTTCTACAATACCTCCTATCGCACGGTCAATAAAATACTAAATACAAAACGCAAATAAAAGTTCTTTTCAATAAAAATAACGTAGCAGATTCTTCTAGTACATAAAAGATCATTTTATTATTATTATTCATAGCATATTTTATTAAAATAACCAACAAATAAGAAACCCAAGGTAAGTGTGCTGTTTTTTGGGTTTTTTATTTGTTGGCTGTTTTAATAAAGTATGATATGACTATAAAGAATTCAAAATGGGGGAAATGAACAAAAGGTAATCACAAGAACAAATTAAATTAAACAAATAATGCTTTAATTACAGATGCATCCTATCAAAAAGGTATGTTTATTGCAGGGATAAATTATCGATGTTTTACATACAAAAATTTTTTTAAAATGTTGTGGTGAGTTTCAATAATGTCTTTTTGTCTTGAAATAGAGTTAAGTTTTAACAAAGAATTCTAATTGTTACAGATGAAATGTAAAATATAATTTTAAACAAAAAATTTTTGAAAAAGACTTGATTAAATTGTCGAAACGTCAAATGTATTCTTTTTTATTTACCTTCATGGAAAATTAATATCAGGCCGCTCTCCCAAGAAAAAATTATTTGTTAATTGAATTTATAAGTATATATATATTACTATAATAAACAGTAGGAAAACTATATACACCATATTTACAACATTAATCAATGTGTGTTGTAATAATTTTTGTATTACTCCGAATATTGCCCTTGGATATAATTACTGAAATGCTCTAATTTAATTGCATTTACACAGTTGCAGAATAATGTTCTAACCGCCTTAAAAGATTTAGCATTAAAAAACATACTAACAAGCAAATTAAATAAAACAATAATCTAATTTGCATATATGTCCAACATATTTACTTATACGAGGTACATATAGGTAACCTTCCAAGGATACCGCGAAAAAAAGAATAACATTGTGGCATTAATCATAGAGTTATATTTAGGTACAACGAACGTTCTAGGCCGTACCTTTTTTTGTTTGTTTTTTATAATTCTTTGTGTTATAATGCTTGTCTTTTTCACAATTTGCGTAACATATATCGTGGGTTACATCACTACACGATTTTAGTCATTGCGTTTAGACGAGCAGAGAGACCTTCGAAAATATTTTTATTTACGCTGCGAAAAAATTAACATAGTTATTATTACTTACTGCCTTTTTAATAACGGGTCAGAAATCGTAAACTTCGCTGTGGATATCTTTATCGTACAATGAATAATGTGATTAATTCCATGTTTGTATAGGAAGTAGAGTAGTTAGGTACTAATTATGTAGATTTATCATTTTTCTTTTGCACTACATACAAGTGGGTGGTCAAATTAAGCGTGGGCTCATTTATCTTTGTAAAAGTTTAATGGACCGATTGTTTATAGATAATCTTTATGTGCTGACATTTAAGATTATTCAACTAAGTATTTATTGTTTGTCTTGTCGATCTTTAGCAGTGTTAATTTAAATTTGCTGTTAGAGTCAAATCGATACTCCTCAGTCATGGCCGCAATGGCCATGACAGATGCGATCAAATTGTTCTTCACAAATTTTCGGGGCGTTTGCGGGGTGTGTAAAGTTAGCCCTCATTTTGTAAAAGATCGAAAATCTGACGGTTGTTTCAGGTCATTCTACGTTTGTTCTAAATTGTCCCAAAGTATTTCAAAAAAAAAAGTCAAAATTGGCCGAGAAACTATAAAAATGGCTTTTTCACCTAGTCCCCATTTATTCGAAAATTAAAATTCTGACGGTTATTCCATGTTGTTCTAGATCTGTTTTAAACATTGTTCGAATACATCAAAAACGAATCACATAGACTAAAAGATATTGCAAAAAAATAAATTAATGGATTTAACCCCCATTTTTCGAAAACCTAAATTCTGTGGTTGTTTCTGATTGTTCTAGGTTTGTTCAAAATAGTTCCAAAGTATTTCAAAGAAAAAATCAAAATTGGCTGAGATAATAGCAAAAAATGATTTTGCAATGAGTGCAATGACTTGCACTTTGCAACTTATAGTGTTATCCAACGTTTTCGTATCCAATGCAGTTCTATACCCAGACGCAGAAAATGAATAATAATTTTCATTTGTGATGTAGAATAAAGAAAAGAAAAAAGGCAATGAAATATTCGTTTATTTTGAAACAGTATTATTATTAAGTGCTAATACTCCTAACACAAAATAATATTAGGAGAACACTAATTTTGGTTACATTAATGAAGATTAATAGGATCATAAACATATTGAGAATGGTTATACCTTGTTCATAAAAAGGTTGATTTTCCGGTTTTTTTTTTGTTTATGGGCCATGTAAGTAAGATGAACAAAACACATATCCATAAAAATATATATTTTTTATAAACTTTATTCAAAATCATGTGATACCAAATTATAACCACCGCGAATCTAGGGTTAAAAAAATTAGGAGCAACCGTCAGAATTTCAGTTTTCGCATTAAGGGGGGCGATGAGAAAATCGTTTTTTGCTATTATCTCGACCAATTATAATTTTTTCTTTGAAATACTTTGAAACAATTTAGAACATAGCTAGAGCAATTTAGAACCATCTTCCGGATTTCGGTTTCCAGAAAAAGGAGGATTGTAAAAATTCGTTTTTTTTTGGAACAATCTTCAGAACAACCTGGAACAACCATCAAAATTTTAATTTTCAACGAAAGGGGCTGGGCGAAAAAGTCGTTTTTTCAATTATTTCGACCAATTTTAACTTCCTTTTAAACACTTTAAAACAATTTAGAACAAATATAGAAGAACCTGAAATAACCGTCAGATTTTCAATTTTCGAAAAAAAAAGGAGCGCTAGCATCACAAACCCTAAACAGATCCTGCATTTGCACCAATATTTTCGGAAATTATTTTTTATTATGCCTTCCACACACCCAATATTGTTGTCTGTACGCAATGAATTTAATTGCGGATTATAATTCGTCCCCTTCCACCATGAGAACTTATTTAAAGCTGACTAGAATCAACAAATCGCACTTTTCGACTAAGAAACAAATTACTTAATGCCATCTATTCAATAGTCAATTTCGCAGCTAATATTATGACTATTAATAAAAAAAGAACCTGAACAAAATTATATCAAAAATAATAAAATTGTTCAGTAGTAATTACTTTTAAAGTAATAATGTTTTATATGTTTCTGGTGTGAAAGTTAATATGAAATTCACAAATAAAATGATATACAGTGTGACCAGTGAAGTCCGCATCATATGGGATTTTTTTTCATTAATAGATTTATTCTAAATTTGAGTTTGGCATCAATTTCTGCTTTGATCAAGATGAAAATTAACCAAAAAAATAATAGTTACGTGATTCGCATTATCTGTCAAATTTAATTTTTTTTTAAAAAAAAATTCAAAAGTGGGGTTATTTCTCAAAATATCGAAAAAAGTTATTAGAAAAAGTGTTTCTAAAAACAATTTTTAGCCCATATGCAAAATTTCAGCTGCATAAGATAATTTAGATTTTTTGCCAATTTTTTTGTAAATTGCACCACTGTTGAGAAATAAGACAACGCAACCTACATAAAACTTCTTAGTTTTAACAATGCTTTATTCCAGACACATTTTCTTTAAGGCAGCGCCATATTCAATGTGCGTTTTTCTTCAACATCCAAATAGGGCTATTAAAATTTGGTCACATGTGATGCAAAGTTTATTTGTTTTTGACCCTGTATAAGGTAACTTCATAAAATAACTATTTTTGAAAATGTAGTTTGTGTCTAAAAGTAATACACATTAATATTAAGAAAATAGTTTAATTGAAAAGTCAAATTTTCTAATAAAATAATCATAATACATTATAAAAATGAAACGCATTTAAAATTCCACCTTTTCAATTAATAACAATATGTATTTTTGGTATTTGAATATTAAATTAAACATAATTTGAAAAACCTAAAAATTAAAATTACATTTCTGTGTGCCTCCCATTGCGTTCAATACAACCAATTGTTCTTCTTGATACATCTTTAATGGAGTTTCTGATACTAAGGGGCCTTATTTCTAAAATACAGTTTCGAATCACCGTTTCCAAATGATCAACATCACGGAAAGGTTTTTCTTTGTAAACTTTTTGTTTTAGGTAACCCCACAAGAAAAAATCAAGTGGGGTTAAATCCGGACACCTAGCCGGCCAGTATTGCTCCATATTACGCCCAATTTCTTTGCCCCTAAATATTTCCAAGAGGCGTTCTTGAACCCGTCTTGTAGTATGGATGGGAGCACCGTCACACTGGTGCCACAAATTATGCCTTATTTCAATAGGCATATTGTCCAAAACTTCAATGACCTCGGTGTTAAGGAAGCGTAGGTATTCTTCAGAATTTAAATTGCCTCTAAAAAAATAAGGCCCAACAACTTGATCGTTTAAAATACCGCACCACACATTAGGTTTAAAGGAATACTGGTCCTTGCATTCTATTATAAAATTTGGATTTTCTTGAGCTCACCATCTACAATTTTGAGAGCTAACAACGCCGTTTGAAGTGAAAGTGGCCTCGTCGGTCCATAAAACGTGAATCGAAAAGGACACATTTTCTTCTTTTTCCCCCTGGTACCAAAAAAAGAATCCCAAACGTATGTCAAAATCTTGTTCCTTAAGAGTATTTATAAATTTAGGTTTATACGGCTTAAATTTATTTTTGTGCAAAATACACTATCTCTTTGAACGTCAGTTCTGCGAGAAACATGTCTACTACTAGTTTGACCATGTTCCACAATATCTAGGCAAACATTTAATTGGACTTCTTCACTATGTTTTATAGGATTATGAGGTTTTTTAAATGAACATTCCACCGATCCAGTTGATTTAAATTTCACCATAATCCTACTCACAGTAGATTGTTGCACATTTTTGCCTGGATGCCTTTCATAAAAATGTTGGCCGCTACACGATGACTTGTGTTTTCACCACATATTAATACAATTTCAATTCTTTCCTGTACAGTTAACATTTTTTTATTTAATACGCAATATTAATTAAAAGCCACTATGACAAAGAGAAAGCGATTTGACTGTCATTAATAAAGCAAGGGCTTGTTGATCTTTTTTATCATTTGTTTTGCGGCCAACTTGTGTTTGATGCATCATCCTAAGGTACAAAACTAGTTAATTTTTTGGAAACTAAACTTAAATAATAAAAGACTATTTTTACTTTTTATAACATAGCTCCATAACAAATTTTAATAAAGGGGTTTTAAATTAAATCATTGAAACTAGTTAAACTTACGTAAAGTTAAACGAAAATTTATTTTCCACTTAATGCAGACTTTACTTGTGACGCTGTGTACTTGTCTGTATTAATATTAATGTGTATTACTTTTAGACACAAACTACATTTTCAAAAATAGTTATTTTATGAAGTTACCTTATACAGGGTCAAAAACAAATAAACTTTGCATCACATGTGACCAAATTTTAATAGCCCTATTTGGATTTTGTAGAAAAACACACATTGAATATGGCGCTGCCTTAAAGAAAATGTGTCTGGAATAAAGCATTGTTAAAACTAAGAAGTTTTATGTAGGTTGCGTTGTCTTATTTCTCAACAGTGGTGCAATTTACAAAAAAATTGGCAAAAAATCTAAATTATCTTATACCGCTGAAATTTTGCATATGGGCTAAAAGTTGGTTTTAGAAAAACTTTTTCTAATAACTTTTTTCGATATTTTGAGAAATAACCCCACTTTTGATTGTTTTTGGAAAAAAATTTAAATTTGACAGATAATGCGAATCACGTGACTATTATTTTTTTTGGTTAATTTTCATCTTGATCAAAGCAGAAATTGATGCCAAACTCAAATTTAGAATAAATCTATTAATGAAAAAAAATCCCATATGATGCGGACTTCACTGGTCACACTGTAGGTGTCCCTTTTAAAAGAATTTCTTTTAGGCAAATTTGTGTCATATATGTTTAATCTAGTTTTTCGCACATCCTATTTATGTTCCATTTAAGAAACGTTTATTAGGGTCAGCTATAATTTATTATAATGTATAATTCAGAAAAGATTAAAAGTGGTTCTAATGAGCCGCAAATGACTTACTATGTATGTATATGGATCTAAACAGACATTTACGCTGGATACTGGAACCAATAGTGACGTCTGTTACATTTTTCTTTTTGTGTCATTTTGTTTTACATGTTCATTTCTTTTTTTTCTGCATTAACGTATGTGTTTATTTATATTTTGTCCTGTAATTGGAAATATTCTATTGGGTAAATAAATGTATTATTATTATTATTCAACATCTTAGTATAAATAAATGCCGCAGGTTTCAATCTAGGTAGGTTAGTAAAAATTACAAATTTCTATAAAAACATTCGTTTTTACTTCATGAAAAAAATTTGTAAGAATTAATACCTGTGGTTTTCCTAATAATTACCAAATATCCTCAACTTCCTGGATTCATCAACGCAACATGTAATTTCTTTTATCAAATTATTCAGAAACGTGCATCACTTTTATTATTATCACTACTATTACAAGAGGCAACAACAAAAGCATCGATTCTTTTAAAACCATGATATCATCACAACGCCGAGAAGATTCATAAATATATATATATATATAGTTAATATATTGGATGTTTACGCAATATTTAAGAAATTAATACTTTAGCTACGTGATTTATACAATTAATTACTAATCGAATAGGTTACACGGACAAACGTACCTAGTCGTTCAATTAACAAAATAATAAATGTTTCAACTAAAGTAAACACACATATAATTTCCGAGATATTAATTTCATTATCGTATTTCAACTGTCCGTAATCCATTAGCGCCCATCTTTGTTAAACAAATATTGATCATTATTATAATTAATACTTACTTAATAACGATCCGTGTAATCTGGCATTATAAAACAAATAAGTTTGACTTATAAACTACTGCGGTGAAGCACTGTCTTTTTTTATTTAGAAATGAAAATGTAATAAAGAAAACATTGTAAATTTACATTAATATCAAAATTATAATTTTTATATCAAGCAATAATAGCTGCATTATTAGAAATAATGCAGTTAGCTCTCATCATAATATCTAACAATTTCAGTACATGGATTTGCACATTCCCTTTCTGTCTTTTCAAAATACATAAAATCACAGGTTTGTTTGAACCACCAGTTACAAGGAGCCTCAAATCTTTCCAAAAATTAGTCATTTTGCGCATATCCGGCTAAATTCTAGTTTTTAAATAGTTCGAAATTCTAAAGGCCCGAACAGTTTTAAAATTGGAATTTTAAGAGATGTTGTACTGCCAACATTAGTAATCGCAATATTAAAAGCACAAAACTACGTAATAAACGAATTATGAACATCTAAAGTTGATGCTTTAACCACCAAAATTGCAAAAGGATTTAAAAGGAATGAAAAATTTGTTTATAAGAAATATTGTTTTCCTAATTTGGATGGAATCTCTGATATAGGCTAAATAAAATAATTATTTTTTATACAATGTGTTTAACAATGATTTAGTATCGATAAGCGACGAAGTAGTCATAATAGATCGGCAAAAATATGATCAACATTCGCTTTTAGGTTAGTAATGGTTTTTACAGATCTGGGGCCTATTCCATAAAACTACTTTGCAACTTTTCAGTTTGCACTTTGCACTTGTTAAATTTTGAAAAGTGCAAAGTCTTTGTGTTTCATAAAGTACGTTAGTTGACTTTGCAGATTTCGAACTTTTCAGTCGCATTTTGCAAAGTTTGGATAAATGTCATCGTGACGTTTTTGCTCTATCAGTGGTTCACGACTTGGTCTTGTACAAATGTTTTGTAACAATTTGATTTTCTCTAGCGACGAGAGTGATGATGAAGTACCTCGTAGAAATTTTAAAGAACGGCTTAACTTTAATATTATGAATAATTTTGTGTTTAAAGAGTACTTTCGACTTTTCCCACCCGGGGTAGAAATGATATTGTTAGCCATAGGGGCTGATCTTGCTCGACCAACTCGAAGAAACCATGCATTGACGCCTCAGCAGCAGCTCCTAGTTGCATTGCATTGGTTCGGTAATGGTGGCCAGTATCATGGTATAGCAGCCATGCACGGGATAAGGAAGGCCTCCGTATGTAGAGTCATTCAACGTGTGGCAAGGGCAATAATCAACAGGCTTTTTAGACGCGTTGTATGTTGGCCTGAGAATCCAGAAATATCTCAGGAATTTTTTAGAAAAGGAGGCTTTCCTTCAGTGTGTGGATGTGTGGATGGGACCATCATAAATATAGATGCACCAAGAGTAAATGAGGAACAGTATGTTGACCGACATGGTAATCATTCTTTAAATGCAATGATGATTTGCGGGCCCAATTTCAAATTTTACGCAGTGAATGCAAACTGGCCAGGAAGCGTTCACGACGCGCGGGTCTTGAGAAATTCACGGATTTCCCATCGCTTCGATGGGGGTTGGAGACCATTTCCTGGAGCTGTTGTTTTAGGTGACAGCGCTTATGGACTGAAAGAATGGCTTATTCCTCCAATAAACAGGAATCCGAATGATCCTGTTGAGCAACGTTTCAATCGGGCTCACAAGCGAACAAGGCGGCTAATAGAAAACAGCTTCGGTATTTTGAAAGAACGATTTCCTTGCCTAAATTATCTAAGATTATCTCCAACACATGCTGCTCTTGTGGTAATTTGTTGTGCAACCCTGCACAATATCGCTTGCGAAAACGAGGATGTCATAGTTGGAGATGAACTTCACGAAGACATGGATGATGATCCTAATATGGAAGATGAACATGAAGAGGATCCTAATGGTATTCAACGAATGGAAAGACTTTTAAATTTTTTTCGATAATTGTGCATTTTTTCGTTCGTAGTTATTGTCCTTATTTCATGTTTAAACATTAAACAAAATTATTCTTTTAATTGTACAACTTATAAATTTTTAAAATACAAAAACAAAACTATTGAAAGAGAGGATTTGTGTACTCTGACACGTCAATGCCCAGTTCCCTTTCTAATTTGAGCGCATGTAGTCTTCTTCTATATATTTCAATTCGTAGCAACTCTTCTTTTAGAGTCTGGTATTGAGACTGGGAATTTTCCTTCTTTCTTTTTTTTGATGTAGGCGCCGTGATTTCGCTCGAAGCACGTGGTTCTTGTTCCACAACATCTCTCTCATCTAATGGGAGAAATAGTAGTCCGTCCCCAGTGCCGACGTCAGATTCTGGCATTTCCAGTCCTGTAACAGCAGCACTTTCTGCATCCAAAATTTTTAATATGGCCAAATCTATCTCGTCTAACTTTTTATCCTTTCCCCCTTCCGTACCCGTTTTTCTCGCATTGTCTCTCTCTAAATTAAGTGCTTAGTTTAATATTTGTTTACATTTAGAAAATATATTACTCACTAGATAATGTACGGCTCTTCCATACCCTAAAAAGGCAATCACGAGCAAACGTCCAACTTCTATCCGCCGTAGCCAATTCCAGTGCTTTAGCCTTGTCCAGTACAGATTGCCAAGCTGCTTGTTTTTCCTTAGCATTAACGTTTTTGAAATTTCCAAACAATATTCCTTTTTTTTCTTCGATTAGTGCCAATACGGCAAGCTTTTTTTGATTGGCGACCGTTCGTTTGCTCATTGCAAATAGAAAAATGACTTTACAGTTTATATTGCAAAGTGCAAAGCAATTGTGACATTAGTTTACATTTATTTTGTTTTATGAAACAGAACCTTTGATTTTTACGCTTTTACTTTGCACTTTGCACTTTTCAAATTTTACTTTGCAACTTTTCCAAAATACATTTTATGTAACAGAAATCTACTGAAAAGTGTAAAGTGCAAAGTGAAAAGTTGCAAAGTATTTTTATGGAATAGGCCCCTGCACTACAAATTTATGGTTGAGGCATATTTTCGTTGAAGAATACGCAATCATCAAGTAATATGGGATTATTCCTATCAAAATTGCAATTTCAATAATAATTTTCCAACGTAGAATTTATGCATGATTGTTTTGTCCAGCATGTTCGTCATGTAATAGACAGATTTCGCAGAATAGGGAATGTTGCAAAAAGAAATTCTACAGGTCGGCCTACTATTCTAACTGAACAAGTTGTTGCGGATATTAATCAAATAATAGAAGCGAATCCTAAAAAATCTTTACGGTGCTTATTAGCCCAAACAAATTTATCACTTGTTACCTGTCAAAACAAAGAAGAAAGTAAAAGAACTGTACGACATACCAGAAAAGGGAGAGCACTTCCTGAGTTACTTGCAAAGATATGTAGGTCGATCCTCACACTCACACACAATAGATAATGATGATCAAATGAACCAATACGCTCGCGGCACGAAGTTTAAAACAGAATTACAGGTTATGTGCATAGAAGTACTGAGTGTCAGGGTTCAATAATTGCTTCGATTGAAGATAGTGAACGCGGCGTGGTTAGGCATCCTCACCAACATCCGTATTAAAGGACCGAAACAAGCGCTTAGCGAACCGTGCTTGTTAATTAAATAATTTATGTATTTAATTAAAACACTATTCCAACCTAAGCATAAAGGATCTTTACAGTGTTTAGGAAGGTATACTATGATAATATGTGTGTAATTTATGCAGCAGACTGTAATGATCTAAACGATCTAAAGCTCAATGGCTAAGGTGTAACCTTAGAAGATATGCTCTTCACCAAATTACCAGTGGGATAACACTGTGTGTAAGAATTCTAAGGTTACACCTTAGCCCAAAATACTACGTTTAACACTCTTTTTTGTTTTTCTCCAGATTTCAATGCAAAACATATCTTAGTTCCTGCTGAGAAATAAATAAAATCTTTGAGAAAAAAAAATGGGCAAGGAAAACAATTTCAGAAAGTCTTGTGATTCATTACACTTGGCTACATCCATTCAATTTCTGTTAAGAGGCCTCTGTACGGTTCAACAGCATATGCATTTACATGTAAATGAGTGCCAAAATATCTCATTATCCAACGAACCTGCACAAAATGTATTGTAAGATTTCAAAAATATACATTATTAGGTACAATTCACCCGGAGCTTTTTTTACTATTCAGTTTCGTTTAATGACAATTAGATATCAAAGTGGAACGGTAATCAGCATAATCAATGTCCCATTTGAGTCTCATTTTACCACCTTATAAATAATTAAAAATAAATTTGCTCCGGTCAGATTATAGATTTATAAATGAACAACAAAAACATTTACGTAGATGAATAAAAAATAATATGCCTACCCCGTTTCCTTGGCGCTCTTGAAATGTGAATTTTGTCACTGTATAGTGGCGCCTTCTGCCGGGCAGTTGTACAATATGTAGAGAAATGAGATGGAGATAGATGGTGCGTACTTCCTCCGTACAGATCGTCAGAAATTGTACCAGACTGGTAGGCGCAAGTTCAAAAGAGTAATTTACGACCTATCAAAAAATTACTCTCAAACGATCCGGTGTTGGGATAGTTATAAAAAGATTTCAAGTAAACCAGAAATTGCTCGGAAAGGATATCTTTTATTTTAAAGATTTTACCAGAATACTTTTCATGTTATGGTAAATAAAAAACAGACAGAAATTGGACTTATTATTTTACAGGTGTAGTTACATAATAATAATGAATAAACAATAAACTTTAAATAATTTATATATAATAATAAAACAATGAAATTCGATTCAATACATGATATTATAGTACAGTCAATATGTATTTTTTTGGAAAAAGATATGGGAGACTATTTTATTTGATAAATCGTTAGTGGAGCATGCGACGACTCTAAAAACAAAAAGTTGTGGGTTTTTGGTAATCCCAAAAAGTTTTTGAATGGATTATCCGCGTAAATGGTTGGTCGAACAAAATTTTTTTTTAACAAACATTGTAGAGGACAATCTTATCTCCAAATTATCTAATGTAATCGCTGCGCTGCAGCCAAAAGCGCAAAAAGCAGAGGTCGCCAAAATTTTCAAAAATGGGTTTTTACTATTTTTCTTCTGCTGTAACCTCAGCATATGGTATACAAATTAAACAGTTTTTTTAAGTGATAACCTAAACTTTAGAAATGCCACTTCCATAACACATTTTGTAATAACCAATGCAACGATTTAACAAATTATTTTGTTCAAAAAGTAACAAAATCCGCAATATTATTCAACTAATTTGACGTACCTGGTATAATCTTCCAGAAATAATACTTAATATTTTATTCACTTTAAAGTAGTCGCTCGATTTCACTGATATTTTAATGTATTCCCAAAAGAGAAAAGAAAAATAATAAAGTGATATTAAATTTATGCACCCCCGGGGGCCACAGAACAAACAAAATATCTAAGTAGCATATACCCCTGCTGCACTCTCTCAAAGGTTACGATTTCAATTTTCTTCCTGGGGTGAAATACGACGGCATACATGAATATATTTGAAATAAATAAATTGAAGTATATTAAAGACAAAGTATAGACATTATTGTATGATTTACAGTTTTGTCTGAACGATATACACTGTCGCTCAAAGAAATTTAACTAGATATACTGAGAAAAACTATTAAAATACAATATTTCAATAAAAGTTTATAAAAAAATAAAAAAATAAATGTTGCACTAATTAATTAATTATTTCTTTTCCAGATACTACACTGAGAAAATTTTCCAGCAAAATTATTTATTAAACTGATTTTACAAATAGTAAACAAAATTTATAGTTTATATAAATGTAGTCTTTGATTTAATTTAAAAATAAATTTATTTTTAAGAGGCAAGTAAATAATATGTTAGGAAAGATAATAAAATATACTTCCATGAAAAAAGTTTTTTTTATCCAACCACACATGTATGCTGAATAAGTAATGTGCTTATTTCCAGTAAAGTGTAACTAAGTTTAGAAAAACTTTTATCCGTCCTTCAATAAAATATTTGTCCTTCAACCATCGTAAAAAGTCGGTAATTTTTTACTAAATAAGAATAAAGAATAAGAAGAGATTAATTTCCGTTATATTACTGTTACATAGATTAGTGCTTTATAAGTGTGTGTATTTGTGCAAGATCCAAAAAAAAATATTCCCAATACGAAATATGTAATTGATATATCTAGTATTGTTACTGATTGGAGTTTTGGAAATATGTGGACAATTTCATATGTACAGCTCACAGACTGAGACCTGGCCGATGAGATGCCCCTCCCACAAGGTGCGCAGTGAATTCTTATAATATTAGGATAAGCACGAGCAGTCTGGCAAAATCGTTAAGCTCTACACATAAACAAATGTTATCATTTCTTTTTTCCGCATACTT
The DNA here is from genome assembly GCA_963170755.1 of Amphimallon solstitiale. NCBI lineage: Eukaryota > Metazoa > Arthropoda > Insecta > Coleoptera > Scarabaeidae > Amphimallon > Amphimallon solstitiale. The sequence goes on from OY720680.1 coordinate 68,941,705, forward strand.
TCTCTGTCACGCACTGACCTATAAATCTACGCGACTTATAGGTCGAGGCTCCTCCCATCGGCCAAGACTCAGTCTGTGTACTGTAGGTATGTATGTACTCGTACATAATAAACTTCTATATATCCTTTTATATACGATATGAAGGTGCTGCTGTTGTTAATTTTTGTCTCTTTTTTATATAGCAAATGGTATTGATGCTCACTGTTCCGACTTCTATATAAAGAAAAGAAATTATTAAGGGAATTTATCCCCAAGTCCGGTCATAGACTAACATTCCTAGAAAAGTACAACGCATATTTAGAGGTTAGTGGCTGTTAAAGAATTCATATATTATTGTATACAATTGTATATCAGTTGTTCATTAGTTAGTAATTAAGGCCGTTGTTCAATATCAAAGAACACAATAATATAAAAGATAATAGGGCTCAGCTTTAGGATTGTTCGAAAAATAATTTGTACAATGTTTGTTAGAATATTATCATCGATATCAAATATAGAAGATTTGTACGTACGCTAATGCTCTTGTGCAAAGCCAAATGTAGGTAGGAGTTTCTTTGGGGCTAGAGAGACCCACTTATTAGGTTTTAGAATAGATGGAAATAAAATATTTGATAATTTACTCGGATAGGAATTCCTTTGACACATTGCCGTCTTTTGAAATGGCCGGTCTGCATTGAAAATCTGTCCGCATATTCGAGCATGCTTACATTGTAATAGTCGGTTTTGCTCACATACGAAATCACCTTCTGCAAAATATTTTCTACGTGCATATTTCCTATAAATAATTTTACCAAATATTCTAAAAAGCCCTAGTTTCTTTTATTGCGTTAAGTGTGGTATGGAACACCTTAATAAAAGACTATTTAATGTTTAACAAGTAAATAAAAGGTAAATAATGAAAGTAATAAAATAATATTGTTCTAATATTTTAATAAACTTTGTGAAACTATAATCCAAGTGTCTGTTTTATTATTTTGAAGTATATGATGTTTCATCAAGTACCAATTGCAACAACGATAAATTTTCTTAGTCCTTTAAAGAAGATAATGCTCACTCTTCGTCATCGAAAATAACAGTTTCATCAAATGAGAGTTTGGTGAGGAGTTTGAAGAAGGGGTCTATATGGACATAGACAACAGCTCCCATTCCAAAAGTGACTTATTCCGATGTATTAATGCTTTAGTAGTACAACATTAGATATATATAAGTATACAATGTCTCTGCATTTGTAGATCGAATTACTTACTGAAGAGGAACAAAAATATCAAGCGAATCAAACAAAGATGTAAGTTTGTGGTAAATTTACTATTACATTCTTTATAAAGTTATGTTTTAATGAAGCTTGCCGAATGCGAATATGATGATAGCTATTTCCCGGGAGTAAGTAGTTTCCTGTATCCAGTAATTACTCATTAACACTTCAACAATTGTAAGTATTTCAATAATTTTACTCTATTATTTTAGGGTTTCAAGACCTATCTACAATCAAAAGTGGATGGGTAGGTAGTCGTTAAAGAAATAGGAAACACTGTTGTTATTATAAGCTAGTTCTTTACAAACTACATATTAAGTAAGTATTATAATACTATACCTATAACCTAAGTTTCATTTTGTTAATGAATAAGTTCTTAATGGATCTTTGTGTTTCAAATAAATATTTGGACTGTTGCTGTATCTTAATGAATGTACACCCAAACATTTTCTGTCCTACTACTATTAGTGCGAGGCTTACATTTATGAATATTCAATAATAATATGCTGTACCTACTCGTGCAATAGTCACTGTCGGCTGATATTGTAAATAGAACTCTAAAGAATTGTTTTTTTTATCACAATGCTCTATAGTTCTATACTTTAAAAATCAGTGCAGCTACTTTCACTGATAAAATGTTTATTATCAAATCGAAAAATAATAACTCAAGATTTGTCAGCAAAGGCTAATAAAGAAGATGTACTTTTGTATATAATACACAAAATATTATCTATTGCAAAGAAAGAAATTTACTTAAAAAAATATGAACAATGAACACATTTTCACGGTTTATGTCTTGCAACTACATTTCAATTCCTTTTTTTTAAAATTATCAATGAAATTTGTAAATATTATATATACAGTGTGACCAGTGAAGTCCGCATCATATGAGATTTTTTTTTATTAATAGATTTATTCTAAATTTGAGTTTGGCATCAATTTCTGCTTCGATCAAGATGAAAATTAACCTAAAAAATAATAGTCACGTGATTCGCATTATCTGTCAAATTTAAATTTTTTTCCAAAAAAAATTCAAAAGTGGGGTTATTTCTCAAGATATCAAAAAAAGTTATTAGAAAAAGTTTTTCTAAAAACAATTTTTAGCCCATATTCAAAATTTCAGCTGCATAGGATAATTTAGATTTTTTGCCAATTATTTGTAAATTGCAGCACTGTTGCGAAATAAGACAACGCAACCTACATAAAACTTCTTAGTTTTAACAATGCTTTATTCCAGACACATTTTCTTTAAGGCAACGCCATATTCAATGTATGTTTTTCTACAAAATCCAAATAGGGCTATTAAAATTTGGTCACATGTGATGCAAAGTTTATTTGTTTTTGACCCTGTATAAGGTAACTTCATAAAATAACTATTTTTGAAAATGTAGTTTGTGTCTAAAAGTAATACACATTAATATTAATACAGACAAGTACACAGCGTCACAAGTAAAGTCTGCATTAAGTGGAAAATAAATTTTCGTTTAACTTTACGTAAGTTTAACTAGTTTCAATGATTTAATTTAAAACCCCTTTATTAAAATTTGTTATGGAGCTATGTTATAAAAAGTAAAAATAGTCTTTTATTATTTAAGTTCAGTTTCGAAAAAATTAACTAATTTTGTACCTTACGATGATGCACCAAACACAAGTTGGCCGCAAAACAACTGATAAAAAAGATCAACAAGCCCTTGCTTTATTAATGACAGTCAAATCGCTTTCTGTTTGTCATAGTGGCTTTTAATTAATATTGCGTATTAAATAAAAAAATGTTAACTGTACAGGAAAGAATTGAAATTGTATTAATATGTGGTGAAAACACAAGTCATCGTGTAGCGGCCAACATTTTTAATGAAAGGCATTCAGGCAAAAATGTGCAACAATCTACTGTGAGTAGGATTATGGTGAAATTTAAATCAACTGGATCGGTGGAAAGTTCATTTAAAAAACCTTACAATCCTATAAAACATAGTGAAGAACTCCAATTAAATGTTTGCCTAGATATTGTGGAACATGGTCAAACTAGTATTAGACATGTTTCTCGCAGAACTGACGTTCAAAGAGAGAGTGTAAGGAATATTTTGCACAAAAATAAATTTAAGCCGTATAAACCTAAATTTATAAATACTCTTAAGGAACAAGATTTTGACATACGTTTGGGATTCTCTTTTTGGTACCAGGGGGAAAAAGAAGAAAATGTGTCCTTTCCGTTTCACGTTTTATGGACCGACGAGGCCACTTTCACTTCAAACGGCGTTGCTAGCTCTCAAAATTGTAGATGGTGGGCTCAAGAAAATCCAAATTTTATAATAGAATGCAAGGACCAGTATTCCTTTAAAACTAATGTTTGGTGCGGCATTTTAAACGATCAAGTTGTTGGGCCTTATTATTTTAGAGGCAATTTAAATTCTGAAGAATACCTACGCTTCCTTAACACCGAGGTCATTGAAGTTTTGGACAATATGCCTATTGAAATAAGGCATAATTTGTGGAACCAGTGTGACGGTGCTCCCATCCATACTACAAGACGGGTTCAAGAACGCCTCTTGGAAATATTTAGGGGCAAAGTAATTGGGCGTAATATGGAGCAATACTGGCCGGCTAGGTCTCCGGATTTAACCCCACTTGATTTTTTCTTGTGGGGTTACCTAAAACAAAAAGTTTACAAAGAAAAACCTTTCCGTGATGTTGATCATTTGGAAATGGTGATTCGAAACTGTATTTTAAAAATAAGGCCCCTTAGTATCAGAAACTCCATTAAAGATGTATCAAGAAGAACAATTGTTTGTATTGAATGCAATGGGAGGCACACAGAAATGTAATTTCAATTTTTAGGTTTTTCAAATTATGTTTAATTTAATATTCAAATACCAAAAATACATATTGTTATTAATTGAAAAGGTGGAATTTTAAATGCGTTTCATTTTTATAATGTACTATGATTATTTTATTAGAAAATTTGACTTTTCAATTAAACTATTTTCTTAATATTAATATGTATTACTTTTAGACACAAACTACATTTTCAAAAATAGTTATTTTATGAAGTTACCTTATACAGGGTCAAAAACAAATAAACTTTGCATCACATGTGATCAAATTTTAATAGCCCTATTTGGATTTTGTAGAAAAACACATATTGAATATGGCGCTGCCTTAAAGAAAATGTGTCTGGAATAAAGCATTGTTAAAACTAAGAAGTTTTATGTAGGTTGCGTTGTCTTATTTCGCAACAGTGGTGCAATTTACAAAAAAATTCGCAAAAAATCTAAATTATCTTATGCAGCTGAAATTTTGCATATGGGCTAAAAATTGTTTTTAGAAAACCTTTTTCTAATAACTTTTTTCGATATTTTGAGAAATAACCCCACATTTGATTTTTTTTTTGGAAAAAAATTTAAATTTGACAGATAATGCGAATCACATGACTATTATTTTTTTGGTTAATTTACATCTTGATCGAAGCAGAAATTGATGCCAAACTCAAATTTAGAATAAATCTATTAATAAAAAAAAATCCCATATAATGCGGACTTCACTGGTCACACTGTATTTCTTTATAAGCATTGATGTAAAATTTTTAATTATTCTCAGGTCGAACATGCTCTTGCACTTGCAATTTTTAAAACAAAGAGAACTGTGGAAGATACAATTTTTGTGTTTTGTTTTCCATTGTACTAATTTAAAAATATATATGTGTACATAGTATAGAAGTGAAGAGTATTTATACTGCAGCTAAACAAATGTTTTATTAAGAGTAAGTACGAAACCAATCTATTTTCAGTTACTAGTTCTCTCAATATCACCGTGTAATTTTTTCAAGTTTAACAGTTCGTTTATTTAAGATAACTAAATGATATTCTCATGTCTAATATATTGATTAATAAGCATTGAGGATACTTCACATTTACAATAAAACTAAATTTTATTAGTATCTACAATAACTTTGCTTAACATTGATAATATTTTATTAAAAAACAAACATTTAACTTTATTAATATAACAATAAATTTTGCTATTTTTAAGCCTAGCTTTTACTTTATTTTTAAAAAAAGGTGTATTCGTATTAAATATAGTTTTAGCTTAACGTTTAAGTATGTAATTTTTTTTAAATTTACAAAATCGCGTTGCTGTCCTATATACAGCAACATTTTATATTAAGCGTACAGTATAAATATATTTGATTCTAACAATATTTCTCTCAGTGTACTAAATCTAGAACTAATTACTATTTTCAGAGGACGCTAATGTAAATGTATGCCACTGTTTGAGCTTGGATACGCGTCTCGTTTTGAGAAACATGTCTCCTTTGTTGTCAATTAGAGTCGAAAGCATCTTTTGAAATTTATGTTTGTGGTGAGCAGGCCTCTTTTTTTAAAAGCATAGGATAAAATAGTTCAACGATTCGTTAGGATCCGTCAAAAATGGCAAATTCCGCAATCAATCTTCTCGGAGAACATGCAGTTCCGACATTGGCGGAAATTCAAAACGTCTAGAATGAATGGGCTTTTTTATGCTAAATAGTCGTAGTTTGGACGCTCTGACCCACACACCTGCAGATATGGGGGCCGCTTGAGAGGAACGCGCAAACACCGAAACTCCGGCGTGATGAAAAATTTCGCACGAACGGCATTCGTGATGGAAGACTCAATCGAAACATGAAACACCAGTATGCAAGGGAGTGTGATTTATGGCACACTAATAACCCTCGATCTCGTGTGTCACTATATGATGTCGTAGAAATGTTTTCGAAGGCATTTCTTCCTGCTGCCACTATGGAGAAAGCCGTAAAAGGTTTTCAAACGACAGGAATTCATCCATTCAATGATTCTGACGAATGTTTTCTGCCTGCTGATGTCACAGATGCTGCGGTGGAGGAAGAAACTGAAAGACCGATGCCCGCGAAAAATTTCTCAGATGACCACCAACCTGAAACTGAAAACGTATTTAAGGAACCACAACCGAGCTGCAGTTGCACTTCGTTCAAAGATGTTATCCTGGCAGTTTCTCCGAAGCCAAGATCCGATGCCCGTAAAAACAAAAATCAAAATTCACAAAAGAGGGCTAGCAGAGCTCGGCATGCTGAAGAATTGACAAGTTCCCCATTTAAAGACCAGCTTATTGCAAAACAAGCGAAAAAACAACAAGATACCAAAAGTGTGAAAAGAAAACTTACTGAAGATGCCAATGGTAAGCTTAATAAAAAAAAGAAAACTGTGGAAAAGAAAGTCGTGGAGGTTAAAAGTAGTGATAGTGAAGAGGAAGAGACTGACATCATATGCATTTATTGTCCAAGCAGGTATAGTGAATCAAGGGCAGGGAAGGGATAGATTCAATGCCAGAATTGCCGAGGCAGGGCACATGATGCTTGCGTAGGAGTGTCGGAGAATGATGAAGAATTTATTTGTTTAAAGTGTTCCTAAGATTTCATTTAAAAATAAATCATTTAAAATAAATATATGTTTTCTAACTGGAAACGACTATAATTGTTTGTGGTTTTTCTTTATATCAAATTTGCAGTTGGAAATCGATAGAGAAATGTATACACTAGAAATAGTAATAGTTAGTAGCTTTACTCATTTTGAGTGATATTTCTTTAGTAAATATAAACAAAATATCCTTAAGCGGTCCCCCGTGCCCCCTCTTTCCCTAACTATAAAGTAAACTACAGCTGCAATATTCCCCACTGCTCATTCATTATTAGATACAGATTCCGATACCCTAGTTAGAAAAAAATAAAGCAAAAGCATCCAAAAGTAATGATTATTAATATTTAACGTCCAATTAAAAAAGAAAACGTTAACATTCAACTACCTTTGCGACTACCAGTGAGAACCTTGAAAAGTTGTAAGTGTACACGAAGTGGCGATTCAAACTCTAAGAGATTGATGGAACACTAGTATTATTTTATAGTTTCAAGTTTTGCGTATTTGTTTATTTTTTATTATTTTGCCCTTTTGTTAATCTTCCGTGATATATGTTTCTGTAATTCGATAAATATATGCTAATTATAATACAGCAGCTTACCATGTAGGAAATATTTAATTCTAATATATTTTTATATTTATTTCACACTTTTTACGACTTCAAGGTCTTCTATTTTAAAATTAATTACATTCTACATGTATGTATTTACTTAAGTACTTTTTCACATTCTATATTATCTGTCTGAAGCATTTCATATTTGTAATAATTCATATAGCTATTTAACTCGTACTTCCACATCTAGCAGATGTTTTCTTAGACAAATAGGTACTTACTAAAAATATTTTAAATAACTTAATTCCACGGCTTACAGCGGCTGTCGTGCGGAACGAAAAAGGATAAGAATAAAAAGGTCATAAACATTATGCTCCCCGAATGTTCAAGACGTATATATTATTCTTTGCAATTTTAACACTTAGCTTTAATTAAATCTGAATATCAAGAGGTGAGTATATGAGCACACCTGTTCCCCCTTTTCAAACACAGGTGTAAGTTGAAAAGAAGTAACTTCCAAGTTTATGCTAATTTTGATGTTAGTGCGCATGTATTTACCTAATTGATGCTACTAATTTATTAAGGGTTTAAATAAATTATATTTATTGTGTGTGTGTGTGTGCGTGTGTTTATTATTAAGTGTAAAATTTATTATTAATTTCTTATAAATAATATTTGTAAAAAAAACACACTAGTGCATGTTTTCCAAAATAATTCAGGAAAGCATTAAGTTTACTACAACTGTCAACTAGACAGTACTTAAAAGTAAGATCTACTAGAGTGTACATTAAAGTGCAAGCATTAATGTCGCAGAATTTGATATAGCATCTATTATTTGAAAAGTTAATTCTAAAGAAGTGATTAGAAAATACCATTAAAAATAAACAGCAGTGAAATTTTAAGATTTATACCGCGAGATCAAAAATTATATTGATAAAGGTTTGCCATGGAATGTAAAACGTCTGTCTTAAGTTATATCATTAAGGGCCGGTTTTTCAGTCGATGGTAAATGCGTTGGTAAAATTTACCGTCAACCGTTAGTTAACTTGTGGTAATCTCACGCAAGCGTTTTTTAATCGGCGGACATGTGTTGGTAATGAAACCTCTGATTTGTGTGTAGGACGTTACTGTTGGTAGCACTGCCAAGCAAACATTTGAACTATTTCTGACTGATTATTGAACAAATTGAAAACAGCAGAATTTCTAAATACATGAGAGTCATGTGATGATCCAGGCCACCATGCCACAATATCCCGAATTTTTAAATCTGAATCTGCAATTGTTTGCACGTTTATAGAGAAAAATTGTTTTCTATTACGAAATATTTCGGCGTTGTTTCCACCAGGTGACTGTATACGTAAGTGACTACAGTCAATCGCCCCAATGCAACGTGGAAATCTTGCAATCTCGAAAATTTTTTCTCTCACTTCCGCTATCTCTTCATTTTCTGGCATTTGTATATATATTGGGCGAAGAGCTGCAAGAGCTCGACTTACCCATCGAGCAATCTTACTTGCCGTAGATTTGTGGACTCCACTAAAGTCGCCAACTGTGGCAAGGAATGATCCCGTAGCACAAAATCTTATTGCCAGCAGTAACTGGTTTTCAGGTGATAAGCAGTCATTCCTCCTAGTAGGGTGTGCAATCACGTCTTCAATTTCCACTAATATATTTTGCACATCCCATTCTTCGAAATGATTAGTTCTATTTCCGATCATCTTGGGTCTTCTTACTTCCTCATCACTACTAAATGCATGTACGTCATATAATATATCCATATTATCAAAGACCAATAATAAGTTTTTCTAGTTTCGGAGTATTTTTCGTTCTCTTTTGTCACAAAATCATAGGTTAATACGTAACCTTCACTTTACCTCACGATATTCTACGGTAACGCAAACCACAAGTTTACTGACAGTCAACGCAGAAACTAGCGATTGAAATACGCATTTGCAAATTTAACTCACAGTTTTCTGTAAACCTTCAGTTAACTAGCGATTAGAAAACCGGCTCTAAGTGTCATACTGTCATTAATATTTGTCATTATATTTTCTCTCTGACATCTTGAAAAGCTGATGTCAGAGAGAAAATATGATGACAAATATGAATGACAGTATGACACTTAATGATATAACTTAAGACACGTTTTTCATTCCTTGGCAAACTTCTTTCAATATAATTTTTGATCTCGCGGTATAAACTCTCACTGCTGCTTATTTCTTTATTATCCCATAGCTGTTAAAATATCATTGACCATTATAATCTTAGATGACATTGCTGATTGGTCCTGTCGTGATTTTCGAAAAAATGTAATATTCTATTTCAGAATGATATCTGGAAAATATCGGGTCTTGCAGGTAAATTGAAAAGTCGATAGTTTTCTGTGAATGTTTTAGAGCCTTTCTTATGTATTCGAATAACTTCAGCGACTTTTAATTTTTTGCCAAACATTTCTTCTAAGAAGCGCATGAAACAGAAGAAAAGTTTATTTTATTACATGTCGAACTAATTTTTATTACATTATCATTGCCCAGATTTAATTGATTTTCTTCATGCATGCCGATACTAGTAAAATATTCATTAAACTGATCGCTTGTTAAAGTAATTCCATTAGTATAGTATTACAAAACTACACTATCAGCTGAGTATTTATTATATTAGTATTGGCAGAATTCGGATATTGTTTATTATTTATTTTTGTGACATTGGTGCCACCTGTAGTTCAGGGTATTGAATTTTCGATATAGGTACTTTAAATTCGAGATCTGTTTTCTTTTGCTTCTTGTTATGACTTCCCTTAATTAACGGTCTATCTTTTGGTTCACCAGTTGTATTTTATAACTTATGCATTCATCTTCATCCCTCATATTTTTTTATCTACAACGCCATTCTTAGTGGTGACGTTGTCTTCGATGTCAATGTGTCATACGTTATTTCGCTTTGATTAATAACTGTGTTAGTGAACGCTGGAGACTTTATCTTTCAAGTATTAAGCTGTGCTAAATTAAATTATTTGGTGGAATTTGACTTGAAAATTCAAGGATGAAAATGCACTACTTATTAATTTATATGGATTAAATAAGAATTTGAAGGGTATTGTTGTTGATAAATGATAATCTCGGTGAGTTTTTGTTCGGTACATCGCTTGTGGTTAACGTTGGTTTTCCTTTGTTAATTTTTGTTTTTCTCTCCTGCAAAGCGTTCTATTACACAGATACGAATACTAATGTTATCAGGATTATTCCTGTTTATTTCCAAAAATTATAACTATCGTTTTATTATGATTAATTTATACATGATTCAGCCGCAATTCAGTGTCGGTCATGTACTGGTTGCAACTATCAACAACCTTCTGTAACGTATTTTTAGAAATCAGTAAAGATGTATCGTCTGCAAAATTCACAATTTGTAATCTTATTCTCCATTGAAAGACTTTCGACAGCATACAAGTCATGAAAGTAAATCACAAACAGTAAAGTTCCCATAATACTGCCTTGAGGTACACTCCGGTCAATAGTAGACTCCGACGAGAGAAAATAAGAGTTAATATGATTACAATTAGTTATGTACGATTTTAACCAACAGCAGTATCTCGCATATTATAGGGCTCCAGTTTCGGCAACAATACGGAATGATCTATGCTGTCAAACACTTTGGACAGAACAATAGGTTTGTTTCCTAGGGAACAAAAAATTTTATTTACATAATCGAATAAAGCGGACTCGACACTATTATTTCTGAAGAAACAGTGCTGGTGGTTATTTATTACATTGTTGTTAACAATAAAACGATATAACCTATGACTTTTTTAAATATTTTAGAGAGTTCTGTTAGCAAGTTCTCAAGACGGCAATTAGTTAAATTAGTAAGGTCTGCTTTTTTATAAAGCGGTAAGATTACAGTTTTTTAGTAATCCGTAAAAGCAGCCCATCCTAGTGATTTATTTATACGGTGACATAATTAATCAAAGTAGATCTCTGGACATTTCTTTAAAAAATGTGAAGATAACACCTGAAGCAAATGTACAATTTACAGATCTACTATATGACGGAGTTCTTCTTTAAATGTCACTATAACTTTTCTTGTACAATGTGGTTAATTATATGTACATTTTATCTTGCGTTTATTAAACGTATGCATGAGTAAATGTTTGATTTTGTTTTTTATGAGGTGCTGCCTTATTTAGACCATCGTTTAATTTGATTTGTTAAACCACGCCCTTCTCTAATGAGGAAAGCGGCGACAGAGTTCCCTGTATTAACGAACAAGTAGCAGAAGAAAGGTTACAGGTAAAACAATAAATATTTTATATTAAATCAAGTATAAAATAATAAGCAGCGGAGAAAGTAATAAGTAAATTCCTATACAATGTGCTTAATTATATGTAAATTTTATCTTGCGTTTATCAAACGTATGCATGAGTAAATGTTTGATTTTGTTTTTTATGAGGTGCTGCCTTATTTAGACCATCGTTTAATTTGATTTCTTAAACCACGCCCTTCTCTAATGAGCAAAGCGGCGACAGAGTTCCCTGTATTATCGAACAAGTAGCAGAACAAAGGTTACAGGTCATACAATAAATAACTTGTATTGAATCAAGTATAAAATAATAAGGAGCGGAAAAAGTAATAAGTACTCATCTAAATTTCAATTATCGAATTGTTCCAACAGAGTCAAACAAACAGATTGACTTTAGTTTTATCGCGCCATTCGTTTGCTTCTATTAATTAGAAGGGACGTAACAAATTCTTCCGTGAGAGTATATATAATTATCCTGTGAGAGGAGTGTAAACTTTGTAGAGATAAATATTATTACTATTATTATTATTATTAATATTTATAGTCATCTCTGTCTACCTCACTCAAGCAGGACTTCAAATACAATCTGATAGCGAAATAACGATATTTCACACAAATCCTCCACATTCATAAATATTAAATATTTTAAAGACCTGCCGAGCGCGAAAGACAAAAACACATGTAACATTGTCATTTTAGCCTTGAGAATCAATTTACGTTTCCCATAAGTATACCTAGAAAATGGAAATAAAGAAAAGAAAGGCGTAAGTAAGAACACACATACGAGTACGAATGGGAGTACATGAGCAATTCATTCACAGGACGACGGCAACGATCGGAGCAGTTATTTATAGATCGCTGCATCTTCACCGCGAACTTCCACCAAACAGTAGTGCATAGCAGTAACAGCAGTTTCTGCTAACATCCTGCCCATAATTCCAGACATGCTAATTAGGAATTTGTTGTCTATATTTGTTCTGCTCATAAACAGAAGATAAGGGACTGAATAATTTCCCTTCCACGACACGAAGTCTGCTCCTTTCGCCATCTGTTTATGACATTTTCGAAAGGATGGCGGAATAGAAATAGTGATTAGGGAGCGATCGGATGAGATGCACGAGGTTAGGTACTAAATAAGAAAATATGTACGCCAACGTTGAACAAACAAATGTTCATATTAAATGTACGTATTGCTTCGGATATGTTTGTTTGCTGAGGTAAGTGGAAATAATTAGGAAAATATACTTACCCGCGTATGTTACGGAATAACCGTTAAGATAGTGATTATCTCCAGTAGAATATAGCTGCAAGTACATATATTTATGTAAATTCATCGATATGTATATATTTAGTTAACAACTTGACAATCTATACAAGATTTTCTTATTTACCTTATTCGATGTAAAATTTGACGGAAGCTTCCGTGCTATCCCTAAAAAACTTTCACTTCTTTAAAAACTGAGTTTACGAAAAATACCTTAACGTTTGCAGTGTTTCATTTCTTCATCTGCAAGTGATTATTATGTAGATATTTTTAAATACTCCAGATTTGTCACTATTCCATATGGTATTAAGAATGATGAAAGTTAATAATAATACAGAATAATGACATACGCCTGGGCGACTAAATTATATGGTATTGCACGTGAAATTAAATATAAAACTCTTCAGTTATTAAGCAGATATGCGAATACGTCACTGTAAATATAATAATATTTAACTAAAATGTGACGTTCCCATGTTCTATAAATACACGCATGCCATAACTTTAAATCTGGTTGGTAATACTTTTCTGGATTCGGATAGCACGCAGGTTGGTAAAGTTTTACTCGCTTCGATGTTGGTTGTTGTCCTCAAACTTAAGCTACAAATGGCAGTATGTCATCACCTTATTATTTGGCTACACCGTACTGAGGACGACCGTTTAGTCAGAATCACGTGTCTGCGGTTGCTCTACTGCGGTTGTAACCAGACATTCTCCTATTACTTTCTTATACGTAGTATAAGGAAGTATTGTGATGATGAAAATTTTCGACCTCGAGATTTTTGCAGATGTCTACGTTTTGAAGTCCCCTGATACCAAAAAAGTGGTTTTTAAAAAATGTCTGTGTCTGTGTCTCTGTGTGTCTGTCTGTGTGTGTCCGTGTGTGTGTGACCACGATAGCGCTCAAACCGCTGTAGATATCTATTCCAAGTTTTGCATTTAGTAGTATAATCACCCTCTTGAGAACTGATTAGATTTTCAGCAAAATCGGCCGACCGGAAGTAGTAGTTTACTTCAGTGAAAAAATCGACTTTTGCCAATATTTTGTCAACTACTAAGTTTAGACAAATTTATAAAGAATTCATATGTACTTAACATTGAAATTGCGAACAATTTCATTAAAAAAGTTTTTCGAAATTCCTACCGGAAGTAGGTCTTTTACTCTGATCGAAAATCAGTTTTTTGCAAATATTTTGCAAGTCATGCTTTTTAGACAAGTACGTTACGAGTATAAATGTATTTAAATGATAATTTTAAATATCTTTTGTATAAAAAAAATTTCAAAATTCGGACCGGAAGCACTACTTTTACTCTTACAGAAAAGCGACCTTTTGCAAATATGTCGTAAATTATGCATTCTATATATATTTATTAAGAGTACAAAAGTATTTAGAGTTAGATTTGCAATATTTTTTGTGTACATTAAATTTCAAAATTCGGACCGGAAGTAGCACTTTTACTCTTAGCGAGTAGCACTTTTTTCGAATATCTTGCAAAGTATGCATTGTAGTTATTAAAAGAATAGAAGTACATATTTATAATAGAATTTTGAATAATTTTTATATAAAAAAATTCTTAAAAATCTATAATTTGAAACTCACATACGTATAAGAAAGTCGTGTGCTGGCCACACCTCATTTTTTTATGTATCCGCGATATTCTTTGATCTAACTATACAGGGTGGTGAAGCGAAACGGGCGATTTTAAAAGTGTTATCAAGAGTGATTGATCAGCTTTATTTACTCTAAATGCACAAGAACATATAATAAACATAAAAGCATTTTATTTTCAAACTAAAAAAAACTAAGAAAAGTCTTTATTTTCCAAAAATAATGTCTTTTAGATGCCCACCATTCCTCCGTGCGCATTCGGCGAGTCTTCTGCTATCATCGTCTATTACCTGTTGCTGCAGCATCTTTACAGGAACTCGTTGAATTTCTTCCTGAATTCCACGTTTCAATTCTTGGATTGTATGTGCTACTGGAATACTAAACACGTGTGATTTCAAGTAGCCCCACAGAAAATCACAGGTTGTAAGATCGTGGGATCTGGCCGGACATCCAGTATCTCCATGTCTGGTGACGGGAAGCCCCATCTTGTTAGAAGAACGTGTCTCTGTTCACAGGCAGATGAGAAATTGCAGGAGTTAAGAAATACCTCAACATTGTAACGAAGTTCCTTCGTTAATTGTATCAAAATAACATTTTTGAATTCATAATTAATTTATTTGTAAATATCAAATTATCTGTATGAATGTTATTTTGTTCAAATGTTAATATTGTATAGTGTGAAATGAGTCGACCTGTATGTATGATCAATTGTTTGTAATAATTCTTGTTATTTACTTATTTTTAAATGGAAAAATACCGAATGCCTACGTCATGCTCAGAGTCGCGTATTTCATATCAGTATCGTGTGCAAATTTTATATTTTGAACGGGTTTTTACTTACTTACGTAGGGGGTTTTAACATATAAAAGGCCATCATCGAGCTTGCCTCGTTCACTTAGATCCCCGACTTGCCTCAACTCCTATACCTGCCTTTATTCAGCCTCTGATGGCGTGGAAAAGACCAGGTTATTCCGTAAAGAGCGTTCTGTATTCAGGTCTTTGTATCATGGGACAGACGTTCTAAATCCATTTATTCTCATCCGCATACTTCTCTCTTACTCAGGCCAGGTGCCGTGGGAAGATTGAGTATTACCGCTTAAAAACCTACACTCCGTCAAGATCAGACTTTTGATGTCGTGGTCTACATAAATCCGAAACTAATCTTAATTATTTATTTCAGATGTTTTACGACCGTTAAATTGCGATATTTTGCATTAATCCCCGCCGCGTATTTATATTTCACCGCAAAGCTATGGACCTGATACCCGCGCTACTCGGGCCCGTACTAAGATAAACATTAATTTTATCATTGATCGAAATATTCCTTAAATGAGAATGCCGTGACATGGAGATAATTTATAGAACAATTTAAATTAACCTGATTACGTATATTAATTCAAATTGACAGAGACATATCTTGTATTTATTAAGAATAATAGAAATGTATTGGAATCTATTAGTGACATTTCAGGGGATAAATTTGATTACATATTTGATCCTATATTAGTTTACGATAAATGAAATTTCTTTTGTAATGATTTAAAGATGTCAATAAAGCAAATTCGAGTTATAGTTAATCATGTACATATAAAATGACTTTGTGTATATACATAGATGTAAATAAAGAAATGTGTATGAATATTGATATTGTTTTTGACAGATAATAAATTCTATTTTTTAAATAAGTTCCCGCACGTGTTTTGTACTGTTTTCTTTTCACCGGTCCGTCAGTAATGAATGCAATAAATGTAGAATTAATTCAATAAGCACTAAAGAATATTAAAACAAAAATACTTATGATCAATCTCCACTTTGCTAGCCGTAGAGTTTTGTATTCACATGTCTAAAAGTCACAACACTTCATCTGCCATATTTACATCTATAAGTAGTGCCAACTGGGCGAAGTCGCGAAATATGATATTACTAAAGGAGGACGTCTGAAAATTTCGCGACATTGGTGCCTGTATGCATAGGCAACCCAAGGTACGTGTGTTCAGGACTGTGTTTTCCGTTGCATTGTCAAGATATGCAGAATACTAGTCTTGTAACATTTGCTTCGTTTATTACTAGTATTATTTAAACAATCGAAGCATGTTATAACATGTGAACATGGCTTTGCCCCTGTCACAGTTACATCTCTTTCCTTCTAATCTGCAAATTATGGACAATTAATTGCAAAAAAAGATATTGAACACCATACAGTAACTTTCAAGCTGTGAAGTGGGTTTTCATGGATTTCTTGCGGGTTTGTGTTAGACCAGTAATGGACATTTTCCTTGTTGTGAGCTATTAACAAGATTCTAATTTTTATGAATCAACTGCAGAAGTGTCTGGCAGAATTAAAGCCTGTTTTCATAGCCCTGCTCTTGACGGCATCTCTTGATGGCATGGGTTGATGGAACAGCATTTTTACGATGAATCATGAACTTTCACGCTGAACGATCACGTAACTGTTGCCGTTTTTATAAAATGCCTTTACAGCATAAGCACGTTGCACTCGTGTCTACTGCTCCATTGTAACGACAAATGCTTTAAAGTTTTCTACAAGATGGCGATAGTATCGTCATCATCACTACAGCCAAACTGAAATAAACGCTGTTGCCAAATCGTCCAATTCACTGCCATATATGTATGTATGTATATGTTTGTACGTTTTTGTTTTTAGTCTTTGGTATATTCAATTTATGAAAATAACCCACGTTGGGCGCCAAAATTTAATATCGCTGTTATATTTAATATGTCTAAAATTACTATAATATCTCTTACTTTGCATAAAGTGGTATAGGAAAGGTTCTAGTTTTTTTTTTTAAAACTACATATCAAAATGAATAATATAATATGTAAAATAGAAAAATTGAAGTTTGTTTTAATTTTATGTGTGTAATATTCAAATAATAAATTTAATAAAATTAAAAAATAATTTCATAATACTACAAGTTTTAAAACAACACATTTACTTTTCTTATGTTTGTATAAAATTACTCTTTGTAATATCTGCTCTTATTTTCTTATAATCAATCAATTCTTGACTTACTTATTATTTTGCTCAATCAGTATTTTTCTTCTTCATTCTTTTTTTTTTGAACTCTGACTATGAACTTAATGAAATATAATTTGGTCAACAATATAAATCAATAAAGATAGGCTTTTCGTAAAAATGATTATCATATTTTTGAATTAAATGTTTGAGGTAAATTGTTAAAAATAAAAATATTAAACATATAAAAATTATACAATGAACAATACAATATAAGACATTTTCAACGTCGAGATTTTTGCAGATGTCCACGTTTTAAAGTCTTCTGATACCGAAAAAGTGGTTTTTAAAAAATGTCTCTCTCTGACTAGAGTCAACTACTAAGTGTAATCAAATTTATGAAAAGTTTTTCGAAATTCCTACCGAAAATAGGTCTTTTACTATTATTAAAAATCAGTTTTTTGCGAATATCTCGCAAGTCATGCTTTCTAGGCAAGTATACATTACATGTATAAAAGTACTTAATTTTCAATATCGGTTATAAAAATAAAATTCAAAATTCGGACCGGAAGTAACAATTTTACTCTTTTCGAATAGCGAATTTTTTGCAAATATGTCTTAAATTATGCATTCTATATACAGGATGATTTGAAATAAGGGGACAGAGTATGATTAATAGAAAGATGTAATTTTATTAGGCTCAAATCCAAAATATTTTGCGCAAATTCCCTCGCTGACGCGAGAAAAAAAATTACAAAGATATTTTTAAAATATTCGTCGCGCCACTGCACTTCAATTCGACTGTAGGGTATGGAAGGGTGGGTTACTGAGTAGGAGTGTGAAGGCGTGCGAGGTCAGTCTCGTTCGATTGTTACGTGTGGATGTTTCGACTATGGCTTACACAACACACGAACTGAAATAAATTATGTTTTTTTTTTAATTCACTTGCGTCCAATTAAAATAAGTAGAGTTGGACAAATTTTACAACACAAATTTGTTTTTGTGAGAAATAAGAAGTAAAAAGTCGTTGAATTTAATTATAATAACAGTAATAGCGGAAAAAAACGTAACATCTATAAAATCCTGGCAAATATTAAAATAATTACAAAATTCATACAGTCGGCATCTCAATAAAAAAAATCTCGTTGTTGAAAAATAAGGTATTTTGAAAGAGAACAAAAGAAATCGAATAAAGTACACGCATCAATTTTATTGGGAAATTTGCCCAAATCTATTCACAAGTTTTTCAGAGCTGATATTTCATATTAAGGTTGTTGAGCTCTTAGCATGAACACCTGTTTAGAAATAGTAAACAATGCTATCATTGGGGTTTTTATAACGTCTACAGCTGTTATTGCGTATATCTATTAATAAAGTACACGCATCAATTTTATTGGGAAATTTGTCCAAATCTATTCACAAGTTTTTCAGAGCTGATATTTCATATTAAGGTTGTTGAGCTCTTAGCATGAACACCTGTTTAGAAATAGTAAACAATGCTATCATTGGGGTTTTTATAACGTCTACAGCTGTTATTGCGTATATCTATTAATGAAGTACACGCGTCAATTTTATTGGGAAATTTGCCCAAATCTATTCACAAGTTTTTCAGAGCTGATATTTCATATTAAGGTTGTTGAGCTCTTAGCATGAACACCTGTTTAGAAATAGTAAACAATGCTATCATTGGCGTTTTTATAACGTCTACAGCTGTTATTGCGTATATCTATGCGTGTTTATTTAGTTCGATGGAAATATTATTTATTACGACTCCTCAACCTGTGTGGAACCTCAGTCCCGTTGGGCCTGACAGCCGACGTCTGGCGCGATACCTACGACATATAGACACATGCTAAATCCATAGGCGGCACGTTAAACACTTTTCGGGGGGGGGTTTAATTTTGGCGTTCGTGTCGTAATTGACTGACAATTTTTGGGATTTATATTCTACATAATTGTACCTTTCCATTTATCATACTCTGTCCCCTTATTTCAAATACACCCTGTATATTTATCAAGAATACAAAAGTATTTAGAGCTGAATTTGGAATATTTTTTCTATAAATGAAATTTAAAATTTCGTACCGTAAGTAACACTTATACTCTTAGTGAGTAGCACTTTCTTGCGACTATCTTGCAAAGTATGCATTCTATAGAGATTTATTAAGAGAATAGTACTACTTAGAATAGGATTTTGAATAATTTTTGTAAAAACAATTTCTTTAAATTTGAGTTTAAAGTAACACACTTAGTCACATGTTTATTTTTCTAAGATAAAAATGTTTAAAACAATTTAGAACAACTTTTGTATAATCTAAAACATCTATAAGAAAGTCTTGTGGTCGCCACGCTTCATTATTTTAAAACAAACTGCTTAGATTCATTATAAAAGAAACTGTGATGTAATTTAAAGTCCATGGAAAACAGTCAAAGAATATTTAAATATTATTGATCCGTGTCTCGAGTCACCCAAATTCATTCCTATTCTTAGAGTGTGAGTAGTTTGCTGCATTTATAAGAAATGTATATAATATAAATTTTCTATTTTTCACGATAACTTATAAGAATGATAAATATTTCAACAGGTAGCCTGACATCTTTTATATTGCAATAAACCTTTCCGTTGTGTCTCACATGCGGTTTTATTTATACGATATTTCTCTACTATCGAAGTGGCGCGCATTTATCATTGAGCGTACAAGAATAGATGTTTAATAAATATTTGTCGCGTTACCGCCATGCAGCTAGGATGCACATGCAAGTACATATATATATATACTACATATATAGTACAAATCTTGCCGATTCCACGCCGTCGCCGCCGTCGAGAATCTTTTAAATATAGAGTCATTTATTTTTATAGTCAAGGACGTAGTAGCATTGTACGCCATAGTTGTTGCTAAATGGACATTGACAAATAACGAAATAAATTGTAAGAGGCACGCAAGAAAATAAAAGAAAAAGCAGAAAGAAGCACAACACCAAATCACTATAATTTTGAGTTGCAATTCAGTCTCTAAACATTATCATTAAATTGCTCAGTAGTAATGACATCACGTATGTATAGATTTATAAGCATTTTACACATGAACTGGATCATATGTGAAAAACACGATTGGAAAACAACATGACAACAACCACATCCATCTGTTTTTAATAAATATAATAATTGGGCGGGTTATACTTTGCATACCTGTCATTATATTTTCAATATAAATTTGAACTAAAATTATCCCTTTTCGTTTAAACATTAATAACACGTTGCGATTGTCTGGGATTTATTTTACACTTTACGAAACCAATAATAGGTTTAATTTGTGCGCGAGAACTTCGGATTTCGAAATAAAAAGAACATGCAGAAGGAAAAAGAAGAGCACATTGGCAGTTTGTTATTCATTATTTATGCAAAACTGGAACTCAACTGCAATTTATGGCGTATTATACAAGTGTGCAGCCAAGTTAAACGTTGTTGTATGTTATTGGTAAAATTCAATTTCCTCAATTGGTATCATTTATTAATTAAATTACTCGCTAGTTTGTTACTGTAGTGATAATTTAATGCTTTTTCTTGGTGAAGTTGTTTGTGTGAGGTGGTGTGAAGATTTAGCATCTAAAAAACTAGAATTCTCAATACATGATTACCCTTTTATAAGATTAACTTTATTAGACTTTCAAAGTATTTTATAATGTCAAACACCCATACTTTTTCTTTGTTTTCTTCAAGTGCTGGATGTATCTCTCGGGGGACTCTATTTTCATGTTACAATCACCAGAATCACTAATTTCTTCGTCATGTACATGTATTATGAATTTTGATATGGAGTTTGCGTACTGTAAATACTATACTTCTATATTAATTACATGTTGTACATAATTTTTTCAAACATCTGGTGTTACTAATAATTATAGACCGGACGTACGAGATTGAAATTACGACGGAGCAAAGAAAGAATGTAAACATCACGCAGTTACTCAATACCACTATTCATATGGTGAACTATATCTGTTGTTGTCGCGAAACCGACCAGGAAAAAAACGATTTTACTCTTAAATTCCTTTCCTCATCGGCGTAGGTAGAAGGGTGAAGAGTTTTTAAAATGAAATACGGAGAGTTAGTTTCGTTTTTTCATTGTTTTGAGTGTTAGTTACATACTTCGAAATTTTTGTAATAGTTCCTGTTTAATACCGTTTCATTGAATCTACTTCTCCCAGTTATCTTGACGTAAGTGTGTATTGGATTTCGTTAAGTTTCAGTTTGGTTTTCAGGAAATATTCTCTTGCTTATTTTAATTTGACACACATATATGGAGTGGGATATATCATTTGGACTCATAGAGAAATGTAAAAAAAATGCGACGAGTATTTTTATTCATTTGCTCATCTCGATGCGATAATAAGTGACCTCAAAATATATGTACAGAAATACATTTCTCACTTCAAATATATACCAAAGATTCAGAGACGTGTTCTTTTCAGTTTAAGCTTTCATTGGTGAGAAGTTTCCTTTTTCAAGTTGTTACTGCCCTTTTCTGGATAATGGTAAATCTCCGAGCATCTTTCAGAAGATATTTTGTGCAACGTTGAATGAGAATTCTGTAAATCTTTCAGAAGAAAAATGGAAATATTTGCATACATTGACCGAATATATACCACCCAAATATCATAGCTTTTACAAGATGTTTGTAAAATCTATGAGCACATGAGGGTCAGGAAATAATAATTAAATCCAAAGAGAAAAAAAAGGAAATAAAAGTTTCAAAACTACCGTTTCTACATCAAAAACACACAAAATAAAGATGTTGATTGTGGTCATATGCAATCTGATTGTGACTATAAAGTGACGATATGCCTATCCTCAACTTTGATTTTGACAATACAACTTTATAACTAAAATTCTATTTTTTTTTTAATTAATTATTTTGAAATAATTATATTGAAATTTGGTATATGTATTTAGATACCAGCAGAGTTGCTGAATTTGATTCTGCTTGGCAGCAGGTATCTACTCGTGCCGAAGGTTATGGCATCTAGCCGCGTGACTAACTGACCGATCTTATCAAACTTCCGTTATTTACTTGTAGGTCACTTAAATATGAAAATACACTTCCTCCACGAAAAATCACTTTTTTATTTTATTATTGAAAGCGTTTTTTATGCGTCATTTCATTGGTTGTAACCGTTTTAGACTCGAGCGCAGTTTATTAATTAAATATTTATTAATTAAATAAATCAATTATAATAAAATTAGCATCAAAAATGGAAAACTTTGCAGACACTGATCGAATATATTCCACTCATATATAGGCTGTTTCGAAATTGCACGGCACTATTGTAGGTACTTGTTCTTGAACATAAAATAAACAAAAAAGTCCATATAAACACATGTCTCAAATTAATTTATTACTAAGATATTGGAGCATAAAGATATTTATTTAACAATACAACATTCAAAAGAACTGTTTAAAGCTGGAAACGTTTTGTTGAATGCAGCATTCAGCACGACAAATTCATGTGTCTTTGGCACTTCGTATAGCATCAGAACGATTCTTGATAGTTGCTGAGCGATTACTAAACTACCGATCTAACGGTGTTAGATCGGGCGATCGGGAGTCATCAGACTTTAGTAATCGCATGGTGGAAGCCTCAGTAACTATCAAGAATCGTCCTGATGCTATACGAAGTACCAAAGAAGCATGAATTTGTTGTGCTGAATGCTGCATTCAACAAAACGGTCGCCACTTTAAACAGTTCTTTTGGATGTTATATTATTAAATAAATATCTTTATGTTCCAATATCTTAGTAATAAATTAATTTGAGACATATGTTTATATGGACTTTTTTGTTTATTTTATGCTAGAGAAGTACCTACAATAGTGCCGTGCAATTCCGAAACACCCGGTATAGCTTTTACAAATATTTTAAACATGGGTGTAAGGAACAAAATAAACCTAAAGAGAAGAAAAAAGGAAAAGAAACTTTTAAAACTACTGCTTCTACATCAAGGAACACACAAAATGAATAAAATTGTTTATTATATTTCATGTTTTTCCTGTTGTTAATATCCTGTCCTTATTTTATTTTTCACTCAAATATAACAAATCTTTGGAATAAAAAGAGGAGGTATTTTTTCCAACAACAAAAATACGCTGATACAACTTTATAACTAAAACTCTAATTTTTTTTTTAATTAATTAATATCAATATTAAAAAAAAGCAGGTGTAGCCACCACACAACTTTCTTATACGTATGAGCCTTTCAAATTATACAAAATTTTAAGACTTTTTTTTAATATAAAAATTATTTAAAATCCTGTTATAAGTACTTTATTCTCTTAATAAATCTCTATAAAATGCATACTTTGCAAGATATTCGAAAGGAAGTGCTACTAGCGTATAAGTGTTACTTCCGGTTCAAATTTTTAAATTTCATTTATACAAAAAATATGTCAAATCCAGCTCTAAATACTTTTGTATTCTTGCATAATTTACGACATATTTGCAAAAAAATCGCTATTAAATAAGGGGAAAAGTGTTACTTCCGGTTCGAATTTCGAAATTTCATTTATACAAAAGGTATTGAAAATTAAGTCTAAATACTTATATACTCGTAACGTACTTGTCTAAAAAGCATGACTTGCGAAATATTGCAAAAAGCTGATTTTCGATAAGAGTAAACGATCTTCTTCCGGTAGGAATTTCGAAAAACTTTCATAATAAAATTCTTCTTAAACGTAATTTTGAGTACATATGAGTTCTTTATAAATTTGTTTAAACTTAGTAGTTCACGAAATATTGGCAAAATTCGTTTTTTTCACCGAAGTAAACTACCACTTCCGGTCTGCCGATTTTAGTTAAAATCTAATCAGATATCAAGAGGGAGTCTATACTCGTTTATACAAAATTTGGAATTGATAGCTATAGCGGTTTGACCGCTATCGTAGTCACATACATACGCACACTAACATACACAGAGAGAGATTTTTAAAAACCACTTTTTCGGTATACTAGGTATAAGAAAGTAAAATAGCTTTTGTATAGTTACATAACCTCAAACTCAGAATATATTATCCAAACCATGTAAATGTTACTTGTTGCCTTTTTATGCTAACCCCTTCAATAGGTTTTGTAACTTTTGGTGGATATAGTTATATTATTATTATTCCAACATTATAAATAATCTTCACTGGAGTCATACAATCTCATGCACTACTGTCATTTCATGTACGTGTATTAGATTTGCAAAGCAACTTTGTAATACAATTCAATTGAAATAATCGAAGGAAAATTAAAACAGTCCACTTGATTTATAGTGACGGCCATTCACTGAGGGCGCTTTTAAAATGTACATTTTAATAGTGAAGAAGATCTGCGCGGCGCGGCCAATTCTTCAGAACAGAAGAACAGAGATGGAACGACGAAAAAATAAATCAACATTTGACGTTCGCTACCGTTCACGATATACGATCACAGTACAACGTTCATTTGTTTTATATAGATGCCGTTTTATTTATGAACTTGTATAATGGATTTGTTATAGCTACAGCGTAAGCCTATCCGGTCTTACTTTATTTTGTCGAGATAGGGATTGTGAGTCCTCGCGCAAATATTTGTAATGAATTTTCAATCGCTTTACGATGAAAAATCTATTGTCGCCGTCTTTGCTCCTACTGCTGTGGCACAATAAATATCACTATGACAATAAAAGTAATTATCTTTCTGCAGGTTGTACTTCATTTGTTGTGATTACGTTTCTTTATTGATCCTGTTTTACTAGAGACAACGTTGGAAATACTGGATCTTTCTGTGGAGTCCTTTTTAATACATCAAATTGTTAATGATCATTGACAAATGATAATAAATAATAATAATTTGTAATGATGAAGATAGTATGTATTCATTAAAGTAAATGAAGATGTTGTACTATGCGTTTAAAACATAATTAATTCCTAAGATATAAGAATATTTGAAAAATTGATTTTCAAAACTTAGTTCTAGGATTATGACACATTCGGAGGTAAACAGAAAATGTTACTGGAAATACAGTTGGTTACGTTTAAACGCACACCGAATATGTATTTCTCTATCGACTATAATTTATTGATTTTCTGCTTTCAGTGTCAAATCCGAAATATTGATTTTCTTCATTATATGATTGTAGATATATAAATAGTAATTTATGAATTCGAACGCCATCTGTAGTTGTACTTATCTTTAATAACTAATAAATTCTTATTTTTTTGTAGGCTCTGTTAATAGGCTAGTTGATATTAGTTTTTCAAAATTCTGGAATAATTTTTAACTTGATTTCCTGGCATCATATTGGATTAAACTTTAATTTTATTAGCCGTACCAGTCGCAAATGTTCCTTGTTTGAACATTTGGTCATTTTAAAAAAATGCCCTTGTCACTTTTACATTGTCGGTTTCTTCCATTTTTATGACGTCTCTACTACCTCCCTAATGAATGGATCTATTTAAGCATATATGCGTAAAGAGAACATCGGCATGTGTGTTTTTAGACATCTACTTGAATCTTGATGGTTTTCGAAATGTCTATTAATTCTTAGAGCTTGTGTTAATTTTGTTTTCTTTCATTGGTCTTTTAGTAACTTCCCTTTCCTTTCCTTTTTTAAGGGAACTAATACCTGGTGCAGAATTTATTTATTACCAGGACCTACCTAATTATTCTCAGGAAATTAGATCAGCCGCATACTAGGAGATCGAGAAGTGAAAGACTAAAATTCTTTTTCCCTATTGTCGCGTTGGACGTTTGGAGACTTACGATACTGGACCCTGCAACAGATATTTATAGTCATTAGTAATTCTATTTATGTTAATTCCTGGAATAAATTGTATAATGTAATTTCAGTTACGATATCTGCAGAGAGTCTTTAATTAGATCAAGTTTTGGGCGTAGAATTATTTTTATTTATTGTATTTTAAATATAATTTTTTCTATGTTTTCGTTACTACTGAGTAAATTTTGTGTTTATAGCTAATGTATAATAATGTGTTTTATTATTATTTTTGTATTTGTCAAACCGCTTTATTTTTAGTGTCATTTTAAGTTTCTATTTCCTAGTTATTTTTATGTTTTAATCTATATTTCTTTAATTTTATTTGATTTTGGTCCATGACAACCATCTTTATGTTGGTCCAAAATGGAGAATATAATTGTTGTCCATAATAACCATCACTTGGAAGACCGTATCAGATCCCCAAGATTCTCACGGTCATATGACAGGCATAATTTTGAATTCATATCGTGTTTGTTTTAGGGATATTGGTCCAGTTGTTAACGTGTATCAACTTAATATCGAAGGTATATCCAAAGACAAATGTAACTACTTAGCGAGATTGGCGAAGGAAATGGAATTTGATGTTATTCAAGTGGAATGTGATTGCGAGTCCAGTTTATGATTGCGGATCTGGGATTAAAGCAGTTAGGGATATTGTTGAGGAGTGTCCTCTAGCTTAGTTTGAATTTGTATATACAGATTTACATGGTTTAACTCCAGAGGCTGTTGCTTGAATCTTAACAACTAAAGACCTTTAGTGTTTTGACGCTGTGATGGAGGTTTTTTATTCTGCAGATTTCTTCCTTCATCCTAGACCAGGGCCCCTGCAGTTATGGCCCTTTTAAATATATTTCTACTTTTGTTATATAATTTATATATGTTTCTTTTTTTGTATACATATATATTATTATTGTGTTTTTATTTGTTACTGTATACTTAGTTGTTGAAACATGGAAATTATTTTCTTGTTGTTCTCCTACAATTTAAGGTGTAGTCTGTTTCAAGATATAGTGTGACGTCATAAATAAAACCATTAAGGATCTATTGTGCTAATCCCTCCATAATCCGGCGATGGCAAACACAAATTTTAAATACCTGGAAACTATCTGTACCGGCTTAACGGTATTATTAAAATAAAGGATTTAATATTAATTTATAATTTTAATATTCAATTCAATAAATAATAAATTAGGGAGCAAAATCTATTCTTGTATTTCACATAGCGTAGATGACATTTCTTATAAATATACAGTCATATTATAATACCTGTACGCTTTTATTATCCCTAATCAAATTTGTATTGACAATACGGGCCTGTAGGGAATTTCTAACATCGATTACTTTTATTGCATACCACCTGCTGTGTTCAAGTAACCTGTGGGACTTGCATTCGTACTATATCTTGAAATGGACTATATATCTGTTGGACAGTAACCATATATTACTATTATTATTATTGTGATTCAACGTTGGTACAGGCAAGTAATGACAAGCAACATTGCATCAAGGCATTACAATGTTCTACCGTAGTGTTTGAAATATAAGGGTGGGAGCTTTTTCAGATACTTATTGAAAGAAGTGCTGCTTAATAAACAGCAATTTTGTGTATAATTGTAGTAAATAGTTCGAGAAATGTTCATGCGGATATGTTGAACAATGTAATATGATTTTTGTAATAGTGTAACTTTGTATTAGCTGACAGTTGTAATATTACTCTTTTGTATTGACTATGAGTGGTTGAGTTGAACAGCACATGCTGTACTTTGCCATTATTTTTATTATTACAAAAAAAAGTAATAGCTACGATATTTGAAAACCTTGAAAGGGGGAATTTAAAGTAATACATAGAATGAATTAAAACAGTAGGCACAATGGAAATTTAAATAAAAGAAAATTATATGCTGCTTTCTTAAAGAAAGAAAGTAGCAACTTCCTTCTCTTTGGTTACTTGTGTGGTTCAATATTATGATATTAAAGATATATCGTCCCATTTCAAAATTTTAAAGAAAAAACATTTAATATTTATACATTGAAAACAGCGCCCCCCTGTTACTTTTATGGACAACCACACAATTTCCTACTATATACACTTCAATCTTCTTTAAAATTCCCTGTCTAATGAGCCTAGACACTTTAAAATGTATCAAAGTAAACGGAAATTTTATATGCTTACATACTCCCCCCCTCCACAAACCACTTCGTATGAGAGCTAGATATAAAAGTGTTAAATACAAATTGAAGAGTTGGCGGGAAAAACGATGAGGGTGTCAAATTTGTGCAAACTGCACTAGAGGGCGCAAACACTTTTTCAGTCCATGTTTTGTACACGTGGACTGTCATTTGTGAGATAAACAGTAAGAGTCCGTTATGTCGCAACATTGAAATATATCGTCAAGGGTTAAAAACGATGAGGGCGACAAGCGTTTGACTGAATATCGATGAAGGTGCTAGAATTGGCCAACGTGCATCCTGGCTTATAATGTGTGCATAATTTTATTAGTGAATGTTTTGTTTGTATAATGTTTGCAAGTTAGTGTTAATTAAAAACTATAATAAATTAACAATAAGAGTGCACTAGATTATTCTTATCATGGATGAAGCCATCGCCCTCGTTTCTAATGTTACATCAAAGAAAAGAAAAATTACCGGGCGTTTGTCAGATGCTGCAAAAAAACTGAGAACTCAAACTCATGAAACTGGCCCACCATGCAACTGCATCAAGTTACAGTGTTTTGATAAGATAGACGAAATGGTTCGATTAGCCAATATTAAGAATTTTAATGAACTACCCTCTTACGACGCACAAAATTTATATCTGAGTGGTTTTGTGGAATGTAACCTAGTAAAACAGAGGAAAAATCGAAAACCCGCTGAGGAAGCTAACTTCCATTCCTATTCCTACAAGTATAAAGTCCGTGTACTAAAAAACGGTAGCTTATGTACCATCCCAGTGTGTTATAAGGCATTTTTGAGCTTGTATGGGATCACACCTAGAAGACTTCAGCACATTCAAAACCAACTAACAGAACATGGCAAGGTTCTTCCAGATGGTCGAGGTAAGCATAAAAATCGCCCTCGAGCTTTATCAGAAGAAACTAAAAATAAAGTTCATGAGCACATACAGTCGCTAAAAGGCAGAAAGTCTCATTATTCTCTGGGAAAAACTGAAGAACTTTATTTACCGGAAGACTTGGACGTAAAAAAACTCCATAAGATGTATATGGACAAATACAATAACTTTCCAGTTTCCTACGACTGTTACCGAAAGATTTTCATTAATGATTACAACATTTCATTTGGTTATCCACGGTCGGATACATGCAGCAAATGCGATGAGTGGACTTCAAAAGCAGCTATCTTAAACAAGAAATTGGAAACTGGAAATAATGAAGAAAAATCTAAAGTCACGGCTGAGTTACATCAAATCCAGGTTGAGACTATGTTGCACAAGAAGAGAGCTGAAGCCTTTTACTCAAGGAAAAGAAACAGTCGTATCAAAGCATCCAGAGACGTTGAGTATGAAGCAGTTGCCTTCGACTTTCAGAAGATTCTTCCGGTTCCCAACATTACGACAAATGACGTCTACTACAAACGCCAACTAAGTGTATACTTTTTTAACGTGCATATACTGTCAACGGGAGATTCTGTGTTCTATTGTTATGATCAGACCATTGCTAAACGAGGATGTAATGACGTGGTTCCCATGCTTCATAATTTTATATTTAACGTACTGCCTTCCACAGTAAAACGGCTCAGTTTGTTCTGTGACTCTTGTGCAGGACAAAACAAGAACTTTACTATGTTTCGGTATTTATATTATGTGGTTCACGTTTGTAAGCGTTTTGAAAATGTGCAAGTGACATTTCCAATACGTGGGCACTCCTATATGGAGTGCGACAAAAATATGGCTTTAATCCCCAAAAAAATACCAGCCGATGTACCTGCAGATTGGTACCAGGCAGTTGAGAACTGCCGAATCAAACCAAATCCCTTTCAAGTTGTCAAATGTACCCAAGAGATGTTCAAAGACTGGATTTAATTTTTTAATTCTTTGAAAATTTATAAGCCAAAACTGGCGGTTCCTTCTAGACCTATACGAGAAGCATACTTTTCGATTGAAAAACCTAAACTTATGCTTTATAGACTAAACTACAATGGTGCTTGGGAAAGCACGGTGCTTCTGCAAAATGTTAACCGTCAAAAGAAGACAGTGCAACGAGCTACAAACAGCAACAGCCTAGCGAATGGCGAATTTTTGCTTCCAGATCAGCCAGCCTATTCATCACTAATCCCTGTTGCTACCAAGAAGTGGGAAAACCTCCAGGTAACACAGATAAAAATGTTTCCTAGGTAATGTAGGTGACTTCGTTTTTCAGGACCTCAAAAAATTCTTGATAGGGGAAGATGCCCAGGAGTTCTATGATAACTTACCGCATTCAAGAAATGCAGCAGATAACGACGACTAATTGTTTATTTTTTTGCTACCTTAACTATTTTTTGTATTACTTTTATAACCATATTACTTACCAATAAAATGTATATTACCTACTTTTGTGACAATAATTACAGCTCCCTCATCGTTCTTCACGCAAAGTATTGCATATTGAATTAAATAAAAGGCCATAAACAAAAAGATCAAACTAAATACAAAACAAATAATATAGTAACATATACTCTGTTAAAAAAGATCAACATCAGTACATCGATATTGGTTACAGAGTTACCAACAAAAAAGTTCCAGACTTTTAGACTTTCAAAAGCGTTTTTTTCAAATTAACCACTCTAGGATATTCATCGTTATTCCCGCCAACTCTTCAATTGTATAACAACATCTGAATATTTTGTCAGTAAAAATTGTAACCTGTCTTATAATTGAATTTAATAGAAAATTGTCGAATTTCTAATTCACATTGAGAATTGCTTCCTCTTACAATAATTTTGGAAACTTAAAAATATTTTTGTTGAAGTTCCCTTAGTTGTTTTCATGATCAAGGTTTTTCTCGCGAACGGTTGCCGAAATATGGCACACCCGGTATAAAGAGATGCCTGAAGGCAATGTATTGAGGCCGGTGCTTTACATATTCTACACATGTGATGTTTTAGTTGCAGGCAATATCGAATTAGCACTATTTGCCAAAGATACTGCACTTCTAGCGATTATAAGCATCTGCAAGTTTTTAAGTTGCAACAGACAATATTAACACATGGACATGTCAACTTTGCAAACAAAAAATAAACTCTCAATTTGTGAAATTAAAAAGGAACACTCAAATATTTCAGTTTCAATCTGGATAAAAGGCCACTCATAACTAAATACAAGAATATTTAGTGACTGCTGAGAAGAAATTATCTATCAAAAAAAAAAATTTTGGTCTACCCACAAGTCCATACCAGGCCTATTTAGAATAATTAATCAGTACTACAATATGTATTAAATCAACTTAAGAAAAAACTCTTCTACGATTTTGTAAATAAATGCAATGTAGGTACTCCTGAAAAAAAAACTAATTACTCTTGTTTGTATTTGACTTCCGTTAATTTCATTGTAATTCTCGCTTAATTTCTTTACTTAATTTATTTAGTCAAATAACAAAACACCTACTGTAAGCACCCAACAGAAAAGCATTTTCTTGTACCTACTTCTGGTAGTCATGGTCAAGTGGACAAGTTGTGTCGTTTATTCAATACACATATTTTAAATCCTCTACTAAGCAAGGAACACTAAATTTTGATAATGGACGAGCTAAATGGAATGCAAATATGTAATGAGTTATAAAAATACAAGCAGGCAATCATAAAAAAATGCTTATCATCACCGCCAGCATAGGTGAAGTAATTGATAAGTAATTAATAAGAAGGAGAAAAAAATAAGGAAAAAGATTCTTTGAAATGTGTTTTTATAACAGCATACGAAGTGACATAATCGGATAAGAGATGTTGATGATTTCATAAGTTGAAAGTTTAAAGGTAATAGTTTACGTATAATATTATAAATGAAGTATTAAAGATACATACAAAAATTTATGTAAATTTAATTTCTATGTTTTTGGAAACATTTAAAACTTGATAATATTACATAGTAGTTATAGTAGTATTTTTAGTTTTTATACATCATTATATGCAAAACTGACATATAATGCAACTGACGCAAAATAACCAACACATATTAGAAATAATTAATAAAACAACATATCAATATGTAAATATAAAATAAATTAAAATTTATGTCCAAATATATTGTAAATTTATGTTAAAATAATAAAATAATTTATTAAGAGAGATTGGGATAAATTAACGAATGCAGCAATACTATGTAAATCAAATCAATTCTGATGGATGCATATAATATTTAACCAGCAAATATTCTATAGAATAAGCTGTTGTTTCCAGAATGAATTACGGAATAAATAATCCTGTCTTTAATTTTGGAATAACAAATTTAATGGTTTTAAAAAGTAAAACTTTGAAAGTTGAACATATATAATTTAATAAAAAACTATGCAGTGAGCTCACTGCATACATTTTACTGTATATTGGGCTGGTTACAATTTATGTAATTATACCAGAATTTTTGGTTTAATACTTTGTAGTTAGTAATTTTAATTTGTGTTAAATAATTTTAACAAGGCCGCTACACCAAGAAACTCATAAAAGGAATTTCCGAAAGGAACTTTTGAAATTAAATAAAAATATACGGCCAAGAATCAAAAAAAATATATATATATATAATGTCAGAAAAGAGTGTTGGGGAGTCCGGCAATAAAAAGACTTATGTTTAAAGGAAGTCTAACGTTTTATTTCTCAATATTTCGCACATAAGGTATTTGTGCTTCCTCAGGATAAACTAATTAAGAACAAGATAATGAAACAAAGTACAGTTAGTAAAGAAGTTATTGACAGAAATTTTTAAAAAATACTTACAACTATGACTTCTTGGTGGGAAAAAAATATATTATGAATACACAGTAAGAAAACAAACTGTGAATTATTTTTCAAGCTCTTACACTTACTACTAGATAATAGTTATTTCATTTTCAACAATAAATTTTATTCACAAAAAGATGGATGCCCCATGGGCAGTCCACTAAGTGGTATCTTAGCGAACATTATCATGGACCGTTGCTTACATGACGTGTTGGCTAATCTTCCGTTTGAGTTAGCTTTCATCCATAAATACGTCGATGATGTTATTATGGCCCTACCTGAACATGAAATAGATAACACATTACACAGGTTTAACACATTCCACAATAAGATCCAATTTACATTGGAAAAAGAAACTAATGGGGAAATTGCCTTTTTAGACACTAAGATCATAAGAAATAACAACATCATTATAATAGACTGGTATAGAAAACCTTCTAATTCCACAAGAATTTTGAACTATCATTCAAACCATCCTCTTCAACAAAAAATAAATACAATAGTAGGACTTAAAAATAGAATTATAAAGATTAGTCACCCCACCCTACACAAAAAAAATTTAGAAATTTTATCCAAACTTGCCTTAAATAATGGTTACCCAAAGGCTCTTATTTCCAAACTACTTTATAACACATCGCTCAACAACAGACTGAACAATATAGCTACTGACCAATCTGACACACATGCGGTCAACAAACCACCCACATATTTCAAACTGCCATACATTAGCAATCTAACAGAACAAATAGTACATGTCTTAAACTTTGATAACACACGTTTCGGCTATTACAACAAACATAAAATTAAGGAACTCTTGCCTACAATCAAAGACAAAACTGAACAAAAATACAAATCCAATATAATTTACTCCATACCATGCTCGAGTTGTAATAAGGAATACATCGGACAAACGGCATGTTGGCTCTCAACAAGAATGACACTACACAAAAGCGACATAAAAACTGGAAAAACCAGATGCGCTCTAGCAAAACACATGTTACAGGAAGATCACTCACCTAATTTTAATGACGTTAAAATTTTAAAAACTGATAATAGAAAAATTAGCAGAGAATTCCTTGAGATGGTCTATATCAACAGCAACAAAAATAGTATGAATTTCAGATCGGACATCCAAAATCTTAGTATTATTTATTCATATTTGTTAGATCATAGTAAGTTTAATAAAATATCACAAGCTAACAATAACTGACATATTTCAAACTAATTGTCATTTTAAATTAACATGTAAACACAATTTGTCACGAAAAACACCGTGTTTTGTGGTATTTTTCACAGTTTGTTTTCTTACTGTGTATTCATAATATATTTTTTTCCCACCAAGAAGTCATAGTTGTAAGTATTTTTTAAAAATTTCTGTCAATAACTTCTTTACTAACTGTACTTTGTTTCATTATCTTGTTCTTAATTAGTTTATCCTGAGGAAGCACAAATACCTTATGTGCGAAATATTGAGAAATAAAACGTTAGACTTCCTTTAAACATAAGTCTTTTTATTGCCGGACTCCCCAACACTCTTTTCTGACATTAATACATAACGGCAAAGACTACTTCAAACCATATACTATATATATATATATATAAAACAGAAAAAAGAGAATATTGGGTGAATTCCGCTGTAGTGCAACCGTAGACACGTGTTTCTGACTAATTGGTCGTCATCAGTACGGTGTAGCCAAGTGTTTTATTTTATGTATCCGCGATAATTCCTATATATATATATATATATATATATATATATATACAGGGTGGCCGTCAAAGTATCCAAGATACTTCGTATATGAATGCAATGACTAATTTTAAGCAAAAAGATTCTATTCACTTTTCCCGAATTCCTAACGGTTCAAATTTTGAAGTTGGCAGGTCATATGGATAAACCCCAAAAAAATTTTTGATTGTGAGTTTATTAATTGTCAGCATTGACAACAATATCAACAACAGTAGAACCTTCACAATTATTCGATTAACATGTGCGTTCCCTAAACCGACTTGTGAAAGAGAACTTATGCGAAGAAAGAATGCTGCAGAAGTGCTTGAGACTGTTGAAAATGATTCTGGTGGACAAACTAGGACGGCTGTGCAAGACACTTTTCGAGAAAACGGACTGCATCCCTATTGTAATATACCCAACCGGTACCAGAACTTCTCCCAACCGATCTTCCTAAAGAGTTCGTCTTTGTGTATCCTGGAGCAATTATAGGAATACTCTTTCATGGACCCTTTTTTGTAACAATGTTGAGAGATGGATCCAACAATTTTCACAATGGACACGTGTGGGCAATCGAAAACTCTCATGTTGTTCGAGAAACCCATTTCCAGAGAAGATTCTCAGGCAACGTTTTGCATGTAATAATTAATAATGAAGTTATCGGACCACATATCTTCGACGGAAATTTGAACAGGGAAATTTAACTGTTTTTTTTTGGAGAACGATGCACCTCTACTACTTGAGGTGACTCCTCTTTAAATTAGAAGAACGATGTATGTTTTTACATGTAGGTACTGCCCTTTATGGAAGAGGTATCACTAATTTCCTCAATGAACAGTATCCAAATCGATGGATAGGTCGTGGTGGTCCCATTGTTTGGCCATCAAGATTTTCGGATCTCAATTCACTAGATTTCTTCATATGTGGACATGTGAAAACACATAGCTATTCAACGGGAAAGCCCAATAATAGGGACCCGTTCATCCATAAGATTTATGCAGCGTTTTATTGACTGAAAAACAATATGGAGAACTACAACTGGGAACGAGTTATGCATTGCACAAGGCGGTGGTCACATTAAGCAGCTTTAATAATTGTACTTGCCTTAAAATAAACCATACTAATTTCCCAAACTTCAGCTTCAAACTCCGATATTTCAAGAACAGTTAGGAATTCGGGAAAAGTGTATAGAATCATTTTTGCTTAAAATTAGTTATTGAATTCATATACAAAGTATTTTGGATACCTCAGCGGCCAACTGTATATATAGTATTACATATTTGATTATTTAAATTTAAGAAGTGATAGTTTTTATTATATCATTCATATCGGAAACAAAAATAATAAATCACAAATTCCTTGTCTTCTTTGATGATTTTATAAGAATATAAATTACTTATGGCTCTAATAAGGGATACATTTGAATTTAATGTATTTTTGATCTTGTTATAAAATTAATAAACTGTCTGGCTCTAATGTTATGACCACTACTTCGCGTTTATTTAAAGTGCTAAACTTCCACCATTAGTATTATTATGTCAATGGCAATTATGTTGTTTCGTTTGTTCGGAAAATTTATTTATCTAAAGTTGTCATTTTATAGCCATCACCACCACTAATGAAGACAATTCGAATTTGCAATTGCGAATTAAAATGTCGAATTTTGAAGTGGCTTCTCTAATGTACGTACCAATAAATTCGCATTGACTTCTTCTCGATTTTGTTTTTACTCACTTAGGTACCATTTATATAACACTAAGTTGAAAAGAAGAATCGTGTTATTCAAGCACGATCGATTTTATAAGATCTTTATCAGTCTATCCGATTAGTTAGAAAATCCACTTTCGTGCCGCTATAGTGAGGCATCCGGCAAAATACATTGTACACGGTGCGAAAACATCGATTTTGCAAATATGACCGTCATTGTGTCTATTAATTTCAGGAGAGAACGGATATAAGTAGGGTACTTATACCGATTCTGGGACACCTCCTCCCCCTCTCACCCAGCTCCCCCTCACCCCCCTCGCCCTAGTGGCGCCCTCTGCCAACCCAACTGATGTGGCGCCCCCTCGCGGTCGCCAACCCAACTAAAAATTACAGATTTCATCATTACCAACCCAACTAAAATTACAGATTTCATCATTACCAACCCAAGTGATGTGGCGCCCCCTCGCGGCCTCCAACCCAACTAAAAATTGCAGATTTCATCATTACCAACCCAACTAAAAATTGCAGATTTCATCATTACCAACCCAACTAAAAATTGCAGATTTCATCATTACCATAAAAATTACAGATTTCATCATTACCAACCCAACTAAAATTGCAGATTTCATCATTACCAACCCAACTAAAAATTGCAGATTTCATCATTACCAACCCAACTAAAAATTGCAGATTTCATCATTACCAACCCAACTAAAAATTGCAGATTTCATCATTACCAACCCAATGTGGCGCCCTCTGACGGCCACTAACCAAACTAAGAAATGGCAGATTTCATCATTACCAACCCAATGTGACGCCCTCTCACAGCCACTAACCAAGAAATGGCATCTCTCATGATTACCATAATGCAGCATCCTCTCACGGTCACTAGCCAAACTAAGGTTACGTCAGACAAAATGGCTGACCATCAAGATGGTCTTTGTTTCTAGAGAATTCCTGAATAAATTACCAGGCTTGCTATCGCGCTTCTCAATGTACTTCAAACAGGTCTAAACATGTTTCCAGCGGAAACCGCAACGGCTGTATGCTTCTGTGATAGCCGCATGCTTGAAATGTATATCTTACTTATAAAATAAAATAAAACAAACAATGTATTTATTATTATTAATTAACAATATGACCAAGTTTCATACCCTCAAGATGGTCGATAAAAATATAAACTTTATATCTAAGATCGGCATACCATTTCAAAATTATAAAATAAATATACAGTATGCTTCTGTGATAGCCGCACGCTTGAAATGCATATCTTACTTATAAAATAAAATAAAACAAACAATGTATTTATTATTATTAATTAACAATATAACCAAGTTTCATACCCTCAAGATGGTCGATAAAAATATAAACTTTATATCTAAGATCGGCATACCATTTCAAAATTATAAAATAAATATACAGTATGCTACTGGACGAGATAGCAACCAAGTATGAATATACAGGACGTTTCAAAGGTAGGATAGAATAGCAAGATGGCCGCCAAAAATCTAATAAACTAAGGTGACGTCAGGCATCCAATCTATCAAAACCATGCACTCAAACTCCTATGAAACATCATCTCAAAACCATCGCTAGAATCAGCTCACGTCATGAAGCAGTTCTGAAACCCCTATATTAAAACCACACATTCAAACCACTATCAAATCCCTCTTTTCTCAAAAAGCCATCCAACCATCCATCAATCCATCCATCCATCCATACATCCATCAATCCATCCATCCAACCATCAATCCATCCATCCATCCATCCATCCATACATCCATCCATCCATCCATCCAACCATCCATCCTCAAAACAATACTTTCAAGTCCATTAATCCATCCATCCATCTGGACGAGATAGCAACCAAGTATAAATATACAGGACATTTCAAAGGTAGGGATTTTTAGAAAAGCAAGATGGCGAATCCAAGATGGCCGCCAAAAATCTAATAAACTAAGGTGTCGTCAGGCATCCAATCTATCAAAACCATGCACTCAAACTCCTATGAAACATCATTTCAAAACCATCGCTAGAATCAGCTCACGTCATGAAGCGGTTCTGAAACCCCTATATTAAAACCACACATTCAAACCACTATCAAATCCCTCTTTTCTCAAAAAGCCATCCAACCATCCATCAATCCATCCATCCATCCATCCATCCATCCATACATCCATACATCCATCCATCCATCCATCCATCCATCCATCCATCAATCCATCCATCCATCCATACATCCATCCAACCATCCATCCAACCATCCATCCATCCAACCATCCATTAATCCATCCATCCATCTGGACGAGATAGCAACCAAGTATGAATATACAGGACGTTTCAAAGGTAGGGATTTTTAGAAAAGCAAGATGGCGAATCCAAGATGGCCGCCAAAAATCTAATAAACTAAGGTGTCGTCAGGCATCCAATCTATCAAAACCATGCACTCAAACTCCTATGAAACATCATTTCAAAACCATCGCTAGAATCAGCTCACGTCATGAAGCGGTTCTGAAACCCCTATATTAAAACCACACATTCAAACCACTATCAAATCCCTCTTTTCTCAAAAAGCCATCCAACCATCCATCAATCCATCCATCCATCCATCCATCCATCCATCCATCCATCCATCCAACAATCAATCCATCCATCCATCCATCCATACATCCATCCATCCATCCATCCATCCATACATCCATACATCCATCCATCCATCCATCCAACAATCAATCCATCCATCCATCCATCCATACATCCATCCATCCATCCATCCATCCATCCAACCATCCATCCATCCATCCATCCAACCATCCATCCATCCATCCATCCATCTGGATAACATAGCAACCAAATATTAATATACAGAACATTTCAAAGGTAGGGATTTTTAGAAAAGTAAGATAGCGAATCCAAGATGGCCGCCAAAAATCTAATAAACTAAGGTGACGTCAGGCGAAATGGCCGACTATCAATATGATCGATCAAAATATAAACTCAACTTCTAGAAAATACCCAACTCCATATCACGCATCACAACAACAACCACCACCACAACCACCCAACATAGTTTCAAACGCCACAACACCAGACCAACTTAAGAAGATACATCTAGGTCAATCCCCAACACAACATACTTTCAAACGCCACCACCGCGGATTTACATCTAAGATCGGCATACTTTGTCAAAATCATAAAATAAATATATAGTATGGTACTGGATAACATAGCAACCAAACATGAATATACAGGACATTTCAAAAGTAAGACTTTTAGAAAAGTAAAATAATGAGCCCATATTTTTAAGAAAACAATTTATTAAAAATAAAACAACTACAGACATCAAACAAACCTCAACCATACTTTCAATTTCACAAATATCAAAATTTAAACAAAACAATCAAATGCAAAGGCAAGGAATGTTCTCGAGATGACCCATATAGTGCAATATAACAATGCAGTAAAACGATAGAGGTGAGATACATGGTCTATCAAAAATTTTTATTACCCACTTTTTTTCAGCAATCAAAACTTTTTTGACAAAACACTATACATATGAAAATAGACATAACATTAAATATTTCCATTTTAGAGATACCCCAGTTTAATCTCAATTTTAAATAACATAAATTCTTAAATTGATTTAGTTAACTTTCTTATAATATTTAAAAAAAGGTTGAAAAAGAAAACATACTAAGTCCCACAACAGATAAAATATGTACTATCTTTTTACACTTCATGTTTAGTACTATCATTAGAAGAAATATGCTTGAGGTACAGCTTTTAATATGAAATTTAGAGGTTTTTATGCAAAATACATAGTTTATCACTAATAAAACTAATTTTGAAACACATTGTCCACATAGCAAATACCACTTCCTGTACATTTTAAAAAATAACAATTTTTATATATCATAAAAGAACCAAACAAAAAACTAATATAAAGACAGCATTAACGTTCTAACCAAAAGATTTACAAAAATATTAAATATATACTTGTTCTAAAAATGCTTCTATCTCTCTTTTACAGTTTATGTTTGTACAGCAGCGAATGTATTACATTTCCTTTGAAATTACATAAAAATCCATGCAATACACTTAAAACATTTGAAAAATCATGTTTGGTAAGCCCACTATATATCAATATTTAAGACAAAAAATTATTATTAATTTTCCATCTACAGATACCCCTGCTTAATATCAATTTGAATTAACATAAATTCATAAAATGAGTCTATCTTTTACAGTTCGTGGGTTGTACTATCATTAGAAGAAATATGATTGACGAGCGGCTTTTAATATGAAATTTAGAGGTTTTTACACAAAAACATAGTTTATGCCTAATAAAAACTAATTTTGAAACACATTGTACACATAGCAAATACCACTTCCTATACATTTAAAAAATAACAATGTTTATACATCATAAAAGAACGAAACAAAAAAAAAACTAATATAAAGACAGCATTAACATTCTAACCGAATTCGAGCCATACTTTCCCATGTTTTGTGAGCTGTTGCATTGTCCTGTTGGAAATACCCATGTAAAAGTTCGTCATCATGAAGATTTTGTAAAAACGGTTCAAGTAAATTATTTCGATATCTCTCAGCATTTATCGATCCTTCAAAAAACACAGGTCCAAATATACACCTTCTAGAAACCGCTAGCCAAACACCAATTTTCTGCGGATGGAGAGGCGATTGAATAAACTCATGAGGATTCTCCGAAGACCAAATACGCATATTTTGTTTGTTTATATAGCCGGATAGGTGAAACCATTCTTTTTGTATATATTTGTAGAGTAAAAGCAGCATTCGATCGACTAAGAAATAGTAGCACTTAAAACATTTGAAAAATCATGTTTGGTAAGCCTACTATTTAAGACAAAAATTATTATTTATTTCCATTTACAACAGATAGCCCACTATTTATCAATATTTAAGGGCAAAAAATTATTATTAATTTCCCCATTTACAACAGATTTCCTTGTTTAATCTCAATTTTTGAATAACATAAATTCTTAAATTGATTTAGTTAACTTTCTTATAATATTTAAAAAAGGGCGAGAAAGAAAACATACTAAGTCTCACAACGGATAAAATATATGCTATCTTTTACAGCTCATGTTTTTGTACTATCATTACAAGAAATAAGCCTCGCGATTAGCTTTTAATCTGAAATTTAGATGCTTCATAAAACCACCTCAGAGACACTAAAAAATTATGATTTTCAGCTCAACCAACCATTCAAAAAGTTGATACATCAAATTCATGAATATTAATATCACTCTACACTCTTAATAAAAAATTTAGCAGAAGTCTCACATTAAATGAATACAAAATTTATATATGCACTACATTAAATGAAGATTGAATTTTATACACTGCTTATATCACCAGAAATTTTGTTACAAGATTATATGATTAGATAGACTCATGACTAAGCCTAAACGGACACCAGGCTTTCAATATGTAGTAAAGTTTTTTTCGTCATACATTTAATATAAACTAATGATATATCTTTAGAAAGCATCCACAGGTCCATTAGAACTTGTGGGTGGTGCAACATCTACTTTAACCCTCTTCTTAGGCGGTCCGGCAACATGCTCACATGTATCCACACCCTCCCTACAAATACCGCAAACAAAATTGCGGTGGAGAGTATTCACATGTCGCTCCATGCTATCACGCCGGGTGAAGGATTTTCCGCAAATGATGTAATTCATTCTATGAAAAACAAATTAAAAATAATTAATATAATAAATTTAAGAGAA
Source organism: Amphimallon solstitiale (assembly GCA_963170755.1). NCBI lineage: Eukaryota > Metazoa > Arthropoda > Insecta > Coleoptera > Scarabaeidae > Amphimallon > Amphimallon solstitiale. The sequence continues at coordinate 68,984,015 of OY720680.1, forward strand.
TAAAAAGCTATTGAAACCTAATTTTTAATATATCGAAATTGCTAATTTATTTGACTGATCCGCGATATTTAACTAAAAAATACCTGTATTATTCAGAATTTATTTAAATTATTAAAAAAAATCTCTTTAAAGAACCATATAAAATAATTAACTTAATTATATAAATTTACATTAAAAACAATTTAAAGAAAGCACTAAATGCAAAAAATACTTGTATTATACAAAATTTATTTAAATTATTGAAAAAATCTTTTTAAGGAACCGTATAAAATAATCAACTTAATTATATAAATTTACACGCTTAAACGTTAAAAACAATATAAAGAAGCTACTAAATGCATATAAAATACTTTGAGGCACCCTGGATTAATTGTATATAAAAATAATATTCAATAAAATATTCAATAAAATTAGCACCATTAAATTATTAAGAATAGCCTTATAATTGAAAAACAATTTTTAAAAAGTCCTATAAAATTTTAGAGTGGTAGAAAAACTATGATCCGCGTATATTTAACTAAAAATACCTGTATTATTGAGAATTTATTGATAAAACCTTATAAAATAATCAATTTAATAATATAAATTTACGCACCTAAAAATTTAAAAAAAGAAAAAAAAAAAGAAAACAATATAAAGAAGCTACTAAATACAAATAAAATACTTGAAACATATCCTGGATTAATTGTATATAAAAATAATATTCAATAAAATATTAATAAAATTTACGCCATTAAATTATTAAAAATAGTCTAATTGAAAAAACAATTTTTAAAAAGCCCTATGAAATTTTAGAGTGGTAGAAAAACTAATGAAAAATATTGCAAGTTAATATTATATAAATTAGGGTTTCTAAATACCTTATAGTAAACACAAACAAGCACTAAAAACGATGTTGACTGTTTAAAGACACTGGTTATAATAAAATTAAATATGCCGATCTACGTATATATAGATACACATCTGTTTTTTCCCGCGCATACATATATATACATATATACGTATGCGACCAGAGGTAATTTAGCGCTGTAAAATGCCTTTCTCACGGTGGTCCGGCTACAATAGGCCCTTTTTCACACACACACACACACACACATATATATATATATATATATATATATATATATATATATATATATATATATATGTATATGTATGTATGTGAACGGAGATAATTAGTAGCGGCCACATTCCATTCTCACGGGTGACTGTGTGTTCTAAAGCATCTGTTTAATTTTTAGCGTCGCATACCTGCATTCAATGAGGGTTTCGAGTCCGGGAATTTCGTCTTTCTACCTGTACAGATAGATCTGTCTTTATATAAAATTCGTATATATTAACTATGATTTTAGTTTTAAAATAAAAAATAATAAGAAGGTTAAAATAATTCGTTATTTTGTAGATAGTTGCATAGAGCTAAAACATTATTTTGCATGCATATACATTCTCCAGTAGTTTTATTATTATGATAAAAACAATGATTGACATTTTTAATAAGCTTTGGTACATCATTAAAATATTCCAGTAAATTAAATGCTAATGATGTAAAAATACCTAAAAATATTTCGTAAAACAAGAGTATTTTAGTTAAATATACGGAGATCCATATGAAAAACTACGAAAGTTATATTAATGTTAAATATTAAATAATTTAATTAAATGAAAACACATCGTTTCACAAAAATTATGTTTTATTAAACACAAGATGTACATTTCATTTACCATAACAGTACATTATAAACCTTTCTTAATATTGATGATACAGAATCAGTTAAATTAGTATAGTTGTTAAGAAATTGGAGGAGCATTTGATAGTATTTTCTTCATAAAAGTAGTATGTATTATAATATAAGATAGTGTTATAAACTATACAATAAATATTATTCAGTATTGGAATACACAATGAATAACACAAATTTGAGTAGAGAAAGATAAATATTTCTAATTGCACATGTGTGAATTTGAATTTATCGGGAATATACAGAGTAATTATTTACATCTGATGGTGAAACATGGTCGCGTATTTTATATCATTCAGTAATTTAATTTGCTCTATAGCTAGACAATGAGGTGGATGCTAAGCATTAATTTGTACACACGTAATGTTATGATCGTCAGTGTAACATATATATTCAAGTCTAACACAAACTTTTTGATTTATTGAAACCCCAATAGAAATTATCACTATTTCGAGAAGAATAGTCATGTACCTGTACATATTCAAAGCCGCTGAAGTATGAGTACATTAACAGCTGTATACGCGTGTCTTTATCATCCACTTTAATGTGTTACTGTAATTCCAGTTACTTTTTTTTTATTTATACGTACATATATTGTGAATTATTACACTAATTATAAATCAAAATTAATTATAGATAGACAAACATTATACAGGTATATTGCAAACATGTAATGCTAAGATAATCAGAGTGATATATACATACATGTGAAGAAATTTATAGTTTATTCAATCTCTTATTAAAAGAGTTATTAATATTTTTCAAATGAATACCTGGCAGTGGTGGAAAACTGTTGAAATTTGGATAGATTAATAGCTACATATGCGAGCTTCAGAATAGCCTCTGAACATGTTGGGGAGAGGTTTAAACTGCTTTCTATTCAACATGAACTCCGGTGAACTTGTTAAAAAAACCGGTTCTGTATCGGTTCAGTTTGACAGGAGCGGCTTTTAGAATACTAAGTCATGAATGGCACACCAAAGATAGGTATTTTTTTATTAAACTGTATTATCACACCCTCTTCCGAAGCCGATGCGTCACCATTTATCTTAGGGCTATAGCTGGATCAGCAAGAATTGCAGAACCAGCACCAGTCCTAAGATAATTGGTGAAGCATCGGCATCGGAAGAGGGTGTGATAATACAGTTTAATAAAAAAATACCTATCTGTGGTGCGCCATTCATGACTTAGAATTCTAAAAGCCGCTCCTGTCAAACTGAACCGATACAGAACCGGTTTTTTTAACAAGTTCACCGGAGTTCATGTTGAATAGAAAGCAGTTTAAACCTCTCCCCAACATGTTCAGAGGCTATTCTGAAGCTCGCATATGTAGCTATTAATCTATCCAAATTTCAACAGTTTTCCACCACTGCCAGGTATTCATTTGAAAAATATTAATAACTCTTTTAATAAGAGATTGAATAAACTATAAATTTCTTCACATGTATGTATATATCACTCTGATTATCTTAGCATTACATGTTTGCAATATACCTGTATAATGTTTGTCTATCTATAATTAATTTTGATTTATAATTAGTGTAATAATTCACAATATATGTACGTATAAATAAAAAAAAGTAACTGGAATTACAGTAACACATTAAAGTGGATGATAAAGACACGCGTATACAGCTGTTAATGTACTCATACTTCAGCGGCTTTGAATATGTACAGGTACATGACTATTCTTCTCGAAATAGTGATAATTTCTATTGGGGTTTCAATAAATCAAAAAGTTTGTGTTAGACTTGAATATATATGTTACACTGACGATCATAACATTACGTGTGTACAAATTAATGCTTAGCATCCACCTCATTGTCTAGCTATAGAGCAAATTAAATTACTGAATGATATAAAATACGCGACCATGTTTCACCATCAGATGTAAATAATTACTCTGTATATTCCCGATAAATTCAAATTCACACATGTGCAATTAGAAATATTTATCTTTCTCTACTCAAATTTGTGTTATTCATTGTGTATTCCAATACTGAATAATATTTATTGTATAGTTTATAACACTATCTTATATTATAATACATACTACTTTTATGAAGAAAATACTATCAAATGCTCCTCCAATTTCTTAACAACTATACTAATTTAACTGATCCTGTATCATCAATATTAAGAAAGGTTTATAATGTACTGTTATGGTAAATGAAATGTACATCTTGTGTTTAATAAAACATAATTTTTGTGAAACGATGTGTTTTCATTTAATTAAATTATTTAATATTTACCATTAATATAACTTTCGTAGTTTTTCATATGGATCTCCGTATATTTAACTAAAATACTCTTGTTTTACGAAATATTTTTAGGTATTTTTACATCATTAGCATTTAATTTACTGGAATATTTTAATGATGTACCAAAGCTTATTAAAAATGTCAATCATTGTTTTTATCATAATAATAAAACTACTGGAGAATGTATATGCATGCAAAATAATGTTTTAGCTCTATGCAACTATCTACAAAATAACGAATTATTTTAACCTTCTTATTATTTTTTATTTTAAAACTAAAATCATAGTTAATATATACGAATTTTATATAAAGACAGATCTATCTGTACAGGTAGAAAGACGAAATTCCCGGACTCGAAGCCCTCATTGAATGCAGGTATGCGACGCTAAAAATTAAACAGATGCTTTAGAACACACAGTCACCCGTGAGAATGGAATGTGGCCGCTACTAATTATCTCCGTTCACATACATACATATACATATATATATATTGTAACAATACCTTTAATTAATAAAGATACGATTACACTCAGATAAATTTAATAATATTTATTCTTACTATGTGTTTGAAACCTGTACTTATTCTCGTCTATATATAAAATTGAAATCTTTATGTACTTTTTAAATCTATTTTCAAATTCTCTCAGGTATTTTTTTATTTATGCCCTCACTAACTCAGTTCTTATATAAAATATTTAAACTAATTATTTCATATGTTGCTAACTTCCCTTGAATCATCATAACCCAAACAGTTGCCTATATGTAACTTTTTCAATATCTGCCTATATCATAGGATCTTTACGTTTTATATTTCTTAACTTTATAAATCACAGTTTACAAAACAGTTATTCTTTAGTGAATTATGATGTGTATTTCAACTTTATCTTCAAATAACAATACTTACTGTGAACTCAATCTCAAGGTATATATTAACATACTATTCAAATAATAATATAATCACTGACAGTTGTTTTTTCTATTTATAGGTTACGGTTCTAAGCGTCATATCTGTTTCATCAATTTAATTCAAAAACCTTCTTTATATACCAAATAAAAACAAATGTATCAAACTAATTTGTTTAATAAATCAGGCAAATTATAAATTATATGGTAGTTCTCAACACACACAACCAAATAAGACATTCATGGAAGTACCAAGCTTGTTTACGTAAACATTCTTTTGACAATTTATATGTGCATGAAAATACACCTTTCGTGGATCGAAAAATATACAAGTAAGTATATTAATTATATTATTTTAAAAATACTGTATAGTTTTTTTTGTATGTAAATCAAATACCCACACAAATTAATCAGTTTTAGTTTGCCGATCAGTTTTTTTTGACTTCTAAAAATTATACAAATGATGATACAAATTAATGTTGTGCACAGAACTTACAAAATATCTTTTCTTGATTATCAACACAGTTATAATGTACGTATAAATAATAGATCTTTAAATTTTGATATACTTTTCAATTCGAAACTGATAAATTCAAATTATTTCAAAGAATTATACGACCTGTTATTACTACTGAACTGGTATTCTTATTTATACACCAAACGATTTTCTTTTTAGCTTGTCGAAGACATTTCCTGGAATCAATGAGGGAGATCCTTTCCTTTTCCTAATTGTCTGGAATGCTCGGAATGTGGACTGTAATGACTGCTATCCTGTAATACCTTCAACCTCTGCAATCAACTAGAATCTCGAACCGTCGAACGCTTTCGTGAAGACCTTTGAAACCTGCCTTTCCTCTACTGGACTGGAATACCTGTGTTAGCTGCTATGTTGAATATCTCGTATCTTTCAAGTCCTGGACTAAACTATTTGTATAACTTCTGGAATTTCACCAACTCTCCAATGCAATAAATCTCTCGCCAAATATGGAATAATATTTACCAATGCAGTAAGTTTATTTTTAAATTGTAATTATATATTTCTTCGCTTTCTTCTCAAGTATGAATATTCTTCAATTATTTCTTTATTCGTTACCGAAATTCTTTCTTCTAATTTATTTTTAATTATATTTGCATGATACAAAAAATGGTACTATTCTGGAAAATGTTGCAATCACCTAATAAATATCTGCTTTCTTTTCTACTATCTCCTAACCACTTCTTTTACACTTTTGTATAATGATGAATCTCTTAATTATGTGTTTTTCGGAAGGAAAATTTCGTTTTCCGAAAACACATCTACCGCTTTTCTTAAATTCTTTTTTAATCTTTCTATTTATTCCCCATATCCCTGGCAATAATTCCTTAGTTTCCATCATATCCAATCATATTGTTCCACACATTATAATAATCCAAAATATGTTTTATTTGTAATTGAATATTTATAATACCTTTTTGTAATTCCAAAAATTTATCAATTTAATTCTTTACTTTAATTTTCACAAACTTTTATACCCTTCGGCAAACCAAATACTCAATACTTTAACTATATTATTTTAAATGTCAAAATCTGACACTTCTTACATTTGAATTTTAGCGCGTAACTATACATCATTTTCTAACCTTTATGATTCAAAATCAATACTAATATTCTCTATTTTTTCAAAAGTGTTAATTAAACAAGCTTTAACAAATAATATTACATATAAAAATACAACAAGTAACATTTACAATTCTACTTTCAGAAATGGGAAATATTACTACAACAAAGAAACCTGATAGGCAACCAACCACTCGATGCAAGGCGAACTTCAACATAACCCGATATGTAACCAACTTTACACGGTTCACCAAAACTATAGGGAAATACCCAATTAATATTCTCACAATTATTTTAAGTATAATTTAAATATTCTCACATCTATTTATTTAATTATAGTTTGGTCCATAAAATATTACCATCTTTTATTTTTTTAATACTCACTACAAGAACATATACAGTATATTTTATTAACATTAGTACTTCCATCATATCCTTACTCATCCAAGTTAGTGAACTACCACATATGCCCCTTTTTTAATAAATCTAAATTTCTATAGAATATATAAATTTATATTTATTCAACAATCTATACTAAAATGATGTACTTCAATTTGTACTACTTCTGTAGCATAACTATACAATCTCATATAAATCCATGTACATTTCTTAATATTTGGTATATAAGATAATTATTTACCTCACTGTATCTATTTTCATTTTTAACTCTCAATTATTTACAACAAACCATTTTAACTAATCTTATTCTCATAAATATACTAATTTATACCAACATATTCAAAATTTACATCTTTATCCATTTGTCTTCATCAATAATGTCATAAAATGTATCTTTTAACATTTCTATGCTTTCTATATAAGTAACTTTATTCCTTTTCTTATCCAATCTTATACCTTCTCTGTATTATCCTATTCATGATTTTAAACCCTCTAAAAATTCTTATCAATATTATAATCGAAACTACTTTTAACATTTACTGGTGATTACTTTTAAGTTGTATCTGTTATTTCTTCAGATATTTAATAGCCTCTACAAAATATGCTTTACATATGCTCACTTATTCTTTATTATTTTATTTTATATAACTGTTCCTAGCTGAACAAAAACCCTATACCTATAATAGACATTTTCGTCTACCTTTTCAAACTTTCACTTTTGGAAAGTACACAAATTATATTTTCGTTTTTTAAGGCGTACGTGACCTACATATTTCTTTTATACATTATTATTCTATATATTTATTATCATTTTGGGTTTTATTTACCCTTTCATACATAATCTCTATAAATTATTCCATATATTTTTATGTTTCCCTTTTATTATTTATTATACATAGCAAGCATTCATTATTATCTTTTCTATACATATTTTATTTTATAGGCTTCTTCTATTTGTATATCACATTTTTTTTTTTTTTATAACTCTTAATGACTTTAATATTTCTTAACCATTAAATGCTTTTATTACTCCGATAAATATCCTTTAAAAAATTTTTTTTTTTTTAATAAGGTTCCTTCTTACTCATCTTTCATATATCTACTTTATACATTTCTTCACATTTTTATACTCGTATGTTTCTTTACTTACTGTAAAGTTACTTATATACTCCTCTAACACTTATATTTACAAATTTTATAATGTAAGGAATGAGGAAAATAAATTAAATATTACTAATTTCTTCATACTAACTAATCTTTTCAACTCTTCTTCGTCTTAATAATTCTATCCTGATTCAATTAATTTAGAGCAAGGAAATAAAATACATAAACCTTTGTTAGATCATTTTAGCTAAAATTTCTTACATGATTAACTCAATTATAAAAAAAAAAATTAAATGCACATACTTATATCCCGTTTTTTTTTTATGACATACTTTTATAGAAACAAAATACATTAACCATGCCCCTAAATTTTGGTTCTATTAATTTTGATGTAGCTCTGGTGGGTGGTAGCGCTATTTACCAACGGTTGTCGCCCTATGAAATTCAACCGCCATGCCCCTAAATTTTGGGCTTTATTATATACAGTGTAGCTCTGGTGGGTGGTAGCGCTATTTACCAACGGTAACTGGCCCTTCAGTACCGCCATGCCCTTAAATTTTTTAATAATCTATTTTTAATCGCACCCTATTTTTCAATATTCCATATGTTTCTTCTTTATTCACATCTTCTTCATACCAAAATTCATTTTCTTCAGTTTTATAAAGCACCTTGTTCACAAATTTTCCTACCTGTTCATATACACTCATAACATCTGCATTTCTCGATGTAACTGTATCTGTACCTTTCTGATCTTCAATAACCCATTCCAATAATTCTTTGTACTTAATCTCCATAATCATTATAACCTGATGAACATTTCTTCGTACATATCTTTCTGAAGAATCTCCTATACTCATAACATAATCATTTCCATTTATAAATTCTTTATACTTCTTAAACATTCTAATCTTTTCATTTCCCAAAACATTTTTCACATAAGATGGAATTATATTATGTCCAACTTTAAAACTTCTTCCGGTATACTTTTCGTCTTTGATAACTATCCCTGTTATCTGCCTTGAGGTGAATAAGTATAGCTTTTTGTCATCTTTTTCTCCTACTAAAAGTGTATCTAAATACGATCTTAAAATTCTTCTACCGGAATCTAAGTATTTTGTTTTCTTTGTTATTGGAAAAATTTTATTCGTTTTCTTACTTTCAGCTGTGTTTTGTTCAACATCAATGCAGTTTAGAACACCCTTCTCAAAATTTCCTATTACTTCTTCTTTTTCCATTTCCACTATTCCCTTAACCTCTGCTGTATCTTGTTTGTCTTTCACGCAAACTTGTGTTACTAGTATCATTTCTTCTGGATTACTCACCAAAGATTCTTTAAATTCTTCAATATCCCTTTTATAATCTTCTCTAGTATCTTTATACATCTTGTCTATCTTTCCACCTAATTCTTCCTTAAATTCCATTAAATTCTTCTTTCTTTCTTCGTTCATGTTTTTATTATCTTCATTCATCTGTTTTAACATTTGTAAAATTGATCCAAAATCTACTACTGGTGTCGACATTTCTATTTTCGAAGTCTCTCCTTGAATTTCCACCTTATCACCTCTATCCTGTAACTCTCCAGTCAATTGACCTTCTACCTGCACCTGTGACATATCTTCTCCTCCCTCTAGTAAATTCACATTCTGTCCTACCTCCTCTTCACTATCACTAGAAGATTCCGTTCTATACAATCCAGAATTACTCTTGGATCTTGTATTCATTCTAAATTATTATAGTACACAATTTCTTATACCTTGATATACTTTAAACTGATTTTATTACCTTTGTAAAATGGATACTAATGTTACCGTTATTATTATAATTAATAAAATATTTGAAATATGTTGTTGCGAGTCTTATTTTAATCGCTCCACGTTGGGCACGCCATAAAATGTAACAATACCTTTAATTAATAAAGATACGATTACACTCAGATAAATTTAATAATATTTATTCTTACTATGTGTTTGAAACCTGTACTTATTCTCGTCTATATATAAAATTGAAATCTTTATGTACTTTTTAAATCTATTTTCAAATTCTCTCAGGTAATTTTTTATTTATGCCCTCACTAACTCAGTTCTTATATAAAATATTTAAACTAATTATTTCATATGTTGCTAACTTCCCTTGAATCATCATAACCCAAACAGTTGCCTATATGTAACTTTTTCAATATCTGCCTATATCATAGGATCTTTACGTTTTATATTTCTTAACTTTATAAATCACAGTTTACAAAACAGTTATTCTTTAGTGAATTATGATGTGTATTTCAACTTTATCTTCAAATAACAATACTTACTGTGAACTCAATCTCAAGGTATATATTAACATACTATTCAAATAATAATATAATCACTGACAGTTGTTTTTTCTATTTATAGGTTACGGTTCTAAGCGTCATATCTGTTTCATCAATTTAATTCAAAAACCTTCTTTATATACCAAATAAAAACAAATGTATCAAACTAATTTGTTTAATAAATCAGGCAAATTATAAATTATATGGTAGTTCTCAACACACACAACCAAATAAGACATTCATGGAAGTACCAAGCTTGTTTACGTAAACATTCTTTTGACAATTTATATGTGCATGAAAATACACCTTTCGTGGATCGAAAAATATACAAGTAAGTATATTAATTATATTATTTTAAAAATACTGTATAGTTTTTTTTGTATGTAAATCAAATACCCACACAAATTAATCAGTTTTAGTTTGCCGATCAGTTTTTTTTGACTTCTAAAAATTATACAAATGATGATACAAATTAATGTTGTGCACAGAACTTACAAAATATCTTTTCTTGATTATCAACACAGTTATAATGTACGTATAAATAATAGATCTTTAAATTTTGATATACTTTTCAATTCGAAACTGATAAATTCAAATTATTTCAAAGAATTATACGACCTGTTATTACTACTGAACTGGTATTCTTATTTATACACCAAACGATTTTCTTTTTAGCTTGTCGAAGACATTTCCTGGAATCAATGAGGGAGATCCTTTCCTTTTCCTAATTGTCTGGAATGCTCGGAATGTGGACTGTAATGACTGCTATCCTGTAATACCTTCAACCTCTGCAATCAACTAGAATCTCGAACCGTCGAACGCTTTCGTGAAGACCTTTGAAACCTGCCTTTCCTCTACTGGACTGGAATACCTGTGTTAGCTGCTATGTTGAATATCTCGTATCTTTCAAGTCCTGGACTAAACTATTTGTATAACTTCTGGAATTTCACCAACTCTCCAATGCAATAAATCTCTCGCCAAATATGGAATAATATTTACCAATGCAGTAAGTTTATTTTTAAATTGTAATTATATATTTCTTCGCTTTCTTCTCAAGTATGAATATTCTTCAATTATTTCTTTATTCGTTACCGAAATTCTTTCTTCTAATTTATTTTTAATTATATTTGCATGATACAAAAAATGGTACTATTCTGGAAAATGTTGCAATCACCTAATAAATATCTGCTTTCTTTTCTACTATCTCCTAACCACTTCTTTTACACTTTTGTATAATGATGAATCTCTTAATTATGTGTTTTTCGGAAGGAAAATTTCGTTTTCCGAAAACACATCTACCGCTTTTCTTAAATTCTTTTTTAATCTTTCTATTTATTCCCCATATCCCTGGCAATAATTCCTTAGTTTCCATCATATCCAATCATATTGTTCCACACATTATAATAATCCAAAATATGTTTTATTTGTAATTGAATATTTATAATACCTTTTTGTAATTCCAAAAATTTATCAATTTAATTCTTTACTTTAATTTTCACAACCTTTTATACCCTTCGGCAAACCAAATACTCAATACTTTAACTATATTATTTTAAATGTCAAAATCTGACACTTCTTACATTTGAATTTTAGCGCGTAACTATACATCATTTTCTAACCTTTATGATTCAAAATCAATACTAATATTCTCTATTTTTTCAAAAGTGTTAATTAAACAAGCTTTAACAAATAATATTACATATAAAAATACAACAAGTAACATTTACAATTCTACTTTCAGAAATGGGAAATATTACTACAACAAAGAAACCTGATAGGCAACCAACCACTCGATGCAAGGCGAACTTCAACATAACCCGATATGTAACCAACTTTACACGGTTCACCAAAACTATAGGGAAATACCCAATTAATATTCTCACAATTATTTTAAGTATAATTTAAATATTCTCACATCTATTTATTTAATTATAGTTTGGTCCATAAAATATTACCATCTTTTATTTTTTTAATACTCACTACAAGAACATATACAGTATATTTTATTAACATTAGTACTTCCATCATATCCTTACTCATCCAAGTTAGTGAACTACCACAATATATATATATATATATATGTGTGTGTGTGTGTGTGTGAAAAAGGGCCTATTGTAGCCGGACCACCGTGAGAAAGGCATTTTACAGCGCTAAATTACCTCTGGTCGCATACGTATATATGTATATATATGTATGCGCGGGAAAAAACAGATGTGTATCTATATATACGTAGATCGGCATATTTAATTTTATTATAACCAGTGTCTTTAAACAGTCAACATCGTTTTTAGTGCTTGTTTGTGTTTACTATAAGGTATTTAGAAACCCTAATTTATATAATATTAACTTGCAATATTTTTCATTAGTTTTTCTACCACTCTAAAATTTCATAGGGCTTTTTAAAAATTGTTTTTTCAATTAGACTATTTTTAATAATTTAATGGCGTAAATTTTATTAATATTTTATTGAATATTATTTTTATATACAATTAATCCAGGATATGTTTCAAGTATTTTATTTGTATTTAGTAGCTTCTTTATATTGTTTTCTTTTTTTTTTTCTTTTTTTAAATTTTTAGGTGCGTAAATTTATATTATTAAATTGATTATTTTATAAGGTTTTATCAATAAATTCTCAATAATACAGGTATTTTTAGTTAAATATACGCGGATCATAGTTTTTCTACCACTCTAAAATTTTATAGGACTTTTTAAAAATTGTTTTTCAATTATAAGGCTATTCTTAATAATTTAATGGTGCTAATTTTATTGAATATTTTATTGAATATTATTTTTATATACAATTAATCCAGGGTGCCTCAAAGTATTTTATATGCATTTAGTAGCTTCTTTATATTGTTTTTAACGTTTAAGCGTGTAAATTTATATAATTAAGTTGATTATTTTATACGGTTCCTTAAAAAGATTTTTTCAATAATTTAAATAAATTTTGTATAATACAAGTATTTTTTGCATTTAGTGCTTTCTTTAAATTGTTTTTAATGTAAATTTATATAATTAAGTTAATTATTTTATATGGTTCTTTAAAGAGATTTTTTTTAATAATTTAAATAAATTCTGAATAATACAGGTATTTTTTAGTTAAATATCGCGGATCAGTCAAATAAATTAGCAATTTCGATATATTAAAAATTAGGTTTCAATAGCTTTTTATTCTCTTAAATTTATTATATTAATTATTTTTAATTTGTTTTTCATAGAATGAATTACATCATTTGCGGAAAATCCTTCACCCGGCGTGATAGCATGGAGCGACATGTGAATACTCTCCACCGCAATTTTGTTTGCGGTATTTGTAGGGAGGGTGTGGATACATGTGAGCATGTTGCCGGACCGCCTAAGAAGAGGGTTAAAGTAGATGTTGCACCACCCACAAGTTCTAATGGACCTGTGGATGCTTTCTAAAGATATATCATTAGTTTATATTAAATGTATGACGAAAAAAACTTTACTACATATTGAAAGCCTGGTGTCCGTTTAGGCTTAGTCATGAGTCTATCTAATCATATAATCTTGTAACAAAATTTCTGGTGATATAAGCAGTGTATAAAATTCAATCTTCATTTAATGTAGTGCATATATAAATTTTGTATTCATTTAATGTGAGACTTCTGCTAAATTTTTTATTAAGAGTGTAGAGTGATATTAATATTCATGAATTTGATGTATCAACTTTTTGAATGGTTGGTTGAGCTGAAAATCATAATTTTTTAGTGTCTCTGAGGTGGTTTTATGAAGCATCTAAATTTCAGATTAAAAGCTAATCGCGAGGCTTATTTCTTGTAATGATAGTACAAAAACATGAGCTGTAAAAGATAGCATATATTTTATCCGTTGTGAGACTTAGTATGTTTTCTTTCTCGCCCTTTTTTAAATATTATAAGAAAGTTAACTAAATCAATTTAAGAATTTATGTTATTCAAAAATTGAGATTAAACAAGGAAATCTGTTGTAAATGGGGAAATTAATAATAATTTTTTGCCCTTAAATATTGATAAATAGTGGGCTATCTGTTGTAAATGGAAATAAATAATAATTTTTGTCTTAAATAGTAGGCTTACCAAACATGATTTTTCAAATGTTTTAAGTGCTACTATTTCTTAGTCGATCGAATGCTGCTTTTACTCTACAAATATATACAAAAAGAATGGTTTCACCTATCCGGCTATATAAACAAACAAAATATGCGTATTTGGTCTTCGGAGAATCCTCATGAGTTTATTCAATCGCCTCTCCATCCGCAGAAAATTGGTGTTTGGCTAGCGGTTTCTAGAAGGTGTATATTTGGACCTGTGTTTTTTGAAGGATCGATAAATGCTGAGAGATATCGAAATAATTTACTTGAACCGTTTTTACAAAATCTTCATGATGACGAACTTTTACATGGGTATTTCCAACAGGACAATGCAACAGCTCACAAAACATGGGAAAGTATGGCTCGAATTCGGTTAGAATGTTAATGCTGTCTTTATATTAGTTTTTTTTTTGTTTCGTTCTTTTATGATGTATAAACATTGTTATTTTTTAAATGTATAGGAAGTGGTATTTGCTATGTGTACAATGTGTTTCAAAATTAGTTTTTATTAGGCATAAACTATGTTTTTGTGTAAAAACCTCTAAATTTCATATTAAAAGCCGCTCGTCAATCATATTTCTTCTAATGATAGTACAACCCACGAACTGTAAAAGATAGACTCATTTTATGAATTTATGTTAATTCAAATTGATATTAAGCAGGGGTATCTGTAGATGGAAAATTAATAATAATTTTTTGTCTTAAATATTGATATATAGTGGGCTTACCAAACATGATTTTTCAAATGTTTTAAGTGTATTGCATGGATTTTTATGTAATTTCAAAGGAAATGTAATACATTCGCTGCTGTACAAACATAAACTGTAAAAGAGAGATAGAAGCATTTTTAGAACAAGTATATATTTAATATTTTTGTAAATCTTTTGGTTAGAACGTTAATGCTGTCTTTATATTAGTTTTTTGTTTGGTTCTTTTATGATATATAAAAATTGTTATTTTTTAAAATGTACAGGAAGTGGTATTTGCTATGTGGACAATGTGTTTCAAAATTAGTTTTATTAGTGATAAACTATGTATTTTGCATAAAAACCTCTAAATTTCATATTAAAAGCTGTACCTCAAGCATATTTCTTCTAATGATAGTACTAAACATGAAGTGTAAAAAGATAGTACATATTTTATCTGTTGTGGGACTTAGTATGTTTTCTTTTTCAACCTTTTTTTAAATATTATAAGAAAGTTAACTAAATCAATTTAAGAATTTATGTTATTTAAAATTGAGATTAAACTGGGGTATCTCTAAAATGGAAATATTTAATGTTATGTCTATTTTCATATGTATAGTGTTTTGTCAAAAAAGTTTTGATTGCTGAAAAAAAGTGGGTAATAAAAATTTTTGATAGACCATGTATCTCACCTCTATCGTTTTACTGCATTGTTATATTGCACTATATGGGTCATCTCGAGAACATTCCTTGCCTTTGCATTTGATTGTTTTGTTTAAATTTTGATATTTGTGAAATTGAAAGTATGGTTGAGGTTTGTTTGATGTGTGTAGTTGTTTTATTTTTAATAAATTGTTTTCTTAAAAATATGGGCTCATTATTTTACTTTTCTAAAAGTCTTACTTTTGAAATGTCCTGTATATTCATGTTTGGTTGCTATGTTATCCAGTACCATACTATATATTTATTTTATGATTTTGACAAAGTATGCCGATCTTAGATGTAAATCCGCGGTGGTGGCGTTTGAAAGTATGTTGTGTTGGGGATTGACCTAGATGTATCTTCTTAAGTTGGTCTGGTGTTGTGGCGTTTGAAACTATGTTGGGTGGTTGTGGTGGTGGTTGTTGTTGTGATGCGTGATATGGAGTTGGGTATTTTCTAGAAGTTGAGTTTATATTTTGATCGATCA